>CM046881.1:531569630-536369630 GCA_025667525.1 Glebionis coronaria | reverse complement strand
CTGGACTGAAGGTATTCATCAGGGAGTATTTCACTGAAGACTAGTCTTCAGTGTTTATTCATCAACAAGTCTTCTTCAGTACTGAAGGCTTCAGCGGGAACACCCTTCAGGGGTAGCTAATGCTTCAGTGGGACTGAAGAATAGACAAATGCTGGAGCTGAACTTGTACACTTGTAACGGTCTTTGACCCATTCAAGTGGAGTTAATGACCACGTTTAATTGGTCTTGTAACCACTTTCCTGGTATTATGGATCACATTAAGAGGAGAATAATTGGCCGTTAATTCCTCTTAATTCCATTGACTAGGGTTTGAGTGCTACACCTATAAATAGGTGATTATGACTTGCATGAAGTAGACACACAACATAAACACATAACAACAAAAATGGTTAGTGATTTGTGCCTAAATCTCTAACAGCATTTGGTCTTATCCCAAGTAGGTATTCGTGATACCCAGGCATTAGGGTTGAATAATTTACTTTAGAAAGTGATTACACGATTCCAAGTGATATCCGGTAACCATTTTTTTGGTACGTAGATAGGATTGATTATCTCTACCCTGGTTGGGACAAAGTAAACACCAACAATCAAAGTAAATTATTTTGTGATAATCAATGGAGGCTGTTATGAAGCATATGGTGGCTAACTTCTCCAAGCTGGATAAGTTTGAAGGGGTGGATTTCAGAAGATGGCAAAATAAGATGCACTTTCTTCTTTCTACCATGAGTGTGGTGTACGTGCTGACAACTCCCATTCCTGATGGTGGCGATGATGCTACTTTGGAGGAACTGAGGAAAAGGAGCAAATGGGAGAATACGACTATGTGTGTCGTGGTATTATTCTCAATGGTGTGTCTGATTCCTTATTTGATATTTACCAAAATTCTGAATCTGGTAAAGAACTATGGGATTCCTTGGAAGCCAAATATATGGCTGAGGATGCATCAAGTAAGAAGTTCCTTGTGAGTGATTTCACAAATTACAAAATGACTGATTCAAGACCAGTCATGGAACAATACAATGAACTTCTTGGAATACTTGGTATATTTACACAATATAAAATAAACATAGATGAGACCATTCAGGTCTCTTGTGTCATTGACAAATTACCTCTTTCTTGGAAAGATTTCAAGCATACCTTGAAACATAAGAAGGAGGAATTAACTCTTGTTGAGTTGGGCAGTCATTTGCGCATTGAGGAATCGCTCAGAGTGCATGAAAGTGACAAGCCAAAGAGCAACAATGTTGTCGGTTCATCAGTTGTCAATATGATGGAGCATAACAACTCCATCAGGTACAATGACAACAAGGGCAAACGTAAGCATCAGGATAACACCAAAGAAAATCCTAACAAGAAGTCATCAGTGGCTTGTTGGAAGTGTGGGAAACCTGGACACTTCAAAAGGGATTACAAAGGTGTTGGTACTGGCAACAAAGCTAGTGGATCAGGCACAAATGGTTCAGTGATTGGTTCTAACAACACAACACTGAAAGGTCAGAATATGTTTAATGAATCTCACCAGATTTATTATGTTACATATGTATCTGAAGCTTATTTTGTGCAGGATGATGATGTTGCGTGGTGGGTTGATTCTGGAGCAACTGTTCATGTGTGTAAAGATAGATGCTGGTTCAAGACTTATGAGTCACTGAATGATGGATCTATTCTTCACATGGGAAATGAATCAACAACCCTAGTGCATGGACGTGGTTGTGTATATCTTAAGTTTAGTTCTGGAAAGATTGTTAGCTTATTTAATGTTTTGCATGTTCCTAATATTAGGAAGAACTTGGTTTCTAGTAGTGTTTTGAATAATTATGGTTATAAACAAGTGATTGAATCTAATAAATTTATTTTATCCAAACATGGTGTGTTTATTGGTTTTGGTTATTTGAGCAATCAAATGTTCAGGCTTAATATTGTGTATGAAACAACCACCAGCATTAACTCGGTGAGTGCTGGTAGTGCAAATATTTGTTCAGCCTCAGTACCCTCTAGTAAACTAAAGGATTCTTCACTATGGCATGCTAGGCTAGGCCATGTCCACTTTAAAAGGATGCAAGATATGTCTAAGGATGGGTTAATCCAAGCATTTGACATGGACACTGAAAAGTGTCAGACTTGCATGCTGAACAAAATAACTAAGAAAGTATTTCAAGATGTAAAACGTGAAACTGAAGTTTTGGAGCTAATCCATAGTGATTTATGTGATTTGCATTCTACTCCCTCATAAGGGAATAAGAAATATTTGGTAACATTTATTGATGATGCTTCTAGGTTTTGCTATGTTTACTTGTTACATACTAAGGATGAAGCATTAGATAAATTTAAAGTATTTAAAACTGAAGTTAAATTACAACAAGGAGTCCAAATCAAAAGATTTAGGACTGATAGGGGAGGTGAGTACATGGATGCTCAATATTTTCAGTCTGTTGGTATTATCCATGAAACGACTACTCCCTATACCCCTCAGCAAAATGGTATATCTGAAAGGAAAAATAGAGTACTTAAGGAAATGGTTAACTCCATGCTGTCTTATTCAGGACTGAGTCAAGGGTTTTGGGGTGAAGCTATGTTAACAGCTTGCTATTTACTAAATAGGGTTCCCAACAAAAGGAACAAGATTACCCCTTATGAACTCTAGACTAAAAGGAAACCAAACTTGAACTATCTCAAAGTTTGGGGTTGTAGGGCAGTTATAAGACTCCCTAATCCAAAGGTGAAAACCTTGGGTGAAAGAGGCATTGAATGCATCTTTGTTGGATATGCTGAGCATTCCAAGGCTTATAGGTTCTATGTTATTGAACCTAATGATTCGTTTTCTATAAACTCAATCATTGAATCAAGGGATGCTAACTTTGATGAGACTAGATTCTCATCAGTCCCTAGACCAAACCTTAGGACTCCTACTGGAGCTAAGGACATTGGTGCTTCAGTGGAACCTGAAAGGGTCATTGATGAGGTTGTGATTCAGCAACCTGAGCCTGAGCTTAGAAGAAGCACAAGGCATAGGACTCTAAGGAATTTTGGGCCTGAGTTTCAACTATACTTGGTTGAAGGTACAAGGGATGAGGTCTCTGACCAGTACTACTATTGCTTTAATGTTGAGGATGATCCCAAAACATTTGATGAAGCAATGAAGTCCCAGGATGTTGCTTTCTGGAAAGAAGCAATCAATGATGAGATGGATTCCATCATGGGCAACAACACTTGGGTGTTGGTTGATCTACCTCCAGGTTGCAATCCACTTGGTAAAAAATGGATTTTCAAAAGGAAAATGAAGGTAGATGAAACTATTGAAAAGTTCAAGGCAAGGTTAGTCATTCAAGGCTTTAAACAAAAGTCAGGGATAGACTATTTTGATACTTATGCTCCAGTAGCACGTATCAGTACCATAAGAATGCTGATTGCTCTAGCAAGTATTCACAATTTGATTATTCATCAGATGGATGTGAAGACAACATTCTTGAATGGTGATTTAAATGAGGAGGTTTACATGAACCAACCTCTTGGTTTCATCATGCCTGGTCATGAAGGCAAGGTGTGTAAACTGATTAAGTCCTTATATGGACTGAAGCAGGCACCTAAGCAATGGCACCAGAAATTTGATGAAGTAGTTTTGTCTAATGGTTATTCACTTAACCAAGCTGACAAATGTATATATAGAAAAATTGATGAATCTGGTAAAGGAGTCATCATTTGCCTATATGTTGATGACATGTTAATCTTTGGTACTGACCAAGCTAAGGTTGACCAGACAAAGTAATTTTGTCATCAAAGTTCTCCATGAAAGACATGGGGGAGGCTGATGTTATGCTTGGCATAAGGATCATACATGAAAGTGATGGTATTGTAATTTCTCAGTCTCATTATATTGAGAAGGTACTGAAGAAATTCAATCACTTTGATTGTACTCCAGTGAGTACACCAATGGATACAAGTGAGAAACTGATGCCTAACAATGGTCAGGCTATCTCCCAACTTGAGTATTCTAGGGTGATTGGTTGCTTGATGTATGCCATGACTAGTACCAGGCCTGACATTGCATTTGATATGGGTAAACTGAGTAGGTACACTAGTAATCCTAGTGCTCAGCATTGGCAAGCAATTCAGAGGGTACTGAAGTATTTGAAAGGAACAATGGATTATTGTTTGTCATATACTGGATATCCATCAGTGTTGGAAGGTTACACTGATGCAAGTTGGATCAGCAATACTGAGGATAATTCATCCACCAGTGGTTGGGTATTCCTACTTAGTGGTGGTGCAATTTCTTGGGCATCCAAGAAGCAAACTTGCATTACTAGTTCTACCATGGAATCTGAGTTTGTGGCTCTAGCAGCTGCTGGCAAAGAAGCTGAATGGTTGAGAAACTTGCTTCTTGAGATTCCATTGTGGGTCAAACCTATGGCACCCATTTCTATCCGTTGTGATAGCGCAGCTACATTGGCTAAGGCATATAGCCAGATGTACAATGGTAAGTCTAGATACCTAGGTGTTAGACATAGCATGATTCGTGAACTGATCACGAATGGGGTGATTTCAATAGAGTTTGTGAGGTCTCAACACAACTTAGCTGATCACTTGACGAAGGGATTGGCTAGAGAATTGGTTATAAAGTCTGGTAAAGGGATGGGTTTAAAAGTCCACTCTAGTCACTGAATGCTAGGACACCCAACTCCCTCCTACGGAAACTTGGGAGCTGAGTTCAATAAGGAAAGCTGAACATTCAAGTGACTGAAGCACATGTATATTATCCCAAGGATGTGCTTGTACTTGCTGAAGGAGGATGAAGTTATAAAATTCTCAATGGTTAATGTCTTTGAAAAAGTGTTGAAGCAAGAGCATGATCTAAAGAGGAACCACCTATGTAAATGTTGAGGTTTCGCCGCCTCAGGGAGCATGGACTTGGCTCTTACAACATTTATGAATTTGGATATGGACACATGGCTCGGAGTGTCAGGAGTTGTTATGGATTTGAAAACTTGTGTGTATTCTATCTTCAGGTATTCAAAGTAGTTGAAGGGTTCAATTCTTAGAACACCCTGATTCTCGAATGTTTGAAGTATTGTACTAAGATGGAAATTCAATCCTTAGGATATTTTCATTGATGCACTGGTTTTGTTAATGTTAATTTTCATGCAAAAGGAATTGTACTATATTGGGGAGGATTGTTGGAAATATAGTTCAATTGTGGGTCAGTTCATACTGGTGAATGGGTAAGGAGGTACGGAGTGTACACCCATAAGTCCCTGAACACCCTGACTTATATTGTGGTTAAAGTTGTTTAGCATTGCTGATGATCTTCAGTGAGTTGAACTCTGGTATTCATCAGGTAGTATTTCACTGAAGACTAGTCTTCAGTGTTTATTCATCAGCAAGTCTTCTTCAGTACTGAAGGTTTCAGCGAGAACACCCTTCAGGGGTAGCTAATGCTTCAGTGGGACTGAAGAATAGACAAATGCTGGAGCTGAACTTGTACACTTGTAACGGTCTTTGACCCATTCAAGTGGAGTTAATGACCACGTTTAATTGGTCTTGTAACCATTTTCCTGGTATTATGGAGCACATTAAGAGGAGATTAATTGGCCGTTAATTCCTCTTAATTCCATTGACTAGGGTTTGAGTGCTACACCTATAAATAGGTGATTATGACTTGCATGAAGCGGACACACAACATAAACACATAACAACAAAAAGGGTTAGTGCTTTGTGCCTAGTAGTACTTGTTTATGTATATATTAAAACCTCACATAAGTATATAGCCTGAAAGCTCTATTAAGTCATCCGCAGTATAAGAGTTTGTGGGATTGCTTATTTTGGACAAATTAATGTGTTTTTATAGACATATCGTTTCTTCATCTGTATCATCTATAAGTTGTGCCTACTAGAGATGATTACCCACACAACCTTTTAGAGCTGATTGCACACACAACCTTTTAGAGCTTACTACCCGCACGATCTAAAGATGTCACTGTTTCTACACGTTTTTGCACAATCTCTTCAAGAGGGCTGAACACACCTCAACTACACAAAAGGCCATTTATTTGAGTGTATTTTCCTATTTATAAACCTGATTTTTGCCTTTGGTTCCTAATAAACTCATAACTCGGGAATGGGTGTTTATCTCGGCTTATATAGTCGGCTTACGGATTACTTGGTTTTTGACCCATGTTTTATATGCCATTTTTTGTTGCTTGTTTTGAAACGTCTACGCTTATATAAGTTGAAAATGACGTTACAAACCTATATAAGCAGAAAAGTTACAAAATAAGGTAAAAAGGTGGCCTTATGGTCACTGTCTCATTTTTAGTTGTAGATTGCAACTTAGTCGAATAAGTCTGAAAAGGCCATTTGAAAATGTTGAAAACCAAATTTATTTCACATTATCGCTTTCTCATTGTTATCTCTAAATTAATAACTACTTCTACTTTACTTCATACCAAAAAAGTATATAAACGCATATTTGGAATTATCACTATCTATAACTTATATAAACAGAAAAGTTACAAAATGAGCTAAAAAGGTGGCGAAAACTTACAAAATAAGCTAAAAAGATGGCCTCATGGTCACTCTCTCATTCTTAGTTCTATACTTGCTGCTACTTTATTTGGTAAAAACTGCTTCTAACTCCGTCAAAGATACAATGCCTATGACACTTTGATTTCTAAAATCTGTGCATAAGACAATGCATGAGATACAAAAAAGTGTTACCGACCTTCTTCACTCGCTGCTACTTTATTTCATCAAAGTTAGTCCTGTTTATAAAATTGATTTTCAGCTTTGGATCCTAATAAGCTCATCGACGTAAATAAGTTCAAAATGTCGTGATAAACTTCGATAAGCAGAAAAGTTACAAAATAAGCTTAAAAAGTGGCCTTAAGGGCCACTTAAAAAGCGTAAATAACAGAAACACAAACCTTCATCACAGTAGCCACAATTCCTAAACTTGGATCGTGTATCAGCACGGGATGTGAGAACGTCACCTCTTGGAGCACCCCGATTGCCACAGCAGCTCGTAGAGGACGTGGAGCCTGAAAAAGCAAAGATAATAAACAACTAGAGTAAAAAAGGGCAACAGAATAAAAAAATAAGAAGCACGGACAGTCTAATTACCTATCGTAGCAATACTCCCGGACTGGCGAAACCATCACTCATAAGGGCTTTTCGACGAAGGTGTAGTCCAAAGATCAGAGGCAACATCTTGTCGAGGCGTCACTACGGAGTTTTCAAAATCCAAAACAATTGTCAAAGTGCCAATGTTTCTAGCAATAGCAGTTGTTCATGTCATTTGGGTCGAGATTCACAATCTTCGTCATTTTGGCGGGTGTCTTTTCGTCGTATAATCGGACTGGGTCAAATGATTCGCTCAACACATCCCATGTGAAACACCAATATGAATTTTTAGCATAGAGAAGCCATGTGGTTATTTTTTTATTGGCTCAGAATGGTAGAGACTTTGAGAAACAGCGTGTTACTGATGTGGCTGCAACTTTTGGAAGCTGCCAAGCCGACATGCAGAATGCTTCATTTCCAGTTCTTCCTACCGAGGTAACTCATCATTGCCTTTCAGAACTATGTTAATGCCAAACTTCAAAAAAAGCCGGCTTAACAGATACACAACCTGTTCCATTCATAAGACCAAAGCGTGTGCGACTTTCTATGACTGGGTAATGAGATATACATACATAGGCACCATCGTATCATTTTTTTGGATCATCAAACAGATTTGGAAAACCCCTGCACTGTATTGATCAACATGGTGTGCCTATCTTTTTTTGTCCAACAGATCTGTAAAGACACATGTCCACAAACTGGTACCCATCACAAAAAGAGGATACACACGCCATGGCTAGTTTTCAGAAAGATCCATGGAGATCTGTTTGACGGTGTGAAAATAATGGGGCTAAGGCAAGGCGACAATATTTATGTGCAACTCATTAGCCAAATAGAAAGACACGTGGTAAAAAAATTCCCGCCAAAACATACGAAAGTAATAAAATATTCCACACTCCTTCGTAAAATAGTTATAAGTATTCATAAGCATCCTGTTTAAATAAGATCAGTGAGGGCACTATTGTATGCTATCTTTATACAACCCTGGTAAGACTCATCAGAGTCTGCTAAGTATAAAAGTCTATTACTATAGACCAAATCAATTCACCAAAGGACAGCCCGATTCGAGCAGGAAGTGTTCGCACATGGTAACAGGAAACCGACCGAAACCAAACAAATGATTTGTCGAAACTAGATCGCAAAAGAATCTTTGGTGGATGAGGTTGATTGGTGTCATTTATGCGGTCGTGGAGGTTGCTGAGGCGAGCTATGTGCGCACTCAACCATCCTTCCACTTTTCGTAATGAGACAACGTATTCTAAGAATCGTCCCAACTGACCCACTTATGGGTTTCCATAAACTGCCAACGCACGAAATACCAAACGTTCGCAACTCTAATCAACTTGGTCTTATTTATGACAACCTAGATTTTTTTACACGCTATAATCCAAAAATAACGAAGCACAAACAGAAATGTATGGTTGGAGCTAATGGCTCAAACATAATAAGCTTGCATCAACACAATCTCAAGGATATGTGTCTCATACATTAAAAAGGACAATGTCATGAAATCCTACTTTCAACATATAAGAGCAAGCAAAACATGCCAACCCCATAATCTCATGAAATCCTACTTTGAATCTCATTAATTCCGAAAACACAATCTCATCATAACCTACAGTCTGATAAAAAAAGCATAGCAAGCAAGTAATTTATAACTATCATGTTTATATTAAAAGCAACATAACATCTATAAAAATTACCTTATTATATTCATGTTCCATATGCCAAAAAAAAGGAATCAGAAACCCAATAACACCAAGTACAATCGCCATCTGGTGATTGACAATGGTCATCACACACTCGTTGCCCCGAAAACACCATAGCCGCAACCAATCGGAAAAGATTCCAAAACCCTAATCCAACCTTGACCATCGCCAACCCAACAAAGATTAGGGGGCAACGATCGGGGTAAATAGAAACCACTAACCCCATAAAGATTCAAAACAACCATGAAGTTTGAAAGAATTAACAGTAAAACGATGATCAACAACTCTCCAAAGATTAGGGGCGACAATCGCGATGATAAACAGAATAGTTTTCAGAAAGATCCATGATCTGTTTGACGGTATCAAAATAATGGGCTAAGGCAAGGCGATAATATTTATGTGCAACTCATTAGCCACGTAGAAAGACACGTGGTAAAAATAAATTCCCGCCAAAACATACGGAAAGTAATAAAATATTCCACGCTCCTTCGTAAAACAGTTATATGTATTAATAAGATATTATACGAATAGTACACATGAAATGGAATGGTTAATATTAAGATTCCATCGTTTGAATAGCAGGAATGATATATATTAGTCGTTTACTAATTTTATTGTATGAATTGCACATTGTTTCAATAACAAGAAATGGAATGGTTAGCTGATGATGTGAAGGCGTAAAAGCCACATTTTTTTTTTGCTTATCAAAACACCGATATATAAACTTATAAGCCCACTTACATACGCTTAACCAAACACTTGTTTCAGCTTATATGTGTTATATAAGCTAATAATCTTATATGCCCAACTAAAACTTGAACTCTGTTGTTAGAACAAACCAAGTATAAGTAACTGATCTGAAGTGAGATTCTATGGAATTCCAAACTGAATATATACTGAGTTGTTGGTATCAAATACACGCACCTAATGGTCAGTCGATGAAATATTTGCTATGTTACAACACTTCAGTTATTGCATGTGCACACATCGACACAACAAATGTTAGATATCTAACTCCTTTCCGCACAAGCATGGCTTCACTTAGATTGAACCAGTTCCAGAGGAAGACTTTCCATTGCAACCTGCAATTTTGATAACCAAATATTCAGAACAAAATATATTGAGTGATTGATAAATACACACTAGAATAGAGGTAGCAATGTCGACCCAATTCCTTATGAATGGGTTAATTTGTGTTATTTTTATCTCTAATGGGTCAGTTGGGTACACCCATTGTACCAAACAACAATCTTTTTAGTCAAAATGAAAATGAGTGAACCAGACCGGAAGTTGTCCAAAGTAAAGTAACCTGTTTTGACCCGTATGACCCACACATGTGCCTCCTGTAAACTGAATACCCAACAAGCCAATTCTTACCCATTTTCTATACACCCGCGGATCTGATTTTTGCTGCACATTGTACAATTCTGTTTGAAATGTAACGAGGATGGTAACTTTGAACTCAATCGAAAATGGTCTGCACAGAATATTGAGAATAACAAAAAACACACATTAGAAACTCTTTAGAGAGATGGATATGGTATGAAATAAAAAGCATTTCAATAAGCTACACTGCAGCTAGGCATTACTAAAAACTGCAAAAAAAATAGGCTCGAATATAAAATTTTCAATGAATGTTTCAACTTACCCGGCAAACACGGTTGGACACGTCAAAAGCCGGGGAAGCATGACATATATAGGTAGTGACAGACCACGACACACATCTCCATCTGCTATCTATAAGAACAGAGATGAGTCAGCCGAATAGAAACAATATTTATTGTTTGAAAGAAGGTTTGGTATGATGAACAAGTTATGTGCCTGAGTAGTTTGAACAATAGATGTTTCTGTAGCTATCTTTTCCCCAACCATGATTGACTCTACCCGAAGTAAGTGAATTTCAATTGAGTATATTGGAACTGAAGACGCTTCAACTGTTAACTCGCCCACTAAAGGATCTGATACAAGGCACTGAGTGCAAATTCGACCAGATACCTTGAACCCGCCTACATAATAAGGTGAATAATAAGCTATTAGTAACATTGCCATACGAATTTCACAAAAGGTTAGGGGTACGTATACTTGTTCCTACCCGTCAATTAGAAATTCTTTTAATTGCTCATACTAAATAGTAAATATTAATATGTTTCATGCATATAATGACAAATTTTCATGTCTGCATGGTCGTTAAACCAAGTATGTCTCAACATGATATTTAAATATTTGGCATTACAAACTGTAGCAATCGACAACAAACGTAGATTATATAAAGTATAAATATAGTGCATCCTTGTCATATATTACATCTGTTTTTTGTTTTGTTTACTTCCGGTTACACACGATTAGAGAAGAGAAATGATCAGAAAGAAACCTGATTTCAGTTCAGGCAGCAAAGCGTGCCTTTGTGTGTCTTGGGTGATGTAAAAGAAGACTGTTTCAGGAGAAATCGGTTTCTCTGGGACACCGACTTTTGGGAGAAACAAATATATAGGTATGAGAGAAAAGAATTTACATTAAAGAAGCTATGATAGCACCACAAACATGTACCTAACTCGCTTTCGATTATAAACTCCACAGTAGTAGACAATGATTTATGTAAGTATCCTCTCACGACATCAACAGTTAGCAGATACTGTGACAACATGGTATACATATAACATGTTATATTTGTCATATATCATAAGTATTGATATTGATGAATGGAAGGGAGAAAAACCTTCTAAGGAAAAAATACCTGGACATTAATGTTTGCACCATGGAATGTTTCATAGAATTTGTCATCTTTTCCTCCATGTTTAAGATCTATAGAAAAAGGTATCTGTCGATAAGAAAGCCGAATTAGTCTTTCCAAAATTAAGACGATTGTTAATCTCATCTTGGAATTTAAGCATGCACAATAGCATAAAATCAAACAAAGTTAAATATATGTCTATACACCGCATTTGCCCAATCTGTTTTTAAAATTGATCCTTCCATTCTGGTCAACTGCAGCATATACCACTTTCCTCAGTTTTCAAATGAACAGAAAATAATATAAAGGGGAAAGATAGCGACACTCTTGATTAAAAAAGTTTGTGACGCCATAAAACTACATTAAAATAGATACGTTTGTCAATCTGAAATCTACAAGTTTTGTTTAGAATTATACCTCTGTTGTGCCAGCAGTAATCTTCCCAGAAGGTTTAACAACAATACTTTTCTTCCTGTTTTTTATGAATAAAATTATTAACATGAAAAAAGAAAAACCAAAAACAGGGAATAGCGAAATCCAGTTGAATAATTCTAAAGCAGGTATGCACAGCAATATTTGTATCACACTGGATATGGTCACTTCAACGCTGCAAAAGGTTTTTGGATTGCTCATCTTTTGAGAAAATATGATACGATTACAAAAATGAATATTTTGTTAGAAGTGTCTATCTAATTCATTTTAATCAAAGGTCTGATGTTAGATACGAGGATCAAAAAGTAATTTTAGTTTCATCACATATACGCACATTGTAATATGCACTTCCCAACCTGCTAACTGTCGGCTAATTTTGCTCAAAAGCGTTTTTTATCCAAACAGTTTATAAACACCCTCTAAGATGATTGAAATGTTTATAGTTGCAAAAAGAAGCCTGCAAATGTTTATCAATACGGTTAAACCGACATATGCCTTGTACTAACTTTGGCTTAAAAGTATGTAAGTATGTAAAGGACATCGTACTATAAGAGGGTGTTTGGATTAGCTTATTATCTGAGCTTACTGGTTTATTGAGATTTTGAAAAGCTGATAAGCTCACTCTTTCGCCTTACGAGCTTATTAAGTTGAGCTATAATGGCTTATTGTAAATAAGCCGTGATTTAGAGTTGAGAAGTTGGTAAGTGGAAAAAAGTAGTCTTATTGGCTTTTAAAAATCTTACTAAATCAATAAGACCGGAAAATACGATATTCGAAACACGGCCTAAAACTAGTTACATACAGATAGACTACTAGTGCAGAACTTAGAGCGATGGTGTTATCTTCTATTGAAGCAAGACTGTTAGATAAAATCAAGATCAGTTGGGCAACAGATGTGGATATTCAGTTGTTGATACCAACACTTGGAAAATACTACTGTCCCAAACAGGAAGTCTACTTACGAAAATGGGGAATTGAGAAGGAAAGGAGAAATTGGTGGTGAGAAATGACATTGCTTTGAGAACTCAGCTGATTGCTACATTTTATAATGAGCCTGTCGATGGCATTCTGGGGTTCAAGTGCGTCTTAAGAAACTGGCATCATTATTCTATGGGAAAGGCATGTCCAACGCAGTCAAAATGTTTGTGAGGTAATGCGAAACATGTCATAGAAACAAGCCTAAATTGGAAGCTTATCCAGGATTCTTGCAACCCTTACCTGTTCCAAACGATGTATGGAGGGACATTCCTATGGATTTTATTGATGGCTTACCTAGTTCACATGGCAAAACTTAAATTTTTTGTTACTGTGGACGGCTTAAGTAAGTATGCACATTTTGTGGTTTTGTCTCATCCTTATATTGCTACTCAAGTTGCCCAAGCCTTTCTAGACAATGTTTACACACTTCACGGGTTGCCACATACTATTGTTAATAACAGAGAGAGTGTTTGTTAGTCTGTTTTGGAAGACAATGTTTAAGCTCATGAAGACTATCCGCATATGTCAACTGCTTATCACTCCCAATCTGATGGACAGACAGAAGTAGTCGATAGGTACTTGGAGTGTCATTTAAGGTGTATCCGTGTATGACGGGGGAAGACCCAAGGAGCAGACACAATGGTTATCACTTGCGGAATATTGGTATAACACAAATTTTCATACTAGCATTAACGCTACACTATTTGAGGTGGTCTATGGTCAACCACCTACCATTCATGTTCTTTATAAATTTGCTACGTTTCATCTAAGAAGGGCCCAAGACAGGATGAAAGCATAGCTGATCAGCCTTACAGACAAAATTACTTTTTCACGCTGAGTATATCACAAGTTGTCATCCAATTTTTATGGGTCATTCCAAGTCATGGAGACGATTGGGAAAGTAGCGTACAAGTTACAGTTTCCTAGTTCTAGCTCTGCAAAAGTACACACTGGTCATAGCTTAAGTGTAAGTCAAAGGAGGTGAGCAGGGGGACTTTTCCTACTTGTAATGAAGATGGTTTGTTAGCTGTGGTGCCGGTGAAAATTTCGGATAGAAGATTGCAAAAGAGAGGTAATGTGGCTAGTAGGGGTGTCAAAAAGGCCGACCGGAACCCGGATAAGCATATCCAGGTCAGGTTAGTCGGGTCCAAAATTTTATTCGGGTCAACCCAAGTAACCCAGATACTAAATAGGGTCGGGTATCAGGTTCGACTAACACCCCTAGTGGCTAGTGTGAATGTGTTGGTGCAATGGGCCAATGGATCTGCTGATGATGCTACTTTTCATGTCCCTTTGTTTCGGCTTATATAACCGGGTTACGGCTTATTTGGTTTTGAGCTTATGTTTATTCTGAAACTTTTCGGCTTATATAAGTTCATTATGACGTATTAAACATATATAAGCCAAAAGTTTCCAAAATAAGCTACATACAAAATGTGAGCTTATGAAACAGAATCCCAAAACCAAATAAGTCATACGCCGAAACAAAGACTGGAAAATAAGATATTCGAAAGACGCCCTAAACTAGTCACTTTCAGAATTGGAACAGGGCGTGTTAAGATTATCATATTTTCCGGGCTTATCGGTTTATTGAGATTTTGAAAAGCCAATAAGCCCACATTTTTTCAGAATTGGAACAGGGCGTGTTAGGATTATCATATTTTCCGGGCTTATCGGTTTATCGTGATTTTGAAAAGCCAATAAGCCCACTTTTTTTCGCCATACGAGGTTATCAAGTTGAGCTATAATGGCTTATTGTAAATAAGCCATTATTTTAACAGTTGATAAGCTCATGAGTCAGAAAAAAGTGGGCTTATCGGCTTTTAAAAATCTGGGTAAACCAACAAGCCCGGAAAATAAGATATTCCTAACACGCCCTAAACTAGTTACTTACAAAAGGGTAGTCGCCTTGGGATGGTGTTTATTCAGATTTTGAAAGCTGATAAGCTCAGTCTTTTCCCTTTACGAGCTTATCAAGTTGAGCTATAATGGCTTATTGTAAATAAGCCATTCTTTTAATAGTTGATAAGCTCGTGAGCCGAAAAGAGTGGGCTTATCCGCTTTTCAAAATGGCGATAAACCAACAAGCCCGGAAAATAAGATATTCCAAACACACCCTGTTCCAATTCTGTAAGTGACTAGTTTAGGGCGTCTTTCAGATATCTTATTTTCCGGTGTTAGTTTCGGCTAAAGGGTAGTCGTCCTAAACCAGAAAATAAGATATTCCAAACACACCCAAAACCAGTTACTTACTATACAAAAGGGTAGTCGTCTTGGGATTAGTCGAATATAATAGTAATAAAAAAACAAGTGTAGTTTCCTTACAGAATAGGAATAGGTTTGAGAACACCGTAAATTGATTCAATAATTCCAGCTGTACCACCACGCACCTAAATAAATATATTTACCACATTCATTGAATATATATGTGGTAAAAATGTAAAAAAAAAAAAAGAAGTGAAATGAGACCTGTAAATTGACAGAAGCATTGAGGGATAAATGGATCCCATTATGAGATAATGAAGAAGAGGATAATTTAGTGATTATTTTTCCTGAAACTGCTTCCTGAAATTAATTAATTAAATTATTATTATTTTTATGATTAATTAGTGTAGTAAATAGGGTTTGAATGAGATTAGTTGGTTAGTTACATTGGGATGATAGGTTCGGTTGGAACGACTGAGTTTGATCTCAACTGAAGACATGATGATGATACACACTGTTCTATTCTATTTCTTCCTCAAACTTTGGTTTTTTCAACCATCTTTACAAAAACTAATGTTTTGTTGGAATGCAGTTCGGTTTGGTTGAATCGGTTCAACTGGTTCCGGACCGGATTAAATTTAATCAAGTTTTACTCAAAAGGTGCGTTTGGTTGCAGCATTTTGCCCAACATGTTTCGACTCTAACGAAGGGCCTTTTTCATAAGCAAACAATTTTTGAAAAGGTTTAGGGCGTGTTTGGTATAAGTCTATTGGAATGAAAGAATCATAGTTGGAATGATAGTGATGTTTAGTATATTATTATGGTTATCAAAAACCGGAATCATATATTAATTTGTGGGCTTTCTCATAGGAGGCTAGGGTGCCTCCTATCAAATTTCATTCCTATTATCATTCCGTGTGATTCTGAAACTCATACCGATTGTGATTCTAAATAACGAACCAAACGCACCCTTAGTCTGCGTTTAGTTGTATGGAAAATACTTTGTTTTCTACACAATGTTTTCTAGAAAACAAGGAAAACAAAAAACGCGTTCAAATCATCGTTTTATAAAAATATTTTTTTAGAAAATGTAAAATCTCTGTTTTACTCTTTTGCACACAAAACAAAAAAAACTCATTTTTTTGTTTTCTAAGTTTTCTTTTATACATAGAAAATTTATTTCCCCTTTTATTTCTTTTATAGTTTTGAAAAATGAAAACACAAATTTCTTCAACTAAACGCGTTTTCTAAATTTTTAAGTATTTTGTAGAAAAAAGAAATCTTTTTTATTTTTCTACAAATTAAAAAATAGAAAATAATGATAAATGTTTTCCAACTAAACGCACCCTTAGGGTCTGTTTAGTTGCAGAAAAATCTCACTTTTCTAGAAATATTTTTATTTGAAAAGTGAATAAAAAAACTTGTTTAGTTGCATTTTTTTTAATATTTTTCAAAAAATAAAAAAATTTCATTCTTCACTTTTACATAGAAAAATAGAAAACTCTATTTTACACTTTTTCTATTTTTCCCTTTTCCACCTAAACACTTTTCCACTTTTTGAAAAAAAAAAAATTTAAACAAGTTTTCAAAATTTTCAACTCTTCTTTATAAAAAAACTCTTTCCTTCTTTAGAAAATTAAAAACAAAAAATTATGAAAAGTTTTCTACAACTAAACAGACCCTTAGGCTCAAAATAAGAGTTTATAAAAACAAGTATTGAAATGCTTTTAACTCTTTAAAAATAGCGTTAATTCCTTATTTACCCAATTAAAACCTTTAAATATCATATTTACCCAAGCAAAAATTAAAATACCATATATGTCCAATTTTAATAGCATAATTGTCAAATCTATCTATTTTATTACTAAACATGTTAAAACTAAATTTATATTACTAACTACTCTTTATACCCTTAACATCAAGTCTCTATGAACAACCGTCGAAAAAAACAATCGAGCAAAACATATGGAATGGTATTACGTACTCCTTCTGCTCTATATTCAACATGAATAGATACTCTGAAGTACATAAGATAATCTGTTGTATACATTCACTTAATTGCTCATTTAAGTTGGTAAACCATTACCTGAATGTTGCTTTTTCAGTTCACCATTTTCCATATCAATGACACATTACTAGAACCAGTAAACGAGATGACATATGTATTCGATTTTTTCTAAGAGCAAAGATTTATAATAGATGACCCGGTTATTCTGAAGAATACTCAAAATCTACACAGAAATTAAAGTATATTAGGTCGCAAATGAAAAGAATCTGAAATTTGGTCTCAAACGGTATTAGTTACAGCCCGCTTTGACTACTAAATGACAAAGAACAAAAGAGTCAAATAACGTCCCTATTGATTGTAACGAGGTGATGTCTTGCTGTGGCATGTAAGGGTGGTGATGTATCTGTTGCATCGGCTTTAACAACAGTTTACATATGCAGAAAAATATGGTTAGACGATTCAACAACACTTTCATTCACTTCAAACAATCAAAGGAACAAGAGAGAGTTTAAACAAATCAAATCCACCACAGTCTCAACTGGTGTGGATCTATTATCTAACCTGATAATAGTTTTACAAAACAATAAAACAAAAATACTAGATGAAGAACCCAGAAATGAAGAAAGATATGTGTGACGCCATTGATGGCTGCACAAGGAAAACACACACACCAAACTTAACCCTAACTCAATATGAGTTAGGGTATATAGCTAAACATCGCAACGTTCAACCCAAACAACCTTGGGCCTTCATTCCCCAAGCCCAAAAACGTCCAACGGCTAGCCCTTTAGCAAACTTCAAACACATTGTCCATCTTTGGTCCCTGAGATAATAGAAAGCACACAATAAGTCCTTACACTATGAATATCAGATTAAATCAAGGGTTTTAACATCCCCCCTTAATCTGATATTCTATACAGATCAATCATCCCAAGTTTTTCAACCAGGAATGCATGTTGAGGTGTATCCAATCCTTTGGTAAGGATGTCTGCAATTTGATTTGCAGACTCCACCTTTTGAGTCTTAACAACCCCATTCAAGATTTTTTCCCTCACAAAGTGAAGATCAATCTCTAGGTGTTTAGTCCTCTCATGAAACACTGGATTAGCAGCAATTTTGATTGCTGAGTTACTGTCACAATAAAGATCCACAGGCAAAAGATTGCTACATTTCAAATCTTTTAGAATTTTAAGGATCCAAATGACTTCACTAGTCACTGAGGCTAGAGCTCTATACTCAGCCTCAGCAGATGACTTAGAGAGAGTGATTTGTTTTTTGCTTTTCCAAGACACAAGGTTATCATTCACAAAGACACAATAGCCAGTAACTGATTTCCTAGTGACAATGCACTTAGCCCAATCAGCATCAGAAAAAGCTTTAAGAGTCATACCTGTGTGATTCTTAACATGAATACCCAAACCTGGAGCACCCTTTAAGTATCTAAGAATCTTAAAAGCAGCCTTCAAGTGAGACCTTAAGGGTGAGTGCATAAACTGACTAAGACAATGAACAGCATAGGAAATATCAGGTCTGGTATTGGTCAGATATATCAGCTTGCCCATAAGCTTTTGGTAATCCACAATGTTTTCCAACAAGGGATCATCATCACAAGGTTGATTAGAAATGGTCAGTTTAGAAAGTAAAGGTGTCTTGGAGGGTTTGCAAGCAAGCATACCATATTCAGACAAAAGATCAAGAACATACTTTCTTTGATTCAAACATATTCCATCTTTAGTATCAACAACTTCAATTCCCAAAAAATATTGCAGTTTTCCCAAATCTTTTATTTTGAAATTACTTTTCAAAAAAAGTTTGAAGTTGTCAATCTCTTTTTTGTTGTTCCCAGTAACAATAATATCATCAACATAAACAAGCACAACAATAAAACACTTATGGCAATCCTTAGTATACAAGGAGTAATCAGACTTGCTTTGCACAAACCCATTCTCAATTAAGACAGAAGTGAGCTTAGCATTCCATTGTCTAGGAGACTGTTTCAGACCATAAATAGACTTTTTAAGCCTACAAACAAGCTTTGGATTATCAGAGTAAAACCCTTGTGGGGGTTTCATGTAGACAGTCTCATCCAATTCGCCATACAAGAAAGCATTATTTATATCTAATTGGTAAATAGGCCAAGATTGGTTAACAGCAAGGTTAATCAAGCATCTAATGGTAACCATTTTAACAACAGGAGAGAAAGTTTCCTCATAATCAATTCCCTCTTTTTGACCACAACCCATGGCAACCAGTCTGGCCTTATACCTCTCAATCTCACCACTGGATTTAAACTTAAGTTTCCAAACCCACTTAGAATTTAAGGCAGTCCTATCAGCAGGCAATTCAACTAAGTCCCAAGTGTCATTTTCAAGCAAAGCAGCAAACTCAACATTCATAGCATCTACCCACTCAGGACTTTGACAAGCATCAAAAAAACTCCTAGGTTCACTACTCTTATTTAACTGAGTAACAAAACATAACACATCTCCTTTAATTTTGGAATAACCAACAAATTTCTCAATCCCATACTTGACCTTGGAATCCACAACAAAATCATTGTAATTTTTTGGAAAAACAGAAGGTCTAGAAGACCTTCTCACACCCTGATTACCCTGAGCATTAGTATTAGAACTACCACCCAAGTCATGTCCATGCAAAGGAAGGCTTAGGTGAAATTCTAAGTTTCCTTCAGATATATGTGTTTCATCAAGTGTAGCAGCCTCAACACTTGGACTGGCATCAATGGTATCATTGCTAGAAGCAATGTATCCATTGTCACCTAGACCCAAGTCTGGGTTACCAGCACTTGGTGACTTACTGTCACCATTATGAACATTAGTAACTCTCTCATCATCATTAAGAAGCTCAGGGTTTTCCAAATCAAAAAAGGTTAAAACTTTGTCATTTTGAGAAACATCAACATCTTGGTCCTTATTCTTTTTATTCAAAACAGTATCCTTAAAAGGAAAAATAGACTCAAAAAACTTGACATCTCTAGAAAAAAAGAACTGATGTCTATCAAGACTATAAAGTTTATAACCCTTTTGCAAATTAGAAAAACCCATCATAACACATTTTTCAGATCTACTGGTAAGTTTATCATGACTATTCAAGATAGTAGCAAAACAAAGACAACCAAAGGTCCTAATATGAGAGAGATTAGGAGATGTGTTATACATCATCTCATAAGGAGATCTACCATTTAGAACAGAAGAGGGCAATCTGTTGATAAGATAAGTAGGAGTTAGAATGCATTCAGTCTAAAATCTTAAGGGTATTCCCCCCTGAAACATAAGGCATCTGGTCACATTAAGGAGATGCCTATGTTTCCTTTCAACAACCCCATTTTGTTGTGGAGTATAAGCACAAGAGGTTTGATGTATAATACCTTTGTTATTACAGAATGTCTGAAAAGTATGGTTAACAAACTCAGTCCCATTGTCACTTCTGAAAATTTTAACATCTTTTTCAAATTGGGTTTTTAACAAGTTGTAAAAAATCTCAATAGATTTACCAACTTCATCTTTGGTTTTTAACAAATAAACCCAAACAGCTCTTGTGTAATCATCCACAATGGTCAAGAAAAATCTATGGCCAGTATAACTAGTCACCCTATAAGGTCCCCAAACATCCAAATGTACTAATTCACCAAGAGCTCTAGTTTTATGTTCACTTAGAGGAAATGGTTCTCTAACCTGTTTAGCCCTTTGACATATTTCACAAAACTCATGTTGATCAATGCAACTAATTTTTAAAGAATCTTTTAGTACATTTAGAGCTGGGTCAGCAGGGTGACCCAATCTACAATGCCAGTCATGTTTGGACAAGGAGCAAGCAATCACATGAGAATCATTAACACATTTGTTACCTTCTACATCTAAATAGTACAAACCACCACACTGTCTACCAGTCCCCAAGATTTTTTTGAGATTGAAATCCTGATTAACAAAGAAACATTTATTTTCATCAAACACCACTAAGATTTTGTTATCCTTAGCTAATTTATGAATAGACACCAAAGTCACACAATAATCAGGAATAACAAGCACATCAAACAACACAAGTCCATTAGAAAGTTTAAGATTTCCAATTTTGGAGATGATAGCTTCAGTCCCATTGGGATGAGCTACTTTAATGTTAAGGTGTGATATATCAAAAACATTTTCTAATTCAGAATCATTATTGGTCATATGTTGATTAGCCCCAGAATCAACAACCTTCCCATTGTTCCCAATTTTGGACTTGATGTTTGTGTTAGAACAAAAAAACTTCTCAAAGTTATCATTAAAAATCTTACTATTGTTAAAGTAAGTACCTGCCATATTGGCATGAACATTTCCAGAGTCACTAGTGGTTCCCTTGTTATCTTTAAACATAGAGAGTAAGGTAGCAAGTTGCTCATCACTGAAACCAGATTACCTTGCCCTCCCTTTTTCTTACCAAAATCAGGAGGGTACCCAATGATCTTGAAGCACCTATCAATAGTGTGCCCATTGTACCTACAATTTTCACAAATCAACTCAGAGTTACTATTACCAAAAGGTCTAGGACCAGAATTACTAGGAACATTAGGTCTAAATCCAGTGGTGGGAGTGTTAGGTCTAAAACCCCCATTGTTGCCAAAATTAAAATTGGGTCTGAAGTTACCACCATTATAATTTCCTTGGTTATTGGACTGATTTCTTTGAGTATTATTATTTCTAGCAGGCCCATTAGAAAAGAAAGCAGAAGTCTGAGTCCTTTGAGAAGAACTAGCAAGGGTACCAGATGCCAACCTATGAGACTCCTCACTGGAAATTATGGCATAGGCACCTTTCACATCAGGCAAGGTCTCTCTAGAGAGAATAGAGCTTCTAATGCTCATGTAAGAATCATCCAAACCCATCAAGAATTGCATAAGTTTTAACAACTGATTATGTTTTTTAAATTCACCAGAAGCAGAACACACACAATTAGGCAACTAAATCATAGCATCATATTGTTTCCAATAAGCATTTAACTTGTGGTAATAATCAGACAAATTAGATCCATTTTGTTTGAGAGTGTTAATCTTGTGATGTAAATTGAAGATGACAGAACCATCAACTTTATGGTAAGTCTCTTTTAACTCATTCCAAACATGCTTAGCCCTTTTTGAAAAAATTTGACCAAGGAAAAGTTCCTCAGAAATTGAGTTTAAAATCCACCCAAGGACTACAGCATTAACTCTATCCCATTGTTTACCCAAAATTTCATTAGTTATAGATCTTTTACAAGACCCATCTATAAAACCAATTTTGTTTTTTCCTTCCAAAGCTAACAACATAGCATTAGCCCAAATCAGATAGTTTTCAGTCCCTTTAAGTTTAACACTCACAACAGTTAAGACAGCAGTATCATTGGGGTGCAAATGCAAAGGGTCACTCAAGTCCAACTTGCTAATGAGTGTGACAGGATCTGTCACACTCAAGGTCTCATCATCACCATGAACTGACTCATTCTCATGATTAGTCATGGTGAGGGGTCAAAAAATGGTGTAAATAAACTCACAACACTGCCAACTAAGTTCCTAGGCTTCCAAACCACTCAAGGGTGGCAGGTCAAGGGCAAGCAATGAGTGAGGATCCAAGAATAATGGGTCAGAATAAAAAGACAACCAACCCAATAGCAAAAGAAGCAATAAACAAACAAAAGACAAATAGCAAGTAAGGGAGAGAGTATAGAGGTGTTACAGTGATGCCAACCAAAGCACAATCGAACTGATATATCTAGATTCACTTAGTCTAGATGATATCAGAACCTCCAAAAGACAAACCCTAATTTCCTTCAAGGGAAAAAAGGGAAAATCTATTCCAGCAAGAGAATAACACCAATCAGCAACCTGTGAGACACAAGAAACAAGCACCACAAGATCTAGTCACAAACAGTAAACCCTAATTTTTACAAAAAATTAGGGGTTTACCACTTATGAGATAGATAATACCACCAGAGTCACAATAACACCACCAATTAGTCACCGGAACCAATGAATCAAAAAATCCCCAAAAAAGTCAAACCCTAATTTTTTTAAAAAAATTAGGGGTTTTGTAAATCGAGAGAGTATAATGTTATTCCAATAGCAGATAAACTAGTAAAACCACTTTATAACTTTGTATGAACAACGAGAAGTATAAAAAACTTTTTATAAAAAACTTTTCACAATAACAGAGTCAGATTTGATAACCAGGCTCTGATACCATGTAGAAAAATATGGTTAGACGATTCAACAACACTTTCATTCACTTCAAACAATCAAAGGAACAAGAGAGAGTTTAAACAAATCAAATCCACCACAGTCTCAACTGGTGTGGATCTATTATCTAACCTGATAATAGTTTTACAAAACAATAAAACAAAAATACTAGATGAAGAACCCAGAAATGAAGAAAGATATGTGTGACGCCATTGATGGCTGCACAAGGAAAACACACACACCAAACTTAACCCTAACTCAATATGAGTTAGGGTATATAGCTAAACATCGCAACGTTCAACCCAAACAACTTTGGGCCTTCATTCCCCAAGCCCAAAAGCGTCCAACGGCTAGCCCTTTAGCAAACTTCAAACACATTGTCCATCTTTGGTCCCTGAGATAATAGAAAGCACACAATAAGTCCTTACACTATGAATATCAGATTAAATCAAGGGTTTTAACAACATACAATTAGAATCTAAATTGATAATTGTATACTCTATACATTAAATGTTGGCCTAGAAATACAACTAGACTGCCTTTTGTTTATATGAGAGAGGTTTTCTTTGCTTTGAGATTGAAGACAAACATAGAGCATCACATGTACAGGGAATTAACAAGGGCAAACTGGTCAAAATATTTTGTGTTAGGAATATTTAATAAATTTGAAGTGGTAAAATTTGTATTTGGGTATATATAATATAACAAATTTTATATTTGAAATGTGTATATATATGGTATTAATATATTATGATTTTTTATTGGGTAAATATAATATTTAGATGTTAAAGTTAGGTATATATGGAAAAACATAAATGATTCACCTTACACTTGATCAAATCAAATGAGATGATCGACATTAGATTGTCACGTATCATTTTCTGTTGCCCACATACCTCACAGGGACACACTGGAATTGTATAACCACGTAATCTTGTGAGTTGTGACCACTAGTCGTAATCAAAATTTTAACCAAAAGAACTTGGAGCTCGTTTTGGGTGATGTATAGGCTATTTAAGACTCCTTGTGAAGCACGGCATTATTTTCAAGATTTGCGCCCACAAGACTAGGAAAGTCATTTCAGTTTCTAAAAGATTAATGTACTTGTCAAATTATATGGGCAACTACTTAGAAACTTCACAAGACTTTGAAACAAGACTAATCCAGTGAAATCATGGGATATTATAAGCAATTTCATGAGTTCACATGGGACAAATTGAGTCACTAGAAATAAACCAAACAATCTTTTAAGGCCCTGTTTGGTTCACTTATTTTGTTATAATTTGATGTAATGTAATCTAAATTCTAATTCTATTAAGGTCCCGTTTGATTCGTTGTAATTGGATGTAATTTGATATAATTGTAATTCAATTACATTACATAACCTGTTTGGTTCACATAATAAGAGGAATGTAATTCATTTTACATTACATATGGTGTTTGGTATACTAGATAATTGTAATTGGGACATTACAATTACATCAAATGATGTATTTTAGATTACATATGAACTTGAATGTAATGTTTTGAATTACGTCGTAATTCGTAATTTTATATTTTAAACCACTATTATTATTATTAATTATTAATAATCAACTTTATTATTATTATTATTATTATTATATTATTATTATTATATTAAAATAATATAATAATAAAAAATTTATTTTTATTATTCTATTATTGTATTAAAATAATATAATAAAAATAATTTCATTTTTATTATTATATAATAAAAAATTAAAAAATTAATAATAATATTTTTTTTATTAATTACTATTATTTATTATTATTTTTAAATTATTATTTATAAATGTTTGATTTATATTTTTTAAAATTTTGAATTTATTTTATATAATATTTATTTATTATTAATTTATTTAATTTATTTTTTATTTTATGTTATTTTTTATTATTTATTATTTTCATTATTATTTTTTATAATTTTATAATTTTATATTTTAATTAAATAATTTTATTTTTTAATTATTGTTATTATTATTTATTTTAATATTTTATTAATATAAATATTTCTTATTATTATACTTTTGAAATATTAAAATAATATAAATTATTATTATTTTAATATAAAATAATATTTTTTATTAAATTAATATTTTTTATTAAATTAATATTTTTTATGAAAATAATAAATTTTATTAAAATGATAATTTTTACTAAAATAATAATTTTATAAAAATAATAATTTTTATTAAAATAATATTTTTTATTAAAATAACAAGTTTATTTTATTTTAAATTATTTATGTTTTTATTATTTTATTTTTATTATTCTATATTATTAACTATTATTTTTTATTCATTTTTTATGTTTTATAAAAAAAATTAAATTACATTACGATCAGACTTAACCAAACACATCTCAAATTTTATTCATTACAATTTCACAACATTACAATTTCAAACACATTCTCATTCTTTCAATTACAATTACATTAAATTACAATTTATTCCAAAGATTTCAATTTCCTTAAAAACATTCTACGAACCAAACGAGGCCTAAGTGTTTGATTATATAATAAGTGTAATTGTAATTTCTTATATTACAATGGGCCCACTTTATTGATGTAATGTCAATTACATAAATATAAGGAAGTAATGTTCAGAATTACAAAGGAATTCCTAATATTAAATAAATAATTTACTTAAAACCATACACTTGTCATATTTCTTTAATTTAAATTACAATTAATTCACATTACAATTACTAATAATTACATTACATTTTGTCAACCAAACACATAAAATACTTTAAAAAATTTAAATTACAATTCATTCACATTAAAATTCCTTTTATAAATTACAATTACATCACAAACATTCAACGAACCAAACGGGTTAAAAT
Source organism: Glebionis coronaria (assembly GCA_025667525.1). Taxonomy (NCBI): domain Eukaryota; kingdom Viridiplantae; phylum Streptophyta; class Magnoliopsida; order Asterales; family Asteraceae; genus Glebionis; species Glebionis coronaria. The sequence continues at coordinate 536,343,375 of CM046881.1, read as the reverse complement.
TATGAAATAATAACTAAGTTTCAGTTTTGTTCCAGTTTAATCATTGTAACTTTGTTTTTATTATAAAATAATAATTACTTTTAAAAAGTGTTCTTTAGTCACTCAACGTTTTGTTAGTGTTCTATTACTCTATTCGTTCCATATTAACAGTTCATGTTACTATTTTTGTACGTTTAAATTAATATTTCAGTCTAAAAATTGATAAAAAAAATGTAGATTAAGTTTACCATACCACCCTCACTTGAAGGTATTATTAGTTTATTACAAACAATAAATAAGTTGTAAATTAATTGGTTAAGGGTAAAATTGTCATTATGTAAAAAGTAAGAGAGAAAGCTGAAAAAGTGATGTTTTTATTCAACTACGTGTTTTTATGTCGGTGAATTATTAATATGAGACGGAGGGAGTATTATGTAACTTTTATATTTGAGTGACTAAAACGAAACATTTTTCAAACTTGGTTATTATTTTGTGGCATATATCTTTGTTCACATGTGCATGAATTGGTTGTACATTAAGTTGGTTAAGGTTAGTGAAATTCAGAGGATGAGTATTTATTATTACAGTACAATCAAATAATGCACATATAAATTTTTTTAGAGATAGTGTTTTTGAACAATCACACAATAATGAAACATTATTGAAAATTAAGTGTTTTTTTTTGTTGATATAAAGTTTGAACGATTAAATTAGAATAGTCATAAAAAACTTAGTTATTATTAGACAACATATTCCCATTTAATTACTTTTTCTTATAAGCAAAACATTAATCATGCTCTAAAGTCTAAAGATTAGGGAAAGAAATCTTAACTAAGTTAACGTATACTGCTTTGTAGTAACTTGTAAATCATACTCTCTATAGTTATATGCATTTGGTTCTTTTAGACAAAAATAACATTATTGTTTAATCAGTGGTTAACCTTTTTTATTCAAGACGAAAGGTAAAGTTTAGGGGTAGTTTGGTATCTGGGTTTTGTAAGATTTGAGCTTACTCTTTTGGCAAATTTATTGTTTGGTAACTATTTTCTTTTCTTACACATACCATCATGACCAACAGTAAAATCTCACCCTACCCTCGGGTTTTGTAGAATCATACTATATTATTTTGGGTATATTTTTTAATTTACTAAAATTTACCAACCACAAACTTTTTAATTTTTTATTTTACTAAAATTTTCAGCCATATTTTATTATTTAATTTATGAAATAAAATTATTTTATTATATACTAAATAAATATAAAATCAAATAAATAAATATACTTTCTCTCTTTAAAACCTACCTCAAATCTAAGCCTTCTACTTTATAAATTTACATCCAAAATAAAACCCGTCTTTAAACCAAACGAACCCTTACTCAAGTTCATAGACAGTAAAATACTACAATAAAATTCACTAAACTTTGTTTTCACTTTCATGATCTCAAAACTTTGTTTTGTGTGGGGCTAGAACTCTAGAAGAAATTCAATTCGTGATATTTAAATCGTGTAGATTGAAAAAGGCATGATAAATTGTGTGATTTAGACATTTGATGTTTCCTTTTTGAAAATAAACAATACGGAGTAGAACTCTAAATCAATGATATGATTTAGAAGGTTTGTTACATCCATAAAGGATTTATAAACAAAAATTTATAAAGGATATGTGTAATGTTTTAATTGAGGGTGCATTTGGTACGTTAGTCGGAATCACTATAGGTATGGGTTTGATTTAAGGGTGGAATGTGAATGGGTATAAATGTTGATATTGTATTGAATGATATTGTTGGTTTGATTATAAGATATAGAATGGAATAATGTTATCACTAAAAAATAAAAGTTAAACATGGGAATGGATATTGATAGACACATCTCACCCCATCTATGGTTCTATGGGTATTCTATCACATTTTCATTCTCATAATAATTAACAATTATCAACCAAACAAATCTATGAAAGATCGATTCCATTCTTTGATTCCGTACTTCAAACCAAACATGCCCTGAGTTAATAAAAAGGATAGAGAAAAATCATTTAGAAAACTATCAATTAAAACATAACACATACTTTTTGTAAATATTTGTTTGTAAATTCTTTGTAAATGTAGCAAAACTCATGATTTAGACATATGATGTTTCCTTTCTTTTGAATTTGGCATTGTTCTAAAAGAAAATATGATATTATATGGAAAAAGACATCCGTTATTTCTTTGTATTAAAATCAGACTTGGTTAATGTTTATGATTTCAAAATTAAGCCCAAAGTCAGGTTTTGTAAAACATGGCTAGTTTTTTTTTTCTCTTTTTAAATGATGGTTTTCATTTAAGAGCGTAGGGTATGGAGAAAAAATTCTCACGTTAAAAAAACGCGACACAAAAACGCACCAACTATACCCAGCTTGTATTTTCAAGTCTCGGGTTTAGGGGATCATGCGAGTTTTCGCGCGTAAACGGAAGAACCATTTCGGTTCTCACGTTTTTGCGTAATATAATTTTTTATTTTATTTTATTTTTTTAAATATATTCGAATATTTTTTCTACGGTTGTTTGTAAATTTCTAGCCGCTAGAGGGGCCGGTTTACCCTAAAAATAAATAATTTTAACCTCTTTTTCACCTATAAAACTCCCCTAAATCAACCATTTATTTTATAAAACTTCAACACTCTTCTACAGACTCACTTACTATCATTTTTTCAAACAATTTAAATGGAAGATATTTCGAATATGTACGAGTTTTACTCAGCACTCGATATGAATAACGACGCTCAATATGCCGATTATTTAGAATAATTAGAAGATGTCGAAGCTGAAAGTTTCGGGCCGCATACAAGACACTACATTGCACGAGAAAGAGAGTGGGCGGAAGAAAAATTGCAACGTGATTATTTTGGGGATGGAAATACGACACTTATTTATCCGGAAGAATATTTTCATGAAAAGAAACACGGTCTTCCGGAATGCTAGAGAGCATAGATTGTATGCATTGGGAATGGGTTAAGTGCCTAAGGCGCTACATGGTCGATTTAAAAATATATGTAAAAAATACCCGACTATAATGCTTGCGACCGTTGCGCTATGGTTTTAGCATACATATTTTAGGGTACCAGGTGCAAATAACGACCTTAATTTTTAAATGGTTCACCGTTTTTTACGATCTTCTAGCCGATAAAGCTCCGGAAAGTCCGGATGAAGTAAATGGGAAGACTTATGACAAAGGTTATTATTTAGCGGATGACATTTATCCTCACCGATCTACTTTTGTCAAAACATTTAGTGTCATTAGGGATGTAAAAACATTAAAATTTAAAAAGGTTCAAGAAAGTGCAAGAAATGATATCGAAAGAGTTTTTGGGGTGCTACAAGGTCGGTGAAGAATTGTACAACAACCAACATGAGCGTATCAAATGAACACCATTAGAAAAATTATGTACACTTACATTAACATGATATTGATATAAGTGAATATATATTTATGTACATTTCTCTCGAACTCAACATTACACGTTCTTAGATCGAACGATATGAAAAATAACAATTGAAAACAAAAAAACTTCGAGCCTAAAAAAAATCACTAAACAAACATTAGTCTTTGAGCCTAAAGCCTTCTAAACCCAAATACCAAACGAGCTCTAACATTTAAGAAAAATGATTTATCCTCCTATTTGATATGCCTACATATCCTCCTACTTACATTATCATGACAAGTGGATTGATCAATGGATGAAATTAAGAAAGAGAATTAGTGGATTACACATGTTTTAATATGATATAAGTAAAAGGATAATTAGTAAGATATTGTAGGAGGATTTAACATTCCTTAACATTTAACTTATTTTAAGATGCAAAGTCTTAAACATCAAAAGTGGACATGTCGATGACATAAATTATAAATTGTCACATAAGACTATTGTAATTCGAAGAAGGAAATTAAATTAAATTTTTTAAGGGATCCAAGTGTAAACATATGATAAAAGAAGGTGATAAAGTGCTAATCCAAAATTGACCGACTAACAAAACTTCATTTGCAAGGAAATGCCACGCGTTTCGACTCGGTTGATTTTACACGTTACCAGTGGCGGACGCAAGAATTTAAAAGGTGGGGTGCAAAATTTTTTTTTGGACAATGACATCAAAAAACGGAAAAAAATAGTATCGAAATGACAAAAATCGGGTATTTTTACTTAAAATGAGGGATTTCTAAGGTGTTAGAGAGTTGAATGTTGTGTTTTAATACATAAGTGGGGGGCAATTTGGTTTATGAATGGGGGGCACGTTCGAAAAATTCTTAAAATCGGAAAACATTTACACTAAAATCTCATTTTATCGGGCTAGCTATGGGGGGCGCCGCCACCCTAACATGTATGTCCGCCACTGCACGTTACTACTTATATTAACCCTCCTACATTTTTAACCTTTCCAAATACATCTGTTTCCTTGTTTGTTCGGAAATACTAGGGGTGTTTAAAAAAACCGAGAAACCGATGAACCGAGCCAACCGTTCAATCCGAAACCGAAAAAACCCGAAACCGAAAAAACCGAAATCGAAAAAAACCGAAACCGAAAAAACCCGCTTATAACGATTCGGTTACGGTTTTCGTTTTTAGATATCCGTGGTTAACCGAACCGAACCGCACATATTATACATGAAAATTTTTAACTAAATATTCAAATTATAGTACATGTATTAATTGTATTAGTACCCTACTTTTATTATACATGAAATTTTTTATCTAAATATTCAAATTATAGTACATGTATTAAACATGCATGTGTAAATTTAATTAATGTGATCGTAGTTTATAAATATCGAATAAATATTTTTTAGTTAATATGTTATTTATGAATATTCTAATACACTTTTTGTAACGAAATAATTTTTATATGATTTTTACCTATTTAATATCGTTGAATTATACGAAAACGACATTCTATGGTCTAAACCATGTTATTATTTATAAACTAAAACTTTATGAAACTTATATAATGGTTAACCGTGACCCGAACCGTGGGTAACCGCTCATTTCGGGTAACCGTATGTCCGGTTAACCGCCTTGTACGGTTCGGTTACGGATAGTAAATTTAACTAACCGAACCGCGATGGATAGTCAAAATCGTCTAACTAACCAAACCGAACCGATCCGCGAACACCCCTAGGAAATACTACATAATTTTTGTCTGTTTTTTTTTTTTTGGAAAAAAAGCAAAAACATAAACAATTTTAAGTAAATAAGTAATGGCAAACACATTTTCTTTTAATGTTTAAAACACGAGTTGATTTAGTTGGTTGAACCATGACCGAGTCTAATGATCAAACGTTGATTTTGAATGAAAACTCTATTGAATTGTCCGTTGAACTGTCTGAATCATGATTTGATAGCTCAATTAAACTAATTAAAAAAAGTTTTAAAACATTTATCTCTCTAACTTTTTATCATCCCAAATTCTAAAATAATTCAATATCCTTATTTTCCTTTTTTTTCTCCTAAAAATATATTAGAAACATAAATATTTTATTTACTTTTCAAAACATTTTTTCTCTTAAAAATAAATTCGAAAACAAAATATTTGTAAAACTAATTGCATAAACACATTAGTTAATTAGGCGATCGCGATCATCATTAAAAAAAAATCTTACTAGTACATAGTTATTTTACAATGATAATTTAAAAACACATGTACTTGCACACAAACAAATAACAAGAACTCGATCGACTATTTTTCAAGAGTTATGCCAAAAAAAGAGACTAATCGAGTGAGTGACCAGCCTCATGTAAATCAACGACGGACCATGAGGGAAGCGTCCTGTACTGACCAAAACATTACACCTAATCGTATTTGGAGCATAAGGTATCTGCTCGTGCTATCAAGTGGTATTATAAAATTGTCTCGTTATATCGACATTTTTTTCTCACCTCACCAAAATACCTATAACACCAAAAATACTCATCTCCTCATAACACCATATTTTTCGTGTCGTCATGTACCCAAATATTTAAAATACTTAAAAACATCATTTTATGGTGTGGGTCTCATGCCATCATTTGTCATTTTTCTGGTAGGATTTGATGTGATGACAGTATTTCAACACTTGAAACTACAAGATGCGATGTGATGCTCGTCCTATCAAATAACGTTTTCAGAGATGACTCAAGCCATTATTTTATCTTTGATGATATTGTTATATTGTTTCTTCTAACTTTTCTAAACGTCGAATTAACCTCCAGCTATCTAAACTACAAATTTACCAATACATTTGTTTTAAAGTTTTAGTTGAGACTAAAACCAAAACCACTAATGACTAATAGTTGCGTTTATGAATTATACAAAAAATTTAGCCAAAGTTTACAAAAACTTACCATACACATATTGTCAATTTGTCATCACTTTAACCACTACTACTCGAAAACTTTATAACCTAGGAACACGCTATGTTATATCCAATGTTTTGAAAACCGGTTTTTGAATCGACTCAATCGAGTCATCGAATTATCGTTTCAACTGATGAACTGTCGAATCAATTTGATTTTCTATAAAAATAATTATAAATATTTGCAGTACCCAAAATATATATATATATATATATATATAAATCATGATTATTTTATACATTTGGCTTAAAAATCATTTACTAACAAATGTAATATGTAAAAACAAATTTACGTTGCAAAACATTTAATAAAATCACGAAAAAAACCTAGAAAGAAAATAAAAAAATCGAAAAAAAATCAAAACCAGCCGGATCTCACGAACCAATCGACCCGGATCGGTTCAAATCCGACGGATCACATCCGATTTTTAAAATATAAAACCCGAGATAATTTGACTCGTTTTTTCAACTGAAATCGATTTAACTGATTGAATCGACCGGATCAACGGGTTTCAAAACATTGGTTATATCCTTCAAACGTAGGAACACGCTATGTTATATCTTAGTGTATATTTTTTTCATGACAATGGGTCCAATAGCACACATTTAAATTTATTTAACGCGTGGAAACATAGAAGAGACTCTATATAAAATTTTCAAATTCATACTAATCGTCATAACATAAAGCCACAAGTCGGTTTCTTTCGTTTGTCTAGACTCTCTAGACTTATTTATTCTCATTTCACACTTATTAGCTTATCGTGTGACACCATGGGAAGAAAACTCGACGCTCTTCTTGGCCGGAAATTCAAAATTTCCAAGTTTAAAGCCACGGTTAACCTCGCGGTTTCGCGTCTAAGCGTCCTAAAGAACCAGCGTCAAGCGAGATTGACGCTGGCTCGATCCGATATCGTCCAGCTTCTTAGCCTTGGGCATCATGAACACGCTCTTCATCGGGTACGTGTGCTCTTATACTAATATGCACTAAATAAAATAACCATATATATATTATATATCATAAACGAATATAAACAAACTTTTTATCAAACAGTTCATAAAATACTAAACGAAAGTTCAGTTGTTTACAACTATATAAATCTTATACTAATATGAACTAAATAACCATATAACATATATCAGCAAATGAAGTCCATCTTAGTTGAATGGATCCATCCGGTTATAGTTTTCATATCCTGCAATTCTTTATGTGGGGCCTAGGTGTCATGCAAGATACTCCGCTGCACCAAAACTTCTGTTAAAAAGAAAAGTAACATATATCATAAACGAACATAAACAAACTTTTTACCGAACAGTTTATGAAATGTTTACTAACGTTCAGTTTGTTTACGGCCTTAATCATATATGAAATTCAAAATTTGTTTGTAAATTTATTGTGATGATACAGGTTGATCAAGTGATAAAGGAGCAGAACATGTTAGATGTGTATGTAATGTTGGATGGTTATTGTCACTTAATGTTACAAATGGTCAATCTCATTGAACAAGAAAAGTATGTATCTACTTTTTTGTAATGTCATTTTAGCTTATTTTCTAGTTCAAAATTAGAAATATGTTAGCTTTCATTTAGGATTGATTAGTTTTTGAAAATGTAATCAGGGAATGTCCTGATGAGCTGAAAGAAGCAGCATCAAGCTTGCTATACGCAGCTCCAAGATGTGGCGAATTCCCTGAGCTTCAAGAGATTCGTGCGATTCTTACGGCTCGGTATGGGAAGGAATTTGCTAATGGTGCTATCGAGTTGCGAAATAATTGTGGAGTTAGTACAAGGGTAAGAATTTGCATTGCGATAGTAGATCAGTTGTAGCGTTTCAGTTTGATGTATGTCGATCATTTTAAGGTTAAAAAGTTAACATTGAATGTATGTTTTGATTTTGGTAGATGATACAAAAACTATCGCCCCGAAAGTCAAGCCTAGAGATCCGAATGAAGATCTTAAACGAGATTGCTGCAGAGAATGACATTGTTGTAAAGCTGGATGATTCGCCTCCGGATCTCAAACAGGTAAAAAAAAGTCAAACTCGATAAAATTACCCAGATTTTAGCCGACCTGTTTTGAAAATATTGATTAATTTTCGTTTGCAGGGCGAGGGTGAATCCAAAACTAATGTAATCGAGACCAATTCAAGTATTTCGGTCGATGATTTTGATGAAGTGTTGAGTTTTACGGAGTCAATGAAAGGAAGGAAAAAGTATCGGAACGCTGAAGATGCAGCACAAGCTGCGTTTGAATCAGCTGCATATGCAGCATCAGCAGCCCGAGCTGCAGTAGAGCTTTCTCGATCTCGTTCATTCGGTTCTGACAATCCCGACAGTCCAAATACTCGACCGAGAAAAGTACTTGAAAAATCAAATTTCGAAATCCCTGAACCCGAATCAGGACCTGAGCACGAGATGGTCAATGTAGAGGCCACGGATGAAATATCAAAGAATAACACAAAAGATACGAATGGTAATAATGATCTTACTGTGGATAAACCGTTAGAAAACACTGTTGTTTTCGATGAAAGTGACAACGAGATTGAAAACGAGCCTGTTGGTTTTATGTCACCGAAACATCTACAGCTTAATGCAGGAAACATTCAACCACGATTCGACGAAGAGCCGAAGGTGCATCAGCTAGACCTAACTAAGAAGCCGATTTCTGTGAGGACTAAACGAGTATATGGTCGATAGCGAACGTAACGGGTGTGAATGTGTGTGATCGTGTTCCAAGTTTTGTGCCTATTGTGTTCTATTTCATTTGTTTGTTATGTTCGAGAGTGATGTCTATTATGTTCTGTTTAGGTTATAATTATTTTTCCTTAATGTGTTATAAAAGTTTATGTCATGGACTACATTGTTTTTGCTTGTTATGGTCTTGAGCTAAAGCAAATAACTTGTTATTTTTTGGACGTGTGGTGTTTGGTATATCTAATTTGGACTAATGAGATTAACTAGTCAACAATGGTGAAATTAAAATTACAACTGAAGCTAAATGAAACTTCTTAATTCAAGGAGAAGATTTACGCTGTGTTCTCGACTTTATTTTTAAAGGGATGGAAGAGGATGGGAATGGAATTAAAAATAATGATGTTCTTGAGTTTTTTTTAGGATGGAAAGGTAGGGGACTGGAAGGTGAGAGGAAGGGAAATTATAGACTTTTGTGTACAGATTCGCTCCGTCCATTTTTGGGCGGATTAGGAAGGGAAACGAGTATGTAACATTATGGCCTTGTGTAAAATTACAATCTTATCCCCAATTGTATGCAGGTTCTATACCTAGTTATCACATATCACAGCTGCTATACAGTTTTTTTTCTCTTATCAATCAAGAAAATAATTGTAAGTTTACCCTTTGAATTATAGTTCAACATGGGGAATATCTATATATGATCATATAATTGTGGAACCACAAATATAATGGAGATTAGAAGTTTGATTTCAAGTTTTGATTTAATTTTGATAAGAAGTTTGATTGAGATATGAAGATTAGCATATGTAAAAGAAAAACCAAATAATGGAGGTTAGTAGATGACTGTAGTGATCACGCTCAACCACATATGATATGTTTTGTTTTTTTTTGATAATACTGATTTTAAGTTTGACGTAATTAATGATTTCGATTTCACCTCACAAAATTTGTTTAAGCAATTCAACAACAAATAGTTTTTTTTCAGCCTCTAGCTTAACTGACACTAACCCCATCCGCATTTGTGTAATAAATATAGATATATTTGTCGTGTCTTTGTTTTGTTGTTTTCTGAATAAGATAGATTATCAAGATCATGTTGATAACAATAATGATCTTGGAACAACCAAGTACTCAGCGCATGTATATTTACAACTCGACATGCTCTGCTCAGAATTGAAGGCGTTTACGAGTGGTAAATATTAGAACAGTCAAGTGTGCTAATATAATTACGGACAGTTGATGTTGCAAGTGCTTCATATTACAGCTTGAACAAAAATATAAGTTGGGTTTATGCGTTTGTAAAGTGTGATTACATCGAGAGGTTGATTGTGAATATTAATTGTTGGTAATCAGTATAAAAAAAGGGATATTTTGAGGCTAACTTAGTAATTATGTTACGTTTCTTTTCCTTTCTTCACTAACTGAACAGTAAACTCAAGAACATGAATCAATACACTTGCTTTCTTCCTCATATGATCCCTTCCTCTTCCCTTCCTATCACATCCCTTTCTATTCCTTATTTTAAACTTGAGAACTGAGTGTTAGAGAATGTGATTAGTAAGTTGTACTCAAATTTTGTGTATCATTAGGTCACTTCTTTTCTAAAGTTAAGTGTTTTTTTAACCACAAACTTTTATTAATAAACTAGCAAGACGCTAGAAAAAAAAAGAACTACAAAGAAATCAAATAAAGGTTTTTCAATCATACATCCTAAGAAAACGAACTGGAACATCTACCATTACTCCAAAAAAAGACCGCAAACGAATATCATCAAAAATCATATCACGTCTAGGGGAAATGTTGCTGAAGATAGATTGAATACGGAAAGTCCAATGTGTCACCACGCCGCATAACAAACACCTTCCAACATAAGCTTGAGTTTTGAAGGTAACTGAATCCAAGAAAGCCACAAATTCCAGTCCTCGAAAGAAAGAACATCAAACCACTCAACATCCTACCAACGACATAACCTGTGAAAAATTGACTTGGTTGTCTCACAATGGAAAACAACATGTTGAACGTCCTCTGGAAGCAAACCACAAATCGGTCATAAAGGAGATTCCAAGGTCACTCCTCATTGAAGAAAATTACATCTAGTCGGAAGGCGATCAAGACGGGCACGCCAAGCGAACACATTAATCTTAATCGGGATATGTTTTACCCACCTAGTAGCAATATTCAGAGATGGAAGATAAAAATCATCAATAATTTTACGAATATCTTTAACACAAAACATACCTTCACCATTTAAATAACATATCCACCGGTCGTTAGATGTGGAAAGAGACACAATGTCGAGAACAGATACCATATCATTCCATTGTTCAAGTTCAGCCCCATCACGGATATCACGATGAAAAGAAAGCTTAAAATCTGAATCCATCCGCTTATCAACAACCAAAACATGTGTATCACCATCAAGAGCAAACATACGAGGGAACCTGATGCTAAGAGGAGAATCAAGGATCCAAGAGACCAGCCAGAATCTCGTAGTACGAACGTTACCAACCCGCTTCTTAAATGAGATACAAATCAAACCTTTTGTCAGCTAACACCTGAAGTTCTCGAAGAATGGAACACCAGGGAGAAGAAAACTTAACCGAATGAGAGTCAAAAGAAGAACCATGAATTTCTTTAATAACGGATGACCAAAGAGACCCTCATTAGAGATCAGACGCTAAACCCACTTAAGAAGAAGGGTACGGTTTAGCGCATGCAAATTGAAAACACCCAAACCTCCGTGCTTTTTGGACGCCAAAATTTGATCCAAGCAGTGCAAGTAATCTTTTTCTCCAATGGCTCAATTCCGTTAAAAAATCTACTCCTAATCGATGCCAACACATTCAAAACACCTTTAGGAGCCTTGTAGATCGACATGTGATATAAAGGGGCAGCCCCTAAAACATATTTAACAAGGGTCAGACGACCTCCAACCGAAAGAGTTTTACTCTTCCATTTGGATAATCTCAATCGAACTTTCTGAATGATACTATCCCAAGCAGAATTACGAGTCATAAGATCCCCTACCATCACCCCGAGATACTTAAAAGGGGTACACATAACATCACAGCCGAGGCACCATGTCTAACAACTTCATGAGAAACACCAACTCACAAAACATGACTCTTACTTAAATTGATCTTCAAACCCAAAGCAAGATAAAATAGTTGAGAATTCTAACCAAACTCACCATATTGTTCTCGGGCCATTCACCAATAAAGATGGCATCGTCAGCATAAAATAGATGAGAGATGGAAACCTAACCTTGAATCCGAAGACCATAGAAAACATCCTCGTTCACCGCTTTAATAAAAGAGATATGTAAGGACTCTATAACGAGGATGAACAAAAAAGGGGCCAGGGGGTCACCTTGCTTCAACCCACAATGAAACATAAATTATGATGTAGGTCTCCCGTTGATAAGAACTGACGCCATAGCAGACGAAAAAATCTCGCGAATCCATTTACACCAATTAGGACCAAAATCTAAAGCATGTAACACATCAAGTAGGTAATCCTAGCGAACTGACTCATAGGATTTAGCAAAATCCGCCTTGAAAATAAGAGATTGCTTTCTCTTCTGTTTGCACCAAGCTAAAACTTCATTGAGAATGAAGGGCCCATCGAGAATGTTTCTATTTGCAACAAAGGCATATTGAGATTCAAAAACGAGACCCGTAATAACCGTAGCCAAACGATTAGCGAGAATCTTGGTAAAAACTTTATACACGCTCCCGATCAGGCTAATAGGCCTAAAAACCGTGACGAATTTAGCCTCCATCACTTTTGGAATTGGAGTAATGAAAGTCGCGTTATTACCTTTAGGAAAGTAACCTTATTCAAAAAAACCTTCCACTGCTTCACAAAAGTCATCACCAATAGTATTCCAAAATCTTCTAAAGAATTCAAAAGTAAACATGTCCGGGCCTGGGGATTTATTAACTCCACACCCCCAAACCCCCTCACAAATTTCAGCCCTTGTAACGACACCTTCCAAATATTGACATGATCGAATGATAAGACATTAGGGGATTGAATATTAAGTTTAATACGAGTACCTTCAGGCCGTTTGAACCGAGATACAAAGTGATCCCTAAAGGTGTCTTTAACCACCTTAGGTTCAGTAATCCAATCTTCATCCACAAAAACACCTCGAATGGATAACTGGGAGCGTTTCTTGTTGATCAAACCGTGGAAGAATTTGGAATTCTCATCACCTTAGATAACCCATCTTATTTTCGATTTCTGAATAAAATCAGAAGCTTCCGATTATTTGATGTCGTAAAGCTTGCGGTTCAAATCCATACGTTTAAGAAGAAGGTCATCATAAATGAGCCTATTATCCAAACTAACGTCTATCTTCTTTAACTCTTCCAAAATACCTCTTTTGACACTAGATTGTGAAACATTACATTACTTAATCCAAGAGCGTATACTACCTTTCAGAAGTTGAAGTTTTTTCTTGAAACGGACAAGCTTGTTAGGGCCAGGAAGGGAGAAAGATTCCCAAGCTTAAACTACCATAGTGCTAAATCCTTCCCGTCTAAACCATGAATGATACAAGCGAAACGGAGTAGGACCAAAATCAGAGTAAATTTCTTTAAGGAGAATCGCCGATGATCTTATAAGTGACGGTCGAGACATACCTCTGTAATAGCAGAAAAATTAGAAATAATACCTCCCGACATCATAAATCTATCTAACTCATTTCTGAAGCCGAGGGGTGAGACCAAGTATAAGAGTAACCTTCTATTTTAATCTCAACGAGACTAGCCAAAGAGATGAAACTGTTAAAATCCCTAGCTGAAGATCGATTAAAATGAGAACCAAACCTCTCCTCTTCGGACCGGACTTCATTAAAATCGCCCATCACAATTGTCTCACCGTGCCATTGAGCAATTACACCGGAAATATATTCCCATTAAGTTCTTTTGAGAACATGAGATTGAGGGGCGTAGATCACCATAATAAACACCTTAGAATTTGTAGGGAGCCAAGTCACATACAATGCAATAAAATTATCCGCCATCGAAACTGATTCTTTTTAGAAAATAGAGTCCTCCCAAACACATAGAATTCCACCTGAGTTATCAGTCGAATCACTACAAACAAATTGGTAATTAAAATTCCCCCATATAAACTTCACATCCATATGAGAAATATTTTCCATCTTTATCTCTTGTAAAGCTAAAAAAATTTACTTTATGCGAGGCAATTAGCTCCTTGACCCACTTCTTTTTGGTCTTGTGGCCTAGACCTTGAATGTTTAAGGAGAGGATCTTCATCTAAAACCATATTTATCTCCTTGTATATCAATAATATGCTCGATATCCTTGGAACGTCCTCCATGTCATATCCTATAGCTTGGCCTACTCGAATCATTCCATCCAAGACATCCAAAATGGAACCTCCTTTACCCATAAGACTCAGAATTATAAAAGATGAGACACCACAAGAAGATTCATTGATATGACTATCCTAAGAGGATTTCATCACCTTCGACTGACCGTTTGTATTAAGATCTGGCTCAACGACAGGATCGACATAATTCTCCTTATGAGTGGTGGGTTCATTAATCTTCTCATGTTGTGAAGCTGGTGAAGTATATCCAGGGGTGTGATAACGATGGGTCCGCTTCAACTACATGATCAATGCAAGTTTTATTCAACATATCATATATACCGAACGGGTTAGAGGATTGTTGATCCTCAACCTTAGAACTACCATTGTGAACATGTTAACTCTTATACTTACACCTCTTTTACCATGTATCGACCCGATACTTACTTGATCGTCGGAGGAAGACCCCGGGGCTCTTACCTCGGGTCCACTCCTAACTGGTTTCCCTTTGTTTGTAGCACCATTTAAGGCCCGTGAAGACGAAGAATGGCTCAGGAGAGTCGTCAACAATACTGAGTTACCGAATGAGTACTACAAAATTCAGGTTTTTAAGATGATAAAAAAGGAAAGTTTTTATCAAGCCACGATCAATGCAAAGAAGGCCAAGATAAGAGATTTTCCAAGGTATTTTTACCTTAAAGAATTAAATTTGGATAAACAAGTTTTGGGTCTAAATGGAGTTGAAAGAAAGCAAAGCAAGTGTAGATTTGTATAAGAAAGTTGATGCAATCATGTGTATGGTTCTGCTAGAATTTTTCCTTTTGTTGTTGTTTGAGGTTTGTAACGAATACCATACGCATCTAGGGAGACTCTCCACATTTACATTCGTACAGCTGTATGTGGGTTTGACAATACTTGCTTGATTGGCTGGTCCGTGATTACCACAACGAGGTGTTTTTGGAAGTATCGTTTCAATATCTTAGTCGCGTGGACTGGGGCTAAGATCAGCTTCTCAATCGGGGAGTAATTCTTCTCTGGCCCTCTAAGGGCTCTACTAGTAAAGTATATTGGCAATTGTTTTGAATTTCTCTCAGATAATAGGACCGCGCTTATTGTTCCTTGGAAGCGAATAGGTACATTATCAATTCTTCTTTAGGAATTGGGGATGCCAGCATTGGTAATTCTATAATTTGCTCTTTGATCTCTTGGAATGCCTTTTCGGGTTCCTTTGTCTAGAGGAAATTATTTTTCTTTATGCATCCTTTCAATATTTTGAAGAGTGGTAGGGATTTCTCCGCCTACTTTGACATAAATCTGCTTAGGCTTTCTAGTTTGTATTCAGCATCTGAACTTCCTAGAGACTCTGGGGCGGAGGTAAGTTTAGGATGACAGTCGTCTTTTCTGGTTGTATACATTTTGTGTTTACTATGTGGCCCAAGAATTCCTCTTCTTACACTCCAAATGTGCTTTTTTCGGGTTTAGCTTCATATTTATTTTTATTAATGTTTGGAATATTTCTTTAATGTCCCTAAGGATTTCTTGTTTCATGTGGATTTTTATGACTATGTCATCCAAGTAGACTCCTAAGTTGCGGCCTACCTGTTTCTTGAAGATTTTATCGATCAGCTGTTGGTATGTGACCCCGACATTTTTAGTCTGAATGACATTCTTTTGTAGCAAAAGATACCTTGGCTTGTGAAGAATGTTGTGTTTTCCTCATCCTCCTCTACCATATGTATTTGGTGATACCCTTTGTAAGCGTCTAGGAAGCACTTGAAGGGGTATCCGCACAATGATTCTATTTTCCAATCTGTTTCCAAAAATGGATAGCAGTCTTGAGGAAATGCTTTATTGAGATTTGTGAAATCTACACACATCTCCGATTTTCATCGTGCTTTTTTTTTATCATCACGGGGTTTGATAGCTAGTTATGGTAGTGCACTTCTCTTATTATTCCAGCTTCTATTATCGTTGCTACCTCTTAATGAATTGTTTTATTTCTCTCTGGGGATTGACCCCTTCTTTTTTCTCTAACTAGAGCGTAACCCTTCATGACATTGATACGGTGTTTTGCTTTGTGATTTGGAATGACTGTCATGTCTTTGGGTTCTCATGTGAATACATCGAGGTTCCCCCTTAGTAGATTGCACAAGTTTTCTTTCCCTTCATCCGATAGCTTCCCTCTAACGGTTATTAATATTTGAGTATTTTTCAAGTTCGTTTTTTCTCGACTCAAGATAAATTGAAAGGCCCACTAATACAAGTTAAAATTGTTTTTGGTTGTTAAAAGATTATGTGGATTCTATGTCTATTTCAATCAACACGTAAAAAATGGAAAATATTATAGCTCTATATAACCGTAAAACAAATTGCAAATACCACTTAAATTTCACAAAGTACAATTATTTAATGCATAAGTATAAAATTGCTTGAAATGTAATTGAAATGAAAATATAGGGACTAAATGTGCAAAATTAGAAAGTATAGGGACCAAAAGTGAAAAATATAACAAATTACAACAACTAACTAACAAATTCTCAAACTGCCTAACAAAATGTGTAATTAATCAAAATATAAGGACTAGTAAATGCGAACCCTAGAAAAGTTAATTTTCAAAGCTGATTAGCAAGAGTATGAAAAATTAAGGACCAAAGTGCAATTAAAACAAACTTTCTAACAAAAACGGGATACTACACTTGAATAACCTCGTTGGAGAGGACCTCAGCTGGTGTAAGGGCAGGGTTAACGTCATGGCAAGGGTTGAGTGTGGCCAGGGCTTCTTTGACAGCCTTTTTATCAACAACCTTTAGGCATTCATCTCCATGCTTCAACCCGGCCACACTTGAGAAATCTTTAAGGGAGAAGGCGAAAGGGTGTTCATTGCAAGAAAGGCTAAATGTTATGGTGTCATCAACCACCTCAGCAGAGTACCAAAATTCCCTAAGGTATTCTTGGTAAAAGGTGGAAGGGGATTTGGTAAAGGCTTCACTTAGGTCACAATTCTGCATGAAACTGACCAGATCTGAATAGGTGCTATTTGGGGCCTTAATCCATCCAATGGCGTTGTTGGAGGCGAGGATGCTTTCGTTGATCTCGAAGTTAACATTTGCTGCTTTGGGAACTGAAAACGCCATGGATTCGAGGTTGAAGGTGAAAGAAAATGGCGGATAGGTTAAGAGAGATAAGAACTTAGAGAGAGAAGTAGATTTGAGAAATGAGAGTGGTGGTGGGTGAGAAGAGAAAAGAGACAATATATATTTAAACTAAGTGAACAGTTATTCAACCGTATTAAATGCAAGGAGCGAAAATGACTGTTCAAGTGGGTCCCCTTGACCTTTCAAAATAGTTTGTCTCCTCGTTATCCGAAAAATAAATGATTAAATATTTGAGAATGTTTTTTGCATTTACTTGGAACGTAACTACCTAGTTTTATGTGAAAAACATTTAATATAGAATCAATCATTTAATGAACACATTTAATATCAAGCCACAGGCTTTGAGATATTGAGCATCCCTAGCTCAGCAACTAGCCTGTTGAACGAAGGTTCAGCCAAAGGCTTTGTAAAGATATCAGCTAGTTGCAGCTCTGTGGGAACAAAATGCAGCTCAATATCTCCCTTCATTATATGATCCCTGATAAAATGATACCTGATATCAATGTGTTTGGTACGAGAGTGGAGAACAGGGTTGTTGGATATGGCAATGGCGCTGGTGTTGTCACAAAAGGTTGGCACTTTGTCATACAAGATTTCATAGTCAGCCAATTGACTTTTCATCCAGAGCACCTGAGCACAACAGCTGGCTGCAGCGACATATTCTGCTTCAGCTGAAGACATAGCCACAGAGTTTTGCTTCTTAGCACTCCATCCAACCAATTTTCCTCCTAGGATTTGACAGCTGCCTGAAGTGCTTTTCCTGTCAATACAGCATCCAGCATAGTCTGAATCTGAATAGGCCTTGAGATCAAAGCCTGATTCCTTTGGATACCATAGGCCTAGGGATGGTGTTCCTTTGAGATACCTGAAAATTCTCTTAACAGCCACTAGATGGGATTCTTTTGGGTTAGCTTGGTACCTTGCACAGAGACATGTGGAGAATTGGATATCTGGACGACTAGCTGTGAGATACATGAGTGACCCAATCATGCCTCTATATAAAGTCTCATTAACAGAGACCCCTGACTCCAAGTTGTTGGGTGGAAGCATGGGGCATTTCACAGATGCACAATCAGCTAAGTCATATTTTTAAGTAAATCCTTAACATACTTTTCTTGACAAATTGAAATTCCCTTAGGACATTGTTTAATTTGAAAACCCAAAAAGTAAGTTAATTCACCCATCATACTCATCTCATATTTCTTGGTCATTAATTTAGCAAAACGTTTACTAAGATTGACATTTGTTGACCCAAAGATGATATCATCCACATAAATATGCACAATGATGAAATTACTCTTATCCTTGAAGGTAAAGAGTGTTTTATCAATAGAACCCCTGACAAATTTATTTTCAGTTAAGAAATTGGAAAGAGTTTCATACCATGCTCTTGGAGCTTGTTTCAGACCATACATTGCCTTGTGAAGTCTGTACACATGGTTGGGAAACTCGCTGTTCTCAAATCCTTCAGGTTGTGCAACATACACTTCCTCATAAATCACCATTGAGGAAAGCACTCTTAACATCCATATGATACATAGTGATGTTCATATAGGCAGCATAAGCAAGGAAGATCCTGATGGCTTCAAGTCTAGCGACAGGTGCAAAAGTTTCATCATAATCAATTCCTTCAGTCTGAGAGAATCCCTGTGCTACCAGTCTGGCCTTGTTCCTGATGATGTTCCCAATTTCATCCATCTTATTTCTATAGATCCATCTAGTGCCTGTGATATTCTTTCCAGGTGGAGCTGGCACTAGTGTCCATACTTTGTTCCTTTTGAACTGATTGATTTCTTCTTGCATAGCAGCTACCCATCCTTCTTCTACCAGAGCCTCAGCTACTCTTTTAGGTTCAATTTGTGAGAGAAATTCAGCAAAGAGACATTCATTGGCTGAGGCTGACTTTGAGTCTTGGATTCGCTGTCTAGTTGTGACCCCTGCATTTGGTTCCCCAATAATATCGACAAGAAGAATGTGTTGATCTCTTGACCACTTATTTTGAGGAGCTGGGGACTCAAGGACAGGAGCACTTGTGGGCACAGCTGGTATAATTTGAGTTTCATCCTGCTGACTAGGAGGGCTTTCTTCAAAAACTACTTCAGTTTCAGAGTCTTCTTCAGTCATATCAAGAGGTGCTACTTCATTATCAGCAGGAGGGTCTTCAGGGATTTGAAGAATTGGTGAGTCATCAATAGTCTGAGAAGGACCATCAGCGATTTGAGGTTCTTCTTCATCAAGTTCCTGATAGGTAGAAACTTCTATGTTGTGAGTTGACAGAGGGTCAAAGGCAGGGACATAAGGGGTGAGAGTGTTTGAGTGATGATGACTGGTAGGTCTGGGTTCTGTGAACTCATCACTTGGAAAAGATACATTTTCATTAAAATCATTTTCATCACCCTCTGTTCCTGTTCTCTGTATGACTTCATCATCTTCATTGAATCTAACATGGAATGTTTCTTCTACTTCTTGTCTTCTAATGTTGAATACTCTGAAGGCTTTGGCTGTTGGAGAGTATCCCAAGAAGAAACCATCATCAGCTTTTTCATCAAACTTTCCAAGTTTTTCCCTGTAGTTATAAATAAACACAGGGCACCCGAACACATGAAAATAGCTGACGTCTAGAGATCTTTTTCTGAAAACTTCATAGGAAGTTTTACCATGTCTTTTGACGATGATTGATCTGTTTTGTGTGTAGCAGGCAGTGTGAACAGCTTCTCCCTAAAATTTCTTTGGTAAGGCTGCACCATTTAACATGGTTCTTGCTGCTTCAATCAAAGTCCTGTTTCTTCTTTCAGCCACACCAGTTTGTTCAGGGGTGCCAGCTGAAGAGAAGTTCTGTGAAATCTCTTTTTCATCACAAAAAGATTCAAGATGATGATTCTTGAATTCAGTACCATTATTACTTCTTAGAGCTTTGACTCTAACATCATTCATATTTTCAACCTGTCTGATGAAGGGCATGATGGTTTCAGCTGCATCACTTTTCCTTCTGAGGAAGAACACCCATGTGTATCTTGAAAATTCATCGACTATGACCAAGGTGTATTTTTGTGATTAATGGTCTGAGGTTTGACAGGTCCAAACAAATCCATGTGAAGGATATGTAAGCACTTGTCAATAGAGAATGATTGCCTAGTCTTGAATGAAGACCTGTGATGCTTTCCTTTGACACTGGCAGAACAAGTCTTGTCTTTGGAAAACATTACTGAAGGTAGACCAGCAACCAAGTTTTGAGTGGCTATCTTGTTGATGTTCTTGAAGTTGAGATGAGACAGTCTT
The DNA here is from genome assembly GCA_025667525.1 of Glebionis coronaria. Classification (NCBI taxonomy): domain Eukaryota; kingdom Viridiplantae; phylum Streptophyta; class Magnoliopsida; order Asterales; family Asteraceae; genus Glebionis; species Glebionis coronaria. Next base: position 536,322,569 of record CM046881.1, on the reverse strand, counting down.
TTGTGCCACAGCCAATTGACATTTTCAGAGGCTTTAGCAAGAAAACAATTTGAGCTGTCTTCAGAACATACAGCCATGTTGATGACATAAACATCTCTCCTTCTAGGTGCAATCAACACAACATCATTGTTTTTGTTGAATATGGTTCCCTGAGTCTTAGTAAACAAAACCTTATAGTCAGCATCACACAATTGGCTGATGCTAATAAGATTGTGTTTAAGACCATTCACATATACAACCCTGGTAAATGTAATCCCATTGCAGTTCACTGAGCCATATCCTTCTGTGTCACCTGAAGAGTTATCTCCAAACACCACTTTAGGACCTGGCTCCTTTGAGTATCTGTGCAGGTATTGTTGAATCCCTGTCATGTGTCTAGAACAGCCACTATCTAGATACCATACCGATTCCTTGAGATATTTCTGCACAGATACATAGAAATAGATTAGTTCCTATGGTGAACCCACTTTCCAATGGGTTCCCTGAATTGCTTATTAGCAACTCTTGTGTTCCTGAAAAACTTTTGGCGTTGGGAGGGACAGTTCATTGTTTCATGGTTATAACTTCCACAGATATCACACCCAGGGAAGTCACCACACTCGTCTGAGTGATGGTCTGTGAACCCACAGAATTTACAGGGAGGATAAGGTTTGTAATTTCCCTGTTGTCTTTTGGAACTCTGTGGTCTGTCCCTAGAGGGTGTCTGAGCTCTTTTAGCTGCCATGTGTCTGTCATGATCTAAGGTCGAATGGTGAGAGTTTTTACATACATTGCAATAAGGTTTGATTAACCTTTCCCCTTTGGGTTCACCTAGGACTGACTTAGGTTCATGAGAAGTAGAGCATTCAGCGGAAGGCTTAATGTGTTGTTTCAAGAGTTCTACTTCTTTCATAAGAGACAACAGGCGATCTTCAGTGGTAGGTTCAACCTTATTCACAGCTTTAGTAGTAACAGGCTTAAAAGCAACTTGTTTGCCAGTTTGTTTAGCAGGCACATGAAAAACTTTAGCCGGAGGATTCTTAATATCTGTCCTAAGTTCATCCTTAGCAGATCTAGAAGAACTGCTGGGTTCAACTCCAGAGAGTTTGGGCAAGGGTGGTAGCTCAGCCACATCTTCAGAGACAGGGTCATTAGTCAACGTGGTATCTGACATATGAATAGTCTCTGTAGATTTAAAGACAATGTCTTTAGGTTTGGTGAGAATTCTCAGCTTATTTTTCTTAGCAGATATATCCCTTTTTAAGTCAGCAGGCACTTCATCCCTAAGCAATTGATCAATAGTAAACCTAGCACACAGCCATTTTCAATAACCTTGTTCAACTCAGAGACTTGATCATTTAAAGCAATGTTTTTCAAGGTTAATCTAGCTACTTCATTTTGCAATGATATTTTCTCTAAATTAACCCGCCTGAGAGTTTCACATTCAGCTTTAGCATTTAGCATTTCAGATTTAACAGAGTGAAACTTATCAAGTAGGTTCTTTCTTTGTTCCTCAACAAAGTGTAAATCAACAATGGTGTAATCAAGGACATGCTTACGTTCATCACTATCAGACATAGATAAAAGCCTGTGTACCTTTTTCATTGTGATGTCAACCCATTGTCCTGATCTTGCATCACCTTTCCAACAGCTGGTTCATCCTCAGCTATCGCCATGAAAGCCCTGACTCTGGTGGTGTCTTCTTCATCTGAAGTCAGTGGCTCATCATTCCAATCATAAGTTTCAGCAACCAACCCTTTCTCTGTCTTTTTCTCACCACCCTTCTTCTTGGACAGAGCTTCAATCTTCAAGTTCATTTGTTCTAACTCAGCTTTAAGTGCCTTGTACTTATTTTTGTAATCTTTCTTCTCAGTGTCTGAAGAATTGGATTGAGATGGGTTGTTATGTTGTTTGAACTTATAGGGTTTGGATGAAGATGATGGATAAGAGGGTGAGGATGTCTTAGTGGAAGGACAGTCTTTTTGAAAATGTCCAAGCTTTCCACAGGCAAAGCAAGTTTCTTTTGACCTGTCAGTTGGTTTACTTGCTGATCCTACTCTTCCTGATCTTTTGAAGTATCTTCTTTGGTTGGCTAGCAAGGCTCTTTCATGAAACTCTGCATTAAGGTCTGTCAAGAACTCTTGGCTGCTACGGGTATCTTCTTCAACATCAGAATCGCTGTCATGATGATGTGTTGCAGAGATCAAGGCTTTGGAAGAAGCTCCTTGGACCACAAATCTTTCAGTCTCTGACTTGTAAATAGTATCAATCAGCCCTTCTTCGTAATTATACTTTCCATAAAGCTGAGCAAGGGTGTCATTTTTGATTGAGTTGTTAGCCCTCTGAGTCTGATTCATACTCAGCCACTTTCTTGGAAGGCTGTTGACAAAAGTGGCATTGATCTCAGCTTGACCAATAGTGACGTCATTCATTGCAAGATCATTGAGAAGAATCTTCAGCCTTGTATAGGTTTGTTGAACCTTTTCACCTTTAAGTGACTTGAAGGCATTGAATTGAAGTCTGAGTGCCTGAATCTTTGTCTCTCTTGTTTCAGAGGGTCCTTCATGGCCAAGAATGAGGTCTGTCCACATTTGTTTAGCTGTGGGACACTGAATGACAGACTTCATGATATGCTTGGGAAGACAGGATATTATGATGCTTTTGAGACGTTTGTCCTGATTTGCCAATTTCCTATCAGATGGAGTCCATTGTTTGAGAGGTTTGGGAAGAGGGTTTTCTTTAGTGGATGTAAGCGCCATAGGAATATAAGGACCATTTTCTAAAATTTCTAGAAGAAAAGGTTCAAGCCCATCAAGATATACAAGAAATTGACTCTTCCAACTGGCAAAATCTTCTTCATCAAAGACTGGTACACTTGTGACGTGTGATCCACCTCTTGAGTCAAGAAGTTGGGGTAGATCATCGTCATTGGCAGGAGGGTTGAGTCTTGGTGAAGATGGGTTTGTGGAAGGTGATTGTGGTGGGTTAGAAGTTTCTGGCATGGTGGATCTTGATTATAAAACTGAGAACGATGTTTCTTGAAGGTTTTAATATCAAACACCGCTCTGATACCAATTGAAAGTCCCTAATCAATGCAAGAAACCCTAATCTTAACTTAATCAACACAAGGTATTACTTTTCAAACGCAATCTTATTATTGTATAATAAAGAATTACAAGTGTTATGGATAACACAGTTTGATGATAATGTGTTGTGCACACTTTGAACAACCATAAACCCTAACTTATGAATACAGTCGTAGCTGTTTGATTCACTAAGTTATATGCAATAATGTTATGAATATCTCAAAGTGTTAAGAATTAATGCATGGATACACATCCTATTTATAGTGTTACGAGATTGACCTAAATAGTACTTGATGGTGACTACACAAGCTTTTACAAGTTCCCACATCAGTCACATGATGTCCTTCTATTCTTGGTAGTCTTCCATTATGCTTTAAGGAAACAGTTGTCAAAACAGTTTCCTTTTTATTCATAGTCTCGAACACACAAATGGCATGTCCAAAGTGTGCTGAGAGTTATCAGGGTATTTCCACCCCTGTTAACTCTCAACCCCTCAGAGTCCCTGATACATCTTGGCTGTTATCCATCACAGCCAATGAGTATGTCTTCAGGTAATCTTCGACTTCCCTGACAATGTCTCTGACATGGACTCCTCTGAGGTTGCTCACAGAGACTTGGATCTCTGTGAGTCTTGCGAAACTTGCCTACCTCCTAGGCACAGGCAAGGGACTATCTAACAGCCTAATTATGTTTAAATCAATGATCAGGGAATCTAACAAGTTTAGATTCCCAACAGTTTTTTATATAAGCTCATGCTCGAGAAAAATTAATTTCTTGTTGTAAGGATAAGTTTATCATCGGCGATAAACTGTCCTTTCTTTGAGGAACGAGTTACAGCATGTGATGTGACTATAAGTCCTTTGTAGGTAAGCTTAACCGTGAATCCCCTAGGACACTTGTTTCTCCGATATCTGCTTCTTCAGTAACCAAACTCTTAGAGTGTCCTTAGTTGAACGTAAAGGTGATTATCCATATAAACATGATATGAATAAATAATAAACGCAGCGGAAAGATCACCTACGAACGGATCCATAGAGTCATATGATTAATAAAAAAAAGGAGATAAAAGTATACCTGTCTAGCGTGATTCGGTAAGATCGAACGGAGACCATCATCAACACACGATCTAACAAAGAAACCCAAGTGACCAAAGTAGATCACCTCTATGTAGAAACACACTACACATCATCGTGTACTAAATCGATGCTAGTCTTAAAACCCGTAACCCTCGATAAAGTCTTGATCTACATTAGATACAAGATCTATATCACAAAAATATAAAAACTCATTTGTTTATTGTATTTTTGCCGTGACTCATAACAAGTAAAAATGTCAATCCATACGTTTTGTCAATTGGTGTATTTCATTTCAATATGACAATCATTTATTAAAATTGATACCAATACCATATATGAAACGTATGTCTTGTCATTCTTTTAAGGCTGATTAGTAGCCTCTTAAATGGGATTTTATATTTATTAATATAATCTAATTACTAAGTACTAGCTTAGATAATTAGAAGCCCGATATTCATCCCGAGTTACGTAAGTTATGTATATATCGTAAATACTATAGACACGATATATTAAGTGGTACCTCTGTGTAAATGTGTGTGACCCCATAGGCTCACATGCATCTAGCCGTATAATTATTTATTAGGACACGAGCATACTCCAACAGAACGGTATATAAAGATCGGACCGGTTTGTTTATGTTGATCCTTAACTTTGGTACCTGCAATCTCAGTTGAAGTTTGTATGCTTTTATATGGGTTAGCGATATCTATCTTAGGATCCTGCGGGGATTCACAATTTTCTTTTCTTGTGCTAGAGGTAACCTGAGAAGATGATTCACTTGTCTTAGTTGGCAAATAATACAAAGGTTTTATCCAAGTATAAAATAAATTCGTTCCAAGTCTTTTCGAATTGATTTCTGGTTCAAAGTTCGACTCAGTCGTTCTTGGTGGAAAACATATAGAGTTGTCGTTGTAGTAAAATTAAATTGCAAGACGTTAAAGTAAATGACGGTTAATTAAAACTAGAACTAATTTAAGAAGTGATTGTGCAATATTAAAAACTTTAAAAGAAAATAATTAAATGACAAAAATTTAATGCTTGACGAAAAATTAATTTGACAATGTAATAGAAATGTAAACTTGAAATAATGTAAACTTAAAAATTAAACTATTAAAAATAAAGCTAATTGGAATGCTGGTCGGAATGCAAAAGGAATGTAAAAGGAATGTAAAAGGAATGTAAAAAGGAATGCTGAAAGGAATGTAAAAGGAATGTAAAAGGAATGCTGAAAGGAATGTAAAAGGAATGTAAAAGGAATGCTGAAAGGAATGCTGAAAGGAATGCTGAAAGGAATGTAAAAGGAATGTAAAAGGAATGTAAAAGGAATGTAAAAGGAATGCTGAAAGGAATGTAAAAGGAATGTTAAAAGAAATGTAAAAGGAATGTAAAAGGAATGTAAAAGGAATGCTGAAAGGAACGTAAAAGGAATGTGAAAGGAATGCTGAAAGGAATTTAAAAGAAATGTTGAAAGGAATGTAAAAGGAATGTAAAAGGAATGTAAAAGGAATGTTGAAAGGAATGTAAAAGGAATGTAAAAGGAATGTAAAAGGAATGTAAAAGGAATGCTAAAAGGAATGCTAAAAGGAATGTAAAAGGAATGTAAAAGGAATGCTGAAAGGAATGCAAAAGGAATGTAAAAAGGAATGTAAAACCCTTTTCCAATCAAGATGAAAGGAATGAAGGTGATGCAAAAGGAATGTAAAAAAGAATGTAAAACCCTTTTCCAATCAAGATGATCGGAATGAAGTAAGTAAAAAGGCAAATAAGCTAAATCTATAAGCTATTACTCAAAATAGCACACAACTAAAAACTTAATAATAACACGTATAAGAAAAAGCTAATAAGCTAGAATTTAAAAACTTTTAAAAACACAAAATAAGCAAACTTTATAAAATAAACTTAAAAAGGATGAAACTTTTTTAAGAAAAACTATAAAAACAAATAAGCCAAACACAAAATAAGCCAATAAGATTGTCAAATTTGTAGCCTAATTCGTATAAAAGCTTAGATGGAAATGAAAAGACAAACTTTTTAACAAATCAAACATAAAATTAAATCAAGACGTGTAAAAACTTTGGATTAAAGTAGATAAAAACTAAGAAAGGTAGAATAAGATAAAGATTAAAACAAGAATTAAGCTATCAAAAGTAAAGATTTGATTAAAAACAAGAAAGGAAGATAAAAGATTAAGATCCTAGTGAGAGAAACTATCACTTTCTCTCTCTAAAATTACCTACAAAATGAAAATGAAAACTACTACTAACTAAAAACTAACCAACCCTCCTAAATGTGTTTAGGAGGGTATTTATAGGAAATGGGGAGGTGCATGTGTTGCCTCCTCTTTCTTTCTTCACGTCTTTCCATCTTTTAAGTTCTTCGACTTTATCGACTTTGTCTCGGGATTAACTAAACTCGTCTTATAATTTCTTCATTTATTAGACTTGAGTTCTTCGGCTTTATTAAACTTCCGTCTTTAGACTTTTTCTTCGATAAATCTTCAGAATAGGCCTTGGACTTCCGTTCTTTTTGCACTCTTGATCTTTTGACTTCGTCTTTTCTCGTTTTCTTCGATAAAAGCCCGTGAAAGCCCGTGTTTTCTTCCTTTTTCATCTTTTGGTCCTAAAACACAATAAAAACACAAACCACGCATAATTCCGACATTTACGACATAAAATACACGTTTTGTCTTGGTTATTATTATAATTAAGTGGTTAAAGGATGGGTGTTTTCACACCTATCAGCAAACGTTTCCTTTTATAGAAAATCTTAAGTTCAGGCTTAAGTGATGTATCATCCTTTTCAATTTCCTCCCTAGTAGTTTTAGTAGAATCGGAGACTATCCTAGTTAAAGGGCACTCGTTTCCTACAAGAGTGAAAGTTCTACCAGTGGGGCGCCACATTTTACCAATGGGTTTGATTTTAGCAACCCACTGGGTTTTAAGTCTAGCACGGGAGTTCACCTCATTAAGTAATTTCTTGACACAAGAATCATGATTGGCTTTAAAGACACATTTCCTACATGTTTTACAAGTAGCATATTTAATGTCCAAGTAAGATCTAGAATTCCTAGATGATTGATTGATGCTCCTAGGATATGACATGCTACGGTTAGCAGTGTTGGGTAATCTAGAAGGCATCTGACTAGGTTTAAAATTCCTATCTCTTACTTGTGTCTTTTGAATAGCTTCCCTTTGACCAAAATTGTGATGAACGTCATTTGAACTAGTTCGAGACGTGTTCTTTGGACTATATCTAGGGAGACTAGATGCAATCATGTGATTAGGTCTTGCAAAAGTTGTTTTAGTCACATTGGCCCTAGTAGGTAGAGTGACTGGTCTAGAAAGATGAACCATATCAACTTGGGAGGCAAACCGCGGTCTCGAGGATTGCGATCGCTCAGATCTAAATGCAGTCGGTTGTCGAATGAACTGATTTGTAGGCGGTTTCCCCAAGATTGATGGTTTTTCAAGCTTAGTGTCCACACTAGTTCCTTTAGTTTTCCTCAATTCGTTTTTCATTGCAGCTATAGGAAAGACCTTTTCCTGTACTTCAGCCTTTAAAGTCTCATTCTCTTTGAGCAAGTTATCTTAGGATGCCAATTTAGATTCAAGCAACTTAATTTGTTTCAAAAGATTATCCTTTTCAACTTTAGAATCTAGAATAGTTTGATCAAATTTTCGTTCAAGAACAACGTTTGACTTTTCAAGTTTTTTAAAATATGTTTCAAATTTCTCCGTTTTCTTTGAAAATTCAATTTTGGCATCCTCAAGCTCTTTGAATTGCTGAGCTAAAATCGTTTCAAGCTCATTAATCTTGGAATCAGAAGCAGTTAATGAAACAGTTATAAGGCAATTATCATGATAGTTAGCATTTTGAACACTTTCTCCCCCATTATGACGCACATTGGATGAATCAGAAATGGTATCGTTATCACTCTTTTCCATCCCATTTTTGTTATAATTAGGTTCGAAATGCTCAATATGCGACATTTCATCAGCATATACATCATATACAACATTAGATTATACCATGTTTGTAGGCTCTTCATCATAAACGGGTATGGTGTCATCATAAGAGATGTATGTAACATTCCCTGATGTGTTGCTGATGTCATGCTTAACTGTTGATTCTATGTCCTTGCAATCTTTAGCAGCCTCCAATTCGTTAGTCGTATGACCATTTTGCTCTTGCATCGTAGAATCTTGCACTCCATTATCACATGCTTCCTGAAGTCAGGATTTTCATAAATCGAAGACGAGACCGATGTCATGAGTTTCAATAGTGTACCACGGAAACTTGAAGCTCGGTATGTGTGTCTCAAAAAAATGACTGGCAAATCACTGAACTTTCAGACTTGATGATATTGAATTGGAGGAAAGGCGTGAGTTGTGTCACGAGAGCTTGATATGCAGATTCTGATGCAAAATGATTAAAGTCTGCTTTGTGAAGATGCTCAGCTAGTTGGTTCAAGGTGAGGAGTATTAAATCAATGAATGTATAACGATCTTGACCAAAGAGTGTCACAAATTCGCTCCCTCCTTGAATCCATGAAAGAGTCACAAGATGAGACTGAAGTAGTCGAAATGAAGTGATGCCACACTCTCTAGCTTTGTCTTGCATTGGATGCAAGTCTCCCTCTTGAAATGTCGAATTCAATGATTCCATTGAAATTAGATAAAGGTAATTGTGTTAATTGTCGAAAGACCAATACAATATTTGACAATTCGTGGAGAAATCAAGAAATTGAAATTCGCGGGATTTGACAGAACCAACGAAAGATACCGTAAAAAATTCTTTAAAAAGAAATCTTATTTAAGAAGACTGAGAAATGTTTTGACGATTTAGCACTTTCGCTTGAAAAATAACAAATACCCGAGTCAATAATTTATAACATCTTGAAATCGAATAGTACTAGTCCATCAAGGCCCATTTCCTTTAACAAGATACCAAAGTGCAATTTACCAATATGGAGATACGTAGTACTACATAAACCCGCGGACAAAATAGAATCTCTTACTACACAGACCATATTAACATCCATCAAGGCCCATTTCCTTTAACAAAATACGTAACCCAAATATTTTGTGCTAGCCCACTTCCAAATTAGAAGTCAAGTAACCCTAAAAACCCTCACACTTAACCCTTATACACCTCATTGTTTAGTCCGCCCCATCCACACACTTCTACCAACAGTCATCAAAGATAATCCTCCGCCTCCAAAATCATCTAATTATACCATCTTCATTGTACACGAAACCAACATCAACATCCAAGGACAAATCTCATATCTCATCTATACATATGAATCGCATCACTTATCATCTTGGTCCTATGATCCACTGATTCAAAAATCACGAATCATGTTATAAAAGTCACACGAATCAACAATCATGACGAGCACACGATTTTTATGGCTTCAAGATCCACAAAATGGGTCTCGGGTAGGTAATTATGATTGCATGTGTTTGATCGATGATAGTTTGTTTTGACTGAGATATTGAGTATTGTGTGGGTTCGAGTCTGTTGGTTTATGTCTTCGAGTCGAGAGTGTTTGGTCAGGTTTATGTGTCGAGTGTAAGTGTAGAGTTCAGTACGAGTTGCTAGAGTCTGGCTTTGGGATTCTGTTTGTCGAAATCAGTTTGTGAGGTTGTTTGAGTGTTGAAAGTCTGTGTCGAGGAGGTGTGGTGTAGGCTGTGTTTTTCGGATAAAGAAAAAAATTTCGGAAAAATATATTATGTTTGGAAAAGTTTAATTCTTCGAATAAACATGTATTTTCGGATAAACCGAATATATTCGGATAAAAAAATCGTTTTCGAATAAAACTTATTTTTCGGATAAAAATAAATCTTCGGGAAAAATCAACTTTTTCGGATAAAACTCTTGAGCCTAATTGCCAGTTTTTCGGATAAACAGTTTTTCGGGAAAACCAGTGAAATTCGGGGAAACAGATTTCGGGTAAACTTTGTGTTTTCGGGTTTTGGAAGAGTTGTGTTAGGTTGTCGAGTCTAGGTTGATTTGAGAACTGAAAATGGGTTTGAACAAAATCAAGTTGTGTTCAGTTTTGATCGAGTCTGTGTCTGGGTTCTGTTTGAGTCTAGGTTTGTGTTTGGTTTGTTGGTGTAAGAGTCTGATGGGTTGAGTCGAGTGTTTGTGATTTTCTTGATGCTGTTTGAAAACGAGTGTATTCGAGTCTTGTGTGAGTCGTGAGTAGAGAGATTGATGTTTGTTGATGTTTGTTGAGAGTTTGTGTGTTAGATTGTTTTCCAGTCTTTGTAAAATGAGAATGATCTTCGGATAAATCGCAAGTCTTCGGAATATTTGGTATCTTCGGATAAAACAACAAGTTCGGGATAATGCCAAAATTTCGGAAACTAAAACCCTTTTCCGAAGAAATATATTCGGATAAAGCACTAAATGCCAAAAAACATTGTTAAAAAAAATACAGAGATAGTAGATCCACCACTAAAAATAACCCGTAACTTAAAATTTAACCGAAAAATTTGTGATTTATTCTAAAATAAGTAAACAAAAAGATTTATCTATCAATTTAAACCATAAAAACACAAAAATTTTCAAGATTTAAGATTAATTAAATCAAAATCCACCAAAATCAATCAAAACAAACACAAGAACAATCAATCAACCATAGCTCTTGATACCAATTGTAGGTCCACGTTTTCTAATGATTTTTACAAGTGTTGGATTGATCTAAATAGAGAGAGGGATAGATGAAGAACTTGATATGAACTAGAGAGAGAAAGGAGAGGAAAGGAGATCTAGAGAGAGAAAGTAAGTTGGATTAATGAAATGTGTTCCATGAATAATGACCAACCCCTCCTAACATGCTAGGAGGGGGTATATATAGCCCACCCTACATGTGGGCTATATGGGCTATATTGATTACATATTAGATCACGAGCCCAATACTTGAATATATCATTTGGAGTGACCGATCCTTTCTAAATACGTAAAAATGTATTTCCAACAATCTCCCCCTAAGGGAGGTCACTCCAAGTTACAATGTCCTAAATAGTCTATAGCTCGTGATCTATGCTAACAATGATGTGACCGAGACTTTCCTTGGAAAAACATATTTCCAACAACACATAAAACGTTCTAACTTATAATCTTAAGACGTACTTATACCAACCACGAATGATTAATCAAAAATGCATAAGAGACTACAAACCAATTAAAATCGTTCTTGGTTATTTATTAACATATATACATGCGTTGACAAGAAAGTAAAGGTTACGAAAGGGGATATAAAAGCCACAATTAATTAATATGAGGTTTATCTAGCCCTTTACACTTATTTCAAACTCTATCATATCTTGTTCTCCATAGTTTAAAATCTCAAATAATGAGACTAATGGATGCTTATCCTAATAAACCAATGAAGGTCTACATGGTTAAGGATACTAGCTAGAGAATGGTTGGATAAGCAAACTCGGGTTGAGTCAAAGTATCCATGGCGGGCCTAATATGTCAAAAAAGTCAAAATTTGTTAAACCATATCCTTTATTATTATTTTTTTTTTCTTTTTATATATTTTTGATGAAATATGAAAGAAGAAATATATACAATGCAAATGTGTTACGCAAATGAAAAATGATTAATGCAAAAATTATGAATGCATATTTTTGGTGGCCAAAGTAGATAAAAAATTTTGAAAAATGTTTTAAAAATTCATTTCCATGTTATCATGTAGGTCAATGACAAAGTTCTAGGTAAGGTCACTTCGATAGAAGACCCCCTACACTTAAGATAAACATTGTCCTCAATGTTTAAGAGTATTGGAGTAAACTCCCCTACACTTATGACATTGATAACTTTTCTTAACCTAAGCTAAGGAAAGGTCTACTATAGTGAATTCATTTTTAGCACAATGTGGTTATGAAAAATCACAATAGTAACAAAGTGAACCTGATACAAGGGCCTCCTCCATAAGCTCTAATGCATGCAATGAGAGAAAGCAACCCTACAAACAACATGAACATAAAAGGAAGGCATCCCCCTACACTTATCCTCAACTCTATACCCTTATTTCTATTCTTCCAAACTCTAAGTCTAAAAGCTCTAAGCCTAGTTATTCAAGCTTGATTTATGGAGTCTCTAGCTCGACTCATCCGACAATGAATTAATTCATGGGGAAAAAGGGATCTCTTGGACCATTTCCATGGAAATGTCCTCCCCAAAGTAATGCTTAACACGGTGACCATTCACTTTGAAATTTGGGCCATTTGGTTGTGACAACTCAATAGTCCCATACGGAAACACTTGAGCAATAGTGAATGGACCGGACAATCTTGACTTAATCTTTCCCGCAAAGAGTTTCAACCTTGAGTTAAAGAGGAGAACCGGCTCTCCAACTTTGAACTTACGGTTCTTGATCTTAGCATCATGCAATTGGTTAGTCTTTTCCTTGTAAAGCAACGAGTTTTCATAAGCATTGGCTCTCAATTCATCCATCTCATTGAGTTGGTCTTTTCTATGTGAATCGGCTTGGTTTAAATCAAAGTTTTCCCATTTAAGAGCCCATGAAGCCTTATGCTCTAACTCGAATGAGAGGTGGCATTCTTTTCCATAGACAAGCCTATATGGAGTACAACTAATTGGTGTCTTAAAATCCATCCTAAAAGCCCACAAAGCATCATCAAGCTTATCCGACCAAGAAGCTCGATGCTCTCCCACCATTCTCTCCAAAATCCTATTTAAACCATGATTTGTGACCTTGGTTTGCCCATTGGTTTGAGGGTGATACGCGGTAGAAAGTCTATGGTTAACACCATACTTCTTCATGACTCTTGTAAATTGATCATTACGAAAATGAGTCCCACGATCACTTATGATAACCCGAGGTACACCAAATCTAGCAAATAATTGTTTCAAGAATTTCACTACAACTCTAGCATCATTAGTAGGTAAGGCTTTAGCCTCAACCCACTTTGAAACATAGTCCACGACTACGAGTATGTACTTATTACCCTTCGATGATGGAAAAGGTCTCATGAAATCTATACCCCATACATCAAAAATCTCACACTCTTGTATAAAATTTTGTGGCATCTCATCTCGTTGATTAATCTTTCCTCGTCTTTGACAAACATCACAAAATTTCACCATCTCTTGGGCATCTTTGTATATGGAAGGCCAATAGAAACTCGAATCAAAGACTTTCTTGGCCGTGTAGTTGGGCCCAAAATGGCCTCCCGTAGGTCCCTTATGACAAGCTTCTAAGATTTTAAATGTCTTGGGCCCATCTACACATCATCTTATGATTTGGTCCGCACATAGCCTAAAGAGGTAAGGGTCATCCCAAAAGTAGTATTTTGCTTCCTTAAGAAACTTTTTCTTTTGTTGTGAAGTGAGACCCTCTATTAGCACATCCCCCACAAGATAATTTGCAATATCCACAAACCAAGGGGTGGCTTGGGTCAAAAGTTGATGAGTTAAATCACCATGGAAACTATAAGGACCAAATATGGCATTAGGAAAGAGTTCAAGCTGGTGGAGGAAATTCAAAGAAGACCCCCCTGCTATGTTACTTTCCCCTGTTGTGATATTTCCCCTTCCATAACTAAAAAGCTGGAGATTTGGTCAAGTAGTGATAAGTATGAATATTTCTGTTTTTGATTTGTTCATTAATATAATATATAGTTTCCATGTAATCTAGGTTTCCTTATGTTATAAAAGGAACACCAAACCGTAGATTTTATTCATTTATTCATACTACTCAAATGTAACCTACAGAGTCTTTGATCTCTAGGCATGGGATTCAATGTATACATGCCTAGAGTGGTTTGTGTTAATCATCAATAATACAAACCCTTTGGGAATTATTCGTCTCTTAAACATATTTTTCTAGTTAATTGTATAATTCCGTTGTGTTCATCACATATACAATTGGCAACCTAAATAAATGGTTTTTTACTGTTTGAGTCTAAAGATCTTGGATTCAACATGTGGTATCAGAGCGGGTGGCTCTCGATATCTAGCAGAATGAAGATGTTTTTCATATCCGTGTTTGTTGCTGTGAAGATCTAGGGTTTATGTCAAAACCCTAGATAATTGTTGGTAAATTTATGGAGGTGTGATGTTGGACGGTCGTAACTAATGTTGTGGTTTTGTATGTTATTAATTATTTGTGATCCATGATGCAATGATTTCTTAAACGTAATTTGTGTATAATCATGGGTTCGTAAATAAAATATGATCATTGAAAGTGGAACGTGATGAAGAAAAGAAAAACGCAACAGATCAGTTATTGTGGACCAAAAGAAACATTGTGGTCACACGAATAAAGTAACCTTGTGTTCACACGAAGGAAACTTTGTGTTCACACGACGGTTTATTTGTTTGGTGATTTGTGTTAACATGGTTTTGTGTTCACGTGAATGTTTTTAATGATGTGGACGATTGCTATTAGGTCTCGGTTATAATACTATGCATTCACATGAAGAATAGAAAGCAGCCAAAAAGAACTTGTGGTCCCACTGTTGTCTAAGTTGTATTCAACAAATGGAAGTCAACGGTTTATATTTTATGTGAAATTGGCATTCGCATAGTTCAAAGCAATGAAAGGGACGTGAATTTTAAATGCTTATAAAGGGCCACTGATTGCTCATGATGGAAGGCTCAAGTGGGGTATTTGTTTAAGGCTTATACATGCTTTGTAGTCCATGGTGTCACAACATATGATTGGACGTAACTGTGTTCACGTGTAATGTGGGTTTCACCACCAAAAGGTACTGATCATATTTATTGCGATATTGTTTATTATATGGGTTCTAAGCCTTTGATATGTGGTCCCTCTGGTCTTATTGAAAGCGTTAAATGGAGGCATATCATTGTATATGTTTTTGTTTCATAGTAATTCACAGACGACATGCTCATAATTGGGAAGTAATAGTGAACAGTATTAACAGTGGAGGTAATTTTTAGTTTCCCCTGTTTTTGTTATGTATTACGCTGTTATAAATTCAATCCCATTGAGTATGGGTTTGGCACAGTTAATAACAAAAACAGTGGCATTAAAAGTTCCCCCTGCTTTTGAAAAAGTTTCCCCTGCTTTCATTAAAAGTTTCCCCTGCTATGATCCCTCTGCCTTCAATAGTTCCCCCTGCTTTCATTAATAGATTCCCACTGTTTTTGAAAGTTCCCCTAATGTCAGATATGAGTTTTGGGACAGCAATGTTTTGGCGTTTGGTATATTCACAGCAACTGGTATAATAGTATAAAGGCTTGATTTATTTTCATGATTGTGAAGAATAATTTTTGTGATGATATTGACGTTTGAGGTAGATTTTCGCGAATTGGTGTTTTATTATATCTTCAACTTAGCAGGGCTTGAAGATAACTTGTAGGTGTTTTTAAGTTGTGATAAAGACTTGATAAAAAGGTAGTTGGGTATGAGCTTGGTTTAAAAATGTGTTTTGCGATCCATTGCGCTAAACGTCAAAAAAACCATTGCGTGATGCGTGATGCGATTGCGAGCGCAATTTAGACGCGATGCGTTTAGTATAAAAAAGGTACAAAATTTATTTAAGTACCAAGAAAATGTAATAAAGTTACAAAATAAGTTACTAGCATATTAAAATTAGACCTATAATCCCTTGTCAAACAAATAAAGCGAAATCAAAGCTTGACAAAATATACTTAGCAAAATTCAAGATAATATATTTTTGTTATTATGTTTATTTTAGATGTTTTTTAAATAAGTCTTATTTTAAAAATCTATTAAAATATGTAGGTCTCTTTTAAATGATTAAAATTTGATAAAAATGACCTAAGTACTAGATTGCGACAATTGATGCCGTTGCTAGCATTACACAAATGCGATAAATTGCGGTTTAATGCGAACGTATTGTGGGATGGCATTGCATTAGGCACCTTGATGCGAAATTTTAAATGCAACGCATTGATGCGTGCAATTTGTGCAATGATGCGCACATTTTTAAACCAAGGGTACGAGATCATTCGGGACGCTCTATGCTCGTATTCACTATTGTATGTGTCTCATTTACAAGGGTAAGGACTCATTTTATCACGAGGTTCTACTCATTATTGCCGTGAGTTTTGGGGCCTACTCATTATAGCCGTGAGTTTTTGAGTCACATGGTTAGTACAAGACATGGAACACGAGGTTGGGTTATTCTACTTCAGCATCAATATTTTTATAATTATTTTTCTTCATGATCATTATACATCTACTGAATTAGAAGATTCATAAATGACTAGCACAACTTAAGGGGAAGCTAAAGTGTTAGTCATTCACATATGACACTGAAGTGAAGATTTATGCTACTGCTCATTGATATTACTATAACTAATGTAAGTATCTACTGCTCAAAATCATTTTTTATTAGGATTTGGTCCCTATGTGCTTCATGAAGGGTATTTTGAAAGGTGGAATGCTTGGGTTAGAAGTATGGTATTGGTTAGTAGTGGTTGAGATCAAGGTTGTTTACATACAAGACCCCTATTTGATCATGTCAAAAAGGGGAAGTGTCTACAGAGAATGTTCAGCTTGTTGATCTTTGGTGTTGTATGCTTAAGGAGAAGTGTTTTGACATCATCAACTAGGGGAAGATTGTTGGGTCAAAAGTTGATGAGTCAAATCACCATGGAAACTAGATGGACCAAATATGGCATTAGGAAGGAGTTCAAGCTGGTGGAGGAAATTCAAAGAAGATCCCCCTGCTATGTTACTTTCCCCTGTTGTGATATTTCCCCTTCCATAACTAAAAAGTTGGAGATTTGGTCAAGTAGTGATAAGTATGAATATTTCTATTTTGATTTATTCATTAATATAATATTTAGTTTCCATGTAATCTAGGTTTCCTTATGTTATAAAAGGAACACCAGGCCGTAGGTTTTATTCATTCATTCATACTACTCAAATGTAACCTACAGAGTCTTTGATCTCTAGGCATGGGATTCAATGTATACATGCCTAGAGTGGTTTGTGTTAATAATCAATAATACAAACCCTTTGGGAATTATTCGTCTCTTAAACATCTTGTTCTAGTTAATTGTATAATTCCGCTATGTTCATCACATATACAATTGACAACCTAGATAAATGGTTTTTTTACTGTTTGAGTCTAAAGATCTTGGATTCAACATGTGGTATCAGAGCGGGTGGCTCTCGATATCTAGGAGAATGAAGATGTTTTTCATATCCGTGTTTGTTGCTGTGAAGATCTAGGGTTTATGTCAAAACCCTAGATAATTGTTGGTAAATTTATGGAGGTGTGATGTTGGACGGTCGTAACTGATGTTGTGGTTTTGTATGTTATTAATTATTTGTGATCCATGATGCAATGATTTCTTAAACGTGATCTTTGTATAATCATGGGTTCGTAAATAAAATATGATCATTGAAAGTGGAACGTGATGAAGAAAAGAAAAACGCAACAGATCAGTTATTGTGGACCAAAAGAAATATTGTGTTCACACGAATAATGTAACCTTGTGTTCACACGAAGGAAACTTTGTGTTCACACGACGGTTTATTTGTTTGATGATTTCTGTTCACATGGTCTTGTGTTCACGTGAATGTTTTTAATGATGTGGACGATTGCTATTAGGTCTCGGTTATAATACTATGCATTCACATGAAGAATAGAAAGCAGCCAAAAAGAACTTGCGGTCCCACTATTGTCTAAGTTGCATTCAACAAATGGAAGTCAACGGTTTATATTTTATGAGAAATTAGCATTCGCATAGTTCAAAGCAATGAAAGGGACGTGAATTTTAAATGCTTATAAAGGGCCATTGATTGTTCATGATGGAAGGCTCAAGTGGGGTATTTGTTTAAGGCTTATACATGCTTTGTAGTCCATGGTGTCACAACATATGATTAGACGTAACTGTGTTCACGTGTAATGTGGGTTTCACCACCAAAAGGTACAGATCATATTTATTGCGATATTGTTTATTATATAGGTTCTAAGCCTTCGATATGTGGTCCCTCTGGTCTTATTGAAAGCGTTAAATGGAGGCATATCATTGTATATGTTTCTGTTTCATAGTAATTCAAAAACGACATGCTCACAATTGGGAAGTAACAGTGAACAGTATTAACAGTGGAGGTAATTTTTAGTTTTCTATGTTTTTGTTATGTATTACGCTGTTATAAATTCATTCCCATTGAGTATGGGTTTGGCACAGTTAATAACAAAAACAGTGGCTTTAAAAGTTCCTCCTGCTTTTGAAAAAGTTTCCTCTGCTTTCATTAAAAGTTTCCCCTGCTATGATCCCTCTGCCTTCAATAGTTCCCCCTGCTTTCATTAATAGATTCCCACTGTTTTTGAAAGTTCCCCTGCTGTCAGATATGAGTTTTAGGACAGCAATGTTTTGGCGTTTGGTATATTCACAGCAACTGGTATAATAGTATAAAGGCTTGATTTATTTTCATGATTGTGAAGAATAATTTTTGTGATGATATTGACGTTTGAGGTAGATTTTCGCGAATTGGTGTTCTATTATATCTTCAACTTAGCAGGGCTTGAAAATAACTTGTAGGTGTTTTTAAGTTGTGATAAAGACTTGATAAAAAGGTAGTTGGGTACGAGATCATTCTTATGACGCTCTATGCTCGTATTCACTATTGTATGTGTCTCATTTACAAGGGTAAGGACTCATTTTATCACGAGGTTCTACTAATTATTGCCGTGAGTTTTGGGGCCTACTCATTATAGCCGTGAGTTTTGGAGTCACATGGTTAGTACAAGACATGGAACACGAGGTTGGGTTATTCTACTTCAGCATCAATATTTTTATAATTATTTTTCTTCATGATCATTATACATAGCCTACTAAATTAGAAGATTCATAAATGACTAGCACAATTTAAGGGGAAGCTAAAGTGTCAGTCATTCACATATGAAACTGAAGTGAAGATTTATGCTACTGCTCATTGATATTACTATAACTAATGTAAGTATCTACTGCTTAAAATCATTTTTATTAGGATCTGGTCCCTATGTGCTTCATGAAGGGTATTTTGAAAGGTGGAATGCTTGGGTTAGAAGTATGGTATTGGTTAGTAGTGGTTGAGATCAAGGTTGTTTACATACAAGACCCCTATTTGATCATGTCAAAAAGGGGAAGTGTCTACAGAGAATGTTCAGCCTGTTGATCTTTGGTGTTGTATGCTTAAGGGGAAGTGTTTTGACATCATCAACTAGGGGAAGATTGTTGGGTTAAAAGTTGATGAGTCAAATCACCATGGAAACTAGATGGACCAAATATGGCATTAGGAAGGAGTTCAAGCTGGTGGAGGAAATTCAAAGAAGATCCCCCTGCTATGTTACTTTCCCCTGTTGTGATATTTCCCCTTCCATAACTAAAAAGCTAGAGATTTGGTCAAGTAGTGATAAGTATGAATATTTCAGTTTTGATTTATTCATTAATATAATATTTAGTTTCCATGTAATCTAGGTTTCCTTATGTTATAAAAGGAACATCAAACCGTAGGTTTTATTCATTCATTCATACTACTCAAATGTAACCTACAGAGTCTTTGATCTCTAGGCATAGGATTCAATGTATACATGCCTAGAGTGGTTTGTGTTAATAATCAATAATACAAACCCTTTGGGAATTATTCGTCTCTTAAACATCTTGTTCTAGTTAATTGTATAATTCCGCTATGTTCATCACATATACAATTGACAACCTAGATAAATGGTTTTTTTTACTGTTTGAGTCTAAAGATCTTGGATTCAACATGTGGTATCAGAGCGGGTGGCTCTCGATATCTAGGAGAATGAAGATGTTTTTCATATCCGTGTTTGTTGCTGTGAAGATCTAGGGTTTATGTCAAAACCCTAGATAATTGATGGTAAATTTATGGTGGTGTGATGTTGGACGGTCGTAACTGATGTTGTGGTTTTGTATGTTATTAATTATTTGTGATCCATGATGCAATGATTTCTTAAACGTGATCTTTGTATAATCATGGGTTCGTAAATAAAATATGATCATTGAAAGTGGAACGTGATGAAGGAAAGAAAAACGCAACAGATCAGTTATTGTGGACCAAAAGAAACATTGTGTTCACACGAATAATGTAACCTTGTGTTCACACGATGGTTTATTTGTTTGGTGATTTGTGTTCACATGGTTTTGTGTTCACGTGAATGTTTTTAATGATGTGGACGATTGCTATTAGGTCTCGGTTATAATACTATGCATTCACATGAAGAATAGAAAGCAGCCAAAAATAACTTGTGGTCCCACTGTTGTCTAAGTTGCATTCAATAAATGGAAGTCAACGGTTTATATTTTATGTGAAATTGGCATTCGCATAGTTCAAAGCAATGAAAGGGACGTGAATTTTAAATGCTTATAAAGGGCCATTGATTGCTCATGATGGAAGGCTCAAGTTGGGTATTTTTTTAAGGCTTATACATGCTTTGTAGTCCATGGTGTCACAACATATGATTGGACGTAACTGTGTTCACGTGTAATGTGGGTTTCACCACCAAAAGGTACTGATCATATTTATTGTGATATTGTTTATTATATGGGTTCTAAGCCTTCGATATGTGGTCCCTCTGGTCTTATTGAAAGCGTTAAATGGAGGCATATCATTGTATATGTTTCTGTTTCATAGTAATTCATAGACGACATGCTCACAATTGGGAAGTAACAGTGAACAGTATTAACAGTGGAGGTAATTTTTAGTTTCCCCTGATTTTGTTATGTATTACGCTGTTATAAATTCATTCCCATTGAGTATGGGTTTGGCACAGTTAATAACAAAAACAGTGGCATTAAAAGTTCCCCCTGCTATTGAAAAAGTTTCCCCTGCTTTCATTAAAAGTTTCCCCTGCTATGATCCCTCTGCCTTCAATAGTTCCCCCTGCTTTCATTAATAGATTCCCACTGTTTTTGAAAGTTCCCCTGCTGTAAGATATGAGTTTTAGGACAGCAATGTTTTGGCGTTTGGTATATTCACAGCAAATGGTATAATGGTATAAAGGCTTGATTTATTTTCATGATTGTGAAGAATAATTTTTGTGATGATATTGACGTTTGAGGTAGATTTTCGCGAATTGGTGTTCTATTATATCTTCAACTTAGCAGGGCTTGAAGATAACTTGTAGCTGTTTTTAAGTTGTGATAAAGACTTGATAAAAAGGTAGTTGGGCACGAGATCATTCTTAAGTCGCTCTATGCTTGTATTCACTATTGTATGTGTCTCATTTACAAGGGTAAGGACTCATTTTATCACGAGGTTCTACTCATTATTGCCGTGAGTTTTGGGGCCTACTCATTATAGCCGTGAGTTTTGGAGTCACATGGTTAGTACAAGACATGGAACACGATGTTGGGTTATTCTACTTCAGCATCAAGATTTTTATAATTATTTTTCTTCATGATCATTATACATAGCCTACTGAATTAGAAGATTCATAAATGACTAGCACAATTTAAGGGGAAGCTAAAGTCTTAGTCATTCACATATGAAACTGAAGTGAAGATTTATGCTACTGCTCATTGATATTACTATAACTAATGTAAGTATCTACTGCTCAAAATCATTTTTTATTAGGATCTGGTCCCTATGTGCTTCATGAAGGGTATTTTGAAAGGTGGAATGCTTGGGTTAGAAGTATGGTATTGGTTAGTAGTGGTTGAGATCAAGGTTGTTTACATACAAGACCCCTATTTAATCATGTCAAAAAGGGGAAGTGTCTACAGAGAATGCTCAGCCTGCTGATCTTTGGTGTTGTATGCTTAAGGGGAAGTGTTTTGACATCATCAACTAGGAGAAGATTGTTGGGTCAAAAGTTGATGAGTCAAATCACCATGGAAACTAGATGGACCAAATATGGCATTAGGAAGGAGTTCAAGCTGGTGGAGGAAATTCAAAAAAGATCCCCCTGCTATGTTACCTTCCCCTGTTGTGATATTTCCCCTTCCATAACTAAAAAGCTGGAGATTTGGTCAAGTAGTGATAAGTATGAATATTTCTGTTTTGATTTATTCATTAATATAATATTTAGTTTCCATGTAATCTAGGTTTCCTTATGTTATAAAAGGAACACCAGACCGTAGGTTTTATTCATTCATTCATTCTACTCAAATGTAACCTACAGAGTCTTTGATCTCTAGGCATGGGATTCAATGTATACATGCCTAGAGTGGTTTGTGTTTATAATCAATAATACAAACCCTTTGGGAATTATTCGTCTCTTAAACATCTTGTTATAGTTAATTGTATAATTCCGCTGTGTTCATCACATATACAATTGACAACCTAGATAAATGGTTTTTTTACTGTTTGAGTCTAAAGATATTGGATTCAACATGTGGTATCAGAGCGGGTGGCTCTCGATATCTAGGAGAATGAAGATGTTTTTCATATCCGTGTTTGTTGCTGTGAAGATCTAGGGTTTATGTCAAAACCCTAGATAATTGTTGGTAAATTTATGGAGGTGTGATGTTGGACGGTCGTAACTAATGTTGTGGTTTTGTATGTTATTAATTATTTGTGATCCATGATGCAATGATTTCTTAAACGTAATCTGTGTATAATCATGGGTTCGTAAATAAAATATGATCATTGAAAGTGGAACGTGATGAAGAAAAGAAAAACGCAACAGATCAGTTATTGTGGACCAAAAGAAACATTGTGGTCACACGAATAAAGTAACCTTGTGTTCACATGAAGGAAACTTTGTGTTCACACGACGGTTTATTTGTTTGGTGATTTGTGTTCACATGGTTTTGTGTTCACGTGAATGTTTTTAATGATGTGGACGATTGCTATTAGGTCTCGGTTATAATACTATGCATTCACATGAAGAATAGAAAGCAGCCAAAAAGAACTTGTGGTCCCACTGTTGTCTAAGTTGCATTCAACAAATGGAAGTCAACGGTTTATATTTTATGTGAAATTGGCATTCGCATAGTTCAAAGCAATGAAAGGGACGTGACCTTTAAATGCTTATAAAGGGCCACTGATTGCTCATGATGGAAGGCTCAAGTGGGGTATTTGTTTAAGGCTTATACATGCTTTGTAGTCCATGGTGTCACAACATATGATTGGACGTAACTGTGTTCACGTGTAATGTGGGTTTCACCACCAAAAGGTACTGATCATATTTATTGCGATATTGTTTATTATATGGGTTCTAAGCCTTTGATATGTGGTCCCTCTGGTCTTATTGAAAGCGTTAAATGGAGGCATATCATTGTATATGTTTTTGTTTCATAGTAATTCACAGACGACATGCTCATAATTGGGGAGTAATAGTGAACAGTATTAACAGTGGAGGTAATTTTTAGTTTCCCCTGTTTTTGTTATGTATTACGCTATTATAAATTCATTCCCATTGAGTATGGGTTTGGCACAGTTAATAACAAAAACAGTGGCATTAAAAGTCCCCCCTGCTTTTGAAAAAGTTTCCCCTGCTTTCATTAAAAGTTTCCCCTGCTATGATCCCTCTGCCTTCAATAGTTCCCCCTGCTTTCATTAATAGATTCCCACTGTTTTTGAAAGTTCCCCTAATGTCAAATATGAGTTTTGGGACAGCAATGTTTTGGCGTTTGGTATATTCACAGCAACTGGTATAATAGTATAAAGGCTTGATTTATTTTCATGATTGTGAAGAATAATTTTTGTGATGATATTGACGTTTGAGGTAGATTTTCGCGAATTGGTGTTTTATTATATCTTCAACTTAGCAGGGCTTGAAGATAACTTGTAGGTGTTTTTAAGTTGTGATAAAGACTTGATAAAAAGGTAGTTGGGTACGAGATCATTCTTAAGACGCTCTATGCTCGTATTCACTATTATACGTGTCTCATTTACAGGGGTAATGACTCATTTTATCACGAGGTTCTACTCATTATTGTCGTGAGTTTTGGGGCCTACTCATTATAGCCGTGAGTTTCGGAGTCACATGGTTAGTACAATACATGGAACACGAGGTTGGGTTATTCTACTTCAGCATCAAGATTTTTATAATTATTTTTCTTCATGATCATTATACATAGCCTACTGAATTAGAAGATTCATAAATGACTAGCACAATTTAAGGGGAAGTTAAAGTGTTAGTCATTCACATATGACACTGAAGTGAAGATTTATGCTACTGCTCATTGATATTACTATAACTAATGTAGGTATCTACTGCTCAAAATCATTTTTTATTGGGATCTGGTCCCTATGTGCTTCATGAAGGGTATTTTGAAAGGTGGAATGCTTGGGTTAGAAGTATGTTATTGGTTAGTAGTGGTTGAGATCAAGGTTGTTTACATACAAGACCCCTATTTGATCATGTCAAAAAGGGGAAGTGTCTAAAGAGAATGTTCAGTCTGTTGATCTTTGGTGTTGTATGCTTAAGGGGAAGTGTTTTGACATCATCAACTAGGGGAAGATTGTTGGGTCAAAAGTTGATGATTCAAATCACCATGGAAACTAGAAGGACCAAATATGGCATTAGGAAGGAGTTCAAGCTGGTGTAGGAAATCAAAGAAGATCCCCCTGCTATGTTACTTTCCCCTGTTGTGATATTTCCCCTTCCATAACTAAAAAGCTGGAGATTTGGTCAAGTAGTGATAAGTATGAATATTTATGTTTTGATTTATTCATTAATATAATATATATTCACAAATGTAACCTACAGAGTCTTTGATCTCTAGGCATGGGATTCAATGTATACATGCCTAGAGTGGTTTGTGTTAATCATAAATAATACAAACCCTTTGGGAATTATTTGTCTCTTAAACATCTTGTTCTAGTTAATTGTATAATTCCGCTGTGTTCATCACATATACAATTGACAACCTAGATAAATGGTTTTTTACTGTTTGAGTCTAAAGATCTTGGATTCAACATCCTCTTGTGAAGAGATAGACATGAGCTCCTCTAATGGAAAAGATTCCTTAATTTTCTTATGACGTAATTCATCTTGAAAAGGATGCTCAAGTCTACTCAAGTGATCCGCCGCTAAATTCTCGGCTCCTTTCTTATCACGTATCTCAATGGAAAACTCTTGTAGCAACAAAACCCATCTCAAAAGCCTAGGCTTAGCATCTTGCTTTGTCATGAGATACTTGAGAGCGGAATGATCCGTATACACTATGGTCTTCGAAAGCACAAGATAGGGTATAAATTTCTCAAAGGCATAGACTATAGCAAGCAACTCTTTTTCCGTGGTGGTATAATGAAGTTGAGCACCCGTCATTGTCTTACTCACATAGTGTATAGTTTGAAAATGTTGATTAACTCTTTATCCTAACACGGCCCCCACGGCATAATCACTAGCATCACACATGAGCTCAAAAGTCAAATCCCAATTTGGAGAAACCAAAACGGGAGCTTTAGTCAACTTTTCTTTAAGAATCTCAAAAGAGTCTAAACACTCTTGTGTGAAAATGAAAGGAGCCTCTTTTTCCAAGAGGTGGGTCATCGGTCTTGCAATCTTAGAAAAATCTTGTATAAAACGTCTATAGAATCCCGCATGACCCAAAAAACTCCTTAACTCCTTTCACCGTGGTAGGTGGGGGAAGTTTGGCAATAACATCAATTTTAGCACGATCCACTTCTAAACCCTTATTGGATATCTTATGTCCCAAAACTATCCCCTCTTTGACCATGAAATGGCACTTCTCCCAATTAAGAACAAGACGTGTTTCTTCACACCTCTTTAAGCATACGTTCTAAATGGGAGAGACAAGAAGTGAATGAATCTCCAAAGACCGAGAAATCATCCATGAATACTTCTATAGTATGCTCAATCATGTCATGAAAGATTGCCATCATACACCTTTGAAATGTCCCCGGTGCATTGCATAAGCCAAAAGGCATTCTCCTATAAGCAAATTTACCGTAGGGACAAGTGAATTTGGTCTTTTCTTGATCCTTTGGATCAATGGGTATTTGGAAATAACCCGAGAATCCATTTAAAAAGCAATAGTACTCATTTCCCGCTAAGCGTTCAAGCATTTGGTCCATAAAAGGCAATGGGAAATGATCTTTCCTAGTAGCATCATTGAGCTTCCTATAATCAATACAAACTCTCCAACCTGTGACAAGTCTAGTAGGAATAAGCTCATTGTTCTCATTAGGCACTACGGTGATTCCACCCTTCTTAGGAACACAATGCACCGGGCTAACCCATGGAGAGTCAAAAATGAGGTAAATCATACCTGCATCAAGGAGTTTGATAACTTCCTTTTTGATGACCTCATGGATTTTTGGGTTAACCCTTCTTTGGATTTTAATGGCGGGTTTGTAATCATCCTCCATAAGGATTTTGTGTGTACAAAAATTTGGATCAATTCCCCTTATGTCATATATTTTCCATGCTATGGCTTTCTTATGTTTCTTAAGCACCTCTACAAGTTTTCCTTCTCCTCATCTTTCAAGTCTGTAGAAATAGAAGGGGGGGGGGGGGGGGGGGGTTAAATAGTTTCTCATCGGTTTATCTCCTAATTAAAATTCCTTTCAATTAGATGAGTACACAAAACTATCTTTTACTTGAAAGCTAGTTGCATAATTATTAGGTTCAATTCTATTGCATTAACAATGTATAGTAAGTGTAGTGATAATGAATGTAAGTAAAGAGAAAGGAAAGAAACAACCTAGTAGGAAGACACCAAGATTTATAGTGGTTCGGCAACGAGGCTCTATCCTCGTTCCTACTCCACTCCTCGAGTACACCTTACTCGAGATTTCCACTATATCCACAAGCTCCCTTCTTGGCGGAGAAAACCTTACAACGTCGCTTACATTATTTTCCGACACTAAGCTAAATGTCGAGACCTAATATTAGCTAGGACCAATCTACACAATGTCGCCCACTTCACTCTTTTACGACACAAGGCTAGATGTCGAGTTCTAATCCAAAGGTAGAACCAATCTTCACAACGTTGCCTACTTCACCATTTTCTGACACAAGGCTAGATGTCGAGTTCTAATCGAAAGCTAGAACCAATCTTCACGACTCTTCACTTTGAAGCTAAGTGAGAACTTCACACAACACAACTACATATCACTTTATAGTGAAGTGAGAACTCACAAGACACAACCACGTCACTTTATAGTTTAGTGAGAACTCACAAGACACAACCACATCACTTTATAGTTTAGTGAGAACTAACACAACTAATTACAACTCAACAAATCATATCCAAGTACACACATGTAGCTTGGATCTACACAACATAAATCCAAGCACACACATGTGCAATGGATGCACATAACTCTAATCCAAGTATTTACAAATAGCTTGGATGAACACAGCTAGTCCAAGTATTCACAAATACATTGGATCTACACAAGACACAAATAAACAAATGATGACCATGACTAGATATTTAGGAGAAGGTGATCTTCATCAATGCTACATCTTTAATCACATCACAAGTGTGTGAGTGATCTTCTCTTTGGACAAGGTAAAGAAGGAGATCAAGAGGATAATCATGAGTAAACATACTTAACACATTAAGTGATCATTTACAAATGACTAGGATTAGATAAGAGAAAGAAGGCTAAAGAAGATGTCCAAAAAGGGTTGATGAGAATGCAGGTTTGATCCACTATTTATAGGACAAAACATCCAACGGCTATATCTGCCCGCGGTTCCTTATTGGAGCCCGCGGTTCCTTATTTGAGCCCGCGGTTCCTTATTGGAGCCCGCGGTTCCTTATCGATAAGGAACCGCCGCAGGTGCTAAGGTACCGCCAGCGTAGAGTCCGCTCCTTTTTGTCTTTTAGTGAATTTGAAATATCTAAGGCTGTTTAAACCTTCAAAGGATATTCTTATGGCATTTGGAATATGCCATATTCAAATTTGCATTTTCATTTTAATAAAACATTTTCTTAAAAATAAAGTTTATTAAAAATCGTTTGTTATGTTTGACAAAAGTGAGTTTTAAGGCTAATCACTTTTATGATCACTAAGCATGATTAAGATATGTTGGTGTAATGATTATTACCTTGATGATAGTGTTTGTTAGATAATTCGTTTTATGATTGTGTTTGACAATAGATGTGTTGGGTCGAAATTATGAGTTGATGCGTCAAAAACAACAAAATAAGAAGACAAGGGCTAAAGAGTACAAGTTGCAAAAGAACAAGCCGTTGGAGTCTTTTTATTGTTTTACTTTCTTTGTAATCTATGTTTTGTTGGAAATACGTTTTACGTATTTATGAAGGATCGGTCGCTCCAACGATAATTATGTAATGGGCTCATGATCCACTTAGTAAATGTATAGTCCATATAGCCCACATGTAGGGTGGGCTATATATATCCCCTCCTAGCATGTTAGGAGGGGTTGGTCATTTTCACATTTCATATTCAATCTTTACTTTCTCTCTCTACTCTTCTCTTTTCTCTCCTTTCTCTCTCTACTCCCTCATCTCCCTTCTCATCTCTTTTATATTTATCAATCTATCCCTCTATCAAATCCATCTAATCAATCATCTAGGATAGGCCAAAGATCACGTAGACCTTCAATTGGTATCAAGAGCCAAGGTTTGATTGGTTTATTCTTGTTTTTTCTTTTGTTTGATTTTGATGGATTTTGATTTAATCACGCTTAAATCTTAAAAAGTTTGTATTTTTCATATAAAGTTTGTGTTTTTATGTTTTAAATCATAATTAAATCTTTGATTTACTTATTTTATATAAAAATCACAAATTTTTTATTCAAAAATCAATTTTTTTTATAATCAGTTTCCATTTTAATTTTTTATTATTAGTTTTTCTTTTATTAGTTTTTTATAATCTGTTTTTTATATAAAAATTATATAACCTTTTTTTTATCATATCTTCGTTTATCAGTTTTATATAACCTTTTTAATAAAAGATTTGATGTTTATCAGTTTATCATATCTGGCTTGATTTTCGTTTATTAGTTTATCAGTTTTATCATATCTGGGTTTTCTTTTTTGGTCAACTGTCAACAGTATCTTGGTTATCATATTTCTGTCCAAAACTGTCCCATCATAACTGTTCTTCCATTCTTAAAGTTCCGGACGAACAAAAGTTCCAGACGAACAAAAGTTCCGAATGAACGAAATCTTCCGAATGAACGAAATCTTCCGAATGAACGAAATCTTCCGAATGAACGAAATCTTCCGAATGAACGAAATCTTCCGAATGAACGAAATCTTCCGAATGAATGAAATCTTCCGAATGAACGAAATCTTCCGAATGAACAATCTTCCGAATGAACACTCTTCCGAATGAACAAGATTCAAACATAACGGCAGACTCAAACAAAAAACTCTTAGACTCGATTTAATCCTTCTCTCTTTTTTGATTTACTCACACTCAGACTCCAACCAACATCACTCGACCCACTCACCCTCAACTGCAACTCAAATCCTCAAACTTTCACACATACCATACACAAACCCTTTAAAAATCATCCTCGTTTAACTAACACTCTCGGTCACCCCCCAACACCCTCGAGACCGTCTCCTCTCTCGACTGAAACCCTCACCCTCACTCTCGACTGACATCAAGCACCCCCTCGACACAACTCTCGTTTGAACCTCACACCTTCGACCACCTTCTCTCGGACACACAAACACCATCACACATATCTCTCGACACACATATTTTGACTTGACTCAAAAACATCTTTTACTCAAACAAACACCCTCGTTCAAAAACTCACCCACAAATAAAGTCTCCCCACTTTTGAGCCTAGACTCGACCCTCATTCTCCCCCCCCCCCCAAACTGACACCAAACTGACTCATCCCACACCCACCAAAAACTCGACACCACAGACACACCCTCATTAGACTCTCGATCTTAGTTTCACTTCAAACCTTCATCGATCTACAAACTCAACCCAAGACTGACAAGAAAGACTCGACAGATGAGATATAAACTATGATTAGACGATCAATTACCTAAGCGAGACCCTTTAAGGATCATGAAGCCAAATCTTGATTTCCACGAGATGATTCATCTCACTTGATTTGAATCACTTATTTTTCATAGTGAGGATTTAGATCAGCAAGACTGGATTTAGGGGCGGTGGAAAATACGTTTATCATCCGATGAAGTGATTTATTTTATTTACGTGATTTGGAGAGAGTTATTGTGTGATTTGGAGAAAGTTATTGTGTGATTTACGTTTATCTGTGTTTGACAAAGAAAGATATTGTGTGATTTGGAGAGAGATATTAGTTTCTCTCTCAAAAGTGACGGAGGATACTAGGAGAGAGAGAGAGGTATAGATTGAGTGGGTTCTTCTGTTTGAGGAGAGAGTAATTTATCTGTGAGAGTAAAATATTTAATTATTGGGCGGAGTAAACAAGACTCGATCTGCCAAGCCACGTGGGTTTACATTTTTTTTACGCATTCTGAGTGGGGCGGTGGGCGGAAGAAACTAGGTTGGGGTATACATTTTGGTTTCCACTTGTTTTTCTCTTTGGGCCGGCTACATTTTGGGCCAGCTGACTTGTTGGCTTAGTTGCTGGGCCGGTTTAGTTTCGGCCGATTATACCCGATTTTTTTATTCCAAACTCTTTTATAAACTTTGTTTATTAAGTGTGAATTTTTTTATTATTATTTAATTTTTTTAGTGTCTACGGATTTAATCGGGTCGGTTATTATATTAACCGTCGGTTGGATTTAATTAGTTTACGGGCTTTATTTTTGGAGTGAGTCGACTTTGATTTGTTCTCCGGTTTAATTTATCATCGTTTGAGCCGAGTAAAGAGCTATAACATCAAACGAGGATTGTGACGAAGTTTTACGGTTTATTAATTGGTTGGGGTGTAAAATCTCGGAAAATCTACTTCACGATTTCTTCACGAATTGTAAAATCCTGAAAACAACAACCTCCACATCATTTTTCCTCGATTTTCAATGGAATCGTTAAATTCAACACTTAAAGAGGGAGACTTGCATCGAATGCAAGACAAAGCTAGAGAAAGTGGTATAAATTCATTTCGAATGCT
This sequence comes from Glebionis coronaria, assembly GCA_025667525.1. Taxonomy (NCBI): domain Eukaryota; kingdom Viridiplantae; phylum Streptophyta; class Magnoliopsida; order Asterales; family Asteraceae; genus Glebionis; species Glebionis coronaria. Next base: position 536,291,480 of record CM046881.1, on the reverse strand, counting down.
TCAGTCTCATCTTGTCACTCTTTCATGGATTCAAGGAGGGAGTGAATTTGTGACAATCTTTGGACAAGATCGTCATATATTCATCGACTCAATATGACCCAACTCGCCGAGCAACTCAACCATGACAACTTTAATCACTCTGCATCGGCACTTGCATATAAGGATCTTGTGACACAACTCACGCCTTTCCTCGAATTCAATATCATCAAGCTTGAAAGTTCAGTGATTTGCCAATCATTTCTTCGAGATACACATACCGAACTTCGAGTTTTCCGTGATACAATATTGAAACTCATGACATCGGTCTCGTCTTTGATTTATCAAAGATCACAACTTCAGCAAGTGTCTGATAATGGAGTGCAAGAATCAATGACGTAGATGCAAGAGGAGAATGGTCATACGGTTGACAACTTGGAGCCTAACGATGGCACGAGCACAGAATCAGGAGGACAACATGATGCCAGTGGCACGTCAGGGAATGTTCACGAGATTTATCTTGATGACACCTTACCCATTTATGACGCAGAGCCTTCAAACATGGTACAATGTAATGTTGTTTATGATGTATATGCTGATGATATGCCACATATTGAGAATTCTGAACCTAATTATGACAAACATGGGATGGAAACGAGTGATAGCAATACCACTTCTGATTCATCCGATGTAAGTCATAATGGGGGAGAGATTGTTCAGAATGCTATAGTACATCATGATAATTGTATTATAACTGCTTCATTGACTGCCTCTGATTCCAAGATTAGAGAGCTCGAAACGATTGTAGCTCAACAATCAAAAGATCTTGAGGATGCCAAAATTGAATTTTCAAAGAAAACGAACAAATTTGAAACATACTTTGAAAAACTTGAAAAGTCAAACGTTGTTCTTGAAAGAAAATTGGATCAAAAAGTTTTAGAGTCTAAAGCTGAAAAGGATAATCTTTTGAAACAAATTCAGTTGCTTGAATCTAAGTTGGCATCCCAAGATGAATTGCTCAAAGAAAATGAAACGTTAAAAGCCCAAATTCAGGAAAAGGTGTTTGCTATAGCTGCGTTGAAAAACGAGTTAAGGAAAAATAGAGGACCTAGTGTGGACACTAAGCTTGAAAAACCATCAATCTTGGGGAAACCGCCTACAAATCAGTTCGTCAGACAACCGATTGTCAGACAACCTACTGCATTTAGATCCGAGCGACCACAATCCTCGAGACCGCGGTTTGCCTCCCAAGTTGATTTGGGACATATTTCTAGAACAGTCACTCCACCAACTAGGCCTAATGTGACTAAATCAGTTTTAGCAAGACCTCATCACATGATTGCCCCTAGTTTCTCTAAGAATAGTTCAATGAACACGTCTAGAACTAGTTCAACTGATGTGCGCCATGATTTTGGTCAAAGGGAAGCTATTCAAAAGACACATGTAAGAGATAGCAATGTCCAACCTAGTCAGATGCCTTCTAGATTACCCAACACTGCTAACCGTAGCATGTCACATCCTAGGAGCATCAATCAATCATCTAGGAATTCTAGATCTTACTCGGACATTAAATATGCTACTTGTAAAATATGTAGAAAATGTGTCTTTACGGCAAATCATGATTCTTGTATCAAGAAACTACTTAATAAGGTGAACTCCCGTGCTAGACTTAAATCCCAGTGGGTCGCTAAAATCAAAACCATTGGTAAAATGTGGCGCCCCACTGGTAGAACTTTCACTCTTGTAGGAAACGAGTGCCCTTTAACTAGGATAGTCTCTGATTCTACGAAGACTACTAGGGAGGAAATTGCAAAGGATGATACATCACTTAAGCCTGAACTTAAGGTTTTCTATAAAAGGAAACGTTTGCCAACTAAGACAAGTGAATCATCCCCTCAGGCCACCTCTGACACAAGAAAAGAAAACCGTGAACCCCCACGTGCTTCTAAAATAGATATCTCTAACCCATGCAAAAGTATACAAACTCCTAATGAGAATACAGGTACCAAAGTTGATGTTCCAAAAGAACGAAGCGGTCCAATAATTGTATACCGTTCAACTAAGGACACTCTTAGAGTTTGGTTGCTGAAGAAGCAGATATCGGAGAAACAAATGTCTCAGGGGATTCATGGTTAAGCTGCACTCAGGACTTACAGTCACATCACAGACTGTAACTCGTTCATCAAAGAAAGGAAAGTTTATCGCCGATGATAAACTTATCCTAACAACGAGAAATTATTTTTTCTCGGGCATGAGCTTATATTAAAAACATTCGAAGTTTTTAAGCTCATGCACAATGGCTCCTCGTTAAATGACAGACGACGACCCGGACTTCAGAGACAGGGAAGTTTATCCACGCAACGATAACTTACCCTCTTAACAAGAAATTAAGTTTTCTTGGACACGAGCTTATCCTAAAACCATTCAAAGGTTTTAAGCTCGTGTATAAGGCTCATCATTAAATATCAGATGATGACCCGATCTTCAAATAAAGGAAAGTTTATCGCCGATGATAAACTTATCCTTAACAACGGGAAGTTTACAACTTCTCGGACTTGAGCTCGTTTTGTAAGATATTCAACATCTTAAGCTCAACTAATTGGTTTTCAAAACATTGAACACAATTTTTCGAGAATTTCTCAAAAAAGTTTTCTAAATCTTTCAAATTGTGTGTTCAAAAAAAATGTTTTGATAAAAAGAGCATGTCTTCTGGAATCGATAATATTTACGATACTAGAAATGTCATTCAATAATGACACGGGATTGTAAATAAAGTTCGAGCAGAAGTTTAAAAGATTTAAAACATGCTCCATTATGGTTTGCTATTATTTCCGATAGTATCCCACTTTTCACATTGAAGTCAAGCATTTCACCGGAAAGCTTTGACTCTACAATCCGAAGTTATCAACTCCACAATCCGAAGCAACTTACAATTGATATCTACATACTCGACGATGCGACTACTCAAACGGTGACTACAGCTCTTTCAATAGAACACGGGTCAACAATTGAGGGGGAGCAATTGTCCAGCATTCAGAATCCTTGATGCCGAGAGTGCCAAGTTCACATATTGGTGTCAAGACAACGAAATCAATCATACACATGGAGTCAAGAGATAACTTCAGAAGTTACGAGGAAGACCAACATTCGTGAACAAGAACCATGTGCTTCTTTCATATGATGTTCTCCATCATTCAGGTCCAACCTCGTAAATTGTTACTCTTGTGAATTCATTATCATATATGATCTTTTCACGTGATAAAAACCTTACACTTGTGTTTAAAAGGTATTTTATTTACGTTTCAAGTACACCCTCATTAATTTGAGGGGGAGCTTGTGTAATTCTTGAAGATAATTGGATTTGCATTTTTCTTCCCAAATTTTCTTAAAATGCTATTAAATCAATTGATATTAAAAACATCGATTGGGTTAATATTTTTAATATGGGGGAGAAAATGTGATTTAATATGGGATATGATCAATCATAAATGGTTTGACTTAACGTGATAGCTCATCCCGACATGTGCGAAATGTTTTCGGATATCGTGGCATATGTTAAGGGGGAGCAAAATGGATTTGCACTTCAAAATGGATTTCATGGTGACATACACTTACCCAAAACATCTCTATTCACGATGGTGAAGATTTTGGTGACATAAGGATGGTAGGATAGGTTAAAGTCCAATGATTCCACTAGAACCGGAGGAATCTTCCCAAGGACATTCCATAGCTAGAAATAGTAGTCCTTAGGAATGATGGAGAAAGATTGTGAATGTAGCTGAATGCCGACCAAGTACTTAAGTTAGCACTGGAACAATCACAACAAGGTGCTAGTGATGACGTATTGGTAAGCATTGAAGGGGTTGAAGAATGAAAAAGAATTATAAAGATAAAGGGTGTAAAGAAAGAAGCCCTCCTTACAACTTAGGCAGAAACCGGGTCAATACATGTGCTATTAAGATCATTTTTGTTAATGATTCTCGATATTGAAGAAAGACATCATGGACCCAGTGATGCAATGCACAACCCTTCCCAGCTAACTCAAATATCTCTCAAAAGGTATTTGTTTTAATCACACGGAGATCAACACGTTATCTATTGGTTTATTCACTCCGAATAGACTGATATTGAAAAGGTGGCACTCCTCTCCAGCCTCCGATCACTAAAATCCAAAATGCACGATCGAGTCTAGAGCCATTTGAGATCATCAAATATCTCATTAGGACACACTTTCATATTTCCTTGCTTCTTCACACACTGTGAAAAGTAAGAAAGATCTTAAGAGTCCTACGCAAAATCTTGATGATCTTGCCTGAACATCCGAGTAATATGAAAGTATTTACAATGAAGATGGAAATCCTTCTTGAGCGAATATCAAAAAGCTCATGGTAGGTGACTTGTGCGATTCTTTATGAATCAAACTTGTGATAACTGGAAAGCAACAGTGGTTTAATTCTTAAATGAATTTAAACACGTTCCAGGCCTCTACGCAATATCTTAGTGATCTTGCCAGAACATTCAGAGTAATACTATTAAGTATTTATAGTGACGAATGGAAATCCTTCTAGTGTTAACATCAAACAGCACTTGGTAGGTAACTTGCAAGATTCTATATGAATCAAGCTAGTGACAACTGGAAAGCAACGACGGTGTGGTTCTTAATTGAACTTCACTTGTTCCAGGAACATGAATTGACGGCTTCAAATCATGCGGATAAGATTATCCAAATGATTCACTCTTTACGTTCGCAGTCAGCTTTGGACGGTCGAGTAAAGAGAACGGGTTTACCCACGAAATCTTGTCAAGGAGGTTCTTTATTGAAACTACCTGCCACAAGTACGATATTTAATATCGTCCAACGGTCTTCACCGACCGGAGGTAAAATGCTACCGAGTTAGAATGAAATGTTCAAAGCCATTTCATCCGTGTATATGTTTTGTTGCTAACTGTCTTATGCAGCGTAACAAGAATGTGGCATTGCGGTGTACAATCCAGAAGAAGTCGTCACCACATGCTTATACTACATACAATTAGTACTTCAACAAATTCAAGAAAGCCTGAAGGTCAAGTCTTCCGCTGTATCAAACTCTGAAACTTTCAAGAATTTAAAAGTATAAGTATGTGGAACATGAAGTCACGAAGAGGCAAATATCACAAGTGAAGAATGCACAAGGTCAAGGCAAGGAAACATGCTCAAGACTAAAGTCAAAGATCACATCAAGCATATTCACAAGAACAAGATCGAAGACTTAAGCATAGATGCTAGGTTTAAGATTTTGTAAAAAGATGTGACCTCCCTTAGGGGGAGATTGTTGGAAATATGTTTTTCCCAATAAAGTCTCGGTCACATCTTAGTTAGCATAGATCACGAGATACAGACTATTTAGAACTTTGTCTCTTGGAGCGACCTCCCTTAGGGGGAGATTGTTGGAAATACGTTTTACGTATTTATGAAGGATCGGTCGCTCCAACGATAATTATGTAATGGGCTCGTGATCCACTTAGTAAATGTATACTCCATATAGCCCACATGTAGGGTGGGCTATATATATCCCCTCCTAGCATGTTAGGAGGGGTTGGTCATTTTCACATTTCATATTCAATCTTTACTTTCTCTCTCTACTCTTCTCTTTTCTCTCCTTTCTCTCTCTACTCCCTCATCTCCCTTCTCATGTCTTTTATATTTATCAATCTATCCCTCTATCAAATCCATCTAATCAATCATCTAGGATAGGCCAAAGATCACGTAGACCTTCATGTTTTCTAGTATATAAGGAAAACATAGACGTAGGTTTTACATAACAATTCAGTTTTCACAATGTAACCTACAGTAAAGTTCGATCTCTAGGTGTAGGATTTAATGTATACACACCTAGAGTTGTTTGTGTTAATCATTAATATAAGCACACTTTGGGAGAATTCATCTTGTTAACATCTTGTTCATATTAATGTTCTATTCCGCTATGTTTTATACATATGAATATTGATAATTCTAGATATAATGGTTCTTAACCATTGAGTCTAACGATCAATGGAATCCACAGTTGGTATCAGAGCCTCGTGGCTCGTGATGCTAGGACCAACAACGTGTTCGTGTATTGAGAAAAAAAGAAAAATCCGTCTAGGGTTTTTCTGGACGTTTTTGTGTGCGCAGCAGTATTCAGGAAGGCATAACTTTTTATTTAACCGTTGGATCGTCACGAAATTTCTTGTGTGTATTCTATACACACTAGCATGGTACCCGCGCAATGCAGCGGCGGGTACCCGATAACTATTTTTTAGCGAACAAATGTTACATTTTATCTCATCAAATATATATTCAAAGTAAAAAATTAAATCAAATTTAAATAAACTCAATATCATTGAAAAACTTAAAATTTAACAAAAATATATTAAAATGGATGTTAAATTAAAGAGCACGAAATTTTTAAAAATATGGCGAAATTAGATTATTAAAAATATAAATAAATAAAAAGATATTTTAATTTAAAAATAAAAGTTTTTAAAATAGTTTGTTACAAATGTTGTTACAAAAGTTGTTACAAAAGTTGTTACAAAAGTTTGTTTCAAAAAATGAATGGATGAGATTAATTTATCAAATATGATCTAATGTCTTAAATCTAACATTCTTATATTAATTTTTGGTTTGGAGTTAGGTTTGGTAATTTTTTAAGATCGGAGTTAGGTTTGGAGTAAGCCTCTTTATATAATAGTATAGATATATCTAGACATCCACTAGAAGGATTGTCAAGTTTTATCCCCAAGAAAAAGTTATTAAGCATCAAAGTCAGCAGTTATCATATGTAGTTTTTCTGTGGACAACCATGTTCAAAACATGATTTCTCCTTCGTTAACCATTGGATCATCGTGATTTTTGAACTGTAGGTTCTTGGCACATGTGTCTTGGATCTCACCGAAGGGATCTTCGATCTAAGCTCTCATGAAGAAGTTATTTGAGGTCGAAGTTGACTGCATAGTGAGGTATTCAGTTTTCTGCTTTTACATGAAATCATGATTAGGGTTTCCTTAAACCCTAAATCGACTTATAGCAGAAAGATTTGAGGTTGATGGCTGTTATAATACATGATGGTTCATATGATTCAAACTCTAGTATGTTTTTCTCATAACCCTAATTAGGGTTTCGATTTAAATTTGTCTAGTTCTAGGCTTTGTATCATAGCAGCAGGTACGATGTTGGGATAGTGGTGGTCTGATCGTGAAGTACTATGCAGTTTTATGGTTTATTGTTTACTTGGGACCATGGTTAAAAGTTAAACTCTTATACTACTGCTTGTACTTTGATGCATTCACATCATCGTTCAAGGGTAAGACTATAGGGAGTACTAATGTTCTGGTCCAAGACATGGTTTTCAGGTACTGTTCTTGACGCATATTGACATGTTATTATAGTACTTTTGTGGACCTGCCTATATGTTTCGTGCGAGAAAAGAATTGTGTTCAACAATAGTGATCTCGTGTGGTCACACATGGAAGCTGCCAAAAGGATAATAAAATAGTACAGCTGGTGGTATACACAGGTGGATACATAACTTTCGGTAATGCATCTATTTATGGGAGTTATATTTGTTGCTTTGATCTGCTCATTATTATTCTTCAAGGAGATACGTGGAGTCCACATCTTTTCTACTTTGTAGGAATTATTGTTGACTAGATATATTTTATACACGTGGATATTCAAGGCTAGAATAAAGTGGGAAGGTGCATATCATATGTAAAAAGAGCTGTTGCTAATATCATGTGAAGGTTAAAGCAAAAGTGGTCACAGTAAGCAACAAAGCATTCACATGATATATTTGTTTCATCAAATGTTCACATGGGATACGTAAATCAATTCTGTGAAAAGGGACGTTTTATTATTATTTGATATTGTATGCATTGGTTTCACGTGGGGTTCTAAGCAGAATGACAAAAGAAGTTTACATGTGAAGGCTTATAATACAAATCTTATGTGTTCACATGCTCAAAGTTGATGTAAGACAGAATTGTGATTGGATGAAACATGCTACTATCAAAGGGACGTGGATGAGTATTGGTGATTGGTGGGTTCAAACAAAGATTTACAACCCCAGTCACAATCACAAGAAAAAGGAGAAGTAGCAGACGTTGACAGTAATGAGACGTTGACAAAGTTTTGGTTCGATGCTGACAAGAATAAGTTAAGCGCTGTTGGGAAGCGCTGACATGAGTTGTCCGATATATAATTTTTCAAACGCTGATAGGTATTGTCCGATATTGGACAATACATCTGATTATGATGTTGGACAAAGGAAGATATTGGATAACAAAGGAATAGCTGCTGTTTGAGAAAATTGATACGTTTTTAGCACACAAAAAGAGGTATTTTACACGCAAAGGTACATGGAATCTCTGTTTTTATACAGAATATCAAGTTGATATTTATGGCTCGGATATTTTTAAAGGGGTCAATGATTTTTCTAAGTTAGCACCAATTAGCGAAGTATTATTGGAGTAATGTTTATTATGTAATCGGGATAGCCTTGTGAAAGAGTTATTCGCTAACAGCTTTTACATATGAAGATATTGGTTCGTTAAGACTTGTCATGAAGAGGTGTTGGCTTAAGGGGAAGAATTCTTATCGTAAGTTTGATGTTTGAAGAAGATTTTCGCGAGTTTGTGTTCTATCATATCTTAAAGTCGTGCACTTCCAGTCATGGACTTTTAAGGTAACTTGTTTGTGCTTACATTGTTACTGATGAAGTGATACAAGATCTAGGAATATGTGATTTTTCTTATGGTACTCTATGCACATATTTTATATCACTTGAAGGAGTTACATTATCGTGCTCAGTGTCTCACAAAGGATGAGGATTTTTGTATCTGCAACACACTTCATCACATCGTACAAGATATGGAACATAGGTTTGGGTTATTCTACTTCTACATCAAGAATATTATAGTTATTTTTCTTTAAGATCATTACATAGAGCTACATTTGGAGAATCTTCAAGATTGCATACATTGTTTACTTCCCTGTTGATGTGACAAAAAGGGGAAGACATATGCTACAATTGAGGGGAAGCAATTTGAAGATGATGTACAACTTACAAGAGATACACAAAGAGTTTTGCCTACATCAATTAGGGGAAGATTGTTGGGTCAAAAAGTTGATGTGGCAGAAACTCAAAAACGAAGAAAACATGAAGGCATTTGTCTAAGCGTTGACAAGTGTAATCCAGGCGTTGTCAAGAGAAAATCAGGCGTTGACAGAAGTCAACATTGACAAGCATTGTCAAGTGCAATCCAAGCATTGTCACATGTAATCCAAGCATTGACAGAAACATTGACAAGTGTTGTTGGAAGCTTCTATTTAGATAAATATGGAGAATATATTCTGTATTAGTTTATTTGAATAGAAGATTTACATGTTTATTCATTCTTATCTCTTGTAAACCCTAATCCTTACACTATAAAAGGAACCAAGGGTATTAGGTTTATTCATAACTTTCATATACAATGTAAACCTAAAGCGTGTGTCGACTAGGTGTGGGATTCAATGTACACACACCTAGTGATTGTTAATTATTAATATAATTAGCAATCCAATTGTTTAATTCATGTGTCTTGTGCCCTAAACACCTTGTTAATGGTTATTGTTCTAATTCCGCTTTGATTATGTTAATCATATGAACAAGGGATCATGATGATTTTTATGAGATCACTGTGGAAAAGAAAACTATTTTTAGTAAGATGAACTCACCCCCTCACCATGAATTACCACTCACCCAAGCTATGCTTGCTATTATTGCAGCAGCACAACCCCAACCAGACCCACAATCACAACTTAACCCAATACCATGACCTTTGCCTTCCCCTCAACACATGGAAATTGACCAAGAATCCTTCAACGTTGACACATTAAATGTTGGCGTTGACACCAGTACTCCAAACGTTGACACCTTTCCTTCACAGACCCAAACACCCCTTAACCTTCAAACTACCACCCAATCCACATCATCTTCTACCCCACCTGAATATAGGTTGCAAAAACACCCAAGGACTACTGGAGTGTTCTCCTCTAGTGGTCCTAGCCATGTTGTAGAGAGAACCACCACCACAAGTGTGATTGGTGCTATGGATGAGGTTAGGACTATTGGTACTCTCTTAGATGCAGGCGAAGACAGTCCTAACATCTTTCAGACCTCATCCATGCCCCATGACTCTACTTTGGGAGGTCAAATACCCATTCTAGAGGAGGGAAGATTAGAACCATACACATTGATGGAATTGACGGCTGTCTGCATTAGCTTGCAAAAGCAAAATGCAGACCTGGTACAAACAGTCAGTACACAAGGCCTTGAACTCAAGCAATTGAGGGAGAGGATTGTTATTTTGGAGGATGGTAGCACTAGGCATGGAATGGAGGAATCTTCCAAAGGGGAGGATGAGCATATCCATGTGAGTGACAAAGGCTCACATGATGGAGAATCTTTGGGTGTTGCTGAAGCCCTCACTGAATTGAAGAAGCAACCAGGTTTTGATACATCTTTGGTTACTCCTACAAACTTGAACTTGTCTTTTACAGCTATGATGGAGCAATTCACAAGAGGCGCTGAGACAAGTAAGGTGACCGTTGACAAGCAAACTTTGGACGCTGACACACCAAGCGCTGACAAGAGTAAATTGGGCGCTGACACACAGAATTTGAGCGTTGACAGACCTGCAGATATGGTTGATGTATTCCAGTCATCAGCTATCATCAAAGAAGTATCTTCACAGGTACCATTATCATCTTTACCCACCGTTGATCCATTAGATAAGGGTAAAGGAATTATGATAGAAGTAGAAGTTCCAAAGGATGCAGCACAAGTAGAGTTTGATTCAAGGTTGGCTGCACAACATGTGGAACAAGAAATGAAGAAGGTTGGAGAATCACCATTTGTTGTTACTTCTGAGGAACAAGAAGGAAGTGATGAAGGGAGTTCAGATTCAAGTGTGATGATAATTGAACGACCAGAAAGACTTGAATATGGTGATGATTTGGCAAAAGAGAAGCTTAGAGAGTTAAAATTGCAAGTAGACTATGATATGCCAGAAGTTGCTCAGATGTACCATGCTTGGGAGTATAGGATTATGGAGAATCCAGATTTGACAATTTCAGACCAAATTTGGGGATTGGAGATTCTTCTAAGAGTTCAAAGAGACTGCAAGGTAATTCTGAAGCATAAGGCTAGCAATGTTTTCTCACTACTGAAGAGGGATAGAAGGGAGCTTTACTACATGTTACTCAGATGTCATGGAACTGGATGGACCTTCAAGAAATTGCAGGGATTATCCTTTGAAGAATTGGAGTACAAGGCTTATCCCATTTGGGCAAGAGTGCAGGAAATGAGTACTCTTAGACTTCTTTCAGATGAAAGGAAAGAAGAACTTGCAGAAGAGATGGAGATTTAAAAGGCAATGATTGTTCCAAGGCATTTGAAGAAGGGAGTCCCACTTGAGTTTCCTAAATATCTAAATAAAGTGGTTCCCAGTGAAGCTGTTCTTAGAAGGAGCATTAAGCTCTCACCCATGGAAGCTTCAGATATGGTACAAGTGTTACCTCTTGATACCAGAAACCCTATCATTAGCTATGAAGAAGATGCAAGTGGGTTTTGGAAGATTGGCAGATATGGGAAAGAGGTACACACATTTATTACTCTTATGTCTCTCTTTGCAAGTATGGATAGGGAAGACTTGGAAGACCTTTGGAGGTTGTTGCTGGCCAAGTATGAGACTGAAGCACCTACTTCAGTCAAAAGAATAAAGCTTTGGTCAACATTCAAGAGAATGTATGCACCAGAAGAAGAAGATCCTGTTTGGAAGGATCTTGAGGATGATATCAGTGGACTTCAATGGCGTTTGTATTCAACTGCTGGTGTGTATTATTTGAGCTCTACAAAGCTTGTTGAGTATCTTCTTGTAGATGCTGAGTATCCCATGTCTAAAGAAGTTTTGTACAAGATGAAGACAACACAGCTGGAGATTGACTATTCAAGTGACGTGGCCAAAGATTTGATTAGGCATGTTTATTACCAATATGATAAGATTTGTAAGATTCCTCCTAGTTCTTAATTTTTATTTAAAAACTTGATTACTATAGTAGATATCAAGTTTAGGGGAGGATTGTTGGGAATAAAATGTAGCTAGTACACTTGGACGCTGACAAGAAGAAAACAAGCGCTGATAAGAAGAAAACAAGCGTTGACAGATCAAGCGTTGATAGGAAGAAGTCAAGCGTTGATAGGTTGAAGTCAAGCAATGATAGAAAGATATTGTTTACGCGTATTATGTTTCTAAACTTAGATCGATTTAGCTTGTGTAAACGAGATTAAATCAAGTTAAACACGTAGAGAAACTTTGTTGTGTATAAAACAATTTAAGTATTATGCGGAATAATACTTAAACAAGAACACACAAACAATTGTAAAACAAACTTTCACTTGATTGATGATAACAAACTTGCATACAATGAAAGTGTTAAACGTATGAAAACTTATATGAAACAAAACCTAAAGGTCTTCTTTTATAGACATAAGAAGCCTTGTACAAGAGTCTACGTATCAACTATTCTAGGTAAAGATAAATATAGAAAATACATTGTTGATCCTATCTTTACTAGAAACAAACTAGAAACAAAATACGCGTAGACCATATCTTTCTATCAGAGCTTGACTTCAACCTATCAACGCTTGACTTCTTCCTGTCAACGCTTGATCTGTCAACGCTTGTTTTCTTCTTATCAGCGTTTGTTTTCTTCTTGTCAGCGTCCAAGTGTACTAGCTACATTTTATTCCCAACAATCCTCCCCTAAACTTGATATCTACTCTAGTAATCAAGTTTCTGAATAAAAATTAAGAACTAGGAGGAATCTTACAAATCTCATCATATTGGTAATAAACATGCCTAATCAAATCTTTGGCCACGTCACTTGAATAGTCAATCTCCAGCTGTGTTGTCTTCATCTTGTCCAAAACTTCTTTAGACATGGGATACTCAGCATCTACAAGAAGATACTCAGCAAACTATGTAGAGCTCAAATAATACACACTAGCAGCTGAATACAAACGCCATTGAAGTCCACTGATATCATCCTCAAGATCCTTCCAAACAGGATCTTCTTCTTCTGGTGCATACATTCTCTTGAATGTTGACCAAAGCTTTATTCTATTGACTGAAGTAGGTGCTTCAGTCTCATACTTGGCCAGCAACAACCTCCAAAGGTCTTCCAAGTCTTCCCTATCCATACTTGCAAAGAGAGACATAAGAGTAGTAAATGTATGTACCTTTTTCCCATATATGCCAATCTTCCAAAACCCACTTGCATCTTCTTCATAGCTAATGATAGGGTTTCTATCATCAAGAGGTAACACTTGTACCATATCTGAAGCTTCCATGGGTGAGAGCTTAATGCTCCTTCTAAGAACAGCTTCACTAGGAACCACTTTATTTAGATCCTTAGGAAACTCAAGTGGGACTCCCTTCTTCAAAGGCCTTGGAACAATCATTGCCTTTTGAATCTCCATCTCTTCTGCAAGTTCTTCTTTCCTTTCATCTGAAAGAAGTCTAAGAGTATTCATTTCCTGCACTCTTGCCCAAATGGGATAAGCCTTGTACTCCAATTCTTCAAAGGATAATCCCTGCAATTTCTTGAAGGTCCATCCAGTTCCATGACATCTGAGTAACATGTAGTAAAGCTCCCTTCTATCCCTCTTCAACAGTGAGAAAACATTGCTAGCCTTATGCTTCAGAATTACCTTGCAGTCTCTTTGAACTCTTAGAAGAATCTCCAATCCCCAAATTTGGTCTGAAATTGTCAAATCTGGATTCTCCATAATCCTATTCTCCCAAGCATGGTACATCTGAGCAACTTCTGGCATATCATAGTCTACTTGCAATTTTAACTCTCTAAGCTTATCTCTTGCCAAATCATCACCATATTCAAGTCTTTCTGGTCGTTCAATTATCATCACACTTGAATCTGAACTCCCTTCATCACTTCCTTCTTGTTCCTCAGAAGTAACAACAAATGGTGATTCTCCAACCTTCTTCATTTCTTGTTCCACAAGTTGTGCAGCCAACCTTGAATCAAACTCTACTTGTGCTGCATCCTTTGGAACTTCTACTTCTATCATAATTCCTTTACCCTTATCTAATGGATCAACGGTGGGTAAAGATGATAATGGTACCTGTGAAGATACTTCTTTGATGATAGTTGATGACTGGAATACATCAATGATGTTTCGTGATGTGTATAGTGATTTATTTGAGATACGTTATAGGGTAAATTAGAAAATTGCCTTTAGGAAAAAGTAATAGACTAATAATACCAATGACGAATTCAATTAAACACGTGAGAGAGTCGAGTTCGTTGTACACGAAGATCTTATGAATTTGAGACGTTTTGTTTTGATTTGGACAATCAATTTGAATTGGTTTTCGGTTTTTAAACTACAAATTAAATCTACAAATTTTAAGCTATTAAAATATATCCTAAAGTGTATGAATCGTTAAACCCCGCAATATTTAAAATCTACAATTAATTAGTTACTTAAAAATTAAAACTATTTTAAAAATTAATCTAATTAAAAATTCTATAAAAATTAAATCTCTAAAAATAACTTTTAATCTAATTAAAAGTCTAATTGAACTTTTTAAAACAAATTTACTTTATTTAAAATTACTTTAAACAAATTTATTTAAACTCTAATTTTATCTAATGTTATAAAAATCTAATTAATTAAAATTAAACTAATTAATCTATTTAAATTTAACAAAAACATTTTTATTTTTATTTTATTTATATTTAGCTAAAAATTACTTTAATACAAATATTAATTAAAGTTTTATTTAAAAAAACGGATTAAAAGTAATTTAAAAGTTAGTAAGTTAAAATCTGCCAACACTAACTAATCTATATTAATTAGACTACTGATAAAATAATCAAAAGAGCACTTGGCTCAACTGGGTAACACGCTGGAAAACTAAAGGGGAGGTCTCGAGTTCGAGACCCCCAAGTGACAACTTATTTGGATTAAATTCTTTTTGACAAATTATTGAAAAAGAAGTCTCAGGAGAGACTTTTTGGACAGCTTAATAGCTTTAAGCTGTGAGGACACAACTTTTTTTTTGGACTTATCAGAAAGGTGAATCTGATAAGCTTTAACCAAGAAAATAGCAAAGCACAATAACTCAAATCAAATAATCATGTAAATCAGTACCAGCTATAATCTAGTAAAGCATATACCCAGAATCACAATCTAAAAACCGAAACAGATAAATCAGCTTATTCATTTATTCAACTAAACAAGCTAAAACTTAGCTGAATAAAACTAAATTCAAAATTCAACTTATACAGCAACAATTCACAAGCAAAATAACATTAAACTTCAAAACTCAATCTAAAATCAGTTTAAAACATTTAATCAGATAACAATTTAATTCAAAAACAGAGATCACAATGAATAGACAATCTTCGTTAATCAATCTGCTCAATGTAACTTGACTTAATGTAACTTATCAGATTAAACGCAACCCTTGGCTTAATGAAACTTGACAACTTAACAGCTTAACAAAACCTATTAAGCAGCAGATTCTAAAATGGCAGTTTTTATCAACATTCAAACTATAACAGCTTAACAAAACTTATCCGAAACAAACCTAGATTAACTCATATCTAGCATCAGTCAACTGGGTATCATAGATTTCATAACAGAAATTCAACTTCAGTACTAGAAACCAAAACCATTACAAGCAAGCCTTACAAATACTTTATAATCTAAATTACTGACAGTCAGAAATATCATCACTCAAGCAGATATAACAAAAAATCATAAACAGATTATCATAACATATTATTTAACTAAAAACATGTAAAATAAAAAGTAATTATCACCTTTTGAGGTATCCTTTGTGCAGTAGGTCAGCGCTGTACTGCCTAAGATCCGAAACTAGGACCACCATTCATCTCACCAACCCACCACTAACATCAAACGAGCCACCATACGAATTAAACTCAAACAGAAACATTGATCCAACCGAGCAGATTTGTTATTTTCACTTATCCAGTAGGGATAAGTTTTATCCAAAATCTTACTTTAATTATTTGATAAAAGCTATTACATTAGCTTTATCAAACAACTTTCCAAATTATAATATATATAAGAAATAGACAGTAAGAATAATTGTGAGAAATTAAACAGTAATAAAGTCCAGATCAATTTAAAACGAAACAAACTTTTATTAATTCACTAAAGATTATTACAAAACTGTAAAAAGAAATACAATTAACCTACATCTATTTTATCATTATAACAGTAAAGTAAGAAAAGGGATAAAAAAATACAAGATAAATTGGGGGTTTATATAGCCTCCTCGGGCTGTTGATGAAGGGTATCTTCGAATATTCCATGGGATATTCCTCTCTGATTTCAGCCTTTGGATCTTTTCTTTCTCTTTCTTTCTTTGATCGGATGGTTGAGATGACTCAATCTAGCACACGGATTGCCAACATGGCATCCGTGTGCTAGTTGTGCTTCTTTTGAGGCCATTTTATTGGTTGATAAGGAGGAATGAGGTGTTTCATCAAATCATCTTCTGCCACGTATCAAGCCCTTCTCATGCTTTCTCTTCCTTAAAAATTGGGGGAATTAATTTCCCCACACGTGATTAACACGTGGGATCAAAACCCCCATGTTAATTGTACTTTTTACCATCTAGGGTTTTTTTGTGAAACAGTAAGTTTTTGCAGGGTTTTTTTGGGGAAGAAAGAAAAATGGGGGAGAAGAATACATAGGAAATAACGTAACTTTAATATTGTGTGAATGAAAACGTGTGGCGGGGGGGTCGGTTTTATTTGTTTAATGAAAGTGAAGGGAATAAAAGTTTGACCGAGATTAAATAAGTGTGGGTGGATAAGTATTAGGTGAGAGTGACGTGTTAGGATGTAAATAGGGAATCGGTTTATTAAACGTGAAAACGTGTGGGAGTGTAAATGAGTGGGAAAGTTTATTTATTGAGTGAATATTTAGTCGTGCATTTACACCAAACCCTAACAGGCCCATCAATTCGTTTCTTTTCTATAAACATTGGGCTTGAGGCCCATATCTCCTTATTTCCATCTGACGAATATAACCATTCATTTGGGCCTAATGGGCTATTTGTATTTTCAAATGACTCAAACTATTATCTTGAATTATAAATGGGCTTTTGAGCCCATTTACCCCTTTGTGGGACCCACTTGGCCCATTTCCTTGATAAATGATAAAATCCGCTAGAGTCGAGCTCGATTTTGGCTTCATTGATCTTTTTCTTCATTCTCGTGTCGATTTTTGTCGGTTTTCGCGAACTTGGGTACCTACACACATGAAACAAGAAATATACAAACACAAGGCATATTTGATACATTTAATGCATAATTTCAATGTTTATTCATACAAATGATATGAGTATTTAAGCTCATATCAAATTCCCCCATGCTAAGCAATTGCCGTGTCCTCACGCAATGATAAAATAAAACTATAGCTACACCATTATTCAACTTATGACACTTATTATTATACAAAGACATAATGTATTGCTTTCATTATTGAAAAATAACTTTAAGGATCATAAAACTCAAATAGATTCATCGTCCTCGACTTTTCACTTTTCCATGCCAAGTGCAAAAACAAGATCATTGTTATTATAAGTTAGCAAACTAACACGAACTCATGTGGGCCAATTACTTACTTAGACTCCCTTATTCCTAAGTGTATCTCTTATATTTTATTGTTGTCTTGAATGATCACAAGGATGCATTGTTGACTTATTTTGATAATTTATTAGGCCGAAAATAAAGTGAACGATTTAATCAATAGTTAGCTAAAGGACAAAATCTTTTAAAACTGCTTCTCGGGACTTCATAAAGTTCATATCTTGGCATAACTTGCTTCACGATTTGAGACCTTTCTCGGACCGATATTTGGCAGTGACTTTATACTTCCAACCTTGAGAGCCGTTCATGAAATAATGGTCTTCTCTTCATATAGGAATTTCTTCACTTGAAGTTTTGTCAGATTCATACTTGGACCATGATTTCTTCATTTTTATCCAATCTTTATTTGGGATTTTGATATACAACGATCCGCCTCCTTTTTGGACTTGGCTTCATTTATCCTCATACCTTATTATGGTCTTTTTGGATAGACTTCTCCATGACTTTTGGGGAGTATTTTGCTTTTCGTCGTGTGTCTCGATCCTTCATATTGATTTTTGATAAATGACTCTTCACATCACTTGAGATCTTTAGCAATAAAACATAGCCCTCATGTCTTGTTAGGACCTTTTTGGACTCGCCAATCTTCGCATCCCGCTTCAATAAGTTATGCCTTGGCTATGAACTCTAATCCATACCGAGCAACTTTTAAACGATCTTGGGCTAGAAGCTAAGTAACTTTTCAAATCGTTCAACCTTATTTATTGCAATAAAATTTATTAACAAGCGATGGGAGAATAGGCTTATAATTAACTCACATAAATTCCCGAAAGAATACCAAACTTATAATTGGCTCTATCATCTCTTGTTCTCCATATTGTAAAATTCCAAGAATGTGAAATCAATGGATACTTAGCCTATTAAATCAAAGTTTTGGGTTTTCAAGTCATCTATAGGATCTTGCATCTTCTTATACTCTTGCAAGTTTTAGAATTTGCGTTTTAAAGTTCACTTGATAGACGACTTTCTAGGATCAATTATAGGAGCTTGCGAAAAGTTCTTGTTCTTAACTCGTATGAATTAAGACTTTCGCGTTTTAAAGCTCCCTATATAAAAGCTTAGAAAACTTAATTCAAATACGTTAAGGAAAAGCTAAGGTTAAAAACCGAGTCGAGTAAAAAACTATTCTTATTTTCACCAACGGAAAGCCTACATTCGTGTCAAAAGCACTTATTTTATTTATTAAAACTTAAAAATAACACAAAAATTAAAAATATTTTATTGAAAAATGAGAAAAAGATTACGTTTAGACACGATAAAAGCAATTGCAAGCGATTATATCGATTGACTCCCCCATGCTAAAACCAAACATTGTCCTCAATGTTTCTTAGCTCAAGAGTAACACCCCCTTGCTAAAACACGAAGAGTCTAATGCAAAATCCTAGCATGGAAAGAGCACGCAAATCTATAAGCCGTTTATTAATTATGCCTCAAGATAAAACGTTAATCGATAAAAATCAAGGGTAGAAAGTGTGCCCCTTTTTGGCATTCAAAGAATGGAAGATCAAGTGGACCGGCCAAAAACTGAACACGAGAGTCTTCAAATATTAGGGTCATACCTAAGATCACAACACAACAAAACACGAGCACGAGCTTGAAAGATCAAGCCTTATTAGGTGTTAGAAAATAGAAAGAAGATAGAATGTATGGGACTCCCCCACAAGGCACCTCGTTCTTGTTCACCGAGTCATGAGCTAGACTCGATCCCCGCATTCATTGGTCCTTAGGGAAAGTTTGAAGATCCGGGACAACCTCCGTAGGTATGTCCCCTCCAAAGTAATGTTTCACACTATGACCATTCACCTTAAAGTTAGGCCCGTCTTTTTAAGCTAGCTCAACGGTGCCATAAGGGAAAACTTGTGCAATGGTGAATGGTCCGGACCAACGGGATTTAAGCTTGCCCGAGAAAATCTTAAGTCTAGAGTTGAATAAGAGGACTTGATCACCAACATTGAAAATGCGGTTTTTGATCTTAGAGTCATGAATCCTCTTAGTCTTCTCTTTGTAGATCAAAGAATTTTCATAAGCTTGATCCCTTAATTCACTTAGTTCATTCAATTGAACCTTGCGATGATCACCCGCGGTCCTCAAATCAAAGTTACAATGCTTAAGAGCCCAATACGCCTTATGTTCGAGTTCAATTGGCAAGTGGCATGCTTTTCCGTAGACCAACCTAAATGGTGTACAACCAATTGGCGTCTTGTAAGCCATACGGAAAGCCCACAATGCATCGTCCAATTTATCCGACCATGAAGTGCGATTCTCTCCAATAGAACGCTCCAAAATCTTTTTAAGAGCACGGTTTGAAACCTCCACTTGACCACTCGTTTGAGGGTGATAAGCCGTAGAAAGTCGATGAGTGACACCATATTTCTTTAGAACTTTTTCAAATTGTTCATTACAAAAATGGGTCCCACGATCACTTATAATAGCCCGTGGAGTTCCAAACCTAGCAAAGAGTTGTTTCAAAAATTTCACCACAACTCGAGCATCATTCGTGGGCAAAGCCTTAGCTTCGACCCATTTATACAAATAGTCCACGGCTACGAGAATGTATTTGTTTCCTTTCGAAGATGGAAACGGCCCCATAAAATCGATCCCCCACATGTCAAAGATTTCACAAACTTGAATAATGTTTTGAGGCATTTCATCCCTTTGTGAGTTCTTTCCTTGACGTTGACAAGCATCACAAGTCTTGATCAAGTCTTGGGCATCACGATATATGGAAGGCCAAAAGAAGCCGGCATCAAAGACTTTCTTTGCGGTGGCGTTAGCACCATGATGTCCCCCGGTGGGTCCCTCATGACAAGATTTAAGGATATCTTGAGCTTCTTTGCCAAACACGCACCTACGAATCACTTGATCCTCGCACACACGAAACAAATAGGGGTCGTCCCAAAAGTAATAGGAAATATCCTTGAAAAACTTTCGTTTTTGTTGGGACGACATACCCTTGATCACAAACTTCCCCGCATGGTAATTTGCGATGTCCGCAAACCATGGGGTACTATCATCACCACGAAAAGCAATCATACCAAGCGTCTCGAGAGGAAATGTTTCATTGATTTCCTTGTTCTCTCGATCGCTTTGGTGAGGATTCTCAAGTCGAGATAAATGATCGACCGCGAGATTCTCGGCTCCTTTTTTGTCTAGAATTTTGACATTAAATTCTTGAAGGAGGAGAATCCACCGGAGTAACCTCGGCTTAGCATCTTGTTTATTAAGAAGGTATTTGATAGCCGAGTGGTCCGTATACACTATGGTTTGAGACAAGACGAGATATGGTCTAAACTTTTCAAAAGCATACACAACGGCAAGTAACTCCTTTTCCGTTGTAGTGTACTTTGTTTGAGCATCCGTCAGAGTCTTACTTGCATAGTGTATAGGCAAGAAGTGTTTTAACTTACGTTGCCCCAAAACCGCACCTACCGCATAATCACTAGCATCACACATAATTTCAAAAGGTAGATCCCAATCCGGGGCAACTAAGATTGGAGATTCGGTTAACTTTCTTTTAAGCATCTCAAAGGCTTGAATATACTCATCCGAAAAGATGAAAGGAGTCTCTTTTTCCAAACGATGGGTCATAGGCTGAGCTATCTTAGAGAAGTCTTGTATAAAACATCGATAGAAGCCGGCATGGCCGAGAAAACTCCTTACTCCCTTAACGGTGGTGGGTGGAGGCAATTTGGCAATCACGTCGATTTTAGCCCTATCAACCTCAATACCGGCCTTGGAGATCTTAGGTCCTAACACAATTCCCTCTTTGCACATGAAGTGACATTTTTCATAATTAAGCACAAGATTCGTTTCCTCACAACATTTCAACATTCTTTCAAGGTTAGAGAGACATGAAGTGAAAGATTCCCCAAAAACCGAAAAGTCATCCATGAAGACTTCCATGGTTTTCTCGATCATATCATGGAAAATGGCCATCATGCACCTTTGGAACGTCCCCGGAGCATTGCATAGTCCAAAAGGCATGCGACGATAAGCAAATGTCCCATAAGGACAAGTGAATGTGGTCTTTTCTTGATCACGAGGGTCAATGGGGATTTGGAAATAGCCGGAAAATCCATCCAAAAAGCAATAGATATCATTCCCCGCTAGTCTCTCTAACATTTGATCCATAAAAGGTAATGGAAAATGATCCTTCCTAGTGGCATCATTAAGTTTCCTATAATCAATACAAACACGCCAACCGGTCACAAGTCTAGTAGGAATCAATTCATTATCCTCATTAGTAACAACCGTCATTCCTCCTTTCTTTGGAACACAATGCACGGGGCTAACCCATGGACTATCCGAGATAGGGTAGATCATTCCGGCGTCTAGAAGTTTAGTGACTTCCTTTTTTATCACCTCATGAATCTTTGGATTGACCCTTATTTGATTTTGGATAGCGGGTTTATAATCATCCTCCATTAGAATTTTATGAGTACAAAATTTGGGATCTATACCCTTAATGTCAGAGATTTTCCATGCAATGGCCCGTTTATGTTTCTTAAGCACTTTAATAAGCTCATCCTTTTCATTTTCCTTTAATCCCTTAGCAATAATCACCGGTAACTTATCCGATCCCTCAAGAAAAGCATACTCCAAATGAGTGGGTAATTCCTTAAGTTCTAATTCGGGTGCTTCCTCAATAGATGTTTTCACTTTAGTCTCATTTTCATTCATAACTTTTAGTTCCATAGGTGGTGATTCAAAAGGATCCAAATTCAACAATTTTTCAATCAACGCAATATCTCCCTCGGGATCAAAATTCTCAAAATCAAACTCACTAGGATCAAATGGTGTGATAAGGTAATCATCAATTTCCTTCTCGATTTTTGAATAACCATTATTCTCAAGCTCTTCAAGAACGAAGTCACCTCCCTCAAATGGAGTGAGTGGAGGCTTAGACGAAGAGATAATAGGATTCGATGAAGTAGGATTGCCACTTTTAGAAGTATCCGAAAAACCAAGCATATCTTGCGAAACCTCTTCGCTAGCAACATCAATCACATCGACTTGATTGATCGATTCCTCGTCGTCTTCGGAAGAAAACTTCGAGATGTTACCAACATTAAGAGTGATATTTTATTATCAAAACGTAAAGTCAACTTTCCCTCTCTCATGTCAACTAAAGAACTAGCCGTATTTAAAAACGGTCGTCCCAAAATAAGAGGCACACGAGAATTTTCCGGATAATCACAAATTACAAAATCCGCCGGAAAAATGAGCTTCCCTACTTCGAATAATACGTCCCCGGCTATACCTTTTGGAAAGGCGATCGATCGATCCGCTAGCTCGATAGTCATCTTAGTAGGTGAAAGCTCGGGAAGTGATAACCTTTTCCACACGGAAAGAGGCATCAAGTTAATGCTAGCGCCTAGATCGGCTAATGCTAAGCATTCTTCCATATTAGGGAAATCACATGGTATCAAAAATTGACCGGGGTCTCCAAGCTTTTTGGGAAACTTTTTAGAGAGAACCGCGGAACAACTTTCATTTAAGGATGTAGACACTTCAACTAATTTCTCCTTATCGTTCATCAACCCTTTAATTGTAGAAGCAAACTTAGGCATGCTAAGCAATGCATCCGTGAAACTAAGATTAATATACATTTTCTTAAACACATCTAGAAACGTAGAAACTTGAGCATTGGTCTTTTCGCGGAGCTTCTCTTTGGTAAGTCTCGAAGGGTAGGGTAGTGTGGGTTTAGTCTTCGGAAGCTCGGGTTCCGGAATAGGCAATTGGTCTACCTTTGGTGGAATAGGAATTTCCTTTTCTTTAACCACCTCGGGTTCTTGCTCCACTTCCCTCAACGGAGAGGTACTCACACGTGGAAGCAAAGGTCCGTCTAAAGCTTTCCCACTACGTTGGTTATAGCTTTCATCTCACCCTTCGGGTTTGGAATGGTATTACTAGGTAAGCCACCCGAAGACGAGGAAGTTTTGGTCATAAACGATTCAAACATCGAAAGCAATTTATTTTGACCTTGTTCCATACTTTGTTGCATACGATTTTGACTTTGTTCGAACATTTGCTCAAATCTTTGTTCAATTCTTTGTTGATTAAGCTCAATCTTATTGTTTTGCCCTTTTATTGTATTTTGAAACTCGTTTTTCAAAGTTGCCATTTGTCCTTGAATATTATTTTGAAAAGCTTTCAAATTTGCCTCATTCATTTTCATGTAGCTTGACAAATCATTTTGATTATTCCCTTGAAAACCTTGATTGTTTTGATTAGCATTAAAACCATTTCCTTGATTATAATTCCCTTGGTTACCACGGTTAAAATTATTCCCATTGTTGTACCTATTTTGAACCGGTGGAGCAACATGATTTTGACGAGGAACTTGACCGTTGGAGCCATAAGTTCCCGTCGCGGCAAAAGCACTAGCTTGATCAAAACCCGTGTTTAAACAAGCATAATTAGGATGTCCTCCACCACACGATACACAAACATTCTCAACCATATTAATGGATCCATGAGGATTCTTCCTAATCTCATTTAACAAATTCGCAAATCCACTATCAATCTTAGAGTCCAATCTAGCAATTTCGGGATTCACATTGGACACAACCAGTGTGTTTCGTGAATATTGTGCTCTAGACTTATCCTCAATTATTCTCCACGCGTCTCTCGGAGTTTTTCTTAAAAGATTACCACCCGCGACGGCATTTAAAGAATCTTGTTCAATCATATTTAGCCCATTATAGAAAGTATTTATTTGATGCAATTCCGAGAAACCGTGGTGTGGACATTGTCTCAACAAATCTTTAAATCTTTCCCATGCAACCCCAAACGATTCATGCACTGTTTGTTCAAATCTAGTGATCTCATTCTTTAAGTGTGTTGTCTTAGATGGTGGAAAGAAATAATTCATAAACTTTGACACTAAATCATCCCATGTTAAGATCGAACCCGGTGGTTCTTTCTCATACCAAAGCTTAGCATTACCCTCGAGCGAGTACGGAAAAAGCATGAGCTTAATCACGTCATTCGGCACATCTCTAAACTTGAGAGTCGAGGTAATTCGATTAAAATTCCGAATGTGAGAATGCGGGCTATCGGTCTCATTGCCACGAAATTGGTCGGCACGAATGAGCGATAAAAGACCCGTCTTAATCTCAAAATGATCCGCCAAAATAGCCGGCACAACGATTGCTTCCCCATACCCTTCGGTGGGTGCACGGAGCAATTACTCCATTGTTCGGTTATCGGCCATCTCTACAACAATAGGTGGAAGCTCGGGTTCCACTATTTGTTGTTGACGATTTCTATTTCTACGAGGAATATTTTCAAGCCTATTAAAATCAATCACAAGACGAGAAGAACGTAATTGCATAAACTACAAAGACGAGAATTTAGAGGATTGAAGAAAAGAAATTAGACAAGAAGAAGATTATTTTTGGTATTTCATTTGGTATTGCTCAATCAATAATGATCGATAAAAACAAGGAATAAGGATAACTACTATGGAAGTAAATTACCCTCAGTCGACTTTGAAACGATAGGTGAAAACCTAAACGTCTCGAGGTTCAATAAGTAAACAACAAAAATAAGATTTATTACTACTTGAGTCGACAAACCAATAATAGGTTGTCCCTCTCAATATACGCACAAGCAAGCGGGGAAACGAGGTGGCACAAAGCACTTAAAAACCTTTTTCCTTAGACGGCCTTTTATAGCACGTCGCCTTATACCCACCTTATAGTTTGTATAAATCGAGTTCAAACTTCTTATTAGTATTTATCTATTTTGCCTTTATTTTTGTTTTGGATTCGAATACAATAGCTAGGTGATGAAATCCCAACTAAGGCTTATTTGAAAGATATGTAAAATTATTGTGCTATGTAATACAATATATTATTCACAAAAAACGAGAAAAACGATACATACTATATAATAGAAAAATAACAAACTTTCCGAGGACGGAAAGGGTCTTCAAATCCACGATCAACAAATCTCCACAAAAGCAAATCGTACACAAGATCCCCGGCAGCGGCGCCAAAATTTTTGATGTTTCGTGATGTGTATAGTGATTTATTTGAGATACGTTATAGGGTAAATTAGAAAATTACCTTTAGGAAAAAGTAATAGACTAATAATACCAATGACGAATTCAATTAAACACGTGAGTGAGTCGAGTTCGTTGTACACGAAGATCTTATGAATTTGAGACGTTTTGTTTTGATTTGGACAATCGATTTGAATTGGTTTTCGGTTTTTAAACTACAAATTAAATCTACAAATTTTAAGCTATTAAAATATATCCTAAAGTGCATGAATCGTTAAACCCCGCAATATTTAAAATCTACAATTAATTAATTACTTAAAAATTAAAACTATTTTAAAAATTAATCTAATTAAAAATTCTATAAAAATTAAATCTATAAAAATAACTTTTAATCTAATTAAAAGTCTAATTGAACTTTTTAAAACAAATTTACTTTATTTAAAATTACTTTAAACAAATTTATTTAAACTCTATTTTTATCTAATGTTATAAAAATCTAATTAATTAAAATTAAACTAATTAATCTATTTAAATTTAACAAAAACATTTTTATTTTTATTTTATTTATATTTAACTAAAACTTACTTTAATACAAATATTAATTAAAGTTTTATTTAAAAAACAGATTAAAAGTAATTTAAAAGTTAGTAAGTTAAAACCTGCCAACACTAACTAATCTATATTAATTAGACTACTGATAAAATAATCAAAAGAGCACTTGGCTCAACTGTGTAACACGCTGGACAACTAAAGGGGAGGTCTCGAGTTCGAGACCCCAAGTGACAACTTTTTTGGATTAAATTCTTTTTGACAGATTATTGAAAAAGAAGTCTCATGAGAGACTTTTTGGACTGCTTAATAGCTTTAAGCTGTGAGGACACAGCTTTTTTTGGACTTATCAGAAAGGTGAATCTGATAAGCTTTAACCAAGAAAATAGCAAAGCACAATAACTCAAATCAAATAATCATGTAAATCAGTACCAGCTATAATCTAGTAAAGCATATATCCAGAATCACAATCCAAAAACCGAAACAGATATATCAGCTTATTTATTTATTGAACTAAACAAGCTAAAACTTAGCTGAATAAAACTAAATTCAAAATTCAACTTATACAGCAACAATTCACAAGCAAAATAACATTAAACTTCAAAACTCAATCTAAAATCAGTTTAAAACATTTAATCAGATAACAATTTAATTCAAAAACAGAGATCACAATGAATAGACAATCTTCGTTAATCAATCTGCTCAATGTAACTTGACTTAATGTAACTTATCAGATTAAACGCAACCCTTGGCTTAATGAAACTTGACAACTTAACAGCTTAACAAAACCTATTAAGCAGCAGATTCTAAAATGGCAGTTTTTATCAACATTCAAACTATAACAGCTTAACAAAACTTATCCGAAACAAACCTAGATTAACTCATATCTAGCATCAGTCAACTGGGTATCATAGATTTCATAACAGAAATTCAACTTCAGTACTAGAAACCAAAACCATTACAAGCAAGCCTTACAAATACTTTATAATCTAAATTACTGACAATCAGAAATATCATCACTCAAGCAGATATAACAAAAATTCATAAACAGATTATCATAACATATTATTTAACTAAAAACATGTAAAATAAAAAGTAATTATCACCTTTTGAGGTATCCTTTGTGCAGTAGGTCAGCGCTGTACTGCCTAAGATCCAAAACTAGTACCACCATTCATCTCACCAACCCACCACTAACATCAAACGAGCCACCATACGAATTAAACTCGAACAGAAACATTGATCCAACCGAGCAGATTTGTTATTTTCACTTATCCAGTAGGGATAAGTTTTATCCAAAATCTTACTTTAATTATTTGATAAAAGCTATTACATTAGCTTTATCAAACAACTTTCCAAATTATAATATATATAAGAAATAGACAGTAAGAATAATTGTGAGAAATTAAACAGTAATAAATTCCAGATCAATTTAAAACGAAACAAACTTTTATTAATTCACTAAAGATTATTACAAAACTGTAAAAAGAAATACAATTAACCTACATCTATTTTATCATTATAACAGTAAAGTAAGAAAAGGGATAAAAAATACAAGATAAATTGGGGGTTTATATAGCCTCCCCGGGCTGTTGATGAAGGGTATCTTCGAATATTCCATGGGATATTCCTCTCTGATTTCAGCCTTTGGATCTTTTCTTTCTCTTTCTTTCTTTGATCGGATGGTTGAGATGACTCAATCTAGCACACGGATTGCCAACGTGGCATCCGTGTGCTAGTTGTGCTTCTTTTGAGGCCATTTTATTGGTTGATAAGGAGGAATGAGGTGTTTCATCAAATCATCTTCTGCCACGTATCAAGCCCTTCTCATGCTTTCTCTTCCTTAAAAATTAGGGGAATTAGTTTCCCCACACGTGATTAACACGTGGGATAAAAACCCCCATGTTAATTGTACTTTTTACCATCTAGGGTTTTTTGTGAAATAGTAAGTTTTTGCAGGGGTTTTTTGGGGAAGAAAGAAAAATGGGGGAGAAGAATACATAGGAAATAACGTAACTTTAATATTGTGTGAATGAAAACGTGTGGTGGGGGGGTCGGTTTTATTTGTTTAATGAAAATGAATGGGATAAAAGTTTGACCGAGATTAAATAAGTGTGGGTGGATAAGTATTAGGTGAGAGTGACGTGTTAGGATGTAAATGGGGAATCGGTTTATTAAACGTGAAAACGTGTGGGAGTGTAAATGAGTAGGAAAGTTTATTTATTGAGTGAATATTTAGTCGTGCATTTACACCAAACCCTAATAGGCCCATCAATTCGTTTCTTTTCTATAAACATTGGGCTTGAGGCCCATATCTCCTTATTTCCATCCGACGAATATAACCATTCATTTAGGCCTAATGGGCTATTTGTATTTTCAAATGACTCAAACTATTATCTTGAATTATAAATGGGCTTTTGAGCCCATTTACCCCTTTGTGGGACCCACTTGGCCCGTTTCCTTGATAAATGATAAAATCCGCTAAAGTCGAGCTCGATTTTGGCTTCATTGATCTTTTTCTTCATTCTCGTGTCGATTTTTGTCGGTTTTCGCGAACTTGGGTACCTACACACATGAAACAATAAATATACAAACACAAGGCATATTTGATACATTTAATGCATAATTTCAATGTTTATTGATACAAATGATATGAGTATTTAAGCTCATATCAATCAACCATATATGCAGGTCTGTCAACGCTCAAATTCTGTGTGTCAGCACCCAACTTACTCTTGTCAGCGCTTGGTATGTCAGCGTCCAAAGTTTGCTTGCCAATGCTCACCTTACTTGTCTCAGCGCCTCTTGTGAATTGCTCCATCATAGCTGTAAAAGACAAGTTCAAGTTTGTAGGAGTAACCAAAGATGTATCAAAACCTGGTTGCTTCTTCATATCAGTGAGGGCTTCAGCAACACCCAAAGATTCTCCATCATGTGAGCCTTTGTCACTCACATGGATCTGCTCATCCTCCCCTTTGGAAGATTCCTCTATTCCACGCCTGGTTCTAGCATCCTCTAAAATAACAATCCTCTCCCTCAATTGCTTGAGTTCAAGGCCTTGTGTACTGACTGTTTGTACCAGGTCTGCATTTTGCTTTTGCAAGCTAATGCAGACAGCCGTCAATTCCATCAATGTGTATGGTTCCAATCTTCCCTCCTCTAGAATGGGTATTTGACCTCCCAAAGTAGAGTCATGGGGCATGGATGAGGTCTGAAAGATGTTAGGACTGTCTTGGCCTGCATCTAAGCGAGTACCAATAGTCCCAGCCTCATTCATAGCACCAACCACACTTGTGGTGGTGGTTCTCTCTGCAACATGGCTAGGACCACTAGAGGAGAACACTCTAGTCGTCCTTGGGCGTTTTTGCAACCTATATTTAGGTGGGGTAGAAGATGATGTGGATTGGGTGGTAGTTTGAAGGTTAGGGGGTGTTTGGGTCTGTGAAGGAAAGGTGTAAACGTTTGGAGTACTGGTGTCAACGCCAACATTTAATGTGTCAGCGTTGAAGGATTCTTGGTCAATTTCCATGTGTTAAGGGGAAGGCAAAGGTTCTGGTATTGGGTCAAGTTGTGATTGTGGGTCTGGTTGGGGTTGTGCTGCTGCAATAACAGCAAGCATAGCTTGGGTGAGTGGTAATTCACGGTGAGGGGGTGAGTTCATCTTACTAAAAATAGCTTTCTTTTGCACAGGGATCTCATAAAAATCATCATGATCCCTTGTGCAATACCCTTGGTCATCAAAAATCATTTGTAAAAATTTGGGATAAGCCAAAGTCATCTTATTCCCTTTGTTTTTACACATGCCATCAAAAATTAATTTTGAAAAATTATACTTTTACCCATTTGTAATGCACACAACTGCACTAGCAATGGATCTGTTAATTTCATTATGTGCAGTACATTTGGGACTCAAACATTGAAGGATGACATGTATGAGGTACTTCCAGACTAGGGGAAACTCTTGTTTATGATATTTATTTAAAGTACCCTCATCAGGGAAAGGATACCCCAAAGCCCGAAGTCCTTGTTCTATTTCATTAATGGGGAGAGTGGTTATACCATCTGCATCATTCAAGATGTAAAGCCTGGCGAATCAAGGCTTCAGTAACCACCCAAGTACGCCCATGAACAATAGTTGTTAATGTAGTCACATTATTAAGCGTTGAGGAACTAACAGTGTTCCAAAACTGTTTAATATGAGTGACAGGGATGAGAGGAGCATGAGAAAGTGCATACCTAAGTAGAGATGCATTCAAATACGCCACCATCTGAGTGTATTGTGGAAACAAAGTATCATCAGCCGCCAAATAAGCAATCATGTTGTGCTGACTCTTGAATCCCAATACCAAGTCACTTGGTTTAAACTTTGGTCCCATTGTTGAAGAAATTTGTTTGTTAAAGATTGATGAAAGATGAATTATAGGAGAAAAAGTGTTAGACAAGAATATGATAGTACCCTGTTTAAAAATAGGAGCCAAATATATAGAAGAGATAGGCACATGTGATTGGTAAAAAATAAGGCAAGTATTTTCAAAATATAATGATGAAAATATTGAAAAGAAAATAAGTTATCTTGTGCATTAATTAAAAGTTATCTACTCCCAAAATTACGGCCCCAAAATTTGTCAAAAATAACAACTGGGTAGGTCCCAATGAGTGTCAACGGTCAAAAATAACCCATCAACGCCCAACGGCTATATTCTTGTCAACGTTTGCCAAAGCCATGTCAGCGTCTAAATTGGTCACAACAACGCTTGGAAAAATATTTGTCAGCGTCCAAAAACAAAAGTAATAAAAATGAAAAAGGACTTTAACAAAGTAATTTATCCTAGTGAAGATAACCTATAAATTGAAAATTATTATAGGGCGGCAAGCACTGTCCAGTTATGCACACTTGCTTATGCAAGATAGGCATAACAGTCCTCTAGTGTCCCTTGCTAACCAAAATTCTTAACAATTAAGTTATCTCATAAAATCCCTTGTAACTCCCAGGTAAACCCATTATCAATCATTCCCAAGTCTCCCAACAGACCACATCCAATTCTAGGCCAAAAAGGTCGTGGCAGTATGCATAGTATGTCAACTTTGCATGCTACAGTGCCTCATGATTTAGTAAACTAACTCATACTTACCAGTGGACACAATCTAGAATTGTGATAAGAGTATTATAAGAATACCCAAAAGTCCTAAAGGTTCCTAAAACCTCCCCTTAAACCGTGATACACAAGTTGCCAAATAATATGCATGTAAATAAAAATTTATGTCAAGATAGGAATATAAATATTCCAACCATCATCCATAAATTGAAACATGCTCCAATGATTCTCCAAGGATCCATAAGCAACTCTGTATCCAATGGTACAATGCTAACACCACCTACACACTTAGATCAAAAACCACAAAACTAACATGTTGCTGACAACGTCACGATAACACTTTATCAGCGTTAAGATAACTGATAGGTGTGAAAACACCCATCCTTTTACCACTTAATTCTGGCTAAAACAAGACCAAAACACGTATTTAATATCATTTGTTTGGAATTATGCGTGGTTTTTGTGTTTATTGTGTTTTCAGAGGCAACCGGATGAATATTGAAGAAAACATGGATTGCACGGGTTTTATCAAGGAAAAAGACTCAAGACAAAGTCTATTGTCCAAGAGATGCAGAAGATTTGAAGTCATTGTGCCTATTTGAAGATTTATCGAAGAATAGAGCCAAAGATGGAAGATTCATATATGTCGAAGAACTCGAGTCTATTAAATAGAAGATTATAAGACGAGTTGGAATTATTTACCGACACTTCTCAAATCCAAGTCGGAAACGTTTATTTAAAAGACGCATGAAGACTTAAGAAGAAAGAAGAAAAAGAAGCCCAAATCAAAGCCCAATCAAAATCCCATCAACACCATACACACGCCTATATAAAGCCTTCACCTCACAAATTTTCACACACTTAGTTTTAGCTAGTCTTTAGCTTTTCATTTTTCTCTCTAGTTTTTAGAGAGAGAAAGTTCCATACTTTCTCTCACTAAACTTTTCTTTTGATTTCATCTTTTCAATTTTAACTTAATCTTGTACTTTTGATTTCATTAATCTTAATCAAGTTTATGCTTTTAAGTTCCTTAATCTTTTCCTACTTTTCTTGATTTGTCAAATCCTTGATCCGATTGTTGAAATCCATACGGTTGGGATTTTTAGACGTGTTCTTGATCCTTAGCTTAATCTTTCTTGTCCTTTTTAAGCTCTAGTACGTGATTAAGCCGTAAGCTTTCCATGCTTATCGGTTGATTGCTTGCCTATGCTTATTGATTTTCGGATTTCTTCAAAGTTTTAATCATTGAAAAGTTTTGTTTATTAAGTTTTAAAGTTTCTTGTTTTCAAAAGTTATCAAATTTAATCTTTTTGAAGTGTTTGGATTTCGAATCACCTAGCTTATTTCCTTTGCTTATTGAGTTTTTAGCTTTCCACCAATTTCGGAACTGCATTCATCTCATCGCAATAAGAGGGTTTTAACACATTCCGACGGAACTTCATTACTTGGTATCGCAATAACCCATAAGGGGTTTTACTTTGCGATAGGTTGTAAACCCCCCTATTCCGATCTGGGATTGCGATCGCATATTGCGATCGCACATTCCGACGGGGTTAAGGTCCCTTGTTTAGTCGAAACTCTGGCCAATTTTTATTTGCAATATTCCGATCTAGAACTTTCCGACAGCTTTATTCCGATCGTCTTCATTCCGATAGCATCATTGCGACAGTTTGGATTTTGAACATTCCGATGGACCATTTTTGTACATTCCGATGCTTTTGACTTTTAGATTATTCCGATAGTAATTATTTTCAACATTCCGATGGAACGAGTTTTTTAAAGCATTTATTCAATTAAGTTTTCAAAGTAATTTTCTAATCTTTCCTTTACATTTTCAAGCACTCAATTTTAACTTGTCAATTTAGTTAATCTTCCAAAGTTTTAAAATTATTCAACGTCATCTACATTTAATTGTTATTAGTTTAAAAATAGATAAACAAACCAACTCCTTTTTAGTAACCAAGAACAAATCATTCCACTTAAGGCCGAGATCAATTCGAGAGGATATCGAGAGTAATTGAACCTAGAAAAATCAGTGTATCAAATGGCGCCGCTGCCGGCTCTTCTCGTTAAGATCAAAAGTTTTTTGTGAGAACTTGGATTTTGGGATCCGTTCCCCGTGAACGTTCTTTTTCATCAAAAATTTTCAAAAACAACTAAAAATATAAAATTTTCAAAAATCCTAAAAATTAAAAAAAAAAAAAAAAACAATAAAAACCAAAAAAATATTTTTGCTTTGTTTTTCTTTGTTCGTTCTTTTGCAGGTATATGCGCACTCGCTCCACGTCTTATCAAGAGCCCGAGCCTCTCGATAACTTAGACATGGCTGGTGTACAAAACAACAATAACATACCACCTCCGAACAACAATAATAACAACAACAACCCGCCTTTCAACAACATGAATAATAACAACAACAATGAGCATCTTCCGGATAACCGCCCAATGATTGAACTGCTGCAAGCTCATGTCGATGGCAATACGGATCCAATTGTTATACCACCAATTGCCGCCAACAATTTCGAGCTAAAATCAGGCTTTATCCAGATGGTCTCTGCTCAACCGTTCTTGGGACGAACCATTGATGATCCACATGACCATATAAAGAGATTCTTGCAACTCACCAACACGGTCAAATTCAATGGAGTTCCACAAGAAGTGATAAGGTTACAACTTTTTCCCTTTTCTTTAGAGGGACAAGCCCGGCATTGGCTTGCTAAGGAACCGCCACAGAGTATTCTCTCGTGGACGGATTTGGAAACAAAGTTTATCAACTACTTTTTTCCACCCTCTCGTACTACCGCTTTGCGGAATGAGATCATAAATTTTGAACAAAAGTACGATGAGTCATTCAGTGAATCTTGGGATCGTTTTAAAGATCTTTTAAGAAAATGCCCACAACATGGTTTTACCAAAGTACATCAAATCAATACTTTTTACAATGGTTTAAGCATGAGTGACCAAGATTCACTGAACAGTGCCTCGGGGGGTAATCTATTGGCTAAGACTTCCAATGCTGCTTGGGATATCATTGAGAACAAATCTCGTGTGCAAACCAAGAGTGTTAGGACCAATGTTGCTAGTGCTAGCACTAATGACAGCGACAAGCGACTTGACAAAATCACCACGCTTCTTGAATCGCTTGTCACCCACACCGTCAGCAACAACAACAGCAACAACGCCAAAAACGCTCAAGTGAACGCTGTCAGCCAACCTTGTGAGATATGCGGTGGTCCTCACTCTTACACAACTTGTACTACCACCCCAGACTACCGTGCTGAGAATGTTAATGCAGCATATGGCACCTATACTCAACCTGCTTATCAAGCAAAACCTCAAGGTGACCGCAACCTGCTTAGCTACCGTTCCAACAACTATCTCTCACCACCTGGTTTTAATTCTAACAACCAAAACCAACAACAAAACCAACAACAAAACCTCAACCGCCCTCCTCAACAACAACAAACTCGCACACCATACATCCCTCCTCATAAGCAGCAACAACCACCTCAACGAAATAACCAAGTTTACCAGCAACCTGCTTATCAACCACCCGCATACACTGCTCCTTCCAACCAAACCCCCGCATCACATCAAGACATTGGAACCTACATGAGGACTAACGATGTGATCGTGGATAATCTCCAACAGGAAGTGCGCAACTTGAAAGCAGACCTGATGAAACAAGGGAATGATCTAAGAGCTGATATGAAGAACACTATGGATAGTCAAACGAATGACTTGAGGAACATGATGGCTAGTTTCTTCAACAATAATCAACCCTCTTCTTCGGGTACTCTTCCGAGTAATACCGTTGTGAATCCAAGAGGGGAGATGAAAGCAATCACTACTCGAAGTGGTAAAGGTACCAAGGAACCCGAGCTTCCTATACCTCCACCAGTGGTTGTGACTAAGGAGAACGAGTCACCTGCTCCTATTCCTCATCCTTCTCCTTCCCCAATTTCTCCACCTCTTCCTTCTACCCCTCCTCCACCCAAGGATGTGAGTGATCCTATTATTCTAAAGCCTTCCTCTTCTTCCAATATACCTTATCCATCTAGGTTGAGGAAAGAGAAGCTCAAAAGCAAGGATGATATTCAGGTTTCGAACTTCCTTAAAATGTTCAAACAATTGAATTTCAATATCTCCTTCGCTGAGGCTCTCGCTCACATGCCTAAATATGCTAAAATGTTTAAAGATCTTCTGAGCGACAAGGAAAAGCTCCTCGATCTCGCCAACACCCAACTTAATGAGAACTGCTCTGCAGTGCTCTTAAGGAAATTGCCAATCAAGCTTGGTGATCCGGGTCGTTTTCTTATCCCTTGCAATTTCCCGGGAGTAGAGAATTGCATGGCCCTAGCCGATCTAGGTGCCAGTATTAATCTCATGCCTCTAAGTGTTTGGAAGCAATTATCTCTCCCAGAGCTAGTCCCCACTAAAATGACTTTGGAATTGGCCAACCGTACGGTTGCTTATCCAGTGGGGATAGCCGAAGACGTCATTGTAGGAGTCAACAAATTCACCTTCCCTGCTGATTTTGTTGTCGTCGACTACGAGATGGACCCCCGTGTGCCACTTATTGTTGGTCGTCCATTCTTGAGGACCGGTCGCACTCTCATTGATGTTGAAGCCGGTGAGCTTATCATGAGAGTGGGTGACGATAAAGTCGTCTTCAACATGGGAAAGTTGTCTAAACAGCCTTATTCATATGAGAGCGTTAATTGTATTGACGTTCTTGATGAGGCTTGTGAAGAACACTTTAATGATGCTTGCAAAAGTATTCCTACCTCTTTTCCCACTATTGAGACCGTGTCCTCCATTGATTCATCGTTGTCTCTATTTGGAGATAATGATTTATTCTGGAACAATCTTGAAGATACCATGGGAGATGTGAATTTAGCTACTAATGATTCTCCCACCAAGGGGGATGAAGACATGAATTTCTTTGACAATCTTCTCACCGAAGACAATCCTTCGCCTCCATCTCCCACGGTTATTGCTATCGATGCCACGACTTTGAAAACGCCTCCCGTCGAAAATCCTCTGGATTTAGAACTTAAGGAGTTGCCGCCCCATCTCGAGTATGCGTTCCTTGAAGCAGAGAAGAAGTTACCCGTCATCATCGCTAAGGACTTGCAAGAAGAAGAGAAAACTCGTCTCATCGATGTGCTTAAAGCTCATAAGAAGGCAATTGCTTGGAAAATTTCCGATATCCGCGGAATTGATCCGAACTTTTGTACTCACAAGATTCTCATGGAAGATGACTTCAAACCCACAATCCAGAACCAAAGAAGGGTTAATCCTAAAATTCATGACGTCATCAAACAAGAGGTTATCAAACTTCTAGATGCCGGATTGATCTACCCTATTTCGGATTCGCCGTGGGTAAGTCCCGTCCATTGTGTGCCCAAGAAGGGCGGAATAACCGTTGTTCCCAATGAACACAACGAGTTGATTCCCACTCGTCTCGTTACTGGGTGGAGAGTTTGTATTGATTATCGCAAGCTCAATGATGCCACGAGAAAAGACCACTTTCCTCTTCCCTTCATGGATCAAATGCTCGAGCGTCTAGCTGGTAATGACTATTACTGCTTCTTAGACGGTTTCTCCGGGTATTTTCAAATTCCCATCGATCCCAAGGACCAAGAAAAGACCACATTCACTTGTCCCTATGGAACATTTGCTTACAAACGCATGCCTTTTGGTTTATGTAATGCTCCTGGGACATTCCAAAGGTGTATGATGGCGATCTTCCATGACATGGTGGAAGACACTATGGAAGTATTCATGGATGATTTCTCGGTCTATGGCGATTCTTTCTCTGCGTGCCTTGCCAATTTGGAACGTATGCTCAAGCGGTGCGAAGACACTCGCCTAGTTCTGAATTGGGAAAAATGCCATTTTATGGTAAAAGAAGGCATCGTCCTAGGACACAAGATCTCGAAAGCTGGTCTTGAAGTAGACCGTGCTAAAGTCGATGTTATCGATAAGTTGCCTCCACCTTCAACCGTGAAGGGTGTGAGAAGTTTTCTGGGTCATGCGGGCTTCTACCGTCGATTCATCAAAGATTTTTCTCAAATCGCTCGCCCGATGACCCACCTCTTGGAAAAAGATACTCCTTTTATCTTCTCCAAAGAGTGTCTTGAAGCCTTCAACTCGCTTAAGGATAAGCTAACTAAGGCACCCGTCTTGGTTACCCCTAATTGGGAGCTGCCCTTTGAGATGATGTGCGATGCTAGCGATTTTGCTATTGGAGCGGTTCTTGGACAAAGAGTGAACAAACACTTCCAACCGATCCATTACGCTAGCAAGACAATGACTGGGGCACAATTGCATTATACGACAACCGAAAAAGAGCTTTTAGCTGTTGTCTATGCTTTTGAAAAGTTTCGCCCCTATCTTGTCCTTTCCACCACCATCGTGTATACCGATCATTCCGCGCTGAAGTACTTGTTGACAAAGCAAGATTCCAAACCAAGACTTCTTCGCTGGGTTTTGCTGCTCCAGGAATTTAAAATTGAAATTCGTGATAAGAAAGGAGCAGAAAACTTGGCCGCGGACCATCTTAGTAGACTTGAGGATCCTTACCAAGGGGATCATCCGAACAAAGAAATCAATGATTCTTTTCCCCTGGAGACCTTAATGTCTATCAACTCGACTGCTGACGAAACCCCGTGGTTTGCAGACATTGCAAACTACTTAGCGGGTGGAATCCTCGTCGACGGGTTAACATCCCAGCAAAAGAAGAAGTTCTTCAAAGACATAAAGACTTACTTCTGGGATGACCCGTATCTTTTCAAACAATGTGCTGACTTGATTATTCGCCGATGTGTTGATGGACCGGCAGCTTTCGAAATCCTTGATGCTTGCCACACAGGACCCACTGGTGGTCACTTTGGTCCCAACTACACCGCCAAAAAAGTGTTTGATTCAGGATTTTATTGGCCCTCCATTTATCGTGACGCTCACGATATGGTTAAAAAATGTGATGCTTGCCAGAAACAAGGCACGATCACACATAAAGACGAGATGCCTCAGAATTTCATTCAAGAGTGTGAAATCTTTGATGTTTGGGGTATCGACTTTATGGGGCCATTCCCTTCATCTAAAGGAAACAAATACATCCTTGTTGCCGTTGACTACGTCTCCAAGTGGGTTGAAGCCAAAGCTTTACCTACTAATGATGCAAGGGTGGTTTGTAACTTTTTGAAATCGATGTTCGCTCGATTCGGCGTTCCTCGTGCCATTATCAGTGACCGCGGGACTCATTTTTGCAACGATCAATTTGCAAGAGTCATGGCAAAGTATGGTGTCAATCACCGTCTTTCCACCGCCTATCATCCCCAAACCAATGGGCAAGCCGAGATATCCAACCGTGGATTGAAGCGAATTTTGGAGCGTACTGTGGGAGAGCATCGCGCCGCGTGGGCCGATAAGTTAGATGATGCTCTGTGGGCTTTCCGTACTGCTTACAAGACCCCGATCGGTTGTACACCTTATCGTCTTGTGTACGGGAAAGCATGCCACCTTCCCATCGAGCTGGAGCATAAGGCGCACTGGGCCTTAAAGTGGGCTAACTTCGACATCAACAAAGCCGGTGATCATCGCAAGATTCAACTCAACGAGCTCAACGAACTGAGGAATGAAGCTTATGAGAACTCGCTGATCTACAAAGAGAAGACGAAGATCCTCCATGACGCAAAAATCAAGAACCGAGAATTCCATGTTGGTGATCAAGTCTTACTTTTCAACTCTCGGTTGAAGATCTTCTCTGGCAAGTTGAAGAGCCGCTGGTCTGGTCCATTCACCGTCGCCAACGTCTTTCCGTATGGGACCATTGAGCTTTCTCAGCCAAATGGGCCCAATTTCAAGGTGAATGGCCAGCGTCTGAAGCTGTACTTTGGTGAGGACATCTCTCAGGAGATGATTCCATCCCTCACCACGTTCCCCATGAACTAATTTTGGGTCGAGTCAGGCTCGTGACTCGGTCATCAAAAACAAGCGCTCCTCGGGAGGCAGCCCGAGTATCTATCCTTTTCCGTTTTAACCTCCTAAGTGTAGGGGGGCCTGCATAGGTGTTTGTATTTGTGTGGTGATGTGATTACAGGGATAAGTGCACTCTTGGAAACTTTGAAGAACCGTGCTCCCGTGTTATCCGAAATCCGGTTCTATCTCTCAACTATCGTGATTCAATTTTCTTCATACTCACATTTGAAATTGATCACTTTAGTCGTCTCTTCCTTAACTTGAGTTAACCAACGTGCACAATGTCATAAGTGTAAGGGAAATTTTTCCCACATGTTTAAACATTGAGGACAATGTTTATCTTAAGTGTAGGGGGGACTTCTATCGAAGTTTTAAGTGGACTTTTCCATGAAAATGCCTTCAATTAACCGGAAAATCATCTTTTTCAACATTTTTCAAATTTTTAATTAACTTTGGCCATTTAGTCGTAATTCTTAAATTTTTATCGTTGCTTTCATATGTATATATTCCGCAATAAAGTCCAAAATCTTTAATGAGTGGTGTAGCTAGTTTAGAAATCTTTGACATATTAGGCCCGTTGCGTTTATTTTGACTCAACCCGAATAGACTTATCCAAGTTTATTCTAGCTAGTATCCTTAACCATGTAGACCTTAATTGGTTTATTAGGCTAAGTGTCCACGAGTCTCATTACTTGAGATTTTAAATTGTGGAGGACGAGAAATGATAGAGTCAGTTATAAGTCGGTGTTCTTGCGCAAGCTCACTTGGTGTAATTATTTGCCTATTCTCCCATCACTTGCTAATAATTTATCTGCAATAAGTAAGGTCTTACGATTTGAAAAGTTACTTAGCTTCTAGCCCAAGATCGTTTAAAAGTTGCTCGGTAATGACGAGAGTTCATAGCCAAGGTATAACTTATGAAGCGGGGCGCGAAGATTGGCGAGTCCGAAAAGGCCCTAACAAGGCATGAGGATTCAATTTTATTGCTGAAGATCCAAAGTGATGTGAAAAGCATTATTTCTAAAGTCAATATGAAGGATCAAGACTCACGACGAAAAGCAATCAACTCCCATAAAGATCATGGAGAAGTCTATCCGAAAAGACCCTAACAAGGTATGAGGATAAATAGATCCAAGTCCGAAAAGGAGGCGGATTGTTGTATCTCAAAATCCCAATTAGAGATTGAAGAAATAATCATGAAGTCGTGGTCAACAAAGTTGGAGTACCCCTCAAAAGTCTCCAAGCGAAGAAACTCTATTATGATGAGAAGACCATTATCTCAAGAACGTCTCTCGAAGATATGAAGTATGAAGTACATGCCAAATATCGGCCCGAGAAAGGTCTCAAATCGTGAACCAAGTTATGCCAAGATATGAACTTTTTGATATCCCGAGAAGCAGTTTTAAGAGATTTTGTCCTTTAGCTAACTATTGATCAAATCGTCCTACTTTGCTTTCAGCCCTAAATAACTATCGAAATAAGTCCAAAAATGCATCTTCATGATCATTCTAAGACAAAAATAAAATATAAGAGATACACCTAGGAATAAGGGAGTCTAAGCATTTAATTAAGCCATGTGTGTAAGTGTTTGAATTGCTAACTTATAATAACAATGATCTCGTTTTTAAGCTTAGTTTGGGGAACGTGAAACTTGAGGGTGATAAATCTTCGCAGCACCGAAGCCCTAATGTAAGTCCTCGATCTCTTTGCAAGTTATTTCCATCCTTTTGTTTGCTTTAAAGTTTTAAATTTCTCCTAGTATTTTTATTTTCGTTTAGTAGTATATTAATAAGGCCAAGGTTGATTGATTATGAGGAAAGTGTAAATGTGCTTTGTCACTAAGCATTGCATGAGGGCATGGCAATGGTTAAGTGTAGGGGATTTGATAGGTGTGAAAACACCCATCCTTTTACCACTTAATTCTGGCTAAAACAAGACCAAAACACGTATTTAATATCATTTGTTTGGAATTATGCGTGGTTTTTGTGTTTATTGTGTTTTCAGAGGCAACCGGATGAATATTGAAGAAAACATGGATTGCACGGGTTTTATCAAGGAAAAAGACTCAAGACAAAGTCTATTGTCCAAGAGATGCAGAAGATTTGAAGTCATTGTGCCTATTTGAAGATTTATCGAAGAATAGAGCCAAAGATGGAAGATTCATATATGTCGAAGAACTCGAGTCTATTAAATAGAAGATTATAAGACGAGTTGGAATTATTTACCGACACTTCTCAAATCCAAGTCGGAAACGTTTATTTAAAAGACGCATGAAGACTTAAGAAGAAAGAAGAAAAAGAAGCCCAAATCAAAGCCCAATCAAAAGCCCATCAACACCATACACACGCCTATATAAAGCCTTCACCTCACAAATTTTCACACACTTAGTTTTAGCTAGTCTTTAGCTTTTCATTTTTCTCTCTAGTTTTTAGAGAGAGAAAGTTCCATACTTTCTCTCACTAAACTTTTCTTTTGATTTCATCTTTTCAATTTTAACTTAATCTTGTACTTTTGATTTCATTAATCTTAATCAAGTTTATGCTTTTAAGTTCCTTAATCTTTTCCTACTTTTCTTGATTTGTCAAATCCTTGATCCGATTGTTGAAATCCATACGGTTGGGATTTTTAGACGTGTTCTTGATCCTTAGCTTAATCTTTCTTGTCCTTTTTAAGCTCTAGTACGTGATTAAGCCGTAAGCTTTCCATGCTTATCGGTTGATTGCTTGCCTATGCTTATTGATTTTCAGATTTCTTCAAAGTTTTAATCATTTAAAAGTTTTGTTTATTAAGTTTTAAAGTTTCTTGTTTTCAAAAGTTATCAAATTTAATCTTTTTGAAGTGTTTGGATTTCGAATCACCTAGCTTATTTCCTTTGCTTATTGAGTTTTTAGCTTTCCACCAATTTCGGAACTGCATTCATCTCATCGCAATAAGAGGGTTTTAACACATTCCGACGGAACTTCATTACTTGGTATCGCAATAACCCATAAGGGGTTTTACTTTGCGATAGGTTGTAAACCCCCCTATTCCGATCTGGGATTGCGATCGCATATTGCGATCGCACATTCCGACGGGGTTAAGGTCCCTTGTTTAGTCGAAACTCTGGCCAATTTTTATTTGCAATATTCCGATCTAGAACTTTCCGACAGCTTTATTCCGATCGTCTTCATTCCGATAGCATCATTGCGACAGTTTGGATTTTGAACATTCCGATGGACCATTTTTGTACATTCCGATGCTTTTGACTTTTAGATTATTCCGATAGTAATTATTTTCAACATTCCGATGGAACGAGTTTTTTAAAGCATTTATTCAATTAAGTTTTCAAAGTAATTTTCTAATCTTTCCTTTACATTTTCAAGCACTCAATTTTAACTTGTCAATTTAGTTAATCTTCCAAAGTTTTAAAATTATTCAACGTCATCTACATTTAATTGTTATTAGTTTAAAAATAGATAAACAAACCAACTCCTTTTTAGTAACCAAGAACAAATCATTCCACTTAAGGCCGAGATCAATTCGAGAGGATATCGAGAGTAATTGAACCTAGAAAAATAAGTGTATCAATAACCTTTGTCAACGTTAGACAAATATAGTGGAAAATCTAACAATGCATATCCTGTACATACTTTTACAATGAAACCCCAAAACACATATTAAGTGAGATTGATCATTCTAATACTTGATACCAAGTACTGAAACCTTCCAGTATCAAAAGGTTTAGTTAATAAATCAGACACATTTTCTTCTGTGTCAACCCTATCTGGTTGTATTAAACCCTTTTC
The DNA here is from genome assembly GCA_025667525.1 of Glebionis coronaria. Lineage (NCBI taxonomy): Eukaryota > Viridiplantae > Streptophyta > Magnoliopsida > Asterales > Asteraceae > Glebionis > Glebionis coronaria. The sequence continues at coordinate 536,248,307 of CM046881.1, read as the reverse complement.
AAAATCTCTTATAAAATGATGTCTAATATCTATGTGTTTTGTTTTAGAGTAATGTACAGGATTTTTAATAATGCATAAAGTATTGTTATTGTCTACAAAAATCTTGGTATGCATGAATTATACCCATAATCCAACAGCTGGTTCTGAATCCATAAGACTTGTCCATAACAAGCAGCTACTGCCACATATTCTGCTTCAGTTGTAGAATTGGCCACCACTGTTTGTTTCTTGCATTGCCAAGATATCAACCTACTCCCAAGAAACTGACATCCACCAGCTATGGATTTTCTATCAAATTTGTCACCACCATAGTCACTGTCTGAATATGCAATAAGCTCCAATGGGGAATATTTGGGATACCATAATCCCAAATCTAGATAACATCTAAGGTACCTAAAGATTCTCTTGACAGCATGAAGGTGACACTCTTTTGGAGTCACTTGATGGCGTGCACATGCACACACAGCAAACATAATGTCAGGTCTTGAAGCTGTGAGATACATCAATGAACCAATCATTGATCTATAGTGCCTGACATCCACATCTTTTCCATCTCCAACTTTTTCCCAAGGGTGTTCTCTATCCATAGGAGTACTAGCCCTTTTCTCATGTGGAGAAAAGCCAAACTTCTTCAAGATTTCTGCTACATATTTATCTTGAAAGATGAAGATGCCATCTTCTTTCTGCTGAACTTGTAACCCTAGAAAGAAGTTCATCTCCCCCATTGCACTCATCTTGAACTTGTTTGTCATAAGCTTGGAAGGGTTCGATGATCCAAAGATGATATCATCCACATAAACCTGAACAAGTAAGACATCCTTACCAGTCTTCTTTGTAAATAAGGTCTGGTCTATGGTGGCCCTTTTGAATCCATTTTCCACCAGATAAGTGGACAATGTGCCATACCATGCTCTTGGGGCTTGATGAAGTCCATACATAGCTTTCTTGACTCTATATACCTTGTCTGGATGCTCTGGATCTTCAAAACCAGGAGGCTGCATTACATAAACCTCCTCTACAATTGTGCCATAAAGAAAAGCACTTTTCACATCCATTTGATAGACAGTAAAGCCCATGCAGGAAGCATAGGCTAGAAATATTCTTATAGCCTCAATCCATGTAACTGGTACAAAGACCTCCTCATAGTCAATCCCTTCCTCTTGTGTATATCCTTGAGCCACTAAACGTGCCTTGTTTCTGACCACAATGCCTCTTTCATCTTTCTTATTTCTAAGAACCCATCTTGTCCCAATAGGTCTGACATATCTGGGACAATCAACTAACTCCCAAACATCCTGAATAGCAAATCGGTGAAGCTCATCCTGCATTGCTTCCACCCAACTTGGTTCTTTGAGAGCATCAAAAATCTTCTTGGGTTCCTGTTGTGACAGAAAACAGGCAAACAAACATGCTTGAACAAGAGGGGTATCAACCTTCTTGTGTATATTGGTAATAAATCCTCCAAGATTCTGATGAGATCTTCTAGTTTGAACAGGAGACATCACATCACCAATAATCAGAGAAGAGGGGTGATCCTTCATTGTAGAAGTAAGAACTCCTTCCTCAAAAAGTCGGTTGTCTTCAATCTCATCTTCCATGTTAACAATATCTTCTTCAGACTCTCTTCCATCAATATCTGTATGAACCTCTCCATTTCTGCTTGAAGGTTCACCTTGTTCAAAATTGGAAGAGAAAATATGGCCAAAAGAGTTGTCAACGCCTGAACCAAGGTTATCAGCGTTGGATCCATCAACGCCTGAAATAGAGTTGTCAACGTTTGAGCCATCAACGCCTGAATTTGTCTTGTCGGCACCAGATTTTCCTTTGTCAGCGCTTGAAAGACCATGCATGTTGTTAACTGGTGATACTTGGGGACCACCATTTTCCTTTCCAGCAGCAGAAGCAGCAGCAAAAGCATCTGTCCATATGGGAATAGAGACATACTCAAGTATGGGAGATGACTTGTCTGTTTGTGATCCAACCTCTTCATTAACCTGTGTACCTGAAACATCAACAACTGGTTCTTCCACAACACTTGAAGTTACCTTCACAATGTTTGGATTAGTAACAAGCATATAATTCAAAGTCCTAGATATAGGTTCCAAGTCAAATAACCAATTTGGACCACTTTCAGGATCACTAGGTTTACTTTCTAAAAACCTAACATGTACTTTTTCAATTATACGTTTTTCCTTCTTAATGTAAACCTTATATCCTTTACTCTACACTGAATAACCCATGAAGTAGCCTTCATCACCTTTAGCACTAAATTTACCTAAGGCATCACTAGTATCTAGTACAACTACATGACAACCAAAAGGTTTAAGAAAACCAATATTAGGTTTCCTTCCCCAAAGTAACTCATAAGGTGTTTTGTTATGTATCTTGTTGACCAATGCTCTATTCTGAACATAACAAGCTGTATTCACAGCCTCAGCCCAAAAAGCAATGGGAAAGTGAGCATTAGCCAACATAATCCTGGCTGCTTCTATGAGGGTTCTATTCTTTCTCTCAGCAACCCCATTTTGCTGTGGGGTTCTGGCCATACTAAACTGTCTAGTAATCCCTTTCTTGGCACAAAAATCATCCAATAGCTTATTTCTAAACTCACCACCATTATCACTTCTAAGCATCTTAACTTCATTACCAGTCTTCTTCTCAATTTGGTTAATAAAGTTAATTAAAGTATCAGCAGTGTCACTTTTCAAAGCTAAAAAGAAAGTCCAAGTAAACCTAGAAAAATCATCAGTAATGACAAAGCAGTAAGATTTACCATTCAAGCTTTCTATATTAGTTGGACCAAACAAGTCCATATGCAGCAAGTGAAGTGGTTTAGAACTAGAGTACACGTGTTTAGACTTAAATGAGACCTTGTGTTGCTTGCCTTAAAGGCATGCAACACAAGAGTGGTCATTGTGGAAAGCCTTTTCAGTCAAACCATCAACCAAGCCAAGTCTCACAAGCCTGTTTATATTTTTAAAGTTAATGTGCCCTAGTCTCCTCTGCCATAGATTACTCTCATAAACTGAAGCTTTAGCATAAAGACATGACAAGTTATTATTCATCCTAATCCCATTAAGATTCACATTATAAATGTCCTTATGCCTAGGTGTCCTATAATCAATGAATTTCTCATCTGGTATTTTAAAATCCTTGCTCAACACCAAGCATTCAGTATTAGTGAAAAGAACCTTATTTTTGTTATCCCAAACTTGTGATACACTAAAAAGATTATAGTCAAGTTCTTTTACCAGAAACACGTTTTCAAAACGCAAGTTGTTGGTGAGAAGAGTTCCTTTGCCTGTGATAGTTCCATATCCGCCTCCAAAGTAAACTTTATCACCATCCTTAATGGGAGTGAAGTTTGTGAGATAATCTTCCTTCCCAGTCATGTGCCTAGAGCATCCACTATCCCAATAGCCATAATCATTTACCTGCTTTTGAATGCCCTGCACATAAAGAAAACAAATTAGTTTTCTTTGGGAACCCAAGCCTGAGCAGACTTAGATTCATTTGGTTGTTCAACAAGAACAGACTTAGTCCTTATAACAACCCCTTGTTCATCCCTTTTTGGATTGAACATCCAGTTAACCCCAATTGGTTTTGTGATGACCTTTGAAATATAATTAAATCTGTTGCAGGTCATAGAAATCCCATTAGAATTAGGGTTTTGATTTTTCTTAGGTCTCCATGTCAAGCTAGAAGAAGCTTTAGACCCCTTTCCCTGTGGTTGCAAATATTTACCATTGTTTGGTCTGGCAACGTTTCTGTCAGTGTGTGATTTGGTCTTGTCAATGCTGAAATTACCCTTATCAGCGTTGAACCTAGGGTTTGCTACAGGAACCCATTGCCTATTAGACCACGTATTGGTCTTCTGAAAAGGTCTTTGTCCATAAGCATTAGACCCTTTTGAAAAGAATGGGGCTAGTCTAACAACCTGTGGACTTTGTGGCACAAAAGTTTTGGGTTTGACAGTGTTTGACTTTTTGTCAGCGTTGACCTTGGAAGCGTTGACACACTTATAGGCTAAATGTGAAAAGCTACCACAAGTATAACAGGCTTTTCTAGACATAACTCTAGGACTAGAAGAAAAGAAACCTGTTCCATTATCACTAATTTGGCTTTTTGGTGACCTTGTATTTCTATACATTTCTGCATATTTAATGCTAGGTTTTCTAACAACGTTTGAGCCAAGGTCAACAGTCTTGCCAGTGATTGGGTTTGTTACTTTGATAGGGGTAGACTCATTTGGGCTATCACAAAGCATGCCACCCTTGACAAACAAGGTAGGGTTGGCTTTCTTCCATTGGTCCAAATCAGTCAACTTCTGCCTGTATTCTTCTACTGGGGTAAGGACTCTTGGTGGAGGAATAAATTCCTCTTCGTGGAGTTCTGGTAAACCAGTCCAAGATAAGTCCTTTCTTTGGACACCATAGAAGTCCCCAGCTGGTGGTGGAACACCAGCATACTCTTTCATCCCAATCCCAGTCATATCCCTAGAATCCCTTTGTTTACTTACACATTCTCCTAGGGTTTGTGAGGCTTTATCAAATCTCTGAATTTTAAGATCTACATTATCCTTATTCTTGATAGCCTCATCTAACTTAGCCTGTAATTCAGCATTGACCCTCTCCATGATGTTTCTAATATCAGTACTAGCATTTAAATCATGTTTTAAGATATTGATGTTATCTTTTAGGTCAAGCTCCATTTTCTTATACTCAGCTACAGTCTTCTCAGTTTGAGTAAGAGCAAGTTGATAGTTAGAGAACTTGCATCTCTCATTACTCACATCTGTTGACAATCTTAAAACCTCTTTGTTAAGTCTTTCAGTATTTAAACGACAACCCTTACTACAAAAATCATCATCATATACCTCATTGTCTGATGAAGATGAAGAGTGTGCCATGAGGGCATATTGAACATGCTCTTCTTCTTCCATCTCAGCAACCAAAGCTTTATTCTCTTCCTTATCCTTAGCCAAATAGCTCCAATCCCATCCAACACCATCAATTTCTTGCATTGCAACCATGGCCTTGGGATCCTGAGCCTTAACAATTTGACTTGAAGGTTTTCCAGCATCAGATCTTCTTGGAGATCTGCATTCTCTCATAAAGTGTCCTATACGATGACAATTATAACACTCAACCTTGGATTTATCAAATCCAGTAATGTCCTTAGCATTAAAAGTCATCTTCTTCTTGAATCTTCTATTCCATCTGTTTGCTCTTATACTTGCAAGAGCCATATTCCACTTTATGTCCATTTCCTCCAAATGCTCATCACTTATTTGCTCAAGGTCCTCATATGTAATCACTGAACCATTGGGCAATGAAGCAATGTATGCACACACAATATCCAGATCAATACCAGCAGGCTTAACTCTTGGTGAGTCAATTTTGTATGTGTTAGCGTCTGAATGTGAGGCGTTGACAGGATATGATCCAGCGTTGACACAGGTTGATCCAGTAACTGGATGCATGTATGACTCCTTCTGATCAAATTGACCTTCATTTTAAGGATGAGGATTTTGGCAAAGGGATCGAGGTCTACTTATACTTTGTGCCATGAGTATAAGTTCTTTGTTACATGTTTAGTACAAGACATGGAATGCAAGTTCGGGTTATTCTACTTCATCATCAAGTAAGTCGTAATTAGATTTCTTCATATGTAATCATTACATAAAGCCTACAGAATTTGAAGATTCAAGAATGATTCTCATAATTTAAGGGGAAGCTAAATTGTTGAAGTGTTGGTCATTCAAATATGACATTAAGGTGAAGGTTTTTGTCACTGCTCATTAGTATTATTACAACTAATATAAGTTTTTTTTATTTCTCAAATTCATTATAATGCATTACCTGTGCTTCATTGAGGGAAATTTGAGAAGTTAAAAACTTGGGTTAGAAGTGTGATATTGGTTAGTAGTGGTTGAAATCAAGGTTGCTTATATACAAGACCCCTATTTGGATCATGTCAAAAAGGGGAAGAAGTCTACACAATGCAATCTGTTGATCCTTGGTGTTATATGTTTTACAAATAATGCGAGCTTAAGGAGAAGTGTTTTTGACATCATCAACTAGGGGAAGACTGTTGGGTCGAAATTATGAGTTGATGCGTCAAAAACAACAAAATAAGAAGACAAGGGCTAAAGAGTACAAGTTGCAAAAGAACAAGCCGTTAGAGTCTTTTTATTGTTTTAGCTTTCTTTGTAAGCTATGTTTTCTAGTATATAAAGAAAACATAGACGTAGGTTTTACATACCAATTCAGTTTTCACAATGTAACCTACAGTAAAGTTCGATCTCTAGGTGTGGGATTCAATGTATACACACCTAGAGTTGTTTGTGTTAATCATTAATATAAGCACACTTTGGGAGAATTCATCTTGTTAACATCTTGTTCATATTAATGTTCTATTCCGCTATGTTTTATACATATGAACATTGATAATTCTAGATATAATGGTTCTTAACCATTGAGTCTAACGATCAATGGACTCCACAAGATGTCATTGTAATTTGTCATGATCAAAACTAAGAAAGATTAATTAATACTAACAATGTTTTTAGGCATTGCTTTGCATTAACAATCTCCCCCTTTTTTTATTACGACAAACTATAAACTCATTAACGTAAAATACAAGTTTATTCGAATTATTAACGAGTTTATCACTATTATTTCTCCCCTTTTGTCGAAGCAAAAAGGTTAGCACAAGTCTTTGAAGAAGAAAAGAACCGGACTTTTGCTAGTAGCTCCTCCTTGGTGCTTACTCCCCCTTGCTTGGGGCACCAAGTCAATGAGCTAAGGTGGCATGCTACACAAAGGTTAGAAGAAAGAAAAGATACACCAATGTATATATGTGCACTACTTACTAACTAACTTGAGAGGGAGAAGGGAAAAGAAATCTCAAATTAGAAGCAAGCATTTGCTAAGTATGTCCAAAGGGTGTGTATTGACAACATCATAGTTTAATTGGTGGAATAAAAGAAGAAAAGAAACATCCAAACTAATCAAAGATGATTTAAAATGTCAATGTGTTAAAATTTAGAATTTATGGAATCACCCATAATTAATTTTAAGTTTTAACCATGATCAACTCTAAATGTGTGAAATAGAATTAGAGGGAAAGATAACACACATAACATTCATATTACATAAATATGAAATAACATACAAGATAAATATTCATACACACAATATGAATATTTAAAGCAAAAAATATGGAAAATAGACCACAAAGCATAAACTACTCTAATAGTGATAATTTTCCAAGATTGCTTAAATTTTATTGACTCAAACAACTAAAGTATAAAATGTGCCTTAGTTGGAAAAGAGAGACGACGAAGCATCATTCGAAGTTTTATTCACGAGAACGAAAACTTTGAGAGGAGATCGAGTGAGGAGGAATTCAAGAAAATTTAGCTTGTCATAGATATGAGCAAGTTCAATTTGTTGAAAACGACAACAAGCACACGAGGAACCATGATGCAAAACAAAGTCGTTATATGGGGGAGGTCCATCAAGATTAGAGGTTGGTGGAGAGGGAGATAATGGATAAGGATGTTTTCACAATGCCTAGTGAGGTTAGGGAAAGAAGATAGGTCATTGAGTTGAGGAGAGTTGAAAGGTTTAGGTGGTGGTGGAAGAATTTCTTTTTTTCCGGTAATTGGATTTATAGAGTAAGTCTCATTCCAATATTGAATCGGAGAGAAAGAGGAATTCTTGAAGGATTTTAGAGAAGAAGAATCATGAGGATTCTTGTTCTTTTTTATCCAAATGGGTTTAACCGATATTTTCGGTTTCTTTGAAAGCTTAGAAGAAGAAGCTTTAGGTTGAGAAGTTTGTGACAAAGAAATGTCAAGGTTAGGAAAGGAAGAATTTGGCATTATGAGGGATGAAGGAAAGGACTCCCAAAAGAGAAGAATTTAAAGAAAATAGACAAGGCAAAGATTTGAAATGAAAAAGAAAGTTTTTAGGGAATGTTTAGCCAAATTGGGTAAACAAAGAATCTTAAACAAAACAGTGGTCAAAGAAGAAAGACCAAAAATAAGCCAATAACGGCTTTACTGGGCGCGGTTCTTTAAAATAGCCCACGGTTCCATATCGATATGGATCCGCCTGGAGGCTAAAGAATCACGTCCAGTGGACTGCAAAACTTGATTTACAAAAGTTTTGGAGAAAGATAAGACTTTTTCAAAATTTTGCAAATCTTGAATTTTTACCTCTTTTAGCACTAGAGTATGCTAGGGTTGCATAAAAGCAACACATTCACAAAGAATGTCTTAACAAAGGGTGACAAAATATTTAAATAACATTTTGGTCCAATTTTAAGTCAAGTTTTTAGAGGTTGTAATAGATTTAGGTTCAATTTTAAATAAATTGAAGTTGTTTAATGTGATCACATAGACTAAAGCACATAAAAACTAAATCCATAAATCATCCACATGAGAAAATCATGAGGGAAAGGAAAGGAAATACAAGAATTAAAAAGACAATTAACTACTACAAAGATAGCTAACAACTAGGTCTTGAATTCATAGTTCTCTTTTAGCTTGATCTTCTTTTGAAAAGCATGTTAATTTTAAAGTCTATCATTTATCTCCTAGGAGGTGGAGGATTAGCAAATAGGTTCAACAAGAAGCTTTGCAACTTGATGTGAGCCCCAATCATCTCCAACCTAAGGATATCAATAAGTTGAAAGTTGTTCAAGCAACAAGGGCAATTAGTTCCATTGTGCATGAAAAAATCAAACAAGTGTTGATCACCCAAGAGACGGGAAATGGGAACACCCAAGAGAGGAGTGTTGGTGCTAGGAGGATGAGGGGAAGGCATGGTATCCAAGGGTGAAATAGGTGATATGGGTGAATTTGGTTGAGTGAAGGGAAGAGGCTCAAAAACAAAGGGAATCCTTTGATGAGGTTGTGGTTGAGCATTCACGTTTAAGGGAGGGCTAGAATGAGCGGAGAGGAAAACTTATTCATTCTTGATTGGAATGGAGAGGAGGTAGAACCATGTGAATTGTTAGTACCATGGGTTGAGGTTGTTTTCCATGAAGCAAGTGGTGGTGAAAGGGATGAGGAGATGAGAATAGGTGAGGCTTCACTTTTTGGTTTGAAAGAAGATGGAGAATCAAGTTTAGAGGACTTGAGATTTACCTTAAGGCTTCTTTTGGATGAGGAGGTTTTAGAGGAGTTGGATGTTCTAGTGGATACCATGGTTGAATGTTGAGGTTAAGAGAAGAGTTGAAGGGATGAAGAACACAATCAACAAAAGAGGGTTTAAGAAGAGAAAGGGATGATCCAAACTAGTAATAGGTTAAAATCATTTTATGTGAATAATGAAATTAGGTAGCCTAGTTTAGGAAAGTGAAGGTTTGCAAAAGTTTTATCAAAGTTTTACACAGATTAAAGAAAACAGTGTAAAGTAAAGATTATGTTGAAACAGTACTGGGCGGTTCCTTACGTAGGTCTGCGGTTCCTTATCGCTAAAGAACCGTGGCATTGATATGGAACCGCGACTAGAGGTGTTTGAAAATAGCACTTCTTTAAACTTTTGCTAGCCCAGATTTTATACTAAGGTTTATCAAGCCAAAGAGAACTGATAATCAAAGACTAGGAGGCTATCTAACACATAAGATGCAAAGAGCCATGTAAATCGAAAAATCGATACCATGGATGATTAGGATTAAAATACTAGGTAATCCAAACACAAATTGTTAGATAAAGAATATACAACATCCTAAGAATAGAGATAAGAAAAGAAAAAAAAAAGGTCAACAATCCATACATGTTTACACACATGTTAGTCTCATAAGAGTGGTATATATTATTCATCTATGAGCATTTCCTCCTTGCCTTGATTCACTTCTGATTCGATCTTGAAGATGAAGATTGAGACAATACTGATAGTTTGAATCAATGTCTAGTGAAGACAATTGAGAGATAGATGATGACAAATCATAACGAGAAATGAGAGAATTGTCTTGAAAGACATTTTCATCTTCATTTGAGTCATGCGTGAGAATTGAAAGGACATTTCCTTCAATAGGAAGCATGACTCGAACCACAGAGTGAAAAAAAGAAGGATTAAGAGGAGGATGATCAAGAAGAACTCTCTTAAGAAGCCGTGAGAGAATCATGGCATAAGGAAGAGTAGACCGAGATCCATTAAGAACAAATCTTATCCTTTTAGCCATGAAAAATGCAAGGTTGTATGGAGTAGTGGTAACAACACAATACAACATATGTGCAAGACAAGCATGCACATGGTTGCGATCACCAACCAAACACATTGCATTTTCCCTAATGATTTCGGCCCAAGGGACCATAAAATCACTAAGATCGCTAGTTAGTAATTCCCAAGGAGTGAGAGCACTAAATTCTCCTTCAAAATTACCAATAATAGGATGTTCACGAGGTGAAGCAAGGGCACGAGAGATGGCCGAAGCCGAAGGAATCTCAATCAAGTAATGCACATCAATAGGGGCCGATTCTAAGTGCTTTAAACCCCAAGCATCGGTGAACCTACATTGACCTTCGTATGGAACTCCGAGAATTTCACCAAATTCCTCGAGAGTGTATACAAAGGTTTTTCCCTTGATGGAAAATCTTATAGATAGACCATTGTTGATGTGTATTAACTTAAATGAGTTAAAGAATTCCATGAGGAAAGAAGGAAAGATTGGCTCATCAATATCAAGCAAACAATCAAATCCAATGGTATTGAACATGAATCGAATGAAATCAAGTCCACGAAGGTTAGAAGAAACAATACGTCTTTCATGGAAACAACGAGATTCGAGATTATGATAAGTTTTTTGAAAAGAGCGAGTTTGATTTGTCAAAGAAGGATTAGGCATGTATCTTCTAGTGAGTAGATGGTCATTTTGATATCCTGTGGTCATGATGTTAGTACCTAAAAATAACATATAAACATATTTCTCCAATTACTCATATGTTACATATAAACCAAAAATCAAGGAAAGTGAGAATGTGTTTTATCAATCTCTTGATAAATCAAGGTTTAATCCTTATCATTCTCATATTAACAATGTACCTATTTCACCATTAATCAAAACATATGAACTATGTAAGATCAACAATGAACTAGAACAATGGTTTTTCAAAACAAGGTTTTTAGGTGACCATTTAACAATGCCATTACCAACTTGTTCATGGGTTCATATCAATTCCATCAATCAACCAAACTATTTAGTTAAAATTCGGATTTGTTCTACAAATGGGTTTTAGTGAAATCTCAATGAATATGAACCTAAGGAATCATAGTAACAATACTATGTCAACTCATATTCCTAATAAGGTTCTAATTCAATGTCAAATTTAAAAAGCCCCAATTATTAATGTATGAACCCTAGAACAAATTAGATGAAATTGAAAGAAATAACTTACAATTAATTAATCTTGGATGATGGATGAGTGAAACCTTTACGAACTTGAATCAATTAATTTGAGTAATTGAAGGTTTTAGAAGCTTCAACAATAGTGGAAACACAAAGAAAACCATCGACTCTGTGTGAAGGAGAGAGAAGGACTTGTTTGAAAAAGATATTTTAATAAAACTGGCGCTATGACAAAAGCTATAGCCCGCGGTTCCTTATCGATAAGGAACTCCACCTCTGAGCCGCCAGAGATAAAGAACCGCCTACAGAGGCAGGTTTTTATCAAAGAAAGACAATGAATTTTAGAAAACCAAAGTTTTTAAAATACTTAAAAATATATATTAAACCTTTTAGGATATCATTGGACACCACAACACTAGGTAATAATGCCTTGTTGAAGGATTACGAGTTGAATCGAGATAGGAAAAGACCGAAACGAACAAACGACTACTCATAGAAAAAAGGCAAAGGGAGAGGAGTCAAGAGAAGTGAATCAAGACCGAGAACATTGCTCAATAGACAAATTACATTCTTCAAATTGAGGAGGTAAAGAGCGTGTGTCATATATAGTGTTTTAAGACGTGCCTTTCCGGCGAAAGTCTAAACGGCTTTGGTAATAAATTAAACCAAGCAATTTTGATGCATAGAATAAGATCATTTTTAAGAGTAGTATTATTCTATTTCAAAACATGAGCAAAGTATAGATTCACTTTCTCTCCCACATGATCGGATAATTATTGCTAGAATTAACAATAACAATATCCTTGGAATATTTCAATTCCAAATGTGTATAATCTACCTACAACTTAATGAAGTAGTTTGGTATCTCAAGGGATTCACTAATCATCCTAGAGATAAGCTTAATTGCACAAGTTACACATGATATAGGGCCTACTTACCGTAAGGGTGCAAACCATAGAAATCATGCTTGATACTTTAAGCTTCTACTAACTCACCCTACATCTCTATAGTGAGTCAAGTATTCAAGAAATGAAGGTTTGAGAGGGAAAAAGAAAAGAATCACAAACCACAAATAAATGTCAAGGCAAGGATGCCAAGAGAAAGCATATAGTCAATTAATGATCAAAAGAATGATCAATAGGGCGTGTGGAAGAACGAAAGCGTACCTTGGCCACAAATTGCATTCCGAGCTTTCAAGGAACCGATGCAAAGCCCAACTATGACTAATAGTGACTACTAAGTCTTCAAAGACTAGTATCACTTCTACCCATCTTGATATCATCATTCAATGATGTTGGAAATCAAAGAAGATGAGTCTTCTACAAGTGTAAGTAACTCAATCCACAATCAATAGAATGATTTATCTTCATGAGTACCTACACATAACAAGATGCAAACTAGTAGATACATTTCAAGAGTAAATCTAAAATGAATTAATACTATTAATTGAAGTAATATGTAATATTAACATTTTAAAAGGCTTATTTTCAACAAAAAATATTTTTGACCCAAAAAAACTTTAGTACAACTTAACCTTCTAATTTGAGGAGACAATGGATCGATCCAAGTTTTAAAGTACAATATACTTTAAAGATGCTTGTGTCACCATCGCTCTGATACCAATTGTAGAAACTAGAAGGGGGGTTGAATAGTTTCTCATCGGTTTATCTCCTAATTAAAATTCCTTTCAATTAGGTGAGTGCACAAAACTATCTTTTACTTGAAAGCTAGTTGCATAATGATTATGTTCAATTCTAATGCATTAACAATGTATATTAACTGTAGTGATAATGAATGTAAGTAAAGAGTAAGGAAAGAAACAACCTAGTAGGAAGACACCAAGATTTATAGTGGTTCGTCAACGAGGCTCTATCCTCGTTTCTACTCCACTCCTTGAGTACACCTTACTCGAGATTTCCACTATATTCACAAGCTCCCTTCTTGGCGGAGAAAACCTTACAACGTCGCTTACATTATATTAATGCAAGTGATGCCTAAAAACATTATTAATGTTAACTAATCTTTCTTAGTTTTGATCACAAAAAACTATACAACACATTTAGTATAAAACACAAAACGAATTATTTAACTAACACTAAGGTAATAATTATATCACTAACTTTTCTTAATCATACTTAGTGATCATCAAAGTGATTATCCTTAAAATCACTTTTGTTAATATGACAAGATTTTTTAATAAACTTTCTTTTTAAGAAAATATTTTATTAAAATAGAAAATGTAAATTTGAAAATGGCATATTCCATAGGCCATAAGAATATCCTTTGAAGGTTTAAAAAAACCTCAGATATTCCTACCCCACTAAAAGACAAAAAAGGGAGCGGAATCTACTGGGCGGTACCTTAGATAGCTAGGCGGTTCCTTAGCGATATGGAACCGCCGACTAGTTAAGGATCCGCGTCCAAATAGCCGTTGGACTTTGTCTTCTATAAATAGTGGATCAAATCTCATTTTCAAATAAGCCTCTTGGACGTTTTTCTCAACCCCCTTTCTCTTTTCTATAGCATAATCATTGGTAAATGATCACTTAATGTGTTAAGTATGTTTACATATGATTATCCTCTTGATCCCTCCTTTACCTTGTCCAATGAGAAGATCACTCACTCACTAGTGTTGTGATAAAGATGAATCCATGAATTAGTCATGTTCATCATGTTAGCCTTTTTATTTTTGTTGATCCATTTGTATTTATGAAATACTTGGACTAGTTGTGTTCATCCAAGCTATTTGTGAATACTTGGATTTGTTGTGTACATCCATTTCATATGTGTTTGCTTGAATTTGTGTTGTGTAGATTCAAGCTACATGTGTGTACTTGGATATGTCTAGTTGAGTTGTAATAGATTTGTGTAGTAGTTCTCACTAAACTATAAAGTGATGTGGTTGTGTCTTGTGAATTCTCAATAAACTTGAAAGTAATTGGTAGTTGTGTTGTGTGAAGTTCTCACTTAGCTTCAAAGTGAAGAGTCGTGAAGATTGGTTCTAGCTTTGGATTAGAACTCGACATCTAGCCTTGTGTCATAAAATGGTGAAGTAGGAAACGTTGTGTAGATTGGTCCTAGCTAATGATTAGGTCTCGACATTTAGCTTAGTGTCAGAAAATAATGTAAGCGACGATGTAAGGCTTTCTCCGCCAAGAAGGGAGCTTGTGGATATAGTGGAAATCTCGAGTAGGTGTACTCGAGGAGTGGAGTAGAAACGAGGTTAGAGCCTCGTTGTCGAACCACTATAAATCTTGGTGTCTTGTCACTAGGTTGTCTCTTTCCTTACTCTTTACTTATTTCATTATCATTATACTTACCTATTACCATTTCTAATGCATTTGAATTGAACCTAATCATTATGCAACTTAGCTTCAAGTAAAAGATAGTTTTGATACATATTTAATTCAAAGTAATTTAAATTAGGTGACTAATAGAAGAGAAACTATTCAACCCCCCCCCCCCCCCCTCTCGTTTCTACAATTGGTATCAGAGCGATGGTCACTTAAGATCTTTGAAGTATATTGTACTTTAAAACTTGAATCGATCCATTGTCTCCTCAAATTAGAAGATCGAGTTGTACTAAAGTTTCTCTTTGGTCAAAACTATTTTTTCTTGGAAAATAGGTCTTTTAATTGGTAATATTGCATCCCTCTTAGATTAGTAGCCCTTATGCATTTTAGATCTACTCTTGAAATGTATCTACTAGTTTGCATCTTTCTTTGTGTAGGTAGTCATGAAGATCAATCATTTAATTGGTTGTAGATTGCGTTACTTGCACTTGTAGAAGACTCGTCTTCATTGATCTTCAACATCTTTGAATGATGATATCAAGATGATTGGGAATGATACTAGTACTTGAAGAATTAGTACTCATCATAGTCATTGTTGGGCATTGTATTGATTCCTTAATGGATTGCTCTTTGTGGCCAAGGTACGCTTTCGTTCTTCCACACGCCCTTTGATCATTCTTTTGATCATTACTTGACTATGTGCTTGTTCTTGGCATCCTTGCCTTGACATTTGTTTGTGGTTTGTGATTCTTTTCTTTTATCCTCTCAAACCTTCATTGCTTCGATACTTGACTCACTATGGTGATGTAGAGTGAGTTCGTAGTAGCTTAAAGTATCAAGCATGATTTCCATGGTTTAAACCCATACGGTTAGTAGGCCCTTTGTGGGAGAGAAAGTGAATCAACACCTTGCTCATATCTTGGTTTAGACTAAGACTATTATTGAAAGTGATCTTAGTCTATGCATCAATAATTGCTTTGTGTTTATTCATTACCAAAGCTGTTTAATGTTTCACCGGAAAGGCACGTCTTAAACCACTATATATGACACAAGCTCTTCGTCTCCATGATTTGAAGATTGTTATTAATCTTTTGAGCATTGATCTTAGTCTTGATTCACTTCCCTTGACTTCTGTCCACTTTGCTTTTTCGCTACGAGTAGTCGTTTGTCCGTTTCGGTTCTTTTCGATCTCGATTCAACTCGTAATCCTTCATTAAGGCATATTGCTTAGTGTTATGACGATCCAATGATATTCTAAAAGGTTTAAGATATATGTGTAAGTATTTTAGAAAACTTGGTTTTCAAAATTTTGGCGTGTTTCATTGATAAAAACCAGCCTCTGCAGGTGGTTCTTTATATCTGGCGGCTCAAACCTGCGGTTCCTTATCGACAAGGTACCACGGGCAGTAAAGTTTATCAGAGCGCCAGTTTTATTAAAATAACCTTTTTCAAACCAAACCCTCTCTCCTCCAAAAACACACAACTGACGATTTTCTCCTTTTCCACCATTGTTGAAGCTTCAAAAACCTTCAATCACTCAAATTAATTGATTCCAAGTTGTAGGTTTCACTCATCCTTCATAAAACATCAATTAATTGTAAGTACTTTCTTTCAATTTCATCTAGTTTGTTCTAGGGTCCATCCTTTCATAATTGGGGATTTTTAAAATTGAAATTGAATTAGAACCTTAATAGGAATATGGGTTGACATGGTTATTTTACTATGATTCCTTAGGTTCATATTCATTAAGATTTCACTAAAACCCACTTGTAGAACAAATCCGAATTTTGGCTAAATGATCTTGGTTAAAAGATGGAATTGAGATGAACCCATGAACAAATAGGTAGTTACATTGTTAATGTTTACCTAAAAACCTTGTTTTGAAAAACCAATGTTCTAGTCCATTGTTGATCCAACATAGTTCATATGTTCTTGGTTAATAATGGAATAGATACATTGTGAGCATGAGAATGATATGGATTCAATCATTTGTTTGTCAAGAAATTGATATAACACATTCTCATATTTTTTTAGTTTTGATTTTATTTTTCATATAAGTGATTGGAAAAATATTTTCTTGTGTTTATTTAGGTACTAATCATGCCTTCACAATACCAAAAGGATCATCAACTCACCAAACAGTATATGCCTAACCTTTCCGACTTTTGTCACTCAACTCACCTTGCCCATACTTATTCATCCCTTCAATCCTGTTGTTTTCATGAGGGTAGAGTTGTCCAAAAGGATATTAAGGATTATGTCTACATCAAGTCTATGTTTGAAAACATTGGATTTGATTGTTTGTTGAACATTAAGGAAGACATCTATCCTTGATTCCAATTGGAGTTCTTTAGCACATACCCTATCATTGAAAACAACGATGGAATATTTGTTAGGTTCATCTTGAAAGATCAACACATTCAATACTCTCTCGAAGTATTCGGTCAAATTCTTGATGTCCCATTTGTAGGCACTTGTCGCTTCACGGATAAATGAAAGCTTAGTGCTCTCCTTGAATCCAACAATTGTCCTCCAAATGATCATGAGGAAATTGATCTTG
Organism: Glebionis coronaria; assembly: GCA_025667525.1. Classification (NCBI taxonomy): domain Eukaryota; kingdom Viridiplantae; phylum Streptophyta; class Magnoliopsida; order Asterales; family Asteraceae; genus Glebionis; species Glebionis coronaria. The sequence continues at coordinate 536,231,093 of CM046881.1, read as the reverse complement.
ACTTCATTGTTGACATTGTCTCCAAAAAGCGTAATCGACCCGTTAAGAGAAGCCTTCATACTAAGGTACGTTCGGTGAAACGTCATGAGGTTCTCTTAAGAGACCTTAATGATAATATGGTCCAATGGACCAATATCCTTAGGGAAAATGTGTTTTATCTTGGTGGAAACCGGGATCATGTTCCGGCGTGTTTAGTGCATATGTTATATTGCATCTTTACCAACACCAAATACAATTTGGCATATTTTATCGCTCAACGGATCAATTATGCTATTCACAAGCCTAAAACAAACCACCCTTACGCAATGCTTCTCACTCGCCTTTTTAAAAGGGTTGGCCGTGATTTTCTAAATCTTGATCTTTCTCAGTTTCAACCGGTCAAGCGGGTCATGCTACCTATTCAAGAGGTATATAAGAGAAAGACAAGATGTGATCGTAATTCTGACCAACAAGAGTCCAATGATGAGGACATGGACATGCCAACAAGTGATGGTGATGGCATTGGCACAAGTGCTCCCATTGATTCTTCGAGTACTTCTCACCACTCTACAAACTCATTCGTGGATGGTTTAGATGACATTGCTTCCCCTCCTCATCATTCCACTAGTGAAGTTCCTAATAATCTCAATTTAGAAGAACTTTACCGTCAAAATCTTCGAACCCAAGGTGATTTACATGAACACTGGGTTGAGTCAAGGAAGGGAATCAAGTACTTAGGAAACATGATCAAGGGATTGGGCAAGAAGAAAAGATGAAAACTTTGAGTTGTTTCAAAGTATGCATGTTGGTAAACATGTAATGTGATGTTGAACATTTGCTTCCTTTTACCTTATTTTGGTTGTGTACCAACTAATACTACTTGTTTGGATTATTTGTTATTTATCCTAAATAATTGCCTATGCCATTGTGATTATGATTTGCATAGCTTTGTGCATCCTATGTGTTAGTTAGCTTCCTAGATTTTGGTCAGTAGTTAACTTTGGCTTGAAAATCCTTTGGTAAAAATCTGGGCTAACCAAAGTTTGAGGAAGTACCTTTTTTTGAACACCACTGGTCGCGGTTCCTTATAAACCCGCGGTACCTTATTGATAAGTAACCGCCGCCCCTAGATAAGGAACCACCGGCTACTGTGTCCGACAGAATCTTTGCTTTACACTATTTTCCTTAATCTGTGTAAACCTTGCTTGATTCTTTGCAAAAACCTGCACATTTCCTAAACTAGGTTAGCTAAATTCATTGTTCACATAAAATACTTTTAACCCATTACTAGTTTGGATCATCCCCTCACCCTTTTAAACCCACCTTGTTAGCCATGTTCTTCACACATCAAACCATTATTCCTTAAACCTCAAACCTTTCATTTCAAACATGGTTTCTACAAGAAGCTCAAACTCATCCAAAACCTCCACCTCAAAGAAAAATCTTAAGATTAAGATTTAAATAGTTAAACCTAACTCTTCACCCTTTCACACACCCAAGAATGAGATTGTTCCAATTCTCATTTCTTCATCAAACTCACCACCTCTTGCTCCATGCAAGACTTCATCAACCCACGGAACCAACCATTCTCATGGTTCTACCTCCTCTTCATTCCAATCTAGGATGAATGAGCTTTCCTCACCCTTCACTCCAAGTAATCTCTTGGATGTGACTACCCAACCACAACCCATCCAAATCATTCCCATTGTGAATGACTTTGATGATACCTTGGTGACTTCATCATTTACCCCTCCAAACTCACCCTTTTCACCCTTGGAGAGCATACCTCCACACTCACCCACATCACCCTTGGAGAACATACCTCCTCCACCTCCACCTACCTCAAACACTCCCATTTTGGATGTTCCACTTCCCTTCTTTATGGGTGATCCTTACTTCCTTGGGTTCCTAGAAGCTCATTGTTCTCATTGTCCATGTTGCCTCTACAATAACTACATCATTCAAAACCTTAGGATGTAGATGTTGGGACTTCATACGAGGTTGCAAGATTTCTTGCTCACCTTGTTTAACATGCCTCCTCCTAGGAGATGAATGGTGACTTTCTTTAAAAATAGTTTTCAAGAAAATTCAAGCCAAGGAAGATTACTAATCAAGACCTAGTTTTAATTTATCTTTAGTTTAGTTAATTGTTTTTCTTTATTTCCTTTATGTATCTCTTTCATGAGTGTTTTATGAGAATGAATTATGGACTTAGCATTGTGTGTTTCTATCATTAATCAACTTTAATTCCAAATTAAAATTAGACCTAAATCTATCACAACCTCTAAAACTTGACTAAAATTGGTTCAAAATGTTACCTAAATATTTTATCACCCTTTGTCAAGACATTATTGGTGAATGTGTTGCTTTTATACGACCCTTGCATAATTTAGTGCTAATAGAGGTAAAATTCCAAGATTTGCAATTTTTTGAAAAAGTCTTAGTTTTTCTCAAAACCCTGTAAAATCAAGGTTTCAAGTCCACTGCACGCGGCTCCTTAAAGTCGCGCGGTTCTTTAAGTGATAAGGAACCGCCGGTCCCTATAAGGTACCGCGGACAGAAAGTAATTTTATGGCTCGTTTTTGGTCTTCTTTTCATCACCCTATTCCCTGTCAAGATTCCATGTTTACTCAATTTGGCTAAACATTCCTTGACACTTTACATTTGATTTTCAAACCTTTGCCTTGTATACTTTCTTCTTATACCCCCACCTTGAGATTTCATTCTCACACCTCAACAATTCCTAACTCTCCCTTTCATAACCTTGACATTTGATTGTCACAAACCTCCTCACCCAAAGCTTCCTCATCCAAGCTTCCTAAGAAACCGAAAATCTTGGTTAGACCTATTTGGATCAAGAAAAATGAACCATCTTCATCCAAACCACCCAAGAACCCCACCTTCTCTCCAATCAAGTATTAGAATGAGACCTACTCCATTAACCCCATCACTGGAGAACAGGAAAATCTCCCCCCACCACCAAAATCTTTTGACACTCCTCAACTCAATGACCTTTCAACCTTCCCAAACCTCACAAGGCATTGTGAAAACATTACCTACCCACTCTCCTCACCACCCCCAAACCCTAGGTGTGATGGCCTTCCCCCATCAACCGAATTTGTGTTGCATCATGGATCCTCGTGTGCTTGTTGTCGATTTCAACAAATTGAACTTGCTCATGTGTATGAGAAGTTAAATTTTCTTGAATTCCTCCTCACTCGACCTGTGATAATCCGTCAATTTATGATTGATATTTTATTCTAAATATTTATTTGAAAACATTATTTTAATGATACAATATGAACTCACATATTTTTGGGAAGAAATTTGGATTTACGTCTTGAAGTAGCATCGACTACGTTTAAACCGGAGGATTCTACGTTACGTGCTTACGTTTACATACACCGTCTTTGGTGACAGTCCGACATTTCAGAAAATAAATTTATCCGTGAATATTATTTTGGAGTTTTAAATTTGTGTTGGTTCATAAACTCACAAATTTACGAGAAGAGATTAGGACTTACGATTTTATTTTAACGTCCTTTACGACTAAACCGGAAACCTTAGGATTACGTATTTACCTTTTCGAACTCCGTTTTTGATGAGATAATTTTTATTGGATTCGTTTTGTGACGTTGATTCATAATTTATAAGAACGTTTTTCGTAAAACGACCCGAGGGCACGCAAATCGAGGAAACTAGAATCGAGGAGTACCCGTAAATAAATGGGGATGAGACAAGTGGGACACTTGCCCCACCCCCACTCAAAACCGGTTACAACACTACACCTCAACACTTGATGTGTCAAGGTGTTAACTTAGTAGTTACACATGTAACAAGCTTACTTTGTAAGCTAACCAAACCTCAAAACTAGCTACCAAAACAACTCATCTCATTTCCTACATGCAAACCACCCAAATTTCCTCTCTACTCTCTCTATAATGCCGTCCCTACTCCACCTTAAACACCATTTTTGATCAAAATCTAACCACAAAATCCTATGTTATACTTGCATATGTTGAAGCCCTTTTGAAACCCTATTGATTGGTGCAAGTTATAACATCCAAGGAGGAGTTTCCATGGAGTATTAAGGCTGATTTTCCACAAGGAGATTATGAAGCATGGTGGTCATGAAGATGGTCTTGGTGCATCACAAGTTTCTCCATCAAAAATCCATGTTTTGATCAACCTACATCATCATGGTGGTATAAAGATTGTCCTCCTCAACTTCTTGTTATTTTGATTATGTAAACATGTATTTTATTTCCTATTGTATATATTTATGATGATTATATGATGATAAAAATGTTATGTGGGGATTTGTTGTTGATAATCAAGGATAAAAAGGTGAAAAACCATAAGAAACAAGGTTAAAATCTTGGTTAAATTTGATGGCTGTATAAAACAGTAAAGAAGTAAGTCATAAACTGATAAAATGATGAAGTGTAATAGATTTACAGTAAGCTATGGGTCTTGTACACATGTGAAAGTTGGCCACGCAATGGAATCAAAATAATGAGTGAGATATGATCAAAACAAGTTTAGGGTATAAATCTGAAGTTACTGTTTTGGACGATTTTTAGAAAATATTTAGAAGATGATTCAACAGTAGCTATAAAAGAGTTAAATGTAGCACATATCATGTAGTTTATGTGATAAAAATTTGAGCTTCTATCTCCATGTAGAACTCAAGATATGGCAGTTTTGGTGAAGATGAAGTTAAAAATCAGATTTTTGGAAATTAAAGAATAATACTATTATATAAGCACTCACATTTTAATATATAAAATGTAAAATAAAAACCCACTAACTTATAAAACTTATTTATATAAATATATATAAAAGGTTAATCAAATGGATAAATTATATAAATGGTGGTGAAATAATGTTTATAAGTAATAAAAACTATAAACATGATTTTTACGACTTTTTCGGCTATTGCCGTAGAATTAACGTTTTTGTTAAATAAAACTTAGATGGTTGGACCCGTCTAATAAAAACTTTATAAAACTTATATACTGATATATAGACATGTATGACAAGTAAAAACCGATAAAACCCGAACTATAGGGCATACGGACATTAACGAGCTAAGTAAACATATTGGACTAATAATTGGAATAAATAAGATAAAAACTTGTAAAAAGAACTTATTGGACTTAACCCATTTGGGCCCAACTTGAAAGTGTATGTACTGATAATATAAGTACAAGATGGATTAGAATAAGTTAAATAATTTATAATAAGCTTATTGGACTTAAGACACGTAAATGGGTAAAACTAGTAAACTAGTATAAAAGCTATCGACATATAACACTAAAATGAGTAAACGAGAATATGTAAACCCACTTGATCATCATATATATATAATCATCATATGTATACATACTTGTTATTTTTATAAAGTCATTGGACATGAGTCTAAGACCGAGTATTATTTGTCTAGGTTTCCGTGATTGAAGCACGTACCGTACGTCCGAATTGCCGATAACCCGCCTTCCCATATCAACGTGAGTTCATAGCCTCGCACTCTTTTAAATGTTTTATAAATGCTTTATAAACCCGCGAGGGAGATAACATGTTAGTTTCTATAAAAGTTTGGACACCATTTTTCCTGATTGTTTGTTTATTGATTTTGGACCCGAATGATTGAATGACCCGATTGTATGACCCGATAAATGATTAATGGACCCGATAGATGAAATTAAATGGATTATTAAAGTTAGGTTATGTCACTAAAAGTCCCATTATCATGAATTGTGAACTACCGGGAGTTGGTAGACGCTTATGCATTTAATAGTACTATTTGGGGACGATCACCCCAGTTCGCGCCTTGACGGTTGATCCCCGTCGTGCCACATTGATTGGTAAGCGAATTTATGTATGAGAAGATTTCCATAGCGTGACCTTTGTGACGACACGCTACTTTAGATGGGCAAAATTGGTATCGGGTTAGCTACCCGTTGTTGGTTTAGTAAGGTAACAATGTCATGCGGCTTGTAATAATCCAAAACTAACGAAATACTATTAGACGCATCGAATTACGAAGTATTGCCTGACTAGCAATACGGGGTCATACTATTGATATTATGTTTATGTTTTGGTTTTCATAACCATATTCATATAACGGTTTTTATTTGATTTTATACAACGTCATAAGACGTATTGTATGATGTTTTTACGACATTGGCTCGTGTAATGATTTTTAAGGCAAATGCCTATATTATGATTTTCGATAAGGAATTGTATAAAAATGACTTTGGCTATTTTATGGCCTATTACAAAGATTTTTATAAAACGATTTTGGCTATTTTACGGCCTATTACAATGATTTGCACGAATTGATTTTTGGTACTAATTTTATACCAAAGTTATATTGATGGAATTTATTAAACTCTATGAATTCACTCGGCGTTATCGCTGACCTTTTCTTTTAACATGTTTTATCTCAGGTACTTGAAGGTAATTCTCGGGAAGACGACAAGAATTCATGGCCCGCACTTAAACAATATTTTCCATTCAAATACTTTGTAAAACTTTGTATGAAATAAAATGACTTGGGACCTATGTAACATTGACATTTATGAATGGAAATGCTTTATTAATAAACGACGCGATTTTTATGTGTTGTCTATGATGTGAGTAATGTGCTATCCCGTAACACCAACTAGTCTTCCGCTGTACTGAGTTGTATAAATTTGTGGGTGTTACAGTTTGGTACCAAAGCTCTCGTTATAGAGAACGAAAGATTTTTAAAATTAAGGTTTTGAATAAAACTTTTCAAAATCTTTTTACTAAAAACATTTTTCTAAAAATGTCTAAAAATCTTTTGACTATAACGGTGCCGAAGAATTCCCGAGTTACCGACAAGGCCAAGACTGAGAAGTGTTATTTTAATATATATATAACTTGGATTATATATATGATGAAATTTTATTACATGATTGTTTGATGATTATTTTGATTTTTATACGAGGTATTTATACGACGTAGATTGTCACAAGTAACCCTAAATTCCCCTAGTAAATTAATCGAAGCTATTCTCGTAGGAATTCTAGCTATCCTAGATCTAAACCAAGTTGTGGACATTTATGATCCCAACAAATGGTTGATATTCGTAGAAGTGTAGACATTAGTTGATTGTGATATTAGAAAAGAATTGGCGAGATTAAATCTGATATCGATGTCATGACGATCTTTTCTTATAGAGTGGAGTTTGACAAAACGCTACCACCTAGAAAGATGTCATCTGATTCGTTGTCACCCAATTCTTAAATTGAAATCGAAAGGGTGAATGTTGCACTTGAGGCTATTATTGGAACCATTACCCAAAAGCCTCATGCCACTAATACCTTTCCGAGAAGTCTAGTTGAATGATCAAGTCATTTCATATTAATGACTCATTTGATAATTGTTGTTGTAAGAGATATAGGATTGGAAATTAAGTGTTGATTCATATTGAGATTGTATTGCCTTTACAAGGCGGAAGAATAAGATTGAAAGTATTGGAATATGAGTTAGGATATCGAATTGAGTATAAAAGTGGTTGAAACTTGAATAAAGAAAAATTTAACTTGTATGGAAATGAGATTATTAAGAGGAAGTTGTTAAGTTATGTGATTGAATTATAAGGTTTTAATTGATTGTTGATTCGTGTTAAGTGTTGTTCCTAGGCCATTGTCCACTAACGAGGATGCCCAGTGTCCAATAAATAAATTGAAGAAATCTTCTTCTAAATTGGGACCGATGGATCTTCCGGGACAGGTGGGACACCTAATGACTCTTGTAGATTAGTATTCATTGTGGTATCTTTTAAAAATAATCCCTAACTTAACTGAGATATCAGTTGGTAGGATGAGTTCTGAGAATTGTATGACATAGTGACACGTAATGTGTTACGGTACAATTTTGACTTGTTTGTGATTAACGAAAAGAGTACCTTTGATTGCTAAATTCTACATGTATCGATGTTATCTATCTTTTATTGCTTCATCCTAATGTTCGCATTAGTGATGCAACCATTGAACAAGTACTCATCTCTGTTTGAGTTACATTGTGGATTAATCTTTTTGAGTGCCATCGAGATCATGAACCTCATGATTATTTGGCTAAACTCATTTCCTATTATATTGTAGTTAGTTCTTGGTGAACAACTTTTCATCACTCTTTTGCAGATCACTCGTTGTTTCTATAAGATAAAACAGTATGCCTTGAGAAAAATTGAATTTTCATCACTATAAGGATTATTCATAGTGAGATTTATAAGTGATTGTTATTGAAATGAAGCTGTTTATAAAACACTTTGGAAAAACTAATTGTTTTCATAATAAGGAAAATCTTTGTAAATTTATTTTGATTCTTATTTAAGAATTAAGCATGAAAATGTTTTTATTATAAACATGATGATAAAATTTTGACGAACTGAGTATTGCATCGTTAATCTTGAAATTGTATATAGTTGCGCGCCTACATACAATTTGGAATGGACTATGCAAGACTGATTAGTAGTCACCATAAAACTAATGAGTAAACACTACATTTTCGTCGAAGATTGTGAAAGATTAAATTTTATGAGATCTGCAAGAAGTGAAAAATAAGGACATAATGTTAGGGACACCTACATATGTGCCTGTAGCATCTATTCTTCTGAGTCGAAATTACTCATCTGTGGAAATTGTCTTATTTGACAATTGACAATTCTTTCTTGTCCAATTCTCCCGTAGTGAGATTCTTAGGAAAAGTATCTGATTACCGTGTGTTGATACCCGACTGGATGTATCGACATTCCTATCATTTCTTTTGATTTGGTTTCATTTGAATGATCTGGGTAACGATCAGAGGAGCTTTCGAATGCGTACTCAAATTATGAAAACATGGGATATATTCATATTCGTTAAATGTTTTCGTCTGTATCTGATTTGAAATTCTCTCGCGTAGATTATGTGTTGACCTTAATCTTTTAATAGTAGTTGTGTCTCCATATATCCTTGAACTTGTAAAGGATTATGAATTATTATTGGACTTTTGAGAAGTTCACATCTTATCGACGGCAATAAAACTGTAAAGTTGGTAATGCCAGTAGAATGGATTGATTGATTATGACATGACGACATTGTCTTAATTGATGGGAACTCGGATAGAATTCCCCTAAATGATAAGATGTTGATTATCAAAAGTGATCTAAATAATTCTTGATGGATGATTTTATCATGCATTTAGACTTGAAATTATACCGCGAATGGTTGTGAATTAGTCTTAGATATTATAATCTAGAAAGAACCTAATATGAATTTATTAAAAGATGTTTCCATTATCTGAAGCTTTAGTAAGTATTTGTTGGTGAATTACCTAGACTTTCGCCATTAAGGCAAGTAGAAATTGGTATTGATTATATTTCCGGTGCTGCACTTGTGGCTTGTGCACTGTACGTCAGCACCATCTGAATTAAAGGAATTACCGTACAACTGAGAAAGTTGTCGGAAAAAGATTTTATTATACCAAGCATGTCATCCTGAAGAGCTATGGTGATTATCATTCCTTATAATTATAGATTACTGTGAACTGAGTAAATTGACAATCGAAAACAATATCCATAACTCGAAATGGAAGATTTGTTCGATCATTTACAAGGTTTTTGATCCTCAGCATGGTTATCATCAACCTCGCATCTGCGAAAAGGATTATCTATTCCAATCACTACATCCGGTACTTGTAATGAACATTACGAGTTTCACGTGGTGACGTTTGGATTGACTAATACACATGTAGCATTCATAAATTTGGTGAATCACGTGTGTAGGCTGTAATTCGATAAATTCATGCTTGCGATCATTAAGGACAGTTTGTTTATTTATAAGAATAAGAATGAGTTAAAAATTATTTATAAATTGACCTGAATTGGCTGAACCATGAAAACCTGTATCTTAAATATTTAACATGTGATTAAAGACTTAATACTTTACATGATTTAACCGTGTGATTAATAGATAATGGAAGCTATATTGACTTTTCAAAGATTAGAACCATTAACGCTTAGGGATTAAAAACTTAATCCTTTACATAAAATGACCGTTGGATTAATAATGGTAAGATGTATGCATATAGACTCTTCAAAAATTAAGAGCCCTTTTAAGACTTTGGATTTTACCATAAAGAAATAGAAATATGTTTTGACAAATGTTTTAACAAAGGATTTTAAGGGATTATTCCCTTATACACAAACCATTTAACTAAACTTCTGTTTAGGGGTAAATGTTTGTGTATACCTCAAGATAACCTAAGAAGGATTGAGGAAACCATCTAAACCATAACTTGAAATTTGAAACGATAATTTCTGCTTTTCAACTAAGAAAACTTTGACCAAAATATAAACAAAGGTTTTTCGAACATTTGCGGATCTTATTAAATATTTTCAATAAATCAACAAAAATTTTGTTAATTAAATTCAAATTTATTTTTGAACATTTTATATAATTGGTCGAACTAAGAAATTTAAAACTTTTACGTTTACGCTTCATAAAAATTAACTAATAATTATTTAATTAATTATAATAATTATCGACGCTTTAAACGTCGAATTGAGCAAAACTGATAAAAATGATAGTTGAAACGAAACTAAAACTTAGAAAATATAAAGAAGGAATTTTGAATAAATACGGTTATGATATTTATTTCATCAGGAAAGTGAACGTAATTACCGACGCATAATATAGAAAGAATATCTGAGTGAATTGTGGACATGATAATTATATCATAATGAGAAGTGAATATAGATACCGACACATTATGTCGAAAATATTAAAAAAAAAAAACCAATTAGGATGTGTTCCTTATTAATGAAGGTGCAACATAAATTGCCAAACAATTTGAAATATAGCCGATGATTGTAAAAAGGATAATATAGATAATAAAAAGGGATTCGCGACTAATATGAATCATTAAGATTGAGAAGCCGATAGCGCTAATAGATTAAAAGACCGCTTGTGAATGTATAAATATGGAGATAGTGAGATATAGTTATGTTGGAATTTGTAAGTATAAGTATTCTATTTATGTCATTTATAACTAAATGTATCATTGTCCGAAGAAGTTGTACTAATGAAAAATTATGAAGGCAGACATTGCCTCATACTTTAATAAACGTCTAGCTATTGCAAAGGTAATCATCTGAATTTGATTCAATTTGGGTCATCGTCGACAGACTGACCAAATCTGCTAATATCATTTCCCGTCAATGATAAATGCAAAAGAGTTATGTAAACATAGTGTGCCTGTATCAAACATCTTTATCAAGATCCTCGCTTCGCGACGAATTTCTAGAGATTTGCTCAGAAATCATTGAGAACGAACCTTGATGAGAGTACTATGTACCACCCCAATCGAAGGGACGAGGTAAAGTAACGATACAAAGTAATATAAGTGTTGTTTTATGTTTGAATGATTGACCTTTGGTAATAGACCGTATAATCGTTTTCCCTTGGAAAGATTATCATTGATAATCATCGTATTAGGATTGAGATCGAATCTTGTGAGAATCTATATTAGAGCATCTGTAAGCAGGAGTTGAGATGAAGACACCCGACATACACCCATTGTGAGTTGGACGTGTCTTTTAGGTTTAAGGTTTCCTATGATGGCGAACCTATCCTTGCAAAATACCCGACCCGCAAGATCTGAAATGATTGTTGAAATTAGGGTTTGATTATTAACTGCCGATAGTGAGCAAGAGGTTATGTGAATATGAAATGTAGATCTTGAAGTGCCAAATGGGTAGCGAAGTTATGCCAAAATTTTTAACCTTGGAAAAATGAATTCATGATCTGACAAATCATGGGATATAAGTCCCCGTTGTATGGGACCATTGAGATGATATAAAAGATTGGTTTGAAAGGCATATAAGCTGGATCTACCCTAGACTTCAAAGACTACGTGAATTATGTTCGTATATCGAACTTGATGGAATATCTATCAAGTGAGAATCTGATTATTCTTAGTAGAGCTTAGATCGGAGAAAAGTTGCATTCATCAAAAACCCGTGAACATCATGGATAGAGAAAGTAAGTCAACATTAAGCCTGATCTTATTTCCGTAGTTATGTTTGATGAAACTCGCGTATTGTAATGAAGTGCACTTGTGAGAAAAGACCGAATGTGGAGGAAATACCCACATGGCTTTAACTCTATAAGAAGCGAGTAGTAAGGTAAGATGATCTTTGAGGACAAAGATCCTGTTTAGGGGTAAATGCTGTGACAATCCGTCAATTTATGATTGATATTTTATTCTAAATATTTATTTAAAAACATTATTTTAATGATACAATATGAACTCACATATTTTTGGGAAGAAATTTGGATTTACGTCTTGAAGTAGCATCGACTACGTTTAAACCGGAGGATTCTACGTTACGTGCTTACGTTTACATACACCGTCTTTGGTGACAGTCCGACATTTCAGAAAATAAATTTATCCGTGAATATTATTTTGGAGTTTTAAATTTGTGTTTGTTCATAAACTCACAAATTTACGAGAAGAGATTAGGACTTACGATTTTATTTTAACGTCCTTTACGACTAAACCGGAAACCTTAGGATTACGTATTTACGTTTTCGAACTCCGTTTTTGATGAGACAATTTTTATTGGATTCGTTTTGTGACGTTGATTCATAATTTATAAGAACGTTTTTCGTAAAACGACCCGAGGGCACGCAAATCGAGGAAACTAGAATCGAGGAGTACCCGTAAATAAATGGGGATGAGACAAGTGGGACACTTGCCCCACCCCCACTCAAAACCGGTTACAACACTACACCTCAACACTTGATGTGTCAAGGTGTTAACTTAGTAGTTACACATGTAACAAGCTTACTTTGTAAGCTAACCAAACCTCAAAACTAGCTACCAAAACAACTCATCTCATTTCCTACATGCAAACCACCCAAATTTCCTCTCTACTCTCTCTATAATGCCGTCCCTACTCCACCTTAAACACCATTTTTGATCAAAATCTAACCACAAAATCCTATGTTATACTTGCATATGTTGAAGCCCTTTTGAAACCCTATTGATTGGTGCAAGTTATAACATCCAAGGAGGAGTTTCCATGGAGTATTAAGGCTGATTTTCCACAAGGAGATTATGAAGCATGGTGGTCATGAAGATGGTCTTGGTGCATCACAAGTTTCCCCATCAAAAATCCATGTTTTGATCAACCTACATCATCATGGTGGTATAAAGATTGTCCTCCTCAACTTCTTGTTATTTTGATTATGTAAACATGTATTTTATTTCCTATTGTATATATTTATGATGATTATATGATGATAAAAATGTTATGTGGGGATTTGTTGTTGATAATCAAGGATAAAAAGGTGAAAAACCATAAGAAACAAGGTTAAAATCTTGGTTAAATTTGATGGCTGTATAAAACAGTAAAGAAGTAAGTCATAAACTGATAAAATGATGAAGTGGAATAGATTTACAGTAAGCTATGGGTCTTGTACACATGTGAAAGTTGGCCACGCAATGGAATCAAAATAATGAGTGAGATATGATCAAAACAAGTTTAGGGTATAAATCTGAAGTTACTGTTTTGGACGATTTTTAGAAAATATTTAGAAGATGATTCAACAGTAGCTATAAAAGAGTTAAATGTAGCACATATCATGTAGTTTATGTGATAAAAATTTGAGCTTCTATCTCTATGTAGAACTCAAGATATGGCAGTTTTGGTGAAGATGAAGTTAAAAATCAGATTTTTGGAAATTAAAGAATAATACTATTATATAAGCACTCACATTTTAATATATAAAATGTAAAATAAAAACCCACTAACTTATAAAACTTATTTATATAAATATATATAAAAGGTTAATCAAATGGATAAATTATATAAATGGTGGTGAAATAATGTTTATAAGTAATAAAAACTATAAACATGATTTTTACGACTTTTTCGGCTATTGCCGTAGAATTAACGTTTTTGTTAAATAAAACTTAGATGGTTGGACCCGTCTAATGAAAACTTTATAAAACTTATATACTGATATATAGACATGTATGACAAGTAAAAACCGATAAAACCCGAACTATAGGGCATACGGACATTAACGAGCTAAGTAAACATATTGGACTAATAAATAAGATAAAAACTTGTAAAAAGAACTTATTGGGCTTAACCCATTTGGGCCCAACTTGAAAGTGTATGTACTGATAATATAAGTACAAGATGGATTAGAATAAGTTAAATAATTTATAATAAGCTTATTGGACTTAAGACACGTAAATGGGTAAAACTAGTAAACTAGTATAAAAGCTATCGACATATAACACTAAAATGAGTAAACGAGAATATGTAAACCCACTTGATCATCATATATATATAATCATCATATGTATACATACTTGTTATTTTTATAAAGTCATTGGACATGAGTCTAAGACCGAGTATTATTTGTCTAGGTTTCCGTGATTGAAGCACGTACCGTACGTCCGAATTGCCGATAACCCGCCTTCCCATATCAACGTGAGTTCATAGCCTCGCACTCTTTTAAATGTTTTATAAATGCTTTATAAACCCGCGAGGGAGATAACATGTTAGTTTCTATAAAAGTTTGGACACCATTTGTCCCGATTGTTTGTTTATTGATTTTGGACCCGAATGATTGAATGACCCGATTGTATGACCCGATAAATGATTAATGGACCCGATAGATGAAATTAAATGGATTATTAAAGTTAGGTTATGTCACTAAAAGTCCCATTAGCATGAATTGTGAACTACCGGGAGTTGGTAGACGCTTATGCATTTAATAGTACTATTTGGGGACGATCACCCCAGTTCGCGCCTTGACGGTTGATCCCCGTCGTGCCACATTGATTGGTAAGCGAATTTATGTATGAGAAGATTTCCATAGCGTGACCTTTGTGACGACACGCTACTTTAGATGGGAAAAATTGGTATCGGGTTAGCTACCCGTTGTTGGTTTAGTAAGGTAACAATGTCATGCGGCTTGTAATAATCCAAAACTAACGAAATACTATTAGACGCATCGAATTACGAAGTATTGCCTGACTAGCAATACGGGGTCATACTATTGATATTATGTTTATGTTTTGGTTTTCATAACCATAATCATATAACGGTTTTTATTTGATTTTATACAACGTCATAAGACGTATTGTATGATGTTTTTACGACATTGGCTCGTGTAATGATTTTTAAGGCAAATGCCTATATTATGATTTTCGATAAGGAATTGTATAAAAATGACTTTGGCTATTTTATGGCCTATTACAAAGATTTGTATAAAACGATTTTGGCTATTTTACGGCCTATTACAATGATTTGCACGAATTGATTTTTGGTACTAATTTTATACCAAAGTTATATTGATGGAATTTATTAAACTCTATGAATTCACTCGGCGTTATCGCTGACCTTTTCTTTTAACATGTTTTATCTCAGGTACTTGAAGGTAATTCTCGGGAAGACGACAAGAATTCATGGCCCGCATTTAACAATATTTTCCATTCAAATACTTTGTAAAACTTTGTATGAAATAAAATGACTTGGGACCTATGTAACATTGATTTTATGAATGGAAATGCTTTATTAATAAACGACGCGATTTTTATGCGTTGTCTGTCATGTGAGTAATGTGCTATCCCGTAACACCAACTAGTCTTCCGCTGTACTGAGTTGTATAAATTTGGGGGTGTTACACGACCTCCTCTCAAAGTTTTCGTTCCCGTGGACAAAACTTTGAATGATGCATCGTCGTCTTATTTTTCCAACTAAAGGGCTACACTCCCTTGGAGTCAATAAAACTTTAGTTGTTTTAGAGTCATTAGTGTTTTTAAGCAATCTTGGAAAATTATCACTATTAGACTAGCTTATGCTTTGTGGTTTATTTTTCCATATCTTTTGCTTTAGATACTCATATTCTGTGTATGACTATCTACTTTGTTTGTCATTTTCATATTTATGTAATGTGAAATCTTTGTGTTATGTTTGTTTTCTTTATTTGATGATTCTCTCTTCCTTTTGAGTTGATCGTGGTTAATCTTTATAATTGTTTATGGGTGATTCCATCAATTCTAAATTTTAACCCATTGACAAATTTATCATCTTCATTGGTTGGATGTTTCTTTTCTACCTCCATTCCACCAATTGAATCTTGATTTTGTCATTTACCTCTTTGGACATACTTAGCAAATACTTGCTTCTAATTTGAGATTTCTTCTCCTTCTCCCTCTCAAGTTACTTAGTAGGTAGTGATCATATATACATTGGTGTTTCTTTCCTTTCTACTAACCTTTGTGTAGCATGTCACCTTAGCTCATACACTTGGTACCCCAAGCAAGGGGAGAAACCACCAAGGGGGAGCTACTAGCAAAGTCCGGATATCTTCAAAGACTTGTGCTTACCTTTTTGCTACGACAAAGGGGGAGAAATGATAGTGATAAACTCGTTAATAATTCGATATTTTGTGTTTCAACGTAAATGAGTTTATAGTTTGTCGTAATCAAAAAGGGGGAGATTGTTAATGCAAGTGATGCCTAAAAATATTATTAGTGTTAACTAATCTTTCTTAGTTTTGATCACAACAAACTATTCAACACATTTAGTATAAAACACAAAACGGATTATTTAACTAACACTATCATCAAGGTAATAATCATATCACTAACTTTTCTTAATCATACTTAGTGATCATCAAAGTGATTATCCTTAAAACTCACTTTTGTTAATATGACAAAAGATTTTTTAATAAACTTTCTTTTTAAGAAAATGTTTTATTAAAATGGAAAATGTAAATTTGAAAATGGCATATTCCATATGCCATAAGAATATCATTTGAAGGTTTAAAAAAACCTCAGATATTCCTACCCTACTAAAAGACAAAAAAGGGAGCGGACTCTACTGGGCGGTACCTTAAATAGCTAGGCGGTTCCTTAGCGATATGGAACCGCCGGCTAGTTAAGGATCCGCGTCCAAATAGCCGTTGGACTTTGTCTTCTATAAATAGTGGATCAAATCTCATTTTCCAATAAGCCTCTTGGACGTTTTTCTCAGCCCCCTTTCTCTTTTCTATAGCATAATCATTGGTAAATGATCACTTAATGTGTTAACTAAGTTTACATATGATTATCCTCTTGATCCCCTCCTTTACCTTGTCCAATGAGAAGATCACCCACTCACTAGTGTTGTGATAAAGATGAATCCATGAATTAGTCATGTTCATCATGTTAGCCTTTTTATTTTTGTTGATCCATTTGTATTTATGAAATACTTGGACTAGTTGTGTTTATCCAAGCTATTTGTGAATACTTGGATTTGTTGTGTACATCCATTGCATATGTGTTTGCTTGGATTTGTGTTGTGTAGATCCAAGCTACATGTGTGTACTTAGATATGTCTAGTTGAGTTGTAATAGATTTGTGTAGTAGTTCTCACTAAACTATAAAGTGATGTGGTTGTGTCTTGTGAGTTCTCACTAAACTTGAAAGTGATTAGTAGTTGTGTTGTGTGAAGTTCTCACTTAGCTTCAAAGTGAAGAGTCGTGAAGATTGGTTCTAGCTTTGGATTAGAACTCGACATCTAGCCTTGTGTCGTAAAATGGTGAAGTAGGCAACGTTGTGTAGATTGGTCCTAGCTAATGATTAGGTCTCGACATTTAGCTTAGTGTCAGAAAATAATGTAAGCGACGATGTAAGGCTTTCTCCGCCAAGAAGGGAGCTTGTGGATATAGTGGAAATCTCGAGTAGGTGTACTCGAGGAGTGGAGTAGAAACGAGGATAGTGCCTCGTTGTCGAACCACTATAAATCTTGGTGTCTTGTCACTAGGTTGTCTCTTTCCTTACTCTTTACTTATTTCATTATCATTATACTTACCTATTATCATTGCTAATGCATTTGAATTGAACCTAATCATTATGCAACTTAGCTTCAAGTAAAAGATAGTTTTTTTTTTTTTTTTTTTTTTTGGTAACCGTGATTTCCGACTCATTGGCCGACTAATCCACGGGGTTTGAGCCCACCGCCACACAGACTCAAACCAGGTAAAGCCCTCCCTTTTCAGGAGGTTGGCGTGGCCACTTCAAGGTTGTTTGCACCTGGTGGGAATTGAACTTGAGACCTTACACACTTTGGAGTGATAGCCACAAATCTTTTTGCCACTAGGCCACCCTTGAGTGGTTAGTAAAAGATAGTTTTGATACACACTTAATTCAAAGTAATTTAAATTAGGTGACTAATAGAAGAGAAACTATTCAACCCCCCCCCCCCCCCCCTTCTAGTTTCTACACATTATTTTTCGACACTAAGCTAAATGTCGAGACCTAATCTTAGCTAGGACCAATCTACACAACGTCGCCCACTTCACTCTTTTATGACACAAGACTAGATGTCGAGTTCTAATCCAAAGGTAGAACCAATCTTCACAATGTTGCCTACTTCACCATTTTCCGACACAAGGCTAGATGTCGAGTTCTAATCCAAAGCTAGAACCAATCTTCACGACTCTTCACTTTGAAGCTAAGTGATAACTTTACACAACACAACTACATATCACTTTATAGTGTAGTGAGAACTCAAAAGACACAACCACATCACTTTATAGTAGGGCTGAGCACGGCAGACCCAAAACCGACCCGGACCGGAAAACCGGACCGGACCGGACCGAACCGAACCGGACCGAACAATTTTGGTCCGGTCCTCGGTCCAGGGTTTTGGACGAATTCGGTCCTCGGTCCGGTCGGTCCGGTCCGGTCCGGTTCGGTCTTACCAAAATCTTGTCAAATATGTCTAACAGGACCAGACCGGACCGAGGACCGAACCGGACCGGACCAACCCGGACCGGACGGGACTATTTCGGTCCGGTCTCGGTCCGGGGTTTCGGACCATCTCGGTCCTCGGTCCGGTCCGGTCTTGGCCGGTCCGGTCCGGTCCCGGACCGATGCTCAGCCCTACTTTATAGTTTAGTGAGAACTCACAAGACACAACCACGTCACTTTATAGTTTAGTGAGAACTAACAAAACTAATTACAATTCAACTAATTATATCTAAGTACGCACATGTAGCTTGGATCTACACAACATAAATCCAAGCACACACATGTGCAATGAATGCACACAACTCTAATCCAAGTATTTACAAATAGCTTGGATGAACACAATTAGTCCAAGTATTCACAAATACATTGGATCTACACTAGACACAAATAAACAAATGATGAACATGACTAGATCTTTAGGAGAAGGTGATCTTCATCAATGCTACATCTTTAATCACATCACAAGTGTGTGAGTGATCTTCTCTTTGTACAAGGTAAAGAAGGAGATCAATAGGATAATCATGAGTAAACATACTTAACACATTAAGTGATCATTTACAAATGACTAGGATTAGATAAGAGAAAGAAGGCTGAAGAAGATGTCCAAAAAGGGTTGATGAGAATGCAGATTTAATCCACTATTTATAGGACAAAACATCCAACGGCTATATCTGCCCACGGTTCCTTATTGGAGCCCGTGGTTCGTTATTGATAAGGAACCGCCGTAGGTGCTAAGGTACCGCCGGCGTAGAGTCCGCTCCTTTTTGTCTTTTAGTTAATTTGAAATATCTGAGGCTGTTTAAACCTTCAAAGGATATTCTTATGGCATTTGGAATATGCCTTATTCAAATTTGCATTTTCATTTTAATAAAACATTTTCTTAAAAATAAAGTTTATTAAAAATCTTTTGTTATGTTTGACAAAAGTATGTTTTAAGGCTAATCACTTTTATGATCACTAAGCATGATTAAGATATGTTAGTGTAATGATTATTACCTTGATGATAGTGTTTGTTAGATAATTCGTTTTATGATTGTGTTTGACAATAATGCTCTTAGGTGGTAGTCTGTATAGCCAATACCTAGCACCTCCCTCTAGGGAGAACTGAATCAAGATCAACTTAATGGCATCATGAGGAACCCTATTGTACTTAAGTGTATTGCAAACGGATAGAAACTTCTTGATATGATCATGGGGATCATCATTGGTCTCCCAAAAAAAGGTGTATTAGAAACCAAGGTAATCATAGATGTCTGGTGTTTGCGGGTATCTCGGGTATAACAATGGCATCGGCATATCCTTGAACATTTGATTGGAGGTGCTCCATCAATGGTCTATTGTCAACGGCGGCCATGGCTTCTTGTGTGTTGTTCAAAGCACGACTCGGGATCGGCTTGATGGACGGTGTTGTTCTTACTCTTTCTATTTTTCTTCCTTTTGGGAGGAAGGGGTTGTACACCAAAATGTATTTGTGCACGCCCTCGAGTGAGCATGCAACTCAAATCAAGGAGTGAGAGAGAAGCTCTCGTTCGACTTTAGAAAAGAAGGGATTATCCTTTCCGATGTTCAATAAGTAATATCCACAAGAAAGTATAGTATATGTAAGTAATACTTGGGTGGCAAAACCCTCAACCAAGCTTTCCTTCTAAGAATACTCACTAGTGAACGGGGGGGTTAGGTGGCGCGAAGCACTTAAGTACTTATTAACCCTTAGACGACATTTTATAGCACATCTCCTTTCTATTCACTTTGTAGTTTGTATTCTTCGAATTCTTGCCTATTGGAAGTATTTATCTATTTTTGCCTTAATTAAATTTGATCGATACACGTGTCAAGGACTGGAATGCTCCCGAACACGGTGTATTGCAAAAGCAATACTTATGGAAGTATGTGTATTGAGTGTTCGTAATATATCAAAAATATTTTTGTATTTATTGGGTTTTTTAAGAAAAATACTATATGTACGTAAAAACGATGAAACCGATATATACAATATATTTTTGGGTGTAATCTTTTAGGAAAAAGATTACTTTTTGGATTTTTTATTTTTTTGGTTCAATTCTTTAGGAAAAGAATTGATTTTGTAGTTTTTTTTAGTTTTTATATTTTTATATTTTTGATTTTTTTGTCTTTTGGATTTATGATACATAAAAGGAACGCTCACGAGGTGAACGGATCCCAAAATCCAATCGAAACCGTCAATCAATAGTCTCTCGTAATGTCATGAACCGGCAGCGGCGCCATTTAATATTTGAGTATTTTGCAAGTTCGTTTTTTCTCGACTCAAGACAAATAGAAAGGCCCACTAATATCAAGTTAAAATTGTTTTTGGTTGTTAAAAGATTATTTAGAGGGTGTTTGGTTAAGCTTATGAATGAGGTTAGGCTTATATTATGTAAGCTATTTATAGCTTATATATAATGAGCTCATAAGCCTTTAATAAGTGTTTGGTTTAGCTTTTATAACTAATAAAGTAGAATGACTAAAAAGTACATAAAAATAAAATGGGTATAATGAATTAAATGAGGGTATAAAAGTCTTTTAATATAATATTTATATATAAGTCTACACCTCCTTAGAAAAGCCACAAAGTTTTGGCTTACCAAAACCCTCTTATATAAGCTTATAAGCCAAGTTATATAAGCTTAACCAAACACTTGTTTCGACTTATTTAACACATATAAGCTAATAAGCTTATAAGCCTATTATATAAGCTTAACCAAACACCCTCTTAGATATTATGTCTATTTCAATCAACACGTAAAAAATAGAAAATATTATAGCTCTATATAACCGTAAAACAAATTGCAAATACCACTTAAATTTTACAAAGTACAAGTATTTAATGCATAAGTATAAAACTGCTTGAAATGTAACTGAAATGAAAATATAGGGACTAAATATGCAAAATTAGAAAGTATAGGGACCAAAAGTGAAAAATATAACAAACTAGAACAACTAACTAACAAATTCTCAAACTGCCTAACAAAATGTGTAACTAATCAAAATATCAGTACTAGTAAATGAAAACCCTAGAAAAGTTAAATTTCAAAGCTGATTAGCAAGAGTATGAAAAATTAAGGACCAAAGTGCAATTAAAACAAACTTTCTAACAAAAACGGGCTACTACACTTGAATAAGCTCGTTTGAGCTTATTAATCCACCAAAATGGTTCTGGTTTTCTTTAAAATGCTTAAAATCAAGATTAAGCTAGACCTGCAAAAGGATTTTGACTAAAAGCTTTTAAATCTCTGGATTGCTTATTCCAATAAGCTCACAATAAGCTAAAAACAAATCCAGACATCCACTAACTGATTTTTTTGTTGAAAATGATTAAACAAGTTGTGAGAAGCTTGGAATGTCAATTGGTTTTGAAAATGGTTAAAAGAATAAGCTGGAATTTGAAATAAGCCAAAAGTGCTTATTTTGACCAAGTTTGACCAAAAATTCCCAAAAGCTCAAATTCACATAATCAACTTAGGACATGTTTGCAAAGGCTTTTGTGAAAGAAAATTGGGTGACTAATGAAAAGGATTAAGAGAACTGATGCTAACAGATTGCAAAGATTACAGAGAATGCACTTTGCTCAAGTGCTTATTAATAAGCTAATTTCTAGCTTAATACTGAAAACTGTATGGTTTCCTTATAAAGAATGAAAGTTTGTATGATAAGCTACAAATGGAAACAGGTTTCAGCTGAAATAATCCACTAACAAACAAATGCCATTGAATCAAAAAGTGCTTGTTTTTACTGAAATCCTTTTTCAAATAATAACCCAAACATTTTGTTAGTCAATTGCCTGTTTGACCTTTGTTTTGACTACAAAACTTTACCAAAAGACTCACACTCACTTTTTGAGTGTAATTGAGCTTAAAAGAACAGGTTTTAACAACTGATTCTCCAAAATGATCTTAATCCAAACACCACTTTAAAATCTTATAAGAACTTTTGTGAAGACTTTTTAAGCACAAGTATTTGACAGCTAATGGCACTTATCAAACTTTGTTAAGGGAATGAAATGAACCAGTTTGAAGTCAAAAATAAGCAAGTTTACATGAAAGACAACTAAGTGAGTTACTGATGAACTATTGACTGATGAAAATCGATTTTGATCAAGTAAAAACTGAATTAAAGCTATCAATCTATTAGTAGACTATCAGATTACCAAAATCACATAACAAGTTCACTAACACATCCACAATTCAGCATTTATAAGCTATAACTAGGAATTTAGCATGCACGGACAATTGAGAGGAACTTTAAACAAGTAAATGTGTTCCTTTGAGCTAGATGTCACCACTGATGGAGTAGAGGAGAGCTGAGCTCTCTATTATCAACTAGAACATCATGAATTAACCACCAAACACCATCATAGCATCATCATCTACTGGCAATGATCTCCCCTGCTTCAAACTGCTGAAATGGATATGGAATGAACTCAAAATGATTCTGAACCAGCTACAGTCTTCAAATCAACATCAAAATCATTTCATTGATCATGAATGATCAAAAGAATCTCAATAGTAACAAGTTTGAATGATTATACAGGTATGAGATTAAGAGTAGAGTGAAAGTGAAAACTGAAGTTCATTAATGGAGGTAAAGTTTGTTACAGAGTGGTTACAACTAAATAACTAACTCTTAAGTGATCAATCACTTAAGAGTAGGTTTAACTAAATTGCTAAGTGAAAAAGAGAGAGAACTTATCAAGTGTGTGAAATTTACACACGCTAACTACATGTCCAAAATGAAGGCTAAACTGGGTATTTATAGAGGTTGGGATGTAGTCAGTTGGAGGTTGGTGACGTGTTGCAACCAATGGTGAGCTTACACGTGGCTTGAATCTTCCAATTGTTGATAGCCGCTGAAGAACTTGAATTGGGGGTTTTTGATTAAGTAACTTTCAGGATAATTGGTTGATGAGGTTGTCTTCCTCTCTTGATTTGGAGCAACTTTGATGTTTACATCTTGATCTGAAATGCACTCTTGCTCATATTCGTCCGTGGGCTTGTTATAGTTTGAATGTGCCAGGTGGCATGTTGTGATTTGATAAGAGAGAAGGAAACGGATCATTATCCAATTTCTTATTTTCTATTGGTGGAGAGAGTGTGAGTGCGTTGCACTATTTTGATTTGGTTATAATTAATGTGTCGGCTGCTAGTGGGTTGCCTTGGCCATAGTGTAATCCATGTGAAAGAAATACTTGTCTCCCATTGGTTGAAATAGCTTTCACTTGGATCAAACCAAACTTGATAGCAAATTTTCATGTTTAGTTCTTGTAGTTAGGCAAAATAGGATTTTAAGCTCCAAGCTTTATTTCTTTGACATTTTTGGTCCTTCCAACTTCAATCATGTTCAAAAATCATCCTTTGACTTGTTGACTTGAGAGTTGACCATATTTGACTTTGTTCTTGACTTTTGCATAATTACACTTTTAGTCCCTCATCTTTGAAAGTTGTCAAGAAATGTCCTTTGTCTTTGCAAGGCTTCTCACTTTTCATCCTCCTTTTGTCTTTTCTTCATCATTAAGGCTTGATATCACTTGTTTGCTTCAAATTTATATCTTTATTACCTACACAAGCACAAACAACAAAACATACCCATAATACTACTTTTATGAATAAAATTAGGTATTTTGTTTTGTGTTTTAGGGTGATTTATGATATTATTGATATGAGATTTCACTCATATCAGTTATCATCTATTTTGGGTACTCAGGATGTATTGCTATCTTCAGGCGTTTTTCCACGATCGGGGTCGTTTCTAAAATCACGGATGGTTTGTTCACCATTGCACACTCAGTTGGTATGGCTATTGCATTGTGTAGTGTAAGCACCCCTCCATTTGCTAGAAAATTGATCATCCTGTGAGCAGTTGATGACACTGCCCTTAGTTGGCATATATAGGGCCTTTTGATGATTACAATGTATGGTGAATGTGACCGTATTATCATAATATTCATTGAGTCTGTTATTGAATGTTCTTCGTCCCCTATTGTTACTTGTAACTCTATCTATCCTACGGGCCACATGGTTTACCCACTAAATCCTACCAAGGAGGTTGTAGCTAGGACCATTTGTTTCTTGATTTATGACCAGAGGCGATTGAAGCAATGACCATATATTATTTTGGAGGTTGAACCTCCGCCCACATATACTTTGTGGAACGCAGTATCCTCTTATCTCCATCTCTATTATCATAGATTCTTATCTGGCTTCTGATCCATCAAGTGGTAGGAAAGATATTATGGGTTTGGGGAGAAGCTTTTTGTCACTTTCTGTCCTACGGTCCTTTATCTTGAGTGTACCATAAGAATGGCTACAACTTTGCCTTTTTTAGATGAGTTATCTGTATTTTCTTTCTTTATCTATCGAGGTAATTTTTCGTTTCTGGATAGTTCCTTAATTTGCTTGTTTAGGTGTGTGCACTCATTAGTGTCATGCCATATATCTTTGTGAAATTTGCAAAATTTATCTCCCTTTAATTCTTCTACCGGGATAGTCATGGGAGGCGATGTTTTGAGTCTTCCTCTTTCGAGTGATTGGATCTCCGTAGGTGTTTTAAGGAATGTAAACATGTTGTTAACATGTTCCGATCTCTTTAGGTTCCGGAGATTGGATTTTTTATTGAAGCCTCGCTTCTAACTTCTCTCTTGTTCTCATTAGGAGTTGGACTTCCTTCTGGGCTTGTTTGCTTCCGTTGTTTCTTTTTTGAGGAAGGCTTCTGTTTCTCTCATTACTTCCTTCATTGTTTTAGGTTCTTTGTCACTGAGACACTGAATCAGCCTGAGGTTTGTTATATCTGGCATGAATCCTGAGATTTTTGTGTGTTTTGGGACGATCTCATCGTATGTGCTCTCAATCTTGAATCGTTCGATGAAGTCTTCGGTAGACTCGCCTTTTTTCTACTTTATATGATGAAATTCTATTGGGTCTTTTATATGATGGCGGTAATTTGCTAGGAACATTGCTCTTAGGTCATCATAACTGTCGATTATTTCCAATGAAAGGTTGTTGAACCATGTTTTGGCGTTGCCGATGAGTGTGGATTTGAACATGTGGCACCATGTTGGCATGAACCATCTTTATACCATGGCCAGCGCCTGAAAAATCATCACGTGATCGTCTGAGTCTCCGCAACCATTATATGCCTTGACTTGTTCAGTTACTCGCGGGTCTTTCTGTGGGGTTTAAAGTTCCTTATGCGGTGGGTGAACAAGTCAGCATCCCCGCACGACCATGGTTGAGACAGACCTTCTTGTTCTGTATTTGATTTCTTCTTTTTTGAGTTCCAGTGTCCGCTGTCGCTTTCTTTCGTTTTAGAGTTTTGCTCGTACCTTCGTGGCATAGTATTTTCACAGTGTGCTCTATTTGTGGCGGATTTTATCTTTTTTTGTAACTTTTCTAGTCGGAGATTATGTTTCTCATAGTATTCATTTACGGTTTTCGTGTGCTTGCCCATTTCTTTGATGTTTTTATGTGCCTCCGGGGTTGAATGGTACGGTAACCGGTCTCCGAGGGTCTTTCCGGATAGATTTCTCTTCATTCCGACAAGTCTGTTGAAGACTCCTCCATCTTTTGGGCCTAACCTTGTAAAGACCGTGCTTTTCCCTCAATCTTGTAGGTTAGGGGATCCCCAACTTACTCGTGAGAAGACACTCTAGCTTTGTCGGGGGCTATCAAGTCTGTCCAGGGACATTGATCTTTGACACCTCTGCGTTTCACCTGTTCCGTGAGTCAGGGACTCAGAATAATAGGGGGATTTTCTTGCCTTGTGATTCTTCTTTGAGCTTTAGCCGCAATGTGAGCGGTCTTTTAGAGATGTCGACTTTTGTTTATGTTGTTCTTCTTCATAAAGCTTGTCTACGACATGAGGCAGTAGTTGATGGTAATATTCTTCGCATAATTCTTTGATTTTGGCATTGGACGCTCGCTTATCAAGACTTCCCGCGCTTCGATCAGCTTCTTCCGCTATCATGTTCCACACGGCGGACGTGTGTGGGATAGGGGACTTTCTTGCCGAGTTTCTCATTTTGGAATGAGATATTTAGAACGTAGTTGTAGAAACTAGAGGGGGGGTTGAATAGTTTCTCTTCTATTAGTCACCTAATTTAAATTACTTTGAATTAAGTGTGTATCAAAACTATCTTTTACTTGAAGTTAAGTTGCATAATGATTAGGTTCAATTCAAATGCATTAGCAATGGTAATAGGTAAGTATAATGATAACGAAATAAGTAAAGAGTAAGGAAAGAGACAACCTAGTGACAAGACACCAAGATTTATAGTGGTTCGACAACGAGGCTCTATCCTCGTTTCTACTCCACTCCTCGAGTACACCTACTCGAGATCCACAAGCTCCCTTCTTGGCGGAGAAAGCCTTACATCGTCGCTTACATTATTTTCCGACACTAAGCTAAATGTCGAGAGCTAATCATTAGCTAGGACCAATCTACACAACGTTGCCTACTTCACCATTTTACGACACAAGGCTAGATGTCGAGTTCTAATCCAAAGCTAGAACCAATCTTCACGACTCTTAACTTTAAAGCTAAGTGAGAACTTCACACAACACAACTACTAATCACTTTCAAGTTTAGTGAGAACTCACAAGACACAACCACATCACTTTATAGTTTAGTGAGAACTACTACACAAATCTATTACAACTCAACTAGACATATCCAAGTACACACATGTAGCTTGGATCTACACAACACAAATCCAAGAAAACACATATGCAATGGACGTACACAACAAATCCAAGTATTCACAAATAGCTTGGATGAACACAACTAGTCCAAGTATTTCATAAATACAAATGGATCAACAAAAATAAAAAGGCTAACATGATGAACATGACTAATTCATGGAGTCATCTTTATCACAACACTAGTGAGTGAGTGATCTTCTCATTGGACAAGGTAAAGGAGGGGATCATGATGATAATCATATGTAAACATACTTAACACATTAAGTGATCATTTACCAATGATTATACTATAGAAAAGAGAAAGGGGGCTGAGAAAAACGTCCAAGAGGCTTATTGGAAAATGAGATTTGATCCACTATTTATAGAAGACAAAGTCCAACGGCTATCTGGGCGCGTATCCTTAACTAGCCGGCGGTTCCATATCGCTAAGGAACCGCCTAGCTATTTAAGGTACCGCCCAGTAGAGTCCGCTCCCTTTTTTATCTTTTAGTGGGGTAGGAATATCTGAGGTTTTTTAAACCTTCAAAGGATATTCTTATGACATATGGAATATGCCATTTTCAAATTTACATTTTCCATTTTAATAAAATATTTTCTTAAAAAGAAAGTTTATTAAAAAATCTTTTGTCATATTAACAAAAGTGAGTTTTAAGGATAATCACTTTGATGATCACTAAGTATGATTAAGAAAAGTTAGTGATATGATTATTACCTTGATGATAGTGTTAGTTAAATAATTCGTTTTGTGTTTTATACTAACTGTGTCGTATAGTTTGTTGTGATCAAAACTAAGAAAGATTAGTTAACACTAACAATGTTTTTAGGCATCACTTGAATTAACAATCTCCCCCTTTTTGATTACGACAAACTATAAACTCATTTACGTTGAAACACGAAATATCGAATTATTAACGAGTTTATCACTATCATTTCTCCCCCTTTGTCGTAGCAAAAAGGTAAGCACAAGTCTTTGAAGATATCCGGACTTTGCTAGTAGCTCCCCCTTGCTTGGGGTATCAAGTGTATGAGCTAAGGTGACATGCTACACAAAGGTTAGTAGAAAGGAAAGAAACACCAATGTATATATGATCACTACCTACTAAGAAACTTGAGAGGGAGAAGGAGAAGAAATCTCAAATTAGAAGCAAGTATTTGCTAAGTATGTCCAAAGAGGTAAATTATAAAATCAAGATTCAATTGGTGGAATGGAGGTAGAAAAGAAACATCCAACCAATGAAGATGATAAATTTGTCAATGGGTTAAAATTTAGAATTGATGGAATCACCCATAAACAATTGTAAAGATTAACCACGATCAACTCAAAAGGAAGAGAGAATCATAAAATAAAGAAAACAAACATAACACAAAGATTTCATATTACATAAATATGAAAATGACAAACAAAGTAGATAGTCATACACACAATATGAGTATCTAAAGCAAAAGATATGGAAAAATAAACCACAAAGTATAAGCTAGTCTAATAGGTTGATGGGGGAAGGCCTTTAGTTGGAAACACTAACGACTCTAAAACAACTAAAGTTTTATTGACTCCAAGGGAGTGTAGCCCTTTAGTTGGAAAAATAAGACGATGATACATCATTCAAAGTTTTGTCCACGGGAACAAAAACTTTGAGAGGAGGTCGAGTGAGGAGGAATTCAAGAAAATTTAACTTCTCATACACATGAGCAAGTTCAATTGAAATCAACAACAAGCACACGAGGATCTATGATGCAACACAAATTCGGTTGATGGGGGAAGGCCATCACACCTAGGGTTTGGGGGTGGTGAGGAGAGTGGGTAGGTAATGTTTTTACAATACCTGGTGAGGTTTAGGAAGGTTGAAAGGTCATTGAGTTGAGGAGTGTCAAAAGGTTTTGGTGGTGGGGGGGAGATTTTCCTTTTCTCCTGTGATGGGGTTAATGGAGTAGGTCTCATTCCAATACTTGATTGGAGAGAAGGTGGGGTTCTTGGGTGGTTTGGATGAAGAGGGTTCATTTTTCTTGATCCAAATAGGTCTAACCGAGATTTTCGGTTTCTTGGGAAGCTTGGATGAGGAAGCTTTGGGTGAGGAGGTTTGTGACAATGAAATGTCAAGGTTATGAAAAGGAGAGTTAGGCATTGTTGAGGTGTGAGAATGAAATCTCAAGGTGGGGGTATAAGAAGAAAGTATACAAGGTAAAGGTTTGGAAATCAAATGTAAAGTGTCAAGGAATGTTTAGCCAAATTGAGTAAACATTGAATCTTGACAGGGAATAGGGTGATGAAAGAAGACCAAAAACGAGCCATAAAATAACTTTCTGTCCGTGGTACGTTATAGGGACCGGTGGTTCCTTATCACTTACGGAACCGCGCGACTTTAAGGAGCCGCGTGTAGTGGACTTGAAACCTTGATTTTCCAGGGTTTTGAGAAAAACTAAGTCTTTTCAAAATATTGCAAATCTTGGAATTTTACCTCTATTAGCACTAAACTATGATAGGGTTGCATAAAAGCAACACATTCACCAAGAATGTCTTGACAAAGGGTGACAAAATATTTAGGTAACATTTTGAACCAATTTTAGTCAAGTTTTAGAGGTTGTGATAGATTTAGGTCCAATTTTAATTTGGAATTAAATTTGATTAATGTACACATAAAGATAGAAACACACAATGCTAAGTCCATAATTCATTCTCATAAAACACTCATGAAAGAGATACATATAGGAAATAAAGAAAAACAATTAACTAAACTAAAGATAAATTAAAACTAGGTCTTGATTAGTAATCTTCCTTGGCTTGAATTTTCTTGAAAACTATTTTTAAAGAAAGTAACCATTCATCTCCTATGAGGAGGCATGTTAAACAAGGTGAGCAAGAAATCTTGCAACCTCATATGAAGTCCCAACATCTCCATCCTAAGGTTTTGAATGATGTAGTTATTGTAGAGGCAACATGGACAATAAGAACCATGAGCTTCTAGGAACCCAAGGAAGTAAGGATCACCCATAAAGAAGGGAAGTGGAACACCCAAAATGGGAGTGTTTGAGGGAGGTGGAGGTGGAGGAGGTATGTTCTCCAAGGGTGATGTGGGTGAATGTGGAGGGATGCTCTCCAAGGGTGAAAAGGGTGAGTTTAGAGGGGTAAATGGTGAAGTCACCAAGGTATCATCAAAGTCATTCACAATGGGAATGCTTTGGATGAGTTGTGGTTGGGTAGTCACATCTAAGAGATTACTTGGAGTGAAGGGTGAGGAAAGCTCATTCATCCTAGATTGTAATGAAGAGGAGGTAGAACCATGAGAATAGTTGGTTCCATGGGTTGATGAAGTCTTGCATGGAGCAAAAGGTGGTGAGTTTGATGAAGAAATGAGAATTGGAACAATCTCATTCTTGGGCGTGTGAAAGGGTGAAGAGATAGGTTTAGCCATTTTAATCTTAATTTTAAGATTTCTCCTTTGAGGTGGAGGTTTTGGATGAGTTTGAGCTTCTTGTAGAAACCATGGTTGAAATGAGAGGTTTAAGGTTTAAGGAAGAATGGTTTGATGTGTGAAGAACATGGCTAAAAAGGTGGGTTTAAAAGGGTGAGGGGATGATCCAAACTAGTAATGGGTTAAAAACATTTTATGTGAACAATAAATTTAGCTAACCTAGTTTACGAAATGTGTAGGTTTTTGCAAAGAATCAAGCAAGGTTTACACAGATTAAGGAAAATAGTGTAAAGCAAAGATTCTGTCGGACACAGTAGCCGACGGTTCCTTATCTAGGGGCGGCGGTTCCTTATCAATAAGGTACCGCGGATCGATATGGAACCGCGACCGGTGGTGTTCAAAAATGGTACTTCCTCAAACTTTGGTTAGCCCAGATTTTTACCAAAGGATTTTCAAGCCAAAGTTAACTACTGACCAAAATCTAGGAAGCTAACTAACACATAGGATGCACAAAGCTAAGCAAATCATAATCACAATGGCAATCATTTAGGATAAATAACAAATAATCTAAACAAGTAGAATTTAGTTAATACACCACCAAGATAATAATAATAAAAATTGTTCAACATTACATGTTTACCAACATGTATTCTTTGAAGCACTTCAAAGTCTTCACCTTCTTTTCTTGCCCAATCCCTTGATCATATTCCCCAAATACTTGAATCCCTTCCTTGACTCAACCCGATGTTCATGCAATTCACCTCGAGTCCTAAGACTTTCACGGTAGAGATGCTCCATGTTGAGATCTTCCGGTACTTCACTAGAGGAATAATGAGGTGGGGGAGCTAAGTCTTCAAGTCCATCCACGAATGAGTTTGAGGATGGGTGGGAATTACTCGAAGAGTTGAAGTGAGAACTAGAACCTATGCCATCACCATCACTTGTTGGCATATAGGTGTCCTCATCATCCGTCTCTTGATGATCGGATTTTCGCGAACCTCGATCACTTCTAGGCTTTCTTGCATATACCTCTTGAATAGGCAACATAACCCGATGAACCGGGTGAAAGCGAGAAAGGTCGAGGTGGGGAAAGTCATGAGCAACCCTTTTGAAAAGGCGAGTAAGAAGCATAGCATAGGGAAGGTTTGTTTTGGGCTTTGAAAGGGCATAATTTATTCGTCGAGCGATATAGAATGCCAAATTGTACTTGGTTGATGTAAAGATGCAACTCAACATATGCACCATACAAGCCGGGATATGATCTCGGTTTCTACCAAGACAAAATACATTCTCCCTAAGGATATTTGCCCATTGGACCATAAAATCCTTAAGGTCGCTAGAGAGCACTTCATAGCGATTCACATTTCGCACATTAGAATGAAGGCTTCTCACAACGTTTCCATCATGCTCTTTCGAAATGATGTCAAGGATAAACTCTGGATAAATTTCGGTGTGGTCATTTGGAGGTTTATCGTAGGATTCCAAGAGAGCATCAAGTCTCCATTTATCCGTGAAACGACAAGTGCCTACATATGGCACACCAAGAATTTCACCAAAATTTTCAAGAGAGTATTGAATCATTTGATCATTCAACAAGAATCGAATGAAGATTTCGCCATTGTATTCAAACATGGAGTAAGTGCTAAAGAATTCTAGAAGAAACAAGGGGTAGATATCTTCTTCTATGTTGAGCAAGCAATCAAACCCCGAAAGCTCAAACATAGATTGGATATAGTCATAACCCGTTATTCCCTCATCAACAACTCTACCCTCATGGAAACATCGAGTAGAAAGGGATGGAAAGGAGTTTCGAAGATGAGTGGAAGCATAGGTTTGGGAAAGGTTTGGCATGTATTGTTTAGTAAGTTGATGATCCTTTTGATATTGTGAAGGCATGATTAGTACCTAAATAAACACAAGAAAATATTTTTCCAATCACTCATTTGAAAAATAAAAACAAAACTCAAAAATATGAGAATGTGTTATATCAATTTCTTGACAAACAAAGGATTGAGTCCATATCATTCTCATGCTCACAATGTATCTATTCCATTATTAACCAAGAACATATGAACTATGTTGGATCAACAATGGACTAGAACATTGGTTTTTCAAAACAAGGTTTTTAGGTAAGCATTAACAATGCAACTTCCTATTTGTTCATGGGTTCATCTCAGTTCCATCTTTTAACCAAGATCATTTAGCCAAAATTCGGATTTGTTCTACAAGTGGGTTTTAGTGAAATCTTAATGAATATGAACCTAAGGAATCATAGTAAAATAACCATGTCAACCCATATTCCTATTAAGGTTCTAATTCAATTTCAATTTTAAAAATTCCCAATTATGAAAGGATGAACCCTAGAACAAAATAGATGAAATTGAAAGAAAGTACTTACAATTAATTGATGTTTGATGAAGGATGAGTGATAGGTGTGAAAACACCCATCCTTTTACCACTTAATTCTGGCTAAAACAAGACCAAAACACGTATTTAATATCATTTGTTTGGAATTATGCGTGGTTTTTGTGTTTATTGTGTTTTCAGAGTCAACCGGATGAATATTGAAGAAAACATGGGATTGCACGGGTTTTATCAAGGAAAAAGACTCAAGACGAAGTCTATTGTCCAAGAGATGCAAAAGATTTGAAGTCATTGTGCCTATTTAAAGATTTATCGAAGAATAGAGCCAAAGATGGAAGATTCATATATGACGAAGAACTCGAGTCTATTAAACAAAAGATTATAAGACGAGTTGGAATTATTCACCGACACTTCTCAAATCCAAGTCGGAAACGTTTATTTAAAGAAGCGTGAAGACTAAAGAAGGAAGAAGAAAAAGAAGCCCAAACCAAAGCCCAATCACAAGCCCACCACCACATCACACGCCTATATATATGGTTCTACTTCACAAAAATGGGACACTTAGTTTTAGTTTTTTGTAGTTTTTTCATTTTTCTCTCTAGTTTTAGAGAGAGAAAGTTCTAAACTTTCTCTCACTAGATTTCATCTTTTCTCTTTCAAGATCAAACATTTGTATTATTTTCATTAATCAAGTTCAAGTTTTATCTTTTAATCTTTAATCTCATTCTTCCTTTCTTTGATTTTGGTTGATTTTGGTACAAATCTCGTATGATCCGTGTTGTTCATCAATGATTTTGTGCTTAAAAAGTTAATCTTTTTATGTTTCTTAAGTTTCTACACAAATAAGCTTTGAGATCCTTGTGCTTATTGGCTTATTTGTTGATTTAGCTTATTTACTTTTTAAAGTTTTTATGAAAAGTTCATCTTTTAATTAATTCAATTTATAAGTTGTTTATTTTGAGTTTAGAAAAGTTGTTCTTAGTGCTTATTTGATCAGCTTATGGTTGGATTCGAGCTAGTTTTGGGAGTTAGCTTATTCCATAAGCTTATTTCCTTTGCTTTCCATTCGAATTTGCACCATTTTCGGAAAGGGCAAAGCCCTTTTCCGATCGGATATTCCGACCAAACAGCACCCTCTATTCCGATCTTCAGATCAGAAAAGGGTTTAGAGTATTCCGATCAGCATTGTTTCAGTTTTTCCGATTTGCCACCATTCACCATATTCCGATTGGTCCCAGTTTGACACATTCCGATTGTACTCATTCTATCCATTATTCTGATTGAACTCATTTTCATATTCCGATTGGCATGATTTCTACATATTCCGATTAGTGCTTCCTTGAACATTCCGATTGCTCCTCTTAGTCTGTTATTCCGATCACCATTTCTCCTCAACATTCCGATCCTCAGATCGGAAAACATTCCGATTGCACCCTATTTTTCCTTATTCCGATTTAGGTTGCTTTGATATGTTCCGATCTTACTTTCTTTTAGTATTTTTCGACTAAGTTCATATTTTTACAAAGTTTTCCAAGTGTTAGTTTTTATTGAGTGCTCATTTATTTTTATAATATAATCTTTAAGTTTTCAAGCATTTATTTTTAAACTTGTCTTTTTAGTTTAAACTTTTAAAGCTTTAATTCTACTCTTCGACACTTAATTACTTGTTATTAGTTTAAAGTAGATAAACAAACCAACAACTTTCTATTAACCAAGAACAAATCATTCCACTTAGAGCCGAGATCAATTCGAGGAGATACCGAGAGAATAATTGAACCTAGCAAAATCAATGTATCAAATGGTGCCGCTGCCGGCTCTTCTCGTTAAGATCAATAGTTTTTTGTGAGAACTTGGATTTTGGGATCCGTTCACCGTGAACGTTACTTTTTCATAAAAAATTTCAAAAACACTAAAAAAATATAAAATTTTCAAAAATCCTAAAAATTAAAAAACATAAAAAAAAAAACCAAAATATTTTTGCTTTGTTTTTGCCTTGTTAGTTCTTTTGCAGGTGTATGCGCACTCGATCAACGTCTTATCAAGAGCCCGAGCCTCTCGATAATTTAGACATGGCCGTTGTACAAAACAACAACAACATACCACCTCAAAACAATAATAACAACAACAACCCACCTTTCAACAACATGAATAATAACAACAACAATGAGCCTCTACCGGATAATCGCCCGATGGTTGAACTACTGCAAGCCCATGTAGATGGCAACACTGATCCAATTGTTATACCAGCGTTTACAGCCAACAACTTTGAGCTCAAATCAGGCTTTACCCAGATGGTCTCTGCTCAACCATTCTTAAGGCGTACCATTGATGATCCACATGACCACATCAAGAGATTCTTACAACTCACTAATACGGTCAAGTTCAATGGTGTTCCACAAGAGGTAATCCGTCTACAACTTTTTCCCTTTTCTTTAGAGGGACAAGCCCGGCATTGGCTTGCTAAGGAACCGCCACAGAGTATTCTTTCGTGGACGGATTTGGAAACCAAGTTTATCAATTACTTTTTCCCACCCTCTCGTACTACCGCTTTGCGGAATGAAATCATAAATTTTGAACAAAAGTACGATGAGTCGTTTAGTGAATCTTGGGACCGTTTCAAAGATCTTTTAAGAAAATGCCCACAACATGGTTTTACCAAAGTGCACCAAATTAACACTTTTTATAATGGTTTAAGCATGAATGACCAAGATTCACTAAACAGTGCCTCGGGGGGTAATCTTTTGGCTAAGACTTCCAATGCTGCTTGGGATATCATTGAGAATAAGTCTCGTGTGCAAACCAAGAGTGTGCGGACCAATGTTGCTAGTGCTAGTACTAGTGACAGTGATAAGCGACTTGACAAAATCACTACGCTTCTTGAATCGCTCGCTACCCAAACCGCCAGCAACACCAACAGCATCAACGCTAGAAACGATAAAGACGCTCAAGTCAATGCTGTTAGCCAACCATCCGAGATATGCGGGGGTCCTCACTCTTACACCACTTGTACTGCCACCCAAGACTACCATTCTGAAAATGTGAATGCAGCATACGGTACCTATCCTCAACCTGCTTATCAAGCTCGACCTCAAGGTGACCGCAACCTGCTTAGCTACCGCTCCAACAACTATCTCTCACCAACTGGTTCTACTCCTAACAACCCAAACCAACAACAAAACCTCAACCGCCCTCCTCAACAACAACAACAATCTCGTGGACCGTACATGCCCCCTCACAAACAACAACAACCACCTCAAAGAAACAACCAAGTTTACCAGCAACCTGCTTATCAACCACCCGCATACAATGCTCCTCCCAACCAACCCACCGCTTTACACCAAGAAGTGCAGACCTACATGAGAACTAACGATGTGATCGTGGAAAATCTTCAACAGGAAGTGCGCAACTTGAAAGCCGACCTGATGAAACAAGGGAACGATCTGAGAGCTGATATGAGAAATACTATGGACAGTCAAACGAATGACTTAAGAAACATGATGGCTAGTTTCTTCCACGGTAATCAACCCTCTGCTTCGGGTACTCTTCCGAGTAACACCGTTACGAATCCAAGAGGGGAGATGAAAGCAATCACCACTCGCAGTGGCAAAGGTACAAAGGAACCCGAGCTTCCTATACCTCCACCGGTGATTGTGACTAAGGAGAACGAGTCACCTGCTCCTATTCCTCATCCTTCTCCTTCCCCAATTCCTCCACCTCTTACTACTACCCCTCCTCCACCCAAGGATGTGAGTGATCCTATTCTCCCAAAGCCTTCCTCTTCTTCCAATATACCTTATCCATCAAGGTTGAGGAAAGAGAAGCTCAAAAGCAAGGATGATATTCAGGTTTCGAACTTTCTTAAAATATTTAAACAATTGAATTTTAACATCTCCTTCGCCGAGGCTCTCGCTCACATGCCTAAGTACGCAAAAATGTTTAAAGATCTTCTGAGTGACAAGGAAAAGCTTCTTGATATCGCTAACACCCAACTTAATGAGAATCGCTCTGCAGTGCTCTTAAGGAAATTGCCAACCAAACTTGGTGATCCGGGTCGTTTCTTAATCCCTTGCAATTTCCCAGGAGTAGAGAATTGCATGGCCCTAGCCGATCTAGGTGCCAGTATTAATCTAATGCCTCTAAGCGTTTGGAAGCAATTATCTCTCCCTGAGCTAGTCCCCACCAAAATGACTTTGGAATTAGCTAACCGTACGGTTGCTTATCCAGTGGGGATAACCGAAGACGTCTTTGTAGGAGTCGACAAATTCACTTTTCCTGCCGATTTCGTCGTCGTCGACTACGAGATGGACCCTCGTGTGCCATTAATTGTTGGTCGTCCATTCTTGAGGACCGGTCGCACTCTCATCGATGTTGAAGCTGGTGAGCTTATCATGAGAGTGGGTGACGATAAAATCGTCTTCAACATGGGAAAGTTGTCTAAACAACCTTATTCCAACGAGAGTGTCAATTGTATTGACGTTCTTGATGAGGCTTGTGAAGAACACTTCCAAAATGCTTGCAAAAGTATTCCTACCTCTCTTCCCAATGTTGAGACCGTTTCCTCTATTGATTCATCACTGTCTCTATTTGGAGAAAGTGATTTGTTTTGGAAAGATCTTGAAGCCACCATGGGAGATGTGAACTTAGCTAATGATGATTCTCCCACCGATGGGGATGAATACATGCAATTCTTTGAAAACCTTCTCAACAAAGATAATCTTTCTCTACCATCTCTCACGGTTATTGCTATCGATGCTCCGACTCTAAAAACGCCTCCCATCGAAAATCCTCCGGATTTAGAACTGAAGGAGTTGCCGCCCCATCTCGAGTATGTGTTCCTTGAAGAAGAGAAGAAGTCGCCCGTCATCATCGCAAAGGATTTGAAAGATGAAGAGAAAACTCGCCTCATCGCCGTGCTTAAAGCTCATAAGAAGGCTATCGCTTGGAAAATCTCTGACATTCGTGGAATTGATCCTCACTTCTACACACACAAAATTCTCATGGAGGACGACTTTAAGCCCACAATTCAAAGCCAACGAAGGGTGAATCCAAAAATCCATGAAGTCATCAAAACAGAGGTTATCAAACTTCTTGATGCGGGTATGATTTACCCTATTTCGGATTCACCATGGGTTAGTTCAGTCCATTGTGTGCCCAAGAAGGGCGGAATAACCGTTGTTCCCAATGAACACAACGAGTTGATTTCCACTCGTCTCGTTACTGGGTGGAGAGTTTGTATAGACTACCGCAAACTCAATGATGCCACGAGAAAGGATCATTTCCCTCTACCTTTTATGGACCAAATGCTTGAACGTTTAGCGGGTAATGAATATTACTGCTTTCATGATGGTTTCTCGGGTTATTTCCAAATACCCATCGATCCCCAAGATCAAGAGAAGACAACATTCACTTGTCCCTATGGCACATTTGCTTACAAAAGAATGCCTTTTGGCTTATGCAATACCCCCGGGACTTTCCAAAGGTGCATGTTATCTATCTTCCATGACATAGTTGAACAAACCATGGAAGTCTTCATGGATGATTTCTCGGTCTTCGGGGATTCCTTCTCTTCTTGCCTTGCCAATTTGGAATGTATGCTCAAGCGGTGCGAAGACACTCGCCTTGTTCTGAATTGGGAAAAATGCCATTTTATGGTAAAAGAAGGCATCGTGCTAGGACACAAGATTTCCAAAGCCGGTCTTGAAGTAGACCGTGCTAAAGTCGATGTTATCGCTAAGTTGCCTCCACCTTCAACTGTGAAGGGTGTGAGAAGTTTCATGGGTCATGCGGGCTTCTACCGTCGATTCATCAAAGATTTTTCTCAAATCGCTCGC
Source organism: Glebionis coronaria (assembly GCA_025667525.1). Taxonomy (NCBI): domain Eukaryota; kingdom Viridiplantae; phylum Streptophyta; class Magnoliopsida; order Asterales; family Asteraceae; genus Glebionis; species Glebionis coronaria. The sequence goes on along the minus strand of CM046881.1, from coordinate 536,191,964 downwards.
CCGATGACCCACCTCTTGGAAAAAGATACTCCTTTTATCTTTTCCAAAGAGTGTCTTGAAGCCTTCAACTAGCTTAAAGATAAGCTAACTAAGGCACCCGTCTTGGTTACCCCTAATTGGGAGCTTCCCTTTGAGTTGATGTGCGATGCTAGTGATTTTGCTATTGGAGCGGTTCTGGGACAAAGAGTGAACAAACACTTCCAACCAATCCATTACGCTAGCAAGACAATGACAGGGGCCCAATTGCATTATACGACAACCGAGAAAGAGCTTTTAGCTGTTGTCTATGCTTTTGAAAAGTTCCGCCCCTATCTTGTCCTTTCCACCACAATCGTTTACACCGATCATTCCGCGTTGAAGTACTTGTTGACAAAGCAAGATTCCAAACCAAGACTTCTTCGCTGGGTTTTGCTACTCCAAGAATTTAAAATCGAAATTCGCGATAAAAAAGGAGCTGGAAACCTAGCCGCGGATCATCTCAGTAGACTTGAGGATCCTTACCAAGGGGATCATTCGAACAAAGAAATCAATGATTCTTTTCCCTTGGAGACCTTAATGTCTATCAACTCGACTGCTGATGAAACCCCGTGGTTTGCGGACATTGCAAACTACTTAGCGGGTGGAATTCTCGTTGACGGGTTAACATCCCAGAAAAAGAAGAAGTTCTTTAACGATATTAAGACTTACTTTTGGGATGACCCGTATCTATTCAAACAATGTGCTGACTTGATTATTCGTCGATGTGTTGATGGACCGACAACTTTAGAAATCCTTGACGCTTGCCACAAAGGACCCACTGGTGGTCACTTTGGTCCCAACTACACCGCCAAAAAAGTGTTTGACTCGGGATTTTATTAGCCCACCATATATCGTGACGCTCACAATATGGTTAAACGATGTGATGCTTGCCAAAAACAAGGCAAGATCACACATAAAGATGAGATGCCTCAAAATTTCATACAAGAATGTGAAATCTTTGATGTTTGGGGTATCGACTTTATGGGGCCATTCCCTTCATCTAAAGGAAACAAATACATCCTTGTAGCCGTTGACTACGTCTCCAAATGGGTTGAAGCCAAAGCTTGACCCACTAATGACGCAAGGGTGGTTTGTAACTTTTTGAAATCGTTGTTCGCTAGATTCGGCGTTCCTCGTGCTATTATCAGTGACCGCGAGACTCATTTTTGCAACGATCAATTTGCAAGAGTCATGGCTAAGTATGGTGTCAATCACCGTCTTTCCACCGCCTATCATCCCCAAACCAATGGGCAAGCCGAGATATCCAACCGTGGATTGAAGCGAATTTTGGAGCGTACTGTGGGAGAGCATCGTGTCGCGTGGATCGGTAAGTTAGATGATGCTCTGTGGGCTTTCCGTACTGCTTATAAGACCCCGATCGGATGTACACCTTATCGTCTTGTGTACGGGAAAGCATGCCACCTTCCCATCGAGCTGGAACATAAGGCGCACTGGGCCTTGAAGTGGGCTAACTTCGACATCAACAAAGCCGGTGATCATCGCAAGATTCAACTCAACGAGCTCAACGAACTGAGGAATGAAGCTTATGAGAACTCGCTGATTTACAAAGAGAAGACGAAGATCCTTCATGACGCAAAAATCAAGAACTGAGAGTTCCACGTTGGTGATCAAGTCTTGCTTTTTAACTCTCGGTTGAAGATCTTCTCTGGCAAGTTGAAGAGCCGCTGGTCTGGTCCATTCACCGTCGCCAAAGTCTTTCCATATGGGACCATTGAGCTTTCTCAGCCAAATGGGCCCAATTTCAAGGTGAATGGCCAGCGTCTGAAGCTGTACTTTGGTGAGGACATCTCTCAGGAGATGATTCCATCCCTCACCACGTTCCCCATGAACTAATTTTGGGTCGAGTCAGGCTCGTGACTCGGTTATCAAAAACAAGCGCTCCTCGGGAGGCAACCCGAGTATCTATCCTTTTCTGTTTTTACCTCCTAAGTGTAGGGGGACCTGTATAGGTGTTTGTTTTTGTGTGGTGATGTGATTACAGGGATGAATGCACTCTTGGAACCTTTGAAGAACCGTGCTCCCGTGTTATCCGAAATCCGGTTCTATCTCTCAACTATCGTGATTCAATTTTCTTCATACTCACATATTGAAATTGATCACTTTAGTCGTCTCTTCCTTAATTTGAGTTAACCAACGTGCACAATGTCATAAGTGTAGGGGAGACTTTTACCACATGCTTAAACATTGAGGACAATGTTTATCTTAAGTGTAGGGGGGACTTCTATCGAAGTTTTAAGTGGACTTTTCCATGAAAATGCCTTCATTTAACCGGAAAATCATCTTTTTCAACATTTTTCAAATTTTTAATTAACTTTGGCCATTTAGTCATAATTTTTAAATTTTTATCGTTGCTTTCATATGTATATATCCCGCAATAAAGTCAAAAATATTAATAAAGTGGTGTAGCTAGTTTAGAAGTCTTTGACATATTAGGCCCGTTGCGTTTATTTTGACTCAACCCGAATAGACTTATCCAAGTTTATTCTAGCTAGTATCCTTAACCATGTAGACCTTAATTGGTTTATTAGGCTAAGTATCCACGAGTCTCATTACTTGAGATTTTAAATTGTGGAGAACGAGAAATGATAGAGTCAATTATAAGTCGGTATTCTTGCACAAGCTCACTTGGTGTAATTATTTGCCTATTCTCCCATCACTTGCTAATAAATTATCTGCAATAATTAAGGTCGTACGATTTGAAAAGTTACTTAGCTTCTAGCCCAAGATCGTTTAAAAGTTGCTCGTTAATGATAAGAGTTCATAGCTAAGGCATAACTTATGAAGCGGGGCGCGAAGATTGGCGAGTCCGAAAAGGCCCTAACAAGGCATGAGGATTCCATTTTATTGCTGAAGATCCAAAAGTGATGTGAAAAGCATTATTCCCAAAATCAATATGAAGGATCAAGACTCACGATGAAAAGCAATCAACTCCCATAAAGATCATGGAGAAGTCTATCCGAAAAGACCCTAACAAGGTATGAGGATAAATAGATCCAAGTCCGAAAAGGAGGCGGATCGTTGTATCTCGAAATCCCAATTAGAGATTGAAGAAATAATCATGAAGTCGTGGTCAACAAAGTTGGAGTATCCCTCAAAAGTCTCCAAGTGAAGAAACTCTATTACGATGAGAAGACCATTATCTCAAGAACGTCTCTCAAGATATGAAGTATGAAGTACATGCCAAATATCGGCCCGAGAAAGGTCTCAAATCGCGAACCAAGTTATGCCAAGATATGAACTTTTTGATATCCCGAGAAGCAGTTTTAAGAGATTTTGTCCTTTAGCTAACTATTGATCAAATCGTCCTACTTTGCTTTCAGCCTAAATAAACTATCGAAATAAGTCCAAAAATGCATCTTCATGATTATTCTAAGACAAAAATAAAATATAAGAGATACACCTAGGAATAAGGGAGTTTAAGCATATAATTAAGCCATGTGTGTAAGTGTTTGATCTACTAACTTATAATAACAATGATCTCGTTTTTAAGCTTAGTTTGGGGAACGTGAAACTTGAGGGTGATAAATCTTCGCAGCACCAAAGCCCTAATGTAAGTCCTTGATCTCTTTGCAAGTTATTTCCATCCTTTTGTTTACTTTTAAGTTTTAATTTCTCTTAGTACTTTCGTTTATGTTTAGTAGTATATTAATAAGGCCAAGGTTGATTGATTATGAGAAAAGTGTAAATGTGCTTTGTCACTAAGGATTGCATGAGGGCATGGCAATGGTTAAGTGTAGGGGATTTGATAGGTGTGAAAACACCCATCCTTTTACCACTTAATTCTGGCTAAAACAAGACCAAAACACGTATTTAATATCATTTGTTTGGAATTATGCGTGGTTTTCGTGTTTATTGTGTTTTCAGAGTCAACCGGATGAATATTGAAGAAAACATGGGATTGCACGGGTTTTATCAAGGAAAAAGACTCAAGACGAAGTCTATTGTCCAAGAGATGCAAAAGATTTGAAGTCATTGTGCCTATTTGAAGATTTATCAAAGAATAGAGCCAAAGATGGAAGATTCATATATGACGAAGAACTCAAGTCTATTAAACAAAAGATTATAAGACGAGTTGGAATTATTCACCGACACTTCTCAAATCCAAGTCGGAAACGTTTATTTAAAGAAGCGTGAAGACTAAAGAAGGAAGAAGAAAAAGAAGCCCAAACCAAAGCCCAATCACAAGCCCACCACCACATCACACGCCTATATATATGGTTCTACTTCACAAAAATGGGACACTTAGTTTTAGTTTTTTGTAGCTTTTTCATTTTTCTCTCTAGTTTTAGAGAGAGAAAGTTCTTAACTTTCTCTCACTAGATTTCATCTTTTTCTCTTTCAAGATCAAACATTTGTATTATTTTCATTAATCAAGTTCAAGTTTTATCTTTTAATCTTTAATCTCATTCTTCCTTTCTTTGATTTTGGTTGATTTTGGTACAAATCTCGTATGATCCGTGTTGTTCATCAATGATTTTGTGCTTAAAAAGTTAATCTTTTTATGTTTCTTAAGTTTCTACACAAATAAGCTTTGAGATCCTTGTGCTTATTGGCTTATTTGTTGATTTAGCTTATTTACTTTTTAAAGTTTTTATGAAAAGTTCATCTTTTAATTAATTCGATTTATAAGTTGTTTATTTTGAGTTTAAAAAAAGTTGTTCTTAGTGCTTATTTGATCAGCTTATTGTTGGATTCGAGCTAGTTTTGGGAGTTAGCTTATTCCATAAACTTATTTCCTTTGCTTTCCATTCGAATTTGCACCATTTTCGGAAAGGGCAAAGCCCTTTTCCGATCGGATATTCCGACCAAACAGCACCCTCTATTCCGATCTTCAGATCGGAAAAGGGTTTAGAGTATTCCGATCATCATTGTTTCAGTTTTTCCGATTTGCCACCATTCACCATATTCCGATTGGTCCCAGTTTGACACATTCCGATTGTACTCATTTTGTCCATTATTCCGATTGAACTCATTTTCATATTCCGATTGGCATGATTTCTACATATTCCGATTAGTGCTTCCTTGAACATTCCGATTGCTCCTCTTAGTCTGTTATTCCGATCACCATTTCTCCTCAACATTCCGATCCTCAGATCGGAAAACATTCCGATTGCACCCTATTTTTCCTTATTCCGATTTAGGTTGCTTTGATATGTTCCGATCTTACTTTCTTTTAGTATTTTTCGACTAAGTTCATATTTTTACAAAGTTTTCCAAGTGTTATTTTTTATTGAGTGCTCATTTATTTTTCTAATATAATCTTTAAGTTTTCAAGCATTTATTTTTAAACTTGTCTTTTTAGTTTAAACTTTTAAAGCTTTAATTCTAATCTTCGACACTTAATTACTTGTTATTAGTTTAAAGTAGATAAACAAACCAACAACTTTCTATTAACCAAGAACAAATCATTCCACTTAGAGCCGAGAACAATTCGAGGAGATACCGAGAGAATAATTGAACCTAGCAAAATCATTGTATCAATTAGTGAAAGCCACAACTTAGAATCAATTAATTTGAGTGATTGAAGGTTTTTGAAGCTTCAACAATGGTGGAAAAGGTGAAAACCGTCGGCTGTGTGTTTTTGGAGGAGAGAGGGTTTGGTTTGAAAAAGGTTATTTTAATAAAACTGGCGCTCTGACAAACTTTACTGCCCGCAGTACCTGATCGATAAGGAACCGCGGGTTTGAGCCGCCAGAGATAAAGAACCGCCTGCAGAGGCTGTTTTTTATCAATGAAACACGCCAAAATTTTGAAAACCAAGTTTTCTAAAATACTTAAAAATATATCTTAAACCTTTTAGAATATCGTTGGATCATCATAACACTAAGTAATATGCCTTAATGAAGGATTACGAGTTGAATCGAGATCGAAAAGAACCGAAACAGACAAACGACTACTCGTAGAGAAAAAGAAAAGTGGAGAGAAGTCAAGGGAAGAGAATCAAGACTAGTATCAATGCTCAAGGGATTAATAACAATCTTCAAATCATGGAGACGAAGAGCTTGTGTCATATATAGTGGTTTAAGACGTGCCTTTCCGGCGAAACGTTAAACGGCTTTGGTAATGAATAAACACAAAGCAATTATTGATGCATAAACTAAGATCACTTTCAATGATAGTCTTAGTCTAAACCAAAATATGAGCAAGGTGTTGACTCACTTTCTCTCCCACAAAGGGCCTACTAACCGTATGGGTGCAAACCATGGAAATCATGCTTGATACTTTAAGCTACTACTAACTCACTCTACATCACCATAGTGAGTCAAGTATCCAAGCAATTAAGGTTTGAGAGGATAAAAGAAAAGAATCACAAACCACAAACAAATGTCAAGGCAGGGATGCCAAGAACAAGCACATAGTCAAGTAATGATCAAAAGAATGATCAAAGGGCGTGTGGAAGAACGAAAGCGTACCTTGGCCACAAAGAGCAATCCATCAAGGAATCAATACAATGCCCAACAATGACTATGATGAGTACTAATTCTTCAAGGACTAGTATCATTCCCAATCATCTTGATATCATCATTCAAAGATGTTGAAGATCAATGAAGATGATTCTTCTACAAGTGCAAGTAACTCAATCCACAACCAATTAAATGATTGATCTTCATGAGTACCTACACAAAGAAAGATGCAAACTAGTAGATACATTTCAAGTAGATCTAAAATGCATAAGGGCTACTAATCTAAGAGGGATGTAATATTGCCAATTAAAAGACCTATTTTCTAAGAAAAATAGTTTTGACCAAAAAGAAACTTTAGTACAACTCGATCTTCTAATTGTAGGACTTCAAATATCTTGAGTGACCATCGCTCTGATACCAATTGTAGAAACTAGAAGAGGGGGGGGGGGGGGGGGGGTTGAATAGTTTCTCTTCTATTAGTCACCTAATTTAAATTACTTTGAATTAAGTGTGTATCAAAACTATCTTTTACTTGAACCTAAGTTGCATAATGATTAGGTTCAATTCAAATGCATTAGCAATGGTAATAGGTAAGTATAATGATAATGAAATAAGTAAAGAGTAAGGAAAGAGACAACCTAGTGACAAGACACCAAGATTTATAGTGGTTCGACAACGAGGCTCTATCCTCGTTTCTACTCCACTCCTCGAGTACACCTACTCGAGATTTCCCCTATATCCACAAGCTCCCTTCTTGGCGGAGAAAGCCTTACATTGTCGCTTACATTATTTTCCGACACTAAGCTAAATGTCGAGACCTAATCATTAGCTAGGACCAATCTACACAACGTTGCCTACTTCACCATTTTACGACACACGGCTAGATGTCGAGTTCTAATCCAAAGCTAGAACCAATCTTCACGACTCTTCACTTTGAAGCTAAGTGAGAACTTCACACAACACAACTACTAATCACTTTCAAGTTTAGTGAGAACTCACAAGACACAACCACATCACTTTATAGTTTAGTGAGAACTACTACACAAATCTATTACAACTCAACTAGACATATCCAAGTACACACATGTAGGTTGGATCTACACAACACAAATCCAAGCAAACACATATGCAATGGATGTACACAACCAATCCAAGTATTCATAAATAGCTTGGATGAACACAACTAGTCCAAGTATTTCATAAATACAAATGGATCAACAAAAATAAAAAGGCTAACATGATGAACATAACTAATTCATGGATTCGTCTTTATCACAACACTAGTGAGTGAGTGATCTTCTCATTGGACAAGGTAAAAGAGGGGATCAAGGGGATAATCATATGTAAACATACTTAACACATTAAGTGATCATTTACCAATGATTATGCTATAGAAAAGAGAAAGGGGGCTGAGAAAAACGTCCAAGAGGCTTATTGAAAAATGAGATTTGATCCACTATTTATAGAAGACAAAGTCCAACGGCTATCTGGGCGCGGATCCTTAACTAGCCGGCGGTTTCATATCGCTAAGGAACCGCCTAGCTATTTAAGGTACCACCCAGTAGAGTCCGCTCCCTTTTTTGTCTTTTAGTGGGGTAGGAATATCTGAGGTTTTTTAAACCTTCAAAGGATATTCTTATGGCATATGGAATATGCCATTTTCAAATTTACATTTTCCATTTTAATAAAACATTTTCTTAAAAAGAAAGTTTATTAAAAGATCTTTTGTCATATTAACAAAAGTGAGTTTTAAGGATAATCACTTTGATGATTACTAAGTATGATTAAGAAAAGTTAGTGATATGATTATTACCTTGATGATAGTGTTAGTTAAATAATTCGTTTTGTGTTTTATACTAAATGTGTTGTATAGTTTGTTGTGATCAAAACTAAGAAAGATTAGTTAACACTAATAATGTTTTTAGGCATCACTTGCATTAACAGTAGTTATGTACTGGGCCCCACAGACGGTGCCACTTATTAGTTCAGTGATTGGTCGGGGTCGAGAACGGCTCTGAGTTCCTAGTGAAGGGGACTCAGATGTCTTAGATTAAGTTGGATCTTGTATTTCTTGAACAAGTAAAGTGTACCGTTAGTCCTTACCGTGAGGACGGACCCCACGATTAGACTCCAGCGTGAGAGTAAGTATTCATATTGTCAAAAGTACTTGTATGTATTGGGAAGAGTGAGAAAATCATACCTCGTTTGGAGTGTCAGAGTGCACTATTTATAGGGGAAAGTACTGGGCTTTCTCCTAGTACTTCGGATAGTACTCTGAGTGGGCCTTTGTGGTCCAAAACCCCATTTTTGCTTTGTTTGCTAATCGTGACCTACGGACCCGTTCTTGAGAACTTATCCATAGGGGTCCCGGACGTACTGTAGGAAAGTGTGCACGGTATTTATGTTGTGTTGTGGATCTGCTCCCAGGGAGTTGATCCACTTAAATCTTTGCCACCGTGGTAGCCTTTTGTGAACTCAGGCCTAAGCCCAAGGTTTGGTGTATGGTTTTAGGCCCAATGGTCCATGTCCATGCTATACGCCATCAGGAATACAAAGGAAGAACCAACCTTCTTTATTCCATGTTTTCTTTTTCTCTCGCACTGGTTTAGGCTTTGTCTCAACCTTACAAGTTTTTTATGTCTTTTTTCCCAGCAGTTATGACATGCCATCATTTTGCCACTTTCTGCTAATTGTTCTGTTACTTGTTTGGTTCTTAACTTTCTAGGCCTGTCTGGCATCTTTCTAAGGACTGGCGGTAATGGAGGAGTTTCTTTAGTATGTGCGCCACATATATGAGCCACCCACTGGCTTATTAAAATAACTATAAGCATTTTGCCACATCTTCGTTGAGTATCAAACACTAACACCTAACACAAAATTCATATTGAGAAAATGAAATGAAGCTACAACATAGACACGTGGAACACCACTCAAATTCCACCATTTGCATGCATATGTTATAATCTCTATGTTAACACCATATGACTCATCACCTTCCTAACCTCATACAAATTATCACCACATGCCAACACATCCCATAATCTAATTTTATGTTTTAGGATCTCTATTTCCTTCCTAATCGATGGTGTAATGTTGTCTACAAGGATAATGGCTAAGTTATGCATGCTACTAAGTCTTTGCATCAAGTAGACCCTTATCTATTCCAACATTGTAATTATAGGCTCACCTCTAGCAATTATAATGGCATTATGATAAGATTCAAAGATACCATTTTCATATGTCGCACACCCTCTCTCCATCTTGAAGAAAGCTTTTTCCTATATGTTTGGATTTCTATCTACTAGCAACTATTTTGCATTCTGATCCATGTTTCTAATTAGGTTCAACTTGTGGTAGAACTATGTTGTAAAGTAGTTGTAGCATCTCCCCAAAACAAGCTTTTGTAATGCAGCCCATTCAACTTCTTTTTGAAGTTGGCATATATGTGCCTTGCATATTGCCTATGTCCTACTTCAAGCAACATGTTTTTGATTGCCTCCATCAATCCTTGGTTACAAAAAATAAATATACGAACATTAGCCACTGGTTAGACAAAGGAATTATTATACAAAACTAAAGGTTTACTTTATGACCATCTGAAATAACTATCAAGTGTGCACCATCCTCAAGTCTTAAATCCTCACAAACACATACCAAAACCATTCCCAATTGTTAGTGTTTTCAACATTTACCACAACCCAAGCTATGGGAAACATTTGGTTGTTTCCATCTCTACCATAGTTGTCAAGAGCTCACCTCTACACGTGCCTTTTAGAAAACATACATCCAAGACAATCACTTTCCTACACCCTGCATTCCAACCTTGCATGATTGCCTTAAGACATACACAAATCCTTTTGAATTGGATTTTCCCTCCATATTTCTCTTTTACATGAAGATAAACTATGAACCAAGATTGGTGTCTAGAAATTGTTTTCTATAACCCCATAGTCTACTATAATGCTCTATGAGTCCACCTTCATGATCAAACAAGGCTATTTGCTTTGCTATTTTACACTATCTCACACTAACATTGATCAAATACTTATTTTTTATTTGTTCTTGAATCTTAATATAGATAATAATGGGATCCTGAATTACTTTATATGCAAATTGCTTTGTAATCCATTTAAATGAGACTAACGAGCCTAAGTGAAAGTTCCTACAACAACTGTGTTTTGGTATCAAAGTCTTGATTTGAAAACTACTTCCTTCTTATACCCATGAAGCCCAAAGCCTAAATGTACAACCAATATCAACCTTTTGTTTAATCTTATTTGGTGATCTGATATATACCCCATTTTCCCTTTCTTAGGTGATCTAAGCCACACACCATTAGCTTCCCCCTTTTTACTGTCATCTTTCCTGTTGTTACCTTTTTTTCCACCACATCTACCCTCTGCAAGGTTTCTACCACATAACACCATCAAACTCTTAAAATCATTTCTCCTATACCAAAGATGGTATCTATTAGCCACACCATAATTTGTTAAACAATCTTTAAGCTGTTATGGGTGTTCAAACCTCAGCCCCAAAGTTGGTTTCATTTTATTCCATGGTAGGTTTGGGTTAAATTCAGGATAAATTACCCCTTCAACAACCTTAAATAGATTTTCTACATCTTCATCATCACTATCTATGCGTAACTCCTTACTAGTTGGATTACTTCTTTCACCATCATCAGACGTGTCACTTTGTTACTTATCAAACTGGCATTGCATAATTTGTTCAAAAAAGGATCATTAATGGACCTCTTGGGAATAACTACATCATCTTTTCCTACAAAGTCACTAGGCCCATAATATGTTAAGTCATTTATCTCACCAACATTTGAATTTTCATCATGCTCCTCATCTATATTACTATGAGCCCAACGACTTAAATCATACCCATGTTGTTCAAGAAAAAAAATCAATTCTATTTCCATTTAGTCTGAATCATTCTTAATTTGCATTAATTCGTTACTTAGTTCTTTACCTGGAACAAGAAAGAAAATACCTTTAACGAGGAACATACAAGTTCCATGTAGTAGCCTTTTCAAACTAACTAGTGTCATCCCTACAAACTCAACATCACGAATTGCAGACTTATCGCCTTCTTCATACATTAGTGGTGATGGTACAAATCTGTTATCATGGTGGAATATGATTGATAAACGTATTTTGATTGATCAATTAAGGTTAATTGATCAATTAAGGTTAACTAATCAATTATGGGTTATAACATGAAAAAAGGGAAAATAAGTGTGTTTTTTTAAATTGAGTTGTTGTCAAGGTTTTGATATAAACATGTGTTTGTTGGTATTCTTAAGTGATAAAAATGCCACGTACACATTTACCCGGTAAAATAAGTTTTCAACCGGTTGTCAGTTAAACGTGGTGCAAAGTAACACAAAACATGAAAGCTTGATGAACTTCGAAACACACATTTATGGAAATAGTCATTGAGGGTATTGGTCCGTTGCAATGCTAGTCCTTCATGACTATTTTTGCAATGGAACACGAGCCTAAGGGCTATACATGCAAAGAATTTAGCAACAATTTATGAAAACAGTATTTGAAGTTATTGTTCCGTCACAAAATTTGTCCTTAACGTAAAACCTCATAACTCCGAAACATAGCGCAAATGAAAAACCGCATTATTCAATATAAACTTAGACAAACGTCCCTTACGGTTCAACTTTATGGGCCATACCCTTTTATAGTCTAGGTTTATAGGCTAAATATATTACCAAGGTTGTGTTTTGTTGAAGCAAATTTTCGGAGAAGCTTCTTCAGCCCTGATCCCTCGGGTATCTTAAGGCTACTCCTTCTAATGAAGCCTTGGCTTGCTCCCTCAGAGTATCTTGTGGCTACTCCTTCCTTGTGAAGCCCTAGCTTCCTTCCTCAGAGTTCCTTAGTCTAGCCCTTAGTCCCTTAGGCTGAAATAAGAAAGAACACCGTTAGCTCGCCTCAGGGTTTGAATCCGTGACCAACTCCGACGTGAGAGTAAGTATGTGGTTCTAGTAAGGGATAATTCTAGAGAGAGAGAGAAAGAGTAAGTAGTAAAGTGTGTGTGTGTAGAACTTAACCTTTGTTCCTGGGGGAACACCTCTTTATATACTACTGGAGGTCACTCCAAGACACACAAATTGTGGAGTCAAGGTTGTTTTGTAGGAGCAGCGTCTGAGTAGCTGATGAGCACCAGGTCTGTCCTTCGTGGTCAGAGTTGTCCTCATGCCCCTCTAGTACTCGTCGTGGTCCAGGCGTCTGCACCATTCGTACATTATCGTACTATGTAAGTCAGGTGTGATCGTCCTTCCTCCGATGGAGGCTATGCTTTATGTGTCTATGCATAGCCTTATGTCTGGGTCTAGCCTTGTCTGGGTCTAGCCTTGTCCGGGTCTGCTCCTTGATAGGGCTCCACCTCTTGCTATTGTCTCTGGACCTAAAGTGACCTTCATCACCTTAGCTATTCTAGTGAGCTGTTCTGGCTTGAGGTGGCTTTACTCGCGGAGTACTAAGAATTAATTGCAAATGTCTCACCTTAAGCATGAGGGTGAGACTACACCGTATTAAGAAGTAAAGAATAATAAAGTGGTTGTTTTGCTATATATTAAAAGCGAAGCTGCTCATGAAAATATCGAAATCAAATTAATAAAAAGCTTTAATGAGTTTAGCCTAAACGACCTTGAGCCTCAAGTCGAGCTTAACTTAGCTCATTTATCAATCAAGCTATACCACAAGGTCTAATTTAGTAGTACTTGTAGTTGGATAAAAAGTAAGAGGACAAATAGTAGTGTCAAACGGTATATCTTTAGATCCTGTCGTCCTTCTGCTCCTCTCCAAACAAAAAATAATTCCATCATCTCCTCCTCCGACGAAAACACGCCGGAATCTGAAAATTTACTCCGATCTCCTTTTTATTTATTTACCTTCCGGTAAATCTCAATCTCCTTATTTATTATTTCATTTTACATTTACCTACCACTTAATTTTCTTTTACTCTTATTCATTTTCTTAATTAATTACTAGTATTAGATTTGTTAATTCTAGGGTTAGGGGGTAAATATTACTAGATCTTGATATAGTGTTAGGATTTGCTCTTTTTATATAAAAATGCAATTATTTTTAAGCCGTTAGTTGTTTTTTCTTATACTAACCAAGATTCTAAAAGGCGCCGGCAAAGGCGTGAGGCGTGACCTCCACGTTAAGAAATAGACTTTGGCGTTGGCTCTAGGCGTGGCGTGAAAAGGCGCTGAGTTTTTTTGAAAGGCTTTGAAAGTTTTTTTGAAAGGCTTTGGACTTTTACATGCATTTACTGATATTTTCAATTTTAGATTAGATTTACTAGTGTTTATAACCCGTATAATTATAAATATGATATGAAACTAAAAATTTATAAATATATGTTGCGCCTTAAGTCGCGCCGCTACGCCTTACGCAAAAGTTCAAGGCTTAGACATGCCGCCGCGTCACGCCTCACGCTATCTGGAACCTTGATACTAACTGCTTATTTTGAGGTAAAATAGGTAGTTTCTGATAACAAAGTATGAAGCGGCTTATTATGAACGAATTTGATTGAAATATAATCACAAAACATTTAGTATTTTTCTGGATACTATTGTTGGAGTTATGTTTCATAAGCTCACGCTTGTGGCTTATTATGAAATTGTTTAAGTTTATAATGTCATAATGAATTTACATAATAAGCCACAAAAAGTGAGCTTATGATCCAGAAGCGCGAGACTAAATAAGCCATAAACCGGCTATATAAGAAAAAACTAAGACCCAGAGTACATCAGTACAGTGTTTGTCTAAGCTTATCTTTGGGCTCATGTGCTGATCTCATTACGGCTTATGTTTTATTAGCTCAAGTTTTTCGGATTATATGAGGTTGTTTTATCATAACAAGTTTATATAAGCTCATGTGTTTCAAAATAAGCTGGAAATTTTGAGCTTATAAGCTTAAGCAGAAACGAGATAAGCTCATAAGCCCAAAAATAAGCCTAAAGTCTTAAGCAAACAACCCAGAACAGGCGACCAGCTTATAAGTACCTATGTATAAGCAAAAAAAAAAAAAAACTAAGTAACCGCAAACACCCCCTTAGCTTTTTACAAATAAGCACTTGTTGTATTAAAGAGCATATCCTGCCTGCTTACTGAAAACTACTTATTTTGCCCCAAAATAAGCTGTTTACTAGAAAAAAGTTTAGATGACCGTAAATTTGCGAAGTGCTTATCTGCTTAGGGGGTGTTTGATAGCCACTGTGTGATACAATTCAGCACTGATTATTGAAAAATGAATCGGTCAGTATGTTTGGTAAATTCAAAGTGATCACTGAATGATAATTTGGACGCTGAGCGATTTTGTTAGATATAGTATACAAAATGATTCAGTAAGAGTTACTGTTACACAAATGCCCTCTATGTTTCACGTGATATTTCCCTACTACTATGAATTATTAAATTAAATTAAAAACAAATACTGCGATTGTCTCCATGTATAATTGTACATCAATCATCATTGTATCAAACTTTTATATGATTAAAATATAATAAATTGAGCCACCTGACATATCTATGATATTTGTGATCTTATGATAACATTCTTTTTAGTTTGTATTCTTTTTTTACATTTATATTCATTTTTACAAAAAACTTTCGAAAAGAATGTATTTTGTTTGTTTTAAATCACACTCAAGTATGGTTGGTGTCTATTATTTAGGTTTGGCCTACGAAAATAAAAGGACAAATCAAATCA
The DNA here is from genome assembly GCA_025667525.1 of Glebionis coronaria. Classification (NCBI taxonomy): domain Eukaryota; kingdom Viridiplantae; phylum Streptophyta; class Magnoliopsida; order Asterales; family Asteraceae; genus Glebionis; species Glebionis coronaria. The sequence continues at coordinate 536,176,779 of CM046881.1, read as the reverse complement.
AAACTGAATTAAAAACGAATTGAAAATAAAATTCAAGTTTTGGCTCATAACTGAACCGAACTATAAATTCGGTTTTTAAATTGGATATGGGTTTAACAAGCAGACCCGAAACCGAAATTATGCAAATATATATGTGTTTTTACGTGGTTAATATATATAACGATTATTAAAATGTAATCTTAATATAGAAACAATTTTATAATTGAACTAATTCTTTTTGCTAAATATCTATAAAATTACATATTTTTAAGAAAAATAGGATAACTTGGATCAACCCAAAAACCGAACCGAATTTAAATTCGGTTTTCGATTTGGTTTTTAGGTTAACCAAAACTTTTTTTTACCTAAATAAGATGAACCGAATAAATCAAACAACTCGTGAATCAAACTGAAAAACACCCTACACCGGAGGTCAAAATGGTAATTGTATTTTATTCAGCATTGGCATTCAGAAAATCTAACAAACAGCTTTTTGATTCAGAATCATATTGACTCAGCATCTTTGAATTATTCAGCACCTTTTATTCATTCAACGCTAAATAATACAGTTTTATCAAACAACCCCTTAGTTTCTTGAAACTGCGTACCTGCTAAAGAATAGCATATAAGTAGCTGAGCAGAAAAAATAAGCAATCCAAACAACAACAGTACTCAATCTCGCCGGGGCGGGTTATGGGGGTATGTGGGAGACTGCTTCCATAAAGTGCTCGGGCAAGAGTCTGTATAAATATGGCGCACGTGTGTGTACACGCGCGTGTATGGGTTTAATATAACATTGAAGCATGAAAGAATTCCAAACACCCTATCAAATATACATGTTTAAGCTGTATCTGCAATTTTTTAAAGCTAATAACAGCGCCATTGTTACGAATCGTGAGTTTGGCATTAAATTAACTCGGTTTTGAATTTGAGTGAACCTGCAGCAGTGTTTTGAATACATAGAGAAGTATGTCAATGGTTGACGAGCCGTTGTACCCAGTAGCAGTACTTATAGACGAGTTGAAGAACGATGATATCCAACTGCGATTAAATTCAACTAGGAAGCTTTCTACTATTTCACGTGCTTTAGGAGAGGACAGAACACGAAAGGAGTTGATTCCTTTTTTGAGTGAAAACAATGACGACGATGACGAGGTTCTTTCCGCGATGGCTGAAGAGTTGGGCGTTTTCATTCCATATGTTGGTGGAATTGAATATGCGCATGTGCTGTTGCCTCCGTTGGAATCGCTTTGTATTGTTGAAGAAACGTGCGTGAGAGATAAGGCTGTGGAATCGTTATGTAAGATCGGGTCGCAGATGCGGGAGGCTGATTTGGTTGACTGGTTTATACCTCTTGTTAAGGTTAGAAATGTAAACTAATTTGGTCCATGTTTCGGCTGGAGGTCTTATATTGTTTTTTTGGTGCTTGCAGAGGTTGGCAGGTGGTGAATGGTTCACTGCTCGAGTTTCTGCATGTGGGCTATTTCATATTGCTTATCCTAGTGCACCAGATATGTTGAAAGCTGAATTGAGGACGATATATAGTCAGTTATGTCAAGACGACATGCCTATGGTTAGGAGATCGGCCTCGACAAACTTGGGAAAATTTGCTGCTACTGTGGAACCTGCTCATCTCAAGAGTGACGTTATGCAAATATTTGAAGATCTTACGCAAGATGGTATGTTGTTTGCTGTCATGTTTTTTTGGCATCCTATCGCATTTCATGTTGAACTTTATCATCAGTGTCATGTATGGTTTGTTTATGGGGTGCCCATAGTAAGTAGGCGATTGTGAGGTCCAAGGTGTCCGTTCACCTTGCAGACGAGATTATTTGAAAAGCAACATAGTTGAGTCTCACCTCGACTCCTTTGTACTTGTTTTAAGAACGACCAAACTGAGTTTCACCTTGCACTTTGTTTGGAAGACACATTGAGTCTTAGGTTGACGGTTGACCTCCTTGGCTATGTCATATAAAAATTGCAATGAATATGCTACCCTTAGGACATTGTATATTTAGGCCTGATTCAAGTGGGAGTGGGATTTTGATTCCACTCCCTTTCAAGATTGGGTGAGTGTTCAGTGTGTAGTAATTGTGACCAACAGCCATCAGCTGTCGCCCGAACTCCCTGATCTTTTCGGGCACAGGGACGCAAGAACCTAAGAAACAGCTTAAAAATAACAAAGAAAGAAGAGAACGGAAAGAGAACTTTGTATTTTGGTAACTCTCTAGGGGACGAAGCGTAGAGGTCACTTTAGCTTGTACCGGAGAAGAGTGCATCTGCATCGGTATCCCTTTTGTGTAGGGATAATACTGCATCTGCATCAATAGGATTTTTTATTTTTGGTTTCACGTCTAAAGAGTGCCTTTTATAGCGTGGGGATAATACTTCCGGCACTGAAATTCGGAATTAGTGACTAACAGGCTTTATCTCCGTATGCTTTAAATTTCACTTCTAGGAAAAAAAAAACTTTCCTGTTCGAAGTTGCAATATCCTGCCAAAATTTGATGGCTTTGACTTAAAGTACTTCCTGCTGTAATCTTGCATAGCTGCGTTGTATTTTCCTTTTTTATTGTATGGTTTGTTACTTTGTTTTGCTATATTGTAAATGCTTGTTAAGGCTGTATTGTAGATGTTTTAGAAGGGTTTCGGATCTCATGGCTAGCATCATTGGAAAATGATAGCTCTAGTTGATAATCCAATGACTTATGTAAGTTTTGGACATGGCAGTTAAGACAATGCTAATACCGGAAGAAAGAAAGGAAGTCATCATAGTTTGAGTATTATAACAAACTCATAATTTCTATTATTCTCCCTAGAAGTACCAGGAGAATGCCTATCCTCTATTGATGCCTGCCTAGGAAGAGTAACACGGATGGACACGTACTGTCTAAAAGTTTTTCTACAATATGTAAAATTGGCTAGGTGGTATTCGAGCCGTCACCATCTTTTAGCTAGTAATCGGATTAGGCGGGTACTTGGGTAGTGATTGTATATAAATTTTGTAATTATATGTATGAGTGTATGACATACACATAATACTTCAAATACTTAAAAGTTCATTATCAAATTTGATTCTTAAACATAAATCATTAACAAGTCCTAAAACATAATGACTATACAGGTTCAGAAATTAAATCAAACGAGTGTTGTTTATACAAAATTAATTTCGTAACAAAATAGCATTAACATACTTTCGATTAGCTTTAAATCGAGTGATGTTTATTCAGTCTCCATATTTGAGTTATTGTGGTCGACTGTGTGAGAATCGGTTTAGAGAAAAACGTTGGCTAAACTGAAAAGTAACCCTTATTTTGAGTTAAAAAAGATACTAACCAAGTTTGACCGATTTGAACGTATTTCGCCGAGCAAGGCTGAGTAATTGGGACCCGGCCGACTAATGTGGCGATTCATCTCAAATCCCTCTGCAGATGGTCATTTAGCGATTACTCCCTGATTAATTGGCCACGTAGGACAGCTAATGCAACACTGATTTTCTGTATGATACAAGAATTTTCCTAATTACTGCTATTGGGTCTAGACAAGTATATATGAATAAATGTTGAAGGTTGTTCTCACATAGTAACATTCACAAAATATGTTTAAAATTATTGTTACGATGTATATTTTGTCTTTGTACAGATCAAGATTCTGTTCGTTTGCTTGCTGTCGAGGGTTGTGCTGCTCTTGGCAAGTTGCTGGAACCCCAAGATTGTGTGGCACATATTCTTCCTGTGATCGTCAGTTTTTCTCAGGTGAACTTTTAGCTGCTTTATGACTAAAATGAGCTATAATTTCTAAATCTTAGTCATTGAAGTATAAAATGACTTGAATTATAAAAAGAAGGCGGGGTTGTCAGCTTATCATTTATGGCAGTGGGTCTCTGCTGACGATGGAAATGGGAATAGGTATTGCTGGGGGAAGAGGTCTGATTGTTTAAACCCTTTTTTATATAGCGACAAACTTAAAATGTGTACTCTTTCCCTGGTTCTTAGACATCAGGTTTTTCGTTTACCTTTAAGCGGTAGGGTAGAGGTGAAGGACAATACGCGACAGGGAGTAAGGGGAAGGGGAGTCGTTGCCTCGTTAGTGGGTGATGGGGAGTGGCTGACGTGAGGGGTTGGGTATGTGGACTGTACAGTACATATTTTGATGCACGCTTTATGATATAAAAACCAAAACTGAGTTGTAAATGAGTTTCCGAAGATCGCATAAAAACCAGAATTGGAGGATATAGTCAATTTACATTTTCTAGATTTTTTCTACACCGGTTTATAAGTTGATTGGTTTCTTTCGAGTTCTTTTTTTTGGGCAACCTTCCTTATATGTTTATCCTAATATTTATACTTAAGAGTCTTAAACTAATCTGATTTCTGGAGTTTGTACGGATTAAATTAATACATTGATTGGATTTTATTGTGTAAACGGTTTCATTGCTTGTGCTGGTGTAGTCGCCCTAGCAAGTTTGCGTATTTCTTTTTGGTTTATGTTTTTGAAATGATTGTTAGGTTATTGTTGGTAAATCTGATTAAGATGTGAGGCGATGAGATGAAAAGTAGAAGCTTACTACCTTTAACTACTTGGCATGTATTGCTAGTTTCAGTTCTCTTACTATTTTGTATGCAGGACAAGTCATGGCGTGTTCGCTATATGGTTGCTAATCAGCTGTACGAGCTATGTGAAGCTGTGGGTCCTGAACCAACCAAGTATGTTATAGTTTTCATATCTAAGTTTGTTTTTCTTGAATATATGTTGTTCTTTCTGAAAATGCTTTTATTCAGTGTCTTGATGAACCTATATCAGACAATCCTTTACTGAAATATATTAATTTGGTTTAAATTGTGACAGGACTGACTTGGTTCCAGCATATGTGAGGTTGCTGCGTGATAATGAAGCCGAAGTACGTATTGCAGCAGCTGGCAAGGTCACCAAGTTCTCTCTTATCCTTGGTCCGGAACTTGCAATTCAGCATATTTTACCATGTGTCAAGGTAATATTATTATGTTCGCATCTACTAGTATCATTTATGGTTTAATATTCTATTATATTGGTCTTCTTATCTCTTTCTACAATGTGGCATGTAGGAGTTGTCTTCAGATTCGTCTCAGCATGTTAGGTCTGCTCTAGCCTCTGTTATAATGGGCATGGCCCCTGTTTTAGGGAAGGTAATATATATCTCTAATACCCTTTCATGTCTTGTCTTGCTTCGTTTATTTTTTTTAGACAAATGATTTTACAATATCCATGAGAGACTATGATTTATGATTGTTTTTGGTTTAAATCTTTATCAGCCTATGATTTGTGATGATACCAATAATACTAGTTATAATATATATCTGTGGTATAATGCAGGACGCAACTATTGAGCAACTTCTCCCTATCTTTCTGTCACTTCTGAAGGACGAGTTTCCAGATGTGCGCTTGAATATCATCAGTAAGCTAGATCAAGTGAACCAGGTATGCTGCCATTACGATGATTTTTATATGTAGGTCTTCCTTCATATCAGTTCAATGGAATAGCTGTCTTGATGTTTTTATGCCATGTTGTTACAGGTGATTGGAATCGATCTTTTATCCCAATCTTTACTACCTGCAATTGTGGAACTAGCTGAAGACAGACATTGGAGAGTTCGATTGGCTATAATTGAATACATACCTCTATTGGCAAGTCAGTTGGGTGTTGGGTTTTTTGACGATAAACTTGGTGCCCTTTGCATGCAATGGTTACAGGACAAGGTATGCATTTCGTCACACACACACATACACTGATGACTGATATACACGTTGAGGCATATGGGGTAATGGGGTATATATGCAGGTTTACTCCATCAGAGAAGCTGCTGCTAACAATCTGAAGCGCCTTGCAGAGGAGTTTGGTCCCGAATGGGCAATGCAACACATTGTTCCACAGGTACAAAGCGATTTACTGGGAATGCGGGTGATCATTTGGTTTCTTTTTTTTTTGGAACTGTAAAGGGTTAATGACGTAATTATCCAACTTCTGATACTTTGATGGTTTACCCTTGATATAGTCCCTTAACTTTTTCGTGGGTCCATTTTCAGAAAATTTCTTTTAAGTACAAAAAACTGTTAAAAGGGTTACATCATCACAAGAAGAAAAAGTTGGGGGACTTAATTGATTACATAATGAAAGTTGGTTGGTTTAATCAAACATTAAAAAAACACTTGGTGGGTTTTCCATTAATAAACCTTTTACTTTTTGAATTGAACGCATGTGTTGGTTTCATGGCAGGTCTTGGAAATGGCCAGCAACCCACATTACTTGTATCGCATGACCATTCTTAGTGCAATTTCTCTACTTGCTCCTGTTATGGGCTCAGAGATCACCTGTTCTAAGTTGCTTCCCGAGGTTGTTACTTTAGGCAAAGACAGGTAATAATTGCGATATACGCAAACGCAACACATGTGAAGCTTAATAGTTGGTTTAAGTAGTTGCAGTATATGATGTTACATGTTTTTCTTTGCAGAGTGGCAAATATCAGGTTTAATGTAGCAAAGGTCTTGCAATCTTTTATTCCTATTGTTGACCAATCTGTAAGCAACTTTTTCTCTTTATTTTGTCATTATCATAACCTCATCCCTCTTATGCACGCGTTATAAACTCCCGTTATATTGTAATGCAGACGGTGGAGAAAACCATTAGGCCTTGCTTGGTTGAGCTGGGAGAGGATCCAGATGTCGATGTCCGTTTTTTTTCAAAAGAAGCACTTCAAGCTATCGATCAAGTCATGATGTCTTAGAGAACTTTTCTTCGAAATTGGTGTCACTTCAATGGCCGTTGTTGTAGTATCAATGTGCCCTCTATATAAAACAAACATACATACCATTAGTCCATGTTTCCCATCCTCTCCCTTTGTCTATTTTGGCTTCGGTTTTCATTTCTTTTTGAAAAATTAGGAGACGATCTTGTGTGTCATGACTATGGATGCAGATTTAAGGACACTTGTTTTTGTCATTTAAGCCAAGTCGTTTGTTGTCATTGTTGTGTTCTAATTTTGACATGTTGATAGCTCAATCGATCAAGAAATGCGCTGATTTTTGGCCGCATCGGTTGATTAGTTTTCTTATTATAAACTTGGGCTTCGGATTTATCCATTTTGTACTTGCACCAGATGGATTTTAAATTTTGAGTGTATTGGTTTGGCAGTAAAATGAGCTCGGTTTAAGATGAGTCTATTGCTTTATTTGTTTTCTTAGTCTTTGGCAACGGCATGCTATACAATACATTGCAATCTTCCTTTTGCGTAGCCGTTAGTGCAACAAGTTGATCTTTGCATAAAGGGGGAATAATGAAACTGCGGATGTATCTTCATGTTAATGTGTCACTTTGTATCATAAGTTTTCGCGAATTAGATGACAAATTTTACCCGTTTTACACAGCTTTGAAAAATTTGTACAAATTGCATATTCCTTGCTGTTAAAATATAGATATCAGTACAATACAGGGAAATGCTACATCTCTTTACAAATTCCTACATTCACATAACCAATCTGTTATACTCGCCCAATATTCAGTGCGATACCATGACATTGGAGATATCGGTCGATCATCTGCTACTACTTTTCTTGATGAAGGACTCTATATGAGAAATCATTTCTTGAGTTAGCATTTGTGAAAGTTGTGATTTGTCAAGGATCTGGAATGCATGACCAACACCTTTGTACACCACACATTCTACTTTAATCCCAGAATTGCTTAAAACCTCACAAAATTCCATGTTCTTATCTTTCACAATGTCCAATTCTGATACACATACCAAACTGGGCAAATACGTCGTCTTTTCCAACCTAATTGACCCTTTTGCCCTTGGGTTGCACCATGGATGGTCACGGTTTGTCCCCTTAGGTAACGATAGTCTCCAGTATGCGTCCGAGGTTGCTAGATTTAGTGCAGAGCCAGGTGAGGGTACCACGAGAGTTTCTGAATTTGTTCTTGACTGTGAACTGAAAAAAGGTTGGATTAGAACGTTACCTTTGAATACTAATGGTTTTAGTTGTGCCCAATTGGCGCAGAATCGTAATGTTACGTTATGTACTATATTTCCGCCAGCACTATCGCCTCCCAGAAACACGTTGGAGAGATCACATTGCCTTAACCACCATTTGGTGATGGCTTGTCCACTAATAGCTTGTTGCTTCACCCACATGAGAGCCTTTTGCCCATCTTCATAGGCAGCAGGGAGAGGGTTTTCTGGGGCTAAACGGTAATCTATCGACATGATCACACAACCTACTTGACTAGCTAAACGTGCCAGAAACTCATGGTAACAACTCCATGCGGCCGAACCAACACAAAACCCTCCCCCATGGAAATAAACAAGCAAAGGAAGCTTTTTATTGCATTTTGGTACGTAAAAACGTGCCCAAAGTTTCGTATACTTGTCAATTACCATATCTCTGCATGTTACCCCGAGGTCAACGGGTAACACGCATGGCACACGTGGAACGATCTGAGATCGTTCCACGTACCCATCTTTGTAAACCCTAATTAGGCCAACAATCTCTTCAACTAAGACTCCTCTAGGGTTTTGAGGGTTTTTGGCAACTATTGGAAGGCTCAAAGATGAATCTAGGCTTATGATGGCCATTCTTTTTCTTCCCATATGTATATTATATGATGTTATCAAATGAAGAGAAGTTTGAAAGAAAGGTTAAAATTTGGTTAACTTTTGTCCATTGCATCAAATATATAAGGAGGCATCTACAAGGATATGATTGGGACTTCATTCCCTTGAGGGCATTATGGGGATAAAATATTGTGCAAAAATCTACATTGGTAGGCCAAGCCAAATGGAAGTTGCCAAGTGTCTTAAAAAGAGTCAACTTTGATGGTGCAAAACTGCAAATGAACATTATTGGTGATTTGGAACATACACACAACACACATTTTAAACACTTTAAATATTTAATACCATATTTAAGTGTTAAACACATTATATAGTTAATTACAGTATATAGTTAGTAGATTACTTGACCTACGTGTTTTTGTTGACTCCTTCGTATGCATCTCCATAATGGAGGGGAAATGAGACTCACTTTTCTACAATTTCTTGATACATATTTTAACATTTTACAATTAATCTAATTAGGGAAAATCAGGACACCAAATGACTAGTAGTGGAGACGCGAAAAATGTACAAATAATGAAGTCGTACAAATCCTTTATTTAAAGGATGTTACATTTTTATTAAGGTTAATGTAGAGATACATATAATATTAAACATATATTCAATCTTATATACAATTTTTCTTTAATTAACAACCGTAATAAGGGCTCTTTGTGTTATTATTGCCTAAGGCCATCTAAAATAATGAGACAATCCTGACCACCAGACTTACAATAAACTAAAAAACGGCTATAAACACAATATATCAAAATTTAATGCATTTAACAGAAATCTAACAAAAATCAAAGTATTTTAACAAACTTAACACCACATAACAAAAATTCACACACCATGATTACGTCCGTGAATCTAACTAACAAAAATACCTTTTACATAATAAGAATGCGTACTGTAGCATTCACTTGTGTTGTAGTATTGTACATCTAATAAAACACATAATACCGTACGTATCTATCGTCGCAACAAACAGATACCCTCCTAGTACTTCTAATAGGCTGAACGAAGTTTTTTTTGGTTTACAATATGTATGGAAAATTAAAGGTTACCTCCGTTAGTATAACACTAAAGCCATCCATGCATGGTTCAATCAAAACTATTATATGTCAATTCATCATACAATACCATTGTGAGTCTTGTGGGTATATACTATAAGTTCTTTTCTGTTTATATCATGTTTTAACTGTACTTCATAAGGGACTCATTTCACAGTCATTAATTAAATACAAGAAACACCCTCAATCACTTCACAATGAATAAATATAGTACACTTACATGTTATTAAACTTACCTTTGTAAGTTTATTGGTTGTAGGAAAATTCTATTGTAAGTTGTAATGCGTATATGTCATGTTATTACACTCTAAAATAAATCATACATTGAGGATGGCTTAAATAACTTAAAACAGTTATCCAAATAGTGCTTTGTGACATACTTTTAGGTATTTATTAGTAGCATTCATTTTTTAAAAAAATTCATGATTTGTCTCTGTGGTTTACCTAGAATATCAAGTTTCATCCATAACTCAAAATTGTAGGAAACGGTGTACACTTTTATTATAAAATCGAATTTACAATAAAATAACAGAAATTAAATTGACAGAATTTAAATGACAGAAAGTAATTAACAGTAATGAAGAAAGCAGTAAAACAAAGACGAGGCACATGTTTAACACGCTTCCCTTAAAACAGATTCGCCGTCTGTTTCCCAGGGTACAACGTCTAAAGCTGTTGTACAGCCGGACTTAACAAACTTGCCTGAAAGATCACGGAAGCCTTGCGTGTTTCTGATCGACGAGCTGCTGGAAAACTGTCTGATAATGGAGTAAGGAAAAAGCTGCGTTTTTTCTGATGTGAAAACTGAATGAGAATGAGTTATATTTATACTGAAAACTTTACTTGTTCTCAAAGAAAATATATACCACAGTCAGGAAAATCTGTTATAACTAAAACAGATTTCCTGTCTGTCTTTTTAACACAAAATATTCTGTTTCTGTATCTATTCCTAAAATAGATGTACAGAATTTTCTGGAAAAACAAATCGAATTCGCAGCAAAAAAGATATCGAAATCTGCCCGCACCCAACCCAGTTTTCGGAGCTGCATTCGTGTCCGCATTCAGTAGCTTCGAACCCGTTTTTGGCCTAGAAATCCTACTTTCTGCACCCCCCTGCGCGCGCGTAGGCATGGGAGTAAAAACCCACAAATGAATATTGTAGGGTAGAAACTAGGATTTCCTTATAAACATGTTTTCACTTCATGTTTCAAGCGATGTGGGACAAATATTTTTCCAAATATTGTGTTTCACGTGACTCACTTTGAGACACGATATCTCATTCATATTAACTCCATATTGGACATACTTTAGCTCGTTGCGAAGCTCTCTTCGAGGAGAACACAAAGCTAATAAGTACTACGAATATATATAACATATACATATATAAAATTATGTCCAAAGTATTGCAAAAACCATATTTTGCAAAACATTTTCCAACAATCCCCCACATGAATGGGAATCGGTCGAAAACACACGAAATTTTCGGCAAAATTTCTGCGGTTAAGTCCTGCATAGGATAGGTAGGTGTAACCCTTTGAACCTTCCCTTGTGAGATGCACTTAGTCTCCTAGATCTGAGTAGACGCGATGTCCTTGAACTCAGCCTCTGTTTACGTAGACGACAATACACACTCACACAAGACTCTCCCTGACCTTGTCAAGTCCTCATAGTCGTGTTCGTTATGGTCATGAACACTCACCTGGTTCTGCAAGAGCTCTTAGAAATTGCGCCCCCACAATTTCTTTCGAAGCGACCCCACTTCTCTCTCACATAGGTGATTTCATCTTGAATCATTAAAAACATATGTTTTATGATTTCATCTTGAATCATTATACTTTATGATTTCATCCTGAATCATTAAGCCATATGTTTAACCTCTCAACATGTCACATTGTTCTAAGAATGGACTAGGAAAGTTACTGTATTAAGTAACTCCCCCATATTGACGTGACGTCCCCCACATTTCTATGATTAGGTTGTCCTATTGAACCCAGATCTTGGGATCTCCAGTCAACTGGGTTAGGTTTTCCTTCATAGAAACTCATTCCTTTAAGGGCTTTAGTCCAATTCCTTTAGACGACTTACTAACTAACTCTCTGCTTAAGCCTTTCGTAAACGGATCCGCGATGTTATCCTTTGACTTCACATAGTCAATTGAGATAACTCCTGTTGAGAGTAGTTGTCGTACCGAATTATGTCGACGACGGATATGTCTAGACTTTTCATTATACATTGTGCTATGAGCTCTGCCAATTGCCGATTGACTATCACAATGTATACTAATAGCCGTTACCGGTTTAGGCCACCTGGGTATGTCCTCTACGAATTGACGTAGCTATTCTGCCTCTTCTCCGCATTTATCTAACGCGATAAATTCTGATTCCATCGTGGACTTAGCTATTACAGTTTGCTTGGAAGACTTCCAAGATATAGCGGCCCCTCCCAGTGTAAACACATATCCACTGGTCGATCTAGAATCCTTTATGTCAGATATCCAATTTGCATCACTGTATCCTTCAATAACAGATGGATATCTAGCATAATTCAGTCCATAATCACGACTGTATCTCAAATAATGAAGTACCCTAGTCATAGCTTTCCAATGTGCATCACTTGGATTACTAGTATATCTACTCAGCCTGCTAACAGCATATGCTAAGTCAGGTCGGGTACATGTCATCAAATACATTAACATGCCAATAATTCTTGAATACTCTAATTGGGCAACACCTACGCCTCTATTTTTAGATAGATACAAACTGGTGTCTATTGGAGTTCTAGCTAGGCCGAAATCCCCCGCATTATGAGTATTAAGAATTTTGTCCACGTAATGTGCTTGACTTAATGCAAGTCCACTTTGAGTTCGTATGATCTTTATTCCAAGGATCACATCAACCAAACCCATATCTTTCATGTCAAACTTTGATTTCAACATATCTTTAGTAGACTTGATCATCTTGTCGTTACTGCCAACGATAAGCATACCGTCGACATAAAGACACAAGATTACATACCCACTATTTGTGTCTTTGACATAAACACACTTGTCGCATTCATTAATTTTGAATCCACCCTCTAGCATGGCGTGATCAAACTTCTGATGCCATTGTTTTAGAGCTTGCTTTAAGCCATACAATGACTTAACAAACCTACAAACTTTGCTCTCTTGTCCAGGAGCCATGAAACCCTCGGGTTGGTTCATGTATATTTCTTCTTCTAAATCTCCATTTAGAAAATCCGTTTTCACATCCATTTGGTGAACTTCTAAATTTCTTAATGCGGCAATAGCAAGAATCATCCTAATAGAAGTTATTCGCGTAACAGGCGAATAAGTATCAAAGTAATCTAGACCTTCGCGTTGTCTAAAACCTTTGATCACCAATCTTGCTTTGTACTTATCAATGGTGCCATCAGCTTTCATCTTCTTCTTAAAGATCCATTTATAGGCTAGTGGTTTACAACCAGGAGGTAAATCCACGAGCTCCCAAGTATGATTTTGTAAAATAGACTCTATTTCACTATTAATCGCTTCTTTCCATCTAGGCCCTTCTGAGGAATTTACAGCTTCTTGATAAGAAGTGGGTTCATTTTCTACCATAAAAGAGACAACATCAGGTCCAAATGATTTCTCGGTTCTCGCCCGTTTGCTTCTTCTAAGTTCAACCTCTTCTTCCTCGGGTTGATCTTGTCTCTCATCTTGGAGATCATTATCATCGCGTTGTCTCTTATCTTGGACAACTGCATCATCTATTCTAGATGTGCTTCCATTTTCCTTCTTTAAACAAGGAAATATGTTTTCAAAGAAGGACGCATTCCTTGATTCCATAACTGTGTTCTTGTGTATATCTGGATTTTTCGAATCATGTACAATGAAATGATACGCACTACTATTCTTAGCATATCCAATAAATATACAATCCGCAGATTTAGGTCCAATCGTTTGGGTCTTAGGTGTCGGCACAGCTACCTTGGCTAGACACCCCCACACTCGTAAGTACTGGTATGATGGTTTTCTTCCCATCCCCAGTTCATATGGGGTTTCCTCTTTATCATTACGAGGTATCTTGTTTAAAAGATAAGTAGCCGTTAGAATGGCTTCCCCCCACATGTCCCGGCTCAAACCAGAACTTAACAACATGGCATTAACCATCTCTTTCAAGGTACGGTTCTTCCTTTCGGCAATACCGTTTTGCTGAGGTGAATAAGGAGCAGTAAAATCATGTCTAATTCCATGTTTCGCACATAGATCAACAAAAGGAGACACATATTCACCTCCTCTATCACTTCGTACAACCTTGATTTTCCTACCAAGTTGATTCTCAACTTCGGTTTTGTATAGAACAAACTTGTCTATAGCTTCATCTTTACTTTTCAACAAGTAAACGTAGCAGTACTTTGTGCAATCATCAATAAACGTGATGAAGTACTTATTGCCACCTTTCGTGGGTAGTGATTTCAAATCACATATGTCTGTGTGTATCATATCAAGTGGTTCGGTTTTTCGTTCAACCGATTTGAAAGATGATCTTGTAAGTTTGGCTTCGACACAAGTTTCACACTTATAATTTGAATCAATATGAAAATTTGGTATGCCATTAAATTTAATCAAACGACGCATTGAATTAAAATTAACATGTCCAAGACGGCCATGCCACACATTAGAAGACTCAATCAAGTAAGCAGAAGAATTCATTTTATTGATATCATTCTTAACAACTATTACATTGAGCTTAAACATACCATTCAGGACATACCCCTTACCAACATACATTTGATTCTTAGAAAGTACAACTTTATCAGACTAAAAAACAAGACGAAAACCAAACTTATTCAAAAGCCATCCGGACACAAGATTCTTGCGAATCTCCGGAACATACAAGACTTTAGTCAACTTGAGCTCTTTCTCGGATGTCATCTTCAAAATAACATCTCCTTCGCCCTTGATATCAGCAGTTGCAGAGTTGCCCATGTACAGCTTCTCTCCATTGTCAACCGCTCTGAAAGAGTGAAACATACTCTTGTCAGCACACACATGACGGGTTGCCCCAGTATCAACCCACCAATCATTATTATTAGAACCTACCAGATTAACTTCAGAGATCATGGTAACGACATCAGACACCATAGCAATCATGTCCACATTATCATTCACCATATTAGCCTCACGTGGAGTCACCCGCTTTGGCGCTTTGCAATTAGCAGCACGATGACCTGGCTTGTCACAGTTGAAGCAATTTCCTTGGAACTTCTGCTTCGCAATTCCAGCCTTAGGAGCAAGGTACTCAGACTTCCCTTTGCTCTTCTTGTCATTCTTCCCTTTTCCAAATCTCTTGCCTTTAGACTTTGAAGAAGACGAACCATGCTCAACCATATTTGCCTTGGCAGAATCAGGTGTATAAGTATTTTTCTGAGCCAGCTTGTTGTCCTCTTCAATACGAAGACGAACAACCAAGTCTTCAACAATCATCTCCTTTCGCTTATGCTTCAAGTAGTTTTTAAATTCTACCCAGCTTGGAGGTAACTTTTCAATGATAGCAGCAACTTGAAAAGTTTCACTCAAAGTCATACCCTCAACATGAATGTCGTGTAGCAAAACCTGCAGATCTTGAACCTGAGTTATCACACTCTTTGAATCAACCATCTTGTAATCCAAAAAGCGAGCTACCACGAACTTCTTTGTACCAGCATCCTCAGTTTTGTACTTGCGTTCCAACGACTCCCATAATTCTTTGGCAGTCTTAGTCTTGCAGTACACATTGTACAAAGAGTCCACCAAACCATTCAGAATATAGTTGTGACACAAGAAGTTTGAATGTTTCCATGCTTCAACAGCTTGCACGGCTTGTTGATTTTCGGGTACACCTTCTTTAGGAGGTTCCACCTGAGGTATAGTCTCCTTTAAGAGCTTCGCAAGGTTCAAAGTAGTGAGATAGAAGAACATCTTCTGCTGCCACCTCTTAAAATTTTGTCCATTAAATTTTTCTGGTTTTTCAGCATGATTAGCAACTGTGTGGGTAACTGGCGCAGCAGTTACTTTCACAATAGTAGTTGCAGGAATTTCAGGAGTGCTAGTAGACATTATGAAAGATCAAACAAGATCAAAACACAAACAGTTAGACAACTGTTATAAATCTGTATATAAGAAATTCAATCGTGATCTCTATATACTTATAGTAGATCTGCTTCAAAGAAACTCAATCTTGGTTTCAATGACCCAGATGCAATTATTAAAAATATCAGTTTAACAGAAACACAATCTTGGTTTCAATAAACTGATTAGAACAACTGCTAAAAAAAACATTAACTGTTAATAAAAATCTGTAAATTAAAACTGATTTCCAGTGAAACTCAATCCTGGTTTCGGCAGAAACAGTTTATAAATGAATCTGATAAAATTATTAATCTGATTTTAATAAAAGTTTTAATTCTGTTAAACAGAATCTGTTTTAAGATTGTAGGAAACGGTGTACACTTTTATTATAAAATCGAATTTACAATAAAATAACAGAAATTAAATTGACAGAATTTAAATGACAGAAAGTAATTAACAGTAATGAAGAAAGCAGTAAAACAAAGACGAGGCACGTGTTTAACACGCTTCCCTTAAAACAGATTCGCCGTCTGTTTCCCAGGGTACAACGTCTAAAGCTTTTGTAAGCCGGACTTAACAAACTTGCCTGAAAGATCACGGAAGCCTTGCGTGTTTCTGATCGACGAGCTGCTGGAAAACTGTCTGATAATGGAGTAAGGAAAAAGCTGCGGTTTTTCTGATGTGATAACTGAATGAGAATGGGTTATATTTATACTGAAAACTTTACTTGTTCTCAAAGAAAATATATACCACAGTCAGGAAAATCTGTTATAACTAAAACAGATTTCCTGTCTGTCTTTTTAACACAAAATATTCTGTTTCTGTATCTATTCCTAAAATAGATGTACATAATTTTCTGGAAAAACAAATCGAATTCGCAGCAAAAAAGATATCGAAATCTGCCCGCACCCAAGCCAGTTTTCGGAGCTGCATTCGTGTCCGCAGGTTGCGCGCTCGTGCACAAGTTCAGTAGCTTCGAACCCGTTTTTGGCCTAGAAATCCCACTTTCTGCACCCCCCCTGCGCGCGCGTAGGCGTGGGAGTAAAAACCCACAAATGAATATTGTAGGGTAGAAACTAGGATTTCCTTATAAACATGTTTTCACTTCATGTTTCAAGCGATGTGGGACAAATATTTTTCCAAATATTGTGTTTCACGTGACTCACTTTGAGACACGATATCTCATTCATATTAACTCCATACTGGACATACGTTAGCTCGTTGCGAAGCTCTCTTCGAGGAGAACGCAAAGCTAATAAGTACTACGAATATATATAACATATACATATATAAAATTATGTCCAAAGTATTGCAAAAACCATATTTTACAAAACATTTTCCAACAAAAATAACTCCATGAATCGTCCCTATTTTTGAAACTATGATCAAATTTCGTCCCTATTTTGGATGGGCGTTAATTTTTTTCACTAAGTGCAATGAGGGGCGGGGTATTTTAGACTTTTACTTATTTTCCCATGCATTTAAAAGTCCACCCACACGATCACACACACATATTCGTCCCAAACACACAAACACCTACCCTTTTATCCAGTATACTAGCAAAACCCTAAAATCAAAATCCAAAGATGGTTTTCTGCTCAAGTGGTCGCGTTGCTACAATCAAGACTTCTTGCACAGATCGACATCCAGGTCGTCGTTTTTATGCTTGCCCATTCCAAGGACCAGCTTGTAGGTGGATTGATTGGGTTGATCCACCCATGTGTCCTCCTGCTGTTCAAATCATACTTGGGTTGATTAGGGCTAGAAATAGGCATTAAGCTTTGATCCAAGAACTTAGTAATGAAGTTTGTAAGCTAAAAAAAACTTTTTGATTAGTTGGTTAGTGTTTGGTTTAGTTTTATTTTTATCTAGATTGGCCTAAGAAAAATGTAAAGGTGAATCTGTTTATATAAGATGGATTTTGGGGTTATAAATGAAAATTATTTTCCATCTCATCTAGAAGAAGTTTTGTCTTTCTCATTTACTATGTGCAGGTGTGTTTTGCAGGCAAGTAGTTGAGGGGGTTGAGGGGCATTCAATTGCTATGAGTTAATTCTCAACCCCCTATATGGTCTTATAAATACTAACTCCACACACCACTTATCCATCACCCTTTAAAATATCAAACCCTAATATCAAGATCTGAGATAAAAAAAATGTCCAAAAGAATTAAGGTGACTGATTTGAGTGACTCTAGTAGCGGAGCTGTCTTTTGTCATAGTGGAGATGCTGGGTGGACAAAAAAAGGGTGTGAAGGATCTTCAAGGCTGAGAGCACTTCCTCCCATTGGATCGGCCAAAAGGCCTAGGACTGCTGTTACCAGGGCTGTTGCTGAAAAGTTTAGGAGTGGGACTATTCCATAGGAAGTGCTAAAATGGTATGGGTATGTTGATGTGGCTGAGTATCATGCTAATTCTCATTACTGGGAGACATGGGATGAAGATTTAACATGATACTCAACCACATCAACATACCCATACCATTTTAGCACTTCCAATATAATAGTCCCACTCCAAAACTTTTCAACAACAACTCTGGTAATAGCAGTCCTAGACCTTTTGGCCGATCCAATGGAAGGAAGTGCTCTCAGCCTTGAAGATTCTTCACACCCCTTTTCTGTCCACCCAACATCTCTACTAAGACAAAAGACAGCTCCGCTACTAGAGTCACTCAAATCAATCACCTCAATTTTTTTGGACATTTTTTTGATCTCAGATCTTGATATTAGGGTTTGATATTGTAAATGGTGATGGATAAATGGTGTGTGGAGTTGGTATTTATAAGACCATACATGGAGGGTTGAGAATTATCTCATAGCAATTGAATGCCCCTCAATCCCCTCAACTACTTGCCTGCAAAACACACCCGCACATAGTAAATGAGAAAGACAAAATTTCTTCTAGATGAGATGAAAAATATTTTTCATTCATAACCCTAAAATCCATCTTACATAAACAGATTCGCCTTTACGTTTTTCTTAGGCCAATCTGGAAAAAAGTAAAACTAAACCAAACACTAACCAACTAATCAACAAGTATTTTTTAGCTTACAAACTTCATTACTAAGTTCTTGGATCGAAGCTCCATGCCTATTTCTAGCCCTAATCAACCCATATATGATTTGAACAGCACGAGGACACATGGGTGGATCAACCCAATCAATCCACCTACAAGCCGGTCCTGGAATGGGCAAGCATAGAAACGACGACCTGGATGCCGATCTGTCCAAGAAGTCTTGATTGTAGCAACGCGACCACATGAGCAGAAAACCATCTTTGGATTTTGATTTTAGGGTTTTGCTAGTATACTGGATAAAAGGGTAGGTGTTTGTGTGTTAGGGACGAATTTGTGTGTGTGATCGTGTGGGGTGGACTTTTAAATGCATGGGAAAATAACTAAAAGTCTAAAATACTCCGTTCCTCATTGTACTTAACGGAAAAAATTAACGCCCATTCAAAATAAGGACGAAATTTGATATAGTTAAAAAATAAGGACGATTCATAGAGTTAGAGACGAAATTTGATATTTTGAAGACATGTTCTTAAAGTAACAAACACTAGACCTGTGTTTTCAAACTGTGAACATAAAAAAAAGTTATTGCTAAAGATGCAATGTAACTGTGAAAGTGGGGTGTGCATTGTTGACATAAGGGTACAAAAAAAGACAAGAAAACAAAAAAAGAATGACAATGAGTTGACATTATTGAAAATAATTTAGCAAAGTGATAAAAACCGAAAGAGGCCTAACTTCAGGTTGTCCCCCAATAACATCTTTTCCATCAACTTTTAAGTACCCTAACTCCATTAATAATCGAATTCTCTCTTGTCTTCTAGAGTCATTTTCAGTGATTTTCACTTTCTGTGGACAGTGTGGTACCATGTCACACCTTATTAGAGCTAGTCTTATAAATCATCATGTATAGGTTATCTTTATTATAGGTTAAGTTAACTCATGCAATAAAGCCTGTAAAAGTTTCCCTATGGTGGCTCAGTGGTGAGGTAAGGTTGATTTATACGTGACACAAAATTTCGATACTAGATTCATTTAAGACAATTCGAGATTTTTAATGAAAATTTATATTAGACGACAAACATTCATCAAGTTTTCGTAAACCCTTAAGCCCTCATCCCCTCGGTGAGGGATACACATCCTAAAACGGAAGTTCTTCGTTCACATTATGTGTACAATCCCTATCGATCTATATCCTTAAAATTGGTTGTAGTTATGTTTGTTAAAACTAACTGTAAACTGTTAACTGCAAGCTGTAAGCTATTAGTTACAAAGCTATTATTATGAGCTATAAACTATATTTTTTTATGAATAAAAGTGTTTGATATATTACTTGTTAACTGTAAAATTAAGATGTAAAATTATTTAAAAAAATATATTTAAATAATTTATAGTCCGTAATATGATTAGAGGGTATATTGGTAATTTAGAACTTTAACAACTTTTAACAATTTAAAAAGTTTTATGAATTAATTTTTCATTTAAAAATTACTTGTTTAAAATAAAAAATTAACAACTTCAAAAAAAATTATTATGCCAAACAAAACTACTTATTCTAAAACAAATTATTTTTGTAATAAAAAACTAGCAATTTTAATAAAACGGACCTTTAGAGTCCACCAAAAGATTAATATCCCTTAAAAAACAAAAACTTATGCAAAATATTTCAAACATAAGGTTCATAAGATGACATAATAATGCATGGAAAACATTATAATCGACATTTTTATACAAATAGTGTGTGGTCATTAGAAATTTAGAATGATGATTTGTTTGTAAGAAAAAACGTAACTTTAATAGGAAGAAGAAATGAAATAGCTTTACCAATTGATGTGGATGTTCATGTAGTTGACTATCTTCCGTAGTTTTGGGACATCCATGAAAAATGCTCAAATTAGAACAATTTTACATCATCTCTTTATTCCATGGTCCAAAAGACAGCTAGCCCAACAAAATCAAAACAGCTTTGTGTGCATATTATTCTTACATATGACTTGTGCCAACTTGTGGTCTCATCAGGTAAGCATGGTAACCAATGCAACGATTACTTGTCCCAAGCCAGCTCACTTAATTTATTTCGCCATAACGAATATCAAGCCGAAGTTTCAATCTATGATCAAGATATATTTTAGAAAAAAAATAAACTTATTAACGTTAAAGACCGAAATACGATTAAAAGAAAGTTTATAATTAATCTCATTTTATTTAAACTTCTCTTCTTTTATTGATTACGGTTTTTAATTAGTTGTTCATAAAAGATTTATAACTCTATCAGGAGCGGAACCAAGATTTTTAGTTAAGGGAGATTTATCATACCTAAAGTAAATAGTCATTGTGATAAGGGAAGCTCAATGTACACGTTAGTAGAAAAACGTCTTGTCGGATAAATAAATAATGAAAAAATTACGTTGATTGGGGGAGGCAGGGCCGGATTTTAGAGTGTGCAGAGTGTGCAACCGCACAGGGCCTCTAATTTTGAAGGGGCCTCCGATTTATAAAGATTAAAGTTGTGTATAAGACATTTTTGGCAGATTTGATCAATTCACTTGTGTTTTCCGATCGAAAAGATACGTTTTATATGATTATATGATAACTGAAACAAGACATATGAAACTCGTACAGATACTTTAATGGAGTTTTGAGTATAAACTCATGATAGACAGGGAAAATGACCAAAAGATTTGTGTGAGACCTATAATTTTTTCTTTTTAGCTTTATTATTTATTAAAATGTTTTTTATAACCTGTTAAATCTTAATGATTGTTAAATTTTTAACTTTGTTTCTTTTGAAAATGTGTTTAAAAGTCTTAATGAAAAACTAGCTCAAAACTTAACATGATCTTCAAATTTTTATAAATTTTACTTAAAAAAATGGCTTATAGTAGAAATTTTAATAAAGTATTTATAGTTGAAATATATGGTGTACACAAAGTTAAAAACATATCTAAAATGTAACTTACAACTGATTAAAGTATACCTTTGCTATTTAAGTATACGTAATTATAATTTTTTTTGTGATCGAGGGCCTATTTATAAATTTGGCACAAGGCCTCTAAAATTTACGGGACGATCCTGGGGGGAGGCTAAGCACCCACTAGTTCCCCTACTAGCTTCGCCCCTGCCCCTGACTCGATTATACTAATGAGGAAAGTCTACACCTAAATCACATGCAAACACTAAGGTGCCGTTTGGTTGGGGCATATTGGAGGATATTCAAAATTTTAGCATTTTAATTTCCCTCAAATATTGTGTTTGGTATGACTAACGAAGGAATTTAAAATTCCCCAAATTCCCAAAATGAAGGATATTGAAATTACTCCAAAAAGTGAGGAATTTTAATTTACTTGAAAATTTTATTTTATAAACTTTTTTTCTAATTATTTTTATTCGGGTATTTATGTTTATATTAAAAATTATAAAATTTTAAAAAATTATTTTTTTGTTTTTTACTCTTTTAAATAGCAAAAATAAAATTTATATTAAAAATTTATAGAATTTTTTTATAAAATTTATATAAATTTTTAATAAAATTTATAGGAATTTTTTACAAAATTTATATAAATTCTATAAAAAAATTATTGAAATTTTTTATAAAATTTATAACTTTTTTTTAAAATAATTTATATAAGTTTTTATAAAGTTTATTGAATTTTTTTATAAAATTTATATAAAAATTTTACAAACTTTATATAAAATTTTTATAATTTTTTTATAAAATTTATATAATTTTTTTTTAAAATTTATATAATTTATTTATAAAAAACTATATAAATTTTTTTATAAAATATATATAAAAAGTTAAAATTCGATTTTTAATTTTTCAATAAAACTTTTATAAAAAATATTTATTCGTTAATTGGCTTAATACAAATTCAAGAGTTCAAAATATTATAAATTTCTGTCAAACAAACAGGATTAGGCATTTTAAATTCTAGAATTTTAAATTCTTGGTAATTTTAATTTACTAGGATATTAGAATTCTAGAATCTTCGTGATCGAGGGCCTATTTATAAATTTGGCACAAGGCCTCTAAAATTTACGGGACGATCCTGGGGGGAGGCTAAGCACCCACTAGTTCCCCTACTAGCTTCGCCCCTGCCCCTGACTCGATTATACTAATGAGGAAAGTCTACACCTAAATCACTTGCAAACACTAAAAGGTTAACAATCATGGGTTCTAAATAGCTCGCTCTAAAGCGCGCTATAGCTTGAGGCTTGGCCTCCACGCAACGCTATAAGTCAAGGCGCGCTACGACATGAACTGCGGTGATTGTTTGAATTAAACTTTAAAGAATGATTATTATTACATGTAGGGAGAGTTTCCTAACTTTAATTATTATGCACAACACCTAATGTGAACTAAATATAAATATAATATTGAAATATGATAAAACATATAATATTTTTATATGTTATGCCGCTACAAGCCACGCTTTACAAACGCTAAAGCTTCGCCTTAACCGCTAAAACGTGTAGCTTGGATATGCCGCTACGCCACGCCTCACGCTATTTATAACCATGTTAACAATATGCATATTCATTGCGTTGATTTTACATATAAACAAAATTTGTTTTAATTTTGAACCGAAGTGTTGTATTTTCAATATCGTATAATCATATAGACAAATACTTATGTACGTATTTTAAGATCCAAAAACTGGTATGATTGATGTATGTTAGAATGAATGAATTCAACACGGACTTTAGACGTGGAACGAATTGATACCCTTTTATGGCTATTTATGTGCCAATAATGCAATAGAGTAATATAAATTAAAAGTCAATAAACGAGTCAAAACTAATAACCAAAGTATATAAAAAAAATTCAATATTTCGCATTGTTTTGGCTTTTTAATTAAAATATATAACGTGTTTGTTTTTGGGTGCTACGTCAGCAAAACTCACTCACTCACTCACATGAAAAAAACAGGGGAGTCATCACTCCAAGTGATTTACAGTTTTTCAGAATTTTACAAAACACACCCTAAACAAACTTAAATATTTCATTAAACATAAGCAACATTACAATACTTTTAAAATAAAACGAACATAATAAAAAAGATATACGAAAATTAAAAAAGCATACGAAAATTAAAAATCATACGACCCGCCGTTTAGTTTTCTTCATCTTCATATGCATCTTCATCTCCGTGGTCAATTTGATTCCAGATATGATCCATAAGGTTTTGTTGAAAACTTTGATGGGTTTGTCGGTCACGTAGTTCTTTGTTTTTTCGGCGGTAAACTTCACACCGCTCAAGCCATGTTCGTTGCATATTTCTTGACGGGTTAACGTAATTTTGGTTCCAATCTAACACCTGCATACCTTGATCTTTCAAAATCATGTTATGAAGTATGATGCACGTATACATGAGTCGCCGTAAGGTGTTTACTTCATACGCGCGTGCTGGTTGACGTAGTATTCCCCAACGTCCTTGGAGAACACCAAATGCACGTTCAACATCTTTCCGTGCAGCTTCTTGACGCCTTTTGAAGTGAGCATGTTTGGCGTCAGTTGCAACCGTGAAAGACTTCACGAAACTCGCCCATTGTGGGTAAATACCATCCGCTAAGTAATACCCATTTTGATACTCAACTCCGTTAACTGTATACGGTTTTACCGGTGCTTCGTCATTCAGAAGGTCATCAAATAACGGAGAATTATCTAAAACATTAATATCGTTATTCACACCTGTCATCCCAAAAAACGCATGCCAAATCCACAGATCTTGCGAAGCAACAGCTTCAAGCATCAAAGTAGGGTATCTTTTATAATCACCAGCGTATTGCCCATGTCACGCAACTGGACAATTTTTCCATTCACAGTGCATACAATCAATGCTGCCAAGCATCCCCGGAAACCATGTTTTGTAAGATGTAGATCATATATTTGATCAACATCGGCCGGAGTTGGTTTTCTTAAATACTTGGCCATATACAAGTCAATAACACACATATTAAAATACATTAGACACTCACGTCCGGTTCGATTAGCAATTTGTAAATATTCATCAAATGCATCCGGCGTGTTGCCGTATGCCAATTGACGTATAGCCATTGTGCACTTCATAATAGCACTAATACTCATTCGACCCGTAGCATCGGGTCGAGAAGTAAAATAATTAAAATGCTCAGGAAGAGGATCGGCCTGATAATTTTTTATGCCGTTAACTATTTTTAAAAATAGTCTTCGGCTCATTCGAAATCTTTCACGAAACTTAACCAAAGGACACCTGCAATTCTCAACGAAATAATCGTTCATGAGCTGTTCCTCAGCACCTTCTCGGTCACGGTTGACTGGGGTCCGAGTTAGTCTTGGACGATTCTCTTCTTCAAGCAACCGTTGATAATGATTGTGTGCTATTGGCAAGAAGTAAGCATCGAATTCCTCATCGATTTCAAAAACTGACGGAACGTGATCGGGATTCATATTTGTTTGTAGAGAGTGTTTATGTTTTGGTGTGTAAGAAATGGTTGATTTTGAGTTATATTTATAGACGGATCGAAAAATATAGCCGTTATAAGTCGAATTTCAAAAAACTAGCCGTTGGGTGGGGGGGGGGGTGAAATAAATTTTTTTCGAAAACTAGCCGTTTGGGGGGGCTGAAATGAATTTTTTTTTAAAATATAACCGTTTGGGGGGGTAAAATGAAATTTTTTTTTAAAAAAATTCAACTCACGCGACGTGAGTATACCCGCACAGGGGTCTCACGCCGCGACTTTTTCCTGGGGTGGGAGTCTTCACGCCTCTCGCGCCGTGGGTTTGGCCCCCCACGGCGCCACCACTCCCAGGGCTCTTAGAGAAAATTACAAAATGCTAAGAGACATGTCATATGAATGCGCCAAAATTTAAGGACAGAACTCGAAGACCATTATTTCAATAATCTCTTTGAAAATACAAACCTCAAATTTTATCTCGCAAAACGCATCACAATCTTAATCTCTTTTAAAGCATATGGACATGATCAACATGTCATGTGTCAACGACTCGATCGGTCGATCCCAAGAACTTGATAACAACGAACATGACGTCTTTTATGCTGAACTCGAGAAGCGAGTATATTATTGCGTTGTTAGATGATCATGACAAAAAAGAATATACATGTGATACTCGCAAACGTTCAAGCTCTTCACGACAACGAAACGAAGACTAGATATCATCAAATATCCGAGTAACTATTTTTATTGGAACGATAATGTTGATGAACCAGTGCCCATTTGGATATCGAACTTGTGGGGAAACAACCATAATAAAAGGACGGGGATCTTCATTACGAGTGTCAAAATAATGAATAAATTGAGTGTTAAGTATATTTTTATTATATAACACCATAAGTATATATTTAAGATCAAACTGAACCATCAACCAAGAAAACTTGACACTTATTTTGAGACGAAAAGAATACGTCTTTGATAACAGATGTTTTACATAAAGCTTATAAGATTTGGTCGAGTTTAAATTAAAGGGAGTTAGAATGTAAAAAAGTAATTAGATGGACTTGTAGTAACCGTCTTTAAGTTTGGGTCGGTCACAATGAGTAAATATACAAGTAATACAACCATATTGCATTTAATTAACTCACAAACAAATTAAAACCTGATCGAAAAAACAAGATTCATTAGCGACAAACATATATAGCCGACCAAAGATCCAGTTGCGAGGTAACTTTTCTAACAAAGTTTCGATTAAATTTGCTTATTTTATATAGATGCACATTTCTTTTATGTTAAGTAAGTTCTTGTGTTAAGCTGGTGGCTATATATATGCATGATAAAGTTGATATCCATTTAATTTAAAATAAGTCGACATAAGTAACCAGAAAACTTTTGATCGAGGATCATTATCAGCATTGTGTTCCAAACTTGATCTAACCTACGGATTGTATTTTCTAATTTTAGAACAAAACGGAGATGAGGAGTTCAATGATGAAGATGACAATGGTGATTATGCTATTATTTTGCCTAATTGTCAATATCAAAGCATCATCTAATGTCGACGACTTTTTCGACTTTTACAAGGCTGGAGGAGCAATAGGTTATAAACATGTAGGATCAAGTTACCGTACTGGTGTAAGTCATGGAAGCACTCGTATTATCTGTGGAAAAAGTGCAGTTGATGCCCACAACATTCCTTAGGAACATGCTCATGGGAGTGGGTACCTATACAAGGCTGCTACACCTTTTTACTTCGACTTTCTTGGGCATTTTCGCAATCTTATCAGGCCTATAACAGAGGGAGGCTCTAAAAGGGAAGGACGTGGCGGTGGTGGAGTTGGTATTGTTGCAAGTCGGGGTGGTAGTGCTGCAAGTTAAGGCCGTAGTAGTTTGTAATGGATCACAAGGTACACGTGACTCAGATATAGCAGCCAGTATATAGTGTGGATATCGTTCAATAAAGATCGTAGTAGTGGTTTTAGAAGGGGATTACTTGGAACAATCAGATGTGATATATATATTGTGGAGATCGTTCGAGCAAAGGAGGATATTCTTTAGCGTTTTAAAGATGTTCTAGTTGTTCTTGAAAGCTGACATTTGTTTTTTTACAAGTGATTTTGTTTTTACACGAACAAATTCAATAAAGATTAGTCATATGATCAATTTCGACTAAGAAAAGGTTCTTGTGGTATGTTACTTCAAAAGATTATTGTAAGGGTTAATTTTTGCTACCCATTTTGAGATGGCAAACACGATTTAGGTCACAAGTCAAGTTCCTGTCTTAAGTTGGCATGAAGTTCCTAGTTAGAGTAATAAATTACTCCAACATTTTATATCATATGTGATATGTGCATCGTCGATCATCGGGCTTACGAGCCACAAGTGCTATACCCTTGTGCGGTGCATCGGGTCATATTTTCATCTGGTTTTGTGGTTTGTTACCACAAAACCAATATCTGTTATGCACTTCTACACATTAGAACCACTTCTTATATAACTGATTATTTTCTTTAACTTTACCAGTATGCGCATAGTGATTTACAAAATATGAAAATTTATCAATTTGCACCTACTTATGAGGGAAAATGGGAAACATATATATCGTTCTAAACCCAAGCGTATTGACATGTTACTAGCATATTAGTCCAAGCTTTAATTTCTATATTTCTCCATACACGAGCTTACAATGTGGATAGTGTATGGGCGACTTTGCATACAAAGAAACTTTATTCAAGTGGAGAACTCCACATTTTCTTTACACACATTGGGTAGCATCTTTATTGTTTTGAAGATGATTTCGAGATATTCATGAAGAGAGTGAAACTAAGAAAAGATTCATGGATGAAGGGTTTACAAATTCAAATTATCATTAAAGAGCAAGCACCTTGCTGACATGTCACCTACACATCTGCTAATGAGTGCAACGCACCGATAGGCGAGCGGTATAACATGGAGTATGTGAAAGGGGCACATGTACTTAAAAGTTACTGACTTGAATGAAGTGGTGTGACAACAGGTTTTGAGTCAAGAAAATCAGCACGTCGTGATAAGATATCATGAGCATAATATCATCATTCTACTTATTTTTCATTGACAAGGATTAAAGAGCAATAGGTTATAAGATAGTAGGATTAAGTTACTGTGGTGTTAGATGAGGTGGTAGTTGTGCAAGTCATGGAAACAATGTTATTACCCATAGCTCACGTGGAACAAGTGGTGTTGGTGCGCACAACATTCCTCAGGAAGAGGCTCTTAGGAGTGGCTACCTACACACAGTTGCATACCCTTTCATTTCGACTTTCTTGTGAGTTTTTGTTATATTACCAGACATGTAACATAGGGAGGTTATAAAAGGGAGGATAAAAATTAGGGCGGGATATTGGCGTGTGCGGGCTGTGCAGCTGCCCAAGGCCTATAGTCCACTAGGGACCTCAAAGTTTATGGTATGTGTGGTCCAAAAATCCAATCCAGTTATTTCACTATCTCATTATGAGCTGTTTAATGCCTAGTCCAGTTCTTTTCAATCTGATTTTGGGAACATAACAAAACAAATGATATGAAATGATAATTACTATTTAATTTACTTCCAACTGATAACTAAATCGCAATCAATGTCATCAGGTACTTAATTTTTTGAATTATTTTTTGTGTTCTTATAGTGAACAATTCATTTGTTTAACTTTCAGTCTTATATTTATTTTGATTATAGTTTCATCTTCATAATTAACTGTTAGAATTTAATTTGTATTACATAACATTGTTGAGTTTGAAAGTTAATTATTATGAATTCATACATTAAAATACTAAGTAATGGCTTTGATAACAAATGTCTTGAAATGTAATTATATGCATATAAAAAACAGTTTCATCTAAAAATAATGGTATATAGGAAAAATAGATCATGTTGAGTGTAATTATCTGAGATTATGACAATTTGATAGAGTTGTTTGAATGTTTGTTATACAATTTTCGTGATATTGATAGATTTTTTAGCTACGCAAAATTTTTTTTGTCTCTAAAGGGCCAAAATTTAAGTTTTCGCACATGGCCACTCAAATCCACGACCTTGATAAAAATATCGTGCTGGTGGGAGGTGGTATTATTGCTAAAAGTCATGGTCATAGCAGTATGCAGTAGATCATAAGGTACAAGAGACTGACATATTGACGTTAGCTACCGGTTATGGTTTTGTAGGTAAATAACTTTGAACAAGCAGATGTCGTAGTAATGGAGGTTGTTCAAGCATATAAGGATATGCTTTAAGTGTTTTAAAAATGTTCTGGTGGTTGTTTTGAGGGTTGTCTGATGAACTGTTATGGCCCCGTGCTAGATTTTTAAAACGGGCACTACATTAGAATTCAAATATGCGTATAAAATAGTGAACTATAATTAGATTATACTTTTGCTTTTTATATTGATCAAATGATACATCAAATCTTCTTCAATTCTAAAGAAATCTTCTACACTTTTAAGTATAATTGTTGAGTTTTTAAAACCTTCTGTAATGATCCATGATATTCTAAATATTTTTTTTTAAAATAAGAGATGTCATGTATCATTTTTAAAAAATTATTTAAATTGATAACTTTTCTATGCTAAAACAATCTACAACTTTCATTTTCTCTAAAAGAACATTCTTAGCTAAAATTCTCTTCAGATATGTGTTTTGTTTAAAATTTAAGACCAAAAATCTATGTTACACATAAGGATTAGGGTTGAGCATCGAGCCAGACCGACTCGAGCCGAGAAAACCAACCCAAAACCGAGTTAATAGAATATGGAAACCGAGTTAATGGAATATGAAAACCGAGAACCAAACCGAGTTTAAGGTCGGGTAACTGAAACTGAACTGACTAAGGTAGGGTCGGTTCGACTCAGTTCTGTTCGGTTTAGAGGTTCGAGCCGACTAAGTGTCGGTTGCAAGAACCGAAGTGAAAACGAACTAAACCGACCAAGCTCGTTCGGTTCTGTTCGAATCGGTTTTGGCCGGTTTGTTGGGTCGGATCGGTTTTCAGATTCATTTGCTGACCCTTAACAAAGATAGAGTTATAAAAATATAATAAGAGACAAAATATCACATTATAGGGTCATATCAGACAGATACACACAAAAATAAAATGGAAGTGGAAGTCTTACTTATTAATATATAAAATCAACATAATACTCTCTAAAAGAGTAAAATCCAAAACATAAGGGTCTGAATGCAAAACTTCAAAAGATCGATAAAGGTGTCTAAAAAACTTTATTCCTTATTAAAAGGGTTCTCTAAGGGAAGCTCTAAAACACACTATGATTTTCCAGCTTCCCGCTTAATATCTGCTGCGGGAAAAGAAAATGCGGTTAGGTTAATGCTCAGTGAACATATATACACAATACGAAATAACGGAACAAAGAAGGAATAACGAAACCATGCAAATTAGATGTCGTATGATAGAGATATGGATCAAATAACAGGAATAATCAAAGAGATAATGAATGAAGCATAACAAAGGAATTGCCCACGAGCCAACAAATATGTCTAAACATGATACATGAATAGACCTAATAAATATCTTCAGATAGTTACATTCTCCCAAATGTACACAGGTGGATCAGACCTAACATATCAAATGTGATATGGGGTGTGTTGTACACACTCACCATTCACCTAAACAAAACAAAACAAAGCACCTAGGATGCATCCATACACTCTCTGCAAAATAAAGTCATATATGTACATCAACTCGATGACTAGTGCACACACACATATATCACATCATAAGGCCATCACAAAAGGGATTGTCGTGGAGTAATCACACCAACACAGATAGTGTCATGTCATTGGTGCATCGATGACATGGTCATGGTACCTCCATGACTAGTTACAAATAGCTCGAACAAAGGATTTAGACAACAATAAATTTCAAATAGGAACCAACAAATAACAAATAGGATCCTAAGATGTATAACGAATCAAATGTCATAACATAACCAAGTAAACGATATCATATCAAAGGAACACATGAAATGGAAGTCAGATGATTAATCAAATAAAAGTGAATTTATAAGAAATGTCCTTACTAAAAGGACGGAATAGATTTGTACGAGTAATGAAACAAATGAAACAACCGGAAAAAGAAGTGAGTATCAAGAATATATGTACCTTACGAATTCACAAAGAGAACACAAGCACAAACGAAATGGAATTAAACACGCATCACCAGATCTACAAAATCTTGTTTTCATCTATTACTTATCATAATTTATCACTTACTACTCAAGTTTCCATAATTAAAAGGTGATACTACTTATTTAAGGTGTTTCCATATTTTCTAATTTTATTTAAAAGACTCAACAATTCTTATAAAAATTCACAAAGGTGCCTACATGGGTCTCATAAGGCCTCCATCATAGTATTTTGACCAAATAGAATTTTAAATACTCTCTTGATCCTTGTTTCCAAAACTAGTCCAAAATAAGATCTGGCAAAATATACAAAAAGTTTTAGACCAGTTACTCTACTTATACATCTCCAAAATTCAAGAAAAAATATGGACTAGTCTAAACATATGAAAATAACATACTGAAAATTCTCTAAATAACTCCTTATAGATTTTGAATTAAAAATCAAACATTAAAGTTTAATATTATAGACTGAATCCTGTTTTGACACTTTAACTTGTAAATTCAGGAAAACATAATTCAAGGCCTCTAAAAATTAAAAGGAGACATATTTTAGAAAGTAGACTCAAATTACTTAGTATTAGGATCAAGAAACACTAAAAAACCTACAATTATGATCAAGTTATACACGTTTGAAGATGACTTATTTTCTGGACAACTCAGAAAAACCCTAATTGTTTTCAAGATCATTACCACTCTAGGGATTCTAAATTTTATAGCACATGTATTAAAGACTCCATTAATGACATCTAGGGGTTTAAGAGATAATTTCATTCATATAAATTCATAAAAACCTCAAGAACATGATTTACCAAATTAAAGTTTTTAAAAGTTGTGATTTTATGAGAAAACCACTTATAACCTATGGTGACCATAATCAAAACACAAGGAAGAAGAAATTACCTATGAAAAAAAAAAATAACAAGAACAAAAGAAAATCAACACAAAGTTTCACACTAAGAGATGAAGAATAATCACCAAGACAGCCCCAAAATAACTAGAATTCACCACAATCATCAAAAGCAATCTTCAAGCCTAACCTTCAATGGAGTTTTTGGAAGAAAATGGAAGAGAGAATTTTTGTCAATGAAGGTTGTAGGAGAGAAAAATAATACGGTATAATGAGATAAGAAGAGATAGAATGACTAAAATATATTTTTAGATAATTTATTCACATCTTTTAGACTATATTTGGTCTAAAGCTAAATTGTTTTTATCTACTAATAATTCATCAATAGTTGCAAATCTCTCTCCTCAATTTATATTGATAACGTCTTAAATTAACAGCTACTTAAATTATTCAAATGAGAATAAAAAAGCACACCCGTCCAGTGAACGGGCTTAGGAACTAATACACTCATAGTCTCTGAAGGATGAGAACTAACTATGTATCATCTACGCTAAGAATTCAAGTATTCTATACATCATTAGTCTTGTCCTATGTAGAAAATACATGCAATAACGAACTTGTAAAACATATACGTTTATCATAACGAGATTCGTCATTTATGTCCCTGATTCACCTTAATTTTTATTTATACAAGTAAAAGTTCTGTCTTGGTCCCAGTTAGGATAATATTTCTCTCTTGTATGTCCATGAAGTTTTGAAAAATCCAACATCTCAAAGATAGATAAAGAGGTAGGAATTTATCAAACGAATCACATTGGTTCATTAGATGTCAAGAGTCCATTGATGAGAACGGATTAGGGAAAGGTTTAACACATTTCCTACAATAATGATGAATATGAGCATAATTGAAATTCTTGGAGATTTATACACTTATGTATTGATAAGGCCATCTAGTAATTCTTAAAGCTTGATCTCTCCCCGGATGAACCATATAGCCAGGGGAAACCATGAACCAAAATAAAAGACCTTGTCTCACCCAT
Organism: Glebionis coronaria; assembly: GCA_025667525.1. Lineage (NCBI taxonomy): Eukaryota > Viridiplantae > Streptophyta > Magnoliopsida > Asterales > Asteraceae > Glebionis > Glebionis coronaria. The sequence goes on along the minus strand of CM046881.1, from coordinate 536,143,514 downwards.
GAGAAAATATCTCATAGAAGTCTCATTAAATCGTACATCTTTTTGGTATATACAGATAATAGGTTGGAGCATTAACTGAAACATTCTAGACCTTCAAAGATAGTTATTAAATCGTTAACACCACATAAAAACACTCATCCTATATAATTTGTTAATATAAATAAGATAAACTCGGTTATAGCCATTTTCGTATATTCAATGTACTATACTGATAGAGGAATACATAGAGTTGAACATAGTAAAATAAGGAATTGAAAGATTTTATTGAAGTTTGTTAGGACCTATGTAATAGGTTATTTGTAATAGATAAACTAGGAGGTATGTAGTTCCTCATGGTCCTAGTAGTAGTAGGAGCAACACGTGCTCCTAGTCTGGTAGAAAGTCAAACAATAGTATTCTTAGTAGTTTGTTAGGATATGCATGAAATATCTTAGGAAAGGATATGCATATCAGTAGTTAAATGTTTTGTGTTTAATGTATTTTAGGGTTTCCTAGTAGTATAAAAGGAACCGATTGGCAGAAGGGTTAGACACACCTTCACCAGTTCTCAGTTCATATCAATATAGTAGAAATCCTTAGAAAGGATCCAGTTATTTATCTAGTTATTCTGTTTCTTCTTGTTCTTATTATTTGTATCCCGCACTAATACTTTGTATTTCATTAGAGTCTCTCTGTGAATAGATTTGTGATTACAGAAGTCGTTCACCATCCTTAACAGTCTGCAAGATCTACAACTAGTGGACCCAACAAGTGGTATCAGACGAAGAACCATTTTTTTCTCTACTAACATTTTCGTCTAATCATGTCTGCTTCTAGTTCTACTGAAACAGGACAACCAAGCACAACCAAAACACAGCAAACACAGCAAATCGTTGCTACTATTTCCAATACAAATGGAAAATTCCCATTCCTGAAGAAGGAAGAGTATGATAGCTGGGCCATAAAGATGGAGTGCTGGATCACCAACACTGATCTAGACTTGTGGAAAATTGTCCAGAATGGAAACAACAAGAAGACTAATGGTAGAGACAAGAATGGTAATATCACCATTCTAGATCCTAAAACTCATGAAGAAATCACTGCTGTCCAGAAGGAAATCAAAGCAAAAACTATTTTGCTTCAGTCTCTTCCTGATGATCATATGGGTGATTTCTATCACTTGAATGATGCTAGGGAAATTTGGAATGGTATCAACGCAATATTTGGAGGGAATGAGGAATCAAAGAAGATGCACAGATCAATGCTAAGAGATGAATTTACAGAATTCAAGATTTCTGAGATAGAAGGTCTTCATCAAGGCTATGACAGGTTTCAACAGATTCTCAGTCAATTGAATCAACTCAGGTCCAAACCAGAAAATGACGACATCAATGCCAGGTTTCTTAGAGCTCTGCCTCATTCATGGAACCAGGTAGTCATCTCCCTAAAATCAAAAGGAGGACTTGATTATTTTGATGACTTATTCGACAAACTCAAAAATTTTGAGTCTTATGTGAGAGGATACCCAAGTGACTCCTACTCCACTTTTGCTAATTCTGCATTTGTGAGTTTCATGGGCTCCAGTCCAATGCCCTATACCAGTAGCCCAAGCTATACTTTGTCCTCACAACATACTCCTACTCCTGAATCTAAAGTCAAGACCAGTAGCATGGTAGAAACTGTTCTTCACTCCTTTGTTGTTGATGTTGATCCACAACAGCAACTAGCTTTTGATGATTTCAAACAGGTTGATAAGCTTGACTTGGATGAAATGGATCTCAAGTGGCAGATGGCTATGCTCACTCACCGGGTTCATAAGTTTGAGAAGAAAGCTCGTAGAAAATTCAGCTACAACCCAAGAGAGCCAGCCAGGTTTGATAGGAGCAAAGTCAAATGCTACAACTGTCACCAGCAAGGACATTTTTCTAGGGAATGCCGTAATAAAAATGACCAGGAGAAGAACAGGTATTCAGCCTTCCAGTTTCAAGAGCTTTAGGAGGAAAAGAAAGCTTTGGTATCTGTTGATACCATGGTCAACTGGAATGATCATGAGACTCCCACCTTAGAAAATTTGGAGTCTGGTACTGATGTGTTTGCTATGATTGCTGGTCACATATTTGAGGCTGAGGAAGTAGAGGAATTTTCTCTCATTGGAATATCTCCTCAGGTACAAATTTGCCCTCTTGGTTTTGATGATAAATATTCTGACCTCTTAACTCAATGCAATGAACTAAATGCTCAAAATGAAAAGTATTTTTTACAAGTTCAAGCCTATAAGAGTTCTCTCAAAACCATAGAACAGCAAAAGAAGTGGTTACAAAATACTCAACTTAAGTATGAAGGTAAGATTAGGGTATTAAGTATTGATTCAGAGAATACTACTAACTTGCTTAAGTATACTGAAAAACTTAATACTGAGAGTATTCAGGCAAAACAAGAAATGCAAGAGAAATTGGATGCTACTTTATTAAGATTTGATAAATGGCAAAAAGCACCCAAGAATCTTTCAAAGCTAATAGATAGCATTATGTCTGGTAGAACTAAACGGGGTTAGGATTTGACAACTATATTGGCCTAAATGATGTTTTTGATTTATCCTTTTCAAGTGTCTTTGATCCTGACAAAGAGGAGGAGGAAAAACCTAGTTACAATAGGTTTAAACCAGCTCTAGCAATGCATGTTGTTCCTCCACCTCTTACAGGAACATTTATGCCCACATCCATGCATAAAGACTTGGATGGATCACAAATGCATGAGTCTCAAAAAATCTCTACTAATACTAATGACTTTGTCTCTTGTACTTTCAGTGACAAGGCAAGTGACTATGCATCGTGTGGTTCAAGTGAAGAGTCAAGTCCTTCGAGTCCCAAGCCAAATGACACTATTGCTTCTAGTGCTAGGATGAGTGATAAGAGAGTTGCTACTGCTTCTACTTCCATTGTTCTTGATTCTAGTTTTCTAAATTCTAGGAATGTTGATTCTCCTAGAGTAGTTTATAATAAGAATAGCACTTCAAAACAATGTCATTTGAATAAAAGGTCTTTTAAAACATGCTTTGTTTGTGGTAGTAAATTTCATTTGATTAAAGATTGTGATTTTTATGATCAAAAGCCTACTGGCTATCTCTCTTATGGTACTCATGGAACACTAAGAGCTGCTCTTATTGGTATGGGTTTTGCTTCTATAAGACTAAATCCATGTGCCCAATCTTTTCCTTCTCCAAGAAGGACCTCTCCTTCAGCTTCTACTACTTGGAGAAGCAATATGTGTACCCCTACTAGACCAACCAGCAATTATTTTCAAACTTTTCATAAGAATTATGCTGTTACTACAGACCAAATGCATTTTGGATTGGGAAAATTAGGTTCTGCTGTTAAGCCCTCAGCAGGTTGTTCTTGGTCACAAAATAAAACCCATATGATGCACAAGCAACACAAGAACAACAGTGGATATCATCAACCTAATAATGATCCACAAGGCAGACTCAAGCCAGAAATGGTTTGGGTCCCCTTAAGACACTAACTGTTACATTCTTTTATGTTGTTGTAGATTAATCCATACCAAGATCCATCTCTTGGAATTGTCGATAGTGGTTGCTCTAGGAGCATGACAAGAAACAAAGGACTTTTGACTAACTTTGTACCGTTTTAAGGTGGGAAATTGTACTTTGGTGGTGATGAAGGAAGGATCTCTGGCAAAGGAACTATTCAGACCCCTAACCTTAATTTTGAGCAGGTCTACTATGTGGAAGCACTTCAACACTTCAACTTGATCTATGTCTCTCAGATTTGTGACAAGAAGCAATTTGTCCTCTTTACGGATATTGATTGCTTGGTGCTGTCCAAAGACTTTAAGCTACCGGATGACTCCCAAGTTCTACTCAAAATCCCAAGAAGACATAACCTCTATAGTATCAAGTTGAATGAAGTTAATCCTACTGGTCAACTAGCTTGCTTGGTTGCCAAAGCATCAGAAGATGAAGCCACTAAATAGCATCGAAGGATGGGACATGTAAACTTCAAGACCATTAACAAGCTGGCAAATATGAACCTGGTCTCTGGTCTACCTCCCAAAACTTTCAAGAATGACATCAATTGCCTTGCTTGTAGCAAAGGCAAACAACATAAAGCATCCTTCAAGGCCATTACTGCTCTCAGCTTAATAACTGAACCTTGCAGTTACTACATATAGATCTATTTGGTCCTACCTCCATTAGGAGCATTGACCATAAATACTACTGCCTTGTGGTAACTAATGGTTATAGCATGTTTTAATGGGTTTTCTTTCTGGCTGCTAAAAGTGAGACATACCCTATTCTCAAAGACTTCATTGCCCTCATTGAAAATCAGCTATCCAAGAAGGTAAAAGGGACTAGGTGTGACAATGGGACTGAGTTCAAAAATGCAGACCTCATAGCACTTTGTAATTCCAAAGGTATCAAAAGAGACTACAGTGCTGCCAGGACTCCTCAACAAAATGGTGTTGTAGAAAGGAAGAACATGACCCTTATAGAAGCTGCAAGAACCATGCTTGCTGATTCCAAGCTTCCGACTATGTTCTGGACATAAGCTGTCAACACTGCGTGTTATGTGTTAAATAGGGTTTCCATTACCAATCCACATAAGAAGTCTTCCTATGAGCTACTCAGAGCCAAAGTCTCAAGCATTACTCATTTGAAACCATTTGGCTGTCCTGTCACCATTCTCAACACTAGTGACTATTTAGGGAAATTTGATGGCTAGGCGGATGAAGGCTTCATTGTAGGATATTCAGCTCACTCAAGAGCCTATAGGGTCTACAATCTCACTGCCAAGCGTGTCATTGAAACTATCAATCTCAGGTACTTTGAGGAGAAGACAAACATCCAAGGCAAAGGTCCTGAATGGTATTTTGATCTTGACTATCTCAGCAACTTATTGGGATATTTTCGGTTCAAAACTAACCAACATGCAGGTCCACTAGTTATTTCTGTCTTCTAGTGCAGGTGCTACTACTAGTTTTTAAGACTCAGATGAGGATGATGACATTTTTGTCATACCATCTTATTCCACTACAATCGCTCCCGACAACTCTGCTACTCCTGATGCTGCTACTTCATCAGACATTCTTGACTCACAAGGAGCTCTTGATACACTACTTAAGCAACAACAAGATGCTACTACTACAGCTACCCAAGGAGGCTTTGAGTTTCTTTTGGACAATCCTGCTGTACCAGCTACTCCTAGTGAGCCTATTATTACTCCTAGTGCAAGTTCAACTCCTATTGGAAGTCCGATTAGTGATCCAAATTCCACAACTAGGTTCTCTGGTCCTTCTGACCTAGGAAACTATCAAAATAAGTCTTCAACTAACCTGGATGATATTCATGGGCAACCAATAGCAGTCATTTTCGACTCTGCTTCATATGATGATGACATTGTTGGGGATCTTACTAACTTGGCACCAGAAGTGGAAGTAGCTCCTACTCCTATTCAGCAGATCCATAAAGTGCATCCTACTACTCAAATCATAGGAGATCCTGGTTCTACTGTCAAGACTCATGGCATGTATAAGAAAGCAACTTTTGGTCATCATGCTCTTGTGAGCTACATTGAAGACCAAAAGTGAAATAATCACACAAATTTTCTTTACTGTTTGTTTGCTTGTTTTCTGTCACAGGTGGAACCTAGGTCTATCTCACATGCTCTTGAGGATCAAAGCTGGGTGGAAGCTATGCAGGAAGAGATGTAGCAATTCTTGTTTTAGAGTGTTTGGATCCTAGTTGATTTACCAGCTGGAAAGACAACAATTGGTACCAAATGGATTCTCAAAAACAAGAAAGATGCAAGGGGAATTGTGGTGAGGAATAATGCAAGAATAGTAGCACAGGGCCACACTCAACTTGAAGGCATTGACTATAATGAAGTTTTTGCTCCTGATTGAGGCCATTCGTCTGTTTTTGGCTTTTGCTTCTTATATTGGCTTTACAGTATTTCAGATTGATGTCAAGAGTGCATTCCTATATGGAAAGATTGACGAAGAAGTGTATGTCACTCAACCAAAGGGCTTTATGGTCTACTTCATCCTAAGAAGGTCTACAAGGTTGTCAAATCTCTTTATGGGCTTCATCAAGCTCATAGAGCCTGGTATGAGCGTCTATCTACTTTCTTGTTAAAGCATGGCTACAGAAGAGGCACTATTGACAAAACATTGCTCTTTAAGAGGAATGCCAAAGACATCATCCTGGTTCAGGTATATGTGGATGATATTATCTTTGATTCTACTAAGAAGGAATGGTGTGATGAGTTTGAACAGGTGATAAAAGGAGAATTTCAGATGAGTGCCATGGGTGAACTCACATTTTTCCTTGGCCTCAAGTAAAGCAACAGTCAGATGGTATCTTTATTAGTCAGGACAAATATGTTCATGACATTATTCAGAAGTTTGATGTGGAACCTCTTATACCAGCAACAATACCTTTTGAGGTAACTTAAGTCAAACTCAAGAATGAGCCGGATCCCCCTGTCAATGTTCATTTGTACAGGTCAATGATAGGCTCACTCATGTATTTGACTGCTTTACGCCCCGATAATATGTTTGCTGTTAGCGCTTGTTCTAGACATCAGGTGGCACCTACCGTGTCCAATTTGAATGCTGTCAAGAAAATCTTCAAGTATATCAAGGCACAACCCAAACTAAGCTTATAGTATCCAAGGGAATCCCCTTTTGTTCTTGAAGCCTATAGTGATAGTGATTATGTAGGTGCTAATAATGATAGGAAGTCAACTACTGGTGGTAGTCAGTTTTTGCAACACAGGCTTATCTCATGGCAATGTAAGAAACAGTCAATAGTAGCCACTTCCTTAACAAAAGCTGAATATGTAGCTACTGCTAGTTGATGTGGACAAGTCCTGTGGGTACAATACCAAATGTTAGATTATGGGTTCAATTTTATGAACACTAAAATCTTCATTGACAATCAAAGCACTATCTACATTGTGAAGAATCCGGTGTTTCATCAAAGAACCAAGCATATAGAGATTCGACACCATTTTATACGTGATGCAAATGAAAAGAAGCTGATTCAGGTTCTGAAGGTACATACGGATGATAATGTTGCTGATTTGTTGACTAAAGCGTTTGATGGTCCAAGGTTCAACCACTTGGCGGTTCACATTGGTATGGTCAATCCTTAAGGTCTAGGATTGAGGGGAGGCAAAGCCAAGGGGAGGCTTGTTGTACCTGTATACTTGTACATTCTTACTTCTTTTAGCTTCTTTCGACATTTTACATGGGTTTTTGCTGTGTGTGCAACTTCTGGTGGAAGGAATTGGTTACTCCTAGTGGCACTCTCCTGCTCCTAGTGGGTGAATAGCTCTCCTTATCCACTTGTGTTTGGCTTCTAAGATCTTTTTGGGTCACTGTTCATTTTGTTTACTTTTGTTGACCACTTGCTGCTACTAGCGTTGACTTCTAGTCGCTTTGACTTTCAGTCAACGTAAGTTACTTTTGGTGCCCCTATTTTTATATCTTTGGCAACTGGGATTCTCTATTAATGGATTAAACGGCAAGTGGTTACTCACCATTAATACCTTAGTTTGGAAAGGGAAACCCCTATAATTAGGGGTCAATGAACAGTTTACCTATCCATTATTTATGGTCAATGGGATCATTTGACTCAATTATCACAACTTAAACAAACACACATACGCTCCTACCCTTAACCATCTTCTTGTATTTACCTGTCAACCTTCAATCATCATCAATGGTTGCGCTTCAATACAAACCTTATCACAACAAGGTCGCCTACCTCGGTAAAGGCCCCAGAAGAGAGGAGTTTTTGGACATCTTGGAGTTCATTGAAGCATCTCACATCAGGTATGCTTTAATTGTTTGCCCTACTGTGTATGACTCTGTCATTCGCCAGTTTGGGCTACTGCTGACACTTGCGAGGTTTTGGGTCGCCCCTTGGAGCTCCATGCTACTATTGATGGTCGCTCCTATGTGGTGACTCAAGCCTCCATCAGGTATACCCTTCATCTTTAGGATGATGATGGCATTATTTCTCTCCCTAATGCGGAGGTTTTGGATGAGATGGCTGCCATTGGGTACAACCATGAGGGAAAATTTAATTTTCAGAAAAATCGTTTTTCACCTCAATGGAAGCTTCTTGTCCACTTCTTGATTCAGTGTTTGAGTCCCAAAGCTGGGCGTTGGGATGCATTTCCCATCTCCCTTGATACTAGTTTGGTTTGTCTTGCCCAAGGTCGAAAGTTTAACTTCTCTCGTTATTTGCTAGATGGTATGATAGAAAATCTTGGTGGTGGTTCGAAAAAGAAATTTCTTATGTATCCGAGTTTTTTACAACAGATACTCATGTTTTTGCCTAGGAATAGAAAAGAATTTGTGCCTTCTAAACTCATTCCTAAGGTGTATGCTAACATGAAGCTTGGATATCTTGGTCTTGAAAGGCTTCTTACTGATGCTATGCTGGGCATTGCCCAAGGGGGCCCCAATGTGGTTCCTCCGGCTGATTAAGCCGATGAGGAACCTCAATTGGTTGATGATCCTATGGAGGAGGAGGGTCTTGCTGCTGGTGAACCTCATGTGGAGGTCGAGGATCCTGCTCAAGAGGTGGTGGTAGAAATGTCATCCACCTCGAAGGCTACCTCTTCTGCCCACCCACATGTGTCTCCCTTCCTTGATTCTCCACCTCCTAGTCCTGTTCACCCTTCTACTAAGGAGCCTTCTAGCTCTCATGATCCCAAGGCTGACCAATCCTTTGCTTCTGGTCCCAATGAAGCATCCCCAAAACCAAGTCCTATTGGAGGGGAAGCTGAGGAACCAGTTACTCTCACTTCTTTACTTGCTTTGGTGCACACGTACTATGCAAAGATTCTATCTTTGGAGGATGAGCTCAATAAGCACCGCAAGCTTACTCGGGACTTTGTGCTCCCTTTGGCTAATCGAGTAAAGACATTGGAGAAGTTGCTGAAGCGCCAAAAGAAGAAGCTTGTTGTGTCTGATACTGATGAAGAAAAGGAGGAAGATGGTCTAACTATTTTGGCCAAAGCCGCCTTTGCAGCCCAGCCTAGTGAGGACATACCTGCTCCTCCTAGTGCTTCCAGAATTCCCACTTCTGCTGTTGGCCCTATGCCACGGACTGACACTTCTGGTCCTTCTACTTCAACTATTGGTCCTTCCAATGTTGACAAGGGTAAAGCCCAAATGCCTGATGCACCCTCCCCTCCTAGAAAGAGAACACACAGACAAATGGAGGAAGAAAGGTTGGGAGAGGAGGCTACACAAAAATTGCAAGAGGATCTTGAGCAAGAGGCTGCGGCTGCGGCTACCACATCGGCTGCGACGGATGATGAAGCTTTGAGGAAGCAACACCATGAACAGGTGAAGCACAATGCGATGTTTTGGGACAAAGCTGACTGGATGAATGTGGTTACCATCCTCACCTTCGATTACTCTCAGTTCACTAATGTATTGGGTGCAGATGTGAACCAAGGGAGTTGTGTTCGTCGGGCGATGGCTCTGATTCAAAGGCAAAGGGAAGATCTGGCTGCTCAACTTCGACAAAATCGCCGCAACAGACCACTTTCTTATGCTGAACAGAAGAAGCTCATGCAACAATATGTGAAGAATCAATCTGGATCTTACTTCACTTATGGATGGACAATGAAGAGAGTTAAGGAGCTGTCTGATGAAGAGCTTAAGATTTTGTACAACAAGATGATCCAATTGAATCATGGGGATGTGCCTAGGCCTGCAAATGCTGTATTTCACCCCCTGCTCCTGTTGCTCCATCCCGCAATCTTAGGGCTGCCCCAACTCCATCCTCCGGTGCTCATGAGGAGGGTACATCTACCATCATAACTGCCGATGAGGGTACTTCTGCTGTCCCTTCTATTCCCTCTCCACAAGTTGATGCCACCTCCTCATCTCATGTTGAAGCTACTACCACCCCTGCTGTTGATCCTACTCCTCCACTAGTTTCTGAGCCAACATCTACACCTGTTATTAATGAAGCTACTACTGATCCCATGCTTGTTGACCTAACCATTCAAGATGATGCTCATCCCTCTCCTTCTGGTGCTGCTACTGCTACTCATGCTAAAGTCAAGGAGGAGCCTTCTCCTTCTTCACCTACGCCTCACAGGTCTATTCGCAAGAACAAGGCTCGCAGTGGCAAGGCTGTTCCTTGGGAGAAGATGGACTCTGCACACTTAATTGATACCGCTTCTGACAGTGATGATGATATCCCACTTGGCCGTGGCAGGATTGTGCATTGGGAAATTCAACCATCCCACATTGTTGCTGGTACTTTTACTCATATGATCAAGATAATTGATTGCCACCATAAATATTTCTCCAGACTGCAAAGTATCTTATATTGGGTGGAACGTTAAGATCTTATGGTTCTTTATGGGTTGGTTGATGCTGCTATCCCTAAAACTCCTAGTGCTGTCCCTAACTGGCCTGGCTTAGTCCTTTGGGGTGATTTGAAGATTATGCTGGATCGTCCTCCTAGTACTCCTAGTGTTGGGGTGTGGAAGGAACAACCCCGCTGGCTCATTTCTAGGTGGAAGTTGTATGCTGGTTGTGGAGTGCATGTGTTGGAGTTAGAATCTGGTGCTCGTGTGTTCATGTTGGTTGATCAAGATTATCCCCTTACCATTGCTACCATGGAAGCTATGTTGGAGTGTCACTTGGTGGTGTCAAATGCTCCTTCTGGTAATTGCTATGGCCACCACATTGGTTGAATCTATTCAAGCCCGACTTCTTGCAGACAAGGTTGCTATTTCTGGTTAGTAGTTGGTATGTTTATTCTATACATTTGATTTCTTATACATTCTGTTCACCAATATGTATAGTGATTGGTGACTAACACTCTTATAAAAAAACAAAAAAACATACTTTTATATAATATCTGCTTATACTTAAAACATCCAATGGACATTTCAAAGCATGTACAAAATATAATATCTGCTTATACTTTTCCATCAAGAAACCTTTTCACACTTGGGCTGTTTTGATGTGTACTTCTGGTGTTGGAATTCTTCCACACAACAAATGGTGTTCAACTCACCATGTCTCACAGACAAGAAAGAGTTGATTCATCATGAGGGTACGACTCTAGTGTGATTCTCAAATCCGCCGATGGTTGCCAATTTACCCAAAATTGGATGGTTTTCACTTGCCTTGGTCCTAGACTGAAAAGTGGCTAGTCCAAGGGGGTACGGCTCTTGGTAAATACTTTCCTCAAATCCGTTTATAGCTGTAATAGCTTGCTCAAAGCTATAGGATTTTCATCTCATCGATGCTTTATTGCTAAGAGTTGGCTAGTCTGGAAGGGTACGACTTATGGTAAAGACTTCAATAATATCCGTTGTTGATTGTGACGGTTTGCCCAAAATCATCAGGGTACTCCCACTCACCATTGATTTACGTTCTAAGAGTTGGGCTGGGTTCTGGTCTCCCAGGGTGATGCTTGATTCCACCACAAAGACTAGCTAGCCCAAGAGCGAGCAGCTACGTGGTAAAGGCTTATCAAATCTGCTCATGTTCCTGTGAAGATTCAACAAGTGCAGATGTTTTCCAGTCTTTCAAGAAGTTTCTCAGAGTTCTTAGTTATAGCATGCTTTCTGTTTTCGCTAATGATGGTTATTTTACTGCTATGGTTTTGCTGTTTCAATCCTCAAGCTGTTTTTGCAAGATCTGCCAAGAAACTTGAACTCAACCAGTCAAATTCAAGTTTAGGGGAGGATTATTAGGACCTATGTAATAGGGTATTTGTAATAGATGAACTAGGAGGTACGTAGTTCCTCCTGGTCCTAGTAGTAGTAGGAGCAACACGTGCTCCTAGTCTGGTAGAAAGTCAAACAATAGTATTCTTAGTAGTTTGTTAGGATATGCAAGAAATATCTTAGGAAAGGATATGCATATCAGTAGTTACACGTTTTGTGATTAATGTATTTTAGGGTTTCCTTGTAGTATAAAAAGAACCCATTGGCAGAAGGGTTAGACACACCTTTACTAGTTCTCAACTCATATCAATATAGTAGAAATCCTTAGAAAGGATCCAGTTATTTATCTAGTTATTCTGTGTCTTCTTGTTCTTAGTATTTTTATTCCGCAATAATACTTTGTATTTCATTAGATTCTCTCTATGAATAGACTTGTGATTATAGAAGTCGTTCCCCATCCTTAACAGGCTGCAAGATCTACAACTAGTGGACCCAACAAAGTTGCTTGTTTGGAAATTTCTCATAAAGCTAATCATAGGCTACTCTCTCTATCGAAAAAATAAGGTCGTTATGCTCATTAGTAATTTGTTGAAAATAATAAATATAACAAAGGTACATCTTTTTTTATTAGAGGTTCGATTGATCATCACGGGAAGAATTATGCCTTTTATATTTTCTATATTCATATAAAACATTCTTAAAAACAACCTTCTTAATTTAAATAATCAAAACAGCTACTATATCATTGTTTGAACAACAAATTCATTAAAAAAACTCTCTAGCAAGAGGCTAGAGAAATTGCAAAGGCTAGAGGCCCAACAATTATCTTTACGCCCTTTACATAAAGAAAGAAAAAGAAAAAAGTGTTGAACCCTTATGATATTGTTAGTCTTAGCTCGAAGACTTAGCCTAGACAGGATAAATCCTATATGGACTTAGTAGCAACCTTGAATGATATCAAAGAGTATGCAGAAGCTACTCTTTAATATTATAAAGATTATATGAATTATATGAACAAAGGTATAACACAAATGCATCAATATTGTTACTAATAATGTTAATACTCCAAATCAGAGTATTAGGAACTACAAGCTTGAAGTAAAACGTATGTGAAGATGTATCTCTACAGCTAACCTAGCACCTCATTTTATAGTGCACGGGGTCCTTTAAAAAGGTAAAGATCTAATCAAATAATTTAAACTTTAAGAGATATATACGCCAATGTTGCAAAAATCACGAATCGCTAGCAGGCCGGTCGACCACCTTGTAACTTGTAATCGTTCTAGGCGGGATTACTCGGTGATTAATCGGATTGGAATTTATAGCAAATTTTTGGTAATTCCGGCAATTATTGGGTATTTCTAACGAGTTTTAGTTATTTCGGCATTATTAATATGCAACTTATCATACCTCTAAATAGTTATTATAAGTGATAAACACAAGTTTATAGTGAGTTTTGGGAATTTTCGGCAAGATTTGTAGGTTTCTAGCAGGTTTAACCTCCCTTGATCCCACTTGACCGTCATTAATCGCCTTTACATTAATCAGCAAGGTTGATAGCCTTGTAGCGATTAAGCAACGATTAGTCTGCCTTGTAGACCTTGTTTTGTAACATTGATATATGCAATATCTCTTGAATATAGCTTCTCATGTATTTAATCTTTATCTTCAATCATCATTAATATAACCACCAATATTAATCTTTTTTGTCCATCTTGTTCAATTATCTTCACATACTACCAGTACTAAGAATATTACTACCAACATTAAAAAAATATTAATGCTGGTAGTACAATACAGACCCAACACTAATTTTATTCCCAACAATCCTCCCCTAAACTTGTGATTCCTCTTTAAAATCCACAAGTTAAAAAATATGGGAATAACTCAAAACTGCATAAAAGTACTCTTAGTAGATCTTTCCCTTAACTCTGCCGCTTCTCTATCATAAATCCTTTTTATCACTTCCAAGGCCATATCAGAAACTTCATATGGAACTGTCAACTTCTCAGAGATCATACAAAGAAATACTCCAAGATCCAAAGGATATTATTTATTTTTCACCATGTAAATTAAAGTACCTCCAATAGTGCAAATATGATGAACACCACAAGATTAAAAAAAAGTCCAGGTGAGCTTATGAAAACCTTTTTTTTGCTCCTTCTATAGCTCATCATCCTTGTCTGGCTAAAACAACCTCTTCAATTCTACCTATAATTCTTTATCTTTGTCATGAGAGCATATCATCAAAGTGAAAATATATTTCATGATCTTCAAAAACACTTGTTCTAAGAATCTTCCAATATGATCTAGTGCATGTATCATTTTCATCATCCAAAAATTCCCAAACATAAATCAGATGTTTGACTAACAAAGGTTCAGCCATAGTAGCATCAGAAGCCACCACTTTCATGATACTCTCTAAGTCTTCTTTAGACAAATCTTCTTTTCTTTCAGCTATCTTTAGTTTTTCAGATATCTTTTTAACTCTTTCATCAGTTGCTTATGCATTCCTTGTCTATGATGCTCTTTCTTTATTCTTAATTTTATAATCTTTAAAAATTTCCATAGTGTTGCTGGCAATTAAATCCTACTTAAACATCTTATAATAAGAATTACCTTGTAAAACCCTTTTTGTTGTGGCTGTCTATTCATGAATAAAAGACATCATAATATGTCTTTTCTTGTTTGTAGACAAGTCATTATTTCTTTCCCTGGCATAGACTTCCATAAATAATTTTAATCTTTCTTCATCACTTATCTCACCAGAAACTTGTGCTACTTCCAAATTTGCTCTCCAGTCACACCATTAATGTACAACTTCTCCTCTTTCTTGCTCCTCTTTCTTCTTAGCATCATTATCAAGCTCTTCATCAATTTCATTGATAGTTTTCATAATCATAGCATGTGTTGTAAGATCAACATCTGTTGATCCCTTTGATTGGATCTATATTCTGTTAAGAACTAGTATAGTAGTTTGTAATCAAATTAAAACACTTTGAGAACTCTTACTCAAGCTAAATAAGTTATGCGGAATCTAACTTATAAAGCACAGAAGAACAAAATTACTTTTAACTATTTGATTCTCTTAAAAATCGACTTGAATGTGGTACATGAATGACATTATACCTATGTTCCTTTTATAGAGTAAGGAACCCTAGAAACCATAGAATATTCTATAAAGATAACTATATCACAGACGATATATTATCAATATTTTAACTATTTAAGTATATCACATAAGATATAATCTAACTATAACTATGAAATATCTTATACAAAGATATATTCGTCCTAATCAATATAGAAGTACTTACTTTATAAGTAGCAGTACTTACTATGTACCGCGTTAACACTAACGGTACTTGAAAGATAACTAACAGTACTTCAATAACACTAACGATACTTGACACTTAACAAATAATTCCCAACAATCCCCCCCTAATCAAGAATGATAACTTGTTGTCTTCTTGTTTCTCTTTGTACTGTATGTATTTAGAATACATGTCTTCAGTCTTTTGTGCAACCTTGGATTGAACTTGGATTTTGTATTTGTATCCAACTGAATGTAGCCAAACACTTCAAATGTAGATCTTCTTCTGATAAGATAACCTTCAAGCATCATGAACATCATCTTTGTCTTCAAATTATGATCTTCTTGTGTCTTGTAAACATTCATTTGTCTTTGAAGCAACAGTAATTGTCTTCTTGAGTTACATCTATGAACTCTGAATCATGAACTTCAGTCTTGATTTCGTAAGACAAAACTTTCTAAGTTTCTTCTTCTTTAATACTTCTTTCCTTATAATCTTTATACCTGAAATAAAACAGTTAACAACAAAAACCAATCTGTATTGGCTTCATGATTTTTAGCAAATCATCAACTATCAACGGATTTGATTTATTCTTTACCAGTTAGTCGTACCCTCTGGAATAGCCAATACTTTATTCATAATGAATAAGGTTTACTGATAACCCTACAATTTTTGGTAAATTGTCAACCATCAACGGATTTGATTAAGTCTTTACCTAGTACCGTTTGTCTAGAACTAGCCAACTCTTTGTCTCGAAACAATATAGTTTTTAGCAAACTACCAGCTTTCAACGGATTTGAGAAGTCTTTACCATAAACCGTTTGCTTATGGACTAGCCAGTTCTTATATGTGTTAGACAAGGTGAACTGAGAACCATTTGTGAAGTGTGACTGAAAGTCAAACACTTAAGGCTCTTTTTCAGCTTCTTCCTCTTGCTCCAAATCCTTGATTTGCTGTTTAACCATTCTGATCAACTCCAAAGCACCAACAGACTCTTCTGAAACTTCTAATTGTTGTTCCAACATTCTTTCCAACAATCTTCTCTCAAATGGATAAGTCTTCTCTTGTAGCATATAGTAAGTAACATCATCTATATCCAAAATATGTAGTCCACATGATCTATGATATCTCTAGTAACTTGGAACCTGATTCTCTAATTCTTTCAACATTTTCTGATCACAGTTGTGTGGCTCATACATGAAGAGAAATTCATTGTATAATAGTGATACCTCAGTTTTACCTACACTGGCTTCTTGAACTAACCTTGAAAGATCTTGAATATCTTGTCTGTCAAGAATATGAAGAATGTCTTCCAAAAGTCTGAACATTCTTGTTGTGCCATCAGTTCTTTGTATTCAATGGATGACCTCTTTCCAAAAATCTTTGGATCAATACATTGATCTTCAAAATTTACTATCTTCAAGTACTTTTTCAAACTCTCATCATCATCACTATCTTCTGTTGTTGGTTTAGCCTTTTTCTTGACGTTCTGCTTCTTCTTTGTTGATCTTTTCCTCTTAACACCCTTGGAGATTCCTTCAAATTCTTTTGAACCTTCTTCTAAGTTTGTATGTACCGTTTCTTCAGTATGTACTGTTGACTGTGTATGTATTGCTTGTACACTTTCAGTCTTATCAACATCTTGAGCTTTATCTCCTTCATTCATTCTTTGAGCAGTCTCTTCCTCTTTTGAACTTACCTTCTCCTTTCTATTTTTCCTCACATATGTAGTCTTGATAGGTGGAGATGTGTTTGTAGGTTCAGTAGTACTTGACTCAAATCTAGGAGCACTTCCAAATTGCCTTTGTTGTTGCAAATGTCTTCTAGCTTCTTCAACAGCTATCCTATCTGCTTTAGATCCAATCTCAACAAAATTCAATTCAGCTCTTTTATGTTGTTCATACAAAGTCTTGATTTCTTCAAAATTCTTCTTGACCAGTTGAGCATGAGTGAACTGCTTAACTTTCTTGAGAAATGTCATCATTTGATTCCTAATCTGCATGGTAGTTGGAGGCTTAATCTTTTCTCAGCAAAGAATCTTTGTTGCTCCCTTACCAGATCATCAATCAATTTTGATTTCTCTTCTTCATCATAAGCATCTCTTTCTTCAGCTAACAATGAGTCTGCAAGAATCTCACTTGCATGTAATTCAGCCTGAATTCTATCATACTCTTGTATGTTCCATTCTTGCTGTATTCTCCTAGCTTCTAGCAAATGCTATTTTGCTGCAAGTTACTCTTGTAGATCTTCTTCAAGAATTTGAGCTTGCATTCTGAGAGCATATTCCTCATCATGGTCTAGTTGATTAAATCTATACATGACTTTGCTGATATCTTCATCTGAATCACTTTTATTTCCAAATTCTGATTGTAATTGCTTCTTTCCCTTATCCTTTGGATTAATCTTTGGTAACTTCTTCTTCAGCTTGGATGGTCTTTCCTCATCAGCTTGCGGTTGAATGACTATACCTTTAGTGGGATGAGAAGCTTAAACTTTCTTACCTTTAGTTTGATCCTTTTTGGCAAGAACTTCTTGTTGTGTCTTCTTCTCAAATTCGGCTTGTTTCGCTTTTTCAGCTGAACTATTCTCTCTTAGATCAAGCAGTATTTGGGCTAAAGTCTCATCCTCTCCAAAAGGAGTTTGACTTTCTAGTGAAGGATGATCACCAGCGGTACTTACAGTCGGCTTAGTTGGCTTAGCAGTACTTGGGTCTTCAACAATGCTAGCGGTACTTGCAATCAGCTTAGTTAGCCTAGCAGTACTAGAATCTTCAACAATGTTGACTTTACCAGTGTTAGACACACTTGTTTCTTCAATCACTAGAGTATCTCCAGATACCTTTTCTTCCACTGAATCTATCCTCTCAACTTGTACCTCTTCAGTCTTGTCTGATCCATAACTCACTCTTGATCTTGACAGTACTTGTAAAGATTGTTTCTTGTGAAACCAAAATTGTCTTTGTGGTTGAGTTGAAGATATAGGAAATTGAACATTAATCTCCTCCAGCTTCTCATAGAAATTACTCCAATTTACTTGAAGTTATGGTGATTGAGGTTGTGGCTCTGGCTGAGTTACCACCATTTCTTCAATTTGTGGTTCCTCATGAGTAGGTTGTGGCTCTTCCTGTTGAAACTCCATGTTAGTAGGTTCTTCCACACCAGTCTCTAAACCATTGCCATCTTCATATTTTCCAATGACATCATCATTCAATTTAAAATTGATGTCATTTCCAGAGACCCTTGTTTGAATATCAGAAGAAGGTATTTGTTCTTCATAATTCCCCTCCTGTTTGGTTGCATTTAGTTGCCTTTTCTTGTGGTTTCTGAACCTTTGCTTTTTAAGAGCATCTTTCTGAATAGACCTATTTTGCCTCATCCAAGGAGATACTTTATTCCTTAACTTGATTAGGCTGGCCTCCAATTCAACAATTTTATTATCTTGAAAAAGCTTTTCCTTTTGCAACACCTGTACCTATTGGGACAAGATTGTGCACAAAGCAATTGAATTTGCAACATCCACCACCTCTGGTGCTTGTGCTTGTGGTGAACCACTAGCAGCAATGGAAGCAGCAGGTGTATGGATCATCTCATCAGTATTTGGTTGAACACCAATATTGTGAGAAGAAGATTAAGAATCTTCTGACGAATAGGAACTCTAGGTAGAAGGAGTTTGCTGAGAAGCACTAGCATTGCTAGGTTCCTCACCTTCTTGGTTGGCAGGTTGGGCTAACATATGAGCAAATAATGATGTAACAGTTCCTGTGAAGGCATTGCCTTACTTGGTCAAGAAAGAGAAAGTTCTCTTTGTGAATGTAGGAACATCCCATGTATTTGTTAACTCTGGTAGGTTAGGGATTTGGTCACTAACTAAAGTCTGAATGAATCTAGGATACATTAAAAAATTCTTAGTTCCTTCCAAATTCCTAGTCATGCCTTCAAAAATGAATCTTGAAAAATTAAAAACCCTGTTATTTGCTAGACGAATACTAGCTGATGCCAATGCAGCAGGAATTTGATCAAAAGAAGTACTTTTAGAGCTTAAACAATGAATAATGGCATGAAAAAGCAATTTCCATTGTGGTGAAAACAAAGCTTTAAAGAAAGTAAGACTTTCCCTACCACCCTCATAACCCATGGCTGCAAGGCCATCATGTATTTCTTTATTATTAAGCATACTAAGTCCATTTTCATCATTTAATCTTAAACTAGCTCTGAGCAGTACCTCAGTTACATAAATATTTCTATGATTTACCCTAGCCTTAATGCAAGGTTGATCAAACCGAGTACCTAACACAACAGTATTCCAAAATTGTTCAACAATACGAACAGATACTATAGGACTTACAGTGAGTGCGACACGAACATGACTTCGAGATAAAAATCCAAGAATCTCATAGAAACCAAGAGAGTCATCATTAAGATCAAGATTCGCAACCAAATTATGCTTAGAAATAACTTGTAGAGCAGCCATTAGTATTTTTGATGATCGAAAAATTAGAGAGAAGGTTAAAGAATTAAGAGATAAGAATAAAAGATTAGGTGAATCAATTGCATAAATGGAGTAAGTATTTATGTAAATAACAAACCCAAGCGCGAAGAAACCGCCAAATTTACAAAAGAGACCATTAACGGTACAACGGACATGTAGCGGTACATGGAACATACTCGGTACTTGGAGTTGTGCTAGCGGTACTTGGATCCATAACGGTACCTCAAAAACTTGACCAGTTCATGTATTCTGTTGGGACTTAGATATCTTGAGTTGATATGACAAAACAAGATGAAGGACCTAATAGCAAATAGTTAGCTTCTATAGTAAGCTAGGGTTGTGATGTAACCCTAGCACCTCTATTATATAAAGAGGGTTAGGCACACATGGTTATTCACTCATTCACAAACAATGTAAATTATAGGTGTGTGTGCGTTCCTCCTGGTGTCAAGCCTATAAGGCACCAAGAGTAGTAGTTAGTAGCATTATTAATAGTAATCTTTATTAGTGAAAGCCTTGTCCATGATTATGATTGTGTTCTCTATTATTCCGCTGTGCTAGTTACAATCGTGATCATGATATCCCAGATGAGTCTAGATCCTAAGACTCAACAAGTGGTATCAGAGCTTGTTAGCTCTCGATCTGGTTGATCTACAAGGTTTTCATGTTAGTGTTATTTTTCTGTTTTTATATAAATAAAGTTGCTGATCTAGGGTTTTTCCCAACAAACCCTGGATGATTCGTTGTTCTTGTTGCTGTGATCTATCATGTTGTTGCTGTTACTTGGTATTGCTGCAGGAGGCAGCAGGTTCGTATGATTCTGCTAGCTTTGGTGAGGTGATCATTGATCAATGATGAACCCTAGTAGAATCTGCTCAAGAAATTCAGAAACTACTGAATGTACATCATGAATTCGTTCATGGTATATGGAGATTCGTGGGAAAGAAGGATGAACGTCAATAAATCTGTGTTAAAAGATGACTATCATCATTATATTTAACAGCAGATTTGTGTTTAATCTGTATCTTGGCTGCTGTGAGGTTCATAAATTCGTTTAGGGTTGTAAAATCCTAGATTCGATCTTATAAGGGCAGCAAGCTCGTATTTGAATTCACTCCTTCGTGACATGAAACCAGAATACATGAGGTTAGGATTTCTTACGTAAAAGTCTGATGGTTATTCATGGTTTATGGTGGATTCGTCACTTTGGATGCAATCACCAAAAGGTATCATTTTGTCTTTTCTCTTTCAAGATGGTACTATATGCGTGTATTATGGAAATAATTATGGCTGTTTGACAAAGACCACATATCTTAACGTGGAATATATGAAAGCTGTTATTTTCTACAATTACTTAAAAAAACGTGGACATATGTTGTACAATTTTATCTTGGAAACAGTCAAGGATGCACCCCATATATTAGACGAGATTGTAGGGAGAACACAATTTGGTTTTGCAATTTTTAGGGTTTGTGTTTGACGCACTCAAATCACCCTAAATAATTTTGGACGTGATCCTTTCATTAAAATATTTTGAAAGTCCGTTACATAAAAGGTCCATGCTGTTGATTTTTAGGAATTTTGCTTATCCCATACACACGCTTTCGATGCTGATTTACATGAGCTATTTTTGGAAGGTATTTTCATTTTTCAATCACACGTTATGACGATGTTTATATCTTCCTTAATTTATGGAATATATATGAGACGTGGGGTCATGCTATGTATAGACGGTCAAAGATATGTGACTGTTTAAAAAGGTCAGCTATTATTTGAACGTGGGAAGGTCAGACATTAATGGAAGAAATCCCTGGATGTGAGGGCTATCATTTTCTCCATATTTCTTTCATATATGTCTAGGTGAAAGGTTTACAACAGGCTGGACGTGGGCTGTTATATTGTTTGAAGTTCTGCCAAGATTTGTAACAGTATCAGCAACAGGTGGTGACAGAGTGTGTGGTTAAAAAAAAAGAAAAAGAAAAAAGAAAAAAAGGGTTTTGAGATGCTACTGGTAGGTTATGTTGTTCCTACTGGTGAGTTATGGTTCCTACTGGTCATTTTCATGTTGGTTTTGTTCTCAGTTCCTCCTAGTAATATTTGATGGTTCCTCCTCGTTGAATCATCGGTTCATACTAGTCGGTTCCTATTGGTCCGTAGCACTGGTCGGTTCCTACTGGTTTGTTCCTCCTGGTAGGCTTATATTCTTGTTGACTTCAGAAGGAGATGGTTCCTGCTGGCTTGTTATATACTAACTTTTCTTTGGCCGGTTTTGGTTCCGTCTAGTCAAGTAAGATTACTACTACTCTGATTTAGTGACTAGTCTGATGTCACTACTGTTACTAGAGGAGGAGTTCTCAGCCATCATCATTTCGTTGGGGAGATTCATTGAAGAAGACATTTTATTATAACTTATTTTATGTTGTAGTTGATTTTCACAAGTTTTGTGTTCTTATCATATCTTAAAAGGAAGGGAGCACCTTTTAAGATAACTTGCTTGGTTTGTATGGTGACGAAGACTTGAAATATCTAGCGAAGGGGTACGATCTATTCATATCTTAAAAAGATTAGGAGCCCTTTTAAGATAACTTGCTCTATGCGTACATTTGCTATCACTTGAAGGGGTTATGTTATTGTGCTCAGTGTCTCATTTGTTTGAGGATTTTGTTCGAGCTCGACGTCACGTGGTTAGTGCAAGACATAAGACACAAGTTTGAGAGATTCCAATTCTTCATCAAATTCGTTATTGATTTTCTTCATCAGTGATCTCTCCATGGAGCCTACTGGATTCACCATGCACTTCTTAAGGGGAAGACGATCCCTTTTGAGTTGATGTGACAAAAAGAGGAAGAATGCATGGATCAAAGGGAAGCTTAACCTTCATCTATATTAGCTTCAGGGGAAGCTTGTGCTTACTGGTTTTTTCAAATCAACTAGGGGAAGATTGTTGGGACTTAGATATCTTGAGTTGATATGACAAAACAAGATGAAGGACCTAATAGCAAATAGTTAGCTTCTATAGTAAGCTAGGGTTATGATGTAACCCTAGTACCTCTATTATATAAAGAGGGTTAGGCACACATGGTTATTCACTCATTCACAAACAATGTAAACCATAGGTTTGTGTGCGTTCCTCCTGGTGTCAAGCCTATAAGGCACCATGAGTAGTAGTTAGTAGCATTATTAATAGTAATCTTTATTAGTGAAAGCCTTGTCCATGATTATGATTGTGTTCTCTATTATTCCGCTGTGCTAGTTACAATCGTGATCATGATATCCCAGATGAGTCTAGATCCTAAGACTCAACACATTCCACTATCATTATAACCTCTTTTATCTTATTCTATCAACCTGCAATCACATCAAAAAATAGAAAAACATACACTATACAATAAACATTAGCATAAAAATTGTACAACAATTACCTCCCCTCAACATATGCAGCAGTCTATTGGTTGAGCATACCAATATGTGTCACCAAGAATTCAAATCTTTTTGCATCAAATGCCTTGGTAAAAAAATCAGCCACATTATTGTCTGTATGAATCTTCAAGACCTGAATAAGCTTCTTGTCATAGGCATCTCTTATGAAGTGATGTCTTATTTCAATATGCTTGGTCTTGGAGTGAAATACTGGATTCTTGACAATGCATGTAGTACTTTCATTATCAATGTAAATCTCGGTGTTCATGAAGTTGAATTCATAATCTTACAACTGATTTTGAATCCAAAGTACTTGTCCACAACAATGAGCAGCAACTACATATTCAACTTCATTTGTAAAGGTAGCAACAACGGTTTGCTTCTTACACTGCCATGATATGAGTCTTCTGCCTAGGAATTGACAACCTCCTGTTGTGGATTTCCTATAATGATTAGCTCCAGCATAATCACTATCTGAGTAAGCTTCCAATTCAAAGGTTGAATATCTAGGATACCATAATCCTAAATTAGGTTGACTTTTAAGATACTTAAAAATCCTCTTCACAGCATGTAGATGTGACACCTTTGGATTAACTTGGAACCTTGAACAGGCACACACATCAAACATGATGTCTGGTCTTGAAGTAGTAAGATACATCAATGAACCAATCATTGATCTGCATAGATGAATATCAACATTTTCACCATGTTCATCTTTTGATAAAGATTTCTTAGCTTCAAAAGGTGTGTTTGTACTCCTTGAATCCATACATGAAAACTTTTTCAAGATTCAGTAACATATTTATCTTGACTGATAAATATTCCATCTTTCCTTTGTTTGACTTGCAATCCCAAAAAGAAAGTAAGTTCTCCCATATAACTCATTTGAAATCTTCCTTTCATCAAAGCCTCAAACTCTTCACACCATGATTTCTTGGTTGAACCAAAGTAATGTCATCAACATAGACTTGCACTAGAATAATATCCTTAGCATTCTTTTTGATGAATAGAGTTTTGTTAATGGTTTCTCTCCTATATCCATGCTCTAACAGAAAATTGGATAAAGTTGCATACCAAGCCCTTGGAGCTTGATGCAGACCATAAAGTGCTTTGATAACTTTGTAGACTCTGTTGGGGAACTTAGGATCTACAAAACCTAGAGGTTGTGAAACATATACCTCCTCTGAAATAGTACCATAAAGAAAGGCACTTTTCCCATCCATCTGATAGACTATAAAACCCATATATGATTCAAAGGCAAAAAATAACCTAATGGCTTCTATCCTTGCCACTGGTGCAAAAACCTCATCATAGTCTATCCCTTCTTCCTGTCTATAGCCTTGAGCAACAAGCCTTGCCTTGTTCCTCACAACAACTCCTCTTTCATCCTTCTTGTTCCTGATAACCCATCTAGTACCAATAACCTTTTTAGAGGGAAGATCTACAAGAATCCAAACCTTTTGTAGCTCAAATTGTGTTAATTCTTCTTGCATGGCATCTACCCAACTTTCTTCATCAAGATCTTGAGAAATGTTCTTGGGCTCTATTTGTGATAAGAAACAGGAAAACAAACAATGATGAGTATCCTTATGATTGGTTCTCTGTTGTTGTTTGACATAACTCACAAGTGCATGAGTTTCAGTATTGGTTTGAAGTTGTCTTCTGGTTTGCACAACAGACTTGGGATTTCCAATGATCTGAGTAGTAGGATGGTTGTTGTTGACTTTATGAGTGGGAATAGAACTGACTGGAATTTTAGTTTCCAAATTATTGAAATCAGTTACTGCACCCTGCTCATCATAGAAGCTTTGGAGAAGATTCCTTCAGCTGGACTAGCATAAATGTCTTCATCGTCCATAGCTTGTAAAATATCTTCTAATGAATCAGCAGACTTTGTAGATTTTGACTTAGTAGTACTTGCAGATGAGGTACCGATAGGTGTAGTATGTAATGCTGAGTGTTGTGACTCAAATTATTTTTCTCCTGAATGCTGATTAGCAGATGTAGCATTCTTTTCTTGATCTTGAAGCCTCTGAAGCTCTTGGGAGGCATATCATAAGTTGATGGCATAGTTTGCTTTTAGGGAGTAGCAGACATGGGAGTAACAGTAGGCATACTAGGTACATAGATGTGAACATCATCATCTGATGAAGAAGATTCTTCTTGAGTACCTGACTTAGTTGTACCAGAATCCTTACCTGCATTGTTAGTTTGACAATCCTTTTGCACATAATAGTAATCCATGGAATTAGTTAGATAATCTAAATCAAACATCCAAGCATAACCTATTCATGGGACATTGGGATTATTTTCTAAGAAATTAACATAGGCATTTTATTCAACCTTTTTAGATGTCAAATTGTAAACCCTATATGCTTTACTTTGCAATGAGTATCCTACAAGATATCCTGGATCTGATTTTCCATCAAACTTCCCCAAATGATCAAGAGTATTTAGTATAGACACATGACACCCAAAATGCCTTAAATAACTTATGGTTGGCTTAATACCAGTCAAAAGTTCATAAGGTGTTTTCTTTTGAGGCTTGGTCACTAAGACTCTATTTAACACATAACATGCAATATTGATTGCTTCTGCCCAAAATGTATTTGGCAAAAGAGAATCAGCCAACATAGTTCTAGCAGCCTCAATTAGTGTCCTATTCTTCCTTTCAGCTACTCTATTTTGTTGTGGAGTCCTAGGATTACTAAATTGTCTCTTAATTCGTTTAGACCTACAAAATTCATCAAAGTTAGCATTCTTGAATTCTGTCTTATTATCTGTTCTAATGATTAAGACTTGTTTAGTGAACTGCTTTTCAACTAAAGTGATAAAATCCTTAAGTAATTCATTTGTTTCACTCTTAAGAGCTAAAAAGAAAACCCAATTGAATCTACTATAATCATCAGTTATAACTAGAATAAAGGTCTTATGACTAATGCTCCTTATAGATACTGGACCAAACAAATCCATATGCAAAAGTTGCAAAGGCTTTGTCACAGTATTGACAGTCTTGGTCTTACAAGAGGTTCTATATTGTTTACCTTTTTGATAAGCAGTACATGTGAAATCATTTTGAAAAGATTTGTTAGGTAACCCTCTAACCAAATTTCTATTCACAAATCTGTTAAGATTCTTGAAATTTACATGACCTAACCTCCTATGCCATAAGTTAGACTCATCATTAGAAGCCTTAGCTAGCAAACATGTAATACCACCTGTTGGAGTAATAGTATGAAGATTAAAGGTGTACATGTTTTCTTGCCTGGATACCTTTAGCAGTACTTGAGATTCTTCAGGCATCTCAAAGTCTTTGGAGAGCACCAAGCAGTCCATATCTATAAACAATACCTTGTTATTCTTATCACACATTTGTGATACATAAAAGAGATTAAATTCATTCAGTTCTTTCACAAAGAACATATCTTCAAATTCCAACTTCCTTGTATTGATTTTCCTTTTGCCAGTGATTCTACCTTTGCTACCTCCAAAGGCTACTGGTCCACCTCTGAATTCTTCAAATTCAGCAAGGAAATCTTTATTCCCTGTCATGTGTCTTGAGCATCCACTATCTACTATACCTTTATCTTTTAATTCATCAATTAGATGTCCCTGCACATAAACAAAACTTATTAGTTTTTAACAGGGACCCAAGCCACATTTGGTTCGGATCTTGTGGGACCTACATACTTAAGAGTTTGATATATATTTTTTCCAGTAAGACTACATACACTCTTATACTTCATGGTTCCAGTCACATAGTCAAAGACATAGGTAGGTTTGTTGTCTTTGTACATTTTTGGCCTAAGTACTGCTTTAGCAGTACTTGCTTGAACACATGGATTTTCACCTTTAGGAACCCACATTTGCACTGGTTTGTTACTAGGCTTACTCCTAGATGTCTTGACTTTCTCAATTACATTCTTAGACGTCTTGTGAAACTTTGGCCTGACAGACTTTGAACCAGCGGTACTTGAGTTTGGTCTAGCAGTACTTGCAGTTCTAGACTTGCCTGTACTTGGTTTACCAGACTTCAAAGGTATTAGACCTTGTTTCATAAGTACTGCTCTAGGAATAAAATTATTGGTAGAATTATTAGTAACCTTTTGAGGTTTATCTGCCTTTTTTGAATGATCAAACTTAGGTTTGTCATCTTTAGATCTCTGTTGCCTATTAACCTATGCATTTTTATCATTACTATTTCTTGTGGCCTTTTGTGTAGCCTTTTGTTTTACCATTTTATCTTCATGTAGAGTACAATCTCTTATAAAATGACTTAAAATACCACAAACATAACATCCTTTTCTTCTCAAAGAATACCCAAAAGGTTGTCTTGACTTAACTTTCTCAAAACCTATCCCATCCCTCTTGGTTTTATTATGTTTTATATCATTATCCAATGCCTTGCTAGGAGATTTTACCTGCTTGGGAGTAGAACTAGTTTTATACTCTTCAGAAATAAAATGTCATTAAAGGTGGATAAACAATGTTTTTGGTCACAACATATTTATCTTAAGGTAAAGTACTAGAGTTTGAAACATTTACAGCCTTTGGTTCTTCTAACTCTATACTTATATCATTACAAGGGGGCATAAAAATCCCTGATAATGGTGGAGGAACTGCTTTCATTCCTTCAGCATATCTATCATTTTCAGGTGTATTATCTGACTCATTAGAACTATCAAAAATCCCCTTTGACAAGTCCTTGTCAGTTAAAGTTATCCCAGGTTGGTCCTCAATATATCCTAGGCTTGACTTATCATAATACCCCATTTGTGAATTAATCAATTTACCTAATCCTTTAGAGGACTTTTGCCAATGATTAATCACTTCCCTTTCATTATAAAGACTGGCTTTTAAAGCTTCATTTTCTGTTGATACTTTCAAAAGTTGTTTTTCAAAAGCTTTAATTTCCACATCTTTTTCCCTCATTTGAAGAGTTAAAATTCTTTTTTCCTCTTCATAGTTTTGTTGACACTTTTTATAGAAAACTATATTATCTTCTAACTTAGCAACACCCTGTTTAAAAGCATTTAGTTCTACAGTGCATGTGTTGACTTTTTGATACTGTTCATCTAGTTCTACTTTTAAGCTATTAAATTTAAGAACACAATCTTTAGAACAAGGATGTACCTCAGTATCTTCATGTGAGAGAGCCATTACACCAAGCTCTTCTTCTTATTCTTCTTCTCCATCTTTAGGCCAGTTCACCACTCCATCTACAATCACCAATGCTTTGGTTCCTTTGGGACTCCTGCTGTTTCCTTTTGGAAAGCTTTCAGTTATTCTTAGACTGGTTCTATAACTATTTTTGGACTTTTGACTGCTACTCTTAGCCTTGTCTCTAGTGCATTCTCTTGAAAAATGTCCATTCATTTCACAGTTATAACATTCAACTTTAGACTTGTCATATACTAATGGCTCATTAGGATCAACAATCATCTTCCTACTAGTCTTCTTGAAGAATCTATTAGATCTCACAGAAACCATAACAACTTGCCATTTGAGATCCATCTCTTCAACATCAGCATCATTCATTTGGAACAAGTCATTAAGTGTTAGTTTTGGCCGGTTGTCTTGTCCAACAAAGAATGAGAAGGCATCATTGTCACTAAATGATGGTGAATGTTTTCCTTGTAAATTTCGAGAGACTATAGGGCTGCTTTCAGTACTTTGTGGGTAAGTACTGCTTGTAAGTCCCCCCAACGGTATTTGTGAAGTAAGTACCGCTGCTTGATCCACTAGCGGTATTGTGAAAGTAAGTACCGCTATTACCTTCTGACACAAAAGCCAAGTTAGACTTTGTTGTTGCTACTGCCTTGGTCACCTCAACGCCTATTACATCCATCTCATATGCTCTAAGATTCTTGTAGAGATGATCAAAAGGAATTGTATCCAGATCATCTCTTGTGATGAAGTGCATAGCCATTGCTTTCCACTCTTGTGGAACACTCCTTAAGAATTTCAGATTAGCTTCTTCATTAGGAATTACTTGTCCATAAACTGCCAATTGTATAAGCAGCTTACTGAACCTTTCATAGCCGCCATGGATTCCTTCTATACTGTAAATTGAGACGTTATCAAATTCTTGTTTCAGAACAATCTTCTTCATCTTCTTAGATTTTTCATTACCTCCAAATCTAAGTTTGATGGCATTCCACATAGCCTTTGCACCCTTATAGTGATGAAAGCTAGGTAAGATGTCTTCTGAAAGTGCCATAGCCAAAGCAGTTCTGGTCTTTCTTTCTCTGATCTCTGCTTGTACCTCCTCAGCAGTCACAGCAGGTGAAGCATAGCATGTACCATCAGGCATCCAGTGTAGCTTCTTTGGTGTATTCCAATTCTTGATAACTTGCCACAGAGTATGATCTATGTGATTCAAGTAATGTTCCATCTGCATAGCCCATGTCTCATAGTCATCACCTTTGAGAACGGGGAGTTTGACAGCAGAAATAGTATGGGAAGGTGTTGTAGTTGTAGAAGTAACTACAGCTTCTACGGCTTGAACACCTTGTGGTGGTGTAGGATGCACAACTTGAGGCTGTCCTTGTGGTATTGGATTAGGATTCGAAATATCTTCCAAGTGAGGGTCATCACCAGGTTGAGACATTGAGTTTTAGTGTGAGTGGAGTTTTTGGGGCTGTGTTCTTCTTTTTCAGAGTTTCTCAACAAGCTCTGATACCACTTGTTGATCCTTTTGATTGGATCTATATTCTGTTAAGAACTAGTATAGTAGTTTGTAATCAAACTAAAACACTTTGAGAACTCTTACTCAAGCTAAATAAGTTATGCGGAATCTAACTTATAAAGCACAGAAAAACAAAATTACTTTTAACTATTCGATTCTTTTATTAATCGACTTGAATGAGGTACATGAATGACATTGTACCTATGTTCCTTTTATAGAGTAAGGAACCCTAGAAACCTTATAATATTCTATAAAGATAATTATATCACATACGATATATTATCAATATTCTAACTATTTAAGTTCATCACATAAGATATACTCTAACTATAACTATGACATATCTTATACAAAGATATATTCGTCCTAATCAATATAGCAGTACCTACTTTATAAGTAGCAGTACTTACTATGTACCGCGTTAACACTAACAGTACTTGAAAGATAACTAACAGTAATTCAATAACACTAACGGTACTTGACACTTAACAAATAATTCCCAACAACATCTATTGGACCTCTTTTTCTTTTGTTTGGTTTAGGCTCTTCTATCAAAATAGCCTTTCCTTTGTCTTTTGCATCAATCTTTGGTTCTACAGGAGATGTTGTTTGTGCTTCCGAGCTTCTAATGATCAAAAGAGGCAAAACCACCCTAGAAGATGTTGTTTGAGTAACCCTTGTACTAATGATGTATTGAGATCCATCATCCTTAATTTCTTCTGAGCTTTGATTTTAAAGATTCTCCTCTTATGTACTCCCTTACTAGTACCCACTATCTCTTCAATAGGACTGAAATACTCCAAACCACCACCAACACTTGAAGCAGCAATACAAGTTAAAAATTATGAGTACCAACATTAGTATTTTCAATACAGACATTAAAAATATCGAAACCAACATTAAGTCCTGCACCACCTGTATTAAAGTTTATCCTTTCCTTCCCTGAAACTTTGACTGAACTAAGACCAAGAACAGTCTCATCAACATCTAGGTTTAAAGTAGATGTCCTAGGCTGAGACACATGAGACATCTGTCTGCCCTTTCTCCTATATGTTTGTGAAACTAATGGAGAAGTAGAGATAGTAAATTCCACTTTGGATGATGTGGGTTAGGACACAATTGGGTCTGATGTTCCTTCATCAATACTAGCTGTTGCAAACTCCAACATAGAAGTTGTGAGAGGAACCACTACATTATCTCATTTGTTAGTAGTCCTTTTCATTTGTCCAAACACTTTGTGTGTGAGGACAGGAGTTTTGTATTCCCTTTTATGATTGCCTAATGTGTGGCCCATCCAAACAAGTATGGCCATAAAAAATCTTGGATACATAAGAAACTTATGTCTACTAGAAATATTCTTGATCATACTAGTAAAGATAAGGCGACTAAAATTGTAAAACCTGTTAGTTGAAAGACAAACCATGGCAGTCGCTACATTGCTTCTAAACTGATCCCAAGAAGCAATCTTTGGACTCAAACAATAAATGAGAACATGAACCAGATACCTCCATTGGGGAGAGAAGGTTTCCTTGTAAAAGGTGAAAGACCTATCACTC
Source organism: Glebionis coronaria (assembly GCA_025667525.1). Classification (NCBI taxonomy): domain Eukaryota; kingdom Viridiplantae; phylum Streptophyta; class Magnoliopsida; order Asterales; family Asteraceae; genus Glebionis; species Glebionis coronaria. The sequence continues at coordinate 536,112,334 of CM046881.1, read as the reverse complement.
ATGTATACAATAGCATTCACTCCATCTATGATCTCAATATTAAGCAAAGTAAATATCTCATCAGCATCACCTAACTGTAGATGCTCACTTACCAATTCCTCTATTAAAACTACTTCTGCACCATTTACTTTTGCTTTGATTACCTTCCCATTAGTTGTTTCTTCCACTATAGCTGTTTCCCAAAATTAATGAATAACAGTTTTGAGTAGGTTGGGGTTAATGGTGAGGGCATGATGAATATGACTTCGTTTTAGAAAGTTGATAATTTCATGAAATTCTAGATGATCATGATGCTCAGTGAGATAAGCAACTTGGTTATGAGTGTCACAGAAAGATAGGTTCACCATTATAGGTTTATGAGTGAATGGAATGAACAAAAGTATACGGGTTAAAGATACAAAGGTAAAAGTGAAATTATGGTTAGAAGAATTGTGTTTTTATAGCGTAATTTGAGAGGTTTGATTGGTTCGTTAGTATCAAGTTACCAAATATAGAGTAAGGCTAGGTAATGACGATTTCTTAGAAGAAGTATAAGTAAATATCTTCCAAAGTTTTCATAGGGTTGAATTAATTGACATAACGGTAATATGTAAGAACTCTTTCCAAAAACAGAACTAACTGACACCCACCAGAACTAATATACACTAACAACATTAAGAATAATAACCTGATTTCCCAAATGACAAAACCTAAACTACTACAAAAAGCATAAACAAGTACATAAATGAGTACATAACAATATACAACACATTTTTTTAAACACACATAATAGCAGAATCTCACACTCAAAGAGAGATGAGAAAACTTCAAAATCTAAGCAAGTCATCAAAGTACTCACAACATACTCAAACATATGAGATATACACTAAGTCCTGTATGGTTCCTTAATCAGACATTTCCATTGAAACAAACACTTTCTTGTGTGCTCAATATGAATTCTACTAAATACTTTACACTTATAGGTTGCTTTAACCTATGGTTTGTGAAAACCATTTTCAATACAAGGATACTGCATGTGATCTGATAGATTTGCATAAACAAATCTTCTTGACAGGATTTCCATCATACAACTGTTGTCTATGACATCTCATGAGATATCAAAGAGTGAGTCATCCAATAAGAACCAGATGACTAAGAGTAACTCAACAACTCACAAGTAGTATACAATATTGAAATTCCATCCTCCTCCTTTGCTCATCCTGCAAATGTTAGTCCAAAACCAAGAAAATGTGTGTTAAAAAAATTTCTCTTTTAGATTTGAAAAAAAATTACTAACATCATTAAGAATTTTAATTACTAGTATTAAGAAAAACACAAACTGAATTAATTATTTTTATAAACTTTTACAAAGAAAATATATTTTATTTCCTTCTTAAACTCTAATGAGAATCAAGATCAATAGTTTATTCAAAAGAAACTGCCCCATTTTTATGCTTGGATTTATATGTAACATACCCATCAACAAAATCCCAAGTAAAATGCTTATTTTGATATCCTAAAGCTTTGACAGTTTGGTCTATCATCACATTTTTTCATGACTAAGAGTTGGCCTTCATTCATTATTAACTAGCACCCTCTTGTATCTAAAACTATCACCTATTTTCTCTAGTTTTTTTATCATATAAGAAAGTGTTCCATCTTTTAGAGTAGGTGTTCTGATGATTTAAGCCTGATCTCTTTTGAGAAAAATTCCTAACCTGTGGTTGTACAACATAGGAATTTGATGTAGATCTAGCAAAATGAGGTATGGAATTGGTTAAATTCCTAGACTCTATATGTGGTACAAAAAAAGCTGGTCTAGTGTGCCCAAAGTGAGGTGTTGAATTGGCAGAGTTATTTGTCCATCCCGATTCAGAACTATTATTTATGAAATGTGATATAGGATGCAATACTCTACCAGTATTGATTTGATTTGGCCTACCATAATTAAAATGACTATCATTATTAATTAGTTGTGGCTCATCCCTAAATGATATTGGTCTTTGTTTCATCTTATCCCTAGGATTTTGACTGGTCTTAGTAGGGTAAAACTTATCATGTACTTTGTTATAATTATTCCCATAAGGCAATTGATTTTGTCTATAATAAGACTGCAAGTGATCAAAACCCCTACATCTGTAAGAAGACTTTACACTTTCCTGTTGATTTCTCCTAAACTTGTTATTCATGTACATTTCAGCATATCTAACATTATTCTTAACATGTTGGTATTTAGGAGCATTGAGATTTAACTTACCAACATTTTCAAAAATAGTTTTTTTCTTTTAACTTAGTTGTGGTATGAGAATTTGTGCCATCTGATCTACTTAGATCAGAGACAAATTTCTCAGTCTGAATACCAATACTGATACTAGAGATTGGTGTGTCCTGTGGGACACCAACACAAGTTTCATCAAAGAAGGTAGCACTGTTTTCCTTTTCAAACTTGATTGGAACAAACTCAGGTTCCTCTTTCTTTTGAAATTCAGGTAAACCAGTATATGACATATCTGGTAACTTGGCTTTTATCTCAAGTCTAAGTTCTGGCAAGGAAGCAAAAAGCAGCATTATTAACGTTGGCAAGGAAATGGTTAATGTTGGTAACTCTGGATCAATTGTTGAAACAGTCTATGCATTCTCATCTAACCATAAGGATGTGTCAGAAATTGTTGAAAGTGATCTTCAACAACTAAATGATGATGATTTAGAAGAGCTTGATATAAAGAATCAGCTTGCTTTTCTTAGCATGAAAGCTAAGAGATTTCTTAGAAGAACAGGAAAGCCGATCTTTTTAGGTGTTGGGGTCAAAATTGGCTTTGACAAGTCAAGAATTGAATGCTACAAGTGCCACAAAAAGGGGCATTTTGCAAGGGAATGCAGAGGTACAAGAAGCATTTCACAGGATAGAAAGATGATAGAGAAAGAAAGTTCAAAAGCACCGATGGCCATTGTTGGAGTGAACACTGACTGAGGATTTGCAGATGATGAAAAACTCATGAACAACAGGGCTCTTATGGCTATTTCAGACTCTGAGGTATTAATTAATAAAAATTGTACTATATAGTGTAAAGAAAAATTTGTTGAACTTGAAAAACACTCTAAGGGTATCACAAGAAACTATGAGACATCTGAAAGCTATATTTGTTGTTATAAAATAGGTGTTAGGATATAGAAGAGCAGATAGCATGTCATAAAGAACATGAAGGTGCTTTTAAAGACTCAATCATTTTGTTAAAAGCAAAAATAGCAGCCCAAGCTCGTGACATTACTGAACTTATAGCTAAACTTGAAACTAGTGATTCTAGTAATACTGTGAATGAAGTTAAGTTTAAGAGTTTTGATAATGATACCAAGAGCTTAGAAAAAAGATTGATAGTCAGGTTCATGATAAATTGAAATGGGGGACAGGCTAGATTGACCCATTTTCTTCTTAAGTTTTTGTTCAAATACTTTAAAGTGATTGTACAAATCATAAATATTGATTGTGTCAATATCCTCCTTATTTTCCCAGATGGATACTTAGTGGCCATCTCTGCATGCATACTTCTAAGGACTTTATTGTTAATATCTTTCTGATCAATACTTCCTCCTTGAGTGACTAGATTACTTACAATCCCTTGAAGTCTATTGTAGATAGAATCAACAGACACTGAGTTATTAACATTAAAGTTTTCAAACATTGATTTTAATAATGCTTTCCTGTCTTCTTGGTCGAATCATTGCCACCAAATCCAAAATCAAAGGCATCAAACATTGACTTAGCATCCTCATGTTGTTGGAAAGCAAGATTGTGTGCATTTGGCATAACTAGCATCACTATACTTCCTGCTTTCATGTCATTAGCCTTTTGTTTCTTTTCATCAACAATAATTTCTTCTGACTTTCCCTCTGTTGTATATGCATCAGACTCTTTGTATGAGTTCCCATGAGCAATTATTTCCTACATATACCAATTGTACATCTGTACAAATTGAATGAATCTGAATTTCCATTCCTTAAACTCTCATTGTTTGAAGAGTGGAACCTTGTTCATTGTGCTGGGCATTACAGCTTTTGACTCCATATCTTTAGTTAAGAGAGTGCTTGAATAACCTTCAAGATCAAAGCTTCTCAACAAGCTCTGATACCACTTGTTGAACCCTTATGATCTTGTTAGTCTTAGCTTGAAGACTTAGCCTACACATGATAAATCCTATATAGACTTAGTAGAAACCTTGAATGATATAAAAGATTATGCAAAATCTACTCTTTGATATTATAAAGATTTTATGAATTATATGAACAAAGGTATTGGGCCAATGAAAGTTCTAACTATGACCAAGTCTAGATTTGATTTAAATTAGACTAAGTATTACAGTCGCTGGCAAGCCTAGGGACAGAGACTAGACCAGCTGAAGGCAAAACCTCAGCTGGCACACCAGAAACATTCAAGTCAAAGACAACGTCAGAGAAGTCGAAGATTATCTAAAATCATACTCACCAGCTGTTATGGATAAGCTGGTATGTAGAAGGAATGTGATGGTGTCCGATGACCTTTGAGATGGCAATGCTTAGAGGTCACTCATAACCCTTTGAAGATCAAGCAAGTAGAGATTTGCCTTATCCCTTTTATAGTTTATGAGGGCGAATCTCTAAAGTACTTTTGACGGGACAAAAGGGAAGTTTCAAGATAAAAGAGCTTAGTACGACCTAGTGGGAAAGGTGAAGAGTTGGCATAAATATTCATAGAAAGTTGGTTAAAGGCATGTCCAAGAATAGACATGCATTTAATAAAGTGTACTGCTTCCACTCAGATGTCAACACGTGCCAACTACTCCCACTAAGGAAGCAACCTCTGACCACTATAAATAGGAGTGAGAAAGAGGAGAAAAATGACACTTGTATTAATTCTTAGAATCTTTGTCTTTCTCCCCATTGAACCTCTGGAGTCTCTTGCTGTCTACCAATGACTCCCATGTTCACTTGTAAACTTGAGTCTCGAATCAAGTTTACTTGTTCAAATGGTTCTTTCTTTATTGTCATTCAACAAGTGTAATCCATAACACTTTGTAATACTTTGTTTATAAGTTTATTAAACATTACACGTTTGAAAAGTAATGTCACTAAGTGTTATCTTTGTATTCGAGTTATACTATTACAATAGGCATATTTGGGGACTTTCAAAAGGTGTAACACAAATACTTCAATATTATTATTGATAATGTTAATACTCCAAATCAGAGTATTAAGAATTACAAGCTTGAAGTAAAACGTATATGAAGATGTATCTCTACAGCTAACCTAGGACCTCATTTTATAATACAAGGAGTCATTTACAAGATACAGATCTAATCAAATAATTTAAACTTTAAGAGATATATGCACAATATCACCTTAATATAGCTTCACACGTCTTTAATCTATATCTTAAATAAGCATTAATATAACCACCAATATTAATTTTCTTTTGTCCATCTTGTTCAATTTTGTTCACATACTACTAGTACTAAGAATATTACTACTAGAGGTGCACACAACCGGTTAACCGGTCCGGTTTTTTTATAAACCGGGACCGGCCCGGTCCCTAGTCAACGGTCAAAAGACCGGTTCGTCCGGTTAACCGGTTTAAAACCGGACCGGCTGGGAGATGAAAATTACAGACCGGTAGAACCGGTCCCAGACCGGTTTATGCCGGTTAACCGGTTCCGGTTTTTTATTTTTTTAATCTATTTTTTTAAAAGTTTTAAATTGCCACTAGATTTTCTGGTTTTTTTTTTTTAATTTTTATGCCGGTTAACCGGAACCGGTTTATATTAAACCGGTTCCGGTTAACCGGTCCATAAACCGGTTGGAAAACCGAATTTTTCTTGAAAATCACGAACCGGTCTCAAACCTCCGGTTCCGAAATAAACCGGGACCGGTTTATAATAAACTGGTTTTGACCGGTCCCGGTTTCCGGTTTTTTTGGGGTTCCGGTTTAAAAACCGGTTTTTCTGTGCACCTCTAATTACTACCATCATTAAACAATATTAATGCTGGTAGTACAATACAGAACCAACACTAATTTTATTCCCAATAAAAAGTACGAATGTTGTCGAAAATATCACTTTTCCTCATCGAATGACAAAAAAGTAACTTTGTTACTGTAACGCAAACACACCATAACAACACCATAGTTATACGTAAACATGATCTTTATCACTCTTAGAAGCTCTCTGATTATCGAAACCACTTTAACCAATCGAACCAAGAAAAAAAGTCATATTTATGTTGGTCCGTACATAAATAAGACGACGCCAAATTTTAAAAGCCAAATCACAACCAAAGTAACCATGATCAACGGAATCCACGCCGTTGTTACACATAGGACAAATAAAGGACGGAATCTCAAGGCCTCGCAATGATAAATTCAACCGAGTTGAAAGTGAGTAACACGTCAAATAAAACATTTACCTTTCTAGGTAAAATCTTTGACTATCTAGTGCATGGGGTTAACGAAGGAAGCGTGCAAAAATCAAGATGAACTCGTGTGACGTAAAAAAAAAATCGCCAGCAAGACTCCAACTCCACAAAGCTACTAATCTTTTTTATACATACATATTGTCTATCTTCATATAAAGCTTTTTTAGTTTAGTTTAACAAAACAAGCTAAAATCGTTTGTGGTAATCTTTTTGGGCGGCAACTTTCTTAGCTAAACTAGAACTGACTGAATTATGCTAATTAGGCATCAATCTCCTACTAAGGGTCCGTTTGGTTAGAAGTCGGGATTCACTTTAGGTGTGGGTTTATAAAATAAGGGTTTTAAAATTGGGTTACATTTGAATTAAATATATGTTTTTTTGATTTGATGTAGAGAGAAAATAATAATTTTAAGTTGGGGTTAAAAACTGAGTTAAAATCCAGCATACCAAACGCTTCCTAATTATATATAGGGTGCAATCAACGGGCAAGTGGGCTCACAGCTTGCGGGTCGTTTGGGCTAGGATCGCACTTGTTTTTTTTTTCTTTCTAAATGAGCTTCAACATATTCTTGTTTAGTTTGTAAAAGGTTGATTAATATCGTATTAACTATTTTTCACACATATACATAACAAGTTGCTGCTATTCATTGGGTCACAATAAGTATCAAATAACTGTAAAACAACATGGACTCGCTGCAGAACGCGGGTTTGCAAACGTCGTGCACTAACAAATAATGATTTAATGTCGCTAAATGAGAAGGCGTTTAGTTAAATACTAGCAAACTAATCATAGAAGCCTACATATGTAACTCGCACATAACTACTATACATATATGTTGACAAATTATGTATAACTTGCACATAACTATATATTTTTGTTGCTGCAAAGCTGGCCCAAAATGACACTAAAAAACTAGGGTCACAAAATATCTAGCTTGAATCCAAGTGTCACTCCATAACTGTTACAGCATACTATATAGAAAAGACATCATATGAACCGGCAAAACCCGACAATATTATTGATTATAAGAAATATATATGTTCCTTTAAAGTTAAAAGTATTGTTGTAGTGTAGTGAATGTTCATGCATGCCGTCATGCCGACATGCACCGTTACTTGTATGTAGTGTACGCTTCGTTCACATATTGATTATTACTACTTAGAATTTGAAATACTATTGTAACATATAATAGCAATAACCATCATAATTCACATTTCACAGTTTTCACACCATAAACATTTTGACCTTTTATTTGTTCCCATGCATGAATTACTTTGATTCTTTCAAGTGGAGTATAATCCGTCCACGCTAAAGACATATTCTTGGATATAAACCTCCATTTGGAACCTTCAAAATAAAACTATGCTGACTTAGACCCTAATCAAGATTTATTTAACTCCTAAATTGCTATATATATTGCTTTAATTTAAGTCTTTAACTTGATAAAAACACCATCATATCATCACTCTTATCATTACTTAATCAACGTATCAATCTTTAAGCCACTTAGATGGACTTTGATCACGATCACGATCATTCGGATAACATGGAAGGTGAGGATACTTCTTTTTACGACGAGCTTACACGTCGGATATTGCTCATAGTGGACGAAGAAGATGAAACACATAAGAAACAACATGTAAATTTTGTGTCAAGGTTTGAAAGGAGATCAATAGTTAGTGGTGACAAATACTATAGTTGGCTGGGTAGTGCGAGGAGTGGTGAAGTGCCTAGTTGGATGGAAAGATTATGGGCGGGTAACGGTGTTGGGACTGGGGTATTTATACCTCGGGTGGTGCCTCCAAGCAAGTCGAGAAGAAGAAGAAATAATAAACCAAAAAGGAATAACAATGGAGTTAGAATGATGCATTCATAATTGGGATACAAAGATTCATGGCTGATTATGTCTTGTAGTATGTAAGTTAGACGATTATTCATTTAGTGGATAAAGCTATACACATGTGATAAAACAAATTTATGAATATAATCGTTGTAAGACAGCACTTACTAGATTACTTGTTTTGAATTTAAGAACCATCAAAGTTCATTACTTGCAAAGTTGCAAGTAGTTAAAGGGGGGTAAATTTCATATACTAAAGTACTAATCTATATTCTGCTGCCCGTAACGGGGTGAAAAAAATTCAGTCCCGATAGAGTCGTGACTCGGTCGGTTCGTTGATGCGATTCGGCGGCCCTTACTCGATCGGCCCAATTCGACCCCCACGCGATCTAGTTTGTGAACGTTTAAAAAATAACCGCTTGAGTTTTAGCCGTTGTAAACAAAAAAAAACTTTTTTTTTAAATTAAATTTTTTATTTTAACTTATATAAATACCCCATTTAATCAACCATTTTTCACACAAATTAAACCCACAATTCTCAAAAATAGAATATCTTATGAATTATTGTTTGCCGACTTTCCGACGACGAGGATTAAGTTACAAGTGAGTTTACGGTTTTTACGCAAGCTTGTGAATTGTCTTACGAAGCATCAAACCATCAAAAAAACGAGGGTATATACATAGTTACAAGGGTGCACATAATCGTCTAGTGGTGACTTATTTTACTGACGGACAGCAGTATGTTGTGGAGACATTTCGTGAACGGTTCGAATGGATCGAGCTTTATTCTTACGAATTGTTGACGACTTGAAAAATAACTATTCTTATTTTCGAAACTCAACTGATTGTACGGGTCGAGAACGTCTTTCGCCATTGTTGAAGTGCACTTCCGCTATTCGTCAAATGGCGTACGTATCCGTGCCTGATGCTCTTGAAGAATATTTGCAAATGGTGCGTCAACAGCCCGTAAGTGTCTTCGAAAGTTTTGTACTGGCATCATTGAATTATATGGTATAGAGTACTTGCGAAAGCTGACGTATACTGATATGGAGAAACTCTATGCTCATCACGAGGAAAAACATGGGTTTCCTAGGATGATAGAAAGTATCGATTGTACATATTGGCCGTGGGAGAATTGTCCCGTTGCCTACAAAGCTCGGTTTTGTAGACGTGATCAGGGGTTAACTCCATTCATTTTATTGGAAACGGTTGCATCTCAAGACTTATGAATTTGGCATGCGTTATTTAGTGTAGCCGAGATGAATAACGACGTAAATGTTTTACGTCAATCCCTTATTTCCAATGATCTTAACCAGGGAAAGCACCTGAAATGGGATTCGTGGCAAACGAAGTGTATTATCGTCGGGGATATTATCTTACTGATGGGATACATCTGCAATGATCGGTTCTTATTAAGTCTATAAAATATCCGCGGACGAATGATCATAAACGAAGATTGTATAAAACAAAGCACGAAGCAGTAGAAAAGATGTTGAATGAGCCTTCGGTGTATTGAAAACTAAATGGAGGCTGATTGATTACCCGACCCGAGGAATGTCAAAACGTAGACTATCAGACGTACTGTACACCTGCATCATATTACACCAATATGATAAATAAACACAAATAAACACAGGGGGCGGCAATATCACCCATATATTATCCCCGAAGAACAACATGCTGATAACGATCTGTTGAATACGCATGAAGAAAGGCTGGAAATTACTCAGTAGATAATCGACGCACAAGCTATCTAAACACATTTGGACCAATCGCAATCAATAAATTAGCTTTTTTCACGTAATGTTTAATGTTTTTAATTTTAATGTACTGTTTTTAATTTTATTGTAATGTTTTATTTTATTGGAATTATTATGTAATGTTTTTTTAATTAAACGTAATGGTTTTTTTTATAAAATTTAATATGTTAATTTTTTTTTTTGAATTAGATCGCACTAGGCTGCTTTATTGGGGCAAATAGGTCGTAGGGAAAAGAAAGCTGAAAAATTAAGGTCGCAACAAGTCGCTGTTGCAGGTAGCCTAATAAGTGTCATAAACTAAACGCATTCTCATGTTGTTATCTTTTAAATACTATATGAAATATTTTATGCCATACTGTTTTTTCATGTCAAAATTACTGATTATACTGTAACCAAATCATCAAATAGCCACATCAAATATTAAACACTATCATAGCCAAATTTCAGCTCTTCATTTTTCTTCATCTACTCACTTTCATAATTCTTTCTAAAATAAAATATTTCACAAATGGTTAATCGTTATGCAAAATAAAGCATACCAACGCAACAAAAATTAAGTCATCTTTCTAACGAGGGGCACATATATTTACTTCTTTTAATCTGAGGAAATCATATATGATTCGTATCATTAATCATATATGATATTCTGAAATCATATATGATTCTAGGAAATTATATATGATTCTAGGAAATAATATATGATTCGTGTTACGAATCCTATATGATTTTCTCAGACAAAAACAAGTTCGTTGAAAGTTTATACATATGCCCCTCGTTAGAAAGATAATTTAATTTTCGTTGTAATGATACATATTTTGTCGCTTGTCAATTTAGCGTTTGTGCGATATCTACTTTTTTTAAAAAAAAAGTTTTTCAAAAAGTAAATGAATGTAATTAGTTGATTGGGTATAAAATAAAAATTTACATCGATCTCAATTCCACACTATCATATACACATGTATCCAAAACACCTATACAAGTGACGGCAAAACACAACATGCAATCACTTTATAAACATGATTAAACACAAAACCCTAACACCACATGTTAAGACTAAGGGTTTATGTAAAAGGCAAAACCTCAGCAAAGAGCAATCATATGATGTAATCAATCATCAGGGACATAACATCAAAAAGAAAGAACAAAAGATAAGGGGTGTTTGGCAGAAAATTTTATTATCACAGTGAGGTTCCAAAAAACATACAGATGCTTGTTGTATGAGTTACAAGCCGACTAACAGAAACATAATCATAAAGAAACTTAATACTTAAGCTACTACTAAAATGACCAAACTACCCTTATGACTAAAATTACAAAAATACACTTAGTACTTAAGTCAACATATCTAACAATCTCCACGTTGACTTTACCTCCTAAGTGATACCAATAGTTCCAAATCACATTCAAAACTAAATGCTAGACAAACTAGCCTAATTCTAACTAACGATCGAATCCGAAAACGATCCAAAGCAAAACCAACCAAATCAAACGCTGATGTCTTCAAATACGAACAACCAAATCTTAACCGACACCTTCAAACTCGGCCAACCAAACAACCAAATTGGCACAAACGATCTTCACAATCAAATTCGGGCAACCAATCTTCAAACACCCACCAAACGAAGATCCAAATTTCCAAATTTCAAACGATCAAACAAATTTCAAACGACATGAGGATAATCAAGTCTTCAAAACACCAAATCGACCTTCAAATTCCAAATTACCAAATTGAAATTCTAATGGTCCACTTACATAATAAGAATTACGACCAAAATACCAAATTCAAAGAACATCGCATTCGGAACCCGCGTAGCACGAGTCGTCTTTAGCAGTAGCCGTTACCCGAGATTTTCCCTTTAGTTTATGACAATCGAACTTCCAATGGCCTTCTCATGGCAATAGTTACAAATATCTCTCGGATTAGGACCTGGAGAACTCGACAATGCTCCCCCTTTTTCTTTACCTTTTTTAAACCGATGCCGACCCCTATCACGACTTGTGGTTAATAAACCCATGGGTTGGGACTCATAACCATAACCACTTCCTGACGCTTGTTTGCGAATTTCTCTCATATGCAAATTAGATCTAACATCTTCTAGAGTGATAGTGTCTTTACCAACAACAAATGAGCTACAAAAATTTCAAACGAAGGAGGTAACGACACTATAAGAACAGGTGCCGCATCTTCATCTTCAATCTTCACTTCAACATTCTTCAAATCCATCAAGATTGAACTCAACGAGTCAAGATGTTCTTTCAATGACGAAACTTCTTCATTCGAAGCAAGAAAAAATGTTGTTTCAACAACAACTTATTCGTTAACGATTTTGTCATATACAACTTTTCTAACTTCTTCCACACACCGTAATATTTTTCCTCATTCGCAACCTCATAAAGAACCTCATCCGATAAAGATAGCAAAATAGTGGAATGAGCCTTTTCATCTAATGAGTTATATTTTGCATCGGTCATATCAGTCGGTTTGGGACCAGCTAATGGCGCCCAAATACCTTGATGTTTCAATAAGACTCGAATTTTAATTCGCCATAAACTAAAATTACCTTTTCCATTAAATTTCTCAATACTAACTAATGATAATGATGTTTGAGAAGACATACTTATTCAAACGGGTCTTACTACTGATAAGAACAATTTCCCTATTACCTCCAATCTAACAACTAACAAACCCCAAGATGCAAAACCCAACAAGCAAGCAGCGTATCTACGAAACCATTTTTTTTGTTATTCCTAAATTTCTAATCACTAAACCCCTTCAATCCCAGGAAAATAAAAGCTTCGAATGCACAAAAAAAAAGAAATCTCAACACCACCAACCTGATGTTTGATTGAATCATCAGCCACCAAACCAGAAACCAAATTCCAACAATATCAAGATACTAAATCTTGAAATCAACCAGAAGCAGAAGCCAATTCAATAAATCAAGAAACCCAAATGACACCCACACAATTCCAACTTGCTTCTAAGATCGAGAGGCTCTTGATACCAATGTGTTAAGAATAAGGGTTCATGTCAAAGGGAAAACCTCAACAAAGAGAAATCAAAACATGTAATCAATCATCAGGAACATAACATCAAAAAGCAAAAACAAAAGATAAGGGGTGTTTGGCTGCAAATTTTATTATCATAGTGAGGTTTCAAAAAATATACATATGCTTTTTGTAGAATGTTTACACACGAACCAAATACGTAAAGTCTTGAACTTTATGTATCAAAATGATGAGATGACAAACTAGATAATAGGACGTGAATAAAGATGATGAAGAACTAAAAGATATGAAGAAATAGATGAAAATTAAGCAAGGATTAAACTAAAAAAGAAAGATTAGATTAAGGAAGGAAAAAGAAAAACAAAGATGGTGATTTTCCTAGTGAGAGAAACAAAACATCATTCTCTCTCTAAAACTAATCAAATGGAAAAAAAAACACACACACAAATGAGGCTTAGGAGGCCTTTTATACTAAGTACTAAGTGTTTAGGAGGCCTTCCTCATTTGTGTGTTCGGGACTAATTCCCGTTACATAAACATTAATAACTAAGAACTCTCGACACCGTTGAATAGTATTTTTCACGAGCTTCGCAGCGGTATATTATATGACCATCACTTTAAATACGGCTAACAATCTCCCCCTAAGGGGTGGTCATGTAATATGTGACTTCACTTCGTTGGTGTTGCAGACTTTGAAGCTCGTTGTCTTGAGAGTTCTTTCGTAGTTCCTTTCATGACTTGTGATCTTGGATCTTTGATCTTTGCCTTGATTTGATCTTGTAATTTTTCCAGCTTGTGTTCTTGTGTCTTTACCCACATACTCATGTTTTTGAGTTGACATAAAAGCTTGTTAAAAATCTCCCTTGATCATCAGAGTAGCGGAAGTCTTTGTCTTTAGATGTTCTTGAGCTTTCTTCAATAATCCTGAATATGTGGCCTTGAATTGCGACTCTTAAGGTAACGCCACCGTTTGCATTCCACCGGTTTCCCGTTATACAGTACGAATACTGTACCTGTGATCAGGTAAGTTCAAAGAACTTCCTTGACAGGATTTCCAGCTATGGTAGCCGTTCTCAATACTTGAATATATCGAAAGATAATTCAAAGTAAGGAGTGAATCATGTAGTTCCATTCTGCTGATTAAGTCGTCAATTCACTTTCCTGGAACAAGTCTAAATCAATTAAGAATCAAACCATCGTTGCTTTCCAGTTGACACAAGGTTGATTCATATAGAATCGCACAAGTTACCTACCGCAATGCTGTTTAGTGATGACACTGGAAGGATTTCCATTCACCACTGTAAATACTGAAAAGTATTACTCTGAATGTTCTGGCAAGATCATAAAGATATTGTGTCGAGACCTGGAACGAGTTTGAATCAATTAAGAATCAAACCACTGTTGCTTTCCAGTTAACATATATTTAATTCAAGTGAATCTTACATATGACCTACCGCAGTGCTGTTTGATGTTAACACTGGAAAGATTTCCATTCATCACTGTGAATACTAAAGAGTATCACTCTGAACGTTCTAGCAATACCACAAGGATAGAGCGTAGGACTCTGTAAATCATCGCTTGTGTTCTAATGATGAACAACAATTGATCTATGGAATAAGTGTCCTAATGAGATTTTTGATGAATCTCGTTGGCTCTAGACTCTATAAGTGCACGTTTATTTGGTGATCGGAGGCTGGAGCAGACTGCCACCTATTCAATATCTACTATCTCGGAGTGAGAAAGTTGATAGAAATGAGTTGAACTCCGTGACAATAAAACAAACTTCTTTTGAGAGAAGCTTGAGTAGGCTGGGAAGGGTTGTGCATTGCATCACTGGGTCCATGATGCTTTGTCTTCAGTATCAGAAATCATCAAAGTGATTCTGATAATAGATGTATTGACCTGGTTTCTGCCTAAGTTGTATGTAGGGCTTCTTTCTTTACACCCTTTATCCTTACATTTCTTTTTCATTCTTCAACCCCTTCAATGCTTACCAAGACGTCATAACTAACACCTTCTTGTGATTGTTCCAGTGCTAGCTTAAGTCATTAGTCGGCATTATTCCCGTACACTCAACTACTCCATCTTTCCTAAGGACTTCTATTTTCTAATGGATTGCCCCTGAGAAGATCCCTCCGGTCTGGTTGGATCATAGGACGAATACCTAACCACCTTTTGACACCAATACCATCGTGAATTTATGTGTTGAAGGGTATAGATATCGTAACCAGAAAAATCAATTGAAAATGCAGTCAAGGTGTTGATGAAATCAATGTTTACACCTTGAAAGTTTTCTATATCACCAAAAACGCTCCCCCTACATATGTGCATCATAAACAGAAAGGGTTTTGCACATATTAGGAAGAGAAAGCACTTATATCAAAGATCTTATTCAAGATAACACATTTTAATCACTATTCTCCCCCTCAAAAATTGCATGAAATTAAATTTTTCGTGAAACTAGTGATGAAACATGGAGAGAATAATGTGTCATGAAACTTTGGAACAAATGTTTATGAAATCATTATACTCCCCCTCGAAAAGAGATTCTATTTAAATAGGGGAGTATATGAGCACATTGTTTTGAAATACTTTAAAAAATTATGCTCAAAAGTCTGAGAAAAATTGTGTTCATGAGCTTAAAACTTTGAATGTTTTGATATAAGCTCATGACCGAGAAGAATGAATTTCTTGTTGTTGAGGATAAGCCGAAGACTTTCCTTTATATAGGGACCGAGTTATAGTCTGACATGTGACTATAAGCCATCATGAGAAGAAAGTAGAAAAGACATGTTTTAAAAACATTTGAACTCTCATTCGAACTTTATGTACGTACCCGTGTCGTTATTGAGCGACATTTCTAGGTGCGTCCATATTATCGATGCTGAGAGACATGTCGGAGAAGAATATTTTTGGTATTTTGAAAGATTTTCTCATTTTTTATTTTGTTTTTATAGGTTTTATATTTTTGTATTTTGATTTTCTGATAAATATATACAAGATTACCGCGAATGTGCAAGACGTTCAAGTTCATCAGGAGAGAAACTACGCATACCAAGTCGACGAACCAAGAATTCAAATCTGTCTTGAGAAAGAGCTTTGGTGAAGATGTCGGCTAGTTGATAGTCCGTCTTGACAAAGAACAGTTCGATCGTTCCTTTTTCCACATGCTCCTTTATGAAATGGAATCGGACAGCTATGTGCTTGGTCTTGGAGTGTTGGACCGGGTTGCAGGATATGGCTATGGCTGATTGTGAATCACAATAAATAGGGAATTTGTTAAAGAAAAAGCCATAATCCGTGAGTTGCGTTCTCATCCAAAGGACTTGAGCACTACACACGGATAGAGACACATATTCTGCTTCCGCGGTTGACAACGTTGTACAGTCGTGTTTCCTTGATGACCAGCTCACTAGCTTCTCGCCTAAGAATTGTGCCTCACCGGAAGTGCTCTTAAATGTATCATGACACCCTGCATGGTCGGCATCTGAAAACCCAGTGAGATTAAAACCAGAATCCTTCATATACCAGAGACCCATGTTAATGGTTCCCCGGAGATAACGAAAGATCCTTTTAACCTCCTTGAGGTGCTTCTTGGTTGGCATAGCCTGGTACCGAGCACATAAACAAGTAGCATGCACAATGTCCGGTCTGCTTGAGGTTAAGTACATAAGGGATCCGATCATACTTCGGTATTTTGTAGCATCTACAAATGTCCCTTTCTTATCCAAATCAAGCTTGTGTTTAGTGTCCATTGGAGTACCATAGGATCACAGTTATCCATACCAAATTTCGTTAGAATCTCAAGCACATACTTGGACTGATTTATGAAAATTCCACGGGGGGATTGGTGAACTTGGAGACCAAGAAAAAACGTCATTTCCCCCATCATGGACATTTCGAATCGACTTTTCATAAGGTCGGCAAATAATATGGAATATTTTGGGTTAGTAGAACCAAATATAATATCATCTACATAGACCTGAGCCACCAAGATGTCGTTGCCGTAGTGCTTGATAAACAACATTGGATCAATAGTTCCTTTGCTGAAGTGATTTTGGAGAAGAAATGATGATAATTCGTCATACCATGCCCTCAGTGCTTGTTTCAAACCATAAATTGCCTTTTTCAACTTGTAGACATGGCTTGGATGTTCAATATTGATGAAACCTTCAGGTTGACATACATACACATCTTCTTTTAACGGCCCATGCAAGAAAGCCGTCTTCACGTCCATTTGATACACAGTGAACGATTTGTGTGCAGCATATGCCAAGAAAATCCTAATAGCTTCCATCCGAGCAACCAGGGCAAAGGATTCAACGAAATCAATTCCCTCCTGCTGTTTGTAACCTCTCACAACTAACCGAGTCTTGTTCCTAATGACCGTTTGCTCCTCATCCATCTTGTTTTTGAATAACCATTTCAG
The DNA here is from genome assembly GCA_025667525.1 of Glebionis coronaria. Classification (NCBI taxonomy): domain Eukaryota; kingdom Viridiplantae; phylum Streptophyta; class Magnoliopsida; order Asterales; family Asteraceae; genus Glebionis; species Glebionis coronaria. The sequence continues at coordinate 536,094,875 of CM046881.1, read as the reverse complement.
GATAAGTGGATCGATATTGTCCGGTCGAGGTACTAACTCCCATACATCAAGTCGGATGAACTGATTGAGTTCTTCTTGCATACACTCAATCCATGATGCATCGGTCATTGCTTCTTTCACACTTGCTGGTTCCATTGTGCTAACTGATAGCGCATAGATACACATATCACCATCGGTACGCAGCTGATTTCGTGTTGAGACCGGTCGTGAGAGATTGCCAATCACTTGAACCAAAGGATGATTCTTTGTCCATTTGTGTTCATGTGGAAGTGTATGAGAAACTTGATGCGAGCTCGACGGATCCACATATGGTGCTGAAGGCTGAGTAGTGCTTGTGGAAGCCGCAAATGGATTAACAAACTCGTGTTCGTTGAGCATCGCATTGTTTGCATTTTCAGCAACAATTTCATTTTGAAGATGAACATGAGTAGGAATTTGCTAAGAATGTTGTTGAGTTGCGTCAGCAATCGAAGGATTGGTTGGAAAGTTTTGAGTCACTATGGTTGAGGTTGACGTAGATGGTGCAGAAGTAGATGCGGATGGTGTAGATGCAATCGGAGGTTCTTGAACTACCGTAGCAGGTGCAGCCGGGGCATTTTGAGGAACACCAAATGACGAAGGACCCTCCATATATTCATCATAAATAGGCCCAAATAAAACTTCCAAGTCACGTTCCGAAGGTTGTAACGAAGAGATTGCTGACGGTGCAAATTGAAGCGCGAGTCCTGAACTTACGTGTCCAGAAGTCTGACCTTGAAGCTCGGGATGAAAACTTCTATGCTGAGAGGCCATACCCGAGAGTTCATCAAAGGTAACGTTCATAGTCTCCATTACCTTTCTTGTCCTTCGATTATAAACCCTGTAAGCACAAGCAGTTGAAGAATAACCAATGAAAAATCCAATATCACCTTTAGGTTCAAGTTTACCGATATCTTCACGATCATTCTTGGGATAACATAATGCGCCAAATACATGTAAGAATGAGATATCCGGTTTTCTTCCATTAATGATCTCATAAGGTGTTTTGTTGAAACGGGTGTGAATTATGGAGCGGTTTTGAGTATAACATGTAGTTGCTATAGCGTCAGCCCAAAGAAATAACGGTGCACTAGAGGAGAGAAGCATCGTTCGAGCAGCTTCAACTAACGTACGATTCCTCCATTCCACAACTCCATTCTGCTTTGGAGTTCTTACAGCCGAAGTTTGATGAGAAATCCCAACTTCGTCAAATAAGCTTTCAATTTCTGATTTGTGAATTCTGTACCGTTATCCGTTCTCACAATAATGACAGGGGCTTGCAGTAGTACGGATGTTTTCTTCAAGAAGTTAATAATTACATCAGGGGTTTCATCTTTTGAAGCAAGAAAATGAACCCATGTGTAACGAGAATAGTCATTCACAATGACAAGTACATACCGCTTTCCATTAATACTTTTGATTCTCATTGGGCCACACAAATCCATATGTAGGAGATGTAACCTATTCGTTGAGTTGGGAACAGGTTTGGGTTTGTGAGGCTTCTTCTTACTTTTACCTTGCTCACATGAAGGACAAAGATGGTCTTTTGTATATTTGAACTTTGGAAGACCGGTAACGAGATCATCTTTCGCGAGTTGGGTGATGGCATCGAAATTGAGGTGAGATAACCTTTGATGCCATAACCACGACTTTGTTGATGTGGCTCGGGCCATGAGACAAATTGGAGAAGCAACAGACATTTGAAAAAGATCAATGGTGGTACAATTTCCTTTCAACAAATCAATTCCTTCAAGATCTCTTACAAAACATGTATGACTTCTGAAAGCGACCTCCAAGTCTGAATCACAAAATTGCCCAACCGAGAACAAGTTATGTCCCAAGCTATCAACAAAAGAGACTCTGGTGATGATTATATTTCCCCAATGAAGATCACCATAGCCTAGAATTGCCGCAACATGATCATTTCCAAATCGAACAGTTCCCATGAAACGCCATACAAAGTTCTTGAGAAGGCTTCGATTCCCAGTCATATGTTTGGAACAGCCCGAGTCCAAGCACCAGAGACAAATTTCAACAGCCTGCCAATGATAAGAGAAACAAATATTTTGGAAAACCGATGAAATAGGCTCCTGTAGGGTTAGAAGATAATTAAGCCGTATCACATACCGACGTTTCACTGTCAGTATGAGATCTGCTAGTGTCGATAATTTTGCCACTACAGTCAAAATTTCTACCAGTAGGCAACCATTTAGAGGTGAGTCTAGGGCTACTAGGCTTAGCAAGACTTTCTGTGGACCCTACATGCGTACTTTTTGGAACATACACCTTAGCCTTAGGAGTGCGTTGTTGTTCACTGACTGACAGCTTGTCAATTCGAGTGTAACCACCATAATTCAAACCATTCATAGTCAAACCACAAGCATCATGACTAAAAGTAAAGAAACATTTATTACATTTAGCACAAATAACTTCAGATTTTTCATTCTGAATAGCAAGCTTAAAGTCATTACATTCAGATGAATTAGGTTTCTGATTATGATTAAAAAGCGGTAAATTCCTAGGATGTTCTTCTACTTCCACATTATTGATCTCGGTGTGACTACTTCTAGAGGCAAAAGGGACCCTATCATTCCTTGTATTGCTCGTGGGCTGTGGCCTTCTGCTCTTAGTGTAGTTGTTTATTCCTATAGAAGAAGACACACGTCTATTAGAATTAGCACTTTTTAAATCAATAACTTGTGGCTGAGTTATAGTGATCGGTTTTGTCCTAACGCTTGCTGTACGTTGTTTGCTAGGCACAGAGGGGGAACTAACACGAAACATTCCTGGGGCAATCACAGCAGTTTTCGTTCCAGCAACCTTGAGAAAAGGTGTCACAGCAATACGAGTGGGTCCCGAGGTTGCTGGTTTCTGGATCATCGTATCCACAATCGAGCTAGGTTCAGAAGTCTTATCTTTTAACAAGGCCTTTAACTTACAGTTCTCACAGATTTTATCAATAAGTTTCTGATAGACAGACTTACTTTGTTCAACAGCCCGCTTATATGAAACAACAACAGATTCTAAATCTGCAATCTTAGCCTTAAGCTTCTGAACATTACCACCACTAGCACTCTCTAACCCTGACAAGGCCAGATTCGTTTCCAAAACCCCTCCTAACTGAGCTTGCAACCGTGCGATAGTTTGTTGCATTTCATTGTGAGTTTTTTCATACGAAATCTTGTCATATTTGCATTCATCACATTTTTTGACAAATTTATTCCAAAGATCGGTGAATTCTTTATCCTTTTTAATGACATAAGATTCCATTTTCTCTTTCATAAGATCAAGCTCAGTTTGGAGGTTTTCATTATGCGACATAGAGGTACCTAACTCAACAGGGCTACTATCAATACAATCACGAGCTTTAGAGAGGCGTTCAAGATCGTTTTCCAAAACTTTAATTTTATCAAGAGATTCATCAGCTTCCTTCGTCAATGATTTAAAGTCTTCAACAAAGTTGGCTAATTCTTTTAGAAAAGCGTTTTCCAAATTTCCTAACCGAGCATCAACTTGATTAATAATCGGATTAATATCGTTTTGAAGAATTTTCTGAACCTCAGTATGAACAGGTGATGTAAAATTACCTCCAGTTATTTTTGAATTAACAACATGTTTAAGGATGACAAAGTTATCTTTAAGCTCGTTTAGAAATCGGCGAGTGATACTCGGTTTAGGAGGGTCATCAGACAATTCCTCACTTGGTAGCAAAAACATTTCAGTACTCGTTTTAGACCGAACAAAAACAGTTGGAGGATTAACTTTCGGATAATAAACAGGTATCACTTCTTTATCAAGCTTTTTCATTCTTAAACGAGACTCTACAGCAAGTTCAGTTGTTTCCTCGGAATCATGCACAGTAGGAGGATCATGCTCATCAGACAATAGCACACTACCATTATATAAAGTTTCATTAGTGGCCTGAACCTGCTTAAGGTATCCTGGATTAGGGGGAAGTGGATAACCTAAAGCCATTTTGTATCGAGTGTAATTTATCTCATTCACTTTTGGTGCGAGCATATTTATCGTCTGCATAGTTTGGCCACGTTTTACTAAAAGGTTGTCTAATTCTCGAATCCTATCCTGCGCTTTGCAAAAATCCTCAAGAAGCCCATCTTCTCTAATTTTGAAATCATGTTTTAGCTTTTTCCTTTCTTCTTTTAAGTCAGAAACAATAGATTTTTCAGTTGAAAGCAGTTTATTAAGAGAAGTGATTTCATCATTCAATTCGCTTATCTTTTTAGCACTACTTAAGTGTAAGGCATTTAATTTCTTAGTGGTGCATTTTTCTTGATAAACCGATGTCGCATGAGCTTGTTCAAGTTCCTTGATTTTAGCATGATGAATCTCAAAACTTTTCTCCCGTTCCTTATATCCCGCAAGTTCAGTGGTCAATTTGGCATTGGTTTCTCGAAAATTATTATTAACCACTGTAGCATGATCTACATCCTTAGCAAGCTTATCAAATAGAGATTTATAATACGCATGTGTCTCATCAGGAAGGGTTGTAGGCTGAGCAACTTGATCCACACTAAGGTCCACACTAGGCTCATTCGAAATAATATTACTATTATTCGTTTGATCCTCGTGTGTCTTAGTGTAGGGCTCAAGCATCTCAGTATATTGTTCCTCCTGATTAGACATATTATATATATCATTATCATCAAGACTTGGATGTACCTCAGAGGGACCGTCTGAATCATAGACGGGAGCTCTGTCATCATGCATTCCTGAGGTTGATGCTTGCTGTAAGTTTGCCATCAAGATGTAGTTGGCATTCACCTCTTCTTCCTCGTCATATTCTGCAGCAGAAGCCATAAGATCAAATTCCTCAGCTTGAAGTGGGATCCCTGCCTCTTCCTTTTGTGCTATGAGAAGCTGAGTCTGAAGATAAGCAGCATCCCTCTTCTTTTTGGTTGTGCAATCTCTAGCATAATGACCAAATCCCATGCAGTTGTAGCACTAAACCTCACGATTGTTGTTTCCATTTCCCGTACCAGTATTCTCAGCCCTTGCAGACACAATGTTTCCCATCTGGTTACCAACCGCTGGCACAACTATTAACCCATTCTGATTACCCACATTCGAAACACCCAGATTTTGACCACGGTTTTGACCATATAGATTTCCTGCATTACCCACAGTCTGCCCAACATTCTGACCATATTGTTGAAACTGAGTCCCCGTGTTTCTAGCAACTACCAATTGGCGATCTTGATTCGCATTCATGAGCGGTTGAGCAATCTGCCTATTTCTAGTGTTCGAGGAGATTCTCTGATTGTTGTTGGTGGGGTTAATGGTGAATTTGAATGCCTTTGCAAGAAGGGCAAGACCAGTATTAATAGCATGAGTAGGATCGGTAATGTCATCAAAACAGGCAATGGGTTGTTGTAAGTAAGTCATAGCAGCAGGGTGTTGATATCCATAAGCGGTGAGTTGTTGTTGTTGTTGTTGTGGCAGGAAGTTACTTGATGAGGGTTGATGGTAGGGTATCATGGAATATGGCATAGATGATGGAGAGTTTGCCATAAAAGCCAATGGGTCTTGTGTCTTGGCACGTCTTGGCACGTCTTTCAGCCCTAACTTCATTGGCTTCATCTTGATTCATCTTCAAATAATCATACACTTGAGTGTAATCCACAACATGAAGATCCTTGGTTTGATTGACAAGAGTGACATATCGTGACCATTCAGAAGGAAGATTATCAAGAAATTTGATGTTGGCAGCAATTTGTGCAGGTTCATGTTTGTTTCTTCTAAGATGATTCATGAGGGTTGAAAACCGATGATAATAAGGTTCAATTTGTTCCCCTTCAGTAGACGTAAATTTCTCCCATTCACGAAGCAACTTAGTTTCCTTTTCTTGTAAACCGATTTCACCGCCCTTCATCATTTTCTGAATCCTAAGCCACATCTCGTGTGCGGTTTCACAACTATCGACGGCAGCATAAACATCTTCAGGAAGTCCCATAAGAATGACTTGAATTGCTTGATCATCAGCGTCGAGTTGTTTGGATTCAGCTTCAGTTAATTCTTCATCCGTTTGCTCATGACTAGAGTCAGCCACTGGATTAGCATTCGTAGGATCCCCAGGCACAATAATTGTTCTTCGAATGTATGGACCCTTTTGAATCGAGTTGACAATAAACTTTCCCAGAGGTTTATATTTTGCATAACGAAGGAGACGACTAGCCCATGTAGTGTAATTCTCCTTGGTAAGCATGGGTGGACGATTCTCAGTACCCACATCATAAATATCTTGTTGGGATGTCATCGTAAGAGTCGTGTGTAATTCAGGATCTCAATTCGTAGAAAGCGATGTGAAAGGTGTATTAGTTAAATCCCCTAAAGAAGTAAGCTCAAGAAACCAACAAAACTACACAGTAAAATTTCACACGACGAAATTTTTAAAATCACGTTTTTCAAAAATCTTGAAAAAGTTCCAAAGATATCGCAATATGAAGATTCCTCAATAAAGTGCAATGATATCGCAATACTTAGAGTTGAAACAAATTCGCAATCCTTGATATGGAAATAAATCCGCAATAAAGTCAATGATTTCACAATATCCACCAAATCGAAATGCCACAATTCCGCAACAATCTCAAATTGCGAAATGTTATGAAAGATTCCGTAAATATCACAAATTGCGAAATGATGCAACAATTCCGCAATGAGCAAGAATTCGCAATGCCAATAATTTCGCAATGCTGGTCTAATTCCGCAATATCAAACAATTCCGCAATGGGGTTCAAATTCCGCAATTACTATAATTCCGCAATAACATTAATTTCGCAATAAGACTAATTCCGCAATTCCAAGGATTCCGCAATAACTATAATTGCGAAATTATATGCCAGATTCTGCAATATGCCAAAATTCGCAATGGATCAAGAAACTTCAATTTCGCAATAGAGACCAAATTGCGAAATTTGGTACTTTTTCCTAAAAAATAGGATATCGGACAAGGACGAGAAATAGCACACTTTTCCGAAATTTTGAAGGATTTTGAGCCTATAAAAACCACCAAAATGCTGACCACGAATCCCTTGGCGAATGATACCACTTGTAGAATGTTTACACACGAACCAAATACGTAAAGTCTTGAACTTTATGTATCAAAATGATGAGATGACAAACTAGATAATAGGACGTGAATAAAGATGATGAAGAACTAAAAGATATGAAGAAATAGATGAAGATTAAGCAAGGATTAAACTAAAAAAGAAAGATTAGATTAAGGAAGGAAAAAGAAAAACAAAGATGGTGATTTTCCTAGTGAGAGAAACAAAACATCATTCTCTCTCTAAAACTAATCAAATGAAAAAAAAACACACACAAATGAGGCTTAGGAGGCCTTTTATACTAAGTACTAAGTGTTTAGGAGGCCTTCCTCATTTATGTGTTCGGGACTAATTCCCGTTAAATAAACATTAATAACTAAGAACTCTCGACACCGTTGAATAGTATTTTTCACGAGCTTCGCAACGGTATATTATATGACCATCACTTTAAATACGGCTAACACCTTTTATATGAGTTACAAGCCGACTAACAAAAACTTAAGCATAAAGAAAATTAGTACTTAAGATACTACTAAAATGACCAAACTACCCTTAGGACAAAAATTACAGAAATACCCTTAGGTTTCAAGTCAACATATCTAACACCACAAAAACCTTCTTTTTGTTATAATAAATTTATAATATATGTATATTTAGCTTAAATGAGTTTTGACTAGCCATGAATTTAGTAGTTAATTAGCTATGATGTTACATTCCATGTACCTTATAAATAAGGGTCACATTGTACTCATTTGTAACAATACATAATAATAATCATCTTCTTCCTCCTCACTCTCACTCTACATTTCATAACACGTTATCAACACGATTTTTGCTCTAAGCAAAACTAGGGAACGAGATTCTTGATATATCTCTATTGTAATATACATGAGCACTACATGTTCTCTTGTGATTACATAAAGAGAATTTATTTTGTTATTTATTTTTTTCTCTATTATTGAAGTCTCTTGTAGTTTTCATGAACGTGATATGTTCTATTATGGCTACATGAAAACAAATCAAATGACATAATCTCATGTTATGTTAAAGAGAAAAATAAAAAATATAAAGAACCTAATGTTCTTGTATGATTCAATATATAACCTCATGTTATGTTATTCTAAAAAAAATTAATAATAAAAACCTCAAATTTTATTATGATTTCCTCAAGAGAATCAAAATATAATTTCTTATAATTGTTATGTAATTTTTATAGAACCTCAAGTTCTACCACTTTTATTTTTGTTATTGTTTATAATAGTCATTTATGCTATAACTTTTTTCGTTGCTTTTTGATTGATTAACAATCTCATGTTTCAAGTATTATGATACACTAGAAAATGTTAATAAGTTCTATAGCGATTTTTTTGTTAAACAATAATAATAACTTAGAAATGTTAATCACAAGATGTTGAATTGTGCAATTAATTTTTCAAATAGAACTTTTTATGACAATTGCATATGAATCACACAACAAATAGTTATAACGTTTTTTTAATTTATTTTAATATACATTTGATAAAACAAATACATAACTTAAATACCATTGAACTACAATTTAAATGCCATTGAACATGTTGTGCCGTTATGCCTATTTGAATTACATTTTAAATATCAATTATGAAAGGTTTTTATTTTGTATAATTCTTATTAAATGATATATTTGTTTCTTAGTAAATGTCTATACGTTGGTTTTTAAGATTAATGACTACATCCATTTTAATACATATTGATTCTATTTTACTTCAAATTTTTTGATACGCGGTTATGTTACTTGTAAACTTGATTTGTTTATATTGTTCTTATTTAAAAAAAACTATATTGTAGTTTACAAGAACAATAAGTATTTTATTGTGCTTACAAGAAGTGAATCAAAATATTATAACCTCATGTTATGTAAAAATAGTATGAATCTTAAGTTCTATTCTAATTACTTATATATAAAAAAAGAATCAAAATGTATCATAATCTCATATTATGATTACACTTATTTATAACCTCAAGTTATACTATGATGAATATAATCAAAATATAATAACTCTCAAGTTATTATTTTAATCATGATTCTCGCAAAAGAATAAATGTATCATGATTCTCGCAAAAGAATAAATATATCACTTAAATTTATACTTTTAAGGACTTCGTCTCTTATGATTCTCTTAAAGTCGAAACATCATAACCTCATGTTATGATTTAATTTTTTAAAGAACCTCGTGTTCTATACGATTCGATCCAATGTTTACAATTCCTTACACAACTAATATGCATAACTCATGCTACGTTTATTTTAATTCTTGCCTCATATGATCTTTTTAAAATGATTTATAAACTTTATTTTGAAAAAAATATAGAACCTCAAGTTCTAAGGTATTGTAATATTTTATAAGTAACCTCAAGTTTTATAACGATTTTTTAAGTGAATCGCGATAACATAACCTCATTGTTATTGTTATTATATTGTGAACGTTAAGTTGAATTGTGATTTTATTAAAAGCATCAACATAGCATAACATCAAGTTATGACTCAAGGTTTAAAGAACCTAAAGCTCTATTATTATCCCTTAAAATAATTAGTAGCATCGCCTCAGTTCTTTGTCTAAAGTATTTTTCGAATGATGGTATAATTTTATCAAAATCCTGTTTAATTGGAGATTGTCAATTATATTTTTCACAACTTGCTCATATTAGGGCTGAGCACGGCAGACCCAAAACCGATCCAGAACGGAAAACCGGACCAGACCGGACCAAATCGAACCGGACCGAACAATTTCGTTCCGGTCCTCGGTCGTGGGTTTTGAAAGAATTCGGTCCTCGTTCCGGTCGGTAGGGTCCGGTCCGGTTCGGTCTTACCAAAATCTCGTCTATTATGCTTAATAGGACCGGACCGGACCAACCAGGACCGGACCGGACCATTTTGGTCTGGAGTTTCGGACCATATCGGTCCTCGGTCCGGTCCGGTCTTGGCCGGTCTGGTCCGGTCCCGGACCGATGCTCAGCCCTAGCTCATATAGTACAAACAGCCCAAAGACTTTTTAATCTTGTTTATGTCTCCTTACTCATATGCATGTCTTTTTAATAAGCAAGAAAATAATAAGATTTAAAATGTATCCATTCCCTCATGTGAATGTGATAATATAATAATCAATATATAAATCTCCATTCCCTTAGGTGAATGTGATGAAATGATCAATTTAAGGATCTTCATTCTCTCATGAGAATGTGATAATATGAACAACATCGAGATATTCATTCTCTCAAGTTAATAGGATGATGTAACAGTACATCTTCAAAAACCATTTATCATGGTAAATGATATGGTCGAAGCAATATGAAAATGACAAACCACTAATAGTGGCAAAATAAAAAGGAGCTGATAAAAATATGATTTATGCAAAATAAAATGTGATGTATGAAAAATACAAGTGTGTAAAAAATATTACACACTATATTCATAGATGTAAGGAACTATGCTAACACATTGTTGCTCCTAAAATAAAATATAAAATTGTCACGAGGAATGAAATTTCATATAAATTATGCATTATATTGCATTTTCCTCGACATACATTATAGATAAATTAGTGAAATATTATCACTAACCATAACATAAGTTTATGGCCTATAATTATAATCTTTTTGGCAAGACTCGTAATACCATCACTAGTCATTAATGATGTGAAAAGTATAAATTGATTAGATTCTTCAATCTAATGTTTTATCTCTAAAAAAAGTTGATTATTCATCGATCAACTAGATTGGCGACTCAGTCCCTCAATTTTCCAGAAAGAAAACAAGTGGATATACGTTTGCATACATATCCATTGTATGAACCATTTAGAACTCTATAAATCGATGCATCATCTAAATGGTAATAAAAATTGCAACTTCATGTTTGCATGACAAATAGCTCGATATATTTTGTTATTGTATGGGGTCATACTATCATATACACAAAATCATAATTAGCATCATGCCAATATATTATTATAATTCCTCCATTTCATAATTGGTTTTGGTTATAAACCAAATCTATCCCATTTTTTGTGCATTATCGCACCTAAATGAAAATATACGGGATATAAACGAGGGGTAATTCCTTCATGAGGAGATAAGTAGCTACAAATTCAGAATGAATTACTATATTTTATTGATCCTCGATAGAAATTTTATGAATTTGTTATCCAATGATAATCTAATAGCCATACATATACATTGACCAATAACAAAGTTTCAGCTACTCATGCTCCTACTTTGTCCCTCAAGGACACTACTTAATTATGACATACCTCAAGCATGGTAGACTAATTGATTTCAAATAAAATCCTCGATGTAAACTATGGAGCATAAAAACAAGATGGTTGAGGTATAAAAGGCCCTATGATAGTCTCACAAAGAGACACTAGACATAAAGGTGCTTCAAAGAACATTAAATTAACTAATGAGATCTCAGTAAATTTTATCATGTTAAGATTCATATGAAATCGAAACAACATGGCGTCGATAATTTGTTTACATATAATATAGTGCTTATTAATATGCATGATGAGGATCATGAATTATTTATTATTCAAAAGTGAGCTCAATAAAATGATTGACCATCATGGAAAGATGCAGTCACTTGAAAATAAGAGAAATATTTGGACATGAAGTCCATACACATGAATGTGTAAAAGCTATTGGATAAGAGATCTAAAATTACATGCTTTAAGACATGAATTGTGGTATAAATAAATTCACAAAAGCATGATAATGCTTATTAAGAATCATATTGTCTAGAGGTGGATGTAAATATATTATTAATATTATATGAGAGAGTCAATCTAAAAAGTATTTAGTTTGTCTTATATACATTTTTTATAGCTCTAATATTCCATGAAGGATATATAATGCCTCAAGCATGTCTAGTAATTTCAACATCTAAAATCATTTGATAAAGTTTTAAATAACTTACTTGATCTGGCAGAATAAATTCTTGAACATATCAAAAATCATTTGGATGCATATCATCTTGTTTTTGCACATGTATTAAAGAAAACTTTTAGTCCTCAAGTACCAGAAGTGAAACTAAAGTTTTGATGTCAATTTTACAAATAATATGCGTCATGAGATTGTATATTTCTGTTTTAATATTTGTATGATCAATGTGTATTTTATAACTAATGTATTTGACGTTAGGTTGGAAGCTACACGTATTTTTTCATCTTTGTAGGTTATAACCTTATACATCAATGATCGAGTGGACTTTATTACAAAATCTTTGCCGGCACAAGTTTTCTAGCAACATGTTCGGAAGATCATCTTCTGACGCTTGAAAGATATACATTAATTTGAGGAGGAGCATTATGCGCGTTGCACTCTTTTTCCCTTCATTAAGTTTTTATCCCATTGGGTTTTTCTAAGTAAGGGTTTTTAATGAGACACATTATAGCGTATAACAAACGGTGAATATCCAAGGAGGAGTGTTATAAATATATTTATAATATATGTATATTCACCTTAAATGAGTTTTGACTAGCCATGAATTTAGTAGTTAATTAGCTATGATGTTATATTCCATGTACCTTATAAATAAGGGTCACATTTTACTCATTTGTAACACTACATAATTAGAATCATCTTCTTCTTCCTCACTCTCACTCTACATTTCATAACACTTTTTTAAATATTACGATGTGTCATGTATAATTGATCATTGTACTTTGTTATTACTGCCAAAACGTCCGAAACAAATGAATCGTCATAAACCATTGTGAAACGATTTTACTCATTATTAACAAAATCTAATAAAAGATCCAATACCACACAACGCAACTAATGTATCCAATATACATATACAAATGATGAAAATAAAATGTGCAATCACTTTATAAACAAGACTGAACAATCCTAACACCACATTCTATGACATATCAGATATGATCAATCATTCTACTCGTTATTCTAAACAAAACCCCAAAACAATTTCAACTTTAATCGTGAAAATCAAGACACCAAAATCTTCAGAAAAAGAAACCAACGACTCGTCTGAAACGACTATCAACAACAAAGAAAATATGTAAGTAAAATAGCACCACTTACAAACAATATTAATATGCTTGATCTATGAGCCATCGTGTGAGACATGTTAATCAGTTACGTATGTGTCGCTTATTTTCTTTACCGCCGACAGGTGAGTATTTATGTAAAATAAATCACAACGTTGTGGTATAATTGAAAGTTTATGGACATAAAATTAATAGTCGTGTGTTAGGATCGAACTCAGATTACAGGATTGCACAAAATACATAAAGGGTTAATTTATTTAATAAATTTATTTATTATATTTATTAAATTAAACTGAGCTTTAACTTAACGGTCATTAAATAATAAAAGTTAAGTATTAAACGATCGTCGTGGAATTAAATAGAAGGAGAATAGAAGAGTCCGGAACACCCCTATAGGGGGTGTCTACCGTCGGTTATAGGGGAGAAGGAGAAGGAGATTTCCTTCCTTTAGTGCTTGGGCTCCAAGTTTTTGCTAGCCTATATAAACACACCCCCTACCCTCATAATTCTTCACCCATTCTTTTTCTCTCTCCCTCTTTCCTGCGATCAAAGCCAAAGACAAACACCCTTTTTAGGGTTCCTTTTAACCTTTGGTTTTGGTTTCTTGAATCTAGTCCTAGCCCCTCTCTAGGGTTGTTGGGTAGATTTTCCACAAGTGTTAAAGCTCCGGTTTATACGTGCTAGACTCACGATTAGCCTGTTGCATTACGTGTGTACAAGAGTGTAATATAGTTTTAATTTAAACTATATCTTGGTATTACTCGTCATAAACCCTAATTGGTGTTCTTGTGGATTTGCTCTAGCTAAAAGGTATGTAACTCTAACTCGATTAATTATGAATGTGTTATTAATTATGACCTTTTTAAATCACTTCCGCTATGTGTGCTTTGATCTTATTTTTTTTTCTTTTTTTTAGAACAGCAAATGTTAGTGGTTAGTGGGTCGAGTCGTGCAATGACATCCAGGCGGAATAATGTCTTCTTCGAACCCTCGCCTAGCGTTTTGTATAATTGTTATGAACATTATAAACCTTCATTGGTATCGAGAGCCGTTTTAACATGTTATAATTATCGAGATCTAAAGTTTTTTTTAACTAATTATGATTTTAGTTAAAAAAACTATATGTTATTTTTTAGGTTTCACAAAAAAATTAGGTTTTTTTGTTATATATAAATCGGCCTAGCCGAATTTTACTTTTATTTTTGAAACCCTAAAAATTGCATGTTGTTAATATTTTGATGTTTGCATGAATAAACTGTTATGTCATGTAAGGTTACGATCCGTAGCGAGATTTAATTATTAAGATTATGTGGGAGATCCGTGATGAACATGCATGGTTATTCACGGATCATATGATTTTATATGATATTTGCTTTATTTGATTCATAGTTTTAAAATTAGGGAAGATTTTTATATGTTTATAAAACCCTAGATATGATGTTTTTTTAAATAAATTGTTATGCATGTGGCTAATTGATTTAGTTTTTTTTGTACCTACTTGTTTTGATACGTTTTATATTAATTGTATGTTGTAAACAGGGGTAATTTTTCCAAGAAAAATTAATATGGACTAAATCATATAAAAATTAATAAATTGTTTTGAGATCTAAATTACATAGAATTGTGTTGATTGATAATTTGCAAAGATAATTTAAAGGCCTACTCCTTTTGACAAACTATAAAGTGGGTTTAACGCACTGCTGGTCATGTACCCGGTTAAGGAAGGAGGTGTTATGCCATTAGTCGCTGACCAAATTCCCGGCTTACCTGTGCGTCAAATTGAAATTACCTACGATTATCATTTGCATTATCTCTTAAGGTTGATTTACCGCAAATTCACATTCGAAACACAATAAATAAGGTTATTGCTTTGTACTTTAGCCAAGTTCTAGGAACGTAAACTGTGAATTGTTCTGGGTAAAATCTTTAATTGGTTTAACCAATACCTCAACGTACAATATATGGCGAATATTTTATCTCATCATATGGTTTACTAAAAGTTTATAGAAACTAATGATATGGAGATGTATGTATTCTTCTCCATACATGATTTTGACACCAAAAATATATACCCTAAAATTTAAGTCATATGCCATCTAATTGACGAACACTTGAAGTTACAATTGTCGTCATATGAGATTCTGGAAGATGTTGTGATGGAAGGAAAACATTCATAGAACGAGAATTCGCATGAATGTTTTGCGTTCTTTAGATTATTCGATTTAATTAAGTTACTCAGTGAGATCTTGAAACTTAAGGCATAAAGTAGGGATGAAACAGGTTTACAATGTAAAATGACTTTTCGCATTGTAAATCCCTAAAATATCTAGAAATTTCAAATTTGTTTGTCAATTATTGTTCGACAAGTTTCCATGTTGAATACATTTATCACTAGCAGATCAAATGATGTTATAAGTTTATGTCAATATGGATTCTAGTTTCAAGGAAAATACTATGGTTTTTATTACCGGGATAATTTTATTTTCTTGAATGGTATTATCAAAAATACTAATATTTTGAACTTATTTCGGTAGAAATGGCTCAACCCGATAACAAAACTTTGAGTTCTGCCTTCAAGACTTATCTTGAACGTCAGGAACTAACTGGAACAAACTTCAATGATTCGTATCGCTCACTGAGAATTATCTTGAGAGTAGCGGGTACTTCTGATTACTTGACCAGGGCGTTTCATGCGCTTCTTGGCCCTAATGCTACTCCAGTTGAAAGACTGAATTATGAGGTTAATGTTAAGAAGCACAATGATGTGGCTTACTTAATGCTCGGGAAAATGGCTCCTTTCTTACAAAGAAAGTTTGAACTATTTGTTCCAAACCAAATGCTTGCAGAGCTCAAGGCAATGTTTGAGAAGCCTCAGGCTGTGGAAATCTACGACTTGGTAGATGCTTTGCACAGTTGTAAGCAAGCCCCTGGGAAACCCGTAGGTGCACACTATCAAGAGATGAAGGGTTACATAGAACAACTCATCGCACTTGGGAAACACTATGACAATGATATGGCGATTAACCTAATCATTAGGTCCCTTAATAAGGACTTCAATGATATCGTTAGGAACTTTAACATGCATTGCGCATGGAAGACAGTTAAGGATTTACACGCAATGCTCATTGACTATGAAAAGGGTTTAAAAGACAAGGCAAGTACATCTACTTCTACTCCTCCTGTGCTTTATGTACAAAAGGGTAGAGTGAGTAAGCCAAAACCGCAAGCGAACAAGAAGAAAGGCAAAGGCAAGGCTGATAAGGGCAAACAAGTTGAGACTTATTCAAAACCTAAGCAGAACTTTTTCAAGAAGCATCAATCTCAAAAGGATGAGACTTGTCACCATTGCAAAGTAAGTGGTCACTAGAAGAGGAACTGCCGTCTTTATCTCGATGAGTTGCGAGAAAATAAGAAGAAGACTGAGCTAAGTGCTGCAACACCTTCAGGTAACTTTCAGATAAAGTTATTTAATCTTACATACAAATCAAACTCCCGTGTATATGATACGTGATGCGGTATTAACATTTGTAATACGCTGCAGGGATTTGAGTTGAAAGGAAGCTATTCAATGGGGAACAATATCTGCAAGTGGGCAATGGAGCACAAGCAGCTGTTGAAGCTATAGGAACGTTTAATTTTGTTTTACCTTAGGGTTTAGTACTGATTTTAAACAACTGTCGTTATGCACCTTCAATTGTTAGGGGTGTTATTTCCTTTTCTTTTCTATTGGATCTTGGATTTATTCACACTATTGATAATAATGGAATTTCTGTTTTCAAAGATGGTTTATTCTATTTTAATGTAATTTTGTGAATAGTGTTTTTGAAATTAACATGCATGATAATAATTCCAAGAGTAATAATAATTCTGTTTTTAGCATGAATAAGAAGAGAAAGTTAGAAAAGAACTCTTCGTATCTTTGGTATTGTATACTTGCCCATATTAGGAAGACACGCATACAAAAGCTTCAACGTAATGGTCTTTTGGAAAATATCAATGATGAATCATTTGATAAATGTGAGTCTTGTATCTCTAGAAGGATGACCAAGAAAATTTTTAATTTCAATATTAAAAGGGCTACTGAACTACTTGGTTTGATACATACGGATGAGTGTGGACCACTTATACATGTGTCAAGGAAAGGTTTTAGCTACTTCTTAACATTTACGGATGATTATAGACATTATAATTATGTTTATTTACTTAAGCATAAACATGAGGTATTTGAAACATTCAAAGTGTTTAAAGCAGAAGTAGAATTGCAACTAGGAAAGAAGATTAAAGCTCTTCGTCCCGATAGAGGTGGTGAATATTTAAGTCAAGAGTTTAAAGATTATTTAAGTGAGAATGGAACTGTTCAGAAACTTACTTCTCCATATACTCCACAACAAAATGGTGTATCCGAAAGGAGAAATCATACATTATTGGATATGGTGCGATCTATGTTTAATCTTACAACTTTACCATTATCCTTTATGGACTATGCTCTAGAATCTGCTGTTCGTATTCTGAATAGGTTCCCAATAAGAAGGTTGATAAGACACCATATGAATTATGGCATGGCAAAAAGGAATATTTGTCTTATTTAAAGATTTGGGGTTGTGAGGCGTATGTGAAACGTGACTCTAGAGATAAACTCCAACAACACTCTGTAAAATGTATCTTTGTAGTTTACCCTAAGGAAACTATGGGTTATTACTTTTATTATCCGCCTGAGAACAAGGTTATTACTATGGACGCTTCCTTGAAAATGATCTTGGCAAATCAAGAATTCAGTGGGAGAAATTATGATCTTGAAGAAATTCAAGAAGATACATTACCTTCTAAAAATACTAGCAAAGAAATTCCAATAGAGCCAGAAAGTCTGGGAGCTCCACCGGAATTAATTCCTCCATGTAGGTCTGGAAGAACTATACGTGCGCCAAGAAAACTATGTCTTAACATAGAGGATGATGAGGAGGAAGTAGGGGATCTTGGTGAACCTGCTAACTATCGATCCGCAATGCTTGATTCAGAAAATTCTAAATGGATAGTTGTGATGAATGAGGATATGAAATCCATGGAAATAAACGATGTTTGGATTCTTGTTGATGCGCCTAAAAATGATAAAATAGTGAAAAATAGGTGGATTTTCAAGAAGAAAACCGACATGGATGGTGACGTACAATCCTATAAAGCACGGTTAGTAGCTAAAGGTTTTACTCAAACTTTTGGTGTAGACTACGAGGAGACATTTTCTCCTGTAGCAGACTTGCGGGCTATTAGGATTATCATAGCTATTGCAACATACTATGACTATGAGATATGGCAAATGGATGTTAAAACTGTCTTCTTGAACGGTCGCTTAGATGAAGATATCTATATGTAACAACCGGAAGGGTACGTTGATCCTAAATATCCAAAACGCGTGTGCAAACTTCATAGATCTATTTATGGTCTGAAGCAAGCATCACGTCAATGGAATAAACGTTTTGATGATGAAATCAAGAAGTTTGGATTTATTCAAAATTGTGATGAGCCATGTGTATATCGCAAAGCTAGTGGGAGTAATGTAGTGTTCCTAAATTTATATGTCGATGACATATTAATCATGGGAAGTAACATTCCAAGACTTAAGGAAGTTAATGATTATCTTGGTAAATGTTTTTCTATGAAGGACTTGGGAGATGCTGCATATATTCTAGGAATTAAAATCTATCGAGATAGGAAAAGACGGTTAATTGGTCTTAGTCGAGATGCTTATATTGATAAGATTGAAGAAGTATAATATGCATAACTCTAAGAAAGGTTTTCAATTTAAGGAGGTTAAGCATTAATTAAGTCATGAGTTAGATGCATCAATACCCAAAGAGGTGGCTTATATGAAAAAGGTGCCTTATGCTTCGGCTGTAGGATATATTATGTATGCTGTAAGATGCACAAGGCCTGATGTGGCGTTTGCTCAGAACTTGGTCAATCGTTACCAACAGAATCTAGGGAAGCTCCGCTAGACTGTTGTTAAACATATACTAAAGTATTTGAGGAGTACGAAAGATATGTTTTTTGTATTCGGGGGTAAACAGACACAGAACTGAATGTTATAGGTTTTTGTGATGCGTCCTGGCAATGTGAAAAAGATGATACGAAGTCTCAGACGGGTTACGTGTTTGTTATCAATGGAGGAGGAGTTGACTGGAAGAGCAAGAAGTAGACAACGATTGCAATGCATGCTACTCAATCTGAGTACATGGTTGCTTCAAAAGCTGCAATGGAAGTTGTTTGGATTAGGAAGTTTATTGGAGTGATGCCTTCAATTAAATAATCTATTGATATATATTGTGACAATTCTGATGCAATTATATTCGCCAATGATTCTGGAGTCATGAAAGGCGCCACACACTTTAAACGTAGATATCACTACGTTTGAGAACAAGTTGAAGCTCGTGAAATAAAATTAATAAAAGTTCACACATACGATAACGTAGTTGATCCTTTTACTAAGGCTTTGCCTAGACCAAAGGTAGTTAAGCATGCCAAGACTATTGGGCTGCAACTAGCTAGCGATTTCATGCAATAAATATGTGATTAGTATTTGGATAAAGGATGTTTAAGACATTATTGAATTGATAAAATAAAGATTGAGTTTCGTTTATTTTCTGTTATTTAATTTTGTATCCTATTTTACATGTTTTAATCCATGAATAAATTGTTATGTTCTAAATGTCCGTTGTCGATTAACAATATAGGAGTATTATTAAACTAAGACAATTCAAAATAGTGACAGAGTATACTTGAAAGTATATTAGTCAATTTTGGATGATATTTGATGAATCATTGGACTTACCCAACTATGTGATTTTACTTTATGGATCTTTGTCATTAAGTGGATCATAAAACAATTATCCTTAGACCTGAGATACCAGGAAACTGTCACGAGTGTAGTGCGTTTATGTGAGGTAACCTAACGTTATACTTACTGGTAGCTATAAGGGTTATTTTCAGAAGTGTTGCAAAGTTTGTAAGTTTCGCTTGTAGTCAAAATGAGATTTGTTTCCTTCAAATTATTTTGAAGTATAATACAGGTGGGCCCCGAGGGGGAGTAGTAAGATGTTTGTGTGGCCACACCCAAATTTGTTTTGGTAATATTTCTATATCCGTAAACGAGAAATAGAATGGTTAATGAAAGGAATGACTGAGATCCATATCCTATTGACGTTGTATTTGAAATAAAAGGATAATAATAATGATGAATCATTAAAAGGTTTTATCCATCAGACCTTACTCGAGTTGTACTAGAGACATTGCTAGTGTAACTAGACGCTAGTCAATGTAATCACGATATTCGAATTTTGTCCAAGTGGGAGCTGAAAGTTTATGGACAAAAAATTAGTAGTCGTGTGTTAGGATCGAACTCGGGATTACGGGATTACACACAATACATAAAGGGTTAATTTATTTAATAAATGTATTTATTATATTTATTAAATTAAACCGAGCTTTAACTTAACGATTGTTAAATCATAAAAGGTAAGTATTAAACGATCGTTGTGGAATTAAATAGAAGGAGAATAGAAGAGTCCGAAACACCCCTATAGGGGGTGTCTACCGTCGGTTATAGGGGAGAGGGGGAAAGAGATTTCCTTCCTAATTTGGTTTAGTGCTTGGGCCCAAATTTTTTCTAGCCTATATAAACACACCCCATATCCTCATAATTCTTCACCCATTCTTTTTCTCTCTCTCTCTTTCCTGCGATCAAAGTCAAAGACAAACACCCTTTTTAGGGTTCCTTTAAACCTTTGGTTTTAGTTTCTTGAATCTAGTCCTAGCCCCTCTCTAGGATTGTTGGGTAGATTTTCTACAAGTGCTAAAGCTCCGGTTTATACGTGCTAGACTCACGATTATCCCGTTGCATTACGTGTGTACAAGAGCGTAATATAGTTTTAATTTAAACTATATCTTGGTATTATTCGTCATAAACCCTAATTGGTGTTCTTGTGGATTTGCTCTAGCTAAAGGGTATGTAAACCTAACTCGATTAATTATGAATGTGTAATTAATTATGATCTTGGTAAATCGCTTCCACTATGTGTTAAATTTATAAAACCTAATCTAACAACCCATAATTGTTGAAGGACTTATTATGTTTATTTAAATGTGCAAGGGGCTTTTGTGCTATTGTTGGAATGTTGCTGTTGGACTGGACCCAAGCCCATGAGACAAGCCCATAGCCATAACGGCTCTTTAGGCCCTTTAGGGTTAATATAGGGAGCAGCGTATCATTCTTGTTTGTATCTCTTATTTGTAACTGTGTGTTTTAATAAAAAAGCACATAGCGCTCTCTCTCTCTCTCTTGTTTTGATCTCAAACCCTAGTTTAATCTTGTCTTATTTTTATTGTTTTGATTGTAAAACTATTATCATGTAGATAATAGAGCTACACGTGATTAACACTGGTAGCTTTGATTTTATTTTACTTTGTCTTTTAAATCCTTGATAAATAAAGTTGTTTTGTGTTTAAGATCTATCTGATCATGTTTTTCTACATGGTATCAGAGTCACGTTATTAAAACTCGATGAAATTTTTTTAGGGTTTGGAATAAAATTGGGGTTTTTTGGTTTTTATACCTTTTTGGGAAGATCTGCTATTAAAATAGCTAGATCTGTTAATATTACTGCTTAAACCAAAGTTTTGAACCGTTAATTTTTTTGAGAAAAAATTAGGGTTTCTAAGATCTGCTCTCTTATTCATTATTGTTGGTGATTGGTTCGATTGGTGGTTGTATCTCTTGTTTAAAGTGATTTTCCCTAATTTTCTTGAGAAAAAATTAGGGTTTCACTTTTTGTTGGTGGTCTATTCGATTGGTGGTGATTCATTCCTTTTCTGTGTTGATTCGGTGGTTTGTTCGTGGATTTGGTCACTTTCCCTAATTTTTTCCTCGAATAATTTTTTAGGGTTTGTGACTAGGAGGTTCTGTCATTTCTTAGATTAAGTGAATCTAAGAGTGACAGTTCGGTTGAGCTTTGGTTGAAAGCACTGTAACACCTCTATAACTCTCTCTTTATTTGCTATCTTCTAATTTGTTGTTCTTATTGCCTGTTTTTTTGGGTTTGTTAGTTCTTTTATTTATACCCTTTTATTTTGGATCCTTACTTGCTGCTTGCCCTTGACCTGCCACCCTTGAGTGGTTTGGATGCCTGGGAACTTTGTTTGCAGTACTGTGAGTTCATTTTTTTGACCTATTTGACCCTTTACCATGTCTGACCATGGTTATGATGATGCTATAAGTGTAATTGATCCAGTTACACTTATTAGTAAGCTTGACCTGAGTGATCCATTGCACTTGCACCCAAATGACTCTGCTGTTTTAACTGTTGTCACTGTGGAACTTAAGGGAACTGAAAATTATCAAGTTTGGGCTAATGCTATGTTACTTGCTTTTGAAGGTAAAAATAAAATTGGCTTCATTGATGGCACTTGCAAAAGATCTGTAACTGATGAGGTTTTAGCAAGGCAATGGGACAGGGTCAATGCTGTTGTTTTAGGTTGGATTCTTAACTCTATATCTGAGGAACTTTTCCTTGGTCAAATTTTCTCTAAAAAGGCCGAACATGTTTGTAAAGAGTTAAAGGAAACATATCATAAGGTTGATGGTTCTATCATATTTAACTTGCACCATAAGATTAATACCTTGAAACAAAATGGTTGTAATCTATCTGATTATTATCATAAGTTGAATGCTCTCTAGAAACAATATGATGCTATGATTGAATTGCCTGCTTGTGTTTGTTCTGCTTCTAGTAAGTTTAAAAAACATAGTCAGCTATTGAAACTTATGCAGATTTTAATGGGTTTGGATGATTCTTATATGAGTATTAGGAGTTCTATATTGTATAGGTAACGTCTTCCTGATGTTAAGGGAGCTTATGCCATCATCTCTGCTAAGGAATCTCTCTGAATGGCTTCTGGCAGTAGTTCTGGGCACTCCTAAAGGGCTCAGACCTCTGCATTTTTGTCTAATGGGCCCACTAGAAACAATTTTTAAAGAAATCAGAACCCTAATGCTAATATATTGAGACCCATAACCAACAACTTTAATTAGAATGGTAATCAAAACAACTTTAGACCTAACAATGGTAATGTTGGCTTTGGTGTTAGGCCTAATAATCAGAATGGTGTTAGACCTAATTTTGCCTCTAACTCTGGTGTTGTTTGTGAAAACTATGGGTACAATGGTCACACCATTGATAGGTGATGTAAGATCATTGGGTACCCCAGTGACTTTGTTCATGGGAAGAAAAGGGGTAGGCAAAACTTTAAAGGAAAAAATGTGTCTAATAATTCTGTTGGTTCTTCTACTACTAGTACTACTGGATTCTCTGATGAACAAATGACAACTCTTCTCTCTCTTTTTAAAGATAACAATGGAACAGGAAAGAATGTACAAGCCAATATGGCAGGTATTGTTTTTAACTCTAGCAAGGTCTTTAATGAAAACTTTGATAAGTTTTATTGTTCTAACACAAGTTCTAAAATTGGCATGACTTACAATGGGAAGATTATTGACTCTGAGGCTAACCAACACATGACTAATAGTGATAGGGAACTTGATAATGTGTTTGATATTTCTCATCTTAAAATCAAAGTTGCTCACCCAAATGGAACTGAGGCTATTATAACTAAAATTGGTAACCTTAAACTTCCTAATGGTCTGATTCTTGTTGATGTGTTGGTTATCCCTGAGTATTGTGTTACATTGATATCTGTGCATTAGCTTGCTAAAGATAATAGAATATTTGTTGTGTTTGATGAAAACAAGTGCTTCTTTGTTAATCAGGATTTGAATCTGAAAAAGGTGTTGGGGATTGGTAAACAATGTGGAGGTTTATACTATTTAGATACTGAAGGTATTAATTGTAAAAATCAAAACTATCTTGTTACCTGCTCTCTGTCTCATTATGATTGGCACTGTAGACTTGACCACCCTGCTGATCCTGCCCTTAATGTTCTTAAACAATGTTTAAAAATTGATAAAGATGAGAAAACCTTTTTTTTGTGAAGTTTGTCAAAAATCAAAACAAACCAGAAATCCTTTTCCCTTAAGTGATCATAAAACTAAAAAACTTTGTGATATTGTTCATTTAGACTTGTGGGGTCCTTATAGGGTTGCTAGTCACTCTGGCCATAGATACTTCTTGACTGTTTTGGATGATTATACTAGGGCAGTTTGGTTGTTGCTTATAAAAACCAAAGATGAAGTTGTTTCTAACATCCCAAACTTTTGTAATCTGATTAAAAATCAATTTAAAGGCAATGTTAAAACTTTCAGAAGTGATAATGAAACTGAATTTGTTAATCAAAACTTCAAAGTCATTTGTGAAAAAAATGGCATCATACACCAAACTTCCTGTGCATATACACCACAACAAAATGGGATTGTTGAAAGGAAACATAGACATCTCTTGAATGTTGCTAGATGCCTTATGTTTTAGGGGGGAATTCCTCTTAAATTTTGGACTGAATGTGTGCTAACTGCTACCTATCTTATTAACAGATTGCCCTCTTCTATGCTAAATGGGAAAATCCCTTTTGAAATGATTTACAATACTTATCCTAGGCTCTCTCATATCATAATGTTTGGATGTCTGTGTTTTGCTACTATTCTTAATAGTTCAGATAAGTTTTCTAGCAGATCTGAAAAGTGTGTTATGATGGGTTATTCTAGTTCTCAAAAAGGATATACGATTTACAGTCTTGATAGGCATCAATTTTTTGTTTCTAGAGATGTTAAGTTTTTTGAGACCATATTTCATTTTAAAGACTCTGTTTTTAATTACAATAAAATAATTTTAATAAAGAAAATAATTCAAATGCTTTTCAAGACTTAAATCTGTTGAATTTTTTTGACCTTGATGACCCTGAACTTCCCAATGATGAAGAGAGAGCAGCTAAACTTAATGGTGACAATTGGTCACCAAGTGTTAGTATCCCACCTCCAAGTCTAGGTGACACTGGACACATTGCCTCAGGCAATGATACCAGTGATGCCAGCTTGAATAGGGAAGAGGCTGCCACACTTGATGAGAATGCTAACTCTGAGGGAACTGATAAATACAATACCAATCCTTTCATTCATGTTCAAAACATGGAAGAAAATGCTTTGGATGATTAAATCAACAATGTTCAGGGTGGTCAAGGTTTGAGAAGGTCATCAAGACCTTCTGTCTTTCCCAGAAATTACAATGATTTTGTGGTAAACTCAAAAGTTAAGCATGGTCTTGAAAAATTTGTTCGTTATACTACAAGAAAATAAGCCTATTGGAACATTTTAGAAGCAACACTTTCTAAATGTGTTGTATTTGCCACAAGATTAAAAAAAATGCAACAATTTCAAAATAAGTGTCGCATGTTGATATAAACAATAACACTTTTATTAAAGTGTTGCAAATTTAACAACATAATGCAACACAATTACTAATACATAAACAGAACACTTGAACAAAAAATTCACGAAAATCTGAAAATTTTATCCTTTTTATCTAGTTTCCCGCTCATCTTTTATACCCAAAATTAAAAGCTGCCCCCCTTTTTTTTATACCCAAAATTAAAACACGCCCCTTTTTTTTTACCCAAAATTAAAATCCGCCTTCCTTTCTTTCTTTCACTTGCAGATTCACAAAAAGAAACCAAAACCGTTGTTTTTCATTTAATCACTAGTGATAAGGTATGCGAAAATTATCTTATATTAATTTTATTACAGTACTAGTTATAACTTATTACGTTTAATTGCTATATGCGTTTCCACATTATCTTTCAGTTTTATGAAATCCAAATCCACTATCCCAAACTTAGGGATCTATTGTTCAAATCGCTTAATTTTGAATGTTATATTTGTTTATATATACTTATTATTCTGTGGGTTATTCATATATTACATCTTCGAATGTAAGATTCCATGTAGATTCGGGTTTCAGAACTTAGATCTTAGGTTAATAAGACATTAATCAGATTATAAATAACTGGGTCTCGATTTATTTTTATTACCCATATTATAATCAACTTTTTTTGTTTGTGTATAAGTTCATCTTTGGGATGAATTGGTGGCTCTACACCTAAGAGGGCTATTTGAATCCTTTAAATTCTTGGTAAATGTGTATGACAAAAAGGTCGTGTTAATTCACTGATTATGGTAAAAAGGGTCTGTCATATAAGGTTGTTTGTATTGGGTTGTATTGTTATGCATATGCGGACATCTGTCGGTGGCAGATGGTGCCCTAGAACCACCTTGGTCGGGAAAATCATTTAGAAGTGATACGGAATGGTTTTTAAGACCTACCTTAGAAATCATTTGGGAACCACCTTAGATTTTTTTGAAAGAAGAAGAGAAAAAACGAACCGAGAAAATGAAAACTTTGGCTGGAAATTCAACACCATTGAAGGAATTTGTGAGAAAGATGAAGAACAATTTAGTGGAAAATTATTCTGGTTATAGCACTTTTTGAGAAAACTTACTTTCTTTATCTGAACAACCCAATTTAATCGGGGTAAAAGTCATATGTTTTTTTTGTCCAGTGATACAAGTTAATTAACTGTTGGTAATTAGTAAAGTGATATATTTTTTCATTTGTCAATTGTGTTTAGTTACAAACCTGTTGCAATTTTACAACTACATGGCCATAAAACGTTACAACAACTTCTAGTCTTACAAGATTTAGTACAAGTGATCTTTAATATTACCATAATGATAATACATTTTAGAAAGTTGCTGAATGTAGCTGTAAGGGCTAGTTTTCTTTCATAATCGCATCTCGTTAAATTGGACCTAGACCGACCTGGAAAATTGACCGGTTGATTTATTGATTTATTTCATTTTACGATTAGACCAAATCAAGGAAACACCATAGATTTATGGTTGGGTCTAAGACTGTTGGTTTGTCAGTTGTATATGTGTGTACATGTATATATTACATCTCTGTTGAACTTTCTCCATTTTTTTGTTTTAAACAAATCCATTGTATGTGCATCGTCAAACTTTGTTATCTTTTTGGGTGATAAAGAAGGGTAGAAAACATTCCTACAGATCATTCATCATGCAGCAAGCAACATGTTGTTCTACGGTACAGGTATAATAACCTTCTGAAGTCACTCGAACTTTTTATTTCCAAGACACTATATCTCCTTGAATCTGACCGTTTCTAATAGTTGCTGATCCTCAAGCAAGCTGATATGGAACTACCAGACGACATGTTAGCAAATGAAACCAAGTAAGAACACTAAATTTCTATTATATGTTGTTTCACTTTTGTGAGCAATTAGAGTCTCTTGAGCATCAAGTTTATATATTTACAGTGGTCGATCGAGGAATTCAAAGTAGGGTGTGTACAGTTTTTAGTAAATTTATGGATAAAATCTTTGGTTTATCGGGTTGGGTCGTCTCGGGTCGAGTTTTCCAGAATTTGGATTAGACATGATGCTTTTAGATTCCAGATATTAAACTTGATATAGTTTGTAAAGTTTTAGCGCAATTAAATTGATAGTGTTATTAGAGTACTATTGCCTTAGGGGGTGTTTGTGTAGAAAAATAAGGCTAGATGATTTAACAACACTTTCATTCACTTCAAACGATCAAAGGAACAAGAGAGAGTTATAAACAATCAAAATCCACCACAGTATTAACTGGTATGGATCTATTGTCTAACCTGATAAAAGTTTTACAAATCAAATAAACAAAAAACAAGATGAAATAACCCAGAGATGAAGTGAGATATGTGTGGACGCCATTGATGGCTGCACAAGAAAACACACACACCAAACTTAACCCTAACTCAATAAGAGTTAGGGTATTATAGCTAAACAATGCAATGGATAACCCAAACAGGCTTGGGCCTTCAACCAACAAAGCCCATGTGTCCAACGGCTAGCCCACAATCAAACTTCTAAACCTTTGTCCATCTTTGGTCCCTGAAATAATAGAAAGCATACTTTTAGTCCTTATAACATGAATATCAGATTAAATCAAGGATTTTAAGATCCCCCCTTAATCTGATATTCTATACAGATCAATCATCCCAAGTTTTTCAACCAGGTATGCATGTTGTGGTGTATCCAATCCTTTGGTAAGGATGTCTACAATTTGATTTGCAGACTCCACCTTTTGAGTCCTAACAACCCCATTCAAGATTTTTTCCCTCACAAAGTGAAGGTCAGTCTCTAGGTGTTTAGTCCTCTCATGAAACACTGGATTAGCAGCAATCTTAATTGCGGAGTTACTGTCACAATAAAGATCCACAAGTAAAAGATTACTACATTTCAAATCTTTTAGAATTTTGAGGATCCAAATGACTTCACTAGTCACTGAGGCTAGAGCTCTATACTCAGCCTCAGCAGATGACTTAGAGAGAGTGATTTGTTTTTTGCTTTTCCAGGACATAAGGTTATCATTCACAAAGACACAATACCCAGTAACAGATTTCCTAGTGACAATGCACTTAGCCCAATCAGCATCTGAGAAGGCTTTAAGAATCATACCTGTGTGTTTCTTAAAATGAATACCCAAACCTGGTGCACCCTTTAAGTATCTGAGAATCTTAAAAGCAGTCTTCAAGTGAGACCTTAAGGGTGAGCGCATAAATTGACTAAGACAATGAACTGCATAGGAGATATCAGGTCTGGTATTGGTCAGATATATGAGCTTACCCATAAGCTTTTGATAATCCACAATGCTATCCAACAAGGGATCAATATCACATGGTTCATTAGAAATGGTCAGTTTAGAAAGTAAAGGTGTCTTTGAAGGTTAGCAGGCAAGCATACCATATTCAGACAAAAGATCAAGAATATACTTTCTTTGATTTAAACATATTCCATCTTGAGTGTCAACAACTTCAATTCCCAAAAAATACTGCAGTTTTCCCAAATCTTTGATCTTGAAATTACTTTTTAAAAAAAGTTTGAAGTTGTCAATTTCTTTTTTGTTGTTCCCAGTAACAATAATATCATCAACATAAACCAGCACAGCAATGAAACAGTTATTGCAATCCTTAGTATACAAAGAGTAATCAGACTGCTTTGCACAAAACCATTTTCAATCAAAACAGAAGTGAGTTTAGCATTCCCTTGTCTAGGAGACTGTTTTAGACCATAAATAGACTTTTTAAGCCTACAAACAAGTTTAGGATTACCAGAGTAAAATCCTTGAGGGGGTTTCATGTAAACAGTCTCATCCAATTCACCATACAAGAAAGCATTGTTAATATCTAATTGGTAAATAGGCCAAGATTGATTAACAGCTAGATTAATCAAGCATCTAATGGTAACCATTTTAACAACAGGTGAGAAAGTTTCCTCATAATCAATTCCCCCTTTTTGACCACAACCCATGGCAACAAGTCTGGCCTTATACCTCTGAATCTCACTACTGAATTTAAACTTAAGTTTCCAAACCCACTTAGAATTTAAGGCAGTCCTATCAGCAGGCAATTCAACTAAGTCCCAAGTGTCATTTTCAAGCAAAGCAGCAAATTCAACATTCATAGCATCAACCCACTCAGGACTTTGACAAGCCTAAAAAAAACTCCTAGGTTCACTACTCTTATTTAATTGAGTAACAAAAATAACACATCTCCTTTAATTTTAGAATAACCAACAAATTTCTCAATCCCATACTTGACCTTGGAATCCACAACAAAATCATTGTAATTTTTTGGAAAAACAGAAGGTCTAGAAGACCTTCTCACACCCTGATTACCCTGAGCATTAGTATTAGAAATACCACCCAAGTCATGTCCATGCAAAGGAAGGCTTGGGTGAAATTCTAAGTTTCCTTCAGATACATGTGTTTCATCAAGTGTAGCAGCCTCAACACTTGGACTGGCATCTGTGGTATCATTGCTAGAAGCAATGTATCCATTGTCACCTAGACCAAAGTCTGGGTTACCAGCACTTGGTGACTTACTGTCAGCATTGTGAACATTAGTAACTCTCTCATCATCATTAGGAAGCTCAGGATTTTCCAAATCAAAAAAGGTCAAAACTTTATTATTTTGAGAAACATCAACATCTTGGTTCTTATTCTTTTTATTCAAAACAGTATCCTTAAAAGGAAAAATAGACTCAAAAAACTTGACATCTCTAGAAACAAAGAACTGATGTCTATCAAGACTATAAAGTTTGTAACCCTTTTGCAAATTAGAAAAACCCATCATAACACATTTTTCAGATCTACTGGTAAGTTTATCATGACTATTCAAGATAGTAGCAAAACAAAGACAACCAAAGGTCCTAATATGAGAGAGATTAGGAGATGTGTTATACATCATCTCATAAGGAGATCTACCATTTAGAACAGAGAGGGAAATCTGTTGATAAGATAAGTAGTAGTTAGAATGCATTCAGTCCAAAATCTTAAGGGTATTCCCCCCTGAAACATAAGGCATCTGGTCACATTAAGGAGATGCCTATGTTTCCTTTCAACAACCCCATTTTGTTGTGGAGTATAAGCACAAGAGGTTTGATGTATAATACCTTTGGTATTACAGAATGTCTGAAAACTATGGTTAACAAATTCAGTCCCGTTGTCACTTCTGAAAATTTTAACATCTTTTTCAAATTGGTTTTTTAACAAGTTGTAAAAAATCTCAATAGATTTGCCAACTTCATCTTTAGTTTTTAACAAATAAACCCAAACAGCTCTTGTGTAATCATCCACAATGGTCAAGAAAAATCTATGGCCAGTATGACTAGTCACCCTATAAGGTCCCCAAACATCCAAATGTACTAATTCACCAAGAGCTCTAGTTTTATGTTCACTTAGAGGAAATGGTTCTCTATCCTGTTTAGCCCTTTGACATATTTCACAAAACTCATGTTGATCAATGCAACTAATTTTTAAAGAATCTTTTAGTACATTCAGAGTTGGGTCAGCAGGGTGACCCAATCTACAATGCCAGTCATGTTTGGACAAGGAGCAAGCAATCACATGAGAATCATTAACACATTTGTTACCTTCTACATCTAAATAGTACAAACCACCACACTGTCTACCAGTCCCCAAGATTTTTTTGAGATTGAAATCCTGATTAACAAAGAAACATTTATTTTCATCAAACACCACTAAGATTTTGTTATCCTTAGCTAATTTATGAACAAACACCAAAGTCACACAATAATTAGGAATAACAAGCACATCAAACAACACAAGTCCATTAGAAAGTTTTAGATTTCCAATTTTGGAGATGATAGCTTCAGTCCCATTGGGATGAGCCACTTTAATGTTAAGGTGTGATATATCAAAAACATTTTCTAGTTCAGAATCATTATTGGTCATATGTTGATTAGCCCATGA
This sequence comes from Glebionis coronaria, assembly GCA_025667525.1. NCBI lineage: Eukaryota > Viridiplantae > Streptophyta > Magnoliopsida > Asterales > Asteraceae > Glebionis > Glebionis coronaria. The sequence continues at coordinate 536,063,430 of CM046881.1, read as the reverse complement.
ACCAACAACCTTCCCATTGTTCCCAATTTTGGACTTGATGTTTGTGTTAGAACAAAAAATCTTCTCAAAGTTATCATTAAAAATCTTACTATTATTAAAGTAAGTACCTGCCATATTGGCATGAACATTTCCAGAGTCACTAGTGGTTCCCTTGTTTTCTTTAAACATAGAAAGCAAGGTAGCAAGTTGCTCATCACTGAATCCAGATGAAGAGGATGTTCCAACAGAGTTGTTAGAGACATTTTTTCCCTTGTTACCTTGACCTCCCTTTTTCTTACCAAAATCAGGAGGGTACCCAATGATCTTGAAGCACCTATCAATAGTGTGCCCATTGTACCAGTGGTGGGAGTGTTAGGTCTAAAACCTCCATTGTTGCCAATATTAAAGTTGGGTCTGAAGTTACCACCATTATAATTTCCTTGGTTATTGGACTGATTTCTTTGAGTATTATTGTTTCTAGCAGGCCCATTAGAAAAGAAAGCAGAAGTCTGAGTCCTCTTAGAGGAACTAGCAAGGGTACCAGATGCCAACCTATGAGATTCCTCACTGGAAATTATGGCATAGGCACCTTTCACATCAGGCAAAGTCTCTCTAGAGAGAATAGAGCTTCTAATGCTCATGTAAGAATCATCCAATCCCATCAAAAATTGCATAAGTTTCAACAACTGATTATGTCTTTTAAACTCACCAGAAGCAGTACACACACAATTAGGCAACTCAATCATAGCATCATACTGTTTCCAATAAGCATTCAATTTATGGTAATAATCAGATAAGTTAGACCCATTTTGTTTAAGAGTGTTAATCTTGTGATGTAAATTAAAAATGACAGAACCATCCACTTTATGGTAAGTTTCTCTCAATTCATTCCAAACATACTTAGCCTTTTTTGAAAAAATTTGTCCAAGGATAATTCCTCAGAAATTGAATTCAGAATCCATCCAAGAACCACAGCATTGACTCTATCCTATTGTTTTCCCAAAACTTCATCAGTTATAGACCTTTTACAAGAACCATCTATAAAACCAATTTTGTTTTTTCCTTCTAAAGCCAACAACATGGCATTAGCCCAAACTTGATAATTTTCAGTACCCTTATGTTTAACACTCACAACAATCAAGACAACAGTATCATTGGGGTGCAAATGCAAAGGGTCACTCAAGTCCAACTTGCTAATGAGTGTGACAGGATTTGTCACACTCAAGGTCTCATCATCACCATGAACTGACTCATTCTCATGATCAGTCATGGTGAAGGGTCAAAAAGGGTATAAACAAACTCACAACACTGTAAACTAAGTTCTCAGGCTTCCAAACCACTCAAGGGTGGCAGGTCAAGGGCAAGCAATGAGTGAGGATCCAAGAATAATGGGTCAGAATAAAAAGACAACCAACCCAAGAGCAACAAATAAACAATGAACAAACAAAAAACAAATAGCAAGTAAAGGAGAGAGTTTAGAGGTGTTACAGTGATAGCAATCAAAGCACAATCGATCTGATATATCTAGATTCACTTAGTCTAGATGATATCAGAACCTCCAATTGACCAACCCTAATTTTCCTTCAAGGGAAAAAAAAGGGAAAATCAATTCCAGCAAGAGAATCAACATCAATCAGCCACCTATGAGTCACAAGAAACAAAAAACACAAGATCTAGTCACAAACAGTAAACCCTAATTTTAAAAAAAAAATTAGGGATTTACCACTTATGAGATAGATAATACCACCAGAGTCACAATAACTCCAACAATTAGTCACCGGAACCAATGAATCAAAAGATCCCCAAAAAAGTCAAACCCTAATTTTTTTCAAAAAATTAGGGGTTTTGTAAATCGAGAGAGTATAACGCTATTCCAATAGCAGATCGACCAGAAAAAACACTTTATAACTTTGTATGAACAAAACAGAAAAGTATAAAAAACTTTTGTCAAAACTTTTCACAATAACAGAGTCAGGTTTGATAACCAGGCTCTGATACCATGTAGAAAAATAAGGCTAGATGATTTAACAACACTTTCATTCACTTCAAACGATCAAAGGAACAAGAGAGAGTTATAAACAATCAAAATCCACCACAGTATTAACTGGTATGGATCTATTATCTAACCTGATAATAGTTTTACAAATCAAATAAACAAAAAACAAGATGAAATAACCCAGAGATGAAGTGAGATATGTGTGGACGCCATTGATGGCTGCACAAGAAAACACACACACCAAACTTAACCCTAACTCAATAAGAGTTAGGGTATTATAACTAAACAATGCAACGAATAACCCAAACAGGCTTGGGCCTTCAACCAACAAAGCCCATGTGTCCAACGGCTAGCCCACAATCAAACTTCTAAACCTTTGTCCATCTTTGGTCCCTGAAATAATAGAAAGCACACTTTTAGTCCTTATAACATGAATATTAGATTAAATCAAGGATTTTAAGAGTTTGGGAGTGCGGTTGAAAGCAAATTATCTGCTTATTACATTTGGAAAACGCAAAAATCAAGTTGCAAGTGTTTGGATAGAAGAAGATGAAAATCACTTATTCACGTTTTAATCCATCAAAACGTCAGTTTTGAAAAAGCATGTGGGTGCTTGCTTTTTGCAAAACGCAACTGAGCCATAATTAGGAAATTACAAAAAAGCCTTTATGCTTTCATTTTTAAACCAACAAAACTCACAGTCAGATCTTAAATTTTTTATAAAAACAAATTTATTCCAGTAAGATTAAGGATTTTAAAACTCAAGTTTATAATAAATAGTTAAAAAAATATAAAAATCCAGCTTGTAGTGAATAATAAAAAAATATTCTTACAAGATGAAAATTCTTAACATATCTAACTTGTTATCAAAATTTATAAAAAAAAGTGATAGATGCGATTGTGATACGGAATGGAGGAGCTGTTGATGAACTTTTGAGAAAAAGAAGGTAGGTTAGGTGGATAAAGTCATAAAAGTGTGAAAGAGGATATATATACACATCTTTTTCTTATCTATGTAGTACTGTAATAAATTGATTTAAAATTAATAAATTTGTTATAAACAAGTTGTTTGTTAAGTTTTGTACTCTATAAAATTTATATGTTATATGTATAAATTTCGTCTCATTACATAATAACAAGTAGGTCTTTTTTGGTTATTTTACTTGTTAAATCATAAATAATTTAATTTGCCATATATTAAAAAAATTAATTATATTATTATTATAATTTCAAACAACAAAATCAAATCCAAACACCATATTTCAAAATCACGTTTTGTAAAAGCTGATTATCTAATTATTTATTTTCAAAACGAATAATCTGTTTTGAATAAGCAATCTCAAATACCCTCTAAAAGTTAAGCTCATCTAATTTTTGAAACAACATTTCATGTTAAATTCTTAAATTTTGATCCCTATGACATAGTCTATCGTAATTAATTACAAGCAACTAGACTATTAAAAACATTGAGTAAAAACTATCCGTTCCAATGGAAAGCTTAAAACACCTAGTCTCATATTTAATATATTTTATACGACTAGAACGGTACCTGCGCAATGCGGCGGCGGGTACTTAGTAACGAATTTTGAGACTAACGAATTTTGAGACTAACAAATATTTGTCTCTTACTCATTGTAAAGTTCTAAAAATCGAACTAAAGAACCCATTAAAATTGAAAAAGACTAAAAGTTAATAAAAATATATATCAAAATGGATATCGAATTAAAAAGCATAAAATTTTAAAAAATATAGTGAAATTAGCTTATAAAAATAATAAATAAATAAAAAGATTTTACAATTTAAAAGAAAAAAATGTTGTTACAAAAGGTTGTTAAAATTTTTTATTAAAAAAGGTTGTTAGAAAATGTTATACTATATAATGTTGATGAGTATATCAACAACTTTCTTTATTTAGTAGGTAAAAAAGTCTTAATTTTCAGTCTTTTTATTTTTAAAAGATCCCAAATGCTTTATATAGTATAATATAATATAGATATAGATTATACTAACAACAAAACTTCAATAACAGTGCACACAGAGGCAAGTTGCCTAATTCTTAAATAAAATATAGTTTGTGCCTTGGTGGTTTAAAAATGGGCACACTAAAGTATTATGGCCACATTAGAAATGAGCGTGTTAAAACATGATATCCATTTTAACCTACATCTTAAAATTTATATCCTTCTTCTTCCCCTAAGCTATTTCTTCCATTGTCCAACTAATGCTTCCCTTTTTCTTTTCTTTTTGAATACAACCAAGTTAAATGTAGGTATGCACTTATAAATTTCTTCTATTTTAGAGGACATGCACCCATAAATTTTAAGTATATATTGTTGTTACTTTGAGAAAATACTAGATTTTTGTACCCTACTAATAATTTACATAGGGTATTCAATATGCTAGATCCGCCAATATGCCCCCTGTATAATTAATTACTCCCTTCGTCTCATATTAAGTGTCCATTATGGAATTTTTGGTTGTCCTATATTAAGTGTTTATTATAATTAATGAGAGAATCTTGATAGTTAATTTTCTATATATGCCCTTTAATATGTGCTCATATTTAAGGTGTGTTTTTTATTTTTGACTTTTTGTATTAAATGAAGGTATAATTGTCATTTAGATAGCTAATAATGGTAGAAATTTAATATATCTAAAACTTTGTGATTTAAGAATTTAGACACTTAATATGGGACGGAAGGAGTATTGATTTCGGCCATACATTATGGATCCCAGGAGCACAAGGTTTGCTTACAATTACTATCCAACATATTACTATTTAGCTTATATATATGACTTTATAACTTACAATGTGGCAACCTCACTTTGCTAATTTCGTTTGTGAATATATCTATAGGCACCAGGCAGCAAAAAAGTAAACAAGATGTCCAAAGGAAAAGAGACCAAGATCAAGTAAACAAGGTAAATTCAGTCGCATATTTTCTTCTTTTATATCGACTTATCTTAATCGTTTATCATAATATGAGTTATTAAATCAGGGAGATATGTATTATGCTATGTCCCACTCATAGCCGAAACACTCCCTTTGCAGCATATTTACTAGAAACATTCAGGCAATGTATGTAACATTTTTAGTGTACAACTTTAAAGATTTAAGAACTTGCAGTATATATATTGGCGTGTGGGCTGAAAATAAAGTATTTACATATTGCACGGATCTCATTAACCATTACACCTCATGTAGAGATAACATTGAACAATTTGTACCGCTAATGCGAACAAACTTAAACATATGTAAAGGCCCTTCATTTTCATTAACAATTACGCCTCATGTAGAGTCTCATATTCCATTCTCAAAGGCTAAGGATACTAAAAAAACAGATATGCTACTACCAGCTTAATTCAACCAGTATTGGTGGCCACATTTTGTCTAACCTTTATTTGACGCAAGTGTAAATACTCCTACTTTGGCACACCTCATGAAACTATGATCTAAGAGCGGGTTCTTGTAAATGTCATTCTGCACTTGGAATAACATATTACTATGATATCTCACAATCTTAATTGTAATAATTCGATTATCCATTATAAGACATCTACATCCACATTATACACATAAAAAAAATTCAAAATCAGGTTCCTTATTTAACTTGTTATGCCTTTATAACTAGAAGCAAGTGTAACAAATTTTAATAACTCGACAAAGCATTTGGCACTTTTGCAAGATCTTAGTAGAAGATTAAAAACCACTACTTTTGTAACTGTAACTCACAGCAGCATCAAGTGACCCAATAGTTTTGATAGGATCTGTCTATTTTGCGCTAGAATAGACACATGTATGACTTTTTTAAAATAACGTCTTTGCATGCTTTAATGTTACGAGCACATGTTTATTTCTTTCAACGAAGTTCATTATAGTTCTCCTTCTAGAATATACATGGGTACATGCGTATTTAGAGCATCCTACTTATGACGAAATTAGATGAAAAGCTTTTATGCAATGTGGTTAGTGTAGCATTGATCTTAGATGGATTTTATTGTTGTTTTAAGATCTTATGGCGATTTTCTGTTTGCAAGGTGTGTAAGTTATGTATAGACATTAACATTAAACACATTAAATCATTATGCCATAAGATCTTAGAATAAGATAATAACCACACAAGTAATATGAAAAGATTACATACCAGAAGCCATAGATGGTGTTGACATGGTGTAGTTAACACCTTAAAGCATAAATCAGTTTCTCACCCTTGACCCACTTTATTGTAGAAAGCTTGATTAAGAGCCAAAATTATTCTACGGTGTTTTCTTTTTTTTGTGTGTTTTGGGCAGGGTGAGGACATAGTTTATATAAAAACTATTAGGTTAGTATTTCCATCATTACAAACATTTATAACGGGAAAGATATCAAATATCATTAAGTGCAAATCAATTATAATTAATTAGATATTATCATGTCACACATAATATGGGATAATATATCATCTTATAATAATATATTATCTTACATTCTCCCACTTGACATGATGCTTCTTAATGGTATAACATAAGGCTAGCAATTTAATCTTGAAACCGTTATACATTATAAGTATCTTGACACAACTAACTACATAGTGAGGATTATGGCGGTCATACACAGTATACTAGTATACTCCCTTCCATACATCACAACATTATGAGTTCATCATATTAGATTCATAAGTTATATATAAACAATCATATAGTCCACATAATTGTTATGATATTACATAAACATTTCTTATTAAAACACAAATGTATGCATAATAACATAAATAATAAGAAATAAAACCAGAAACATTCTATTGAGCTCAAAAGTGTTTAGAACATCATAATTATTTATCAATACTACCAAGACCCAACCTAGGAACATGTTGCATAAATGCCTTTGGTGGTAAACCCTTGGTAAGAGGATCTGCAATCATTAGATCCGTACTAATATGTTCTAGATACACTCTTTGTTTCTAAATTTCCTCTTTGACGATAAAGAACTTAATATCCATATGTTTTGCACCTTTGGAGTACTTATCATTGTTAGAGAAGAAAATTGCTTCGGTATTATCACAATACATTTTCAGCGGCTTGCTTATAGTGTCGACAACCCCAAGCCCTGAAATAAAATTCCGCAGCCATAATGCATGAATGGTAGCCTCATAACAAGCTACAAATTCTGCTTCCATAGTAGACGCAGCAATGATAGATTGTTTGGCACTTTTCCAAGAAATAGCTCCTTCAGCCAGTTGGAACACATAGCCAAACGTTGACTTTCCGCTATCTTTGCATCCAGCATAATCAGAATCAACATATCCAACCACTTCCAAGTGATTAGACCTCTTATAAGTAAGCGTGTAATCCTTTATTCCTTGAAGATATCTCAATACTTTCTTTGCAGCTTTCCAGTGATGAATACCAGGATTACTTTGATATCTACATAGCATCCCGATCGCAAAACTGATGTCGGGTCTAGTGCCAGTTTGTAGATACATTAAACTGCCCACAACTGAAGCATATGGAATGTTTTCCATTTCTTTTCGTTCCACATCATTCTTTGGACATTGTTTAAGACTAAACGTGTCTTCCTTTTGAATAGGGACTATACCATCCGAGCATCTGCTCATATTGAATCTCTCAAGAATTTTATCGATATAGGCTTTTTGAGACAATCCTAATATACCTTGAGATCTATCACGGAATATAGAAATTCCAATCACATAGGATGCCTCACCCATATCTTTCATTTCAAAATTCTTAGAAAGATATTCTTTAGTCTTATGCAATAAACCAAAGTCATTAGTCGCAAGTAAGATATCATCAACATATAGAACCCAAAATATAAACTTGCTCCCACTGATCTTGCGGTGTATGCATCGATCAACGATGATTTCTTCAAAACCGAAAGACGTAATGGTATCATTGAACTTAATATACCATTGTCTAGAAGCTTGTTTAAGTCCATATATTGATTTCTTTAATTTACACACCATATTTTCTTTACCATCAATGGAAAACCCTTCAGGTTGTTCCATATAAACTTCTTCCTCAAGATTTCCGTTCAAAAAAGCGGTTTTCACATCAATTTGATGTAGCTCCAAGTCAAAATGAGCCACTAATGCCAATATTATTCTCAAGGAATCCTTCTTTGAGACGGGTGAAAAAGTCTCATGGTAATCAACGCCGCTTTTCTGAGTACAACCTTTGGCTACAAGTCTAGCTTTATATCTTTCAATATTGCCTTTAGAGTCACGTTTAGTCTTATATACCCATTTACACCTAACTCGTTTAGAACCTTCTGGCAAGTTTACAAGATCCCAGACTTTATTTTAAGCCATTGATTTTAACTCTTCTTTCATAGCGTCAATCCATAGTTCTGACTTATCACTCTTAATGGCTTGTGAAAAAGATACAGGGTCATTATCAATACCAATATCAAAATCTGTCTCTTGTAAGTAAACAATATAATCGTCAGGGATAGCTGACTTTCTAACCCTTATGGGTTTATTTAAAGCTATTCCATCTGGTTCACTTGTCTGAGTCGGTAAGTTATTTTCTTCATGAGGTGTTTCTTCATTATTCAAATGTTGTTCTTGATTTTGAGATACAGGAACAACATCTGGTGCAAGTGTGGATTTTTGAGCATGTATGGGAGATGGATCATCATCCCTTGTTTCATTAATATCCACAACTTGATTTTCAACACTCCCACTAACTTCACCATTTTCTAGAAATTTGGCATTGCTTGTTTCAACAATTCTAGTACTATGGTTGGGACAATAAAACCTATACCCTTTGGACTTCTCTGGGTAACCAATGAAGTAACCACTAACGGTTCGAGAATTCAATTTCTTTTCTTGTAGATTATAAACCAGTGCTTCTGCTGGACAACCCCAAACATGCAGGTGTCGGATACTAGGTTTCCTTTCAGTCCATAACTCAAAAGGAGTTTTTGGAACTGACTTACTAGGAACCCTATTTAATAGATACACTGCGGTTTTAAGTGCATATATCCACAAACTTTTGGGTAACGAGGTTTTACTTATCATGCTTCTAACCATCTCCATTAATGTTCTATTCCGCCTTTCTGCCACACCATTTTGTTGTGGTGTGCCTAGCATAGTATATCGAGCACATATGCCACGACTTTCAAGGAACTTAGCAAAGGGACCAGGACACTGTCCAGATTCATCATACTTTCCGTCATATTCACCACCTCTATCAGATCTTACGATTTTCACTTTTCTATCTAGTTGCCTTTCAACCTCAGTTACAAATACCTCTAGGGCATTTATAGATTGAGATTTTTCATGTAGCAAATAGACATATCCATAACGTGAAAAATCATCTATGAAAGTGATAAAATATTTTTCTCCAGTGAAATATGGAGTATCAAATGGTCCACAAATATCAGTGTGTATAATTTCAAGGAGATTACCGCTTCTTATGGCACCTTTCTTGCTATGTTTGGTTTGCTTACCCTTAATGCATTCCACACATAAGCCAAAATCAGTGAAGTCTAGATTTGGTAGAATCTCGTTCTTCACCAATCTTTGTAATCTTTCTTGGGATATATGACCCAAACTTTTATGCCATAAAAATTCAGAATTTTCATTCACCATGCTACGTTTCATTCCAACATTATGTTCAACAGTAAATAGAGATTCAGAAAAAATATCATCAAGCTTTAACTTATATAAATTATCAATAAGAATACCATAACCAATAAAGGATTTATTCTTATATAAATTAAAACGACAATTTCCACCACCAAAAGTATAACCACTAACATCAAGTCTCGGAATAGAAATTAAATTTCTAGAAATTGAAGGTACATAGAGAGTATTCATTAGATCCAAGTGAAATCCAGTATCTAACTTCAGTCGATAAGTCCCTACGCCTTCAATCGGGGCCTTCATTCGGTTCCCCATAAAGAGAAAGTTATTAGTTGGGCTTGTGGTTTGGATTGTAAGGAATCCCTGCATAATATTAGAAACGTGAGTAGTAGCAGCAGAATCAAACCACCAAGTATTAGAAGGAACTTCAGACAAGTTTGATTCAAAGCATACAGAAACATAATGTATACCTTTCTTTTCGAACCAAGCCTTACGCTTAAGACAATCCTTTTGGAAATGTCCCTCTTTCTTGCAAACTTTGCATTTGTCGTCTCTTTGTTCCTTCTTTTCAGCATTGGCAAACTTCGAGGTTGTACCATGTTGTTTCTTCTTAAAGTTCTTGGGTTTTGGTTTGAGCTTCTTGTCAACTCCTTGATTCACCAAGTTAACAGAATGAACTCTTTGTTTCTTTAATCTTGACTCCTCTTGAATAAGCTTACTAGACAGTTCATCAATATTCCACTTATCCTTTAATGTGTTATAATTGATGTGAAACGGTCCATATTCAGAAGGAAGTGAATTCATAATGAATTGCACCAAGAAAGAGTCATCCACATTCATACCTAGTGCCTTAAGTCTTGTCGCGTTATTAGTCATGTCAATGACATGTTGGTGCATACTCTTTGTACCATCAAATTTCATGGTAGTGAGTTCAGCCATAAGTGTCCCTGCTAGTGCTTTGTCAGCAGAACGAAATTTCTTTTCCACCAACTTAAGAAAATCTTTAGCATTCTGATTTTCAGTGTCAATAAGAGAAGACTTAATGTTTTTGGCAATTGACATCCACATAAAGTTCAAGCAAAGTCTGTTAGACCTTGTCCATGCCTTATGGTATGATTTTTGAGCCTCTGTACTTTTATCAGTAAGGTCAGCAGGCTTATCCTCCATTAGCGCCAAGTCAAGATCCAAAGCACCTAAATGGAAAGTGACTTGTTCGCTCCATTCAGAGAAATTTACACCGGTAAACAAGGTGACAGAAGAAGCTTGAGAGTGAAGGTTAATTGTTGCAAAAAATGTATATGCTTACTAATTAAAAAAATGAGATAAATAATTGAAATATATATTATTGGTTTCCTTTGGGTAAACACAACAATATATCATCTTTATTAGAATGCTATAAAACTTGACAAGAAAATAAAATATACTTTGTCAAATGTATAAAGCATCTTTGGATAACTACACACACATGACAAAGGTGTATTAATTTTCAACTTTAAATTTCATTAGTTATAGAATGACAATTTTTCCTATGGGCAAAATTTATAATTTCTATCAACTAATAAAAATGTATAATAGCATTCTTTATACAAAGTAACATCATATGACTAAAAATAGAAATTAATTTGGCCACTTTGATGACTAACAATTTAATCTCTCTTAATGTCATATAATAAATTTTCTTTAAAATATAATTATATGACTACAAGTTATTTTTTTATTTAATGTCATATAATAAATAAATAGTTTTAATATAAAACTAGACGATACCCGCGCATAGCGGCGGAATTGCCTACCGGCAAAAAATTAACGATGTGATATATCATGGTATGATAAAATTGTAATTGCAAAGTATCGTAACATGCGATAATTTAGTTTAAGATAGATAAAATTCGCTTATATGTACAAATTCGTCCACAAAGTGTTCGAAACGGTAAACCGGTGACTCGACCATGTTAATCCGGTGGTCGAACCCGTAACCCAATGATAGAACCCACGCCCGGTTGTCAAACGCGTGACCCATTATCGAATTCAAGACACAATGATCGAACATGTGACTCGGTAATTTTCATCTATGCATTTAAACTATCATATAAATGAAGCAACATGCCTTCACCTAATAGCGGTTGTGACTCAATTACAAATTAACTCAAACAATACATAAGAAAACTTGCATTGCAATTTTGTCCATTTTTTAATTCTTGCATTGTAATTTTGTCCATTTTTTAATTTTTGCATTGCAATTTTGTCCATTTTTTAATTCTTGCATTGCAATTTTGCTCAATGGAATTTTTTGTAACTTTGTCCATCTATGAACACTTGCATCGCAATTTTGTTAAGTTTGCACATTTTGTAGAAAATAAGTTGTAGTCAAATAAAACATGCTTTCAACCATTTCACATAAATTGATCATAAATCATACAATAACTATTACAAAGTTCCCGACCAACTACAAGTACTGGATACAAACAATAACATAATACATGTTCAACTCTGTGAAGATGACACATTACGCCGTTCAATATCAAAGGCAGAAGGTTGAATGATGATTGATAATGTGCGGCACAAAAGAAAAAGGGAGAGACCGGTCAACACAACGAAGACAAAGAAAATGACAATTACCAGTGCGAAAAGCCTAAATTTCTTTTCACCTGATAGTTGCAGCTAGTTTTCAAAACACCTAAGCTTGTGAGGTACCTAAGCTTGGTTCAAGGTCAATGAATGCTGCTCTTAGGATATGCTTTCTTGGACTGCTTTCACTAAAGAATGTATTAATGTGTCAACTGCAACGCCGGGTGTGGTGTCACTGTAGAAAAGAAGGGAAATATCAAATCACATCACATCTACAAACAAAATCTCGGTATTTAACAATCATATCTAATCCAAATTATAGGATGGACTATCAAGGTATTTAAAGCCTTGATTCATTTGGTTTTTAAGTACGCATAAAGCTTTCTGTCAAATCTAAAGTAGGCAAATAAGTTTCGATACTATTAGGTGCTTCAAGTGGCAAATGTAGGCAACTTTAACAAGAAAGTCAAGAACACAGATCATATTACTGCATTACAATCGAAAAATACCAACTACAATCCAATAACGGATCACAATTTAAAATATTTACCTTTCAACTTGTGTCAAACACCTTATCATTTCTTATATAATTATGTTAAATAAATGTTACTACTCAAAATGAAGAAGAAAAGAAAAGACAAATAACTTGTGGAGGTGTTTGGATTATGATAGCAACTATGTCATACAGAATTAAAAAAGAAGATGTTCAATAACTCATTTATAAAGAGATTCTTGGATACCATTTTTTAAAAATAGAGATACAAAGAAACAAGATGAAAAATATCTAACCTTTTAACTTTTGTAAAAATTTAATGCAGCTTCTTTTGCACCACTTGTGTTCAAAAGCTTCTACAAAGTGCCTATCATTTGGACAGATTGTAATACATTTAGCAAAAAAAATAAAAGTGGGATGCACAACTTGTTCACATGTTTTTAGATGAACTAATGTGTTGACAATGAAAAGGGTTGAGAAGACTATCGGTTACCTAATGAAACTATAGTCGGCATACTTAATTTCTTCTACCTAGTACCTTGTTTGTTGATTTGTCATCCTGCATAATGAATACCTTAGCATCCAACTTTAGCTGCCCAAAGCTTAATATTGAGTAACGTAAATGTTCCTACATTAGTAATGGCGGATCCTGCACAAATAGATATTACACGTGAGTTAATTCTAAAAAATCAGTAAATATGCCCTAAATTACACCCTTTTAAATAACAGTATTATAACCAATTCTACCGATAGCTTTATAATGTTCATTAGCGAATGATACCTCCAAGGTTCATTCTAATAGAATGATCCTATATACATTGCAAGCGAATTTTGGTAGCAACCGTTGCACTAAAAATGGTGATTTAGAAGATATAACATCATAACCCTTAAATCAGCTTATGTTTACATTTAGATTAAAAAATTATGACAAAGAGTTATCATCAGTCACAATGAAAAGCGATATCTCTGGGACAATAGAGAACCTGTAATGCCAAACTCCGCACGAAATAAGAACAAACTATGTAACACATGAACACCACAAAGGCATTTGTTGGCTCATGTTTTAAGGTGGCAATTTCATTTTAAGTAACACTAACCGGTGTAAACTGATAATCTAAAGCCCGGACCAACACAATTTACCACCGAGCCTCATATCGGCTCAGTTTGTTTACCTTATCTCCATTTTCAATTGCTTTCCAAGCTCAACTACCTGCATATACCATGATAAATAAAGTTTGCAGGATTGGGCCTTTTGCTAATAAAGAACAGAAAAGGTATTGCACACATACATCTTTATCTATGATGTTAAAGAAAAAATAAAATATGGCTCTTTTTTTCTAATTAATCAAAGCTGATTGAAACCACACACCCCTGACAAGATTTACAAGATCTATTGCTAGTTTAATCCAAACACACCTCTTGCCAGTTTAATCCAAACAAGTTTCGTAAGGAAAGATCAGTTTTTCCGACACTGGCAGGAAACAATAAAAGTATCTAACTGACTACAAATATACAAGATCTATACACAAGTTTTACAAAGCTATTAAACTCTATAAACTTTCATATCTTTCAATATTAACACAACATGTTATAACACAATTCAATTTCAGATATAATAATAGGAAGAGAACATACCAAGAAAGTGTGCAAGACCCTATATCCCACTAAAGGAACATGAAAGCTTCCCATTCAAACGCACATTGCTACAGCAACCAAGAAAAAAAATTAAAAGTTTCAAAAATTAATTCCTAGCATAGTCTTTGATTATTTATAAATTAAAATATTGAATACAAATAGCCAAATTATCCATGGTTTCCCCTAATTTTCAAATGCACAATTATTCATAAGTTGATATATAAAAAAGCCCTAATTTTTGAAAACCCTATAAGCATATATAAATCCCAAATTTATTTATTATAACGATTCATTATAGAAAGCAGATAATACAAACCACTAAATGGAATCTTAGGGTGCTGAATCAATTGATCGACGGTGATACAAGAGCATCAACGGCGGGCGATAGGCGGCTGAAATAAAAACAATGTCAAAAACCTTTAAAAAAACAAAGATCTATAAAAAACATATTAAGATTAAAGTAATAAACTTTACCCGTGACAAGATTCTCCGGCGGCAGCAACGTCGAATATTCCGTGATAATAGGTTTGTGGCGGATTCGGTATACAGACACCTAAACCAACAAACAATACCCCAACCGGAACTACCTGAAACCACCTAAACCACCGAGAGATGGTGGCGGATTCGGCAGATCAAGGAGGTAAAAAGTTTGTGGCGGCTGTGTGTATTTCATTTTAGGGTTTAGAGAATAAAATGATTGTGTGTGTTTTTTTATGTGTGTGAATATGAAATTTAAAAAGCATTCTAAACTTCTGACTTTTTTTAATTAAGGAAATATAAGAAAAAGTTTCCTATACTTTCCTTTACAAATTCCTATATTTCCCTAAATAAGTGTACTTAAAAAAGAGGTTGTTCCTCCTTTATATATAGTAGGGAAAATACATATATTTAATATACAATGTTACATGAAAAACTATAATCTTTAAAACCAACAGTAGGGTTGTTACATACATTTTAAGTTTTGTAATATCAAGTTTCCTTAAATATACAATTTTGTTATTCCTAGTCAATAAGTTGATTTCGGCACAAATGAAAAAAGTTGCAAAAAGAACTATAATTAAAAGATAACATCCATTTAAATAAAAAAACAATATTCTTAACTGTTGATCACAAATGATACGCATCGTATCATTTTTAGTAATTTAGGTGTCTGGTACAATCATTAATGATAATAACATGCACAATCATTAAATTTATTATAATATGTCTTTAATTCATGTGTAAGTAAAACATTAATAGAACACATAATTAACACAATATTTAAGCCCATGATTAACCATGTACGATTATACATGCATAAATTAAATTAACGGATGAGCTATAAACAGTTAAACACAGCATACGATAATACTCTTATTTAGTGCGGAAAAAATATTATTTTAATATTTGTTAATATGAAACGAGTAAACAAACTGAAAAGCAGTGATCTAAACATAAACTTTATGTATTTATAATATTAAAAAAAACATGGTCATATGCAATTAAAAAATCACAAAACAAGAATTCATATTTCAAGATGACAATTATTAGTAATTTACTATTTTGAAACATCATGGAATCATGCATGTATTTTCATCAGATGATAAATTTTTTTTTTTGAACAAAAACAAAATAAACATATCGTATATTTGTTATCAGTAAGCTTGGATTATTATTTTATTCAAAACTTGGCTCTTGATACCACATGTAAGTTATGTATAGACATTAACATTAAACACATTAAATCATTATGTCATAAGATCTTAGAATAAGATAATAACCACATAAGTAATATGAAAAGATTACATACCAGAAGCCATAGATGGTGTTGACATGGTGTAGTTAACACCTTAAAGCATAAACCAGTTTCTCACCCTTGACCCACTTTATTGTAGAAAGCTTGACGGAGAGCCAAAATTCTTCTACGGTGTTTTCTTTTTTTTGTGTTTTGGGCAGGGTGGGGACATAGTTTAGATAAAGACTATTAGGTTAGTATTTCCATCATTACAAACATTTATAACGGGAAAGATATCAAATATCATTAAGTGCAAATCAGTTATAGTTAATTAGATATTATCATGTCACACATAATATGGGATAATATATCATCTTATAATAATATACGATGTCCCTTTAACTTTTTTGGATCGCTCTTTCCTTTTTAAGTCTACGTTCTTTCCAATGTGATTATTATCTTTACCAGTTACGAAACTTGTATCAACTGGTTATCATTTAGTAGTTGTTACAAAACTAATTATATTTTTTTCTCCAATTTTATATGTAGCAGGTTACGTGCTGTTTAGGCTGATGTCAACGGGCGCACTGCATTTTCAAAGATATCAAAGATTTGTAGAGTTGTAATTTAATAACTTTTATTTTTTTATTGACTAGACATATACTACAAGTTGTATGTACATGTCAAAGTACAATATGATAGTATTTATGGTAAACTATTATTTTTATTATGGAATTGAAAATCTTAATGTTTGTCTAAGGTAATAAATATAATTAGCATTTGTATTGCAAGGAACGCAAGTGTTACAATCATTTAAAATAAGTGTCGCAACTTTGGTAGAAAACAATCGAAACTGTTACATTTAATATATTAAAGTGTTGCAATTATAGTGGTACTAAATATTGTATGAAAAATGTTGCATTTAAATTTGAAAAAGTGTTGCACTTAAGTGAAATAGTTGTTGTATTTTAGTGTCAAAAGTGTTGCACTTTCGGTATCGAGTGTTGCATTTTAGTGTAATGAGTGTGGCAGTTTAGACCGAAAGTGTTACAATTGAGTGTAAAAAGTGTTGTGTTTGAGTGTAAAAAGTGTTGCACTTTAAAGTATCACATTTGGTAAACAGAGGAAACACATTTAAAAAGTGTTACATATTCTAATTAAAGTGTTGCTTATACCTAAGGCGACGTTGCATAACGTAGCACTTGATAAAGTGTCACATTATGCATAATGCAACATTTTAAACACATAAAACAACACTTTACGAGTGTCACTTTAACTCCAATTTGTTGTAGTTCCAAGCTTGACAAAGACAATTTCTGTTTTGTAACCCAACTTAACAGAATGAGTGAACCAAAGAGTTTCTTTGAAGCATCTCAAAACCCTTTTTGGGTTGATGCCATGAACTCTGAGCTTGCTGCTTTTCTTGAAAATGATACTTGGGAAATTGTTGAGCTTCCTAAAGGTAGGAAAGCTTTAGGATGTAAGTGGATCTGGAAACTTAAATTTAAGTCTAGTGGAGAGGTAGAAAGGTACAAAGCTAGAGTGGTTGCTCAGGGTTATGGGCAAAAGGAAGGAATAGATTATGATGAGACTTTTGCTCCTGTTGTTAAGATGGTTACTGTTAGGTGTGTGATTAATCTTGTTATTGTGTAATCTTGGCCTATATTCCAGTTAGATATTAATAATGCTTTCCTGTATGGTGATGTTGATGAAACTGTTTACATGAAACCACCTCAAGAATATCTTCCAGAGGGTGAAAATCTTGTCTGTAGGCTTAAAAAATAACTGCATGGGCTTAAACAAGCTCTTAGACAGTGGAATGCTAAGCTTACATGTGTTCTTAGTGAAAACGGCTTTATTTAAAGCGAGTCTGATTATTCCTTATACACTAAATCTCAGGGTAATTTATTCCTTGCTTTACTTCTGTATGCTGATGATATAATCATAACTGGGAATGACATTGTTGAAATAGAAAAGTTTAAGAGTTTTCTAAGAACCAAGTTTATAATTAAGGACCTGGGTAAACTCAAGTATTTTTTGGGAATAGAAGTTGTTGACACTAAGAATGGTGTTTGTTTAAACCAAAGAAAGTATGTGCTGGACTTGTTATCTGAGTATGGTATGTTTGCTTGTAAACCTGCTAAAACTATTTGCCATCTAAACTTGTTATCACCAATCAGCCTACTAATGAGGACCCTCTTCTTGTTAACATTGTTGACTATCAAAAGCTCATGGGAAAGCTCATTTATCAGACTAATACCAGGCCTGACATTTCTTATGATGTGCATTGTTTGAGTCAGTTCATGCATTGTCCTTTGAACTCTCATCTCAAAATTGCTTTTAAGGTGCTAAGATACCTCAAAAGCTCTCTAGGTTTGGGTATTCATTTCACAAGAAAATCAGGTATGATTCTTGATGCTTATTCTGATGCTGATTGGGCAAAATGTGTTGTCACTAGAAGGTCAGTGACTGGGTATTGTGTGTTTATTAATGGAAACTTGGTTTCCTGGAAAAGCAAAAAGCAAAACATTATCTCTAAGTCTTCTACTAAGGCATAGTATAGAGCTCTTGCCTCAGTAACCAGTGAAGTGATTTGGGTTCTCAAACTCTTAAAAGATTTGCAGGTTGAGAACCTACTTCCAGTCACTCTTCACTGTGGCAGTAACTCAGCTATTAAAATAGCTGCCAACCCAGTTTTTCATGAAAGAACTAAACATCTTGAAATTGACCTTCACTTTGTGAGGGAAATTTTTTTTGAGTGGTGTGACTAAAACTGCTAAAGTAGAATCTGCAAATCAAATTGCAAATATCTTTACCAAAGGGTTGGACATAGAATTGCACCAAGAGTTTGTCAAAGAACTTGGCATGATAAACTTATATGGGTTGTCAGATTAAGGGGGGATGCTAAATTTATAAAACCTAATCTAACAACCCATAATTGTTGAAGGACTTATTATGTTTATTTAAATGTGCAGGGGGATTTTGTGCTATTCTTGGAATGTTGTTGTTGGACTGGACCCAAGCCCATGAGACAAGCCCATAGCCATAACGGCTCTTTAGGCCCTTTAGGGTTAGTATAGGGAGGAGCGTATCATTCTTGTTTGTATCGCTTATTTGTAACTGTGCTTTTTTATAAAAACACACAACGCTCTCTCTCTCTTGTTTTGATCTCAAATCCTAGTTTAATCTTGTCTTATTTTTATTGTTTTGATTGAAAAACTATTATCATGTTTTCTACACTATGTGTACTTTGATCTTATTTAAGATTTTGTATAATTGTTATGAACTTTATAAACCTTCAATAATTTAAGCCAAAAACCAAACATCCCGCAATCTCTAAACGTCGTCGTTGCACTCAAAGCGTCATCATTTGATCCGGTTCCACTCACAATGGGTCCAAAATAACGTCGTTTTGCGTTTTGTGGGAAAAGATAATATGTATTATATATATCAACCGGCAATACACGACAATTTATTATTAATCATATGAAATAGCTTTAGATTTTATAAAAAGCTAAAAGTCGTACTGAATTTCCATCCAGGCCGACATCCACGTTACTCGTGTGTTTGATACTTTCAACCACTTTATAACCAGTTTACTCCGCAAGTGTTATAGCATACTATTGTATAAAAAAGACATTGTTATGTTTGGTAAAAACCGTTTAAAACATTTTCAAAACTATTAGTTTTTTGTTAAAAAATAATTTAATAGCTCTGTTTGTCATAACAATTTTTTAGAGATGTTAACTTTTAATTTTAAACAAGTATCTTTTAAATAAAAATATGGTTTATAAATTTTTTTAAATTGTTAAGAGCTAGTAAGTTGTAAATTACTAAAATACCCTCCAATCATATTATAATTTATTTAAATATACTTTTTTAAAAATATTTTATATCTTAATTTTATAATCAACAACTAATATATCATACTATTTTATTAAAAAATACAACTGTAGCTTATGTTAACAATTTTTTAATAACAACTTATAATTTACTGTTAACAGCTTACAACTTTTCGTTAACAACTTATTTTGCCAAACATAACCATATTATATGAACCGGCAAAACCCGACAAGTGTTATAGCATACTACCATATAGAAAAGACATATATGAACCGGTATTGATTATAAGAAATATATATGTTCCTTTAAAGTTAAAAGTATTGTTGTAGTGTAGTGAATGTTCATACATGCCGTCATGCCGACATACACAGTTACTTGTATGTAGGGTACGCTTGGTTCACATACTGATTCTTACTACGATACTTAGAAGTTGAAACACTGTAGTAAATTAGTACTGTAACATATAACAGCAATTAACCATCGCAATTCACATTTCACACCACAAACATTTTTACCTTTTATTTGTTCTCATGCATTGATTTCTTTGATTATTTCAAGTGGACTATAATCTCCACATTAAAGACATATTCTTGGATATAAACCTCCATTTGGAACCTTCAAAATAAAACTATGTTGACTTAGACCCTAATCAAGATTTATATAATTCCTAAATTGCTATATATATTGCTTCAAGTCTTTAACTAAATGAAAACACCATCATATCATCACTCACTACAACATTCGCGCCCTACCCCAACGATATTTTTGGTGTTTCCCCAGCGACATGTCGCTGGGGAAGTATATCCCCAGCGACATGTCGCTGGGATATATTCGCTGGGGTACGCTAGTTGTTAAAAGTATCCCCAGCGACTTCCCCCAGCGACACGTGGGCCCCACAGACTTTTCCTGGAAGAACAGATGCCACGGTCCCCAGCGACATGTCGCTGGGGAAAATCCTTATTAAATAAAAAAAATTAAGTTAAACATAACCATTTTAGCTAATTACAAATTTTCCCCAGCGACAAGTCGCTGGGGAAAATTTCCTTTCATTTGACTTGTCAACGCGTTGCCGTTGACTTGTCAACGCTTTCCAAAGTTTCCCCAGCGACATGTCGCTGGGGAAACTCTTGATACGTTTGACTTGTCAACGATTTGCGTTTGACTTGTCAACGAATAACCAACGTTTCCCCAGCGACATGTCGCTGGGGAAGAGTCTGCAGGTTTTTTTTTAAAATTGCCTGCACAACAGGCGTTTTCCAGATTTTTTCCGGAAAAAATCTACCAAAACCTGTATTTGCTCACCAAAAGACACATATAAAGTAAACTTGAAATACAAATCAACACAAACGCGGAATAAGTTCAAACTTGCACCAAAATATAATATAACGTTCTAATGATCACATGGATACTAGGAATAAGTCGGGATAGTTAAGGATACTAGGGAAACAAGCGTTCTAATTTAGGATAATAGGGAAACAAGTCAAGATGAACATAAAGAAACTATGTACCATACTAACAAACACATATATGACACGACTAGCTCGCGTCATCGCCACCCTCCCGATCCTCAGCATCATCACCCGGGCGACTCCCGCTCCCGCTGGCACCAGCATCATCACCCGGGCGACTCCCACTCCCGCTGGCACCACCACTCTCATATGCGGCAAAAAGATCGCCATACCTGGGGTCGTTTCTGAACAAGCCCATCATGAAATCAACATCCCGATCCCGACGAGTCTCAGGGGGTGGTGGCGAAAAGCACGGGGGAGTACTGGTGTATCCCGGCAATACCATACCCACGCCAGGATGGTGGCCGCGAAACTTGCCTCCTCGCACCATCCTGTTGATCTCGGCAGTGGTGTGCTCACCAGTCGCCTCTAGCTCCCTCATCTGATCCTGTGTGGTGACAATAACACAAGATAGTAAATATATTAGTCGGGTTGCTAGATTATTAATCAATGATTCATTAAAGTGTGTTTTGAAAAGAATACTTACATACAACTGGAGAGACTGCTCATCTATAAATACACCATCTGAATTCGTATGCAGACGATAGAACATGTCGATCTCTGTAGGCTCCTGTTGGGTTTCGGACGCCTTTTGCTGTACATACACACGTAAGTAAGATCAATCTAATTAAATGCGGCAATAATAATATGTATGTAAAATAAATAATGATAATAATAAAATAATAAAAATAAAAAACAATAATAATAATAAAAAAAAATAAAAAAAACCATAATAATGTAAAATCAATAATAATAATAATAATAATTATTATTATTACCATGAGATGTCGAGTGCGAGGGATCGACCGAGAACCATGTCGGGAGACAAGTGTTGCCTTGGACCGATTTTGGCTGTTTGTTGAGGATCGCTTCATGTTAGCTTCGTCAGTCCAAAACTCTATCTGTTTCTCCCACACTTCAGGTGTGTGCTCGTCGGGTCTGTTCCGCCTAATTTGATCCAAATCGTATTCTCCAGTCTCGGGGTCTTTTACACAATAATCTCGCTTCAGACTAGCCTTGTTGGTGTTGTATGATTTTTGTAGCTGTGCATTAATGGTATCATAAATACTCTTCCACCGAGGGGTGTTCACGTACGGCGTGAGATCATAACTTTTCTGCAATCAAATACAACACATTGAAAACAGAGTTAGAAATATAATTTATATATTTATTTAAATTCGTTTATTTATTTATATGATATAAATAAATAAACGAATTTAAATGAATATACACAATACAACACATTGAAAACAGAGTTAGAAATATAATTTATATATTTATTTAAATTCGTTTATTTATTTATATGATATAAATAAATAAACGAATTTAAATGAATATACACAATACAACACATTGAAAACAGAGTTAGAAATATAATTTATATATTTATTTAAATTTTTTTATTTATTTATATGATATAAATAAATAAATAAATTTAAATAAATATACACAATACAACACATTGAAAACAGAGTTAGAAATATAATTTATATATTTATTTAAATTCGTTTATTTATTTATATGATATAAATAAATAAACGAATTTAAATAAATATACACAATACAACACATTAAAAACGGAGTTAGCAATATAATTTATATATTTATTTAAATTTGTTTATTTATTTATATGATATAAATAAAAAAACAAATTTAAATAAATATATACAATTAAATAAATGAACACGATAATTAAATAAATATAAAATGATAACTTACCCCAATAGCTGCCCGGGCCGCCGCCTTGTACCCTTCGGGGACCTTGCTCCACGAAGGGTAATACAAAGGTATTTCCCTAAAGACACACCCGAATAAGTTTCCCCAATGATCTGCGTAGGGGCCGACAAGTATAACAAGGTTACCTCTACCGGGTACAAAGTCGATCTCGACCGGCCGGTTTTGATTCTCGGCCACCGCATCCAGTAATTTCAGGCAGCGGGTCTTCTCCCGGGTATTCTGCCTGCCGGATCTCCTCCCGCCCAAATTGGACTTTTTCTTTCCTTTTCCTGCAAAATCAAGTGAGTGATAAAGTCATAAAAGTTAAGGCAAACAAGTTAAATATGTGTATCAAATTTGTATTACAATAATCCAGAAATTCTTACCCCGGTTGACGAAGCAACCCCCGCAATCGAATGATGGAGGACGTGGACGTGAAGGATCCTCGCCACCACCGTCCCCGCCGTGGCCCCGTGCAACATCAGTCATCTGTATACAGGTACAATTAGCATAACATGTAGAAATTCATGAACAAAATAATACAAGCATGCACAAATGTAAATATCAAAATAAATTTACACATTTAAACAATCCACAACAATTTCATTAACTTCGGACGGGTTTTCTATAGGTTGATCAATTTCAGACGAGAATTTTCTGAAATTAATCGCTAAAATCCTAAAACATTCCTAAGGTTTAATTCAATAAAACATTTATATCAAACAACTTATTCTGATAAGTTTTATCAGAATAAGTTGTTTTCAAACAGCTTATCCTGATAAGCTTATCAGGATAAGCTGTTTGAAAACAGCTGGATAAGCTGTTTTCAAACAGATTATTCCGATAAGCTTATCGGGATAAACTGTATTCAAACAACTTATCCTGATAAGCTTATCAGGATAAGCTGTTTGAAAACAGTTTATTCGGATAAGCTGATCAGGATAAACTGTTTGAAAACAGCTTATCCTGATAAGCTTACCAGAATAAGCTGTTTTCAAACAGCTTATTCCGCTAAGCTTATCGGGATAAGCTGTTTCAAACAGCTTATCCTGATAAGCTTATCAGAATAAGCTGTTTTCAAACAGCTTATTCCGCTAAGCTTATCGGGATAAGCTGTTTCAAACAGCTTATCCTGATAAGCTTATCAGGATAAGCTGTTTGAAGCAGCTTATCCCGATAAGCTTAGCGGAATAAGATGTTTGAAAACAGCTTATTCTGATAAGCTTATCAGAAAAAGCTGTTCTCATAAGCTTATACGAATAAGCTGTTGGAAAACAGCTTATATCAAAATAAAGTGTTCTCTTCGGTTAGGCATCATATATAAGGAGTGTTTGGATTTAAATTTAACACAAGAAAATAACATTTTTAAATCCCCAACGACATGTCGCTGGGGAAACCAAACGAAATTTTTTTATATAAAATATACCTTCCCGCTGCTTGCCGCTGCTACAGTTGCCTACCGCTGTCTGCCGCCGCCTACCGCTACCTACGCTGCCTACTGCCGCCTACCACTTCCTACGCTGCCTACCGCTACCTACGCTGCCTACTACTACTGCTACCTACGCTGCCTACCCCGCTGAAATTATATAAAAATTAATTTTAATTATATAAAAATGAATTTTAATTATTATAAATAACTCAATTAAGAAAAATACACCTTTAATTAACAGAAAAAATAAATCCACCACCACAAACTTGTTAATAGAATTATCAATTAGAGAGAAAAGAGGGTGATGTGGTGGTGGTGGTGGTGATGATGTTCGGTGGTAGTGTGCTGGCGGCGATGTTGGTGGTGATTCTTGGTAGGTTATGTTGGGGGGATGGCTGGTGAAGACATTCTGGTGGTGGTGTGAATGGTGGTGATGATTGGTGGTGATGAATGGTGGTGATGATTCTTGGTGGGTTATGTGGTGGGGATGGAGGAGATGAATGGTGGTGATGATTCTTGGTGGTAGTGGTGATGAATGATGATTTGGTGGTAGTGGTGATGATTGTTGGTGAGTTTGTTCGCAGGTTTGGTGAGTTTGTTCGCAGGTTTGAGAGAATGATTTGGTGTGGGGAGATAAGTGATGTTTCTGTAAATCGAATAAGGATAAGGTCTGGTCAAAAGTTTCCCCATCGACATGTCGCTGGGGAAACTTTCCTTTTCTTGACGAACGTTTCCCCAGCGACATGTCGCTGGGGAAACCTTAGACTTTGTCGTTTTGCGCAGCTGGTTTAATAAACGTTAGCAATTAACGAACTTTCCCCAGCGACATGTCGCTGGGGAAAATTGTGTTTTGTCGCTTTGTGAAAGAAGCGCGTTAATGAAAATTTTTGGAGGGATTTCTAAAATTGGTCAACGAAACTTACCCCAGCGACATGTCGCTGGGGAAACCAATTATTTTATATGCTTTTAAATGATTAATAATAATAATTTTATATATTTGTATATTTTAATTTTATATAATTAAAAATAATAATTTTATATATTTGTATATTTTACTTTTATATAATTAAAAATAATAATTTTATATATTTGTATATTTTACTTTTATATAATTAAAAATAATAATTTTATATATTTGTATATTTTACTTTTATATAATTAAAAATAATAATTTTATATATTTGTATATTTTACTTTTATATAATTAAAAATAATAATTTTATATATTTGTATATTTTACTTTTATATAATTAAAAATAATTAGTTTTATATAATTGTATATTTTTTATATAAGATATTTATGTAAATTAGTTTTAAATGATTGATAATAATACGTTTTATATAATTATATATTTATATAATAAGTTTGATTGATAATAATACGTTTTATATAATTATATATTTATATAAAAATTATATATTTAACAATTTATGATATTTACTTTTAAATGATTAATAATAATAATTTTATATAATTGTATTATTATAATTTTATATAATTAAAAATAATAAGTTTTATATAATTGTATATTTTACTTTTATATAATTAAAAATAATAAGTGATTAATAGAGTTCATCATTATAGGTTCAATGTATTAGATACGTTTCATCATTAAAGGTTCAATGTATTAGATAGGGTTCAACATTATAGGTTCAATGTATTAGATATGGTTCATCATTATAGGTTCAATGTATTAGATAGGGTTCAACATTATAGGTTCAATGTATTAGATAGGGTTCATCATTATAGGTTCAATGTATTAGATAGGGTTCAACATTATAGGTTCAATGTATTAGATAGGGTTCAACATTATAGGTTCAATGTATTAGATAGGGTACATCATTATAGGTTCAATGTATTAGATAGGGTTCAACATTATAGGTTCAATGTATTAGATAGGGTTCATCATTATAGGTTTAATGTATAAGATAGGGTTCATCATTATAGGTTCAATGTATTAGATAGGATTCATCATTATAGGTTCAATGTATTAGATAGGGTTCAACATTATAGGTTCAATGTATTAGATAGGGTTCAACATTATAGGTTCAATGTATTAGATAGGGTTCATCATTATAGGTTCAACGTATTAGATAGGGTTCATCATTATAGGTTCAATGTATTAGATAGGGTTCAACATTATAGGTTCAATGTATTAGATACGTTTCATCATTAAAGGTTCAATGTATTAGATAGGGTTCATCATTATAGGTTCAATGTATTAGATAGGGTTCAACATTATAGGTTCAATGTATTAGATTGGGTTCAACATTATAGGTTCAATGTATTAGATAGGGTTCATCATTATAGGTTCAATGTATTAGATAGGGTTCATCATTATAGGTTTAATGTATTAGATAGGGTTCAACATTATATGTTCAATGTATTAGATAGGGTTCATCATTATAGGTTCAATGTATTAGATAGGGTTCAATATTATAGGTTCAATGTATTAGATAGGGTTCATCATTATAGGTTCAATGTATTAGATAGGGTTCAACATTATAGGTTGAATGTATTAGATACGTTTCATCATTAAAGGTTCAATGTATTAGATAGGGTTCAACATTATAGGTTCAATGTATTAGATATGGTTCATCATTATAGGTTCAATGTATTAGATAGGGTTCAACATTATAGGTTCAATGTATTAGATAGGGTTCATCATTATAGGTTCAATGTATTAGATAGGGTTCAACATTATAGGTTCAATGTATTAGATAGGGTTCAACATTATAGGTTCAATGTATTAGATAGGGTTCATCATTATAGGTTCAATGTATTAGATAGGGTTCAACATTATAGGTTCAATGTATTAGATAGGGTTCAACATTATAGGTTCAATGTATTAGATAGGGTTCAACATTATAGGTTCAGTGTATTAGATAGGGTTCATCATTATAGGTTCAATGTATTAGATAGGGTTCAACATTATTGGTTCAATGTATTAGATAGGGTTCATCATTATAGGTTCAATGTAATAGATAGGGTTCATCATTATAGGTTCAATATATTAGATAGGGTTCATCATTATAGGTTCAATGTATTAGATAGGGTTCAATATTATAGGTTCAATGTATTAGATAGGGTTCAACATTATAGGTTCAATGTATTAGATAGGGTTCATCATTATAGGTTCAATGTATTAGATAGGGTTCATCATTATAGGTTCAATGTATTAGATAGGGTTCATCATTATAGGTTCAATGTATTAGATAGGGTTCAACATTATAGGTTCAATGTATTAGATACGTTTCATCATTATAGGTTCAATGTATTAGATAGGGTTCATCATTATAGGTTCAATGTATTAGATAGGGTTCATCATTATAGGTTCAATGTATTAGATAGGGTTCAACATTATAGGTTCAATGTATTAGATAGGGTTCAACATTATAGGTTCAATGTATTAGATAGGGTTCATCATTATAGGTTCAATGTATTAGATAGGGTTCATCATTATAGGTTCAATGTATTAGATAGGGTTCAACATTATAGGTTCAATGTATTAGATACGTTTCATCATTAAAGGTTCAATGTATTAGATAGGGTTCATCATTATAGGTTCAATGTATTAGATAGGGTTCAACATTATAGGTTCAATGTATTAGATAGGGTTCAACATTATAGGTTCAATGTATTAGATAGGGTTCATCATTATAGGTTCAATGTATTAGATAGGGTTCATCATTATAGGTTCAATGTATTAGATAGGGTTCAACATTATAGGTTCAATGTATTAGATAGGGTTCATCATTATAGGTTCAATGTATTAGATAGGGTTCAACATTATAGGTTCAATGTATTAGATAGGGTTCATCATTATAGGTTCAATGTATTAGATAGGGTTCAACATTATAGGTTCAATGTATTAGATACGTTTCATCATTAAAGGTTCAATGTATTAGATAGGGTTCAACATTATAGGTTCAATGTATTAGATATGGTTCATCATTATAGGTTCAATGTATTAGATAGGGTTCAACATTATAGGTTCAATGTATTAGATAGGGTTCATCATTATAGGTTCAATGTATTAGATAGGGTTCAACATTATAGGTCTAAAATTGGTCAACGAAACTTACCCCAGCGACATGTCGCTGGGGAAACCAATTATTTTATATGCTTTTAAATGATTAATAATAATAATTTTATATATTTGTATATTTTAATTTTATATAATTAAAAATAATAATTTTATATATTTGTATATTTTACTTTTATATAATTAAAAATAATAATTTTATATATTTGTATATTTTACTTTTATATAATTAAAAATAATAATTTTATATATTTGTATATTTTACTTTTATATAATTAAAAATAATAATTTTATATATTTGTATATTTTACTTTTATATAATTAAAAATAATAATTTTATATATTTGTATATTTTACTTTTATATAATTAAAAATAATTAGTTTTATATAATTGTATATTTTTTATATAAGATATTTATGTAAATTAGTTTTAAATGATTGATAATAATACGTTTTATATAATTATATATTTATATAATAAGTTTGATTGATAATAATACGTTTTATATAATTATATATTTATATAAAAATTATATATTTAACAATTTATGATATTTACTTTTAAATGATTAATAATAATAATTTTATATAATTGTATTATTATAATTTTATATAATTAAAAATAATAAGTTTTATATAATTGTATATTTTACTTTTATATAATTAAAAATAATAAGTGATTAATAGAGTTCATCATTATAGGTTCAATGTATTAGATACGTTTCATCATTAAAGGTTCAATGTATTAGATAGGGTTCAACATTATAGGTTCAATGTATTAGATATGGTTCATCATTATAGGTTCAATGTATTAGATAGGGTTCAACATTATAGGTTCAATGTATTAGATAGGGTTCATCATTATAGGTTCAATGTATTAGATAGGGTTCAACATTATAGGTTCAATGTATTAGATAGGGTTCAACATTATAGGTTCAATGTATTAGATAGGGTACATCATTATAGGTTCAATGTATTAGATAGGGTTCAACATTATAGGTTCAATGTATTAGATAGGGTTCATCATTATAGGTTTAATGTATAAGATAGGGTTCATCATTATAGGTTCAATGTATTAGATAGGATTCATCATTATAGGTTCAATGTATTAGATAGGGTTCAACATTATAGGTTCAATGTATTAGATAGGGTTCAACATTATAGGTTCAATGTATTAGATAGGGTTCATCATTATAGGTTCAACGTATTAGATAGGGTTCATCATTATAGGTTCAATGTATTAGATAGGGTTCAACATTATAGGTTCAATGTATTAGATACGTTTCATCATTAAAGGTTCAATGTATTAGATAGGGTTCATCATTATAGGTTCAATGTATTAGATAGGGTTCAACATTATAGGTTCAATGTATTAGATTGGGTTCAACATTATAGGTTCAATGTATTAGATAGGGTTCATCATTATAGGTTCAATGTATTAGATAGGGTTCATCATTATAGGTTTAATGTATTAGATAGGGTTCAACATTATATGTTCAATGTATTAGATAGGGTTCATCATTATAGGTTCAATGTATTAGATAGGGTTCAATATTATAGGTTCAATGTATTAGATAGGGTTCATCATTATAGGTTCAATGTATTAGATAGGGTTCAACATTATAGGTTGAATGTATTAGATACGTTTCATCATTAAAGGTTCAATGTATTAGATAGGGTTCAACATTATAGGTTCAATGTATTAGATATGGTTCATCATTATAGGTTCAATGTATTAGATAGGGTTCAACATTATAGGTTCAATGTATTAGATAGGGTTCATCATTATAGGTTCAATGTATTAGATAGGGTTCAACATTATAGGTTCAATGTATTAGATAGGGTTCAACATTATAGGTTCAATGTATTAGATAGGGTTCATCATTATAGGTTCAATGTATTAGATAGGGTTCAACATTATAGGTTCAATGTATTAGATAGGGTTCAACATTATAGGTTCAATGTATTAGATAGGGTTCAACATTATAGGTTCAGTGTATTAGATAGGGTTCATCATTATAGGTTCAATGTATTAGATAGGGTTCAACATTATTGGTTCAATGTATTAGATAGGGTTCATCATTATAGGTTCAATGTAATAGATAGGGTTCATCATTATAGGTTCAATATATTAGATAGGGTTCATCATTATAGGTTCAATGTATTAGATAGGGTTCAATATTATAGGTTCAATGTATTAGATAGGGTTCAACATTATAGGTTCAATGTATTAGATAGGGTTCATCATTATAGGTTCAATGTATTAGATAGGGTTCATCATTATAGGTTCAATGTATTAGATAGGGTTCATCATTATAGGTTCAATGTATTAGATAGGGTTCAACATTATAGGTTCAATGTATTAGATACGTTTCATCATTATAGGTTCAATGTATTAGATAGGGTTCATCATTATAGGTTCAATGTATTAGATAGGGTTCATCATTATAGGTTCAATGTATTAGATAGGGTTCAACATTATAGGTTCAATGTATTAGATAGGGTTCAACATTATAGGTTCAATGTATTAGATAGGGTTCATCATTATAGGTTCAATGTATTAGATAGGGTTCATCATTATAGGTTCAATGTATTAGATAGGGTTCAACATTATAGGTTCAATGTATTAGATACGTTTCATCATTAAAGGTTCAATGTATTAGATAGGGTTCATCATTATAGGTTCAATGTATTAGATAGGGTTCAACATTATAGGTTCAATGTATTAGATAGGGTTCAACATTATAGGTTCAATGTATTAGATAGGGTTCATCATTATAGGTTCAATGTATTAGATAGGGTTCATCATTATAGGTTCAATGTATTAGATAGGGTTCAACATTATAGGTTCAATGTATTAGATAGGGTTCATCATTATAGGTTCAATGTATTAGATAGGGTTCAACATTATAGGTTCAATGTATTAGATAGGGTTCATCATTATAGGTTCAATGTATTAGATAGGGTTCAACATTATAGGTTCAATGTATTAGATACGTTTCATCATTAAAGGTTCAATGTATTAGATAGGGTTCAACATTATAGGTTCAATGTATTAGATATGGTTCATCATTATAGGTTCAATGTATTAGATAGGGTTCAACATTATAGGTTCAATGTATTAGATAGGGTTCATCATTATAGGTTCAATGTATTAGATAGGGTTCAACATTATAGGTTCAATGTATTAGATAGGGTTCAACATTGTAGGTTCAATGTATTAGATAGGGTTCATCATTATAGGTTCAATGTATTAGATAGGGTTCAACATTATAGGTTCAATGTATTAGATAGGGTTCATCATTATAGGTTCAATGTATTAGATAGGGTTCATCATTATAGGTTCAATGTATTAGATAGGGTTCATCATTATAGGTTCAATGTATTAGATAGGGTTCAACATTATAGGTTCAATGTATTAGATAGGGTTCAACATTATAGGTTCAATGTATTAGATAGGGTTCATCATTATAGGTTCAATGTATTAGATAGGGTTCATCATTATAGGTTCAATGTATTAGATAGGGTTCAACATTATAGGTTCAATGTATTAGATATGTTTCATCATTAAAGGTTCAATGTATTAGATAGGGTTCATCATTATAGGTTCAATGTATTAGATAGGGTTCAACATTATAGGTTCAATGTATTAGATCGGGTTCAACATTATAGGTTCAATGTATTCAATGTATTAGATAGGGTTTATCATTATAGGTTCAATGTATTAGACAGGGTTCATCATTATAGGTTCAATGTATTAGATATGGTTCAACATTATAGGTTCAATGTATTAGATAGGGTTCATCATTATAGGTTCAATGTATTAGATAGGGTTCAACATTATAGGTTCAATGTATTAGATAGGGTTCATCATTATAGGTTCAATGTATTAGATAGGGTTCGACATTATAGGTTCAATGTATTAGATATGTTTCATCATTAAAGGTTCAATGTATTAGATAGGGTTCAACATTATAGGTTCAATGTATTAGATATGGTTCATCATTATAGGTTCAATGTATTAGATAGGGTTCAACATTATAGGTTCAATGTATTAGATAGGGTTCATCATTATAGGTTCAATGTATTAGATAGGGTTCAACATTATAGGTTCAATGTATTAGATAGGGTTCAACATTATAGGTTCAATGTATTAGATAGGGTTCATCATTATAGGTTCAATGTATTAGATAGGGTTCAACATTATAGGTTCAATGTATCAGATAGGGTTCCACATTATAGGTTCTATGTATTAGATAGGGTTCAACATTATAGGTTCAATGTAATAGATAGGGTTCATCATTATAGGTTTAATGTATAAGATAGGGTTCATCATTATAGGTTCAATGTATTAGATAGGATTCATCATTATAGGTTCAATGTATTAGATAGGGTTCAACATTATAGGTTCAATGTATTAGATAGGGTTCAACATTATAGGTTCAATGTATTAGATAGGGTTCATCATTATAGGTTCAACGTATTAGATAGGGTTCATCATTATAGGTTCAATGTATTAGATAGGGTTCAACATTATAGGTTCAATGTATTAGATACGTTTCATCATTAAAGGTTCAATGTATTAGATAGGGTTCATCATTATAGGTTCAATGTATTAGATAGGGTTCAACATTATAGGTTCAATGTATTAGATTGGGTTCAACATTATAGGTTCAATGTATTAGATAGGGTTCATCATTATAGGTTCAATGTATTAGATAGGGTTCATCATTATAGGTTTAATGTATTAGATAGGGTTCAACATTATATGTTCAATGTATTAGATAGGGTTCATCATTATAGGTTCAATGTATTAGATAGGGTTCAATATTATAGGTTCAATGTATTAGATAGGGTTCATCATTATAGGTTCAATGTATTAGATAGGGTTCAACATTATAGGTTGAATGTATTAGATACGTTTCATCATTAAAGGTTCAATGTATTAGATAGGGTTCAACATTATAGGTTCAATGTATTAGATATGGTTCATCATTATAGGTTCAATGTATTAGATAGGGTTCAACATTATAGGTTCAATGTATTAGATAGGGTTCATCATTATAGGTTCAATGTATTAGATAGGGTTCAACATTATAGGTTCAATGTATTAGATAGGGTTCAACATTATAGGTTCAATGTATTAGATAGGGTTCATCATTATAGGTTCAATGTATTAGATAGGGTTCAACATTATAGGTTCAATGTATTAGATAGGGTTCAACATTATAGGTTCAATGTATTAGATAGGGTTCAACATTATAGGTTCAGTGTATTAGATAGGGTTCATCATTATAGGTTCAATGTATTAGATAGGGTTCAACATTATTGGTTCAATGTATTAGATAGGGTTCATCATTATAGGTTCAATGTAATAGATAGGGTTCATCATTATAGGTTCAATATATTAGATAGGGTTCATCATTATAGGTTCAATGTATTAGATAGGGTTCAATATTATAGGTTCAATGTATTAGATAGGGTTCAACATTATAGGTTCAATGTATTAGATAGGGTTCATCATTATAGGTTCAATGTATTAGATAGGGTTCATCATTATAGGTTCAATGTATTAGATAGGGTTCATCATTATAGGTTCAATGTATTAGATAGGGTTCAACATTATAGGTTCAATGTATTAGATACGTTTCATCATTATAGGTTCAATGTATTAGATAGGGTTCATCATTATAGGTTCAATGTATTAGATAGGGTTCATCATTATAGGTTCAATGTATTAGATAGGGTTCAACATTATAGGTTCAATGTATTAGATAGGGTTCAACATTATAGGTTCAATGTATTAGATAGGGTTCATCATTATAGGTTCAATGTATTAGATAGGGTTCATCATTATAGGTTCAATGTATTAGATAGGGTTCAACATTATAGGTTCAATGTATTAGATACGTTTCATCATTAAAGGTTCAATGTATTAGATAGGGTTCATCATTATAGGTTCAATGTATTAGATAGGGTTCAACATTATAGGTTCAATGTATTAGATAGGGTTCAACATTATAGGTTCAATGTATTAGATAGGGTTCATCATTATAGGTTCAATGTATTAGATAGGGTTCATCATTATAGGTTCAATGTATTAGATAGGGTTCAACATTATAGGTTCAATGTATTAGATAGGGTTCATCATTATAGGTTCAATGTATTAGATAGGGTTCAACATTATAGGTTCAATGTATTAGATAGGGTTCATCATTATAGGTTCAATGTATTAGATAGGGTTCAACATTATAGGTTCAATGTATTAGATACGTTTCATCATTAAAGGTTCAATGTATTAGATAGGGTTCAACATTATAGGTTCAATGTATTAGATATGGTTCATCATTATAGGTTCAATGTATTAGATAGGGTTCAACATTATAGGTTCAATGTATTAGATAGGGTTCATCATTATAGGTTCAATGTATTAGATAGGGTTCAACATTATAGGTTCAATGTATTAGATAGGGTTCAACATTGTAGGTTCAATGTATTAGATAGGGTTCATCATTATAGGTTCAATGTATTAGATAGGGTTCAACATTATAGGTTCAATGTATTAGATAGGGTTCATCATTATAGGTTCAATGTATTAGATAGGGTTCATCATTATAGGTTCAATGTATTAGATAGGGTTCATCATTATAGGTTCAATGTATTAGATAGGGTTCAACATTATAGGTTCAATGTATTAGATAGGGTTCAACATTATAGGTTCAATGTATTAGATAGGGTTCATCATTATAGGTTCAATGTATTAGATAGGGTTCATCATTATAGGTTCAATGTATTAGATAGGGTTCAACATTATAGGTTCAATGTATTAGATACGTTTCATCATTAAAGGTTCAATGTATTAGATAGGGTTCATCATTATAGGTTCAATGTATTAGATATGGTTCAACATTATAGGTTCAATGTATTAGATCGGGTTCAACATTATAGGTTCAATGTATTCAATGTATTAGATAGGGTTTATCATTATAGGTTCAATGTATTAGACAGGGTTCATCATTATAGGTTCAATGTATTAGATATGGTTCAACATTATAGGTTCAATGTATTAGATAGGGTTCATCATTATAGGTTCAATGTATTAGATAGGGTTCAACATTATAGGTTCAATGTATTAGATAGGGTTCATCATTATAGGTTCAATGTATTAGATAGGGTTCGACATTATAGGTTCAATGTATTAGATATGTTTCATCATTAAAGGTTCAATGTATTAGATAGGGTTCAACATTATAGGTTCAATGTATTAGATATGGTTCATCATTATAGGTTCAATGTATTAGATAGGGTTCAACATTATAGGTTCAATGTATTAGATAGGGTTCATCATTATAGGTTCAATGTATTAGATAGGGTTCAACATTATAGGTTCAATGTATTAGATAGGGTTCAACATTATAGGTTCAATGTATTAGATAGGGTTCATCATTATAGGTTCAATGTATTAGATAGGGTTCAACATTATAGGTTCAATGTATCAGATAGGGTTCCACATTATAGGTTCTATGTATTAGATAGGGTTCAACATTATAGGTTCAATGTATTAGATAGGGTTCATCATTATAGGTTCAATGTATTAGATAGGGTTCCACATTATAGGTTCAATGTATTAGATAGGGTTCATCATTATAGGTTCAATGTATTAGATAGGGTTCATCATTATAGGTTCAATGTATTAGATAGGGTTCATCATTATAGGTTCAATGTATTAGATAGGGTTCAACATTATAGGTTCAATGTATTAGATAGGGTTCAACATTATAGGTTCAATGTATTAGATAGGGTTCATCATTATAGGTTCAATGTATTAGATAGGGTTCATCATTATAGGTTCAATGTATTAGATAGGGTTCATCATTATAGGTTTAATGTATTATATAGGGTTCAACATTATAGGTTCAATGTATTAGATACGTTTCATCATTATAGGTTCAATGTATTAGATAGGGTTCATCATTATAGGTTCAATGTATTAGATAGGGTTCATCATTATAGGTTCAATGTATTAGATAGGGTTCATCATTATAGGTTCAATGTATTAGATATGGTTCAACATTATAGGTTCAATGTATTAGATAGGGTTCAACATTATAGGTTCAATGTATTAGATAGGGTTCATCATTATAGGTTCAATGTATTAGATAGGGTTCATCATTATAGGTTCAATGTATTAGATAGGGTTCAACATTATAGGTTCAATGTAATAGATACGTTTCATCATTAAAGGTTCAATGTATTAGATAGGGTTCATCATTATAGGTTCAATGTATTAGATAGGGTTCAACATTATAGGTTCAATGTATTAGATAGGGTTCAACATTATAGGTTCAATGTATTAGATAGGGTTCATCATTATAGGTTCAATGTATTAGATAGGGTTCATCATTATAGGTTCAATGTATTAGATAGGGTTCAACATTATAGGTTCAATGTATTAGATAGGGTTCATCATTATAGGTTCAATGTATTAGATAGGGTTCAACATTATAGGTTCAATGTATTAGATAGGGTTCATCATTATAGGTTCAATGTATTAGATAGGGTTCAACATTATAGGTTCAATGTATTAGATACGTTTCATCATTAAAGGTTCAATGTATTAGATAGGGTTCAACATTATAGGTTCAATGTATTAGATATGGTTCATCATTATAGGTTCAATGTATTAGATAGGGTTCAACATTATAGGTTCAATGTATTAGATAGGGTTCATCATTATAGGTTCAATGTATTAGATAGGGTTCAACATTATAGGTTCAATGTATTAGATAGGGTTCAACATTGTAGGTTCAATGTATTAGATAGGGTTCATCATTATAGGTTCAATGTATTAGATAGGGTTCAACATTATAGGTTCAATGTATTAGATAGGGTTCATCATTATAGGTTCAATGTATTAGATAGGGTTCATCATTATAGGTTCAATGTATTAGATAGGGTTCATCATTATAGGTCCAATGTATTAGATAGGGTTCAACATTATAGGTTCAATGTATTAGATAGGGTTCAACATTATAGGTTCAATGTATTAGATAGGGTTCATCATTATAGGTTCAATGTATTAGATAGGGTTCATCATTATAGGTTCAATGTATTAGATAGGGTTCAACATTATAGGTTCAATGTATTAGATACGTTTCATCATTAAAGGTTCAATGTATTAGATAGGGTTCATCATTATAGGTTCAATGTATTAGATAGGGTTCAACATTATAGGTTCAATGTATTAGATCGGGTTCAACATTATAGGTTCAATGTATTCAATGTATTAGATAGGGTTTATCATTATAGGTTCAATGTATTAGACAGGGTTCATCATTATAGGTTCAATGTATTAGATATGGTTCAACATTATAGGTTCAATGTATTAGATAGGGTTCATCATTATAGGTTCAATGTATTAGATAAGGTTCAACATTATAGGTTCAATGTATTAGATAGGGTTCATCATTATAGGTTCAATGTATTAGATAGGGTTCGACATTATAGGTTCAATGTATTAGATATGTTTCATCATTAAAGGTTCAATGTATTAGATAGGGTTCAACATTATAGGTTCAATGTATTAGATATGGTTCATCATTATAGGTTCAATGTATTAGATAGGGTTCAACATTATAGGTTCAATGTATTAGATAGGGTTCATCATTATAGGTTCAATGTATTAGATAGGGTTCAACATTATAGGTTCAATGTATTAGATAGGGTTCAACATTATAGGTTCAATGTATTAGATAGGGTTCATCATTATAGGTTCAATGTATTAGATAGGGTTCAACATTATAGGTTCAATGTATCAGATAGGGTTCCACATTATAGGTTCAATGTATTAGATAGGGTTCAACATTATAGGTTCAATGTATTAGATAGGGTTCATCATTATAGGTTCAATGTATTAGATAGGGTTCCACATTATAGGTTCAATGTATTAGATAGGGTTCATCATTATAGGTTCAATGTATTAGATAGGGTTCATCATTATAGGTTCAATGTATTAGATAGGGTTCATCATTATAGGTTCAATGTATTAGATAGGGTTCAACATTATAGGTTCAATGTATTAGATAGGGTTCAACATTATAGGTTCAATGTATTAGATAGGGTTCATCATTATAGGTTCAATGTATTAGATAGGGTTCATCATTATAGGTTCAATGTATTAGATAGGGTTCATCATTATAGGTTCAATGTATTATATAGGGTTCAACATTATAGGTTCAATGTATTAGATACGTTTCATCATTATAGGTTCAATGTATTAGATAGGGTTCATCATTATAGGTTCAATGTATTAGATAGGGTTCATCATTATAGGTTCAATGTATTAGATAGGGTTCAACATTATAGGTTCAATGTATTAGATAGGGTTCAACATTATAGGTTCAATGTATTAGATAGGGTTCATCATTATAGGTTCAATGTATTAGATAGGGTTCATCATTATAGGTTCAATGTATTAGATAGGGTTCAACATTATAGGTTCAATGTATTAGATACGTTTCATCATTAAAGGTTCAATGTATTAGATAGGGTTCATCATTATAGGTTCAATGTATTAGATAGGGTTCAACATTATAGGTTCAATGTATTAGATAGGGTTCAACATTATAGGTTCAATGTATTAGATAGGGTTCATCATTATAGGTTCAATGTATTAGATAGGGTTCATCATTATAGGTTCAATGTATTAGATAGGGTTCAACATTATAGGTTCAATGTATTATATAGGGTTCATCATTATAGGTTCAATGTATTAGATAGGGTTCAACATTATAGGTTCAATGTATTAGATAGGGTTCATCATTATAGGTTCAATGTATTAGATAGGGTTCAACATTATAGGTTCAATGTATTAGATACGTTTCATCATTAAAGGTTCAATGTATTAGATAGGGTTCAACATTATAGGTTCAATGTATTAGATATGGTTCATCATTATAGGTTCAATATATTAGATAGGGTTCAACATTATAGGTTCAATGTATTAGATAGGGTTCATCATTATAGGTTCAATGTATTAGATAGGGTTCAACATTATAGGTTCAATGTATTAGATAGGGTTCATCATTATAGGTTCAATGTATTAGATAGGGTTCATCATTATAGGTTCAATGTATTAGATAGGGTTTAACATTATAGGTTCAATGTATTAGATAGGGTTCATCATTATAGGTTCAATGTATTAGATAGGGTTCAACATTATAGGTTCAATGTATTAGATAGGGTTCATCATTATAGGTTCATTGTATTAGATAGGGTTCAACATTATAGGTTCAATGTATTAGATACGTTTCATCATTAAAGGTTCAATGTATTAGATAGGGTTCAACATTATAGGTTCAATGTATTAGATATGGTTCATCATTATAGGTTCAATGTATTAGATAGGGTTCAACATTATAGGTTCAATGTATTAGATAGGGTTCATCATTATAGGTTCAATGTATTAGATAGGGTTCAACATTATAGGTTCAATGTATTAGATAGGGTTCAACATTATAGGTTCAATGTATTAGATAGGGTTAATCATTATAGGTTCAATGTATTAGATAGGGTTCAACATTATAGGTTCAATATATTAGATAGGGTTCATCATTATAGGTTCAATGTATTAGATAGGGTTCATCATTATAGGTTCAATGTATTAGATAGGGTTCATCATTATAGGTTCAATGTATTAGATAGGGTTCAACATTATAGGTTCAATGTATTAGATAGGGTTCAACATTATAGGTTCAATGTATTAGATAGGGTTCATCATTATAGGTTCAATGTATTAGATAGGGTTCATCATTATAGGTTCAATGTATTAGATAGGGTTCAACATTATAGGTTCAATGTATTAGATACGTTTCATCATTAAAGGTTCAATGTATTAGATAGGGTTCATCATTATAGGTTCAATGTATTAGATAGGGTTCAACATTATAGGTTCAATGTATTAGATAGGGTTCAACATTATAGGTTCAATGTATTAGATAGGGTTTATCATTATAGGTTCAATGTATTAGACAGGGTTCATCATTATAGGTTCAATGTATTAGATAGGGTTCAACATTATAGGTTTAATGTATTAGAAAGGGTTCATCATTATAGGTTCAATGTATTAGATAGGGTTCAACATTATAGGTTCAATGTATTAGATAGGGTTCATCATTATAGGTTCAATGTATTAGATAGGGTTCGACATTATAGGTTCAATGTATTAGATATGTTTCATCATTAAAGGTTCAATGTATTAGATAGGGTTCAACATTATAGGTTCAATGTATTAGATATGGTTCATCATTATAGGTTCAATGTATTAGATAGGGTTCAACATTATAGGTTCAATGTATTAGATAGGGTTCATCATTATAGGTTCAATGTATTAGATAGGGTTCAACATTATAGGTTCAATGTATTAGATAGGGTTCAACATTATAGGTTCAATGTATTAGATAGGGTTCATCAT
The DNA here is from genome assembly GCA_025667525.1 of Glebionis coronaria. NCBI lineage: Eukaryota > Viridiplantae > Streptophyta > Magnoliopsida > Asterales > Asteraceae > Glebionis > Glebionis coronaria. The sequence continues at coordinate 536,022,445 of CM046881.1, read as the reverse complement.
TATAGGTTCAATGTATTAGATAGGGTTCAACATTATAGGTTCAATGTATTAGATAGGGTTCAACATTATAGGTTCAATGTATTAGATAGGGTTCAACATTATAGGTTCAATGTATTAGATAGGGTTCATCATTATAGGTTCAATGTATTAGATAGGGTTCTACATTATAGGTTCAATGTATTAGATAGGGTTCATTATTATAGGTTCAATGTATTAGATAGGGTTCATCATTATAGGTTCAGTGTATTAGATAGGGTTCATTATTATAGGTTCAGTGTATTAGATAGGGTTCAACATTATAGGTTCAATGTATTAGATAGGGTTCAACATTATAGGTTCAATGTATTAGATAGGGTTCATCATTATAGGTTCAATGTATTAGATAGGGTTCATCATTATAGGTTCAATGTATTAGATAGGGTTCATCATTATAGGTTCAATGTATTAGATAGGGTTCAACATTATAGGTTCAATGTATTAGATACGTTTCATCATTATAGGTTCAATGTATTAGATAGGGTTCATCATTATAGGTTCAATGTATTAGATAGGGTTCATCATTATAGGTTCAATGTATTAGATAGGGTTCAACATTATAGGTTCAATGTATTAGATAGGGTTCAACATTATAGGTTCAATGTATTAGATAGGGTTCATCATTATAGGTTCAATGTATTAGATAGGGTTCATCATTATAGGTTCAATGTATTAGATAGGGTTCAACATTATAGGTTCAATGTATTAGATACGTTTCATCATTAAAGGTTCAATGTATTAGATAGGGTTCATCATTATAGGTTCAATGTATTAGATAGGGTTCAACGTTATAGGTTCAATGTATTAGATAGGGTTCAACATTATAGGTTCAATGTATTAGATAGGGTTCATCATTATAGGTTCAATGTATTAGATAGGGTTCATCATTATAGGTTCAATGTATTAGATAGGGTTCAACATTATAGGTTCAATGTATTATATAGGGTTCATCATTATAGGTTCAATGTATTAGATAGGGTTCAACATTATAGTTTCAATGTATTAGATAGGGTTCATCATTATAGGTTCAATGTATTAGATAGGGTTCATCATTATAGGTTTAATGTATTAGATAGGGTTCAACATTATAGGTTCAATGTATTAGATAGGGTTCATCATTATAGGTTCAATGTATTAGATAGGGTTCAACATTATAGGTTCAATGTATTAGATACGTTTCATCATTAAAGGTTCAATGTATTAGATAGGGTTCAACATTATAGGTTCAATGTATTAGATATGGTTCATCATTATAGGTTCAATGTATTAGATAGGGTTCAACATTATAGGTTCAATGTATTAGATAGGGTTCATCATTATAGGTTCAATGTATTAGATAGGGTTCAACATTATAGGTTCAATGTATTAGATAGGGTTCAACATTATAGGTTCAATGTATTATATAGGGTTCATTATTATAGGTTCAATGTATTAGATAGGGTTCAACATTATAGGTTCAATATATTAGATAGGGTTCATCATTATAGGTTCAATGTATTAGATAGGGTTCATCATTATAGGTTCAATGTATTAGATAGGGTTCAACATTATAGGTTTAATGTATTAGATAGGGTTCAACATTATAGGTTCAATGTATTAGATAGGGTTCAACATTATAGGTTCAATGTATTAGATAGGGTTCATCATTATAGGTTCAATGTATTAGATAGGGTTCGACATTATAGGTTCAATGTATTAGATATGTTTCATCATTAAAGGTTCAATGTATTAGATAGGGTTCAACATTAAAGGTTCAATGTATTAGATATGGTTCATCATTATAGGTTCAATGTATTAGATAGGGTTCAACATTATAGGTTCAATGTATTAGATAGGGTTCAACATTATAGGTTCAATGTATTAGATAGGGTTTATCATTATAGGTTCAATGTATTAGACAGGGTTCATCATTATAGGTTCATTGTATAAGATAGGGTTCAACATTATAGGTTCAATGTATTAGATAGGGTTCATCATTATAGGTTCAATGTATTAGATAGGGTTCAACATTATAGGTTCAATGTATTAGATAGGGTTCAACATTATAGGTTCAATGTATTAGATAGGGTTCGACATTATAGGTTCAATGTATTAGATAGGGTTCTACATTATAGGTTCAATGTATTAGATAGGGTTCATTATTATAGGTTCAATGTATTAGATAGGGTTCATCATTATAGGTTCAATGTATTAGATAGGGTTCATCATTATAGGTTCAATGTATTAGATAGGGTTCATCATTATAGGTTCAATGTATTAGATAGGGTTCAACATTATAGGTTCAATGTATTAGATAGGGTTCATCATTATAGGTTCAATGTATTAGATAGGGTTCATCATTATAGGTTCAATGTATTAGATAGGGTTCAACATTATAGGTTCAATGTATTAGATAGGGTTCAACATTATAGGTTCAATGTATTAGATAGGGTTCAACATTATAGGTTCAATGTATTAGATAGGGTTCATCATTATAGGTTCAATGTATTAGATAGGGTTCATCATTATAGGTTCAATGTATTAGATAGGGTTCAACATTATAGGTTCAATGTATTAGATAGGGTTCAACATTATAGGTTCAATGTATTAGATAGGGTTCATCATTATAGGTTCAATGTATTAGATAGGGTTCATCATTATAGGTTCAATGTATTAGATAGGGTTCAACATTATAGGTTCAATGTATTAGATAGGGTTTATCATTATAGGTTCAATGTATTAGATAGGGTTCATCATTATAGGTTCAATGTATTAGATAGGGTTCATCATTATAGGTTCAATGTATTAGATAGGGTTCAACATTATAGGTTCAATGTATTAGATACGTTTCATCATTATAGGTTCAATGTATTAGATAGGGTTCATCATTATAGGTTCAATGTATTAGATAGGGTTCAACATTATAGGTTCAATGTATTATATAGGGTTCATCATTATAGGTTCAATGTATTAGATAGGGTTCAACATTATAGTTTCAATGTATTAGATAGGGTTCATCATTATAGGTTCAATGTATTAGATAGGGTTCATCATTATAGGTTCAATGTATTAGATAGGGTTCAACATTATAGGTTCAATGTATTAGATACGTTTCATCATTATAGGTTCAATGTATTAGATAGGGTTCATCATTATAGGTTCAATGTATTAGATACGTTTCATCATTATAGGTTCAATGTATTAGATAGGGTTCAACATTATAGGTTCAATGTATTAGATATGGTTCATCATTATAGGTTCAATGTATTAGATAGGGTTCAACATTATAGGTTCAATGTATTAGATAGGGTTCATCATTATAGGTTCAATGTATTAGATAGGGTTCAACATTATAGGTTCAATGTATTAGATAGGGTTCAACATTATAGGTTCAATGTATTATATAGGGTTCATTATTATAGGTTCAATGTATTAGATAGGGTTCAACATTATAGGTTCAATATATTAGATAGGGTTCATCATTATAGGTTCAATGTATTAGATAGGGTTCATCATTATAGGTTCAATGTATTAGATAGGGTTCATCATTATAGGTTCAATGTATTAGATAGGGTTCAACATTATAGGTTCAATGTATTAGACAGGGTTCAACATTATAGGTTCAATGTATTAGATAGGGTTCATCATTATAGGTTCAATGTATTAGATAGGGTTCAACATTATAAGTTCAATATATTAGATAGGGTTCATCATTATAGGTTCAATGTATTAGATAGGGTTCATCATTAAAGGTTCAATGTATTAGATAGGGTTCATCATTATAGGTTTAATGTATTAGATAGGGTTCAACATTATAGGTTCAATGTATTAGATAGGGTTCAACATTATAGGTTCAATGTATTAGATAGGGTTTATCATTATAGGTTCAATGTATTAGACAGGGTTCATCATTATAGGTTCATTGTATAAGATAGGGTTCAACATTATAGGTTCAATGTATTAGATAGGGTTCATCATTATAGGTTCAATGTATTAGATAGGGTTCAACATTATAGGTTCAATGTATTAGATAGGGTTCATCATTATAGGTTCAATGTATTAGATAGGGTTCGACATTATAGGTTCAATGTATTAGATATGTTTCATCATTATAGGTTCAATGTATTAGACAGGGTTCATCGTTATAGGTTCATTGTATAAGATAGGGTTCAACATTATAGGTTCAATGTATTAGATAGGGTTCATCATTATAGGTTCAATGTATTAGATAGGGTTCAACATTATAGGTTCAATGTATTAGATAGGGTTCATCATTATAGGTTCAATGTATTAGATAGGGTTCGACATTATAGGTTCAATGTATTAGATATGTTTCATCATTAAAGGTTCAATGTATTAGATAGGGTTCAACATTATAGGTTCAATGTATTAGATAGGGTTCAACATTATAGGTTCAATGTATTAGATAGGGTTCAACATTATAGGTTCAATGTATTAGATAGGGTTCATCATTATAGGTTCAATGTATTAGATAGGGTTCAACATTATAGGTTCAATGTATTAGATAGGGTTCAACATTATAGGTTCAATGTATTAGATAGGGTTCATCATTATAGGTTCAATGTATTAGATAGGGTTCAACATTATAGGTTCAATGTATTAGATAGGGTTCAACATTATAGGTTCAATGTATTAGATAGGGTTCAACATTATAGGTTCAATGTATTAGATAGGGTTCATCATTATAGGTTCAATGTATTAGATAGGGTTCCACATTATAGGTTCAATGTATTAGATAGGGTTCATCATTATAGGTTCAATGTATTAGATAGGGTTCATCATTATAGGTTCAATGTATTAGATAGGGTTCATCATTATAGGTTCAATGTGTTAGATAAGGTTCAACATTATAGGTTCAATGTATTAGATAGGGTTCAACATTATAGGTTCAATGTATTAGATAGGGTTTATCATTATAGGTTCAATGTATTAGATAGGGTTCATCATTATAGGTTCAATGTATTAGATAGGGTTCATCATTATAGGTTCAATGTATTAGATAGGGTTCAACATTATAGGTTCAATGTATTAGATACGTTTCATCATTATAGGTTCAATGTATTAGATAGGGTTCATCATTATAGGTTCAATGTATTAGATAGGGTTCATCATTATAGGTTCAATGTAATAGATAGGGTTCAACATTATAGGTTCAATGTATTAGATAGGGTTCAACATTATAGGTTCAATGTATTAGATAGGTTTCATCATTATAGGTTCAATGTATTAGATAGGGTTCATCATTATAGGTTCAATGTATTAGATAGGGTTCAACATTATAGGTTCAATGTATTAGATAGGGTTCATCATTATAGGTTCAATGTATTAGATAGGGTTCAACATTATAGGTTCAATGTATTAGATAGGTTTCATCATTATAGGTTCAATGTATTAGATAGGGTTCAACATTATAGGTTCAATGTATTAGATATGGTTCATCATTATAGGTTCAATGTATTAGATAGGGTTCAACATTATAGGTTCAATGTATTAGATAGGGTTCATCATTATAGGTTCAATGTATTAGATAGGGTTCAACATTATAGGTTCAATGTATTAGATAGGGTTCAACATTATAGGTTCAATGTATTAGATAGGGTTCATCATTATAGGTTCAATGTATTAGATAGGGTTCAACATTATAGGTTCAATATATTAGATAGGGTTCATCATTATAGGTTCAATGTATTAGATAGGGTTCATCATTATAGGTTCAATGTATTAGATAGGGTTCATCATTATAGGTTTAATGTATTAGATAGGGTTCAACATTATAGGTTCAATGTATTAGATAGGGTTCAACATTATAGGTTCAATGTATTAGATAGGGTTCATCATTATAGGTTCAATGTATTAGATAGGGTTCATCATTATAGGTTCAATGTATTAGATAGGGTTCAACATTATAGGTTCAATGTATTAGATACGTTTCATCATTAAAGGTTCAATGTATTAGATAGGGTTCATCATTATAGGTTCAATGTATTAGATAGGGTTCAACATTATAGGTTCAATGTATTAGATAGGGTTCAACATTATAGGTTCAATGTATTAGATAGGGTTTATCATTATAGGTTCAATGTATTAGACAGGGTTCATCGTTATAGGTTCATTGTATAAGATAGGGTTCAACATTATAGGTTCAATGTATTAGATAGGGTTCATCATTATAGGTTCAATGTATTAGATAGGGTTCAACATTATAGGTTCAATGTATTAGATAGGGTTCATCATTATAGGTTCAATGTATTAGATAGGGTTCGACATTATAGGTTCAATGTATTAGATATGTTTCATCATTAAAGGTTCAATGTATTAGATAGGGTTCAACATTATAGGTTCAATGTATTAGATATGGTTCATCATTATAGGTTCAATGTATTAGATAGGGTTCAACATTATAGGTTCAATGTATTAGATTGGGTTCATCATTATAGGTTCAATGTATTAGATAGGGTTCAACATTATAGGTTCAATGTATTAGATAGGGTTCAACATTATAGGTTCAATGTATTAGATAGGGTTCATCATTATAGGTTCAATGTATTAGATAGGGTTCAACATTATAGGTTCAATGTATTAGATAGGGTTCAACATTATAGGTTCAATGTATTAGATAGGGTTCAACATTATAGGTTCAATGTATTAGATAGGGTTCATCATTATAGGTTCAATGTATTAGATAGGGTTCCACATTATAGGTTCAATGTATTAGATAGGGTTCATCATTATAGGTTCAATGTATTAGATAGGGTTCATCATTATAGGTTCAATGTATTAGATAGGGTTCATCATTATAGGTTCAATGTGTTAGATAAGGTTCAACATTATAGGTTCAATGTATTAGATAGGGTTCAACATTATAGGTTCAATGTATTAGATAGGGTTTATCATTATAGGTTCAATGTATTAGATAGGGTTCATCATTATAGGTTCAATGTATTAGATAGGGTTCATCATTATAGGTTCAATGTATTAGATAGGGTTCAACATTATAGGTTCAATGTATTAGATACGTTTCATCATTATAGGTTCAATGTATTAGATAGGGTTCATCATTATAGGTTCAATGTATTAGATAGGGTTCATCATTATAGGTTCAATGTAATAGATAGGGTTCAACATTATAGGTTCAATGTATTAGATAGGGTTCAACATTATAGGTTCAATGTATTAGATAGGTTTCATCATTATAGGTTCAATGTATTAGATAGGGTTCATCATTATAGGTTCAATGTATTAGATAGGGTTCAACATTATAGGTTCAATGTATTAGATACGTTTCATCATTAAAGGTTCAATGTATTAGATAGGGTTCATCATTATAGGTTCAATGTATTAGATAGGGTTCAACATTATAGGTTCAATGTATTAGATAGGGTTCAACATTATAGGTTCAATGTATTAGATAGGGTTCATCATTTTAGGTTCAATGTATTAGATAGGGTTCATCATTATAGGTTCAATGTATTAGATAGGGTTCAACATTATAGGTTCAATGTATTATATAGGGTTCATCATTATAGGTTCAATGTATTAGATAGGGTTCAACATTATAGGTTCAATGTATTAGATAGGTTTCATCATTATAGGTTCAATGTATTAGATAGGGTTCAACATTATAGGTTCAATGTATTAGATACGTTTCATCATTAAAGGTTCAATGTATTAGATAGGGTTCAACATTATAGGTTCAATGTATTAGATATGGTTCATCATTATAGGTTCAATATATTAGATAGGGTTCAACATTATAGGTTCAATGTATTAGATAGGGTTCATCATTATAGGTTCAATGTATTAGATAAGGTTCAACATTATAGGTTCAATGTATTAGATAGGGTTCATCATTATAGGTTTAATGTATTAGATAGGGTTCAACATTATAGGTTCAATGTATTAGATATGTTTCATCATTAAAGATTCAATGTATTAGATAGGGTTCAACATTATAGGTTCAATGTATTAGATATGGTTCATCATTATAGGTTCAATGTATTAGATAGGGTTCAACATTATAGGTTCAATGTATTAGATAGGGTTCATCATTATAGGTTCAATGTATTAGATAGGGTTCAACATTATAGGTTCAATGTATTAGATAGGGTTCAACATTATAGGTTCAATGTATTAGATAGGGTTCATCATTATAGGTTCAATGTATTAGATATGGTTCAACATTATAGGTTCAATGTATTAGATAGGGTTCAACATTATAGGTTCAATGTATTAGATAGGGTTCAACATTATAGGTTCAATGTATTAGATAGGGGTCATCATTATAGGTTCAATGTATTAGATAGGGTTCAACATTATAGGTTTAATGTATTAGATAGGGTTCATCATTATAGGTTCAATGTATTAGATAGGGTTCATCATTATAGGTTCAATGTATTAGATAGGGTTCATCATTATAGGTTCAATGTATTAGATAGGGTTCAACATTATAGGTTCAATGTATTAGATAGGGTTCAACATTATAGGTTCAATGTATTAGATAGGGTTCATCATTATAGGTTCAATGTATTAGATAGGGTTCATCATTATAGGTTCAATGTATTAGATAGGGTTCATCATTATAGGTTCAATGTATTAGATAGGGTTCAACATTATAGGTTCAATGTATTAGATACGTTTCATCATTATAGGTTCAATGTATTAGATAGGGTTCATCATTATAGGTTCAATGTATTAGATAGGGTTTATCCTTATAGGTTCAATGTATTAGATAGGGTTCAACATTATAGGTTCAATGTATTAGATAGGGTTCAACATTATAGGTTCAATGTATTAGATAGGGTTCATCATTATAGGTTCAATGTATTAGATAGGGTTCATCATTATAGGTTCAATGTATTAGATAGGGTTCAACATTATAGGTTCAATGTATTAGATACGTTTCATCATTAAAGGTTCAATGTATTAGATAGGGTTCATCATTATAGGTTCAATGTATTAGATAGGGTTCAACATTATAGGTTCAATGTATTAGATAGGGTTCAACATTATAGGTTCAATGTATTAGATAGGGTTCATCATTAAAGGTTCAATGTATTAGATAGGGTTCATCATTATAGGTTCAATGTATTAGATAGGGTTCAACATTATAGGTTCAATGTATTAGATAGGGTTCATCATTATAGGTTCAATGTATTAGATAGGGTTCAACATTATAGGTTCAATGTATTAGATAGGGTTCATCATTATAGGTTCAATGTATTAGATAGGGTTCAACATTATAGGTTCAATGTATTAGATACGTTTCATCATTAAAGGTTCAATGTATTAGATAGGGTTCAACATTATAGGTTCAATGTATTAGATATGGTTCATCATTATAGGTTCAATGTATTAGATAGGGTTCAACATTATAGGTTCAATGTATTAGATAGGGTTCATCATTATAGGTTCAATGTATTAGATAGGGTTCAACATTATAGGTTCAATGTATTAGATAGGGTTCAACATTATAGGTTCAATGTATTAGATAGGGTTCATAATTATAGGTTCAATGTCTTAGATAGGGTTCAATATTATAGGTTCAATGTATTAGATAGGGTTCATCATTATAGGTTCAATGTATTAGATAGGGTTCATCATTATAGGTTCAGTGTATTAGATAGGGTTCATCATTATAGGTTCAATGTATTAGATAGGGTTCAACATTATAGGTTCAATGTATTAGATAGGGTTCAACATTATAGGTTCAATGTATTAGATAGGGTTCATCATTATAGGTTCAATTTATTAGATAGGGTTCATCATTATAGGTTTAATGTATTAGATAGGGTTCAACATTATAGGTTCAATGTATTAGATACGTTTCATCATTAAAGGTTCAATGTATTAGATAGGGTTCATCATTATAGGTTCAATGTATTAGATAGGGTTCAACATTATAGGTTCAATGTATTAGATAGGGTTCAACATTATAGGTTCAATGTATTAGATAGGGTTCAACATTATAGGTTCAATGTATTAGATAGGGTTCATCATTATAGGTTCAATGTATTAGATAGGGTTCAACATTATAGGTTCAATGTATTAGATAGGGTTCATCATTATAGGTTCAATGTATTAGATAGGGTTCAACATTATAGGTTCAATGTATTAGATACGTTTCATCATTAAAGGTTCAATGTATTAGATAGGGTTCAACATTATAGGTTCAATGTATTAGATATGGTTCATCATTATAGGTTCAATGTATTAGATAGGGTTCAACATTATAGGTTCAATGTATTAGATAGGGTTCATCATTATAGGTTCAATGTATTAGATAGGGTTCAACATTATAGGTTCAATGTATTAGATAGGGTTCAACATTATAGGTTCAATGTATTAGATAGGGTTCATCATTATAGGTTCAATGTATTAGATAGGGTTCAACATTATAGGTTCAATGTATTAGATAGGGTTCAACATTATAGGTTCAATGTATTAGATAGGGTTCAACATTATAGGTTCAATGTATTAGATAGGGTTCATCATTATAGGTTCAATGTATTAGATAGGGTTCAACATTATAGGTTCAATGTATTAGATAGGGTTCATCATTATAGGTTCAATGTATTAGATAGGGTTCAACATTATAGGTTCAATGTATTAGATAGGGTTCATCATTATAGGTTTAATGTATTAGATAGGGTTCAACATTATAGGTTCAATGTATTAGATACGTTTCATCATTAAAGGTTCAATGTATTAGATAGGGTTCATCATTATAGGTTCAATGTATTAGATAGGGTTCAACATTATAGGTTCAATGTATTAGATAGGGTTCAACATTATAGGTTCAATGTATTAGATAGGGTTCAACATTATAGGTTCAATGTATTAGATAGGGTTCATCATTATAGGTTCAATGTATTAGATAGGGTTCAACATTATAGGTTCAATGTATTAGATAGGGTTCATCATTATAGGTTCAATGTATTAGATAGAGTTCAACATTATAGGTTCAATGTATTAGATACGTTTCATCATTAAAGGTTCAATGTATTAGATAGGGTTCAACATTATAGGTTCAATGTATTAGATATGGTTCATCATTATAGGTTCAATGTATTAGATAGGGTTCAACATTATAGGTTCAATGTATTAGATAGGGTTCATCATTATAGGTTCAATGTATTAGATAGGGTTCAACATTATAGGTTCAATGTATTAGATAGGGTTCAACATTATAGGTTCAATGTATTAGATAGGGTTCATCATTATAGGTTCAATGTATTAGATAGGGTTCAACATTATAGGTTCAATGTATTAGATAGGGTTCAACATTATAGGTTCAATGTATTAGATAGGGTTCAACATTATAGGTTCAATGTATTAGATAGGGTTCATCATTATAGGTTCAATGTGTTAGATAGGGTTCAACATTATAGGTTCAATGTATTAGATAGGGTTCATCATTATAGGTTCAATGTATTAGATAGGGTTCAACATTATAGGTTCAATGTATTAGATAGGGTTCATCATTATAGGTTTAATGTATTAGATAGGGTTCAACATTATAGGTTCAATGTATTAGATACGTTTCATCATTAAAGGTTCAATGTATTAGATAGGGTTCATCATTATAGGTTCAATGTATTAGATAGGGTTCAACATTATAGGTTCAATGTATTAGATAGGGTTCAACATTATAGGTTCAATGTATTAGATAGGGTTCAACATTATAGGTTCAATGTATTAGATAGGGTTCATCATTATAGGTTCAATGTATTAGATAGGGTTCAACATTATAGGTTCAATGTATTAGATAGGGTTCATCATTATAGGTTCAATGTATTAGATAGGGTTCAACATTATAGGTTCAATGTATTAGATACGTTTCATCATTAAAGGTTCAATGTATTAGATAGGGTTCATCATTATAGGTTCAATGTATTAGATAGGGTTCATCATTATAGGTTCAATGTATTAGATAGGGTTCAACATTATAGGTTCAATGTATTAGATAGGGTTCAACATTATAGGTTCAATGTATTAGATAGGTTTCATCATTATAGGTTCAATGTATTTGATAGGGTTCATCATTATAGGTTCAATGTATTAGATAGGGTTCAACATTATAGGTTCAATGTATTAGATACGTTTCATCATTAAAGGTTCAATGTATTAGATAGGGTTCATCATTATAGGTTCAATGTATTAGATAGGGTTCAACATTATAGGTTCAATGTATTAGATAGGGTTCAACATTATAGGTTCAATGTATTAGATAGGGTTCATCATTATAGGTTCAATGTATTAGATAGGGTTCATCATTATAGGTTCAATGTATTAGATAGGGTTCAACATTATAGGTTCAATGTATTATATAGGGTTCATCATTATAGGTTCAATGTATTAGATAGGGTTCAACATTATAGGTTCAATGTATTAGATAGGTTTCATCAATATAGGTTCAATGTATTAGATAGGGTTCAACATTATAGGTTCAATGTATTAGATACGTTTCATCATTAAAGGTTCATTGTATTAGATAGGGTTCAACATTATAGGTTCAATGTATTAGATATGGTTCATCATTATAGGTTCAATATATTAGATAGGGTTCAACATTATAGGTTCAATGTATTAGATAGGGTTCATCATTATAGGTTCAATGTATTAGATAAGGTTCAACATTATAGGTTCAATGTATTAGATAGGGTTCATCATTATAGGTTCAATGTATTAGATAGGGTTCAACATTATAGGTTCAATGTATTAGATATGTTTCATCATTAAAGATTCAATGTATTAGATAGGGTTCAACATTATAGGTTCAATGTATTAGATATGGTTCATCATTATAGGTTCAATGTATTAGATAGGGTTCAACATTATAGGTTCAATGTATTAGATAGGGTTCATCATTATAGGTTCAATGTATTAGATAGGGTTCAACATTATAGGTTCAATGTATTAGATAGGGTTCAACATTATAGGTTCAATGTATTAGATAGGGTTCATCATTATAGGTTCAATGTATTAGATATGGTTCAACATTATAGGTTCAATGTATTAGATAGGGTTCAACATTATAGGTTCAATGTATTAGATAGGGTTCAACATTATAGGTTCAATGTATTAGATAGGGTTCATCATTATAGGTTCAATGTATTAGATAGGGTTCAACATTATAGGTTTAATGTATTAGATAGGGTTCATCATTATAGGTTCAATGTATTAGATAGGGTTCATCATTATAGGTTCAATGTATTAGATAGGGTTCATCATTATAGGTTCAATGTATTAGATAGGGTTCAACATTATAGGTTCAATGTATTAGATAGGGTTCAACATTATAGGTTCAATGTATTAGATAGGGTTCATCATTATAGGTTCAATGTATTAGATAGGGTTCATCATTATAGGTTCAATGTATTAGATAGGGTTCATCATTATAGGTTCAATGTATTAGATAGGGTTCAACATTATAGGTTCAATGTATTAGATACGTTTCATCATTATAGGTTCAATGTATTAGATAGGGTTCATCATTATAGGTTCAATGTATTAGATAGGGTTCAACATTATAGGTTCAATGTATTAGATAGGGTTCAACATTATAGGTTTAATGTATTAGATAGGGTTCATCATTATAGGTTCAATGTATTAGATAGGGTTCATCATTATAGGTTCAATGTATTAGATAGGGTTCAACATTATAGGTTCAATGTATTAGATACGTTTCATCATTAAAGGTTCAATGTATTAGATAGGGTTCATCATTATAGGTTCAATGTATTAGATAGGGTTCAACATTATAGGTTCAATGTATTAGATAGGGTTCAACATTATAGGTTCAATGTATTAGATAGGGTTCATCATTAAAGGTTCAATGTATTAGATAGGGTTCATCATTATAGGTTCAATGTATTAGATAGGGTTCAACATTATAGGTTCAATGTATTAGATAGGGTTCATCATTATAGGTTCAATGTATTAGATAGGGTTCAACATTATAGGTTCAATGTATTAGATAGGGTTCATCATTATAGGTTCAATGTATTAGATAGGGTTCAACATTATAGGTTCAATGTATTAGATACGTTTCATCATTAAAGGTTCAATGTATTAGATAGGGTTCAACATTATAGGTTCAATGTATTAGATATGGTTCATCATTATAGGTTCAATGTATTAGATAGGGTTCAACATTATAGGTTCAATGTATTAGATAGGGTTCATCATTATAGGTTCAATGTATTAGATAGGGTTCAACATTATAGGTTCAATGTATTAGATAGGGTTAACATTATAGGTTCAATGTATTAGATAGGGTTCATCATTATAGATTCAATGTCTTAGATAGGGTTCAATATTATAGGTTCAATGTATTAGATAGGGTTCATCATTATAGGTTCAATGTATTAGATAGGGTTCATCATTATAGGTTCAGTGTATTAGATAGGGTTCATCATTATAGGTTCAATGTATTAGATAGGGTTCAACATTATAGGTTCAATGTATTAGATAGGGTTCAACATTATAGGTTCAATGTATTAGATAGGGTTCATCATTATAGGTTCAATGTATTAGATAGGGTTCATCATTATAGGTTTAATGTATTAGATAGGGTTCAACATTATAGGTTCAATGTATTAGATACGTTTCATCATTAAAGGTTCAATGTATTAGATAGGATTCATCATTATAGGTTCAATGTATTAGATAGGGTTCAACATTATAGGTTCAATGTATTAGATAGGGTTCAACATTATAGGTTCAATGTATTAGATAGGGTTCAACATTATAGGTTCAATGTATTAGATAGGGTTCATCATTATAGGTTCAATGTATTAGATAGGGTTCAACATTATAGGTTCAATGTATTAGATAGGGTTCATCATTATAGGTTCAATGTATTAGATAGGGTTCAACATTATAGGTTCAATGTATTAGATACGTTTCATCATTAAAGGTTCAATGTATTAGATAGGGTTCAACATTATAGGTTCAATGTATTAGATATGGTTCATCATTATAGGTTCAATGTATTAGATAGGGTTCAACATTATAGGTTCAATGTATTAGATAGGGTTCATCATTATAGGTTCAATGTATTAGATAGGGTTCAACATTATAGGTTCAATGTATTAGATAGGGTTCAACATTATAGGTTCAATGTATTAGATAGGGTTCATCATTATAGGTTCAATGTATTTGATAGGGTTCAACATTATAGGTTCATTGTATTAGATAGGGTTCAACATTATAGGTTCAATGTATTAGATAGGGTTCAACATTATAGGTTCAATGTATTAGATAGGGTTCATCATTATAGGTTCAATGTATTAGATAGGGTTCAACATTATAGGTTCAATGTATTAGATAGGGTTCATCATTATAGGTTCAATGTATTAGATAGGGTTCAACATTATAGGTTCAATGTATTAGATAGGGTTCATCATTATAGGTTTAATGTATTAGATAGGGTTCAACATTATAGGTTCAATGTATTAGATACGTTTCATCATTAAAGGTTCAATGTATTAGATAGGGTTCATCATTATAGGTTCAATGTATTAGATAGGGTTCAACATTATAGGTTCAATGTATTAGATAGGGTTCAACATTATAGGTTCAATGTATTAGATAGGGTTCAACATTATAGGTTCAATGTATTAGATAGGGTTCATCATTATAGGTTCAATGTATTAGATAGGGTTCAACATTATAGGTTCAATGTATTAGATAGGGTTCAACATTATAGGTTCAATGTATTAGATAGGGTTCAACATTATAGGTTCAATGTATTAGATAGGGTTCATCATTATAGGTTCAATGTGTTAGATAGGGTTCAACATTATAGGTTCAATGTATTAGATAGGGTTCATCATTATAGGTTCAATGTATTAGATAGGGTTCAACATTATAGGTTCAATGTATTAGATAGGGTTCATCATTATAGGTTTAATGTATTAGATAGGGTTCAACATTATAGGTTCAATGTATTAGATAGGGTTCATCATTATAGGTTCAATGTATTAGATAGGGTTCATCATTATAGGTTCAATGTATTAGATAGGGTTCAACATTATAGGTTCAATGTATTAGATACGTTTCATCATTATAGGTTCAATGTATTAGATAGGGTTCATCATTATAGGTTCAATGTATTAGATAGGGTTCAACATTATAGGTTCAATGTATTAGATAGGGTTCAACATTATAGGTTCAATGTATTAGATAGGGTTCATCATTATAGGTTCAATGTATTAGATAGGGTTCATCATTATAGGTTCAATGTATTAGATAGGGTTCAACATTATAGGTTCAATGTATTAGATACGTTTCATCATTAAAGGTTCAATGTATTAGATAGGGTTCATCATTATAGGTTCAATGTATTAGATAGGGTTCAACATTATAGGTTCAATGTATTAGATAGGGTTCAACATTATAGGTTCAATGTATTAGATAGGGTTCATCATTAAAGGTTCAATGTATTAGATAGGGTTCATCATTATAGGTTCAATGTATTAGATAGGGTTCAACATTATAGGTTCAATGTATTAGATAGGGTTCATCATTATAGGTTCAATGTATTAGATAGGGTTCAACATTATAGGTTCAATGTATTAGATAGGGTTCATCATTATAGGTTCAATGTATTAGATAGGGTTCAACATTATAGGTTCAATGTATTAGATACGTTTCATCATTAAAGGTTCAATGTATTAGATAGGGTTCAACATTATAGGTTCAATGTATTAGATATGGTTCATCATTATAGGTTCAATGTATTAGATAGGGTTCAACATTATAGGTTCAATGTATTAGATAGGGTTCATCATTATAGGTTCAATGTATTAGATAGGGTTCAACATTATAGGTTCAATGTATTAGATAGGGTTAACATTATAGGTTCAATGTATTAGATAGGGTTCATCATTATAGATTCAATGTCTTAGATAGGGTTCAATATTATAGGTTCAATGTATTAGATAGGGTTCATCATTATAGGTTCAATGTATTAGATAGGGTTCATCATTATAGGTTCAGTGTATTAGATAGGGTTCATCATTATAGGTTCAATGTATTAGATAGGGTTCAACATTATAGGTTCAATGTATTAGATAGGGTTCAACATTATAGGTTCAATGTATTAGATAGGGTTCATCATTATAGGTTCAATGTATTAGATAGGGTTCATCATTATAGGTTTAATGTATTAGATAGGGTTCAACATTATAGTTTCAATGTATTAGATACGTTTCATCATTAAAGGTTCAATGTATTAGATAGGATTCATCATTATAGGTTCAATGTATTAGATAGGGTTCAACATTATAGGTTCAATGTATTAGATAGGGTTCAACATTATAGGTTCAATGTATTAGATAGGGTTCAACATTATAGGTTCAATGTATTAGATAGGGTTCATCATTATAGGTTCAATGTATTAGATAGGGTTCAACATTATAGGTTCAATGTATTAGATAGGGTTCATCATTATAGGTTCAATGTATTAGATAGGGTTCAACATTATAGGTTCAATGTATTAGATACATTTCATCATTAAAGGTTCAATGTATTAGATAGGGTTCAACATTATAGGTTCAATGTATTAGATATGGTTCATCATTATAGGTTCAATGTATTAGATAGGGTTCAACATTATAGGTTCAATGTATTAGATAGGGTTCATCATTATAGGTTCAATGTATTAGATAGGGTTCAACATTATAGGTTCAATGTATTAGATAGGGTTCAACATTATAGGTTCAATGTATTAGATAGGGTTCATCATTATAGGTTCAATGTATTTGATAGGGTTCAACATTATAGGTTCATTGTATTAGATAGGGTTCAACATTATAGGTTCAATGTATTAGATAGGGTTCAACATTATAGGTTCAATGTATTAGATAGGGTTCATCATTATAGGTTCAATGTATTAGATAGGGTTCAACATTATAGGTTCAATGTATTAGATAGGGTTCATCATTATAGGTTCAATGTATTAGATAGGGTTCAACATTATAGGTTCAATGTATTAGATAGGGTTCATCATTATAGGTTTAATGTATTAGATAGGGTTCAACATTATAGGTTCAATGTATTAGATACGTTTCATCATTAAAGGTTCAATGTATTAGATAGGGTTCATCATTATAGGTTCAATGTATTAGATAGGGTTCAACATTATAGGTTCAATGTATTAGATAGGGTTCAACATTATAGGTTCAATGTATTAGATAGGGTTCAACATTATAGGTTCAATGTATTAGATAGGGTTCATCATTATAGGTTCAATGTATTAGATAGGGTTCAACATTATAGGTTCAATGTATTAGATAGGGTTCAACATTATAGGTTCAATGTATTAGATAGGGTTCAACATTATAGGTTCAATGTATTAGATAGGGTTCATCATTATAGGTTCAATGTGTTAGATAGGGTTCAACATTATAGGTTCAATGTATTAGATAGGGTTCATCATTATAGGTTCAATGTATTAGATAGGGTTCAACATTATAGGTTCAATGTATTAGATAGGGTTCATCATTATAGGTTTAATGTATTAGATAGGGTTCAACATTATAGGTTCAATGTATTAGATACGTTTCATCATTAAAGGTTCAATGTATTAGATAGGGTTCATCATTATAGGTTCAATGTATTAGATAGGGTTCAACATTATAGGTTCAATGTATTAGATAGGGTTCAACATTATAGGTTCAATGTATTAGATAGGGTTCAACATTATAGGTTCAATGTATTAGATAGGGTTCATCATTATAGGTTCAATGTATTAGATAGGGTTCAACATTATAGGTTCAATGTATTAGATAGGGTTCATCATTATAGGTTCAATGTATTAGATAGGGTTCAACATTATAGGTTCAATGTATTAGATACGTTTCATCATTAAAGGTTCAATGTATTAGATAGGGTTCAACATTATAGGTTCAATGTATTAGATATGGTTCATCATTATAGGTTCAATGTATTAGATAGGGTTCAACATTATAGGTTCAATGTATTAGATAGGGTTCATCATTATAGGTTCAATGTATTAGATAGGGTTCAACATTATAGGTTCAATGTATTAGATAGGGTTCAACATTATAGGTTCAATGTATTAGATAGGGTTCATCATTATAGGTTCAATGTATTAGATAGGGTTCAACATTATAGGTTCAATGTATTAGATAGGGTTCAACATTATAGGTTCAATGTATTAGATAGGGTTCAACATTATAGGTTCAATGTATTAGATAGGGTTCATCATTATAGGTTCAATGTATTAGATAGGGTTCAACATTATAGGTTCAATGTATTAGATAGGGTTCATCATTATAGGTTCAATGTATTAGATAGGGTTCAACATTATAGGTTCAATGTATTAGATAGGGTTCATCATTATAGGTTTAATGTATTAGATAGGGTTCAACATTATAGGTTCAATGTATTAGATACGTTTCATCATTAAAGGTTCAATGTATTAGATAGGGTTCATCATTATAGGTTCAATGTATTAGATAGGGTTCAACATTATAGGTTCAATGTATTAGATAGGGTTCAACATTATAGGTTCAATGTATTAGATAGGGTTCAACATTATAGGTTCAATGTATTAGATAGGGTTCATCATTATAGGTTCAATGTATTAGATAGGGTTCAACATTATAGGTTCAATGTATTAGATAGGGTTCATCATTATAGGTTCAATGTATTAGATAGAGTTCAACATTATAGGTTCAATGTATTAGATACGTTTCATCATTAAAGGTTCAATGTATTAGATAGGGTTCAACATTATAGGTTCAATGTATTAGATATGGTTCATCATTATAGGTTCAATGTATTAGATAGGGTTCAACATTATAGGTTCAATGTATTAGATAGGGTTCATCATTATAGGTTCAATGTATTAGATAGGGTTCAACATTATAGGTTCAATGTATTAGATAGGGTTCAACATTATAGGTTCAATGTATTAGATAGGGTTCATCATTATAGGTTCAATGTATTAGATAGGGTTCAACATTATAGGTTCAATGTATTAGATAGGGTTCAACATTATAGGTTCAATGTATTAGATAGGGTTCAACATTATAGGTTCAATGTATTAGATAGGGTTCATCATTATAGGTTCAATGTGTTAGATAGGGTTCAACATTATAGGTTCAATGTATTAGATAGGGTTCATCATTATAGGTTCAATGTATTAGATAGGGTTCAACATTATAGGTTCAATGTATTAGATAGGGTTCATCATTATAGGTTTAATGTATTAGATAGGGTTCAACATTATAGGTTCAATGTATTAGATACGTTTCATCATTAAAGGTTCAATGTATTAGATAGGGTTCATCATTATAGGTTCAATGTATTAGATAGGGTTCAACATTATAGGTTCAATGTATTAGATAGGGTTCAACATTATAGGTTCAATGTATTAGATAGGGTTCAACATTATAGGTTCAATGTATTAGATAGGGTTCATCATTATAGGTTCAATGTATTAGATAGGGTTCAACATTATAGGTTCAATGTATTAGATAGGGTTCATCATTATAGGTTCAATGTATTAGATAGGGTTCAACATTATAGGTTCAATGTATTAGATACGTTTCATCATTAAAGGTTCAATGTATTAGATAGGGTTCATCATTATAGGTTCAATGTATTAGATAGGGTTCATCATTATAGGTTCAATGTATTAGATAGGGTTCAACATTATAGGTTCAATGTATTAGATAGGGTTCAACATTATAGGTTCAATGTATTAGATAGGTTTCATCATTATAGGTTCAATGTATTTGATAGGGTTCATCATTATAGGTTCAATGTATTAGATAGGGTTCAACATTATAGGTTCAATGTATTAGATACGTTTCATCATTAAAGGTTCAATGTATTAGATAGGGTTCATCATTATAGGTTCAATGTATTAGATAGGGTTCAACATTATAGGTTCAATGTATTAGATAGGGTTCAACATTATAGGTTCAATGTATTAGATAGGGTTCATCATTATAGGTTCAATGTATTAGATAGGGTTCATCATTATAGGTTCAATGTATTAGATAGGGTTCAACATTATAGGTTCAATGTATTATATAGGGTTCATCATTATAGGTTCAATGTATTAGATAGGGTTCAACATTATAGGTTCAATGTATTAGATAGGTTTCATCATTATAGGTTCAATGTATTAGATAGGGTTCAACATTATAGGTTCAATGTATTAGATACGTTTCATCATTAAAGGTTCATTGTATTAGATAGGGTTCAACATTATAGGTTCAATGTATTAGATATGGTTCATCATTATAGGTTCAATATATTAGATAGGGTTCAACATTATAGGTTCAATGTATTAGATAGGGTTCATCATTATAGGTTCAATGTATTAGATAAGGTTCAACATTATAGGTTCAATGTATTAGATAGGGTTCATCATTATAGGTTCAATGTATTAGATAGGGTTCAACATTATAGGTTCAATGTATTAGATATGTTTCATCATTAAAGATTCAATGTATTAGATAGGGTTCAACATTATAGGTTCAATGTATTAGATAGGGTTCATCATTATAGGTTCAATGTATTAGATAGGGTTCAACATTATAGGTTCAATGTATTAGATAGGGTTCATCATTATAGGTTCAATGTATTAGATAGGGTTCAACATTATAGGTTCAATGTATCAGATAGGGTTCAACATTATAGGTTCAATGTATTAGATAGGGTTCATCATTATAGGTTCAATGTATTAGATATGGTTCAACATTATAGGTTCAATGTATTAGATAGGGTTCAACATTATAGGTTCAATGTATTAGATAGGGTTCAACATTATAGGTTCAATGTATTAGATAGGGTTCATCATTATAGGTTCAATGTATTAGATAGGGTTCAACATTATAGGTTTAATGTATTAGATAGGGTTCATCATTATAGGTTCAATGTATTAGATAGGGTTCATCATTATAGGTTCAATGTATTAGATAGGGTTCATCATTATAGGTTCAATGTATTAGATAGGGTTCAACATTATAGGTTCAATGTATTAGATAGGGTTCAACATTATAGGTTCAATGTATTAGATAGGGTTCATCATTATAGGTTCAATGTATTAGATAGGGTTCATCATTATAGGTTCAATGTATTAGATAGGGTTCATCATTATAGGTTCAATGTATTAGATAGGGTTCAACATTATAGGTTCAATGTATTAGATACGTTTCATCATTATAGGTTCAATGTATTAGATAGGGTTCATCATTATAGGTTCAATGTATTAGATAGGGTTCAACATTATAGGTTCAATGTATTAGATAGGGTTCAACATTATAGGTTCAATGTATTAGATAGGGTTCATCATTATAGGTTTAATGTATTAGATAGGGTTCAACATTATAGGTTCAATGTATTAGATACGTTTCATCATTAAAGGTTCAATGTATTAGATAGGGTTCATCATTATAGGTTCAATGTATTAGATAGGGTTCAACATTATAGGTTCAATGTATTAGATAGGGTTCAACATTATAGGTTCAATGTATTAGATAGGGTTCAACATTATAGGTTCAATGTATTAGATAGGGTTCATCATTATAGGTTCAATGTATTAGATAGGGTTCAACATTATAGGTTCAATGTATTAGATATGTTTCATCATTAAAGATTCAATGTATTAGATAGGGTTCAACATTATAGGTTCAATGTATTAGATATGGTTCATCATTATAGGTTCAATGTATTAGATAGGGTTCATCATTATAGGTTTAATGTATTAGATAGGGTTCAACATTATAGGTTCAATGTATTAGATAGGGTTCATCATTATAGGTTTAATGTATTAGATAGGGTTCAACATTATAGGTTCAATGTATTAGATACGTTTCATCATTAAAGGTTCAATGTATTAGATAGGGTTCATCATTATAGGTTCAATGTATTAGATAGGGTTCAACATTATAGGTTCAATGTATTAGATAGGGTTCAACATTATAGGTTCAATGTATTAGATAGGGTTCAACATTATAGGTTCAATGTATTAGATAGGGTTCATCATTATAGGTTCAATGTATTAGATAGGGTTCAACATTATAGGTTCAATGTATTAGATATGTTTCATCATTAAAGATTCAATGTATTAGATAGGGTTCAACATTATAGGTTCAATGTATTAGATATGGTTCATCATTATAGGTTCAATGTATTAGATAGGGTTCAACATTATAGGTTCAATGTATTAGATAGGGTTCATCATTATAGGTTCAATGTATTAGATAGGGTTCAACATTATAGGTTCAATGTATTAGATAGGGTTCAACATTATAGGTTCAATGTATTAGATAGGGTTCATCATTATAGGTTCAATGTATTAGATATGGTTCAACATTATAGGTTCAATGTATTAGATAGGGTTCAACATTATAGGTTCAATGTATTAGATAGGGTTCAACATTATAGGTTCAATGTATTAGATAGGGTTCATCATTATAGGTTCAATGTATTAGATAGGGTTCAACATTATAGGTTTAATGTATTAGATAGGGTTCATCATTATAGGTTCAATGTATTAGATAGGGTTCATCATTATAGGTTCAATGTATTAGATAGGGTTCATCATTATAGGTTCAATGTATTAGATAGGGTTCAACATTATAGGTTCAATGTATTAGATAGGGTTCAACATTATAGGTTCAATGTATTAGATAGGGTTCATCATTATAGGTTCAATGTATTAGATAGGGTTCATCATTATAGGTTCAATGTATTAGATAGGGTTCATCATTATAGGTTCAATGTATTAGATAGGGTTCAACATTATAGGTTCAATGTATTAGATACGTTTCATCATTATAGGTTCAATGTATTAGATAGGGTTCATCATTATAGGTTCAATGTATTAGATAGGGTTCAACATTATAGGTTCAATGTATTAGATAGGGTTCAACATTATAGGTTCAATGTATTAGATAGGGTTCATCATTATAGGTTCAATGTATTAGATAGGGTTCATCATTATAGGTTCAATGTATTAGATAGGGTTCAACATTATAGGTTCAATGTATTAGATACGTTTCATCATTAAAGGTTCAATGTATTAGATAGGGTTCATCATTATAGGTTCAATGTATTAGATAGGGTTCAACATTATAGGTTCAATGTATTAGATAGGGTTCAACATTATAGGTTCAATGTATTAGATAGGGTTCATCATTAAAGGTTCAATGTATTAGATAGGGTTCATCATTATAGGTTCAATGTATTAGATAGGGTTCAACATTATAGGTTCAATGTATTAGATAGGGTTCATCATTATAGGTTCAATGTATTAGATAGGGTTCAACATTATAGGTTCAATGTATTAGATAGGGTTCATCATTATAGGTTCAATGTATTAGATAGGGTTCAACATTATAGGTTCAATGTATTAGATACGTTTCATCATTAAAGGTTCAATGTATTAGATAGGGTTCAACATTATAGGTTCAATGTATTAGATATGGTTCATCATTATAGGTTCAATGTATTAGATAGGGTTCAACATTATAGGTTCAATGTATTAGATAGGGTTCATCATTATAGGTTCAATGTATTAGATAGGGTTCAACATTATAGGTTCAATGTATTAGATAGGGTTAACATTATAGGTTCAATGTATTAGATAGGGTTCATCATTATAGATTCAATGTCTTAGATAGGGTTCAATATTATAGGTTCAATGTATTAGATAGGGTTCATCATTATAGGTTCAATGTATTAGATAGGGTTCATCATTATAGGTTCAGTGTATTAGATAGGGTTCATCATTATAGGTTCAATGTATTAGATAGGGTTCAACATTATAGGTTCAATGTATTAGATAGGGTTCAACATTATAGGTTCAATGTATTAGATAGGGTTCATCATTATAGGTTCAATGTATTAGATAGGGTTCATCATTATAGGTTTAATGTATTAGATAGGGTTCAACATTATAGGTTCAATGTATTAGATACGTTTCATCATTAAAGGTTCAATGTATTAGATAGGATTCATCATTATAGGTTCAATGTATTAGATTGGGTTCAACATTATAGGTTCAATGTATTAGATAGGGTTCAACATTATAGGTTCAATGTATTAGATAGGGTTCAACATTATAGGTTCAATGTATTAGATAGGGTTCATCATTATAGGTTCAATGTATTAGATAGGGTTCAACATTATAGGTTCAATGTATTAGATAGGGTTCATCATTATAGGTTCAATGTATTAGATAGGGTTCAACATTATAGGTTCAATGTATTAGATACGTTTCATCATTAAAGGTTCAATGTATTAGATAGGGTTCAACATTATAGGTTCAATGTATTAGATATGGTTCATCATTATAGGTTCAATGTATTAGATAGGGTTCAACATTATAGGTTCAATGTATTAGATAGGGTTCATCATTATAGGTTCAATGTATTAGATAGGGTTCAACATTATAGGTTCAATGTATTAGATAGGGTTCAACATTATAGGTTCAATGTATTAGATAGGGTTCATCATTATAGGTTCAATGTATTTGATAGGGTTCAACATTATAGGTTCATTGTATTAGATAGGGTTCAACATTATAGGTTCAATGTATTAGATAGGGTTCAACATTATAGGTTCAATGTATTAGATAGGGTTCATCATTATAGGTTCAATGTATTAGATAGGGTTCAACATTATAGGTTCAATGTATTAGATAGGGTTCATCATTATAGGTTCAATGTATTAGATAGGGTTCAACATTATAGGTTCAATGTATTAGATAGGGTTCATCATTATAGGTTTAATGTATTAGATAGGGTTCAACATTATAGGTTCAATGTATTAGATACGTTTCATCATTAAAGGTTCAATGTATTAGATAGGGTTCATCATTATAGGTTCAATGTATTAGATAGGGTTCAACATTATAGGTTCAATGTATTAGATAGGGTTCAACATTATAGGTTCAATGTATTAGATAGGGTTCAACATTATAGGTTCAATGTATTAGATAGGGTTCATCATTATAGGTTCAATGTATTAGATAGGGTTCAACATTATAGGTTCAATGTATTAGATAGGGTTCATCATTATAGGTTCAATGTATTAGATAGGGTTCAACATTATAGGTTCAATGTATTAGATACGTTTCATCATTAAAGGTTCAATGTATTAGATAGGGTTCAACATTATAGGTTCAATGTATTAGATATGGTTCATCATTATAGGTTCAATGTATTAGATAGGGTTCAACATTATAGGTTCAATGTATTAGATAGGGTTCATCATTATAGGTTCAATGTATTAGATAGGGTTCAACATTATAGGTTCAATGTATTAGATAGGGTTCAACATTATAGGTTCAATGTATTAGATAGGGTTCATCATTGTAGGTTCAATGTATTAGATAGGGTTCAACATTATAGGTTCAATGTATTAGATAGGGTTCAACATTATAGGTTCAATGTATTAGATAGGGTTCAACATTATAGGTTCAATGTATTAGATAGGGTTCATCATTATAGGTTCAATGTATTAGATAGGGTTCAACATTATAGGTTCAGTGTATTAGATAGGGTTCATCATTATAGGTTCAATGTATTAGATAGGGTTCAACATTATAGGTTCAATGTATTAGATAGGGTTCATCATTATAGGTTTAATGTATTAGATAGGGTTCAACATTATAGGTTCAACGTATTAGATACGTTTCATCATTAAAGGTTCAATGTATTAGATAGGGTTCATCATTATAGGTTCAATGTATTAGATAGGGTTCAACATTATAGGTTCAATGTATTAGATAGGGTTCAACATTATAGGTTCAATGTATTAGATAGGGTTCAACATTATAGGTTCAATGTATTAGATAGGGTTCATCATTATAGGTTCAATGTATTAGATAGGGTTCAACATTATAGGTTCAATGTATTAGATAGGGTTCCTCATTATAGGTTCAATGTATTAGATAGGGTTCAACATTATAGGTTCAATGTATTAGATACATTTCATCATTAAAGGTTCAATGTATTAGATAGGGTTCAACATTATAGGTTCAATGTATTAGATATGGTTCATCATTATAGGTTCAATGTATTAGATAGGGTTCAACATTATAGGTTCAATGTATTAGATAGGTGATAACTGAAATTTTCCCAGTTAAAATTTATCGTTCTAGTGTTCTCTTCGAATTGAAAAACTCTAATGTTTAATGTGTGACTCAGTTGAACTTTGGTGGAACAAAGATGTGTCGTTGTAGTTTTGAAAATTAAAAGGTGCAAAACAATTAAAGTAAGGTGCAATTAAAATAAATCTAAGTCTAATTAAAATAAAGTGCAAGTATTTAAAAGCAAGACTAAAATTAAAGGGCAATAAAGTAAATAACGCAAACTTAAATCTAACTAAGGCAAACTTAAAACGCAACTAAAACTAAAACTTAA
The DNA here is from genome assembly GCA_025667525.1 of Glebionis coronaria. Taxonomy (NCBI): domain Eukaryota; kingdom Viridiplantae; phylum Streptophyta; class Magnoliopsida; order Asterales; family Asteraceae; genus Glebionis; species Glebionis coronaria. Next base: position 535,994,996 of record CM046881.1, on the reverse strand, counting down.
ACTAAGGCAAATAAACTTAAAGTGCGATTAAGGAAAAAGGCGGGAAAAATAAAGCTTAAACTAAAAAGGCAGAAAACTAAAATTTCCCTATCCGGAATAAACTCCTATTCGGAATAAAAGGCTATTCGGAATATCTGTCCCTATTCTGAATATTTAGCCCTATGCGGAATATTTGTTTACTCGGAAAGATTAGCCCTATTCGGAATAAACCTCTATGCGGAAGAATCTTCTATTCGGAATACTGTCACTATTCGGAATATAGTCCTACTCGGAACATTTGGTCTATTCGGAAAGTTATGCCTATTCGGAAAGATTTCCTATTCGGAATAAAGTGCCTACTCGGAATAATGGGTCCTATTCGGAATACTGTCACTATTCGGAATGATCTCCTATTCGGAATATATACTCTATTCGGAATAACCAGTCCTATTCGGAAAGTTATCCCTATTCGGAATAATATGCCAATTCGGAAAGATTTCCTTATTCGGAAAATCTCTCTATTCGGAATTATGAATATTCCGAATAGCACACTCTTCAGAACCCTTACTCGGAATAAATGATATTCCGAATAGACCTCAAACTGGTAACTTCCTAATCGGAATAATCTGGGCAAGAGTCTGGGAAAGAACAGTTACTGAAAAAAACGAAGAACAAGGAGAAAGAAAAGGTACAGATCTAAATAAAACTTAACCAAATCAAACACGAAATTAAATCAAACAAATAGATAGACAAATATAAAGCATAAACAATCAATCCAAAACAACTAATCAAACAATAAAGATCAAAATAATCAAAACCCACTTTAAATAAATCAATCAAAATTAAGATCATGAACATAAACAAATCAACACAAAGATAAAGAAAGGAAGAATGAGATTAACAAGATAAAGATAAAGCTTGACAAGAATTAAAAAGAAAAACTTACTTGAATTTAAATGGTAATAAAGGTGCAAGACAAGGTAATTAAATGTGCAAGTATTTAAATTGACAAGGTAATTAAAGGTGGAAGGACTAATTGTCACTATTAGCCAACAAAAACAAATGCTTAACAATCCTAACTATATATAGGGGAGGATTAGGAAGCTTCCTCCCCTTCTTCCTTTTCTCTTAATTGCGTCATTAGGTCCTTAAGCATATAGTCTTCATTAATTGCACCATTAGTCCTTTTTCCTTCTAATCTTCTTTACTTGGACTCTAATGACTTGTGGCTCGGGATTTCTTTTAAACTCGTCTTTAATTTCTTCAATAAATCAGACTTGAGTTCCTCGGCTTTTGATAAACTTCCGTCTTTTGACTTTTTCTTCGATAAATCTTCAGAATTGGTCTTGGACTTCCGTTCTTTTTCCACTCTTGATTTCTCGACTTCGTCTTTCATCTTATTCTTTAATAAAAGCCGTGAATGCCCGTGAATTCTCGTGTTTTCTCCACTTTTCACAATTTCGTCCTAAATTACAACAAAAACACAAACCACGCATAATTCCGACATAAAAGATACAAAATACACGTTTTGGTCCGGTTATTATTGTAATTAAGTGGTAGAAAAGATGGGTGTTTACACACCTATCAAATCCCCTACACTTGACCATTGCAATGTCCTCATGCAATGCATTAGTTACAAAGCATATTTACACTTTTCATCATAATCAATCCACCTTGGGTTTTGAAAATGTCATGAATAATCATCATCCTCAACTTTTCACTTTCTCCATACCAAGCTTAAAAACGAGATCATTGTTATTATAAGTTAGTAAACTAGCACGAACTCATGTGGGCCAATTATTCACTTAGACTCCCTTATTCCTATGGGTATCTCTTATATTTTATTATTTGTCTTGAATGATCACGAAGATGCATTGTTTGACTTATTTAGATAATTATTTAGTCTGAAAATAAAGTGCACGATTTAATCAATAGTTAGCTAAAGGACCAAATCTTTTAAAACTGCTTCTCGGGATATCAGTAAGTTCATATCTTGGCATAACTTGGTTCGTGATTTGAGACCTTTCTCGGGCCGATATTTGACAGCGACTTCATACTTAAAATATTTGAGAGACGTTCATGAAATAATGGTCTTCTCTTCATAATTGGAATTTCTTCACTTGGAATTTTCGAGAGATTCTTCATATATGGACCACGACTTCTTCATTTTTCTCCAATCTTTATTTTGGATTTTGATATACAACGATCCGCCTCCTTTATTGACTTGGATCTATTTATCCTCATACCTTGTTAGGGTCTTTTCGGATACACTTCTCCATGACTTTTGGGGAGTTTTTGCTTTTCGTCGTGTGTCTCGATCCTTCATATTGATTTTCGATAAATGATTCTTCACATCACTTTTGGATCTTTAGCAACAAAACATAGCCCTCATGCCTTGTTAGGGCCTTTTCGGACTCGCCAATCTTCGCGCCCCGCTTCATAAGTTATGCCTTGGCTATGAACTCTCGTCATTACCGAGCAACTTTTAAACGATCTGGGGCTAGAAGCTAAGTAACTTTTCAAATCGTACAACCTTATTTATTAGCAGATAAATTTATTAGCAAGCGATGGGAGAATAGGCTTATAATTAACTCACATAAATTCACGAAAGAATACCGACTTATAATTGGCTCTATCATCTCTCGTTCTCCACAGTTTAAAATCTCAAGTAATGAGACTCGTGGATACTTAGCCTATTAAATCAAAGTTTTGGGTTTTCGAGTCGCCTATAGGATCTTGCAAATTCTTAGACTCTTTCAAGTTTAGAAATCGCATCTTAAAGTTCCCTTGATAAACGACTCTCTAGGATCAATTATAGGAACTTGCGAAAAGTTCTTGTTCTTAACCCGTGAGAGTTAAGACTTTCGCGTTTTATAGCTCCCTATATAAAAGCCTAGCAAAACTTGACTTAAACACGTTAAGGATACTAGCTAGAGTAAACTCGGATTGAGTCAAAAGATTCACAACGTTTGAAAATTAAAACCACTTATTAAACATTTATTCTAGCAAAGGAAGAAAATAACTATACAAAGGGGAAAAACCTAATAGGCCAAAATAGATCAAAAATTTTGAAAAATGTCGAAAAATTGATTTTCCGGTTAAAATGAGGACAAATACAAGGAAAAGACCACTTAACTTCGATAGAAGTCCCCCCTACACTTAAGATAAACATTGTCCTCAATGTTTAAGCATGTGGGAGTAAGCTCCCCTACACTTAGGACATTGGGCACGTTGTTTAAATCTCGCTAAGGAAAAGACAACTAAAGAGATTCCTATTTTAATATTGAGAAAATATAAAATAGAGAATCGAAAAGAGTTTAGGATAGAACCGGGAAGAAGTAGAACACGGAATCACGGGTCGTCAAGAATCATTAAGAGTGGATCATTGAAGCTCGAATCCCTGATTAAGAAGTGAGGAGAGGAAATAGCAATCCAAAGGGTCCCCCTACACTTATGGTAAAGAAAGCGAAAAGATAGATGCATGGGTTGCCTCCCAAGAAGCGCTAGGTTTTTGTTTACCGAGTCGTGAGCCTGACTCGACCTTGATCATCAACGGAAGTAGCATGAAACAAATCCACCAAGATCAAAGACATAGTTTTCATCCATCACTAAGCAAGAGCTTAAGGTGAACAAGGCAAGCCAAAAGAGAAATGGCAGGGTTCCCTTAAGCAGTGATGGAGCACAGTAGGAGCAAGGATGAAGTGGTGCAAGCATGTCTTCAATGGTTCCAAAGATTTTTCCTTTTATTTCATCAGGTGGATACTGAGATGGCGTAAAGACTTCAATACCGGGATCGAACACCTTTTCCTTCAGGGGAAAATAGCACTCCGGCTCAGCCGAGTGTGAAGAAGATCCGCAAAGAAGCACAACCTCGTCCTCAGAAGTGGGACAAAGAGGTGTCAAATCATAAGTGCAACGGATTTCGGTGTCAACCGGTTTCTTCTCCTTGGACAAAATGCTCTTCAAATCCAAAGTAGGATCAAGACGATAATCTTCAAAGTCCAAAGGAGGTGCATCACTCTCATGAGGGAAGTATGTGTTAAGAAATTCAGAGAAATCTTCCTCGAATGAGTAATCGTCCAAAGTAGGATCGAGTGATGGCGGAGGATCTTCATCATGTGAAGAATCGCTCGAGAGAGTATCAGCCTCATCAAAATCATCGAAAGTGGGCAGCTCGGGATACTCAGAAGTACAATCAAAATCATCCGAATCTGAGCTAGAATCATCATCATCATAAGCATCGAAGACCGGTGGAGAAGCGTCCAAAGTAGGGAGAGAATCATCCACATCATCATGAAAAAGTGGATTATCAGTGGAAGACTCGAATAGAGGATTGTCGTAGACGGTAAAGTCATCGAGCACATTTATCATATTCACTGATTCTCGGCCTCCAAAAGATTTGCTTGTAAGCTTCCCCATTTTAAAAACTTTTGAATCATCCCCGACCCGTAAGATTAACTCACCTTCGGCCACATCTACTAAAGCTCGTCCGGTTCTCAAGAATGGCCGACCAAGTATTAAAGGAATACGAGGGTCCATTTCATAATCAACTACGACAAAATCGACCGGGAAAGTAAATGTGCCAACTTTGATGAACACGTCTTCGGCTATACCAACGGGGTAAGCAAGAGTGCGGTTTGCAAGTTCGAGAGTCATCTTTGTTGGAGTAAGGTCGGGCAATGATAGTGTTTTCCAAACACTCAGTGGCATCAAATTAATACTAGCCCCGAGATCAGCAAGGGCAGTAAATTCTTCAGTTTTGTTGAACACGCAAGGCAACACAAAACGACCGGGATCTCCAATCTTTTCCGGAAGTTCTCTAAGAAGGACTGCAGAGCAGTTTTCATTTAATCGTGTGTTGGCGAGTTCAATCAGCTTCTCTTTCTTGCTAAGCAATTCCTTGAATGCTTTGACAAATTTGGGCATGTGGACAAGGGCTTCAAGAAAGCTAATGTTGAAGTTCATTTTAGAAATCATCTTGATATAGCTAGTCACTTGAGCGTCCTCCTTGTTTAGCATTTTGGTCTTGCCCAAGCGAGAAGGATAAGGGATATTAGGTTTGGGTTGTGAGGGTGCAGGTGTAGGTGGTAAAGGTTGAGATGTTGAAGGGTCATTGGTGGGAACTTCATCACGTCGAGGCGGAGACGGTAATGGTGCACTAAGACTAGGTGTAGGAGGAGTAGGGACACATGGTGGTGGAGGAGGTGTAGATGATGGTGGTGGTGGGATTGGTGGTCCTATGATGGTGACTCCACTACGGGTAGTAATAGCACTCACATTGGCTCGCAGATTAGTGACGGTGTTTGAAGGTAGAGAACCCGAAGAAGAAGAAGGTTGAGCTTCGGGCAAGAAACTAGCCAACAGATTCTTTAATTCAGTTGTTTGAGTGATGAAAGAAGATTGAAGGTTTTCACGAACCTCGGTTCTGATGTCATTACCTTGCTTCAAGATATCTCCTTTCAAATTGATTATTTGGCTCTGTAGATTCTTGATTTGCTCACCTTGAGTTCTCATGATTGTGTCAACATCGGGATTAATGGGTGGGTGTTGTTGGGTGGGTGGTTGATAAGGGTTAGAAGCACGAGGTGGGATTTGGTTGCTTCTATTGTAGTTGTTGGCGGGATTTTGGTTTTGAGGAGAAAAACCGGGTGAAAGGTAGTTGTTGGAACGGTAGCTCAGCAGATTTCTATCCCCTTGTTGTCTAGCTTGGTAATTTTCCGGTGAATAATTACCGTAAGCTGCATACACATTTTCCGGATTTCCTTGTGTAGAAGGACAATCGGTGTATGAGTGAGGACCGCCACATATTTCACAAGGATTAGCAACCGCTTTAACTTGTTGTTGTTGTTGTTGTTGTTGTTGGGTTGAAGCGAGAAGCGTAATACTTTTGCTCATTTCGGCCATCATGCGGGTGAGTTCGGTCATCTCAGGGTTTGCTGAGGTAGAAGAAACATTGACTCTCATGTTGTTTCTAGAAGAAGCAGAGGAATCCCAGTTCTTATGATGAGTAGTCATGTTTTCAATTAACTCTCTACACTCCTCGGGTCTCCTTTTCATGAATGTGCCACCGGCGGCTGCATTGATCGTATCACGATCTCGAAAAGTCAATCCGTTGTAGAAAGTATCGATCAAGGTGACCGGAAGCATGTTGTGGTTTGGACAACGGTCGATCAAGACATTATATCTCTCCCATGCATCAAAAAGAGATTCATCGGGATCTTGCATGAAACCGCTGATCTGATTGCGAAGGCTTGTGACCATGGATGGTGGAAAGTAGCGCGAAAGAAAGCGTTGAGTCATGTCATCCCAAGTGTGAATAGAATTCTTCGGGAGACGATCAAACCATTTCTCGGCATGATTTAATAGAGTGTGTGGAAAGAGTTGTAGGCGAAGCTCATCCATAGTGGCACCAGCCAACTTCATGCTTTGGGTGATTGTAATGAACTTGTCGAGGTGTTTGTTGGCATCATCATCAGGCAATCCTCTAAATGGGTTTGTTTGCACTTGCTGAATCATGTGGTGCTTCAACGAAAACTCAGGAGCGTTGATTTGCATCGGCGCAATCGGTCCTCCTCGTCCAAACATTGTTGGTTGACAAAGTTCCTCCATGGTCCGAAGATCGGGCTGTGGAAGAGCATTGTTGTTATTATTATTATTGTTGAGGTGCGGTAGTTGATTATTGTTGTTAACTCCTGCCATATATAAATCTTCTTGAGGCTCGGGCTCTTGATAATTAGAAGATCTAGTACGCATACACTTGAAAATGCAAAAGAAAACAAAACCAAACACAAAAACAATATATATACACAAGAAAGATAAAATCTTTTTGGATTTTTGAAAATTTTAATTTTTATGGTTTTTATGAATTTTTAATTTTTATGATTTTTGAATTTTTTATGCAAGAAAAATAACGCTCACAAGTGAACGGATCCCAAAAGCAACGTGTCTCTCACAAAAAACTGTTGATCTTTACGAAAAGATGCAGCAGCGGCGCCATTTGATAACTGAAATTTTCCCAGTTAAAATTTATCGTTCTAGTGTTCTCTTCGAATTGAAAAACTCTAATGTTTAATGTGTGACTCAGTTGAACTTTGGTGGAACAAAGATGTGTCGTTGTAGTTTTGAAAATTAAAAGGTGCAAAACAATTAAAGTAAGGTGCAATTAAAATAAATCTAAGTCTAATTAAAATAAAGTGCAAGTATTTAAAAGCAAGACTAAAATTAAAGGGCAATAAAGTAAATAACGCAAACTTAAATCTAACTAAGGCAAACTTAAAACGCAACTAAAACTAAAACTTAAACTAAGGCAAATAAACTTAAAGTGCGATTAAAGAAAAAGGCGGGAAAAATAAAGCTTAAACTAAAAAGGCAGAAAACTAAAATTTCCCTATCCGGAATAAACTCCTATTCGGAATAAAAGGCTATTCGGAATATCTGTCCCTATTCTGAATATTTAGCCCTATGCGGAATATTTGTTTACTCGGAAAGATTAGCCCTATTCGGAATAAACCTCTATGCGGAAGAATCTTCTATTCGGAATACTGTCACTATTCGGAATATAGTCCTACTCGGAACATTTGGTCTATTCGGAAAGTTATGCCTATTCGGAAAGATTTCCTATTCGGAATAAAGTGCCTACTCGGAATAATGGGTCCTATTCGGAATACTGTCACTATTCGGAATGATCTCCTATTCGGAATATATACTCTATTCGGAATAACCAGTCCTATTCGGAAAGTTATCCCTATTCGGAATAATATGCCAATTCGGAAAGATTTCCTTATTCGGAAAATCTCTCTATTCGGAATTATGAATATTCCGAATAGCACACTCTTCAGAACCCTTACTCGGAATAAATGATATTCCGAATAGACCTCAAACTGGTAACTTCCTAATCGGAATAATCTGGGCAAGAGTCTGGGAAAGAACAGTTACTGAAAAAAACGAAGAACAAGGAGAAAGAAAAGGTACGGATCTAAATAAAACTTAACCAAATCAAACACGAAATTAAATCAAACAAATAGATAGACAAATATAAAGCATAAACAATCAATCCAAAACAACTAATCAAACAATAAAGATCAAAATAATCAAAACCCACTTAAATAAATCAATCAAAATTAAGATCATGAACATAAACAAATCAACACAAAGATAAAGAAAGGAAGAATGAGATTAACAAGATAAAGATAAAGCTTGACAAGAATTAAAAAGAAAAACTTACTTGAATTTAAATGGTAATAAAGGTGCAAGACAAGGTAATTAAATGTGCAAGTATTTAAATTGACAAGGTAATTAAAGGTGGAAGGACTAATTGTCACTATTAGCCAACAAAAACAAATGCTTAACAATCCTAACTATATATAGGGGAGGATTAGGAAGCTTCCTCCCCTTCTTCCTTTTCTCTTAATTGCGTCATTAGGTCCTTAAGCATATAGTCTTCATTAATTGCACCATTAGTCCTTTTTCCTTCTAATCTTCTTTACTTGGACTCTAATGACTTGTGGCTCGGGATTTCTTTTAAACTCGTCTTTAATTTCTTCAATAAATCAGACTTGAGTTCCTCGGCTTTTGATAAACTTCCATCTTTTGACTTTTTCTTCGATAAATCTTCAGAATTGGTCTTGGACTTCCGTTCTTTTTCCACTCTTGATTTCTCGACTTCGTCTTTCATCTTTTTCTTCAATAAAAGCCGTGAATGCCCGTGAATTCTCGTGTTTTCTCCACTTTTCACAATTTCGTCCTAAATTACAACAAAAACACAAACCACGCATAATTCTGACATAAAAGATACAAAATACAGGTTTTGGTCCGGTTATTATTGTAATTAAGTGGTAGAAAAGATGGGTGTTTACACACCTATCAATAGGGTTCATCATTATAGGTTCAATGTATTAGATAGGGTTCAACATTATAGGTTCAATGTATTAGATAGGGTTCAACATTATAGGTTCAATGTATTAGATAGGGTTCATCATTATAGGTTCAATGTATTAGATAGGGTTCAACATTATAGGTTCAATGTATTAGATAGGGTTCAACATTATAGGTTCAATGTATTAGATAGGGTTCAACATTATAGGTTCAATGTATTAGATAGGGTTCATCATTATAGGTTCAATGTATTAGATAGGGTTCAACATTATAGGTTCAATGTATTAGATAGGGTTCATCATTATAGGTTCAATGTATTAGATAGGGTTCAACATTATAGGTTCAATGTATTAGATAGGGTTCATCATTATAGGTTCAATGTATTAGATAGGGTTCAACATTATAGGTTCAATGTATTAGATAGGGTTCAACATTATAGGTTCAATGTATTAGATAGGGTTCATCATTATAGGTTCAATGTATTAGATAGGGTTCATCATTATAGGTTCAATGTATTAGATAGGGTTCATAATTATAGGTTCAATGTATTAGATAGGGTTCATCATTATAGGTTCAATGTATTAGATAGGGTTCATCATTATAGGTTCAATGTATTAGATAGGGTTCATCATTAGAGGTTCAATGTATTTTTTTTTTTGAACAGCAAATATTATTAAAAAACTAGCAAGGAGCTAGCAAACCATTACAAAGAATAATCCTCTAAAGGATTTCGAAGCCAATTATTCCAATTGATGGAAGACTTCTTGTTTCTACTAGAGTACCACATAAAAGATAAATCTAAAATCTTATCGTAAATAAAACACCGTTTAGGTAAAGCATTCCCGAAAATGGTCTCATTTCTAAAACTCCATATAGCCCAAAGAGAAACACTACAGATAGTGTTTACTATTTGCTTCTTTTCTTCAGAAATGTGCATGTTATCAACCCATGAGAATAGATCATTCACGTTAGCTAAAATAGGAGGAATAATTTGAAGCCAAGCGAAAACCTTGTGCCATACCTCAGTAGCAAAAGAACAAACCCACATGGAATGAGAAGTAGTTTCGGTACCATTATCACAAACTGGACATAATAAAGAAGTGACTTCAATCCCTTTGCGGCTTAAGTTCCAGCGTGTTGGAATGCGGTCAAGAAGAGATCTCCAAATGAAAATATTTATCTTTTTGGGAAGAAACCGATTCCATCTTGTAGCTAAGCCATCATTAGGAAGAAAACAAAGATCTATATGCTCTCGACAACTTTTAACAGTAAAAGAATGGTTTCCAAGGGACCAAATCCAATCATCTTCAGCATCTTTAAGAGAGAAGCTGTCGAGCTGGGCATATAACTCAGAGACTTTACTGGAGTTAATTCCACCTAGAATCGGCCTAGACCAAATGAGATTCCATCCACCGTTCCAACAGTCCTTGATGGTGCAATCTTTATTCAAAGCAAGACGGAATAGCCTAGGATATTGATGACGAAGGGGAGTGTTGTTTAACCAAACTTCATACCAAAATTTTGTGTTAGCACCGTTGTTTACTCGTCTTTTGATAAAAGATAAAGGAATGATACCTTTCTCGTGCATGGTATTGATAGAGCCAACAATACGACCCCAAACTCCTTGAGAGACAACATGAGTATAAAAGGAAGTAGAATCCTCCGTTGTTCCGTGTATAGAGGTAATTAAACTCGCCCACAGTGAGTTTTGATTATTGAGAAAACGCCACCTCCATTTTTGAATAAGGGCATGGTTAAGAGAAAAAAGACTTCCAATTCCCAGACCCCCATTTTTCTTATGAGCTAGAACAGTGTTCCATGAAATCCATGGGATCTTTTTAGAGTTTTCGTTACTTCCCCAGAAAAATTGGGATCTAATTGATTCCAATTTTTTTCGAACAGTAGCCGGCATAGGAAATAAAGAAAAATAGTACGTACCAAGAGCTCCCAAAACAGAAGTAATGAGGGTAGTTCTACCTCCAATTGAAAGCATCGAAGATTTCCATTTAGATAATCGCTTGGTGAATTTCTCCAAAATGGGGTCCCAACTCTTTACTTTCGCCATATTACAGTCAACCGGGAGGCCAAGGTATGTGAAAGATGAATTCATTGCGTTGCATCCAGTAATAAAAGATGCATCTTTGACTTCATCAAACGGAACTCCAATACCAAAGAGATTGGATTTGTGCAAGTTGATTTTCAAACCAGAAGCACAATGAAAGCATTTCAAAACAGCCACTAATTTTCTAATGTTTTCTCGCGACCATTCCCCAACAAAAAGGGCGTCATCTGCAAAAAAGAGATGAGAAAGAGATAAATTTCCGACTTTGATACTTCTATATAAACCGGCATCAATGGCATCCTCCACGGCAACATGGAGACCTTCCATAGCTATAATGAACAAGAAAGGAGAAAGTGGATCCCCTTGACGAAGACCACGGTTTAGCTTGAATTCACTAGTAGGGCTTCCATTGATAAGGACTGAAGAAGTACCAGAATTTAAACAACCCGAAATCCACTTTATCCAGATTTCATTGAATCCCATGAAACGCATCACCTGAAATAAAAAATCCCAGGATATGGTATCGAAAGCTTTTTCAAAGTCGATTTTAAAAACCATAAGATTCTTCTTTTTTCTTTTACACCAGTGAATCAGTTCATTGACCATCAGAGGCCCATCCAAGATTTGGCGATTATTGATGAAAGCGGTCTGTTCCTTACTGATAACGGAGTCAATGACCTTAGAAAGACGGTTAGCTAAGACCTTAGCTATGATTTTATATTGAGCTCCAATTAGACTGATAGGGCGGAAATCAGTCACAACCATAGGGTTAAGCGTTTTAGGGATGAGAGTGATAAAAGAGGCGTTGCATCCACTAGGGATGATCCCTGAAGTGAAGAATTCATGAACAAAATCTATGATATCCTGCTTACAGATGTCCCAAAACCTTTTATAAAATGCAAAAGTGAAACCATCCGGCCCCGGAGACTTTTCAGAACCACAATTCCAAATTGCATCATGAATCTCATTTTCACTGAAATGAGAAGACAAAAAAGAATTTTGATCCTCATTGAGATTTCTATAAAAGGAGCTTCGTCTGGAAATTTTAACCACCTCAACTTTCTGAAACTTGGCTTCAAAGAAGGTATATAAAACATCTTTAATCTGATGAGGATCCGTAATCCATTGACCTTCATGCTTAATCCCTTGAATGGAAAGGTATCTACGTTTCTGATTAATAGTTGCGTGATAAAACTTGGAATTTTCATCCGCCTCAATACCCCATTTGATCTTAGCTTTTTGTAAGTAATCAATACATTCCTTTTGTTCAATGCTGCGGAGATTATTTAACCAATTAGAACGCTGGGAAACATCAATAGCGTCATCAGTCGTACCAACAATGGAGTCATCGAAATCTTTAATTTTCTTCAAAAGATCATCTTTTTCCCGCGACTGTAAAAGAGATCTATTATTTGACCAATTTTTAATGAGACTTTTGAGAGCTTTCATCTTTTTACTGAACTTTAAAATGGAAGAACGATGATCAGTACTGTGTCCCTTCCAAAATTCAGCAATAAGATCATGAAGATGATTATCCATAAGCCAAGAGTTGTAGAATTTAAAAGGGATAGGACCAAAATCCACAACCGCTTGAGATAGGAGAATTGGTCGATGATCTGATAAGAAACAATCTAGGACCTTGGCAGAATAATTATGAAGTAAGCTAGTGGTATTTTCAGAGACAAGAAAACGATCTAACTTACTAAGTTTATCACCCCGTTTATTGATACGCGTAAACATGTGACCTCCAAGAGGAATGTCCCAAAGGCGGCCATTATCAATAAAAAGGTTGAAAATGTTGGCAGACAAAGGCTTGAACACCGATCCAATACGTTCAGAAGCATGTCTTACAACATTAAAATCACCAAATATGATATAATGCCCTTGATTGCTTTCCATGAATTCCAGAATATAATTCCAAAGAGACTCCTTCTTTCTGTCATCTTGAGGAGCGTATACATTAATCATAAAACAGTGTAGAAGAGAAGACTTCCATATACCTTCTACAATGAGGAGATGATCAACTTGAATGATGTTGAGCTTAACAAAGACATTGATGTCCCAAATGGAAACCATACCTCCGGATCTTCCCAACGAAGGACAAAAAGCGTAATCAAATTGAAAATTTCCCCATAAACACTTAACCTTAAAAGGATCAATGTTGATGGAGTGAGTTTCTTGAATGCCCAAAAAAGAGACATTATGCTTGCTACAAAGTTTAGCGATGTCTTTGCATTTATCCGTTCCCAATCCACAAGTATTGAAGGACAACACATTCATAACTGATCCTGCTTAGCACCAATACTGTCTATGAATTTCTTGAGATCATTTTTACTTCCTTGCATATCATATCCCAAAACATTCCCCATTTCAATGTGAGAGATGAATGCATCAATCATCGATCCATGATTCGATTTAGAGTGAGACTTGCTGATTCTAGAAATCTTTGCGGTTGTAAAAGAGGAGGATACTGATGGTCGGTTATTCTTATGTGTGTGTTGATTCTTGTATCCCTCAAAACCATAAGGTTTTGATGAGGCATCTGAGTCTTCTTTTTGGTTGTTTTGAGTCTCCTTAACTGGCTCATTAGGGGCTTCCACATCATTTGGAGGGTCTACAAAACCTTCCACTCCAATGGGCTCTTGTGTATCCATAACTACTTCAACTTCAGAAGTTTCAGTAGGTTTGTGCGTCTCTACATCAGGTTTGTCAGTGTTAAGGGGAATCTCACCTTCTTGTACATCATGATCTTCACGGTCATTTACCTCAAGATCATCTGAGTGAGTATCAGAATTCATGCTAGACTCGCAATCTAAATCTTCAATCTCCGGAACCCATCCAGCAAATTCTTTTATACGAACATTAAATGATTTACCCTGAATAATCACTTTACATGTTTCAGAAATCTGATCTTGGATCCTAGTTTTTATGCAGACTCTGCCAATTGCAACATTTTCTTTAGGATCTTCATCCACAAAGAGAGGCTCCCCCCAAATATCAGAAATCTTCTTAAACGCCTTGGAAGTCCATGCATTAAGTGGAAGACCACAAATTTCAATCCAAACAAGTCTCTCATCTGCTTTAAATGTTTGTGTTACATGTTTCATAGCAGTAAAGTACCACGACATTTCTGTGTTAGCTTGAAGTTTTTGACATGATTCCAAGGAGTCAAATTCGATCCACAGCCACATGCCCCCAATGTATTTGCATGTGAAGCCAAAAAAACCTTCTTTATGGAGGACATTATTGATATTGCGAATGAGATGCACATCTCTAACCTTAACTAGGATAACTTTTCTCAAGTCCGAATCCGACATATCAATCAGATCAGATTTGTCAAGAGAAACAGATTTAAGGATGGTTTTTTCATTAGAATCAGCGAAGTTCGAAGCCTTACCTTTAAGAGCCGTCGCGTATGAATGGCTAGGGTTTGCATGATGTGCGGTTGAAGTTTTAGGTGTGGGTTTTGCTTGAGTTTTAGGCTTTTGATTGGAGGTTGTTTTGTTTGAAGTAAACGGTTTACGTTCGAATCTGGCCTTTGCAGCAAAAATATGATATGAACCGATCCAAATCTTATTGAGTGATTCCAATAACAATCCGATATTGTTGACTTTCAGAAATCTAACAAAGGCGAAACGTCTTCCAATTTTTGAAAGTTTGTGAGCTATGTAAACATCCGCTACTGTTCCATATTTCTCACATTGTCTCCAAAGATCTTTAGATCCCGAAGAGGTTGGAAAGTTTGTGAGGAAAATTGTTACAGAAACATCTTGCAGGTTTATGTAATTAGGGTTTTGGGGGTGATCACCAGTCATAGTTTAGGGTTTTTTTTTTTTTTTTATTTTGAAAAACCCCAATTGATCTCTATGGCTCCGAATTACTAGGGAATAAAGAAGCTCGTTCTGGATCTCACACAAGATGATTCACAGACGACAGGTTCTTTAGACTCAAGAATGAGCGGAGGGTAGTGGATCAAACTGGGTTGAAGAAAATAAAAATAAAATAAAATAATGAAAACAAATCTAATCTCAAAAACTCAAGAATTGCACAACGTGTAAAATCGCTCGCTCTCGGAAGATCACAAGATCAATCCCAAGACAGCAGGGATTTTCCACAGGTGAATTACAAGAGTTTTGGAGATGTCGATTGAGGAAGAAATTGATGGCGGCTGGCAGCCATTGTTTTTTAATTGTTCGAGAGGTTTAGTCGAGTGTTCTATCATATCTTGGTTCAATGTATTAGATAGGGTTCATCATCAGAGGTTCAATGTATTAGATAGGGTTCATCATTAGAGTTTCAACGTATTAGATGTTCATTGGAGGGAAAACATTAGAGGGAAAACATTGGAGGGAAAACATTGGAGGGAAAACATTGGAGGGAAAATGTTAACAATTTCCCTCACTTTTTTAGCATAAAAAGAGAACCACACACACTCCTTATCATCACAACCACCAGCAGATTACACACACTTATCATCATAAACAAATTGTTATTATGTACATGTTGAAGCATGAAGCTTTTCCGTGCAGGTGTGGACATGAAGATGTAGTTCTTCGAGAATCGTGGACAACTGAAAACTTTGGTAGACTGTACTATGCTTGTCCACGTTCACGGGTTCAACCTCCAGTTTCATATGGATGCAAATTTTTTTTATGGAAAGACGAACGCGTCCAACTACTAATCAAATCTCTTGGAGGTTCAATGAGCTTTTCTCCTCCAAGCTCTTCTTCAAGACCTTCAACGAGCTCTTCTCCTCCAAGCTCTTCTTCAAGACCTTCAACGATCTTTTCTCCTCCAAGCTCTTCTACCAGACCTTCAACGATTCCAATTTCTTCTCCAAGCTCTTCAGCGTGTGCAAACTGTGTGCGCTTGAATGGAATGATAATGGTACTTAAGCGTATGATAGAGTTGTACCGCAACTCCGATAGGCACACATTGGATTCAGCTGCACTACTTCACGACCTTTACGATGACATGGGGAACATTCGTTTGAACTAGTTTATGATGTATCTGTTTTCGTGTTTATGAGTCTATTATCGGTTTAATATTCATGTTTAATTATGCGCGTGTTTAAGTGTCAGTGTAGAATCAAGTTAGGTTTAGGCGTGTCTGTTTGTAAGCCTCAATGAATGTTAACAATTTTTAATTAATATTAACAATGAATGTTAACAATTATTAGTGAATGTTAACTTTTGGCGGGAAAACATTGGCGGGAAAATTAACCATTTGTCTCACTTTTTTTTATCATAAAAAGAGATATACTATTTTAAATTTTAATAACTATATTTTTTAATATATGTATTATATTTACTAAAATATTATATAGACATTACACATTTTTTGAAAATTGGTGGTCAAATAGAAGTCAACTTATCCCCAGCGACATGTTGTTGGGGAAAACTTTTGTAAAATAGGCGCGTTAACTGAATATCTTTGGAGGGAATCCTAAAATTTTCCCCAGCGACTTGTCGCTGGGGAAAACTTTTGTCATAAATTAAATAACGCATTAACGCTAATCACTTAGATTAGACGTGGGAGAAAGTTTCCCCAGCGACATGTCGCTGGGGAAAAGTTGGCGGGTTAATCTCCCGCTTGCATTAATTGTGAAGTAGTTTGGTCAAAATTCAGTCAACTTTTCCCCAGCGACATGTCGCTGGGGAAAATTTTCTTTATTTTTTGGTCAAAATTTTTTCGAGAAAGTTTGCCACGTCAGAAAGTTTTTGTCGTTTAGCGACTTTTCCCCAGCAACATGATGTCGCTGGAGAAAACCCCGATGGGGAAGGGCTGGATTGTTGTAGTGACTCTTATCATTACTTAATCAACGTATCAATCTTTAAGCCACTTAGATGGACTTTGATCACGATCATCATCTGGATAACATGGAAGGTATGGAAGATGAGGATACTGCTTTTTACGACGAGCTTACACGTCGGATATTGCTCATAATGGACGAAGATGATGAAACACATACAAAACAACATGTAAATTGTGTGTCGAGGTTTGAAAGGAGATCGATAGTTAGTGGTGGCAAGTACTACTATAGTTGGCCTGGTAGTGGGAGGGATGTTGAAGTGCCTAGTTGGATGGAGAGATTATGGGCGGGTAATGGTGGAGGAACTGGGGTATTTATACCTCGGGTTGTGCCCCCATGCAAGTCGAGAAGAAGAAGAAACAAACCAAAGAGGAATGACTATGGAGTTAGAATAGTGCATTCATAATTCGGATACAAGAGGATTCATGGTTGATTAATCAATTATGTCTTGTAGTATAAGTTAGACGATTATTCATTTAGTGGATGAAGCTATACACATGTGATAAAACAAATTTGTAATCGTTGAAAGAAAGCACATACTAGATTAGTAGATTACTACTTTAGAATTTAAGAATCATCAAAGTTCATTACTTGCAGGTAGTTAATTAATAAAGGATTTTTCTATCTTATGCCATAAAGGCACATGATAAGAACACTTAAATTATATAAAAAGTATATCGGGTTTATTAGAAAAATACACAGATATTCACAAATTGTGCATCTCTGTGTACTTTTCTGTAAGATCTAGTGTACTTTTTACCTTTTTATCATATGCCCTTAAACACAAGATAGAAAAACCATTAATAAATGTCATAATCTAAATGCGTTCTCAAATTTTTATAGGATTGTCTAACAAATGCCTTTAACGCATTGTTTAAAGTGCATTAATTCATCTCAAAATTGCCTACTAAATTAAAATATTCAATTAATAAACATTATTTGATTTTATAATTTACCTTAATTGATTCTGATGTAATTAATAAACTCAAAATTTCCATATTTAATCGTTTAATGTAATGCTCTGATGGCACTCGATAGATAAACCCAATATATATTTCTTGTCTCAATGTTGTTGTCAGTGTTTTCTTTTTGAACGTGCCAATTTAATTTTCTATTATTTAAAAAGATAAGAAAGTTCATCAAGTTTAATATATTATACTTCTTCAAAAATATTATTACAAGATTTAAAGAAAAGTTTAATTAATTAGCTAAATATGAAATGATCATTTTATAAGAAAGTAAAAAACAATAATAAATACACTTTTCTTATATTGTGTAATTTTTGCTAAAAAAATAAGCGGAAAATTTATATTTTAAACACTATTGTATACTTCGCCATTATAAAAGAAGCCGAGAGGGTGTTTGTTTTTTCTCAAAAACTCTTAAAAGCTTCTTAATGAATTAAAGCTTTTATTGATTGGTCAGACCTTTTAAGCGTTAAGTGCGTTTGTTTTTTCTTTTTTTTGTCAAAAGGCAAAAAGAGATCAACATATCTGAATGGACCAGATATTGAAGGTTCATCTTAATGCCTCTAATTGAACTAATAACATTCAAACATTTTCTTCATATAAAAAACAATATAATCTAATTCAGATTTTTTAAATGTGCTAATCAAATTTAGATTTAAAACCTCTTAATAAACAAACAATACTAATTATATCTATAAAAGACATCCAAAACTACAACACACAACACATGTATCCAAAGCACCTCTACGAGTGACGACAAAACATAACATACAACCACTTTATAAACATGATGGAACACAAAACCCTAACACCATAAACAACCTTTTTTTTACGTATTACGATATGTTAGGTGTAATCCATCATTGTACTCGTTATTCTTGCTACAACCTCCAAAACAAATAGGTAGACATAAAACATAGTGAAATCATTATTAACTATATTGTAAAAACATATCAAAACTATCTATATCAATCACAAAACACAAGATTAGTGAACCCAACCAACCACCCATTGACTCACTTTATTAAGATCAATGTTTTACAAGATTAAGAAAACAAGAACAACAGAAACAATACAACTCTAAAACTCACAATGATCAAAATAGTTTAATAAAAAACACACAGAAAAAAACTATTTACACCAACAATAATGAGAAAGATAATAAACTCGAGTTATGTAGCAGATTATATAGAGCTAGAAATTTCTAAACAGCCCTCCGAGATTTCAAGTTACAACTTTAGTTCTTCAGCTCTATAACTTGTCACCATAAGCAAAAACAAGCCTTCCATCTTTTCTTCACTTTACACACAAGTCCTCCAAGTTAAAACTTATTTTTCTAACACTACTCCGTAAGTCTTTAACCTGCAAAACCATTAA
This sequence comes from Glebionis coronaria, assembly GCA_025667525.1. NCBI lineage: Eukaryota > Viridiplantae > Streptophyta > Magnoliopsida > Asterales > Asteraceae > Glebionis > Glebionis coronaria. The sequence goes on along the minus strand of CM046881.1, from coordinate 535,975,924 downwards.
ACAGCCCAAGAGAACTACAAAATTTCTTATGGTCAGAAATCAATAAACCTTTGTGAATATATCTGTCGTATTATCTTTTGATTTTTAACTTTCTAAAGTTTTATAAAACCTGTAAATATTTTTTCCTTTAGAAATAAAGATCAATTTCAAAATGTTTACTTCTTTCATGAAACACACGATTCAAAGAAATTTGAATAGCTGAGTTATTATCACAATTCATCTCTATAGGCAACATGACATCAACTTTCAAATCAATAAGCACTTTCTGAATCCACATAACCTCGCAACACACATTACACATAGCCTTGTACTCAGCCTCGGTAGAGGATCTAGAAACAACCCCTTGTTTTTTACTTTTCCATGAAACCAAATTAATACCAAGATAAACACAATAACCAGTTGAAGAACTTCTGGTAACTTTACATTTAGCCCAATCTGAATCAACAAAAACTTTCAAATTATCACAACTTCCTTTTCTAAAAGTAATCCCAAACCAGGTTCATTTTTCAAATATCTCAAACCTCTAAAAGCAAGTCTCATATGAGACTTCATACGACTATCCATAACTTGACTTAAACAATATACAACATAAGCTATATCAGTAGATATATTAATTTGGCAACTAATTTCTGATAAGGTGTAACTTCACTAAGTTACTCACCATCACCAAATTTTTCATTAACCTTTTTATTATCATGATTGACCTCGATAGGAGTACTATAAGGTTTACACCCAAGCATACCAAATTCAGACAACAACTCAGTACAATACTTTCTATGCGTCAAACAAATGCCATTATCAATAACTTCACTACTTAAAAAATATTTAAGTTTCCCAAGATCCTTAATAAGAAAACTAGAACTAAAAATTCTTAAACTTGTTAACTTCATTAAGATTATTTCCTGTGATGACAAGGTCATCAACATAGACTAACAAAGAAAGAAACACATCATCCTTTTCTTATATAAACAAAGAGAATCATTAAGACTCTGAACAAATCCATGGTCAAGTAACATAGACACAAGTTTTTCCTTCCATTTTCTAGGAGCTTGTTTCTGTTCATACAAAGACTTAACAAGCTTACATACTTTCTTTTCACTGTTATCACCATATCCTTTAAGAATTTTCATATAAACTTCCTCATCAAGTTCACCATACAAAAAAGCATTATTAACATCTAATTGAAACAAAGGCTAATTATTACTCACATCAAGACTTAACACACATCTAACAGTCACAAGTATAACAATAGGAGAAAAATTATCCTCATAATCAATCCCTTCTCTTTGATTAAAACCCTTAGCTACAAGTCTAGCTTTAAACCTATCAACATCACCACTAGATTTATGTTTAACTTTTCATATCCACTTACATGAAATAGCTTTTCTACTTTTAGGTAAATCAGTAATAACCCTAGTGTTATTTTTATTTAAAGCTTTCATTTCCTGATTCATGACATCTACCCATCTATTGTCTTTGACAGCTTTAGAATAAGTAGTAGGTTCATGAATTTTATTAAGATTAGTAGCAAGAACAAAGTTATCAATGCTAAGATTAGCATAACTTGAAACTTTATTAATACTATACTTAACATTTTTATTTAGCACAAAATATTTATATTTAGAAGGGAGATTAGTTTTCTTACTAGTTCTTCTAACAATTTCATTTGTTGTTGGTTTTGGTGACCAACCAAAATATTGACCAAAAGACTCTAGGCCGTCACCCTCATCATAACTTTCATCATTCATGGTGTCATGTATACTCTCAGAAACATCAGCTTTTGTTGCATACATATTACTAGTGTCCATCCTGCTAGATGCAATTTCAGTATTAAGTGAACTATCTACCTTAGAAGGAATATATGTATCAACAGTATGAACACTATCTTTACCTACACTAACATCTACAATGTTGTCACTAGTTTTATGAACACTATCTACATGTACAGACTCGAACTGACTATATATACAAACTCCCCCAACATCACAAGGTTCATTAGGTCCATGACTGCTTAATTATCAAAAAACTCAAATCATTTATTCCATTTTCACAAAAACATAATCCTTGTTAAACACATCACTTTTAAAAGGGAAAACTATTTCATAAAATTTAACATCCCTTGAGAAAGTAAACCTCTTGTTATCCAAACTAAACACTTTATATCCTTTTTATCAAAAGCATAAACCAACAAAAATACATTTTTCAGACCTTGACCTAAACTTATCAGACTCATTCAACATAGTAGAAAAACAGAAGTAGCCAAAAACTTTTAAACGGAGAAAACTAGGTTTAGACCCATAAACTAAGTCATAAGGACACTAACCAGACAACACAAGAGTAGGTAACCTGTTAATAAGATAAGTAGCATTTAGCAACATTCAGTCCACATGTTCACAGGAATTTGATGAGGTAGAAATTAGTACTCTTTCTTTAGGAAAGACAAGAAACTATGTAAGTATTAGTTTCCACGTTTTAGAAAACGCTAAAAACCGATCGTTGAGTTCGTTCTCGAAGGAGGTGTGGTTGTTTAGACAAATAATAAAAAGTTTTTGGATTAGTTAAGTTTTTGGAAGAGAAAAGGTTGAAAAATAAAAACAGATTATACTAAAAATAGAAACTAAGTCGAAATGCGTTTTCATGCAAATTGATGCTGAAAATAAAAATTATTCTAAAAAATTCCCAAAAATTCCCAAAAATTACAAATAAATCCTAAATAATATAATTAAGATTGAAAAATCAATAAAACCTTTTTTACACTTTTTAAATTAGTTATTATTAAATTTGAAAATTCAATTAAAGACCTAAACTTCAAAATAATTAACAAAAAGTCCAACGAAAGATTTATGAGATGTAAACCTCAAATATATTATTTTAAAGCTAAAAAGTATTTTTATAAAATTTTAAAAACTAATTAACTATTTTAAATTGACTTTTCAAAAACAGAAAATAAAATAAACATTAAATATATTAAACAAAAGTGGAAAAATCCGAAACTTGCCCAAAAAATCCTAAATACTATCTAAAAAGAAGGAAAAATAAAAAGAACCAAATATGTTAATTAATAAACCCAAATAAGCTGGAAAAGCTCACGACTTATATATCTGAAAAGGAAAAAGGGAATGGTTGTACAATGGTTAACACGTTAGTCCCCCAACAGAGGGGTCGTGTGTTCGATCCATGCTAGTTGTTTTTTGTTGATTTTTATTCTTTTTTTTTCTTTGGACATAAGTCACCCTCAATAGCGTTCTGCTTATGGGGAGTCAATAATAAGCTCAAATAAGTATCAAATAAGCTAGAAAAATCACCAAAAATCACACAGATAGGCAAAATGAACAAATCAGCTTAACACCCTATGTCCGATATCTGACAGATGGACAAGTCTCTTTGTCAGATATCGGATACAACTACAATTCAGGTTCTCAGACAGATGCAATTACTAACTTTTTGATGAATTTAAACTTGAGAAATAAGACAGAATAAGCTATGTTGAAGTTAACTATAAGCAGTCCTAAAACACACCTAAACCTAACTGTCTACCAATTTTTACCACTTAAATCTAAGTTTTACCTAACAAAAAGCTATCTGATGGTTTTGACTGTTTTTGGTGAAATGATGAGCATGTAATGCACACAAATGGTTCAATCAAAGCATATTAAACTCACATAACACATACATGAACAACAACAGTTCAATTTTCATACCACAAATCAGGTTAACACAAAGGAAACCAGACAACTTGAAACCAATACATATTTAGAACAATTTTGCACACTTTTGATTCTTACACTAAACCTTAAACTTTTTTTTTACCAAAAACCAAGTATTCCGAGCTAAACAAACATGAGCAGGCAGTTGCTATTAACTATTGGTGACACCCAAATACTTTAACACTCTAAATCAAACACCTTTTTACTGGTTTTTACAAGTTTTATCAAATCAAAAGTGATTCAAAACACCTTAACAACAAAGATTACAACAGATCTACGTCTATAAACACCTCATAAGCAGATTTAAGCAACCAAAACACAAGCACATAGCATGAATTACCAAAACACTTAACAGTAAAAGTTTTGCATAAAAATTACAAAAGAGGGAAAGAATGTGAGCATCTCCCCCACCTACATCCAAGTAAGGGGTCAACAAAGCTCCCCTAGAGCTTAATCAACAACTGATAAAACCCAGGGATGTATTGAAATGATGGTCTGATGGTGGTTCAACAATTGAACTAAATGATGAAATAAGATGAAATGAGTGACTGTTTGAATCACAATCACAAAACAACAAACTTCAAGCCTTCAAAAAGACACCCAAAAGCTAAGTATGAATAGCTTATGAAATGGATTTTTGAGAAAGAGAGGGTTTGTACCAAAGAACACAGGTAAAACAATTTTTTTCACAATCTTTTTGGGTCAAGTAACTAAGTGACACTAAGACAAACTTAACACACCCTTATGCTCCTCACTAGAGTTTGATTCTCAAAAAGATAATCACAATCTTATGATCAGTACATAAGGTTATGGGTCCAAGATTTACAAAACAAAACTTTGACTAAAACTTCAAGTAAAACCAACTCAAACTTGCAATAAACTTTTAAGGAAAACCAATTCAAAAAACTTGCATAAAATTAAAAGAAACACAGATTTTCACCAACTTTTTCATTAAAATTTTGAAAAAAGGAATTACAAAATTTGAAACAAAACTTAAAAAATAAATCCCATGGTGCCTTATATAGTGGCTACATTCATTCTAGGAACATTAAGAAAGACTAAAACCCTAAGTTATGAAGTTCTAGGATTGCCCTTAAAGATGCCTTTGATGATTCGGATATTCCTTTAATTTAGAACATGAAATGGTGATCCCGTGACTATCTGACGCAATGCAGTTGGCCAAAGTAATCTCCATCCTTGAAAAGTTTGTGGGGGTCAAGCAATTCACCACAACCATCAATTTACTGTTGTCATCTTGTTTTTTTTACAAACTATAGGGTAGGGGAGGGGTGAAGAGAGCACATGGGTGAGATGGAGTAAGTTGTGACAGTGAAATAGTAGTCGCGTGGCCTTAAATCGTGTATCTAGAAAGTACATTTCCCCTTTGTCCAAAAGTAGAATTAAGATTAGGGTTTGTAGGGGATGAATAGACAAACAGTTAAGTATAATCCATTTTGGGTCAATACAAAGCTGTTTAGCGCGTGTTTGATTATTTGACTTTATTTGACCAAGTCAAATAGTCAAATAGTCAAACAAGTTTTGGGCTAAAGTAGCAGGCTTGGGTTGGTCTTGGTCGGGCATGGGTTGGATGGGTTAAATGGGACGGATATGGGTTTTGTATATACATGTTTACCCCAGACTTATAACAACATGACAAAACAACTTCCAAACTTTCTTGGCAGAATTAGGGCTAATATCCTTTGTTAATAACTTTGGCTTAATTGCATTTTCAGTCCTTGTGGTTGATAAACTTGGAACAAAGGCTTGTTTTGAATATCTTTTGAACTTCAAGGGCTATTCTTGAATAATGAACAAACTTTAGGGACCAAACTTATAATTTTGAGAATTACCAGGGTATAAAGTAGCATTTCTTCAAAGTTGAGGGACCATTCTTATACATCTTCAAATCTTCAAGGAATTTTCTTAGAAAATCAACATTCGGGTCCGGTTCTTTGTGCGGCTGCATTTCTAGTGTTCGTTTTTGCTTGTTTCATTGTGATCTTTTGGTCTTTTCACGATATTCGTACCTAATATAACACAATGAACAAACACAATGGTTTTGTAAAGTATTATGATATTTTCCGTCTTTTAAGCCCGTTTATGGCAATGGGACCATGTATAATTAAGGTCTCATCAGAATTCCCCTGTAACATGAGGGCCCTAACAGTATTTAACAAATGTGTATGTTTTCTCTCAGCTAAACCATTCTGCTAGGGTGTATGGGAGCAAGTAGTTTGATGAACAATAACATGAGTTTTAGCAAAACCATCAAATTTATGACTTATAATTAGCACTTCTAAATATGTTAACCTTATTATTAAACTGATTTTTAAGCATATTAAATTGATCAACTACACAATCAAAAACTTTAGTTTTGCTTTTTAACAAAAACACCCAAACATACCTGGTGTAGTCATCAACTATAGTAATGAAGAATCTATAACCATCCCTATTGGTAACCTTCTAAGGTCCCTAAACATCAAGATGAACAATATCACCAAGACTAGTTGTTTTATGATCAATAAGATTAAAAGACTCTCTAGTCTGTTTAGCCCTATGACAAATTTCACAAGGATAAGAATTATTAAGTTTAATATCTTTATTATGCCTTTTCTGTACATCCAAACCTGATCAGTATGATGTCCTAGCCTATTATGTTATATGGAAGACATATTACAACCTTTTATATTACTATTATGTATAGACCTACCTTCATCAAGAAAGTATAAACCATCCCTTTCACTACCAGTCCCCGTCAGGAACTTTTGAGTTAAATCCTGAATAACATATTTAGATTCATTAAAGATAACACTAACCTTATTAACTTTAGAAAGTTTATGCACTGACAACAAACTAACATGATAACCAGGGACAACCAACACATCTTTAATAACCATATTGTTAATTTTAAAACTTCCAATATTTTACATATTCCAAAGTCCCATAAGGATGAGCTACACTTATGTTAAGATATGACACATCAATCACATCAAACAAAAATTTCTTAGAAAAGGTTATATGTTGACTAGCCCCATAATCTATAATCCAAGCAATATAAGTACTATAAGTACTGATATTAGAATTATAGTTAAAAAATCTACAATAAAAAAACTGACAACATAATTAGCCATCTTAAAAATACATGCAACTAGCAGAAACTTTGTTATTATAATCCTGAAACACTCAGTAAGTTCATTAACCTCTGATATTCATCAGAAGTAAATGTATGAGATACACTTTTATTCTGATCACATCTATTTTAATTCATAATAACATTATGAACATTACTCTAAGCATTATTATTATTATATTATTTCTTTTGAAATTAGCAGGATATCCAATTAACTCAAAAAATCTATCAACAGTATGACCAGTCGTATACGATGTTTGCAAATAAGACTACTATTCTTGTAACTTCTAGTACCATTTTTATAAGAATCCTAAGTATTATTATTCATATTAGACCCTTTATTCCAGTAACTGTTACTTGTATTTCTAGTTTTTACAACAAAAGCTGATGGTCCAATTTTAGAACTTTTGTAGGATCATCCCTAGACAATGTAGCAAAAGCAGTTTTCACATCTGGTATAGGGTCATATGTGAGAATCTGACTTTTAACTACACTATAAGTATCATCAAGACACATAAGGAACTCCATCAACCTAAGGAGATTAACATGCTCCATAAGCTTACTAGAACCTTCACAAGCACAAACAACCAAATCAATAAGAGAATTAAACTGCCTTCACAAGGCATTACACTCATGATAATACTCAAACAAAGTCATACCAAATAGACTCAATTATAGATTCTATAGTCCATACTGTATAATATCTAACCATCCTTTTTATCATATGTTTCCTTTAACTCATCTCAATATCTTTAGCAACTTTAGAGAACACATGTCCTCTATACAAACCAGGAAACACACAACCCAATAACCAAGATAAAACAACAGCATTTCAATCTATTCCACTGATCCAAAAAAGGACCAGTATCATCACTTTTAACACATTTCCCGTTAATAAATCCAAGTTTATTCCTAGTCTTTAAATAGAATTCAACAACATCAACCCAAACTTTATAGTTCTTAATACCTTCAGTTTGAAGGTGACTAACTGAGAACTAATATCATGTAGGTGCAGATACAAAGGATCATACACATCAAGTTTTAAATCAGTACTGCTACAACCAGCCTCTTCTTTATTTTTAAGTTCTACCAAGATGACAAAGCAATAAAAAAATCAAACAAACAAAAAATAACACAAACAACTCCTTGTAACTCCTGTACACACAACTAATCAAGAAACAATATGAATGCCCAACACAATCCACCAATTAAACTACCTAATCCCGTTGACACCTATCACCTACTAAAAAAACTAGAAAAACAACCTACAAGAAGGTGTCAGAGGTGTTACAGAACACGCGCAACAATCTAATAACAAGATCAAGACGATCTTGACCAAAAAGCACATCAGAAACAACAATCAATAGATCCCTACACGTTAGACTAAATAGAATGACTAATAATGAACAACCTTCCCGAATCTTGATAAATACCTAATATCTTATTTTTAGGTTTTTTCAAGAAAACGTTACAATTAACGATTAATGAATAAGAGGAATTAACCACTCAATTGTAACAAACAATGATCAAAACCAAAAACCACAATTTTCAAGAAACCTTAATTTATTTAAAAACACTAATTGAAACACAACTGAAACAATTAACCACTGAAAACGTTTCAAGAACCAAGAAATAGCCACGATCTATGATAATAGATCAAAACCCACAAATTTTATCAAACCCTATTTTAAAAAAAAAACGACTTTAATTGAAGAGGAAAACCAGGCTCTGATACCATGTAAAAACATATCAAAACTATCTATCTCAATCACAAAACTCCAGATTAGTGAACCTAACCAACCATTTCTTGGCTCACTTTATTAAGATCAATATTTTACAAGATTATGAAAACAAGAACAACAGAAACAATACAACTCTCAAACTCACAATGATCAAAACAGTTTGATGAAAAACACACAAAAGAAAACCATTTACACCAACAATAATGAGAAAGATAATAAACCCGAGTTAGTTAGCAGCTTATATACAGCTGAAACTTTCTAAACAACCATCCTAGATTCCAAGTTACAACTTCAGTCTTTCAACTTTATAACTTGTCACCATAAGCAAAAACAAACCCTCCATCTTTTTTCACTTTACAAATAAGTCCTCCAGGTTAAAACTTAATCTTCTCACTATATCTATTAAAAAGACCATACCACAAAACGCAACTAATGTATCTAATATACGTGACTGCAAAATACGACGTGCAACCACCTTATAAACGACTGAACAACCCTAACCCCACATATTATGACATGTCATATATATAATTAATCATTTTACTCGTAATTTCAAACAAAACCCTAAAACAATTTTAACTTTAATCATGAAAATCAAGACATCAAAATCTTCAAACAAAAACGAACGACTCGCCTCAAACGACAATTAACAGCTAAGAATATGTAAATGAAATAGCAATACACTTTTTCTAAGAGCCATCGTGTGAGACACGTTAGTTACATGTGTATGTGCCAATTTTTTTTAGTGCGGGTGGATACGTATTTACATAATAAATCAAACGACGTCGTATAATTTAAGCAATAAACCAAACTACCCAGGATCCCTAATCGTCATCGCTGCATCTAAATCGTCATCATTTTATACGGTTCCACTCACTCTTTTAAAACATTATAATCTCACACCAACAAACGTTGTTGTCCCTATTCAGTCACACTATTTTGAGGTTTATAACTTTTTGTTCCTAATTCATATTTTTTCAAGTGGAGTATATAGTTGAACCATCCAGAATACGGACATATTCTTGGACATTACGTAGTACTTATTTAACTAGCTCGAACCATTTGGAGGCTCAAATAAATATTTTTTTGATTTTGACCTAGATAATCAAGACTTATTCAACCACAATACTTCATTGTTATATTATAGTATACTTCACTCATTCACACTTATTAGTACTTAACCTGGACATTAATCTTTAAGCACCTATATGAACATGGAGTCTTTTAACATCGAGGATGATATGTTCTACGACGACCTCGAAAGGCAAATATTGCTAATTTTGGACGAAGATGATGAGACACATGTAATGCGAGACGTAAAGGATGTGTTAAGGCTACAAAGGAAATCAGTTAGCAACTACTTTAGTTGGTGAGTGGAAAGAGTGTTGAAGTGTATAGTTGGATGGAGAGGTTGTGGGCGTGTAACGGTAGTGGGACTAGGGTGTTTATACCGCAATCAGTGTTACCGGCCAAGCCGAGAAGAAGAAGAAATAATAAAGCGAAGAGGAATCACAGCCGAGGTAGTAGAACGCGTTCCTCCTTGGGATACTAAATTCATGGTTGATTGATTAAAACAAGACTATAGATTAATTAGTTGATCGTTCATTTTGTGAATCTCGATATGTGACAAAAGACAGATATAGAACAAAGCATAATTTTGTACGTACAAATTTATGTTTAAGAATCATTGATTTACATGGTTAATAGCGTAGCTTGATGTTTGACTTTTGTGAGCCGCAAATGACTAGCAATCATATATATTCGTCTTTCCACACATGAAATCTCAACCCTTTTTCTTTCAATTGTTTAGGAACACTAGGATTTGGTGCCCACGCTCCGCTGCGGGGGAGCGCGGGCGTTTTATGGATGCTTTTATAGGTAGAGTAAAACCACCCAAAATAACTGTAAGGAGAAGTACAATAGAGCTTCCGGTGTTTGCCATGTTCATTGTCTTACAGACTCCCGCAATCGACTTAAAAAGTCCCGCTTCTACATTGTGGACGAGAAACACCAACAACAGATGTTTAAAGAACCTGCACACATAGTATAGAACATTTTGTTAGCATTTAAGAAACAGAGAACTTATGTTGATACCAAAGCATCCATAAGATTTGAGGCTTAGTATTTAATAATGTGCACCCGGTTTTCCATACACGTTACAGATTTCATGTGTACCTATGTTGAAGAAAATGGTGGACAGGAAAACAGGTTGAAGGGGCTTATAAAACATACGCTAAGAAAGTTTGCATTTCTATGACCCAGTACGATATTTATCTTACGTTTATTTACATTAGCAACATATTGACATAAATGTGCTACCTGCATAAGCAAGATTAGCAGCATATTTATCTTACGTTTATTTACTTAGTACGGGGTATATTTTGACTTAGTTACTCGCGAAAGCAGAGACACTAACGACCTTTAAAACTAACATCAAAGCGCAATAAGTGCCAGCTAATTACTTCCAAATACTAATGCCAAACACCCCGTAAAACTATAGGCTGCCATAATAGGTATAAACTTAAGTGCTATAATCATCTTATAATGAAGTGAGTATAAAGGGATGTTTAAATTTCCTTATTTTCAACTTATACTAATAAGTAAATCGGATCAGCGCATGTTTAGAACTCACAATATTTACAAAATCATGATAATCTTGTAGAGTCTAAGAATTTTGATTATTTTGAGGTTCCATTGTAGGAATTACAGTATAAAATATTATATAATGAAAACAACCTTTTTTTACCATGAAGACACCATCACTGACTACTTTGATTATTGTAATACCAATGTTTACTCTTTTCTGATTAACCCTATGAAATGCAATTTCGATGGTGATCTCTGGTAAGAACCCAAAAAATCAATCAATTTAATGTCATCCAGAAAGACCCGCCTTCTTTGAAAGGGAAATTCTATAATCTCACGACTTACTTTGCAAAAACAAAGCTGAACCGATATTTAAGTGAACCCGGTGCTAACTGAACCGATATTTAAACTCTTGAAAAAATAAGTGAACCCGGCATCCAGAAAGAGCCGCCTTCTTTTAAACGAATGTTAGCAAGAACATATATCTGAGATGCCCAAAACAATGGGCCGCTTATGGTGACAGTTTGCTCTCCAATGCAGTTGATTTTCCAAATCTGAGGCTGGTGACAATTTGCTGATATGGCTTGTCGGTTCGCAGGCAAAGTTTGGAATCTTCTAAGCTGAGTCGAGCTGTAGTTTTGCATTTTGCTAGCAATTATGGGAACGGGTATCCTAATTACATAAAAACCATAAAATGGCATTACGATCAGACAACCCGGCCCGTAAAGTGGTATTACGATCATTCTAATCACATAGAAACAAATCAATAACACAAATCTGGAGCTATGTTGGGGGTACACATGTGTGAGAAAACATATCCAACACATCATGATAGCCATGGCCAGCCCAAGTAATTTTTTTCCAATGATTCTTTGGTGTTTAAATAAACAAACCAAGCATCCAAAAGATAGTAGTAAAACATATAATAAGCACCATATAATTTCAAGAAACAAATAAAGATGATAAACCTGATGGAGTTATCTTGACGCGGGAACTTTTAGCCCATTGGCAGATATCACATCAGCCCAAAATGCTCCCTCCTCAATAATATGTAAACGCTAGTCAGACGTAGAGTTTTCTTTAGCAGGCGCGTACCTGCACACCGAACTTGCTTACCAAAGAATTAATTCAGTCGTCAGTATGCTGGCAGCAACCATCGCCCGCTCTTCAATAACCTTTTGTTGCTCCTACGCAATGTGCATTTACCCTCGTAAGCTGAAAAGTTCAACATTGTCAATACATTCAGTTTCAAAACTACTTTTCTAGTTAAGGCCAGCAACCCCAGTTCCTAATCAATTAACAAATACCAAACTAAAGAATTCAAATTAAACATTGACGGCTAGAGTGATCGCCGCCAATTCTACAAAAAAAAACACAATTTCTAGGCCTCCACGTACCACTACACAGTAAACGCAACACTGAAAAAAACAATAAGCATCATTAATAAATTAAACATACCTTATAATAAAAATTATTTGATTTTATTTCAGATATCCGATATCCGTCCCAAAGTAAATATCCACTTTGAAAATGCATACAAATTTTTAAAAAAATACAATCTTTAACACTCACTTTATAATTCAAGTTATCCCGAAATACAAATGTGGACACGGGGGGTGTTTGTTTCGGCTTATATAGCCGAGCTGTGGCTTATTTCTCTTTGGGCTTATGATTCATAAGCTCGCTTTTTACGCTTATTTTGAAACTTTTCTATTTGTCTTTGGGATTATGTTTCATAAGCTCCTTTTTAGGGTTGTTTTGAAACCTTTCTGCTTATATAAGCTTATTATGTCATAATGAACTCATATAAGCCTAAAAGCTTCAGAATAACCACATAAAGTGAGCTCATCAAACATAAACCCAAAACCAAATAAGCCATAACCCAATTTCCTTTTCGTTTCCTCATTAAGTAACACTCGCGAGCACAACATTCTGTGTTTCACTATATTTTTGTACTATCCTTTGTTAAGTGATACTACTTGAGAACACACTGTTAAGTTCGGAACAAACACTTCCATTCAAAGAAATAAGCCTTATATAGCCGACTTATGGTTTATTTTTCTTTATACTTCATAAGCTCACTTTTTTCGTCTTATTTCGAAACTTTTCACCTTGTATAAGTTAATCATGTCATAATGAGCTTATATAAACACAAATACCCCTAAATAATAAGAAGTAACTACTACCATTTCTTAACCTTTTTGTAAGAGCTCCTTTCGATGCGCTGAGGGGGTGTTTGTTTTGGCATATATAACGTAAGCCCATTTCGGCTTATATTTAATAAGCCCAAATGTTGTGGCTTATTTGGAGATTTATGAGCTTATATAAGTTTATTATATTATTTCATTATTAAATTTTATAAGCCCCATAAGTCTCAGGATAAGTCATAAAATTAAGGATCATGAAATATAAACCAAACTCTGGCTTATTTTTGGCTTATATTTCATAATATGATCATCAAAATCAGTTTATGATGGTAATACCATTATCTACCTTAATGATGAAGATATAACTAACCGGTAACCACATCAACATATGGACTTACACTATATTCTTTTTCATAGTATTTTTTGTGTAATCGTTGACTGTTTAGTATAGTAAAGTGTTTAAGGACTACCAAGTTATTAAAACGAAGGCACATATCCGGCAGTAGCAATCCTACTCTTTTTAGAATCGTAAATTATTAAATGTAACTAAACCTTAGAATCAACAACATCTAAATCTAAATTTTTATACAGCTCTAACAAAAAAACTTACATCCCTGAGGAGCCGCCACAGATAAACCGATATCGAGTTTCAGCCAACAAACACATAGCCTTAGCAAAAAAATTCAAACCATATTTGTGGTACAACATAGAGCTCAGATATGTGAGTCCGGGACGGTCAGAAAGGGTACGTGACCCACCATGGCTGCAAGCACGACAACGTGCTGCCCCGGCAAGTCACGGGTCGATTCCACCTTATCGTCGGCAATCATACACGCCATGGCTGCAACCCCGGTAGGGTGCCCCGCCAAGATACGTTTGATCTCAGCCTCAACCCGGCCTGGTGCAATTCATCATAGCTCGTGTTATCGTATACCTAGGGAACCATAAACCAACACTATTAAAAAGAAGCCCTTTTAACCGAGGCATACACATATGTTAGTAAACAAATCCACATGGCACGCTAACCAACCGATATCTTTAAATCCCATGGATGCATCTCTAATGAGATGTCCCGCCAAAGGGGATGAGTTGCCTCATGAGTATCTTTAATATGGTGTAAATGAGACACAGATTTAATAGGAACTTCATTTGTTAGGGAATGAGGTATTCTATAATAATTGCATATTCCAAAGCTACAAGCTACATTATTCAGATTCCACATGATAACATATACGAAGAAGCAGAAACCCATTAATCAAGAACTTAAAATCACTAAATCAATTAGGAGAACATAGAGATTTTTTTAAAGCTTAATAAGCCTAAAAAAGATTTAGCAATGGTAGCGGAAAGTTAAATGTAAACAGAAAACTTACAACCTGTAAGTAAAGAATGCATTTTAAGAACCAACCCCAAAAATTCAGGGTTTTCAGCAGTCTCAATCAAGAGAACTGACAAATCAAGCAACCGACCTATGGTAGCCAACGTCACCGACAAATCAGCAACGCCGCCCACCATAGATGGCGACAATGAAGAGATCGACGGTATCGAAGAGCTTAATAGAGGGGAATCACGACCAATTAAGCAACCCCGCTGACCAGTCAGCAACCGACCCATGCTAGCCAACGCCACCGACCAATCAGCAACGCCGCCCACCATAGATGGCGGAACGAAGAGCCTAGATCATATTAACCTTTATATTAAATACCCAAAACAGCATAGAACCTTGCTTATATAGAAATTGGTGTGAGGGTATATATACCCCAAGGCCAATTAAGGGTCATCTCCTGTAGCTAGAATTAATGACAAAAGGGTCAACTCCCGTAGTCACAATTAATCAGCATACCAAAGGGGCAACTAACTAAAGGGCAAGAAAACCAATTAATGAGTAACATCTCCAAAAGGCAAGTAATCAGCCCCAAAGGGCAAATCAACACACCAATTAATAAAAAACGGGAACAAAACGGGGTCACCATTAATGTAACGGAATCAATGAAACGAAAGATCTATGTGTTGGTGTGTGAAAAAATTGTGAGAGGGAATGAGGGATGTGAGAGGGGACGAATAATATATTTAAGTTGGCTTGTGAGAAGAATCACTGCTCCTATGGATGCGTGATTCTCCTCCTTTATATAAAGGTTAATGTAGAATAATCTCTTCTAATATACAACGAGTTCATATAAAAATTAAAATTTTGAACAGTACTATTTGAAATATATTTTAACGAATCAAGTACATTTAATATATATATTTAAAAAATTATTGTTATTTCTATGTTAATATTATATTAAATATATATAAAGTTTTCGGATATTCGCGAGCTAGAACCCCTTCCATTCCTGTTTTGGAAAACACAACACAAAATGTCACGATTTCAAATCTTTTCATGTGTTACTTTAATCATGGTGTATGTATATTTCTTATGTTGGTTGTAAAATCAGTCGATGAAGTTCATGAAACGATGATTACCTTTCTTTTGGACTTTTATCTAACTAAATTAGTTCCTTGATCCGTTTCAAAAATACTGATTTAAATTTTTTTTAATATTTTTAATAATATAATAAAGTCGAACAATAAAAATATTTACTTTTTTCACCTAAAAAAATTCGGCCACAAAAGGTTGTTTTGCCTTGAGTAACATTTAGACATGGAATATATGGAAAGTGGCGGCAACGGCAAGTATGAATGTAATTTGCATGTACTGTCTGGAAATAGTTGTCAACCACCAATTCATAGCACTTGCAGTCTTGCACCGTACATTAATATAATACACCTTAAAAAAACCATTTATACCCTTCTGTTTTTCAGATTATTTTTTAATAATTCTTTTATAAAGACCGCCCCCCCCCCCCCCTCCCCCCCCCCACCCCCCCACCCCCAAAAACCCTTATATATACTCCCCCTAATTTTTTTTATTATTTTTTTTTATAATTTTGGTTTTGTTATAAAACTGTGAATCGGAAAATACGGAATCAAAAAAATAAAGTTTAACGGGTTAAAACTGTTAAACAGTCAAAAATACGGAACAAAAACTGATAAAAAACTGTCCAGAATAAAACTGGGAGACAAAAAGTACACAAATAGTGTACTTTTTGTACCTTTTTTGTGGGGTAGAGGGAGTACCAACAGAGGTACCCGTTATAAAATTGAGAAACTAAAAATATAGAATGAAAATTATAAAGTTTAATAGGTCAAAAGTAATAAATAGAAAAAAAATATGAAAATAAACTAATAAAAAACCTGTGCTCAACTGTAAATTAAAAGGACAAAGAGACAAAAAAATACAAAACTTTTATACTTTTTGTACTTTTTAAAAATAGTAAAAAATGTATTAATAGGACTCTTATATCTTACATCCTACTCTCATAAAACCATGAACTAGAAAACCAAAACCCTAAAAATGGCAGCCAACTTTCGGTGCATTCTGGCGGCTCTAATTCTTAATCTGATCTAAACTCTTTTGTCTTTTCTCCTTTTTTCTTTGATTATAGATTGCTCGTTACTTCTTTTCCTCCACTTGCATCGTGTTAGATTTCTTATTTATTTTTTCTAGGGTTTCTTACTACGAATCCGTTTGTGGTGGATATCCTGGAAGATCAAACGTTTAAACGTGATCTGGTTGAGGGATTGGTGGTGCGAACGTTTTTGTGATTAGAGGGAGGACTGGTTGGATTTAGGGTTCCTATTAGGTTTTAGGGTTTCTGCCGTCAGATTGTAGGTCTTAAAGTTCATATCTAAAAGTGTTGGTTTCTGTCATGAAGGTCGACTAGGTGGTTGCTGTGATTTAGTTTAAACCCTAATTTTTATTAGGGTTTTTTTGTAGTGGAAGTGGTTTTCTCGTATATGGAGGGTTTCAATCAGATTAATGAAGGGGGTTCGTCGAGCTTATGAAGCGTATGAATAATAGCCATCTAGGCAGTGTTCAAGCTGCGAGGTCTGATTTGAAGAACTCACCACCAAAGGCTACTAATTTTCCTATTACGAAAATTAGTGATGTTGCTAAGTTTTTTTGTGTTTCGCTTAATTCTCTTGAGGAGATAGATGTTTTTTTAAGGAGCTTGATGCGGGTTCAAATTAGGTGTGGGAATGTTTGTCACAAGAGAGTCGTGGTGGAATCATTAAGATTATTGATTAACATTTGAGCTTTCTTGAGCAACAAGATGTTGAGGAGCCTATTATTAAGTCTGCGGATGTTAATAATGAGATTTGTACTGTGGCTGATGCTGTTTTCGAAGGGTTTGATGTTTCTGTTCCTCGAAGAGTGGTTCAAAAGGTTGGTTGTCGCTTTGAATATACACTGTATGGTTATTTTCTCGGTCAGAGATTGGCGTATCCAGTTGTTGAGTATTTTGCTAGGAGCAATTGGGATAAACATGGGTTAAAACGAATTATGATAAATAACAAGGGATTTTTCTTCTTCAAGTTTGATTCTCAAGCTGGTTTGGAGGCTGTTTTGGAAGATGGTCCTTGGTTGATTCGCAAAACTCCTATCGTTCTCAAGACATGGTCATTGGGGACTCACTTGGTTAAAGAATAACTGACTCGCATTCCAATTTGGGTGAAACTGCATGATGTTCCAATTCAGGTTTTTGAAGAGGAAGGAATTAATTTAATTGCTTCTTTTCTTGGTAAGCCAATTATGTTTGACTCGTTTACTAGCTCTATGTGCAAAGATTCATGGGGTAGGAGTAGTTTTGCTATGTGTCTCATTGAAATTAATTCTGATGTTGATTTGGTTGAGATTGTTACTATTGGTGTTCCGTCTCTTACTAGTGATGAGTATACCAAAGAAACAATCCGAGTTGAATATGAATGGAAGCCGTTGAGGTGTGATACATGCAAGATTTTGGGTCATGACATTGATTTGTGGCCAAAGAAGGTTGTGACTATTCCTAGTACTTCTATGGTTCATACTAGTGCGCCTGTTGAGACATCTAATGATGGATTTCAATTAGTGGGTAAGAAGAAAAGTAGGAATAGGAAGTCCAAGTCTAAGTCTATTGGTCCGTCGGTTCAACCGAATGTCAAGTTTGTTCCCAAAGCAACTTCTAGTGAACCGAAGAAAGGTGGTACATAATCAATGCATTAGTTACAAGGCATGTTTACACTTTTCATCATAATCAATCCATACTGGCCTTTATTAAAGAGATAGAAAATTATAAAAAAATGCAAAGCAAAGAAATTAAAAGCATACCTTGGGTTTTGAAAATGTCATGAATAATCATCATCCTCAACTTTTCACTTTCTCCATACCAAGCTTAAAAACGAGATCATTGTTATTATAAGTTAGTAAACTAGCACGAACTCATGTGGGCCAATTATTCACTTAGACTCCCTTATTCCTATGGGTATCTCTTATATTTTATTATTTGTCTTGAATGATCTCGAAGATGCATTGTTTGACTTATTTCGATAATTATTTAGTCTGAAAATAAAGTGCACGATTTAATCAATAGTTAGCTAAAGGACCAAATCTTTTAAAACTGCTTCTCGGGATATCAGAAAGTTCATATCTTGGCATAACTTGGTTCGCGATTTGAGACCTTTCTCGGGCCGATATTTGGCAGCGACTTCATACTTCAAATCTTTGAGAGACGTTCATGAAATAATGGTCTTCTCTTCATAATTGGAATTTCTTCACTTGGAATTTTCGAGAGATTCTTCATATATGGACCACGACTTCTTCATTTTTCTCCAATCTTTATTTTGGATTTTGATATACAACGATCCGCCTCCTTTATTGACTTGGATCTATTTATCCTCATACCTTGTTAGGGTCTTTTCGGATACACTTCTCCATGACTTTTGGGGAGTTTTTGCTTTTCGTCGTGTGTCTCGATCCTTCATATTGATTTTCGATAAATGATTCTTCACATCACTTTTGGATCTTTAGCAACAAAACATAGCCCTCATGCCTTGTTAGGGCCTTTTCGGACTCGCCAATCTTCGCGCCCCGCTTCATAAGTTATGCCTTGGCTATGAACTCTCGTCATTACCGAGCAACTTTTAAACGATCTGGGGCTAGAAGCTAAGTAACTTTTCAAATCGTACAACCTTATTTATTAGCAGATAAATTTATTAGCAAGCGATGGGAGAATAGGCTTATAATTAACTCACATAAATTCACGAAAGAATACCGACTTATAATTGGCTCTATCATCTCTCGTTCTCCACAGTTTAAAATCTCAAGTAATGAGACTCGTGGATACTTAGCCTATTAAATCAAAGTTTTGGGTTTTCGAGTCGCCTATAGGATCTTGCAAATTCTTAGACTCTTTCAAGTTTAGAAATCGCATCTTAAAGTTCCCTTGATAAACGACTCTCTAGGATCAATTATAGGAACTTGCGAAAAGTTCTTGTTCTTAACCCATGAGAGTTAAGACTTTCGCGTTTTATAGCTCCCTATATAAAAGCCTAGCAAAACTTGACTTAAACACGTTAAGGATACTAGATAGAGTAAACTCGGATTGAGTCAAAAGATTCACAACGTTTGAAAATTAAACCACTTATTAAACATTTATTCAAGCGAAGAAAGAAAATAGCTATACAAAGGTAAAAACTAATAGGCCAAAATAGATCAAAAATTTTGAAAAATGTCGAAAAATTGATTTTCCGGTTAAAATGAGGACAAAAACAAGGAAAAGACCACTTAACTTCGATAGAAGTCCCCCCTACACTTAAGATAAACATTGTCCTCAATGTTTAAGCATGTGGGAGTAAGCTCCCCTACACTTAGGACATTGTGCACGTTGTTTAAATCTTGCTTAAGGAAAGGACAACTAAAGAGATTCCTATTTTAATATTGAGAAAATATAAAATAGTGAATCGAAAAGAGTTTAGGATAGAACCGGGATAAAGTAGAACACGGAATCACGGGTCGTCAAGAATCATTAAGAGTGGATCATTGAAGCTCGAATCCCTGATTAAGAAGTGAGGAGAGGAAATAGCAATCCAAAGGGGTCCCCCCTACACTTATGATATAGAAAGCGAAAAGATAGATGCATGGGTTGCCTCCCAAGAAGCGCTTGGTTTTTGTTAACCGAGTCGTGAGCCTGACTCGACCTTGATCATCAACGGAAGTAGCATGAAACAAATCCACCAGGATCAAAGACATAGTTTTCATCCATCAATAAGCAAGAGCTTAAGGTGAACAAGGCAAGCCAAAAGAGAAATGGCAGGGTTCCCTTAAGCAGTGGTGGAGCACAGTAGGAGCAAGGATGAAGTGGTGCTAGCATGTCTTCAATGGTTCCAAAGATTTTTCCTTTTATTTCATCAGGTGGATACTGAGATGGCTTAAAGACTTCAATACCGGGATCGAACACCTTTTCCTTCAAGGGAAAATAGCACTCCGGCTCAGCCGAGTGTGAAGAAGATCCGCAAAGAAGCACAACCTCGTCCTCAGAAGTGGGACAAAGAGGTGTCAAATCATAAGTGCAACGGATTTCGGTGTCAACCGGTTTCGTCTCTTTGGACAAAATGCTCTTCAAATCCAAAGTAGGATCAAGACGATAATCTTCAAAGTCCAAAGGAGGTGCATCACTCTCATGAGGGAAGTATGTGTTGAGAAATTCAGAGAAATCTTCCTCGAATGAGTAATCGTCCAAAGTAGGATCGAGTGATGGCGGAGGATCTTCATTATGTGAAGAATCGCTCGAGAGAGTATCAGCCTCATCAAAATCATCGAATGTGGGCAGCTCGGGATACTCAGAAGTACAATCAAAATCATCCGAATCTGAGCTAGAATCATCATCATCATAAGCATCGAAGACCGGTGGGGAATCAAAAATGGGAGAAGCGTCCAAAGTAGGGAGAGAATCATCCACATTATCTTCAAAGAGTGGATTATCAGTGGAAGACTCGAATAGAGGATTGTCATAGACGGTAAAGTCATCGAGCACATTTATCATATTCACTGATTCTCGGCCTCCAAAAGATTTGCCTGTAAGCTTCCCCATTTTAAAAACTTTAGAATCATCCCCGACTCTTAAGATTAACTCACCTTCGGCCACATCGACTAAAGCACGTCCGGTTCTCAAAAATGGCCGACCAAGTATTAGAGGAATACGAGGGTCCATTTCATAATCAACTACGACAAAATCGACCGGGAAAGTAAATGTGCCAACTTTGATAAACACGTCTTCGGCTATACCAACGGGGTAAGCGAGAGTGCGATTTGCAAGTTCGAGAGTCATCTTTGTTGGAATGAGGTCGGGCAATGATAGTGTTTTCCAAACACTCAGTGGCATCAAATTAATGCTAGCCCCGAGATCAGCAAGGGCAGTAAATTCTTCAGTTTTGTTGAACACGCAAGGCAACAAAAAACGACCGGGATCTCCAAGCTTTTCCGGAAGCTCTTTAAGAATAACTGCAGAGCAGTTTTCATTTAAGCGTGTGTTGGCGAGTTCAATCAGCTTCTCTTTCTTGCTAAGCAATTCCTTAAATGCTTTAACAAATTTGGGCATGTGGACAAGTGCTTCAAGAAAGCTAATGTTGAAATTCATTTGAGAGATCATCTTGATATAGCTAGTCACTTGAGCGTCCTCCTTGTTTAGCATTTTGTTCTTGCCCAAGCGAGAAGGATAAGGGATATTAGGTTTGGGTGGTGAGGGTGCAGGTGTAGGTGGTAAAGGTTGAGATGTTGAAGGGTCATTGGTGGGAACTTCATCACGTCGAGGCGGAGACAGTAATGGTGCACTAAGACTAGGTGTAGGAGGAGTAGGGACACATGGTGGTGGAGGAGGTGTAGATGATGGTGGTGGTGGGATTGGTGGTCCTATGATGGTGACTCCACTACGGGTAGTAATAGCACTCACATTGGCTCGCGGATTAGTGACGGTGTTTGAAGGTAGAGAACCCGAAGAAGAAGAAGGTTGAGCTTCAGGCAAGAAACTAGCCAACAGATTCTTCAATTCAGTTGTTTGAGTGATGAAAGAAGATTGAAGGTTTTCACGAACCTCGGTTCTGATGTCATTACCTTGCTTCAAGATATCTCCTTTCAAATTGATTATTTGGCTCTGTAGATTCTTGATTTGCTCACCTTGAGTTCTCATGATTGTGTCAACATCGGGATTAATGGGTGGGTGTTGTTGGGTGGGTGGTTGATAAGGGTTAGAAGCACGAGGTGGGATTTGGTTGCTTCTATTGTAGTTGTTGGCGGGATTTTGGTTTTGAGGAGAAAAACCGGGTGAAAGGTAGTTGTTGGAACGGTAGCTCAGCAGATTTCTATCCCCTTGTTGTCTAGCTTGGTAATTTTCCGGTGAATAATTACCGTAAGCTGCATACACATTTTCCGGATTTCCTTGTGTAGAAGGACAATCGGTGTATGAGTGAGGACCGCCACATGTTTCACAAGGATTAGCAACCGCTTTAACTTGTTGTTGTTGTTGTTGTTGGGTTGAAGCGAGAAGCGTAATACTTTTGCTCATTTCGGCCATCATGCGGGTGAGTTCGGTCATCTCAGGGTTTGCTGAGGTAGAAGAAACATTGACTCTCGTGTTGTTTCTAGAAGAAGCAGAGGAATCCCAGTTCTTATGATGAGTAGTCATGTTTTCAATTAACTCTCTACACTCCTCGGGTCTCCTTTTCATGAATGTGCCACCGGCGGCTGCATTGATCGTATCACGATCTCGAAAAGTCAATCCGTTGTAGAAAGTATCGATCAAGGTGACCGGAAGCATGTTGTGGTTTGGACAACGGTCGATCAAGACATTATATCTCTCCCATGCATCAAAAAGAGATTCATCGGGATCTTGCATGAAACCGCTGATCTGATTGCGAAGGCTTGTGACCATGGATGGTGGAAAGTAGCGCGACAAAAAGCGTTGAGTCATGTCATCCCAAGTGTGAATAGAATTCTTCGGGAGACGATCAAACCATTTCTCGGCATGATGTAATAGAGTGTGTGGAAAGAGTTGCAGGCGAAGCTCATCCGTAGTGGCACCAGCCAACTTCATGCTCTGGGTGATTGTAATGAACTTGTCGAGGTGTTTGTTGGCATCATCATCAGGCAATCCTCTAAATGGGTTTGTTTGTACTTGCTGAATCATGTGGTACTTCAACGAAAACTCAGGAGCGTTGATTTGCATCGGCGCAATCGGTCCTCCTCGTCCAAACATTGTTGGTTGACAAAGTTCTTCCATGGTCCGAAGATCGGGCTGTGGAAGAGCATTGTTGTTGTTATTATGATTATTAAGGTGCGGTAGTTGATTATTGTTGTTAACACCTACCATATCTAAATCTTCTTGAGGCTCGGGCTCTTGATAAGTAGAAGATCTAGTACGCATACACCTGAAAATGCAAAAGAAAAAGAAACCAAACGCAAAAACAATATATATACACAAGAAAGATAAAATCTTTTTGGATTTTTGAAATTTTTAATTTTTATGGTTTTTATGAATTTTTTAACTTTTATGATTTTTTGAAATTTTTATGCAAGAAAAATAACGTTCACAAGTGAACGGGTCCCAAAAAGCAACGCGTCTCTCACAAAAAACTGTTGATCTTTACGAAAAGAGCCGGCAGCGGCGCCATTTAATAACTAGGTTTTTACCTAATTAAAAAGATTCGTTGTGTTCCGATCTAATCGAATTGAAAAAACTTTAATGTTTAATGTGGGACTCAGTTGAACTTTGGTGAAACAAAGATGTGTCGTTGTAGTTTTGAAAAGAAAAGGTGCAAAACAATAAAGTAAAGGTACAATTAAAATAAATCTAAGTCTAATTAAAATAAAGTGCAAGTATTTAAAAGCAAGACTAAAATTAAAGGGCAATAAAGTAAATAACGCAAACTTAAATCTAACTAAGGCAAACTTAAAACGCAACTAAAGCTAAATCTTAAACTAAGGCAAATAAACTTAAAGTGCGATTAAGGAAAAAAAAGGCGGGAAAAAGAAAACTTAAAATAAAAAGGCAGAAAACTAAGACTAAGAATTCCCTATCCGGAATAAATCCCCTATTCGGAATATTAGGCCTATTCGGAATAACTGTCACTTATTCGGAAAGATTACCCTATTCGGAAAGTTGGTCTATTCGGAATAAAGTCCTACTCGGAATATTAGGTCTATTCGGAAAGTTATGCCTATTCGGAAAGATTTCTTATTCGGAATAAAGTGCCTACTCGGAATAATGGGTCCTATTCGGAATACTGTCACTATTCGGAATGTTCTCCTATTCGGAATATATATTCTATTCGGAAAGATGTCCTTATTCGGAATAATATGCCAATTCGGAAAGATTTCCTTATTCGGAAAATCTCCCTATTCGGAATTATGATTATTCCGAATAGCACACTCTTCAGAACCCTTACTCGGAATAAATGAAATTCCGAATAAAGCACAACTGACAAACCTCTATTCGGAAAGTTCTGGGCTCGATCTGGGAATTAACAGTAACAGTATGCGAAGAACAAGGGAAAGAAATAAGCACACGGATTAAATAAAAACTTAACCAAATCAACAAAAATTAAATCAAACAAATAGATGGACAAATATAAAGTATAAACAATCAATCCAAACCAATAAAACTAACAAGACTTAATCAAATTAATCAAAACCCACTTAAATTAATCAACAAAAATAAAGATCATGAACATAAACAAATCAACACAAAGATAAAGAAAGGAAGAATGAGATTAACAAGATAAAGATAAAGCTTGACAAGAATTAAAAAGAAAAACTTACTTGAATTTAAATGGTAATAAAGGTGCAAGACAAGGTAATTAAATGGACAAGTATTTAAATGTGCATAAAAATAAATGTGGAAGAGCTAATTTGTCAAGTTAGCCAACAAAAGCAAATGCTTAAGAATCCTAACTATATATAGGGGAGGATTAGGAAGCTTCCTCCCCTTCTTCCTTTTCTCTTAATTGCGTCATTAGGTCCTTAAGCATATAGTCTTCATTAATTGCACCATTAGTCCTTTTTCCTTCTAATCTTCTTTACTTGGACTCTAATGACTTGTGGCTCGGGATTTCTTTTAAACTCGCCTTTAATTTCTTCAATAAATCAGACTTGAGTTCCTCGGCTTTTGATAAACTTCCGTCTTTTGACTTTTTCTTCGATAAATCTTCAGAATTGGTCTTGGACTTCCGTTCTTTTTCCACTCTTGATTTCTCGACTTCGTCTTTCATCTTTTTCTTCAATAAAAGCCGTGAATGCCCGTGAATTCTCGTGTTTTCTCCACTTTTCACAATTTCGTCCTAAATTACAACAAAAACACAAACCACGCATAATTCCGACATAAAAGACATAAAATACACGTTTTGGTCCGGTTATTATTGCAATTAAGTGGTAGAAAAGATGGGTGTTTACACACTTATCACATATGTTGGTAATGCTGCATCTTCCAAGAGGAACGAAGTAGATCTCTCTTCATTTGATGGTTATGTGACCACATATAATTCGTACTCAGCTTTAGATGAAAATGAGGAAGAGATTGCTCTTGTTTATGATGAATCGACTAATCTTCTCAACTCTAAAACAAGTAGATGCTCCTACTCCACTACTGATGTTGGTTAGTTTGGTTCATTATGTTATGTTCTATGTGCATTTTATGTTTCTAGAAATGTAAGTGGTTATGGCGTGTCATAAGCACTAGATTAGGTGGTTTATCAAGCTTGTAAGCTTGAGGTTAATGTGATATCTCAGTCACATTCCATTTGTAATTCATTATTTTTTTTGAATAATATATTTACCAGAGAAACCCACTAAAAAAACTTATATCTTACATCTTTCTCAAAACTCTATAAAAAAATGTACAGATATTGTACTGCACCTATTCAAACTATCAAGATTTGCTTGTGTATGTAAACACGTAGTAGTTCAAAAAAAAATGTAAACACGTAGTCAATTTATCTACGTTCATTGGTAAATTATATAATATGCATATGTTTAAACGTGGAGTCAGAATATAAAGTTATCAGGTGTATAAAATTTTAATACGGATATCTATGTAGCACATAATTTGAGACAAGATTCATTTTAAAGAAATACAGATTTTTAATAAATATATATATTACGTAACAAAATTTCATCAAGTTCCGTACATCCCCGAAAACCCCCTAGCTCCACCCTACATATGTTTTACTTCTAAAACGATTTCTAGAATCCACACTATTCGATATTTTGTATGCTAATGGTTCACTATTTGACTTCTTCGGTGACATTTACATTGGATTAGACTTAAATCCACTTAACTTGACTCTTTCGTTATTGCTTTCAAACCATGCCACCTAAGGCTAGGCACAACGCATGGGGGTCGCGACCTAGTTTTTTCGGCCGGCGACCTAGTGCGACCTATTTGCTACAACCCGGCGACCTAGTGCGACCTAGTTGAAAAAAAAAAAAAAAAATTTTAAACACAATAAATTTAATAAAAAACATTACATTTATTTAAAAAAAAAACATTACACAATTATTCGAAATTAAAAAACATTAAACATTAAATGGGTGATATCGCCATTATCCATTGCGATTATTCCAAATGTGTTCCACTAGATCGACTTTTAGGTTGAGATGTAGATGTGGATCGACTATTTGCTGAGTAATTTGAAGCCTTTCTTCATGCATATTTATCGGATCGTTATCAGCATGTTCTTCTACTTGATGATAATTGGGTGATATCGCCGCCCCCCTATGTTTAATAACCATATTGTGTAATATGATACACGTGTACATTATGTCTGATAGTCGACTTTTTGACAATCCTTGGGCCGGGATATCAATCATCTTCCATTTTGCTTTCAATACACCGAAGGCTCGCTCAACATCTTTTCTTGCTGCTTCGTGCTTCGTTTTATACAATCTTCGTTTATGATCATTTGTCGGCGGATCTTGTATAGACTTAATAAGAACCGACCATTGCGGATATATCCCATCAGTAAGATAGTATCCTCGACGATAATGCACGTTGTTAGCCACGAATCCCAGTTCAGGTGCTTTCCCCGATTTAAGATCATTAAAAATAGGGGACTGGCGTAAAACATTCACGTCGTTATTCATCCCAGCTACACCAAAGAATGCATGCCAAATCCATAAGTCTTGCGATGCAACCGCCTCCAATAAAATGAACGGTGTTGACCCCTGATCACGCCTACTAAATTGAGCTTTATAAGCAACGGGACAATTCTCCCACGGCCAATGTGTACAATCGATACTTCCTAGCATCCCAGGAAACCCGTGTTTTTCCTCGTGAAAAGCATAAAGTTTCTCCATGTCAGTATAAGTAGGCTTTCGCAAGTACTCTGTACCATATAATTGCATTATGCCGGTACAAAACCGTCGAAGACACTCTCGTGCTGTTGTCGCACCCATTTGCAAATATTCGTCTAGAGAATCAGGCACGGCTCCGTACGCCAGTTGACGAATAGCGGATGTGCACTTCAGCAAGGGCGAAAGACATTCTCGATTCAAAGCATCCGTTGAGTTTCGAAAATAAGCATAGTTATTTTTCAAATCGTCAACAATTTTTAAGAATAAATCGCGATCCATTCGGAATCGATCACGAAATGTCTCTGCTTCATACTGCGGCCCTTCAGTAAAATACGCATCTACTAGACGATTATGTGCACCCTGATAATCTCTATATATATACGACCGTTTTTTGGGGCGTGATGCTTCATAAGCCTGTTCGCAAGCTTGCGTAAAAGCTTCTAACTCACTAGTAACTTCTTCTTCGCCGTCGGAAGAGTCGGCAAAAAACAATTCATAAGACATTTTTGGAGATTTGTGTGATATTTTTGTGATAATTGGTAATAAAAATAGGGTATTTATAGGGAATTTTTAAATTTATAACCGTTTGGAATTTTTTTTAAAAAAAGAAATATGACCGTTTGAATTTTTAAGCTTAAACAACTCACAATTTAACTAGGTCGGGACTAGGGTCGATTTGGCCTCGATTTACACCGGCGACCGAATCGCCGCAACGCGATGATTCGGTCGCGACCGACGATCGACCGAAATAATTCCGGGGCGTTGCGCCCAGCCTAAAAGTATCACTTAATTATTAATTTATCCAAATTTCATATTTGGTCCTTGTTATTTACACACGCTTGCATTTTTTTTCTTATTTTAAAATAGGGTAAAAGATATAAAATACCATTTTACTTATTATTTATGCCGACTTTAAACATGTACTACTATTTTATCTCGTGACTTTACCATTTTACTTTCAAAATCGTTTTGAAGTTACCAATTTAGAAACTTGTTACCGACACGTTGGCACCAGTGGCGGACATACCCTTTGGGTACGGGGTGGCGGCGCCCCCATGGCTAGACCAAAAATACGAAATTATAGTGTATTTTTTCGTTAATTTTGAGCGTTTTTATAAAGTGTCCCCACTCGAAACTCAAATTGCCCCCCACTCACGCATTAAAATCCACTATTTAACACTTTAAAACCTAAAAATCTCTATTTTTAAGTTATAATACTCGAAATTTTATTCGGATTTTAACTTTTATCATCTTGCTATTGTCAAAAAATATTTTTCCCCCCACAATAAAATTTTCTGCGTCCGCCACTGGTTGGCACTATAATATCCACGTGTTTATTTTATTTACTTTTCTTTTATCCACGTATGTTTTTCGTTATAAAAAAATACACTAATTAATATTTTAATATATCTTCTTCTCTTTTATCTTCATCCATGCCATATATATTTTATTTCCTTTACATTAAAGCTATGTAAGGGAATCAGGTTTTGAAGACTTGGGTTTCCATGAGCAAAACGATTAACCGGTGGTGGAATGAAGAACCATTGATTTTAAGTGTAGATGATCGGGTGACACCCAATAAAGATGAGGTTCTTGGAAGGTGTGCCATCTTATTACAATATGTTGACATGATGCTTGATCGTAAAGCGATTAACACGCGATGGTTTAATCCTGAAAAATATGTTGTGATTGGTTTTGATTTGTGTTTGCTGAAATTATGTACTCCATTATTTACAATATGGGACCGTTTCTTTTTTTTGTTGGCTGGATATGATTTCCCTACGGATAAAGGCGCCCATATGGGATAAGATTTAGATGATAATATGCTGTTTCTTTTTCTACATACTACATTGAAAACAATCTTCCCAACACACTGAAAATACATAGATCTCTATCCATTTGTAGACAAGTTTTCTTAACAAAGAAAATAAGATTAAAACATAACAAAAGCTTAAATTTACATACTCATGACAAGCCATGACTACTAACTTAAGATTTGTTAATTCAAGGTAAAACCAATTTTGAAAACTACTGGAAATGAAAAGGATGTATAGCTAACAAGCAATGGATCTCCTACATCGGATAATGGTTTTGGGGAGTAGGTAGTGTTGTCATTGATAGTGTTTGAGATGATGAGATTATAATGGGTTGACAGAAAATGAGATGAAAAGAAAAGGGTTATCCATGTCTGGTAAACGCATCCCTTGTGGCTAAGAGTCAATATATGCAGAAGTTGATGTTTATGAAAATTTTTTTTGGTGAAAGTTGATGTTTATGAAAAAGAAAAGGGTCAATTTATGCAGAAGAATTAAACTAAAAAGATGAGGTGTCATTTAAAATAAAAATAATAATAACATGGAAATATAGTCGGTCATATAGGTAATATTGTCACAAAACAAACAAGTTCGTTGGTCACGAGATAAAATAGTAAGTGTTTAAAGTCGGCACAAATCAATAAGTAAGATGGTATTTTATAACTTTTACCCTTTCAAAATAAATGCATAAATCATCATTGTGGTTGACAAATCTTGACATTTCTTCATTTGTATAACCAGCGTTAAATAGCTTAACGTTAATAGTAACACTTTAGCCCTTCCGGCCATTGAACTTTTGCAGCGCCTATCTTCATCGCAACCCATTTTCGCTCGTCTCGAGCATTCCATCACTCGATCCCCCTTCTTCACTAGAACAAAAATCCAAGGACCTCACCGTCACAAACTTTGTACTTTTTATTGTATAACACATCTAACTAATAAGTAAGTTAATCCTTACGTATTGTGTTTTGATCTCACTAGGTCGATAGAAACTTATTGTTGATCACCAAATCATAAACAAACAAGATCATGTGACATTTGATTAATAAATTTCTTCCAAATGACACGGATTGGCCCGATCTGTTTAACATGGTCAATTCAAGCTTCCTGTTATCTACCTTTGAGTTTCTTTTTCCGCAAGACCTCTTTTTTGAAAGGTTTCGGATAAAGAGAATTCTTTTGTCTAAAAAGATTAAACATATTAGTTTAAGTTATCTAATCAGCCTGCTTTGAGACTCTATTGCCTATAAGATATCAGTAAGACGTGATATGAGGAAGTTAATGGAAAAGTCAAGCATAGTCCTTACGTACAAGATCAGAGGAGTCAAAGAAGAGATGCCCTACCGGGAGGTGGCGGGTTATAATTAGTTTAGAATATAGAAAGAAAGTAAATGAGAGAATTCTCCACTTTGGCTGGTACCAAATATTTTTGGCGCACCATTTCCTCACAGGCCGATCTCCGATATGGTAGGCGTTGGGCCCTATGGACTTTCAGCGAAAGAAGTTCTCCACGCCTTTCTGGTGCTTCGTGCCTGCTATGATTGCTTGTCTCCCAAAGTACTCCAAAGACTCAAATATAGTAAATAAAGAAGGTGGTAAGACCCTTGCAGAGTTCCCCAACAACATAGAGCTTGGGAAGCTCGGACCCGGTCAAGATCCGGACAACAAGGAGCACTCAACTACTAGTATAGTAGTCGTTTTTTCTATTAGTTGCGATGAAAACATGCCTTTACTTAACTTATGAGATTAGTTTAGTAGGCTTGCCTTAGTTGTTTGCGCGCGTCTACCGCCCAAGTCCAAGTTTGTCAGTAGACTAGTCTCACCCTCTTACGGTGGGGTTTGACATTTTTAATAGCCTCCCTGCTAAAAACAAAAGAGATAGTACTTTCAGTGCTTGCCGGAATGTCGTAAGTGATCAGTTAAATCCGTCTAACTAGGTAGCTCAGCCAAAATTCCATGCGGCGTCTTCCGAGCTGTAAATTCGGACGGAACAAGAAGGCACTGATTGAACAAACCTTCAGGAGCCCTAACGAGCGAGGGAGCTGGCAGCTCCCTGTTGGACTTGTTCGTTGACCCCGGGAGTCAAGACCCTCTAATAAATCAACAATTTCATTTCATCTAATTCCATAAAGAAACAATTAGAGTATAATATGTACCTGAATTCCACATTTGAGATTCTAGAGGAACTACAATTCTCATGGATACTGAGATAAGTTAATATTCTTTTCATTTATAGCTCTAGTTAGATTAGTCTCCAACCATGATTAAGTTTTGATGTAGTTGAGTTTGTGACAGTAAGGCTGTCGGATTTTTTTTGGATAAAAGGGGAGGGGGATCGAGTGGTGGAGTGGTGGAGAGGAGCAGAAATAGGTGGTGATAAGGATAGACGTTGCAAAAGTCCGGTGCATGAAAGGCTAAAGTGTAACCATTACCTTAAGATATTTAACGTTGATTATACAAAGGATGATATGTGCAAGATTTGTCAACTACATGGACGATTCATGTATTTATTTTGAAATATGACAAAAATGTGAATGTATGTAAATCATAAGGATGAAATATGAAATTTAGTATTTTTTTTTTATCGTATGACTTTTAGTATTACATGAGCGTTAGCGGAGACAGGATCTTTAGTTAAGGGAGACTAATTATATTTAAGGTAAAAGTTTAAAGTGTTGGAGGAAGCTAATGTAGAAAATAATAGAAAAATAAATTGTAATACATATAAATAATAAGGGAAATAAATGGATTAGGGGAGACTCAACACCCATTAGTCCTCTACTAACTCCACCTTTTAGTAGTATCATTATTCGATTACATATCTTTTCTCATAGATCCGTCATGACAACTAAAGACATGTACATGGTTAAAAAGCGTGGAACGTTCGATTAGGGGCCACACGTTATGTTGAGAAGTAATGAAAAATGACAAATGCACATAAACCATGTGAATAAGAATTCTTTAAACTCGTGATTTGCCTTTATCATGTTAGAACTTAGTACTACTATCACCTTTTTTAGAAACCAAGTAATTACCAAGTAAACGGGTAGCAGCCGACATGATATTGCCTAGTTCTTGGATCTGTTATTGACTAGATATTCCAATGTGAATGTTCCATTTTTCTTTCTTAGTTGAGCCTCTATTTTGGTAAATTCCCAATTTGCAGGCCATAATCCATCTTTAACAAGTAGGCTAGTTGACACTTCTGACTATTTTCAAACATAAAACACTGTTATTATCAAATTATTTATTTCCTTTGACTCATTGAATCTTCCTTTGATTACTACTTCTTCAAGTTACACAAGCGGAAGTATAATGCATGGTCCACTTTTTTAAATATGATTGAGTCAGTCCAACAAGATTTCATTCACTTGCTTAGGCCTATAAATACTTCACAAAACATCATCATTTCTAACACAAGAACAACAATCTCTCCCATACAAAAACAAGAGTTTGGACTATATTCAATATCGGGCAAGCATGGACACACAAGACGCTGAAGATACCGCGTTTTATGCTCAACTTACGCAGCAGATATTGCATCTTATGGACGAGGACGACGAAACATTTGCAAGAGGGACGACTATAAAGAGTCATCGTCCCAAATTTGATAGGAGACCAGTTAGTAGTGGTCAGTTGATGTCTGGGAAGTACTATGGTTGGTTAGAGGGTTCGAGAAGTGTGGAAGTCCCTAGTTGGATGGAAAACTTGTGGGCAAAAAATGGTGGCGGAACCGGGGTGTTCATACCTCATGTAGTGGTTGCGGCTAAGCCTCGTAGAAGACGACATCGTAGACCAAGAAAGAACAACAATGTAGAAAGAATACATTCATCAAATGGACAAATGATCCATGCTTGATGAAAAGATTAATAAGGAGTACTATATTTCTTGTTAGCATCTGATCATTTGGATTTTGTATAAAAAGAACTAGTATATATCTTGATTATATTCACAATAATTTAAAGATAAGTCTTTATAGCCTCTCTTTGTATTTATAGCTCTACGGGATCATCTCGTCTTACCATATTGCAATGAGAAATTCAAAAAGTGTCTTGATATGTGAACATCCGATATACATGGAATCAAAGGCTCAATGCTAACAGGGATGCAAATCATGTAATATATATGGAATCAAAGTGAAAGATTAAAGTAACTACGCTATGTAAGCGTGGAGTGTCGCCTGTTTAATAAACTAGGACTTGGCACACTATATTCTCATGGAGGATACGGATACAAGGTATAATAGAGTCAAGTATATGTACATTAGAAATTTGTAAAAACATATATGTAGATTATTTTCGAGTATTTAAATGAGTTGATGGGTTGGAAATTGAGATACTTTGATTTTTGGATATTTGAAATACGTAATATGAAAAATTCGACTTTTAAGAAACTTTTAATTATGTACAAGTTTGGTTAGATCAAGGATTACATTAAAATAAAGAAGAAATGTTCGTGATTTTGTTCTCATCAATTATATTTTATATAACTTTATATAATTGAGATCAAAGGCAGGCATAGTTAGATTTATTTATACTTGAATCAAGAGATGTAGAGTGCACACTCGTACTATCTAGTTTGGTGACATCACAAGCAAGTGTGGGACAAAGGGGTGCACACCTTCCACGGTCAATTCGCAGTTTTCCCACATCCAATATAAATTTTTCGTACTCCAATATGTATTACCCATTTTCCTTCTAAACAGTTTTCCCTCCAAGCAACACAACCTTTTAGGAAGAGTTTTGTTTCTTCGCCCCAACCGCTTTGACCGAAAGTAACTAACTTTTGGTTGTGTTATATTATCATGTTTCGGTCTATTTCATATAGAACACTCATTGCAACTTTACGTGTGTTACTTTGATTTCTCGTGTCTTAGAGACAAGGTGTGATTTTCTGAATTACCCAATTGAGAATTTCGTAATACTAAAAACATATAAAAGTCGATATGTTTCAATCCAAAAGTAATCTACACGATTTTAAAAATATAACATTATAGTTTGATTATTACCACTCACAAACACACACAAATCTCTAAGATTTAATCTTGTGTACACATATTTATGTTTTACAATAATCTCGAGACTAATATTTTGCTTAGCAGAAGATAAGAGCCTCAAGATTCATATAATAAGGATGAAGGTTTAGATTTAATCGGGTCACCAATGAGGCCATGAGAAACTTTTGAAGTGCAATATTAGTTTCTTTTAACAGCGACTTTAAATAAAACTGACAAAAGCTTATAATAAAAAATAGTTACAAAGAGGAAACGTTAGTTATGAGATTATCTAACCAACCAATCCAACTAAATCGCAATTTAGGATTTCTAACTGAAATTCAAAAGAACAATTGAAAAATAATAGAATCCCATAGTGTCGTCTTTTTAGGTTTAACATAAAAAAATCAAAGCATTACGATAATTTCATATAGACGACATCAATGTAGCCGCGACCCCTTCAAGAATAAATCTAGTCGTCTTTGTCACATGGCAGGCATCAACCCAAGAAAAGCACTCTGAAATGCTAGAGACAACCAACATATCCAAATTGCATCATATATCTCATAAAATCTAAAGCTCACGTGCCATCCCGCAAGAGAAAAAGAGATGTTCAACATTCTCTACATGATCACCACACACAGGGGGTATAATAGGGACTCAACGTCAATACCTTTTCGGTCCAAGTTCACCGTGGAAGGAAGTTTTTCGAAACTCAATCGCCACATAAAAACATTAACTTTGATTAGAACACCTTCCATCTAGTAGACGACAACCCACTAGGTAAACTATGTTTGTCAATATGCTAACGAGCATATGCAAAAGGAAAGCCATTAGAAGCAAGAAACCATTTCCAGCCATCCCCATCATCCGAAAGCATAATACTTTAAATCCAAACCATTAAATCATCGAATTGGTTTGAGTCTACACCACCTCTTGGAACGCTCCTATGAACAGTACTCCAATTAGATATATTGATATGATGTGTCACCTTTGTTGTCCCATGATTTATGATGATAGATATGAGAAATAAAGATGAAAAATATGAAAAGAAGATGAGATCTAGAGAGAGAAAGTAGAGAGAGAAAGTAGAGAGAAGTGTGTAAAACTTGTTGGAAATACGTTTTACGTATATAGAAAGTCTCGGTCACTCCAACAATGTAGTTATAGGCGCGTAGTAATGTTAAGTCTCATTTATTAAATAGCCCGACCTATGAGCATGTTCATGGGCCGGAAGCCCAAGTCCATTAAGGACTTGGGGTATTTAAACCTCTTTCCACCATGGAAAGAGGGGTTGGTTGTTCATTTTCTTACATTTCAATATACAAGTTTCTTTCACTTCTCTCTCTAACTTTCTCTCTCTAGAAAAACATCAACCATCTTGATTCATAAAGATTATCATTGTTCTACAATTGGTATCAAGAGCATGGGATGAGATATAGGTTTGTTTTTGTGTTGCGTATTTTTTTATAAACATATCGTAGAGTGTTGGTTTGTTTTTGCCGAATCTTCAAATTTTTTTTGTGTTTGATCGTAGTTTAAAGTAGTGTAACATAGGGATTCGTGTTAAAGTGTTCTTGGTATCTTGGTTTTCGTTAAAACATCATCTTTCTTGGATCAAAAGTGCGAAAAGGTCTTGTGTTCTTCATTCCGAAATTCAAGCAGAAATCTCCATCGGAAAGTACAAGTGAAAAGGGGGCTTCCATCGCAATAACCATCACCATCGGAAAGGGTTTTGTTCTACATTGCGATACTTGGATTTCATTACTTATTCTGATCTGGACATCCCGATCGTACTTTGCGATCTGGGATTCCGACGGCTATAAGAAAGTTTTTTAAGTCGTTACTCTGCTTAAATTTAGTCAGCTACATTGCGATCTGAGCATTACGATCTGAATCATTCTGATAGGCTTTACGATCTGAGCATTCCGATAGGCTTTGCGATCTGAGCATTCCGATAGACTTTGCGATCTGAGCATTTCGACAGCTTTGCATTACGATCTAAGCATTCCGATAGTAAGATATTCCGATCTGGGTATTCCGACAGAAAGAACATTTCGATAGAACTTGTTTTTAGATACTTAGTGGATTTTCTTCTATTTGGCATTTAATTTGGTAATTTGGAAAATTTCAAAAGCAAACACAACAACAAGATAACAACATATTTTAGTTAACAACACAAAAAACTCATAACCTTATTTCATTGTTCGATCATCTTTGATAATCTTTTTTCAAGGGATCACAAAATGAATTCACATTCATTTATGCCAACTATGACTTCACTCACCGATATATCGATCATTTCGGGTACTGACACTCGCCCGCCTTTGCTCATCAAAGATCTATTTGAAGCATGGCAAGGCCGTATGAGAACGTACATCATGGGCAAACAAAATGGTCGACTTATGCTTCAATCGATTGAAAAAGGACCATTAGATTGGGGAGAGGTTACCGTCAACAACGTGACAAGGCCAAGGGAGTATCATGAGTTAACCGATGCCAATAAAATCATTGCCGATGCTGATGAAAGGGCTGTTCAGACAATTCTTCAAGCCCTTCCACCCGATATCTTTCGAATGGTGAGTGAACATACAGTAGCAAAGAATCTTTGGGATCGACTTGCGGTTTTGCTACAAGGGACATCTCTCACTAAGCAAGAACGAGAGTGTCAACTGTATGATTTGTTTGATAGGTTCAAATACATTCCAGGGGAGACTCTTCATGATTTTTACTAGCGTTTTACCACTCTGATGAATGACATGAATGTCTATAATCTTAGGATTGAACAGTTTCAGTTAAACACCAAGTTTTTGAACACATTACCCCCTGAATGGAGTCAATATGTCACAGATGTCAAAATGATTCGTGATCTACACAAGTCCAATTTAGATCAACTCTATGCTTTCTTACAACAACATGAGAAGCATGTGATCCAAAACTGAATTTCTCAAGGAACTTATCATGAACCAATGGCATTATTGGCAAACCATCCTACACTGTCATACCACAACTCTCAGCTTCCTTTAGGACACAAATCTTCATACCAACCTGTGTATCAAACACCAAGCTTCCCACAGTACTCGATTCTGCCACCGCCGCCGACATCTTATCACCAACCAGCAACATCATCATCACAAGGAGATTAACACCTATTACCTTATGCTTCACACCAGCATTCACCGTATCAACCTCCCACCAACCTTGCTAGTACCTATCCATAACTGGAGGCTCCTCAACCTCATTACTCACAACAAATCAGTGCTCCAACCAATCAGGTTGTAGCTTAAGCAGCACCAGCTTTCTACTTTGAAGATGACATCCCTGTCCCTGAATTTAGACAAGGAGATAGCCCTACTGAAATCCTTGCTCTGATGTCTGCTTATTTAAGTCAAACATTGAACAAACGAGGTTACCGAGCTCCAGCAACAACTAACAATCAGTTAAGGAACTCGTCTAACTCTTGACAACAGGCAACAATTCAGGACGGAAGAGTCATGGTGCAACCACTTCAAAGGAGATCGAATTAGTCTACCGCTGGTGCACGTTCATCCACTACTACTGCTACAAGGGCAAACAGCACTGGTAAAATGAAGGTGGTTATTTGCTACAACTGCAAAGGGGAAGGGCACATGGCCCGAGAATGCAAGCAGCCTAAGAGGAGAAGGGACGACACATGGTTTAAGGAGAAGATTTACCTGGTGAATGCTCAAGCCCAAGGTCGTGAGCTTGATGCAGAAGAATTGGCATTCCTTGCAGATCCGGGAGTAGCAGAAACTGATGGTCTCACAACAGTCATCACCAACAATGCTGCATACCAATGTGATGATTTGGATGCATATGACTCTGATTGTGATGATCTTAACACCGCCAAAGCAGCTCTTATGGCAAACCTTTCACTATATGGAGCTGATACTATTTCTGAGGAACCAAATACTGATACAGATACTAGTATTGTACCTTATCAAGTTGAGCAAATGTATGACTATTCGGAACAGCCTCCGGTGGTTAGTAACTCAATCGACGAGACAAACAATGATAGCAATAACATTGCAAGTCCTCAGACTTTGAGTGAACCACAACCGGGAGCTCTTACGACTATGAATTCATCTTCTCAACCTGATTTGGTTAGGGTCCCGGTATCTTTGCTTAGCAGAATGAATAGTACGATCCTTGAAACCATGAATGCTAATCAGACTTTATTGTCCGAGCTTGCTTTGCATAAGGACAAGGTTAAAACCTTGGAAATGACTCATGTGTCCACTACCTTAACCAATCCTGAATTTGATAGGTTTAGGAAAGTTCAAATGGACAATCTGCTAGAAATTGAGAGTTTAAGAGCAAATCTTTTGAATGAACTTAAAGAAAAAGAGTCAGTCGTTACTAATTTTCAACAACTTCAAACGGATTTTGAAATTCTTGAGTCCAAACAGCTTGAAATGGAAATTAAAACGTCTGAAAGAATAAAAGAAACGGAAATTAAGCTTTTAAAACAATATGCTGCTTCACATCTAGTACACTTGTTTTATGCATCATTGTTGGAAATACGTTTTACGCATTTAGAAAGTCTCGGTCACTCCAACAATGTAGTTATAGGCTCGTAGTTAAGTTAAGTGTCATTTATTACATAGCCCAACCCATGAGCATGTTCATGGGCCGGAAGCCCAAGTCCTTTAAGGACTTGAGGTATTTAAACCTCTTTCCACCATGGAAAGAGGTGTTGGTTGTTTTATTCTTTCATTTCAATATATGAGTTTTCTTTCATTTCTCTCTCTAACTTTCTCTCTCTAGAAAAACATCAACCCCCTTGTTTCACAAGATTATCATTGTTCTACAATTGGTATCAAGAGCATGGGATGAGATAAAGATTTGTTTTTGTGTTGAGTATTGTTTTCTTAACAATTCGTAGAGTACAAGTTGGTTTTTGCCGAAATCTTCATTTTTTTTGGTTTGATCGTAGTATTAGGTAGTGTAACATAGGGATTTGTGCTTCAACTTGTTTTTGGTATCTTGGTTTTCATTAAAACATCAGTTTTCTTGGATCAAAAGTGCAAAAAAGGTTGTGTTATTCATTCCGAAATTCTAGCAGAAACATCCATCGGAAAGTACAAATTGTACTTGGGCTTCCATCGCAATAACCTTACCATCGGAAAGGGTTAGGTTCTACATTGCGATCATTGGATTTTTATCACTTATTCCGATCTAAATCATTTCGATAGCTATTGCGATCTGAGATTCCGACGGGTATAAGGAAGGTTTGTTAAGTCGTTACTCTGCTTAAATTTTGTCAGCCACTTTGCGATCTGAATCATTCCGATAGCTATTGCGATCTGAAGCATTCCGATAGACATTGCATTGCGATCTAGGCATTCCGATACCATCATCATTGCTACAAGGTTACATTGCGATCTAAAGCATTACGATTTGAGTTATTCCGATAGAACTTTGCGATCTGAATCATTTCGATAGCTTTGCATTACGATCTAGGCATTCCGATAGTAAGATTTTCCGATCTAGGTATTCCGACAGAACGAACATTGCGACAGAACTTGTTTTAGATACTTAGTGGATTTTCTTCTATTTGGCATTTAATTTGGTAATTTGGAAACGTTCAAAAGCTAACACTACAACAAGATAACAATATCTTTTAGTTAACAACACAAAAAACTCATAACTTTATTTCATTGTTCGATCATCTTTGATAATCTTTGTCAAGGGATCACAAAATGAATTCACATTCATTTATTGTTAGAAATACGTTTTTACGTATATTTAGAAGTATCGGTCACTCCACAATAGTATTAATGATTGTAATAGCTCGTAGGTAATAGTTGCTTATTAAGTTAAGTAAGAACCGGTCCATGGGCTTGTCATGGACCGGCCCAAGCCCAATGTAGCTTGGAAGTATAAATACCCCTTTCCTCCTTGGAAAGGGGTTGGTTGTTGAATGTTTCTCATTTTCACTTATTGAAATAACACAGAGTTTTCTCTCACTTTCTCTCTCTAAGTTTCTCTCTCTAGAAATCATCAACCCCTTCATAGATTCATAGGTTATCAAGATTCTTCATTTGGTATCAGAGCTATGGGGTGATTTAAGGTAATGATTTGTGTGGTTTTTTAGTTTTTGATTGTATTAGTGTTATTTAAGAAGATCATCTTGATTCTTGGTGTTTTTTGGTGTTTTTGTGATTGGGATTAGTAGATAAGTACTAGTTTTTACTTATTATTGTAGAAATCACAAAACTTTTTGGGTTATTTGGTAAAAAATCTGGGTTTAAATCACCGTTTTTGATCGACTGTATACCTCGAACAAACCTTCTGTTTTTCCCAGTAAAAGTTCCGAACCAAGAACCAAAAAGTTTCGAACCAAGCACTTCCGAACCAAGCACTTCCGAACCAAGCACTTCCGAACCAAGAACTTCCGAACCAAGAACTTCCGAACCAAGAACTTCCGAACCAAGAAGTTCCGAACCAAGAAGTTCCGGATCAAGCCAAAAGTTCCGAACCAAGAAGTTCCGGATCAAGCCAAAAGTTCCAAACCAAGAAGTTCCGAACCAAGAAGTTTCGAACCAAGAAGTTCCGAACCAAGAAGTTCCGAACCAAGAAGTTCCGAATCAACACTTCTGAATCAACAAAAGTTCCGAATCAAGGGTTATTTTGCTTGTTTTTTCGACGATTTTTTAGAGGATTTAATCTTGGTTTCTTACAACAAAAACTCAACACAATTCACAAGCTTTACTTCACTGCTCGATCAACCGATAATCTTTGTCTCTTTGAAGTTAACAAAATGAATCCGAATTCAGTAATGCCTCAGATGACATCACTTACGGATATTTCCGTCATTACGGGAACGGATAATCGCCCGCCAATGCTCATCAAAGAAGTTTTTGAAGCATGGCAAGGCCGGATGATGTCTTACCTTAAGGGAAAACCGGTTTATGGGAGGCTTATGGTTAAGTCAATTTTAAATGGTCCACTTGACTATGGTACCATCGTGGCTAACAATGTGACTCGACCAAGAGAATTTGAAGAACTTACACCAGCTCAACAACTTGTTGCTGATGCAGACGAAAAAGCTCTTCAAACAATTCTCCAAGCTCTTCCCCATGACATCTATAGGATGGTAAGTCAGTATACGGTGGCAAAGGACTTATGGGAACGTTTAAAGGTGTTGCTACAAGGTACGTCTCTCACCAAACAGGAAAGGGAATGTCAGTTGTATGACCTGTTTGATAGATTCACATACAACCCAGGGGAAACGCTTCACGATTATTACTTCAGATTCACCACACTCATGAATGATCTGAATGTATACAATCTTGTGATTGCTCCATTCCAGGTTAACACCAAATTCTTGAATACTTTACCTCAAGCTGAATGGGGTGAGTATATTACCGATGTTAAGTTAACCAGGGATTTGCATAAGTGCAATTTGGATCAACTATATGCTTTTCTTCAGCAGCATGAGAAACATGTGATCATGCACCGTTCTCCACGAGGTATGTACCCTGATTCATTAGCTTTGATGGTGAATCAACCAAGCTTGTCTCACAACAACACTCCTTATATTTTGGGACATCAAGCCTATCATCCATCACCTTACATGACACCAACCTTTCCCCAATACTCGATTCTACCGCAACCACCCACCTCACATCAGCAACAATATCGGTTTAGTGCACCTTCATCACAATATGCTACACAACCTCACCCAGCAAGTATTGCACCTTATGCTCAATCTTCATATTCTTCTTATCAAGAGAATGCAGCATATTCAACAAGCTACCCTGATCAAATGAGTATTCCTTCTAGTGACTATGCAGCTCATCAAGACTAAGCAATGTACTGTGATGATGAGGAAGTCCCCGTTCCTGTATTCAAACAAGGT
Organism: Glebionis coronaria; assembly: GCA_025667525.1. Lineage (NCBI taxonomy): Eukaryota > Viridiplantae > Streptophyta > Magnoliopsida > Asterales > Asteraceae > Glebionis > Glebionis coronaria. The sequence continues at coordinate 535,933,717 of CM046881.1, read as the reverse complement.
GCTGACCCAGTTGAAGTGTTAACCACTATGTCTGCTTATCTCACAAGGACTTTAAGCAAACGAGGATTTAGGGGATCAGCTCCTACCAACAATCAGTTGAGGAATTCATCCAATTCTCGCCAACAAGCTACTATTGAGAATGGCAGGGTAATGGTTCAGCCTATTCAACCATATCAGGGGAGACCTACCACATCAACTACCAATGCTCGCACGGTCAATCAGGCTCCAATGGTCAATCCTACTCCACGGGCTAATTCCACAGGCAAGTTGAGAATGATTACATGCTACAACTGCAAGGAAGAGGGTCACATGTCCAGGGATTGTAAGAAACCCAAGAGGAGAAGGGATGGACAATGGTTTGCAGAGAAGATCTATCTGGTGAATGCTCAGGCACAAGGAAGGGAACTTGATGAAGAGGAGCTTGCATTTCTTGCTGATCCAGGGATTGCTGAACAAGACACTGTCACCACACAGAATGCAGCATACCAAGCAGATGATCTCGATGCGTATGACTCAGACTGTGATGACTTTCAATCTGCAAAGGCTGCTCTTATGGCAACTATCTCCAGCTTAGGGCCAGAAAAGAGATCTGAGGTACTTATTAATACCACTGATAATACCACTGATGCTAGTATTCAACCACATCAAGTTGTGCAAGAGAGTGCTGATTCGAATGATTCTTCGGTGGTGAGTCTTTCAAATGAGGAGACAATCAATGATAGCAATATCAATGTGAGTCCCCAGACTTTGAGTGAATCACAACAGGGAGCCATTTCGCATACGCCTACTCCTGCTCAACAAGATTTGGTCATGGTTCCTGCTACATTACTTAGCCAAATGAATGCTGCACTCTTAGAAACCCTAGCTAAGAATAAGAATTTGTCTAATGAGCTTGCCTTAAGCAACAAGAAAGTTCAAACTTTGGAATTAGTGCCTTCATCTAGTGTTCTAACAAATCCCAAATATGATCACTTTCGAAACAAACAAATGGGTCACTTGCAAGAAATTGAAAACTTAAGAGCAAATCTGTCTAATGAACTTAAAGAAAAGGAGTTAGTGGTCACTAATTTTCAAAAATTTCAAACGGATTTTGAATCACTCGAGTCTAAGAAGAATGAAATGGAGATTAATGCTACTAATAAGATTAGAAGTATAGATTACTTGCTTTTAAGACAATACGCTGCTTCTCAACTAGTACACTTATTTGATGCTTCGTTTAGAGAATTTAACTTATCACGTCAAAAAGGCCTTCCCCCTAATCCACGGTATGCAAAACAAGCTTTAAGACATAGTCCTAGACTTTATAATGCAACTCAATTAGGATTGGCCTTAGACCCGATTGCTTTTCCCGATGATCGAACAAGTAAGGATCTAGTTGATGAGGATCGGTCATACAATTCTGCAAAATATCCCGAGTGTGATTATTTTAAATTGAATAAGGAGCTTGCAAAAACGGATTTTAGAATTCGCTTCCATATGGACAAAGATCTCATAACAGCACCGACCTACATATTAGATGAAGAAAACCCTAGTACATTTCCTACACTTGTCAATATGGAAGGTCCTAAGGAAATTCCAAAGGATCTTCCACCTGTTAGCACTGTATGGTTAAACTTGCAAGAGATTAATCAATACTTTACTAATTTTGACAAGGTCATTTTGGAATGTACGACTTCAAATGGCTTAAATGCCGGAGAATGGGCTTTCGAACATATGAACGAGGTGTTTAAAAATGAGATCAATCCGTTTGTCGAAAGTCTAAAAGGAAGTTTTGCATCTCTTAAGGAAAATCTTGTGTTTGAAATTGGTGAAGTTCAAAAAGTGTTTTATGAAATGGACACCACTTACGAACTACAACTAATTGAAAAAGAAAATATTTTAACCGAATATGACCGATTCTTGTCTGCAGTAATCTCGTGTGATGTGCTTACTACTGTAAATGTTAATTATTCGAATGAGCTTACATCCGCTATGATTAATTGTGATGCTGTGCATATATGTGATGATGTTTGTGATCTCTCTGTAAATGTTGCTGATACTGTAAATGAGGTAGATAATCATTCTTGTCACGAATCTAACGCTGAGTTTTTAAAGCTACAAGATTCTTACAATTTACTTTCAAAACGCTTTAATCAACTAGAACAACATTGTATATCTTTAGAATTAAAATAACAAACTCAAAATGAAGGTCTTTTGATATCAAATGGTTGTGAAAACGGTGTTGAGACGAGTGACAAGATGATTGCAATTGTTAAGGCATTAGAGGAAGAGATTATGAGATTGAAGAGAGATGTGTCATCAAATGAAACATTAAAATTGGAACTAGAGGCTGCAGAGTCTAAAAACCAGGTCTTAGAAATTAGACTTTCGTCTGTTCTAGGGGAGATGGATCGAACAAGACAGGGACTATCCACTCTTTATGGTTCACTAGAAGAACGCTTCGCTTTTAATGCGGCACAGCAACAATCTTATGTTGAACAACTGAACCAAAAGTACGAGGAAATCTCTGACTTGAACATCCTGCTCATTGACAAAAATATGGTTTTGGCTGAATTAAAGGAGACACTTCTTCTCACCCGACAAGAAGTTGTTGATAACTTAGCTACCGACTCTGCACCGTCCACTAGTGCTCCAACAACCAAGTCAGTAGTGCTTTATAAGAATCCGCTTCATAAGAGAAACCCGGTTACCTACGATGATTATATGAGGAATGCCATTAAGCATGTAGATCTTGTTAGGGATATCTTAGACGATCTTTATGCCTTAGATCCCTCAAGTAGCTACTATTATTCGGCTCATGAATATATTAAGCGAGTTCAATATTGCTTAGCATATTTGCAATACATAGGTACACCAGGCTCTGCACTACTTACTAATAGGCCCATTGTTGTAACTCCATTTAAAAAGACTCTAGGAGCAAAACCGTCATTGGCACAATCAAGTAAGGCACCTTTAAAATCTGTTGCTAATATTCCCACTTTGCCTTCTACAGGATTAAAAGAGACTACTAAGGCTAAAGGATCGCCACTCAAGAAAGATAAGATCAAGCCCTCCACTAGTAGTGCCAAAAAGAAGGAAGTAGAAGCTCACCATAGGAATGTTACTTCATTTTTAAATAAATAGAATCATGTTAAGACTAAAAGCTCTGCGCCTGTGCAGAAGCCAAAACCATTCGTGAATTCTGATTTGAATTGTTGGAATTGTAATGAATGTATGTTTTCCCAACGTCATGATTTGTGTCTGATTGATCATGTGAATGAAATGAATGCCATTAAGAATGGTCTTGAATGGAAGCCAACGGGTAGAACTCGTGCCCAGGTTGGCTGGCAATGGCGTCCCACTGGTAGGACCTTTACATTAGATGGAAAAATGTGCCCTTTAACTAGGAATGCATCCATTGAGGTTAGGTCTGAGCATCCTTTAGTTAGGAACACTCACACTCAAGTATGGAAACAGCGCCCTTTAATTAGGTCAACCCCCACTATAGTGCCTATCAGTGAAGAAATACCTCAGGATTTAAGCCAACTTGAATCTACACCACCAACTAGGAAGAAAAAGGCTAGGAAATCTAAGAAACCTAGAGTTAGCAAATCTAAGATTATTAAATCTGTACCTGCTAATAACAAGGAACACTCAGATTCCGATACCTCTACATTGTCTTCGTGTGGTGATATTTTCAGGTGGTCCAAATCATCCTGTGGTATTTGGACTCCGGTTGTCCAAAACATATGACCGGAGATCGCTCGATGCTCCGAAATTTCGTCAGCAAGTTTCTTGGTACGGTTAAATTCGGGAATGATCATATCGCAAAGATAATGGGGTATGGTGAATATCAGATTGGAAACCTGACGATTTCAAGGGTATACTATGTAGAAGGTCTTGGTCATAATTTATTCTCAGTAGGACAGTTTTGTGATTCCAACCTTGAGGTTGCTTTTCGACAACACACTTGTTTCATCCGCAACTTGGAAGGAAAAGATTTGTTGAAGGGATCTCGTGGTGCAAATCTTTATACCTTGTCCTTACAAGACATGATGGCCGCCTCTCTAGTATGTCTTCTCTCTAAAGCATCTAAGACCAAGTCATGGTTATGGCATCGCAGATTATCTCATCTTAACTTTGATGCTATTAATCATCTGGCTAAAAACGAATTAGTTCGTGGTCTTCCAAAGCTTAAATTTCACAAGGACCATTTATGTTCCGCGTGTTCAAGGGGGAAAAGTACCAAGAAATCTTACAAGCCCAAAGCTGAAGACACCAATCAAGAAAAACTTCATCTTTTGCATATGGATCTTTGTGGGCCAATGAGAACTGAAAGTGTGAGCGGTAAGAAATTCATTCTGGTAATTGTGGATGATTTCTCCAGGTTTACATGGGTTAGATTTCTACGTACAAAGGATGAAGCACCGAAGGCTATCATCACTTTTCTGAAATTCATTCAGGTACGTTTGAATACCACTGTCCGCCGTATTCGTACAGACAATGGTACAGAGTTCGTCAACCAGACTCTTCGTGATTATTATGAAGGAGTTGGTATCTCACATGAAACATCCGCTGCACGCACTCCACAACAAAACGGTGTCGTTGAAAGACGGAATCGTACACTTATGGAAGCTGCTATGACTATGCTTATTTACGCGAACACTCCATTGTTCTTGTGGGCAGAGGCTATATCTACTGCATGTTTCACCCAAAACCGTTCTATCATTCGGAAACGCCATGGAAAAACACCTTATGAGCTTCTACATGACCGTAAACCCGATGTTTCATTTTTTCATGTGTTTGGTGCTCTTTGTTATCCAAACATCAATAGTGAGAACTTGGGTAAGCTTCAACCGAAAGCTGATATAGGTATTTTCATTGGTTACTCACCGTCCAAGAAAGCATACCGAATCTATAACCGTCGTCTTGGCAAGATTGTAGAAACTATGGACGTAGATTTCGATGAGCTGACAGCGATGGCTTCTGAGCAACACAGCTCTGAACCCGCGCTTCATGAGATGGGAACCGGTGCTATTAGTTCCGGATTAGTTCCCAATAATCCTACTTCTACATCATTTTTACCACCATCAAGGCCCGAGTGGGATAAAGTGTTTCAACCGTTGTTTGACGAATTCTTTGATCCCCCAAATGATGAAGTTCCAGCACCCGTAGTGATAGCTCCAATACCTGAAGTTGTTGCTCCAGCCAATGAAGCTTTATCTAATGCATCTTCAATTCACATTGAACCGGATGCACCTTCACCAAGTGATTCTCAAACTACACCTGAATCGTCACCCCTACTTGAGCCTAATGATGTGGAAGAGGAATCTATTGATCACGACTTGGAATATGCTCACCTACAAGAGCTTCCTTTCTTTAGTGTAGCGATACCTGAAAACCCTTCAGCCGCGTCTACCTCAGAAGAAGCTCCTTCTATTGTTCACTCCAGACCACCTAGGATTGAAAACCATAACACTAAATGGACAAAAGATCACCCAATTAGGAATGTCATTGGAGATCTAGATCGACCAGTCTCTACACGCCATCAATTACAAGAGAGTGCACTCTATTGCTCCTTTGATGCATTTCTCTCTGAAGTTGAACCAAAAAATTGGCAGCAGGCTATGACTCAATCATCTTGGATTGAAGCCATGCAGGAGGAACTAAATGAATTCCAACGACTTGAAGTATGGGAATTGGTTCCTCTCCCTGACAAGGTCAACATCCTTACTTTGTTATAGGTTTATAAGGTTAAACTTGATGAGATGGGTACGGTATTGAAGAATAAGGCTAGATTGGTTGCTAGAGGATACAAACAAGCCTTGGGTATAGACTTTGAAGAATCTTTTGCTCCTGTGGCAAGATTTGAGGCCATTAGACTATTCCTTGCGTATGCTGCTCATATGAATATGATCGTCTATCAAATGGATGTGAAGACGGCATTTTTGAACGGTGAACTAAGGGAAGAGGTCTATGTTAGTCAGCCGGATGGGTTCGTTAGTACGGAGTTTCCTAATCATGTGTACAAGCTTAAGAAGGCTCTCTATGGGTTAAAACAAGCTCCACGCGCGTGGTACGATCTCCTCTCAACATACCTCATCTCGGAAGGCTTCTCCAAAGGCAAGGTGGACCCTACTCTATTCACTCTCAAGGAAGGCAACGGCATGATTCTGGTACAAATTTATGTTGATGATATAATATTTGCTGCCACTAACATAGAATTGTCAAATCGATTTGAGAAGATAATGTCCACACGCTTTCAGATGTCGATGATGGGAAAAATTTCATTTTTCTTAGGATTACAGATTTCTCAAAATCCCAGAGGCATCTTTATTAATCAATCCAAATATGCTCTAGAATCTCTTAAGAAATATAACTTTGAAAATTGTGACCCAGTGGACACTCCAATGGTGGAGAAATCCAAGTTAGATGAAGATAGGAATGGGACTATTGTCGATCCAAAACTTTACCGTAGGATGATCGGCACCCTTCTATATCTGACTGCTAGCAGGCCTGATTTGCAATTTGCTGTATGCATGTGTGCCCGGTATCAGGCTCGGCCTACCGAAAAGCACCTATATGTTGTGAAAAGGATCTTTCGGTATCTAAAAGGAACACTTCATCGTGGTCTATGGTATCCGAAAGATTCCTCTATTGCTTTAATATCATACGCATATGCCGATCATGCTGGATGTCAAGACACGAGGCGTAGCACTTCTGGATCTGTGCAACTCCTTGGAGATAGATTGATCAGTTGGTCTTCAAAAAGGCAGAAAAGCGCTGCAATTTCTAGCACGGAGGCTGAATACATCGCCATGTCCGGTTGTTGTGCTCAAGTCCTTTGGATGAGATCACAATTAACTGACTACGGTTTGGGATTTAACAAAATCCCGATGTATTGTGACAACAAGAGCGCCATTGCCCTTTGCTGCAACTATGTTCAACACTCCCGGGCCAAGCACATAGACATTCGCTACCATTTCATTAAGGAGCAGGTGGAGAACGGAGTGATCGAGCTGTATTTTGTCACTACTGAGTACCAGCTGGCGGATATGTTCACCAAAGCCTTAGATCGAGGACGAATCGAGTTTTTGATCGACAAGCTTGGCATGAAATCATTCACTCCAGCGACTCTCAAAGAGTTGGCAGAAGAATCAGCTGAATAGTCGTGGTAAACTATTCAGAGTATCCTTTGTTCGTGATCATGTATATTATAGTAAATATATAAACCAGAAAAGAAAAATACAAAAATATAAAACCAACAAAAACCATAAAAAATATAAAACCTAGAAAAACCATAAAAATTATAAAATCCAGAAAAACCAAAAATATTTTTCGTTTTTAAATCGGGCATGTCTTTTAGTACGGTAATATTTACGGCCTTAGAAATGTCGATCAATATTGACACGGTGCCATAAATAGAGTCCGTATAAAAGTTATACATTTTTAAAACATGCCCATTATGGCTTGTAGTTATTTCAGACTGCAACCCGGTTTTCATATTAAAGTCACGTATTTCCTTGGAAAACTTTGGCTCAGAACGGGAATTAATTTTCTTGGGCGTGATTTACAAGCCAAATCATGCAAAGGGATCAAGTTTACTTTACAACTTGGTCTAACACAAATTTGTGTACGTCTCAGTGCAGTAATTTGTTAAAATAAGAGAAATCTTATTGACACCTCGAATCAAACTTTTTCAAGATACTAAATTGGAAATGCTTTCATCAATATTTGACTCTTTAAACAATGACTACAGCTCTTTAAATAGAAAACGAGTCATCGTTTAAGTGGGAGAAAATATTAAATCATCTTCGTCATTAAATCGATTTTCAAAAGTTGTGGAAAATTAATTGGCTGAATGATAATTGAGTGGTATTGCTTTAGAAAACGACTTGGGTTCGTTCATTGTGATAGGAATTGCTTTAGATCTTGGATATTTGATTATTGGATGCGATACTTAAGTTGTGTGAGATTGTCGAGTTTAGTCTAACTAAACAAAATTTAAGTTGACTAAGCTTATCAATGGAAAGGAAAAATGAAATAAAAAGTTATAAACAAAAAGGAAAAGAATAAATAAATATAGGGGCTTAAGGTGATATTTGTTGAAACTTGTCAAAAATTTTTTGACCTAAGTCAAAGCAAGCACCCCCGCCCCTTCATTCACTGTTTCTGCTTTTGTATATTGCCGCCATTGTTAAACACATACACGAGCTCACAACATTCGATTTTAATCAAATCCATTTGTTTCATTCGTTTAAACAAGGTACAACATCAATCTTTAATTTCTAATTCACCTTATTCATCCTTTAATTCTGTTAAATCACTCGTTTAATCAGTTTAAATCAAATTAGGGTTTGTGATTAATTTAGGGTTAATTAACTAGGATTTGTGGTGGGTTTTGCTCGGAATAGCTTTAGATGATGTTTAATTGCCTTAGTTTGCCTTAGAACTCACAAACGCGATTAGAAAAATCTTTCATAAGTGTGTTTGTTATGTTTCGGATGAACATGGATAATAACTTCCGAACGAAGGACTTCCGAACGAAGGACTTCTGAACGAAGGACTTCCGAACGAAGGACTTCCGAACGAAGGACTTCCGAACGAAGGACTTCCGAACGAAGGACTTCCGAACGAAGGACTTCTGAACGAAGGACTTCCGAACGAAGGACTTCCGAACGAAGGACTTCCGAACGAAGGAATTCCGAACGAAGGACTTCCGAACGAAGGACTTCCGAACGAAGGACTTCCGAACGAAGGACTTCCGAGCGAAGGACTTCCGAACGAAGGACTTCCGAACGAAGGACTTCCGAACGAAGGACTTCCGAACGAAGGACTTCCGAATGAAGGACTTCCGAATGAAGGACTTCCGAATGAAGGACTTCCGAATGAAGGACTTCCGAATGAAGGATGTTCCGAATGAAGGAAGTTCCGAATGAAGGAAGTTCCGAATGAAGGGAGTTCCGAATGAAGAAGTTCCGGATGAAGAAGTTCCGGATGAAGGAAAGTTCCGGATGAAGAGTTGTTTGATTAATATTGTTTGCCTGTTATATGTACTTGTTGTAATATGTTATGAAATGTGTTATGCTTAGAAGTAAAAATGATATATATCTATATGTTTTTGTGCATCAACCTTTCATGTCTTATCTTAAGCAGATACAATGACTAATCCAACAGTACAAGCAATCCAAGACTCTAGAGAAGCCGCTATTGCTAAAGCACGAACCCTCAAGTTCATACCCAACAATTACCGGCTGAAGCAAGTCTCAAAATCCACTCACCATGGATTTAAAGTAGCCATAGCAATCCTTGATCAATCCCATTTTAAGAATGCTTTAAGAAGTAGTGCCTCGGTGCCTTATGATTATATGTATGAATTTTGGGCTACCAAGGAAATCACTTCAAACAAGATCACCTTCACCATCGACAACAAGCAGCAGACGCTCACAGTTTCAGACTTCCGTAAGATTTTTGGTATACGGGATACACCCAAAGGCATGTCATTTTCGAGGGATCCTACTAAAGATGAACTCATGGAGTTATTTGACGCTCTTAGATGTCCTGACATACGAGTTGCGTCTGAGTTTACCACTGCTAAAGTAGGACAACCTTGGAGAGCATTGTTGGGTATTCTCAGTAAATGTCTTACACCAAAAACAAGTGGGCATGATGCTTTGCGCAGTCCTATTATAAACCTCTTCTATGGCATGTACAAAGCTGCAAATGCAGATTATGCATTGTTGATATGGGAAGAATTCACCTTTCAACTCTTCCAAAACAAGAAGCTGAAGACAAATTTCTTTCATTATCCTCGGTTTATCAAGCTTATCATTAATTATTTTATGAAAAATGATGCTACTATTGATAGGCGTGCAGCAAGTCGTTATCACATTGAAGAAGCTGATGATACTGTGGATCTAAGGCATGAAGGACATTCTGGTGGTGTGATTCCTGGTCCTATTCCTGATTATCTTCTGACAGATAAAATCAAAGGTTCTTCTGATTACAAGCTACTGCTGCTAGAAATCAAGAAGCTGAAAGCAAACCTTCAGACTTGAGAAGACTCGTCTACTACAGTCAAGAGTAAAGGTAAACGCAAGCAACCAGCTGCGTTACCTGAACCCGAAACCAAGAAGAAGAAGACTGAGGTTAAGAAGGGAAAGGGTAAGGCTGATGAGATGGTTCTACGTGACGAAGAAGATGTTGTTGATCCTACTCTTGACAAGACAGAGAAACAAATGATGAAGATAGCAATTCAAAGGAGTAGGAAAGATACTGGCGGTAGTGGTTCAGGTGCAAGGGTAAATGTTGAAGAAGAGTACGAGGAACCAGATGACATTGATGAGTTTGGGTCACCTGAACGGTATTCCACTTCGAAGGAGCCATCAATCCCTGTTTCAGCAAGTGTTGAAAAGGAGTCCGGTGCTCCTACTATCCAGGTGTCTACTCAACCGTTAGTAACTCAACCTATAGCAACTCAACCTCCAACAATACAACCCTTACCAACCAGATCGGCTTCAACACCATTCCTTCCACCACCAATAACTCCCATCCTTAGTACCGTAGTAACAACCGAGCCACTTCAATCAACCCAGAGCAGCTCTGCAACATCTACAATGGCTGCATTGGTGATGGCCGAAATGTTGGATAAACATGTGGATAATCACAAACGAGAAATGGATGAACTTCGCCAAGAGTTACATAGACGAGCTCAAAGTGAAGAAGCATCTAGGAAAGCCCAAGAGGAGATGCTTGCTAAGTTCGCTGCAGATATGGAATTAACGTGAAAAGCTCATGCAGAAGAACTAGCTCGGGTTAAGCAGACTGAGGCTGATAAGCATGCTGCACGTATCACCAGACTTCAAGCGATGAGGGATAAATACAAGGAGCAAAAAGAAGCACTTGAAGCTTCTGTTGAAGAGAGAGTGCAAGAATCCGTTGAATCCATTATGCCTAAACTGCGTGATGAGTTGAAGACGCTAGCAGCTGATAACTTGATGATCAAGTCGTCCAATCCTTCAGAATCCGCCTACAAGATTGCTTATGACTTGACGGATTTTGAATTGAAGAAGATCCTCAAAGCTCGTATGGTGGAACTTGGATCGTTTGATAAATCCAGAATTCAACGGGCTCTTTACAAATCCCTGAATGACACTATCATGGAGGATGATAAGTTATTTAAAACGTTTGGAAGTGTGGTACCATATCACATTCTACCTGAGGAAGAAAGGGAAGACAGTGAAGAAGAAGAGGGTACGGGTGAAGAAGAGGAAGAAGAAGAAGAAGAAGAAGAAAAGGATGAAGACGATGACGAGGGTGGTGGTGATGATGATGAGGATGACGATGATGATGATGGCGATGATGGTGGTGATGGTAATGAGGAGAGTGCTAGGGGGAGCAACGGGGATAACAATGAGGATGATGATGGGGGTGAACAGCCTAAAGAGGGAGATAAGGTTACAAGCTCCAAGAAACCTGCTAAGTCTGGAACCAAGTCCAAGAAAGATGCAGCGCAGAAGGACAAATCAACATCATCGGAATCAAGACGATCTAAGTGGCGCCACGATGTGAATGCTACTACAGCGTCATCGATTCCCGGTACTTCTATCGCTGTATCTATACCTGTTACAACTAACCCCATTAGTTCTGTTGTTGTTGCTCCTGTGATTGCAGAATCAGTAACGGAACCTGAAGCTGCACAACACTCACCCATTCATGACACTGCCGAGATGCCTGAATCAGAACCAGCAGATGTTCGAGTTTCTACTCCTCTACAACAAGCACAACAATCTACGGTTCCTGAACCAAGCACACGAGACTGGGCAGACACATTGGAGATTGACGAGACTGCACCGCCTCAGGCTTGGATCACGGCAGCGGCGCAATATGATCCGATAACAGACGCTGACAAAGATGTTTTGTATCTCCGTATCCGCAGTCCGATTGACTTATGTGCATTTCTTGCTCATGAGTATAAGACTTCGGTTACTCCATCTTTGGTGAAGAAGGCGCTGAAAGATAAGAGACTTCGCGCTAAAACCCGGTTAACCCGAATGGAGTTCGAGTATTATGCCGATGAGATCCTGAAAGCTCTGAATACCGTTCAACGGCCAGGTCTTCATGAATCAGAAAGAGCTCCACCTCCACTTGATCCCTCTCAAGATAATCAGATTGCTCTTGACTTCTTCGTCACCAATGATCTTGTGTATCTTCTGAAGGGGTCATCAAAGTAGGCAACCTCCCTGACCTTGCTGAAAGCTGCCAAGTGGGGGACAATACCCTTTATCGAGGAAAAGGTAAACCGACTCTGGGTCCCAAAGGTAAATCGTAATTATGATATGTATGCTGTCATAGGTGCATCACACTGGGACGAACGAGTTCGAAGGGCGTACAGGGGCTGCTGTCTAGTCAATTCAGGAAGCAACGTTAGATCCGATATCCGCATCTCCAGCATCTTAGGATTGAAAACTGAAGCCAAGAATGGCTATTATCATGTGACGGAGATTCGATTGAAAAGGGAGGATGACAGAGAGTACAAAATCCAGCAGGGAGATTTTTCCATCATTCGCCTTGAGGATATCGAAGATATGTTGCTTCTGATGACCCGAGATCAACTCACACATATTCCTCGTGAAGACCTCATTGCCTTGAATACAGCACTTCGTATGTTCACACGAAGTGTTGTTATCAAGAAAAGAGTTGAAGATCTTCAGTTGGGAGTCGAAAGCTATCAAAGGAAGCTCAACTTAACCCGTCCAGTGAATCAAGTTCTACCTCAACATGTAGATAGATGTCCTTATACCGGCATTTCTGTTCCGAATTGCGACATTTTCTACTTGAACAGTCGAGGTTTAATGAAGTTTATGAGGGTGGGTGAGCTTTATAAGTACAGTGATGGGACTCTTCTACAAGTCAGAGGAAAGTTGGAGCATCTGAACTCGGGTGGGACTTTGCCAAAGATGACGGAGGATTGGCATCCGGGTTATCGGCAAATGGCGAAGTACGTGATCAAGAAGATTGATCAAAAGCTCCGTGAACGTAGATTGATGAGGAGCTTGGAACGATTCGTTGGTGGTAGACCATATTTAGTGCACCACAAGCTACTGCAACGATCCATCTAATGGGTCGTACATTTCAGGTCCACTTTATATTGGTTTTCAATTGTGAATATGTATATTTGTGAATATTGTGCTTGTATGGCTTGATGTAGTGTTAAGGTATGATAATTTTTCAATAATTTCTCACGAGATTCTAAATCTTTCAAAATATATCATACTAAAAGCACTACAACTATCCCTTATTAACTTAAGGGGGAGCATTATCATGTTCTATGGCCAAACATCGATTTCATTTTTTACCCAAAGACCGGTTAATCCATTCAATATCCCAAATATTAATTGTTAACATTTTGGATAAGGGGAGAAAATGGGATTAAGGTGACTTAAGTAATACTTGGCTAAAAAGATGAAAAAGACTTAACGATAATCCAACTTAATATGTGTAAAGCACGTGTTAAGGGGGAGCGTTTTTGATGATCAAAAAACACCTAAGGTACGAAACTTTTGATTTCAATATCACAAGTACTTTAGGTGATTTTCAATGATTTTTCATGGTGGCAATTCCTTCCCAAAACACGCTTAAATTCACGACGAATGTGGTGACAAAAGGGTGGTAGGAATAGGTTTAGTCCAATGATTCATCAGAGCCGATGGAATCTTCCCAAGGACAATTCCCTAGATAGAATTAGAAGTCCTAGGAAAGATGGAGAAAGAATGTGAACGTAGCTGAATGCCGACCAAGTACTTAAGCTAGCACTGGAACAATCACAACAAGGTGCTAGTGATGACGTATTGGTAAGCATTGAAGGGGTTGAAGAATGAAAAAGAATTGTAAAGATAAAGGGTGTAAAGAAAGAAGCCCTCCTTACAACTTTAGGCAGAAACCGGGTCAATACATATGCTATTGAGGTCATTTTTGCTAATGATTCTCGGTATTGAAGAAAGACATCATGGACCCAGTGATGCAATGCACAACCCTTCCCAGCTAACTCAAATATCTCTCAAAAGGTATTTGTTTTAATCACACGGAGATTAACACGTTATCTATTGGTTTATTCACTCCGAATAGACTGGTATTGAAAAGGTGGCACTCCTCTCCAGCCATCGCTTACTAAATCAAAACGCACAATCGAGTCTAGAGCCAAGAGATCATCAAAAGTCTCATTAGGACACTTTCCATTTATTCCTTGCTTTCTCACACACTGTGAAAAGTAAGAGATTTTCATGAGTCCTACGCAGTATTCCTGTAATATTGCCAGAACGTCTGAGTGATACGCAAGTATTACAATGAAGATGGAAATCCTGCTTGAGCCAACATCAAACAAGCTCATGGTAGGTTACACGTGCGGTTCTTTTAGAACCAATCTTGTGAAAAACTAGAAAGAAACAGTGGTTTAATTCTTAATTGAACTTAAACTCGTTCCTGGCCTCTTCGCATTATCATATGATCTTGCCAGAATACTCAGAGTGACTCTTTATTGATCACAGTGACGAGTGGAAATCCTTCTAGTGTTAACATCAAACATCACTTGGTAGGTGACGTGCAAGATTCTTTATGAATTGAGCTCGTGACAACTGGAAAGCAACGATGGTGAAAATCTTAATTGAAATTCACTTGTTCCAGGTTTCATGAATTGACGGCTTCAAATCACAAGGATAATTTATCCAAGTGATTCACTCTTTATGTTCGCAGTCAGCTTTGGACGGTCGAATAAAGAGAACGGGTTTACCCGCGAAATCCTGTCAGAAAGTTACTTAATTGAAACTATCCGTCACGGGTACGATATCTAATATCGTCCAACGGTCTTCACCGACCGGAGGTAAAATGCTACCGAATTAGAATAAAATGTTCAAAGCCATTTTATTCGTGTCGTTGTTGTGTACCTGTTAAAGACGGGGCGTTGCTGTGTACCTGTTGAAGACGGTGGCGTTGCTGTGTACCAGTAAAGATGGTGGTGTTGCGGTGTACCTGTAGAAGTCGTTCCCACATGCTTATGTTTTTCTGCATCAAAGTTTAGCTAAAATTCAAGAAAGTACAAGATAAAGTCTTCCGCTGTACCAAACTCTGAAACTTTCGAGAATTCAACAAAAAGACATAAGTGTGTGGAACATGGAGTCACGAGAAGGCAAGTTTCACAAGAAGGCAAAGATCGCACGTGAAAGGCCAAAAGAAAAATGCTCTCAAGCCAAAGCCTAAAAGATCAAACCAACATATTCACAACAAAAGAAAGAAAAGAAGAAAAGACTACGAGCTAGAGAACGAAGACTTAGTATAGTATGCTAGGTTTAGAACTTTGTAACGTGGAGTGACCTCCCTTAGGGGGAGATTGTTAGAAATACGTTTTTACGTATATTTAGAAGTATCGGTCACTCCACAATAGTATTAATGATTGTAATAGCTCGTAGGTAATAGTTGCTTATTAAGTTAAGTAAGAACCGGTCCATGGGCTTGTCATGGACCGGCCCAAGCCCAATGTAGATTGGAAGTATAAATACCCCTTTCCTCCTTGGAAAGGGGTTGGTTGTTGAATGTTTCTCATTTTCACTTATTGAAATAACACAGAGTTTTCTCTCACTTTCTCTCTCTAAGTTTCTCTCTCTAGAAATCATCAACCCTTTCATAGATTCATAGGTTATCAAGATTCTTCATTTATGCCAACTATGACTTCACTCACCGATATATCGATCATTTCAGGTACCGATACTCGCCCGCCTTTGCTCATCAAAGATTTATTTGAATCATGGCAAAGTCGAATGAGAACGTACATCATGGGAAAACAAAGTGGTCGACTTATGCTAGAATCAATTGACAAAGGTCCATTAGATTGGGGAGAGGTTACCGTCAACAATGTGACAAGGCCAAGGCAGTATCATGAGTTAACCGATGCCAACAAACTCATTGCAGATGCCGATGAAAGGGCTGTTCAGACAATTCTTCAAGCCCTTCCACCCGATATCTTCAGAATGGTGAGTGAACATAAAGTGGCCAAGGATCTTTGGGATCGACTTGCGGTTTTGCTACAAGGGACATCTCTCACTAAGCAAGAACGAGAATGTCAATTATATGATTTGTTTGATAGATTCCAATACATTCCAGGGGAGACTCTTCATGATTTTTACTGGCGTTTTACCACTCTGATGAATGACATGAATGTCTATAATCTACGGATTGAAACTCACAACACTAAATGGACAAAGGATCACCCAATCCACAATATTATTGGTGACATCGATCGACCAGTCTTAACACGCCATCAACTCCAAGAACATGCATTATATTGCTATTTTGATGCATTTCTTTCAGACACTGAACCTAAAAACTGGCAACAAGCCATGACCAAATCATCATGGATTGAAGCCATGCAAGAGGAACTTAATGAATTCCAACGTCTTGAAGTGTGGGAATTAGTTCCGTTACCCAGCAACGTTGAAATCCTGACACTGTTGTGGGTATACAAGGTTAAGCTCGATGAGTTAGGTAATGTGCTGAAAAACAAAGCTAGATTGGTCGCTAGAGGTTACAAACAAGCTTTGGGTATCGATTTTGAAGAATCCTTTGCTCCTGTTGCACGACTGGAGGCAATTAGACTATTCCTTGCTTATGCTGCTCACATGAATATGATCGTCTACCAAATGGATGTTAAGACGACATTTCTTAATGGTGAATTAAGGGAAGATGTCTATGTAAGCCAGCCGAATGGATTCGTCAATTCAGAGTATCCTAATCATGTGTACAAGCTCAAGAAGGCTCTTTACGGGTTGAAACAGGCTCCACGCGCGTGGTATGATCTCTTATCGACGTATCTCATCTCCAAAGGCTTCTCCAAAGGCAAAGTGGACCCCACATTATTCATTCTCAAGGAGGACAACGACATGATACTGGTACAAATTTATGTTGATGATATAATATTTGCTGCTACTAATCAACGTTTGTCTGACCGTTTTGAGAAAATTATGTCCACACGTTTTAAGATGTCGATGATGGGAAAAATTTCATTTTTCTTAGGGTTGCAAATTTCTCAGAATCCCAGAGGCATCTTTATTAATCAATCCAAATTTGCTCTTGAATCCTTAAAGAAATATCACTTTGAAAACTGTGACCCCGTGGATACTCCAATGGTGGAGAGATCCAAGTTAGATGAAGATAAGGAAGGGATAGCTGTCGATCCTAAACTTTACTGTGGAATGATCGGCACCCTTCTCTATCTGACTGCTAGCAGGCCTGATTTGCAGTTTGCTATAGGCATGTGTGCCCGGTATCAGGCTCGGCCTACCGAAAAGCACTTACATGTTGTGAAAAGGATCTTTCGGTATCTAAAAGGAACACTTAATCATGGTCTGTGGTATCCGAAGGATTACTCTATTGCATTAATTTCATATGTAGATGCAGATTATGCCGGGTGTCAAGATACCAGACGTAGCACTTCTGGCAGTGTGCAACTCCTTGGAGATAGACTCATCAGTTGGGCATCAAAAAGACAGAAAAGCGCTGCGATATCAAGTACTGAGGCTGAATACATAGCTATGTCCGGTTGTTGTGCTCAAGTTCTTTGGATGAGATCACAATTGACTGACTACGGTCTTAGATTCAACAAAATCCCGATGTACTGTGATAACAAAAGTGCAATCGCTCTATGCTGCAACTATGTTCAACACTCTCGGGCAAAGCACATTGACATCCGCTACCATTTCATCAAGGAGCAAGTGGAAAATGGAGTGATCGAACTATACTTCGTCAACACTGAGTATCAGCTGGCAGATATATTCACAAAGGCCTTAGATCGAGGACGCATCGAGTTTTTGATCGAAAATCTAGGCATGAAATCATTTTCACCAGCGACACTTAAGGAGTTGGTAGAAGAGTCTGAATAATAGTACTGGTAAACTATTCTCGAGTATCCTTTGATCGTGATCTTGTATATTATCGTACATACTTAAACCATCAAAAGCAAAATACAAAAAGATAAAACCAAGAAAAAACCATAAAAAAAATATAAAACCAAGAAAAAACCATACAAAATATAAAACCAAGAAAACCCAAAAATATTTTTCTTTTCAACTCGGGCATGTCTTTTAGTACGGTAATATTTACGGCTTTAGAAATGTCGATTACTATTGACACGGCGCCATAAATAGAGTCCGTATAAAAGTTGTACAAGTTTTAAAACATGCCCATTATGGCTTGTAGTTATTTCTGACTGCAACCCGCTTTTCGTATTAAAGTCACGTATTTCTTTTGAAAACGTTGGCTCACAACGGGAATTAAGTTTCTCGGGCAAGGTTTTAATTTAAAACCTTGTAAGGGGCAAGTTTACTTAATAACTTGGTCTAACACAAATTCGTGTACGTTTCAGTGCACTTATCTTGTTTAAAATAAGAGAAATCTTATTTCCACCAGAATCGTTCTATATAATCACTTAACCGGCAAATGTCCTATTTAATAGTTGTGTCCTTAATATCTTTGACTACTGCTCTTTAAATAGAAAACGGGTCAGGGATTAAGGGGGAGCAAATATTAATTCTTCGTGATAACAAATATGGTCATTAAAAAGGATTGTCAGAAAATATTAGCTACCCGTCATCTTCAGTTACGCTATGTGTGCCTTGTGTGATTTAAGTATCTCTTGCATAGGTCATTAACACTTTGGCGTCAAGTAGTTGTGTTAGTGTTTGGGAACAAGTTTATTGTATGTTAAGTTAAATTTAACTTTAACTTTAACTAACAATTTAAATAGGGGGACCAGTTTTGCACTTTTGCAATAATGGTAGGGGCTTGAATCAATTTTGACCAAGTCAAAAACAACCCCCCTTCCTTCCCGTCTTTATTGAAAAAACACACAAACACACTCTTTTTCCGCCATTGTCAAAGACCTCAAGCTCCATTTTGACCCGAGTGTTGTAACTTATTTCTTGCTGCTTAATATCTAGGTAATATATCTGTGGCTTGTTTAATCTCGTTAAAACTGTTACTTCTTCATGTATCAACACAGGAACGTTAGATCACGTTTTTCGCTTTAGGTTTCTTGATTTTGGCCATGAATATGTATTTTAAGTGCTGGGATTTGTTAAGGATACATAATTACACATTGGTTTTGCTCAGAATCGATTAAAACATTGCCTAAAATTCCAGATCGTGAAGTCAAAGTTGAGATCGAATCCCTTTCACGGATTTCAATGTACATTACGATACATCATTGCGATGCTGTCATTGCGATGAGTCATTCCGATGACTCTTTGCGATGGGCTATTGCGATGAGTCATTACGATGGCTCATTGCGATGCTCTTGCGATGAGTCATTGCGATGGTTCATTGCGATGGGTCGTTGCGATGAGTCATTCCGATGGCTCGTTACGATAGGCTCATTGCGATGGCCATTACGATGGATCATTGCGATGGCATGTTGCGATGGCACATTCCGATGTGTCATTGCGATGGCTTCGCACTATGTATTGCGATGGGTAATATTGCGATGACTTCCCAGTTATTCCGATGGAAATGCACTGATTGCAATGGCTTTAGATATTGCGATAGGATGTTATTTCACTAGGATTCCGATGATTGTTTCATTGCGATGGTATGGTTAGGATTCCGATGGTTTGCTACATTTTGATGGAATTAGGTCTCTTACGTTTATGCTATTGCATTAGGATATACCATGAGTTTGGCCTAGCTTGCACTAATTCTTCTTTAGGTTTAAGTTCTTTAGGGCCATTTAAACAAAACCAAGTGTTATTGAAACAAGTTAATTTTTATCTCATAAGAATACTTGAACGGTTTCTTATTACAGAAGTTCATCTTATTTAATAAGTTGATTCCTATGTAAACAAAAGAGATACAAATTACTTAATCAATGTCTTGTGTTTCCAGGCCACGGCAGACAAAGCTTTATCGTTGTTCAAGCCCACTATCTTTTAGGTTGAGGGTAATCCTACAATTCCTAACGTAGTGGTTGAAACTAAATCAAAACCCACTGAAGTTTTGGTTGAAATCAAACTAAGACCTACTGAGGTGTTAGTAGAAATCAAACCTAAACCTACTGAGGTGTTGGTCATGACCTCTAATAAATCCAAATATTGTAATAACTAAGGCTAGGACGAAATCTCCTTAGAATAAAATTATCACTGGCAGTCATGCCATGTCCCTAAGTGTATTGCTATATGTAAGGACCTTGTTCATCTGATGTATGTGTGAATGTTGTGTAATGATATATTTCCTGTGTTTAAAATTGGCATAGATTTAATATATCTACATATCTTATGTATATCATTTGTGAATATGTCATCAAAGCAGGAAAATGTCAATCACCGAGGAAGAACAACGACTCCGTGATCTTGAACTTGTCTCGCTCAGTAATAGGCTTCCATATGCTGAGAAAAACTCTAGATTACAAGATGATTTTGATCCGGTTTTACCTGCTTTTAAAATAGCCACGGATATCCTAGACATATCACCCATCAGAGACACACTCAGACGTACTGCATCTGTTCCCGAAGTCTACATGCATGAATTCTGGAACACTGCATCTTTCTCTAACAAGACTATATCTTTCGAACTGAACAAAACACCAAGGGTACTCAACTTGAGCATTTTTCGGAAATTGTTTAAGCTCCCTAGGTTGGCATAAGGAGAACAATTTGTGGCTAACCCAAAGAATGATGAAGTGCTTCGAGTCATTCGTGCCATGAATTATGAGGGTGAAATTAACAACCCATCACAATTTAACACCTCACACATAGGGCAACCCTGGAAAGCAATTATCACCATCATCGTCAAGTGTCTCACTGGTAAAACTAGGGGCACTGATGCAATGAGACCACCACAGGCTCACTTATTTTGGGGATTGTACACTGCATCAAAAGTCGACTATGCACTTCTTCTATGGCAAGAATTTTGTTATCAGATTACTGGAACGAAGAAGAAATATGTGCATCTTCCATTCCCAAGATTCACCAAGCTCATTATCCACCATTTTATGAAGAATGACCCAACCATTGAAACTCGCGGGAAGTTCTTTTATCACACCAAAGATGATGATTATGTGATTCTCTCAATGAATGCAGACACAAATTCCACAAAGTATGCATTACTTCCTGCACTAGTACCCGACACGATGATTAATGATGGAATCAAGGAGAGTGATAAATACCAAGAAATGCTTAAAGACATTGACGCACAATTCAAGCGGGCAAATTTACCACCCTCAGAGAAGCAAAAAGGTAAACGTAAGAAACGAGTTTCACAGCGTCAACCAGATGCTCCTAAAGATAAACGCTCAGGAAAAATGCAAATTGATGATGAAGATGATGAAGATGAGCTGATCCACACTGAAGAAGAACAAGAAGAAGTACCACTCCGCAGGCCTAAGAAAGCAAGGAAAGCTAAAGGCAAAGAGGCAAGTGTTGCTCCAAATGATCTTGCTCAACAACAACTTTCTGAAGACAAAAGACTTCGTATTATTCTTCAACAAAGTCGACAGGAAGCCTTTGGTGGATCAGGCTCAAGGGTATTTGAAGACTTAGCAGATTTTGGTAATCCTGATGGTGATACGGAATTCTTCGACGAAGAAGATACTTATGAAGATGAGTATGAAGATGCTGCTACCTTTCAACTTGAAAGTCGGGAACCAAGTGAAGAACGTGAGAGCAGTGCTGACACAGATACAAGTATGATGTATCGAGATGCAAATATCACCACATCTTTGCCTGAACCGACTCACATGGTACTAAATGAAGATGCTCATGCAACTTTCATTCCAGACACACAACTTCAAAGTAAGTCTACTTCAAACTCTGATGATGTTTTGAAATATCTCAATTTAGAAGGGGAGGGTGTTGAGGTCACCAACACTGATCCGTCAACAAATGAACAAATGGTGGATGTCCCTATAACCACTATTACATCGACCACCACTTCTCTACTATCAACCCCAATCATCAGTGAGGTCCCAACCACCACCATCACACCCGCAACTATTGAACAACCAGTATCAACCACCACCATTACCACAGAATCTACACCGTCATCTACAGTTGAACAACCTGTATCAACCACCGTCCTAACCACTGTATCTACATCAACACCTATCCCGGTACAAACAGTATCATCCACGACCACCTTAACGGTTTTGGTTACACCTCCACCAACAGAACCACAAGCATCATCTACATCAAATCCTTTTCTCACAGTCAATGATCCGTTGATCCAGTCTCTTCAACAACAGCTAGAGGCTCAAGCTACACAAATAGCTACGTTGACTGAAAGGTTTGCTACTCCTCCAAAGGAACCACATCCTGATGAGCCCGTTCTTCAAAAACTAACAGACAAAGTGTCAAAGCTCAAAGAACAACATAAAGCATTTCGTAAAGAGAAGAAAACTCGGGATAAAGAAAATGCTGCTTTTCTCGGGTCAATTGACGAGCAAATGACCGCGATCATTCGACGCGAAGTCAAGTCTTATGTTGATCAACAACTACCACATCTTGTCGGTAATGGTCTATCTACCCTTCAAATCATGACATTGCTTCAGACACGTCTGCTAGATTTGGGAGCTCATAAATTAAAATACAAACGCAAAGTTCTGCAATATCTCAACAAAGCAATTGATGAAGAGAATCTTGCATACACTACCGACTCTGAGTCTGATGATGAGAATGAGTTAGAAGAGGAAGATGACGAGGAACATGGTGAAAAGGATGATGATAATGAGGATAAGGATAAGGATAAGGAAGGAGATGAGGAGGATGAAGAGGATGAACAAGGAAAGGATAAGAATGTAGATGACGATGAGGACGAGGACGAGGATACAGATGATGATCAGGATGACGATGACGATAATGACAAGGGTAATGAAGTCAACAAGGGTGATATGAATGACGACACCGGTACAAATACCAAAGAGACAAACAAGGATGACAATGAGACGACCACCGAGAAAGGTCTAGAGGACACTGCAGAAAAGGCTGCCGACACCACAGAAAAGCCAATAGAGGCAACAGTATCAGAAACTCAGCAGGTTGCTTCAGGTATATCTACTGCACCAGAATTCACTACTGATTCTCATATTGAATCTGTAGATTACATGCAAGCAGAAGAACCGACAGAAACAATGCTTGAAGAAGAACCTCACGATGATATACCGGTGACGCAAACTCAACCTTCAACATCATCTACAGTTCAGCATGACGATGACATGGAAGTTGAAGATTTAAATGTTCCAGAACCGACATTTGCTGAATCCCTTATCATTGATGATACGGTACAAGAGCAACTTTGGCTAACAAACGCAGCACCACATCATCCATTTGACACTGCAACTGAAATGGAGATGACTCAATTCCTCAACAACCCTATCGACTTCTCGGCCTTTCTAAGGTATTCTCATGGGAAACCGACGATGACCCCGGATCTGATTAAAATGGCAGCTGCAGATGTGGACTTCTTTGACACGTTAAAGATCAGCCATAATGAAGCAGAATATCACCTGAATGAGCTTACAAAAGCAATGAGAGCGACAACTACAGGAATTTAGACTCCCGTATTGCGACCTCTTACACCAACAGTCATCACCGGTTCTGCCACTATCCCAATAGAGCATTTTGTCTCTCACGATCTTGAATACCTTGAAAATGGAGCAAAGAAGTATGCCACGTCTCTCACAATGCTCAAGGCCGTTAACTTGGAGAATGTTCCATGGATAGAGGACAAAGTGCCTGAGTCAATATGGAGAAAGAAGCCGCTCGAGTTTTATGATACATACGCTTCACTTGGCATATCTCACTGGGACAAAAAGAAGAAGTTAGCCTATAATCACTTCCATCGTCCCAAGAGAGGTGCTTATTGTCTCATCTCACAGAATCAAAAGCATCCTAGGAGCAACCACTCAAACTATTTTCGGTTATGATTACTTAAATGTAATCCTGCTCAAACGTACCGATGAGAAAGAATACCGCATTGACGAAAGTGATCTCCAGTACCTTCAACTTGAAGACATAGAAGATCTTTTGTTGCTCTTGGCTCAAGAAAAAGTTGACCATCTATCACCCGACATTATCATAGTCTTGAGTTCAAACTTTCGTCAATATGCCAGGAAAATAGTCATTCAAAACCGGGTGGAAGACTTTCAACTTGGAGTAGAAAGCTATCAGAAAAAGCTAAACCTGGAACGTCCCCATACGACTCCACTCAGTAATTTCCATAAGAACAAGAAGGTTTACATGGGGACTACCAAGCCGGAAGCAGGCATTTTCTATCCGAACGCGACTGGCGTCATGCAATATATGCGATTCTCAGAACTGCACAAATTCAGTGATGGAACGCTAAAGAATGTTCGAGATGATTTGTCGGTTCTCAATGCCAACTTACCTCTTCCGGCAGTCACATACACCTGGACAACCCAGTGCAGAAAGGGATCTTCGTATGCAATCAGGAAGATTGAGGAAGTGCTAAGGAAGCGCCGGTTGCTACGAAGCATAGAACGATTCGTCGGTGGACGACCATATGGAGCTCACCATCGGCTCACGGAACGAACCAATTAATTTTGGTTCGTCTCATTACAGGTCAACTCCATATGTACATTATTGTGAATATGTTATCTTTTTATTTTATCAGCTTTTTGTGGCTTGTTGTAGTGTAAAAGTATGATATTTTTTCAAGAATTTCTCACAAGATTCTAAATCTTTCAAACAAATCATACTCAAGCACTACAACTAACCCTCATTAATTTGAGGGGGAGCATTAATATGTTCTTTGGCCAACATATAATTTCATTTTATTACCCAAAGACCGGTTAATCCATTAATATCCAAAATATTGATGGTTAACATTTTGGAAAGGGGAGAAAATGGGATTAAGGAGACTTTATGATATTTGGCTAAAACAATGGAAAAGATTTAAAAGATAAACCAACTTAACATGTGTCATGCACAAGTTAAGGGGGAGCGTTTTTGATGATCAAAACACATAAGGCACAAAATCTTTGATTTTAATATCACAAGTGCTTTAAGTGATTTTTCAAGGATTTTTCATGGTGACTATATCAACCTAAAACACACTTATCTCACGACGATGTGGTGACAAAAGGGTGGTAGGTATAGGTATTAGTCCAATGATTCATCAGAACCGATGCAATCTTCCCAAGGACAACTCCTTAGATAGAACTAGAAGTCCTAGGAAAGATGGAGAATGAATGTGAACGTAGCTGAATGCCGACCAAGTACTTAAGCTAGCACTGGAACAATCACAACAAGGTGCTAGTGATGACGTATTGGTAAGCATTGAAGGGGTTGAAGAATGAAAAAGAATTGTAAAGATAAAGGGAGTAAAGAAAGAAGCCATCCTTACAACTTAAGGCAGAAACCGGGTCAATACATCTGCTATTGAGATCATTTTTGTTAATGATTCTCGATATTGAAGAAAGACATCATGGACCCAGTGATGCAATGCACAACCCTTCCCAGCTAACTCAAATATCTCTCAAAAGGTATTTGTTTTAATCACACGGAGATCAACACGCTATCTATTGGTTTATTCACTCCGAATAGACTGATATTGAAAAGGTGGCACTCCTCTCCAGCCATCGCTTACTAAATCAAAACGCACTATCGAGTCTAGAGCCACGAGATCATCAAAAGTCTCACTAGGACACTTTCCAATTATTCCTTGCTTTCTCACACACTGTGAAAAGTAAGAGATTTTCATGAGTCCTACGCAGTATTCCTGTATATTGCCAGAACATCCGAGTAATACGCAAGTATTACAATGAAGATGGAAATCCTGCTTGAGCCAACATCAAACAAGCTCATGGTAGGTTACACGTGCGGTTCTCTTAGAACCAATCTTGTGAAAAACTGGAAAGAAACAGTAGTTTAATTCTTAATTGAACTTAAACTCATTCCAGGCCTCTACGCATTATCGTATGATCTTGCCAGAACACTCAGAGTGACACTCTTTAGTGTTCACAGTGACGAGTGGAAATCCTTCTAGTGTTAACATCAAACAGCACTTGGTAGGTAACAAGCAAGATTCAATTTGAATCAAGTTTGTGACAACTGGAAAGCAACGATGGTGAATATCTTAATTGAAATTCACTTGTTCCAAGTTTCATGAATTAACGGCTTCAATCATAAGGATTTTTAATCCAAATGATTCACTCTTTATGTTCGCAGTCAGCTTTGGACGGTCGAATAAAGAGAACGGGTTTACCCGCGAAATCCTGTCAGGAAGTTACTTAACTGAAACTATCCGTCACGGGTACGATATGTAATATCATCCAACGGTCTTCACTGACCGGAGGTAAAATGCTACCGAATTAGAATAAAATGTCAAAGCCATTTTATTCGTGTCGTTGCTGTGTACCTGTTAAAGACGGTGGCATTGCTGTGTACCTGTTGAAGACGGTGGCGTTGCTGTGTACCAGTCAAAGACGGTGGCGTTGCGGTGTACCTGTTGAAGACGTCCTCACATGCTTATTCCTTTAGCATCAAATACTCCTGAAAATTCAAGAAAGTATGACCTAAAAGTCTTCCGCTGTATCGACTCTGAAACTTTCAAGAATTCAACAAAGGATAAGTGTGTGGGACATGAAGTCACAAAGAGGCGAACCTCACAAGAAAAATAAAGGATGTACGTGAAAGGCCAAAAGAACATGTTCCAAGCAAAAAGGCTGATATCATTCAACACATATTCACAAAAGAAAAGAAAAAGAAAGAAAAGAAGACTACGAGCTCAAGAACAAGATCTAACATGCTAGACTAGGACTTTGTAAATTTGGAGTGACCTCCCTTTGGGGGAGATTGTTGGAAATAAGTTTTACGCATTTAGAAAGTCTCGGTCACTCCAACAATGTAGTTATAGGCTCGTAGTTAAGTTAAGTGTCATTTATTACATAGCCCGACCCATGAGCATGTTCATGGGCCGGAAGCCCAAGTCCTTTAAGGACTTGGGGTATTTAAACCTCTTTCCACCATGGAAAGAGGTGTTGGTTGTTTTATTATTTCATTTCAATATATGAGTTTTCTTTCATTTCTCTCTCTAACTTTCTCTCTCTAGAAAAACATCAACCCCCTTGTTTCACAAGATTATCATTGTTTTACAATCATTTAAAGAGTTCAATCTATCACGTCTTATAGACTTACCACCTAACCCGGGGTATGCAAAGCAAGCGCTTAACCACAACCCACGACTTTATGATGCAACAAAGTTAGGATTGGTATTAGATCCGATTGTGTTCTCAAATGATTCTGAGAGTATGACACCATATGATGAAAAGCAGTTAAAATTACTTTCTACATATCCTGAATATGATTATGCTCAAATGAATGCAAAAAATGCCACAATAGATCTTAGAATTCGTTTTAATATGAAAAAGAGAACTCTCCCAACCTCCACTTTCATGCCTACTAGAGAATGCCTTAGTATAATTCCTACACTTGTCAACTCGGACAAACCAAAGGAAATTCCTAAGAATCTTCCACCGGTTAGTACGGTAAAGCTCAGCTTGGAAGAGATTGGGCAATACCTTACCGATTTTGACAAGGTCATTTTGGAATGTTAATACTTCGCTTTTGGCTAGGTATAAAATAATTTCGTTGTTCCGATCTTTTCGAATTGAAAACCGGTCTAAAGTGCGACTCAATCGTCTTTTGGTGAATCAAAGGTTTGGTTGATTTGTTTTTAACTAATAGCAAGTAATTAAAGTGTCGTTGAGTAAAATGGAAGTTAAAAGATTAATATTGAAATGACAATTAAAATGAATGCATGGAAACTTAAAGGTGACAATGAAAAAAAAATACTAACTCACTAAATTAAACTAACACTTGGAAAATTTTAGAAAATAAAAAGTACTATAAGAAAGTGCTATCGAAAGAAACCAAAACAAGCCAAAAAGGAGACCCGATCGGAATGTTTTCCGATCGGTTGATCGGAATATGGGTGAAAGCTTGTGATTGGAATGTGGGAACAAAAGCACACAATCGGAATATGTAAACACTCCCAATCGGAATATTAAGTGATGACACCGTCGGAATACTTGTGAAACACCCCAATCGGAATGCAGGGCAAATTCCTTGCCGTCGGAAAATGAAGATTAATCGGAATATGGGGCAAACCCCAATCGGAAAGTGAAGATTGGAGCTGACCAATCGGAAAACCAATGCCCTAATCCGATTGGACTCAATCGGAATGCGGGAGATGGAAGCCGTCGGAATGTAAGTCAAACGGAAAAGGGAGTAACAACCTTTCCTAAAATCAAGGAAAGCGGTTATGGTGGTACACCGGTCGGAAAGCCAATCGGAAAAAGGGGGTTTAAAACCCTTTCCGAAATCTATGGAAATGGGGAAAAGCAAGGTAATAAGCTAAGTAATAAGCTAATACCAAAACTTATCAATCCAAATATGTAACCGAATCAAGTAAGCACTTTCATCAACTTATCTAACTCAAAATCAAACAACTTTTTAGATCAAACAATAAAAACATAAACTTTTTAATAAAACTTTTTAATGATAAAAAATAAGCTAGTCATAAAAGTAAGCCAATAAGCACAAAAGTCTTAAGGCTTAATCAAATGAAAACTTATAAAATGATCAAAAGATTAACTTTTTAGCATGAAATCAACTAGAACAACACGGCTCACATGATAATCACACCAAAATCAATCTTAAATCAAAGAAAAGTAGAATGAGATTAAGAGATAAAAGCTTAAAATAGAACTTTGATTAATGAAATAAGCAATACAAAAGTGTTTAATCTTGAAAGATTAAAAGAAAAAGATGAACTAGTGAGAGAAAGTTTAAGACTTTCTCTCTCTAAAAACTAAAAAGTGGAAAATTAACTAAAAACTCTAACTCCCTCCTAATGACTATTAGGAGGGTATTTATAGGGAAGGAGTGCATGTGTTGCATCTTCTCTCTTGCTTTCTTCACGTTTTCTCGACTCGACTTTAATTCTTCGTCTTTGTCGTCTCGGGATTTGAACTTGTCTTTTTAATTTTCTTCTTCTATTAGACTTAAGTTCTTCGACTTCGTTAAAACTTCCGTCTTTAGACTTTTTCTTCGATAAATCTTCAGAATAGGCCTTGGACTTCCGTTCTTTTTGCACTCTTGATCTTTTGACTTCGTCTTTTCCCGTTTTCTTCAGTAAAAGCCCGTGAAAGCCCGTGTTTTCTTCCTTTTTCATATTTAGGTCCTAAAACACAATAAAAACACAAACCACGCATAATTCCGACTTTTACGACACATATCACACGCTTTGGTCTTGTTATTATTGGAAAT
This sequence comes from Glebionis coronaria, assembly GCA_025667525.1. Taxonomy (NCBI): domain Eukaryota; kingdom Viridiplantae; phylum Streptophyta; class Magnoliopsida; order Asterales; family Asteraceae; genus Glebionis; species Glebionis coronaria. Next base: position 535,904,414 of record CM046881.1, on the reverse strand, counting down.
AAGTGGTAAAAAGATAAGTGTTTTCACACTTATTAAATCCCCTACACTTGACCATTGCAATGCCCTCATGCAATGCATTAATTTTAAAGCACGGTTTACATTCTCCATCATAAATAACCTACCTTGGCCTTTATTAAATACTAAACATAAAAGTTAGAAATAAGTAAGGAAATTAAAAACTTACATTGGGTTTTGGCGGCCATGAACGTTTATCATCCTCAAGTTTCACGTTCCCCATACCAAGCTTAAAAACGAGATCATTGTTATTATAAGTTAGCAAACTATCACGAACTCATGTGGGCCAATTATTCACTTAGACTCCCTTATTCCTAGGTGTATCTCTTATATTTTATTTTTGTCTTGAATGATCACAAGGATGCATTGTTTGACTTATTTCGATAGTTATTTAGTCCGAAAATAAGGTGAACGATTTAATCAATAGTTAGCTAAAGGACCAAATCTTTTAAAACTGCTTCTCGGGATATCAGAAAGTTCATATCTTGGCATAACTTGGTTCGCGATTTGAGACCTTTCTCGGGCCGATGTTTGGCAGCGACTTCATACTTCGAATCTTCGAGAGACGTTCTTGAAATTATGGTCTTCTCTTCATAATAGGAATTTCTTCACTTGAAGTTTTTGAGAGATTCTTCATCTTTGGACCACGACTTCTTCATTTTTCTCCAATCTTTATTTTGGACTTTGATATACAACGATCCGCCTCCTTTTAGGACTTGGATCTATTTATCCTCATACCTTGTTAGGGTCTTTTCGGATAGACTTCTCCATGACTTTTGGGGAATTTTTGCTTTTCGTCGTGTGTCTCGATCCTTCATATTGATTTTCGATAAATGATTCTTCACATCACTTTTGGATCTTTAGCAACAAAATGTAGCCCTCATGCCTTGTTAGGGCCTTTTCGGACTCGCCAATCTTCGCGCCCCGCTTCATAAGTTATGCCTTGGCTATGAACTCTCGTCATTACCGAGCAACTTTTAAACGATCTGGGGCTAGAAGCTAAGTAACTTTTCAAATCGTACAACCTTATTTATTAGCAGATAATTTATTAAGCAAGCGGAGGGAGAATAGGCTCATAATTACTCACATAAATTCACGAAAGAATACCGAACTTATAATTGACTCTATCATCTCTCGTTCTCCACAGTTTAAAATCTCAAGGAATGAGACTCGTGGATGCTTAGCCTATTAAATCAAAGTTTTGGGTTTTCGAGTCGCCTATAGGATCTTGCAAATTCTTAGACTTTTTCAAGTTTTAGAAATCACATTTTAAAGTTCCCTTGATAAACGACTCTCTAGGATCAATTATAGGAACTTGCGAAAAGTTCTTGTTCTTAACCCGTGAGAGTTAAGACTTTCGCGTTTTATAGCTCCCTATATAAAAACCTAGCAAAACTTGACTTAAACATGTTAAGGATACTAGCTAGAGTGAACTTAGGCAAGTAAACTCGGGTTGAGTCAAAATGTTCACGACTAATAAAAATCTAAAACCACTTTATTAAAAATTTATTCTAGCAACGGCAAGAAAATAAACATAACAAAGGCAAATACAACTATACAACTAGGCCAAAATAGATTAAAAATTTTGAAAATGTCGAAAAATCAAATTTTCCGGTTAAAATGAGGGCAAATTCATGGAAAAGACCACTTACTTCGATAGAAGTCCCCCCTACACTTGAGATAAACATTGTCCTCAATCTTTAAGCATGTGGGAGTAAACTCCCCTACACTTAGGACATTGTGCACTTTGTTTAAATCTTGCTAAGGAAAAGACAACTAAAGTGAATTCAATGTGAACATATAGAATATGAAATATTGAATCACAAGAGTTTAGGATAGAACCGGGAAGATGGGAAACACGGTATCACGGTTCGTCAAAAGTCATCAAGATGCTTTCTGAAGCTTAAATCCCTGCACAGCACAAGAAACAAGACAACAAACATATGCGGGGCTCCCCCTACACTTATTATGAAATCAGTAAAGGATAGAACACGGGTTGCCTCCCGAGAAGCGCTTGTTTTTGTTCACCGAGTCATGAGCCTGACTCGACCCAAGTTTAGTTCATGGGGAACGTGGTGAGGGATGGAATCATCTCCTGAGAGATGTCCTCACCAAAGTACAGCTTCAAACGCTGGCCATTCACTTTGAAATTGGGCCCATTCGGCTGAGAAAGCTCAATGGTCCCATACGGAAAGACTTTGGCGACGGTGAATGGACCAGACCAACGACTCTTCAACTTGCCAGAGAAGATCTTCAACCGAGAGTTAAAAAGTAAAACTTGATCACCAACGTGGAACTCTCGGTTCTTGATTTTAGCATCGTGGATAATCTTCGTCTTCTCCTTGTAGATCAGCGAGTTCTCATAAGCTTCATTCCTTAGTTCATTTAGCTCGTTGAGTTGAACTTTGCGATGATCACCGGCTTTGATGATGTCGAAGTTAGCCCACTTCAAGGCCCAGTGCGCCTTGTGTTCCAGCTCGATGGGTAGGTGGCAAGCTTTCCCGTACACAAGACGATAGGGTGTACAACCGATCGGGTTCTTGTAAGCAGTACGAAAAGCCCACAGAGCATCATCTAATTTATCGGCCCACGCGGCACGATGCTCTCCCACAGTACGCTCCAAAATTCTCTTCAAGCTACGATTGGAAATTTCGGCTTGCCCATTGGTTTGGGGATGATAGGCGGTGGAAAGACGGTGATTGACACAATACTTAGCCATGACTCGTGCAAATTGATCATTGCAAAAATGAGTCCTGCGGTCACTGATGATAGCACGAGGAACGCCAAATCGAGCGAAAAGCTGCTTCAAAAAGTTCACAACCACCCTCGCATCATTCGTAGGAAGAGCCTTAGCTTCAACCCATTTAGAGACGTAGTCGACGGCGACGAGGATGTACTTGTTCCCTTTGGAGGATGGAAATGGCCCCATAAAGTCGATGCCCCATACGTCAAAGATTTCACATTCCTGAATGAAATTTTGAGGCATCTCATCCTTATGTGTGATCTTGCCCTGACGTTGGCAAGCATCACAATGCTTAACCATTTCGTGAGCATCACGATAAATGGTGGGCCAGTAGAATCCAGAATCAAACACTTTCTTAGCGGTGTAGTTGGGACCAAAATGACCACCGGTGGGTCCTTTGTGGCAAGCTTGAAGGATGTTAAAAGCTGTCGGTCCGTCAACACATCGACGAATAATCAGATCAGCACACTGTTTGAATAGATAAGGGTCATCCCAAAAGTAAGTCTTAACATCGTTCAAAAACTTCTTCTTTTGTTGGGATGTTAACCCTTGGATGAGAATACCACCCGCTAAGTAGTTTGCAATGTCTGCAAACTACGGGGTGCCATCAAGATTGAGGTTTATAGACATTAGAGTCTCCAGGGGGAAAGAGTCATTGATCTCTTTGTTCGGATGATCCCCCTGATATGGATCCTCAAGCCTGCTCAGATGATCCGCGGCCAGGTTTTCGGCTCCCTTCTTATCACGAATTTCAATGTTGAATTCTTGAAGGAGCAAAACCCAGCGAAGAAGTCTTGGCTTAGAATCGTTCTTTGTCATCAAGTACTTCAACGCGGAATGGTCCGTGTATACGATGGTGGTGGATAAAACAAGATAGGGGCGGAATTTTTCAAAAGCATAGACCACAGCTAAAAGCTCTTTTTCGGTTGTCGTATAATGCAATTGAGCCCCCGTCATTGTTTTGCTAGCGTAGTGGATTGGTTGGAAGTGTTTATTCACTCTTTGGCCCAAAACCGCACCAATAGCAAAGTCGCTAGCATCGCACATCAATTCAAAAGGCAGCTCCCAATTTGGGGTAACCAAGACCGGTGCCTTAGTTAGCTTATCCTTGAGAAGATTGAAGGCTTCGAGACACTCTTTAGAAAAGATAAAAGGAGTATCTTTTTCCAAGAGGTGGGTCATCGGGCGAGCGATTTTAGAGAAATCCTGAATGAATCTACGATAGAAGCCCGCATGACCCAAAAAACTTCTCACACCCTTAACGGTTGAAGGTGGAGGTAATTTGGCTATGACATCTACTTTAGCACGGTCAACTTCAAGACCGGCTTTAGAGATTTTGTGTCCTAGCACAATGCCTTCTTTTACCATAAAATGGCATTTTTCCCAATTTAGAACAAGACGAGTGTCTTCGCACCGCTTAAGCATACGTTCCAAATTGGCAAGGCAAGCAGAGAAGGAATCCCCGAAGACCGAGAAATCATCCATGAAGACTTCCATGGTTTGCTTAACCATGTCATGGAAGATAGCCAACATGCACCTTTGGAAAGTCCCGGGGGCATTGCATAAGCCAAAAGGCATTCTTTTATAAGCAAAGGTGCCATAGGGACAAGTGAATGTTGTCTTCTCTTGATCTTGGGGATCGATGGGTATTTGAAAATAACCCGAGAAACCATCCAGAAAGCAGTAATATTCATTACCCGCTAGACGTTCAAGCATTTGGTCCATAAAAGGTAGAGGGAAATGATCCTTTCGCGTGGCATCATTGAGTTTGCGGTAGTCTATACAAACTCTCCACCCAGTAACGAGACGGGTAGGAATTAACTCGTTGTTTGCATTGGGCACAACGGTGATTCCGCCTTTCTTAGGCACACAATGGACTGGACTAACCCATGGTGAATCCGAAATAGGGTAAATCATACCCGCATCAAGAAGTTTGATAACCTCCTTTTTGATGACTTCATGGATTTTAGGATTCACCCTTCGTTGACTTTGAATTGTGGGCTTAAAGTCGTCCTCCATGAGAATTTTATGTGTGCAGAAATGAGGATCAATTCCACGGATGTCGGAGATTTTCCAAGCGATAGCACGTTTATGCTTTTTCAACATAGCGACAAGTCGGGCTTTTTCGTCTTCTTTCAGATCCTTTGCGATGATGACCGGTAGCTTCTCGTCGTTTTCCAGAAAAACGTACTCAAGATGAGGCGGTAGGTCCTTAAGCTCGAGAGTAGGAGGATCCTCAGTAGATGGTGAAACTAACGATGGATCATCATTAGTGACCTCTTTAGGAGCAGGAGGAGAGAACGGGTCCTCATTGAGAAGTCTCTCAATAGTACGAATATCTTCATCCCAATTGGTGGACAAATTATCATACTGAATATCGAGAGGACTCAAGCTAGCTTCGAAATCATCCAAGTCACTTTCTCCAAAAGGAGTCAATGCTGGAGCAATTGAGGCAACGGTCTCAACATTGGGTAGAGAAGAAGGAATACTTTTGCAAGCATCATGAAAATGTTCTTCACAAGCCTCATCGAGAACATCAATAGCATTAACACTCTCATATGAATAAGGTTGCTTAGAAATCTTACCCATGTTGAAGACAATTTGATCATCACCAACTCTCATGATTATTTCGCCTGCGGCTACATCAATAAGAGTGCGACCGGTCCTCAGAAAGGGACGTCCAACGATTAATGGAACACGGGGATCCATCTCGTAATCAACGACGACAAAATCCGCCGGGAAGGTGAATTTATCGACGCCAACAAAGACATCTTCGGCGATCCCCACTGGATAAGCAACCGTTCGGTTGGCTAATTCCAAAGTCATTTTGGTGGGGACTAGCTCGGGGAGAGATAATTGCTTCCAAACACTTAAAGGCATTAAGTTTATACTGGCACCTAGATCGGCTAGGGCCATGCAATTCTCTACTCCCGGGAAATTACAAGGAATCAAGAAGCGACCCGGATCACCAAGTTTGGTGGGCAATTGCCTTAAGAGCACTGCGGAGCAATTCTCATTAAGGTGGGTCTGAGCAATGTCAAGAAGCTTTTCTTTATCACTTAAAAGATCTTTAAACATCTTAACATATTTGGGCATGTGAGCGAGAGCCTCGGCAAAGGAGATGTTAAAATTCAGTTGTTTAAACATTTTAAGGAAGTTCGAAACCTGAATATCATCCTTGCTCTTTTGCTTTTCTTTCCTCAACCTTGAAGGATAAGGTATATTGGATGAAGAAGAAGGTTTTAAGGGAGTAGGATCACTCACAACCACGGGTGGTGGGGAAATGGGGATAGAAGGTGATTGAGGTGAAGAGAGTTGCTCTTTTTCCTTGTTTACAATCACCGGTGGAGGTGTAGGAAGCTCGGGTTCCATATAACCTTTTCCACTACGAGTGGTGATTGCTTTCATCTCCCCTCTTGGATTCGCAACGGTATTACTCGGAAGAGTACCCGCAGAAGAGGGTTGATTACTTTGGAGGAGCGAACTAATCATATCACGAAGGTGAAGAGCTTGATTGTTAAAAGAGTTTTGCATGTTTGCATTCATTGCATCATTGTGTTTGGCCATATCATTCCTTAGCTCGGCTCGAATATCGTTCCCTTGCTTTGCCATCTCTCCCTTCAAGTTGCGGACTTGACTCTGAAGATTCGTCACCAACTCCCGATTAGTCTTCATGAATGTCTCGACTTCTGGATTTACTGCCATCGGTTGATTGAGAGGTGGAGCCTGGTAGGCTGTAGAATTTCCTTGAGTTGGGTATGGGTTTCTTTGGGATTGATACTGATTGTTTGTACGAGGTTGGGATTGATTGTAGCTTTGTTGTTGGTTTTGATTAGCAGGAGGGAAACCGGGAGGAGCAAGATAATTGTTGGAGCGATAACTTAGCAAGTTACGGTCTCCTTGAGGGCGAGCTTGATAGCCTCCCGTGGGATAAGTACCGTATGCTGCGTTAACGTCTTCAGAATAATTGCCGTGAGTAGAAGGACACTCATTGTAGGAATGAGGACCACCACATGTGTCACAAGAAAGAGCAACGGCTTTAGCTTGTTGAGTTTGGTTAGAAGTCAAAATTTGGAGACTTTTGTTGATATCAAGAAGAGCACGTTCCAAAACAGACGAGTTGGTGGTGGAAGAAGTAGACGAAACATTGACTCTCTGATTAGATCTTGAGGATGCAGATGAATCCCAATTCTTGTGGTGAGTAGTCATGTTTTCAATCAACTCTCGACACTCCTCCGGTCTCCTTTTCATAAAAGTACCACCGGCGGCGGCATTGATCGTGTCACGATCACGAAAAGTGAGACCATTGTAAAAGGTGTCAATGAGAGTGACGAGGAGCATATTGTGATTAGGACAGCGGTCGATCAAATCATTGTAACGTTCCCAAGCATCGAAAAGCGATTCATCATTCTCTTGCATAAATCCACTGATTTGGTTACGAAGGCTAGTGACCATGGATGGGGGAAAGTAGCGCGATAAAAAACGTTGAGTCATGTCGTTCCACGTATGAATAGAATTCTTAGGAAGACGGTCAAACCATTTTTCGGCATGGTGGGAAAGCGAGTGTGGAAAAAGTTGAAGGCGAAGGTCATCCATAGAAACACCGGGGCACTTCATGCTTTGGGTAATGGTAATGAATTTGTCGAGGTGTTTGTTGGCATCATCATCCGGAATTCCACGAAATGGGTTCGTTTGCACTTGTTGTATCATGTGATGCTTCAACGAAAACTCCTGAGCCGTGACGTGCATTGGCGCAATCGGGCCTCCGCGTTCGTTCATGGTGGGTTGGCACAATTCCTCCATGGTTCGTAAATCAGGTAGAAGGACATTGTTGTTGTTGTTGTTGTTATTCAAATTATTTTGAGGTGGGTGATTATTGTTGTTAGTAACACCAGCCATATCTAAATCTTCACGATTCTCGGGCTCAGAATAGTTTGTAGATCTAGTACGCATGCACCTGCAGAAGAAAAATATACACAAGAAATATCTATATAATCTTTTTTGGTTTTTATAGGTTTTTTAATGTTTTTGTATTTTTGAAAAGTTTTATAATTTTTATGGATTTTTGAAATTGTTTGAAGCGAGGAAAATAACGTTCAAAGAACGGATCCCAAAATTCAATGCGTCTCTCACTAGAAACCGTTTATCTTAACGAAAAGAGCCGGCAGCGGCGCCATTTAATACTTCGCTTTTGGCTAGGTATAAAATAATTTCGTTGTTCCGATCTTTTCGAATTGAAAACCGGTCTAAAGTGCGACTCAATCGTCTTTTGGTGAATCAAAGGTTTGGTTGATTTGTTTTTAACTAATAGCAAGTAATTAAAGTGTCGTTGAGTAAAATGGAAGTTAAAAGATTAATATTGAAATGACAATTAAAATGAATGCATGGAAACTTAAAGGTGACAATGAAAAAAAAATACTAACTCACTAAATTAAACTAACACTTGGAAAATTTCAGAAAATAAAAAGTACTATAAGAAAGTGCTATCGAAAGAAACCAAAACAAGCCAAAAAGGAGACCCGATCGGAATGTTTTCCGATCGGTTGATCGGAATATGGGTGAAAGCTTGTGATCGGAATGTGGGAACAAAAGCACACAATCGGAATATGTAAACACTCCCAATCGGAATATTAAGTGATGACACCGTCGGAATACTTGTGAAACACCCCAATCGGAATGCAGGGCAAATTCCTTGCCGTCGGAAAATGAAGATTAATCGGAATATGGGGCAAACCCCAATCGGAAAGTGAAGATTGGAGCTGACCAATCGGAAAACCAATGCCCTAATCCGATTGGACTCAATCGGAATGTGGGAGATGGAAGCCGTCGGAATGTAAGTCAAACGGAAAAGGGAGTAACAACCTTTCCTAAAATCAAGGAAAGCGGTTATGGTGGTACACCGGTCGGAAAGCCAATCGGAAAAAGGGGGTTTAAAACCCTTTCCGAAATCTATGAAAATGGGGAAAAGCAAGGTAATAAGCTAAGTAATAAGCTAATACCAAAACTTATCAATCCAAATATGTAACCGAATCAAGTAAGCACTTTCATCAACTTATCTAACTCAAAATCAAACAACTTTTTAGATCAAACAATAAAAACATAAACTTTTTAATAAAACTTTTTAATGATAAAAAATAAGCTAGTCATAAAAGTAAGCCAATAAGCACAAAAGTCTTAAGGCTTAATCAAATGAAAACTTATAAAATGATCAAAAGATTAACTTTTTAGCATGAAATCAACTAGAACAACACGGCTCACATGATAATCACACCAAAATCAATCTTAAATCAAAGAAAAGTAGAATGAGATTAAGAGATAAAAGCTTAAAATAGAACTTTGATTAATGAAATAAGCAATACAAAAGTGTTTAATCTTGAAAGATTAAAAGAAAAAGATGAACTAGTGAGAGAAAGTTTAAGACTTTCTCTCTCTAAAAACTAAAAAGTGGAAAATTAACTAAAAACTCTAACTCCCTCCTAATGACTATTAGGAGGGTATTTATAGGGAAGGAGTGCATGTGTTGCATCTTCTCTCTTGCTTTCTTCACATTTTCTCGACTCGACTTTAATTCTTCGTCTTTGTCGTCTCGGGATTTGAACTTGTCTTTTTAATTTTCTTCTTCTATTAGACTTAAGTTCTTCGACTTCGTTAAAACTTCCGTCTTTAGACTTTTTCTTCGATAAATCTTCAGAATAGGCCTTGGACTTCCGTTCTTTTTGCACTCTTGATCTTTTGACTTCGTCTTTTCCCGTTTTCTTCAGTAAAAGCCCGTGAAAGCCCGTGTTTTCTTCCTTTTTCATATTTAGGTCCTAAAACACAATAAAAACACAAACCACGCATAATTCCGACTTTTACGACACATATCACACGTTTTGGTCTTGTTATTATTGGAAATAAGTGGTAAAAGGATAAGTGTTTTCACACTTATTAAATGTACGACTTCAACGGCTCAAACCGCTGGAGAATGGGCGTTCGAACACATGAAAACGGTGTTTGAGAAAGAGATCGTTCCGTTTGTGGACCATATTAAACAAGGAGTCTATGATCTAGCGTGTAATTTAAGTTTTGAAATTGGTGAAGTTCAAAAAGTTTTCAATAAAATGGATGATGCTTATGAACAACACTTAACTGAAAAGGAAAAGATTTTATCAGAATATGTCCGCTTTTTAGAACATATGGTGTCTCTCGAAGTGATGCAAGTTGTTACTGTTAAATATACTCATGAAATTTCATCTACTGTAAATATTTGTGATGATTTGCATGAATCTGTGAATACTGTTGAACATGTGAATACTGTAGAAAATCATTCTTGTCATGAATCCAACGCTGAATTTTTAAAGCTTCAAGATTCGTATAATACACTCTCAAAAAGTTTTAATGAGCTTCAACAACATTCTATATCTCTTGAAATTGAGAATCAATCTAAAAATGAAACTCTTTCAAAACTAAATGATGGTGGACACTCCGTTGAGACAAGTGACAAGATGATTCAGATGGTTCAGAATTTAGAAGAAGAGATGATGAGAATTAAGAGAGAATTACTAGAAACAAAAATGGAAGTAGAGGCTGCAGAGACTAAGAATCATGTCCTAGAAAATAGAATTAATTCTATACTAGGAGAGCGTGAACAAGTAAGGCAGGGAGACTCACAAATTTATGGTTCAATAGAAGAACACCTCGCATTTAATGCGACAGAGCAAAAGTCTTTAATTGACAAACTGAACAAGAAATGTGAGGAAAACTCTGGCCTAAAAATTCAGCTCATAGACAAAAACATGGTTCTAGCAGAATTAAAGGAGACACTTCAATTCAAAGGACGAGAAAGTGTTGATAATCCAGCTACTGTCTCTGCCTCGACCTCTAGTGCTCCCAAACCCAACCCACGTGTGCTATATCGGGATCTAAAATTTAAGAAAAGTCCCACTAAGTTTGCCACATATATGAAAAATGCCTTAGAACATGCTGATCTAGCTAGAGAGATTGTTGATGAAATGCGTGAACGTGATCCCACAAGTCATAGTATATATGAGCTTTTATTATATGTGGATCGCGTTCAGGACTGTTTAGCAAACTTAGAGTACATTGGGCAACCGATATCTGTACCATCTAAACAACAAAACACCATTGCCATTACTCCATTCAATAAGACCCCAGGAGCTAAGCCTGTTTTAAACACACCCATCAAGGTTAAGTCAAAATCTGTAACTAATGTTCCTGATACACGAGATTTTATTAGTTTGAAAGTTCGATTCTCGGAATCTCCTCGAATTAATCACAGTTAAAAGTGGAATGATTGTTCTTGGTGAAATAAAGGGAGGGTTGTTTATCTATTCTACTTAAAAGATAAATGAATGAAGTAATGAAGTTAAACTTGCAGTGAATATAAATGATTAAATGAATAAACAGAAAAATAATCTTACTGAAGAAAATAGCTACGCGGAATAAAATCCCATTCGAAATAATCAGACTGTGCGGAATAACAAAGCTCTACGCGGAATGTTTGAACTACACGGAATATTTTGCTTATGCGGAATAAAGAAGACCATGCGGAAAAATGAAGCTATCCGGAACAATCAAGCTTACTCGGAATAAGGGATTATACGGAATAACATGCTCTACGCGGAATAATTTGGGCCATCCGGAATATGGAAATATTCCGAATAAGGGAAAGAAAAATCTTGTTATGCGGAATAAGTGAAAATTCCGAATAAAGGAAAAATCTAAGAATGCTACTCGGAATAAATAATATTCCGAATAAAGGAAAATGAAAGATGGCTATCCGGAACAATCAAATGTTCCGAATAAGGGAAACAGCAACTCGACTACTCGGAATAACTGGATGAAGAACAGTAGCAGGTATATAAAACAGGGGATACGAATTTTAAGCCAAATCAAGCTAAATAATCAAAAAGGTTTAACCAAATTATCCACAAATCATCTACTAACTACAAGGATCAAATCCCAATCATAAAAACACAAATTCAACAACTTTTTAAGATCAAACTTGAACTAAATAAAAACTTAAGAACTTTTAAATAAAACGATGATGAAGAACAAGATGAATGAAAAGATTAAATGATAGCTTGTATTGATGATTAAGATTCAGTAAACAAAAGAAAAAGATCAAACTTACAAGATTAAAAGAACAAATCAAGGAGATGAAGAACCACTCCTTAAGGGAGATGGTTTTCCTACGAAATAGGAGAAAAAAAAATGAAACTGAAACTAAAACTAGCTGCCAAAAATTGTGAGGGTGATCCCTTTATATAGGCTGAGTGGTTGGTTGGTGAGTGGGCTTTCTCCCTTTCTTCTTGTCTTCTCGTCTTTTCAGAAAAGTTGACGCTTTCGATTCTGATTCGGGATTTGTCGACGATTAAATTCAACTCGTCTTTTAATTTCTTCGTTTAATAGACTTGAGTTTCTTCGACTTATGTAAATCTTCCATCTTTGGTCCTTTTCTTCGATAAATCGTCAAATAGGCCCAGTGACTTCAAATCTTTTGCATCTCTTGGACAATAGACTTCGTCTTGAGTCTTTTTATTCCATAAAACCCGTGCAATCCCATGTCTTCTTCAATATTCATCCGGTTGGCTCTGAAAACACAATAAACACAAAAACCACGCATAATTCCAAACAAATGACATTAAATACGTGTTTTGGTCTCGTTTTAGCCAGAATTAAGTGGTAAAAGGATGGGTGTTTACACACCTATCAGTTCCCTTGACTTCTACAGGAGTAACTGTGTCCACTAAGGCTAAAGGATCTAAAGACAAGAAAGATAGGATCAAGCCTCCCACTAATAGGATTGAGAAAAAGAAAGTAGAAGTGCACCCTAGGAATGTTATTTCAGTTTTAAATAAAAAGAATCATGTAGCTAAGACAAAAGGTTCTCTTTATGAGTGGAAACCTAAGCCAAATGTGAATTCTAATGCGAAATGTTGGAATTGTAATGAATGCATGTTTTCTCAGCATCATGATTTATGCCTTGTTGATCACGTGAATGAAATGTATGCTATTAAGAACAATCTTGAATGGATTCCAACAGGGAAAAAATTCACCCATGTTGGGTGGCAATGGAAACCCACTGGTAGAACCTTTACTGCTAATGGAACTAAGTGCCCTTTAACTAGGATCACATCCACGGAAGTTAGGTCTAAGCGTCCTTTAAATAGGAACACTAGCACTAAGAAATAGAAAAAAGCGCCCTTTAACTAGGTCTGCCCCCACTATTATGCCTACCAGTGGTCAGGTCCCCAATCAAAAAGTACCTCAGAATACTAGACAACTAGAATCTAAGCCAACTACTAGTAAGAAAATCTGGAAGCCTAAAATTTCGTCTGATAGCAAATCTAAGATAATTGTATCTGTACCTGCTAACTCAGAAGAACAATTAGAATCCGATACATCGTCTGTGTTTGGTAATATTTTCAGGTCGTCCAAATTATTCTTTGGTATTTGGACTCGGGGTGCTCCAAACATATGACTGGAGACCGCTCGATGCTCAGAAATTTCGTCAGCAAGTTTATAGGAACGGTTAAATTCGGCAACGACCATATTGCAAAGATTATGGGTTATGGTGAATATCAAATTAGGAATGTCACGATTTCAAGGGTTTATTATGTAGAGGGACTTGGTCACAATCTATTCTCAGTAGGATAATTTTGCGATTCAAACCTTGAAGTGGCCTTTCGACAACATACTTGCTTCATTCGCGATCTTGCAGGAAATGATTTGTTAAAGGGTTCTCGAGGGGATAATCTCTATACTTTGTCTATTCAAAACATGATGGCCGCCTCTCCTGTTTGCCTACTCTCCAAAGCATCTAAGACCAAGTCATGGTTGTGGCATCGACGGTTATCTCATCTTAACTTTGATGCTATTAACCATTTTGCTAGAAACGAACTTGTTCGTGGTCTTCCAAAACTTAAGTTCGACAAGGATCACTTATGTTCCGCGTGTTCATTGGGGAAAAGCACCAAGAAATCTTACAAACCTAAAGCAGAAGACACCAACCAAGAACCACTGTATCTTTTGCACATGGATCTTTGCGGGCCAATGCGTACGGCTAGTGTGAGTGGTAGAAAATGCATCCTCGTCATCGTGGATGATTTCTCAAGTTTTACATGGGTAATGTTTTTAGCTTCCAAGGATCAAGCACCAGAGTATATCATTACTTTCTTAAAGATGATCCAAGTACGTCGTAATGCTACTGTTCGCCGCATTCGGACTGATAACGGCACTGAGTTCGTTAATCAGACTCTTCGAAATTATTATGAAAAGGTTGGTATTTCTCATGAAACATCTGTGGCTCGCACTCCACAACAAAATGGTGTCGTTGAAAGACGTAACGGTACACTTATGGAAGCTGCTCAAACTATGTTGATTTATGCGAATGCTCCTTTATTCTTATGGGCTGAAGCAGTGGCAACCGCATGTTATACCCAAAACCGCTCCATCATTCGCAAACGTCATGGTAAAACTCCATATGAGCTACTTCATGGACACAAACCCGATATTTCATATCTTCATGTGTTTGGTGCACTTTGCTATCCAAATACAAATAGTGAGAATTTGGGAAAACTTCAACCGAAGGCTGATATTGGAATTTTCATTGGTTACTCACCTGCAAAGAAAGCTTACCGAATTTATAACCGTCGTCTTGGAAAGATAGTAGAAACTTTAGATGTTGATTTTGATAAGCTGACAGCGATGGCTTCTGAGCAACACAGCTCTGAACCTGCATTACACGAGATGGGAACCGGTACAATCAGTTTCGGATTAATTCCCAACAATCCTACTTCTCCATCATTTATACCACCAACAAGGTCCGAGTGGGATAAGTTATTTCAACCTATGTTTGATGAATTCTTCGATCCACAGAGTAATGATTCTCCAGCACCTGTAGCAGTAGCTCCGATTCCTGTAGTTGTTGCTCAAGATAATGGAAATCTATCCGAGGCATCTATTGTTACTCTTGAACATGATGTCCTATCCCCCACCAATTCTCAAACAACACCTGAATCATCACCCCCACTCGTTCCTAATGATGTTGAAGAGGACCTATATGATCAAGATCTGGAATATGCTCACTTACAAGAGCTTCCCTTCTTTGGTTCACATATACCTGAAGACCCTACCGGTGCGTCTACCTCAGAGGAAGCTCCTGCAATCGTTCACTCCCGACCACCACGGATTGAAACTCACAACACTAAATGGACAAAGGATCACCCAATCCGCAATATTATTGGTGACATCAATCGACAAGTCTTAACACGACATCAACTCCAAGAACATGCATTATATTGCTATTTTGATGCATTTCTTTCAGACACTGAACCTAAAAACTGGCAACAAGCCATGACCAAATCATCATGGATTGAAGCCATGCAAGAGGAACTTAATGAATTCCAACGTCTTGAAGTGTGGGAATTAGTTCTGTTACCCAGCAACGTTGAAATCTTGACATTGTTGTGGGTATACAAGGTTAAGCTCGATGAGTTAGGTAGTGTGCTGAAAAACAAATCTAGATTGGTTGCTAGAGGTTACAAACAAGCTTTGGGTATCGATTTTGAAGAATCCTTTGCTCCTGTCGCACGATTGGAGGCAATTAGACTATTCCTTGCTTATGCTGCTCACATGAATATGATCGTCTACCAAATGGATGTTAAGACGGCATTTCTCAATGGTGAATTAAGGGAAGATGTCTATGTAAGCCAGCCGAATGGATTCGTCAATTCAGAGTATCCTAATCACGTGTACAAGCTCAAGAAGGCTCTTTACGGGTTGAAACAAGCTCCACGCGCGTGGTAAGATCTCTTATCGTCGTATCTCATCTCCAAAGGCTTCTCCAAAGGCAAAGTCGACCCAACATTATTCATTCTCAAGGAGGACAACGACATGATACTGATACAAATTTATGTTGATGATATAATATTTGCTGCTACTAATCAACGTTTGTCTGACCGTTTTGAGAAAATTATATCCACACGCTTTAAGATGTCGATGATGGGAAAAATTTCATTCTTCTTAGGGTTGCAAATTTCTTAGAATCCCAGAGGCATCTTCATTAATCAATCCAAATTTGCTCTTGAATCCTTAAAGAAATATCACTTTGAAAACTGTGACCCCGTGGATACTCCAATGGTGGAGAGATCCAAGTTAGATGAAGATAAAGAAGGGATAGTTGTCGATCCTAAACTTTACCTTGGAATGATCGGCACCCTTCTCTATCTGACTACTAGCAGGCCTGATTTGCTATTTGCTATAGGCATGTGTGCCTGGTATCAGGCTCGGCCTACCGAAAAGCACTTACATGTTGTGAAAAGGATCTTTCGGTATCTAAAAGGAACACTTCATCGTGGTCTGTGGTATCCGAAGGATTCCTCTATTGCACTAATTTCATATGCAGATGTAGATTATGCCGGGTGTCAAGATACCAGATGTAGCACTTCTGGCAGTGTGCAACTTCTTGGAGATAGACTTGTTAGTTGGGCATCAAAAAGGCAAAAAAGCGCTGCAATATCAAGTACTGAGGCTGAATACATTGCTATGTCCGATTGTTATGCTCAAGTTCTTTGGATGAGGTCACAATTGACAGACTACGGTCTTGGATTCAACAAAATCCCGATGTACTGTGATAACAAAAGTGCAATCGCTCTATGCTTCAACTACGTTCAACACTCTCGAGCAAAGCACATTGACATCCGCTACCACTTTATCAAGGAGCAAGTGGAAAATGGAGTGATCGAACTGTACTTCGTCAACACTGAGTATCAGCTGGCAGATATATTCACAAAGGCCTTAGATCGAGGACGTATCGAGTTTTTGATCAAAAATCTAGGTATGAAATCATTTTCACCAGCGACACTTAAGGAGTTGGCAGAAGAATCTGAAGAATAGTAATGGTAAACTATTCTCGAGTATCCTTTGATCGTGATCTTGTATATTATCGTACATATTTAAACCATCAAAAGCAAAATACAAAAATAGAAAACATAGAAAATCCATAAAAAAAATATAAAACATTGAAAATCCATAAAAAATATAAAATCAAGAAAATCCAAAAATATTGTTATTTTTATTTTTAAAATCGGGCATGTCTTTTAGTACGGTAATATTTACGGATTTAGAAATGTCGATTAATATTGACACGAGGCCATAAATAGAGTCCGTATAAAAGTTGTACAAGTTTTAAAACATGCCCATTATGGCTTGTAGTTATTTCAGACTGCAACCCGTTTTTCGCATTAAAGTCACGTATTTCTTTTGAAAACGTTGGCTCACAACGGGAATTAATTTTCTCGGGCAAGGTTTACTTTAAAACCTTGTAAGGGACTAAGTTTACTTTATAACTTGGTCTAACACAAATTTGTGTACGTTTCAGTGCACTTATTTTGTAAAAATAAGAGAAATCTTATTACCACCAGAATCGTTCTATAAAATCACTTAACCGGCAAAAGTCCTCATTAATAATTGTGTCCTTAAAATCATTGACTACAGCTCTTTAAATAGAAAACGGGTCAGGGATTAAGGGGGAGCAAATATTAACTCTTCGTGGAAACAATTTTGGTCGTTAAAAAGGAGTGTCAGAAAATATTAGCTATTCTTCATCATCAGTTATGCTATGTGTGCCTTGTGCGATATAGAATCTCATGCATAGGTCATTAAAATTTTGGCGTTAAGTATTTGTGGTCGTGTTTGTGAGCGGGTTTATTGTTGTTAAGTTAATTCATTTAACTTTAACTAACATTCTAAAACAGGGGGACCATTATTGCACTTTCTGCAAGATGGTTGGTGTTTGACCAATTTGACCAAGTCAAAACCACACCCCCTCTCTTTCCCCGTCATTACTGGAAACACACAAAACACATCCCTATCCGCCATTATTGCGACCTCGAGCTTCAGTCGATCTTTGATTTGTGACTTATCCCTTGCTGTATAAAATCTAGGTATTCTATCTTGTTTAAAGTTGCTATCATTTAATCCGTTTCATCTCAACACATCAAAACAGTATCGTTAGATCATATCCAAGATTTAAGGTCTCGTATTTTTGCTATGAATATGGTATTTAGGTTGTGGGATTTGTTCTATATACTTAGATGATCATTGGGTTTGCCCAGAATCACTTAAAACATTGCCTAAGTTCCAGATCGAGAAGTCAACGTTTGAGATCGAATCCCTGTCACGGATTTTGATGCACATTACGATACCATCATTGCGATGCCTGTCATTGCGATGAGTCATTCCGATGACTCATTGCGATGAGTCATTTCGATGGCTCATTGCGATGGCTCATTGCGATGTGTCATTGCGATGGTTCATTGCGATGAGCCGTTGCGATGGGTCATTCCGATGGCTCGTTGCGATGGCTCATTGCGATGGTCATTACGATGGCTCATTGCGATGGCGTATTGCGATGGCGCATTCCGATGTGTCATTGCGATGGCTTCGCACTCGGTATTGCGATGGGTAATATTGCGATGAATTTTCATTTATTGCGATGGACATAAATATTGCGATAGGATGCTACTTCATTAGGATTCCGATGCTTGATTCATTGCGATGGTTTGGTTAGGATTCCGATGGTTTGCTACATTACGATGGAATTAGGTTTCTTATGATTATGCACTTGCCTTAGAATATCTAATGAGTTCGGCCTAGCTTGCACTATTTCCTCCTTAGGTTTAAGTACGTTAGGGCCACTTAAACGAAACCAAGTGTTATTGAAACAAGTTAATTTTTATCTCATAAGAATACTTGAACGGTTTCTTATTACAGAAGTTCATCTTATTTAATAAGTTGATTCTTATGTAAACAAAAGAGATACAAATTACTTAGTCAATGTCTTGTGTTTTGTTTCCAGGCCATGGAAGACAAAGCTTCATCTTTGTTCAAGCCCACTATCTTTTGGGTTGAGGATAATCCTACAATTCCTGACGTAGTGGTTGAAACTAACCCAAAACCCACTGAAGTTTTGGTTGAATTTAAACCAAGACCTACTGAGGTGTTAGTAGAAATCAAACTTAAACCTACTGAGGTATTGGTCATGACCACCAAGAAATCCAAATATTTTAAGAACTAATGCTAGGTCGGTATCTCTTTAGAATAAGAATGTCTTTGGCAGTTATGTCATTATCCTAAGTGTATTGCTAATTGTAAGGACCTTGTTCATCTGATGTATGTGTGAATGTTGTGGTAATAATTGTAATGATATTTTCCCTATGTTTCAACTTGGCATAGACTTAAGACATCTACACATGTTGTGTATATCATTTGTGATTATGTCATCAAAGCAGGAAAATTTCAATCACCGAGGAACAACAACGACTTCGTGATCTTGAACTTGTTTCGCTCAGTAAAAGGCTTCCATATGCTGAGAACAACTCTCGATTACAAGATGATTTTGATCCAGCTTTACCAGCTTTCAAAATAGCCACGGATATCCTAGACATATCACCCATCAGAGACACACTCAGACGTACTGCATCTGTTCCCGAAGTCTACATGCATGAATTCTAGAACACTACATCTTTCTCCAAAAAGACTATCTCTTTTGAACTGAACAAAACACCAAGGGTACTCAACTTGAGCATTTTTTGAAAATTGTTTAAACTTCCTAGGTTGGCACAAGGAAAACAATTTGTGGCTAACCCAAATAATGATGAGATGCTTCGAGTCATTCGTGCCATGAATTATGAGGGTGAAATCAACAACCTATCACAATTTAACACCTCACACATAGGGCAACCCTGGAAAGCACTTATCACCATCATCGTCAAGTGTCTTATTGGAAAAACTAGGGGCACCGATGCAATGAGACCACCACAGGCTCACTTATTTTGGGGATTGTATACTGCAACCAAAGTCGACTATGCACTTCTTCTCTGGCAAGAATTTTGTTATCAGTTTACTGGAACGAAGAAGAAATCCGTACATCTTCCATTCCCGAGATTCACCAAGCTCATTATCCACCATTTTATGAAGAATGACCCAACCATTGACACTCGCGGGAATTTCTTCTATCACACCAAAGATGATGATTATGTGATTCTCTCAATGAATGCAGACACTAATTCCACAAAGTATGCATTACTTCCTGCACTAGTACCCGACACAATGCTTAATGATGGAATCAAGGAGAGTGATAAATACCAAGAGATGCTTAATGATATTGACGCACAATTTAAGCGTGCAAATTCACATCCTTCAGAGAAGCAAAAAGGTAAACGCAAGAAACGAGTCTCAAAGCGCCAATCAGTTGCTTCTAAAGATAAAGGCCCAGGAAAAATTTAAATTGTTGATGAAGATGATGAAGATGAGCTGATCCAAACTGAAGAGTACAGGAAGAAGTACCACTCCGCAGGCCTAAGAAAGCATGGAAAGCTAAAGGCAAAGAGGCAAGTGTTGCTCCAAATGAACCTGCTCAACAACAAATTTCTGAAGCCAAAAGACTTCGTATTATTCTTCAACAAAGCCGACAGGAAGCCTTTGGCGGATCAGGCTCAAGAGTATTTGAAGACTTGGTAGATTTTGGTAATCCTGATGATGATACGGCATTTTACGACGATCCTAATGAGGAAGATACTTATGAAGATACTTATGAAGATGCTGCTAACTATCATCTTGAAAGTCATGAACCAAGTAAAGAACGTGAGAGAAGTGCTGACACTGATATAAGTATGATGTATCGAGATGCCAATATCACCACATCTTTGCCACAACCGACTCACATGGTGCTAAATGAAGATGCTCATGCAACTTTCATACCCGAAACGCAACTTCAAAGTAAGTCTACTTCAAACTCTGATGATGTAATGTAATATCTCAATTTAGAAGGGGAGGGTGTCGAGGTCACAAACACTGATCCGTCAACAAATGAACAAATGGTGGATGTTCCTATAACCACTATTAAATCGACCACCACTCCACTACTATCAACCCCAGTCATCAGTGAGATCACAACCACCACTATCACACCCGCAATTGTTGAGCAACCAGTATCAACCACCACCATCACCACTGAATCTACACCGTCATCCACAGCTGAACAACCTGTATCAACCATCGTCCTAACCACTGTATCTACATCAACACCTATCCCGGTACAACCAGTATCATCCACGACCACCTTACCGGTTATGGTTACACCTCCACCAACAGAACCACAAGTATCATATACATCAAATCCTTTCCTCACAGTCAATGATCCGTTGATCCAGTCTCTTCAACAACAGCTAGAGGCTCAAGCTACACAAATAGCTACGTTGACTGAAAGGTTTGCCACTCCTCCCAAGGAACCGCAACCTGATGAGCCTACTCTTCAAAAACTAACAGACAGAGTGTCAAAGCTAAAAGAACAACATAAATCATTTCTTAAAGAGAAGAAAACCCGGGATAAAGAAAATGCTGCTTTTCTCGGGTCAATTGACGAGCAGATGACCACGATCATTCGACGCGAAGTCAAGTCTTATGTTGACCAACAACTACCACATCTTGTCGGTAATGGTTTATCTACTTTTCAACTAATGACATTGCTACAGACACGTCTGCTAGATTTGGGAGCTTATAAGTCCAAATACAAACGCAAAGTTCTGCAATATCTCAACAAAGCAATTGATGAAGAGAAACTTGCAGACACTACCGACTCTGAGTCTGACAATGAAAATGAGTTAGAAGAGGAAGATGACGAGGAAAACGGTGAAGAGGATGATGAGGATAAGGATAAGGAAGGAGATGATGAGGAAGAAGAGGATGAACAAGGAAAGGATAAGAATGAAGATGAAGATGAGGACAAGGACGAGGATACAGATGATGATCAGGATGACGATGATGATAATGAAAATGGTAATGAAGTCAACAAGGGTGATAAGAATGACGACGCCTGTACAAATGCCGAAGAGATAAACAAGGATGACAATGTTACGGCCACCGAGAAAGGTTTAGAGGAAACTGCAGAAAAGATTGCTGACACCACATAAAAGACACTGGAGTCAACAGTCCCAGAAACTCAACAGGTTGCTACAGGTATATCTACTGCACCAGAATTCACTACTGATTCTCACATTGAATCTGTAGAATACATGCAAGCAGAAGAACCGACAGAGACAATGCTTGAAGAAGAACCTCACGATGATATACCGATGATGCAAACTCAACCTTCAACATCATATGCAGTTCAGCATGACGATGACATGGAAGTTGAAGATTTAAATGTTCCAGAACCGACATTTGCTGAATCCCTTATCATTGATGATACTGTATAAGAGCAACTTTGGCTAACAGATGCAGCACCACAACATCCATTTGACACTGCAACTAAAATGGAGCTGACTCAATTCCTCAACAACCCTATCGACTTCTCGGCCTTTCTAAGGTATTCTCATGGGAAACCGACGATGACCCCGGATCTGATCAAGATGGCAGCTGCTAATGTGGACTTCTTTGACACGTTAAAGATCAGCCATAATGAAGCAGAATATCACCTAAATGAGCTTACAAAAGCAATGAGAGCGACAACTACAGGAATTCAGACTCCCGTGTTGCGACCTCTTACACCAACGGTCATCACCGGTTCTGCCACTATCCCAATAGAGCATTTTGCCTCTCACGATCTTGAATACCTTGAAAATGGAGCAAAGAAATATGCCACGTCACTAACAATGCTCAAGGCCGTTAACTTGGAGAACATTCCATGGATAGAGGATAAAGTGCCTGTTTCAATATGGAGAAAGAAGCTACTCAAGTTTTATGATACCTATGCTTTACTTGGCATCTCTCACTGGACCGCAAAGAAAAGGTTAGCCTACAATCATTTTCATCGTCCTAAGAGAGGTTCATCTATTGTATCAGCTCACAGAATCAAAAGTATCTAAGGAGCAACCACTCAGACCATCTTCGGTTATGATTACTTGAATGTAATCATATTCAAACGTACCGATGAGAAAGAGTACCGCATTGACGAAAGTGATCTCCAGTACCTTCAACTTGAAGACATCGAAGATCTTTTGTTGCTATTGGCTCAAGAAAAAGTTGATCATCTATCACCTGAGATTGTCATAGCTTTGAGTTCAAACTTTCGTCAATATGCCAGGAAAATCGTCATTCAAAACCGGGTGGAAGACTTTCAACTTGGATTAGAAAGTTATTAGAAGAAGCTAAACCTGGAACGTCCCCATACGACTCCACTCAGTAATTTCCATAAGAACAAGAAGGTCTACATGGGGAAAACAACGCCGGAAGCAGGGATCTTCTATCCTAATGGGACTGGGGTCATGCAACACATGCGCTTCTCAGAACTGCACAAATTCAGTGATGGAACGCTAAAGAATGTTCGAGATGATCTATGGTTCTCAATGCCAAATTACTTCTTCCAGCAGTCAAATACACATGGACAACCCAGTGCAGAAAGGGAGCATCGTACGCAATCAGGAAGATTGAGGAACTTCTAAGGAAGCGCCGGTTGCTACGAAGTATAGAACGATTCGTCGGTGGACGACCATATGGAGCTCACCATCGGTTCACGGAACGAACCAATTAATTTTGGTTCGTCTTATATCAGGTCTACTCCATATGTCTATAATTGTGAATATGTTATCTTTTTGCTTTATCAGCTTTTGTGTCTTGTTGTCGTGTAAAAGTATGATATTTTTCAAGAATTTCTCTCGAGATTCTAAATCTTTCAAACAAATCATACTCAAGCACTACAACTTACCCTCATTAATTTGAGGGGGAGCATTAATATGTGTAATGCACAAGTTAAGGGGGAGCGTTTTTTATGATCAAAACACTTAAGGAACAAAATCTTTGATTTTAATATCACAAGTGCTTTAAGTGATTTTCAAGGATTTTTCATGGTGACTATATCAACCCAAAACACACTTAACTCACGACGGATGTGGTGACAAAAGGGTGGTAGGTATAGGTATTAGTCCAATGATTCATCAGAATCGATGGAATCTTCCCAAGGACAATTCTCTAGATAGAACTAGAAGTCCTAGGAAAGATGGAGAATGAATGTGAACGTAGCTGAATGCCGACCAAGTACTTAAGCTAGCACTGGAACAATCACAACAAGGTGCTAGTGATGACATATTGGTAAGCATTGAAGGGGTTTAAGAATGAAAAAGAATTGTAAAGATAAAGGGTGTAAAGAAAGAAGCCCTCCTTACAACTTTAGGCAGAAACCGGGCCAATACATATGCTATTGAGATCATTAGTTAATGATTCTCGATATTGAAGAAAGCCATCATGGACCCAGTGATGTAATGCACAACCCTCCCCAGCTAACTCAAATATCTCTCAAAAGGTATTTGTTTTAATCACACGGAGATCAACACGTTATCTATTGGTTTATTCACTCCGAATAGACTGATATTGAATAGGTGGCACTCCTCTCCAGCCATCGATCACTAAATCAAAACACACTATCGAGTCTAGAGCCACGAGATCATCAAAAGTCTCATTAGGACACTTTCCATTTATTCCTTGATTCTTCACACACTGTGAAAAGTAAGAGATCTTTTATGAGTCCTACGCAGTATTCTTGTAATATTGCTAGAACATCCGAGTGATACGCAAGTATTACAGTGAAGATGGAAATCCTGCTTGAGCCAACATCAAACAAGATCATGGTAGGTGACACGTGCGGTTCTTTATGAACTAATCTTGTGACAACTGGAAAGAAACAGTAGTTTAATTCTTAATTGAACTTAAACTCGTTCCAGGCCTCTACGCGTTATCGTATGATCTTGCCAGAACACTCAGAGTGACACTATTTAGTGTTCACAGTGACGAGTGGAAATCCTTCTAGTGTTAACATCAAACAACACTTGGTAGGTGACAAGCAAGATTCAATCTGAATCAAGTTTGTGACAACTGGAAAGCAACGATGGTGAATATCTTAATTGAAATTCACTTGTTCCAGGTTTCATGAATTGACGGCTTCAATCATAAGGATTTTTTAATCCAAATGATTCACTCTTTATGTTCGCAGTCAGCTTTGGACGGTCGAATAAAGAGAACGGGTTTACCCGCGAAATCCTGTCAAGAAGTTACTTAATTGAAACTATCCGTCACGGGTACGATATCTAATATCGTCCAATGGTCTTCACCGACCGGAGGTAAAACGCTACCGAATTAGAATAAAATGTCAAAGCCATTTTATTCGTGTCGTTGCTGTGTACCTGTTGAAGACGGTGGCGTTGCTGTTTACCTATTGAAGACGGTGGCGTTACTGTGTACCTGTTGAAGACGGTGGCGTTGCGGTGTACCTGTTGAAGACGTCCTCACATGCTTATTCCTTCTGCATCAAATACTCTTGCAAATTCAAGAAAGTATGACCTGAAAGTCTTCCGCTGTATTGACTCTGAAACTTTCAAGAATTCAACAAAGGATAAGTGTGTGGGACATGAAGTCACAAAGAGGCGAACCTCACAAGAAAATAAAGACTACACGTGAAAGGCCAAAAGAACGTGTTCCAAGCAAAAGGCTGATATCATTCAACACATATTCACAAAAGAAAGAAAAAGAAAGAAAAGAAGACTACGAGCTCAAGAACAAGATCTAACATGCTAGATTAGGACTTTGTAAATTTGGAGTGACCTCCCTTTGGGGGAGATTGTTGGAAATACATTTTACGTATATAGAAAGTCTCGATCACTCCAACAATGTAGTTATAGGCTCGTAGTAATGTTAAGTCTCATTTATTAAATAGCCCGACCCATGAGCATGTTCATGGGCCGGAAGCCCAAGTCCATTAAGGACTTGGGGTATTTAAACCTCTTTCCACCATGGAAAGAGGGGTTGGTTGTTCATTTTCTTACATTTCAATATACAAGTTTCTTTCACTTCTCTCTCTAACTTTCTCTCTCTAGAAAAACATCAACCCCCTTGATTCATAAAGATTATCATTGTTCTACAAAACTTAAGGAGGATTAGATTAAGAAAATGAAAATGGCTAACCCTTCCTAACATGCTAGGAAGGGCTTTATATAGTCCGCCTACATGTGGGATTTCTATGACTATATTGTTTCGGTCGGGCTTGAATATATGCTTAGTACCTTAAAAGAGGCCTTTTAAGCTAGCCATCAAGCCCGTATTACACGACTATTCTACTACCTATTACAACGTTCTAATAAACAATACATAATAAACGTATGACCAATCATTCTTGTTTGACTCAATATTTTAAGGCTAACAACCTTACACTTGTTTTTTTCATCCAACACATACAAACGAAAAAATAATACTTTTAAAAGAAAATCCTAATAAATGTGTAAACACTTATCCTTTTACCACTTAATTCAAGGAAAAACAAGACCTAATCATGTGTTTAATATCGTAAAAGTCGAAATTACGCGTGGTTTTGTGTTTTTGTGTGAAATAGGTACAAAAGATCAAAAGGAAAGAAAACACGGGATTTCACGGTCATTTATTGAAGAAAAGTCAATGATAAAGACAAAGTCAAATTCAAAGGACCAAAAGTGCAAGAATTCGAAAGTTTAAGGGCCTAAATGGAAGATCTATGGAAGACAAGGACCAAGAGTGCAAAGTTTTGAAAGTATAAGGGCTAAGAAGGAAGATTTGTTGAAGACATGTGCTAAAGATAAAGGTTTTACAAAGATGAGGGACTTAAGTTGCCAAATTCCAAAGTCTACGGGGCTGAAATGTAAAATTATTATGCCTTGCAAAACTTTTGGAAGAATTAATTACAACTTTCAAAGATATTAAAACTCCAAGGATAAAATCTGCCAAAGAGTGAAAGAAGGAATTAGTGGGATCCAACATGGACCAATCACAGCCCGAATAAACCTTCACACGGATCACCAACGTATGGCACTTTTTCAGACTACCTTAACCAACAAAAAGTTGCCATGTGGATGTGTTTCTTTGGCTAGCTTCAGCAGAGTATGGAAGAAGATAGAGCTCGATTCAGCCTTCGACTTCAACATCAAACTTGATTGTCTCAAAGAGACGAGTCGAACGGTGCTAACCTCAAACACTGCCGTGACCTCAATCATAAACCCCCAATTTAAATATCAAAAACCATCCCAAAGCCTAACCACGTGTTAACACCTAATTAGAGCAATTGAGCTCGCAGGAATGACACGCTGGCATTCTAGAAGGATTCCCTTACTCCCACGCACCCTGGCACCTCACAAGGACCTCACCTAACATCCTCTCTCTCCCAATAAAAACCCTACGCTCCCCTCACACACATAACCCTTCTTTACAGCTTATAATTTTCATGTTTTAGCTTTAAATTGTATTAGTTATCGTTATTGTAATCTTTCCTTTCAATTTGTACTCACAATTCACATCAATAAAATAAAATTCACAAAAATATTTTGTTCTTATTCGTCTTATATTACTACTGAAGTTCTATTGTTCCAATTGTTCAAGTGATGGTTCATTAGTGTTATATAGCTTGTTTACATGCTATAGGAACTTGTTTGGTTACATTTGATGCTGATTTGAAGTTTTTAGAAGATTTGGAGGGAAAATTGTGTTTGAATAAGCAGATCTGAGATCTGTTGTTCTGGTTGAAGTTTGTTGATGTGATTAGTGCAGATGAGTTGTCCTAAGTGTATGCTAGCTATCTACATCAAAGGACTGACCTGGATGCAGGTATATCACCTTTTGAATTTTCAGGCTTAAACCAAGGTTTTATGTGATCTGCTATATTCATGTGTTCCTAGTGAGTTTTGTTTGCTTTAATCTGTTTAAATTGTGTTATTTGATAGTTATCATTTCTTGTTAAAGCTTTTTATCACCGAGATCTTGCTTTTGGTTCCTTAAAATTTTGCTAAAAATTAGTTAAGTGCTGTTTGGATTTGGATTTAGAGCTTTTGTGTTTGAAGTTTTGTTTGTGAGTTCATATGCATAAGTTTAGCTCTATTATTGTCACCTAAAAACAGTCAAGTATTTGTTAAACTTCTTTGTCAAACAGGTTTTTAAGTGAAAAATGGTTTGAGTTAACTGGTTTACAATGGTGATAATCAGGCACTTTTGAATCTCAATAGAAACTTCATTAATCAGAGTTAGAAGTTGGATTTTTGTTTTCTAAGTAGCTTATAGTATCAGCTTTAGTTTCTTAGTTAATAGTTAAGCTTAATATCACCTTGGTAAATCTAGAAATTAGATCAAAGTAGGTTGTTCATCATAGTTTTCAACTGATTGAATTTTTAAACTTTTCAAAATAGCTTTTCAAGTGATTTACTAGCTTAAGTCTTTTATAAAAGTTGCTTAAATAGACCTAGGAAGTAAATCTGGAAGTTTTGGTAGCTTTTCATCAATGTCAAAAAGTCAACATAAGTTCAAAATAAGCTGATTTAGCTTTTTGAGTTTTCTGGCTTATTAAGTTCAAGTTTTCTAAAAGTAATCAATATTCCATTAGTTTTGTCAGCTTATAAGTTCATTTGAGGAAAATCAGATCTTTAAATAAGCTAGGTTAAGTTTATTGGTACTTTTGAGCTTATTGAAAAATGTGTTTGAGAGTTTTAACTTATTCGACAAGCTCTTATTAATTTTGGCTAGGTGATTTTCAATTTTAAGCATTTTGCAACTAATTAGAGTTTATTTGGTCCATTAAAACGTGATATATCAGCTTAAAGTTCTATAAGCTCGTTTTTGAGTATTAGTTGTTTTTAATTGCACTTTGGTCCTTTGAGTTTCTGTTTGGTTTATTTCTCGCACGGATAGTTTATTGCACTTCAGTCCATTTCTTTGACTTTTATTTATATTTGGCTCAAAAAGTCCCTGAGTTGGGTGGACAATTTAGGCATGTTGCATTGTTGGGCCGAGTGTATGTTGGGTTTAATTTTGGGTTAAATTTAAAACCGGTTTGTTTAAAAGTTTAAAAAGTTTAATTTTCAAATTAGATTTAATTAATTTTAAATAGTCTTGTTAAATATAAAAAATATTAAAAAATTCTAAAAAATATAAAAAAATATTTTTGATCTTGTGGCATTTTTAGATTTTAATTTTGGGGTATTTTTAGAATTTGCATTTATTTAGCCTTGAATTTTGTTTAATTTCCATTACGTGCTTAATTTTCTTGTATTATTTGCTTTATTTGAAGTACGTGCACTTTGTTTTAGAATAGTAAGTAATTTTATGTAGCTTATTATTTTTATCTTTTTACGTGCATTCAAGTAAAATAAATACCAAAAATATCTTAACCAAAAACGATTAATCTTGTGATAACTTGTTGATCAATTCGAGACGATTTGAGGAACAATAAATAGACTTTAAAAAGAGTTGAAAAATTCTTATATTAAATTGGCGCCGCTGCCGCTTCGCTCGTTACAATTGACGATTTTTCGTGAGAAGATTTGGATTTTGGGATCCGTTCAATTTTGAACGTTATTTTTCTTGTTAAATAATCAAAAACATAAAAAATCAAAAAGATAAAAATACAAAAAATAAAAAATCATCAAAAGCAAATTCTTTCCTAAGATTTGCACCAAAAAATTTAAAAAAAATCCAAATGTAATACTTTTCCTAAAGTATTACACCAAAAAAATTAAGTACTATTGTTATTTTTCTTATTTCGATTTCTTTCGTTTTTTTATTGTGAATATATATAAATTTTTTTAAAAAATAGAAAAAGATTTTTCTTTTACTATGGATATTACATATAAGAACCCCAATATACAATATTTCCATAAGTATTGCTTGCAATACCCCGTATTTGGAGGCGTTCCGGTTCCTTATACGTGTATCGACCAAACAAAAATAAAGGCAAAAATAGATAAATACTTTTGTTAAGAAATAATTAAAAAAATACGAACTATACGGTGAATAGATAGGCGACGTGCTATAAAAGTCCGTCTAAGGGAAGCTAGGTACTTAAGTGCTTCGCGCCACCTCATTCCCCCGTTCACTTATAAGTATTTTGAGAAGGAAGGCTCAGCGAGGGTTTTGCCGCCCAAGTAGTATTACATATATATTTTTTGTAGCTTTTTAATATTGAACCTCGAGAGGGATAATCCATTTCCTCTCAAAGTCGACCGAGGTCTCCTACCTCATTCCTCGAGTTTAGTTGTATAAGCACTCGCGCGTGTGCACACATACCGAGTGGTGTACCAAATACTTCTAACTCTTCCAAAAAGAAGAAGAAGAACAAAAAGACCGTCAATCAAGTCGATCCCGAGAATAGAGCTTTGAACAACACGATGGAAACAGATAATCGACCAATGATTGAGATTTTACGATCTCACGTTGAGGGAAATGATGACGCGATTTTGGTGCCGGATATTGGAGCGAATAATTTTGAACTAAAAACAGGTTTTATTAAAATGGTTTCCGCTACACCATTTTTAGGCCGTACTCATGATGACCCACACACTCATAGAAAATGTTTCATACAATTGGCAAACACCGTCAAATACAATGGGGTGCCACAAGAGGCCATTCGTTTACACCTCTTTCCTTATTCCCTCGAGGGACAAGCCCGGATTTGGCTTGATAAGGAACCACCCCAAAGTATCACCACATGGGTGGATTTAGAGACAAGTTCATTAACTACTTTTTCCCACCATCACGGACCACCGCTTTAAGGAATGACATCATTACCTTTGAAAAAAAATATGGGGAAACGTTTAGTGAGTCTTGGGATCGTTTTAAGGAGCTTTTACGAAAATGTCCACAACATGGTTTTACAAAAGTGCATCAAATCAATATGTTTTATAATGTTATAACTTTAAATGACCAAGACTCACTTAATAGTGCTGCGGGGGGGGGGGGGGGGGGGTAATATTCATGTGAAATCCATGAACGAGGCTTGGGCAATCACTGAAAACAAGGCAAAAGTTCAAACCAAGAGTGTAAGGGCTACAATGGCTAGTGCTAGTGATATTGAGACTAACAATCAAATTCAAGCACTTACTTCAATTGTGACAAAACTTGGCTTACACGTTCAAAACACACCTATTACACACGTGAATTCCCTTAATGTGACTTGTGAAACATGTGGTGGACCATATTCGTATCTTAATTGTGATAAGGTTTATGACCCATCTCAACAAGAAGTGTATGCTTATAACACTAATGAGAGGGTGCATTTTAAACCGAACATTGATGTTAACCATTTGTCTTATAAGAGTACTAACTATTTGGCTCCCCGGGTTTTGTAGCTCCTCAAAGACCACCCCAACAGCTCTTAACCAATTCACAAAACCCACCTCGAAACCAAGCTCCTCAAAGAGGAAATTTTCAAGGAAATTCGAATGTGAGGAATAATTTTCAAGGGAATGAAAATCAAGGGAATTTTAATGGTCAAAATCAAGGGTTTCACAATAATAACTTCAACCAAGGTTTTCATAATAACAACGGTTTTCAACCGCAAGATCAAAACCAAGGTTTTCCCAATCAAGGGTATAATCAAACAAACATGCATAATCCTCAAATGGACTTGGTTCTACAAAAATTAACCGAACATGAGTGAACCATGAAAGAGATGCAAGAATCGACCGATAGGAAATTTATGCAAGTGCTTCAAACCCTTCGTCCACAAGGTGCCCTCCATTCGAATACCGAGACCAATCCTAAGGATAATGTGAATGCTGTAACCACAAAAAGTGGGAAAACCGTTGAGGGACCTTCCATCTCTTCGCCCATAAAGGAGAGACAATGCCCGAAGGTCATAATGAGTAATCCTACTCCCCCTTCGGTGATAACTCCCTCACCCACTTATTGTGACATTCCTCCATTAAGTGACCATATCCCTTCGATTCCTACATCAATTCCTTTACCTTCCACTTCTACCCCTCCTCCACCCAAGGATGTGAGTGAGCAATCCATTATAAAGCCTTCATCTCAAACCAATATACCTTATCCATCAAGGTTGAGGAAAGATAAATTGAAGAATAAGGATGATATTTAAGTTTCGAACTTCCTAAAAATGTTCAAACAATTTAATTTTAATATCACCTTTATCGAGGCTCTCGCTCACATGCCTAAATATGCTAAGATGTTTAAGGACCTTTTAAGTGATAAGGAAAAGTTTCTTGATATTGCCATTACCCAAATGAATGAAAATTGTTCCGCGGTTCTTTTGAGAAAATTACCGGTTAAGCTAGGAGATCCCGGTCGATTCCTTATTCCTTGCAATTTTCCGGGTGTCGAGAATTGTATGGCTTTGGCGGATCTCGGAGCGAGTATAAATCTTATGCCATTGTCCGTGTGGAAACAATTATCTCTACCCGAGATAGTCCC
Source organism: Glebionis coronaria (assembly GCA_025667525.1). Lineage (NCBI taxonomy): Eukaryota > Viridiplantae > Streptophyta > Magnoliopsida > Asterales > Asteraceae > Glebionis > Glebionis coronaria. The sequence goes on along the minus strand of CM046881.1, from coordinate 535,872,442 downwards.
CACTCGTATGACTTTAGAATTAGATAACTGTTCGGTTGCTTATCCGGTGGGGATAGCCGAGGATGTTTTTGTAGGAGTCGACAAATTCACTTTCCCCGCCGATTTCGTTGTAGTCGACTATGAGATGGATCCTCGTGTTCCCCTAATTGTGGGACGACCCTTCTTGAGGACTGGGCGTACATTGATTGATGTAGCCGCAAGTGAGCTTATCATGAGGGTAGGGGATGACAAAATCGTCTTTAATATGGGTAAACTTTCCAAACTTCCCGATGAGCCCGAATCCGTGAATTTCATTGATGTGCTCGATGAAGCATGTGAAGAACATTTTCACGAGGCTTGTAAGAGCGGGATTTCTCAATTACCTCATGTTGAGACCGTAGCTTCTATCACTCCTTCATTGACTCAATTTGGAGAAAGTGATTTTCTTTTACAAGAATTTGAAGCAAGTTTAGGTGACGTGGATTTAAAATATGATGATTCTCTCACCGATTGGGAAGAAGACATTCGTACCATTGAGAGACTTCTTAATGAGGACCATATTTCTCCACAAACTCCTAAGGAAGTTACAAACGATGATCTAAATTTGACTAAGCCTTCCACCGACAATCCACCGGATTTAGAGCTTAAGGATTTACCGTCTCATTTAGAATAAGTTTTCCTAGAAGAGGATAATAAGTTACCCATCATAATTGCTAAGGACTTAAAAGAGGATGAAAAATCTCGACTTATCGAAGTGCTTAAGAATCATAAGAAAGCAATTGCTTGGAAAATCTTCGACATCCGCGGAATTGATCCTAACTTTTGCACTCATAAAATTCTCATGGAAGATGACTTTAAACCCGCAATCCAAAGTCAAAGAAGGGTAAACCCAAAAATTCATGAAGTCATTAAGAAAGAAGTTATCAAACTTCTAGATGCCGACATGATTTACCCTATTTCAGATTTGCCATGGGTTAGTCCCGTCCATTGTGTGCCTAAGAAAGGCGAAATAACCGTTGTTCCCAATGAAAACAACGAGTTGATTCCTACTCGACTTGTCACGGGTTGGCGAGTTTGCATAGACTATCGTAAGCTCAATGGTGCCACTCGTAAAGATCATTTTTCTCTTCCTTTCATGGATCAAATGCTACAGCGTTTAACGGGTAATGACTACTATTGCTTCTTAGATGGTTTCTCTAGATATTTTCAAATTCCAATCGATCCAAAATACCAAGAGAAAACCACATTCACTTGTCCTTATGGAACATTTTCTTACAAAAGAATGCCTTTCGGCTTATGCAATGCTCCCGGGACTTTCTAAAGGTGTATGATGGCTATATTCCATGACATGGTTGAACAAACTATGAAAGTCTTTATGGACGATTTCTCAGTTTATGGTGATTCTTTCTCTTCTTGCCTTGCCAATTTAGAACGTATGCTTAAACGGTGTGAAGACACTCGTCTCATTCTTAATTGGGAAAAATGCCATTTCATGGTAAAAGAAGGCATCATCCTCGGTCATAAAATTTCCAAAGCCGGTATTGAAGTTGACCATGCTAAAGTTGATGTCATTGCTAAGTTTCCTCCACCTACCACCGTCAAAGGAGTTAGGAGTTTTTTAGGTCACGCGGGATTTTATCGACGTTTCATTCAAGATTTTTCTAAGATAGCTCGACCAATGATTCATCTCTTAGGGAAAGATGATACTTTCATCTTTTCTCAATATTGTCTCGACTCTTTCAACACTCTTAAAGGTAAATTAACTAAGGCACCGGTCTTAGTCTCTCCAAATTGGGAGTTACCTTTCGAACTCATGTGCGATGCTAGTGATTTTGCGGTAGGAGCATTTTTAGGTCAACGAGTTAACAAACACTTCCAACCAATCCATTATGCTAGTAAGACAATGACGGGGGCTCAATTGCATTATACCACTACTGAAAAATAGCTTTTAGCCGTAGTGTATGCTTTTGAGAAATTCCGCCCCTATCTTGTGCTTTCCACCACCATCGTTTACACCGACCATTCCGCCTTGAAATAGTTGTTGACCAGGGAAGATGATAAACCGAGACTCCTTCATTGGGTTTTGCTCCTACAAAAATTTAAAATCAAAATTCGTGATAAAAAGGGAGCGGAAAACCTAGCCGCAGATCATCTTAGTAGACTCGAGGATCCTTATCAAGGGGAACTTCCAAATCAAGAGATTAATGAATCTTTTCCCTTGAGACCTTAATGTCTATTAATTCCAATCTTGATGATACCCCATGGTTTGCGGACATTGCAAACTATTTGGCGGGTGGTGTTCTTATCGAAGGGTTATCGTCCCAACAAAAGAAAAAATTCTTTAAGGATATTAAGCACTATTATTGGGATGACCCTTATCTTTTCAAGCAATGTGCGGATCTTATCATTCGTAGGTGTGTTGATGGGCCGACGGATTTACAAATCCTTGAAGCTTGCCACAAAGGACCCACCGGTGGTCACTTTGGTCCTAATTATACAACTAAGAAAGTTTTCGACTCCAGTTTCTATTGGCCCACCATTTATCATAACGCTCATGAAATGGTTAAGCATTGTGATGCTTTCCAACGACAAGGAAAGATCACACATAAAGATGAGATGCCTCAAAATTTTATCCAAGAATGTGAAATCTTTGACGTATGGGGCATCGACTTTATGGGTCCATTTTCATCATCCAAAGGGAACAAGTACATCCTCGTAGCCGTTGACTACGTATCTAAATGGGTTGAAGCAAAGGCTTTACCTACTAACGATGCGAGGGTTGTTGTGAACTTTTTGAAACAATTGTTTGCTAGATTCGGCGTTCCTCGTGCTATCATTAGTGATCACGGTACTCATTTTTGCAATGATCAATTCGCACGAGTCATGGCTAAGTATGGTGTCAATCACCGACTTTCCACTGCGTATCATCCACAAACTAATGGTCAATCTGAGGATTCTAACCGTGGAATTAAGCGAATCTTAGAGCGTACCGTGGGAGAGCATCGTGCCTCATGGGCCGATAAATTAGATGATGCTTTGTGGGCTTTCCATACCGCTTATAAGACACCTATAGGTTGTACTCCTTATCGCATTGTGTACGGAAAAGCGTGCCACCTCCCAATTGAGTTGGAGCATAAGGCTTATTGGGCCTTGAAATTGGCTAATTTTGACATAAACAAAGCCGGTGATCTTAGCAAAATCCAACTCAATGAGCTTAATGAACTTAGGAATGAGGCTTATGAAAATTCTTTGATCTATAAGAAGAAGACTAAGCTCATTCATGATTCTAAGATTAAGAACCGAGAATTTCACATAGGTAATCAAGTTTTACTCATTAACTCTCGGTTAAAAATCTTTTCGGGAAAACTTAAGAGCAGTTGGTCCGGTCCATTCACCGTTGCACAAATTTTCCCATATGGTACCATTGAGCTATCTCAACCAAATGGGCCCAATTTTAAGGTGAATGGCCAACGCGTTAAGTTGTACTTTGGAGAGGACATCTCTCATGAGATGATTCCACCCCTCTCCACGTTTCCCTTGAATTAATTCGGGAAATCGAGTCGAGCTAGAGACTCGTGATAAATAAATTTAGCATCGTATAACTAGGATTAGATTTTTACCTTTCCCACCCTTTCCACCTTTTTCACCTTCACCCATTTCCACCAATAAGTGTAGGGGGAGCCAAGTAGGTTGTGTTTGTGATGTTGTGCAGGGACATGTGCTTTAATGATCCACTTTTGGTGCTTTTGACGCGACCCGTGATCCCGTGTTCTCGTGTACCCGATTCTATAAAAAATATTGTGGTTCATACTTGTACATAAATAAGTTGAATAAATGTAATCACTTTAGTTGTCTCTTCCTTAGCAAGATTTAAACAACGTGCACAATGTCCTAAGTGTAGGGGAGTGATATGAGTGATTTTACTCATATCATTCATATCTAGAAACGATGAATAAATGCATATAATCAATGAAATTGGCCTTGTATTTGTGTATTTCTTGTTTCGTGTGTGTAGGTACCAAAGATTGCGAAAACCGGCAAAACCGACACAAGTTTGATGAAAAGATCGAGGAAGCCAAAAACAAGTTCTATTTTAGCGGATTTAATCATTTATGAAGATTTTGGGCCAAGTGGTCCCACATTTAGGAATTGGGCCCAAAAGCCCAATAAGGCAGCAAGTAATATTTATTTTTGAGGATTAGGCCCAAGAAAAGCCCTAGATTGAAATAATATGAGACGGATGGAAGAATTAATGGAACAAAAGCCCAAACGTGAATAAACGAATGAATTATTTACTTGGGTCCAAATTGGCTGAAAGCCCAATAGGGTTGTTTTATTTAAATTCAGTCACAAACGATGAGAAATGAAAGAATAAATAATAAAAAAAATGTAATCCCCACTCACAACTTTTCAACTCTCACTTTCACACCACACAAATTTTCGATACATACAAAGTTTTACCATCTTCTTTCTCTTTCACTTAACCAAAACCAGTCATCACAAAAATAACCTAGTTCTTATCCAAAAATTGGGGCTTTCTTAATTAAGGCGCGTGTAAACACACGCACCTTAATTAATTGACAAGAAAACCGGGGCTAAGAAGATGGAGATACCAGTGTGACGTGGCGATTCTTCTAGCGTTTGATTGGCCAAAACAGCTCATTTTCCTCACTCATCCAATAAAAAGGGGACACCTAAGCTTCAAAGAAACACAACTAGCACACTTGATTGCCACGTTGGCAATCCGTGTGCTAGTGTGCGAAGATCAACCGTAGGATGCTTAACTGACAAGAAAGAGAAAGAATAAAGAAGATATAAGGACTCAAGATCGTTCTCCTCACCAACAAGCTTACCCCCAACACCTCGGGTTCGAGTATAAATACCCCCTCTTTATTGTATTTACAGTATTCCAATTTTACTTAATGTTATTATGTTAAAATAGCTGTAGGAATTATTGTATTTTAATTTTCATAGAATTGTAATTTTTACAATGATTTAATAAAAGTTTATTTGGGCATAATCTTCTTATTTTTATTATTTACTGTTAAGTTCTTTAATAAAATCATTTACAGTAAATTTGATGTTATAACATAAAAAAATTATTTGATTAAGCTAAGCCTATAGCTTTGATTAAATAATTAAAGTAAAAAAGTGGAAAAGCTTTTTCCCCACTGGAAAAGTTCAACGCAAAGCTGTTTGTTTAATCTAATGGTGAATCCGGTTCGGTTAATGGTGCACGGTGGTTTCTATTAGGTTCAAAAGGATGCTCAGCGCATTCTTCTTCTCAATGGCTATCTTCAAAAGGTTTTGAGTCCTTTTATTTAATTTTGGTTTTATATTTCTGCCATATGATTGCTTAGTTTGATTTTATTGTGTTAGTTAAATCGGTAACTGATTTATTTGCTATAGATTGTTTACTTGACTGTATCTGCTAAACTAATGTTGGATTATGAGAGTTTTAGAATCTGCTCACTAGTTGTTTATAGGTTGTTTAAGGTTTATTAATATCTGATATTGGATCTGCGTTAGTTTATAATGATTTGTATGCTATGCTTTAGTTTAATAAATCTGATATTGTTTGGTTGAGGCTGATTTGGTTTGTGGAGTATTAGTTTAATCTGTTTTGATATACTTATCTTTAACTGCTATTGAGAGTTGAATCTGTTATATATTTGTGTTACTCATTCATTAGTCTGCTGCCTTATGTTCTTAATATTGCTCTTTGTGAATGCTGATATGTAGATTTAGCTATATTAATTGAGCTTTTGGTTTTAATTTCGTTAATATACTGCAGTAGTTTCATCAATAATTTGTGCTTGTATCCTAGTTTCATTTATAATTGTTTTGATTTTGTAATGGATTTATTCTGCTATCAATCTTTGTAGTGAACTAGGTGGATCTGTTTGTTTGTGTTTTTGCTCATTTCGTGCTAGTTGTTTGGAATATAGAACTGTTGATGCTCAGTTGAAGGAGGCTGTTTTAGTTAATATGATCTTTCTGATTAATCTGAAACTGATTGAGGATGAATGTTTGATTTGTTTGGCTATTAAACTTTTAATTGTCTGCTGATTAGAATCTGATGTTAGGAGCTAGTTTTATTACTGACATAGTGGATTTGAGTTGGTTTATTTGCTTAGATGATTTAGATGATTTAATTGTTTGTTTAATCTGTTTACCTAACTGTTATTTCGTTTTTTTCTTATCTGTCTTAACACTACTGTAGCAGATCCAAACAGCTTGTTTGGTTGTCTGTGATAAAAAAGTTATACTCCAAAATCTGGACTCAATATAAATAATTACCAAAAAGAACCACTCCTGTGGTTCGAGCCTTGACCTCAAGGGTTGCCGCATAGCGTTTTAGCCATCTCAACTGACTCTCTTTTTGTGTATAAGTATTGGTATTTGAGTTAATATAGGATATTAATTATCTGTCAGTTTTTATTTAGTCTAATTCTCTATTTTACTTTAATTTACAATTAAAATCTTTTAAATTTTCTTTATTAATGTTTCAAAATAATAAATAAAAACAAAATAAAAAATGTTTTATTTTGGAAATTTAATTAGTTTTTAAATAATTAGACTTGAATAAAGGAAGTTTCTTAAATAAATTAGATTTTAATAATATTTCGAAGTAAAAATAGTTTTTAATAGATTTTAAAATAGTGTAAAAGTATTTTAAAAAGTTTAATTTTTCTTAAGTAGTGTTAATTTTTTTAAATAATATTTTTAGATTAAACGGGGAACGATTCATGCACTTTAGGATAAAATTAAATAGTTTTAAATTGATAGATTTAATTTTTAGTTTAAAAACCGAGAACCAATTCGAATCAATTGTCCAAATCAATACAAAACGTCTCAAATTTATAAGATCTTCGTGTACAATGAACTTGGTTCACCACGTGTTTAATTGAATCCGTCTTTGGTAATTTTAGTCTATTACTTTTTCCTAAAGGTAATTTTTTTAATTTACCCTATAACGTATCTAATTATCACTATACTATCACGATCACATCAAAAATTTTGGCGCCGCTGCCGGGGATCTTGTGTACGATTCGTTTCGTGGAGATTTGTTGATCGTTGATTTGAAGACCCTTTCCGTCCTCGGAAAGTTTTGTTATTTTTCTATTATATAGTATGTATTATTTTTTCTCGTTTTTTGTGATTACTATATTGTATTACGTAGCACAATAAATTTACATACTTTCCAAATAAGACCTTAGTTGGGATTTCATCACCAAGCTATTGTATTCGAATCCAAAACAAAAATAAAAGGCAAAATAGATAAATACTAATAAGAAGTTTGAACTCGATTTATACAAACTATAAGGTGGGTATAAGGTGACGTGCTATAAAAGGCCGTCTAAGGAAAAAGGTTTTTAAGTGCTTTGTGCCACCTCGTTTCCCCGCTTACTTGTGCGTATATTGAGAGGGACGACCTATTATTGGTTTGCCGACTCAAGTAGTATTAAATCTTATTTTTGTTGTTTACTTATTGAACCTCGAGACGTTTAGGTTTTCACCTATCGTTTCAAAGTCGACCGAGGGTAATTTACTTCCATAGTAGTTATCCTTATTCCTTGTTTTTTATCGATCATTTTTTATTGAGCAATACCAAATAAAAATACCAAAAATAATCTTCTTCTTGTCTAATTTCTTTTCTTCAATCCTCTAAATTCTCGTCTTTGTAGTGTATGCAATTACGTTCTTCTCGACTTGTGATTGATTTTAATAGGCTTGAAAATATTCCTCGTAGAAATAGAAATCGTCAACAACGAATAGTGGAACCCGAGCTTCCACCTATTGTTGTAGAGATGGCCGATAACCGAACAATGGAGGAATTACTCCGTGCACCCACCGAAGGGTATGGGTAAGCAATCGTTGTGCCGGCTATTTTGGCGGATCATTTTGAGATTAAGACGGGTATTTTATCGCTCATTCGTGCTGACCAATTTCGTGGCAATGAGACCGATAACCCGCATTCTCACATTCGGAATTTTCTTCGAATTACCTCGACTCTCAAGTTTAGAGATGTTCCGAATAACGCGATTAAGCTCATGCTTTTTCCGTACTCGCTCGAGGGTAATGCTAAGATTTGGCATGAGAAAGAAACACCGGGTTCGATCTTAACATGGGATGATTTAGTATCCAAATTCATGAATTATTTCTTTCCACCATCTAAGACAACACACTTTAAAACGAGATCACTAGATTTGAACAAAAAGTGCATGAATCGTTTGGGGTTTCTTGGGAAAGATTTAAAGATTTGTTGAGACAATGTCCACACCACGGTTTCTCGGAATTGCATCAAATAAATACTTTTTATAATGGGCTTAATATGATTGAACAAGATTCGTTAAATGCCGCCGCGGGTGGTAATATTTTAAGAAAAACTCCGAGAGATACGTGGGGAATAATTGAGAATAAGTCTAGAGCACAATATTCACGAAACACACCGAGTGTTTCCAATGTGAATTCGTCTAATATCGATATTGCTAGATTGGACTCTAAGATTGATAATGGATTTGCGACATTGTTGAATGAGATTAGGAAGAACCCTCATGGGTCGATTAATATGGTTGAGAACGTTTGTGTATCATGTGGTGGAGCACATCCTAATTATGCTTGTTCAACCACGGGGTTTGATCAAGCTAATGCTTTTGCCGCGACGAGAACTTATGGCTCCAACGGTCAAGTTCCTCGTCAAAATCATGTTGCTCCACCGGTTCAAAATAGGTACAACAATGGAAACAATGGAAATAATTTTAACCGTGGTAACCAAGGGAATTTTAATCAAGGAAATGGGTTTAATGCTAATCAAAACAATCAAGGTTTTCACAATAACCAAAATGAGTTGTCAAGCTATATCAAGTCAAATGAGGCAAATTTGAAAGTGATGAGACTGTATTTATACATAGTCTCATCGTCCAAATCGGGCTTAAAACGTTTAAAATATCATCAAAATACCCCAATATATGCCTGTGTTTGTTCATTGTGTATTTTAGGTATGGATATCGTGAATTCACCAAATGATCAAAGGAATCAAGCAAAAACGAACACGGGAAACGAAGCCGCACAAAGAACCGGACCCGAATCATGAATTTCTATTCAAGTCCTTGAAGTTTGAAGAATTGGCAAGAATGGTCCCTCAATTATTGAAGACTTGTCATATTATACCCTTGTGAACACTCAAATTACACATTGGGTCCCTAATATTTCAAGTATATACTCATTTGGCCCTTGAAGAATGCAATTTATGCATAAAAAGCCCTTTAAACAAAGTTTGGAAATGCATGTGCCAAAAGTGACAAGTTGCTGAAAGATTTTTCAAAGGAAATAAAGTTTGGAGCTGATTATTACAACTTGAAGACACCATGGGACTTGGGGGACTATTATTGACCAGACACACAAACTCCCATCATCCAATCACCACACGCCACCTCATCACTCATCACCCATCTACTAATCAAAACTACCTCTCCTGCCATGTCACCCATCCACCCACGTATTTATTTAACAGATTTTATTTAATCTGTTTTTAAAACACAAAAACGTGGGAAACCAGTACTATTAACATTACCCCCCATTAATCCCACTGTTCATCATCTCCTAATCCCTATAAACCCTAGATACTAATCATGTTCAAATCAAAGGGGTTTATCCCCTAAACCTCCAGATCACACATTAACCTCCATTCAAACTAATCCCACTCACCAACCTTGCAACCCGTGACCTCCAACAGGCCCCCCATGTCCCCTGCCTCAACAAAAAAGCAAAATTCGAATCTTTTGACTCCATCTACGGTTTTGATCCATTCCTTGCTCCCAAAGGGTCCAAATAAACGTTCAAGATCAAAATGCACCAGCTGGCACATCACATGGACTAGTTTGACCAAGAAAAAATTCAAAAACAAAGGGCAATTCTGGAAAATCGTATTCTAGGGTTTTCAGTTTTTTCTAGTTTCTAGTATGTTCTTATAACTAGTATAAAGAGACCCCTCAACATGTGAGTGGGCTCTTGTTCCAGTTTTGTACAAAGCTTTTTAAGAAATTAATGATAATGAAATTTTAAATCCTTTGTATGATCTGAGTTCCATTTTTAAATGCTTTTTAGTGTAAGTTAGTTAAAGAATCACTGTTTATGCAAGTTTGGTTTAAAGGTTTCCAAGTTTCTAGTTTTCAAAGAAGTTTCAAAAATTCATTTTTTTTTGTGATTGTTAAAAAGGTTTTCAAAAAAACTTGAGGTTAATTTAATATTGAAGTGAAAGTGGAAATGTTAAGTTAAACTCAGTTTTGAGACAAGTTTTATTAATTTCAAGTTGAGTTCTAAAAAGGTTTTGTTTAAGATTAATTTTCAAAAAAATCTTATTTTCAGTTTTACCACTTACTGTAGCAAAAGCTACAAGCCACAAGCTTGTAGCCTTTGCTACTTGAAGGTTGTTATTTGTTGTGTGGTGTTGTGCAGGCAAGATCAACAAGCTATCCTCATCTCACCATTTTCTTTGCACCTTTTTTCTGTTTGAAGATATTATAGCTTAGGGTCCTATTTGGATTCCTCCAACAAGCTTCTCTTCTTATTCACAAGCTCACTATAAGCTCCTTAACTACCCCTTTGGAAGGCATCAGCAGGTAATCAGCTTGAACCCCATTGGCTTATATTTTTGAAGTTTTTTATGTGATTGTGTAATTTGGTATGAACTTGTTGGTTTAGTTGATGTATCAGTTTGATTAGACTCATTTAAACTTTTATGCATGATAAAAGTAAATTAGATCAATTAGATTAAGTTTTCAAAGCTGTTGGTTTGTTATTTTTTTGACTTTCTGAAGTTAAAGGGGTGTTTGGGTCTGCATATTTAGTTAGGAGATTGACAATCTTTTGGTATAAGGGCAGTCCATACATGCTTGTTTTAGCTGTTTTAGGTCATTTGAGTAATATGTTTCATGATTTGATAAGTAGAAAGAATAATTGCATGTTTAAATAGTGGTAGAAAATAGCCAAATTCAGAAACTCTTCATTTTTGCTTGTTTAGTAGTAACATTGCCCATCAATCTTTGTAATCAGTTAGATTATAAGTCCATATAGGGTTGTTAACCAATTGGTTGTGATTTGGTGATCATTTGAGCAGGATCTTGGCCTTTAAAATTCGTCCAAATACCAATTGCATCAGCAACTTAGGCCTAGGCTACTTGTCTGTTTTACAGTAACTGTAATTGCCATTGAGTGTGATTATTTGTATTGTGCCTGCTCTTTTTCTTGTTTATCTTGACTCCCCACACTTCCATGAGTGTGGGGGTGCCCTTGTATCCAATCAAAACCAAGAAACAAGAAAGATATAATCAAAATACCAAGCAGACCCGTTTTTTTCTTAAGTCAGTGGGAACAAGGTTCCCACTGCTAGTGGAAAAGTTTCCACTGCTACACTAAAAGACAGAAAACAAGCAAGTGTCACTATCAGTTCTTTCCTTTTTTGTCTTTAGTGGTCTTTTTTAGGATTTAGACTTTCAAACTTTTTGCATAATTTTTCTTATTTTATTTCTGAATTTTTAGTATAATTTAATTTTTTTGTTACTGTTCATTAAGTATTTTTTAGGTTTTATTGCATTTTTAATTACTTTTATTTATTTCTGATTTTGTCTTTTAGTGCATAAAAGTTAAATTTTTTAGTTTCAAAATTTTTCTTAGATTCAGAATATTAGTTTAAGATTTTTAGTTTAAAAAATATTTACTGTTCACCTTTTTAATCATTTTTTATAATTAAATTAGTTTAATTAGGGTTTAATTATTAATTTGTTTTGTCTTTTAGTGCAAATTTTTACATTCTTCAAACTTTTTCAATTTTCTACTGTTCATTAGGGTAATTTAGGATTTTTAAAATTATTAAATTAATTTTGGCATTATTTTATTATTTTTTTAGGATTATTTTAATTTAAAAATAGTTTTTAGTCATTTAAAAATAGAAAAATAGTTTTTAAAATTTAAGAAAAATACTTTTTAGTCATTAAATAATATAATTTAGTTATTAGTTCAATAAATTAATATTTTGGGCATTTTGTTAGTTATATTTAATTTTTGGGCTTTAATTAGCATTAAAAATTGAATATTTAATTAATAAAAGGTTTTAAAATATATTTATTGGATTTTTATTCTTATTTATATTATTTTAGACTTAGTTTAATATTTCAATTAATTTTTAGCTTTAATTTTTAATTTTTTCGCGTTTTACGTACTTACGTCATCGTTTTACGTAAACGTCGTAGTTTAAATCGTAGTCGTAGCTCGTCTTTAATTTTTCTCTTCTCAACCAAAAACGTCACTAATCCAAACATTGTTATTTTATTTTGGCACATTAATACACACACCTCCTTCGAGAACGAACCCGCATTTATTCGGTTTTACGTTTTTTCTAAAGCGTAGAACTTAATACTTGCCACTCTTACGCGTTTTTCCTAAAACGTGTACGAAAAACACTACATCAAATTTTTGGCGCCACTGCCGGGGAGGTGTTTAGTGTGCCATTACTATTAGTATCGTGTTTGTGTGAGTAGTGCTTTTTAGCCTTTTCATTTTTGGAAAGCGTGAATATCGTACATACTCATTTTTGTTATTTTTCTCTATTATACTATAATATCAAAATAAATCGTGTTTAATTTTCCTAAATTAAACACAAATCAATCTTTACTATATTGTAGATATATTGGTTTTCGTTTTTCTTGTGAATATTATTATTACTATATTGTATTTACGTAAGAACAATAAATATACAAGTACTGCAAAAGCGTGAAAACGCAACCTTGATTCGGGATTTCATCACTCGATCATTGTATTCGAATCTAAAGCAAAAGTTTAAAGGCAAAATAGATAAATACTTTCGTGAGGCTTAATTTCAATTAACACAAACTATAAGGTGGGTATAAGGCGGTTGTATTTCACGACCTAAAGGAAAAAGGCTCTTAAGTGCTTCGCGCCGCCTCGTTTCCTCTGCTTGCTTGTGCGTGTTTTGAGAAAGAGGGCTAATCGAGGGTTTGCCGCCCAAGTATTATCTACGTATATTATATTTGCTTGTGTTTTCAAGATTAAACCCTCTTGAACGTTTTGGTGTTCCACCAACGTTCTAAAGTCATCGAAAGCGTTCACTCCACGTGATCGTTTTCATTCTTGAGGCTCCTTTAATCGAGAAGATCGATTCGAGGAGAGATTTGTAGATTTGTGTCTACGTAATACAACAAAAATCCAAAAAAATTAAAAAAACCAATCAAAAACCAAAAAAATTGAAAAATCGAAAAACCGCAAAAAGAATCTTCTTTGCTACCACCCATTCTACGCTTAGTGCATGCGCACTCGATCGAAGGATTATTTCAATTCTAGCGAAGCTTCGAATCGACGCAATCGTAATCGAAGGAATCGACGACGTAGACGAGAATTAGAAACCGACGTTCCTAATATCGTTGTTGAAGAAACCATAGACGAGATGGCCGACAATCGTTCTATGATGGAATTGCTCCAAGCGCCCACCGAGGGTTATGGAGACGCGATCGTAATTCCCGCTATCGAGGCGGAGAATTTTGAGATCAAGAGCGTAATGCTTTCGTTAATCCAAGCTACGAAGTTTCGAGGTCGTGAAGCCGATAATCCTCACGACCATATTCGAAATTTTGATCGTCTTTTAGCCACGAGCAAGTTTAAGAACGTCGACACCGATGTCGTCAAGCTTATGCTTTTTCCGTACTCGCTCGATGGTGCCGCCAAGGATTGGTACGAGAAAGAGCCACCTAATTCGATAGTTACGTGGAAGGATCTCGTCTCCAAGTTCGTTAATTATTTTTTCCCACCGTCTAAGACAACGTTTTTCAAAAACGAGATTACGAAATTTGAGCAAAAACCGAATGAATCTTTTAGAGACGCGTGGGATCGCTTTAAGGAATTGCTTAGGCAATGTCCTCACCATGGTTTTTCCGAGTTGCACCAAATCGATACGTTTTACAATGGTCTTAATTTTCACGAACAAGACTCGTTGAATTCCGCCGCCGGTGGCAACTTTTTGTGCAAAACTCCGAAAGATGCATTGATAATTATCGAGAACTGATCCAAGGTTTACCAACTCCGCAACGCACCGAGTGTTGCCAATGTCGCCAATGTTAGTAGTTCTAATCGCGACATTGAGAGAGTTGATGCGAAAGTCGACAAGTTGACGAATGTGTTTACGTCTTTTCTCGTTGAGATGCAAAAGAAAGACGCTCCCGCTACGGTGAAAGCGGTTGAGGTTTCGTGTACGTTTTGTGGTGGACCTCATAATTATTACGAGTGTGCGGCTACGGATGGCCAAACGTCGAATGTAAGTGCGTTAAATGGAAACAACAATTTTTCAAATCAAAATAACGCGGGTCCATCACAACAAGGAAATTATAACCAAGGCAACAATTTTCAAAATCGAAACAATTTTCAAGGAAATAATCAACAAGGAAATTTTTCGAATCAAAATCAAGGAGGTTATAATCAAGGTCGTAATATAACTTGGCAAAATCGAGACAATAATCAAAACTCGAATTTTTCAAACAACAACAACCAAGGCAACAATTTTTCAAGTGGTAATCAAAACAATTTTCAAAGAAGTAATCAAAACCAAGGGAACTTTAATTCAAATCAAAATAGTTCGTCAAACGATTTTCAAAATTACATGAAAACGAATGAGGCTAATATGAGACGATTAGAGGGAGAAATTGGTACTTTGAAAAACGACTTTTCTAATACATTGAAATTGCAAAACACGAAGATTGAGCAAGGGCAAATTGATATTAAAAAGATGTTTTCGGCTATAATGAACAAAGCCTCGGGTTCGTCATCAAATTCGTTACCTAGTGACACCGTTGCAAATCCGAAAGAACAATGTAAAGCCGCCTCGTCTCGTGAGAAAGGTCGTGTGATTACCCCTAACCTTGAAGGATTCCGTGTTGTTTATCCCTCTCAACCCTCGACTTCTAAGACGTCTTCTTGTTCTAAAGTCGATAGGGTGAACGTGGCGACCAAGGAAAAGAGTGCACACCCTCGTGTACCTCAAATTCCATCCACGGTTCAAAAAGAGAGCTTTGTCGACCTTACCAAAGTAACCCTTGAAGAAACTTGTGCTTCGATCCTTCTTAAAAAACCCAAAAGGCGTATGCCGAGAAAGGAAAAGGATCCTGGCCAATCTCTATTACCTTGTGATTTTTCCGAGATTGAGGGATGTTTAGCCCTTGCCGATTTAGGTGCTAGCATCAATCTCATGCCTCATTCTTTTTGGAAATTGATGAGATTGCCTTCGCTTACCCCCACGAACATGACAATCGAGCTTGCAAATTGTACACCTTTAATACCAATTGGAATAGCCGAGGATGTCTATGTTAGGATTGGAAAGTTTGTTTTTCCCGCGGATTTCGTTATATCCGATTACGAGTGTGACCCTAAATGTCCAATTATTTTAGGCCGACCATTCTTATCGACGGCTAGAACCGTAATCGACGTTCACGAGGGGAGACTTACTATGAGATATGGGGATGAGAAAATAGACTTTTTCGCTAGAAAATCCTAAGGATTTAATGAGAATGAAAAAACCGAGGTTTCAAAACCTAATGATTCAAATTCTAATGATTTCAAAATGTTTACTTTAGCGGAAAGAATGAAGCTTGATGCATGTTTTGAAAGAATTAAGAAAAACGGTTTTAAAGATGATGATTTTGATGATAAAGAATACGTGTACCTAATTCAAAAGGGTATGTGTAAACTTATGGATGAAAACTCACTTTGGGATGTTTTTAGCGAAACAAGTGAAACACCAATTCCGAAGGGCGACGTTAGTGCCATCACGACAAAGACCAAAATGGACTCGTCTTCACCACCTTCGAAGGACCACGTCTTTGAGGCTTCAACTTCTAACTCCATCGAAGTGCCTCCTTTGCCTAGCCCAACACCCGTTGAGGCTAAAGGGTTTATCGACATCGATCCTCTCGTCTTAGAAAAGTCACCTAAGCATAGTCATTTGACTTGTAAGTCCATGGTTGTGAGTGCTCACATCGACTCTTTCTTTGACGATGACGATGGAGATTTTGCCGAGATTGATCACGTACTTCGACATCCACATGCTATTTTTGATTCTCCTAAGAAGAAACATGTGAAGTATGATGATTATGAGTTTGATCCCGAGATTGAGGAAATCATTGAACGAGAGCTAGCTCTTATGCCTTCACTTCCACCTACGAGTGAGGTCGATCTTTCCAAAATCGAGGATGAACTAAATGAGTTGGAACGTCTTATTTTCGATGACGAACCAACTCATGTGACCACTAAAAATCCCATTCTCGAGGAGTTGCCTAATCAACACTCCTCATTTGAGAATGACGTTTACCACATTCGTGAGGATCTAACTTATCAACGATCCCCACAAAAGAATGATGGTTTCGTGCTTGATCGTGATCTTTTCGAGAGAGTTTCTAAGATACTCAAGGAGGGGAATGACAAACCTTGGTTTGACAAGCCTATCTTTGATGAAGAAATCGATGAGATCGACGTTCATGATGATGACGAGTATGTTGACCCCGAGGGGGCGGTGTTCTTTATTGACAAACGTTTTGAGAACTTATATAATCCGCCACCCCCTCCCACCAATGACTTAAATGTGAGAATTTTTAGCGCGACTAATTTTGAATTTGAAACGCCAAATATTTTCGACATTATTAAATCGGGTTTTCATAGAGAGTTTAAAAACGATGAAAAAGGAAAGGATATTAAAAATGTTTTAAATGATTTTTCTACATGTTTAGCTCCGTCATCACCGCGTTTTATGAGTGCTACCACCTCGTCTACTCCTTTTGACGACGGTTGGTGTGGTTTTAGTATGGGGGAAGCCCCAAATGTTCCCTCACACTTTACCACCGAGGACGAGATTTACGATCCCGGAATTGCTTGTAAAGGGAAATCTCGGTCTTCCACCGATGCAATAAATGGAAAATCTTTTCGTTTGCTTGGTGTGAGTCTACCTCGAGTAGCTCATATTGTTGCCTTACCCATTGCCCCACCTTTCTACTTCTCATCTCTTTTCTTCTACCCCATTGGGGTGCGTGTTGGAGTGGCGTTGTTTCGTCTTTCATCCGAAAACGAGGACGCCATCTTTGACCCCGGTATACGTATATCGGGTTTTTAAAGTACTCCATGTACTTTTGGGCCTTGTTTATCATGTAAGCCTCACCAAAAATGACCATACCAAGATTATCCCTAAATGATCACATTTATGGGGATTCGAGTCGAGCTTTTGACTCGGTTATCAAAAACAAGGTGCCTCGTGGGGGATTCTCATGCTTATCCTTGTACATATTATTGCTTTCTTAGTTAACGTAACGAGGGGACTTGTGCTCTTCCTACCTTTGTTTCGTGGTTGTTTGTGATTGTGATTCATTAGGTTCATCGTCATCATTGAAGCCTCTCGTGTTCGTTTTACGGATCACTCGAGCTTCGATCGTTGCCTTTGGAGATTCCGATATCCGATGATATCCTTTTATGTTCTAACGTTTATCTTATTAGAATAATTCATAAACGGCTTTTAGGTTATTCGTTTTACCCTTTCCATGCTCGAGATTAAGCATTCGACTTCGTCTCTAGTATGGGGGTGTTTACACCCCTAGACTCGAAACATTGAGGACAATGTTTAGTTTTAGTATGGGGGGGGGGGGGGGGGTGAGTAGATACTTCACCTTGCTTACGTCAACACGCTATCCAATATTCATCTTTTTGTTATCGTTTTTATGCAAAATAAGGCTAAAAATGGCCAAATTTTAAAATTTTTCTAGTTTTTCATAAGTGTTTAAGACACGAATGTAGGTTTTCCGTTGGTGAGAACGAGAGTAATTTTTGACTCGACCGTGCGTGTTGAGCACTTAGCTCGATTCCTTAACTTTTTAGGCTAAGTCTCTTAAATGAGGACGAGAAATGATAGAGTTATTTATAAGTCTCGTAATCGTCACGATCTCATGTGTAGTAATTATTAGCTTATTCTCCCCACGCTTTTGCATAATAAATTGTTAATAAATATTGATTTGGCGGTTTAGTCACTATTGTTGGGTTTCTAATTTGTTTTGGTAGCTTCCATGTAATTAAATTGGGAAAACATTAAGGTATCGCCATCGTCACGGTTTTGAAGTATTGGCACCCGAATAATCGAAAGCTTCACCTAATAATAAGATTTCAAGTGCTCACCTAAATTAAGCAAAAATTTGAAGCTCACAAGGCCGAAAAATCTATGCCCAAATTGAAAGTGAATCAAGCCTTAATCTTCGAAGCTTTAAAGATCCAAAATTCGCTTTAGCGTGAGGATATACGTCTTTGGCTAATAAAACCACCGATGAGGCGGATAATAAAAGGCAAGGCAAGACCAAAGTCATAATAAAAGCTTCATGGCGAAGTTGAATAAAAGATGGAGGTAAACCAAAGATAATAAGGCCCTTCCGTTAGGGGGCGTATAAAAGTCTTGGTAATAAGTCTCATGTTCAAAACCGTTATAAAATCGTGTTTATCGATCCTTCTTGTTGACTTAATTTTTTGACATCGTTGTCTATTGGGATGAATTATTGATTTAATGATTTTGGCTACACCGTTAAGTTTCTATTTTTAGACTTAATCTCTATTCACGCATAAGTCAATGATGTATCCTCGTGATCATTAAGACAAAATAAAATATAAGAGATACCAAGTAGGAATAAGGGAGTTTAGGTTCATAATTAACACTCATGAGATGTGTACGTGTTGCTAACTTATAATAACAATGATCTCGTTACACGCTTAGCATGGAATTGGGTGAAAATCGAGGATGACGAAATTATTTCTAACGAAGCATTCACGTGTTCTTGTTCTATGATCCTAAAAGTCACGTTCTCGTGATGAAAACAATACATTATGTCTAAAACGCATGTAGTAGTTTATGTCTTCAATAAAAGTCATCATAAAATGAATTTTGGAAGTGCTATGATACTTAATTCTAGCATTGCGTGGGGACACGGCAATGGTTTAGTATGGGGGAGTGATGAGACTGTATTTATACATAGTCTCATCGTCCAAATCGGGCTTAAAACGTTTAAAATATCATCAAAATACCCCAATATATGCCTGTGTTTGTTCATTGTGTATTTTAGGTATGGATATCGTGAATTCACCAAATGATCAAAGGAATCAAGCAAAAACAAACACGGGAAACGAAGCCGCACAAAGAACCGGACCCGAATCATGAATTTCTATTCAAGTCCTTGAAGTTTGAAGAATTGGCAAGAATGGTCCCTCAATTATTGAAGACTTGTCATATTATACCCTTGTGAACACTCAAATTACACATTGGGTCCCTAATATTTCAAGTATATACTCATTTGGCCCTTGAAGAATGCAATTTATGCATAAAAAGCCCTTTAAACAAAGATTGGAAATGCATGTGCCAAAAGTGACAAGTTGCTGAAAGATTTTTCAAAGGAAATAAAGTTTGGAGCTGATTATTACAACTTGAAGACACCATGGGACTTGGGGGACTATTATTGACCAGACACACAAACTCCCATCATCCAATCACCACACGCCACCTCATCACTCATCACCCATCTACCAATCAAAACTACCTCTCCTGCCATGTCACCCATCCACCCACGTATTTATTTAACAGATTTTATTTAATCTGTTTTTAAAACACAAAAACGTAGGAAACCGGTACTATTAACATTACCCCCCCATTAATCCCACTGTTCATCATCTCCTAATCCCTATAAACCCTAGATACTAATCATGTTCAAATCAAAGGGGTTTATCCCCTAAACCTCCAAATCACACATTAACCTCCATTCAAACTAATCCCACTCACCAACCTTGCAACCCGTGACCTCCAGTAGGCCCCCCCCATGTCCCCTGCCTCAACAAAAAAGCAAAATTCGAATCTTTTGACTCCATCTACGGTTTTGATCCATTCCTTGCTCCCAAAGGGTCCAAATAAACGTTCAAGATCAAAATGCACCAGCTGGCACATCACATGGACTAGTTTGACCAAGAAAAAATTCAAAAACAAAGGGCAATTCTGGAAAATCGTATTCTAGGGTTTTCAGGTTTTTCTAGTTTCTAGTATGTTCTTATAACTAGTATAAAGAGACCCCTCAACATGTGAGTGGGCTCTTGTTCCAGCTTTGTACAAAGCTTTTTAAGAAATTAATGATAATGAAATTTTTAATCCTTTGTATGATCTGAGTTCCATTTTTAAATGCTTTTTAGTGTAAGTTAGTTAAAGAATCACTGTTTATGCAAGTTTGGTTTAAAGGTTTCCAAGTTTCTAGTTTTCAAAGAAGTTTCAGAAATTCTTTTTTTTTGTGATTGTTAAAAAGGTTTTCAAAAAAACTTGAGGTTAATTTAATATTGAAGTGAAAGTGGAAATGTTAAGTTAAACTCAGTTTTGAGACAAGTTTTATTAATTTCAAGTTGAGTTCTAAAAAGGTTTTGTTTAAGATTAATTTTCAGAAAAATCTTATTTTCAGTTTTACCACTTACTGTAGCAAAAGCTACAAGCCACAAGCTTGTAGCCTTTGCTACTTGAAGGTTGTTATTTGTTGTGTGGTGTTGTGCAGGCAAGATCAACAAGCTCTCCTCATCTCACCATTTTCTTTGCACCTTTTTTCTGTTTGAAGATATTATAGCTTAGGGTCCTATTTGGATTCCTCCAACAAGCTTCTCTACTTATTCACAAGCTCACTATAAGCTCCTTAACTACCCCTTTGGAAGGCATCAGCAGGTAATCAGCTTGAACCCCATTGGCTTATATTTTTGAAGTTTTTTATGTGATTGTGTGATTTGGTATGAACTTGTTGGTTTAGTTGATGTATCAGTTTGATTAGACTCATTTAAACTTTTATGCATGATAAAAGTAAATTAGATCAATTAGATTAAGTTTTCAAAGCTGTTGGTTTATTATTTTTTTGACTTTCTGAAGTTAAAGGGGTGTTTGGGTCTGCATATTTAGTTAGGAGATTGACAATCTTTTGGTATAAGGGCAGTCCATACATGCTTGTTTTAGCTGTTTTAGGTCATTTGAGTAATATGTTTCATGATTTGATAAGTAGAAAGAATAATTGCATGTTTAAATAGTGGTAGAAAATAGCCAAATTCAGAAACTCTTCATTTCTGCTTGTTTAGTAGTAACATTGCCCATCAATCTTTGTAATCAGTTAGATTATAAGTCCATATAGGGTTGTTAACCAATTGGTTGTGATTTGGTGATCATTTGAGCAAGATCTTGGCCTTTAAAATTCGTCCAAATACCAATTGAATCAGCAACTTAGGCCTAGGCTACTTGTCTGTTTTACAGTAACTGTAATTGCCATTGAGTGTGATTATTTGTATTGTGCCTGCTCTTTTTCTTGTTTATCTTGACTCCCCACACTTCCATGAGTGTAGGGGTGCCCTTGTATCCAATCAAAACCAAGAAACAAGAAAGATATAATCAAAATACCAAGCAGACCCGTTTTTTTGTTAAGTCAGTGGGAACAAGGTTCCCACTGCTAGTGGAAAAGTTTCCACTGCTACACTAAAAAACAGAAAACAAGCAAGTGTCACTATCAGTTCTTTCCTTTTTTGTCTTTAGTGGTCTTTTTTAGGATTTAGACTTTCAAACTTTTTGCATAATTTTTCTTATTTTATTTCTGAATTTTTAGTATAATTTAATTTTTTGTTACTGTTCATTAAGTATTTTTTAGGTTTTATTGCATTTTTAATTACTTTTATTTATTTCTGATTTTGTCTTTTAGTGCATAAAAGTTATATTTTTTAGTTTCAAAATTTTTCTTAGATTCAGAATATTAGTTTAAGATTTTTAGTTTAAAAAATATTTACTGTTCACCTTTTTAATCATTTTTTATAATTAAATTAGTTTAATTAGGGTTTAATTATTAATCTGTTTTGTCTTTATTGCAAATTTTTACATTTTTCAAACTTTTTCAATTTTCTACTGTTCATTAGGGTAATTTAGGATTTTTAAAATTGTTAAATTAATTTTGGCATTATTTTATTATTTTTTAGGATTATTTTAATTTAAAAATAGTTTTTAGTCATTTAAAAATAGAAAAATAGTTTTTAAAATTTAAGAAAAATACTTTTTAGTCATTAAATAATATAAGTTAGTTATTAGTTCAATAAATTAACATTTTGGGCATTTTGTTAATTATATTTAATTTTTGGGCTTTAATTAGCATTAAAAATTGAATATTTAATTAATAAAAGGTTTTAAAATATATTTATTGGATTTTTATTCTTATTTATATTATTTTAGACTTAGTTTAATATTTTAATTATTTTTTAGCTTTAATTTTTAATTTTGTCGCGTTTTACGTACTTACGTCATCGTTTTACGTAAACGTCGTAGTTTAAATCGTAGTCGTAGCTCGTCTTTAAGTTTTCTCTTCTCAACCAAAAACGTCACTAATCCAAACATTGTTATTTTGTTTTGGCACATTAATACACACACCTCCTTCGAGAACGAACCCGCATTTATTCGGTTTTACGTTTTTTCTAAAGCGTAGAACTTAATACTTGCCACTCATACGCGTTTTTCCTAAAACGTGTACGAAAAACAATACATCAGAAGGCTTTTCAAAACAACATTCAAGGGCAAATTAATACTTTGAAACTTGATTTTCAAAATACGATTAAAGGGCAAAACAATAAGATTGAGATTAATCAACAAAGGCTAGAGCGTAGTCAAAATCGTATGCAACAAAGTTTGGAACAAAGTCAAAATAAATTGCTTTCTATGTTTGAGGGATTTATGTCTAAACCATCATCTTCTTCAGGTTGCTTACCTAGTAATACCATTCCAAACCCGAAGGGAGAGCTTAAGGCCATAACCGTTTATGATGATTGTGATAATTTAGAAGAAGTTGAAGTGATTGAGTTTAATCCTCCACCTAAGGAAACTTTTCTTGATGTCACCAAGGCTACTTTAAATGTGATTAGTACCTCGGTTTTCTTTGATTTCTTTCCCGAGAAGTATAAAGATCCGGGTCAATTCTTGATACCTTGTGTTTTCAATGAGCTTGGGGTGTGCAAAGCTCTAGCCGATATAGGAGCTAGCATCAACTTAATGCCCCTAGCCAATTGGAAAACTATTGACTATGCACCACTTAGTACCACTCGAATGATCATTGAGCTTGCTAATGGTACCACCACCCGTCCGGTTGGTATAGCGGAAAATGTCATTCTTAAAGTGGGAAAGTTTTTGTACTTAGCCGATTTTGCTATAGTTGATTATGAGACCAATCCTCGTGTGCCTATTATTTTAGGACGACCATTTTTGTGCACTGCTCATGTTCAAGTTGATATGAGGAAAGAAGAGATTAAATTGTTTTATGGGGATAAAAGTATTGTTTTCAAACCGGAAAAGATTCCAAGATTTATTCCTAAGAAAGTGGAAAGTGTAAAACTTGTTGAGACTATTGATAGTAATAAGAGAGCTTTTTTTGATAAAGGTGTTTTTCCAATTTTGGAAACCTCTATTTGTGATGAAGATAAGTTAAATTCAAAGGAAGAAGCTTGTTTTGTTGAATCATGTCGTAATCTTTCCTCATCTCCACTCACTCCACACGAGGATGATAGTTCTAAGATTGAAAAGGAAATTGATGAATACCTTAGTGCACCATTCGATCCTAGTGAGCTTAATAGCGAGTATTTTGATCCAGAGAGTGATATTGCTTTAATTGAAAAATGTTTGAAAATGGACTCATTTTCACTCTTTTCGAAGGATCAAATTGATGTTCCTAAGGCACAATCTTCATTTGAAGAGCCTTTGATTCCTAACTTCACACCGAGTGAGGTTAGTGACTATTCATTCGATAAGTTCGCCGATGAACTTTTTGCTATCATTGATCCACTTCCACGGGGAAGTGAAGACGTTACCGATCTCGAGATCAAGCGTGATTCTCATGTTTTACCTACCATTCTCGAGGAATTCTCCGATGATTTTCCTTCTAATGAGAATTATGATCTTGTATCCGAGTGTGACACACTTGATACATTGTCGGATATCTCTTGTGATGACAAGATTGATGACACTTTCGTGACTTACTCAAATCCTCTCTTTGAAGCTTCAATGAACAATAATCCATTGTTTCAAGAGGATTTTGAGAGCATCATACTTCCTACATCTCACAACCTTTGTGATGATGAACTTCTTTTGAAGGAGGTTGATGAGTTTCTCTATATAGACATTCCTTCGGAATTTGGGG
This sequence comes from Glebionis coronaria, assembly GCA_025667525.1. Taxonomy (NCBI): domain Eukaryota; kingdom Viridiplantae; phylum Streptophyta; class Magnoliopsida; order Asterales; family Asteraceae; genus Glebionis; species Glebionis coronaria. The sequence continues at coordinate 535,848,203 of CM046881.1, read as the reverse complement.
AAGAGTCTAATGACGGTGATGAAGATTCTTGGTTTGATCACCCGATTTATGATGATGATAATGTTGACCCGGAGGGAGAAATTACTTTTACTCCAATTATCCTTCCCACTCGCTTTGATCTTAATGTGCGGGTTTTTCATACGACTCATTTTGAGTACCATGACCCCTTTGTTCACATTCATAAGAGTGATAAGGTCAACAAAGTCATGCAAGTTGAAACCACTAGTGTTGAGACTTTTATCCCACCATTACCATGTGCTTCATATGATTTTAGATTAGCATGGGGGGACGACACCGTGTTGTCTTTTCCTTTCTCCGCTGAGGACGAGGTATTCGACCCCGGAATCGTTGTTTTAGGGAAATCTCGGCCTTTCACCGATGCAATAATTGAAAGACTTTTTAATCATCTTGGTGCGAGTTTATCTCGGGGAGCATGCTACATCCATTTAGTGATTTGTGACTACCATCTCTTTTTAGAGATTTGTGTTGGAGTTTTATCGTTTCGTTTGTCATCCGACAAGGAGGATGTAATCTTTGACCCCGGCATCGCGCTTTATGTTGGATTTTATTCCATTATGTCGGTTTTCACCATTTTCCCTAAGGACCAATGAATGTGGGGATCGAGTCGAGCTCATGAATCGGTTAACAAAAACGAGGTGCCTTGTGGGGGAGTCCCATTCATTCTATCTTCTATCTATTTTCTAACACTAATAAGGCTTGATCTTTCAAGCTCGTGCTCGTGTTTTGTTGTGTTGTGAATCTTAGGTATGACCCTAATCTTTGAAGACTCTCGTGTTCGGTTTTTGCTGGTCCACTTGACCTTCCATTCTTTGAACGCCAAAAAGGGGCACACTCTCTATCCTTTGATTTTTATCGACTAACGTTTTATCTTGAGGCATAATTAATAAACGGCTTATAGATTTGCATGCTCTTTCCATGTTCGGATTTTGCATTAGACTCTTTGTGTTTTAGCAAGGGGGTGTTATTCTTGAGCTAAGAAACATTGAGGACAATGTTTGGTTTTAGCATGGGGGAGTCAATCGATATAATCGCTTGCAATTGCTTTTGTCGTGTCCAAACGTAATCGTTTTTCTCATTTTTCAATAATTTTTTAAATTTTTAGTGTTATTTTTAAGTTTTAATAAAGAAAATAAGTGCTTTTGACACAAATGTAGGCTTTCCGTTGGTGAAAATAAAAATATTTTTTGACTCGACTCGGTTTTTACCTTAGTGTTTCCTTAACGTATTTGAATTAAGTTTTGCTAGGCTTTAATATAGGGAGCTTTAAAACGCGAAAGTCTTAATTCATACGGGTTAAGAACAAGAACTTTTCGCAAGTTCCTATAATTGATCCTAGAAAGTCGTTTATCAAGGGAACTTTAAAACGCAAATTCTAAAACTTGAAAAAGTATAAGAAGATGCAAGATCCTATAGATGACTTGAAAACCCAAAACTTTGATTTAATAGGGTAAGTATCCATTGATTTCACATTTTTGGAATTTTACAATATGGAGAACAAGAGATGATAGAGTTCAATCATAAGTTTCTAAAATTAATTCTTCTTTGTGCAAGTATTTTTGTGTTTGATTTAATCTCCTTGTATTTATTTTCCACGCTTGAATAATAATTGCTTAATAAATGAAGTTTTTAGCGGTCTAGGCTTGATATCTTAACTCGTAACTCCTTCTTTTTCTTCCCTTGTAATTAAAGTGAGAACACATTAAGGGTGTCAGCGTCATGGACTTTTGATCATGGGATTGCGGAAATTTGGCTTACTATAAATATCATATTAATAAAGAAGAATAAATAAAAACATGTTCTCTAGGAGCCTTCGGGTGGGAGTCATGTAGCACTAACCTTGTCATTAGAGCCTTAGGGTGTATGGCAAGGAGACGTGTTTAATAAAAATTGCTTCATCATCATAAGCCATAAGGTGGGATGGTGATGTCAATTCCCTTGTTTTTGTCCAAGGAGCCTTCGGGTGTAAATTTTAAATAAGGAGCACAATTGCATCTTAAAAAGCCATAAGGTGTTATGATGTAGTTGTTGCTAACTCCATATAAGGTCATAATTGACTTTGGAGGTTTTAATTTTTGCTTTTAAGTAGTCCTATTAGCCAAATTTCGGGTCCGGGGATTTATCCCTCAAATAGTGTTAACTTATCCTTGATGTGGGCTTTCTTTAGTGACAACGGTTTTTGAAGTTGAGGTTAGGTTTTGAGTGTTGAGTTTACACCGTTCTTGCCTTCATTTTTGGACTAATAAATATAAAAATAAAGTCAAATGAGCCTTTGGGTGAATGACATTTAAAATCTAGAGATACAATTAGGAATAATAGGAGATTGAGTTTAACACAAATTACTTGTATGAGTTGGTTTAATTTTGGGGCTTATGATTGACAATGATCTTGTTTTTGCACTTGGCATGGAAAAGTGAAAAGTCGGGGACGATGAATCTATTTGAGTTTTATGATCCTAAAAGTTATTTTTCAAATAATGAAAGTTATACATTATGTCTTGCAAAATAAAGTTTCAAAAGTTGAATAAAAGTGTAGTTAGTGTTTTATTTTATCATTGCGTGAGGACACGGCAATTGCTTAGCAAGGGGGAGTTTGATATGAGTGATTTTACTCATATCATTCATATCTAGAAACGATGAATAAATGCATATAATCAATGAAATTGGCCTTGTATTTGTGTATTTCTTGTTTCGTGTGTGTAGGTACCAAAGATTGTGAAAACCGGCAAAACCGACACAAGTTTGATGAAAAGATCGAGGAAGCCAAAAACAAGTTCGATTTTAGCGGATTTAATCATTTATGAATATTTTGGGCCAAGTGGGTCCCACATTTGGGAATTGGGCCCAAAAGCCCAATAAGGCAGCAAGTAATATTTATTTTTGAGGATTAGGCCCAAGAAAATCCCTAGATTGAAATAATATGAGACGGATGGAAGAATTAATGGAACAAAAGCCCAAATGTGAATAAACGAATGAATTATTTACTTGGGTCCAAATTGGCTGAAAGCCCAATAGGGTTGTTTTATTTAAATTCAGTCACAAACGATGAGAAGTGAAAGAATAAATAATAAAAAAACGTAATCCCCACTCACAACTTTTCAACTCTCACTTTCACACCACACAAATTTTCGATACATACAAAGTTTTACCATCTTCTTTCTCTTTCACTTTACCAAAACCAGTCATCACAAAAATAACCTAGTTCTTATCAAAAAATTGGGGCTTTCTTAATTAAGGCGCGTGTAAACACACGCACCTTAATTAATTGCCAAGAAAACCGGGGCTAAGAAGATGGAGATACCAGTGTGACGTGGCGATTCTTCTAGCGTTTGATTGGCCAAAACAGCTCATTTTCCTCACTCATCCAATAAAAAGGGGACACCTAAGCTTCAAAGAAACACAACTAGCACACTTGATTGCCACGTTGGCAATCCGTGTGCTAGTGTGCGAAGATCAACCGTAGGATGCTTAACTGACAAGAAAGAGAAAGAATAAAGAAGATCGAAGGGCTCAAGATCGTTCTCCTCACCAACAAACTCACCCCCAACACCTCGGGTTCGAGTATAAATACCCCCTCTTTATTGTATTTTCAGTATTCCAATTTTACTTAATGTTATTATGTTAAAATAGCTGTAGGAATTATTGTATTTTAATTTTCATAGAATTGTAATTTTTACACTGATTTAATAAAAGTTTATTTGGGCATAATCTTCTTATTTTTATTATTTACTGTTAAGTGCTTTAATAAAATCATTTACAGTAAATTTGATGTTATAAGATAAAAAAATTATTTGATTAAGCTAAGCCTATAGCTTTGATTAAATAATTAAAGTAAAAAAGTGGAAAAGCTTTTTCCCCACTGGAAAAGTTCAACGCAAAGCTGTTTATTTAATCTGATGGTGAATCCGGTTCGGTTAATGGTGCAGTGGTTTCTATTAGGTTCAAAAGGATGCTCAGCGCATTCTTCTTCCCAATGGCTATCTTCAAAAGGTTTTGAGTCCTTTTATGTAATTTCGGTTTTATATTTCTGCCATATGATTGCTTAGTTTGATTTTATTGTGTTAGTTAAATCGGTAACTGATTTATTTGCTATAGATTGTTTACTTGACTGTATCTGCTGAACTAATGTTGGATTATGAGAGTTTTAGAATCTGCTCACTAGTTGTTTATAGGTTGTTTAAGGTTTATTAATATCTGATATTGGATCTGCGTTAGTTTATAATGATTTGTATGCTATGCTTTAGTTTAATAAATCTGATATTGTTTGGTTGAGGCTGATTTGGTTTGTGGAGTATTAGTTTAATCTGTTTTGATATACTTATCTTTAACTGATATTGAGAGTTGAATCTGTTATATATTTGTGTTACTCATTCATTAGTCTGCTGCCTTATGTTCTTAATATTGCTCTTTGTGAATGCTGATATGGAGATTTAGCTATATTAATTGAGCTTTTGGTTTTAATTTCGTTAATATACTGCAGTAGTTTCATCAGTTATTTGTGCTTGTATCCTAGTTTCATTTTTAATCGTTTTGATTCTGTAATGGATTTATTCTGCTATCAATCTTTGTAGTGAACTAGGTGGATCTGTTTGTTTGTGTTTTTGCTCATTTCGTGCTAGTTGTTTGGAATATAGAACTGTTGATGCTAAGTTGAAGGAGGCTGTTTTAGTTAATATGATCTTTCTGATTAATCTGAAACTGATTAAGGATGAATGTTTGATTTGTTTGGCTATTAAATTTTTAATTGCCTGCTGATTAGAATCTGATGTTAGGAGCTAGTTTTATTACTGACATAGTGGATTTGAGTTGGTTTATTTGCTAAGATGATTTAGATGATTTAATTGTTTGTTTAATCTGTTTACCTGACTGTTATTTCGTTTTTTTTCTTATCTGTCTTAACACTACTGTAGCAGATCCAAACAGCTTGTTTGGTTGTCTGTGATAAAAAAGTTATACTCCAAAATCTGGACTCAAAATAAATAATCACCAAAAAGAACCACTGCTGTGGTTCGACCCTTTGACCTCAAGGGTTGCCGCATAGCATGTTAGCAATCTCAAATGACTCTCTTTTTGTGTTTAAGTATTGATATTTGAGTTAATATAAGATATTAATTATATGTCAATTTTTATTTAGTCTAATTCTCTATTTTACTTTAATTTACAAGTAAAATCTTTTAAACTTTCTTTATTAATGTTTCAAAATAATAAATAAAAACAAAATAAAAAATTGTTTTATTTTGGAAATTTAATTAGTTTTTTAATAATTAGACTTGAATAAAGTAAGTTTCTTAAATAAATTAGATTTTAGTAATATTTCGAAGTAAAAATAGTTTTAATAGATTTTAAAATAGTGTAAAAGTATTTTAAAAAGTTTAATTTTTCTTAAGTAGTGTTAATTTTTTTAAATAATATTTTTAGATTAAACGGGGAACGATTCATGCAATTTAGGATAAAATTAAATAGTTTTAAATTGATAGATTTAATTTTTAGTTTAAAAACCGAAAACCAATTCGAATCAATTGTCCAAATCAATACAAAACGTCTCAAATTTATAAGATCTTCGTGTACAACGAACTTGGTTCACCACGTGTTTAATTGAATCCGTCTTTGGTAATTTTAGTCTATTACTTTTTCCTAAAGGTAATTTTCTAATTTACCTTATAACGTATCTAATTATCACTATACTATCACGATCACATCAGGGAGTTTACTTCCACATTCATAAACATTGAGGAAAATGTTTATATTAAGTGTAGGGGAGACTTCTATCGAAGTTAAGTGGGTTTTTCCATGAATATGTCCTCATTTTAACCAGAAAATTAATATTTTTCGATGTTTTTCAAAATTTTTGATCTATTTTGGCCTAGTAGAATTTTTCATTTATTTTCTTTTATCTTTCCTTTTGTCATCACCATCATATGTATATATTCCATTTCATGAATAAAGTCAAAAGAAAAGAGAAAAAAAATGAATAAATAAAATGGTTTTAACAAGTTTAGACGCCTTTGATATATTAGGCCCGTCGTGAATATTTTGACTCAACCCGAGTTTACTTATTTGAGTTTACTCTAGCTAGTATCCTTAACCATATGTACCTTAATTGGTTTATTAGACTAAGCATCCACGAGTCTCATTACTTGAGATTTTAAATTGTGGAAAACGAGAGATGATAGAGTTGATAATAAGTTTAAAGGTTAATTCTTCCTTATATGGGTTTTTGTGGCTCTTTCTTCCCGCTTGTATATTTAATTCCTTAATAAATGAGGATTTTTGCGGTTTACATTCGATATTTTAGCTCTTAACCAACTCTTTTATCTCCTTGTAATTAAAGAATGAACACATTGAGGATACCAGTGTTGTGGACTTCCGACTAAGGTGGCTCATAACCATTAAATAGGAGTTATTCAGACCATGGGACCGCGAAATTTGGCCTACTATATATATCATAAATAAAGAAGAATAAGATTAAAACATGATCTCAAGGACCCTTAGGGTGTGGGACATGTAGCACGAACCTTGTCATTAGATCCTTAGGGTGTATGGAATGGTAAGTGTTCAATAAAAACTGATAAATAATCAATTCCCTTGTTTGTGGTTCAAGGAGCCTTAGGGTGTGGATCATAGATAAGGAGCACTTTTACATCTTAAAGAGCCTAAGCGTATTTGATGTGAATTTGCTAATCTCCACTATAAAGTCAACATCACTTTGGAGGAAATAATAATAAGTATTACTATTGGCCAAATTTCGGATCCGGGAATTTATTCCCTAAATCGTGTTAAATTATCCTTGATGTGGGCTTACTTTAGTGACACGTTTTTGAGGACGAGGCTAGGTTCTAAGTGTCGGGTTTATACCGTTTTGCCTTCATTTTTGGACTAATAATTATTTAATAAGTCAAATAAGCCTACGGATGAATGACAATCTTTAAAATCTAGAGATACAACTTAGGAATAATGGAGAAGGATTTTTACACAATTGTCTTATATAAGTGGTTTTAACATGAGAACTTATCGTAAACAATGATCTCGTTTTTATGCTTGGTATGGGGAACGTGAAACTTGAGGGTGATTAATATTCATGACATCAAAGCCCTAATTTAAGTCTTAGATTTTTTTACGAGTTTCTTCCATCAAACAATTTCAAATTTAATAAATTGAATGAAATTGTTATATCTTTTATCTTTTCATCTTTCTTTAATTTCTTTTATAGTATTAGTAGTAGTATATCGTAATAAAGGCCGAGATGGGTTAATTATGATGAAAAATATAAAATTATGCTCTAAAATTGTGCATTGCATTAGGACATTGCAATGGTCAAGTGTAGGGGATTTAATAAGTGTGCAAACACTTATCCTTTTACCACTTAATTCAAGGAAAAAAAATACCTAATCATGTGTTTAATATTGTAAAAGTCGGAATTACGCGTGGTTTTGTGTTTTTGTTTAAAATAGGTACAAAAGATCAAAAGGAAAGAAAACACGGGATTTCACTGTCATTTATTGAAGAAAAGTCAATGATAAAGACAAAGTCAAAGTCAAAGTCAAAGGACCAAAAGTGCAAGAATTCCAAAGTTCAAGGGCCTAAATGGAAGATGTATGGAAGACAAGGACCAAGAGTGCAAAGTTTTCAAAGTATAAAGGCTAAAAAGGAAGATTTGTTGAAGACATGTGCTAAAGATAAAGTTTTTACAAAGATGAGGGACTTAAGTTGCCAAATTCCAAAGTCTAAGGGGTTGAAATGTAAAATTATTATGCCTTGCAAAACTTTTGGAAGAATTAATTACAACTTGCAAAGATATTAAAACTCCAAGGATAAAATCTGCCAAAGAGTGAAAGAAGGAATTAGTGGGATCCAACGTAGACCAATCACAACCCGAATAAAGCTTCACACGGATCACCAACGTATGGCACTTTTCAGACTACCTTAACCAACAAAAAGTTGCTACGTGGATGTGTTTCTTTGGCTAGCTTCAGCAGAGTATGGAAGAAGATAGAGCCCGATTCAGCCTTCGACTTTAACATCAAATTTGATCGTCTCAAAAGAGACGAGTCGAACGGTGGTAACCTCAAACACTGCCGTGACCTCAATCATAAACCCCCAATTTAAATATCAAAAACCATCCCAAACCCTAACCACTTGTTAACACCTAATTGGAGCAATTGAGCTGGCAGGAATGACACGCTGGCATTCTATAAGGATTCCCGCACTCCCACGCACCCTGACACCTCTCAACAACCTCCCCTAACATCCTCTTTCTCCCTATAAAAACCCCACGCTCCCCTCACACACATAACCCTTCTTTCCAGCTTATAATTTTCATGTTTTAGCTTTAAATTGTATTAGTTATAGAAATTATGATCTTTCCTTTCAATTTGTACTTACAATTCACATCAATAAAATACAATTCACAAAAATATTTTGTTCTTATTCGTCTTATATTACTGCTGAAGTTCTACTGTTCCAATTGTTCAAGTGATGGTTGATTAGTGTTATATAGCTTGTTTACAAGCTATAGGAACTTGTTTGGTTACATTTGATGCTGATTTGAAGTTTTTAGAAGATTTGGAGGGAAAATTGTGTTTGAGTAAGCAGATCTGAGATCTGTTGTTCTGGTTGAAGTTTGTTGATGTGATTAGTGCAGTTGAGTTGTCCTAAGTGTATGCTCTCTATCTACATCAAAGGACTGGCCTGGATACAGGTAGATCACCTTTTGAATTTTTAGGCTTAAACCTAGGTTTTATGTGATATGCTATATTCATGTGTTCCTAGTGAGTTTTGTTTACTTTAATATGTTTTAATTGTGTTATTTGATAGTTGTCAGTTCTTGTTAAAGCTTTTTATCACCAAGATCTTGCTTTTGGTTCCTTAAAATTTTGCTAAAAATCAGTTAAGTGCTGTTTGGATTTGGATTTGGATTTAGAGCTTTTGTGTGTTTGAAGTTTGGTTTGTAAGTTCATATGCATAAGTTTAGCTCTATTATTGTCACCTAAAAAAAGTCAAGTATTTGTTAAACTTCTTAGTCAAACTGGTTTTTAAGTGAAAAATGGTTTGAGTTAACTGGTTTACATAGGTGATAATCAGGCACTTTTGGATCTCAATAGAAACTTCATTAAAGAGTTAGGAATTTGATTTTGGTTTTTTAAGTAGCTTATAGTCACAGCTTTAAATTCTTAGTTAATAGTTAAGCTTAATATCACCTAGGTAAATCTAGAAATTAGATCAAAGTAGGTTGTTCATCATAGTTTTCAACTGATTGATTTTTTAAACTTTTTAAAATAGCTTTTCAAGTGATTTATTAGCTTAAGTCTTTTACAAAAGTTGCTTAAATAGACCTAGGAAGTAAATCTGGAAGTTTTGGTAGCTTTTCATCAAGGTCAAAAAGTCAACATAAGTTCAAAATAAGTTGATTTAGCTTTTTGAGTTTTCTGGCTTATTAAGTTCAAATTTTCTAAAAGTAATCAATATTCCATTACTTTTGTCAGCTTATAAGTTCATTTGAGGAAAACCAGATCTTTAAATAAGCTAGTTAAGTTTATTGGTACTTTTGAGCTTATTGAAAAATGTGTTAGAGAGTTTTAGCTTATTAGAAAAGCTCTTATTAATTTTGGCTAGGTGATTTTCAATTTTAAGCATTTTGCAACTTATTAGAGCTTATTTGGTCCATTAAAACGTGAGATATCAGCTTAAAGTTCTATAAGCCCGTTTTTTAGTATTAATTGTTTTTAATTGCACTTTGGTCCTTTGAGTTTCTGTTTGGTTTATTTCTCGCACGAATAGTTTATTGCACTTCAGTCCATTTCTTTCACTTTTATTTAATTTTGGCCCAAAAAGTCCCTGAGCTGGGTGGACAATTTGGGCCTATTGCACTGTTGGGCCGAGTGTATGTTGGGTTTAAATTTGGGTTAATTTTAAAACCGGTTTGTTTAAAAGTTTAAAAACTTTAATTTTCAAATTAGATTTAATTAATTTTAAATAGTTTTATTAAATATAAAAAATTTTAAAAAATTCTAAAAACTATAAAAAAATATTTTTGATCTTGTGGCATTTTTAGATTTTAATTTTGGGGTATTTTTAGAATTTGCATTTATTTAGCCTTGAATTTCCTTTAATTTCCATTACGTGCTTAATTTTCTTGTATTATTTGCTTTATTTGAAGTATGTGCACTTTGTTTTAGAATAGTAAGTAATTTTATGTAGCTTATTATTTTTATATTTTTACGTGCATTCAAGTAAAATAAATACCAAAAATATCTTAACCAAAAACGATTAATCTTGTGATAACTTGTTGATCAATTCGAAACGATTTGAGGAACGATAAATACACTTTGAAAAGAGTTTAAAAATTCTTATATTAAATCCTCACACCAAAACTCATTCTAGAAACTAATAAACATCTCATCTCCAAGAGTTTCATTACAAAAAACAATTAAATCGGCCCTTTTCTTTGAAGCTGGGAAACTGAAGTAACAGTAACATTTCAGGAACTTGGGTTCAAAGATAGAATCCGACCGCCCCAATACCTACATCCGGCCCATGCATGTCTTTAACTACTTTAGCCCAAAGATTATTAGGATCATTGATAACATCAAATATTTAAATATTTTTCACAGTAATATCCTTTTAATTATGCTAGGTTTTGGTACTAATAACACTTACTATTGCAAAAAAAATTGTTATTTTGTATTTTACAGGTAAAAACGAGCAAAATACAGAAAATACGGGTAAATGGTGGAATTTCACATAAAATGGCGCTAAGTACAAGATTTAAGTAAAATCTATGGCATAGATGGTTTTTGATGAGATGTCATTTTATACATTTATTCACGGTCATTTAACCCATATATATATGTTATAAAGTGCCTTTAATTTTAAAACGTCTTGTTTCGTTTCATTTTGTCATATTAATAAATTGAAAACAGTTAGCGCATTTGAGATGATTTGGAGGTGTTTTTCAAAGCTTTATTAAAACTACGATTGAATTAAAAAAAAGCAAGTCAAAATTGCACAAATTTCTCAAATTACAAAAATTGTCGACAAGAGCTACAGACTCTTAATTAGATGACTAAGGCTTCGTTTATTTTTTAAGAGGTTCTATCTCTTCATCTGCAAACCATTTCTGTAGAATAAGAGGTGCATCTAAAATCTTCATCTATACAAAAAGACCGTCTGTTCTTATACAATTGAAGTACTTATTTCCTACCATTTTCTCATTATATTTTTCACTAGTGTTTTTGTACGTTTTCGTACGTCTTGCCAGTGTTTATTTTTCCCTACTTTTTGTCTGATTTTTACGTTTTCATACGTTCTTTAAATATTTGTGTTCGTTCCTGTAGTAACGAACACGCATAATAACATAAAAATGTACAAACACGTAAAGATAAATGAAAATGTATGAGAACGTATAATACTTATAGAAAGACGTATGAAACAAACAAAAACATATGAACACGTAAAAAGACAGGACTAAAACGAATGAAAGCGTAAAAAACACACGAAAACATAGGAAAACGTGGAAAATAAAAACGAAAAACGAGGAAAACGCATAAAACGTAAAAAAATGTATAATACCATGCAAAAAATACAAAATGAATCACTTAGCTATAGAAAGTATAAAACATAAAAAAATGTAAACGGATATTGAAGGTGATGGTGGGAGGTGAGTATTGAAGAGATGAGAAGAAGAAAGAAGTGAATTTGTGTCTTCAAATTTAAAAGGTGATAAGTGCTTTTTGACATTTATTCTGCTAAAAAAACAAATTTTTAAACGTGTTAGAGATTTGCAGACAAGGGAGAAAAAAAAGTTAAAAAAAAAACCTAAATGTAATAACATACAGATCAGAATAACATGCAAAAAGATGACAGTAAACGCGCCCTTAATGAGTGAGCTAAACTCTTTATGGAGAATTCTACGAAAAATTTCCTCTCGTAATTAAGTGACTAAGGGTGTGTTTACTTTTCTTTTTAAGGCTCTTAGTAGAGTGGGAGGTAGGCCCAAATCCCTTTGATCCTCTTATTCTACACTCACATCAAACTCTATCTCTTCTCACTAAAGGGCTTATTAAGACACTTAAGTGGAACCACATAAAAAAGTAAACAGGCCCTAAATGCATGGTTCTAAAAGGCTCGTAAAGGCCTCACAATGGCTTCGCAAAGGCGCAAGGCGTGACCTTCACACCACGCAATTGACCAAGTCTTGAGCTTAAAGCTTGACGTAAGATGGGGAGTAAAAAACGTGATAAACCGCGATAAAACATGATGCGTGAAAGCTTTTTTTACATTCAATATTGACAAAAATCCTACTTTCATATAGAAATGAAAAAGAATTACGTTCACATATAGTTTTTTTAACTTTATTTCATATGTATTATATATTTTGTGCACTCGATATATTTAAACTATGATATAAATATATAAATTTATAGATAATTTTAATATTTTGTGACGTTTTAATTCACGCCTTAAAAACACTATGACCCATCATGACTAAAAAATGCATGAGGTTTGGCTATGTAGCCACGCCACGACTACGCTATCTGAAACTTTGCCCAAATGTAATACAGTAACATACAACTCGCAATACAGCTAATGGGTTAAATTAATTTTGTGAGTTTTCATGTATGACTCAACCCCTCTGTAGTTTCTTAAATCATTTCTTGCAGCAGTGCGGACCAATAACAAATTGAAAACTTGTCTTTTTGTGCAGTTTTCATGCAGGCCGACATCAGCGTGTGACGTATGTTGGGCAAGTGCGGTTCACTCTTTTGAAACATTATAATATCAAACCAACAAACGTTGTTGTCCCTAGTCACACACAATTTATAGAGGTTTTTTAACTGTTTGTTTTTTGATTTTTTCAAGTGGAGCAAATAGCTGAGAAACACGGACATTACGTAGAAATAAACTAGCTTGAACCATTTGGAGGTTCTACTAAGATTTTTTTGACTTTGACCTAGATAATCAAGACTTATTCAATTCAGCTAATCGCACTTTATTCTTATATAGTATATTTCACGTGTTTAACCAATTAAAAATAGGGATCTCTTAAAAATAATGATCACTTACCCAACTGAGCAGTTAGCCACAAAACGTAATCGTGAAAAAGTATTTTTGGAGAGATTTTAATTTTTAATACTAAAGATTTATAGAGACTCAAAATAAATAAAAGTAAGAGTGAAATTTATCCCAAAGAAAAAAGTTTAAAATTTATATGCTGCCCAATTAAATGTTACTGTAAACTCGAATTACTAATTACTAACACACCATTCAAACAATATAAAATTAAAAACCATGATCACTCATTCACTCTCATAACCAACGAGTGATCTTTAAACACTTATATGAACATGGAGTCTATTACCATCGAGGATGCTATGTTCTACGACGTCCTCGAAAGGTGAATATTGATACTTATGAACATGGGATGATTGTATTGTTTATGTGTTTGTGTTCTTGATCTTTGTAGCCTTTTGATCCATTTAAACACACGTCCAAATTTTTTTTTTTGTTTTTATGGTTTTTTCTTAATACAAATCTTCTACATAGTTGTGGTAGGGATTTGGTATAGTTACTTTGGCTAAAAACACAAATTTTTTTGGTGTTTTGATCAATTTTTGGCTTAAAATCACGAATTGGCTGAGTTTTGTCCGAGAAAAGTGGAGTTTATTCCGATCAGGTCATCGGAAAAGGGTTTATAGGTATTCCGATCAGTGTAATCGGAATAGGGTTTAGGGATTCCGATTTGGTGCATTACTATAAGGACATTCCGATTTGTTATTCCGATTAGGTATTCCGATTAGGATATTCCGATAGTATTTATTCCGACAAGGGTATTCCAATTAAGGTATTCCGATAGTGTTTATTCCGATTTGGTATTCCGATTTTAGTACATTCCGATTTGGTATTCCGACAAGAGTGTTCCGATAGGACATTCCGATCAACGGTATTCCGATAGGCTTTTTCCTACAGCTTTCCGATCTTTATTCCGATCAACATTCCGATAATCAAAAATTATTTCATGACTTGGAATTTTTGGTTTATCGAGGACTTATTTTAGGGGATTTTAACATTGTTTCTCGACTTCAACTCACAACAACAAACACATTTACTTTCTTTCATTGATCGATCAACGTTTGTAAATCTTAACTTATTGAAATGGAGTACACATCTCTTACGGATAAGTCCATCCTCTCGGGTACGGATAATCGTCCACCAATGTTGGTGAAGACTATGTTTGAGGAATGGGCTTCTCGAATGGAACTTTATATGTTGAACAAAGAGAATGGACATCTCATTTGGGCATCGGTGCTCAATGGACCATTAGATTATGGTACAGTGACAGAAGGTACAACTACTCGTCCTCGCACAACGGGTGAATTGACTGGAGATATGAAGATTCAAGACAAATGTGATAAGTATGCTACAAACATCATTCTCCAAGCCCTTCCTCCAGATGTCTACAAACTCGCCAGCAAACATAAAGTTGCCAAAGAGTTATGGGATAGAATTCGTGTTCTCATGCAAGGCACCTCGTTAACTAAGCAAGAACGAGAGTGTAAGCTTTATGATACTTTTGATAAGTTTGCCTATGTGCCAAGGGAGACTCTCAATGATTACTATCTGAGATTTACCCTATTGTTGAATGAGCTCAATATATATGGCATGACAATTCCTACCTTTCAATTGAACACCAAGTATTTGAACACTCTTCCTTTAGAATGGAAAAAATACGTGACGGATGTTAAATTGGCTAAGGACTTGCATAACACCAATGTGGATCAACTTCAAGCTTTTCTTCAACAACACGAATGCCATGTGATCGAGGCTCGGTTATCTACACCTCAAGTTCATGATCCACTTGCAATGTATGCTTCTCAACAAAACATGGCTTATACTTATCAACAACCATCATACTTGCAGCAGCCACCACCATACACTTATCAGCAACCATCTTATCAACCACCAATGATGCCACAGCAAGCATTTCAACAAAGTGTTCATCAACAATCTTTTCCGCAACAACCACCATATCAGACATCACCATCACAAGCTAACACTTCTCCAATGGGCTATACTCCTCAGCAAGGATATTTTCCAATAGAAGCACAACCAGCACAAGCTTTCTACTCTAATGAACTTACACCAATCCAAGCACTGGTCTTTACTCCAAATGATACGCCAGCTGATGTTCTAAACCATCTCATAGCCTACTTGTCAAAACTTGTTGCAACTAGAGGATTTCCACCAACAAACAATCAGCTCTGCACCTCTTCAAATCCTCGACAACAAGCTATTGTTCAAGATGGTCAAGTAGTAGTGCAACCTATTCAGGGAAGGCAAAATTCATATGGACCTCCTACAAGGGCTGTGAATGCTCAAGCTGTGAATTCACAAGCTAATGGAAATGGAATTTCTATTGGTCCTAAAAAGGTTGTGACTTGCTACAATTGCCGAGGACAAGGTCATATGGCTAGGGAATGCACTCAGCCGAAAAGGAGGAGGGATGATGCATGGTTTCGTGAGAAGATGTATTTGGTTGATGCTTAGTCTAAGAGGAAAATTTTGGATTCAGAGGAGTTAGCATATCTTGCAGACCCAGGGGCAGCAGATACTGAAGGCATTGCAGTCGTTTCCACTTCTAATGCAGCTTATCAAGCAGACGATCTTGACGCATATGATTCAGATTGTGATGACATTCACTCTACCCAAGCTGCTCTCGTTGCTAATCTCTCTCACTACGGTTCTGATGTCGTCAGTGAGGTACCAACCATATCTAATAATATTTATGATAACCAACATCAAGTTGGGCATGAAATTGACAACCTTGAACAGCATTCGGGAACTAGTAACTCAAATGTTGTGGTACCCAATCCTACACATTTGAGTGAACCTCAACCAAATGCTACGACGGGTATGGAATCTTATGCTCAACATGATTTGGTCATGGTGCCTAAAAATATTATTGATCAAATGCATATGGCCCTCAGACAATCCGTAGATACCAATTCTACCCTAACTGTTGAGCTTGCGTTGCATAAAGAAAAGGTCAAAACTGTTGAAATGGTCCCTCAAGTAGAGAAAATAACATGTTCTGAATTTGACCAATTTCGTTTTGAAAAGATTGAACACTTGAAAGAAATAGAATCATTAAAAGATAATCTTTCCAATGAATTAAAAGCAAAAGATTCGGTTGTCAATGATTTTCAGAAACTTAAAATGGATTTTGAAACTCTCGAGTCTAAAAAGGTTGAATCAGAAATTAATGCTACCAAACTTCTTAAATTCAAGGAACAACATCTTTTAAAACAATACGCTTCCACAGAAAAGGTTCATCTTTTAACTAAATCATTTAAAGAACTCGAACTTAAACGTCTTCAAGATTTACCACCTAATCCTGGTTATGCAAAACAAGTTCATGAATATATTCCGTGTCTTTATAATATGACCCTAATTGGCAAATCGAAAGAAGCACCTTTTGTTCGTAGTTCTGAGGAGACACAGTCACTTGTGGATGAAACTCATTCTAAAATGCTTTCAAAATTCCATACAATTGATTATGATCAATATAACAAAGATCAATTGTCTAAAAAGACCCGCATTCGCTTACAAAAGGAATTAGCTGAATTGACAGTTCTTGTGCCCCAAAGTTTGTCAAATGAAAACCCTCCTAGTACGTCTCCTACACTTGTCAAAACGAATTTAACGAAGTTAATTCCACCGGTAAGTAAGGCGTCCGTTAACTTAAATGCGGTACACCAACACTTAGCCGATTTTGACAAGGTCATTTTGGAACGTACGACGGCTTCGGCCATAACGGAAGGTGAATGGAACTTTGAGCACACTAGAGCTGCGTTTCGAGACGAAATTGTTCCGTTTGTAAAGAATGTTAAGGATTGTCTTAGTAATCTTGATCAAGATTTGCTTTTGGAAATAGAAGAAGTTAGACGTGTTTTCAATGAAATGGATGATGCTTATGAAAACAGTTTACTTGAAATAGAACGGGTTTCACGCCAAAATGGTCAGCTTCTGAAGCAAGTGATGTCTCATGATATAGTCTCCGTCTGTGTGAATAACAGTGTTGAAAATGATTCTATTGTGCATAATGTTGAATCTGTGGATAATGTGGTAGATAGTACTTGTCACAAATCTGACGCTGAATTTTTAAAGCTTCAAGATTCATATTCTTCGCTTTCAAAACGTTTTGATGAGATTCAAACACATTGTATTTCGCTTGAATGCAACCAACAATTTATTAAAGAAATCTTTGAGACGTCATTCGAAGGTGTTAATATCGATGATGCAAACTTTGAAAAGAATTTTCGATTGAATTTACAATCAAAACAGCGTCAGCCAAGTGACAAA
The DNA here is from genome assembly GCA_025667525.1 of Glebionis coronaria. Classification (NCBI taxonomy): domain Eukaryota; kingdom Viridiplantae; phylum Streptophyta; class Magnoliopsida; order Asterales; family Asteraceae; genus Glebionis; species Glebionis coronaria. Next base: position 535,830,828 of record CM046881.1, on the reverse strand, counting down.
GTTGCTAACTCTTTGCCGATAGAAATAGAGAAATCTAAGGAGCTTAACTGTGTGAACGTACTTGAGGCCGCTGAGAATTTTAAACTTGATCTAGATAATCGAGTTTCCAAGATTTTGTCCAAAGTTGATAACTTAAAACAGAAAGATACACGACTCTTCGATTCAGTAAAGTCCGCATGTGCTAATACCACTGCACAGAATCAATCCTTGATTGAACAATTGAATCGAAAGTCGGTTGAAATATCTGATTTGAGGGAACAAATTTGTGATAAAAATCTGGTCTTGGCTGAGTTAAAGGAAACACTTCGTACTCTAAAAGGTAAGAATGTTGTGGATAATGCAGCCACTATCTCAACATCGTCCTCTAGTGCAATCAAAAGGAACCTTATAGCCGTCACACCACTTATTAAGGGTGTTAGGACTAAACCATCTCAAACTTTGGTCACTAAAGATAAGGCGGAATCAAAACCAGCTTCTAATATTCAAGTGTTGCCTTCTACAGGAGTAAGCACCACTACTAAGGCTCAAAGATCTAAGCTTAAAAGAAACAAGAAGAATGATAGGATCTTGCCCCCATCTAGTAGTCAAGTGAAGAAGAAAGTAGAAGCCCATCCTAGGAATGTTATTTCTGTTTTGAATAAAAAGAATCATGTAGCTAAACCTAAAGGCTCTGCGGTTGTGCAGCGTTCTAAGCCTAGTGTGAATTCTAATTTGAAATGTTGGAATTGCAATGAATGTATGTTTTCTAGTCGTCATGATTCTTGCCTTATTGACCATGTGAATGAGATGTATGCCCGGAAAAATGGATTAGAATGGAAACCGACTGGGAAAGTGTTAACCCAAGTTGGTTGGATGTGGCGACCCACTGGTAGAACTTTCACTATAGTAGGAAACACGTGCCCTTTGACTAGGATCACTCCCACTAAAGCGAAGAAAGCGTGCCCTTTAACTAGGAGTACCAAGGCTACCAAAACACAAACTTGTCCTTTAACTAGGAACACTGACACTACTGTAGGAACCAAGTGCCCTTTAAGTAGGTCTACTCCCACTGTAGTGCCCGCGAATAATCCAAAACCTAAGAAAGTTGGAACAGTAAAACCTGTTAGTGCTAAGACTCACATTAGAAAACGCAGGAAATCTAAGGGTCACAAAAATGTTAGCAATTCTGATAATATTTTATCTGTATCTCCTAACACTCCGGAACCAATAGTTTCCAATGCATTGTCTACTGTTGTTGCTGAAAACAGGTGGTTCAAATTGTTCTCTGGTATTTGAACTCTGGTTGCTCCAAGCATATGACCGGAGATCGCTCTCAGCTCAGAAATTTCGTCAGCAAGTTTCTTGGTACGGTTTGATTTGGAAATGATCATATTACAAAGATAATGGGTTACGGTGATTATCATATTGGGAATGTTATAATTTCAAGAGTGTATTATGTGGAAGGTCTCGGTCACAACTTATTTTTTGTGGGATAATTTTGTGATGCAAACCTAGAAGTTGCTTTTCGAGAGCATACCTGCTTGATTCGTAATTTGGAAGGGGTTAATTTATTGAAAGGTACTCGAGGGAATAATTTGTATACTTTGTCTCTACAAGATATGATGGCCGCTTCTCCCGTATGTCTTCTCTCCAAAGCATCGAAGACTAAGTCATGGTTATGGCATCGACGGTTATCTCATGTTAACTTTGACGCTGTTAATCATTTGGCGAAAAACGAACTTGTTCGTGGTCTTCCTAAACTTTCATTTCACAAGGATCATTTGTGTTCCGCGTGTACAATGGGGAAAAGCACTAAGAAATCATACAAACCCAAGACGGAAGACACCAACCAAGAGAAACTTTATCTGTTGCATATGGATCTTTGTGGGCCAATGCGTGTTGAAACTCTTAGTGGCAAAAAGTACATCCTCGTCATTGTCGATGATTACTCTCGGTTTACATGGGTGAAATTTCTTACAACAAAAAATGAGGCACCTAAATTAATCATCGGATTTCTTAAGATGATTCAAGTGCGTCTCAACACTACTGTCCGACGCATTCGTACAGATAATGGAATCGAATTTGTGAATCAAATCTTGCGTGATTATTATGAAGAAGTTGGCATATCTCATGAAACATCCGTTGCACGCACTCCACAACAAAACGGTGTCATTGAAAGGCGAAATCGCACACTTATGGAAGCTGCTCGAACGATGTTAATTTACGCAAAGGCTCCATTGTTTTTATAGGCCGAAGCAGTATCTACAGCAGTGTACACCCAAAACCGGTCACTAATTCGTAAACGCCATGGTTAAACACCTTATGAGCTTCTCCATGGAAAAGTACCAGATTTATCATATCTTCATGTATTTGGTTCTCTATGCTATCCAAATAATGATGGTGATAATTTGGGAAAACTTCAACCAAAGGCTGATATTGGTATTTTCATTGGTTAGGCACCCGCAAAGAAGGCATATCGAATCTACAATCGTAAGACTCGTAAGATCCTTAAAACTATGAATGTTGATTTTGATGAGCTGACAGCAATGGCTTTTGAGCAAAGCAGCTCTGAACCCGCACTTCATGGAATGGGACCCAGTAATATTAGTTCTTGTCTTGTCCCAAACAAACCTACTTCATCATCATTTACACCACCTACTAGGAAGGAATGGGATACGTTGTTTCAACCGTTCTTTGATGAATTCTTTACTCCTCCAAGTATTGTTGCTCCAGAACCTGAGGTAATAGCTCCGATAACCGAAGTTGTCGCTCCAGCAACCGAAGCACAATCATATACGTCTGCACCTAGAATTGGTCTAGATATGCCATTAACAAGTAACTCTCAACCAACACCTGTTTCAACTACCCATTTCATGCCTATTGATGATGAAGAGGATGATGATGATCACGATTTGGAATTCGCTCAAATGCGTGAACTTCCATTCTTTGGTGTACCAATTCCCGACCCTAATCAAGCTGGGTCGTCCACCTCAGCGGAAGCTCCTTCTACAGTTTACTCCAATCCACGGATTCATGAACATGACAGCAAGTGGACAAAGGATCATCCTATAGATTCTATTACTGGTGACCCTAATCGTCTGGTATCCACACGAAGTCAGTTACAAGAAAGTGCAATATTTTGTCACTCTGATGCTTTTATCACTAAAGTTGAACCTAAGACATGGCAACAAGCTTTTACTCAATCATGTTGGATAGAAGCTATGCAAGAAGAACTTAATGAATTTATACGTCTTGACGTATCGGAACTTGTCCCATGCCCTGATCAAGTGCAGTTACTCACTTTGAAATGGGTTTACAAGGTGAAACTCGATGAGTTAGGCGGAATATTGAAGAACAAAGCTCGACTAGTAGCTCGTGGATACAAGCAATTGTTGGGCATCGACTTTATGGAATCCTTTGAACCTGTTGCCCGTTTGGAAGCTTGATAATTGTAAAATCACACTTGTTTAGGAAAACAAGGCAATAATATAGGGTAAGCACGACGATTTAGGAAAACCGTGTGTAAATGACCCTAAAGGTGAGTTCGTTCTCGAGGAGGCACGTGTGTTGTGTAATGAATGATTGAATTATGTTTTTGATTATTAATGAGAAGAAAAGAAGAGAAAATGACGAAGACGAAAATAAAATAGAAAAATAAGGCAAAAACACTACTAGAAAGTTACGACGTAGAACGTAAAAAGCACAAAATTTAAAATTTTAATCTAAAAATTCCTAAAAATTACTAAAAATCCACAATAAAATTCTAAGAGTTTACAAAAAATCCAAACTTGCCAAAACCTTTTAATTAATTTAATAATGACTTTTTAATGCTAATTAAAGCCCTAAAAATCACTTTTAAATATTAAAAAGCCCTAAACAAGATTTAATAGTTTGTAAACCTCAAAAATGACCTAATTAAGCTAAAAACTATTTTTAAAAATTTTAAAACCAAATTAAACTATTTTTAAACTCCTAAAAACTATTAAAATCTATTAAATCTTAAATTAATTCTAAAAATTAATTGAAAAGCCTAAAGATTATTCTACAAATGGGAAAAGTCCTAATTAATGATAAAGAACCTAGGAAAAATGAAAAAGAAATAAAAATAAAACTTTGACTTTTAATGAATAAAATAATATTAAATATTCTTAAAAATAAAAAGTTTTCAAATAAATTCTAAAAAATTCTCAAAAATCCTAAATAATCTAACTAGAAAAAAAATGTAAATTAAAGTTTCTGAAACCTTTTAGTTAATTTTATATTAATTTTCAAAGTTTAATAAAAAACCTAAAATCAAATAAAATTAAAAATTAAAGTTTTTGAAAACTTTTTTATATGTAAACCTCAAAAATACAAATTAAAACCTAAAAACTATTTTTTTGAATTTTTTAATTACTGTTTAATATTTTTAAATGACTTTCTAAAAATAAAACTAAAAATAATCCTAAAAATTAATTAAATAAAAGGAAAAATAAAACTTTTAGACAGAAAAATCTAAAAACCTAGTCAAAACCTAGGAAAAATGGAAAAAGTCAAAAAAACTTAATAAATAAGCTGAAAAGAATAAAATAAGCCACGGCTTATTTATTTAAGCCCAAACCAAAACGTACTTAAATACAATTCAAAACCAATCCTATCAGTCAAAGTCCCTAGGGCGCAGATGGTTAGCACGTTGGTTTGTGAGAGGAGTGGCGCAGGTTCGAGTCCTGGCCACGTCCTTTTTGATGTTTATATTTTTTTTTTTAGCTTTTAAAAAACCTGATCCAGTAACCTTTGTAAGCTATAAAAACACAAACCTAATCCAAACTTACCCAAGATTAAGTCAATTAAGAACACAAAAGTGACCAGTTCTGATGGCTTTTCTGATGAACAAGTGAGAAGTTCCTCACTTGTACATGAACCAAGAGGAGCTTGGTTGGTACTTGTTTGGTGATGATTTTGGATGACAAAGGCACCCCTACACTCTTTCTGAGTGTAGGGAGTCAAATCACACAGAAAACAAACAAAATCCTAACACTTTGCACACACAATCAAAGCACAAACATGCACATCAAGTTTCTGTGAACTTTAAGCTAGGTCTGTGGACTTATATGCATATTACAAGCACCCTAGTGACTTTCAAACAACCAAACTTTGCACACACAATCACCAAATGGTACACAATCAATAGCAATAACTCAATAAACCTAATTCTAAACAGTTTGCAAGATTCAACCACAAAAATCTAGGAAAAAGAAGGCAAAAAGTGACTATGCAGATTTGAGCTTACTTTTTCTTTTTAAACACACAAATCAGCTTTCAATTTGCACCAAATGATAACACAACTAGCAAACAACCTTTCTCAACCTTTTTCAACTGCTCTAACACGTTTTCAAAGCTCAAATCAAATCAAATACCCTGCTAAAACTCATATCCAAACACCACTTTAAAGTTCTTTTCCAACTTTTTTCAAATCAAATCTGTCTAACACCTATTCAAACTGACCCTATGATCTTCTAACATGCATACAATCATATAAAAACTTAAATCAAACAACTTAAACACACAATCAACACTTAGCATGCAAAATCACCAACACATCACTTTTTCTGAAATTTTAAAAAGGAAAAGAATTTTTTACCTAAGAACCCTACATCCAGGGTTCTTTGTGACAGCTTTGTCACCTCCCTATACACTGGGGTGTATGCAGATCAATAATCAACAATCCTTCAACCTGAAAAATCAAAAACAAAAGAAAAACAAGAACAAGGTATATATTCTGATATACTTTTCTTTCCTTAAAAACTTTCACAAAACCTTCCACAAACTCTTAAAAACTTAACACCACGTTTCAAAAACTTTTTCACTTTCAGAAAATTTAAGTTCTCAGTCCACTTTCACTTTCCAAGAACTCCACTTTCTGAAAACAGAAAGCTTTTAAAACTTTTTTGAAAACTTGAATCAAACACAAATTTTCACAAATTTAAAATGGAACTCAGTCTCATAGCCTTAACACAACACACAAACTTTTTATAAATAATTAAAAGGAATTACAATTTATATTAAAAATACCAAACTTTAATTTTATAAAAAAGGAATTACAAGGTTTTGGCTAAAAACTGGAACAAAAGGGCATATACAAACCATATGCTCCTTTTATAGGCTAAATAGAACTATCTAGAACCTATAATAAAATAATAATAAGCTTGAAACCCTAATACTGGAAATCTCAAAAATACCCCTTTCTTCTTGACGAATCTTGGTCAAAAGTCTTGGCCATGTGATATGACAGCTGTGGAGATGATTGTGGACGTTGGATGATCCTTGGGGACAAAGGAGTTGCATCAAAATCGTTTAAAGTGTCGGGGGTGGGGTTTTGTGTGAAAACGATGGAGCAGGGGAGGCTTGGGGAGGGTCCCACAGACCATGTGACACTGCTGGGTGAGGTGGGTTTTGGTGGGAAAGTGGTTAATCAAACATCTGGACAAAATCAGGGAAAACCCCTTTGTTTTAGGGTCAAATTAATCTGGGTTAGTATTAGGGTTTATGGGTGATTAAGCCAGTGTTTAATCTATTTTTGGTATTAACATTTTTTAAATAAAGTGTTTGGAGGGAAATGGGTAAGTGGTTTGACTGGTTGACTGGGGTTTATTTAATAAACCGGGTTGTGGACGGGTAGGGTTATGGGTTGGTGGGTGGGTAGGGCTGAGGTGGCAAGTTGTGGTTGGTTGTGGGAGTTTGTTGTTTTGACAGTTTGAGTCCCCAAGGTATTCACTTCTTTCCACTTTGTTTTAAATGTCCATCAGCGCCTAGTTAGCCTTTGTCAACTTTTGACAACTTGTCAAAAGTGGCACAATCAATTCCATAACTTTTCCAAAGGGTATTTAATGTATATTCATGATTTTCCAAGGACTGATCTTGTGCCATCTTCAAACATTAAGGATCACACTTGTACATTTGATATGTGGAGGGTCAAATGTGGCAAGTTCTTCAAAGATGAGGGGCCATTTTTGCCAATCTTTAATTCTTCAAGGGTCTTTTTGCAAAATCCAAACTTGGGCCCGGTTCATTGTGCGACTTCGTTTCCCGTGTTCGTTTTTGATTGATTCTTGTGATCTTTTGCCAATTCCACAATATCCGTACCTAAAAATACACAAGTAACAAACACGAGCATATATTTGGCATATTTTATGATATTTAATGCAATTTAAGGCCGTTTTGGACGATGAGACCATGTATAAAAGCAGTCTCATCACTCCCCCATACTAAACCATTGCCGTGCCCTCACGCAATGCTAGAATAAAGTATCAAAGCATCTCCAAAATTTAATTTTATTCACTTTATTGAAATGATAACTAGCTACACTATACTATTACTACTACTTGTGTTTTGGACATAATGTATGATTTTCATCGCAAAATGGGACGTTTAGGTTCATAGAATAAGAACACGTGAATGCTTCGTTAGAAATAATTTCGTCATCCTCGATTTTCACCTTAATTCCATGCCAAGCGTGCAACGAGATCATTGTCATTATAAGTTAGTAATGCTAACACTACTCATATGCCCTAATCACGTACTTATTCTCCCATTATTCCTAAGTTGTATCTCTTATATTTTATTATGTCTTAATGATCACGAGGATACATCATTGACTTATGCGATAATAGAGATTTAGGTCTAAAAATAGAGCCCTAACGGTGTAACTAAGACCATCAAATCAATAACCCCTCCTAATAGACAACGATGTTAAAAAATTAAGTTGACAAGAAGAATCGATAAACACGGTTTTATAACGGTTTTGAACATGAGACTTATTACCAAGACTTTTATACGCCCCCTAACGGAAGGACCTTATTATCTTTGGTTTACCTCCATCTTTTATTCAACTTCGCCATGAAGCTTTTATTATGACTTCGGTCTTGCCTTGCCTTTTATTATCCGCCATCATCGGTGGTTTTATTAGCCAAAGACGTATATCCTCACGCTAAAGCGAATTTTGGATCTTTAAAGCTTCGAAGATTAAGGCTTGATTCACTTTCAATTTTGCATAGATTTTAGGCCTTGTGGGGCTTCAAATTGTTTGCTAGATTTAGGTGAGCACTTGAAATCTTATTATTGGGTGAAGCTTTCGATTATTCGGGTTGCCAATACTTCAAAACTGTGACGCTGGCGATACCTTAATGTCTTCCCAATTTAATTACACGGAAGCTACTAGAAAAGACTAGAAACCCAACAATCAAAACTAAACCGCTAAGTCAATATTTATTAAGCAAAAAATATATTTACGAGCGAATGGAGAATAAGCAAACAACGAGAACACATGAGTTTTTGAAAGAATACGAGTACTCTACGTTTAGCATAGTAACTTATAATTAACTCTATCATTTCTCGTCCTCATTTAAGAGACTTAGCCTAATGTATAGTTAAGGAACCAAAGCTAAGTGCTCAACACGCACGGTCGAGTCAAAAATTACTCTTATTCTCGCCATCGGAAAATCTACATTCGTGTCTTCAAACACTTATGAAACATGAGAAAAATTTAAAATTTGGCCATTTTTAGCCTTATTTTGCAAGAAAACGATAAACAAAATGATAAACTTTGGAAAGCGTGAAGGTTTGGCAAGGCAAGTATCTATTCACCCCCCCATACTAAAGTTAAACATTGTCCTCAATGTTTCGAGTCTAGGGGTACAAAACACCCCCATACTAGAGACGTAGTCGAATGCCTAATCTAGCATGGAAAGGGTGTAACCATTAAGTAATAGCCGTTTATGAAGTGTGCTAAAAACCTAAGGTTAGAACATAAAAGGATATATCATATGGATATTGGGAATGGCCTCCAAAGCAAAAGATCGAGTGCTCCCATGAAACGAACACGAGAGGCTCCAATCGTGAAGATGATGATCTAAAAGACACAATGCACAAACAACCACGGAACAAAGGTTGGAGGGGCACAAATCCCCTCTCATTAAACTAATTAGAAAGCAATAATATGTACATGGATAAGCATGGGTCTCCCCCACGAGGCACCTTGTTTTTGATAACCGAGTCAAAAGCTCGACTCGAATCCCCATAAATGTGATCATTTAGGGATAATCATGGTTTGGTCAATTTTTGGTGGGGCTTACATGATAAACAAGGCCCAAAAGTACGTGGAGTACTTTAAAAATCCGATAAACGTATACCGGGGTCAAAGATAGCGTCCTCGTTTTCGGATGAAAGACGAGACAACACAACTCCAACACAAATCCCAATGGGATAGAAGAAAATAGGAGAGAAGAAATAGAAGGGTGGGACAATGGGAAAGGCAAAACATTGAGCTACTCGAGGTAGACTCGCACCAATCAAATGAAAAGATTTTCCATTTATTGCATCGGTGGAAGACCGAGATTTCCTTATAAAAGCAATTCCAGGATCAAATATCTCGTCCTCGGTGGAGAAAGGGAAGGGAACATAAGGGGCTTCCCCCACACTAGGTCCACACAAAGCATCGTCAAAAGGAGAAGACGAGCTTGTAGTACTCAAGACACGCGGTGATGACGGAGTTAGAATTGTAGAAAAATCTTTTAAATTCAATTCAAAATCTTTTCCTTTTTCATCTTTTAAACTATCCTTGTGAAAACCCGATTTAATTATGTCAAAAATATTTGGTGTATCTAAAACAATGTTAGTCACACTAAAAATTCTCACATTTTGAAATCTTTTTGGTTTAGGTGGTGGCAAGTTTTCAAATCTTTTGTCAACAAAGAAAACCTCCCCATCGGGATCAACGTATTCATCATCCGAAGAATCACTCGAGATTGGAATCATAGGCTTAACACTCTTAACCTCCATCGGCGGAGGGGACGGAACTTCATTTTTATCAACTCCTAAAACTCTATTTGAAATCTTTTGACAAATGTTTTTGATGGGATTGACATTGTACAAAGATGTGATCGAATAAACATGAGAAAGAGTGGAGGTTTGGGTTGCATTAATGACGAGTTCTTCCTCATTGAAACGAAGAGTGATTTTTCTTGCATGCACATCAATAAGTGCTCTCGAGGTATCCAAAAAAGATCGACCTAAAATTAACGGAACTTTAGGATCGATAGGAATATCAACAACTATGAAGTCCACGGGATAATAGAATTTCCCAACTTTCACAAAGATGTCCTCGGCAACTCCACAAGCTAGAATCGTAGAATGATCGGCCATTTCGATTGACATTCTTGAAGGAGTGAGATTTGGAAGATTGAGTGATTTAAAAATCTCGAGAGGCATCAAATTAATACTAGCACCAAGATCGGCCAAGGCGTAGCATTCTTCCATGTCTTGGATAGCACATGGGATTAAAAACTTTCCAGGATCATCGACTTTTTGAGGTATGCGGCTTAGAAAAACCGAAGAACAACTAGATGATTTTTGCAATTTCTCTTTGTTATTCAACATACTTTTGAAGTTCGCGGCAAATCGAGGCATCATGACTAAGGCGTCGGCAAAACTTATATTAAAATGCAAGTCACGAAACATTTTCATAAAGAGTTCAAATTGATAATTATTTCGTTCTTGTGCCTTTTCCTTGTCTCGTCTTGATGGGTAGGGTAAAGGTGGTGAAGGTGGTGTGGGTTGGGGCAAATTAGGCATAGGCATCGGCCTTGGAATCTCGGGTTCCATGATGGGTATTGGTTCAACCGTAGGTGTGGTTTGAGTGGTACTTCGTGGGCTTGAGATGTGCTCCTTTTCAACCACAACCTCGGGTTCTTTCTCTTTTTCCTTCTCCATAGAAGTACTTGGACGAGAAATGGGTTCTTTGAAAGTTTTACCACTACGTGTGGTAATAACCTTCAATTCTCCTTTCGGGTTCACGATGGTATCACTAGGAAGACCACCCGAAGAAGAGGGCTTACACATGATAGCTTCAAACATCTTAGCCATACGGTCTTCAAACTTAGATTGCCTAGCATCCGCTTTTAACAACTCTTGCTTAATCTCATGTTGTCCTTGCTCCATTTTTTGTTGATTTTGTTGGAGTCGTGTGACATTTCCTTCCATTTTATTAGCATGAGTTTTAAGTTCATTAGCAAGTTCGGTTTTAAGCTCGTTTTTCAACTCGGACCTTAAGCTAATCATCTCACGTTGCATATTGTCAAACTTAGCATCATTAGCCTTAGCATAATCTAAAAATTCTCCTTGCAAATTTTTAGTGTGAGCATTTTGAAAACCTTGAGTAGGAGTTTGAAAATCACGGTTTTGGTTTTGGTTTGAAATTTTCCCATTACCACTTTGATAATTACCCTTGTTATAATTCCTTTGATTTCCTTGGTAATTTCCACCTTGATTGTTGTTTCGATAGTTATTAGCATTTTGATTTTGTGGAGCTTGATTTTGGCGGGAACCTTGACCGATTTGGTTATAAGTTCCCGTGGCTACATAAGCATTCGAAGTGTTACCATCCGCGGTAATGCACTCGGAAAAATCATGAGCTCCACCACATGAAATACAACTCTTAGCAACCGCTTTAACCGAAGCGGTGTTTGAAGCTTCTTGAGCTTTCCAATGAGACATAAGAGTCGAAAACCTATCGAAAAACCGATTCTCCTCATTTGCTTCATCTTGCAAGGCATTAATGGAACGAGATGATGACGAGCCCAAATTGGCAACACTCGGTGTGTTACGAGGGCTATAGACCTTAGACCTATTTTCTATGATTTTCAAAGCCTCATTGGTCGTTTTGCACAAAAAATTACCACCCGCGGCGGCATTTAAATAATCTCGTTCATGTTCATTAAGCCCATTATAAAAAGTGTCAATTTGATGCAATTCGGAAAAATCATGGTGTGGACATTCATGTAACATTTCTTTAAACCTTTCCCAGGCCATTGAAAAACTTTCATTTGGTCTTTGTGTAAAACGTGAAATCTCGTTTTTCAAATGTGTTGTCTTAGATGGTGGAAAAAATTGATTCACAAATTTAGACACGAGATCGGCCCATGTCAAAATCGAATTCGGCGGTTCTTTCTCAAGCCATATCTTGGCGGGTCCATCTAACGAGTAAGGAAACAACATCATCTTAATGGCATCGTGTGGTACATCCTTAAACTTGCTTGTCGCGGTGAGACGATTAAATTGCCTAATGTGATAATGTGGGTTGTCTTTTTCATGACCGCGAAACTTGTTTGCTTGAAGCATAGACATTAAACCCGTCTTGATCTCAAAGTTATCCGCAAGGATGGCGGGAATCACAATGGCCTCTCCAAAACCCTCGGTGGGTGCTTGAAGCAACTCCATCATAGTACGATTAGCCATGCTAGCTTCTTGTTCTACAATAGGTTCCTCACTTGGAGACTCCTCACTAGAATGAGCTTTAGTAGGAGTTTTGTTCTTGCGTCTACGTGCATGTTTTGCTTGATTACGAGTGAGCATAAACGTCACGTACAACGAGAAGGCGAGCAAAGAAGATTCTTTTTGGTATTTTGTGTTTTTTCAATTTTTTTGTGGTTTTTGATTGTATTAACCTTTTTGGAAATTGGTGAATGTATTAAGTAGACAATGAGTCCACAAATCTCCTCACTAATCAAATCTCTTGATTAAAAAGGCCTCAAGGAATGAAAATGATCACGTGGAGTGAACGCCTTCGATGACTTTAGAACGATGGTGGAACACCAAATCGTTCAAGAGGGTTTAATCAAATGGAAACCAAGAAAATATATATGATATGTAGTAATACTTTGGGCGGCAAAACCCTCGATTCACTCTCAAAATCAAATACGCACAAGCAAGCGGAGGAAACGAGGCGGCGCGAAGCACTTAAGAGCCTTTTTCCTTTAGGTTGTGAAATACAACCGCCTTATACCCACCTTATAGTTTGTATTATCAAGATTAAGCTTCACGAAAGTATTTATCTATTTTTGCCTTTTTCTTTGGTTTGAGATTCGAATACAATGATCGAGTGATGAAATCCCGAATCAAGGTTGTGATTGCTCACGTATTTGGAGTACTTGTGTATTTATTGTTCTACGTATACAATATAATAATAGTATTCACACAAAATCGAAAAACGATAATACGTATTAATAGAGTGCTATTAATACAATTACTATTATGGCTAATATAGAAAAACAACAATGTTCAATCAAAACACAACACGCCTCCCCGGCAGCGGCGCCAAAATGATAATTGTAAAATCACACTTGTTTAGGAAAACAAGGCAATAATATAGGGTAAGCACGACGATTTAGGAAAACCGTGTGTAAATGACCCTAAAGGTGAGTTCGTTCTCGAGGAGGCACGTGTGTTGTGTAATGAATGATTGAATTATGTTTTTGATTATTAATGAGAAGAAAAGAAGAGAAAATGACGAAGACGAAAATAAAATAGAAAAATAAGGCAAAAACACTACTAGAAAGTTACGACGTAGAACGTAAAAAGCACAAAATTTAAAATTTTAATCTAAAAATTCCTAAAAATTACTAAAAATCCACAATAAAATTCTAAGAGTTTACAAAAAATCCAAACTTGCCAAAACCTTTTAATTAATTTAATAATGACTTTTTAATGCTAATTAAAGCCCTAAAAATCACTTTTAAATATTAAAAAGCCCTAAACAAGATTTAATAGTTTGTAAACCTCAAAAATGAACTAAGTAAGCTAAAAACTATTTTAAAAAATTTTAAAACCAAATTAAACTATTTTAAACTCCTAAAAACTATTAAAATCTATTAAATCTTAAATTAATTCTAAAAATTAATTGAAAAGCCTAAAGATTATTCTACAAATGGGAAAAGTCCTAATTAATGATAAAGAACCTAGGAAAAATGAAAAAGAAATAAAAATAAAACTTTGACTTTTAATGAATAAAATAATATTAAAATATTCTTAAAAATAAAAAGTTTTCAAATAAATTCTAAAAAATTCTCAAAAATCCTAAATAATCTAACTAGAAAGAAAATGTAAATTAAAGTTTCTGAAACCTTTTAGTTAATTTTATATTAATTTTCAAAGTTTAATAAAAAACCTAAAATCAAATAAAATTAAAAATTAAAGTTTTTGAAAACTTTTTTATATGTAAACCTCAAAAATACAAATTAAAACCTAAAAACTATTTTTTTGAATTTTTTAATTACTGTTTAATATTTTTAAATGACTTTCTAAAAATAAAACTAAAAATAATCCTAAAAATTAATTAAATAAAAGGAAAAATAAACTTTTAGACAGAAAAATCTAAAAACCTAGTCAAAACCTAGGAAAAATGGAAAAAGTCAAAAAAACTTAATAAATAAGCTGAAAAGAATAAAATAAGCCACGGCTTATTTATTTAAGCCCAAACCAAAACGTACTTAAATACAATTCAAAACCAATCCTATCAGTCAAAGTCCCTAGGGCGCAGATGGTTAGCACGTTGGTTTGTGAGAGGAGTGGCGCAGGTTCGAGTCCTGGCCACGTCCTTTTTGATGTTTATATTTTTTTTTTAGCTTTTAAAAAACCTGATCCAGTAACCTTTGTAAGCTATAAAAACACAAACCTAATCCAAACTTACCCAAGATTAAGTCAATTAAGAACACAAAAGTGACCAGTTCTGATGGCTTTTCTGATGAACAAGTGAGAAGTTCCTCACTTGTACATGAACCAAGAGGAGCTTGGTTGGTACTTGTTTGGTGATGATTTTGGATGACAAAGGCACCCCTACACTCTTTCTGAGTGTAGGGAGTCAAATCACACAGAAAACAAACAAAATCCTAACACTTTGCACACACAATCAAAGCACAAACATGCACATCAAGTTTCTGTGAACTTTAAGCTAGGTCTGTGGACTTATATGCATATTACAAGCACCCTAGTGACTTTCAAACAACCAAACTTTGCACACACAATCACCAAATGGTACACAATCAATAGCAATAACTCAATAAACCTAATTCTAAACAGTTTGCAAGATTCAACCACAAAAATCTAGGAAAAAGAAGGCAAAAAGTGACTATGCAGATTTGAGCTTACTTTTTCTTTTTAAACACACAAATCAGCTTTCAATTTGCACCAAATGATAACACAACTAGCAAACAACCTTTCTCAACCTTTTTCAACTGCTCTAACACGTTTTCAAAGCTCAAATCAAATCAAATACCCTGCTAAAACTCATATCCAAACACCACTTTAAAGTTCTTTTCCAACTTTTTTCAAATCAAATCTGTCTAACACCTATTCAAACTGACCCTATGATCTTCTAACATGCATACAATCATATAAAAACTTAAATCAAACAACTTAAACACACAATCAACACTTAGCATGCAAAATCACCAACACATCACTTTTTCTGAAATTTTAAAAAGGAAAAGAATTTTTTACCTAAGAACCCTACATCCAGGGTTCTTTGTGACAGCTTTGTCACCTCCCTATACACTGGGGTGTATGCAGATCAATAATCAACAATCCTTCAACCTGAAAAATCAAAAACAAAAGAAAAACAAGAACAAGGTATATATTCTGATATACTTTTCTTTCCTTAAAAACTTTCACAAAACCTTCCACAAACTCTTAAAAACTTAACACCACGTTTCAAAAACTTTTTCACTTTCAGAAAATTTAAGTTCTCAGTCCACTTTCACTTTCCAAGAACTCCACTTTCTGAAAACAGAAAGCTTTTAAAACTTTTTTGAAAACTTGAATCAAACACAAATTTTCACAAATTTAAAATGGAACTCAGTCTCATAGCCTTAACACAACACACAAACTTTTTATAAATAATTAAAAGGAAATACAATTTATATTAAAAATACCAAACTTTAATTTTATAAAAAAGGAATTACAAGGTTTTGGCTAAAAACTGGAACAAAAGGGCATATACAAACCATATGCTCCTTTTATAGGCTAAATAGAACTATCTAGAACCTATAATAAAATAATAATAAGCTTGAAACCCTAATACTGGAAATCTCAAAAATGCCCCTTTCTTCTTGACGAATCTTGGTCAAAAGTCTTGGCCATGTGATATGACAACTGTGGAGATGATTGTGGACGTTGGATGATCCTTGGGGACAAAGGAGTTGCATCAAAATCGTTTAAATTGTCGGGGGTGGGGTTTTGTGTGAAAACGATGGAGCAGGGGAGGCTTGGGGAGGGTCCCACAGACCATGTGACACTGTTGGGTGAGGTGGGTTTTGGTGGGAAAGTGGTTAATCAAACATCTGGACAAAATCAGGGAAAACCCCTTTGTTTTAGGGTCAAATTAATCTGGGTTAGTGTTAGGGTTTATGGGTGATTAAGCCAGTGTTTAATCTATTTTTGGTATTAACATTTTTTAAATAAAGTGTTTGGAGGGAAATGGGTAAGTGGTTTGACTGGTTGACTGGGGTTTATTTAATAAACCGGGTTGTGGACGGGTAGGGTTATGGGTTGGTGGGTGGGTAGGGCTGAGGTGGCAAGTTGTGGTTGGTTGTGGGAGTTTGTTGTTTTGACAGTTTGAGTCCCCAAGGTATTCACTTCTTTCCACTTTGTTTTAAATGTCCATCAGCGCCTAGTTAGCCTTTGTCAACTTTTGACAACTTGTCAAAAGTGGCACAATCAATTCCATAACTTTTCCAAAGGGTATTTAATGTATATTCATGATTTTCCAAGGACTGATCTTGTGCAATCTTCAAACATTAAGGATCACACTTGTACATTTGATATGTGGAGGGTCAAATGTGGCTAGTTCTTCAAAGATGAGGGGCCATTTTTGCCAATCTTTAATTCTTCAAGGGTCTTTTTGCAAAATCCAAACTTGGGCCCGGTTCATTGTGCGACTTCGTTTCCCGTGTTCGTTTTTGATTGATTCTTGTGATCTTTTGCCAATTCCACAATATCCGTACCTAAAAATACACAAGTAACAAACACGAGCATATATTTGGCATATTTTATGATATTTAATGCAATTTAAGGCCGTTTTGGACGATGAGACCATGTATAAAAGCAGTCTCATCAAAGCTATTCGACTATTCCTCGCTTATGCAGCCCATATGAATATGATCGTCTATCAGATGGATGTGAAGACGGCATTTCTTAATGGTGAACTCAAGGAAGAGGTCTATGTTCAACAACCGGATGGTTTTATGAATCCTAATTATCCTAATCATGTGTAAAAGCTTAAGAAGGCTCTCTATGGGTTGAAGCAAGCTCCTCGCGCATGGTATGATCTTTTGTTACAATTCCTCATTACGCAAGGCTTCGCTAAAGGCAAGGTGGATCCCACGCTATTCATTCAGAAACGAGGTAAAGATATGATTGTGCTACAAATATATGTTGATGATATTATATTTGCAGCCTCGACCCAAACCTTATCGGATGAGTTTCGGACACTCATGTCTTCCAAGTTTAAGATGTCAATGATGGGCAAGGTATCATTCTTCTTAGGTCTTCAGATATCTCAGAGTCCCAGAGGCATATTTATCAATCAATCCAAGTATGCCCTTGAATCGCTAAAGAAGTATAAGATGGAATCTTGCGACCCCGTGGATACTCCAATGGTGGACCGAACTAAGCTTGATGCAGATCCACATGGAGTTGCCGTTGATCCGACACTTTATCGTGGAATGATCGGTACTCTTCTGTATATCACAACTAGTCGACCTGATCTTCAGTTTGCTATATATATGTGTGCTCGGTATCAAACTCGACCTACTGAGTTACACTTGGCCACTATGAAACGTATCTTTCGATATCTTAAAGGAACCATTAATCGGGGACTTTGGTATTCGAAGGAATCTTCGATTGCACTAACGGCATATGCAGATGCGGATCATGCGGGTTGTCAAGATATAACGCGTAGCACGAGTGGAACTTTGCAACTACTAGGAGATCGACTAATCAGTTGGGCATCAAAAAGGCAGAAAAGTGCTGCAAATTCAAGTACGGAAGCAGAATACATAGCTATGTCCGGTTGCTGTGCTCAAATTCTTTGGATGAGATCGCAATTAACCGACTATGGTCTAGGTTTCAACAAAATTCCAATGTACTGTGACAACAAGAGTGCAATTGCCTTATGCTGCAACAATGTTCAATTCTCCCGGTCGAAGCACATTGACATTCGTTACCACTTCATCAAGGAGCAAGTGGAAAATGGAGTAATCGAGCTTTACTTTGTCCGATCTGAGTATCAATTGGCGGATATTTTCACGAAGGCTTTAGATCGCGCTTGAATTGAATTTTTGGCCGACAAGCTAGGAATGAGAACTTTCTCGCCTGAGACTCTAAAGGAACTGGCAGATGAAGCGAAAGAATAGTGGTGGTAAAACTATTCTCCGTATCCTTGGTGATCATTTGTATATATTGTTTATATTTTTTTTCCACAAAAGAAAAATACAAAAATATAAAACCATATAAAAACCATAAAAATTGAAAAATCTAGAAAAATCCAAAAATATTTTTACTTTATTTTTCTAAGGCATGTCTTTTGGTACGATAATATTTACGGCCTTAGAAACGTCGATTAATATTGACACGGCGCCATAAATAGAGTTCGTACAAAAGTTGTAAATATTTCATAAAACATGCCCTTATGGCTTGTTGTTATTTCAGACTACAACCCGGTTTTCACATTAAAGTCAAGTATTTCTTATGAAAGCTTTGGCTCTCAACGGGAATTAATTTTCTCGGGCAAGGTTTACTTTAAAACCTTGTAAGGGATCAAGTTTACTTTATAACTTGGTCTAACACAAATCTATGTACGCTTCAGTGCATTTATTTGTTAAAACAAGAGAAGTCTTGTTTTCATGAAGCTATCATCTCTATAACCATAGCAATCTACAATTGGTATCTACATACTCGACGATGCGACTACTCAAACGTCGACTACAGCTCTTTCAATATAACACGGGTCAACAAATGAGGGGGAGCAATTGTCAAGCATTCATAATCTTCGATGCCGAACGTGCCAAGCTCACTAACTGGTGTCAAGACAACAATACCAATCATACATGTGGTGTCAAGAGATGACTTCAGACGTGACGAGGCGACCAACATATGCTGACAAGAACCATTTGATCTTATCATATGATGTTCTCATCAGTCAGGTCCAACCTTGTCAATTCTTTTCTAATATGGTGAATATGTGATCATGTTACAAATTGGTATCATATCTCATATGTTTGATATCATGAAGATAAAATGGAATTGCATTTTTCTTCCCAAAACCTTTGCTAGAACTTCATTAAATCAATTGATATTAAAAACATCGACTGGGTTAATATTTTTAATATGGGGGAGAAAATGTGATTTAATATGGGATATTATCACGAATGGTTTGACTTAATGTGCTGGCTCATCCCGACATATGCGAAATGTTTTCGAATATCATGGCATATGTTAAGGGGGAGCAAAACGGATTTTCATATCAAAATGGATTTTCATGGTGACATTTACTTACCCAAAACCAGTTTATTTCACGACGATGAAGATTGTGGTGACATAAGGATGGTAGGATAGGTTAAGTCCAATGATTCTTCTAGAACCGGAGGAATCTTCCCAAGGACATTCCATAGCTAGAAATAGTAGTCCTTAGGAAAGATGGAGAAAGATTGTGAACGTAGCTGAATGCCGACCAAGTACTTAAGTTAGCAGTGGAACAATCACAACAAGGTGCTAGTTATGACGTATTGGTAAGCATTGAAGGGGTTGAAGAATGAAAAAGAATTGTAAAGATAAAGGGTGTAAAGAAAGAAGCCCTCCTTACAACCTTAGGCAGAAACTGGGTCAATACATATGCTATTGAGATCATTTTTAATGATGCTCAATATTGAAGATAGACATCATGGACCCTGTGATGCAATGCACAACCCATCCTAGCTAACTCATATATCTCTCAAAAGGTTTTGTTTTAATCACACGGATACAACACATTATCTATTGATTTATTCACTCCGAATAAATTGGTATTGAAAAGGTAGCACTCCTCTCCAGCCTCCGATCACTAAAATCCAAAATGCACGATCGAGTCTAGAGCCATTTGAGATCATCAAATATCTCATTAGGACACACTTTCATATTTCCTTGCTTCTTCACACACTGTGAAAAGTAAGAAAGATTTTAGGAGTCCTACGCAAAATCTTCATGATCTTGCCTGAACATCCGAGTAATACGAAAGTATTTACAACGAAGATGGAAATCCTTCTTGAGCGAATATCAAAAAGCTCATGGTAGGTGACTTGTGCGATTCTTTATGAATCAAACTTGTGATAACTGGAAAGCAACAGTGGTTTAATTCTAAATTGAATTTAAACACGTTCCAGGCCTCTACGCAATATCTCAGTGATCTTGCCAGAACACTCAGAGTGATACCTTAGTGTTCACGGTGATGAGTGGAAATCCTTCTAGTGTTAACCTCAAACGGCACTTGGTAGGTAACTTGCAAGATTCAATATGAATCAAGCTCGTGACAACTGGAAAGCAACGATGATGTGATTCTTTAATGAATCAAACTTGTTCCAGGAATCAGAATTGACGGCTTCAATCATGCGGATAATTTTATCCAAATGATTCACTCTTTACGTTCGCAGTCAGCTTTGGACGGTCGAGTAAAGAGAACGGGTTTACCCGCGAAATCTTGTCAATGAGATTTTTAATTAAATCTACCTGCCACAAGTACGATATTTTATATCGTCCAACGGTCTTCACCGACCGGAGGTAAATTGCTACCGAATTAGAATGAAATGTTCAAAGCCATTTCGTTCGTGTCTACTTATGTTGCGCCATTTGAAGACGGTGGCGTTGCGGAATCCGAGAAGAAGTCGTCCCCGCATGCTTATACTTTATGTACTTAATACCTCATCTAATTCAAGAAAGCCTAAAAGTTAAGTCTTCCGCCGTATCGAACTCTGAAGCTTTCAAGAATTACGAAGGTATAAGTATGTGGGACATGGTGTCACGAAGAGGCGAAGATCACAAGTGATGGATGCACGAGATCAAGGCAAAAGATTAATGCTCAAGATTGATATCAATGATCACATCAGCATGTTCACCTGAAAAGAAAAAGAAAAGAAAGACGAAGACTACGAGCTCAAGACAAGCATAGCATGCTAGGTTTATCTTATTATTGTAACTTGGGTAATGCCCTTGTTTGGAGTGACCTCCCTTAGGGGGAGATTGTTCGAAATACGTTTTACCTATTAAGAAGGATCGGTCACTCCAACAATAGTCCATGTAATAGCTCGTAGTTTAGTTACTTATCTTTATTTAACAAACAAACCAAAGCCTAGCCTACAACATGTGTAGGCCGGCCCAAATGTAAGCCCAAGCCCATGACAAGGGCTTGGGTATATAAACCCTCTCCTTAGATGGAGAGGGTGTGTGGTTATTCATTTTACACATAGTTGAAAAGTGTTTTTCTTTCACTTCCTCTCTCTAAGTGTATGTGTTCTCACCATCTCTCTATCTCTTTCTCTCTCTAAAACATAAGCAAGATTTACATATCCAACAGGTTATGCACCCACAAAGAAGGCATACCGAATCTACAACCGTAATTCTCGAAACTATGAATGTTGATTTTGATGAGCTGACAGCAATGGCTTTTGAGCAAAGCAGCTCTAAACCCGCACTTCATGAAATGGGACCCAGTAACATTAGCTCTAGTCTTGTCCCAAACAACCCTACTTCATCATCATTTACACCACCTTTTAGGACTGAATGGGATACGTTGTTTCAACCTTTCTTTGATGAATTCTTTACTCCTCCAAGTATTGTTGCTCCAGAACCTGAGGTAATAGCTCCGGTTACCGAAGTTGTCGCTCCAGCAACCGTTGCACAATCAGATACGTCTACACCTACAATTGGTCAAGATATACCTTCAACAAGTAATTCTCAACCAACACATGTAACAACTACCCATGTCATTCCTATTGATGATGAAGAGGATGAGGATGATGATGATCACGACTTGGAATTTGCTCAAATGCGTGAATTTCCATTCTTTGGTGTACCAATTCCCGACTCTAATCAAGCCGGGTCATCCACCTCAGAGGACGCTCCTACTACGGTCTACTCCAATCCACGGATTCGTGAACATGACAGCAAGTGGACAAAGGATCATCCTATTGATTCGATTATTGGTAACCCTAATCGTTCGGTATCCACACGAAGTCAGTTACAAGAAAATGCAATGTTTTGTCATTTTGATGCTTTTCTCACTGAAGTTGAACCTAAGACATGGCAAGAAGCTTTTACTCAATCCTGTTGGATAGAAGCTATGCAAGAAGAACTTAATGAATTTATACGTCTTGAAGTATGGGAACTTGTCCGATGCCCGGATCAAGTGCAGTTACTCACTTTGAAATGGGTTTACAAGGTGAAACTCGACGAGTTAGGCGAAATATTGAAGAAAAAAGCTCGACTAGTAGCTCGTGGATACAAGCAATTATTGGGCATCGACTTTATGGAATCCTTTGCACCTGTTGCCCGTTTGGAAGCTATTAGACTATTTCTTCCTTATGCAGCCCATATGAATATGATCGTCAATCAGATGGATGTTAAGACGTAATTACTCAATGGTGAAATCAAGGAAGAGGTCTATGTTCAACAGCCGGATGGTTTTGTGAATCCTAAATATCTTAATCATGTGTACAAGCTTAAGAAGGCTCTCTATGGGTTGAAGCAAGCTCCACGCGCATGGTATGATCTATTGTCACAATTCCTCATCACGCAAGGCTTTGCTAAAGGCAAGGTACATCCCACGCTGTTCATTCAGAAACGAGGTAAAGATATGATTATGTTACAAATATATGTTGATGATATTATATTTGCTGCCTCGACCCAAACCTTATCTGATGAGTTTGGGACACTCATGTCTTCCAAGTTTAAGATGTAAATGATGGGTAAAGTATCATTCTTCTTAGGTATTCAGATATCTCAGAGTCCTAGAGGCATCTTTATCAATCAGTCCAAGTATGCCCTTGAATCGCTGAAGAAATATAAGATGGAATCTTGCGACCCCGTGGATACTCCAATGGTGGAACGAACTAAGCTTGATGCAGATCCACATGGAGTTGTCATTGATCTGACACTTTATCGTGGAATGATCGGTACCCTTCTGTATATCACAGCTAGTCGACCTGATCTTCAGTTTGCAATACGTATGTGTTCTCGGTATCAAACTCGGCCTACTGAGTTACACTTAGCTACTGTTAAACGGATCTTTCGGTATATTAAAGGAACCATTAATCGGGGACTTTGGTATTCGAAGGACTCTTTGATTGCACTAATGACATATGCAGATGCGGATCACGCGGGTTGTCAAGATACAAGGCGTAGCACGAGTGGAACTTTGCAATTACTAGGAGATCGACTAATCAGTTGGGCATCAAAAAGGCAGAAAAGCGCTACAATTTCAAGTACAAAAGCAGAATACATAGCTATGTCCGGTTGCTGTGCTTAAATTCTTTGGATGAGATCGCAATTAACCGACTATGGTCTAGGTTTCAAAAAAATTCCGATGTACAGCGACAACAAAAGTGCAATTGCCTTATGCTGCAACAATGTTCAACTAGTGTAATACCCGTGCGTTGCACGGGTCACACGGAGTATTTTCTTTATGATAACCCAATACTGTGATTCCGTGAACAACATATATTATCATCTATCTACATAAATATAAAAAAGATCATAATTTAACCGAGTAAACATGTTAAGTCTTTAACAAAAATGTGTCTAATAAATTTGACTAAATTACTTTGTACTAATTAATTTGTCGCTATTGATATTTAATTGTTTATAAATTTTTAACAAAACAAAAAGTATTTATATTGAGAAATGTCCCTTTTTACCCGGCTAGCCCATTAGTCCTAAAGAGATTTTCACTCTTAAAAATGGAATCAAATGGGTCGATATAGTCAAACGGGTCATAATCCATTAAAATTGAAACATTGTTATTTTATTTTTACAATCCATTTGCTATGCTCATGCTCAACATATACAGACATACAGTGCTTATTTGAATCACTATCAAGGTGACGTAAATCATGGGGTCAGTATACTCTATATAGCAAGTAGAAAAGTGCATAATGTGTAAAGTATGTAGTTGCTAACAAATGGAACATAATTTATAGAGGTGGCAAAATGGGCGGGCGGGCGGGCACGGGCGGCGGGCTAAACGGGCAACGGGCTAAACGGGCGGCGGGCTAAACGGGCGCGGGCTAAACGGGCTGGCTAAATGGGCGCAAGCTAAAAAAGAAAAAAAACATATAAAAACCTACAAATAAAAAATAAAAATACTTGTTTGAAAGCCGGGATAAAAAATTTAATAAAAAATATTCATCGAGTATACTAATTTGTATTTTACAAGTGCGCTCGTTAAGCCCATTTAGTTTCTTACATATGCGCCCGTTTAGCCCATTCATTATAGGGCAAAAAGTGCCCCATCCTTTTTTGAAAATGGGCAAAAAATGCTCATATATATCAAAATGGGCAAAATTTGTCACCTCTAATAATTTATATTCTGTTAACTAATAAGGTGAGTGGGGTCTGTTGCTGAGAAAATACTCTCGTTTGTTTCATAATCAAATGGAAGACTTACGAACGGATACATAAGAGTCGTCAACGGAGATTATTGCATGACTAATATATGATCCATATTATTGTAGAACCAAACACCCTATGTTTTGAAATTTTTTTATTGCAGAATTAAAACAACTTATATTTATACCTATTTTATTGCATAACCAAACAACCTATGTTTTACCCATTTTTAAAGTGAAACTTTATTGCCATGGTAACAATTAATAACATATACTTACAGAACCCAATAACATATGTTATATGTATGACCCATTTTATATACAGAAAATAACGTACATACATCTTTTTTATAAAGTTCTCGATTGAATATCACATCATCCTAGCATTTAGTTATAACTTGAGAAAATGAACTGCATATTTCAAAACGTTAGCTAACTAAAATAGTATGAAACTAGCTTCTCTTCATTGTTGGCTTTATCCAAATAGTATGAAACTAACTTCCATTCATTTACGTAACTCACTCTAACATTTATAGTTATACATGCATGACTTGCGGCAGAAAACAAAGATGTATCCAAATAATACCATACAAACTTGTGCATGCATGTAAAATAACGCTCTAACTTAGTATTACAAAATATTTTGTGAATTGATGCTTTAACTCAACAAATCATATAATAATATATGATTTATTATCACAAAATGTAATCTTTTATCTATGCTATATATAAAGTATGTTATAGTGTTTTTTTAAAACCTAAAAATTTGGAAATTTGGAAAAATGAAAT
The DNA here is from genome assembly GCA_025667525.1 of Glebionis coronaria. Lineage (NCBI taxonomy): Eukaryota > Viridiplantae > Streptophyta > Magnoliopsida > Asterales > Asteraceae > Glebionis > Glebionis coronaria. Next base: position 535,805,620 of record CM046881.1, on the reverse strand, counting down.
ATTATAACAAAATTTACTATTAATTTTAACTATATATTTTAATCTTTAATTTTCAACATTTATCATTTTATTGCCAAAAATATTTTATTGCAATGATTAAAAATTGAACCTTTAAGTGGTTCATTAAGGGTCACACCAAACCACAAATACACAAGTTTAATTAGTTGTCTTCGTCCTGTTTTAAATAATGTTAAATAATAATAAGTATAATTAACTCAATTTTAAACTATTTACTATTACCGAGACTTATGTTAAAGTATGATATACATTTTTTGAATTAAGATCATTTTATGTCGCATGATATATATGTTTTGAACTTGTTCATTTGTCTTTTTAAGTTTATTAGAGTGAGTTACGTAAATGAATGGAAGTTAGTTTCATACTATTTGGATAAAGCCAACAATGAAGGGATGTTAGTTTCATACTATTTTAGTTAGCTAACATTTTGAAATATGCACTTCATTTTCTCAAGTTATAACTACATGCTACAAATCAGGACAAAATCTATTTTATACGGTTTAGATTTATTTTGATGTCAATCGAATGGCTAAGAACTGATGACACGTCATCTTTTTTTCTCTCTGCTCCGTCGGCAATAGAAAAGAAAATTCGCTCGGTCGAAGAATATTGACATTCGCTACCACTTTATCAAGGAGCAAGTGGAAAATGGAGTAATAGAGCTTTACTTTGTCCGATCTGAGTATCAATTGGCGGATATTTTCACGAAGGCTTTAGATCGTGCTCGAATGGAATTTCTGGCCGACAAGCTAGGATTGAAAACTTTCTCGCCCGAAACTCTTAAGGAATTGGCAGATGAAGCGAAAGAATAGTGGTGGTAAACTATTCTCCGTATCCTTGGTGATCATCTGTATATATTGTTTATATTTTTATCCACAAAAGAAAAATACAAAAATATAAAACCATATAAAACTATAAAAAAAATTTGAAAAATTCATAAAAATCCAAAGATATTTTTACTTTATTTTTCAAAGACATGTCTTTTGGTACGATAATATTTACGGCCTTAGAAATGTCGATTAATATTAACACGGCGCCATAAATAGAGTTCGGACAAAAGTATTAAATATTTCATAAAACATGCACTCATGGCTTGTAGTTATTTCAGACTGCAACCCGGTTTTCACATTAAAGTCAAGTATTTCTTATGAAAGATTTGGCTCACAACGGGAATTAATTTTCTCGGGCAAGGTTTACTTTAAAACCTTGTAAGGGATCAAGTTTACTTTATAACTTGGTCTGACCCAAAACTATGTACGCTTCAATGCATTTATTTGTTAAAACAAGAGAAGTCATGTTTTTATGAAGTTATCATCTCTACAACCATAGCTATCTACAATTGGTATCTACATACTCGACGATGCGACTACTCAAACGACGACTACAGCTCTTTCAATAGAACACAGGTCAACATTTGAGGGGGAGAAATTGTCAAGCATTCAAAACCTTCAATGCCGAACGTGCCAAATTCACAAATTGGTGTCAAGACAACAATACCAATCGTACATGTGGTGTCAAGAGATGACTTCAGACGTGACGAGGCGACCAACATTCGTGAACAAGAACTATTTGATCTTATCATATGATGTTCTCATCAATCAGGTCCAACCTTGTCAATTCATTCTTATATGGTGAATATGTGATCATGTTACAAATCGGTATCATTTCTCACTAATTGGTCTCATGAAGATTAAATGGACTTGCATTTTTCTTCCCAAAACTTTTCTTAAAACTTTATTAAATCAATTGATATTAAAAACATCGATTGGGTTAATATTTTTAATATGGGGGAGAAAATGTGATTTAATAGGGGAAATTATCACAAATGGTTTGACTTAATGTGATAGCTCATCCCCACATGTGCGAAATGTTTTCGAATATCGTGGCATATGTTAAGGGGGAGCAAAACAGATTTGCACATCAAATTTATTTCATGGTGATTTTTACTTACCCACAACCCATTTATTTCACGACGATAAAGATTGTGGTGACATAAGGATGGTAGGATAGGTTAAGTCCAATGATTCTTCCAAAACCGGAGGAATCTTCCCAAGGACATTCCCTAGCTAGAAATAGTAGTCCTTAGGAAAGATGGAGAAAGATTGTGAACGTAGCTGAATGCCGACCAAGTACTTAAGTTAGCACTGGAACAATCACAACAAGGTGCTAGTTATGACGTATTGGTAAGTATTGAAGGGGTTGAAGAATGAAAAAGAATTGTAAAGATAAAGGGTCTAAAGAAAGAAGTCATCCTGACACCCTTAGGCAGAAACTGGGTCAACACATATGCTATTGAGATCATTTTAATGATGCTCAATATTGAAGATAGATATCATGGACCCAATGATGCAATGCACAACCCATCCCAGCTAACTCAGATATCTCTCAAAAGGTATTTGTTTTATTCACATGGAGACAACGCATTAACTATCGATTTATTTACTCTGAGTAAATTGGTATTGAAATGGTGGCACTCCTCTACAGCCTTCGATCACTAAAATCCAAAATGTACGATAGAGTCTAGAGCCATTTGAGATCATCAAATATCTCATTGGGACACACTTCCATATTTCCTTGCTTCTTCACACTCTGTGAAAAGTAAGAAAGATATTAAGAGTCCTACACAAATCTTCATGATCTTGCCTGAACATCCGAGTAATACGCAAGTATTTACAATGAAGATGGAAATCCTTCTTGAGCGAACATTCAAAAGCTCATGGTAGGTGACTTGTGAGATTCTTTATGAATCAAGCTTGTGATAACTGGAAAGAAACAGTGGTTTAATTCTTAACTGAACATAAACACGTTCGAGGCCTCTACGCAATATCTTAGTGGTCTTTCCAGAACACTCAGAGTGACATTCCATAGTGTTCACAGTGATGAGTGGAAATCCTTCTAGTGTTAACCTCAAATAGCACTTGGTAGGTAAGTTGCAAGATTCTATACGAATCAAGCTCGTGACAACTGGAAAGCAACGATGGTGCGATTCTTTAATGAATCAAACTTGTTCCAGGAATCGAAATTGACGGCTTCAATCATGCGGATAATTTTATTCAAATGATTCACTCTTTACGTTCGCAGTCAGCTTTGGACGGTCGAGTAAAGAGAACGGGTTTACCCGCGAAATCTTGTCAAGGAGGTTCTTAATTGAAACTACCTGCCACAAGTACGATATTTTATATCGTCCAACGGTCTTCACCGACCGGAGGTAAAATTCTACCGATTTAGAATGAAATATTCAAAGCCATTTCGTTTGTGTCTACTTATGTTACGGCATTTGAAGACGGTGGCATTGCGGAATCCAAGAAGAAGTCGTCCCCGCATGCTTATACTTTATGCACTTAATACTTCATCTAATTCTAGAAAGCCTAAAAGTCAAGTCTTCTGCTGTATCGAACTCTGACGCTTTCAAGAATTACGAAGGTATAAGTATGTGGGACATGAAGTCACGAAGAGGCGAAGATCACAAATGATGGATGCACAAGATCAAGGCAAGAGATTAATGCTCAAGATTGATATCAAAGATCACATCAGAATGTTCACCAGAAAAGAAAGACGAAGACTACGAGCTCAAGACAAGCATAGTATGCTAGGTTTATTTTATTATTGTAACTCGGGTAACGCCCTTGTTTGGAGTGACCTCCCTTAGGGGGAGATTGTTTGAAATACGTTTATACGTATTTAGGAAGATTCGGTCACTCCGACAATATATTAAGTAGTAGCTCGTAGTCTAGATATCTTTATATTAACTAACAAGGAAAGGCCCGGTCCATGTGTTGTACAACCGGCCCAATATTGTAAGCCCGGGCCCATCTTATGGGCTTGGTATATAAACCCTCTCCTTAGATGGAGAGGGTGTGGTTTCATTTTCAATTACACATAGTTCTTTCATTTCTCTATCTAGAAGTGTGTGAAATCCACCAAGTTTCTATCTCTTTCTCTCTCTAAAACATAAGCTAGATTTACAATATCCTATAATAAGTTATCTTTAAAGATACACTTTCCTTTATTTGAAGTTCGAGTTACAGTCTGACATTTAACTGTAAGTCGTTTATATGAGCTTAAAAACTTTGAATGTTTTTAAGGAAAGCTCATGACCGAGAAATTTAAGTTACCCGTTGTTGAGGATAAGTTATCAACCATGATCAACTTTCCTTTCTTTGAAGCACGAGTCACAATCTGAGATAATTGTAAATCATTGAAATGACATGTTTTGAAAAATATTTACAACTTTCATTCGAGCTTTATGTACACACCCGTGTCGTTTTATCGATACTAAGAGACATGTCGAGAAGAATATTATTAGTATTTTGAAAGTTTTTTCCATTTTTTATTTTGTTTTTCTATGGATATTTACGTTTTATTATATTTTTGTGTTTTCTCAAGTTTTTCGAAAATAATCCAAAATAGACTTTTGTACAGCAGAAGAAGGTGATAACGAATGTACAGAATTGGAACCCTTGGATGAAGAAGAAGTGGGTTCAGAATCCATTGTTGTACCTGCAATAACAGAAGAAGAGTTCGTAAAAATACTAGTGTTATTAGTAACAAATTCCTTGTCTACATTAAAAACATTCGCATTCTTGCTAGCGCATGTTTCATCACTCTTGTCTATTGGAATCCACTTAAGACCAACTTCCATGAAGATCCGACCCGTTGGTTTCCACTGAAGACTAGATTTAGGAGTAGTTTTCTCTTGCAGAGCGGAAGATTTCTTTGGAGAGAAACTATGTCCTTTTTGAATCCACGTTTTAGATTTGTTATTGCTTTTCTTTGTGACGGGTTTGTATCTCCTTGTTGTATTATGGGATTCTATATTCGATCTCCGTTCAAAGGAACGAGATTCGACCTCATAGAGGTATTGCAAAATGCAATGGTCATGATTTCCATTGTGAATGCCCTTTTTGCAAGTGGTACATACAGGAAATTTGGGATTCACGAAAGAACTTGTATTCCTTGGCTTTCTAAATCGTTCAGGCGTAGTGTTCAAAACACGACTATTCATGGATGGTTTCCAATTCCTAGATTGCTGGTGTGGGATCCTAGGTTTTGGTTGACTACCATTAGGAGTATGTTGAACTCTAGCGGGATTTGGTGAACTAGGTTTTGAATACACGGGTTTGTCTTTCTGAATCTTCCCTTTTTGTTTAGTATCCTCTAGGTTGTTGGTATGAACGAAGTCATTTGAACCTACAGATTCCTTTGTGGACGCGAATGTCACACATTTTGTAGGAGTCCTAGAAGTGCTAGGTGCATTCGCATGGTTGGGTTTAGCAACAATGTGCTTTCTAAATGGAGGAACATAGGGTGATATGGATGGTTTTGGAACACTTGGTTGCACATCAGTCTTAGGAGGTAACCTAGATTTCACATGAGAAGAATTGGAGAACGGATTCGGTTTTCCTAAGATAGATGGCTTTGGATCCTTGTAGGCATTGGGTTATCGAACAACATGTTTCACAACTTTAGGTTCCACAGTTTTCCCACCCATTTTGGCAACGAGTTTATTCAACTCTTCTATCGCTATGTCCTTTTCTTGCAACTGAGATTTCAAGTCTGTAATTTCCATACTCTTTTCGTTCATTTCTCGACACAAGGCGGAAAGTGTTACTTGCAAGATATTATCATTTGGACCTTTTCTGATGTCTTTTTTCAAAGGAAGTTCAAGAGAATGACAATGTTTTTGAAGGAAATCAGTTTTGTGTTGAAGTAACTCAAAAGCCTTTTTATCAACATTTTCTTTACGTTTCAAAAGCTCAAGTTCAAGACGCTCACATTCTTTTATCTTATCAAGATATTTGCATGGAACATCAGAATATTCATCAATATCAGCACAATATTGAAGAGTAACACACAAAATATCTTGAGTTGCGACTTGTCAATCTCAAAAGGATGAGACTTGTCACCATTGCAAAGCAAGTGGTCACTGGAAGAGGAACTGCCCTCTTTACCTCGATGAGTTGCGAGAAATAAAGAAGAAGGCTGAGCAGGGAGCTTCAGCTTCAGGTAATTTATTTATGATTGAATTATTAATTTGACATACAAGTTAAATTCCTGGGTATATGATACAGGATGCAGTATTAACATTTATAATACGTTGTAGGGATTTAAGATGGAAAGGAAGCTATCCTATGGGGAACAATATATGCAAGTGGGCAATAGAGCACAAGCAGTTATTGAAGCTAAAGGAACATTTAATTTAGTTTTACCTTCGAGTTTAGTACTGATATCGAACGATTGTCATTATGCACCTTTAGTTGTTAGGGGTGTTATTTCCTTTTCTTGTTTGTTGAATCTTGGATTTGTTCACACTATTGACAATAATGGAATTTCTGTTTTCAAATATGGTATTTTCTATTTTAATGCAGTTTATGTGAATGGTGTGTTTGAGATTGACATGTATGATAACTACAAGTATAATAATAATTCCGTTTTAGCATGAATAAGAAGAGAAAGTTAGACAATAACTCTTCTTATCTTTGGCATTGTAGACTTGCCCATATTGGGAAGACTCGCATACAAATGCTTCAACGTGAAGGTCTTTTGGAAAATATCAATGATGAATCATTTGATAAATGCGAGTCTTGTATCTCTGGAAAGATGACCAAGAAACTTTTTAATAGTAATATTGAAAGGGCTATTGATATACTTGGCTTAATACAGGCTGATGTGTGTGGACCACTTAGACATGTGTCAAGGAAAGGTGCTAGCTACTTCTTAACATTTACGGATGATTATAGTTGTTATAGATATATTTATTTACTTAAACATAAACATGAGGTATTTGAAACATTCAAAATGTTTAAAGCGGAAGTAGAATTATGTTGGAAATACGTTTTTACGTATTTAGGAAGATTCGGTCACTCCGACAATATATTAAGTAGTAGCTCGTAATCTAGATATCTTTTAATATATCAAACAAGGAAAGGCCCGGTCCATGCTTGTATGGCCGGCCCAAACATGTAAGCCCAAGCCCATTACAAGGCTTGGGTATATAAACCCTCTCCTTAGATGGAGAGGGTGGTGGATTCATCATAATTTTACACATAGTTATTTCATTTCTCTCTCTAGAAGTGTGTTTGATTCTACCAAGTTTCTATCTCTTTCTCTCTCTAAAACATAAGCTAGATTTACATATCCTACAAATGGTATCAAGAGCCATGGGATGATTGTTTGGTTTTTGTATTGTTGTTCTTGATTCTCTCGCCCATTTTGATCCAAAATCACACGAACCATTTTTTTTTTGTGTTTTTATGATTTAATCTTGATATACTTCTTCTAGTTACTTGTTATAGTGATTTGGTATTGGTATTTTGGTTAAAAACACAAAATTTTTGGGTGTTTGATTCATTTTTAGGCTTAGAATCTCGAATTTGTTGTGTTATTGTACTGTCCGAGAATAGTGGGATTCATAGTACGATCTGTGTATTGTGATCGCATAAACCTGGGGTTTCTACTTGCGATCCAATAGCACGATCACATAATACGATCACTCGTTTCAATCACGAGTACGATCACTCGTTGCGATCACGAGTAAGATCACTCGTTGCGATCACGAGTACGATCACTCATTGCGATCTGAGTACGATCGTTGGGTACGATCAAACGAGTGAGATCAGAGTACGATCGTTGGGTACGATCAAGGAGTACGATCACTAGTACGATTTGAGTGCGATCATAGTGAGTGCGATCACCAGTACGATCTGAGTACGATCGTTGGGTACGATCCCTAGTACGATCCGAGTTCGATCCGAGTACGATCAAGGAGTGCGATCTGAATACGATCATAGAGTACGATCCACGAGTGCGATCTGAGTACGATCCCCACTGCGATCACGTGTTGCGATCCAACATTTTTTCAAAAACGTACTTTTGAAATTTTTTAACAAACTTGTAGTTTGTGGAATCGTGTGTAATTTTGACGTGGATTTTTTGGTTTCTCGAGAACATAATTTAGGGGATTTCAACATTATTTCTCGGCTTTAACACAAAACAACAAATACATTTACTTTCTTTCATTGACCGATCAAATTTGTAAATCTTAACTTATCGAAATGGAGTACATATCTCTTACGGATAAGTCCATCCTCTCGGGTACGGATAATTGTCCACCAATGTTGGAAAAATCTATGTACGAGGATTGGACTTCCCGAATGGAACTTTACATGTTGAACAAAGAGAATGGACATCTCATTTGGGCATCGGTGCTCAATGGACCATTAGATTATGGTACAGTGACGGAAGGTACATCTACTCGTCCTCGCACAACGGGTGAATTGACTGGAGATATGAAGATTCAGGACAAATGTGATAAGTATGCTACAAACATCATTCTCCAAGCCCTTCCTCCAGATGTCTACAAACTCGTCGGCAAACATAAAGTTGCCAAAGAGTTATGGGATAGAACTCGTGTTCTAATGCAAGGCACCTCGTTAACTAAACAAGAACGAGAGTGTAAGCTTTATGATACTTTTGATAAGTTTGCCTATGTGCCAGGGGAGACTCTCAATGACTACTATCTGAGATTTACCCTATTGTTGAATGAGCTAAATATCTATGGCATGGCAATTCCGACGTTTCAATTGAACACTATGTATTTGAACACTCTTCCTTCAGAATGGAAAAAGTACGTAACGAATGTTAAATTGGCTAAGGACTTGCATAACACCAATGTGGATCAACTTCAAGCTTTTCTTCAACAACACGAATGCCATGTGATCGAGGCTCGGTTGTCTACGCCTCAAGTTCATGATCCACTTGCCATGTATGCTTCTCAACAAAACATAGCTTATACTTATCAACAACCATCATACTTGCAGCAGCCACCACCACACACCTATCAACAACCACATCAACCATCTTATCAACTACCAATGATGCCACAACAAGCATTTCAACAAAGTGTTCATCAACAATCTTTTCCACAACAACCACCATATCAGACATCACCATCACAAGCCAACACTTCTCCAATGGGCTATACTCCTCAGCAAGGATATTTTCCAATAGAAGCACAACCAGCACAAGCTTTCTACTCTAATGAACTTACACCAATCTAAGCACCGTTCTTTACTCCAAATGATACGCTAGCTGATGTTCTAAACCATCTCACTGCCTAATTGTCAAAACTTGTTGCAACAAGCGGATTTCCACCAACAAACAATCAGCTCCGCACCTCTTCAAATCCTCGACAACAAGCTACTGTTCAAGATGGTCAAGTAATAGTGCAACCTATTCAGGGAAGGGAAAATTCATATGGACCTCCTACAAGGACTATGAATGCTCAAGCTGTGAATTCTCAAGCTAATGGAAATGGAAGCCCCATTGGTCCTCAAAAGGTTGTGACTTGCTACAATTACCGAGGACAAGGTCATATGGCTAGGCAATGCACTCAGCCGAAAAGGAGAAGGGATGAAGCGTGGTTTCGTGAGAAAATGTATTTGGTTGATGCTCAGTCTAAGGGAAAGATTTTGGATTCAGAGGAGTTAGCATTTCTTGCAGACCTAGGGGCAGCAGATTCTGAAGGCATTGCAGTCGTTTCCACTTCTAATGTAGCTTATCAAGCAGATGATCTTGACGCATATGATTCGAGTTGTGATGACATTCACTCTGCCCAAGCTGCTCTCGTTGCTAATCTCTCATACTACGGTTCTGATGTCATCAGTGAGGTACCCACCACAACCAATCTTGGTAATGATGATAACCCACATCAAGTTAGGCATGAAAATGACAACATCGAACATCATTCGGGAACTAGTAACTCAAATGAGGTGGTACCTAATCCTACACATTTGAGTGAACCTCAACCAAATGCTACGACGGGTATGGAATCTTATGCTCAACACGATTTGGTCATGGTACCTAAACATATTATTGATCAAATGCATATGGCCCTCAAACAATCCGTAGATACCAATTCCACCCTAATTGCTGAGCTTGCGTTGCATAAAGAAAAGGTCAAAACTTTTGAAATGGTGCCTCAAGCAGAGAAAACAACATGTCCTGAATTTGACCAATTTCGTTTTGAAAAGATTGAACACTTGAAAGAAATAGAATCATTAAAAGCTAATCTTTCCAATGAATTAAAAGCAAAAGAGTCGGTTGTCAATGATTTTCAGAAACTTAAAATGGATTTCGAAACTCTCGAGTCTAAAAAGTTTGAATCAGAAATTAATGCTACCAAACTTCTTAAATTCAAGGAACAACAACTTTTAAAAAAATATGCTTCCACAAAAAGGTTCATCTTTTAACTAAATCATTTAAAGAAATCGAACTTAAGCGTCTTCAAGATTTACCACCTAATCCCGGTTATGCAAAACAAGCTCAGGAATATTGATAGGTGTGTAAACACCCATCTTTTCTACCACTTAATTACAATAATAACCGGACCAAAACGTGTATTTTATGTCTGTTATGTCGGAATTATGCGTGGTTTGTGTTTTTGTTGTGATTTAGGACGAAAAGGTGAAAAGTGGAGAAAACACGGACATTCACGGGCATTTACGGACTTTTATTGAAGAAAAAGATGAAAGACGGAGTCAAGAAGTCAAGAGTGCAAAAAGAACGGAAGTCCAAGACCAATTCTGAAGATTTATCGAAGAAAAAGTCAAAAGACGGAAGTTTATCAAAAGCCGAAGAATTCAAGTCTATTTTATTGAAGAATTTAAAGACGAGTTCAAAAGAAATCCCAAGCCACAAGTCATTAGAGTCCAAGTTTAAAGAAGATTAGAAGAAAAGGACTAAGTATGCAATTAATGAAGATTATATGCTTAAGGGCTTAATAATGCAATTATGAAGAAAGGAAGGAGGGGAGGAAGCTTCCTAATCCTCCCCTATATATAGATTAGGCTTAATCACATTTCTCTTTGTTGGCTAATAGTGACAATTAGTCCTTCCACCTTTAATCACCTTGTCATTTACTTTTCTTGTCAACTTTAAATTCATGTTTTGCACCTTAATTACCATTTAATTCCAAGTAAGTTTCCATTTTAATTATTGTCAATCTTTATTTTATCTTGTTAATCTCCTATCTACCTTTGTTAATCTTTGATTTTTGTGTCTATGTTTATGTTCATGTTCATGCTTTTATTTTGATCCAAATGGTTTTTAATTATTGTGGTTAAAGTTGTTTGTTTTATTGATTTTAATTGTTTGTTAATGTTTACTATTGATTCGTTATTAGTTTTATTAAATCATTTGTGTTGTATTTGGTTAAATCTGCTTTAGATCTTTTTTTTTCTGTGATCCCTTGTTCTTCGGGAGAGTTTGTTTTTGTTTCTGATCTTTCCAGGAAATCTTCCGAATCAAGAGAGGGAGTTTGTTCATTCGGAACTTAAAAGTTCCGAACCAAGGGCTTCATTCGGAACATTCAAAGTTCCGAACGAAGGAAAACTTCCGACTCAAGACTGCTCATTCAGAAGTCTCAAACTTCCGAACGAAGGGGAACTTCCGAGTCAAGCTTTGTTCATCTGGAACATTCAAAGTTCCGGACGAAGGAAACTTCCGACTCAAGAATCATTCATGCGGAACTCAAAAGTTCCGGATTAGTGAATATTCATTCGGAACTCCAAAGTTCCGAACCAAGGGCTGTTCATTCGGAACTTCTCAAAAGTTCCGGATCAGTTCGAAAGTTCCGAACCAAGGGCAAATGTTCCAGATCAATTTCTTCCGAACGAAGTACCGGATCAAGGGAAGGAAATAGTTCCGAGTCAAGCCAAAACTTCCGAACCAAGCCTGTTTCATTCGGAACTTAAAAAGTCCCGAGTCAAGCTAGTTCATTCGGAAGTTTTGAACTTCCGAATCAAGGGTTTCTTGTCAGGTTCTTTTGGTTTTTCTATTTAAATTTCAGTCTTTTATTTTTAAAGCTTTATTGTTCGTGCCTTTCCTTTATTTTAATTGCACTTTAAGATTATTTGCCTTAGCTTTATTTTAGTTTTGCCTTAGTGTAAGTTTTAGTCACGTTTTAAGTTTGCCTTAGTTAGACTTAAGTTTGCGTCATTTACTTTAGTGCCCTTTAATTTCAGTCACGTTTTTAAATACTTGCACTTTATTTTAATTAGACTTAGATTTAAATTAACGCACTTTCACTTTAATTGTTTTGCACTTTTTATTTAAAAACAACGACAATTATTTGTTTCACCAAAGAACGACTGAGTCGCACATTAAACACAATTTTTTCAATTCGAAGAGACACACGACAAAGAATCTTTTTAATTAGGCAAAAACTTAGTTATCAAATATATTCCGTGTCTTTATGATATGACCCTAATTGGCAAATCGAAAGAAGCACCTTTTGTTCGTAGTACTGAGGAGACACAGTCACTTGCGGAAGAAACTCATTCTAAAATGCTTTCAAAATTCCATACGATTGATTATGATCAGTATAACTGTTAGGACCCTTGTAATAGTTATATGTAATCGGTAGACTAGGAGGTATGTAGTTCCTCCTGGTCCTAGTCGTAGTAGGAGCAAGTCCTGCTCCTGGTCCTAGTCAAAGTCAAACATTGTTATTTACTTAATATTCTGTTAGGATATGCATGAGTTATATTAGGAGAAGATATGCATATCAGTGTTACACGTTTTCTTGTAAGCTGTATTAGGGTTTCCTTGTAGTATAAAAGGAACCTGAGGCAGAAGGGTTAGACATTCATTCACAAAACGTAGTTCTAGTCTTTATTAATATTAGAAATCCTTAGAAAGGATCAAGTCTTCATAGTTATTCTGTTTCTCTTGTTTATATTCATATTCTACATTCATATTGTGTATAGAGTCTCTTTGTGATTTGACTTGTGATTACAGAAGTCATTCACCGGTCCTGACAGGCTACAAGATCTATATCTGTTAGACCCAACAAGTGGTATCAGAGCCTGGGAGGGTCTCTATACAACAAGAATCAAGTTCTCTTATTTTTAACAATCTGTTTATCATGTCTGCCTCAACTTCTACTCAAACAGGAGAAGAAGGCACTCCTAAAATTGTGCAACCTCAGCAGATCCTGGCTACGGTTTCCAACACGAATGGAAAATTCCCTCTTCTGAAGAAAGGTGAATATGACAACTGGGCAATGAAGATGGAATGGTGGATCACCAACACTGATCAAGATCTTTGGAAGATCATCCTAAATGGAAACAGCAGAAAGCTTACTGGACGAGACAAGAACGGTAATATTACTCTTCTTGACCCTAAATCTCATGAGGAAATTATCGCTATTCAGAAGGAGGTAAAAGCAAAAACAGTTTTGCTTCAATCTCTTCCTGAAGATCACATGGGTGACTTCTACCATTTGGATGATGCCAGAGAGATCTGGAACGGCATAAAAGCAAGGTTTGGCGGAAATGAGGAGTCAAAGAAAATGCGAAGGACCATGCTGAGAGATGAATTCACAGAGTTCAAAATCTCAGAAACTGAAGGCCTGAATCAAGGGTATGATAGGTTCCAGAAAATATTGAGCCAGTTGAATCAACTTCGATCCAAGCCTGATGATGGTGATGTTAATGCAAGGTTTCTTAAAGCCTTACCCTACTCTTGGAACCAGGTGGTAATCTCTCTTAAAGCCAAAGGTGGGCTTGATTATCTCAGTTTTGATGATTTGTTTCATAGGCTCAGAACATTCGAACCTCATGTGAGAGGATATCCGAGTGACTCTTTTCCCACTCCTGCTAATTCAGCCTTTGTGAGCTCTATGGCGTCTAGTCCCATGGCATATGCAAGTAGCCAGAGCAATAATGTGTCTCCCCAGCATACTATCCAGCATACTATTCAGCATACTAGTCCCCTGTCATATGCATCTAGTCCCATGTCTTCTGCTTCTGATCCCCCTGCCAAGTCTGGTAGTATGGTAGAAGCTATTCTTCATTCTTTTGTTGCTGATGTTACTGCTGAACAACAACTTGCGTTTGATGACTTCAAACAAATCGATAAGCTGGATCTGGATGAGATAGATCTTAAATGGCAGATGGCCATGCTTACTCTGAGGGTTCACAAGTTTGAGAAGAAAACAGGAAGGAAGTTTAATTACAACCCTCGGGAGCCAGCAAGATTCGATAGAAGCAAGGTACGGTGCTATAACTGTCAGCAACAGGGTCATTTTGCTAGAGAGTGCCCTAGCAAGAATGATCAAGAGAAGAGCAGGTACTCCGCTTTCAAAGTTCAGGAGGTTAAAGATGACAAGAGAGCATTGGTATCTGTTGACTCCATGGTCAACTGGAATGATCATCAGGCTTCTACTCTGGAATCAGCGGAATCAACGACTGATGTGTTGGCAATGATTGCTGGGAATCTCTCTGATGCAGAAGAAGCAGAAGAGTTTGCTCTTATGGGCATCTCACCTCAGGTACAACATTGTCCCCTTGGTTGTCATGATAAATACACAGAACTGTTGTCCCAATTTAATGAAGTAAATGAACAAAATGGTAAGTATTATTTAGAGGTACAAGCCTATAAAGCTTCATTAAACACATTGGAACAACAAAAGAAGTGGTTACAAGATACACAACGTGCATATGAGGATAAAATCAGGATACTAAGCATTGATTTAGAAAACACTACAAATATGCTTAAATATACAGAAACTGAAAGAGATGCTAGTATCAAAGAAAAAGAGGAGATGCAAGCTAAATTAGATGCTACAATGTTAAGATTTGACAAATGGCAAAAGGCACCTAAAAATCTTTCAAAATTAATTGATAGTAGCATGTCTGGCAGAACTAAAAGAGGCTTAGGATTTGAAAAATATATTGATTCTGAAGATGTGTTTGATTTATCTTTCTCAAGCGTCTTTGATGCCGACAAAGAGGATGAGGGCAAACCTAGTTACAATAGGTTTAAACCAGCAGCAGAAATGCATGCTGTTCCTCCTCCTCTTACTGGAACTTTCATGCCTACCTCATGGAATAATGACTCGGATGGATCACAGATGCTTGAGTCCCCAACAAGTTCTACTAATTCTAACGACTTTGTCTCATGTACTTTCAGTGACAAAGCCGGCGACTCTGCATCTAATGGTTCAAGTGAAGAGTCAAGACCTACGAGTTCCAAGTCGGATAAACATGCTGCTACTAGTGCTAGGAAGTGTGAAGAAAAAGTCGCTGTCAAGTCAAGTGTGTCTGGTCCTTGTTTATTGAGTCCTAGGAAGAATGTTTTTTCTAGAACTGTGTGTAATAAAGTAGGCAGTATGAAACAGTCTCATTCTAATAAAAGGTCTTTCAAAACATGTTTTGTTTGTGGCAGTCCCTTTCATTTAATTAAAGATTGTGATTATTATGACACACATGCATCTGTTAATCATGCTTTACTTGCTCCTGGATCACCAGGAGCTGCTCCATATACTACTAGAAGACTTAATCCTTGTGCTCCAATGTTTCATACTTCTAGAGTATCCTCTCCTTACATGTCTGATTATTGGAGAGAAAATAGATACCAGACAACTAGTAATTATTTTCCAAATTATAATCCAAACTATGCGCATCATTTTGACCACACGTATTTTGGTTTGGGAGATTTGGGAACTGCTGTTAAGCCCTCAGCAGGTTGTTCCTGGTCAAATACTAGTACCCTTATGATGAATAGGCAAACAAGGAACAATAGTGGATCTCATCAATCTTCTTGGCATTCTACTAATGATCCACAAGGCAGGCTCAAACCTGAAAAGGTTTGGGTCCCCTTAAGACACTAACTTTTGCATTCTGATTATCTTGTTGTTGTAGGTTACTCCATACCAGGATCCTAGTCTAGGCATTGTTGATAGTGGCTGCTCCAGGAGCATGACTGGCAATAAAGGCCTTCTCTCTAATTTTGTACCCTTTTATGGGGGCAAGGTTTATTTTGGTGGAGGTGAAGGCAGAATCACTGGCAAGGGAACGATAAAGACTCCAAATCTCAATTTTGAGCAGGTCTACTATGTGGAAGCACTTCAACACTTCAACTTGATATCGGTCTCTCAGATATGTGACAAAAAGCAGTTTGTACTCTTCACCGATACTGATGCACTTGTGCTCTCCAAAGATTTTAAGCTTCCGGATGACTCACAAGTTTTACTCAGAATCCCTAGAAGACACAATCTCTATAGCATCAAGTTGAATGAAGTCAACCCTACTGGTCAACTAGCATGTCTGGTTGCAAAAGCCTCGGAAGATGAAGCCACAACATGGCACCGAAGGATGGGACATGTGAACTTCAAGACCATTCACAAGCTTGCCAATTTGAATCTGGTCTCTGGTTTACCTCCCAAGACGTTTAGAAATGACATAAATTGTGTTGCCTGCAGCAAAGGCAAACAACATAAAGCATCCTTCAAGGCCATTACTGCTTTAAGTCTCATTACTGAACCATTGCAGCTTCTACATATGGACTTATTTGGTCCTACTTCCATCAGAAGCATCGACCACAAGCAATTCTGTTTGGTGGTGACTGATGGTTATAGCAGGTTTGCGTGGGTGTTCTTCATGGCTACCAAAAGTGAGACCTACTCAATTCTTCGAGATTTTCTTACCTTAATAGAGAATCAGTTGTCCAAGAAAGTTAAAGGTATTCGATGCGACAATGGAACCGAGTTTAAAAATAGAGACCTCGTCACACTTTGCAATACTAAGGGCATCAAAAGAGATTACAGTGCTGCTCGGACTCCTCAACAGAATGGTGTGGCAGAAAGAAAGAACCGGACACTAATAGAAGCAGCAAGGACTATGCTTGCCGATTCCAAGCTTCCGACCATGTTCTGGACAGAAGCTGTTAATACGGCCAGTTATGTTTTGAATAGGGTGTCTATTACCAATCCACACAAGAAAACACCTTATGAGCTGCTCACGGGCAAAGTTCCCAATATTGCTCATTTGAAGCCGTTTGGATGTCCAGTCACCATTCTGAATACTAGTGACTATTTGGGGAAGTTAGATGGCAAGGCTGATGAAGGATATATTGTGGGATATTCAGCTCATTCTCGGGCATATCGTGTCTACAATCTTCAAGCCAAACGAATAGTTGAAACTATTAATCTCAGGTATTTTGAGGAGAAGACAAACATACAAGGAACAGGTCCAGAATGGTATTTTGATCTTGATTATCTTAGTGATTCGTTAGGATATTTTCGTTTCAAAACTAACCATAATGCAGGACAACAAGTGTTTGCAACCTCTAGTACTGGTGTTCCTTCTAGTCTTTCTGATTCAGATGATGAGGATGACATTTTTGTGGTTCCATCCTATTCCACCACGGTTTCTCCTACTCCTCCTAGTGATGCAACTCCATTGGAAGTCCAGGATTCCCAAGCAGCTCTTGATACTCTTCTAAAGCAACAACAAGAAGCTACTAAAGCGGCGGCTCAAGGTAGTTTTGAGTTTCCCTTGGTTGAGCCTTCTGACAGAGCTGCTCCTAGTACTCCAGCTTCTGATCCTAGTGCTAGTCACTCACCTACTGGTACTCCGGCTAGTGAGTCTGCTTCAAATACACGTTTCTCCAGTCCTTCTGATTTGGGGAATCATGAAAAGAAGTCTTCTACCAAGCTGGATGATATTCATAAACAACCAGTAGACGGGATTTTCCAAAATGCTTCATATGATGCTGATTTCGTTGGTGATCTCGGTAACATGGCACCAGAAGTGGAGGTTACCTCCAATCCAGTCTTGCAATCACATAAAGACCATCCCACCACTCAAATCATTGGAGATCCTGGTTCTACCGTAAAGACACGCAGAATGCAGCAGAAGGCCTCGTCTGATCATCATGCTCTTGTGGGCTATATTGAGGATCAAAAGCGTAATAATCATACGGACTTTCAACACTGTTTGTTTGCTTGTTTTCTTTCACAGGTGGAACCTAGGTTTGTTTCTCATGCTCTTGAGGATCAAAGTTGGGTGGAGGCTATGCAGGAGGAAATGCAGCAATTCTTGTTTCAGAATGTTTGGGTTCTGGTTGACCTACCGGATGGGAAGACAGCTATCAATACCAAATGGATTCTCAAAAACAAGAAGGATGCACGGGGAATTGTGGTCAGGAATAAAGCTAGGCTTGTCGCACAAGGACACACTCAAATTGAGGGCATTGATTATACTGAAGTCTTTGCACCTGTTGCAAGGATTGAGGCCATTCGTCTGTTTTTGGCCTTTGCTTCGTATGTTGGCTTTACGGTGTTCCAGATGGATGTCAAGAGTGCATTTCTCTATGGAAAAATTGACGAAGAAGTGTATGTTACTCAACCTAAGGGGTTTGTTGATCCACTTCATCCAACGAAAGTCTACAAAGTGGTCAAGGCTCTTTATGGGTTACATCAGGCTCCTAGAGCTTGGTATGAGCGTCTCTCCACTTTCTTGTTAAAGAATGGCTATAGAAGAGGTACTATTGACAAAACACTATTTCTTCGGCGGAATTCCAAGGATATTATTCTTGTTCAGGTTTATGTGGACGACATTATCTTTGGTTCTACTAGGAAGGAGTGGTGTGATGAGTTTGAACACTTGATGAAAGGCGAATTTCAGATGAGTGCCATGGGAGAACTGTCATTTTTCCTTGGTCTTCAGGTCAAGCAACAATCGGATGGGATTTTCATCAGTCAAGATAAGTATGTTCATGAGATTCTTCAAAAGTTTGACATGGATCCTCTTCGTCCAGCAGCAACTCCTTATGAAGTTACTAAAATCAAACTTAAGAATGAGCCAGATCCACCCGTAAATGTTCATATGTACAGGTCTATGATTGGCTCTCTCATGTACTTGACTGCATCACGTCCGGATATTATGTTTGCAGTAAGTGCTTGTTCTAGACACCAGGTGACTCCAACGGTTTCGAACTTAAATGCAGTTAAGAAGATTTTCAAGTATATCAAGGCTCAACCTAAATTGGGTCTATGGTATCCTAGAGAATCCCCATTTGTACTTGAAGCATACAGTGATAGTGATTATGCTGGTGCTAATAATGATAGGAAGTCAACTACTGGTGGTTGTCAATTTTTGGGTCGTCGGCTTATTTCATGGCAATGTAAGAAACAGACAATAGTAGCTACTTCTTCAACAGAAGCTGAATATGTGGCTGCTGCTAGTTGCTGTGGTCAAGTTTTATGGATCCAAAATCAGATGTTGGACTATGGGTTCAATTTTATGAATACTAAAATTTTTATTGACAATCAAAGCACTATTTGTATTGTGAAGAATCCTGTATTTCATCAGCGGACGAAACATATTGAGATTCGGCATCATTTTATACGCGATGCCAATGAGAAGAAGCTGATACAGGTTCTTAAAGTTCATACGGATGACAATGTTGCTGATCTGTTGACTAAAGCTTTTGATGGTCCTCGGTTTAACCACTTGGTGGTTCATATTGGGATGGTCAATCCTTGAAGTCTAGGATTGAGGGGAGGCAAAGCCTAAGGGGAGGCTTTGTGTACATATTAGGTTAGTCTAACGTATTCGTAGTATTTAACAACATACTTTCTTGGTTCTGGTGGTGTGTGGTGTTTCTGATGAAGGATTTTTGCTCTCTTACATGACTGGCTTCTGGTCCTATTTGGTCAGCTTCTAGTTATGCTTGGATGCCTTCTGGTGGTCTCAAATCCTTCCCAGTCTAGTAGTGTTTGGATATGGGTGCTGGTACTGGTCTGGCTGCTGTTCATTCCTTTTGTCCTTTATTAATCACGTTTTGCTTCTGGTCCGACTATTGTGCACTTTGACTTTTGGTCAACGCTTCCAATACTTATATTTACAAGTTTGAATTCACCAAATCAATTGGGGGTCAGTTATTATGTTAAAAAGGGCAAGTGGTTAGTATGCCATTATGGCATAATTTGAAAGGGCAACCCCCCATTAATAGGGGTCAATCAACAGTTACTATTTTCTTCTTATATGGTCAACATACACTCATTACAATTAAAACACACACAAAAACCGCTTCTACTCCTCTCATTCCAATCTAAATCCTTCTTCAATCCATGGTTGCTCTTGCTTATCAACCTGCTCATAATCGTGTTGCTTATCTGGGGGATGGTCCTAATAGTGAACATTTTGCTGATATCTTGGAGTTTATTGAAGCTTCTAACTTAAGGTATGCATTTACTGTTTGTCCTACCATATATGATACTGTGGTACGTCAATTTTGGGCGTCTGCTGAACTGGTAAATGTGGCTGGACGTCCACGAGCTATCCATGCTACCATTGATGGACGTGCCTATGTGGTCACTGAAGCATCTATTCGCTCTTCTCTTCATTTTCAAGATGAGGGGGGTGTTGTATCACTTCCAAATTCGGAAGTTTTAGAGGGTATGGCTGCCATAGGTTATGAACATGGGGGGAGGTTTAACTTCCAAAAGAATCGGTTTTCCCCTCAGTGGAAGCTTCTGGTTCACTATTTAATCCATTGTCTGAGTCCCAAGTCGGGGAGTTGGGATGCGTTCCCTACTCCTTTGGCTACTGGTCTTATATGTTTAGCCCAGGGTAGAGTGTTTAACTTTTCACACTATATCATTGAGGGGATGGCTAGTAATTTGTCAACTGCTGGTTCTAGGAAAAAGTTCCTTATGTACCCTAGGTTTATTCAGGAAATGCTTGTTTGCATCCCACGTGATAGGACTGAGCATGTACCTTCTAAACTAACAGCGAAAGTGTATTATAACATGATGAATGGGTTTCCTGGGGATTGGAGGCCCCTGACTGAAGCCATGATGGGTTTGGCTCAGGGTCCCATAGGTCAGGAGGAGGAGGCTCCTGAGTTGGTTGTGTTAGATGATGACCCCATGGAGGAGGAGGAGGCTCCTGCTGGTAATGCCACTCCTGTGGTAGAGGAGGAGCTAGTTGAGGAGGTGGTGGTTGAACAACCATCCCCTCCCAAGGCTGGTCCTTCCTCGGCTCCACATAGGTCTCCATTTGTGGAGACTCCACCTCCTAGTCCTGCCCCACACTCGACAGATTTCCCCTTTGCTGCTAGTTCCCCACACGTTGACCCCAATGTTGCTTCGGGCTCCCGTGATGCTTTCCCTGATCCAAGCTCTCTTGGTGGGCAGGCAGAGGAGCCTACTACTCTGACATCTTTGCTAGATCTTATGCACAGGTACCATGAGAGGATGATTTGCTTGGAAGCTGACTTGAACCAACATCGGAAGCTCACACGGGAATTTGTTCTTCCTCTGGCCGATCGTATTAAGGTCTTGGAGAATCAACAGCGTCGTCGAAAGAAGCATGTGGTTCTTTCTGAGTCTGAGGATGAGGCTTCGGAGAATGTTGAGGATGGCTTGACGTTGCTGGCAAAGGCTGCCTTTGCTGATAAAGTTTATGATGATCTGCCTGGTCCTCCAATGTCCTCCCATGCTCCTTGTTCTAGTACTGTTACCCCTTCTATGGGTGGTGCTTCTGATGCTGCTGCTGGTTCTCATGCTGATCCCTCACATGATCCTAAGGGCAAAGCTCCAATGACTGATCCTCCATCTCCAACCCGCAAGCGCTCTCGTCGCCAGCTTGAAGAAGACAGACTTGGTGAAGAGGATGCTCGTAGGGTTCAGGCTGAGCTTGATGCGGAGGACATTGCTGCTGAGGAAGAGCTCCGTGAAAGAAGGCGTGCGCAAATTCAGCATGATGCTATGCACTGGACTGATGGCGAATGGATGCAAGTGTTAACTGTTCTTACTCGGGATTATGCTCAATTTAAGGATTTGTTGGGTGATGATGTTGATGAACACAACTGCATTCCGCGTGCTATGGTAATGATGCGTAAGCATCAGTTGACTCTTGCTGAGGAACTAAAGAAACAGCGTAGGAACAGACCTCTTTCTAAGGCTGAGCAGCGCTAGCAGATGCAACGTTATGTCAAATTTCAATCTGCTGCTCATTTCAATGCTCCTTGGTCTTGGGCACGGGTACGGGCTTTGACTTTTGATGAGCTCAAGAAACTGTATGAGAACATGGTGAGGCGTGCGAGTCAACCTATACCAGAAAAATTTGTTTACCATCCTCGTGGTGTGACAGCTTCGATGCTTGCTACTTCTACTGTTTCTTCATCCTTGCCCATGCCTGGTTCTACTGGTAGTTATTCTGGTTCTGGTGCTGTTTCTGTTGGTCCTTCTACTACACCCTTGGTTGCGCCTATTGGTTCTACTACTGGTCCTGCTGCTACTATCTTTGTGACAACCACCACTACTCATGCTACCCCCACCACACCTGGTACTTCCACCACTCCTGTTCCAGCAAGCACTTTTGTTGATTCCACCATCCCTGCTGCTGCTCCATCTGATGTGCCATCTTCATCACCACCAGTTTCTGCAACACAACCTACTCCCACTTCTGATGCAGCTCCTAGTGGTTCTTTGGGTGGACATGTTCCTGAGTCTACTCCTACTGCTTCTCCTGCTGTTGCTGAAGTTCAGGTGAAGGTTGAATCCACTCCTTCGGCTCCCACGCCTCGACGTTCGACTCGCCAGAAACTTACTCGTCGTATTCGCCGCGGTAAATCAGTTCCTTTTGAGAAGCGTGATCCTGAGAACTTAATTGATGCAGCTTCGGATAGCGATTCTGACTTACCATTGGGCAATGGCAGCATTGCGGGCTATGCGGCTGAGCGGTCTACAACACTTCCTGGTGGTGTCTCCCATCGGATCACTTTGAGTGATGGGACTGTGCGATTGGTAACGGGTTTGCAGGGTGTGTTATCATGGGTTGACCGTATGGATCTTATGACCTTGTTTGGGCTTGTGGATTCTAGTATGCCGTTTAATCCTATGGCGGTGTCTTCCTGGCCTGGTATGCGTCTTTGGGCTGATCTCAAACTGATGTTGGATCCTCCTCCATCCACTACTCCTTTGGGCGTATGGAAGGATCAAATGCAATGGGAGATTGTTCGCTGGAAGCTTTATGCTGGTTGTGGAGTCCATGTGTTGGAGTTAGGTTCTGGTCTTGTGGTGTTTATGTTGACTGATGTTGTGTATCCTTTGACTATTTCTTCCATGGAAGCAATGCTGGCAAGTCATTTGCAGATTTCTACTGCTCCTACAGGGAATGAGTCAAGTATGGCTACGTCTTTGGTGGAGGGTATACAAGCACGGCTGCTAGCGGATAAGAGGGCAGCTTCTGGTTTCTAAGGTGATTGGGTTGTAAGTGTTTTTACTTTATTCTTATTTTGATTCTTTTCACCAATGTGTATAGTGTTTGGTGATTTTTATTCTTTATAGTTAAAAAAAAAAAAAAAAAAAAACACAAACAACATCTTAAAAAAAAAAAAAAAATATACATTTTATATAATATCTGCTTATACTTTAACACAGTTTAGCTTTTATACTTGTACATAATATCCCTTGGATGGTTTGACTTGTGGTTCCTAGTTTGAGATTGTTCTGGTCCTTGGTTTCACTTGGTGTTGGACGTGGTCCACACAACAAATGGTTCTCAACTTACCATGTCTCATCGACAAGAAAAAGTTGATTCACCTTGAGGGTACGGCTCCTGGTGCGATTATCAAATCCGTTGATGGTTGCCAGGTTACCTAAAACTGGATGGTTTTCACTTGCCATAGTCTTGGGCTGAAAAGTGGCTAATCCAAGGGGGTACGGCTCTTGGTAAAGATCTTATCAAATCCGTTGATAGCTGTAATAGCTTGCTTAAAGCTATAGGGTGTTCAACTCACCGATGCTTTATTGCTTAGAGTTGGCGAGTCCAGAGGGGTACGGCTTCTGGTAAAGACGCATCAAATCCGTTGACGGCTGTGATGGTTTGCCTAAAATCATCAGGGTACCCCCACTCACCATTGATTCACGTTCTAAGAGTTGGGCTGGGTTCTAGTCTCCCAGGGTGATGCTTATTCCACCAGAATGACTAGCTAGCCCAAGAGCGAGCAGCTACTTGGTAAAGGCTCATCAAATCTGCTCATGTTGCTGTAAAGATTCAACACGATGCTGATTTGTTCCAAGCTTTGGAGAAGCTTTTGGTAGTTCGTGCGGATGTTCTTCTGATTCTTATCTTATTGATGTTGCTGTTTGTTTTGCTGCTACAATCCTCGGGCTTTATTTGCACGTTTTCCAGGAAACTTGAACTCAACAGGTCAAATTCAAGTTTAGGGGAGGATTGTTAGGACCCTTGTAATAGTTATATGTAATCGGTAGACTAGGAGGTATGTAGTTCCTCCTGGTCCTAGTCGTAGTAGGAGCAAGTCCTGCTCCTGGTCCTAGTCAAAGTCAAACATTGTTATTTACTTAATATTCTGTTAGGATATGCATGAGTTATATTAGGAGAAGATATGCATATCAGTGTTACACGTTTTCTTGTAAGTTGTATTAGGGTTTCCTTGTAGTATAAAAGGAACCTGAGGCAGAAGGGTTAGACATTCATTCACAAAACGTAGTTCTAGTCTTTATTAATATTAGAAATCCTTAGAAAGGATCAAGTCTTCATAGTTATTCTGTTTCTCTTGTTTATATTCATATTCTACATTCATATTGTGTATAGAGTCTCTTTGTGATTTGACTTGTGATTACAGAAGTCATTCACCGGTCCTGACAGGCTGCAAGATCTATATCTGTTAGACCCAACAATAACAAAGATCAATTGTCTAAAAAGACCCGCATTCGCTTACAAAAGGAATTAGCTGAATTGACATTTCTTGTACCCCAAAGTTTGTCAAATGAAAACCCTCCTAGTACGTCTCCTACACTTGTCAAAACGGATTTAACGAAGTTAATTCCACCGGTAAGTAAGGCGTCCGTTAACTTAAATGCGGTACACCAACACTTAGCCGATTTTGACAAGGTCATTTTGGAACGTATGACGGCTTTGGCCATAACGGAAGGTGAATGGAATTTTGAGCACACTAGAGCTGCGTTTCGAGACGAAATTGTTCCGTTTGTGAAGAATGTTAAAGCTTGTCTTAGTAATCTTGATCAAGATTTGCTTTTGGAAATAGAAGAAGTTAGACGTGTTTTCAATGAAATGGATGATGCTTATGAAAACAGTTTACTTGAAATAGAACGGGTTTCACGCCAAAATGATCAGCTTCTGAAGCAAGTGATGTCTCATGATATAGTTTCTGTCTGTGTGAATAAAAGTGTTGATAATGATTCTATTGTGCATAATGTTGAATCTGTGGATAATGTGGTAGATAGTACTTGTCACGAATCTGACGCTGAATTTTTAAAGCTTCAAGATTCATATTCTTCTCTTTCAAAACGTTTTGATGAGATTCAAACACATTGTATTTTGCTTGAATACAAGCAACAATTTATTCAAGAAATCTTTGAAACGTCATTCGAAGGTGTTAATATCGATGATGCAAACTTTGAAAAGAACTTTCGATTGAATTTACAATCAAAACAGCGTCAGCCAAGTGACAAAGTTGCTAAATCTTTGCCGATAGACATAGAGAAATCTAAGGAGCTTAACTGTGTGAACGTACTTGAGGCCGCTGAGAATTTTAAACTTGATCTAGATAATCGAGTTTCCAAGATTTTGTCCAAAGTTGATAACTTAAAACAGAAAAATACACAACTCTTTTACACAAAATCAATCTGTGATTGAACAATTGAATCGAAAGTCGGTGATTTAAGGGAACAAATTTGTGATAAAAATCTGGTCTTGGCTGAGTTAAAGGAAACACTTCGTACTTTAAAAGGTAAGAATGTTGTGGATAACGCAGCCACTGTCTCAACATCATCCTCTAGTGCAATCAAAAGGAACCTTATAGCCGTCACACCATTTAATAAGGGTCCTAGGACTAAACCATCTCAAACTTTGGTCACTAAAGATAAGGCGGAATCCAAACCAGCTTCTAATATTCCCGTGTTGCCTTCTACAAGAGTAAGCACCACTACTAAGGCTCAAAGATCTAAGCTTAAAAGAAACAAGAAGAATGATAAGATATTGCCCCCATCTAGTAGTAAAGTGAAGAAGAAAGTAGAAGCCCATCCTAGGAATGTTATTTCTGTTTTGAATAAAAAGAATCATGTAGCTAAACCTAAAGGCTCCGCGGTTGTGCAGCGTTCTAATCCTACTGTGAATTCTAATTTTAAATGTTGGAACTGCAATGAAAGTATGTTTTCTAGTCGTCATGATTCTTTCCTTATTGACCATGTGAATGAGATGAATGTCCGGAAAAATGGATTAGAATGGAAACCGACTAGGAAAGTGTTAACCCAAGTTGGTTGGATGTGGCGCCCCACTGGTAGAACTTTCACTATAGTAGGAAATATGTGCCCTTTAACTAGGATCACTCCCACTACAGCGAAGAAAGCGTGCCATTTAACTAGGAGTACCAAGGCTACCAAAACACAAGCGTGTCCTTTAACTAGGAACACCGACACTACTGTAGGAACCAAGTGCCCTTTAAATAGGTCTACTCCCACTGTAGTGCCCGCGAATAATCCAAAACCTAAGCAAGTTGGAACAGTAAAACCTGTTAGTGCTAAAACTCACATTAGAAAACGTAGGAAATCTAAGGGTCTCATAAATGCTAGAAATTCTGATAATCTTATATCTGTATCTGCTAACACTTCGGAACCAATAGTTTCCAATGCATTGTCTACTGTTGTTATTGAAAACAGGTGGTCCAAATTGTTCTCTGGTATTTGGACTCTGGTTGCTCCAAGCATATGACCGGAGATCGCTCTTAGCTCAGAAATTTCGTCAGCAAGTTTCTTGTAACGGTTTGATTTGGAAATGATCATATTGCAAAGATAATGGGTTATGGTGAATATCATATTGTGAATGTTATAATTTCAAGAGTGTATTATGTGGAAGGTCTCGGTCACAACTTATTTTCTGTGAGACAATTTTGTGATGCAAACCTAGAAGTTGCTTTTCGAGAGCATACCTGCTTCATTCGTAATTTGGAAGGGGTTGATTTATTGAAAGGTACTCGAGGAAATAATTTGTATACTTTGTCTCTACAAGACATGATGGCCGCTTCTCTCGTATGTCTTCTCTCCAAAGCATCAAAGACTAAGTCATGGTTATGGCATCGACGGTTATCTCATCTTAACTTTGACGCTATTAATCATTTGGCGAAAAATGAACTTGTTCGTGGTCTTCCTAAACTTTCATTTCACAAGGATCATTTGTGTTCCGCATGTACAATGGGGAAAAGCACTAAGAAGTCATACAAACCCAAGATGGAAGACACCTACCAAGAGAAACTTTATTTGTTGCATATGGATCTTTGTGGGCCAATGCGTGTTGAAAGTCTTAGTGGCAAAAAGTACATTCTCGTAATTGTCGATGATTACTCTCGGTTTACATGGGTGAAATTTCCTACAACAAAAATGAGGCACCTAAATTCATCATCGGATTTCTCAAGATGATTCAAGTGCGTCTCAACACTACTGTCCGACGCATTCGTACAGATAATGTAACCGAATTTGTGAATCAAATCTTGCGTGATTATTATGAAGAAGTTGGCATATCTCAAGGAACATCCGTTGCACGCACTCCACAACAAAACGGTGTCGTTGAAAGGCGAAATCACACACTTATGGAAGCTGCTCGAACGATGTTAATTTACGCAAATGCTCCATTGTTTTTATGGGCAGAAGCAGTATCTACAACAGTGTACACCCAAAACTGGTTACTAATTCGTAAACGCCATGGTAAAACACCTTATGATCTTCTCCACGGTAAAGTACCAGATTTATCATATCTTCATGTATTTGGTTCTCTTTTCTATCCAAATAATGATGGTGACAATTTGGGTAAACTTCAACCAAAGGCTGATATTGGTATTTTCATTGGTTACGCACCCACAAAGAAGGCATACCGAATCTACAATCGTAAGTCTCGTAAGATCCTCGAAACTATGAATGTTGATTTTGATGAGCTGGCAACAATGGCTTCTGAGCAAAGCAGCTCTGAACCCGCACTTCATGAAATGTGACCTTGTAACATTAGTTCTGGTCTTGTCCCAAACAACCCTACTTCATCATCATTTACACCACCTTCTAGGACTGAATGGGATACGTTGTTTCAACCGTTCTTTGATGAATTCTTTACTCCTCCAACTATTGTTGCTCCAGAACCTGAGGTAATAGCTCCGGTAACCGAAGTTGTCGCTCCAGCAACCGAAGCACAACCAGATACGTCTGCACCAAAAATTGTTCAAGACATACCATCAACGAGTAATTCTAAAACAACACCCGAATCAACTACCCATGTCATGCCTATTGATGATCAAGAGGATGATGATGATCATGATTTGGAATTCTCTCAAATGCGTGAACTTCCATTCTTTGGTGTACCTATTCCCGACCCTAATCAAGCCGGGTCGTCCACCTTAGAGGAAGCTCCTACTACGGTCTACTCCAATCTACGGATTCGTGTACATGACAGAAAGTGGATAAAGGATCATCCTATAGATTCTATTATTGGTGACCCTAATCGTCCGGTATCCACACGAAGTCAGTTACAAGAAAATGCAATGTTTTGTCATTTTGATGCTTTCCTCACTGAAGTTGAACCTAAGACATGGCAAGAAGCTTTTACTCAATCCTGTTGGATAGAAGCTATGAAAGAAGAACTTAATGAATTTATACGTCTTGAAGTATGGGAACTTGTACCATGCCCGGACCAAGTGCAGTTACTCACTTTGAAATGGGTTTATAAGGTAAAACTCGACGAGTTAGGCAGAATATTGAAGAACAAAGCAAGACTAGTAGCTCATGGATACAAGCAATTATTGGGCATCGACTTTATGGAATCCTTTGCACCTGTTGCCCGTTTGGAAGCTATTAGACTATTCCTCGCTTATGCAGCCCACATGAATATGATCGTCTATCAGATGGATGTGAAGACGGCATTTCTTAATGGTGAAATCAAGCAAGAAGTATATGTTCAACAGCCGGATGGTTTTGTGAATCCTAAATATCCTAATCATATGTACAAGCTTAAGAAGGCTCTCTATGGGTTGAAGCAAGCTCCACGCGCATGGTATGATCTATTTTCATAATTCCTCATTACACAAGGCTTCGCTAAAGGCAAGGTGGATCCCACACTGTTCATTCAGAAACGAGGTAAAGATATGATTATGGTACAAATATATGTTGATGATATTATATTTACGGCCTCGACCCAAACCTTATCTGACGAATTTGGGAAACTCATGTCTTCCAAGTTTAAGATGTCAATGATGGGCAAGGTATCATTCTTCTTAGGTCTTCAGATATCTCAGAGTCCTAGAGGCATCTTTATCAATCAATCCAAGTATGCCCTTGAATCGCTTAAGAAATATAAGATGGAATATTGCGACCCCGTGGATACTCTAATGGTGGAACGAACTAAGCTTGATGCACATCCACATGGAGTTGCCGTTGATCCGACGCTTTATCGTGGAATGATCGGTACTCTTCTGTATATCACAACTAGTCGACCTGATCTTCAGTTTTCTATATGTATGTATGCTCGGTATCAAACTCGACCTATTGAGTTACACTTGGCCACTGTGAAACGGATCTTTCGATATCTTAAAGGAACCATTAATCGGGGACTTTGGTAATCGAAGGACTCTTCGATTGCACTTATGGAATATGCAGATGCGGATCACGCGGGTTGTCAAGATACAAGGCGTAGCACGAGTGGAACTTTGCAACTACTAGGAGATCGACTAATCAGTTGGGCATCAAAAAGGCAGAAAAGTGCTGCAATTTCAAGTACGGAAGTAGAATACATAGCTATGTCCGGTTGTTGTGCTCATATTCTTTGGATGAGATCGCAATTAACCGACTATGGTCTAGGTTTCAACAAAATTCCGATGTACTGTGACAACAAAAGTGCAATTGCCTTATGCTGCAACAACGTTCAATTCTCCCGGTCGAAGCATATTGACATTCGCTACCACTTCATCAAAGTGCAAGTGGAAAATGGAGTAATAGTGATTCTTTGTCCGATCTGAGTACCAATTGGCGGATATTTTCACGAAGGCTTTAGATCGCGCTCGAATGGAATTTTTGGCCAACAAGCTAGGAATGAGAACTTTCTCGCCTGAGACTCTAAAGGAACTGGCAGATGAGCGAAAGAATAGTGGTGGTAAACTATTCTCCGTATCCTTGGTGATCATTCGTATATATTGGTTATATTTTTATCCACAAAAGCAAAATACAAAAATATTAAACCATATAAAAACCATAAAAAGTGAAAAAATCATAAAAATCCAAAAATATTTTTACTTTATTTTTCGAAGGCACGTCTTTTGGTACGATAATACTTACGGCCTTAGAAATGTTGATTAATATTGACACGACGCCATAAATAGAGTTCGTATAAACGTTGTAAATATTTCATAAAACATGCTCTTATGGTTTGTAGTTATTTCAGACTACAACCCGGTTTTCACATTAAAGTCAAGTATTTCTTATGAAAGCTTTGGCTCACAACGGGAATTAATTTTCTCGGACAAGGTTTACTTTAAAACCTTGTAAGGGATCAAGTTTACTTTATAACTTGGTCTAACACAAATCTATGTACGCCTCAGTGCATTTATTTGTTAAAACAAGAGATGTCTTGTTTTTATGAAGTTATCATCTCTACAACCATAGCAATCTACAATTGGTATCTACATACTCGACGATGCGACTACTCAACCAACGACTACAGCTCTTTCAATAGAACACGGGTCAACAAATGAGGGGGAGCAATTGTCAAGCATTCAGAATCTTCGATGCCGAAAGTGCCAAGCTCACTAATTGGTGTCAAGACAACCATACCAATCGTACACGTGGTGTCAAGAGATGACTTCAGAAGTGACGAGGCGACCTACATATGCCGACAAGAACCATTTGATCTTATCATATGATATTCTCATCAATCAGGTCCAACCTTGTCAATTTTTTCTAATATGGTGAATATGTGATCATGTTACAAATCGGTATCATATCTCATACATTTGGTATCATAAAGTTCAAACGGACTTGCATTTTTCTTCCCAAAACCTTTGTTAAAACCTCATTAAATCAATTGATATTAAAAACATCGATTGGGTTAATTTTTTTAATATGGGGGAGAAAATGTGATTTAATATGGGAAATTATCACAAATGGTTTGACTTAATGTGATGGCTTATCCCGACATATGCGAAATGTTTTCGAATATCGTGGCATATGTTAAGGGGGAGCAAATCGGATTTGCACATCAAAAATGGATTTCATGGTGATTTATACTTACCCACAACCCATTTATTTCACGACGATGAAGATTGTGGTGACATAAGGATGGTAGGATAGGTTAAGTCCTATGATTTTTCTAGATCTAGAGGAATCTTCCCAAGGACATTCCATAGCTAAAAATAGTAGTCCTTAGGAAAGATGGAGAAAGATTGTGAACGTAGCTGAATGCCGACCAAGTACTTAAGTTAGCACTGGAAAAATCACAACAAGGTGCTAGTTATGATTTATTGGTAAGCATTGAAGGGGTTGAAGAATGAAAAAGAATTGTAAAGATAAAGGGTGTAAAGAAAGAAGCCCTCCTTACAACTTTAGGCAGAAACCGGGTCAACACATATGCTATTGAGATCATTTTAATGATGCTCGATATTAAAGATAGACATCATGGACCCAGTGATGCAATGCACAACCCATCCCAGCTAACTCAGGTATCTCTTAAAAGATATTTGTTTTAATCACTCAGAGACAACACGTTATCTATCGATTTATTCACTCTGAATAAATTGGTATTGAAATGGTGGCACTCCTCTCCAGCCTCAGATCACTAAAATCTAAAATGCACGATCGAGTCTAGAGCCATTTGAGATCATCACATATCTCATTAGGACACACTTTCATATTTCCTTGCTTCTTCACCGACTGTGAAAAGTAAGAAAGATCTTAAGAGTCCTACGCAAAATCTTCATGATCTTGCCTGAACATCCGAGTAATACGAAAGTATTTACAATGAAGATGGAAATCCTTCTTGAGCGAATATCATAAAACCCATGGTAGGTGACTTGTGCGATTCTTTATGAATCAAACTTGTGATAATTGGAAAGCAACAGTGGTTTAATTCTTAGCTGAACTTAAACACGTTCTAGGCCTCTACGCAATATCTAAGTGATCTTGCTAGAACACTCAGAGTGATACCTTAGTGTTCACAGTGATGAGTGGAAATCCTTCTAGTGTTAACATCAAACAGCACTTGGTAGGTAACTTGCAAGATTCAATATGAATCAAGCTCGTGACAACTGGAAAGCAACGATGGTGCGATTCTTTAATAAATCAAACTTGTTCCAGGAATCAGAATTGACTGCTTCAATCATGCGGATAATTTAATCCAAATGATTCACTCTTTACGTTCGCAGTCAGCTTTGGACGGTCGAGTAAGAGAACGGGTTTACCCGCGAAATCTTGTCAAGGAGATTTTTAATTAAATCTACCTGCCACAAGTACGATATTTTATATCGTCCAACGGTCTTGACCGAACGGAGGTAAAATGCTACCGAATTAGAATGAAATGTTCAAAGCCATTTCGTTCGTGTCTACTTATGTTGCGCCATTTGAAGACGGCGGTGTTGCGGGATCCGAGAAGAAGTCGTCCCCGCATGCTTATACTTTATGCACTTAATATTTCATCTAATTCAAGAAAGCCTAAAAGTTAAGTCTTCCGCTGTATCGAACTCTTAAGCTTTCAAGAATTAAAAAGGTATAAGTATGTGGGATATGGTGTCACAAGGAGGCGAAGATCACAAGTGCTGGATGCCCAAGATCAAGGCAAGGGATTAATGCTCAAGATTGATATCAAAGATCACATCAGCATGTTCACCTGAAAAGAAAAAGAAAAGAAAGAATAAGACTACGAGCTCAAGACAAGCATAGTATGCTAGGTTTATTTTATTATTGTAACTTGGGTAACGCCCTTGTTTGGAGTGACCTCCCTTAGGGGGAGATTGTTGGAAATACGTTTTTACGTATTTAGGAAGATTCGGTCACTCCGACAATATATTAAGTAGTAGCTCGTAGTCTAGAAATCTTTTAATATATCATACAAGGAAAGGCCCGGTCCATGCTTGTATGGCCGGCCCAAACATGTAAGCCCAAGCCTATTACAAGGCTTGGGTATATAAACCCTCTCCTTAGATGGATAGGGTGGTGGATTCATCATAATTTTACACATAGTTATTCCATTTCTCTCTCTAGAAGTGTGTTTGATTCTATCAAGTTTCTATCTCTTTCTCTCTCTAAAACATAAGCTAGATTTACATATCCTACAAATTGAAACTAGGAAAGAAGATTAAAGCTCTTTTTTAGCCTCAAAATATTGAGTCAAACAAGAATGTTCGGTCATAGGTTTTTATTGTAACATTTATTAGAACGTTGTAATAGTTAGTTAAAATAGTCGTGACATTATGGGCTTGATGGCTAGCTTAAAAGGCTTCTGTTAAGGTACTAAGCATTTTATTCAAGCCCGACCCATTAAACAAATATAGTCCATTAAGGCTACATGTAAGCCCGACTATATATACCTCTCCTAGCATGTAAGGAGAGGTTGGTGATTTCATTTTTCTTAATCTAATCTCACATAGTTTTCTCCACCATCTCTCTACTTTCTCTCTCTAGAAATTCATCTCTTTTCCATCTATTTTCTATCTTTAATCATCTAATAACATGGGACAACATTTGGTATCAATCGCCACGGGGTAGATTAGTGATTGGTTATTTGGTTTATTGTTTGATTCGATTGATTTAATTCAAGATTAAATTTCGAATTAAATTTTTTTAGTGTTTTTGGGCTCTAAATCTTGATATAAATCACCCACATCGTTGTGGTAGGGATTTGGTTAAGTTTTTGTGGTTAAAATCACAAGTTTTTGAGGTGTTTGGATTGATTTTGGGGCTCGGTACGAAGAACAGTGGGTTTTGTCGGCCAAAAGAAACTTTCGGAAAAGTGTTCTATATTCCGAAAGTGGGAGAATTCGGTTTATCCGAAAGATTTTGCCTTTGATTATCCGAAGGTGACTATTATTCATCATTCCGAAAGTGGTTTTTGTTTGAGTATTCCGAAACTGCAACATTTATCCGACCCTGAAAAACATCAAATATTCCAAAAAACACAAATATCCCGAAAAACATCATTTATCCGAAACCAGTACTTTTATCCGAAGAAACTGCATTATCCGAATTCACACCAAATATTTCGAAACACACCACATATTCCGAAAATCACAAATTTATCCGAAAATCCTCTTATTATTCGAAATCTGTGATTTATCTGAAAATAGCTCATTATTCCGAAAACATAACATTTATCCGAAAAGTGACACTTTATCCGAAAATAGCCATTTTCCCGAAAAGGCACATTTATCCGAAAAAACATCAGTTATCCGAAAACAACCATTTATCCTAAAATGCACCAATTATCCAAAAATACACCAATTATCCGAAATCCACCATTATTCCGAAAAAGGGATTTTTTTTACGAAAGTGAAAATTTCGCCTTCGAATTTTTGGTTTCTTGTGAAGACAATTTTTTTAGGGGATTTTAACGTTTTTCTTCCACAACAACAATCACACCATATCTACTTAAGATCCAATGTCACTTCATCATCTGAAACACTAATTATGGATTCCGTAACACAAGATGTGCATGCACTCAAATCCAAGATGTCGGTTGCAAAAGAACGATGCATGACTCGCTTTAGATCACTCCAGTCACACCTTCAAGTTCTTTCAAATAACGATTTAAAAGTCACTCGCGTCGAACTTGGATTCAAACGGGTATTTATGTCACTCACTGGACAAGATGTTGAGACATTCACAAGCACAATGCTACTCAATGTAGATCACCTTGAACAACAACTTGCCAACGATGACTTTTAAGAGGTTGAATCCATAGATGCCGTTTTGGTTCTCGAGAATCAGTTTCAGCAATTCTTTGATACACATGTCTCTGTACACTATGATCGAGAATTCATAAACAAATACTTCTTTGAATATACTCGGTTAGAAGTTCAAGAATTCAAGGAGACATTTCTTCAACACATAAGTGTTGTAAGGAAGTCCATTGCTGAAAGAACACGTCATACACTAAAAGTTGAAAGAAGGGTGAATAACAGATTAATGTAGAAGAACGAGAGCAATGTCGAAGATGGTCAAACATTAGATGCTTGTTCAATTGGCAAAGAAAGCATCGGGACAGAAACAGAAAAGCAGCATAGCAGCAACAACTCAGGGAATGATCAAGCAACCGATGATGCATATATCAGACCCATATATGATGAGGAGCCAATGGCTGAGGTACAATTAAATGTTGTGTATGATGATCATCAATTATTGATTCTAAGATTCATGAGCTTGAAACTATGTTAGCTCAAAAGACAAAATATTTTGTGTAACACTCTCAATTTTTGTATCGGTACAACGGAAGGGTCTTTTAGAGTGTTACGGGATAGCACAATAACTCCAATCATAGACAACACATAAAAATGGTTGTACAAGGTTCAACATACATTCATTCGATAAAAAGTTTTAAAGTGTACAACAGGTCCCAAATTATACAGGTCATTAAGTTTACAAAACATAGGTCGAATGAACATTTTTAATATTATGTGGGCCATCAGAGTCGATCTCCATCCGGATTACCTTCAAGCACCTGAGATAAAAACATGCAAAAATCATATCAGCGAATGCCGAGTGAATTCATAGAGTTTAATAAAAACTATTATATAAAACAATCGTTAAAATTAGAACACAAGTATAATATCGGAAGTAAGTCCTCGTATTGCTAGTCAGGCAATATATAAATCAAGCATACATCTTAAACCGTCCATGAGACAGTAGCCTCAATATTACCATTATAGGTAATATTATTATCGTTATTGGCATCGTTATTGTATTGTATATAGGATACGTTTGGATTATTATTAGGCGCATGACATTGTTACCTTACTATGAAAACAACGGGCCGCGAACCCGACAAACAGTTTGCCCATCTAAGTTAGCGTGTCGTCACAAAAATCACCCTATGGAAATCTTCTCATACATAAATTCGCTTACCAATCAATGTGGTACGACGGGGATCAACCGTCAAGGCGCGAACTGGGGTGATCGTCCCCAAATAGTACTATCAAATGCATAAGCGTCTACCAAATCCCGGTAGTTCACAATTCATGCTAATGGGACTTTAAGTGACATAACCTAACTACTAATAATCCTTTTTGTCTCGTTTATAGGGTCATAGCATCATTCAGGTCCATATCATTAAGCATACCATCGGGACTACTTGTGTTCTATTTTTATCAAAATCTAGCATGTTATCTCC
Source organism: Glebionis coronaria (assembly GCA_025667525.1). Taxonomy (NCBI): domain Eukaryota; kingdom Viridiplantae; phylum Streptophyta; class Magnoliopsida; order Asterales; family Asteraceae; genus Glebionis; species Glebionis coronaria. The sequence continues at coordinate 535,769,414 of CM046881.1, read as the reverse complement.
CTCGCGGGTTTACAAATCATTTTATAAAACATTTAAAAGAGTGCGAGGCTATGAACTCACGTTGATAATGAAAGGCGGATTATCGGCTACGGGCGTGCTTCGGTCACAGAAACCTATATAAATAATAATCGGTCTTAGACTTTTGTACAATGACTTTATCAAAATAACAATATAAATATGATGATTTTTGTACATATGATGATGATCAAGTGGGTTTATATATCCTTCCTTACTCATTTTAGTGTTTACGTATTGGTAACTTTTTACTAGTTTACTAGTTTTACCTATTTACATGTTTTAAGTCCAATAAGCTTATTATAAGTTCTTTAACTTGTTTTAATCTATTTCATACTTATATTATTAGTATTTAAACTTTACATGTTGGGCCTAAATGGGTTAAGCCCAATAAGTACTTTTTATAGGTGTTTAACTTATTTAGTCTAATTATTAGTCCAATATGCTTACTTAGCTCGTTAATGTCCGTATGTCCTATAGTTCGGGTTTTATCGGTTTTTACTTGTATTAGATACTTATATATCAGTATATGACTTTTAAAAACTTTACATTAGACGTGTTTGATCGTCTAAGTTTTAATTGGCGAAAAACGTTAATTTTACGGTAATAGCCGAAAAAGTCGTAAAAATCAATTTTAAGTTTTTATAACTTATAAATATGATTCCACTACCATTTTTATAATTTGTCCATTTACTTAACCTTATACATATTTATATAAATGTAATTCATAAGTTAGTGGGTTTTAATTTCACATTTTATACTATATAATTTGAGTGCTTATATAATAGTAATAAACATTAATTCTTCAAAATCTGATTTTTCTTTTCATCTTCACCATTTTATCATATCTAGAGTTATATAATGAATTAAAAGCTCATTTTTTGGTGGCATGAACTTCATATTATGTGCTACAATTAACTTAGTTATAGCTACTGCTCATTTTAAGTTTAACTATCCTTAACAGTCCCTACAAAACAGCTTATTCAGATTAGCACACTCATCTTGTTTTGACCATATCTCACTCATTTTAATGATTGCATTGCATGGCCAACTCTCACATGTGTATGACATCTTGTACTTACTGTAAATGGATTCTACCATGCAAGTTTATCAGTTCAAGTTTTGGTTACATACTGTTTTTATACAGCCAACAAATTAATCATGATTTTAGCCTTGTTTCTTATGGTTATTAATCTTTTTAAGCATATTTATCAACACTTGATCCCCACACAACATTTTTATCATCATATATTCATCATATACATATACAACAAGAAAGAAAATACATTTGATCTTTACAAAAATAACAAGAGAAAATAGAAAGGATGATCTTCTTTACCAACCAAGAGTATATCTTGTTTTTGGAAGACAAGAACTTGATGAACACCAAATATAACCCCAAGATCATCAAACACCAAGAAAATAAGTTGATAAATCAGCCCTAGGACACACGCAAATCACCTCCTTTGTTGTTAAAATGGCCACCAAGTGATCAAGGCTTCAAGGTAACTCCATGATGTAGCTAGATAACAAGTATTTTATGGCTAGAAAAGATCAAAAAGGGGTGTTTGTTCTTGAATATGGGACAGAAATGGTGATGGTTTGAGAGAGTTTCTAGTTGATTTGCATGAGTGAATGGTAGTTTATGATAGGGTTGATGGTTTTGAGTTAGTGGTAGCTTAATTGTTAAGCTTAAGCTTACACTTGTAAGCTACATGTTAACATGATGCCACATCTTTGATGTGGTGTCATATTTGGCCGTCCCATGCTATAGTGGGGTGGGATAAATTATTTTGTCCCACCTCACTAATTTACGGGTATTCCTCGGTTTTAGTTTCCTTGATTTGCGTGCCCTCGGGTCGTTTCATGAAAAACATTTTTATAAATTATGAATCAACGGCACAAAACGAATCCAATAAAAATTGTCTCATAAAAAACGGAGTTCAAAAACGTAAATACGTAATCCTAAGGTTTCCGGTTTAATCGTAAAGGACGCTAAATTATGCACGTAAGCCCAAATTTAAATCCGTAAATTGTGAGTTCATCAACCAACATAAAAATAAGTTTCAAAATATTATACGAGAAAATAATTCACTACCTGAAAATGTTAGATTGTCACAACTTTTCCTCCTAAAAGGGATCAACGTCCTCGTGATCCATTTCATTTTGATGTCCGTTTCTTATTGAAATCGAAGAGGTGCGGATATTTCTTCCACATTTCATCCTCTCGTTCCCAAGTATATTCCGGTCCATGCTTTGAATTCCATTGGATCTTGACAATAGGTATCCGACTTTGTTTCAGTTGCTTTACCTCACGATCCATAACCTCTACGGGCTCTTCGATAAAATGCAACTTCCCATCTATTCGAACCTTACCTAACGAAATTTTCTCATCACTCACTGCTAGACATTTCTTCAGATTAGATACATGGAATGTGTTGTGAACACCATGAAGTTCTGGGGGTAACTCTAGTTTGTAAGCCACCGAACCTACTCTAGAAAAAATCTTAAAGGGTCCAATATAACGGGGATTCAATTTTCCTCGCTTTCCAAATCTTATAACGCCTTTCCATGACGATACTTTCAACATTACTTGGTCACCCACTTTAAACTCCATTGCCTTCCGCCGCACATCCGCGTAACTTTTCTGTCTACTACGGGCAGTCAACAACGTATTCTTAATCTGAATTATCATCTCTGTAGTCTCCCGGATCAATTCTGGTCCCGTGAGCTGGGTATCCCCAACTTCACTCCAACATACAGGAGATCTACACTTTCTACCATATAAAGCTTCAAACGGTGCAGCCTTAATACTAGAATGGTAACTATTGTTATACGAAAACTCTGCTAACGGCAAATGTTTATCCCAATTCTTACCAAAATCTAACACACAAGCTCTCAACATATCTTCTAGTGTTTGTATCGTTCTTTCACTCTGCCCATCAGTCTGGGGGTGATAAGCAGTGCTCATGTCGAGATTCGTTTTCAAAGATTTTTTGAGAGATTTCCAAAAATTCGATGCGAATCTAGGATCTCGATCTGAAATGATCGATACAGGCACTCCATGCTTGCATACAACATTCTCAAGGTATATACGAGTCAGCTTCTCCAGTGAGAACTGCTCTTTAACTGGAATGAAGTGTGCTGATTTGGTCAGTCTGTTGACAATAACCCAAATCGAGTTGTTTCTAGATGATGTTCTAGGAAGCTTGGTGATAAAGTCCATCGTAATTCGCTCCCACTTCCATTCAGGAATCTTTGGCTGTTGAAGTAGTCCTGATGGCTTTTGATGTTCAGCTTTAACTCTAGCACACGTCAAGCATTGAAGAACATACATAGCTATGTCAGCTTTCATATTCGGCCACCAGTACAACTTCTTCAAATCATGGTACATCTTATCAGATCCCGGATGAATGGAATACTTAGATTTATGGGATTCTAACATAATCAAGTCTCTTAAGCCTCCAAACTTTGGTATCCACATACGACCTCTTAAGCATTTCACTCCATCAGCTCTAACCTCTAAAGGATCTCCTTCTCCTCGGAACCCTTCATTAACAAAATTTTCCTTCTTACAAGCTTCTATTTGCGCATTTCTAATTTGCTCAGGCAAATTATTGTGCACGGTCAAGACTAGAGAACGTACCCTGATAGGCTCTCTATCTTTCCTACTTAACGCATCGGCAACAACATTGGATTTTCCTGGGTGATATTTTATATCACAATCATAATCACTTAACAACTCTATCCATCTTCGTTGCCTCATGTTTAATTCCTTCTGATCGAGAATATACTGTAGGCTTTTGTGATCGGTGAATACCGTACACTTGGTGCCATACAGATAATGTCTCCACAACCTAAGAGCAAAGACTACAGCTCCTAACTCAAGATCATGAGTAGTATAAATCTCCTCATTCTTCCTTAATTGCCTAGAAGCATAAGCTATCACTTTCTCTCGCTGCATCAAAACAGCTCCATAGCCTCTAAGAGATGCATCACAATACACTACAAAATCTTCACTCCCGTCGGGTAATGATAAGATTGGCGCACTACATAATTTTTGCTTCAATGTCTGAAATGCTCCATCTTCATCACTTCCCCAAACGAAAGGTTTATTCTTCTGGGTAAGCTTAGTCAAGGGTTTAGCTATCAAAGAAAATTCTTTAATGAATCACCTATAATAGCCAGCCAATCCTAAGAACTGTCGCACTTCCGTTGGCGTTGTCGGTGCAGACCAATTCTTAATGGCTTCAACCTTTGCAGGATCAACATGAATTCCATCTTTGTTAATCACATGACCAAGAAATTGCACAGAATCTAACCAGAAATCACATTTCAAAAACTTAGCATACAACTTTTCATCCTTCAACAAATTCAAAACAATCCTTAAATGTTCTCTATGTTCATCTTCATTCTTAGAATAGATTAGAATATCGTCAATAAACACAATCACAAATTTATCCAAGTATGGCTTGCACACTCGATTCATTAAATCCATGAAAACCGTAGGTGCGTTAGTTAACCCAAATGGCATTACTTGAAATTCATAGTGTCCATAACGAGTTCTAAATGCAGTTATAGGAATATCTTCTTCACGGACGCGAAGTTGGTGATATACTGACCGCAAATCTATCTTAGAATACACACTAGATCCTTGTAGTTGATCAAACAAATCATCAATCCTAGGTAAAGGATATCGATTTTTAATTGTCAATTTATTCAGTTCCCTATAATCAATGCACATACGGAAAGATCCATCCTTCTTCTTAACGAACAAGACTGGAGCTCCCCAAGGAGACGAGCTCGCTCTAATAAAACCTTTATCAGACAACTCCTTAAGTTGCTCAGATAACTCCTTTAATTCAGAAGGGGCTAATCGGTAAGGCGCACGTGCCACCGGTGCAGCACCAGGAATTAAATCGATTCGAAACTCTACTTGCCTTATCGGTGGAAGTCCGGTAAATCTTTAGGAAATACCTCAGGAAATTCACAAATAATAGGTACATCTTCCAATCGTTTCTCCTTAGACTCATTCCCGGTCACTTGAGCTAAGAATAACTCACAACCATTCCTGATGTACTTTTGGACTTTAATACATGAAACGATTTTCAAACGGGATTCACCTCGATTACCATCAATTACTAACGTCCTATTCCTAAGAGGAATCTTAACTTTCTTCTCTCCACATAAAATAGTAGCATTATTCAACGACAACCAATCCATACAAATAATAATATCAAAACTACCTAATTCTATCAACATCAAATCAATCGGAAAGGAATAGTTTAAGAGATTTAGAGAGCCTCCTTCTAATAGCTTATTAGTTTTCACTAATTTACCATCAGCCAATTCTACCTCGTAACTGGTATTTATCTCAACAGGTTCAATGTCAATAAGGGCACTAAATTTAGTGGATACAAAGCTCCTATCAGCACCCGAATCAAATAAAGCAACATCATAATGATTGTTGAGTAAAAACGTACCGGTAACGACATTCAGATCCTCTTTCTTCACCTCAATTGTTCCAAGTTGATAGATACCACCCTGGGGGTTTCTTCCAGGTACAATCGCTTTCAACTTGGGGCATTCCGATTTCCTATGACCTTCTTCATTACAGTTGAAGCAAATGGTTCCCTTCTTATACCTTTCAACCTTGTGTCCAAGCTTTCCGCAATTTCGGCACTTCAAGCAGTCGCCAGCATGCCTCTTGTTGCCACACTTAGGACATCTATCATCGTTGCACGGTGTGTTGTTGGTAAGAGCATTTGCATTCCCCTTTCTCTGGTTCTGACGACGATTGAAATTCTTCCTATTATCACCTCTATCTACACGATCACCGTCTCCCTTTCTTTTCTCACCAACACGGGCTTCATCTTCCCTATCCTGAATTATCTGTCTAATGAGTTGGTAAGCCATTCGAATAGCATCATAAATGGTCAGTGGTTTAGATGATGTCACGTCCCCCCAGATATTCCTGGTCAACCCTTTAATATATTGTTCAATTCGAATCTCTTCGGGTTCCACCAATCGAGGACATAGCAAGGCCAACTCATGGAATCGGTTTGTGTAACTATCAATGTCCACACCTTTCATTCTCAAATGAATCAACTCTTGTTATAACCTAATAATCACACTATGAGGACAGAATTCCAAAGTCATCCACTTCTTAATTTCAGCCCAACGAGTAGCATTAGCAGCATCAAGACCCATGAAAGCAATTCTTCCGTTCCACCAAGTCAACGCACGACCTTTAAGAGTAGCCATAGCAAAAGTCACCTTATCTTCCTCCTTACACTTACTAATCCGAAACACCGACTCAATCTTTTCAATCCACTAGCTTAATCCTACAGCACCTTCAGTTCCATTAAAAGGTAGAGGTTCACACTTCATGAACGTCACATAAGTACAGCCACCAACTTCAGGTGCATTAGTTCCAAGTCCTCCTACATTTCCTCCAGCATTAGCATTTACATTATTAGCATTCACATTCACATTAGTACCGCCAATTCCACTACCGCCAGCTCCACTACCGCCAGCTCCACTACCGCCAGCTCCACTACCGCCAGCCTCATTTCTAGCATTTGCCATAAATTCAGTCATAGATGCGGTAACTTGCTCCGTAATAATCCTACGTACATCATCCTCAGTCACAGCCTTCTTGGGCGGCATAGTTCTATAATTTCACAATTTCAAAGTATTAAGTATTCACCCAACAAAGGATTCATATAGTATGGATTGAATTCATAATCAAGATACAAATACGGCACAATATGGAATTCAAGACAAGATACATATTTCATTCGATTTGAAACAAAATTATTGTCTTAGTTACATCCCATATCAAAGTTCTAGCACTATAGATACTCAAAATTTGTGCCAGGTCTACTACTAACAAGTCGGTTCAGTCAAGGTTACAAAAGTACAAAAGATACAAAGGTCACTACTAAATACAGACTGGTCTACTGAGAACCGCCAGATGGTCCATCATCCATCATCTTCTATATCTTTATCGGACGATCACTAGACACATCTTCAGCTGGGCGCTTACGGATTACTCCTCTTTCAACCATGTCAGCATAAAATCTACTATTCCAACCCACGGATATATTCAACTCCTTCTCAGCTTTCTCACGCATCGCACGAGCTACATTCAACTGAATCTCCATAGAATTCACCTTTTTCTTCATTGCAGCAAACTCACCACTTTCTAACACCGATAACCTCCTAAAAGCCTCATTCAAACCAGGCTCTACATCAGTCAAATCCAAACTAAGCAATTTCTGCTCTTTCTCACCAACCTTAGTCTTTGACTCCAAATAAGCAACATGAGTCTGAACAACACCTAATCCAATCTCTGTCATACTACTCTTAACACGGGAAGCATCTAGATCACGTCTCAAGGCCCATGGTGCAAGACCATCAATATGAGTAGCCTCTCGAGTACTAGACGACTCTCCTATCACCCGTCTACGTGTAGCAATACCATCAGTACCGTCAGGTGCATTATCATCCTCATCCTCCTCTGATTCATAATCAGATTCAGACGATTCAGACATTTCATCCCTAGGTAGATCAACCTCAGAATCAGATAAATAAACTGGTGGGGGTAAAGGCTCGCCCTCTGGAATATCATAAGGGTAAATAAGTTCGGCTTCCTCATCATCATCAACCTCATCGTCTATACCTATATCCTCCTCGACATCCTCGTCGTCAATCTCATCATCTAAATTATCTAACCCAATCTCATCATCATTCTCAATATCAACATTATCAATCTCATTCTCTACCATATCAACCTGAGGGGAAGTCTGATCTCCTAGTCCTAACTCGGGCTCAGGATCCTCAAATGGTTCCTCCTCATCATCCATATCATAATCTACTAAGTCTAAATAAGGATCATCATCTACATTAGGTTCGGGAATAGCATGGTTCTCTACAGGAATATTAGGGTCAGCCATGACAATCTGCATTTATATATATATCTCGTATTAGGATAACATACTATTTAAACAATTACATACTGAAATCATGATATAAAAATATATATAAATTAAATTATATATATCAAAATATATATATTCTCAATAGGGCTTGTTGGTAATGTCGGAGATCTCTGGCACCGTTATAGTCAAAAGATTTTTTTCAAATATTTTCTCAAATGTTCATTGTCAAAAGATTTTGAAAAGTTTTGTTCAAAACCTTGGTTTTTACAATCTTTTGTTCTCTATAACGAGAGCTCTGGTACCAAACTGTAACACTCTCAATTTTCGTATCGGTACAGCGGAAGGGTCTTTTAGAGTGTTACGGGATAGCACAATAACTTCAATCATAGACAACACATAAAAATGGTTGTACAAGGTTCAACATACATTCATTCGATAAAAAGTTTTAAAGTGTACAACAGGTCCCAAATTATACAGGTCATTAAGTTTACAAAACATAGATCGAATGAACATTTTTAATATTATGTGGGCCATCAGAGTCGATCTCCATCCGGATTACCTTCAAGCACCTGAGATAAAAACATGCAAAAATCATATCAGCGAATGCCGAGTGAATTCATAGAGTTTAATAAAAACCGTTATATAAAACAATCGTTAAAATCAGAACACAAGTATAATATCGGAAGTAAGTCCTCGTATTGCTAGTCAGGCAATATATAAATCAAGCATACATCTTAAACCGTCCATGAGACTGTAGCCTCAATATTACCGTTATAGGTAATATTATTATCGTTATTGGCATCGTTATTGTATTGTATATAGGATACGTTTGGATTATTATTAGCCGCATGACATTGTTACCTTACTATGAAAACAACGGGCCGCGAACCCGACAAACAGTTTTCCCATCTAAGTTAGCGTGTCGTCACAAAAATCACGCTATGGAAATCTTCTCATACATAAATTCGCTTACCAATCAATGTGGTACGACGGGGATCAACCGTCAAGGCGCGAACTGGGGTGATCGTCCCCAAATAGTACTATCAAATGCATAAGCGTCTACCAAATCCCGGTAGTTCACAATTCATGCAAATGGGACTTTAAGTGACATAACCTAACTACTAATAATCCTTTTTGTCTCGTTTATAGGGTCATAGCATCATTCGGGTCCATATCATTAAGCATACCATCGGGACTACTTGTGTTCTATTTTTATCAAAATCTAGCATGTTATCTCCCTCGCGGGTTTACAAATCATTTTATAAAACATTTAAAAGTGTGCGAGGCTATGAACTCACGTTAATAATGAAAGGCGGATTATCGGCTACGGGCGTGCTTCGGTCACGGAAACCTATATAAATAATAATCGGTCTTAGACTTTTGTCCAATGACTTTATCAAAATAACAATATAAATATGATGATTTTTGTACATATGATGATGATCAAGTGGGTTTATATATCCTTGCTTACTCATTTTAGTGTTTACGTATTGGTAACTTTTTACTAGTTTACTAGTTTTACCTATTTACATATTTTAAGTCCAATAAGCTTATTATAAGTTCTTTAACTTGTTTTAATCCATTTCATACTTATATTATCAGTATTTAAACTTTACATGTTGGGCCTAAATGGGTTAAGCCCAATAAGTACTTTTTATAGGTGTTTAACTTATTTAGTCCAATTATTAGTCCAATATGCTTACTTAGCTCGTTAATGTCCGTATGTCCTATAGTTCGGGTTTTATCGGTTTTTACTTGTATTGGATACTTATATATCAGTATATGACTTTTAAAAACTTTACATTAGACGGGTTTGATCGTCTAAGTTTTAATTGGCGAAAAACGTTAATTTTACGGTAATAGCCGAAAAAGTCGTAAAAATCAATTTTATAGTTTTTATAACTTATAAATATTATTCCACTACCACTTTTATAATTTGTCCATTTATTTAACCTTATACATATTTATATAAATGTAATTCATAAGTTAGTGGGTTTTAATTTCACATTTTATACTATATAATTTGAGTGCTTATATAATAGTAATAAACATTAATTCTTCAAAATCTGATTTTTATTTTCATCTTCACCATTTTTATCATATCTAGAGTTATATAATGAATTAGAAGCTCATTTTTGGGTGGCATGAACTTCATATTATGTGCTACAATTAACTTAGTTATAGCTACTGCTCATTTTAAGTTTAACTATCCTTAACAGTCCCTACAAAACAGCTTATTCAGATTAGCACACTCATCTTGTTTTGACCATATCTCACTCATTTTAATGATTCCATTGCATGGCCAACTCTCACATGTGTATGACATCTTGTACTTACTGTAAATGGATTCTACCATGCAAGTTTATCAGCTCAAGTTTTGGTTACATACTGTTTTTATACAGCCAACAAATTAATCATGATTTTAGCCTTGTTTCTTATGGTTATTAATCTTTTTAAGCATATTTATCAATACTTGATCCCCACACAACATTTTTATCATCATATATTCATCATATACATATACAAAAAGAAAGAAAATACATTTGATCTTTACAAAAATAACAAGAGAAAACGGAAAGGATGATCTTCTTTACCAACCAAGATTATATCTTGTTTTTGGAAGACAAAAACTTGATGAACACCAAATGTAACCCCAAGATCATCAAACACCAAGAAAATAAGTTGAGAAATCAGCCCTAGGACACAAGCAAATCACCTCCTTTTTTGTTAAAATGGCCACCAAGTGATCAAGGCTTCAAGGTAACTCCATCATGTAGCTAGATAACAAGTATTTTGTGGCTAGAAAAGATCAAAAAGGGGTGTTTGTTCTTGAATATGGGACGGCAATGGTGATGGTTTGAGGGAGTTTCTAGTTGATTTGCATGAGTGAATGGTAGTTTGTGAGAAGGTTGATGGTTTTGAGTTAGTGGTAGCTTAAGTGTTAAGCTTAAGCTTACACTTGTAAGCTACATGTTAACATGATGTCACATCTTTGATGTGGTGTCATATTTGGCCGTCCCATGCTATAGTGGGGTGGAATAAATTATTTTGTCCCACCTCACTAATTTACGGGTATTACTCGGTTCTAGTTTCCTTGATTTACGTGCCCTCGGGTCGTTTCACGAAAAACATTTTTAGAAATTATGAATCAACGGTACAAAACGAATCCAATAAAAATTGTCTCATCAAAAACGGAGTTCAAAAACGTAAATACGTAATCCTAAGGTTTCCGGTTTAATCGTAAAGGACGCTAAATTATGCACGTAAGGCCAAATTTAATCCGTAAATTGTGAGTTCATCAACCAACACAAAAATAAGTTTCAAAATATTATACGAGAAAATAATTCACTACCTAAAAATGTTAGATTGTCACATTTTGAGGATGCCAAACTCGAGTTTTCGAAGAAAAATGACAAATTTGAAGCTTATTTTGAAAAACTTAAAAAAGCAAACGTTGTTCTTGAACAAAAACTAGATCGTAAGATTCAAGATTCTAATGCAGAAAAAGAACATTTTGTGAAACAAATAAATTTGTTAGAATCAAAGTTGGCTTCTCAAAATCCAAGTCCTCCACTTGCTTCATTCAGTGAAGTATCTGTGCAACCTATCGACACTGTAGATAGTAATGACGGGAATGCTGATAACGACATATTTGATAATATGAACATTAAGTTAGAACAACGTGTTGCTCAATTACTTCTATAAAATGAGCAATTAAAAGCTCATATTTAGGAAAAGGTTTTTGCATTAATAGCGGTGAAAAATGAATTAAGGAAGCAAAAAGGAAATAAGGTGGATGCTAAGTTAGCAGATCAGTCAATCTTGGGGAAACCTCCTACTCAACCATTCAGAAACCGCTCAGTTGCTAGACAACCGAATGCGTTTAAATCTGAACGACCCAAAACATCGAACTCAAGGTTTGCATCCCAAGTTGACGTGCGTAGAAATTTGTCAAAAACAGTAACTCCACTATCTAGATCCCCCTAACAAATTTTGCCTATGTGAAACCCATTCACATGAATGCTTCAACAACTCTTGAAATAACTCCAAGAACATGCCTAGGTGTAGTTCAAATAACACGGGTCATAAAATCTATCTAGAGGATGCTAAGATAAAGATACACGAAAAAGATAGGACCAAATCTAAACCTAGGAGCGTTATTCACACATCTAGGAATTCTAGACCCTTCTCAGATGTGCTCACATCCGCCAACTCTAGGAACACTAGATCCTTCTTCGATGCTAAGTACTTGGTTTGCACGAAATGTAACAAATGCGTGTTTAATTCCATTCATGATGATTTCATCACAAAAATCCTGAACAAGGTGAACCAAAAAGCTAGAGCATCTCAAAGACGAAACCCTATAGGAAATAGATTTTCTCCAATTAAGTCTTCCGTTGTACATGAGAAAACGACATTTCCTAGACCTTGTCTTAAGTGGATACCAACGGGTAGAATCTTCAAAACAACTGATCTTAAATGGGTTCCTACTGGAAAAATATTTCCCTCTAGCACGACAAAGGTTTAGTGTGAACCCCCAGATGGTTGTCACAAAGATATCGCTAACAAATATGCAAGCATACAAACTACTGTAAAGAGTGCAGGTAAAAAAGTCAAGACTCAACGGACACCCAAAGTTCCAATCTTCAAACACCGTTCAACAAAAGACACACTCAGAGTTTGGTTGCTGAAAAAGCAAATATCTGACAAACTAGTGTCTCAAGGGTTTCACAACTAAGCTCGAAATGATTTACAATTACTTCAGATTGTGACTCGTGCTTCAAATAAAGTAAAGTTGATCACTGAAGATAACTTATCCTATCAAACGGGTAGAGCAATTTATCTTGGTTTGAGCTTGTCACAAAACATTCAACGTTTTAAGCTCAACACAATGGCTTGTAATCACTTTCAGATTGCAACCCGGATTTATATTCACGGGTGAGTGTATGCTTTAGTGCCCTTACCCTCAACAAAAGAAGATAAATCTTCTTACACTTGAGTGGAGTCGTCAAGACATTCAAAGTCTATGAACTCAAGTTTATGCTTTAGAAAAACCACTTCGCCAAAAAGAATGGTTTTTACAAAAAGCGTTGAACACAATTTTTTCAAGAGTTTTTCAATGTTTATTCAAATCATTCAAAAATTGTGTGTTCAACAACTTCTATCCTCAAAAGTTTAATGTGGATCATATCCTCGTAATGAAAATTCTATTGGGTCAATTTTTGAGGGGGAGCGTTCCAAATTCATGCTAAGTTTGACACAATTTTCTCCCGAAAGTTTTTCAAGACTATTTTTCACAATATATTTTTATCAAATTTGGTATCTCTAATATCACACGATTTTATATATTAGAGATAGGGGAGAAAATGTTTGATTAAAATATGATCTAAAGACTCAAGAACTCATGGTTTCGATCAAATACCCACAACATCTTTAATTCATGACGTTATTGGTGTCAAAAGGGTGGTTAGGTTTAAGTCCTATGATCCAACCAGAACCGGAGGGATCTTCCCAAGGACAATCCAATAGATTATTAGAAGTCCTTAGGAAAGATGGAGTAGAATGTGAACGAAGTTGAATGCCGACTCAGTATTGATGCTAGCACTAGAACAATCACAACAAGGTGCTAGTAATGATGTCTTGGTAAGCATTGAAGGGGTTGAAGAATGAAAAAGAAATGTAAGGATAAAGGGTGTAAAGAAATTAGCCCTCCATACAACTTAGATAGAAACCGGGTCTACACATCATGAAGACAACGCATCATAGACCCGGTGATGTAATGCACGACTCCTGTTAGCCTTAAAATGTGTGCGACTAACGTTATTACATTAGTTTCATAGCCGAGACTTGAAGGGACTAATATTGTCATATGTAATAGTCCAACTCCCGTGCTATATATACCCCTCCATACTTCCATGGAGGGGTGAGGTTGTTCATTTCTTTCTTGTATTTCTCTCTCTAATAAACACACATTTATTAGAGCATCTCTTTCTCTCCCTAACAATGGCTAAACACCTCTATCATCCTCCCCGACCTCCGGATCAAACCCGTGTTATTAGTGAATCAAAAATAACAACCCCTCCCCAGCTGACTCGGGCTTCTCTCAAAAGAAGTTTGTTTTATTGTCACGGAGATCAACACGACTTCTATTGACTTTCTCACTCCGAGTTAGTTGATACTGAAAAGATGGCATATGCTCCAGCCTCTGACCACTAAAAGTGCACAAATCGAGTCTAGAGCCAAGAGATCAATCAAATCTCGTTAGGACACACGGAATGATGATTAAGAGAGTCCTATGCCATATCCTTGCGATATTGCTAGAACACTCAGAGTGATACTACCAAGTATTCACAATGATGAGTGGAAATCCTTCCAGTGTTAACATCAAATAGCACTGCGGTAAGTCATGTGTAAGATTCTTTATGAATTGAACATGTGTAAGCTGAAAAGCAACAGTGGTTTGTTTCTTTATCGATTCAAACTCGTTTCAGGTTTCTACGCAATATCTTTATGGTCTTGCCAGAACATTCAGAGTGATATTCATTAATACTCACAGTGATGAATGAAAATCCTTCCAGCGTTAACATCAAACAGCGCTACGGTAGGTAACATGCGAGGAATTTGAATTGACGACTTTAATCGAGCGGATATTTATCCAATTGATTCACTCTCTATGTTCGCGGTCTTTCTTTGAGATGGTCGAGTAAAGAGAACGGCTAGTACAGCCGCGAAACCCTGTCAAGGAGATTCTTAATTGAATCTACCTAATCACAGGTATGATATTTAATATCGTGTAACGGTCTTCACCGACCCGAGGTAAAACGCTACCGATTTAGGACGAATATCAAAGCCATTCAGTCCGTGTCTATGTTTTGTCTAGAGAAGGTGGCGTTACAGTGTACTCAGCAAAGTCAAAGATTCAAAACCACATACTCATGCCAAAAGACATTCAACAATCAAGAAAGCTAAAGACTTCCGCAACTCTGATGATCAAAATCTTCCTTATCAATTTATGTAGAGGAATGACCTCTCTTCAAAAGAGATTGTTAGCAAGCTTTCAAGATTGTACAAAGTATGAGCATGTGGATAAAGACACAAGATCGCAAGATGGCAAAGACAAGTCAAGGATAATTTTAAAATCTCAAGTTTAAAGACAAAGTCGAAAGACCACGACAAAGGCTCAAAGATCACTGCATGAAAGAACAAGACTACTATTACACGTTCAAGATTCATTTATGATGAAATTCGTAATCTCCATTGAACTCCAATTATCGAAGAGGAATGACCTCACATTAGGGGAGATTGTTAGCCTCAAAATATTGAGTTAAACAAGAATGTTCGGTCATAGGTTTTTATTGTAACATTTATTAGAACGTTGTAATAGTTAGTTAAAATAGTCGTGACATTACGGGCTTGATGGCTAGCTTAAAAGGCCTCTTTTAAGGTACTAAGCATTTTATTCAAGCCCGACCCATTAAACAAATATAGTCCATTAAGGCTACATATAAGCCCGACTATATATACCTCTCCTAGCATGTTAGGAGAGGTTGGTACTTTCATTTTTCTTAATCTAATCTCACATAGTTTTCTCCACCATCTCTCTACTTTCTCTCTCTATAAATTCATCTCTTTTCCATCTATTTTCTATCTTTAATCATCTAATAACATGGGACAACACTCTTCATTCTGATAGAGGTGGTGAATATTTAAGTCAAGAGTTTAAAGATTATCAAAGTGAGAATGGAATTGTTCAGAATCTTACTTTTCCCTATACTCCACAACAAAATGGTGTATCAGAAAGAAGAAATCGTACACTATTAGATATGGTGTGATCTATGTTTAATCTTACAACTATACCATTATCCTTTTGGAACTATGCCTTAGAATCTACGGTTCGTATTTTAAATATGGTTCTCACGAAGTAGGTTAATAAGACACCATATGAACTATGGCATGACAAAACGCCATACTTGTCTTATTTAAAGGTATGGGGTTGCAAGGCGTATGTGAAACGTGACTCGGGTGATAAACTCCAACAAAGATCTATGAAATGTATCTTTGAAGGATACCCTAAGGAAACTATGGGTTACTACTTTTATTATCCACCTTAGAACAAAATTATTGTTGCTAGGTATGGAGACTTCCTTGAAAGTGATCTTGTAAATCAAGAATTCAGTGGGAGAAATTATGATCTAGAAGAGAGTCATATAGATACATTACCTTTTGAAAACACTAGCGAAATAATTCCTGTAGAACCAGAAAGTCTGGTGGTTCCACCGGAAGTAATTCCTATACGTAGGTCTGAAAGGACTATACGTGCACCAAGCAAACTATGTCTTAACATAGAGGATGAAGATGATGAAGTAAGGTATCTTGGAGAACCTGCTAATTATAAATCCTCCATGCTTGATCCTGAGAAGGATAGGTGGATGGTTGCTATGGATGAGGAAATGAAAACCATGAAAGTAAATGATGTTTGGATTCTTTTAGATCCACCACCAAATGCTAAAGTAATGAGACATAATTGGATATCAAGAAGAAAAGCAACATGGATGGCAAAATACAATCCTATAAAGCTCGTTTAGTAGCTAAAGGTTTTACTCAAACTTTTGGTGTAGACTACGAGGAGACATTTTCTCATGTAGCAGACTTAAGAGCAATTAGGATTCACATAGCTATAGCAACATACTATGACTATGAGATATGGCAAATGGATGTTAAAACTGCCTTATTGAACGTCGCTTAGATGAAGATATCTATATGCAACAACCGGAAGGTTAGGTTGATCCTAAGAATCCAAAACGTGTATGTTAACTTCAAAGATCTATTTATGGTTTAAAGTAAGCATCACGTCAATGAATAAACGATTTGATGAAGAAATCAAGAAGTTTGAATTTATTCAAAATCGTGATGAGCCATGTGTATATCGTAAAGCTAGTGGGAGTGATGTAGTATTTATAGTCCTATATGTTGATGACATATTAATCATGGGAAGTAACATTCCAAAAATTAAAGTTGCTAAGGATTATCTTGGTAAATGTTTTTCTATGAAGGATTTGGGAGAAGCTGTATACATTCTGGGAATTAAGATCTATCGAGATAGGAGTAAACGGTTAATTGGTCTTAGTCAAGATGCTTATATTGACAAAATATTGAAGAAGTATAATCTGCATAATTCTAAGAGAGGTTTTCAACCTATGGAAGTTAAGCATAATCTAAGTCATGGGATGGATGCATCAACTCCTGAAGAGGAGGCATACATGCGAAAGGTGCCTTATGCTTCGCTTGTAGGATCTATTATGTATGTTGTAAGACGAACAAGGCCTGATGTGGCGTTTGCTCAGAACTTGGTTAGTCGTTACCAATAGAATCCAAGAAAGCTCCACTTGACTGCTATTAAACATATTCTAAAGTATATGAGGAGTACGTAAGATATGTTTTTGGTATTCGGAGGGAAGCTATATACATAACTAAATGTGGTTTGGATTAGGAAGTTTTATTGGAGATCTTGGAGTGATGCTTTCAATAAAAGAACCTAATAAATATGTATTGTGACAATTCTTCCGCAACCATATTCGTCAATGATGTTGGAATCATGAAGGGCGCCAGACTCTTTAAGTGTAGATATCACTACGTCCGAGAACAAGTTGAAGCTCGTGAAATCAAATTATTAAAAGTTCACACAGATGATAATGTAGTTGATCCTTTTACTAAGGATTTGCCTAAACCAAAGGTCGTTAAGCATGCCAAAGCAATAGGGCTACAATTAGCTAGTGATCTCATGCAAGTCTGTGATTAGTATTTGAATAAAGGATGTTAAGACATTATTATTTAATGAAATAAAAATTGGGTTTCGTTTATTCTTGTTATTTAATTTTGTATCCTATTTTACATGTTTTAATCCATGAATAAATTTGTTATGTAAATGTCCGTTGTCAACTAATAATATGGGAGTATTATTAAATTAATACAATTCAAAATTGCGATAGAGTATACTTGAAAGTATATTGATCGATTTTGCATGATATTTGATGAATCGAATATTAGACTTATCCCAACTATATGATTTTACTTTGTGGATCTTTGTCATCAGGTAAATCATAAATAGTTATCCTTAGACTTGAGATATCATACAACTGTCGAGAATCTAGTGCATTTTTTTGTAGAATAATATAACGCTAAACGTAACTGGTAGCTATAAGGATTCTTTTAAGAAGTGTTGCAAAATTCACAGGTTTTTGCTTGTAGTCAATATGGAATTTATTTCCTCCAATTTATTTTGGAGTTTAATATAGTTGGGCCTCTCGTGGGATTAGTAAGATGTTTGTGTGGCCGCACCCAAATTTGTTTTGGTAATCTTGCTTGTGAACGAGAGACATAATAGTTAAAAAAAGATCCATATCCTTATTAACGTTGTATTAGAAAAAAAGGATAATAATAATGATGAATCATTAGAAGGTTTTATCCAGTAGAACTTAATCGAGTACTAGAGGTATTGGCGTGTAACAAGACGCTAACCGATGTGATCATACTATTTAAATTTTTCCAAGTGGGAGCTGAAAGTTTATGGATATAAATTTAATAGTGTGTTAGGATCGAACTCGGGATTACGAGATTACACACAATACGTATAGAGTTAATTTATTTAATAAATATATGTATATGTTTATTAAATTAAATCGATCTATAATTTTAACGGTCGTTAAATATTTAAGAGTTAAGATTTAACGAACGTTGTGGAATTAAATAGAAGAGAAAAGAAGATTCTGGAACACCCTCTTGGGTGTGTTCGACCGTCCGCTAAAGAGAAGAGGGAAGGAAAGATTTTCTGTTGGGAAGTATTTGTTAAGTGTCAAGTACCGTTAGTGTTATTCAAGTACTGTTAGTCATCTTTCAAGTACTGTTAGTGTTAACGCGGTACATAGTAAGTACTGCTACTTATAAAGTAAGTACAGATGTATTGATTAGGTCGAATATATCTTTGTATAAGATATGTCATAGTTATAGTTAGAGTATATCTTATGTGATATACTTAAATAGTAAGAATATTGATAATATATCGTCTGTGATATAGTTATCTTTATAGAATATTCTAAGGTTTCTAGGGTTTCTAGGGTTTCTAGGGTTTATAGGGTTCCTTACTCTATAAAAGGAACATAGGTACAATGTCATTCATGTACCTCATTCAAGTCAATTAATAAGAGAATCGAATAGTTAAAAGTAATTTTGTTCTTCTGTGCATTATAAGTTAGATTCCACATAACTTATTTAGTTTGAGTAAGAGTTCTCAAAGTGTTTTAGTTTGATTACAAACTACTATACTAGTTCTTAACAGCATATAGATCCAATTAAAGGGATCAACAAGTGGTATCAGAGCTTGTTGAGAAACTCTGAAAAAGAAGAACACAACCCCATACACTCCACTCACACAAAAAACTCAATGTCTCAACATGGTGATGACGCTCACTTGGATGATGTTCAAAATCCTGATCCAAATACCACAGGGACAACCACAAGTTGTGCATCCTACACCAGCACAAGGTGTTCAAGCCGTGAATGCTGTAGCTACCTCTACAACTACAACACCTTCTCATACTCTTTCTGCTATCAAACTCCAGTGCTCAAAGGTGACAATTATGAGACATGGGCTATGCAGATGGAACATTACTTGAATCACACAGATCATACTGTGTGGCAAGTTATCAAGAATGGGAATACACATAAGAAGCTACACTGGTTGCCTGATGGTACATGCTATGCTCTACCTGTTGTGACTACTAAGGAGGTACAAGCAGAGATCAAAGAGACAAAAGCCAGAACTACTTTGGCTATGGCTCTTTCAGAAGACATCTTACCCAACTTTCATCATTATAAGGATGCCAAGGCTATGTGGGATGCCATAAAACTTAGATTTGGAGGTAATGACAAATCTAAGAAGATGAAGAAGATTGTTCTTAAGCAAGAATTTGATAACTTCTCAATTTACAGTATAGAGGGAATACATGGTGGCTATGGAAGATTCAGTAAGTTGCTTATTCAATTGGCAGTTTATGGACAAGTAATTCCTAATAAAGAAGCTAATCTAAAATTCTTAAGGAGTGTTCCACAAGAGTGGAAAGAAATGGCTATGCACTTCATCACAAGAGATGATCTGGAAACAATTCCTTTTGATCATCTCTACAACAATGTTAGAGCATACGAGATGGATGTGAAAGGCATTGAGGTGACCAAGGCAACAACTACAACAAAGTCTAACTTGGCTTTTGTGTCAGAAGGAAACAACGGTACTTATTTTCATAATACCGCTAGTGGATCAAGCAGCGGTACATACTTCACAAATACCGCTGGGGGACTTACAAGCGGTACTTATCCACAAAGTAGTGAAGGTAGCCTCATAGTCTCTCAAAATACACATGTAATATCTTCACCATTGTTTAGTGAGAATGATGCCTTCTCATTCTTTGCTGGACAAGACAAAAGGCCAAGATTAACACTCAATGACTTGTTCCAAATGGATGATGCTGATGTTGAAGAGATGGATCTTAAATGGCAAGCTGCTATGGTGTCAGTAAGATCAAACAGGTTCTTCAAGAAGACTGGAAGAAAGATGACTGTTGATCCTAATGAGCCATTAGGATATGACAAGTCCAAAGTTGAATGCTATAACTGTGGAAGGAATGGACACTTTGAAAGAGAATACACTAGAGACAAAGCTGAGAGTAGTAGTCAAAAGTCTAAGAACAGCTATAGAACCAGTCCAAGAATAACTAAAAGTTTTCAAAAAGGAAACAACAGGAGTCCTAAAGGAACCAAAGCATTGGTGACTATAGATGGAGTGGTGAACAGGGCTGAAGATGAAGAAGAAGAAGAGCTTGGTTTAATGGCTCTCTCACATGAAGATACTGATGTACATCCTTGTTCTAAAGACTATGTTCTTAAATTTAATAGCTTAAAAGTAGAACTAGAGGAACAGTATCAAAAAGTCAACACATGCACTGTAGAACTAAATGCTTTTAAACAGGGTGTTGCTAAGTTAGAAGAAAATATAGTTTTGTATAAAAAGGGTCAACAAAACTATAAAGAGAAAATAAGAATTTTAACTATTCAAATGAGGGAAAAGATGTAGAAATTAAAGCCTTTGAAAGACAACTTTTGAAAGTGTCAGCAGAAAATGAAGCTTAAAAAGCCAAGTCTTTATAATGAAAGGGAAGTGATTAATCATTGGCAAAAGTCCTCTAAAGGATTGGGAAAACTGATTAATTCACAAATGGGGTATTATGATAAGTCAGGCCTAGGATATATTGAGGACCAACCTGGGATAACTTTAAATAACAAGGACTTATCAAAGGGGATTTTTGATAGTTCTAGTGAGTCAGATAGTACACTTGAAAATGATAGATATGCTAAAGGAATAAAGGCAGTTCCTCCACCACTATCAGGAATTTTCATGCCCTAGTAATGATACAAGTATAGAGTTAGAAGAACCAAAGGTTAAAAATACCTCAAACTCTAGTACTTTGTCCCAAGATAACACTGTTGTGACCAAGAACATTGTTTATCCACCTTTAATGAATAATTTTGTTTCTGAAGAATCTAAGACTAGTTCTGCTCCCAAGTAGGTAAAAACTCCTAGCAAGATATTAGAAAATGATGTAAAACATAATAAAACATAATCAAACCAAAAGGGGTGGGTTAGGTTTTGAAAAAGTTAAGTCAAAACAACCTTTTGGGTCTTCTTTGAGAAGAAAAGGATGTTATATTTGTGGAAGTCTAAGTAATTTAATCAAAGATTGTACTTTGCATGAAGATAAAATTGTGAAACAAAAGGCTGTACAAAAGGTCATGAAAAACAGTAATGGGAAAAATTCACAGGTTAATAGGAATCAGAAAGTTAAGAAGGACAAACCTAAGTTTGATCACTCAAAAAGGGTAGCTAAACAGGTTAAAAATAACTCTACCAAAAGTTTTGTTCCTAGAGCAGTACTTATGAAACAAGGTCTAGTACCTTTGAAGTCTGGTAAACCATGTACCGACAAGTCTAGACCTGCAAGTACTTCTAGACCAAACTTAAGTACTGTTGGTTCAAAGTTTTTCAAACCAAAGTTCTCTAATACTTCTAAGAATGTTGTTGAAAAAGCCAAAACATCTAGAAGTAAGTTTAATAACAAACCAGTGCAAATGTGGGTTCCTAAAAGAGAAAAATCATGTGTTAAAGCAAGTACTGCTAAAGCAGTACTTAAGGCAAAGAAGTCTGAGCACATAGAGTCACCATATGTCTTTGACTACATAACTGAAACCATGAAGTATAAGAGTAAAAGCAGCATTACTAGGAATGCTTCTAAACAGACTCTTAAGTGTGTAGGTCCCACAAGATCTGAGCCAAATGTGGCTTAGGTCCCTGTTAAAAACTAATAAGTTTTGTTTATGTGCAGTGGCATCTAATTGATGAATTGAAAGACAAAGGTATAGTAGATAATGGATGCTCAAGACACATGACATGGAACAAAGATTTCCTTGCTGAATTTGAAGAATTTAGAGGAGGACCAGTAGCCTTTGGAGGTAGCAAAGGTAGAATTACTGGCAAAGGGAAAATCAATACAGGGAAGTTGGAATTTGAAGATGTGTTCTTTGTGAAAGAATTGAATGAGTTCAATCTCTTATCTATATCACAAATGTGTGATAACAAGAACAAGGTGATGTTAACAGACAAAGACTGTTTGGTTCTGTCTAAAGACTTTGAGATGCCTAAAGAATCTCAAGTACTGCTTAAAGTACCCAGGCAAGAAAATATGTACACCTTTAATCTTCATACTATTACTCCAACATGTGGTATTACATGTTTGCTAGCTAAGGCTTCTTATGATGAGTCTAATTTATGGCATAGAAGGTTAGGTCATGTGAATTTCAAGAATCTTAACAGATTAGTGAATAGGAATTTGGTTAGAGGGTTACCTAACAAATCTTTTCAAAATGATTTCACATGTGCTGCTTGTCAAAAAGGTAAACAACATAGAGCCTTTTGTAAGACCAAGACTGTTAATACTGTGACAAAGCCTTTGCAACTCTTGCATATGGATTTGTTTGGTCCAGTTTTTGTAAGAAGCATTAGTCATAAGACCTTTTGTCTAGTCATAACTGATGATTATAGCAGATTTAGTTGGGTTTTCTTTTTAGCTCTTAAGAGTGAAACCAATGAATTACTTAAGGATTTTATCACTTTAGTTGAAAAGCAGTTCACTAAACAAGTTTTAATCATTAGGACAAATAATGGGACAAAATTCAAGAATGGTTAATTTGATGAATTCTGTAGGTCTAAAGGCATTAAGAGACAATGTAGTAATCCTAGGACTCCACAACAAAATAGAGTAGCTCAAAGGAAGAATAAGACACTAATTAAGGCTACTAGAACTATGCTGGTTGATTCTCTTTTGCCAAATCCCTTTTGGGCAGAAGCAACCAACACTACATGTTATGTGTTAAATAGAGTTTTAGTGACCAAGCCTCAAAACAAAACACCTTATGAACTTTTGACTGGTGTTAAGCCTACCATAAGTCATTTAAGACCT
Source organism: Glebionis coronaria (assembly GCA_025667525.1). Taxonomy (NCBI): domain Eukaryota; kingdom Viridiplantae; phylum Streptophyta; class Magnoliopsida; order Asterales; family Asteraceae; genus Glebionis; species Glebionis coronaria. The sequence continues at coordinate 535,745,890 of CM046881.1, read as the reverse complement.
TTTGGGTGTCATGTGGTCTATACTAAATACTCTTGATCATTTGGGAAAGTTTGATGGAAAGTCTGATCCAGGATATCTTGTAGTATATTCATTGCAAAGTAAAGCATATAGGGTTTATAATTTGGCATCTAAAAAGGTTGAAGAAAATGCCCTTATTAATTTTTTAGAAAATAAACCCAATGTCCCAAGAATAGTTTATGCTTGGATGTTTGATTTAGATTATCTAACTAACTCCATGGATTACTATTTTGTGCAAAAGGATTGTCAAACTAACAATGTAAGTGAGGAGTCTAGTGCAACTAATGCAAGTACTCAAGAAGAAGTTTCTTCATCAGATGATAATGTTCATATCTATGTACCCAATATTCCTGCTGTTACTCCCATGTCTGCTACTCCCAAGAAGCAAGCCATGCCATCAATAGATGATCAAGCCTCCCAAGAGCTTAAGAGGCTTCAAGATCAAGAAAAGAATGCTACATCTGCTAATAAGCATTCAGGAGAAGAATCTTTTGAGTCACAACACTCAGCAGTACATACTATACCTAGTGGTATTTCATCTACAAGTACTGCTAAGTCAAAATCTGCAAAGTCTGCTGATTCATTAGAAGATATTTTACAAGCTATGGACGATGAAGATGTGTTTGCTAGTCCAACTTAAGGAATCTTCTCCAAAGCTTCATATGATGAGCAGGTTGCAGTAACTGATTTCAACAATTTGGAAACAGAAATTCCGGTCAGTTCTATTCCCACTCATAGAGTCAACAACAACCATCCTACTACACACATCATTAGAGATCCCAAGTCTGCTGTACAAACCAGAAGACAACTTCGAACTAATACTGAAACTCATGCACTTGTGAGTTATGTCAAACAACAGCAGAGAACTAATCATAAAGATACTCAGCATTGTTTGTTTGCCTGTTTCTTATCACAAGTAGAGCCCAAAAACATTTCTCAGGCTCTTGATAAAGAAATTTGGGTAGATGACATGCAAGAAGAATTAACACAATTTGAGCTACAAAAGGTTTGGATTCTTGTGGATCTTCCCTCAGGTAAGAGAGTAATTGGTACTAGATGGGTTTTTAGGAACAAGAAGGATGAAAGAGGAGTTGTTGTGAGGAACAAGGCAAGACTTGTTGCTCAAGGCTATAGAAAGGAAGAAGGGATAGACTATGATGAGGTTTTTGTACCAGTGGCAAGGATAGAAGCCATTAGGTTATTTTTGGCCTTTACATCATATATGGGTTTTATAGTCTATCAAATAGATGTGAAAAATGCCTTTCTTTATGGAACTACTTCAGAGGAGGTATATATCTCACAACCTCCAGGTTTTGTAGATCCTAAATTCCCCAACAGAGTCTACAAGGTTATTAAATCACTATATGGTCTACATCAAGCACCTAGGGCTTGGTATGCAACTTTATCCAATTTTCTGTTAGAGCATGGATATAGGAGAGGGATCATTGACAAAACTCTGTTCATCAAGAAGAATGCTAAGGATATTATTCTAGTTCAAGTCTATGTTGATGACATCATTTTTGGTTCTACCAAGAAGTCATGGTGTGAAGAGTTTGAGGCTTTGATGAAAGGAAGATTTCTGATGAGTTCTATGGGAGAACTAACTTTCTTTTTGGGGCTGCAAGTCAAACAAAGGAAAGATGGAATATTTATCAGCCAAGATAAGTATGTTGCTGAAATCTTGAAGAAATTTTCATGTATGGATACAAGGAGTACAAGCACACCTTTTGAAGCTAATAAGTCTTTATCAAAAGATGAACATAGAGAAAGTATTGATATTCATCTATACAGATCAATGATTGGTTTATTGATGTATCTTAATGCTTCAAGGCCAGATATTATGTTTGCTGTGTATGCCTGTTCAAGGTTCCAAGTCAATCCAAAGGTGTCACATCTACATGCTGTGAAGAAGATTTTTAAGTATCTTAAAAGTCAACCCAATTTAGGATTATGGTATCCTAGAGATTCCACCTTTGAATTGGAAGCTTACTCAGATAGTGATTATGTTGGAGCTAATCATGATAGGAAATCCACAAGAGGAGGCTGTCAATTCCTAGGCAGAAGACTCATATCATGACAGTGTAAGAAGCAAACCATTGTTGCTACTTCTACAACTGAAGCTAAATATGTAGCTGCTGCTCATTGTTGTGGACAAGTACTTTGGATTCAAAATCAATTGTTAGATTATGGGTTTAACTTCATGAACACCAAGATTTACATTGATAATGAAAGTACTAAATGCATTGTCAAGAATCCAGTATTTCACACCAAGCATATTGAAATAAGACATCACTTTATAAGATATGCCTATGACAAGAAGCTTATTCAAGTCTTGAAGTTCATATAGACAACAATGTAGCTGATTTGTTGACCAAGGCATTTGATGCAAAGAGATTTAAATTCTTGGTGACACATATTGGTATGTTCAACCAATAGATTGCTACATATGTTGAGGGGAGGTAATAGCTGTACAATTTTTATACTAATTTTTATTGTATAGTCTACGTTTTGTGTTTTTGATGTGATTGCAGGTTGATAGAGAAAGATAAAAGAGGTTATAATAATAGTGGAATGCATGAACTGGTCAAAATTGTGGGTACCGTTATAACTCCAAGTACCGCTAGCACAAGTTCAAGTACCGAGTATGTTTCATGTACCGCTACATGTCTGTTGTACCGTTAAGGGTCTCTTTTGTAATTTTGGCGGTTTCTTCGCGCTTAGGTTTGTTATTTGCTTAAATACTTACTCCAATTACACAATTGATTGACCTAATCTTTTATTCTTATCTCTTGATTCTATAAGCTTCTCTCTAATTTTTCGATCATCAAAAATACTAATGGCTGCTTTACAAGTGATCTCTAAGCATAATTTGGTTGTGAATCTTGCTGTGAATGATGACTCTCTTGGATTCCATGAGATTCTTGGTTTCTTATCTCGAAGTCATGTTAGTTTTTCACTCACTGTAAGTCCCATTGTCTCTGTTTCTATTGTTGAACAATTTTGGAACACTACTGTGTTAGGTACTCGGTTTGATCAACCTTGCATTAGGGCTAGGGTGAATCATAGAAATATATATGTAACTGAGGTATTGCTAAGGGAAAGTTTGAGATTAAATGATGAAAATGGACTTAGTATGCTTAATAACACAGAGATTCAAGATGGCCTTGTAGCCATGGGCTATGAGGGTGGTAGGGAAAGTCTTACTTTCTTTAAAGCTTTATTTTCACCTCAATAGAAATTGCTTTTTCATGCTATTATTCACTGTTTAAGCTCTAAAAGTACATATTTTGATCAAATTCCTGCTGCATTGGCATCAGCTGGTATTTGTCTAGCAAAAAACAGGGTTTTTAATTTTTCAAGATTAGTTTTTGAAGGCATGACTAGGAATTTGGAAGGAACTAAAAAGTTTTTGATGTATCCTAGATTCATTCAGACTTTAGTTAGTGACCAAATACCTAACCTACCAGAGTTAACTGATACATGGGATGTTCCTACATTCACAAAGAGAACTTTCTCTTTCTTGACCAAACAAGGCAATGCCTTTACAGGAATAGTTACACCATTGTTTGCTCATATGTTAGCCCAACCTGCCAACCAAGAAGGTGATGAACCTAGCAATGTTAGTGCTTCTCAGCAAACTCATTCTCACCAGAGTTCCCATTCCATAGAAGATTCACAATCTTTTTCTCACAATGTTGGTGCTCCACCAAATACTGATGAGATGATCCATACACCTGCTGCTTCTATTGCTGCTAGTGGTTCACCACCAGCATAAGCACCAGAGGTGGTGGATGTTGCAAATTTGACTGCTTTGTGTACTAGTTTGTCCCAACAGGTACAAGTGTTGCAAAAAGAAAAACTTGCTCAAGACAAGAAAATTGCTGAATTGGAAGCTAGCCTAATCAAGTTGAGGAACAAAGTATCACCTTGGATGAGGCAACATAGATCTATTTAGAAGGATGCACTCAAAAAGCAAAGATTCAGAAACCAGAAGAAAAGGCAACTGAATGCAACCAAACAGGGGAGGAATTATGAAGAACAACCACCTTCTTTTGATAATCAAACAAGGATCTCTGGAAATGACATCAATTTTGAGCTGGATGAAGATGTCATTGGGACTTATGAAGATGGAACTGGTTTAGAGGCTGGTGTGGATGAACCTACAAACATGAAGTTTCAACAGGAAGAACCACAGCCTACTTATGAGGAGCCACAAGTTGAAGAAATGATGGTACCTCAGCCAGCACCAACACCTCAATCACCACTTCAAGTGAATTAGAGTACTTTGTATGAGAAATTGGAGGAAATAGACGTTCAATTTCCGGTATCTTCAACTCCACCACCACAAAGACAAATTTGGTTTCACAAGAAACAGTCTTTGCAAGTACTGTCCAGATCAAGAATGAACATTGGAACATACAAGACTAAAGAAGTGCAAGTTGAAAAGATAGCTTCAGTGGAAGAAAGAGTATTTGTAGATACACAAGTGATTGAAGAAAAAATGTATCTAATACTGGTGAAGTCAACATTGTTGAAGATCCAAGTAATGCTAAGCCAACTAAGCCGACTGTAAGTGCTGCTGACATTGTTGAAAACCCAAGTACTGCTAAACCAACTAAGTCGATTACAAGTACCGCTGGTGATCATCAATCCACTAGAAAGTCAAACTCCTTTTGGAGAGGATGAGACTTTAGCCCAAATACTACTTGACATAAGAGAGAAGAATTCAGCTGAGAAAGCAAAACAAGCAGAGGCAGAGAAGAAGACACAACAAGAAGTTCTTGCCAAAAAGGATCGAACTAAAGGTAAGAAAGTTCAAGCTTCACACCCTACTAAAGGTATAGTTATTCAACAGCAAGCTGATGAGGAAAGACCTTCCAAGATGAAGAAGAAGCTACCTAAGATTAATCCAAAGGATAAGGGGAAGAAGCAAATACTATCAGAATCTTAAAATGAAAGTGATTCAGATGAAGCCATAAGCAAATTCATGTATAGATTTAATCAATTATACCATGATGAGGAATATACTCTTAGAATGCAAGCTCAGATTTGTGAAAAAAACTTACAAGAAGAACTTGAAGCTAAGCAGCATGTGCTAGAAGCTAAGAGAATACATCAAGAATGGAACACACAAGAGTATGATAGGATTCAAGCTGAATTACATGCAAGTGAACTTCTTGCAGACTCATTGATAACTTAAGAGAGAGATGCTTATGATGATGAAGAGAAATCAAAGTTGATTGATGATCTAGTAAGGGAGCAACAAAGATTCTTTGCTGAAAAGAGAAGAAGAGAAAAGATTTAAGCCTCCAAGTACCATGCAGATTAGGAATCAAATGATGAACTTTCTTAAGAAATTTAAGGGTTTCACTCATATTCAGCTGGTCAAGAAGAAATTTGAAGAAATCAGGACTTTGTATGAGCAACATAAGAGAACTGGATTGAATTTTGTTGAGATTAGATCTGAAGCAGATATAATGGCGGTTGAAAGACATAAAAGACATCTGCAACAACAAAGACAATTTGGAAGCACTCCTAGAATTGAGCCAAGTACTGCTGAACCTACAAATACATCTCCAACTATCAAGACCACTTATGTGAGGAAGAATAGAAAGGAGAAGGTAAGTTCAAAGGACGAAGAGACTGCTCAAAGAATGAATAAAGGAGATAAAGCTCAAGATATTGCTCAGACTGAAAATGTACAAGCAATACATACACAGTCAACAGTACATGCTGAAGAAACGGTACATATAAACTTGGAAGAGGGTTCAGCAGAAAGCCAAGAGGGCTAAGTCAACAGCGCAAGACAGTGATGATGATGAGAGCTTGAAGAAGTACTTGAAGATAGTAAAATTTGAAGATCAGTGTATTGATACAGAGATTTTTGGAAAGAGATCATCTATTGCTAGATGGATATACTCTGTGGATCAAGGACTGGAAGCTCATGGAATTCAAAGAACCGATGGCACAACAAGAATATTAAGACTTTTGGAAGATATTCTTCACATTCTTGACAAACAAGATATTCATGATCTTTTTAGGTTAGTTCAAGATGCCAGTGCAGGTAAAGCTGAAGTATCATTATTGTATAGGGAAATGCTCTTCATGTATGAACCACACAACTGGGATCAAGAAATGTTAAAGGAATTAGAGAATCAGATTCCTAGTTACTGGAGATATTATAGGTCATGTGGATTGCATATTTTGGATATAGATGATGTTACCTACTATATGCTACAAGAGAAGAGTTATCCATTCAAAAGAAGATTGTTGGAAAGAATGTTGGAACAACAACTGGAAGTTACAGAAGAATCTGTTGATGCTTTGGAGTTGATCAGAATGGTTAAACAACAAATCAAGGATTTGAAAGATGAGGAAGAAGCTGAGAAAGAGCCTTAAGTGTTTGACTTTCAGTCACACTTCACAAATGGTTCTCAGTTCACCATGTCTAACACACATAAGAACTAGCTAGTCCATAAGCAAACAGTTTATGGTAAAGACTTCTCAAATCCGTTGAAAGCTGGTAGTTTGCTAAAAACTATATGGTTCTGACTCACCTTGTTTCGAGATAAAGAGTTGACAAGTCCTAGACAAACGGCACTAGGTAAATACTTCATCAAATCCGTTGATGGTTGATAATTTACCAACAAATTGTAGGCTTATTAGTACACCTTATTCTTCATGAATAAAGTAGTGGCTATTCCAAAGTGTACGGCTAACTGGTAAAGAATATATCAATCCGTTGATAGCTGGTGATTTGCTAAAAATCATGAAGCCAATACAGATTGGTTTTTGTTGTTAACTGTTGTATTTCAGGTATGAAGATTGTAAGCAAAGAAGTATTCAAGAAGAAAATACTTAGAAGGTTTTGTCTCACCAAATCAAGACTGAAGTTCATGATTCAGAGTTCATAGATTTAACTTAAGAAGACAATTACTGATGCTGCAAAGATAAATGAATGTTTACAAGACACAAGAAGATCATAGTTTGAAGACAAAGATGATGTTCATGCTGTTTGAAGATTATCTTATCAAAAGAAGATCTACATTAAAGTGTTTGGCTACATTCAGTTGGATACAAATACAAATTACCAAGTTCAATCCAAGGATGAAGAAAAGACTGAATACATGTATTCTAAATACATCTAGTACAAGAAAAACAAGAAGACAACAAGTTATCATTCTTGTTTAGGGGAGGATTGTTCAGAATTATTTGTTAAGTGTTAAGTACCGTTAGTGTTATTCAAGTACTGTTAGTTATCTTACAAGTACCGTTAGTGTTAACGCGATACATAGTAAGTACTGCTACTTATAAATTAAGTACTGCTATATTGACTAGGACGAATATATCTTTGTATAAGATATGTCATAGTTATAGTTAGAGTATATCTTATGTGATATACTTAAATAGTTATAATATTGATAATATATCGTCTGTGATATAGTTATCTTTATAGAATATTCTAAGATCTCTAGGGTTCCTTACTCTATAAAAGGAACATAGGTACAATGTCATTCATGTACCACATTCAATTCGATTAATAAGAGAATAGAATAGTTAAAAGTAATTATGTTCTTCTGTGCTTTATAAGTTAGATTCCGCATAACTTATTTAGTTTGAGTAAGAGTTCTCAAAGTGTTTTAGTTTGATTACAAACAACTATACCAGTTCTTAACAGAATATAGATCCAATCAAAGGGATCAATATTTTATTTCCTTAAATTTGTTTACTTGGGCTACAAGGTTTTTTAGGCCTGTATAAACACCCCTTAGCCTTCATTATTTTTCATCCCATAATATTTCTTCTTATTTCTATGCGATCAAAACCAAACGTAACCTTAGGGTTCTATGGTTTTGGTTTAGCTAAATAATCAAGTCCTATCCCCTCTCTGGGGTGGTTGGATTGATTTTCAACTAGACGTTGAAGCTCAGTTCACACGTACTAGCATTACGGTTAACTTGTTGTAATACGTGTGTACAAGAACTTAATATAGTCTTACTTTAGACTATATCTTGGTGATATGGTTTTATCTTTATATTGGTGCTTCGTTCTTATCTTGTGGAATCGCATTAGCTAAAAGGTACGTAACCCAAATTCGATTAATTATAATTGTGTTATTATGATCTTGTTAAATCGCTTCCGCGATATGTGCTTTGAGCTTGTTTAGAGTTTTAAATAGTTGTTATGAACTATATAAACCTTCAAATGCTACAAAGGAGATCATTGGTTAGTGGTAACAACTACTTTTGGTCAGAGAGTGGAAAAAGTGTTGAGGTGTCTAGTTGGATCTTGGATGGGGAGGTTGTGGATGCGTAACGTTAGTGGGACTGAGGTGTTTATACCGCGAGTAGTGTCCCCAGTCAACCCGAAAAGAAGAAGAAATAATAGATCAAAGAGGAATAACAATGTAGAACGTGTTGTGGCTGAGTGATTAGTACAAGACAAATATATGAATCCTAGGGTTAAAAAAACATAACTTGTATAGATTTATCCTTAAAGATCATTGATATACATGCTTAATAGCAATCAAATGTGTTCATGTTTTCACTAAGAAAATTTTAACCCTTTCCCTTTAAATGAAAGAATTTCAGGGCTAAACTACAAATTTTGTTTATGTATTATGTCATTTATGCGAAAAAACTCTTGAAACGAAAACTCATGCAAAAATGATATAAGCTTGGCATTTTGATGCGAAAAATAACTTGAGACGTTAAATATAATTTTTTCGTCATTACCTCCCTCGCGTGCCTTGCAGGGGAGGTCATTTTCGTCCTTTTGATCTCAACCATGATAGTTTTACCATTTTCTTTATCTCTCGTCTTCCCAAATGTAGCCTCAACCTCACTCTCACTCTCGATCACTCCGTGTTTTCCTTTTACATTACTATTTTGTTTCCCGTCTAATGACAATGTATGCATTATGCTTCTTCATTGCCCCCTATTCGTCTTCCTTTTATCATTTTCATCACTCTTTCGACCTTTTGTTACAACAACTCCTCTCTTCACTCTTTTGTGTCGTTACACCATAAGTTTGGTTACTATCATTCCTCTTCCTTTTGTGGAAAGGACGTGTAATCTCAAAGGGAGTTGAACTATAGCAACACAACCTATCATCATCTTCTACCCATCTCCAAATTTTCCCAACTACATCATATAAATATAAAATCCTGAAATAATAGTCAGCTAGCATTTGTGTCTTGTGAATAACAAACAAATCAATTAAACTATTCCTACAAGTTAGTTCTAACATCACATGCAAATCATTGTCTGTGTGAATCAACTTCAAACCTTCTTCTAACGGTTTGTTAGGAAATCAAAAGAAAAATGCCCATTTTTTGCATAAATCTTTCCCAAGATATGATTTAGCCCAATAATAAATATCTTGCTCTCAAAACAAAGTTGCCTAAGATTGCCATTACATACCTTAGTCGACCATATACGAAAAAACCATTATTGTGTATTTCGAAATGGACTTCTTGCATATACGCGATTATACCTACAACAATTAACACAAAAACATCAACAATCGTATAATGAAATGTTAATAATCATAAAAATTAACCACATATATAAAAAAACCTTTTAGAGCTGTTGGAATCGATAAACAATCGAGTTTTTGGTTGAAATTAGGATATTAATAGAAAGTTGGGGCTTTGCAAATTTAGTCCTTGAATGAATTACTTCGATGGTAATCCTTTCAGTGACTTTTTTGCAAAAAGGTTACGTTAAAAGCTCAGTCGTGAAGGGGAGGAAAGTTATGTACGAAAATTCCCTCACATGCAGGGCAGGCGAAGGAGATTCTAATAAAAAATACTAGATTTAACATGTCAGGGTATTTTTCGCACCAAAGTATAAAGTTTATGCGTGATATTGCACGAGATATCGTCTTAAAGGTTTTCTCGCAAATATAACATAGTAGAGGGAAGAAATTTATAGTTTATCCTAATTTTAGTTTCTTTTAATATGCCATATTATTTTTCTAAAAGAAAATACGAATATATCTACTAGTCAAATGATTGAGAAAATACAACTCAGAAAATTTGTGATAATTTCAAATTTTTCCTTTGTACCTTTAATCGTATTATCATGGTATATATATGTATCATTTTTATGTTGGTAGTAAGTATGATATGCAAAACAATATGTAGATTATGTTAATGAAATGATGCCTAAAAACGTTACTTGCATTTTTCGGTCTTGCTTTGTTTTGATTACGACAATATGTAAAAACAAGCATTTACGAAAACAACGAAAAACGAATTCTTGAGTTCAAGTATTTTTTATCTCAACCATTATCACTTAAGGTATGAACAAACAAGTACTCATCCTAATTAAGTGATCAAGGATTTAATCTTTTCTTAAAACTCACTTTTTATTAAGTGCGACAAAGTTTTTATTTAACTTTCTTTTTAAGAAAATGTTTTATTTAATTAATTATTTGAAAATCTGAAATATGAAAATGGCATATTCTATCTTGGTTTGGAATATCCTTTCAGGATATTTTAATCCCCATATTCAAACCAATCCACTAAAAGACAAAAGGGAGCGGAGTCTACGCAGGCGGTTCTTTAGCAGCTATATCGGTTCCTTATCGATAAGGAACCGCGGGCTCCAATAAGGAACCGCGGGCAGATATAGCCGTTGGATGTTTGTATTATAAATAGTGGATCATTCTCAGACTTTCTCCTCCTCTTTAGCACATACATTTCCAGATTCTTTAATACTTCTTAAATCACTCAAATCCTTGATCATTTTGTTGATTACTACTTGTTTAGAAGTGAATCTTTCTCCTCTCATCTTTTCCTCTCAAAGTGCAAAGAGAAGAACACTATCATCCTTGAAGTGTTGTGTCTACCTCAAAGATCCATTGAAGATCTAAACTTATTTATTCATTGTTGTGTCATTGTTGTGAAGATCCATGTAGTTGTGTCTATTTGGAAGTTGTGTATGTATTCAGGTTAATATTTGGTCCTTAAAGTATATTGGTGTAGATTGGTCCTAGCTAAGATTAGGGCTCGACTTTTAGCTTAGAGTCGGAAATTGGTTAAGTGACGTTGTATACGGTTTCTCCACCTTAAGGAGCTTGTTGATTAGTGAACTCTCGAGTAAAGAGTACTCAAGGAGTGGAGTAGGAACGAGGAGTGAGCTTCATTGCCGAACCACTATAAATCCTTGGTGTTTGGTTTGATCTTTCATTCCATTATCTCTTTACATTCATTGTTCTTTATACTTGTGATTATCAGTTTAGTTGCATTATACCTTGTTCATATTGTCTATAAGAAGGTTTCACATAAATACTCAAGCCTAAGTTTTTGAAAAGGATTTTTAAAAACCAATCTTTAACAAGTAAATTTAAGAAACTATTCAACCCCCCCCCCCCTTCTAGTTTCTACAATTGGTATCAGAGTGTGGTTGCTCAAGTCTTTTTAAAATATATTGTATTTTAAAATTTGAATCGATCTATGGATTCCAACAAGTAGCTAGAAGGGCAATCCAAGAAAAGACCATCTCTTTTTGAAACTGATAGTTTTATTTATTGGAAAAATAGATTTGAGACTTATGTGAAATCAAAAGATTTAGATCTTTGGCATGTTATTACCAATGGTGATTTTTTTTCCTTATCAATATAATGAAGTTTCTAGTCACTTTTGACAAAGCTGTAAGTTTATGGACTTATATTTAATAGTCATGTGATAGGATCGAACTCGAGATTACGGGATTGCACACAATACGTAAAGAGTTAATATAATTAATAGATATATTTATTGTATTTATTAATTTATTTATTAATATATTTATATATTTATTAATGTAACCGAGCAAGTAACTATATAACTTTAATGATCGTTAAATAATTAATAGTTAAGTTATAACGAATGCTAAATAAACATATAGTATGTATAAACAAAAGGAAAGAAGTTTGGAAGATTCTGAAACACCCCTTAGGGGTGTTCGACCATCGATTATGCCCTAGGGGGGGGGGGAATTTGCCTTATATTTATTAGGCTACATTGGGTTGGATGTCTATAAATACACCTCCTAATCCCCTCATAATCACACAATCATAAATCTTTTCCCCTCTTCTTTCTCTTGGTCGATCGCCACCCCCACCAACAAAAGGGTTTCAGTTGGTTTTTCTTGGTTGATCGATTGTATATACAATCTAGTCCTAGCCCCTCTCTAGGGTTGTTGGGTAGATTAATTACAAGCGTTGTAGCTCGGTTTTCACGTGCTAGAATCACGGTTAGCTCGTTGCATTACGTGTGTACAAGAACGTTATATAGTCTTACGTTAGACTATATCTTGGTATATACGGTTTAAACCTGAATCGGTGATTTGTTCTTCGTCTTGTGGATTTGATTTATCTTAAAGGTATGTAACCCTAATTCGATTAATTATAATTGTGTTATTAATTATGATCTTGTCAAATCGCTTCCGCTATATGTGTTTTGATCTCGTTTAGGGTTTTATATAATTGTTATGATACTAATAAACCTTTAGTGGCATCGAGAGCCGTTTTAACATGTTATAATTATCGAAAATCTAAAGTTTTTTAACTATAATTGTTTTGAGTTAAAAATACATGTTTTTTAGGTTTTTCATAAAATTAGGGTTTTGTTTTTTTTTAAAATTAGGCTTTTTACTCTTTTTTTAATAAAAAAAGTGAATTATTTTGAAACCCTAAATTACATGTGGGATAATTTTAGATTATATTGCATGATTAATTGTTATGTCATGTATGGTTACGATCCGTAGAGATTTAATTGTTGATATTTGTGGGGATGCCATGATTACGTGCATGTTTTCATGGATCATAAATTATATGTTTATATGATTTTATGTGCTATGTGATTATTTGATTCAATAAATCTAGAATTAGGGAAGACTTTTATATAGAGATATAAAGACCTAGATTTTATGATTATTGAATAAATCGTATGCATGTGGCTATTTGATTTATTTGTTGCACATATAAATTGTTATTATGTGTTTATGATTTAGTTTTTTTACTTGTTTATATAAAATTCTTGAATTGTTGTAAACAAGTTTTTTTTAAAAGAATTATATGGACTAAATCATATTAAAAATAATGGTTTGTTAAGAGATTTAAATTACATAAGATTACGTTGATTGGTGAATTGAAACAATAATCTAACGGCCTACTCAATTTGACAAAATATAACGTGGGTATAACGCACCGCTGGTCATGTACCCGGTTAAGGAAAGAGGTGTTATGCCATTAGTCGCTGACCAAATTTCCGGCTTGCCTGTGCGTCAAATTGGAATTACCTATGATTATTAATTGAATTGTACCTTAAGGGTGATTTACCACAAATTCACATCCGAACCACAATGAATAAGGGTATTACTTTGTGCGTAGCCGAGTTCTAGTAAAGTACAATGTGATGAGTTGTGGGTAAATTCTTTAATTGGTTTAACCAATACAGCAACATAATTTATGAAGAAATTTAATCTCATGAAAAACTTTACTAAATATTTTTATTAAACTTATGTTATGGAGATTGTATGCATGCTTCTCCATACATTGATTTTGACATCAAAATTTATACCCTTAAAAGTTAAGTCGAATGCTCCTAATTGACGAACACTTGAAATTACTTCGTCATCAAATGAGATTTTTGGATGATGTTGTGATGGAGAGAAAACCGTTTGTGGAATGAGAATCCGTATGATGGTTTTACGTTACTCAGATTAGACGACTTAATTAAGTTACTCAGTGAGATCTGAAAACTTAATGCATTCAGAAAGGATGAAACATGTTTACAATGCAAAACGTTTTTGGCAATGTAAATCCCTTAAATATCTAGAAATTGAAAATTGTTTGTCAATTGAATTGTTCGACAAGTCGTTGTGTTGAGTACATTCATTACTAGCAGATCAACTGATGTAATGGATCTATGTCAATATATTTCTAGAATTCAAGGAAAATAATATGGTTTTAATACCGGGGTAATTTTATTTTCTTGAAAGTATTTTGTTATCGAAAATACTAATATTTGAACTTATTTCTGTAGAAATGGCTCAAACCACCAATAACACGATAAGTTCTGCGTTCAAATCTTTCTTTGAACGACCTGAACTTACTGGCCCAAACTTCAATGATTGGTACCGCTCGCTAAAAACTGTCTTGAGAGCAGCGGGTACTATCGATATCTTAACTACTCCCTATCCGGAGAATCTTGTTGAAGGAGCATCTGATGCGCAAAGGCTTGAACGCGCTACTAATATTAAGAAGCACTCTGAGGTGGCTTGCTTAATGCTAGGAAAAATGGCTCCTACACTTCAACAGAAGTATGAGCTATTTTCTCCAAAGCGAATGCTTGATCAGCTCAAGGCTATGTTCAAGAAGCCACAAGCTGTGGAGATCTACGACTTAATAGATGTTTTGCATAGCTGCAAGCAAGCTCCAGGAAAGTCTGTAAGTGCAAATTATTTGGAGTTGAGGGGTTATATGGACCAACTCATTGCACTAGGACAACCCTATGATCATAATATGGCTATCAACTTGATCAATAGGTCCCTTAACAAGGACTTCAATGATTTCGTTAGAAACTATAATATGCATTGCACGGGGAAGATAGTTAATGATTTGCATGCAATGCTCATTGACTATGAAAAGGGGTTGAAAGACAAGGCATCTACCGCTACGCCTTCTGTACTAACCATACAAAAGTCTAGAGTGAGTAATCCAAAACCGCAAGCGAACAAGAAGAAATGCAAAGGTAAGGGTAATAAGGGCAAACAAGTTGCGACTTATTCGAACCCCAAGCAAAACTTTGCTAAGAGGAGTCAATCTCAAAAGGATGAGACCTGTCACTATTGCAAGGCAAGTGTTCACTGGAAGAGGAATTGCCCTCTTTACCTCGAAGAATTGCGAGAAATAAGGAAGAAGTGTGAGCAGAGCGCTGCAGCTTCAGGTACTTTATTTATGATTGCATTGTTCAATTTTACATACAAATTAAATTCCTGGCTATATGATAGTGCGGTATTAACAATTCTAATATGTTGCAGGGATTTAATCTGGAAAGGAATCTTTCCTATGGGGAACAATATCTGCAAGTGGGCAATGGCGCACAAGCAGCAATTGAAGCTATAGGAACTTTTGATCTAGTTTTACTTTCGGGTTTAGTACTGAGATTAAATGATTGTCATTATGCACCTACAATTGTTAGGGGTGTTATTTCCTTTTCTTGTTTGTTAAATAATGGATTCGTTCACACGATTGATAATAATAGAATTTCTGTTTGGAAAAATGGTATTTTCTATTTTAATGAAATTTATGTGAATGGTGTGTTTGAATTAGACATGCATGATAATGAATCCAAGAACGATAAATCTGTATTTAGCATGAGTAAGAAGAGAAAGTTTGACAAGAATTCTTATTTTTGGCATTGTAGACTTGCCCATATTGGGAAGACTCGTATACAAAAGCTTCAACGTGAAGGTCTTTTAGAAAATATCAATGATGAATCATTTGAGAAATGTGAGTCTTGTATCTCTGGAAAGATGACCAAAAAACCTTTTAATAGCAATATTTAAAGGGCCATTGATCTACTTGGACTTACACATACTGGTGTGTGTGGACCACTTAGACACACGTCAAGGAAATGTGCTAGCTACTTAACATTTACGGATGATTATAGCCGTTATGGTTATGTTTATTTACTTAAGCATAAACATGAGGTATTTGAAACATTCATAGTGTTTAAAGCAGAAGTAGAACTGCAATTAGGGAAGAAGATTAAAGCTCTTCGTTCTGATAGAGGTGGTGAATATTTAAGTCAAGAGTTTATATATTATCTAGGTGAGAATGGAATTGTTCAGCATCTTACTTCTACCTATACTCCACAACAAAATGGTGTATCCTAAAGGAGAAATCGTACATTATTGCATATGGTACGATCTATGTTTAATCTTACAACTTTACCTTTATCCTTTTGGGATTATGCTCTAGAATCCGTTGTTCGTATATTAAATATGGTTCCCACAAAGAAGGTCGATAAGACACCATATGAACTATGGCATGGCAAGAAGTCATACTTGTCTTATTAAAAGGTCTGGGGTTTCGAGGCGTATGTGAAACGTGACTCGGGTGACAAACTCCAACAACGATCTATAAAATGTATCTTTGTAGGATACCCTAAGGAAAATATGGGTTACTACTTTTATTATCCACCTGAGAACAAAGTTATTGTTGCTAGGTATGGAGACTTCCTTGAATCTGAACTTGTAAACCAAGAATTCAGTGGGAGAAATTATGATCTTGAGGAGAGTCATATAGATACATTATGTGACAACCCAAAACCAAGGTCATTGCTTAATCTTATTTTACGATTATTTTTGAAATTTTTAGATGAGTTTGAATGATATTTATTTTTGGAGGTTTAAGTTTAAACCGATGTTGGAAGGTTTATATTTAATATTTAATAAGTATAAAGAGTATTACCAAGCGTGATGTCGATGGATGCCAAATATTTTACGTTTTATTGTCGGTTGTTCAATTTTTGTCATTTTTGATGTTTTATTTTAAATGACGTCTTAAGTCGAGTCAGGATTCGATATTATTATATTTGAGGTACGTTTAAAATTTTTAAAAGTATCTTTATGAAACCCGAGCCCCGTAAATATTTTCAAAATTGACTAATAGTTATTTCCCACTTTTTAGCTAACTATTTTCATTTTTAGCCGCAACTATTGCAAAATTACAACATTGGTCCCTCAACCACCATATATAAACCCAAAATAAACACACACGTCACACAAATCCACTCACCAAAAATCTTCCACTTCTCTCTCTCTTTTCTTCTTGTTGTCGTGACCTCCTCCACCCACACAAACACACACATTTTTCAATTTTTGCTCCATTTTAACAATGAAATGAGTAAAACTAATCAAAGTCCCTATCTTAGAATTGAAAAAGGATAATTTTGGTGTAATAATTTCATACATGCAAGGGTTTTTTATTTTTTTCATGTTGGTAGGTGAAAGCCATGATCATGCATGGTGTTTTTAGCATGATCAATGGTGATTCTTGCAAGAATTTTGTTAAAAACTTGATTTTGATCTAAAGGTTTTGATTTTTATGATGATTTTAATGTTATGGTTCATATATGATGATGTTAGGGTATTGGGATGAACATTTCTATGGTTGGTTTTGGTCAAAAATGTGATTTTGTACAAGTTTTTTATAGTCATTTTATAACAGTAAGTAAACAGTAAATTCGGGATTTTTATATTTTGATAATGGCTTAACTTATAGCCTAGGGTTGTAGATAATTTGATTAGCTTCGATTTGATATAAAGTAGAGCTTCTAGATCTAAACGAGCGCGAAGTTATGATGTTTTGATTATTCGTGTACCGGGAGACGAGTATCGGCACTACATATGGTTGTTGTCGATATTTGGATCGAATCTCGGGGACTATGTGTAACCTACTGATAATGAAGTGTTAACCTTAGAGGGTGAGTTTATTTTAAAACCCGAGTGTCGGTTTTGTAAACGGAGTCGTTTAAAGAAGTTAAAACGGTTGTATGAAAAATTAGCGTAAATGTGTCCGGATTTTGTAGTTTGAAGATGAGTCGGGTAAAGGACTTTAAAAGTAATTTCATTTGATAAACTTGTAGGAGGACTTTCTATATATAGTAAGTTAGTTTATCGAGTCGTTTCATAAACGTTTGACAAGTTTAAAAGGGGTAAATAAGCTAGTACATGTAGTATGTGCAGGCGGACTTTGTTAAAAGAGTAAAATGGTAAAGTAAATGTGTAGTAGAGTATAATGAAGTTATTTATATCGTTTTCTCTCGAGTTTATCGTGATTTTATGAGTTTGAGTTTGGTGTTGTTATGTATGATTTATTTCTCGAGTCATTATTAATGAACGCGCCTTATTTGATAGGTAGCGGTTCTCGTGTTTGAAAGGCATCCATTATCATCGACGATCATCTCGCTAGATCTCTTATACTAAGGTGAGTCTGTAGCCTCTCTTTTCATGCTAGCTACTAAATGTTTTATTACCCGCGAGGGGGATACATGATATTTGAAAATAAATGAACACAAGTCATGAGTAATTGTTGGACCCGAATGTTGTCTAAGTTGATTACATTGTATTGAGTACCTTGTTCCTAAAGACCCTAAATTCATGAGCCGTTAACTATCTTCTGACTTGATGTTGTGAGTCGGGAATAGCCGCTTATTCTAATGATAGTACTATTAGGTTGACCACCCTATCTGAGACCAGGGCGTTACGCTGAGTAACCTCTGGGAAGGATAATTTACGGGAATAAGAATGTGGTATTCTAGCAACTGATACCCTAGAGGGGCAATGGTTTTATTCTAGTCATGCCGGCATTTGGCGTGGGTGACTATTTGGTTAAGGGTCGGTGTCATGAGCTTAAATACAATGTTTATTATTGCCTTGAATATAGATTGTGTGTACGACAATTCTATAAATTATTATGATTGATTTTCTTCTTGTGTTCAAATGTGATTTGATAAACCTATAGACTCGCTCAACATTATTATTGACTCGTTTTAGCATGTGTTTTAGGTAATAGGAAGTGATGGAGAATGGAGCCTTGCTGTGGAGGTTGTGGCTTGGCTTTTGGAAGAATGTTGGTCTAAAAACTATTTCTGTCCTTAACTGTTGAACAATTTATTTTATGTTGATGTACTGTACTAAACTTGTTGGTTGTTGGTCGAGATCCATGGGGACTAAACGCTTTACTCTGGTTTCGTTTTAGTACAATTATGGGATGAAATCATGTTTTAGACCTATTATGAAAATCTTGTTTATGTTTTATGTGTAAACGTCTCACTTTTGAGTCGTTCAATATACCTTGTATGATGATGCTTGTGTCTAGCACCCAATTGTGTATTTCCGCTGCGCAATGTAAATTGGGGGTGAAACATTACCTTCTGAAAACATTAGCGATGTAATTCCCGTAGAACCAGAAAGTCTGGCGGTTCCACCGGAATTAGTTCCTCTGCGTAGATCCGCAAGGATTAAAAACGCAAAGAGCAATATGTGTCTTAACATAGAGGATGATGATAAGTTAGGGGATCTTGGTGAACCCCTAATTATAAATCCGCCATACTTGATCTTGAGAAGGATAAGTGGATGGTTGCTATGGATGAGAAAATGAAATCCATGAAAGTAAATGATGTTTGGATACTTGTAGAACCACCACCAAATGCTAAAGTAGTGAGACATAAGTGGATATACAAGAAGAAACCCGACATGGACGGAAAAGTACAATCCTATAAAGCTCGTTTAGTAGCTAATGGTTTTACACAAACTTTTGGCATAGACTACGAGGAGTCATTTTCTCTTGTAGTAGACTTAAGAGCTATTAGGATTCTCATAGCTATAGCAGCATACTATGACTATGAGATATGGAAAATGGATGTTAAAACTGCCTTCTTGAACGGTCGCTTAGATGAAGACATCTAGATGCAGCAACCAGAAGGGTATGTTGATCCTGAGAATCCAGAACATGTGTGCAAACTTCAAAGATTCATTTATGGTTTGAAGCAAGCATCACATCAATGGAATAAAAGATTTGACGAAGAAATCAAAAAGTTTGGATTTGTTCAAAATCATGATGAGCCATGTGTATATCGCAAAGCTAGTGGGAGTGATGTAGTATTCCTAGTCCTATATGTTGATGACATATTAATCATGGGAAGTAACATTCCAAGGGTTAAAGCTGTTAAGGATTATCTTGGTAAATTTTTTTCTATGAAGGATTTAGGGGAAGCTGCATACATTCTGGAAATTAAGATCTATCGGGATAGGAAAAGATGGTTAATTGGTCTATGTCAAGATGCTTATATAGATAAGATTTTGAAGAAGTATAATATGCATAATTCCAAGAAAGGTTGTTAACCTATGGAAGTTAAGCATAATCTGAGTCATAAGATGGATGCATCAACACCTGAAGAGGAGGCATACATGCAGAAGGTGCCTTATGCTTCAGGTGTAGGATCTATAATGTATGTTGTTAGATGCACAAGGCCTAATGTGGCGTTTGCTCAGAACTTGGTTAGTAGATACCAACAAAATCCAGGGAAGCTCTACTGGACTGTTGTTAAACTATATGTTGTTACTTTATGGATCTTTATCATTAAGTAAAACATAAATAATTATCCTTACACTTGAGATACCAGGAAACTGCTATGGATCTAGTGCATCTCTATGGAATAATCTAACGCTAAACATAACTGGTAGCTATAAGGATTATTTTCGGAAGTGTTGCAAAATTTATAAGTTTTGCTCGTAGTCAATATGGAATTTTTTTCCTCCAATTTCGTTTTGGAGTTTAATACAGCTGGGCCCCCCGTGGGATTAGTAAGATGTTTGTGTGGCCACACCCAAATTTGTTTTGGTAATCTTGCTAAATCGGTGAACGAGAAACATAATGGTTAAAGAAAGGAATGACTAAGATCCATATCCTTATTAACGTTGTATTAGAAATAAAAGGATAATAATAACGATACGAAATCATTAAAAGGTTTTGTCCAGGAATCCTTACTCGAGTTGTACTAGAGACATTGCTATGTGTAACTAGACGCTAGTCAATGTAATCACAATATTCGAAATATGTCCATGTGGGAGCTGTAAGTTTATGGACTTATAATTAATAGTCGTGTGATAGGATCGAACTCGAGATTACGGGATTGCACACAATACATAAAGAGTTAATATAATTAATAGATATATTTATTGTATTTATTAGTTTATTTAATAAATATATTTATGTATTTATTAATTTAGCCGAGCAAGTAACTATATAACTTTAGCGATCGTTAAATAATTAATAGTTAAGTTATAACGAATATTAAATAAACATATAGTATGTATAAACAAAAGGAAAGAAGTTTGGAAGATTCCGGAACACCCCTTAGGAGTGTTCGACCGTCGGTTATGCCCTGGGGGGGCAAAAGTTTCCTTATATTTATTGGGCTACAATGGGTTGGAAGTCTATAAATACACCTCCTAATCCCCTCATAATCACACAATCATAAATCTTTTCCCCTCTTCTTTCTCTTGGTCGATCGCCACCCCTACCAACAAAAGGGTTTCGGTTGGTTTTTCTTGGTTGATCGATTGTATACATAATCTTGTCGTAGCCTCTCTCTAGGGTTGTTGAGTAGATTAATTACAAGCGTTGTAGCTTGGTTTGCACATGCTATAATCACGGTTAGCTCTTTGTATTACGTGTGTACAAGAACGTAATATAGTCTTACTTTAGACTATATATTGGTATATACGGTTTAAACCCGAATCGGTGATTTGTTCTTTGTCTTGTGGAATTGCTTTAGAGTAAAGGCATGTAACCCTAATTCGATTAATTATAATTGTGTTATTAATTATGATCTATTTAAATTGCTTCCGCTATATGTGCTTTGATCTCGTTTAGAGTTTTATATAATTGTTATGATACTAATAAACCTTCAAAAGCTAATGATGATACTAAAAGGAAACTTGCTAAAAATAATGAGGCTAAAATGGTGATTTATAATGCTTTACCAAAGAAAGAGTACGAAATGATTTTTATGTGTGAAACCGCTAAAGATATATGGAACACTCTTTTAGTAACCCACCAAGATAATAGCCAAGTAAAAGAAAGTAAAATCGATCTTCTTGTTCAACAATATGAACAATTTGTCATCTTAGAAGATGAAACTATTGATAATGCATTTGCTAGATTTAACACTATTATTACTAGTCTAAAAGCACTTGATGAAGGTTTTTATAGAAAGAGCAATTTTAGGAAGTTTCTTAGGGCGTTGCATCTAAAATGGAGAGCTAAAATCACGGCGATTGAAGAATCAAAGGATCTCGCCAAATTATCACTCGATTAACTCATTGGAAACTTGAAAGATCATGAGATGATAATTTTGAAGGACTCGGAAATGGTGAAAACCAAGAGTGAAAGAAAGTCTTTTGCACTCAAGGCCAAGAAGGCGCAAAGTGACCATGAAAGCTCCTCGGATAGTGATGATGAGGAATATGCCATGGCGGTTAGAGACTTTAAGAAGTTCTTCAAAAGATGAGGTCAATACGTGAGGCAACAAAACAACGACAAGAAACCCTTCTCCAAAAACCGGTTTGTCAAAGGTGATCAAGGTGATAGGAAATGTTTTAGATGTGGTGATCTGAATCATTTCATCATTGATTGTCCTAAGCCTTCATGCGACAAGAACCACACGGCGTTCGTTGGAGGTTCATGGAGCGATAGCGGTGAAGATGTTGATGACAACCCCAAAGATGAGAAATGTTTCATGGCTCACACTTCTAAAGAGATATGCTTGGGAATTGATTTAGAGCCCGACGAGTGGATTAAGGATAGTGGTTGTTCTAAACACATGACGGGTAATCGAAGTTTGTTCTCGCACTACAAAGCATATGATGGAGGTAACGTTACATTCGTAAGTAATCGGCGTGGTAATATCATTGGCTAAGGTACGGTCTCTCTTGACTCAATGACTATAGAAAACGTAGAGAACGTAGATAACTTAGGTTTTAACCTTCTAAGTATAGGTCAAATTTTTGACAATAAGTGGAAGGTCATCTTTTCGGAATATGACAGTGAAATCATAAAAGATGGAAAGGTCATTGGAAAAGGTGTTAAAAGGCATGGGCTTTATGTCATGAAGGTCAATAGGAAGTCAAAGGACAACTTATTTCTAGCGACTTTAGATGATATTTCTACTCTTTGGCATAGGAGATTAGGTCACGCTAATATGCGTTTAATTTAATCTTTAGTTTCTAAGAAGTTGGTAAGACATCTCCCCAAGATGAAGTTTGATAGTCAATTTTGTGATGCTTGCAAAATTGGAAATCAAGTTCACTCAAGTCACAAAGCCAAGAATTTGGTTTCGACCTCTCGATGCTTAGAGCTCCTACATATGGATCTCTTTGGACCTTCCGCCATACGGAGTTATGAAGGTAACCTTTATACCCTAGTTATAGTTGATGACTATTCTAGATTCACTTGGACTATATTTTTGGTGTCTAAGAATGAAGCTTACGATCACTTCGAAACCTTTAGTCGAAGAATTCAAAATCAACTAGGATGTTCAATTGTCTCGATTAGGACGGATCATGGTAGAGAATTTGATAATGAAGTGCAATTCGGTCCCTTTTGTGAAGCTCATGGTATTACCCATAACTTCTCGGCTCCTCGCACTCCACAATCAAATGGGGAAGTTGAAAGGAAGAATAGGACCATCCAAGATATGAGTAGGACGATGTTAAATGAGCAATCTTTGCCTCCAAAATTTTGGTGCAATGCCGTGGACACATCGACCTACATTCTCAACCGAATTCTTATTCGACCTTTTCTAGGAATGACCCCCTATGATATTCTCAAAGGTAAGAAGCCCTCATTGGAATTCTTTAGGGTGTTTGGAAGCAAGTGCTTCATTGTCAACACCAAAGATTACCTTACCAAGTTCGACCCAAAGTCTTACAAAGGTATCTTTTTAGGTTATTCTCAAACTAGCAAAGCCTACATAGTCCTCAATAGAACCTCGGGTGTAATTGAAGAATCACTTAACGTGAAATTTTTTGAAACTCCTCCTTCATCTAAGACACCACCTTTGGTATATGATGACTTGGATGAAATACACATAGTTAATGCCAAAGATGTTAGAAATATAGGAGTTGAAGACCTTAGTGTTGAAAAGGGAGTAAACATTAAGGAGTCAAAGGATCATGCTCTCGATAACGTCATAGGCAAATTAAATCAAAGGACCCTAAGATCTCAAGTCCAAATCAAAGTAACTTCTTTTTATTTCGTCTCCTTGATTGAACCAAAGAATGTTAAAAGAAGCTTTGATGGATGAGAGTTGGGTCATCGCTATGCAAGAAGAATTGAATCAATTCATTGCTAATGACGTTTGGGAACTTGTTCCTCTACCAAGAAGTTCGACCATCATAGGAACCAAATGGTGAAAGTCTTGTGGACTTATATTTAAATAGTCGTGTGTTAGGATTGAACTCGGGATTCCAGGATTGCACACATTACGTAAAGGGTTAATTTATTTATTAAATATATTTATTATATTTATTAAATTAAACCGAAGCTTAACTAACGATCGTTAAATAAGTTAAGAGTTAAGTTAAACGACCATTATGGAATTAAATAGAAGAGAAAAGAAGGAAACGGAAAAGTTCCGGAAGCCCCTTGGGTGGGCTTTGTAACCGTCGGCCATA
Source organism: Glebionis coronaria (assembly GCA_025667525.1). Classification (NCBI taxonomy): domain Eukaryota; kingdom Viridiplantae; phylum Streptophyta; class Magnoliopsida; order Asterales; family Asteraceae; genus Glebionis; species Glebionis coronaria. Next base: position 535,721,633 of record CM046881.1, on the reverse strand, counting down.
GGGACAAAAAGGGAAGAAAAGATATATTTTGTTTCCTAATTAGTTTATTACTTGGAGAACAAGATTTTCCAAGGCCTATATAAACAATCCCATAGCCTTCATAAAATTTTATCCCTCTCTCTCTTTTCTTCTCTTTGATCGCCGGCCAAACAAACACCCTTTAGTGTTTTATTTGGTTTTCGATTAAGCTATTTTTATCTAGTCCTAGCCCCTCTCTAGGGTTGTTGGGTAGATATTCCACAAGCGTAGAAGCTCGGTTTGTTCGTGCTAGAATCACGATTAGCTCGTTGTATTACGTGTGTACAAGATCGTAATGTAGTCTTACTTTAGACTATATCTTGGTAGTGTTCGTCATAAACCCTCATTGGTGATTCGTTGGTGATCTGTGGATCTTCGCTAGGATAAAGGTATGTAACCCTAATTCGATTAATTATAATTGTGTTATTGATTATGATCTTGTCAAATAGCTTCCGCAATGTGTGCTTTGATCTTGTTTAGGGTTTTGTGTAATTTTTATGAGCTATATAAACCTTCAGTGGCATCGAGAGCCGTTTTAACATGTTATAATTATCGAGATCTAAAGATTGTTTTTTAACAAATAATTGTTTTGGGTTAAAACTACATGTTTTTTTTAAAAGAAAATTTAGGGTTTTGGTTTTTTCTTTTTTAAATCCGGTTTTAAAAAAATGTGGGTTTGTTTTTTTTAGCCGATTATAAATAAAAAATAGTTTTTTTGTGAAACCCTAAAATTGAATGTTTTGATCTTTAGATAATTACATGGTTAATTGTTATGTCATGTTTTTAAGGTTACGATCCATAGTGATTTAATTAATTTGTTAAGTGATTTGGGTGGAACTTTGATGAACTGCATGATTAATTGTTATGTTATGTGAATTCATGTTTCGATCTGTAGAGATTTAATTGTTAAGTTATGTGGGAGATCCGTGATGAACATGCATGTTTTTCATAGATCATATGTTTTAATTGTTACGTGTTTTGCTACATGCATTATTTGATTCAATAAATCTAAAATTAGGGAAGACTTTTATATGAATATAAAAACCTAAATTTAATATTATTTATTGAATAAATCGTATGCATGTGGCTATTTGATTTATTTATTGCACATATAAATTGTTATTATGTGTTTATGATTTAGTTTTTTTGTACCTACTTGTTTTCATACGTTTTATATTGATTGTATGTTGTAAACAAGGGTAATTTTTTCTAAGAAAAATTAATATGGACTAATTCATATAAAAATTAATGAATTGTTTTGAGATCTAATTGACATATGTTTTGCGTTGATTGGAATTGCAATAATCACTTAACGGCCTACTCAACTTTGACAAACTATAAAGTGGGTATAACGCACTGCTGGTCATGAACCCGGTTAAGGAAGGAGGTGTTATGCTTCAGCGCTGACCAAATTCTCGGCTTGCCTATGCGTCAAAGTTGGAATTACCTACGGTTATTATTTACATAATTCCTTAAGGTTGATTTACTGCAAATTCACATCCGAAACACAATGAATAAGGTTATTGCTTTGTGCTCTAGCCGAGTTCTAGGAGACGTACGTTGTGAATAGTTGTGGGTAAAATCTTTAATTGGTTTAACCAATACCTCAACTTGCAATATATATGGCGAAAATTTAGTCTCACCAAAAGTTTTACTAAAAGTTTTTATTAAACTAATGCTATGGAGATGTATGCATGCTTCTCCATGCATGATTTTGACATCGAAATTTATACCCTAAATTTAAAGTCATATGCCATCTAATTGACGAACACTTGAAGTTACAATTTTCGTCATATTAGATTCTGGACGATGTTGTAATGAATAGAAAACTTCATGACTGAAGGAGATTGCACATGAAGGTTTTACGTTCTTTAGATTAGTCGACTTAATTGAGTTACTCAGTGAGATCTAGAAACTTAAGGCATAAAGAATGGATGAAACATGTTTACAATGCAAAATGACTTTTGGCAATGTAAATCCCTTAAATATCTAGAAATTGGAAATTTCTTTGTCAGTTATTGTTCGACAAGTTACCATCGTGAATACTTTCATTGCTAGCAGATCAACTGATGTGATGAAATTATGTCATTTTGGATTCTAGTTTTCAAGGAAAATACTATGGTTATTAATACCGCGGTAATTTTATTTTCTTGAAAGGTATTATCGAAAATACTAAGATTGAATTTTGTAAATTCTTTTGCAAGGTATTAATGCAACGTTAAAACGTAAAAGGAGTTTTATTCATTTATTGATCTACAAACCGTATGGTTGAGGATAGAGTCAATTTACAATGAAAAGATAAACCTAAACTCTTTTCATGAATGAAGAAGGAGTTATAAGAATTTTAGAAATGTAAAAATTCAAAATACATAACTCATAGAAAACTTTAATAGTTAAGAAAAGTGCATATTTTGAGTTATTAAAGTTACCGCTAATTGGTTATAAGGCAAACTAGCATATTTGTCTAGTAGTTGTGTTTTGACCATTTATAGGCACTACATACCATTGTGGGGTTGGTAGACCTATTAAGGAAGGAATTGCATGCCAAATCTTTCAAATTAAAAGAAATTGATGGATAAGTCATCATTTACGAAGTAGAGTACACTCTTAAACACTACAAGTAATTGTTATGAATGTGTTTTCCAAAGGAGTAAGAAAGTAAACAACACATTAATGTGTTTCACCGATTATGAAACATTTACAATGTTGTATTTCTGAATTTGAGTCTATTAAAACATTCTCTAATTCAGTGGGAGTTACAAGCCTTGTTGTCTTGGTAATAACCCATGTTATCTTTAGTATGTCCTAAGATAATTACTTTCGAATTGTTAACACTGTTATCTTCAAAGGATATTCATGTATTGATTCTTGTTGATTAAGTGGTTCTACATATACTTGTAAAAGCTAATATATGTGACACAATCATATTTTGTATAGACGAACATTAGATGTGATGTTTATCTAAATATATGAGGTTGTTCAGTGCACAAGTGGGAGAAATGAACATTGTGTGCAAGAAACAACTAATAAAGATATGATTCTCTTGTCTTTAAGATAAGAGACTAACAATCTAATTAATATTGGATGAAAGTTAGATCATGTGTCAATATGAGTAAAAGAGTACTTAAAAGTATATATATCATTCACATTAAGAAACACTTGAATTGTTTTGATTTAGTCATGTGAGAGTTAGACTAAATTTTAAACACAAAGGTAAAATATTCACATGTCGTGAGATCGGGCGTGGATGGTTTTGTAGTTTCTTAAAATGGATAATTCCTGGAATGACATAAGATACATAGAGTAATCTTATACTACTAAACTAAATATTTGTGTATTCTTGGAATTACATAAATCGACATAGTAGTGAATTAACTTGAAAAGATTATTGAAACCTAGTGGTGTTCATGATTACTTTAGTTATACATGTTTATGATTTATTGTATAAAGTCACAAACATAAAGTCTTGGAAGATGTATAATATAAAGTAAGACGTTAATGTATTGTCTCTATTTCGATAAGACATATACATGGAGTCATTTTCAAATGACTTAAACGTATGATGGAATTATAACTTTTATGTTTTAAAGACATGAAAATGAAGTGACTTTTAATAGAAGTTCTTGAGTTATAAAGCATGCAAAATTGTTAGAAAATCTATTATACCATTAAGATGATTTAGTTGGTATATAAGTAAGCCTAAAGATATATATATATTTATCTTAATATTGTTAAGATTGACTTACAATATTTCCCTTAAAAATTACATCATTGTTATGGTACAAGATAACTATATCTTCTTTTTCTTCCAAAAGATATCAAGGTTTGGAAGTTGAGTATGACTTGAGGAAAGAAGATTAATAAGATACGATTATATATGGAATGTGATGAATCACATTATATCTTAAATGAAGTTCAGATTTTGCTAAACTACTTATGAATGGATTGTTTAGAAAATAAAGAGTATGGAACTGCCATTGTGTTTTGCTATGTATTTAAAGAGTAATTTTAAGTTATTATAAGCAAGTGGGAGTTTTGATCTTGAAATATAAAATTACAAGATACATAATCTTCTGAAATACACTAGTAATTATCATGAGGAAGGCTTGTAAATGCTAACTCTCAAGATAAAGGAATTTAAGTCATAGGTCCGCAAGGATATCTTGGATATGCGATTTATATGCTGAGAATTATGAGTTACAAATAATTGTTGTGATTTGTTACCAAATATTGACTTGGGTAAACTACTCATACTATGAATATTATAGATGTTGTCGAAACAAGATAATCAATTTTAGATTTGGTTTATCTTAAATAGTTTGACTAGAAATTGGAGATGAGTTTCGTCAAAGGAAGAAAAACACCAATTGTGGTGGTTTAATCTTTGTGTCGAAATTATATGGACAAAATTGTACACATATTTAATGTATGTATTATGAATAGATTATTAATCACACTTAAGTAATTAATTGTGATTAAATATTCTTTCCTAAACACATTTAATGTATAAAGATTTTGATGGTCATATTTTAAATTGAAAAATTTGGATATGTATGAACTATTTCTTGAATGACTACTTGAGAAAGGACTTAAGTAATCGAAATGAGTCTATTACTTCAAAATAAATATTTGGAAAAGTACAAAATGTAATTATCCATGAATGGATAAAAGCATGCATCTAGGAGATTATTCTTACGTTTAATTTGAAGTCCAAGATTGGATTTAAATTTTCTGAGTATTCCTAAAAGCTAGTGGGAGTATTATGGTTATTTTCTTAAATTAGATGTGTCAAATAAACATGTAAGAAAGTAAGATTTCATTCAAATTAAATGTTGATTTGGTTTAGATTTGAGATGAAACTTTACTTTGAAGGTTTAGAAAATAAGATGTACATAACCTTGGAACAAATAATATTTGTTTGTTTATGCGGTGGAAATACAACATAATATGTCATGTAGTAAATCTATATGAATATTCAAAACATGAAGAAATCTAAATCTGGTTTGAGAAATCTCATATGTGTCGTGTTGTATTTATATCAGGCTTAAAATGTATGATGATTTGAATATATTGATCTATTTAAAAGTTATTAAACAAATTGTGTAATGAATATTCTGAAGGAATATGTTTGGAAATTGAATAACATCCTAAATCTTGGATCGGCTTACATATTCTATAGATGAGTAATTCGTCAATCGTTGTGCAAATTATCATAGCCAACAAACTTAGAGGTTTAGTTGGAACCAAACATTACATAATAGATATTAAAGGTAACGTATTTATATCTTTTATGACAAGTTGTCAAATTTGAAAAGATATAAATAAGGTAACACTCAATGTTAATCATGGTATCCTTGGAGATGACATGTTGATTAAAGTTGCATTATACATTAAGGAATTAGAATACTTTGAACTTCAAATGTGTTTTGGAAGTTTAGGAAATTGGTGATCAAGGATGTTTCACAATTTTGATACTATGTGGCAATATCAAATTATTTGAATGCACATGTACAAGAGTTTCAATGAATTGAATTCTTGAAGAAAGTATTCTCAAAATTCCAATAGGTCAAGATTGGTTATTTTATGTTTTGCCAAACAAGTGTGAGTGTCATTGTTAGAGGCATAATGCATCGACCATGTTTTCATGCATTGATCTATTTAGTATTTGGATAAAGGATGTTAAGAAATTATTGAATTGATGAAATAAAGATTGGGTTTCGTTTATTTTTCTGTTATTTGATTTTGTATCCTATTTTACATGTTTTAATCCATGAATATTATGATATTTCTAAATGTCCGTTGTCGATTAATAATATGGGAATATTATTAAACTAAGACAATTCAAAATAGTGACAGAGTATACTTGAAAGTATATTGGTCAATTTTGGATGATATTTGATGAATCAAATATTGGAATTATCCCAACTATATGATTTTACTTTATGGATCTTATCCTCAAGTAAATCATAAATAGTTATCCTTAGACCTGAGATACTAGGAAACTGTCGTGGATCTAGTGCATTTATGTGAAATAATCTAACGCTAAACGTAATTGGTGGCTATAATGGTTATTTTCAGAAGTGTTGCAAAATTCATAAGTTTTGCTTGTAGTCAATATGGGATTTGTTTCCTTCAAATTATTTTGAAGTATAATATAGCTGGACCCCTCGGCGGATTAGTAAGATATTTGTGCGGCCGCACCCAAATTTATTTTGGTGATCTTGCTATATCCGTAAATGAGAAACAGAACGGTTAATGTAAGAAATGACTGAGATCCATATCTTATTAACATTGTATTTGAAATGAAAGGATAATAATAATGATAGTAAATCATTAAAAGGTTTTATCCAAGAGACCTTACTTGAGATCGGACTAGGGCATTGGCGTGTAACTAGACGTTAACCAATGTAATCACGATATTTTGAAATATGTCCAAGTGGGAGCTGAAATTTCTATGGACTTATATTTAAATAGTCATGTGTTAGGATTGAACTCGGGATTACGGGATTACACACATTACGTAATGGGTTAATTTATTTATTAAATATATTTATTATATTTATTATATTTATTAAATTAAATCTAAGCTTAACTAACGATCGTTAAATAAATTAAGAGTTAAGTTAAACGACCGTTATGGAATTAAATATAAGAGAAAAGAAGGAAACGAGAAAGTTCCGGAAGCCCCTTGGGTGGGCTTTGTAACCGTCTAACATAGGGACAAAAAGGGAAGAAAAAAAGATTTTGTTTCCTAATTGGTTTATTACTTGGAGAACAAGATTTTCCAAGGCCTATATAAACAATCCCATAGCCTTCATAATTTTTATCCCTCTCTCTTTTTTCTTCTCTTGGATCGTCGGCCAAACAAACACCCTTTAGGGTTTTATTTGGTTTTCGATTAAGCTATTTTTATCTAGTCCTAGCCCCTCACTAGGGTTGTTGGGTAGATATTCCACAAGCGTAGAACCTCGGTTTGTTCGTGCTAGAATCACGATTAGCTCGTTGTATTACGTGTGTACAAGATCGTAATGTAGTCTTACTTTAGACTATATCTTGGTAGTGTTCGTCATAAACCCTAATTGGTGATTCGTTGGTGATCTTGCGGATCTTCGCTAGGATAAAGGTATGTAACCCTAATTTGATTAATTATAATTGTGTTATTGATTATGATCTTGTTAAATCGCTTCCGCTATGTGTGCTTTGATCTTATTTAGGGTTTTGCGTAATTGTTATGAGCTATATAAACCTTCAAATGGGTATATAGGAATAAGTTAGACGAGAATGGTGTTGTGTCTCGTAACAAGGCTAGACTTGTAGCTCAAGGCTATAATCAACAAGAAGGTATTGATTATGACGAGACATACGCACCCGTATCAAGATTAGAATCCATTATAATCCTTTTAACTTACGCTTGTGCCTTAGACATTAAGCTTCAACAAATGGATGTAAAGAGTGCATTTCTTAACGGTTTGATCAATGAGGAGGTATATGTGGCTCAACCACCCGGCTTCATTGATTTTGAGAAACTGGATCATGTTTACAAGCTTAAGAAAGCTCTTTATGGTCTTAAGTAAGCACCCAAAGCTTGGTATGATAGACTTAAAGCGTTTCTTGTAAAACATGATTATACCATAGGGATGGTAGACAATACGCTCATTATCGTACAAATATATTTGGTTCAACTTGTCAATCATTGTGTGATGACTTTTCTAAAATCATGCATGACGATTTGAAATGATTATGATGGGAGAACTTAACTTCTTTTTAGGACTCCAAATTAAACAAATGGACGATGGTTTTTTCTTTAATCAATCCATGTATGTTAAAGAAATGCTAAAGAAATTTTGATTAGTAGACTCTAGACCGATGAAGACCCCTATGGCCTCGGATACTAAACTCACCGTAGATGATAATTGTGAGTCGGTAGAGAACACCAAATATAGAGGTATGATTGGTAGTTTGTTGTACCTAACGGCAAGTCGACCGGATATCATGTTTAGTGTTTACCTTTGTGCTCGCTTCCAAGAGGCTCCCAAAACCTCTCACCTTGAAGCGGTTAAGCGTATCTTCCGATACATTAAGGGCACTATACATTTAGGATTATGGTATCATAAAGGGACTGGCGTAGAAACCATTGTCTACGCGGACTCGGATCATGCGGGACACTATGTGGACAGGAAAATCACTAGTGGAGTTTGTACCTTCATGGGTTGTTTTTTAATTTCTTGGTTCTCCAAGAATCAAACCGCTCTTGCTATACCCACCATGGAAGTCGAGTATGTGAGTGCCGGTGAAGCTTGTCAACAAGCTCTATGGATGAAGCAAGCGCTTGTAGATTACGGGATTTCTCTTAATGATGTTCCCATCATGTGCGACAATAAGGGTGAAATAGACCTTAGCAAGAATTCCGTGCAAAATTCACGAACTAACCACATAGAGATTCGCCACCATTTTCTTAGGGATAATGTTCAAAAGGGGAACATTTCAATTGAGAAGGTACCCTCGGTATAAAACTTAGCCGACATCTTCACTAAGCCACTTAAGAAGGAACCTTTTAATTACTTGCGTCTAGGTATAGGTTTAATAGAACATATTCCTTAATTGCGCATTTTAATTAATCGACTATTTTTCTCTTTTGAGTCTTTTCTTTCTTAGAGCTTTTGAGTATCGCAAACTCTTTTTGGTATCCTAAAGGGACCGGCGTAGAAACCATTGTCTACGCGGACTCGGAACATGCGGGAGACTATGTGGACCAAAAAGCACTAGTGAAGTTTGTACCTTCATGGGTTGTTGTTTAACTTCTTGGTTCTCCAAGAAACAAACCGCTCTTGCTATATCCACCACGGAAGCCGAGTATTTGAGTGCCGGTAAAGCTTGTCAACAAGCTTTATGGATGAAGCAAGCGCTTGTTGATTACGGGATTTCTCTTGGTGATGTTCCCATCATGTGCCACAATAAGGGTGCAATAGACCTTAGCAAGAATCCCGTGCAACATTCACGAACTAAGCACATAGAGATTCACCACAATTTTCTTAGGGATAATGTTCAAAAGGGGAACATTTCAATTGAGAAGGTACCCTCGGTTGAAAACTTAGCCGACATCTTCACTAAGCCACTTAAGAGGGAACCTTTTAATTACTTGCGTCTTGGTCTAGGTTTAATGGAACATATTCCTTAATTGCGCATTTTAATTAATCGGGTCTTTTTCTTTTTTGAGTCTTTTCTTTCTTAGAGCTTTTGAGTATCGCAAACTCTTTTTGGAAAACTTCTCTTTCTTTTTTCAAAATTCTCAAAGTTCTTTCGAAAATGGTTGAGAAATGTTTTTGCATTGTTAATTCAATCTAAAAAGGTTTTTCATAGCTTCTTGCTATTCATAATGAGCTTACATAATTCATATGTATGTGTCTCTCAAATATAGCAAGAACAAAAGAGAACTATGGAGGATCATTGTGTCATGACTTTTTGCCTAGTTCTACACACCTCCTACATCGATTTTCTTTAAAATCCATGTATTTTGGTCAAAACCTTGTTTGGTGAGTTCTTGTGTGTTTTCTTTGTCTATCTTTGCTTCTTAGCATATCTCCATGATGATTTAGATTAGAAAAATAGGATTTGCTGAATTGGAAAATCCTCACTCATCACCAAATTAAACCCACTGTGGGCGGTTCTCTATTGAGACTGTGGCTCCTTATCGATAAGGAACCACCGGTGGTGATAAGGAACCGCGCACAGTAGCTTCATTTTCGTGTATTCTTGAAACTACAAATTTGTTCCAACATTTTTTGGAATCTTTGTTTCAGCCCTTTGACCACCCCTAAAATATCTTGGGCTTTCTCTATTTAACCTTTAGCATTTTGCATCCTTTCTCAAATCAAAATGTCTTATTCCCCAAATGAAAGCTTTGATTCTCCTCCATTTTCTCCAATTGCTTTCAATCCCAATTCACCCAAGAACACTCAAAATCACATCTCTTCTTCTTCTAAAAATGTTGATTGTGGAACTTCTTATCTTCCACCACTAGCCTTTAGTGTTCTTCCTCCTTCACATGATCATGTCATGCATCATGGAACATATTGTCATAGTTGTCAATATCAACATCTTTCTATGGCTCATATCTATGAAGAGTTGAATCACATCAAGAGTCTCTTAGTCAAACCTCCTCTTCACTATGACTGTGAGATCTCTACCAAGCCAACACCACCTCCTTCCGCCACTACCTTGTCTTTTATCTAAGCATTAGTTACTTATCTTCAAGACATCTAATTCAAGCAAATCTTAGAGTTCTAGTTTAACTAGGATTAGATTTATGCTTTTCTTTTGGCTTGTTTTATTTCTCATACATCTTTGTATGTTTATTTCCTTGTATCTTTTATCATGTTTCCTTTTAAAATGACTTATCTTGGATCTTTGTCTCTTCTCTTTTTTTTGTGACCTTTGCTATATCTTGTTGGGTGTTTCTTCTCTACTACTAACCCTTCTATGTAGCTTGTCACCATATATCGATTCCTTGGTTCCCCAAGCAAGGGGGAGTAAGCACCAAGGGGGAGCATTTGAAACGTCTGGTTCTTTTCTTCTTCAAATACTTTTGCAACGTTTTTGCTTCGACAAAGAGGGAGAAACGATATTAACTCGTCTTCGAAAATCTTGCTTCATTAAGTGATTGAGTTTATGTATTGTCGGAATCAAAAAGGGGGAGATTGTTAATGCAATGATGCCTAAAAATGTTACTTGCATTTTTCGGTCTCGCTTTGTTTTGATTACGACAATATGTAAAAACAAGCATTTACGAAAACAACGAAAAACGAATTCTTGAGTTCAAGTATTTTTCATTTCAACCATTATCACTTAAGGTATGGACAAACAAGTACTCATCCTAGTTAAGTGATCAAGGATTTAATCTTTTCGTAAAACTCACTTTTTATTAAGTGTGACAAAGTTTTTATTAAACTTTCTTTTTAAGAAAATGTTTTATTAAATTAATTATTTGAAAATTTAAAATTTGAAAATGGCATATTCTATCTTGGTTTGGAATATCCTTTCAGGATATTTTAATCCCCAGATTCAAACCAATCCACTAAAAGACAAAATAGAGCGGAGTCTACGCAGGCGGTTCTTTAGCAGCTATAGCGGTTCCTTATCAATAAGGAACCGCGGGCTCCAATAAGGAACCGCGGGCAGATATAGCCGTTGGATGTTTGTATTATAAATAGTGGACCCATTCTCAGACTTTCTCCTCACCTCTTTTGCATATACATTTCCAGATTCTTTCATACTTCTTAAATCACTCAAATCCTTGATCATTTGTTTGATTACTACTTGTTTATAAGTGAATCTTTCTCCTCTCATTTTTTCCTCTCAAAGTGCAAAGAGAAGAACACTATCATCCTTGAAGTGTTGTGTCTACCTCAAAGATCCATTGAAGATCTAAACTTATTTATTCATTGTTTTGTCATTGTTGTGAAGATCCAAGTAGTTGTGTCTATTTGGAAGTTGTGTATGTATTAAGGCTAATACTTGGTCCTTAAAGTATATTGGTGTAGATTGGTCCTAGCTAAGATTAGGCCTCGACTTTTAGCTTAGAGTCGGAAATTGGTTAAGTGACGTTGTGTACGGTTTCTCCACCTTAAGGAGCTTGTTGATTAGTGAACTCTCGAGTAAGGAGTACTCGAGGAGTGGAGTAGGAACAAGGAGTGAGCTTCGTTGTCGAACCACTATAAATCCTTGGTGTTTGGTTTGATCTTTCCTTCCCTTATCTCTTTACATTCATTATTCTTTATACTTGTGGTTATTAGTTTAGTTGCACTATACCTTGTTCATATTGTGTATAAGAAGGTTTCACATAAATACTCAAGCCTATGTTTTTGAAAAGGATTTTTAAAAACCAATCTTTAACAAGTAAATTTAAGAAACTATTCAATCCCCCCCCCCCCCCCCTCTTCAAGTTTCTACAGATTAGATGATGATGATCATATGTTCGATTTTGCACGTCTAATAAAGACCTTAAGCTAGATCAAAGATCTAGAGCGGGGGTAACATTCATATACAATCAAGGGTGTGTGTTGTGTGTGTATGTGAAGATCGATTAGCTTCAATAGAGCTGCTTAAGTTAGTGATGTACACTAAAAACAAAAGTAATAATAGGATATGTTGCTCTATTTTTTTAACGGTAACTTTATTAAACAGCAAGATGTTAGAAAATAATTACAAAGAATATAAATGGGGTTTTTTAGCCAATTCACCCATGAATAAGTTTTATGACTACGACTATTACACCAATTGAAAGTACATGAAACAATACCGTCGAACACCTATGAACGCCTTGGTCGATTGTCATCAAAAATATCTTGTTCCTAAATTTCCAAATCATCCACCACGTAACAAAGAAAATACCCGAAAAATGGACTTAACCTGGGATGGTAAACGAATTGATAAAAACTATGATTGCCAATATTGAAGACTTGACCATTCTTGAAAATCTAAATCCCACCATCGACATATTCTACGCAAAATAAGCTTAGCCATACCAAAGCTAAGAAATATGTGATGAACATTTTCCTCGTCTGAAGAACAAACCAGGCATAAGGAGGAATCAAGTGCCAAACCTCTTTTGACCAAGTTATCCCTAGTCAGCAAACAATTGTACCAAAATCGCCAAGCAAAAATGTTTACCTTAATGGAGATAAACTTAACACATCTCGTCTGCATGCCTAGAGAAGGAATAAACAAATCATCGATATAATTATGTACCTCCTTAACTCAGAAGATACCATCGCTGGCTAAGTCGCAAAACCATCTATCACATGAGTTAGATAAAGAGACCGAATCTAACATGGATGTCAATTCAACCATAAGCTCTTGTTTAAGGCCCCCTTATTGGTATTTGAAAGGACATATCAACAACATTATTAAGTTTTTCAGCCACCGAGATGTATTTATCCTACACCAAAGCAAACAGACGTGAGAATTTATCACGAAGAGGGATATCACTATTCCAATAATCATCCAGAATCTCGTGTCCGAACCATTCCTATGCGCCTTTTGCAATGAGATTAAAAGTTAAAACCTTTAATTTGAACTTATGAAGCTCCTTCACTATGGAACACCAGTTTGAGGATGATTGACATGAATGAGACTCGATTGAATTACCGTATATAGCATTGATAACCCGACCCCAAAGAGAACCATCCTTCGATAAAAATCGCCACACCCATTTGAGGATAAGAGCTCGGTTGAGAGCAAAAAAATGGATACACCTAAACCTCTGTGATTTTTGGAGGTTAAAACCTTATCCCAAGTTGCCCAAGAAATTTCCTTTTCCGATTGGTTTGCACAATTAAAGAACCGGCTGCGAATGGCTTCCATAATATTCAAGACTTCCATGGGGCACTTAAAAATAGACATGGTATAGATCAGTGTAGCTCTTAGAACAGATTTCAACATGGTTAAACGACCCCATATCGAAAGAGTCTTGACCTTCCACTTTGAAAGACGAGCCCTAATTTTGGAAATAATGTCATCCCAAGCTTTGATACGCGAGTAACATTCTCCCACCATAACACCTAGATAACAAAATTTAGTACTAATAATAAAACACCCAATAGAATTCGCCGTCAGTTGCATCTCATTGCGAGAAACACCGATCCCTAATAATTGACTTTTATGGATATTAATTTGCAGCCCTGATGCTAAAAATAATCTCCTCGAGGCGTTAATTATAACTTTCAAATTCCTGTCGACCAATCTCCTATGAACAAAGCGTCATCGGCATAAAAAAAGATGAGAAATGGAGATCGAACCTGAGAGTTGAATACCTTTGGATATGCCTGCATCAATCTCCCTACTAAAAGATAAATGTAGTGATTCCATTACAAGAATAAAGAGATAAGAAGCTAAAGGATCTCCTTGTTTAACACCCTCATGACATGAGTATTCATTGGAAGGACTCCCATTAACTAAAATGGAAGCCCTAGCAGAATTTAAGGTTCCCCGAATCCACCGACACCAAGTCTGACCAAAACCAAAAGTTGCAAGAACGTCTAGAAGATAATCCCAACGAACTGAGTCATAAGCCTTTGCGAAGTCAACTTTGAAAAACATAGCTCTTTGTTTCTTTGTTTTACACAAGTGCAATATTTCATCAAGAATAAAAGGGCCATCTAATATTTGTCTCCCGACAATAAAAACAGATTGCGTGTCAGATATTAGATCTGCGATGACCGGAACTAATCTGTTGGCTAACACTTTGGTGCCAACTTTGTAGACACATCCGATCAAAATTATAGGACGGAAATCGCTCAACAATAACCTTCGGTATTAACGCAATAAAAGAGGAATTACAACCTTTGGGGAAAACGCCATGCTTAAAGAAGTATTGAACCACCTTACAAACATCAGGACCAAAAAGGTCCCAATATTTCTTGAAAATATCGAAGGTGAAACCATCATGCCCAGAAGACTTGTTATCGCCATAATTCCAAACAGGCCGTCTAATTTCATAACACGAGACATCCCTCTCTAACTCGATCGTTTGAGTAAGATTTAACTTATGGAACTGAAAGTTAATCTTAAATCTGTGAGCATTTGGTTCTTTAAAACGGGCAGCAAAATGATTGAAAAAAGTGGTTTTAATCGAACTAGGGTCTGTTTTCCAAACGCCATCAACAAAAATGCATCGAATAGCTAACTGGGACCTCCTTTTGTTTATAATACCGTGAAAGAACTTAGAGTTCTCGTCCCCCTCTACTGCCCATTTAACCTTATATTTCTGAACTATATCCTTTGCTTCAATCTCGTTGACACTAATCAGCTTGCTTTTCAGTTCAAGATGACGTAAAACAATATCATTATTAGCCTCCCCACGATCCATAAGCTTATTAATCTCGGCCAGTTCATCAAGAGTGGCAGTTTTGGTACCCGATATCTCTTGCTTTTTAGCTTTGACTGAAATGCGAATGTTACTTTTGAGGTCTTGAAGCTTTTTCTTGAAACGAATCATGTCGTTAGAATCCGAGTAAGAGAATGGCTGCCATGTTGATTTAATCATATCTTCGAACCCAACTAAATCGAACCATGAGTAATAGAAACGAAATGGAGTTGGACTAAAATCTAAGTGGACTTCTCGGAGCAAGATTGGATGGTGCTCCGACAAATGACGATCAAGGCACAAAGAGGTTATGGAAGGAAATAGAGAAAAAATACTATCAAATACCAAAAATCGATCGAGTTTACTCATTTTAGCTGTTGAAGGATGAGACCAAGTAAAAGCGTAACCTTCAATAAGAACATCCACGAGACCCGAATTAGTAATAAATCTATCAAAAACTCTAACACTATATGGATTAAAATAAGATCCCCGTCGTTCATTGCTAGATCGAACCTCGTTAAAATCTCCCATAATGATAACATCACCATTCCAACGTCCAAGAAGCATAGAGATGTAATTCCATAAATTCCTCTTGTCCGAAGCCGGTTGAGGTGCATACACAGTTACAAATAAGATTTTAGAGTTGTAAGGTAACCACGTTCCGTAGATTGCAATGAAGTTATCCGAATTCGTAACATTATTCTTCCTGAACATCGATGCTTCCCAAATACATAAATTACGACCAGAGTTACCCATGGAGTCACTACTAACATAATCGTAATTAGAGTTTCCCCACATCATCTTCACGTCCATATGGGAGATTTGAGACATTTTCGTCTCATGAATCGCTAAAAAATTAAGTTTATTGTAAATAGCTAACTCCTTTATCCACTCTTTTTTAGTCTTGTGACTAAGACCTTGAACGTTGATAGACAAGGCATTCATCTATTAACGTTAATGTCTCCTTGTTGCTCAATAATTATCTCTAAATATTTTTCGCAACCCTCCATAGTATATACCCCATTGCTTGACCAACTCTAATAATATCTTCCATAACTCCCAATACCGAAACTCCTTTGTTAATAACAACCTGTTTCTCGGTAGCGTTGTGAGACTTCACTGTAACTTCTTGGGATTCATTCATGACCCTAGCTGAGATCCACTGAGGTTTCCTTAATCACATGACTATCTGTATCAGTTAATGGTGGAGCCATATCAGGTTTATCTTGAGTATATCCTGGAGGATGAGACATCGACGGACTTGATTAATTTTTATCGTCACAGTTAACCTCGTTTTGCTTCTTTTTTTCCAATAGATCATATTTCTCGAAAGGATCGGCCGAATGAACATCTTCTTTACCAGTAGGATCAATCTGTTGCATGGAAGGATTAATACAAAAATTAGTTTCAGAAACCCCAGCTTCATTTGCATCATCATCTTCGTGTTCCTCATTATTAATATGAGGATTAAAATCATTGTTTACTGAGCCTTGAATAAATTCATCAATTGATATGTACTCTTTTTTCCGTATAAACAGAAAAAACAGGATTCCACATAAAAAGTTCCTTTGCTCGTACCATAAAGACCATTCTTTTGACAATAATTTTGAAGGATTTGAGGATTGAGATAGGATGATTAGTCTTAACACACAGCCGTTTACGACCAAAATTATTGATATCCTTAAGGATGAAGGTTTCTCTGAGGTTAAAATGTTGTACCTTGGATATCATAGAGTTTAGGGATGATCATGAAATCATTCGCCTTACCCATGACATATTTAGAGAGGTCACGAACTACCAAACACTCATCATCTAACACCAACGCAGGGAAGGAGAATGTGAATCTCCCTGGAAACCTGAGATCTTACCATTAACCTCATTTCCATACGACACGGCCCGGTTGAAAGGACCAGGCGGATTTAAGGATTTATTATGAGCCCTAGTTTTACTACTAGATACATCTTTCTGAGGTCTTTCAAACATGACTTGGTTCACAAAAAGATGATGACTTCCTATCCAGATGGTGCATAAATTCTCCACTAGACAAGTAAGATTGGCTACCTTAATAAACCAGAAAAAAGCAAATCGTTTACCTGCCTTTGACTTTTTAAAGGGAATTAAAATGTCATCCACCGTGGCATAAGCGCTGCAAGAATTCCAAAGGTCGCGGGATGTAACTGAATCTGGAAAATTGGTCACATAAAGTGACTGAGATATCTTCTTCATGTTGTCTTTGTTGGAAATGTATGATCTCCTGTTGCCATAGTTGTCGGCCCTATGGTTATGAAATTTATCCATATCGAAAGAAAACCCTAGCGGGGAAAAAAGAAAACCCTAAAATTGGACAAAAGAACCCTAGAAAAAACTTCAACCGGATAACGAGAAATTAAAAGGACGTATCAAATCAGAACATCCTACGGTTCCCAACCGATCACTCTAGTAATAGGGATCAACCGCAGTCAAAAGCCTACACCAGTCATAGAGTTAGGGCGAACAGAATGAAAGATTTGAGATCCATAATAATCAGACGTTATACTATGAGGGGTAATTAATAGGATCCGGATCGACCAATGGAAACATAGGGGTTGAAGATAACTAATCACTAAGAACTCAAGAATTCTAAGAGTGTAAAATCGCTCGCTCTTAGGAGATCAATCAGATCAATCCTAAGACAACAAGGATTTTCCACAAAAGAATTACAAGAGCTGTAGATAATTAGAAATTAAGAAGGTTGAGATCTGCCGCCATTGTTGTTTTCATTAGCATTTGGTTTTATTATCCAATCACTACTGATCGTAGTATAATATTGATCTTTAAAGTTTTTATACATATTTTTAAAAAACACAAGAATCAACTACACATGTGTATGTTCTGTTATCAAATTCTTTAGTAAATGTGGTTTTATTCCTCTTCAAGTTAGATGCTAAAGCATATGACTTTGATAGAAATGAGGGGGTGCTTGGTTAGGATATGTTGATTCTAGGAAATATTAGAAAGAATTCTTCAAACAATCGTTGATTCGAATGAAAACTGATTATTAGAGTAAAACTACGGCAAATTATCGGTCAATAATTAACTTTTATTAATCTGTAAAACTGAGTGGCTAGGGTTGTAGCATATTATTTAAATAGGCTCAAAAAACTCAAACGGGTCGCGAGCTAGAACCCATAGAAAAAGAGTTTTTGGCCCTCAAGAAATTGGTAGTCATACGAAATGTGGTTACACACGCGTCCATCTCATTTTGGCTGGTATTGGTCTTTCGAACTCCTCATGAAGCCTAAGTTATGCCCAATTTATTAAACCTACCTCCCATGATCCTAAGCCTCTATAAACAAACATTAGTTAGTGTAGCCTAACTTAACTTAATTCATTTCAAGGAAATGGATGAATATTTGCATGGATGCATTTAGTGTTACGTTGTACCCGTCAATGCGATCCGGCAATCCATGTTGGTTCACGTTGTGGATAGTTGAAGGGGGAAGAGTGTCAGTTGCGTGTCATCCACGATTGGGTAATACATGGACTATTAGTATGTATTCGTGTAACGTCCGCGACACTACCTTAATTCCAATGAGATAGTGACACGCGTTGTTTGTAGTAACAGTACCTTTCGGATAAGTTACATAGTCTTGGCCTTTGTTTGATATGCATTTCTTTATTACCATTTACAGGCTTGTTTGATAGCTTCATGCATGAGATTACACTCTGAGGCTAGATATATTAGTCGAAGTATCAATTTTGTGAAAGGAGAAGTTAGTAGGAGGACTAATAGATATTGAGGCATCCTTAGTCAACCTATTTTATTCACTAATTATTTATTTTATAAGTCGTTTTTCTACTGATTCTTACGTTATGTTCCTTTTATGAATATGACTTTTTGCCTTATGTAAAACAACTAAAAGTCATGGGTCTGACTCTTCTTTTATGGACATTGTAATAATTTCATGGGCGTATAAGTTTCAAGTGGTGTTTGTTTTTCTTTAAAATATCTTAACATATTTTTAATGAGAAAAACCTTTTAGAAGTTCAGATATTTTGAACGTTCAAACTATTTGTTTTATTTGTTTAGATGCGATCAAAGATAAAAACATTTTAATAGTTTAGACTTTTAAAAAAAACATCCTAATGTCTCTTGTTAACATTGATTTTACTTTTTTTTTATTGACGTTTTTTTTCCTCTCTCTCCAAACATTATCACATGTGTTTCTGATGAAAACTTTGTTTAAAATAAATGGCCTACTATTAATCTTCTAGTAGGGTTATCTATATACTAGGCCTCAATGAAGGTGGTTTATTTGTGATCTTTAGAGAAAAAAGCAGCTCAAGCATTTGAGGGCACTTACGAAACATATGACTAGTTTACGTGATTCAGTTACGGCACCATATCTTAAAATGTTTAGATTTTGATATTATGTTCACGAGTATATTATGACCTAAATATTTTCTTTAATGTCCGGATGTATACAACACTCAAAGTTTTTTATTAAAAAAACATTCAAAGTTATTAGATTCAAATTAAGACACTTATGCATAAGATTTACGGTACAGATTTAGATTCAAATCATGTTAATAAACAAACAACATTTAGTCTTTTCAACTTGGTCTTTTCGGCCGAAACTCTCATGCGCTATCACACTCGACTTTTATCAATCATCTTCCAATACCAAAGATAGCGATCGATTCAAATCTTATCTAATAACAACTTGTAAAAAATTGACAGAATAAAATTGCTTCTAGAAAGAAACATAAATATATTGTGAACAAGTTGTTAATGTCGAAAATAGACATGGAACTATATATAGAAAGTGGCGTAACGACAAGTATCAAGTATGAATGTAATTTGCATGTATTGTCTGGAAATAGTTGTCCGACCACACCACTCACCATCATAGCACTTGCACTGCACCACATTAGTGTTCAGAAAATATATATATACTAGATTTAGATTTTATACCTTGTTCAAACTCTTTAGAAATAAAGATATTGTGCTTAAGTTTACACGAGCTCAAACTCTTTAGATTTAGATTTTAAACCTTACTCGAACTCTTTAGTGTAACACCTCATTTGGATAAATAGATCGTTACAAGATAATCATAGCGTGTAATCAAAGCATACAAGGTAAATGTTCTAAAACATTACATGACCATACGGATAACCGGAATCAAACATCGGCTCCCAAACATAAACTCATAGACAAGGCATAAAGTAAAAGTAATGCAGAAGGAACAGAAACATAAAATAGCTCCCATCCAATGCACAACCTCTCCATGCTTCTGTCTGGCCTTGGGTACCTGTCGTTTGGGGACATGAAAAGAGAAAACGGCTGAGCGATACGCTCAGTGAACGGAAATATGACATAATATGAAATATCATAAACATAAGTAAAGACTGAAATGAAAACATGACAATGAAATGCAGCGGAATGTAAGTCCTGAAAAACCTGGTGACATGTAATAAACTGGTTTATTCTGAAAAGACTAGGTTTATGTCATAAAAACTGTGTTTTAAATGCCCAAGAGTCTATATAGGTCATGAATATAACAACGTGCATGAATACATGGAGGGTTGACCTTGTCATGCCATTAGAGGGGTTGCCTCTAATTATAATAGTCTGGGTAGGAGGGATCAACTCCTTGTGAAGGATGCAAGGCACACACCACATTCACCATAAAAATACTGTGTGAGACATGTAATTAGGATGCACCCATTCGCCCCACATGATAATAGTAACATAGGACAAAATACTGTAAAGGGTCACCGCGAGAAATCACTCTCACCGCAGAAGAGTCATAACACCGATGCCTCCAGTGCTATGGTTACGGTACATCCGTAACTAGGTGAAACATGGCATGCATGTATATAGCTCAGGCAATTTAAAATAAAACATAGCATTTGCTGAAAGTGTTTAAGACACGTAAACTACTGGGGAAAACGGATGGCTGCATACGAAGAATCCTAATAAAGGTAAGAATGATGTCCTTATTGAAGGACGGAATATCCGTACCTTGTATCAAGTAATGTGAACGAAGAAGACGCGAAGAATCCCTCCGACTCCACAAGTGCTACATAATAAAGAGAGACGTGTATGAGTTGTCTGATTAACTTATACTTAACTGATTATTAGTTTACTTGACGTTTTATTACTTATTTTACTTGTTCTTGTCTTGTTTTAGGTGTTCTGGACTTGTTTTAATGATTCATGTTAAATCGTGTATTCTGCTTAGTGTATTTCATGTTCTTACATGTTAACATACTTGTTGTATTATACTGAGTAACTTTCTAAATATTGCAGGTTTCCTAAAATAGAAAGTTTCCTTATTTAAAAATAAGCTTGATAAATAATATAAGATATAAACCATAATTTTAATAAGTATAAAATATATACTTCCTGATTATATAGTAAAGTTTATTAAATAAATACTTTAAGCTAAAATAATTATTATTATTTAGTAATAAAATGCATGGTTTTACTTGAGATATTTAAGTGATAAAATGACATGATGATTTTATAAACTTAACATTAGCTAGATAATTACACAATTAAATTAAGGTACGGTTATTAATTTAATTACATAGATAAATACTTAGGTTAATTCCGTTAACTATAAATAACCTAAGTGCACGATTAATCTAATTATAACGTACATTTAATAATTAAATTAACAACTTATTAGTAACTTATTTGTGTGTACCCGAGCCTACCGAGACACCCATGTCTCGGTCGCACCAAACACACAAACTAACAATACGACCTAAACAGTGTTGTCCCATATATACCCTTCCAGTTATGTCCAACATATACACATAGTTTTGTCCCATATATTTTTACAGTTCTGTCCGATATCAAAAACCTAGTTCTGTCTGATATATACTCTCATTGTTATCCGATATACCCCCCAGACTATGACCTTGTTTTGCTTCCTGCTGTTACTTTACACTAACCACTGTTTTATACTTCTACTTGTTGTTCTGTATATTAGACCCACTGCCACGTAGTGTTTAGCCACCGAGACCCATTAAGGTCTCGGTTTCCACTGTTATTAAACCAAACGCCCCGGTTGGGGGTTTGGGCTTGCGACTGAATGAACAAAACCAAGTCGACACCTCAAAAAGGTTGTGGCTGGTGGATATCTACCACCGATAGAACAAAACCCCTACCGTCCCCTATTGGTTACGGCTGGTGGCATCAACTCACCACCGAGACCTAGAATGGTCTCCGTTTTGCGTGTAAACTGACAAGACGAACCAATCTCACAGCCTTGATTGATTTCCCGTGTTTTAGAACATGTTAATACTCTGTTTAGTGGGTTCTTGCTCCTGGAATCAAATCCCTCGTTTTCCTCTTGCTCTTGGTGAAGGAAAGTGACGGCAGAAGAAGATAAAAAAACGATTGTTGTATCTTGTTTTTAGCGTTTTAATAAACTGTTTTCCCAATCTAAACATGTACTCCCCCGTCTTTTGTTATTAAGGTCGGACTGGGATTTTCAATGGGCCTTGGGCCCTTCTTCTCCCTTCTTTGGACGCAGCCCAACAACACACCCTCAATTTTGTTTCAATTTTCGTCTAAATACATACATACGCGCGTGTTCGTGGTTTCAATGTCGTGATCTGATTTTGTAACTTATATACGTGTTATAGGTAAATACTTGATGTATATTAATAAAACGATTAATATACGTAATAATGAGTATTAAATTGTTCGTGTCGCGTGTCGTATACTAATTAAGTCGTAATTTTTAATTTATACGTAATTTCGTGTAATATGGTTTTAGGGGTTTTTAAAACGGGTTTTACTTTTAAAAATAAAGATGTTGTACTAGATTTAGATGTAAATACGCAGTACGTTATTAAAATTATGTAATGTGCTTATGTTCATATTGGATTAGACTTTAATCGACTCACTTTGCTCTTTCTATATTGCTTTCAAACCAATAATGCCACCTAAAAGTTTGAATTCTTACCAAAAGTATAAATACTTCTTTTTCTATACGTATACGACTATATATAGGGCTATAAACGAACTGAACGTTTAGTAAATATTTTATGAACTGTTCGGTTAAAATTTCGCTTATGTTCGTTTATTTATTAAATGAACGAACATGAACAACATTTTACGTTCGTTTAGTTAAATGAATGAACATGAACAAAAGTCGCTTCCGTTCGTTTATGTTGTCCGATTATGCGTTTAACGTTCGTTTATGTTTATTTATATATTTTATGCTCTTATATCAAATTTTTTAACGGTGTAGTTTTAGAAATGATATGTTTAAACAATACAACACTTATAATATCAAATATTATTCATAATTTGATAAATTTTATGTTTTTTTCTCTTCGTTCATTGATGATCGATCGTTTATGTTTCTTTAAAGTTCGTTTAATTTCTTAATGAACAAACATAAACGAACATGAACACCTCATTTTTTAATAAACGAACACAAACAAAAAACTCGTCCGTTTAAGCATCCGTGTTCGTTTATTTGTCCGGTTAAAACTAAATGAACGAACATGGACAAGGCTCCGTTCATGTTCGTCCGGTTCGTTTACACCACTAACTATATACAAGGTTGAATGTATCGGGATAGATATCATCACTTCAAAGGTATGCTTGCTTCATAGGAACTAGAAAAGAAGAAGTAGATATATTTTTTGTTTAACTTGATTGATTGCTTAAATCATTATAATGATTCGGTATATATCCCAAATAACCCTAACTTGTGTCACAAGTCGATCACAACATAAATCTTAAAATATAATAAATACATTTGATTTTATGACTTTGTGTGTGAAGTTCATGTGTTGTTCGTACTCGATTCAATCTGAATTGATCATGGTTTAAAGTGGAATAGTCGTATTTGGTGTTGGTAACGAAAAGGGGGAGCTTTGGATTATCTATTTCTACTGGTAAATTAAAAGCTAAGCATGTGAAAATAAACGAGAAATCTAACCTTGACTTTCTGAATTTTCTGAATAAACAAATCTTTTGGAAAAATCAGCAAGTTCGGAATAATCTTGTTCTTCGGATAATCATCCCTTTTTCGGAATAAGACAGCTATTTTCGGATAAAGCTATGATATTCGGAATAAGGACTTGTTCTCGGAAAAACAGGAATCTTCGGAATAAGTAATATTTGCGGATAAATAGGTATTTCGGAATAACTGCCCTTTTTCGGATAAATGATAATCTTCGGAAAAATGAAGTGTTTTCGGAAAAGAACTGCTTCTTCGGAATAAGGGGTAATTTCGGAATAACTGCTATTTCGGATAAACAAGAAATCTCGGGTTAAAGAGGTTTTTTCGGAATAAATAGATTTTCGGAAATAAGTTTTTCGGAATAAGTGGTATTCCGGATAAGTGACAAATTCGGATAAATAACACTTTCTTCGGAATAACTTTTCGGATAATGGGATGATATTTGGATAAAATAGCTACAATTTTCGGAAAAGGACAAGATTTTCGGGTAAATTAAATTCGGAATAAAGGGAGATCTTCGGAATTTCTAAACCCTTTTCCGAAGAATAGAAAATTGGAAGAACAGTAACTAATATCTATAACAGGGAATAAGCTACGCATAAGCTAAAACCAAATAAGCAAATAACTAAAACTTAATCTAAACCATTTTTAAGAACAACTAATTAAGCCACAAATTAAAAACTATAAAAAAACACAAAATAATCAAAATATTAAAATCAACTTTTTAATTAAAACTATTAATCTCCCAAATCAACTTAATTAAAAACAAACCAAACACTACTAAATCAACAATCTCAATAAGCTAAAACATCCACCACATCAAAACCATAAGATCAATCACATAAACAAATCAATCACACAATCAACTTGATTAAGAAAACTACATGATTAATTAAATCACCACAAGATTAAGAAAGGTAGAATGAGAGATATAAAATAAGCTTGATTAAATTGAAGATTAAGATCCAAAATACAAGATTTAAAATGAAAGATTAAGAAAAACTAGAGAGAGAAAATTCTAGAGAGAGAAAGTAACTTAAAAACTAAAAACTAAAAAATGACAATTAACTAACTAACACCTCCTAATGAACCATTAGGAGGGTATTTATAGGAGGAGGGGAGTGTGTTGCTTCTTCCTTCTTTTCTCTTGTCTTCTTGTCTTTTTAAATAACTCGACTTTCTCGACTTTTTCTTGGGATTTGTCGAATGATCAAATGAACTTGTCTTCTAATTTTCTTATTTTAGTTGACTTGGTTCTTCGACTTCGTTAAACTTCCGTCTTTAGACTTTTTCTTCGATAAATCTTCAGAATAGGCCTTTGACTTCCATTCTTCTTGCACTTTTGATCTTTTGACTTCGTCTTTTGTCTTTTTCTTCGATAAAATCCCGTGAAAGCCCGTGTTTTCTTCTTTTTTCATATTTTTGTCCTAAAACACCATAAAAACACAAACCACGCATAATTCCGACTTTTACGACATTAAATACATGATTTGATCTTGTTTTTATTATAATTAAGTTGTAAAAGGATAAGTGTTTTCACACTTATTAAATCCCTTACACTTGACCATTGCAATGCCCTCATGCAATGCATAAATTTCAAAGCACGATTTACATTTTTCATCATTATTAACCCACCTTGGCCTTTATTTAATAATAGACACTTAAGGAAACTAAATAGATTAGAAAATTTACAAAATGCAAGAAGGAACAACAAGTAAATAAATCAAAGACTTACACTGGGGCTTTTGTGACAATCCATCAATTTATGGTCGATATTTTATTCTCAAGTGTTATTTAAAACATTATTTTAATGTTATATTATGAACTCACTCATTTTTGGGAAGAAATTTGGGTTTACATCTTAAAGTAGCATCGACTACGTCTAAACCGGAGGACTCTATTACGTGCTTACGTTTACATACACCGTTTTTTGTGACAGTCTGACATTTCAGGAAATAAAATTTATCCTTGAATATTATTTTGGAATTTTAATTTGTGTTGGTTCATAAAATCACAAATTTACGAGAAGAAACTAGAACTTACGTGCATAATTTAGCATCTTTTACGATTAAACCGGAAACCCTAGGTTTACGTATTTACGCTTTTGAACTCCATTTTTTATGAGACAATTTTTATTAGAATCGTTCCGTGTCGTAGATTCAAAATTTATAAAAACGTTTTTCGTAAATCGACGCGAGGGTACGTAAATCGAGGAAACTAGAATCGAGGAGTACCCGTAAATTAGTGGAGATGAGACAAGTTTACACTTGCCTCACCCCCACTATGGGTGGCAAGTTTACATAAACCACAAGGACACTTGTCCTCCTATTTCTACAAAACTATCTAACCAAAACCACTAAACTCCTTACGACTTTCTCATACATGCAAACTAGCTAAAC
Source organism: Glebionis coronaria (assembly GCA_025667525.1). NCBI lineage: Eukaryota > Viridiplantae > Streptophyta > Magnoliopsida > Asterales > Asteraceae > Glebionis > Glebionis coronaria. Next base: position 535,695,381 of record CM046881.1, on the reverse strand, counting down.
TTTATCAATCTCTCTTCCCCTCTCTCTCTCCCTATGAACGACCAACATCACCCCCAAATCACCATCTCCATCAAAATTTAACCACAAATCATATGTATAACTTGCATATGATGATAACCCATTGAAGACATGATGATTTGAGGTGATCTTAACAACTAAAAAGAAGTTTACATGGAGTTCAAGGGCTGATTTTCAAGAACATGTTCATCCACTTGAAGATTACAAAAAGTCCATTGCTAAAGTGGAAGATTTGGTGACAAGAACCAAGTCTTATTCATCCAAAAATCTCAATCTTCATCTTATTGAGTGGTATAGAGATTATTTCTTCTTATCATCTTGTTATTTTGAATATGAAATCTTGTATTTTCTTATTTTATGTATATTTATATGATGATGAATGATGATCAAAGTATTATGTGGGGATCTTGTGTTGATAAATTCTGTGAAAAAGATTAAAAGCTATATGAAAGGATGTTAAAATCATGGCTAAAAATGTAGGTTGTATAAAATAGTAAAGAACTATATGATAAATTGTTAAAATGACTTGGATAAATTAATATACAGTAAGGTATGTGTCTTTTACATATGTGAGAGTTGGCCACTCAATGGAATCCATAAAATGAGTGAGATATGATCAAAACAATATTGAAGTTCAAATCTGAGTAGTCTGTTTTGGACAAACTGTTAGAGACATTTAGAGGTTGATTGAGTAGTATCTAAAGCTGAGTTAAATGTATCACATATCATTTAGTTTGTGGTGTCCAAAAATGAGCTTCTATCTCCTTGTAGAACTCAAGATATGGTAAAAATGGTGAAAGTGAAAATAATAATCAGATTTGTAAAATAAAAGTATATAGTATAATATTAGCACTCAAGTTAATATAATATAAAATGTATACCTAAAACCCACTAACTTATATATTACATATAAATAAGTATGTAATTTAATAAATAAATGAGACATTTATAATAATGGCAAATTGACAAGTTTTATAAGTTATAAAACTATAAACATAAGTTTTACGTCTTTTCGGCTAAAACCGTAAAATTAACGTTTCGGCAAATAAAACTTCTAATGTAAACTTTTTATAACAGATATACTGATTTTTAAGTACATTTGACAAGTAAAACCGATAAAATCCGAGCTTTATAACTTATGGACATTAACGGGCCAAAATAACCTTATTGGACTATTAACCCAACTAGATTGGCTAAACACTAATAGACTTACTCATTGGGCTTAACCCAATTGGGCCCACCGTATGAGTAAAGGCCTGGTATTAAAAGTATAAATGGACTAATATAATGTATTGGGCTTTTAATGGGCTTATTGGGCCTCAATATGGAATTAGATTGAAACTAGTGTAACTAGTCGAAAATTTGATTAACACATAACACTATAATGTTGAATGAAGATATAAAAACCCACTTGATCATCATCATACTCATAATATCATCATATATATACATAGTCATTGTTTTTATAAAGTCATTGGACAAGAGTCTAATACAAGTATTATTTGTCTAGGTTTCCGTGATTGAAGCACGTACCGTACATCCAAATCGCCGATAACCTGCCTTTCCCAATCAACGTGAGTTCATAGCCTCGCACTCTTTTAAATGTTTTTATTTAATGTTTTATAAACCCGCGTGGGAGATAACATGTTAGTTTTAATAAAATAGGACACCAGTTGTCCCGATTGTTTGTTTATTGATTTGGACCTGAATGATTGTATGACCCGATGAATGATTATACGACCCGATAAATGAAACAAAATGGATTATTATTAGTTAGGTTACGTTACTAAAAGTCCCATTAGCATGAATTATGAACTACCGGGATTTGGTAGACGCTTATGCATATAATAGTACTATTTGGGGAAGATCACCCCAGTTCGCGCCTTGACGGTTGATCCCCGTCGTGCCACATTGATTGGTAAGCGAATTTATGTATGAGAAGATTTATATAAGCGTGATTATTGTGACGACACGCTGTTTTAGATGGGCAAATGAGCTTCGGGTTAGCTACCCGTTGTTTGGTATAGTAAGGTAGCAATGTCATGCGGCTTATAATAATCCAATAACGAAAATACTGATATACACATTGAATTACAATATATTGCCTGACTAGCAATACGGGGTCTTATTATTGATAATATGATCGTGTTTTGGTTTTACATAACCATATTCATATAACGGTTTTTATTTAACTCTATACAACGTTATAAAACGTATTGTATGATGTTTTTACGATATTGGTTCGTATAATGGTTTTGAAGGCAAAATCCTATAGTATGAGTTACAACGAATATTTGTATAAAATGTTTTTGGCTTATTTTATGGCCTCCGACAAAGAATTGTACAAAATGATTTTTGATGATGATTATTTATACCGGTGATATATTAATGGTTTATTAAACTCTATGAATTCACTCGGCGTTTTCGCTGACCTTTTCTTTTAACATTTTTTATCTCAGGTACTTGAAGGTAATTCTCGGGAAGACGACAAGAATTTATGGCCTACACTTAAATAATAAATTCCATTCAAATATTTTGTAAAAATTGTATGAAGTACTATGACTTGGGACCTATGTAAATTTGATATTCATGAATGGAAAATGCTTTATTATTAAACGACGTGATTTTTAAGCGTTGTCTATGATGTGAGTAATGTGCTATCCCGTAACACCAACAACTCTTCCGCTATATTAATTTGTGTAAATTTGGGGGTGTTACAGTTTGGTACCAGAGCTCTCGTTATAGAGAACGAACGATTTGTAAAACCAAGGTTTTGAATAAAACATTTCAAAATCTTTTAACCATAAATATTTTTAAATAAATATTTTGAATAAAATGTTTAAAAATCTTTTGACTATAACGGTGCCGAAGAATTCCCGAGTTACCGACAAGGCCAGACTGAGAAGTGTTATTTTAATATATATATATATATATATATATATATATATATATATATATATACTAGCCTTTAGACCCGTACGGTGGACGGGCTAACTTTAATTATATATATTTTTAATGAAAATTGAATTTATGTGTGTTTGTATTAGAAGTTTAGCATATGTAGTGTTAGTTATGGCATTGATATTTTAATAATGTAGCATAGAATAGACAAAAATAACGTAGTTTAAGATATTTTATTTATTTAAGAATATTATGAGTTAATTGAATTTGCATACGTTAACGGTATGGATAAGTTTGTAACATTAAATTTTAGAATTTTAATAATATTATATAAATATTTAATGTATTTTTGAATTTTATGAGGTAATAAATTTTGTATGTGTTAATGTTATGAATAACGTTTTTACATTAATTTTTTTTGAAATTAATATTATTGTTGTGCATTTTTATAGAATTTTGTATTTAAGGCACTGTTTCACCATCCTTCCTTATATATTTTTATAAAATTTAGTATTTATGGCATCATTTGTAATTCCTATATATCTTTTTATAGAATTTTGTATTTAAGGCATCATTTTTAATTCCTATTTTATTTTTGAAGCATTTTATGGAATCATTTTTATAGAATTTTGTATTTAAGACATTGTTTCACCATCCTTCCTTATATATTTTTATATAATTTTTTATTTAAGACATCATTTGTAATTTCTATATATATTTTTATAGAAATTTGTATTTAAGGCATCATTTGTAATTCCTATTTTATTTTTGAAGCATTTTATTGAATCATTTTTATAGAATTTTTTATTTAATGCATTGTTTCACCATCATTCCGTATATATTTTTATAGAGTTTTGTATTTAAGGCATTATTTGTAATTCCTATATATATTTTTATAGAATTTTGTATTTAAGACATCATTTGTAATTCTTATTTTATTTTTGAAGCATTTTATGGAATCATTTTTATAGAATTTTGTATTTTAGGCATTGTTTCACCATCCTTCCATATATATTTTTATAGAATTTTGTATTTAAGGCATCATTTAAAATTCCTATATATATTTTTATAGAATTTTGTATTTAAGTCATCATTTGTAATTCCTATTTTATTTTTGAAGCATTTTGTGGAATCATTTTAATAGAATTTTGTATTTAAGGCATTATTTCACCGTCCTTCTTAATATATTTTTATAGAATTTTGTATTTAAGGCATCATTTGTAATTCATATATATATATATTAATAGAATTTTTAATTTAAGGCATCATTTGTAATTCCTATTTTATTTTTGAAGTATTTTGTAAAACCCGCATGCTTTTACCATGAATAGTGCCCTTAAGATCGTACGTCCTAGATTAAAACTTACCCTATTTAGTATTGATCACATTCATGTGCTAATAATCAAGCAAGTGCATACGTGTATGACATGATAAGTATCGATTACGTACAAACTCATGATAAACAGTTAATAGATATTTCACGTGAACATAATTAAATCATGATCACCATTTTAAAACACGAACTAAAATAATTACGTAAGTACTTAATTACGAGTGTAAATAATACGATAAACTACATGATAAAATAAACAGAAACACTTTAAACACGAACACGTTTAACCACGAACGAACACGAAACATCGGGACACGAGAAAAGGTACGGGTACCCCATGTGGGGCCCCATACCCACGGCACACATAACAAGGTGGGCTAAGCCCATGGACTTTTACAAGAAAAGGGGGGGTTATGGTAACTTTTCATTTCATTTTACATTTCAAGCAAAATAAACATTTAACCTAAAAAGGTTTTCTCTCCTTCCTTTTTGTCCTCTTTGTGCCGCCACCCTAAGACCACAATAGGTGGTTGATTGGTTGATTTTGATCTTGAAAACCATTGCTATAAACCATGTTTGTTCATCCTCTTCCAAGCTACGTATTGGTATATCATTCTAAACCTTTCTTTTTAATTCTTTTTAAATCTTTGATTATTTTCATGAACATGTTATTGTTATTCTTATTAAAACATGATAATTAAACATAGATCTAACATGTTTTGGGGTTAATTAAAATCAAAGGTTGTTATATGAGGGTGTTTGTTTTTGGCCGCCTAGTATAACCAACCCGAGGGGGGTTCGGTTTGCTTTTAGCCGCCACCACCAAGACCATTTTGGTCTTGGTTGGTGCATGTGGGACCCACGGCAGCAAGGGGACACAAGTACCCCGAGTTGGCTCGGGGTACGGTGTCGAGTTCATGCCCGATTCATGGTTCGTTGGTTAAATCATGATTTATGCTACATGTTAATATTATGAATTATGAACTTAGGATATAAATTAATTAATAACATGAGATATTAATTAAACCATGACTTAGGTTATTTCTTAATTATTAATTTAGCATGATATTAATTTAACCTAAGTATTTTTATGTTATAAGTTATAATTAATTAATTATTTAAAACATGCTTATAATTAATTAATTTAGACATGACTTAGGTTATATTATTAATACATATTAATATACATTTTAACCTAAGTAATTTATTCCATTTTAATTAAAACATGTTATACTTTAATTAAAATGCTTAACCTATAGTTTAATTAAAATGCATGAAATAATAATTAAACTATACACTATATCATATGACTTAAGAAATAAGCTTATAAACACTTAGACTTATATTTTAGCTTATGCAACCAGCTTAATTCTAATTATGGAAACTTCTATTTATAGAAACTTAATTAAATAAGGCAACTAATCTAATCATGGAAACCTTCTATATATGGAAACTTATTTAATTAAGGCAGCTGATCTATTTTTGGAAACTTTCTATTTTTAGAAACTGATCTATTTTAAGCAGTGAATTCTATTTTTGGAAACTTTCTATTTTAGGAAACTTTCTATTTTTGGAAACTTTCTATTTTTGGAAACTTTCTATTTTTGGAAACTTTCTATTTTTGGTAACTTTCTATTTTTGGAAACTTTCTATTTTTGGAAACCTGCTATTTTTGGAAAGTTACTTATTATTACACAGTAAGTATAATAATACATGAATTACCAGTAATACTTTATCAGATTAATCAGAGTACAAGGTAAACACAGATAGGGCTTTAAACAGTAAACCATGACCTAAAACATATAAAGTAAGCTAAGATGAGACATAAAACCCAGTACGTAATCAGTGATTCGATACTTATACACGTGTGTATTCATGTAGTGTTAGTGATCCAGAAGTAGGAGTCTTTCTTCCGTTCATTCACTAGACTTGAGGTACGGATTCCCGTCCTTTCAGTATGGACATTCTTTCCTTATTAGGATTTCCCCGTATGCAGCCAACTATTTTCCCCAGTATTTGTTTTATTGTTTTGAACTGCTTATGTTTAATTAGCATAATCTATAGCCATATACAAGCATGACCAGTTTCACCTAGTTATGGAGGTACCATAACCATAACATTGGAGGCACCAATGTTATGACTTCCCCACGGCATAGTGATTGCTCGTGGCGTCCCTTTCAGTTTTGGCCATATTATTATATCATGTGGGGCGTATGGGTGCATCCTAGTTACATGTTTTATTCAGTATTTCATGGTGAATGTGGTGTGTGCCTTGCATCCTTCACAAGGAGTTGATCCCTCCTACCCAGACCAGTATATTAATTAGAGGCATCCCCTCTAATCAGCATGATGAGGTCACCCCTCTAGGTATTCATGCACGTGACCTTTTCATGATCTATATGGGCTATGGTATATATATGTTAAAACAGTTTTCATAAGATAAACATAAGGCTTTTCAAACTATAAAACCAGTTTTCTCATTACTTAACCAGTCTACTCAAAACTTAGTCTTCCGCTGTTATATGTTACATGCTTATCCTATTTCATGCTATATTGTACATCCGTGCACTGAGCGTCTTGCTCAGCCGTTTTCCTTTTCATGTTCCCAAAACGGCAGGTACTTAGGGACGCTCGTAGATCTCAAACGTACGTGCATATGGACTGGAAGCTTTACTGTCTTTCTTTACTTTATGCATTTCCTTTACTTTAATACAGCTTGCAATGGACATTGTTTCGTCCTTTCCTTTTACAGTATTTATGTTTGTGTGTGATGAGCTCTACTTTGGGGTTACCGATGTTTGATTCCGGTATTTCCCTTTTATGGTCAAATAATGCTTAGACATTTGTCCTTGTATGCTTTGATGACACGCCATGATCATGCGTAAGATTCCATTTCCAAAATGGGGTGTTACATATTTTATGGAATCATTTTTATAGAATTTTGTATTTAGGGCATTGTTTCACCATCCTTCCTTATATATTTTTATAAAAATTTTTATTTAAGGCATCATTTTTAATTCTTATATATATTTTAATAGAATTTTGTATTTAAGGCATCATTTGTAATTCCTATTTTATTTTTGAAGCATTTTATGGAATCATTTTTATAGAATTTTGTATTTAAGGCATTGTTTCACCATCATTCCATATATATTTTTTAAAGAATTTTGTATTTAAGGCATCATTTGTAATTCCTATATATATTTTTATAGAATTTTATATTTAAGGCATCATTTATGATTGCTATTTTATTTTTGAAGCATTTTATGGAATCATTTTTATAGAATTTTGTATTTAAGGAATTGTTTCACCATCATTCCTTATATATTTTTATAGAATTTTGTATTTAAGGCATCATTTTTAATTCCTATATATATATTTTTTAGAATTTTGTATTTAAGGCATCATTTGTAATTCCTATTTTATTTTTGAAGCATTCTATGGAATCATTTTTTATAGAATTTTGTATTTAAGGTATTGTTTCACCATCCTTCCTTATGTATTTTTATAGAATATTGTATTTAAGGGATCATTTGTAATTCCTATATATATTTTTATTAAGTTTTGTATTTAAGGCATTATTTAGAATTCCTATCTTCTTTTTGAAGCATTTTATGGAAACCCTTTAATGAATTACATGTGTCATTTTTATAAAATTTTGTATTTAAGGAATTGTTTCACCATCCTTCCTATATATTATTGAATCATTTTTATAGAATTTTGTATTTAAGGTATTATTTCACCATCCTTCCTTATATATTTTTATAGAATTTTGTATTTAAGGCATCATTTGTAATTCCTATATATATTTTAATAGAACTTTTAATTTAACGCATCATTTGTAATTCCTATTTTATTTTTGAAGTATTTTATGGAATCATTTTTATAGAATTTTGTATTTAAGCCATTGTTTCACCATCCTTCTTTATATATTTTATTTAATTTTTTATTTAAGGCATCATTTTTAAATCCTATATATATTTTAATATAATTTTGTATTTAAGACATATTTGTAATTCCTATTTTATTTTTGAAGCATTTTATGGAATCATTTTTATAGAATTTTGTATTTAAGGCATTGTTTCAACATCATTCCATATATATTTTTAAAGAATTCTATATTTAAGGCATCATTTGTAATTCCTATATATATTTTTATAGAATTTTATATTTAAGGCATCATTTGTAATTCCTAATTTATTTTTGAAGCATTTTATGGAATCATTTTTATAGAATTTTGTATTTAAGTCATTGTTTCACCATCATTCCTTATATATTTTTATAGAATTTTTTATTTAAGGCATTATTTGTAATTCCTATATATATTTTTTTATAGAATTTTGTATTTAAGGCATCATTTGTAATTCCTATTTTATTTTTGAAGCATTTTATGGAATTATTTTTATAGAATTTTGTATTTAAGGTATTGTTTCACCATTTTTCCTTATATATTTTTATAGAATATTGTATTTATGGGATCATTTTTAATTCCTATATATATTTTTATTGAATTTTGTATTTAAGGCATCATTTGGAATTACAATTTTTTTTGAAGTATTTTATGGAAACCCTTTAATGAATTACATGTGTCATTTTTATAGAATTCTGTATTTAAGGAATTGTTTCACCATCCTTCCTATATAAGGGTTTTTTGATTTTGATTTTTGATTTTGATTTTGATTTGATTTGATTTTTGATATATATAACTTGGATTATATATATATGTTGTAATTTGAATACATGATTGTTTGATGATTATTTTAATACTTATACGAGGTATTTATACGACGTAGATTGTCACAAGAAACCCTAACTCCCCTAGCAAATCAATCGAAGCTATTCTTGTAGGAATTCTAGCTATTCCAGATCTAAACCAGGTTGTGGATATTTATGATCCCAAAAAAATGGTTGATATTCGTAGAAATGTTGCTATTAGTTGATAATGATATTAAAGAATAATTGGCAAGATTAAATCTGATATCGATGTCATGACGATCTTTCCTTATAGAGTGGAGTTTGACAAAAACTTACCACCTGGAAAGGTGTCATCTGATTCGGTGTCACCCAATTCTTATATTTGAAATCGAAGAGGTAAATGTTGCACTTGAGGCTGTCATTGGAACCATTAACCAAAAGTCCCATGCCACTTGTACCTTTCCGAGAAGTCTAATTGAATGTGTGAGTCATTTCATACTAGTGACTCATTTGATAACTATTGTTGTAAGAGCTATAGGATTGGAATTTAAGTGTTTTTCATATTGAGCTTGTATTGCCCTTTTAAGGTCTAAGGATAAGATTGAAAGTATTGGAGAATGAGGTAGGATATCGCATTGAGTATAAGTTGATTGAAAACTTGAATAAAGTAGAATTTAACTCGTATGGAATAAGAAATTGTTAATAGGAAGTCGTTAAGTCCTGTGATTGAATTATAAGGTTTTAACTGATTGTTGGTTCGTGTTAAGGGTTGTTCCTAGGCCATTGTCCACTAAAGAGGATGCCAAGTGTCCAATAAATAAATTGAAGAAATCTTCTTCTGAATTGGGACCGATGGATCTTTCAGGACATGTGGAACACCTAATGACTATTGTAGATTAGTATTCATTATGGTATCTTTTAAAAATCCCTAACTTAACTGAGATATCAGTTGGTAGGATGAGTTCTTGGAATTGTATGACATAGTGACACGTAATGTGTTACGGTACAATTTTGACTTGTTTGTGATCAATGAAAAGACTACCTTTGATTGATAAATCCTACATGTATTGATGTTATCTATTTGTTCTTGCTTCTTCCTAATGTTCGCATTAGTGATGCAACCATTGAACAAGTACTCATCCCGATTTGAGTTACGTTGTGGATTATACTTTTTGAGTGCCATCGAGGTCATGAACCTCATGATTAATTGGCTAAGCTCATTTCCTATTATATCGTACTTAGTTCTTGGTGAACAACTTTTCATCACTCTTTTGCAGATCACTTATTGTTTTTATAAGATAAAACCGTATCCCTTGAGAAAAAAAAATAAAATTTTGAATTTTCATCACTATATGGATTATTTAAAGTGAGACTTATAAATAATCATTATCGAAATAAAGTTGTTTATGAAACACCTTGGAAAACTTAATTGTTTCCATAACAAAGAACATCTCTGTAAACTCATTTTGATTCTTATTCAAGAATTAAGCATGAAAATATTTTTATTTTTAACATGATGATAAAATTTTGACGAACTAAGTATTGCATCGTTAATCCTAAAAATGTATATAGTTGCGCGCCTACATACAATTTGGAATGGGCCATGCAAGGCTGATTAGTAGTCACCATGAAATTGTTACTAAACATTACATTTTCTTTGTAATTGTGAAAGATTGAATTTTTACGAGATCTGCAAGAAATGCAAAATAGGGGCATACTGTTAGGAACACCTACATATGTGCCCGTAGAATTTATTTTCTGAATCGAATTTAATCATCTGTGGAAATTGTCTTAATTGACAATTGATATCCCCTCTTTGTCCAATTCTCCCGTGGTGAGATTCTTTGGAAAAATATCTGATTACCGAGTGTTGATACCCGACTGGGTGTATCAACGTTCATATCATTTATTTTGATTAGATTTCATTAGAATGACCTGGGTAACGACCCGAGGAGCTTTCGAATGCGTACTCAATTCATGAAAACATGGGATATATTCATATTCGTTAATGTTTTCGTCTGTATCTGATTTGAAATTCTCTCGCGTAGATTATGCGTTAACCTTACTCTTTTTAAGGTTAGTTATGTCTCTAGATATCCTTGAATTTGTGATGGATTATGAGTTATTATTAGTCTTTTGAGAAGTTCACATCTTATCAACGGTAATGAAACTGGAAAGTTGATAGTGCCAGTAGAATGGATTGATTGACTATGACATAATGTCATTATCTTAATTGATGGGAACTCGAGTAGAATTCCCCTAAAAGATAAGATGTTGATTATCATAAGTGATCTAAATAATTCTTGATGGATGACCATATCCTGCATTAGACTTGAAATTTTACCACGAATGATTATGAATTAGTCATAGATCTTGTAATCTAGAAAGAAATTAAAGTAAATGTATTAAAAGATGTACCTGCTATCTGAAACTTTCGGAGGTATTTGCTGGTAAATTACCTAGACTTTTGCCATTAAGGCAGGTTAAATTTGGTATTGATTATATTCCCAATGCTGCACATGTGGCGTATGCACTATACGTTAGCACCATCTGAATTAAAAGAATTACCGTACAACTGAGAGAGTTGTCGGAGAAATCTTTTATTCTACCAAGCTCGTCATCATGAAGAGCTATGGTGTTATTTTTCCTTTTATTTATTAATTATCGTGAAATTAATAAATTGACGACCAAAATTCATATCCATTACTCAAGATGGAAGATTTGTTCGATCATTTACAAGGTTCTAGCGTATGTTCTAAAGATTTGATCCACGGCATGGTTATCACCAACTTCGCATCCGCAAAAAAAAGATTATCTATTCCAATCACTACATCCGGAACTCGTAATGAACATTATGAGTTTTCGTGTTATGTTGTTTGGATTGACTAATGCACATGTAGCATACATACATTTGGTGAATCACGTGTGTAGGTTGTAAATTGATAAATTCATGCTTGTGATCACTAAAGACCATCTGTTTGTTTATAAGAATAGGAAGGAGTTAATAATCAATTATAGACTGCCCTGAATTGGCCGAGCAATGAAAACCTGTATCTTGAGTATTTAACATGTGATTTAAGGTTTGATCATTTACATTAAATGATCATGCAATTAATTATGGTAAGATATATATTAACTCTTCGAAGATTAGAGCCATTAAGGCTTTGGGTTTTACCAAAAATAAAGTGTAAATATATTTTGACAAATAATTTATCAAAGGATTTTTAAGAAATTATTCCCTTATACTCAAATCATTTAACTAAACTCCTTTAGGGGTAAATGTTTGTGCATACCTCAAGACAACCTAAGAGGGAATGAGGAAACCATTTACACCATGACTTAAAAATTTGAAACGACAATTTTTGCTTTTCAACTAAGAAAAATTTTGACCAAAGTATAAACAAAGATTTTTCAAACATTTACGGATCTTATTAATTATTTACGATAAATAAAAAAAATCGTGTTAATTAAATTCAAATTTATTTTGAACATTTTTCTATAGTTGGAAAAACTGAGAAATTTAAAACTTTTTACGTTTACATTTCATAAAAAAAATATTATTATTTAATTACTTGTAATTATCATCGACGCTTTAGACGTCGGATTGAGCAAAATTGATAAAAATGATAGTTGAGACAAAACTAAAACTTATAAAATATGAAGAAAGAATTTATGAATGAATTGTGGTCATGATAATTATTTCATCAAGAAAGGTGAATGTAGATACTGACACATAATATAGAAAGGATAAAGAATTAATTAGGATGTGTTCCTTAGTAATGACTATGCAAAATAAATTGTCGAGCAATTTAAAATAGCCGATGCTTGTAAAAATGATAATATAGATAATAAAAGGGGTTCGCGGCTAATGGGAACCATTAGAATTGAGAAGCCGATGGCGTTAAATGTTTAAAAGGCCGCTTGTGGTTGCCTAAATATGGAGGATTTCGAGATTTAGTCATGTTGGAATCTCGTAAGTATAAGTATTTTATTCATGTCATTTCTGACTAAATGTATCTTTATCTGAAGAAGTTGTACTGATGACAAATTATGAAGGCAGACATCGCCTCATACATTAGTGAACGTCTAACTATTGCAAAGGTCATCATCTGAATTTGATTTGATTTGGGTCATCGTCGATAGACTAACCAAATCTACTAATATCATTTCCGTTAATGATAGATTCTCGATGAAGAAATTGACTCTTTTGTATTTAAAGGAGTTGTGTAAGCATGGTGTGCCTGTATCAATCATCTCTATCAAGATCCTCGCTTAGCATCGAATTTCTAGAGATTTGCTCAGTACTCATTGAGAACGAACCTTGATGAGAACACTGTTTACCACCCCAATCGAAGGGACGAGGTAAAGTAACGATACAAAACATTAGAAGTCTTGTTTTATGTTTAGATGATTGACCTTTGGTAATAAACCCTATAATCATTTTCCTTTGGAGAGATTATCATTGAACTCCATTTTTGATGAGACAATTTTTATTAGAATCGTTTCGTGCCGTAGATTCATAATTTATAAAAACTTTTTTCGTAAATCGACCCGAGGGTACGTAAATCGAGGAAACTAGAATCGAGAAGTACCCGTAAATTAGTGGAGATGAGACAAGTTTACACTTGCCTCACCCCCACTATGGGTGGCAAGTTTACATAAACCACAAGGACACTTGTCCTCCTATTTCTTTAAAACTATCTAACCAAAACCACTAAACTCCTTACCACTTTCTCATACATGCAAACTAGCTAAACTTTATCAATCACTCTTCCACTCTCTCTCTCTATGAACGACCAACATCACCCCCAAATTACCATCTCCATCAAAATTTAACCACAAATCATATGTATAACTTGCATATGATGATAACCCATTGAAGACATGATGATTTGAGGTGATCTTAACAACTAAAAAAGAGTTTACATGGAGTTCAATGGCTAATTTTCAAGAACATGTTCATCCACTTGAAGATTTCAAAAAGTCCATTGCTAAAGTGGAAGATTTGGTGACAAGAACCAAGTCTTATTCATCCAAAAATCTCAATCTTCATCTTATTGAGTGGTATAGAGATTATTTCTTCCTATCATCTTGTTATTTTGAATATGAAATCTTGTATTTTCTTCTTTTATGTATATGTATATGATGATGAATGATGATCAAAGTATTATGTAGGGATCTTGTGTTGATAAATTTGGTGAAAAAGATTAAAAGCTATATGAAAGGATGTTAAAATCATGGCTAAAAATGTAGGGTGTATAAAATAGTAAAGAACTATATGATAAATTGTTAAAATGACTTGGATAAATTAATATACAGTAAGATATGTGTCTTTTACATATGTGAGAGTTGGCCACTCAATGGAATCCATAAAATGAGTGAGATATAATCAAAACAATATTGAAGTTCAAATCTGAGTAGTCTGTTTTGGACGAACTGTTAGAGACATTTAGAGGTTGATTGAGCAGTATCTAAATCTGAATTAAATGTAGCATATATCATGTAGTTTGTGGTATCCAAAAATGAGCTTCTATCTTCTTGTAGAACTCAAGATATGGTAAAAATGGTGAAAGTGAAAATAATAATCAGATTTGTAAAATAAAAATATATAGTATAATATTAGCACTCAAGTTAATATAATATAAAATGTATACCTAAAACCCACTAACTTATATATTACATATAAATAAGTATATAATTTAATAAATAAATGAGACATTTTATAAAAATGGCAAATTGATATGTTTCATAAGTTATAAAACTATAAACATAAGTTTTACGTCTTTTCGGCTAAAACCGTAAAATTAACGTTTTCGTCAAATAAAACTTCTAATGTAAACTTTTTATAACTCATATACTGATTTTTAAGTACATTTGACAAGTAAAAACCGATAAAACCCGAGCTTTATAACTTATGGACATTAACGGGCCAAAATAGCCTTATTGGACTATTAACCCAACTAGATTGGCTAAACACTAATGGACTTACTCATTGGGCTTAACCCACTTGGGCCCAACATATGAGTAAAGGCCTGGTATTAAAAGTATAAATGGACTAATATAATGTATTGGGCTTTTAATGGGCTTATTGGGCCTCAATATGGAATTGGATTGAAACTAGTGTAACTAGTCAAAAATTTGACTAACACATAACACTATAATGTTGAATGATGATATAAAAACCCACTTGATCATCATCATACTCATAATATCATCATATATATACATAGTCATTGTTTTTATAAAGTCATCGGACAAGAGTCTAAGACAAGTATTATTTGTCTAGGTTTCCGTGATTGAAGCACGTACCATACATCCAAATCGCCGATAACCCGCCTTTCCCAATCAACGTGATTTCATAGCCTCCCACTCTTTTAAATATTTTTATGAAATGTTTTATAAACCCGCGAGGGAGATAACATGTTAGTTTTAATAAAATAGGACACCAATTGTCCCGATTTTTTGTTTATTGATTTGGACCCAATGATTGTATGACCCGATGAATGATTATATGACCCGATAAATGAAACAAAATGGATTGTTATTAGTTAGGTTATGTCACTAAAAGTCCCATTAGCATGAATTGTGAACTACCGGGATTTTGTAGACGCTTATGCATATAATAGTACTATTTGGGGAAGACCACCCAAGTTCGCGCCTTGACGGTTGATCCCCGTCGTGCCACATTAATTGGTAAGCGAATTTATGTATGAGAAGATTTATATAAGCGTGATTATTGTGACGACACGCTGTTTTAGATGGGCAAATGAGCTTCGGGTTAGCTACCCGTTGTTTGGTATAGTAAGGTAGCAATGTCATGCGGCTTATAATAATCCAATAACGAAAATACTGCTATACACATTGAATTACAATATATTGCCTGACTAGCAATACGGGCTCTTATTATTGACAATATGATCGTGTTTTGGTTTTACATAACCATATTCATATAACGGTTTTTATTTAACTCTATACAACGTTATAAAACGTATTGTATGATGTTTTTACGACATTGGTTCGTATAATGGTTTTGAAGGCAAAATCCTATAGTATGAGTTACAACGAAGATTTGTATAAAATGTTTTTGGCTTATTTTATGGCCTCCGACAAATAATTGTACAAAATGATTTTTGATGATGATTATTTATACCGGTGATATATTAATGGTTTAATAAACTCTATGAATTCACTCGGCGTTTTTGCTGACCTTTTCTTTTAACGTGTTTTATCTCAGGTACTTGAAGGTAATTCTCAGGAAGACGACAAGAATTTATGGCCCACACTTAAATAATAAATTCCATTCAAATATTTTGTATAAATTGTATGAAGTACTATGACTTGGGATCTATGTAAATTTGATATTCTTGAAAGGAAAATGCTTTAATATTAAATGACGCGATTTTTAAGTGTTGTCTATGATGTGAGTAATGTTCTATCTCGTAACACCAATGACTCTTCCGCTATATTATTTTGTGTAAATTTGGAGGTGTTACAGCTTTGGTTGTCATGAATGTTTATCACCCTCAAGTTTCACGTTCCCCACACCAAGCTTAGAAACGAGATCATTGTTATTATAAGTTAGTAAGCTAACACTCACTCATGTGGCTCAACTATTCGCTTAGACTCCCTTATTCCTAGGTGTATCTCTTATATTTTATTGTTGTCTTGAATGATCATGAGGATGCATTGTTGACTTATTTCAATAATTTATTAAGGCTGAAAATAAAGTGGGACGATTTAATCAATAGTTAACTAAAGGACAAAATCTTTTAAAACTGCTTCTCGGGACCTCATAAAGTTCATATCTTGGCATAACTCGCTTCACGATTTGAGACCTTTCTCGAACCGATATTTGGCAGTGACTTCATACTTCGAATCTTGAGATACGTTCTTGAAATAACGGTCTTCTCTTCATAATAGGAATTTCTTCACTTGAAGTTTTTTGAGAGATTCTTCATACTTGGACCACGACTTCTTCATTTTTCTCCAATATTTATTTGGGATTTTGATATACAACGATCCGCCTCCTTTTAGGACTTGGATCTATTCATCCTCATACCTTGCTAGGGTCTTTTGGGATAGACTTCTCCATGATCTTTATGGGAATATTTGCTTTTCATCGTGTGTCTCGATCCTTCATATTAATTTTTGATAAATGATTCTTCACATCACTTTGGATCTTTAGCAACAAAATGTAGCCCCCATGCCTTGTTAGGGCCTTTTCTGACTCGCCAATCTTCGCATCTCGCTTCAATAAGTTATGCCTTGGCTATGAACTCTAATTAATACCGAGCAACTTTTAAACGATCTTGTGCTAGAAGCTAAGTAACTTTTCAAATCGTACAACCTTACTTATTGCAATTATATTATTAACAAGCGATTGGAAAAAAGCTCATAATTAACTCACATAAATTCATGAAAGAATATCAAATTTATAATTGAATCTATCATCTCTCGTCCTCCACAATTTAAAATCTCAAGGAATGAGACTCGTGGATGCTTAGCCTATTAAATCAAAGTTTTGGGTTTTCAAGTCATCTATAGGATCTTGCAACTTCTTAGACTTTTTCAAGTTTAGAATTTGCATTTTATAGTTCCCTTGATAAACGACTTTCTAGGATCAATTATATGAACTTGGGAAAAGTTCTTGTTCTTAACCCGTAAGAGTTAAGACTTTCTCGTTTTGAAGTTCCCTATATAAAAGCCTAGAAAAACTTGATTTAAACACGTTAAGGATACTAGCTAGAGTAAACTTGGATAAGTAAACTCAGGTTGAGTCAAAAGATTCATGACCGGCCTAATATATCAAAGACATATAAACTCATTAAAACCATTTTATTTAACTACTTTATTTTTCTCTTTTGACTTTATTCTTGAAATGAAATATATACATAAGATGCGATAACAGAATGAAAGAACATAAAAGAAAATAAATAAAAAATACTACTAGGCCAAAATAGATCAAAAAATTTTAAAAATGTCGAAAAATTAAATTTTCCGGTTAAAATGAGGACATATTCATGGAAAATCCCACTTAACTTCAATAGAAGTCCTCCCCTACACTTGATATAAACATTTTCCTCAATGTTTAAGCATGGGGGAGTAAACTCCCCTACACTTAGGAGATTGTGCACTTTGTTTAAATCTTGCCAAGGAAGAGACAACTATGGTGATTTCAATGTCAACATATAGGATATGAAATATTGAATCACAAGAATTTAGGATAGAACCGGGAAGACGGGAACACGGGATCACGGGTCGTCCAATATCATCAAAAGTGCTCTATGAAAGCATTAATCCCTGCACATCATAAGAAAAAAGACAACAAACACCTATGTAGCTCCCCCTCCATTTATTATGAAAACAGGTAAAGGATAGATCAATGGGTTGCCTCCCAAGAAGCGCTTGTTTTTGTTAACCGAGTCACGAGCCTGACTCGACCCAGAACTAATTCAAGGGAAACGTGGTGAGGGATGGAATCATCTCATGAGAGATGTCCTCACCAAAGTACATCTTAACATGTTGGCCATTCACTTTAAAGTTTGGCCCATTTGGTTGAGAAAGCTCAATGGTGCCATAAGGGAAGACTTTGGCGACGATGAATGGACCAGACCAACGGCTCTTAAGCTTGCCCAAAAAGATTTTCAACCGAGAGTTAAAGAGTAAAACTTGATCACCTATGTGAAACTATTGATTCTTATTCCTAGAATCATGAATGAGATTAGTTTTCTCCTTGTAGATCAATGAATTCTCATATGCCTCATTCCTCAGTTCATTAAGTTCATTGAGTTGGATCTTTCTAAGATCACCGGCTTTGTTGATATCAAAATTAGCCCATATCAAGGCCCAATAAGCCTTATGCTCCAACTCAATGGGGGGGGGGGTGGCATGCCTTTCCGTACACAAGACGATATGGAGTGCAACCAACAGGTGTCTTATAGGCGGTACGGAGATCCCACAAAGCATCATCTAACTTATCGGCCCATGAGGCACGATGCTCTCCCACAGTACGCTATAAGATTCGCTTAAGTCCACGGTTAGAGATCTCGGCTTGACCATTAGTTTGTGGATGATACGTGGTGGAAAGACGGTAATTGACACCATACTTAGCCAAGACTCGAGCAAATTGATCATTGCAAAAATGAGTCCCGCGATCACTAATGATAGCACGAGGAACACCAAATCGAGCAAACAATTGTTTCAAAAAGTTCACAACCACCCTCGCATCGTTAGTAGGTAAAACCTTTGCTTCAAACCATTTAGATACGTAGTCAACGGCTAAGAGGATGTATCTGTTCCCTTTAAATGATGGAAATGGCACCATAAAGTCGATGCCCCATACGTCAAAGATTTCACATTCTTGGATGAAATTTTGAGGCATCTCATCTTTATGTATGATCTTGCCTTGTCTTTGGCATGCATCACAATGCTTAACCATTTCATGAGCGTCATGATAAATGGTGGGCCAATAAAATCCGGAGTCAAAAACTTTCTTCGCTGTATAATTAGGACCAAAGTGACCACCGATGGGTCCTTTGTGGCAAGCTTCAAGGATTAGTAACGCTGCCGGCCCATCAACACACCTATGAATGACAAGATCCACACATTGCTTGAAAAGGTAAGGGCCGTCCCAATAATAGTGTTTAATATCCTTAAAGAATTTTTTCTTTTGTTGGGACGTTAACCCTTCCATGAGAACACCACCCGCTAAATAGTTTGCAATGTCCGCAAACCATGGGGTATCGTCAAGATTAGAGTTAATAGACATTAAGGCCTCAAGGGGAAAAGATTCATTAATCTCTTGATTTAGGAGTTCCCCTTGATAAGGATCCTTGAGTCTACTAAGATGATCCGCGGCTAGGTTTTCCGCTCCTTTTTTATCATGAGTTTCGATTTTAAATTCTTTTAGGAGCAAAACCCAACGAAGGAGTCTCGGTTTAGCATCTTGCTTGGTCAACAAGTATTTTAAGGCGGAATGATCGGTGTAAACGATGGTGGTGGAAAGCACAAGAAGGGGCGGAATTTCTCAAAAGCATACACTACTGCTAAAAGCTCTTTTTCAGTAGTGGTATAATGCAATTGATCCCCCGTCATTGTCTTGCTAGCATAATGGATTGGTTGGAAGTGTTTGTTCACTCGTTGACCTAAAACCGCTCCTACCGCGAAATCACTAGCATCGCACATGAGCTCGAAAGGTAACTCCCAATTTAGAGAGACTAAGACCAGTGCCTTAGTTAATTTACCTTTAAGAAGTTCGAAAGAATCGAGACATTCTTGAGAAAAGATAAAAGGAGCATCCTTTTCTAAGAGGTGAGTCATTGGTCGAGCTATCTTAGAGAAATCTTGGAATGAAACGTCGATAAAATCTCGCATGACCTATTAAACTTCGAACTCCTTTGACGGTGGTAGGTGGAGGCAACTTAGCAATGACGTCAACTTTAGCACAGTCGACTTCGATACCGGCTTTGGAAGTTTTGTGACCTAGAACAATACCTTCTTTTACCATGAAATGGAATTTTTCCCAATTAAGAACGAGACGAGTGTCTTCACATCGTTTAAGCATACGTTCTAAATTGGCAAGGCAAGATGAGAAAGAATCACCATAGACCGAGAAATCGTCCGTAAAGACTTCCATAGTTTCTTCAACCATGTCATGAAATATGGCCATCATACACCTTTGGAAAGTCCAAGGAGCATTCCATAAGCCGAAAGGCATTCTTTTGTAAGAAAATGTTCCATAAGGACAAGTGAATGTGGTTTTCTCTTGGTCTTTTGGATCGATGAGAAACCGTCTAAGAAGCAATAGTAGTCATTACCCACTAAACGCTCGATCATTTGATCAATGAAAGGAATAGGGAAATGATCCTTATGAGTGGCATCATTGAGCTTGCGATAGTCTATGCAAACTCGCCAACCCGTGACAAGTCGAGTAAGAATCAACTCGTTGTTTTCATTGGGAACAACGGTTATCCCGCCTTTCTTAGGCACACAATGGACTGGACTAACCCATGGCGAATCCGAAATAGGGTAAATCATTCCGGCATCTAGAAGTTTGATAACTTCTTTCTTGATGACGTCATGAATTTTTAGATTAACCCTTCTTTGGCTTTGGATTGCGTGTTTAAAGTCATCTTCCATGAGAATTTTATGAGTGCAAAAGTTAGGATCAATTCCGCGGATGTCGGAAATTTTCCAAGCAATTGCTTTCTTATGATTTTTGAGCACATCGATAAGTCGAGGTTTTTCATCCTATTTTAAGTCCTTTGCAATGATGATGGGTAACTTCTTATTGTCTTCTAGGAAAACGTATTCAAGATGAGACGGTAAATCCTTAAGCTCTAAATCCGAAGGATTTTCAATGGAAGGCTTTGTCAAATTCGGATCATCGTTTGTAATTTCCATAGGACAAGGTGGAGAAATATGGTCCTCACTGAGAATTTTCTCAATGGTACGAATGTCTTCATCCTAATCGGAGGGAGAATCGTCATATTTTAAGTCCACATCCCCTAAAGTTGCTTCAAATACTTTCAAAAGAAAATCACTTTCTCTAAATGGAGTCAATGAGGGAGCAATAGAGGCAACAGTCTCAACAATGGGTAGAGAAGAAAAACCACTTCTACAAGCGTCTTTGAAATGTTCTTCACAAGCCTCATCAAGTACGTCAATGAAATTAACGCTCTCTTGTTCATAAGGTTGCTTAGAAAGTTTACCCATATTGAAGACGATTTTGTCGTCACCAACTCTCATGATTAATTCGCCCGCGTCTACATCAATGAGAGTGCGACCGGTCCTCAAGAATGGACGTCCAATGATTAATGGAACATGGGGATCCATCTCGTAGTCAACGACAATAAAATCCGCCGGAAAGGTGAATTTGTCGACACCGACGAAGACATCTTCGGCTATCCCCACCGGATAAGCAACCGTACGGTTAGCTAACTCCAATGTCATTCGTTTGGGGACTAGCTCGGGTAGTGATTATTGTTTCCAAACTCTTAATGGCATTAAGTTGATACTAGCACCTAGATCGGCTAGGGCCATACAGTTCTCTACCCCGGGAAAGTTGCAAGGAATGAGAAAGCGACCCGGATCACCAAGTTTGGTTGGTAATTTCCTTAAAAGAACCGCGGAGCAATTCTCATTAAGTTGGGTATGAGCAATATCAAGGAGTTTTTCCTTATCACTAAGAAGATCTTTAAACATTTTAGCATAATTAGGCATGTGAGCGAGAGCCTCGGTAAAGGAGATGTTGAAATTAAATTGTTTAAACATTTTAAGAAAGTTTGAAACTTGAATATCATCCTTGTTCTTCAACTTCTCTTTCCTCAACCTTGATGGATAAGGTATATCGGGTTGAGAGGAAGGCTTTGGAATGGAATTCTCACTCACATCCTTGGGTGGTGGAGGGGTAGAAGTGGAAAGTGGAGGAATTGGTGAAGGGGGCTCGTTATCCTTTGTCACAATCACCGGAGTAGGTTTAGGAATCTCGGGTTCCTTATAACCTTTTCCACTTTGGGTGGTGATTGATTTCATCTCCCCTCTTGGATTAGCAACGGTGTTACTCGGAAGAGAACCCGCAGCCGAGGGTTGATTACTTTGGAAGAAACTAGCCATCATATCCCTTAAGTCACTCGTTTGACTGCTTAAAGAGTTTCGCATGTCATTCCTAAGCTCGACTCGAAGATCATTCCCTTGTTTCACCATGTCACCTTTCAAGTTAATAATTTGGCTCTGAAGATTCTTCACCAGTGCGTCATTAGTCCTCATATAAGTTTCAACCTCGTGATTAAATGTCGTGGGTTGGTTACGAGGAGGAGCTTGGTAAGCGGGTGGTTGATAAGTGGGTTGTTGGTAAACTTGATTATTTCCTTGAGGTGGATATGGATTTCTTTGGGTTTGATATTGATTAGGAGCTCGAGGTTGATTTTGATTGTTGCGATTGAAGTTGTTTTGGTTTTGAGGAGGAAAACCGGGTGGTGAAAGGAAGTTGTTTGAACGATAACTTAGCAAATTGCGGTCACCTTGAGGACGAGCTTGATAGCCTCCCGTGGAAAAGTTACCGTTAGCCGCATACACATTTTCCAGATTGTTATGAATAGAAGGAAAATCGGTGTATGAATGAGGACCACCGCAAGTCTCACAAGAAATTGCTACAGCTTTAGCTTGTTAAAATTGGTCCGTAGCAATGGTTAAGATATTTTTGTTCATTTCGGCTAGTTGGCGGGTGATTTCGGTCATCTCGGGGTTGGTTGAAGTAGAAGAAACATTGACTCTCAGGTTATTTGTTGAGTCTTAGGATCTAGACTCATCTGGGATACCATGATCATGATTGTAACATGCACAGCGGAATAATAATTAAGACAATCATAACCGAGAACAAGGCTTTCACTAATGAAATGATTACTATTAATAATCTACTAACTTCTCCTGGTGCCTTATAGGCTTGACACCAGGAGGAACGCACACACACCTATGGTTTCATTGTTTGTGAATAGATTCCTAACCATCTGTGCCTAACCCTCTTTATATAATAGAGGTACTAGGGTTACATCAAAACCCTAGCTTACTATAGAAGCTAACTATTTGCTATTAGGTCCTTCATCTTATTTTGTCATATCAACTCAAGATATATAATTCCCTACAATCTTCTCCTAGTTGATTTGACAAAACCAGTAAGCACAAGCTTCCCCTGAAGCTAATATAGATGAAGGCTAAGCTTCCCCTCGATCCATGCATTCTTCCCCTTTTTGTCACATCAACTCAAAAGGGATCATCTTCCCCTTAAGAAGTGCATGTCAAATCCAGTAGGTTCCATGGAGTGATCACTGATGAAGAAAATCAAGTATAACGAATTTGATGAAGAAGTGGAATCTCCCTAAATTGTGTCTTATGTCTTGCACTTAACCACGTGACGTCGAGCATGAACAAAATCCTCAAATAAATGAGACACTGAGCACAATAACGTAACCCCTTCAAGCGATAGTAAATGTACGCATAGAGGAAGTTATCTTAAAAAGGCCACAACTCCTGTTAAGATATGAATAGATCGTACCCCTTCGCTAGATATGTCAAGTCTTTGTCACCATAAAAACCAAGCAAGTTATCTTAAAAGGTACTCCCTTCCTTTTAAGATATGATAACAACACAAAACCTGTGAAACTCAACTACAACATAAAATAAGTAATAATCAAATGTCTTCTTCAATGAATCGCCCCAACGAAATGATGATGGCTGAGAACTCCTCCTCCAGTAACAGTAGTGACATCAGACTAGTCACTAAATCAGAGTAGTAGCAATCTTACTTGACTAGACAAAACCAAAACCGGCCAAAGAAAAGTTAGTATACAACAAGCCAGCAGGAACCATCCCCTTCTGAAGTCAGCAAGAATATAAGCCTACCATTAGGAACAAACCAGTGGTACGGACCAGTAGGAACCGACTAATATTACTAGGAGGAACCAAGAACACAACCACCACGAACATATATGACCAGTAGGAACCATAGCTCACCAGTAGGAACAACATAACCTACCAGTAGCATGGCAAAACCCTTTTCTTTTTTTCTTTTTCTTTATTTTTTTTTAATTTTTTAACATACTGTCCCCACTGTCGCTATACTGTTGCTGAGCTGTTTCCTAGATCAGATGGTACAACGAAAGACAAATGGTACGTAGACTATTAATAAAAGCCCAAATTCTACACTCCCAAAAGCCCAAAAAGGTTTAAAGTACCGTCTGATATATGAAATCATGCGTCCATCCCAAAAAATCAGCTATGGACTCTGTACGACTCTCCCAAAAACGCGTCCTTAATATGTGAATGAGAATGCAGCTCTGATAATTAGAAAGTTCATAACATACATACCTCGTATGAAACTTTCAATCCCTACATATTAGGAATTAACACCGCCACCTCTTTGACCTTTTCCAAAATTCAAAACCAAGAGATCTTTGATTAGGGAATATTAGCCCGATAATTTTGGAAACAATATTAATATGCACACGTCTTTTGCCAGCCATGTAAATATCACATTCATAACCATCACTAATCCTGATGCTATATATGGTATAAACGAAAATCCCTAGAAATCAGGGATATACTTTGATCCATACCTGTGCATTGTAGTCAAAGACTTTCCCGTTTTAACCACATATCACACGTCCAGATTTTATACTTACCAAACATTCATGCTGCATATTATTCCCATAATAATGATAGTAACTCCACACGTCTATATCAACAACTTCGCAAATATATGGCATATACCAACAACGTCGCAAATTATGGAAACAAAATCAACCCATAACCTTTCCAAAATCACCTCACTTAACTATTTTAAATCACACATTTTGACCTTCTATAAAACCGCTAAGTAACCAATTCCCATATGCATTGAAGACGAGATCACATCCAAAATTATTTAGGGGGTGATTTGAGTGTGTCAAACACAAACCCTAAAAACTTGCAAAACCAAACCGTGTTCTCCCACCATTCACGCATCCAGCAAATCGCAAGCAAATATATGGTCCAATATATTCCCTACAAAATAGTAACCAAAAACTACTTTTTCCAAAAATATGCATGTGAAGCTATGCAAACTTACGTCACATGCACCCTTGTTTATATAGCATATTGGACTACTCACCAGAAAACAACAAATGAAAGTATTACCTACACGAGTCACGCAATAAGTTATAACCTCAATATCTTAGCAGCCGTCACTGTCACACTTGTTTCTCCTATGTACAATGATGTACGAAACGAGCTCTCTCAAACAGCCTTTTCAATTTTCTATTTCTCTTTCACGTCTCATTTGTACCACAACAGCCTTATCACACTTCATATTCTTCTTTGATAACCACAAATCAAGGCCATCAAACCCACCAGCAGATCACGAATCAAAAGAAAATATTGTCATAATTTCTGTAATTCTTTGCGTTCATCAACACCATGACCATGACCAGTTTAGGGTTTTGTTCAAAACCCTAACATTCGTGATTCAAGCAGCAATAAAAGTTACTAGACTTTCTGTTATATCAATCTTAAGGTTGCTGAAAAACCCTAATATCAAAAACAGAAAAACAGCACTTGTTTCTCTATAGAAAACCATCAGAAACATCTTAGATCACACTAGGGTTCATCGTTGATTCAAGAATCAACTCACCAAAGCTAGTATGGACACCATCAAAGTATCAACATCACGTAACAACAGCAACATGATAGATCAGCAGCAATAGAAAAACGAATCATCTAGGGTTTGTTCGGAAAAACCCTATATCAACAACTTTATTCATATAAAAACAGAAAATAACATATGAAAACCTTGTAGATAAACCAGATCGAGAGCCAACAAGCTCTGATACCACTTGTTGAGTCTTAGGATCTAGACTCATCTGGGATATCATGATCATAACTGTAACATGCACAGCGGAATAATAATTAAGACAATCATAACCAAGAACAAGGCTTTCACTAATGAAATGATTACTATTAATAATCTACTAACTGCTCCTGGTGCCTTATAGGCTTGAAACCAGGAGGAACGCACACACACCTATGGTTTACAGTGTTTGTGAATGGATGCCTAACCATGTGTGCCTAACCCTCTTTATATAATAGAGGTACTAGGGTTACATCACAACCCTAGCTTACTATAGAAGCTAACTATTTGCTATTAGGTCCTTCATCTGATTTTGTCATATCAACTCAAGATATATAATTCCCAACATTATTTCTTGAAGATGCGGATGAATCCTAATTTTTGTGATGAGTGGTCATGTTCTCTATAAGCTCTCTACACTCCTCAGGTCTTCTCTTCATAAATGAACCACCGGCGACAGCATTAATGGTATCACGATCACGAAAAGTTAAACCATTGTAGAAAGTATCAATCAAAGTGACGGGGAGCATATTATGATTAGGACAACGATCGATCAAGACATTATAACGTTCCCAAGCATCGAAAAGCGACTCATCAGGTTCTTGAGTGAAACCACTGATTTGATTATGAAAACTAGTTACCATGGATGGTGGAAAGCATCGGGACATAAATTTTTTAGTCATCTCGTCCCATGTATGAATTGAGTTTTTGGGAAGACGATCAAACCATTTTTCAGCATGGTGGGATAAAGTGTGTGGAAAAAGGTGAAGGCGAAGAAAATCCATGGTAACACCGGGCAATTTCATGCTTTGAGTGACGGTTATGAATTTATCGAGGTTTTGTTGGCATCATCATCCGGTAATCCGCGAAATGGACAAGCATTTTGAACTTGTTGGATCATGTGGTGCTTCAACGAAAATTCGGGAGCCGTGATTTGCATCGGCGCAATTGGTCCTCCACGTCCATTCATAGTTGGTTGACAAAGCTCCTCCATCGTACGAAGGTCGGGTTGAGGAGCATGGTTATTATTATTCAAATTGGGGTGAGGTGGGTTGTTATTATTATGCACATCGGCCTTATCTAAGTCTCTATGAGTCTCAGGCTCAAAATTAGACGAAGATCGAATACGCATACACTAAAAATGAAATACAATATTTTTGGTTTTTTATCTTTTTTATTTTTTTGGATTTTTTAAAATTTTATATATATTTTTTTAGATTTTTTGAAAAATTTTATGCTTGAAAATAACGTTCTCAAAAGAACGGATCCCAAAATCCAATTTTTCACACTAAAAACCATTAATCTTTACGAAAAGAACAGGCAGCGGAGCCATTTAATTTATAGCTTTTGTGTGTGAAGTTCATGTGTTGTTCGTACTCGATTCAATCCGAATTGATCACGGTTTAAAGTGGAATAGTCGTATTTGGTGTTGGTTGGATTATCTATTTCTACTGGTAAACTAAAAGCTAAGCATGTGAAAATAAACGAGAAATCTAACCTTGACTTTCTGATTTTTCTGAATAAACTGGTCTTCTGGAAAACTCAACAAGTTTAGAATATCTTGTTCTTCGGATAATCATCCCTTTTTCGGAATAAGACTGCTATTTTCGGATAAAGCTATGATATTCGGAATAAGGACTTGTTCTCGAAAAAACAGGAATCTTTGGAAAGTGATATTTGCGGATAAATAGGTATTTCGGAATAACTGCCCTTTTTCGGATAAATGAGAATCTTCGGAAAAATGAAGTGTTTTCGGAAAAGAACTGCTTCTTCGGAATAAGGGCTAATTTCAGAATAACTACTATTTCGGATAAACAAAAAATCTCGGGTTAAAGAGGTTTTTTCGGAATAAATAGATTTTCGGAAAAGAAGTTTTTCGGAATACGTGGTATTTCGGATAAGTGACAAATTCGAATAAATCACACTTTCTTCAGAATAACTGATATTCAGATAATGGGATGATATTCGGATAGAATAACTACAATTTTCGGAAAAGGACAAGATTTTCGGGTAAATTAAATTCGGAATAAAGGGAGATCTTCGGAATTTCTAAACCCTTTTCCGAAGAATAGAAAACTAGAAGAACAGTAACTGATATCTATAACAGGGAATAAGCTACGCATAAGCTAAAACCAAATAAGCAAATAACTAAAACTTAATCTAGACCAATTTTAAGAACAACTAATTAAACAACAAATTAAAAACTATAAAAAACACAAAATAATCAAAATATTAAAATCAACTTTTTAATTAAAACTATTAATCTCCCAAATCAACTTAATTAAAAACAAACCAAACACTACTAAATCAACAATCTCAATAAGCTAAAACATCCACCACATCAAAACCATAAGATCAATCACATAAACAAATCAATCACACAATCAACTTGATTAAGAAAACTACATGATTAATTAAATCACCACAATCTTAAGAAAGGTAGAATGAGAGATATAAAATAAGCTTGATTAAATCGAAGATTAAGATCCAAAATACAAGATTTAAAATGAAAGATTAAGAGAAACTAGAGAGAGAAAGTTCTAGAGAGAGAAAGTAACTTAAAAACTAAAAACTAAAAAAGGACAATTAACTAACTAACACCTCCTAATGAACCATTAGGAGGGTATTTATAGGAGGAGGGGAGTGT
This sequence comes from Glebionis coronaria, assembly GCA_025667525.1. Taxonomy (NCBI): domain Eukaryota; kingdom Viridiplantae; phylum Streptophyta; class Magnoliopsida; order Asterales; family Asteraceae; genus Glebionis; species Glebionis coronaria. The sequence goes on along the minus strand of CM046881.1, from coordinate 535,666,407 downwards.
GTTGCTTCTTCGTTCTTTTCTCTTGTCTTCTCGTCTTTTTATATAACTCTACTTTCTCGACTTTGTCTCGGGATTTGTCGAATGATCAAATGAACTTGTCTTCTAATTTTCTTCTTTTAGTAGACTTGGTTCTTCGACTTCATTAAACTTCCGTATTTAGACTTTTTCTTCGATAAATCTTCAGAATAAGCCTTTGACTTCCGTTCTTCTTGCACTTTTAATCTTTTGACTTCGTCTTTTGTCTTTTTCTTTGATAAAAGCCCGTGAAAGTCCGTGTTTTCTTCCTTTTTCATATTTTTGTCCTAAAACACCATAAAAACACAAACCACACATAATTCCGACTTTAACGACATTAAATGCACGATTTGGTCTTGTTTTTATTATTATGAAGTGGTAAAAGGATAAGTGTTTTCACACTTATTAACTTTCCTAAACATATATCCTAAATAAAAATAAGTAAGATAGACTCCCAACCAATCACAGACTCCCTGTCATCAAACTACACGCATATCATTCCGCACCCTTTCAAATTCACATTGCCCTCAAGTTGATATCTTAAAATACTCGTGATTCGTAAATCCCATAATTTTCTTTGAATCCAGATTCATGAACCAACATATTCATCCTTGGACTCCAAACAACCTGAGACACCACCATACCGTGCATTGAAACTATTTGCGATTGATTACCCCTAAATGGCCACATCTTTACTTGCTTGCCAATCACACCGTTTGTGGCAGTTAACCCATCATCTTTTCATGTCGAGCTCAAAACCGATTGATCGGGAACAATAGATTCCTTTAACACGGAGGAAATTGATGTTTTATCTTTCGTTACCTCCCAACATCTAACCATGATATCCCAAGAAGTAACGATTGAAGGATTAGTTATCATCCTAAAACACGATCTTGGTACTTCATCATGTAGATGATACATAATCCTAGTAGAGTCAACCATAAACCTATCGTGACGCCCGTTTTCTTCAGATGTATCAACCTTACTTGTTTGGACACCTTCCTCCTTATTCAACTTAAGGATAATTCTTTCCTCGTGACTTTGAACCTATAACCCTGCATTGAATTCATTTGGCTTGGCTATGGTTGTGGTAGTCCTCTTGTCCTCAAAACAGACCTTAGTGATACGGTCTAGGGCGAAGGCTTCACCTAAAGTTGCAAGTCTCGACCTCCTCAGATCTTTTTTTAGTGGCAGTTTAAGTCCAGTGGGAAAAAACAAGATAAGTAAATATTTATAGCACCTCTGTTACCTACTTATAAGTCTCTTAAACTCACAATGGTATTCGGCCACCGTACCTATTTGAAAGAGCTTAGATACTTCCTCTTTCGCGTCCTGGTCATTTCTCTATCCGATGCAATGAATCGTACTCGATAACTGTAAAAGAAAAAAAAATTCATTAATGAACAGTAACTCGGTGGTGAACAATAATTCGTCTGATGAACACTACACATATGATGAACAGTACCGTATGATATAGTGAACAGTGTCGGTGGCAAAAAATGCCAGGCTGTTAATAATAACTTTTTCTAATTTTTTTAGAACCCTAATTGATTACCTCTCAACGAGAGCTCTCAATGAAAGAACCAATTGATACGACACAATTAGGGTGTATCGAGATAGATAGCACCACTTCAAGTGTGTCATTGCTCCGTAATCAGAAAAGAAAAAGTAGATATACTTATCTGTTTAACTTATTGACTGCTTAATTCATAATAATGATTCGTTATATATACTGAATAACCTTAATTTATGTCACAAATCATTCACAAGATAAATCTTAAAACATAATAAATACTTTCCAAAACATATATCCTAAATAAACATAAGTATGATGGACCCCAAACCTATCACAGACTCACTGCCATCAATCCACGGGCTTATCAAACAACGAAAAGTGTATAATTATATATGTATAAATACTACTCACCAGAGCCTTATTCGATGGTATGCGAGGTGTGTTGGCGCTTAAGGTTTTGAAGGCCTCAAAATATGTAGTATCATGTTATATATATGTTTGGGAACTCACAATTTAATTTTAACAAAAATTGTTATATTTTTACAATCTTTTGTTAAACATAGTTGTAAAAATGTAAGACAGGTTATTAAAAACTACGGTATTATTTTGATTCCCATGGTCGATAGCTTGTAGATGTAAAAGTATATTGGGCTACTAGTGGGTTGAATCCGCTTTCGAGCCCTCTAGGCAATCTTCTCAACAAGCCTACACCAAAAGTAACACACGTTAGCCTCGCCTTGGGTTTGGGCCCGAGATTAAGCTCTGATGTGAGAGTAAGATACTGAACAAGCCGCTTGGCCGAATATAGGTGTGTGTATAATAATGCGTATGGACTTGGTCGGTCTACATTGAATGTTCTTGGTTATTTAGTGCCTGGCGTGTACTATATTGTTGCAGACTGGGAGTAAGGCCCAGGTACTGTAGCGCTTTGGGGGCAATGATTCTTAAATTTTGGATCACGCTCGGCCATGCCTTTGGACCGATTCTTATTCAGAGGATCGTAGATAATAGGATGCTTCGTCCTTTCCCGATGTGGCATTGCTACTTTTGATAATGTCCTCTTATCTTATGCCTCTAACGTGTGGGTCGGAGTGACTTTCTCGAGGCCAACTATTGTTCGACGTGCCTTGCAGTTTGTGTAAATATGGCCTAGCGGCCATATACGTGAACAGTATAATATATTTTCGATTATCTTGTTTAGTTATTGTATAAGCTTTCGCATGAGGCCTCTATTTTCTTAGCTACGACTTTGAATTACGATCTACCTCTTGGGAGGGAGGTATTATCATGATGGGAGACTTCAACGAGGTTATATACAAGAGTGATCGATTTGGTTCAGTCTTCAATGCTCGGGGGGCAGATTTATTCAACTTTTTCATTGATAGAGCGTGAGTGGAAGAAGTTGCTCTTGGTGGTAGTGCGTTTACGTAGTGCCATAAATCAACTTCGAAGATGAGAAAATTGGACCTTTTTTTTATCTCTGTCAATATTCTAGTAGACTTTCTAAGTCTCAGTGCAATTACTTTAGATCGTTATCTATCCGACCATCGGCCAATACTTCTTCGCGAATCCAAGCATGATTATGGACCAACTTCGTGTCGTTTTTTCCACTATTGGCTTGAGATCGAAGAATTTAATAAACTGGTCATTGACTCATGGTGTTTGGCTCCTGGGTATGATTTTAACGGTATAAGTAATCTTACGAAGAAGCTCAAATTTCTGAAATCTAAGATCAAAATTTGGAAGTCTGGATACACGCCTCCTTTAAAATCTGATCTTATCCGGCTGAGGAAGGATCTAAAGGAGATTGATGATGTCATTGATTTTGGTAGGACCTCGGAAGATATTTTATCTAAACGTGCAGGTAATGTCAATTCTATATTTGATTCAAATAAAATTCTTGCTTTGGAGCTTGCTTAAAAGGCCAAAATTAAATGGTCGGTTGAAGGCGATGAGAACTCTAAATTTTTTCATGGAATCTTAAACAAAAAGAGGATTTAATCTAATGTCCGAGGTTTGTTGATAAATGGTGTTTGGGTCGTAGAACCTATTCTTGTGAAAAGTGAATTCTTTCAGCACTTTAGACATCGTTTTGATAAACCTACTGTACATCGGGCTCGCGTAGATATTAACTTCGATAATACTATATCTGTTGATCAGACTGAGTGTTTGGAATGTGACGTAACTGAAGAGGAAGTTAAAAGAGCGATATGGGACTGTGGTGTTGATAAATCGCCGGGTCCGGATGGGTTCACATTCGGTTTTTACCGTCACTTCTGGAAAACTATTGAGGAAGACGTGTTCGGTGCTGTGAAGCATTTTTTCACTCATGGAGACTTCCCTAATGGCTGTAACTCTTCATTTATTGCCTTGATTCCAAAAATCCCGGATGCGAACATCGTTAAAGAATTTAGACCTATTAGTTTAATTGGTAGTATTTACAAGATTATTGCCAAAATTCTAGGTAATCGCCTTGGTCTTGTGCTAGGAGATATTGTAAATGAAGTGCAATCGGCCTTTGTTGCGGATAGACAAATTCTTGATGGGTCGTTCATTATTAATGAGATCATGCAATGGTGTTCCTCGAAAATAAAACAGGCGGTCATATTCAAAGTTGATTTCGAGAAAGCTTTCGACTCCGTTAGATGGGACTTCTTAGACGATGTCTTATCTAATTTTGGTGTTGGCAGCAAATGGAGGGAATGGATTCAAAGTTTTCTTAGGTCTTCGAGAGGTTCATTCCTTATTAACGGTAGCCCTACGGAGGAGTTTCAATTCCTCAAAGGACTAAAACAAGGTGACCCTCTATCTCCGTTTTTGTTTATTCTTATCATGGAGAGTCTTCACATATCCTTTCAAAGAGTTGTTGATGCGGGCTTATTTGAAGGCATCAAATTAAATAACATGGTTACCTTGTCGCATATGTTCTTCGCGGATGATGCTGTTTTTGTCGGTAGTTGGAGTGATTCTAACATTGACATTCTAGTTAATGTTCTGGATTGTTACCACCGTGCTTCGGAGCTGAAAATCAATATGTGTAAAATTAAGCTTATGGCTGTTTACGTAGATGATTCTAAAGTTAAGCAGGCTGCTTCCAAACTTGGATGTCTTACCCTTCATGCTCCTTTCAAATATTTAGGTCTATATGTTGGAGGATTGATGTCGCGGCTTGACGCGTGGAAGGAGGTTAATCATAAAGTCAAGTCTCGCTTAACCAAATGGAAGATGAAATCTTTATCTATTGGTGGTAGACTCACATTGATCAAGTCCGTTCTCGGTTCGATTCCCATTTATTATATGTCGGTTTACCGTGTTCCCAAAGGTGTCCTCCATGAACTTGAAACCATCCGTAGAAATTTTTTCAATGGTTCTGATAGTAATAATATAAAGGCCTCATGGGCAAGATGGACTTCTGTTTTGACAGCCAAGGAGAAAGGAGGTCTCGGGGTGGCAAGTTTGTTTGCTTTAAATAGAAGCCTCGTGCTAAATTGGATTTGGTGATTCTTCATGCAAAAAAACTCTCTTTGGGTGAATGTTGTTAAAGCCATTCACGGTAAAGACGGGGGCATTGGAAAAGCTTGTAACTTGGGCGCTCGATCCTGTTGGGTGAATATTATTAAAGAAGCTCAGAACCTTAAGGAGAATGGAACTGATTTTTTTGAATATGTTAAGCTGAATACACGTGATGGTTCATCCTTCTTGTTTTGGGAGGACTGCTGGAATGAAGATCGTACTCTTAAGGATGTGTTCCCTCGTTTGTACGCTCTTGAAACGTGTAAGAGTATCACTGTTAAAGATAAACTCTCAGATCCAAGCCTTGACTATTCTTTTCGTCGACCTATAAAGGGTGGCGTGGAAACAGCAGAGTACAATTCTCTCTCAGAAATGATTGGTGACGTCTCTCTTGCTCCGCAACAGGACACGTATGTCTGGTCTCTTGATAACTCAGGTTCATACTCTGTGGCGTCAATGAGAAAAATGATTGATGTTAAGAGGAACACGTCCATTTCTAATATGACGCGTTGGGTAAAATGTGTGTCTATCAAAGTAAATGTGTTTGCGTGGAAAGTGAAGATGAGTGCCTTACCCACTCGGTTCAACTTATCTGTTCGTGGTATTGAAATCGGTTCAAATGCAGTTTGGCTCGTGATCTTATGCACTGGTGGAACATATCCTACGATAGTGTAAACTCCTACGAAGAATGGATTTTGTGGCTTATTTCTGTTCGTATACCGTCTAAGCTTAAGGCTATGCTGGAAGGTGTGTTCGATGTCATGTGGTGGTTCATATGGTCGTTTCGAAACAAGACTCTTTTTTACTCCAAAAGTCCTTCAAAGATGACACTGTTCGACGATATTGTTTCTAGTTGGTACAGTTGGTGTAAATTTAGATGTAAAGCCTCGTTCTCTTGGATTGATTGGCTAAAAAATCTCTATCTCATTGTAATTTGATCTAGCTTCTTCATAGTTTTTAATAAAAATCGCCGTTCCAAAAAAAGTACTAAGTGTTTCTCAATAGTCGTTCGTTATGTTGATATAAGTGCGGTCATGGGTTCGTGTTTTGGTGCGTGTCCATTTCATTTGGTACTCCGCTAGATCTGAAGAGTCTTGGCGCGAGTCCATTCTAGGTGAAAATGTTTCCGTCAATTTGCAGATTTTGTTATTTGAATCCGTGATTTGCCTTTTCATGTTAGTAGTGCTATTAGAAGATGTAGGTGTGAGCATCAGTTACCAAGTAAATAGGGAGCAGCCGACATGAAATTTGCATAGTTCTTGAATTTCCATTGACTAGATCCAATGTGAATGTTCCATTTTTGTTTTGTTGGTTAAGCGTCTATTTTGGTAAATTCCCAATTTGCAGGCCATATTCCATCTTTAACAAGTAGGCTAGTTGACACTTTTGACTAGTTTCAAACATAAATAAAGTATTATCTAATTATTTATTTTCTTTGAATCTTCCAATTGATTACTTCAAGTTACACAAGTGGAATACTTATGATGCATGGTCCACTATTTAAATACGATGATTGGGTCCAACAAATATTTCATTCACTTGCTTAGGCCTATAAATACTTCACAAAACAGCATCATTTCTAACACAACAACAACAACAATCTCTCGCATAAAAAAACATGAGCTTGGACTACGTTCAATATCGGGCAAGCATGGACACACAAGACACTGAAGATACCGCGTTTTATGCTCAACTTACGCAACAGATATTGCATCCTATGGACGACGACGACGATGAAACATTTGCAAGAGGGACTATAAAGAGTCGTCCCGAGTTTGATAGGAGACCGGTTAGTGGCGGTCAGTTGATCTCTAGGAATAACTATGGTTGGTTAGAGGGTTCGAGAAGTGTAGAAGTCCCTAGTTGGATGGAGAATTTGTGGGCCAAAAACGGTGGCGGAACCGGGGTGTTCATACCTCATGTAGTGGCTGCGGCTAAGCCTCGTAGAAGACGACATCGTAGACCAATAAAGAACAATAATGGAGAAAGAATGATACATTCATCAAATGGACAAATGATCCATGCTTGATGAAAAGATTGTAAAAAACGGTATACATTTTTATTATAAAATCGAATTTACAATAAAATAAAAGAAATTAAATTGACAGAATTTAAATGACAGAAAATAATGAACAGTAATGAAGAAATCCAGTAAAACAAAGACGAGGCACGTGTTAAACACGCTTCCCTTAAAACAGATTCGCCGTCTGTTTCCCAAGGTACAACGTCTAAAGCTGTTGTACAGCCGGACTTAACAAACTTGCCTGAAAGATCACGGAAGCCTTGCGTGTTTCTGATCGACGAGCTGCTGGAAAACTGTCTGACAATGGAGTAAGGAAAAAGCTGCGTTTTTTCTGATGTGAAAACTGAATGAGAATGGGTTATATAAACTTTACTTGTTCTCAAAGAAAATATATACCACAGTCAGGAAAATCTGTTAGAACTAAAACAGATTTCCTGTCTGTCTTTTTAACACAAAATATTCTGTTTATGTATCTATTCCTAAAATAGATGTACAGAAATCTGCCCGCACCCAAGCCAGTTTTCGGAGCTGCATTCGTGTCCGCAGGTCGCGCGCTCATGCACAAGTTCAGTAGCTTCGAACCCGTTTTTGGCCTAGAAATCCCACTTTCTGCACCCCCCCCCCCCCCCCCCCCCTGCGCGCGCGTAGGCGTGGGAGTAAAAACCCACAAATGAATATTGTAGGGTAGAAACTAGGATTTCCTTATAAACATGTTTTCACTTCATGTTTCAAGCGATGTGGGACAAATATTTTTCCAAATATTGTGTTTCACGTGACTCACTTTGAGACACGATATCTCATTCATATTAACTCCATATTGGACATACTTTAGCTCGTTGCGAAACTCTCTTCGAGGAGAACGCAAAGCTAATAAGTACTACGAATATATATAACATATACATATATATAATTATGTCCAAAGTATTGCAAAACCCATATTTTGCAAAACATTTTCCAACAATCCCCCACACGAATGGGAATCGGTCGAAAACAGATGAAAGTTTCGGCAAAAATTCTGCGGTTAAGTCCTGCATATGATAGGTAGGTGTAACCCTTTGAACCTTCCCTTGTGAGATGCACTTAGTCTCCTAGATCTGAGTAGACGCGATGTCCTTGAACTCAGCCTCTGTTTACATAGACGACAATACACACTCACACAAGACTCTCCCTGACCTTGTCAAGTCCTCATAGTCGTGTTCGTTATGGTCATGAACACTCGCTTGGTTCTGCAAGAGCTCTTAGAAATTGCGCCCCCACTATTTCCTTCGAAGCGACCCCACTTCTCTCTCACATAGGTGATTTCATCTTGAATCATTAAAAACATATGTTTTATTATTTCATCTTGAATCATTATGCTTTATGATTTCATCCTGAATCATTAAGCCATATGTTTAACCTCTCAACATGTCACATTGTTCTAGGAATGGACTAGGAAAGTTACTGTATTAAGTAACTCCCTCACATTGACGTGACTTCCCCCACATTTCTATGATTAGGTTGTCCTATTGAACCCAGATCTTGGGATCTCCAGTCAACTGGGTTAGGTCCTCCTTCATAGAAACTCATTCCTTTAAGGGCTTTAGTCCCATTCCTTTAGACGACTTACTAACTAACTCTCTGCTTAAGCCTTTCGTAAGCGGATCCGCGATGTTATCCTTTGACTTCACATAGTCAATTGAGATAACTCCTGTTGAGAGTAGTTGTCGTACTGAATTATGTCGTCGACGGATATGTCTAGACTTTCCATTATACATTTTGCTATGAGCTCTGCCAATTGCCGATTGACTATCACAATGTATACTAATGGCCGTTACCGGTTTAGGCCACCTGGGTATGTCCTCTACGAATTGACGTAGCCATTCCGCCTCTTCTCCTCATTTATCTAACGCGATAATTTCTTATTCCATCGTGGACTTAGCTATTACAGTTTGCTTGGAAGACTTCCAAGATATAGCGGCCCCTCCTAGTGTAAACACATATCCACTGGTCGATCTAGAATCCTTTATGTCAGATATCCAATTTGCATCACTGTATCCTTCAATAACAGATGGATATCTAGCATAATTCAATCCATAATCACGACAGTATCTCAAATAATGAAGTACCCTAGTCATAGCTTTTTAATGTGCAACACTTGGATTACTAGTATATCTACTCAGCCTGCTAACAGCATATGCTAAGTCAGGTCGGGTACATGTCATCAAATACATTAACATGTCAATAATTCTTGAATACTCTAATTGGGCAACACCTACGCCTCTATTTTTAGATAGATGCAAACTGGTGTCTATTGGAGTTTAGCTAGGCCGGAATCCCCCGCATTATGAGTATTAAGAATTTTGTCCACGTAATGTGCTTGACTTAATGCAAGTCCACTTTGAGTTCGTATGATCTTTATTCCAAGGATCACATCAGCCAAACCCATATCTTTCATGTCAAACTTTGATTTCAACATATCTTTAGTAGACTTGATCATCTTGTCGTTACTGCCAACCATAAGCATATCGTCGACATAAAGACACAAGATTACATATCCACTATTTGTGTCTTTGACATAAACACACTTGTCGCATTAATTAATTTTGAATCCACCCTCTAGCATGGCGTGATCAAACTTCTGATGCCATTGTTTTGGAGCTTGCTTTAAGCCATACACTTAACAAGCCTACAAACTTTGCTCTCTTGTCCAGGAGCCATGAAACCATCGGGTTGGTTCATGTATATTTCTTCTTCTAAATCTCCATTTAAAAAAGCCGTTTTCACATCCATTTGGTGAACTTCTAAATTTCTTAATGCGGCAATAGCAAGAATCATCCTAATAGAAGTTATTCGCGTGACAGGCGAATAAGTATCAAAGTAATCTAGACCTTCGCGTTGTCTAAAACCTTTGATCACCAATCTTGCTTTGTACTTATCAATGGTGCCATCAGCTTTCATCTTCTTCTTGAAGATCCATTTATAGGCTAGTGGTTTACAACCAGGAGGTAAATCAACGAGCTCCCAAGTATGATTTTGTAAAATAGACTCTATTTCACTATTAATCGCTTCTTTCCATCGAGGCCCTTCCGAGGAATTTACAGCTTCTTGATAAGAAGTGGGTTCATTTTCTACCATAAAAGAGACAAAATCGGGTCCAAATGATTTCTCGGTTCTCGCCCGTTTGCTTCTTCTAGGTTCAACATCTTCTTCCTCGGGTTGATCTTGTCTCTCATCTTGGAGATCATTATCATCGCGTTGTCTCTTATCTTGGACAACTGCACCATCTATTCTAGATGTGCTTCCATTTTCCTTCTTTAAACAAGGAAATATGTTTTCAAAGAATGACGCATTCCTTGATTCCATAACTGTGTTCTTGTGTATATCTGGATTTTTCGAATCATTTACAATGAAACGATACGCACTACTATTCTTAGCATATCCAATAAATATACAATCCACAGATTTAGGTCCTCGTTTGGGTCTTAGGTGTCGGCACAACTACCTTGGCTAGACACCCCCACACTCGTAAGTACTAGTATGATGGTTTTCTTTCCATCCACAGTTCATATGGGGTTTCCTCTTTATCCTTACGAGGTATCTTGTTTAAAAGATAAGTAGCCATTAGAATGGCTTCCCCCCACATGTCCCGGCTCAAACCAGAACTTAACAACATGGCATTAACCATCTCTTTCAAGGTACGGTTCTTCCTTTCGGCAATACCGTTTTGCTGAGGTGAATAAGGAGCAGTAAACTCATGTCTAATCCCATGTTTCGCACATAGATCAGCAAAAGGAGACACATATTCACCTCTCTATCACTTCGTACAACCTCGATTTTCCTACCAAGTTGATTCTCAACTTCGGTTTTGTATAGAACAAACTTGTCTATAGCTTCATCTTTACTTTTCGATAAGTAAACGTAGCAGTACTTTGTGCAATCATCAAGAAACGTGATGAAGTACTTATTGCCACCTTTTGTGGGTAGTGATTTCAAATCACATATGTCTGTGTGTATCATATCAAGTGGTTCGGTTTTTCGTTCAACCGATTTGAAAGATGATCTTGTAAGTTTGGCTTCGACACAAGTTTCACACTTATAATTTGAATCAATATGAAAATTTGGTATGCCATTAAATTTAATCAAACGATGTACTGAATTAAAACTAACATGTCCAAGACGGCCATGCCACACATTAGAAGACTCAATCAAGTAAGCAGAAGAATTCATTTTATTGATATCATTCTTAACAACTATTACATTGAGCTTAAACATACCATTAAGGGCATACCCCTTACCAACATACATTTTGATTCTTAAAAAGTACAACTTTATCAGACTAAAAAACCAGACGAAAACCAAACTTATTCAAAAGCCATCCGGACACAAGATTCTTGTGAATCTCTGGAACATACAAGACTTTAGTCAACTTGAGCTCTTTCTCGGATGTCATCTTCAAAATAACATCTCCTTCGCCCTTGATATCAGCAGTTGCAGAGTTGCCCATGTACAGCTTCTCTCCATTGTCAACCGCTCTGAAAGAGTGAAACATACTCTTGTCAGCACACACATGACGGGTTTCCCCAGTATCAACCCACCAATCATTATTATTAGAACCTACCAGGTTAACTTCAGAGATCATGGTAACGACATCAGACACCATAGCAATCATGTCCACATTATCATTCACCATATTAGCCTCGCGTGGAGTCACCCGCTTTGGCGCTTTGCAATTAGCAGCACGTTGACCTGGCTTGTCACAGTTGAAGCAATTTCCTTGGAACTTCAGCTTCGCAATTCCAGCCTTAGGAGCAAGGTACTCAGACTTCCCTTTGCTTTTCTTGTCATTCTTCCCTTTTCCAAAGCTCTTGCCTTTAGACTTTGAAGAAGACGAACCATGCTCAACCATATTTGCCTTGGCAGATTCAGGTGTATAAGTGTTTTTCTGAGCCAGCTTGTTGTCCTCTTCAATACGAAGACGAACAACCAAGTCTTCAACAGTCATCTCCTTTCGCTTATGCTTCAAGTAGTTTTTAAATTCTACCCAGCTTGGAGGTAACTTTTCAATGATAGCAGCAACTTGAAAAGTTTCACTCAAAGTCATACCCTCAGCATGAATGTCGTGTAGCAAAACCTGCAGATCTTGAACCTGAGTTATCATACTCTTTGAATCAACCATCTTGTAATCCAAAAAGCGAGCTACCCCGAACTTCTTTGTACCAGCATCCTCAGTTTTGTACTTGCGTTCCAACGACTCCCATAATTCTTTGGCAGTCTTAGTCTTGCAGTACACATTGTACAAAGAGTCCACCAAACCATTCAGAATATAGTTGTGACACAAGAAGTCTGAATGTGTCCATGCTTCAAAAGCTTGCACGGCTTGTTGATTTTCGGGTACACCTTCTTTAGGAGGTTCCACCTGAGGAACAATCTCCTTTAAGAACTTCGCAAGGTTCAAAATAGTGAGATAGAAGAACATCTTCTGCTGCCACCTCTTAAAATTCTGTCCATTGAATTTTTCTGGTTTTTTAGCATGATTAGCAACTGTGTGGGTAACTGGCGCAACAGTTACTTTCACAGTAGTAGTTGCAGGAATTTCAGGAGTGCTAGTAGACATTCTGAAGATCAAACAAGATCAAAACACAAACAGTTAGACAACTGTTATAAATCTCTATATAAGAAATTCAGTCGTTATCTCTATATACTTATAGTAGATCTGCTTCAAAGAAACTCAATCTTGGTTTCAATGAATCAGATGCAATTAAAAATATCAGTTTAACAGAAACACAATCTTGGTTTCAATAAACTGATTAGAACAACTGCTAAAAAAATGTTAACTGTTAATAAAGATCTGTAAATTAAAACTGATTTCCAGTGAAACTCAATCCTGGTTTTGGCAGAAATAGTTTATAAATAAATCTGATAAATTTATTGATCCGATTTTAATAAAATTTTTAATTATGTTAAAAAAAATCTATTTTAAGATTGTAGGAAACGGTGTACACTTTTATTATAAAATCGAATTTACAATAAAATAACAGAAATTAAATTGACAGAATTTAAATGACAGAAAGTAATTAACAGTAATGAAGAAAGCAGTAAAACAAAGACGAGGCACGTGTTTAACACGCTTCTCTTAAAACATATTCGCCGTCTGTTTCCCAGGGTACAACGTCTAAAGCTGTTGTACAGCCGGACTTAACAAACTTGCCTGAAAGATCACGGAAGCCTTGCGTGTTTCTGATCGACGAGCTGCTGGAAAACTGTCTGATAATGGAGTAAGGAAAAAGCTGTGTTTTTCTGATGTGAAAACTGAATGAGAATGGGTTATATTTATACTGTAAACTTTACTTGTTCTCAAAGAAAATATATACCACAGTCAGGAAAATCTGTTATAACTAAAACAGATTTCCTGTCAGTCTTTTTAACACAAAATATTCTGTTTCTGTATCTATTCCTAAAATAGATTTACAGAATTTTCTGGAAAAACAAATCGAATTCGCAGCAAAAAAGATACCGAAATCTGCCCGCACCCAAGCCAGTTTTCGGAGTTGCATTCGTGTCCGCAGGTCGCACGCTCGTGCACCTGTTTAGTAGCTTCGAACCCGTTTTTGGCCTAGAAATCCCACTTTCTGCACCCCCCCCCCCCCCCCCCCCCCCTGCGCGCGCGTAGGCGTGGGAGTAAAAACCCACAAATGAATATTGTAGGGTAGAAACTAGGATTTCCTTATAAACATGTTTTCACTTCATGTTTCAAGCGATGTGGGACAAATATTTTTGCAAATATTGTGTTTCACGTGACTCACTTTGAGACACGATATCTCATTCATATTAACTCCATATTGGACATGCTTTAGCTCGTTGCGAAGCTCTCTTCGAGGAGAACGCAAAGCTAATAAGTACTACGAATATATATAACATATACATATATAAAATTATGTCCAAAGTATTGCAGAACCCATATTTTGCAAAACATTTTCCAAAGATTACTGTAATACGGAGTACTATATATCTTGTTAGCGTCTTATCATTTGGATTTTGTACAAAAAGAGCTATATATCTTGATTATATTCACAATAATTTACAATAGAAGTCTTTTTAGCCTCTCTTTGTATTGAAAATAGCTCTACGGGATCATCTTGTCTTACTATTGCAATGAGGATATTCAAAGAGTGTGTTGATTGTATAGAAGCTGTGGATGTGATTATGTGAACCAAACAGTGATGCCATATCAGTATAAGAATTAACAGGTGACTATTTTTTTTTCCTTGCGACAATTGTTGCTAGAGAAACTTGTTAAATGACAAATTAAAATGACGTCCTACGTGCCAAACTTTGACGCACGTTTCCGTGGCAACATTTCGTCCGGAAAATCAAAATTGACAAAAAAGAAGATTACCAAAATCTTGGGTGTTATCTATCCCGCCCACTTTTCTCCGCCAACATGTGGCACGGGACAATTTTTTGACTATGATGTTTAAACACTGTCAAATAGTTCAATTTTTATTTACCGCAATATTCCTTCAGTTATGCTCAACTTAGTACCGATTAATACCCGATATTGCATGTATCTGTATACTTTGTGTTTTGCAGGTTAAGTTGAGTAAGTAACGGAAAATGAGGGAAAATTGGTGGAAATAGACAAGAAATGGCGCCAAGCACGAATTTTAAGGCACGTACGGCATAGATAATATCTACACTACGTCGTGGGTAACACGTTGATTTGTTTCCATAATTGAAGGACCTACGGCATAGACAGATTTGGTCTCTACGGCGTAGAAGTTATTTTGTCAATAATATTTGCTAGGCGACAAGATCAAGTTATTTAAAGAAAGAAGACTTACGTCGTAGGCTCATGTTCCCTCTGCGTTGTAGATTCCAACATGATCCCAAAGACTTGTCATTTTGAAGACCTACGACGTCCCCTCTATGGCGTATGAAATGAAGTATTAAAAGAAGGAGATATCGTGTTCCCTATGACGTACGGAGTCCAAATATTATAAATAAAGGGCCTCATTCTTTGTATTCGACACACAATTACAAAACCCATAACACAACAGGTTTAAGGTCGATTTTAGGGGCTTGTAAGGTTCTGGTTTCGACCAGGTTCCACCAGTATAGGTAAGATTTTGTATTCAAGCACCAAATGCATAAACCATTATTTTTCAACTCTTTGTAAGGTTTTTATGAATTCATAATTCAATTATGTATATCTTTATCTTAGGTGTTTGTGCTATGAGAAGCTAAACACCCTAGTGTTGGCCTAGTTATGGTATTATTTAAACCGTTGTGATGCTTGCTTAATTTATATTGACTTGCTTAGTATATCCTTATACTTGTTATGCAACCCTTGTTCCATTCGCCTATACTAGATGTATACGAACTGACCGTTGGAAACTTCGGGAAGAGATTTACAAAGTATAAGATTGCAACTATCTAGAGTGTATGGGAGCTTAATGGTCACCACCTCATTTACGCTTCAGTACTTAAGATATGCAAGTATCTTTTGTGGCAGAGCTAGAATAGTATGGTCAAATGGATAGATGTGGTTCAATCACTGTTGACTTCATATACGCTGCTAGTCGCGGAAGCGATAGTAAAAATTTAGATGACATGGGGTAAGGGTTATTGAACAAATAAGCTTACGGATCCCATGTCCACTAAACAATTAAATGGAACACTAAATATCACTAATTTATGTAGTATGCTCATACTTTGAGTTCCTACATGTAATTTATGGGAGTTTGAACCAGATTATATATGTGCATAACATATCTCTTAGACCAGTGCTACCTAGATCACTATCACAACTCAATAATAATAAAGTAGTTAGCCCATAAATTTTATCCTTATTGACTCTATCTGCTATTTACTTTCTAGTATTTACTTTTCTACATTTATAGTTTTTTGTTTTATTACTTTTATTTACTTTCTTGATAATTCCAAACTAAAACCAAATTTACTCTAGCTCATTGGATGACCTCGGATTTATCATTCAAAATAATTTACGCGACATGGTTCTTTTCCGTGCGTTGTAGGTGGATGAGAGTTTTTATAAATCTAAAACTTGATTAATACATATTTGAAATGAAATATCATCAAGCTTTTGGCGCTGCTACCGGGAATTTATATCTTATTTTAGTTTGTACTACTAACTAATTTTGTATAATATCAAGATGCCGTAGGTTGACATTAGTACCTCACTATAGAGTAATATTTGGCCAACATCCGCAATGACCACATACCGGGAGTGGTCAAACTTAAGATTTCTGATGAAATCCCTTTTGAAATTAGAGGGCGTTATTTGAATGTACTGCGAAGGAAGTTGTATTAGATATTGTTGGGCTATTCCATCTTTCAAATATTTCTTGTGACGCAATTATGTTGCGGCTATTCACCATTTCGTAGGAAGGAACAACTAAAGATGGTTGGACATAATTAAGGGTGGGAATCGGGTCGGGTTAATCTGGTTCGAGCTATTGGGGTCGGGTTGAGGGTAAAAACTATTTACCCGAATCCAACCAGAGTTGAACTCGGGTTATGCGGGTTCGGGTCTATTGGGTCGGGTCTACTCGGGTCGATTTTATTCGGGTTTGTGTCAACCCGAGTATGGGTCAAATATAAGTTTACTTTTTTAAATAATTTAAATAAAATTTATTTATAAAAAAAAGTAAAAAAAAACTATTCGCGTCAATCGGGTTGACCCGAACGCGAATTAAGTATAATTTTTTACCCGATTTCGAATTCGAGTTAGTCAGGTTGACCCGATTAACCCGAATTCAAATTTGAACCCGATTAACCCAACCCGAATATACTCAGGTCGAGTCGGGTCGAATTTATTGACACCCTTAGAGGCTAGGGTGTGGTGTAATGCCATAGTCTGCCGTTATGGAAAAAGTGAGCGTCACGTTAGCATTCCACTCCATAACACCAGAAACACCAAAAATCGGCCGAGATTTATGGTGTTATAAAGGTCCCAAATTTTTTATTTTTTTATAATTTTTTAACAAACTAGTATATAAAACTAAATTTTCATTAATTAAAAAGCATTACAAATAAAAAACGTTACAAAAGAAAAATTAAAGCCGAAAAAAAATCGAATAAAAAAAACATTAAAAAGTTCAAATATTTTTTACGGGCCTCTTCCTTCAATTTTTCGATTTTTTTGACGTCTTCTTGAGCCCATCCCGTAGTGTTCATGCCAAAAATCTTCAAAGCCTCGTTACTTTTTTGTAGCTCAAGAAATGCAAGACTTTCTCTCATCTCAAGGTCCACTTTTTCTTGTTTTTCTTACGATCGGTTTGAATTTGTTGTTGCATTATTTTGGAAAATTGGTCTTTTCGTGAGCCAAAAGTGGCTGTTGAGCTTGTTGAACGTTGAGCTTTAGGCTTTCGGGGAGCACCGGATGGTCGGGGAATTTCGTCATCACCAAACATGTCGGGCTCAATGGTGCGACCTCGGTTCCTTCGTGATTGTGTTGACTCGGGATTTTTTCATTTATATTTGTTCCTCAAAAAAAAGCACCGCACTTTTGTGAGGGAATCCTTGTGATTGTTACCTTGTTTATATAAAATTTCCATCCGAGTCAACAAATTTTATTTTTTTCGCCACTAAGAAACTTTGTTGAGTCGTATAGCGAATTAAACTTTTTTACTTCTTAATTCATTGGTGTCCACTTTCTCGTCAAGATAGTTTTGTTACGCTCCTCAAGTTTTAAACCAAGGGCACAACCATAATAAATATCTAGTATTTTATACCAAAACCTGTCTCGGTCTTGATCATCATCGACTTTAGCATTTTTGGAAATCTCGGTGAAGCATTCGACCAGTAGTTCTTCCTCCTCTTGTGTCCAAAACATTCGCTCGGATTTTTTTTGAGCCGCCTCTTCACGAACTTCACAGGGTTTTTTACCCGTAGCTTTTATTCAACATTTTTTAGTCGAAGAGGAATCTTTCACTTGTGTCTCGGGTACTTGGGTTACTTAGGTATCGGGTACTAAAGTTTCTTGAGAAGAATGTTGTGAAATATGTTGTGAGTTTCGGGATTGTTGGAATTGTTAAAAAAGTTGAATTTGTTGGAATTGTTAGGGTGAACAATTAAAAATAGATTGAAGTTAGGAGCTTGATAATTCAAAAGATAACCTTGTGGCATTTGTTGTGACATTAGATTGGTGAATGACGGAATAGGATTGCTACTTGGAGAGTTTGTAGAGGATGGTGTATTCGGATTTGAAGATGATGATGAACCCGCCATTTTATTTTTGAAAAAAGAATTCACCCATTGATTAGGATTCATTTTTATGTGTGGAGATTAAAAATGTGTAAAAGGTATAAAGAAAGTGATTTTTGATTGGGTTATATAGGAAAAAAGATAAATTTTTAGGTTTTTTTTTGAAAAAAAAAGGTCTAAATTGATCTCCAACCGTCATTTTTTTGAAATTTTTTGAAAATAATAGTCACAAGCCGTTAGGATTAAATTTTAAAAAAAAGTAAAAAAAAAACATAACGCGAGGTATAACACGAGCCACGGTGCAGTGCTCGCGTCGTAGGCTCGCGTTATACCCATCATTCTGGGCTGACAAGTACGACGCCAAAGGAAAAAACAGAGCCTACGGTATGGTGGGTGGCGCCATTGTGCTCGCGTTGTGCCATAGCTCAAGCCATATATTATGCGCACTCTCAAAAATGGAGAGCATCTATAGTTTTAGGCAAACGGAGAATGAACTATCATGCTTGGGATAGATACGAAGATTTACTCTATCAATGTCCTACCATGATTTAAATATTCAGAAGATCCACATCTCTTACATACAAAGGACTTGACAACTTCACTCGTCTAACTCTCGATTCTCAAAGACCTATTCCAGGTATATATGAAATCAAAGAATGATCTCAAGGGAATTTAGGATGGGGCAGAGCATTCTAAGAAATGGTATGACGAAACTCTACAAGAGATAATAAACAGTAATGAAAGCATTGTCGTGGTCCTTAAAAAACTAGAGAATATAGGGTGTGATATGAAGAAATTGAAGAAAAATGTTCAAGCTATATAAGAGCCCACTTGGCTAAAGAATGTCCATTAAATGAAGAGGAGGTTTGGTGAATTTTGACAATCATATGAAAGGAGCGATAAAAGCTATCAAAGAGGAAACACTAGCGAAACAGTGGATAGTCGAAGATCAACATTAACTGAGTTGGTAAGCAACTACATTGATTCTTTGAAATAGGGGACTTGCAATATATTTTACTCTTAGTTTAACTTTCATCCGGTCGCCGATGAGGGCTATGAGCTACTTTTGGGGTGCAACCGTGCAACATCAGTTAGATGTTCATTACAGTAGTTGTTTTGGTTACATAGTGTGGCTAAGTTTAAATATGTTCTTGTGTCGGCATCAACAAAGTGATGCTTAGAGGTCATTGATATATTCTAATTAGAGGTGGTAATTTCAACCTATTCACTCAAAAGTGGGTTAATTGGATCAATATCATAACATTATTGGTTGAAATAGGTTGAGCAAAAATAGATTGATGGGTCAAATGGGTCACCCACTTTCTTTGTGCAAAATGAATTTGGGTCAAATGGGTTTGAGAATTGGTCAAATAGGTTTAAGAATAGGTCAGATGGTTCATATTATTAGACCAAAAACCTAATAGTCTAAAAAGTTAGTTTTTACTATTAAATCACTAAAAAAAAATTTCGTCAGTAAATTTACGTTTTTTTTAGAAAATTTATGTATTCGTCTTCGTCAGTAAGTTTACGTATTCGTCAGAAAATTTAAGTTTTCGTCCGTAAATTTACGGTTTCGTCAGTAAATTTACGTTTTCGTCAGAAAATTTACGTTATCGTCAGTAAATTTACGTTTTCGTAAGAAAGTTTACATTTTCGTCAGTAAATTTAAGTTTTCGTCAGTATATTTACGTTTTCGTCAGTAAATTTACGTATTCGTCAGTAGATTTACGTATTCGTCAGAAAATTTAAGTTTTCGTCAGTAAATTTACGTTTTCGTCTTTAAATTTACGTTTTCATCAGAAAAATTACGTTTTCGTCAGAAAAATTACGTTTTCGTCTTTAAATTTACGTTTTCGTCATAAAATTTACGTTTTCGTTAGTAAATTTACATTTTCGTCAGTATATTTACGTTTTCGTCAGTAATTTTACGTTTTTGACAGTATATTTACGTTTTCGTCCCTAAATTTACGTTTTCGTCGGTAAATTTACGTTTTTGTCACAAAATTTATGTTTTCGTCAGAAAATTTACGTTTCCTGTCAGTAAATTTACGTTTTCGTTAGAAAACTTATGTTTTCGTCAGAAAATTTACGTTTTCGTCAGTAAATTTACATTTTCGTCTGTAAATTTACGTTTTCGTTAGTAATTTTATGTTTTCGTCAGTAATTTTCAGTTTTCGTCAGATAATTTACGTTTTCGTCACTAATTTTCCAATTTCGTCGGTATATTTATGTTGTCGGCAGTATGTTACCGTTTTTTACTGTAAATTTACATTTTCGTCAGTATATTTACGTTTTCGTATGTAGATTTACGTTTTCGTCAGAAAATTTATGTTATCGTCAGTAAATTTACGTTTTCGTCAGAAAATTTACGTTTTCGTAAGAAAATTTACGTTTTCGTCAGTAAATTTATGTTTTCGTCTTTAAATTTACGTTTTCATCAGTATATTTACGTTTTCGTCAGTAATTTTAAGTTTTCGTCAGTAAGTTAAAGTTTTCGTCAGAAAACGTAAATCTTATGATGAAAACGTAAATTTTCTGTCGAAAACGTAATTTTACTATCGAAAACGTAAATTTACTGAAGAAAACGTAAATTTACAGACGAAAACGTAAATTTACTGCCGAAAACATAGATTTACAAACGAAAACGTAAACTTTCTGACGAAAACGTAAATTTACTGACGAAAACGTAAATTTACAGACGAAAACGTAAATTTACAGACGAAAACGTAAATTTACTGACGAAACATAAATTTACAGACGAAAACGTAAATTTTCTGACGAAAACGTAAATTTTCTGACGAAAACGTAAATTTTCCGACGAAAACGTAAATTTACAGACGGAAACGTAAATTTCTGACGAAACGTAAATTTTCTGACGAAAACGTAAATTTTCTTACGAAAGCGTAAATTTTCTGACGATAACGTAAAAAACTAACGAAAACGTAAATTTTCTGACAAAAACGTAAAAATACTGATGAAAACTTAAAAAAACTGATGAAAACGTAAACATCGATGAAAAACTTAAAACAACTGACCAAAACGTAAAAATCGAACGAATACGGATAAAAACGTTTGAACATGTTAAATGACAGGAAAAATATTGTAAGTTAGTGGGTTGACCCGACCTAAACTTTTTGACTCATAACTCGTTAGACCAATTATTAAATGATGACCTATTTGATCCATAACTCATTTAACCCACAACCTATTTGACCCATGACCCAAACTCAATCAAACCAACCCATTTGCTACCTCTAATTCTGATATAGCCGAAAGGTCTCTCTAACTTAAATTCCCGTTTAGTTTCTTACATGTAATTACTTGCAGCACAGTACTATATTGGAAACTTGTCTTTTTCATAGTTTCCATGCAGGCCGACATCACCGTGTGACATATGTGGGGTACGTGCGGTTTACTCTTTTGAAACATTATAATATCATACCAACAAACGTTGTTGTCTCTAGTCACAATATGCTTTTCTATTTTTATTTTTTTGCGTTTTTAACTTTTTGTTACTAACTTTGATATACTCAAGTTGAGCATATAATTGAACCATCCAGAATACGAACATATTCTTGGACATTACGTAGTATTTAATCAAGGCTTACTATGTTTTAGGGCATCCACGTTTTTTATAAGTTTATAAATTCGTCGTATCATATAACATTATTAATTTATAAATTTTTTACATCTTGAACCTCTATTCACGATAGATTAAACATTTTAAAATTTATGAATTATTTAGTTTCTAACATGAACTAAATGTACATTAAGTTTAGACCTCTTTAAAATAATAAACTTTTTTATAACATCTAGACATGAAATAATTTCTCACTATTGCAAAAATGATTTAGACCTCTTTATAAAATTTTAGACGTATTTTTGAAACAGTATATTAGATGCTCTTATGTTTTATAGCATAATGTTTTATTTTATTTTCAATGTAATTATAAATAAAATCGTTAGTTTGTTAAAAAATAAAATAATTGTTGAGGGGGTTTTATGAAAAAAAAAAAAGAAAAATAGTGTTGGTTGGTGTTACGATTAGAGGGATTTGTGTTGTTACGATGTTATGCTGATGTAACGCTGATGTGGCTGTGGTTTTTTTGTTGACGTGATGTTGTTTTGATGTAACGGCACCTAGCCCTCTTATTAGTACTTAACCTGGATATTAATCCTAAACGCCTAAATGAACATGGAGTCTTTAAACATTGTGGATAATATGTTCTAAAAAGACCTCGAAAGGAAAATATTGCTAATTATGGACGAAGATGACGAGACACGTGTAATGCGGAACGTAAAGGATCTGTTAAGGCTAGAAAGGAAACAAGTGGTTAGTGGTAGCAACTACTAGAGAGCGGAAAGAGTGTTGAAGTGTCTAGCTGGATGGAGTGGTTCTGGGCGCGTAATAGTCGTGGGACTGGGGTGTTTATACCACAATTAGTGTCCCTGTCAAGCGAAGAAGAAGAAATAATAAACCGAAGATGAATAACAGCCGAGGTAGTAGAACACGTTCATCCTTGGATACTGAATTCATGGTTGTTTGATTAGTACAAGACTAGTTTTTTTATCAAAGACTAGGTTAATTAGTTGATCGTTCATTTTGTGAATTTAGATATGTGACAAAAGATTATGTGAGTCTTAGAGCTTCAAGTGTGGTGATATTACACATCGCTAAATCGATGTGGCTCTCGCTAAACCACGCCACCACACTATGCACCTTCGCCACTCACTTCATTCGTCGTGTAACTGGCAAGGAAAAAGACAAAACGAAAAGTAAATCACACAAATTCGATCGTTACATAATGGTTATATTTTTTTAATAATTTCAAACTTTTTTATCCCCTATTTCTTATATAATACACTAAAAAATATACAATTTTACACACGAACTTCTCAATTAATCTACTTAAATTTTAAAAAAATGTCTCAAAATTCAAATGAATGCTACTATACTCATCCCTTTACACCCATCCTCTACAATATTCTTCTCCTTTTAATCCCTCTACTCCATCGTCATAAGACTCCCGCAGATCGCCCCAACAACATCAGTCTAACTAATCCCAATTTTTCCCCGACCAAAATTACCAATTTGACTATCAAAACTACCAACCACAACTCGGATTTTAAAACTTTTAAAACCTGATAAACAACTCACCATAATTATTTTCATCCCAATCGTCTCAACAACACTACTTTTCATCACAACCCTTTCCTACACAACAACAACCATTTCCTACACAATCACAAGGTCAATTCAAAGTACCACAAGATCGAAAAGACGTACGCAGAGGAAAACGTCCCGTGAAAAAAACCAAATCGAAAAAAACCAGATCGATTAATTTGGACGACAGTGACGATGAGGTCGAGGTCGAGCCATCACGACATATTACCCGATAGTCAAACGATGAAGAAACGTTACTAACGGAAAGTTAGATCGAGGTTTCACAAAATGCTGACATCGGGAATGAACCATCCGAGGAAGCGTTTTTGAACCAAATTGTGCAAGAGTTTAACCGTCGTACCACGAGTGAGCATCGGATGAAGAATATAGTTTCCGGAAAATGGTCACAAATTAACGACGATTGCCAAAAATTGAACGGTATTTAGAAGCATTTGCAACGTAAAAGTGGTGAAAATGAAGGTGGTCATATCGACAACGCAAAGAAAACTTACTCTCGATGTGGCGAGGAGAAAAAGTTTACTTACGTCCATTGTTGAAACAATTTGAAAAACTATCCAAAATGAGACGCGACCGAACCAATTGACTTAGACACTCTTGAAGAACTATTCGGCCTAAATCCACGACCTCGTTTTGCCGGAAAGCCTCGTCCGCAAAAAAAAACACAATCAAAAACTTATGCGAGCACTGATGGAAGTAGCGCATGATCTTTGGCGTTGAAAATCTTTCAAGAAGATTATCACCGAAAATGTCTAGCTACAAAAGTTGCTTACTTGGCGAAGAAAGATAAGGGAGTGGCGATGAGGGAGTGTAAAGAGTTAGAGTTTCTGATGTTGAATCCCGACAAACGCATCGGCGCACAAAGCCGTGTTCATCCGAAAAAAGTAAGAAGACACCTTGAAACGATACCCAAATGCTTAGAACGGGCAAAAAATATTAATGTTATTTCGTTTTCTTTATTTTTGTTCATAATTTTTCTTCCGTGATTATTTTCAGTTAAAGTATTTATTTTTATTGTATTGTAGTTTTTATTTTTATTAAATGAATCTAGTTGTGTAAAAAATAATGGAAAAGTAAATAAATTTGTTAGTGGTGGGCCCAAATAAAGAAGGGGTGTTAGTTATGATCTATGTTTTCAAACCCAGGACGACCTGGCAGGGTTAACCGGTTGACCCGATTCCGGCTGAAAAAACCGGTCATATTGACCCACGTTTCACATTTTTGAAACCCGACTAGACCCGTCGGGTTTGGGGTGACCCGGGTCAACCCGGTTCTTGAGACCCGGCCAGATTTCAATTTCTTCAGGTTTTTATTTAAAAAATATGTGAATTTTACGCATTTGCAACGGAATTTTGTTTTTACAAATTATATTGAATGATAAACAATTTATATATCTTTAGTATACGAAAGTTTTTATGGTTTCTATATATAATTTCTATTAATTATTAAAAATAAGAAAAAAAATTATCTTTTTAAAAATTCGGGTTGACCTGGACCCGATAACTCGATCGGATCAATCTAAAAACCAGGTTTCAAAATATTGATTAAGATAACATGTGTTTTTTAAACTAAAGAATGTTAAATGACATGACATCTAATGAGACCTAAATAAAAATGAAATATCTTTCACCACATGTGGTGCTCTTATATGTGGTTAGAACTTAGAACAATGCATAATTTTGTATAAATTGATGTTAGGCTACCCACAACGCTACTAGGTCGCGACCTAATTTTTTCGGCCGACGACCTAGTACGACCTATTTACCACAACTCGGTGACCTAGTACGACCTAGTTCATTTTTTTATATTTAATAAAAATAACATTTTATATTTAATAAAAATAACATTATATTCTAAAAAAAAATTTTATTCCATACAACACGTATTACACTAAAAAAATAATTACATAAACTAAAAAACATTACGAAACATTAGAAGTAAAGAGGGTATAATGCATTATCTAAAACTAATTCAAAAAATTGTCAAATTAATATATGTTGTGAGGAATTAAACAAAGCTCAATATATTAAAATTTGAATTTTTTTTATAAAATTTATATAATTAAAACACGATTAAAACATGTTAAATTTAGAAAAAAAAAGTTTTTTTTTTATAAAACACACAAACACAACACATGGGGGAGACCGAATATCAAAATAGGTCGTGCCTAAGGTCGTTTTACCCTCGACCTAGTCCGGCGACCGAATCGCCGCAACGCTACGATTCGGTCGTGACCTACTGGCGACCTAATTATTCAGGCTGCGTTGCGGGTAGCCTAAGAATCGTTGATTTACCAGCTAATAGCTAGCTTGATGATTTGACTTTTGATAGCCGCAAATGGCTAGCAATCATATAGAAAGTGGTGGCAACGACAAGTATGAACGTAATTTGCATGTACTGGTTGTCAACCATTAATTCATATATAGCATTGGCACCGCACATTAATATACATAAAATATATATGCTAGACCATTTTGATTTCAGAGAGCTGTTGTTACACCCAAACAATATCATATCAATAAAAAGTATATTTACATGAACGTTAAATAATCAAAACTCTAAAATAAATCAACCTCTTTAATTTTAGGGAAAAAGACGAAAATGGTCAAATCCATTTTCCTTAATTCACTATATGGTCAAGCTAAAAGATTTTGACATATATGGTCATGCATAAATGCTCAACTGCTCAACTCCATTATATTTATGACATGTGTCATATGGCAAATGCTTGACTGGCGGTGCTCAATCATCAAGTGCTCAACCTCTGCAGTACCTTTTCCCTTTTTGGACAAATATTCTTCATTAATATCCGGGCCCAAATTTTTAAATATTACCCCTTCAAAAATATTTAACTTATCAAATTTAACCTAAAACAAAACTAAAACACAACAATTAGTATTCATGTCTTCGAAGTCACTGGAAAATCTTCATTACCAAAGGCTGTGCAATCATCATAGTCAGCATGATCAAAGTATACGTGATAATCATCAGAATCATGATTGAATTTACAACACCCGTCGCAATAATGATACCAGCGCTTTTCGGCTAACATATTTACGAATATACGGATAATCTTCAAGAGAATCATTAAGAAGTTTCAGATTTTTAATCTGTTTTACACACTCTTTTACCATGTCTTCCTTAAGATCAATATACAAGCACAAACGTAAGTCAAAAGTTACAAGATGACAACATCCATCTAGAATCGCCTTTGGACATAATGTTTCCAACGAGTTCAAGGTGCCTTAATGAAAATAACAAATTCAAAATCTTAAACAAACTTGAACAGATATTCTAACGTATGTTTAAGTATTCAAATCATCAAATAATATATTCAATCTTTGTTTATGATGCAAGCAATATTTTAACATCATAAATGGAAATTACAAGTACTGTCAGTAAAAGCATAAGCATTACTAACATTTACGAGATAGCAATCAATAATAAGTTTGAATATCGATTGGAAACAATTTTTTTAATCAAATCATACCATGAATTTGATTACAAATTTTCTCTTATTTTATTTATTCTCAGTTAGTCCCAAGAGCGATTAATATATGATAGGATACAGTTGTTTCTTGTGTGTAAAAAATTTTAACATATACATTAGCGTTGAATACTAAAACATCTACCTAGAATGAATACAAGAACAAAGAAAAATAGATATTAAAGATAAACCTATTCATAGACGTAACACATGTAACGTAGCAGGTAAATTTTTTCCAATTGCTATGGCTATCACATTCTGCGACTCATCATCTTCAATGTAGATTCATTCCCCTGTTTGGGTTTGTGGTTCCCCATGTTTTTTGTTATTTTCCCCCTGTTTGAACCAATCACACAGCCAAACAGCAACAGTGGGTCATCTAAGAGTCAGTCTATAGAGAATCATTTTGAAATTCCTCATTTGTAGATGATTTTATCTAATTTGTTGAGTTTTCCGAAAGTAAGGCACTGGTGTGAATCCTTATAAACTTTTAAAATTCATTCATGTTTTTTTATTGTAGTTCAATGATGCAAAAAATATCAACGGATCTTACAGTTAGGGTTACAGAAACAAATAACCAAGGTTTGACTGGATCTTTGACTTCATCTATTTGATCAAAAGATGTTTTAGGTTGCATATAGATTCAAACTTTATTGATGATAATCATTTATATTAATTTAAACTATGCAGTTCTAAAGGCAGGGAAAGATGCAGTCACAGTAACATGGGACCTTAGCTCGACTTATGCTGGAAGAGATTCAGACTACAAGAACGTTAAGTGATGGTCATAATGCTAAGTTTGACTTTGTGGATGTACATATGTAAGATAGTTCTATTCAGACTACACTATCTTGCAATCGATTAATCTATTTCACTTCAAAATGGGTGGGTGGGTAATATGTAAAAGGGGTCGATCGGATCTGCATACCGAACAATCTTCGTTTAAGTGGTAGTTTTGCTCAAATGAAAATATGTGGTTTCTTCCAGTAATTCAAGCTCATGGTTGATCAGCTCATGGTTGATTTGAACTCGGTGTAAGTAGGATTTATGACCCGGAGTTGAACTCGGTCTTAAGATATATGCATTCTTTCGAGACTGTTATTATGGTCAATGCAACTTTCATAAGATACCATTGTTGGTTGAAGCATATAATAATCGATATGACTGATGGTGGTGCAGACTACTACTTTGAGTGTGTTGGTTTGAAGTCCAAGATACAAGAAGCTTATGCTTCCAATAGACATGTCCGTTTATCCGTATCTCGATACAAAAGTATCATCAGACAAGTTTAATTTGACGCATAGGAGTATGCAACAGCTAGAGCGGCCGCTGGAACGATCATGGTTTAGTTTCTAACCCTCTTTGTAAATTTATTTTCCACTACTTGGTTGAAGCTCAAATTTGATCATTTGGTTCATATGACACGCCTTAAATTTATAGACACTGTCCTCATGGGATACTTCAAGTATCGAGGAGATTGCTTCAACCGGTCCTGGTGTTCGATTTTTGTTGATTTTCCCCCTGTTGCGGATTCGTTCCCCTTGTTTGGGTTTTTGGTTGCCCCGATTTTTTTTATGTTTTTCCCCTGTTTTTGGTTTCTAGTTTATGCTTTAGTTTTCATATATCATTCAGGTTTGGACTTTGGTAGTAATATGCATCCACTTTAAAAAAAGTAAACTTATTGTTTTAGTGGACTATGCATTCAGGTTTGGACTTTGGTAGTAATATGCATCCGGTGAATGTAAATGAAAGATATCTGAAACATTTTCAACACTCCGTATGTTCTGCTGTACTCTACAATTGTATATGGTGCAAATTTGTTACCGTTATTTGAAAAAGATTAAAGGCATATCATATCAACTGTACTGTATGTGTTCAATTATAACCTGAGATATATGAAAACACGTTAAAGGCATATCTTGTGTATCGCTTGTTACATTCAGCGTGTTTGAATAGATTAATTTATCAGTCCTGAACAGGTGGCATCTCGAAGTCAACTTTACCTGCTAATCCAAAAATCTCGCTCCCCATATCTGCACAGAGCACTAAACAGTGTGATACTTGAATCAGAAAGAAGATATTTTCGACAGCACAAACCCTTTGCTTATGAGACATTTCAAGAAAGTCAACAAGCGACTGCTGATAATATTGCATGAGCCGAAAGTGGATTGAGTGAAGGAAATTTGGATAGAAATGATTCAACTAGAGTTTCTGACTCAGGCATCAAGGAACGGTGTGTAGGTATTTGCTGCTCAAGAGAAATGATTACCAATGCTACATTATCTTAATGTTCAATAAATCAATTTAAGGTCACATGCATAAAAAGATGCACTTTTCGGCCTCTGATATAGCTGCTAAATCAGTAACTACAGTGGATGTAAATAAATAACTATGTTTTCAGACTTTTGGTTAACCTGGAGTATAGTAAATGTGATGTATATGCATATATTGTGAATATGATTCGTTCATGATGAACCGTATGTGTTTATTTCAGTTGGGCTTGCTTTATCTTTTATCTCAAAGTCAAAACATCTAACCAGTTTGCGCCGTTGTGGTATATTACAGGAATGGGAGAGACCCAAGCTTGTGAGTAGATAGTTAGATACACAGTAGCATACACTTGCAGGTGTCAAGATATATATATGATATTTACATGTCATTTATGCAGTTTCTGGGACACTGCCATAGGTGATCATTATAAAATAGATACTTAGTCCTTGTATGTATGCATTTCATTGAATTGTTATTTGCAAGATTCCACAATGAGTTTATGAATTTTTACTTGGTCACAATGTAGTGATCAGTAAGTGTTGCATGTTATGTAAAGCTAGTTGGCATCGCTTCTGTAACCCGTGTTTTCTTTTCTGTAACATATATAATATGTTTACTATGCTGGAAGAGATTCAGACTACAAGATAACCATCACAGCAGTTGAAAACTTTTGATGATGCCCCTGAGAACAAAAGCCTTCAAGCAAAGAGGTGATTAATATATTGAAAATATAAGGGGTAAAATGAAAATATATATCGCGGATACCTATAATAAGAAAAAAGGGTACTTTTGCATTTAAAAAAAAGTATTGTTATAAAGTCGAGCATTTAGGGGTTGAGCACTGATGGTTGATCACTTAACATAGGACATGTGTCGCAATTCTGGTGGTGGTGACCAAATGTGTCAAAATATTTTGGCTTGACCATCCATTGGATGTCAAGTGCTCAACTTGACCATTTTGGTCTTTATCCCTTAATTATAACACCAACCAATACCACTTTTTTATTTTTTTTCATAAACCTTTTCAACAATTATTTTCATTCTTTAAACAAACACCCATTTCATCCATAAACTTAACACAAATTGCATTACGAAATAAAAAAAAACATTACGAGAAAAAACACTCCGAAAATAAAAATAAAAATACGGAAATAAACATTAAAAAAAACTATAAAAAAACCACGCCCGGACGACTAGTTTTCATCTTCGTCTTCTTCTTTTTGAGCTTCCTCAACTTCACGCCAATGATGGTTCATGAAGTCTTGTTGTAGACTAGGATGCGTATCTCTGTCACGTAATTCCTTTGCTTAATGACGTTGAGTTCCACATTGATCGACCCACATTGTTTGCATTGACCTTGTCGGATTAGAATAAACATGCTTCTAATCAACAACCGCCATCTCTTAATCTTCAAAAATCATGTTATGCATCATGATACCTGAATACATGATTCTACATAGCGTGTTGACTTCGTAAGCATGACCTATTTGTTGAATAAGTTCCCAACGTCCTTGGAGAACACCGAAAGCACGTTTAAAATCTTTTTGTGCACTTTCTTGACGCTGTTTGAAGTACGTATGCTTTGTATAATTTACAACCGTAAACGACTTGACGAAAGTTTCCCATTACGGGTAAATTTCACCGCCACAAGTAATACCCGTTAAGATACTGATTTCAGTTTACCATATAAGGAACCACTGGAGCTGTCATCTAACAAGTCGTCGAATAACGAAGAATTATCTAAAACATTAATATCGTTATTCACACCTTCTATCCTAAAGAACGCATGCCAAATCCACAAAGCTTGCGGAGCCACGACTTCAAGCATTACGGTAGGATAATTTTTTTTATCACCCCTACCGTATTGACCATGCCAAGAAACTAAATTATTTTTCCATTCCCAATGCATACAATCAATATTTTCGAGCATTTCCAGAAGATCATAGACATTGTTATGCTTTCGATGAATCTTTACAACGTCTTCATATGTTAGCTTTCTTAGGTACTTCGCTATATACAATTCAATGATGCACATATTAGAAATATTTAGAGCATCTCGTGCAGTATGCTCACTCATTTGTAAATATTCATCTAACGCATCAGGTGTGTTACCTTATGCAAATTGATGTATAGCCGTCGTGCACTTCATAAGCGCAGTAATACTCATTCGAACCGTAAAATCGAGTCGAGACGAAAAGAGATGAAAATGTTGCGGATAAGGATCAACAAGGTGGTAAGTTACAATTGCATCGATAATTTTAGTAAAAAGTATACGACTCATACGAAATCTTCTACGAAAATAGTATAAAGTATACCGACAACTATCATCAAAATAATTGGCACGTAGACGGCGTTCGGAATCTTCACGATCACGAAAAATTGGTGTATGGGTCCATCGTAGTTGGTTTGCTTGTTGTACTAGCCATTGATGATAATTGTAAGCTTGTTGTAAAAAGTAAACGTCGGTTTCATCATCGATATCGTGGACGCTTCGACCGGTTTGATTTTGATTCATTTTGTATTTGTATGAATGTGTGTTTTTCTGTGTGAAACTATTAAAATGGATTGTAGTATTTATAATGGTTTGGATCGCGGGTAAAAAAAATTTTTTTTCAAAAAAATAGCCGTTTTTAGTGGTGTCTTGTAACTTTTGTAAAGTTTTTTTTTAAATAAAGAAATATAGCCGTAATAAAGTTACACGGAGGATTTTGCAAAATTTTAAAAATTTGTAGTAAAACAGAGCCGACCGTTGGGGTGGTGAGAGGGGGAATGATTTTTTTTTCAAAATTACTCCCAAAGCACGTTGCACAGCGTTGGATTTCGTCTAACCGAGATATATTAATGCCCAACAACAACAGGCCAATGCCGTTATAGCGTTATTATACCTAATTAGGGTTGCAAACGGACCGGACGAACGCGAACGGAGGTATGTTCATGTTCATTTATTTAATTTTAGCCGAACAAATAAACGAACGTGTTCATGTTCGTTTATGGGAACGTGTAATCGGACAAAAAATTTGTTCATGTTCGTTTATTTAAATTTGAACTTGTTCATGTTCGTTTATTAATATGTTAAACGATCATATATATACATAAACACACATAAACGGACATAAACGATCATGGACCTAAAGTTTTTACTTTAAACGATCCATATGGTTTATAAAATACTTAGTATATAGTGTATATTTTTGTTAGAGATCTTTGAAATACTCAATATTTGATTTATTAACTTATTTTAATTTTTTAAAATGTTAATCGAATGAAAATAATCGAGCATAAACGAACACACTAATTGAACTTAATCGAAACAACATAATCGATCGTTCACGAACACAAATAAACGAACGGGGCAATTGTTCATGTTCGTTCATTTAACACCTTTTATTAATAATTATAATTTACATATTAAGAGAAGGCAAACGGGCAACAAGCTGCGCCGCTAGCCCTTTTTGTATAGCAAAACCAAGTCTATTAAATACAACGTTTGTGGATTTAGGAGTCAAAACATTACTATTCATAACACGTTGTATTCTCGTAGGTAGCTCCACCGCCTCAGGTGCAAGGAAACCAAATGTATCAAACGCGAAAGGAATAAACACATGTTGATTTTCAACACATGCTTTCTCGTGTTTAGTCACTTTGCACGAGGCGGCTTTTATAGCAGCCTGACCCGCTGTAAAATCTCGACTGCCTATAGCCCTACGTGAGGAGAAACACCTGTCAAATCAACGCACGCATGTTTACCTCCAACCCATCCAAAAACCAAAATATCAGCGGGTCTCAGTGTGGATCTTCCATCTGACGGGTCGGTCAAGAAATTCATAGGTGCCTCTTTTTTGGCGGAGATCCCAGCACGCCTACATATGTCGTAAAGAACGTCCCTAACAAAATCATGTCGATACTTGAAGCCCAGAAGTTCTTTACAATGAACCGCATGTTCCCCAAAAGAATCCAAACATGCCTTGCGACAAATAGGGCATATAGCATCAACCGAAAATAATGGAATCATAAGGCGATACTTAATTAAACGGACAAAAAATCTTGTTCGTGTTTGTTCATTTATTAAATAAACGAACATAAGCGAGCTTTTTATCGAACGATTAACGAGCAGTTCACTGAACGTTCAGTTCGTTTACAATATGCTGTAATATCTTTGTCAAAATCTAAAAAAAATAAATAAGGATATTATACTACACGACACGTAGTCAAACTATCAAGATTTGCTTGTGTATATGTAAACACGCAGCCAAATTATTTACGAATCTTTAAATGGTAAAGTCTATATAATGTGCACATATTTGACTTTTAACATGATTTCTAGAATCCACACCATGTGTAATTCTTTATTTTGTATGCTGATGGTTCACTATCTGACTTCTTCGGTGACATTTACATTGAATTAGACTTTAATCCATTTAACTTTGACTCTTTCGCTATTGCTTTCAGACTAATAATGCCACCTAAAAGCATGGACTTAATCTTTACTATATTCAAATTTCAAATTTCGTCCTTATAATTTACACTCACTTGCACGTTTCGTCCTTATTTCAAGAATAAGTACATAAGCCGCATGTGTGATTGACAAATTTTACACATTCCGTTCTTCTTAAAACCAACGTTAAATAGCCTAATGTCAATAGTTACACTTTAAACTTTTTAGCCGATGCGACTTTTGCAACGTCTATCCTCATTACCAGCGACCTCACCGTCACAAGACTCGATCGTTTTTGTGCATATTTTTTATGTGTGCCATCGCGAGACCTATGAACAAGGTTTTATCGTTATTTAGAAGTAGATAACAGCTGTAAGATGTACACTACTGGAGTACAATGAGACATGTCATGTGAATCACCTTAGTTAATTTCATTGTATTCGAACACGAGTACAAAAACCATGAAAGACAGAAAGATGGTTACACTAATATAATCATTCACATAAATACATAATATATGTAACTAAAGTAACTTCATTAATTACATTGAATTAAAATAAAGTTATTTAAGGGTCGACATAAAAGTGATGAATAGAGCATAAATATTGAGAGTTTAGATATAAGACACCGAGATAAGTTAATCCCATTTTCATTTATACCTCTAGTTAGATTGGTCTCTAACCATGATTGAGTTTTGATGCGGTTGAATTTGTGACGGTAATGTTGGATTTTTGGTGAAGGGGGAAGGGCATCGAGTGGGGGAGAGGTGGAGAGGGGTGGTGTAGGCACTGGCTGGAAAGGCTAAAGTGTAACTATTAATGTTATGACATTTAACGTTGGCGATATGTGAAAGATTTTTGAACTACAAAGACGGTTCATGTACTCATTCTGAAATAAGGATTAAAGATGCGAGTTTGTAAAACACAAGGAGAAAATATAAAATTTCCTTTTTCAATATATTTATTACTTTGAACTTAATTTGCCTTTTCATGTTAGTAGTGTCCTTCTTTTCCATTCAGAGATTTCATGTTGTACTTCATTACTTAGATAATTTTCGGACGTATGTGTGAACATCACCTTTTAGAAGTAAATAATTACCTGTTGGAGTTTACTTCGTTCCAACAGGGTGAAGATAATCAATAGCCTAACTATGTACCAATGAATGGTTACCAGATATCTCTTGAAGTCGTGTAATCACTTTCCAAAAAAGATTATTCGACCCTATGCATGGGTTAACACGAATAACTCCTTGGGATAAAACCAAGAGTTAGTTCTTGTTTTAGGCACAAATCAAGAACTCTGTGCGTGTAAGTGTTTCTTGTTTCTGTATTTTTCATCATGCAAATATAATCACTATTTATAGTGATCCTAGTCCTAGAAGGATGTAACTCATAGTCAATGGTATTTAAGAGCATTAATCGGCAAATTAAGCTCATAATTACCTACATGAAAGCATAGTGGTTACATGACCATAAACCTGGTCATCAAGTCAATATTCAACCCTCATTGATTAGTCAAAGAGGTTACAAAGACTTTGTGCATCACCTGGAGCAGCGTCCTAACCAAAAGCAACTTCCTAACCAGGAGTAATTTCCTAACCAGGAGCAACTTCCTAACCAGGAGCACCTTCCTACTGAAGAACTTTCAACCACTATATTGAGTCCAGGGAGGTCATAGACTTAATGGGTGTACACTCCGTACCTCCAAACCCATTTACAAGTATGACTCGATCCCACAATTGCACTAAATTACCAACAATCCTCCCCAATTTAGTACAATTCCTTTTTGCATGAAAATCAACTTTAACAAAACCAGTGCATAAATGAAAATGTCCTGAGGATTGAATTTCCATATTAGTACATCACTTCAAATATTCGAGAATCAGGGTGTTCTTAGAATTGAACCCTTCAACTACTTTGAATACCTGAAGATAAAATACACACAAGTTTTCAAACACTTAAAACGCTCCTGACACCATACAAGCCATGTGTCCATATCCAATTCATAAATGTTGTAAGAGCCAAAGTCCATGCTCCTTGAGGCGGCAAAACCTCAACATTTACATAGGTGGTTCCTCTTTAGTTCATGCTCCTGCTTAAGCACTTTTTCAAAGAAATTAACCATTAAGAAGTTTATAACTTCATCCTCCTTTCAGCAGGTACAAGCACATCCTTGGGATGATATACATGTGCTTCAGTCCCCTGAATGTTCAGCTTTCCACATTGAACTCAGCTCCCAAGTTTCCTCAGGAGGGAGTTGGGTGTCCTAGCATTCAGTGACTAGTTTGGACTTTAAACCCATCCCTTTAGCAGACTTTATAACCAAGTCTCTAGCCAATCCCTTCGTCAAGTGATCAGCTAAGTTTTGTTGAGAGCTCACAAACTCTATTGATATCACCCCATTCATGATTAGCTCACGAATCATGCTATGTCTAACACCTAAGTGTCTAGACTTACCATTGTACATTTGGCTATAAGCCTTAGCCAATGTAGCTGCACTATCACAACGGATAGATATGGGTGCCATAGGTTTGACCCATAATAGAATCTCAAGAAGCAAGTTTCTCAACCATTCAGCCTCTTTACCAGCAGCTGCTAGAGCCACAAATTCAGATTCCATTGTTGAACCAGTAATGCAATTTTGCTTCTTGGATGCCCAAGAAATTGCACCACCCCCAAGAAGGAATACCCAGCCACTTGTGGATGAATTATCCTCAGTATTGCTGATCCAACTTGCATCAGTGTAACCTTCCACCACTAAAGGATATCCAGTATATGACAAATAATAATCCATTGTTCCTTTCAAATACTTTAGTACCCTCTGAATTGCTTGCCAATGTTGAGTACTAGGATTACTAGTGTACCTACTCAGTTTACCAACTACAAAAGCAATATCAGGCCTAGTACTAGTCATGGCATACATCAAACAACCAATCACCCTAGAATACTCAAGCTGGGAGACAGGCTGACCATTTTTAGGCATTAGTTTCTCACTTGTATCCATAGGTGTACTCACTGGAGTACAATCAAAGTGATTGAATTTCTTCAGGACCTTCTCAATATAATGAGACTGAGAAATTACAATACCATCACTTTCATGTTTAATCCTTATGCCAAGGATAACATCAGCCTTCCCCATGTCTTTCATAGAGAACCTTGATGACAAAAACTCTTTGGTTAAATCAACCTGAACTTGGTCAGTACCAAAGATTAACATGTCATCAACATATAGGCAAATGATGACTCCTTTACCAGATTCATCAAATTTGGTATATACACATTTGTCAGCTTGGTTAAGTAAATAATCATTAGACAAAACCACTTCATCAAACTTTTGATGCCATTGCTTAGGTGCTTGTTTGAGTCCATATAAGGACTTAATCAGTTTACACACTTTACCTTCATGACCAGGCATGATGAAACCTTGAGGTTGGTTCATATAAACCTCCACATCTAAATCACCATTCAAGAATGCTGTCTTCATATCCATCTGATGAATAATCAGATTGTGAATGCTTGCCAAGGCAATCAACATTCTTATGGTACTTATGCGTGCTACAGGAGCATAAGTATTAAAGTAGTCTATTCCTGAATTTTGTCTAAAGCCTTGAATGACTAACCTTGCCTTGAACTTTTCAATAAGGGGTAATCCTGTTCCTTTTATTAGGAATCCTATTTAATAAATAGCAAGCTGTTAACATAGCTTCTCTCCAAAACCCTTGACTCAGTCCTGAGTAGGAAAACATGGAGTTAACCATCTCTTTTAGTACTCTATTTCTCCTTTCAGATATACCATTTTGTTGTGGAGTATAGGGAGCAGTTGTCTCATGGATGATTCCAACAGACTCAAAGTACAAAATATCCATGTACTCACCTCCCCTATCAGTCTTAAATCTTTTGATTTGGACTCCTTGTTGTAATTCAACTTCAGTTTTAAATACTTTAAATTTATCTAATGCTTCATCCTTAGTATGTAACAAATGAACATAGCAAAACCTAGAAGCATCATCAATAAATGTTACCAAGTATTTCTTATTCCCTAATGAGGGAGTAACATGCAAATCACATAGGTCACTATGGATTAGCTCCAAAACTGTAGTTTCACGTTTTACATCCTGAAATGGTTTCTTAGTAATTTTGTTTAGCATACAAGTCTGACACTTATCAGTGTCCATGTCAAAAGCTGGAATTAACCCATCCTTAGACATATCTTGCATCCTCTTATAGTGGACATGGCCTAGTCTAGCATGCCATAGTGATGAATCATTCAGTTTAGTGGTAGTCATCAGGACAGAATCAACATTTATACTAAAATCAATATTAAGCCTGAACATTTGATTACTCAAATAGCCAAAACCAATAAACACACCATGTTTCTATAAAACAAATTTATTAGATTCAATCACTTGTTTATAACCACAATTATTCAAAACACTACTAGAAACCAAGTTCTTCCTAATATTAGGAACATGCAAAACATTAAACAAAGAAACAATCTTTCCATAACTAAATTTAAGATCTACACAACCACGTCCATGCACTAGGGCTGTTGACTCATTTCCCATGTGAAGAATAGATCCATCATTCATTGACTCATAAGTCTTGAACCAGCATCTATCTTTACATACATGTACTGTTGCCCCAGAGTCAACCCACCATGCAACATCATCATCCTGCACAAAGTAAGCTTCAGATACATATGTAACATAATAAATCTGGAGAGATTCATTAAACATATTCTGACCTTTTGTGCCTGATCCATTAGCTTGGTTGCCAATGCTAACACCTTTGCAATCCCTTTTGAAGTTTCTAGGTTTCCCACACTTCCAACAAGCCACTGATGACTTCTTGTTAGGATTAGCTTTGGTGTTATCCTGATGCTTACGTTTTCCCTTGTTGTCAATTGTGAGATCCCAGAATCAGGTATGGAACAACTAGGCATCAAGGGGGCGCCACGTCAAGGTACAAGAAACAATGAAATATTATTGTCATAAAGTTGACGTAATAAAAATTTATACATTAAATCATAAAGAATCAGAGTTTTTAAACAAAGGTCCCAGATTTTTATAAGCGGAAATCTATAATTTAATTATTTTTTGTAACTTATAGTTACAAAGAATACATGATAAACTTCTGACAGTTTTTAGATAAACCAAAATTTAAGTACACAAAGAAATTTCCAAGCTGCGATAATATCCTGCGGGCTCCCATCCAAGCAAAGATAAGTATTAATACCTGAGATTAAACATGTAAAATTATCAACATAAAGTTGAGTGATATTCATAGGTTTAGCAGTAAAGATGTGGAACACAAGTATTCATTTGTAAAACAAGTAAATAGAGAAAATGGTTATGATCATTAACCATAGTCCGAAACCAATATTATTGCTGTTTAGTTCATGAACCGAAGCTTAACTCAAAGTAAGTTCCTCTAGGGAGTATTCAGCCTAAATACTCAAGTATAAACAAATGTAAGTGCGTCAAGGTAATCGGGACTGGGATTGTCAATCCCGATGGATCCACCCACAACATTCGCGCTTAGCGCAAAGCATACGGGACAATTAACGGTTCATGATCAAGAGAGGAAACTTAAGGCTATTAACTATAAGCAATAATATCAATGAAAACTGTTGGAAAGCATACAAGTCTGAATAGCATACAAGTTCTGGATAGTATACAGTTTTAAATGGATGTGTTCCACCATGTAAAATCTCACCCCGCATTTAGAAACATTGTTCAAGTAAAAAGGGGCTATGAACTCACCTTAGCTACGAGGTGAATCAATATAGAACTTGAGGGCTGAGTAGTAACAACAAGCAATCAAGAAACTTTAAGTCATCCAAGACCTACGATGACGGGGCGCGAAAACTTATAAGATATAAAAATAACATTTAGAAACACTTTGGTTACTATTAGTACATAAACCATCTTATAACTCGCAAGGCATTACAACCTATTGACTCGAACCAATTTTGACTTAAAAACACTACTTACCCACTGTATGATCATGTTTATAAACATTAACAATGCTCATCAAACCCATAAGTAGCAAATGCTTGTACACTTAGAGTCGAAAATTAACGTTAACAAATTGGCTGCACTAAATTTTCAGAAACATGCTGTAAAGATTGTATCATATCTAGAGTTCTATAATAGATATAAACTCAAACTTTATGGCCCTGGAAAGATAAAATTATTACCTTTTCAAATCTTTAAGAAACACTATCAAAGCTATTACCAATCAACGGGAAATGCAGTTTTAGTGCAGACTACTCAGATTTGACTTTTTCGACAAAATTTGCATAAAACCATTTTGACCATCATTTACATTCCGTAAAAGATTTTAACTTGAAACCAATTGGAAATGTTCACATTTGACCTATGTTACTGTAATAATTCATAAAATACCCACTTTTGCTTTTTATACTTTGGGCCCAAACACAAATTTGGCGCACATGTCGGTATTGACTAGTTTTGATAAAAAGATCATATTTTACTCATCCGGACACTTCCAAAAACCACCCAACTCATCAATTGTACTACACAATCAAGGCTATCCAAAAATCAAGAAAATTGCAGGTCTTATTTGCCAAAAAACTTCATGAATGGCTGTAGCAATCTGCTATCATTCTTAACCTCATTTTTGACTCTAAAATTTACTTCTAACATCACGTAAACACTTGCACACCCTAAGCAATGCTTCTACAAGTACACAAGACATATCATGATCATAATAACACCTTGAAATCAGTAGAATATGGTCTAAATATAAAAACTCCAATTTCATAATCAAGGTATTTAATTAAATAGAAATTAAAGCAATACAATAGTGGCAAGAGTACCTTAGTACAAGTGTGACGGATATGAGAACCGGGCTGTAGATGGCAATGGAAAATACTCCAAGGGATACCCGCGACCTACAAGAGTGATCACGACCCTTAAGTATGTGTTTTATAAAAATATAAAACAATTGTATCAAAATATTTTGTAAAAATGTAATATGTATATAACTTGCACAACCAACCGAGTTTAAGTATGGTCATGACCTTCATGACATACAACCTGTATAAAAATGAATAAAACGATAGTATAAGGTCTCAAATCAAGTAACCCAAGTGATTTGCACCTAAAAACACCAACAATTTATTTAACCGTAGGCGTAAAGTCACATTTTCTGGTATAGCTGTTTTGTAAAGGGCATAGCTCCCAATCCTTAAGTCTAATAACGATGGGATTTTCTCAACTGGAACGGGTATCTCATGAGGTTTCCAGAATGTCCAACCATTCGATCTAAGAGTTTACAGAACTTTCTAAAAGTCTAAAACACTAACAGCCACCCCATAAGCACTTAATGGTCAAACTACACTAGTAAAACTTGGGACAAAATAACCCGTTAACCTATAAGGTTTACGGGCCTGAGATTTCCACCATTGCAAAGCCTCAAGACTCTACTTTCGGCCCATACCAACCACGAGTAAATAGCTAATAACAATTATCGGGAAAATTGCATTGTTTGAAGGTTACGAAATCAGAATTTAGGTTTTCGAACTCGGGTTTACCGTTTTGGTCATAAATTACAAACCGTGATAGCAATCGATGCGAGGTCAGCGGCATTTGTTAGGTTATAATGTATACTAACCCAAATTGTCTTAAAAGGTCAAATATATGGTTCACGACCTGTATCAAATAGCTATACAAGTCTGTTGGGTCAGATTGCGTTCACAACCGTAAATCGGCCATAACTCACTCATCCGGAGAAGTTGATCGCCCATCCAACTCGCTACTAACATGTAAAAGTGTCAATGAATCCATCTAAGCTATAAAAACACAGCCTATAGTGGAAAAATATGTGAGTTTTAGGCTCACAAACCTGATATCCGAATTTTGCTTTTAAAATCTTAATTTGATCATAACTTCCTCATCCGGAGGAGTTGTGTGCCTATCCAACTCGCCACTAATATGTATAAGGCCTTAAGAATCCATTTAGGCTATAAAAAGTGCAGGTAACAATGAAAAATATGGGAGTTTTAGACTAATATACCTGCTGTCCGAATTTGGGCATTATAAAAACTACTCAAAACAACTTCAATCCTACCTATAACAATCAAAATCCTCAACAAATTAACCAAAATTCTTTAAGGCACTTTTAATCATTAACATGCATGGTAAAATCAATACTTGGCCAAAACCAAAAATTATAACAAAGCTTCTAACAAAAAATATCAATGCCTAAACCCTAATAACACAATACAAACCTATTGGAATGATCAAAATCCCAAAACCTCCAATTCTCAAAATTCTTGATTTCATTAAACTCCATTGCAGGAAGGATTTTTAAGTGGGTTTAGGGTTAGAATCAAACAAGGATTAATTTGATGATGTTCAATTGTGTTATAACTGAATTTTTGATGGTGGTGGAGGTGTTTTTGTGGTGTGTTCGTCGACCAGAGAAGAAAGGGAGGGGGAATGATTATTTTTGGTAAAAATATTTCTATGTGTTACAGTCTGTGTTTGGTTTTGGTCTACCAAAACAAAGAAAAGAAAATGATAGGGCTTTTTGACCCATTAAACCATTCCTTAATATAAACATAACCCAATTTAATTTTAGTCTAAGCCCGACTTAATTCTTAAAACGCTAATTCTTCTAACTCGGTGCAAGTTATAATACGAAAATAAAATATTTATAGAAACATAGTATTTAGACTTCATAAAGTCGAAATATATAGCCATCGGTTCTCGTTCCGTCGATTCGGGTAAACATTTTATAAAACGCGCGCGGGTGCTTTTAAATCAACATTTTTGATTTAAACAAATACGAAAAAATAAAATAATTTTTTTTTATAATTCCGAATGAAGTATTATCAATGATCCAGAAAATACTTAAAATATGATTTATTTAAAATTATCAAGATCTCATGATTCATGTATGAAGAATACAAGAAAATGTAACATGTTGTAAAATTCAAGAAACATGAATAAAAGAATATAATAATAAAAAAATACCGAGAAAATACGAGTTCTCACAGTCGACCTCCCTAAAGGAACTCTGGTCCCTCAGAGTTCAACTGGAGACGGAAGAAGATGCGAACAAATGGGGATACCTAGCTTAGAACTGATTCTTCACTTTCACAGGAAATTTCTGCACCGCGACGGGAATCCCAATGAACATTAACAATTGGAATTACGCTTCAGCTTCTTAACTACTTTTGGAATTTATTTCAAACTCGGATTAAAATATTAACCGTTAAGTATGAAGAAATATAAAGGGATGGAGTGAACTCGAGAATTGCTTAAATGGAGAAGGTGCGCTAGAACAAGTTAAGATTGATAATCGACTAGGAATCGCAAATCGTGCAAACTGTAAAACATGACAATCTTAAAACGTAACAATCTATTTACTAGTGAAACAGAGGGGAAATATGAATTACATATAGCCATTTGAAATACAAGTTGTCACCATTATCTGTCTAGGATTTGGTATTACTTTCAAACGCATCATAAGTATTTTCTTGATAAGGATTTCAAAGTAAAAGTAACTCAGTTCAAATAATTATTTAGATCAGCTAAGAGTTTTTGAATGACTGTATGAAATTATTGTTAAAAACTCATGTTTATCGTTAGCATTAGAGAAAATCAAGTTTCCGAATTATTTAGAATCATTGCTAGAAATTATAAATTAATTTGATAATTTCATTAGGTTGAAAGTAAAGCATGATACAATCAAATACTTTAAAGGATAAAACTTGACATCCTTTTAACCAATAGTTATAAATCTACCAAAGAGGATGTATAGATCCGACATTGAACATGAAACGGGTATTTTGGTAATTTAAACATTCGATAAAATATGTAAAACGTTCTTAAAAATTTATAATAATTTTTTTTTAAAATCCAAGAAGGTGTTTACTGCACCAAATGGTAAACATGTGACATATTCTGGTTTTCAAAATGTGACAAGATAGCAAACGAGTACGAAACGAATAATAATCAATAATTAGTATGCAAGCAATAACACGAGGGGATAAAACGTAATTCGTACCAAATTTATTAACGAACATGATTGAATAGATGCATCGATGATAAAGACAATAAGAAACAAATAATTAAGCAAGATTAATTCACGAGTGTGGTTGGCGTCACCAATAATGACTTGTTAAGTTCTCGGTGGTCCATACACGATCGAAAGAGAAAAGCCACACAATAAATTTTTGAATCAAAGAAAAATAATAAGAAGTTACTTGAGAGAAATTCCAGTAAGATGAACAACATTAGCAATGAAAGGCGAAATCAACACATCATTCACGCGAATGAATTACAAGACGATAGAGTGTAACACACATCATGACAAATACACGAAATTATCGTTCACGTTCAGTCATAAATCATTATCCGCGTCCAGAGACATTTCGAAGGTCTACCAAAATAGATAGAGAAGGTTGGTCGATGAAGAGGCACAAAACGTTGACACTTTCAAGTCTGGTATCAATGGTCAGTAATTAGACGAGTGGTAAAGGGAATTATATCATAATAGAAAAATAAGGTAATAAGTAGAACATATATCATTGAATAAAGAAACATGTACTCGCAGACTCGTAATTGTTCAAGAAAAGACAAGGAAATATATGCTTATATCATGAAAGGGTGCTACTCGCATAATATGTAAAAGTTTTCAAAACTTTATTTCATCTAACTTTTTTTTAGAAAGACATGTAAAAAGTTGGTTCTGCTTAAAATATTTAAGGTGACTACTGATTTAGCCTCGCATGGCTCCTTCTAAATTACGCATAGGTGATCAGGCCATGCATAATTTAGGACTAGCAATGCGATGCACAGTTTCGTCAAACCAGTATTACATGTCATATATTTAAAATATATATATGGTACCAAAAATAGAAATCGGAATAATTTATGAAACTTTTCACAAGTAAGTAATTCGCTTGGTATTTAAATCAACACCTTTAATGTTACATGAATTCTTTTATAAGATCAAGGTAATATAATTTGTGAAAATACCTCGTAAAACAATATTACTTGATGTTATAAAGTAACATTCAAGTATTTTATAAAGTCAAAGTAGAACGATTTGTAAAATGATTTGCAAACAATACGAGTTTGAGTTTATATGGCGACATTATAGCAATGTATAAATAGCAAAAGGGTAACACGAGGGTAGTAAAGGGTAATTAATACGAAA
This sequence comes from Glebionis coronaria, assembly GCA_025667525.1. NCBI lineage: Eukaryota > Viridiplantae > Streptophyta > Magnoliopsida > Asterales > Asteraceae > Glebionis > Glebionis coronaria. Next base: position 535,621,568 of record CM046881.1, on the reverse strand, counting down.
TCGATGAAATGGTTACAAGGTGATAAGGTCTAAAAATCTTAGCCGGAATCGTCATGAGACACGTGTCAAAATGATAACGAACGATGTGAAAACAAGAACTTCAAATCTCGACCCAAATCAGTGGTACAATGAGAGAAAAGAAAGATAATATAAAATGACAAATAAGTCATATATAAAAGAAAGGAAAAAGGAATTTCGTATGCGTTCACATCTTAACTAATTGACATAAAAATGTACAACTTTCGACAAAATTATAGCTCACCAACAGTTTATCTAAACATTCGGTTTTAAAAGTTCACGATATATGTATGTATAACTCGTACCCAAAGTTACTATTTTTAAACGTCTTCAAACGTAACTAATGATTGTTATTTGTAAAATATCATCTGTTAAAGTTCTACAAGCTCAAACGAACTTAAAAAAAAAACGCTTAAAAACCATATTTTAAAATTTCTATGAGCTTTGACTTTTTAGTCAACTTTGACTTTTTGGTCTGACCCGATCAATTAACCCATCAAATGACATTTTCAAGACTCGGAGTCTAAAGCAATTTAGTGCAAAACAATGTTTCGAACAATTTTCTAGTTTTACCAAGATCTGAAACCAAACGTAAAATGAGCTAATTGCCCCTGCACGTTCTGCGCAGGTTTGACTATATTATCCTAAAACGCAGGTTTTTATTTTTAAGGTTTGACCCGTTTATACCAGTTTTCGGACTTGGTTACCAACACGTTAAAGGTAAAACGGCATTTTAAACAACTTTTTGTTTTACTCGAGACTTTAAACGGACTAGAAATAGGCGAAAACGTATTCGCATCAGATCTGTCAACAAAATGATATTTTTAGAAAACGCAGACTTTATTAGAAAAAAAAACCCATAAATATTCAGTTTCGACACTAGTTCCTTCGCGGTAGACGTAAAACGACATTTCAGACAACTTTCGTGTTTCGGATGAAAGCCGAAACGGACCAGAAATTTACGATTCTACCCCCTGCAGTTCTGCATCAGCAATAATTTCCATATACGCAGAAAATAAGTTCTTAAATTTTACAAATTTCAAATGAGCGTAATTAATTTTATGTCTAAACGAATGTCTCAACAAGTATAAACATATTTTTAAGTCTGAACTTTATAAAATTTTATTCTCGACACCGTTAAATTACCTGTAGATTTTCTGCAGAAAGTATATTTTTTTTGACACTTTGAAATTTAATCAAACTTCATAACGACCCGGAATTTATGTACACACATGACTTGTGGATCCATAAAGACGAAAGAAAATAGATTATATAATTAAGCATATAAAGAAAAACATAGTATAAATTTGGTTTATGAATACCAACCATAATCTAAGAAATCAAAACGGCGCATGACATCCGTGGCTTCGATTGCAAGATGCAAGGTAGGAAGGTCTCTTGGCGGCGCGATTTTCCAAAACACAAAGCATACCAAGAAAGAAATGGAACATTAAGGAGTCGCACTCCCGGGCGAGGAGGTTAAATAAAAGGAAAGGATACACGTTTATAGAAGTAAAATCGTATTCCAAACAATCGCCACATATTAGAGGATATGAATTACAAGATGACGGTGGCGTTTCCAAGGTGCAAACGAACGTTGTGATTCGAAGTCAAAACGTAGAATGGTCAATGAAATAATACTTAATCGATATTCGAGTGTCGCGTAAAACGATGACGTAAAGGTCAATAAAGGTTACGAAAACCCACGATATTATTCCGCACGGATTTTAAGGAATGCTTTGAGGTGTGTGACTCACACGATGTCCTTTAGTCTTTTTTCGGGGACACACTGAGCTACACAATGGTCTATAGACTAGACATCCAATCACGAATGGTCGGAAAACAATTTGGATATCTAAATTGATATGTTAAAGAGGCTTAATAATGGAACTAATGCACAGGGTAGTAAAATGAAAATCGGAAGTTTCATTGAAAGAAATACTTCTTAATCCCAAACAATGGTATTACAAGAATACGCACAACTTGTAACAGTGAGTCGAGAAAAACAGACGGTTCAAAACGAACGAGTATGTGAGGTCAGTCGTATCACGCATAGACGAAATAACAATAGTACTCAGAAAAGTGAGTATGAAAAGTCGACAACATACGCGCTCCGAATACAAGTATGTAACGTCATAACAATATAAAATTATTGTAACAAGATCAAGTTTACATGAACAAGAATTCAAGAAATACAGTAAGGGCAGATGTAATCATAGAATATCCAATGATAATTCATTGAGCACAAAGGCTTTGAAATGAGATAGTAATTATCTTCATGAGGGTAATGTAATATTTCAAATTGTAATCAAAAGGTGAAATACTACAACGATAGTTAAAAATAAATAATAAGGCTTAGAGAGTTACCCGCGCAGATATCGAACAGCAATGGCAGATTCTGTGTTTGACACTTCAAAACATGAAATATTTGAATTTTTGGTTATAGACTAAGTTTTTAAAAAAAGACTTAGTTCCCTATAACCATCTCTATGATACCAATCTGTGAGACCCCAGAATCAGGTATGGAACAACTAGGCATCAAGGGGGCGCCACGTCAAGGTACAAGAAACAATGAAATATTATTGTCATAAAGTTGACGTAATAAAAATTTATACATTAAATCATAAAGAATCAGAGTTTTTAAACAAAGGTCCCAGATTTTTATAAGCGGAAATCTATAATTTAATTATGTTTTTGTAACTTATAGTTACAAAGAATACATGATAAACTTCTGACAGTTTTTAGATAAACCAAAATTTAAGTACACACAGAAATCTCCAAGCTGCGATAATATCCTGCGGGCTCCCATCCAAGCAAAGATAAGTATTAATACCTGAGATTAAACATGTAAAATTATCAACATAAAGTTGAGTGATATTCATAGGTTTAGCAGTAAAGATGTGGAACACAAGTATTCATTTGTAAAACAAGTAAATAGAGAAAATGGTTATGATCATTAACCATAGTCCGAAACCAATATTATTGCTGTTTAGTTCATGAACCGAAGCTTAACTCAAAGTAAGTTCCTCTAGGGAGTATTCAGCCTAAATACTCAAGTATAAACAAATGTAAGTGCGTCAAGGTAATCGGGACGGGGATTGTCAATCCCGATGGATCCACCCACAACATTCGCGCTTAGCGCAAAGCATACGGGACAATTAACGGTTCATGATCAAGAGAGGAAACTTAAGGCTATTAACTATAAGCAATAATATCAATGAAAACTGTTGGAAAGCATACAAGTCTGAATAGCATACAAGTTCTGGATAGTATACAGTTTTAAATGGATGTGTTCCACCATGTAAAATCTCACCCCGCATTTAGAAACATTGTTCAAGTAAAAAGGGGCTATGAACTCACCTTAGCTACGAGGTGAATCAATATGGAACTTGAGGGCTGAGTAGTAACAACAAGCAATCAAGAAACTTTAAGTCATCCAAGACCTACGATGACGGGGCGCGAAAACTTATAAGATATAAAAATAACATTTAGAAACACTTTGGTTACTATTAGTACATAAACCATCTTATAACTCGCAAGGCATTGCAACCTATTGACTCGAACCAATTTTGACTTAAAAACACTACTTACCCACTGTATGATCATGTTTATAAACATTAACAATGCTCATCAAACCCATAAGTAGCAAATGCTTGTACACTTAGAGTCGAAAATTAACGTTAACAAATTGGCTGCACTAAATTTTCAGAAACATTCTGTAAAGATTGTATCATATCTAGAGTTCTATAATAGATATAAACTCAAACTTTATGGCCCTGGAAAGATAAAATTATTACCTTTTCAAATCTTTAAGAAACACTATCAAAGCTATTACCAATCAACGGGAAATGCAGTTTTAGTGCAGACTACTCAGATTTGACTTTTTCGACAAAATTTGCATAAAACCATTTTGACCATCATTTACATTCCGTAAAAGATTTTAACTTGAAACCAATTGGAAATGTTCACATTTGACCTATGTTACTGTAATAATTCATAAAATACCCACTTTTGCTTTTTATACTTTGGCCCCAAACACAAATTTGGCGCACATGTCGGTATTGACTAGTTTTGATAAAAAGATCATATTTTACTCATCCGGACACTTCCAAAAACCACCCAACTCATCAATTGTACTACACAATCAAGGCTATCCAAAAATCAAGAAAATTACAGGTCTTATTTGCCGAAAAACTTCATGAATGGCTGTAGCAATCTGCTATCATTCTTAACCTCATTTTTGACTCTAAAATTTACTTCTAACATCACGTAAACACTTGCACACCCTAAGCAATGCTTCTACAAGTACACAAGACATATCATGATCATAATAACACCTTGACATCAGTAGAATATGGTCTAAATACAAAAACTCCAATTTCATAATCAAGGTATTTAATTAAATAGAAATTAAAGCAATACAATAGTGGCAAGAGTACCTTAGTACAAGTGTGACGGATATGAGAACCGGGCTGTAGATGGCAATGGGAAATACTCCAAGGGATACCTGCGACCTACAAGAGTGATCACGACCCTTAAGTATGCGTTTTATAAAAATATAAAACAATTGTATCAAAATATTTTGTAAAAATGTAATATGTATATAACTTGCACAACCAACCGAGTTTAAGTATGGTCATGACCTTCATGACATACAACCTGTATAAAAATGAATAAAACGATAGTTTAAGGTCTCAAATCAAGTAACCCAAGTGATTTGCACCTAAAAACACCAACAATTTATTTAACCGTAGGCGTAAAGTCACATTTTCTGGTATAGCTGTTTTGTAAAGGGCATAGCTCCCAATCCTTAAGTCTAATAACGATGGGATTTTCTCAACTGGAACGGGTATCTCATGAGGTTTCCAGAATGTCCAACCATTCGATCTAAGAGTTTACAGAACTTTCTAAAAGTCTAAAACACTAACAGCCACCCCATAAGCACTTAATGGTCAAACTACACTAGTAAAACTTGGGACAAAATAACCCGTTAACCTATAAGGTTTACGGGCCTGAGATTTCCACCATTGGAAAGCCTCAAGACTCTACTTTCGGCCCATACCAACCACGAGTAAATAGCTAATACCAATTGTCGGGAAAATTGCAATGTTTGAAGGTTACGAAATCAGAATTTAGGTTTTCGAACTCGGGTTTACCGTTTTGGTCATAAATTACAAACCGTGATAGCAATTGATGCGAGGTCAGCGGCATTTGTTAGGTTATAATGTATACTAACCCAAATTGTCTTAAAAGGTCAAATATATGGTTCACGACCTGTATCAAATAGCTATACAAGTCTGTTGGGTCAGATTGGGTTCACAACCGTAAATCGGCCATAACTCACTCATCCGGAGGAGTTGATCGCCCATCCAACTCGCTACTAACATGTAAAAGTGTCAATGAATCCATCTAAGCTATAAAAACACAGCCTATAGTGAAAAAATATGTGAGTTTTAGGCTCACAAACCTGATATCCGAATTTTGCTTTTAAAATCTTAATTTGATCATAACTTCCTCATCCGGAGGAGTTGTGTGCCTATCCAACTCGCCACTAATATGTATAAGGCCTAAAGAATCCATTTAGGCTATAAAAAGTGCAGGTAACAATGAAAAATATGGGAGTTTTAGACTAATATACCTGCTGTCCGAATTTGGACATTATAAAAACTACTCAAAACAACTTCAATCCTACCTATAACAATCAAAATCCTCAACAAATTAACCAAAATTCTTTAAGGCACTTTTAATCATTAACATGCATGGTAAAATCAATACTTGGCCAAAACCAAAAATTATAACAAAGCTTCTAACAAAAAATATCAATGCCTAAACCCTAATAACACAATACAAACCTATTGGAATGATCAAAATCCCAAAACCTCCAATTCTCAAAATTCTTGATTTCATTAAACTCCATTGCAGGAAGGATTTTTAAGTGGGTTTAGGGTTAGAATCAAACAAGGATTAATTTGATGATGTTCAATTGTGTTATAACTGAATTTTTGATGGTGGTGGAGGTGTTTTTGTGGTGTGTTCGTCGACCAGAGAAGAAAGGGAGGGGGAATGATTATTTTTGGTAAAAAGATTTCTATGTGTTACGGTCTGTGTTTGGTTTTGGTCTACCAAAACAAAGAAAAGAAAATGATAGGGCTTTTTGACCCATTAAACCATTCCTTAATATAAACATAACCCAATTTAATTTTAGTCTTAGCCCGACTTAATTCTTAAAACGCTAATTCTTCTAACTCGGTGCAAGTTATAATACGAAAATAAAATATTTATAGAAACATAGTATTTAGACTTTATAAAGTTGAAATATATAGCCATCGGTTCTCGTTCCGTCGATTCGGGTAAACATTTTATAAAACGTGCGCGGGTGCTTTTAAATCAACATTTTTGATTTAAACAAATACGAAAAAATAAAATAAATTTTTTTTATAATTCCGAATGAAGTATTATCAATGATCCAGAAAATACTTAAAATATGATTTATTTAAAATTATCAAGATCTCATGATTCATGTATGAAGAATACAAGAAAATGTAACATGTTGTAAAATTCAAGAAACATGAATAAAAGAATATAATAATAAAAAAATACCGGGAAAATACGAGTTCTCACATCAATGTACCTGGTGGAGTTGTTATGCTCCACCATATTGACAACAGATGAACCAGCAACATTGTTGCTCTTTGGCTTATCACTTTCATGCACCCTGAGGGATTCCTCAATGCGCAAATGACTGCCCAACTCAACAAGAGTTAACTCCTCCTTCTTATTTTTCAAGGTGTGCTTGCAATCTTTCCAAGAAGAAGGTAGTTTGTCAATGACACACGAGACCTGAATGGTCTCATCCATGTTCATTTTATGTTGTGTAAATCTGCCAAGTATTCCAAGAAGTTCATTGTATTGTTCCATGAGTGGTCTTGAATCAATCATTTTATAAATTGTGAAATCACTCACAAGGAACTTCTTACTTGATGCATCCTCAGCCATATACTTGGCTTCCAAGGAATCCCATAGTTCTTTAGCAGATTCAACATTTTGGTAAATATCAAATACAGAATCAGACATACCATTGAGAATTATGCCGCGACACACATAATCATCATTCTCCCATTTGCTCCTTTTCCTCAGTTCCTCCAAAGTAGCATCATCACCACCATCAGGAATAGGAGTGGTCAGCACGTACACCACTTTCATGGTGGAAAGAAGAAAGTGCATCTTCTTCTGCCATCTCCTAAAATCAACCCCTTCAAACTTGTCCAGTTTGGAGAAGTTAGCCACCATATGCTTCATTGCCGCCGCCATTGATTATCACTGTATAATCTTCTTTGATTGTTGGGGTTTACTTCATTCCAACAGGGTGAAGATAATCAATAGCCTAACTACGTACCAATGAATGGTTACCGGATATCTCTTGAAGTCGTGTAATCACTTTCCAAAGAAGATTATTCGACCCTATGCCTGGGTTAACACGAATACCTCCTTGGGATAAAACCAAGAGTTAGTTCTTGTTTTAGGCACAAATCAAGAACTCTGTGCGTGTAAGTGTTTCTTGTTTCTGTATTTTTCATCATGCAAATATAATCACTATTTATAGTGATCCTAATCCTAGAAGGTATAACTCATAGTCAATGGTATTTAAGAGCATTAATCGGCCAATTAAGCTCATAATTACCTACATGAAAGCATATTGGTTACATGACCGTAAACCTGGTCATCAATTCAAAATTCAACCCTCATTGATTAGTCAAAGAGGTTACAAAGACTTTGTGCATAACCAGGAGCAGCATCCTAACCAGGAGCAACTTCCTAACCAGGAGCAACTTCCTAACCAGGAGCAACTTCCTAACCAGGAGCACCTTCCTACTGAAGAACTTTCAACCACTATATTGAGTCCAGGGAGGTCAGAGACTTAATGGGTGTACACTCCGTACCTCCAAACCCATTTACAAGTATGACTCGATCCCACCATTACACTAAATTTCCAACATTACCAACTAAACGGGGAGCAGCCGACATGATATTGCCTAGTTCTTGGATCCATTGACTAGATCCAATGTGAATGTTCCATTTGTCATCCTTAGTTGAGCCTCTATTTTGGTAAATTCCCAATTTGCAGGCCATATTCCATCTTTAACAAGTAGGCTAGTTGACACTTCTGACTATTTTCAAACATAAAACACTGTTATTATCAAATTATTTATTTCCTTTGACTCATAGAATCTTCCTATTGATTACTTCTTCAAGTTACACATGTGGAATGTATAATGCATGATCCACTTTTTTAAATATTACGTAGTATTACTAATATGATTGAGTCAGCCCAAGAAGATTTCATTCACTTGCTTAGGTCTATAAATACTTCACAAAACAGCAATCATTTCTAACACAAACAACAACAATCTCTCCCACACAAAAATATGAGCATGGACTACGTTCAATATCGGGCAAGTATGGACACAAAAGACGCTGAAGATACCGCGTTTTATGCTCAACTTACACAGCAGATATTGCATCTTATGGACGACGACGACGAAACATTTGCAAAAGGGACAACGGTAAAGAGTCATCGTCCCGAGTTTGATAGGAGACCGGTTAGTGGGGGTCAGTTGATCTCTAGGAACTACTATGGTTGGTTAGAGGGTTCAAGAAGTGCGGAAGTCGTCCCTAGTTGGATGGAGAACTTGTGGGCCCAAAATGGTGGTGGAACTGGGGTGTTCATACCTCATGTAGTTGCTGCGGCTAAGCCTCGTAGAAGACGACATCGTAGACCAAGAAAGAACAATAATGGAGAAAGAATACATTCATCAAATGTACAAATGATCCATGGGTGATGAAAAGATTAATACTTTATATCTTGTTAGCCTCTGATCATTTGGATTTTGTACAGAAAGAACTATATATCTTTATTATATTCACAATAATATAAGAGAAGTCTTTATAGTCTCTCTTTGTAAAAAAAAAGCTCTACGGGATCATCTCGTCTTACTATATTGAATGAGGAAATTCAAAGAGTGTGTTGATTGTCACTACAACAATTTTGAAGCTTAGGGACGACTTTTTCGTCACTATGTAGGCCATTTTTCGACCCTAAACACCTAGGGACGACTAAGTCGACCTTAGGATTTTGTGCCTAAAAATTCGTCTCTAGAATTCTAGGTACGACCCACCCTTTGAAACTTACGGACGACTTCGTGGGTCCCACTACCCACTACGTTGAATATATTGACTAACCTAGGGACGACTTGCCTTTGCAACTTAGGGTCGACAAAGTCGTCCCTAGGTTTTTAATAAAAATAATATTTTTTAAAGTTTTGATAAAAATTCTTTTTTTATTATTTTTAATAAAATCTTATTTATACAAATTCATAAAAACATTTTCAGAAAAAAAAAAGTTAATTATAATCCTAGGTACGACTTAGTCGTCCCTAGGTTTCAAAATTGTCCAGGTATCAAAACCTAGGGACGACTAAGTCGTCTGGACAATTTTGAAACCTAGGGACGAATAAGTCGTCCCTAGGGTTAAAATCTGGTGGAATTTGGCTAACCTAGGGACGACTACGTCGTCCCTAGGTGTACCTGGGGCTAAAAAAAACTTGCCTGTTTTGCAGTTTCCAGATTTTTTCCGGAACTTTTTCCGGACAAAATTCACAATTCAAAATGACAGAATTCGACAAATACATAATAATAACAAATCATTTAACGTTACAATACCATATTAAGATAAATTATCCAACATCACGATACAATATTCATCAAATACACTTATTCAAACCTAAATCAAATGTTTCACACGCTACAAGTCTCAAACTTTATTAAACATGCATAATAAGAAATAATACTACCACAACCTCTACTCCGCATCCTCGTTAGGTGAATAGTCACCTTCCTCCTCGTCACCCCCTCGTCATCCCCCTCGACATAACCCTCGTCATTCCCCTCGTCATCGCCTGATAAGTCGTCACCACTGTTTTGTACATTCCTATCTCGACCCAACTCGTCAACGGACCGGTAATCGTGCTGATGGGGATTTATGATTACACGAGAACCTCCGGGTATGGATTATGAAGTAGAGCCGATCTCATGAGTCGAGTGGGTGGTGGGACGATAACAATGGTTAAATGTGTTGTTGGTGACGGGAGCAATAGGATAAGTGCCAGTATAGGGAGGTTGGAGTGGTTGGAAATGGTCGGGCAAAGATGGTCGGTATGGGTCGATGGAAGGAGGTTGCAATGGTTGTGCCCAAGGATAGGGGGTTGGACTAAATGAGCCCAATCAGGAGGTAGGGTGGGCATAACAAAGGGTCGGGGCGGGGGTACAAAAGTAGGAGGGTTAATTGGGTGATCAGTATTTGATGAGTTGTAGTTCTGGAAAAACTCACCCAATTGACTCTGATATTTCGCCATATGCTGGTACGACGTCTGAGTATATTGTCGCGCCACATCTTCCTTTAACGCTGCCAAGTAAGCCCGTTGCTGCGCCTCCTGATTCTCTTTCCTCATCAGCTCCATCTGTTGCTCATGTCGTTCCATCATTTCCTGAAATTCACTACGAGAGGGAAAATCTGGTCGAGCTGGAGCACCGCGTCTGCGATAAGTTACAACAACAATTTTTCATTATATACAACAAGACATAAATATGAACAATTGATTTATATTTTGTTTTATTGAGGATATATAACCTGCGAGAAGTGTTATTGGCACCACCCGGTAACTTTCTGCCTTGTCCTGACACATTTTGCTTATTTTGACTTGGCATGGTTTCAGCCACTATTTGTTTATCAGACATGTGCGGGACAACCTTGGCTTTCACTTGGTCACTGAGGGCTTTCATCTTCAGCTGGGAAAGAAAAAAAAAACGGTTTAAAACAAATGAAATTAGTTACTAAGGCATGTAAAGAGTTATATATTACTTACATATCTTTCCTCGTTTTCTTTACTTTTAAACGTGCCATTACTAGAGTGCCCATTCCTCCATGTTTCAACCAGATCCTCGTAGACCCCTTCCTTGACTTTCTGTAAAATATCAAATAAATTAATAACGAGCTATAATAAATAAACAATATAAACGCTTTTAAATAAAATCACAAAAATTATAAAGAGTCTTACGTATTCATTTCTTCCTCGGGCGAATGGTTTTTTGCCTTGAGTGGTCGGTACCGTGTTTTTGGAACGATTAACAGTATTAACCTGACTTCTTGCCACCCTCTTTGGCTCTAACCACCACTCAACCAAGTCAGCCCACTCACCTTCGTCTCTATTGTCCCACACACTCTCCGGCGGTACATGTTCTTGTGCCAGTGCGGGCGTCTCATATTTCGAAAAATAATCTTTCTTGATCCTGTTCTTGTTTTTTCTATACAGCAACCTTAGTTGGAGTTCGAACGCAAGCTTAACCCGAGTCGACACCTCATACACACCACTGCCACACACCACCTCAGTACGATCATTGTACCATGGCTGGAGGTCGAAATATGTCTACATAAAAACATATGAATTTAAATAAACAAACAAATTAAACATAACACACATATCTAAATGTCGATAACAATTACAATATAAGTAAAATAAACAATTTTGACCTCAAGTGTAGGATAAATATGAGCTTTATCAGATTCTAGAACTTCGTGCCATTCGCAGTTCAGGGGAAGTCTCCGGACTAATTCCCCCATAAGATGAGACAACAGGGATGCATAATCGCCTAGAAAATGGAAGGTTTGCAGATCTTTAAATTCAAAGCCAATTGTCAAAGGTTTTTCGTGATTATCTCTGTACGCCTTCCTTAATTTTCCTAGGTTGATCTCAAAGCGTTGATTTGAACCTACAAAATATATGTTATTTACTCGTAAAAATTCAAGTGACGTAAATTATAAATATCAGTGTTATAAAAAAATATAATGATTTCTTACGCTGACACTGGGCCGGTACAGGACGTGTGGGCCGTCTGGGTGGACTTCCACCAGCATCCCCACCGTGTGATCTAGGAGCTACACATGCCATCTGTAAAATAACAAGTTCATATCAGTATACACATTTTATCAGTATACACATTTTAACATATAAAAACATTTTCATTAAAAAACAAAATTACACACAATTTAATTAACCAATTAATACTAATACACAAATGCATATCAATATACACATTTTAACATATAAAAACATTTTCATTAAAATACAAAATCACACATTTAAACAAATAAAAACAACTCATCATCATTTAAGCGTATAACAATTGTTTCATTCAAACTACAACTTAAGCATATAACAATCGTTTACAAATAAAAAATTACACATTAAAGCATATAACAACTGTTTCATTCAAAATACAACTTAATATCAATTGTCATCTTCAGAATCACCGCTAGATAAAACTTCTTGAACATCATTATTAGGGTTCACTTCATCATCATCCGACACTAAATCATCATCATCAATATCACCAATGACGTGTGCAACTACCTCATCTTCAATATTAATAATATCATCATCAACCGGTGGGGCGTCCACTTCCGTTGGTTATTTTAGTTATGTAATACGTGTGATTATTAAAATGACATGTCATGTTATTTGTTTACTTTGTAACAGCCAAAAACAGATGATTATGGATGTAAATATTTTAACTGGAAGGATGATTTTGATCTCGAACTCCGTATAAGATCTTCCCCTGGATCTTCAACACCTCAAGGTTCACATCCAAGTTCTTCTACAGGTCCTTCTCAATCTGCACCTACTGAGTGCTCTAATTGCAAGATCAAAGATCTAAAGATAAAGATGCTAGAGGCAAGACTAGAAATGGAAAGGCATCCTAAAGACCACGCATGTCAATCAGCTGCAATACTTCATGAGCTTTTAAATGAAATGGAAAATCTTAGCTTTGAGTAGTAATCTATTTGTTATTTTAATGTGTTAATTTGTATATTATTATTATGTGTTAATATGTACGTTTAGTTTTAACTAGTTTGTGATGTGTTTTTTTCTTATTTATGAATCTATTATCGCTGTAATATATATGTTTAATTAAGCGCGTGTTTAAGTGTTAAATATATATCTAAAGTTTTTTTAAATACATATAAGTTTTTTTAAATACGTATAAGTTTTTTTAATAAATATAAGTTTTTTTTAATATGTATAAAGTTTTTTTAATATGTATAAAGTTATTTTTAAATATGTATAAATTTTTTTCTAAATATGTATAAAGTTTTTTTTAAATATGTATAAAGTTTTTTTAATATGTATAAAGTTATTTTTAAATATGTATAAAGTTTTTTTAAATATTTATAAAGTTTTTTTAATATGTATAAAGTTATTTTTAATTATAATAAACTTTTTTTAAATAAAATAATTAAATTAATTTTAAATAAATACAAGTGACAAAAAACGGAAAAATAAATTTGCCTTCTCCCTAGGGACGACTTAGTCGTCCCTAGGTTACAAGGGCCCCACCTTTGTTTTAAACTTTTTTAAAAAAATATTTATATTGATTTAAATAATTTTAAATAATTAAAAAAGATAAAAAAACTGCGAAAAATAAATTTTCTTAACCTAGGGACGACTTAGTCGTCCCTAGGTTATGTGGGTCTCACTTTAATTTTAAACTTTAAAAAAAAAAATTATTTATATTAACTTTAAATAATTTTATACAATTAAAAGGGATAAAAGATATATTTTTTCACTTAGGGACGACTTAGTCGTCCCTAGGTTGTGTGGTCCCCACTTTGTCCCTACAGCTATTTTGACTTTATTTTTCTTGTAAAACTGGTGGAGCCTCCTTAATTTAGGGACGACTAAGTCGACCCTAAAAAAGGGCGACCCTAAACTCATCATTGTTGTAATGTGTAAAGAAGCTGTGGATGTGATTATGTGAACCAAACAGTGATGCGATATATATGGAATCAAAATGGAAGATTAAAGTAACTACATATGTAAAGTGCGGAGTGTTGCTTTAAAAGGACTTGGCACTCTATATCATTACAACAAAATGTGACTCAGGTCAATTTTTTCGACCCTAAATGACAAGGTTTTCGACCCTAAATGTTTAGGGTCGACTATGTCGACCCAAAATTGTCGACATCAGCATTTCGACTTTAGAAATCTAGGGCCGACTTCGCCTTTGTAATTTTGAGTCGACAAACGGCCCCCACAACTTTTCAGAATAATCATTTGATCAGGTTAAGGTCGACAAAGGATTTGTAATTTAGGGTCGACATACTCGACCCCAAGTATTTATAAATAATAAACTTTTTAACTAAATAAAAATACTTTTTTGAATTAACTAAAATAAGTAAATAAAAATCTTGGGTCGACTTTCTCGACCCTAAGTATCAAAGCTACAGTCGATCCTAGACTAATTAAAAATCTTTTCTGCTAAAAATATTTTTTAAAATTAAAAAAAAATGTATATAGAAATCTAGGGTCGACTTTGTCGACCCTAAATGTTTGAACAATAACAGTTGACATATTTACTTAGGGTCGATTAAGTCGACCCTAAACATTATAATCTGGAAATATTTGAACATTTATGGTCGACTTAGTCGACCCTAAACCTTATAATCTGGAAACATTTTGAATATTTAGGGTCGACTTAGTCGACCCTAGAAGTGCCTGGGGTAAAAAAAACTAGGAATTTTTACAGTTTACAAATTTTTTCCGGAAAAAATCTACAATTCAAAGTGGCAAATTTCGGCAAATCTACAATACGGTATAATAACAAATCATTAAACGTTACAATACCACAATACAATAAATTATAAAACGTTACGATACAATATTCGTCAAATCCACTTATACATCATAAATAAAATGTTTCACACACGCTACAAGTCTGAAACTTATTACACATAATAAGATATACTACCACTCCAACGTCTACTCTCCCTCATTCGAAAAGTTACGGTTATCCTCATTTTGCTCGTCATCCCCTAATGAGTACTTGCCACTGTTTTGGAGATCCCTATCTCGATCCAATTCGTCAACGTTCTGGAAATCGTTCATATGGGATTCATGATTAAGCGGGAACCTTCGGGTTGAGAATTTGAAGTAGAGCCGATACCATGAGTTGAGCTGAGGACGTGATGATAACAATTGTTAAAGTTATTATTGGTGACAGGAGGCATGGGAAATCTACCGGTATATGGAGGTTAGAGTGGATGGAGATGGCTGCTAAAAGGTGTTTGGGATGAGTCGCTGAAAGGAGGTTAAAATGGTTGATTAAAGGGAAGGGGGGGGGGGGGGTTAGAGTAAGTGAGCCCAATTAGGATCCAGTTGGGGCATAGAACTGGGTTGGGGCGGGGGTACTAGGCTAAAATTAGGAGGGTTAATTGGACGATCAGTACTTGATGAGTTGAAGTTCTGAAAAAAAATCACCCATTGCAGCATGCTGATGCGTCACATTTTGTTACGACTTCTGACCACATTGTTGCGTCGCGTCAGCGTTTAACGCTGCCAAGTAAGCCCGTTGTTGCGCCTCCTCAGTTTGTTGCCTCAACAACTCCGTCTCTTGCGCATGTTGGGCCATGATTTGCTAGAGTTCTTCACGAGTCATAATGTCAGGTCCAGCTGCAGGACCGCGCCTGCGATAAGTTACAACAACAATTTTTCATTATATACAACAAGACTTAAATATTAAAATTGCTTTATATTTTGTTATATTGAGGGTAACCTGTGAGAACTTGAGCCACCACCCGATAACTTCCTGCCCATTTCCCGACATATTTTGTTTATTTTGAGTAGGCATGATTTGTTCTACTATTTTGTTTATCGGTCATGAACGGGATGCTCCTGGATCTAACTTGGTCTTGCAGGGCTTTCATCTTCAGCTGTGAAAGAAAAAAATGGTTTAAAAACAAATAAAAATTAGTTACTAAAGCATGTAAAAGAGTTATATTACTTACATATATATCCTCGTTTATTTTGTGTTTAACTTGCCATTATTTGAGTGCCCCTTCTTCCATGTTTCACGAGGTCCTCGTAGTGCCCTTTGACGATTTCTATAAAACATCAAATAAATTAATAACGAGCTATAATAAATAAACAATATAAACACCTTTAATAAAATCACAAAATTATAAAGAGTCTTACATATTCATTCCTTCCTTGCACAAATGATTTTTTTTAGTCTCACTTCTTGCCACCCTATTTGGATGTGAACCACCATTCAACCAAGTCATCCCAGTCAGCTTGGGTTCTATGGTGCTACACTCTCTCCGACGGCATATTTTGTCTTGCTTGTTCGGGCGTCTCATGAACTGAATAATAATTGGCCTTAATCATGTTTCCTACATTTTCTATACAGTAGCCTTAGTTTAAGTTCCACCCCAAGCTTAACCATCCTCCCCACCGTATACACACTTCCACCATACACCACCTTTTCCTGTTTATTGAACCATGTCGCGAGGTCGAAATAGGTCTACATATAAAAATTGAATTTAAATAAACAAACAATTTAAACATAACACACATATCTAAATGTCGATAAAAATAAGAATAGAAGTAAAATAAATAACTATTACCTCAAGTGTATGATAAATATGCGCTTTAGAAGCGTCTAAAATTTCGTCCTAGTCGCAAGCAAGGGGAAGTGTTCGGACTGTTTCCCCTATAAGATGACTCAACAGGGATGCATAATCGCCTAGAGGATGGAAGGTTTTCAGATCCGCATAATCAAAGCCAACTATGAAAGGTCGGTCATCATTATTTCGATACGCCTTCCTTAATGATGCACTTCTTGTCACAATACGTAGATTTGAACCTATAAAGATAAGTTATTGTGTCTTGAAAATTCAAGTAACATAAATTATAAAGAATCAGTGTTATAAAAAATAATAACGATTTCTTACTTTGGCACTTGGCCGGTACGGGACCTATGGGCCGTCTGGGTGGACTACAACCAGCATCCCCACTGTGTGATCTAGGAGATACACACGTCATCTGTAAAATAAGAAGTACAAGAACACACAATTTAGTTGACCAATTAATACTAATACACAAATTCATATCAATATACACATTTTAACATATAAAAACAATTTCATTAAAATACAAAATTACACATTTAAACAAATAAAAACAATTCATCATCATTTAAGCATATAATAAATGTTTCATTCAAACTACAACTTAAGCATATAACAATTGTTTTATTCAAAATACAACTTAAGCATATAAAAATTGTTACAAATAAAAAAATTACACATTTAAGCATATAACAATTGTTTCATTCAAAATACAACTTAAGATCAATTGTCATCTTCAGACCATCGCTAGATAAAACTTCTTCAACATCATTACTAGGGTTCACTTCATCATCATCCGACACTAAAACATTAACATCGTCATCAAGGAGATGTGCAAGGACCTCATCTTTATTATTAATAAAATCATCATCAACCGGTGGGGCGTCCACTTCTGTCGATTAAGTATATAAACTCAAATCCGTATGCTCCAAACTAATTAAACCAATAGACAGTGTAACATCTGATGAACTGCTACCATGTATAACATCTTGATCGGACTCTACCACATCTTGATGATAAACCTGTTCGACAACCTTCCAATGAAGTGGTCGTCTAACAAGGTCTTCAAGGTGGAATACTTGTGTTGCTTGTGTCACAAAAATGTATGGGTTATTTTCGTGAAATAGCCTATTAGTCAAAATATGATGTATCTCATGCTCAATGTAAGAATGTGTGTTGCGTTTCGTACAATATTTAGGGTTAATGGTGTCAAATCATTTACATCGAAACAACACAACCTTGCGGTTCCTGATATAAGTGAGCTCCAGAATCTCTTTGACTTGACCATAATACATCTCTCCATCAACCTCGGGTGTTGGAACTCCACTGCATTGAGTGGTAAGAAGTATATCGCGTTCATGTGCCACAAACTTCACACCGTTAACTATGCAAGCGGGGTATGTACATGAACTAGTAGGTCCACATGCCAAAGAGAATAACTCAGCACTATAGTCGTCTCTCACTTTTTTTTCACGAGTCTACAAAGAAGAGATACAAAAAGGTTTAAATGAGGAATAACTCCAAGGTAATATATCTAATGTATTTACCTTGTAATTAAACCAAGCATGAAAACTCGTTTCCACGTTATCAGGCGATTCTCTTCAAAGGTTCATGATATTAGAATGAGTCATCGAGAAAGAAGATTTTTCAAAATTATGAAAAAAGGAAGAAACATACACGTTGTAGCCGAGATGTCTACTTCGACTTCAGGACTGTTGTTAAGCACAAACCACGTAACTGCCTATATGTCATCATTAGTCATACGAGTTGGTTTGATTTTACTCGTCAGTATGCATACAGTCTGGAACGCCTGGAATTTATCTGGTTTTTCAGGCAAACCGTCTTCATTTCTAACAAGACGATTAAATCTCGTCTCGACATCCTTAAGGTAACGGGAATAAAAAGTTAATTCCTCTTCTGCAACGTAACCTTCAGCAGTAGAACCTTCAGTCTTTGCTTTATTTCAGACATAGATCTTTATCTTTTTCATGTATCTTTCAAATCGATACATCCACTTGTCGCGAGTAACGGAACCTAGAATAGCCTCATTGGGTACATGTATAACTAAATGAGTCATTTTGTCAAAAAAATCAGGAGGAAAGATTTGCTAAAAATTAACCATCATAATGATCAAATTGTTTTTTAGCTTCTCTCATGTCATGCACAGTCAAACTTCAAGCACAAAGCTGTTTAAAGAATAAGCAAATCTCGATTATAGGTTTTGCAATGTCTTTGGGCAAGTATTGTTGCACTCCATAAAGGAAGTAACCGATACATCATTATATGACAGTCATGTGATTTCGAACCGTTATATTGTCATCATCAGCGGTCACTTTTTTCTTGAAGTTGGATCCAAACCCATCTGGTAGTCTGACTCCTTTGATGAATTTACAAAAACGTTTTCTATTTTCTAGAGTGAAAGAGAACTTTGGATGAGGCTTCATGAACTTCATGTTTTGTTTTTTAACTACAACTCCTTTCGAGCTCCCAATTTTTCCAAGTCTAGCCTTGCCTTTGACGTGTCTTTGGATTTGTCGTTCTATAACAGGGTATTCAGTAAATCCTAAAGAATTTTTTTCGATGTGCATCACATCGTAACAGTGTTTTAGTAGAATAAAGGGCCAATACTCAAGATTCTAAATGATAGAACGCTTACTCCAATTCGATTCAACAGCTCGATTATGATTAGGGTTCTTTTTAGCAATTGTTGGATGTTTCCCCGGTTCATGTTTAAAGACTTTACTAATCTGCAACTGGATATCAAGTTCCGAAAACTTTCTAGGTTTAGGTTTATATTCTGGAGAACCATAGATTTCCTTAACTTTACTCCTTAGTGGATGTTATGTACGTAACCATCTTCTGTAACCAACATAAACGATTTTGTTCTTGACAGCCATCGATGGAGTATCCACGTTACAAGTGGGGCATGCGTGGTAGCCTTGCCCACTCCACCCAGAAAAACTACTTTAAGCTGGAAAATCATTGATGGTCCATAAAACCGCCGCTTTCATTTTGAATGAGTACCCGTAGCAGCGTCTTACGTCCAGACTCCTTTCCATAAATCTTGGAGTTCTTTAATTAAAGGGTGCAAATAAACATCAATGTCGTTTGCAGGTGATTTAGGGCCGGGAATTAACATCGTCAACATTAAAGAATTTTCATTCATAGACATCCACGGTGGTGTGTTGTATGTTGTCAATATAACCGGCCACATGCTGTAATTTTGGCTCATCATGCCAAAAGGATTAAAACCATCAGCAACCAACCCTAATCGAATGTTTCTAGGGTCACCAAAGAACTCAGGTTTCATCATATCAAAATATTTTCACGTTTTACCATCACACGGTTGATTCATCTTACCGTCTTCCTTAGACTGTCCAATCGCATGCCAAGCCATCCACTTTGCTACGTCTTTTGTGTTGAACATACGTTATAGTCTAGGTGTTATCGGAAAGTAATGCACCACCTTGTGGGAAAATAATTTCGTCCCCTTTTTCTTCTTTGGGTCTTTCCATCAACTCGCTTTACAGACTGGACAATTATGCATCGCTAAGTTTTCCAATGATCCCCAAAATAAAAAAAACAATCATTTATACAAGCATGCATCGATTCGTATCCTAACCCGATATTTTTGTATGTCTTTTTTTATTTGGTAGTATCAAGACGGGAAATTGTATCCTATACTAGGGGATCATGCCTTTTGGAGAAGACCTAGAATCTTGTTAAACCCGGTGTAACACCCCATATTGATAAATGGAATGTCACGCGTAATTATGGCGTGTCATCAAAGCATACAAGGATAAATGTCTAAAACATTACATGACCATAGGGTAAACCGGAATCAAACATCGGTTCCCAAACATAAGCCCTGTAGAATATTGATAATCTTATGAATCAATGAAGTGGGTTGAAGATTTCTAGAGAGAGAAACTAGTGAGAGAAAGTATGTGTTTTATTCAAAATGATAAAATGGAAACATGAACAACCAACCCCTTTCCATGGTGGAAAGGGGTATTTATATCCAAGCCACTAATGGGCTTGGGCCGACCCATGACAAGCCCATGGGTCGGTTTCTTACTTAACTTAATAAGCACAACTTTAACTACGAGCTATATAATACAAGGCTTTTTTACCCTATATAAAAATTATTATGTTCGTTGATGTGTGTCTAATCGAATTGATCTTAGTTCCCTATGTGACTCAGTTTTATTTTGGTGAAACAAATATTTTTGGTTGTTTTTAAATGTAAATGTGCAAGACTTAAAAGTAAGTGTCGTTGTAAGTAAAGTGGCGTTAAAGTATTTAGTGCTAGAAAATAAATCTAAGTCTAATTAAAAGAAAGTGTGCAATATTTAAAAACGTGACGGAAAGTAATTTAATTAAAATGACTAAAATTAAAGCGTGACGGAAATTAAGGTTAGACAAGTATAGAAAATGATAACCTAAAAATTAAACAAATCAAAATAAGAGAAAAATACCCTCCAATCGGAATGTATTCCGATTGTACCAATCGGAATGTCAAAACGTGACCAATCGGAATGTCTATAGAACCTGATCGGAATACTGTCACTAACCAATCGGAATATCCAAAAACACCTCCAATCGGAATGTTTAACTACTTACCAATCGGAATATGGGAATTGACTTGGTCGGAATGCTAATCGGAACCCCCAATCGGAATAGCTGTCACCTTACCCAATCGGAATACCAACATGCATCTCAATCGGAATGTGGAAAAGGAACCAATCGGAAAGCTGTCACTCTAACCTGATCGGAATACCCTAACTTGCCCCAATCGGAATACCAAAGTCCACCAATCGGAATATACAAACCCTTTTCAGATCTTACCTAATCGGAATGTAAAACCCTTTTCAGATCATGACCAATCGGAATACGTAGGGAATAACCAAAAATAAGCTAGAAAAATAAGCTATAACCCTAATAAGAACTAGACGAAAAACTTAGCTAAAACCGTGTGAAAATAAGCTATAAAACTGAAAGTTAAAAACTTTTAAGACATGAAAAAGATAAACTTTAAGAAAAACAACTTTTATATAAAAATAACTTTTATAAAAACTATATAAACTTGAAAATAAATCAAATAAGCTATGAAAATAAGAAGTTTAAAACAATCAAAAGCATAAAAATCAAATCTTTAACAAATCAACGAATTAAAAACGTGTAAATCAAAGAAAGGTAGAAGAAGATTAAGATCAACAAGATAAAGTAAAGGTGCAAGAAATTAAAGAAACACTTACTTGAAAATTAAAGGTAATTAAAGGTGCATGACAAGTAATTAAATGTGTAAGTAATTAAATGTGCATAAAATAAAGGTGGAAGAACTAGTTTGTCAATCTAGCCAACCATGGAAGAACTAATTTGTCAAGTTAGTCAACCATGGAAGAACTAATTTGTCAAGTTAGTCAACCATGGAAGAACTAATTTGTCAAGTTAGTCAACAAAATGAAATGAATGAAAATGAGGGTTTATATAGGTGATTAGGGAGTGGTTAGGGGAAGCTTCCTCTCTCCTTCCTTTCTTGTTAATTGCACCATCAAGTCCTTCCTTGTTAATCTTTTTGTTAATCTTGGAATGTGATGACTTTTGGCTCGGGATTTCTTTGGACTCGTCTTTTAATTCTTCGATAAATAAGACTTGAGTTCCTCGGCTTTAAGTAAACTTCCGTCTTTTGACTTTTTCTTCGATAAATCTTCAGAATTGGTCTTGGACTTCCGTTCTTTATCCACTTTTGACTTCTTGACTTCGTCTTTCATCATTTTCTTCAATAAAAGTCCGTAAATGCCCGTGAAGTCCTGTGTTTTCTCCACTTTTCACCTTTTCGTCCTAAAACACAACAAAAACACAAACCACGCACAATTCCGATATAAAAGACATAAAATACACGTTTTGGTCCGGTTTTATTGTAATTAAGTGGTAGAAAAGATGTGTGTAAAGACACATATCAAATCCCCTACACTTGACCATTGCAATGTCCTCATGCAATGCATTAGTTACAAAGCAAGTTTACATTTTTCATCATAATCAATCCACGTTGGCCTTTATTAAAGAGATAGAAAATTATAAAAATGCAAAGCAAAGAAATTAAAAGCATACCTTGGGTTTTGGAAATGTCATGAATAATCATCATCCTCAACTTTTCACTTTCTCCAAACCAAGCTTATAAAACGAGATCATTGTTATTATAAGTTAGTAGACTAACACGAACTCATGTGGGCCAATTATTCACTTAGACTCCCTTATTCCTATGGGTATCTCTTATATTTTATTATTTGTCTTGAATGATCACGAGGATGCATTGTTCGACTTATTTAGATAGTTATTTAGTCTGAAAATAAGGTGCACGATTTAATCAATAGTTAGCTAAAGGACCAAATCTTTTAAAACTGCTTCTCGGGATATCAAAAAGTTCATATCTTGGCATAACTTGGTTCGCGATTTGAGACCTTTCCCGGGCCGATATTTGGCAGTGACTTCATACTTCGAATCTTCGAGAGACGTTCTTGAAATTATGGTCTTCTCTTCATAATAGGAATTTCTTCACTTGAAATTTTTGAGAGATTCTTCATATATGGACCACGACTTCTTCATTTTTCTCCAATCTTTATTTTGGATTTTGATATACAACGATCCGCCTCCTTTATTGACTTGGATCTATTTATCCTCATACCTTGTTAGGGTCTTTTCGGATACACTTCTCCATGACTTTTTGGGAGTTTTTGCTTTTCGTCGTGTGTCTCGATCCTTCATATTGATTTTCGATAAATGATTCCTCACATCACTTTTGGATCTTTAGCAACAAAACATAGCCCTCATGCCTTGTTAGGGCCTTTTCGGACTCGCCAATCTTCGCGCCCCGCTTCATAAGTTATGCCTTGGCTATGAACTCTCGTCATTACCGAGCAACTTTTAAACGATCTGGGGCTAGAAGCTAAGTAACTTTTTAAATCGTACAACCTTACTTATTTGCAGATAATTTATTAAGCAAGCGATGGGAGAATAGGCTCATAATTAACTCACATAAATTCACGAAAGAATACCCGACTTATATTTGGCTCTATCATCTCTCGTTCTCCACAGTTTAAAATCTCAAGGAATGAGACTCGTGGATACTTAGCCTATTAAATCAAAGTTTTGGGTTTTCGAGTCGCCTATAGGATCTTGCAAATTCTTAGACTTTTTCAAGTTTAGAAATCGCATTTTAAAGTTCCCTTGATAAACGACTCTCTAGGATCAATTATAGGAACTTGCGAAAAGTTCTTGTTCTTAACCCGTGAGAGTTAAGACTTTCGCGTTTTATAGCTCCCTATATAAAAGCCTAGCAAAACTTGACTTAAACACGTTAAGGATACTAGCTAGAGTAACTTAGGCAAGTAAACTCGGGTTGAGTCAAAAGATTCACAACGTTTTAAAATTAAAACCACTTATTAAACATTTATTCTAGCAAAGAAAGAAAATAACTATACAAAAGGGAAAAACTAATAGGCCAAAATAGATCAAAAATTTTGAAAAATATGTCGAAAAATTGATTTTCCGGTTTAAATGAGGACAAAAACAAGGAAAAGACCACTTAACTTCGATAGAAGTCCCCCCTACACTTAAGATAAACATTGTCCTTAATGTTTAAGCATGTGGGAGAAAACTCCCCTACACTTAGGACATTGTGCACGTTGTTTAAATCTTGCTAAGGAAAAGACAACTAAAGAGATTCCTATTTTAATATTGAGAAATATATAAAATAGTGAATCGAAAAGAGTTTAGGATAGAACCGGGAATAAGTAGAACACGGAATCACGGGTCGTCAAGAATCATCAAGAGTGGATCATTGAAGCTCGAATCCCTGATTAAGAAGTGAAGAGAGAAAATCAATCCAACGGGTCTCCCCTACACTTATGATAAAGAAAGCAAAAAGATAGATGCCCGGGTTGCCTCCCAAGAAGCGCTGAATTTTTGTTAACCGAGTCATTAGCCTGACTCGACCTTGATTATCAACGGAAGAAGCGTGAAACATATCCACCAGGATCAAAGACATAGTTTTGATCGAGCAAATAACACAAGCTTAAGGCGAACAAGGCAAGCCAAAGAAGAGTAGGCAAGGTTCCCTTAAGCAGTGATGGAGCACAGTAAAAGCAAGGATGAAGTGGTGCAAGCATGTCTTCAATGGTTCCAAAGATTTTTCCTTTTATTTCATCAGGTGGATACTGAGATGGCTTAAATACGTCAATACCGGGGTCGAACACCTTTTGCTTCAGGGGAAAATAGCACTCAGGCTAAACCGAGTGTGAAGAAGATCCGCAAAGAAGCACAACCTCGTCCTCAGAAGTGGGACAAAGAGGTGTCAAATCATAAGTGCAACGGATTTAGGTGTCGACCGGTTTCTTCTCCTTGGACAAAATGCTCTTCAAATCCAAAGTAGGATCAAGACGATAATCTTCAAAGTCCAAAGGAGGTGCATCACTCTCATGAGGGAAGTATGTGTTAAGAAATTCAGAGAAATCTTCCTCGAATGAGTAATCGTCTAAAGTAGGTTCGAGTGATGGCGGAGGATCTTCATCATGGGAAGAATCGCTCGAGAGAGTATCAGCCTCATCAAAATCATCGAATGTGGGCAGCTCGGGATACTCAGAAGTACAATCAAAATCATCTGAATCTGAGCTAGAATCATCATCATAATAAGCATCAAAGACCGGTGACGAATCATAAATGGGTGAAGCGTCCAAAGTAGAGTGAGAATCATCCACATTATCTTCAAAGTGTGGATTATCAGTGGAAGACTTGAATAGAGGATTGTCATAGACGGTAAAGTCATCGAGTACATTTATCATATTCACTGATTCTCGGCCTCCAAAGGATTTGCCTGTAAGCTTCCCCATTTTAAAAACTTGTGCATTATCCCCGACTCTTAAGATTAACTCACCTTCAGCCACATCTACTAAAGCTCGTCCGGTTCTCAAGAATGGCCGACCAAGTATTAAAGGAATACGAGGGTCCATTTCGTAATCAACTACGACAAAATCGACCGGGAAGGTAAATGTGCCAACTTTGATAAACACGTCTTCGGCTATACCAACGGGGTAAGCGAGAGTGCGATTTGCAAGTTCGAGAGTCATCTTTGTTGGAATGAGGTCGGGTAATGATAGTGTTTTCCAAACACTCAAAGGCATAAGATTAATACTAGCCCCGAGATCAGCAAGGGCAGTAAATTCTTCAGTTTTGTTGAACACGCAAGGCAACACAAAACGACCGGGATCTCCAAGTTTTTCCGGAAGTTCTTTGAGAATAACTGCAGAGCAGTTTTCATTTAATCGTGTGTTGGCGAGTTCAATCAGCTTCTCCTTCTTGCTAAGCAATTCCTTGAATGCTTTAACAAATTTGGGCATATGGACAAGTGCTTCAAGAAAGCTAATGTTGAAGTTCATTTGAGAAATCATCTTGATATAGCTAGTCACTTGAGCGTCCTCCTTGTTTAGCATTTTGTTCTTGCCCAAGCGAGAAGGATAAGGGATATTGGGTTTGGGTGGTGAAAGAGCAGGTGTGGTAGGTAACGGTTGAGATGTTGAAGGGTCATTTGTGGAAACTTCATCACGTCGAGGCGGAGACGGTAATGGTGCACTAATACTAGGTGTAGGAGGAGTAAGGATACATGGTGGTGGAGGAGGTGTAGATGATGGTGGTGGAATTTGTGGTCCTACGATGGTGACTCCACTACGAGTAGTAATAGCACTCACATTGGCTCGCGGATTAGTGACGGTGTTTGAAGGTAGAGAACTTGAAGAAGAAGGTTGAGCGGCTGGCAAGAAACTAGCAAGCATATTCTTCAAATCATTGGTTTGACTGCTGAAGGAGGATTGAATGTTATCTCGAAACTCGGATCTTATCTCATTTCCTTGCTTTGTGATATCTCCTTTCAGATTGATAATTTGGCTCTGCAAGTTCTTGATTTGCTCACCTTGGGTTCTCATGATGGCCTCAACATCGGGATTAATGGGTGGGGTTTGTTGGGTGGGCGGGTAATAAGGATTAGAAGCTCTTGGTGGGATTTGGTTGCTTCTAGTGTAGTTGTTGGCGGGGTTTTGGTTTTGAGGAGAAAAACCGGGTGAAAGGTAGTTGTTGGAACGGTAACTCAGCAGATTTCTATCCCCTTGTTGTCTAGCTTGGTAATTTTCCGGTGAATAATTACCATAAGCTGCATACACATTTTCCGGATTTCCTTGTGTCGAAGGACAATCGGTGTATGAGTGAGGACCGCCGCATGTTTCACAAGGATTAACAACTGCTTTAACTTGTTGTTGTTGTTGATTTGAAGCGAGAAGCGTAATACTTTTGCTCATTTCGGCCATCATGCGGGTGAGCTCGGTCATCTCAGGATTTGCTGAGGTTGAGGAAACATTGACTCTCGGGTTGTTCCTTGAAGATGCAGAGGAATCCCAGATCTTGTGGTGAGTAGTCATGTTCTCAATTAACTCTCTACACTCCTCGGGTCTCCTTTTCATGAATGTGCCACCGGCGGCTGCATTGATCGTATCACGATCTCGAAAAGTCAATCCGTTGTAGAAAGTATCAATCAATGTGACGGGAAGCATGTTGTGGTTTGGGCAACGGTCGATCAAGAAATTATATCTCTCCCAAGCATCAAAAAGAGATTCATCGGGATCTTGCATGAAACCGCTGATCTGATTGCGAAGGCTCGTGACCATGGATGGTGGAAAGTAGCGCGACAAAAAGCGTTGAGTCATATCATCCCAAGTGTGAATAGAATTCTTCGGGAGACGATCAAACAATTTCTCGGCGTGATGTAATAGAGTGTGTGGAAAGAGTTGTAGGCGAAGTTCATCCATAGTGGCCCCAGCTTCATGCTTTGGGTGATTGTAATGAACTTGTCGAGGTGTTTGTTGGCATCATCATCAGGCAATCCACGGAATGGGTTTGTTTGTACTTGCTAAATCATGTGGTGCTTCAACGAAAACTCAGGAGCGTTGATTTGCATCGGCGCAATCGGTCCTCCTCGTCCAAACATGGTTGGTTGACAAAGTTCCTCCATGGTCCGAAGATCGGGCTGTGGAAGAGCATTGTTGTTATTATTATTATTATTGAGGTGCGGTGGCATGTTGTTGTTGTTAACACCTGCCATATCTAAATCTTCTTGAGGCTCGGGCTCTTGATAATTAGAAGATCTAGTACGCATACACCTGAAAATGCAAAAGAAAAAGAAACCAAACACAAAGACAATATATATACACAAGAAAGATAAAATCTTTTTGGATTTTTGAAATTTTCAATTTTTATGGATTTTTATCAATTTTTAATTTTTATGATTTTTTGAATTTTTTAGACAAGAAAAATAACGCTCACAAGTGAACGGATCCCAAAAAGCAACGTGTCTCTCACAGAAAACCGTCAATCTTTACGAAAAGATCCGGCAACGGCGCCATTTAATACAAGGCTTTTTTACCCTATATAAAAATTATTATGTTCGTTGATGTGTGTCTAATCGAATTGATCTTAGTTCCCTATTTGACTCAGTTTTATTTTGGTGAAACAAATATTTTTGGTTGTTTTTAAATGTAAATGTGCAAGACTTAAAAGTAAGTGTCGTTGTAAGTAAAGTGGCGTTAAAGTATTTAGTGCTAGAAAATGAATCTAAGTCTAATTAAAAGAAAGTGTGCAATATTTAAAAACGTGACGGAAAGTAATTTAATTAAAATGACTAAAATTAAAGCGTGACGGAAATTAAGGTTAGACAAGTATAGAAAATGATAACCTAAAAATTAAACAAATCAAAATAAGAGAAAAATACCCTCCAATCGGAATGTATTCCGATTGTACCAATCAGAATGTCAAAACGTGTCCAATCGGAATGTCTATAGAACCCGATCGGAATACTGTCACTAACCAATCGGAATATCCAAAAACACCTCCAATCGGAATGTTTAACTACTTACCAATCGGAATATGGGAATTGACTTGGTCGGAATGCTAATCGGAACCCCCAATCGGAATAGCTGTCACCTTACCCAATCGGAATACCAACATGCATCTCAATCGGAATGTGGAAAAGGAACCAATCGGAAAGCTGTCACTCTAACCTGATCGGAATACCCTAACTTGCCCCAATCGGAATACCAAAGTCCACCAATCGGAATATACAAACCCTTTTCAGATCTTACCCAATCGGAATGTAAAACCCTTTTCAGATCATGACCAATCGGAATACGTAGGGAATAACCAAAAATAAGCTAGAAAAATAAGCTATAACCCTAATAAGCACTAGACGAAAAACTTAGCTAAAACCGTGTGAAAATAAGCTATAAAACTGAAAGTTAAAAACTTTTAAGACCCGAAAAAGATAAACTTTAAGAAAAACAACTTTTATATAAAAATAACTTTTATAAAAACTATATAAACTTGAAAATAAATCAAATAAGCTATGAAAATAAGAAGTTTAAAACAATCAAAAGCATAAAAATCAAATCTTTAACAAATCAACGAATTAAAAACGTGTAAATCAAAGAAAGGTAGAAGAAGATTAAGATCAACAAGATAAAGTAAAGGTGCAAGAAATTAAAGAAACACTTACTTGAAAATTAAAGGTAATTAAAGGTGCAAGACAAGTAATTAAATGTGCAAGTAATTAAATGTGCATAAAATAAAGGTGGAAGAACTAGTTTGTCAATCTAGCCAACTATGGAAGAACTAATTTGTCAAGTTAGTCAACCATGGAAGAACTAATTTGTCAAGTTAGTCAACCATGGAAGAACTAATTTGTCAAGTTAGTCAACAAAATGAAATGAATGAAAATGAGGGTTTATATAGGTGATTAGGGAGTGGTTAGGGGAAGCTTCCTCTCTCCTTCCTTTCTTGTTAATTGCACCATCAAGTCCTTCCTTGTTAATCTTTTTGTTAATCTTGGAATGTGATGACTTTTGGCTCGGGATTTCTTTGGACTCGTCTTTTAATTCTTCGATAAATAAGACTTGAGTTCCTCGGCTTTAAGTAAACTTCCGTCTTTTGACTTTTTCTTCGATAAATCTTCAGAATTGGTCTTGGACTTCCGTTCTTTATCCACTTTTGACTTCTTGACTTCGTCTTTCATCCTTTTCTTCAATAAAAGTCCGTAAATGCCCGTGAAGTCCCGTGTTTTCTCCACTTTTCACCTTTTCGTCCTAAAACACAACAAAAACACAAACCACGCATAATTCCGACATAAAAGACATAAAATACACGTTTTGGTCCGGTTTTATTATAATTAAGTGGTAGAAAAGATGTGTGTAAAGACACATATCACTATACAACATTAATAATATTGTGGAGTGACCGATACTTCTAATATACGTTAAAAACGTATTTCTAACAATCTCCCCCTAAGGGAGGTCACTCCACGTTACACAGTTCTAAACCTAGCATACTATACTAAGTCTTCGTTCTTCAGCTCGTAATCTTTTCTTCTTTCTTTTTTGTTGTGAATATGTTGATTTGATCTCTTAGGCTTTTGGCTTGAGAGCATTGTTCTTTTGACCAATCACGTGCGATCTTTGCCTTCTTGTGAATCTTGCCTCCTCGTGACTCCATGTTCCACACACTTATGTCTTTTGTTGAATTCTTGAAAGCTTCAGAGTTTGGTACAGCGGAAGGCTTCATTTGGTACTTTCTTGAATTTTGTTGAACTTTGATGCAGAAAAACATAAGCATGTGGTAACGACTTCAGCTGGTACACCGTAACGCCACCGTCTTCGCAGCAACATGATAAGACACGAATGAAATGGCTTAGAACATTTCATTCTAAATCGGTAGCATTTTACCTCTGGTCGGTGAAGACCGTTGGACGATATTAGATATCGTACCTGTGACGGATAGTTTCAATTAAGTAACTTCCTGACAGGATTTCGCGGGTAAACCCGTTCTCTTTATTCGACGATCACTAAGCTTGACTGCGAACATAAAGAGTGAATCACTTGGATAAATTATCCTTGTGATTGAAGCCGTCAAATCATGAAACCTGGAACAAGTGAATTTCAATTAATATTTTCACCATCGTTGCTTTCCAGTTATCACGAGCTTAATTCATAAAGAATCTTGCACGTCACCTACCAAGTGCTGTTTGATGTTAACACTAGAAGGATTTCCACTCGTCACTGTGAACACTAAAGAGTGTCACTCTGAGTGTTCTGGCAAGATCATAAGATAATGCGTAGAGGCCTGGAACGAGTTTAAGTTCAATTAAGAATTAAACTACTGTTTCTTTCCAGTTTTTCACAAGATTGGTTCTTAAAGAACCGCACGTGTAACCTACCATGAGGTTGTTTGATGTTGGCTCAAGCAGGATTTCCATCTTCATTGTAATACTTACGTATTACTCGGATGTTCTGGCAATATTACAAGAATACTGCGTAGGACTCATAAAAAATCTCTTACTTTTCACGGTGTGTGAGAAAGCAAGGAATAAATGGAAAGTGTCCTAATGAGACTTTTGATGATCTCGTGGCTCTAGACTCGATAGTGCGTTTTGATTTAGTGAGCGATGGCTGGAGAGGAGTGCCACCTTTTCAATATCAGTCTATTCGGAGTGAATAAACCAATAGATAACGTGTTGATCTCCGTGTGATTAAAACAAATACCTTTTGAGAGATATTTGAGTTAGCTGGGAAGGGTTGTGCATTGCATCACTGGGTCCATGATGTCTTTCTTCAATATCAAGAATCATTAATCAATGATCTCAATAGCATATGTATTGACCCGGTTTCTGCCTAAAGTTGTAAGGAGGGCTTCTTTCTTTACACCCTTTATCTTTACAATTCTTTTTCATTCTTCAACCCCTTCAATGCTTACCAATATGTCATAACTAGCACCTTGTTGTGATTGTTCTAGTGCTAGCTTAAGTACTTGGTCGGCATTCAGCTACGTTCACAATCTTTTCTCCACCTTTCCTAGGACTTCTAATTCTGTCTAGGGAATTGTCCTTGGGAAGATTCCATCGGTTCTGATGAATCATTGGACTAAAACCTATTCCTACCACCCTTTTGTCACCACATCCGTCATGAATTAAGCGTGTTTTGGGAAAGTATAGTCACCATGAAAAATCCTTGAAAATCACTTAAGGTACTTGTGATATTGAAATCAAGAGTTTTGTACCTTAAGTGTTTTGTTCATCAAAAAGCTCCCCCTCAACATGTGCTTTACACATATTAAGTTGGATTATCGTTAAGTCTTTTTCATCTTGTAGCCAAGTATCATTTAAGTCTCCTTAATCCCATTTTCTCCCCTTATCCAAAATGTTAACCATTAATATTTGGGATATTGAATGGATTAACCGGTCTTTGGGTAAAAATGAAATCGATGTTTGGCCATAGAACATGTTAATGCTCCCCCTTAAATTAATAAGGGATAGTTGTAGTGCTTTAGTATGATATATTTTTAAAGATTTAGAATCTCGTGAGAAATTCTTGAAAAATTATCATACCTTAACACTACATCAAGCCGTAAAAGCACAATATTCACAAATTTACATATTCACAATTAAAAACCAATATAGAGTAGACCTGAAATGTACGATCCATTAGATGGATCGTTGCAGTAACTTGTGGTGCACTCCATATGGTCTACCACCAACGAACCTTTCGAAGCTCCTCATCAATCTACGTTCCCGGAGCTTTTGATCAATCTTCTTGATCACATATTTCGCCATTTGCCGATAACCCGGATGCCAGTCCTCAGTCATCTATGGTAAAGACCCACCAGAATTAAGATGCTCCAATTTTCCTCTGACGTATATGAGTGTCCCATCACTGTACTTATAAAGTTCACCTACCCTCATAAACTTCATTATCCCACGACTGTTCAAGTAGAAAATCTCGTAACTCGGAACGGTAATGCCGGTATAGGGACATCTAGAGACATGTTGAGGTAGAACTTGATTCATTGGTCGGGTCAGGTTAAGCTTCCTTTGGTAGCTTTCAACTCCCAATTGAAGATCTTCAACTCGTTTCTTGATAACAACGCTTCGTGTGAACATACGAAGTGCTGTATTCAAGGCGATGATTTCTTTACGAGTAAGATGGGTCAGTTGATCACGGGTCATCATAAGCAACATGTCTTCGATATCTTCAAGGCGAATGATAGAAAAATCTCCCTACTGTATTGTGTATTCTCTGTCATCCTCCCTTTTTAGACGAATCTCCGTCACATGATGATAGCCATTTTTGGCTTCAGTTTTCAGCCCCAAAATACTTGAGATGCGAATATCGGATTTGACACGACTTCCTGAATTGGCTAAGCAGCAACCTTTGTACGCCCTTCGGACTCGCTCGTCCCAATGCGATGCACCTATAACAGCATACATATCATAATTACGATTTACCTTTGGGACCCAGAGTCGGTTTACCTTTTCCTCGATCCAGGGTATTGTCCCCCAATTAGCTGCTTTCAACAAGGTCAGGGAGGTTGCGTACTTGGATGACCCCTTCAGAAGATACTCAAGATCATAGGTGACAAAGAAGTCAAGAGCAATTTGATTATCTTGAGAGGGATCAAGTGGAGGTGGAGCTCTTTCTGACTCATGAAGACCTGGCCTTTGAACGGTATTAAGAGCTTTCAGCACCTCATCAGCATAATACTCGTATTACATGCGGCTTAACCTGGTTTTGGCGTGAATTCTCTTATCCTTTAGCGCTCTCTTCACGAAAGACGGAGTGACCGAAGATTTATACTCATGAGCCAGAAATGCACACAAGTCTATCGGACTACGGATACGGAGATATAGAACATCTCTGTCAGCGTCTGTGATTGGATCATATTTAGCAGCTACCGTGATCCAAGCTTGTGGCGGTGCAGTTTCATCAATCTCCAATGTGTCTGCCCAGTCCCGTGTGCTTGACTCGGGAACAGTAGAATGTGGTTCTTGTTGCAGAGGAGTAGAGACATGAACATCTGCTGGTTCTGATTCAGGCATCTCGGCGGTGTCATGAACAGGCGAGTGTTGTGCAAATTCAGGTTCAGTTACTGATTCTGCAATCACAGGAGCAACAAAAGAACTAACAGGATTAGTGGTAACAGGTATGGAAACAGAAACAGATGTACCGGGAATCGATGACGCCGTAGTAGCATTCACATCATGGCGCCACTTGGTTCGTCTTGATTATGTAGAGGTGGACTTTTCCTCTTGGGTAGCATCTTTCTGAGACTTGGTACCAGACTTGGATGGTTTCTTTTTGCTGGCAACCTTGTCCCCTGTTTTAGGCTGATCATGTTTATCACCGTCATCCTCATCATCATCTCCGTTTCTATCCTTATCACTCTTCTCATGTTGATCACCACCATCACCATCATTATCATCATCACCATCATCATCCTCACCATCATCATCATTGTCATCACCATCATCATCATCATCTTCTTCTTCTTCTTCTTCTTCTTCACCATTTCCCTCTTCTTGTTCACTATCTACCTTTTCTTCCTCATCCAAGATGTGATAAGGTACCACACTTCCAAACGTCTTGAACAACCGATCATCCTCCAAAATAGCGTCATTGATTGCTTTGTAAAGTGTCCGCTGAACTTTAGACTTGTTATAGGATCCAACTTCCCTCATGCGAGCTTTGAGGATCTTCTTTAATTCAAAATCCGTCAAGTCATATGCAATTTTATAAGCCGACTTGGAAGGGTTGGACGACTTAATCATCAAGTTATCAGCCGCAAGTTTCCTCATTTCTTCATGCAGTTTTGGCATAAGGGACTCAACAGATTCTTTCACCTTCTTTGAAATAGAAGCTTCAAGTGTTTCTTTCTGCTCCTTATATTTATCTTTAATAGTTTGAAGTCTCGTAAGTCGTGCTTCATACTTATCAGCTTCAGCCTGTTTGACCCGAGCAAGTTCTTCTGCATGAGCTTTACATGTCAATTCCATCTCTGCAGTGAACTTAGCCATCATCTCTTCTTGGGCTTTCTTGGATGCCTCTTCACTTTGTACTCGTCGAAGTAGTTCTTCTCGAAGTTTATTCATCTCTTGTCTTTGACTGTCCG
Source organism: Glebionis coronaria (assembly GCA_025667525.1). Classification (NCBI taxonomy): domain Eukaryota; kingdom Viridiplantae; phylum Streptophyta; class Magnoliopsida; order Asterales; family Asteraceae; genus Glebionis; species Glebionis coronaria. The sequence goes on along the minus strand of CM046881.1, from coordinate 535,586,998 downwards.
TGTGTTTATCCAATAATACTGCCATTACAAAAGCAGCCATTGAAGATGATGCAGAGCTACTCTGAGTTGGTTGAAGAGGCTCGGTTGTGACTATAGTACTGAGGATGGAAGTTATTGGAGGTGGAAGGAATGGTGTTGGCACCGGTCGGGTTGGTAATGGCTGGATTGGTGGAGGTTGAGTTACTAGAGGCTGGGTAGGTACCATGATTGTAGGAGCACTGGACTTATTTTCAACACTTGCTGAAACAGCAATGGATGTCTCCTTCGAAGTAGAGTACCGTTCGGGTGATCCAAACTCATCAATATCTTCTGGCTCCTCGTACTCTTCTTCAACGTCCATTTGAGCACCCGAACCACTACCGCCCGTGTCTCTCCTACTCTTTTCAATAGCCATTTTCATTAATTTTTTCTCAGTCTTGTCAAGAGTAGGATCGTCATCAATATCTTCTTCATCGCGAAGAACAAACTTGTCAGCCGTGCTCTTACCCTTCTTAGCTACGGTCTTTGTATTTTTGGCTTTGGGTTCAGGTAAAGCTGTTTGCTTGTGTTTACCTTTGCTCTTAACCGTGTTAGATGAGTCTTCTCCTGCTTGAATGCTTGCTCGTTGATTCTCGATTTCTTGTAGCAAGTTCTTGTAATCAGCAGATGCGATAATCTCATCGGTCAGGAGATGACTGGGAATGGGACCAGGGATACCAATATTGGAGTGAGTTTCTTGCCTTAAGTCAACCAAATCATCAGCATCCATTGTGTGGTGACGGCTACCTGCACGCTTATCAATAGATGCATCATTTTTCATAAAGTAATGTATGATTAGCTTGATGAACCTAGGGTACTGGTAACCTTTAGTCTTACCCTTCGTGTTTGTGAAGAGTTGAAAAATAAACTCTTCCCACAGCAATGATGCATAATCAATACCCATACCTTTGAACATACCATAGAACATCTTGATGATTGGCGGACGCACAACATCATACCCAGTTGTTTTGGGTGTGAGACATCGGCTGAGAATACCAAAGATTGCTCTCCAAGGTTGACCCACTTTGGCTGTGGTAAACTCGGACACTATTCGTATGTCTGCACATCCAATGTCAGTGAACATCTCCATGAGCTGGTCCTTGGTAGGGTTCGCTGAGTATGATAATCCTTTGGGTGCCTCCCGAAAACCAAAGATCTTACGAAAGTCTGACACGGTGAGAGTTTGTTGCTTGTTATCCAGGAAGAATGTGATCTTATTTGACGTCTTCTCTTTGGTTGCCCAGAATTCGTACATGTAGTCGAAAGGTACCGAAGCACTTCTCCTTAGCGCATTCTTGAGGTGAGAATTGTCAAGAATGGCTGAACCTACCTTGAATCCATTGTGAGTGGAATGAGAGACCTCCTTCAACCGGTAGTTGTTTGGAATGAACTTAAGGGTTTTGGCCTCGGCAATGGCTGCTGCTCTAGAGTCTTATATTTGTTGCACGGTTGGGTTAGTCATTGTTTCTGCTTAAGAATAAAACACAAAAGTTGATACATACAGATATGAATATCATGATGAATTTATACCTAAGCATTATACAAATGACATAATCCCTTAGACTTTTAAAAACACTCAAACATCCTTCATTCAGAATAAACATTTAATTCAGAATAAACCTCTATCCGGAATAAACAAGTCTATCCGAAATAAACAAGTCTATCCGGAATAAACAAGTCTATCCGGAATAAACATGTCTATCCGGAATAAACAAGTCTATCCGGAATAAACATGTCTACGCGGAATAAACATGTCTATGCGGAATAAACATGTCTATGCGGAATAAAACGTCTACCCGGAATAATCATTCTATGCGGAATAATCAACCTATGCGGAATAAACATCTACTCGGAATAATTAGTCTATGCGGAATAAACGTCTACTCGGAATAATTATCCTATGGGAATAAACGTCTACTCAGAATAATTAGCCTATGCGGAATAATCAACCTATGCGGAATAAACGTCTACTCGGAATAATTAGCCTATGCGGAATAAACGTCTACTCGGAATAATTATTCTATGCGGAATAAACAGCCTATGTGGAATAAACGTCTACTCGGAATAATTAGACTATGCGGAATAAACGTCTACTCGGAATAATTATTCTATGCGGAATAATCAGCCTATGCGGAATAAACGTCTACCCGGAATAATTCTTCTATGCGGAATAAACAGCCTATGCGGAATAAAAGTCTACTCGGAATAATTGTTCTATGCGGAATAAAACGTATATTCAGAAAACTCTTAGAAGCAATACGTTTACCCGGAATAACCTAATCACCCCTTTTGATCGTTTAATCAATGCTTAGATGTTTGTTTTAAGCATTCTATAGGCCACCAATCTTATTCATGTCCAATTCCGCGTGAAACCCAGGCAAACCCCCAAATCAATTACCCCTAATTAAGCAGAAACCCTAATTTGATTTAACCTAATTAAAATGAGTTAATTAATTTGATTTAAGGGAATAATTACACGAATTAATTGATGATTGTACCTTAGGAATGAATGAGATGGATTATCTTGAGTAAAAACAGTGATGTTTGAGAGTTTAAGGTGTGTGATAATGGCGGTCAAGAGAAAACACAGAAAAGAGAGAAGATAAATGAAAGAAACGGGGAGGAGGGAATTGACCTAGGTCAAACTTTTCACAAGTTTGAAACTTTATCACTTTTGCCCCATGTCTTTTCTTTCTTTTACTTTTTAATCCTTGTCTTTTCATTTTTCTTTTCTTGTCTCCCTAACCATCGTTAAACTTAGCCAACTTAACCTATCTTAGCTAAACTATTCACGACACTCTCACAAACAAATACAAAACGAATGTCAAGGCAATTCCAGTCATTAACCATTGAGCTAATTAATTTTCCTCGAAAACTTGTGAAGACCTTTTTGATGACGAAGACGATTTAACATTTCTCCCCTTAAACGATGACCTGTTTTCTATTTAAAGAGCTGTAGTCATTGTTTAACGAGGCACATGATGATGAAAACATTTGTCAATTGATGTTTTGAAAAGATTGATTCGTGGTGGCAATAAGATTTCTCTTATTTAGACAAATTAATGCACTAAGACGTACACTAACTCGTGTTAGACCAAGTTATAAAGTAAACTTGATCCCTTTGCATGATATGGCTTGTAAATCATGCCCGAGAAAATTAATTCCCGTTGTGAGCCAACGTTTTCCAAGGAAATACGTGACTTTAATACGAAAAGCGGGTTGCAGTCAGAAATAACTACAAGCCATAATGGGCATGTTTTAAAAATATACAACTTTTATACGGACTCTATTTATGGCGCCGTGTCAATATTGATCGACATTTATAAGGCCGTAAATATTACCGTACTAAAAGACATGCCCGATTTGAAAAACGAAAAAAATATTTTTGGATTTTCTTGATTTTATAATTTTTATGGTTTTTCTAGGTTTTTTATTTTTTATGGTTTTTCTTGGTTTTATATTTTTGTATTTTTCTTTTTGTGGTTTATATATTTACGATAATATACATGATCACGAACAAAGGATACGCATGAATAGTTTACCACCACTATTCAGCTGATTCTTCTGCCAATTCTTTGAGAGTCGCTGGAGAGAATGATTTCATGCCAAGCTTGTCGATCAAAAACTCGATTCGTCCTCGATCTAAGGCTTTGGTGAACATATCTGCCAGTTGATACTCAGTGGTGACAAAACACAGCTCGATCACTCCGTTCTCCACTTGCTCTTTAATGAAATGGTAGCGAATGTCTATGTGCTTTGCCCGAGAGTGTTGAACGTAGTTGCAGCAAAGGGCAATGGCGCTCTTGTTGTCACAATACATCGGTATTTTGTTGAATCCCAAACCGTAGTGAGTTAGTTGTGATCTCATCCAAAGGACTTGAGCACAATAACCGGACATGGCGATGTATTCAGCCTCCGTGCTAGAAATTGCAGCGCTTTTCTGCCTTTTTGAAGACCAACTAATCAATCTGTCTCCAAGGAGTTGCACAGACCCAGAAGTGCTACGCCTCGTGTCTTGACACCCAGCATGATCGGCATCTGCGTATGATATTAAAGCAATAGAGGAATCTTTCGGATACCATAGACCACGATGAAGTGTTCCTTTGAGATACCGAAAGATCCTTTTAACAACATGTAGGTGCTTTTCGGTAGGCCGAGCCTGATACCGGGCACACATGCATACGACAAATTGCAAATCAGGCCTGCTAGCAGTCAGATAGAGAAGGGTGTCGATCATTCCACGGTAGAGTTTCGGATCGACAATAATCCCATTCCTATCTTCATCTAACTTGGATTTCTCCACCATTGGAGTGTCCACGGGGTCACAATTTTCAAAGTTATATCTCTTTAAGGATTCTAGAGCATATTTGGATTGATTAATAAAGATGCCTATGGGATTCTGAGAAATTTGTAATCCTAAGAAAAATGAAAATTTTCCCATCATTGACATCTGAAAGCGTGTGGACATTATCTTCTCAAAGCGTTTGGACAATTCTATGTTAGAGGCAGCAAATATTATATCATCAACATAAATTTGTACCAGAATCATGTCGTTGTCCTCCTTGAGAGTGAATAGAGTGGGGTCCACCTTGCCTTTGGAGAAGCCTTCCGAAATGAGATATATTGAAAGGAGATCATACCACGCGCGTGGAGCTTGTTTCAACCCATAGAGAGCCTTCTTAAGCTTGTACACATGATTAGGAAACTCCGTGCTAACGAACCCATCCGGCTGACTAACATAGACTTCTTCCCTTAGTTCACCGTTCAAAAATGCCGTCTTCACATCCATTTGATAGACGATAATGTTCATATGAGCAGCATACGCAAGGAATAGTCTAATAGCCTCCAATCTTGCAACATGAGCAAAAGATTCTTCAAAGTCGATACCCAAGGCTTGTTTATATCCTCTAGCAACCAATCTAGCCTTATTCTTCAAGACTCCACCCATCTCATCGAGTTTAACCTTATAAACCCACAACAAAGTAAGGATGTTAACCTTGTCAGGGAGAGGAACTAATTCCCATACTTCAAGTCTTTGGAATTCATTTAGTTTCTCTTACATGGCTTCAATCCAAGATGATTGAGTCATAGCATGTTGCCAGTTTTTAGGTTCAACTTCGGAGAGAAATGCATCAAAATAGCAATAGAGTGCACTCTCTTGTAATTGATGGCGTGTAGAGACTGGTCGATCGAGACCTCCAATAACATTCCTAATTGGGTGATCTTTTGTCCATTTGGTGCTGTGATTTTCAATCCGTGGTGGTCTGGAGTGAACAATTGTAGGAGCTTCTTCTGAGGTAGACGCGACTAAAGGGTTTTCAGGTATCGGTATACCAAAGAAAGGAAGCTCTTGTAGGTGAGCATATTCCAAATCGTGATCAGTAGAATCCTCTTCCACATCAGTAGGCACAAGTAAGGGTGAAGATTCAGGTGTAGTTTGAGAATCACTAGATAGAGGTGCATCCGGTTCAATGTTAATTGAAGATGTATTTGATAAAGCTTCATTAGCTTGAGCAACAACTTCAGGGATTAGAGCTATCACTACAGGTGTTGGAACTTCATCGTTTGGGGGATCAAAGAATTCATCAAACAACGGTTGAAATAATTTATCCCACTCGGGCCGTATAGGTGGTAAAAATGATGTAGAAGTAGGATTATTGGGAACTAATCCGGAACTAATAGCACCGGTTCCCATCTCATGAAGCGCGGGTTTAGAGCTGCGTTGCTCAGAAGCCATCGTTGTCAGCTCATCAAAATCTGCATCCATAGTTTCTACTATCTTACCAAGACGACGGTTGTAAATTCGGTATGCTTTCTTGGAGGGTGAGTAACCAATGAAAATACCTATATCGGCTTTCGGTTGAAGTTTACCCAAGTTCTCACTATTAATGTTTGGATAACAAAGAGCACCAAACACATGAAAGAATGAAACATCGGGGTTACGATCATGTAGAAGCTCATAAGGTGTTTTTCCATGGCGTTTCCGAATGATAGAGCGGTTTTGGGTGAAACATGCAGTAGATACCGCTTCTGCCCACAAGAACAATGGAGCGTTCGCATAAATTAGCATAGTCCTAGCAGCTTCCATAAGCGTACGATTCCGTCTTTCAACGACACCATTTTGTTGTGGAGTACGTGCAGTGGATGTTTCATGTGAGATACCAACTTCCTCATAATAATCACGAAGAGTCTGGTTGACGAACTATGTTCCATTATCTGTACGAATACGGCGGATAGTAGTATTTAAACGTACCTGAATGAATTTCAGAAAAGTGATGATAGCCTTCGGTGCTTCATCCTTTGTACGTAGAAATCTAACCCATGTAAACCTGGAGAAATCATCCACAATAACAAGGATGAATTTCTTACCGCTCACACTTTCGGTTCGCATTGGCCCACAAAGATCCATATGCAAAAGATGAAGTTTTTCTTGATTGGTGTCTTCAGCTTTGGGCTTGTATGATTTCTTGGTACTTTTCCCCCTTGAACACGCGGAACATAAATGGTCCTTGTGAAATTTGAGCTTTGGAAGACCACGAACTAATTCGTTTTTAGCCAGATGATTAATAGCATCAAAGTTGAGATGAGATAATCTGCGATGCCATAACCATGACTTGGTCTTAGATGCTTTAGAGAGAAGACATACTGGAGAGGCGGCCATCATGTCTTGTAAGGACAAAGTATAAAGATTTGCACCACGAGACCCCTTCAACAAATCTTTTCCTTCCAAGTTGTGGATGAAACAAGTATGTTGTCGAAAAGCAACCTCTAGGTTGGAATCACAAAACTGTCCTACTGAAAATAAATTATGACCAAGACCTTCTACATAGTATACCCTTGAAATCGTAACGTTTCCAATCTGATATTCACCATACCCCATTATCTTTACAATATGATCATTACCGAATTTAACCGTTCCAAGAAACTTGCTGACGAAATTTCGGAGCATCGAGCGATCTCCGGTCATATGATTTGAGCAACCGGAGTCCAAATACCAGAGGATGATTTGGACCACCTGAAAATATCACCAGACGAAGACAATTTATAGGTTTCGGAATCTGAGTGTTCCTTGTGATTAGCAGGTACCGATTTAATGATCTTAGATTTGCTAACTTTAGGTTTCTTAGATTTCCTAGCCTTCTTCCTAGTTGGTGGTGTAGATTCAAGTTGGCTTAAATCCTGAGGTATTTCTTCACTGATAGGCACTATAGTGGGGGCTGACCTAACTAAAGGGCGCGGTTTCCATACTTTAGTGCTAGTGTGCCTAACTAAAGGACGCTGAGACCTAACCTCAATGGATGCATTCCTAGTTAAAGGGCACATTTTTCCATCTAATGTAAAGGTCCTACCAGTGGTACGCCATTGCCATCCAACTTGGGTACGAGTTCTCCCAGTGGGCTTCCATTCAAGATTATTCCTACTGGCATTCATTTCATTCACATGATCAATAAGACATAAATCATGAAGTTGGGAAAACATGCACTCATTACAATTCCAACAATTCAAATTAGAATTCACAAATGGTTTAGGCTTCTGCACAGGCGCAGAGCTTTTAGTCTTAGCAACATGATTCTTTTTATTTAAATCTGACATAACATTCCTATGGTGAGCTTCTACTTTCTTCTTGTTGGTATGATGCGTAAAATCTAGTTTTCCCAAAATTAACCTTTACTAGATTATAACACGGGCAGTGTACCCTTGTCAATTGTAAAATAGTATTGGCAAATATCGGGTTCGAACACAGGGACTATTTATAGTTGAAATATTAGTTAGTAAAAATGCGTAACTAGTAACAAATTGGTTTTAGTCTTAGTGAAGACTTGCTTATAAAAACAGTGAAAATATTCAAGATTTCAAATATGGATAAAAGATACGCTTGCTTGGACCGTGAATGACTATGAGTTATTCCTTAGGTATGAAAATATCGATAAACTTCTAATGTAAAATCCTAAGTTCCTTTCGAATACCGGATTTCTCCAATTACCTAACCATGCAACGATTCCTTTCGAATACCGTTAACACCTCAAGTAATAGTGCATAGAGTTTCAAGCTGATAAGTGAGAATTAATTTATAAGCTTCCTTTCGAATAGCTTACTAACTCCTAAACCGATTTCTCTTAATTTAGTAGCTAGCGTTTGTGTGAATATCTACTTATTAAAATTGTTGTCAATGACTCCTTTCGAATATCATTCACTTATAATCAACTAAAGACAGGCCGATTAATTCGTTCCTATTTTAGTAAAAATTACGGATTCCTTTCGAATACCCGTTTTTAGATTACCAAACAAGAGTATAAACAATTTTGACAAGATAATTAAGTTATTAACCCAAACGGATCCCCAATTAATCTCAACAAATCAATCGAATTTCCAACCCAAAATCTAACACATAAGCATCACATAATCCAAGCAAACGTATAAAGAAATTAGCTACTCATGATTGTAACAAACACAATTGAATATGTAAAAGACATACTTTAATCTTGCTATTAAAATGATAGAAGATGAATACCAAATTGCGAAAGAGGTTCCAATGATCTTCAAAGTAACAAAGTAAAAACTTGAAGTAACAATTGTTCAATAGAAACTTATTATGATAATAAAAATTATGCTAAAGCTTGATGATGATGATTCTTGAATTATATCTTCAAGAATGGATGTGTGTAATATGGATGTTGAGTGTATGATGATATATATCCTCCCCATGATGTTGTGTTCCTTAAATACTCCTCCTGGGACATCAAAAAAAACGTCTAGCAATAATGTCCCATGATGTCCACTTACTTTTTAGCTTCCCCCTTAATGAGGAAATAAAAACAGAGTTTGTAACTGCAAAAAGACCAGTTGCGCCGCAACTGTTAGGTCTTGCGCCGCAACTCTTGTTCCGCAAGTGCCCAGTCCTGTTGCTTCTTTAGTTGCGCCGCAACTACAGAGTCTTGCGCCGCAATTGGTGATCCGAGAAAACCATGAACTGTAGCAACTTCTGTTGCGCCGCAACAGGTATGTCCTGCGGCGCAACTCTTGATCCGAGGCTGGTACTGATTTCCCTGATTTGTTTTGCTTAGCCCCTTTTTGTCCCAAATCTTTACAGCAACATGAGCAGATTTGATGAGCCTTTACCAAGTAGCTGCTCGCTCTTGGGCTAGCCAGTCTTTCTGGTGGAATAAGCATCACCCTGGGAGACTAGAACCCAGCCCAACTCTTAGAACGTGAATCAATGGTGAGTGGGGGTACCCTGATGATTTTAGGCAAACCATCACAGCCGTCAACGGATTTGATATGTCTTTACCAGAAGCCGTACCCTTCTGGACTCGCCAATTCTTAGCAATGAAGCATCGGTGAATTGAACACCCTATAGCTTTAAGCAAGCTATTACAGCTATCAACGGATTTGATAAAATCTTTACCAAGAGCCGTACCCCCTTGGATTAGCCACTTTTCAATCTAGGACCATGGCAAGTGAAAACCATCCAGTTTTGGGTAACCTGGCAACCATCAACGGATTTGATGTGTCACACCAAGAGCCGTACCCTCAAGGTGAATCAACTCTTTCTTGTCGGTAAGACATGGTGAGTTGAGAACCTACAAAACACACTTTTCACAAAATATAAGCAATATGGGGTCTATCCATTACGTTTAGGACACAAAACATAACAATTATCGCTATGAAAAACTCGTATAAATGAGCGATATCAAACCCCCCCATACTTAAGCATTTGCTTGTCCCTAAGCAAATCCGACTCAAACCGTAATGTGTTTTTTTTTTTTTTTTTTTTTTTTTTTTTTTTTTTAAGACTCTAAATGACTCAAATGGGACTAAAATAAACGTTATAGGGGACAAAACTAACTAATTTCCCGACTCACCCCCCCATACTTGAGTAACACATTGTCCCTAATGTGTTCCATCAAAAGAAAATCTAACTAAAAGGGAAATTAAAATAAAATTAGAAAAATAAAAGGGAAAAGAAAAAGTACAACAACAATCAACGAAGCCCCACAAACGGCTTCAACTTCTTCACTCATCATCCGAAGGTGGTGGTTGGTACCACATGGGAGGTGGGTTGTATTCAGTCCACCCACTTGCTGCCTCGGAATTCTGCACATGATACTGGGAAGTGGCCAAATAATCCCACATGGGCTGGTATCGCTGCATGTGGTACTGCGTGTAATCCCCAAACTGGTGCAAATCTGAGCGGGTCCTCTCGACCGCTGTTCTGAGCTGATGAACCTCCGTATATGTATCATCCACTCGGTGCCCAATCCTATACAATTCCTGCATCATAGGATTAAAATCAAATTGCCCAGGTTGTGGGGGAACTGCTCCTGCTGCATTTGCATTACCCGCTTCTTCCTCATACTCTTCCTCAGCATCGTCACCCTCCTCCTCTTGCACATGACCAACATACACTCGGTTTGCGGTTACAATATTTGCTCGTTGCAAATCATTCATTGTAAACGTCTTCCATCCCACCGGTGCACCGCACCTTTGAATCCCCGCCTGATTTAAAATACCCAAATTCCTTGCAATCCTCGTAATAAAGTGGCCACAAACCATAGGCCCTACAGCTTGTCGTCCTGACCCTTTATCGCTCATATACTCAACCAATGCCCACGGGGCATTCACAAACTGATTCGGGTCCCTCTTTGCGAAGAAAAACAAAAGCCACAAATCATCAAGATACACCTTGTCCTGATGCTGAAATCGGTGCAAGAATGAATTAGAGATACCTTTTTCAATCACTCTAAGTATCGGATCCGTCAGATTGTTTGCTTTGTTGGTGCGTGCGTGAGGCCTATGTCCGGACAAATCAAACCATACCTCATCTTTCCTACCCCGAATTTCATTCCAGTCCCAACTTCCCTCACAAATATACTTTGGCATATTGGATTTATCCAAATATTCAGCTTCCGTGAATAAACCCGCCAAATACCCAAACTGTGGTAGGGTGACCTCATGAGCTCGCCCTCCTAACCGAAACTGAATTATCTCGGCACCATAAACTTCATGACTTTGATCCGGAACCGGGTCAACTGTCAAAGTAGAGTAAAATTCGAGACAGAGTTCTCGATAAATTTTCTCCCGGACACTAAATGCTCTCCTCCAAACGTCCACCTCAAAAGGTGGCGCCCCTGCCCTGCTTATAAACTGAGTAGTCAACAACGGATTCAACTCAGCAGTTATTCCCAAGTTATCTAGCATACCCCAATCTAAGAACTTCGGGGGATGAACCGATTTATTCTGAAGCAAGGCCAAATTGTTATTAAACCGGATCTTTTCATCAGCTGTGCATCCCGGCCATTTTAGCCAAGGGTGCACTTCTTGTCTCATGAGCATGGATTCAGCGGATGGAACCGATGAGTGGGTCACTCGAGGTGCTCTGGATGATTCTCCCATCTCTGGCTCTTCAAAAGCTTGACGTTTGCCCTACAAAAACAAACAACAACAACAACCAAACAAAACTACATAGTTAGAATCCTATTATTCCTGTCTCGGGCTCTGTCTTGCGCCGCAGCTATTCCCTCTTGCGGCGCAACTGGGTGTTTTCTGGGCAAAAACTGCAGCAACAAGGAACCCCAAAAAGACCAAATCTAAACCTAAAAATCCTAATACTAAACGATATTAGGCCTAATTAACATATGTTACTAATTAATTAATCTTAATACTAAAGAACCCTAATTAAAAACTTTCCCCCAAATTAATTGTACATCAAGAACCCTAATTAAAACTAAAATTAAGAATTTAAAAGGAATATACAACATACCGATCTCCTCATGAATGAATTGATTGATCTTTAAGAAAAAGATTTGATGAAAATTCGAAAATGGAGATTAGTGTGTGTTTTTGTGTGTTTGCTGCGGTGTGAGAGAAATAATATGTGTGAGTGTTTTTTTTAAAAGATAAGAAACTGATTTTTATCCACACCTGAACGTCTTGCGGCGCAAGACATAGGAGTTGCGGCGCAACTCCATACACGCAATTTATCAGCCACCCTCGAATCCGGTCTTGCGGCGCAAGACAGAGGAGTTGCGGCGCAACTCATGGTCTGAGATGTTTTCCTTCTAATGGTCTTAAACACTAATACTAAAACATACTATAAAAAAAACTCCTAAGTTACTAAAATAACTAAAGTCAGTAAAAATAATCAAAATAAGAGAAGTTAAAAAGAGAAATGATACAACAAACCGGGGTTTAATCCGGAAATGCTCGTTTTTTTTTTTTTCTCGAGTCATGAGCTTGACTCCTCGTTGTACCGAGAATCTAGAACGGGTAAAACCCATCCTCCATCGTCATACCGTTCTCCTCATCTTCCTCATGATATAGCTTGACTCTTTGACCATTAACAATAAATGATCCGCCCTCATCTGTTTCTAACTCCACATATCCACTCGAAAAGACCCGTCTCACCAAATACGGACCCGTCCACTTTGATCTCAACTTAGGTGCTTTAAATTTGTACTTCGATTGAAACAAAAGCACCTTGTCCCCTTCCTTAAACTCTTTCCGCCTAATTTTCAAATCATGGACCATCTTAGTTCTCGCCTTATAAAGAGCGGAATTCTCGTATGCGTTCCATCTTAACTCGTCTAACTCATGGAGTTGTAAAAATCTAGTTTCGCCACTAGCTAGTAAATCCATGCTACATTCTTTAAGCGCCCAATATGCCTTATGCTCTATCTCCATGGGTAAATGACACGTTTTCCCATATAGCATCTTGAACGGGGTGGTCCCAATCGGAGTTTTGTAGGCTGTCCTAAATGCCCATAATGCTTCATCCAATTTCTTTGACCATAAAGACGGGTTATTGTTGACCGTCTTTTCCAAAATCCGTTTAATCGCCCGATTGGTGTTTTCGACTTGCCCACTTGTTTGAGGGTGGTAGGAAGTCGAAAACCGGTGTTGTACCCCATATTTCTTCAAAACTTTCTCCATTTGGGTGTTTGCAAAATGGGTTCCCCGATCACTTATCAAAGCTTTTGGCATGCCAAACCTACAAAACAAGCTTCGCAAAAATTCAATAACAACGTTAGCATTATTAGTAGGTAGTGCCTTTGCCTCGACCCATTTTGATACATAATCCACCGCCACCAAGATGTAGACATTTTTGTTTGACGGTTTAAACGGCCCCATGAAATCAATTCCCCAAATATCAAACACTTCGCACACTTGTATACTTTGTTGCGGCATCTCGTCTCGTTTTGTAACCGTTCCTTGCCTTTGACACGAATCACATGTCCTCACTAAGGTGCGTGCTTCCTGAAAAATAGTAGGCCAATAGAAACCTGCATCAAACACCTTCTTTCCCGTCACGGTTGGACCATAATGTCCTCCCGTTGGACCATGGTGACATTCATCGAGAATTCGCCTTGTGTCGGCTCCAGAAACACACCTTCTCACCATTCCATCGGCACACATTCTAAATAGAAACGGCTCCTCCCAAAAGTAATACTTGGCATCCGAGTATAGCTTTTTCCGTTGTTGATAAGTAAGCAATCTACTAACGACTCCACCCGCTAAATAATTGGCTATGTCGGCGTACCAAGGACCCCGTTCACCAACTGCTTTTCCAACAAATGCCAATCTTTCATCCGGAAAGGTGTCTCGAATATCCTCTTCATTCAAAGCTCCAAGACTCGGATTCTCCAAACGGCTCAAATGATCCGCCGCCACATTTTCTCTACCCCGCTTATCTTGGATCTCCACATCAAATTCTTGCAAAAGTAAGATCCACCTAATCAATCTCGGCTTCGCATCCAACTTTGAAAACAGAAACTTCAAGGCCGAGTGATCCGTGAACACTACAGTTTTACTCAATACCAAATAAGACCGAAATTTATCGAACGCGAACACAACAGCTAGTAACTCCTTCTCGGTAGTGGTATAATTTTGCTGAGCTTCGTTCAATGTCTTGCTTGCAAAATAAATCGGCCTAAAATGTTTCTCAATCCTTTGACCCAATACCGCCCCTACCGCAAAATTGCTCGCGTCACACATCAACTCAAAGGGTAGATCCCAATTTGGCGAGATTAGAATGGGTGTGTTCGTTAATCTTTCCTTCAACAATTCAAATGCCTTCATACAATCCTCCGAAAATTCGAACTTTGTATCCTTCTCTAACAAATGAGTCATCGGCCTAGTTATCTTTGAAAAATCCTTAATAAACCGCCTATAAAACCCCGCGTGTCCTAGAAAGCTTCTAACTGATTTCTCGTTCGTTGGAGGTGGTAACTTTGCTATAACCTCAATCTTTGCTCTATCAACCTCAATTCCCGCCTTAGAAATTTTGTGCCCCAACACTATTCCTTCCTTCACCATGAAATGGCATTTTTCCCAATTAAGCACCAAATTTGTTTCTTCACACCGTGCTAGCATCTTATCTAAACTTTCTAAACAACCATCAAATGAACTCCCATAAACCGAAAAATCATCCATAAAAACCTCCATGGAATTCTCAATCATATTCTGAAAAATCGCCATCATACACCTCTGAAATGTTCCCGGTGCATTACATAACCCAAATGGCATCCGTCTATAAGCAAAGGTGCCGAAAGGACAAGTAAATGTTGTTTTCTCTTGGTCCTCGGGGTCAATTGGAATTTGAAAATAACCCGAGAAACCATCAAGGAAACAATAAAACTCGTTCCCCGCCAACCTTTCTATCATTTGATCCATAAATGGCAATGGAAAATGATCCTTTCGAGTCGCTTCATTTAACTTCCTATAATCGATACAAACCCTCCAGCCCGTCACTGTTCTTGTCGGTACCAATTCATTCTTTTCGTTCAACACCACAGTCATTCCACCTTTCTTGGGCACACAATGTACCGGACTAACCCAGGGGCTATCCGCTATCGGGTAAATTATACCTGCATCCAAAAGTTTAACAATTTCCTTCTTGACCACATCCTGCATATTCGGGTTAAGTCTCCGTTGTCTTTGGACAACAGGTTTTACATCATCTAAAAAGTTAATTTTATGTTTACAAAAATCAGAACTTATACCCGGAATATCAGAAATACGCCAAGCGAAAGCCTTTTTATGGCTTTTAAGGACCGTTAGTAATTTAATCTTTTCGTCTTCCAAAAGTGAAGACGAAATAATAATTGGGAGACTAGAATTACCATCTAAGAATGCATACTCGAGATGTGCTGGCAATTGCTTAAGTTCCAAATCCTTCGGAGGATCCTCAATAGAAGTCTTGATCCTCTCCCCGTCGTTAACCACCAACTCCTTCACTTCATCCGAGCTTCCCTCTTCATTCGCCTCTTCTTTAACAATGGAATTCAGCCTTTCCATTTCCGCCTCTGCTTCCAAAATGCCTTCCCAATCAAGGTCATAAGCTGCTTCATCTAGAACATCTATTCTAAAACAAGATTCATCTGTAGAATATGAATGTTTCATTGCTTGCTTCAAAGAAAATGTTGCCCTTTCATTACCCAAACCCAAAGAAATTTCGGTATCCCGAACCCGTATGATAGCATCCGCGGTGTTTAAAAATGGTCTACCCAAAATGAGAGGAACTTTTTCATCCTCCTCCATTTCAAGAATAACAAAATCCACGGGATATAAAAATTCTCCGACCCGTATGAGCATATTTTCGGCAATACCCAATGGATATTGATAAGATCGATCGGCCAATCTTATACTCATACGTGTTGGGGTTAAAACACTTGAAGACAATTTAGTGTAAATAGAGTAGGGCATTAAGTTAATGCTTGCCCCTAAATCCGCTAATGCACTAAAAGTAAGTTTATCATTAAAAGTGCAAGTTAAGAGAAAACTTCCGGGATCTTCAAGTTTCGGTGGAATAGATCTCTTCACAATTGCTGAACATTCGGCATTTAAGAACGCGGTGGTTTTCTCCATGTAATCACCTTTCCCACTCACAAGTTCCTTCATGAACTTTGCATAATTTGGCATACCCGCAATAAGATCAACTAAAGGAACATTAATCTTAACAGTCTTCATTAACTCGATGAATTTCCCGTATTGTTCCTTTTTCTTTTCTTTTCGAAGTCTATGCGGATATGGGATATGTGGCTTATATGGCCCTTTTTGTTCGATTTCCGGCTCTTTTCCTTTATTATCACCCTTTGGTTCCTTCCCAGGTCTCGACTCCATTTCTATCTCTTCCTCGTCGTCCGAATCACTATCTATGGGTTCCTGGCTCATTTTGAAATCTCGGACCACCAGTTGCGGCGCAACTCCATCCTCTTGCGGCGCAAGTGGTTGGTCATTGACAATTGGGTTTCCTTCGGATGACGAGTTGCGGCGCAAGTCACTACTATTGCGGCGCAACTTGTCTGTTTCAGCTGTTTTTCCTGTTTTGTCTTTATTTAGCACCAATTCTCGGTTCCCCCCATACTTAGGTCCAGACCTAGTCTCCACAACGTTCACATGCTCATCACGATTATTTGGTGGTACATACTTCGACCCTTGGTTCGATGATCCTCCGGTGTTGTTTTGACTTTGCCTCGGATTTGGTTGGGTTGAACTTGGCATTTGACCCGGTGGTCGGTTCGAGAACTTTTCACTTAATCTTTCAAATTTTCGCTCCAAGTCTTGCATGTTAGCTTGGGTGTTCCGTTGGTTTTGCTCCCATTTTGCGGTGAATCCTTTCATGGAGTTAGCCATCATATCATTAGCTGCTTTTTGAGAGTAGACAAAATCTTTCATCATTTCCTCAAAATTCTGTTCGGTGCCCTCCTTTTGTTTCGAGTGATTGGGTTGAAATCTCGCCTCATTTCTGTTTCCCTGATTCTTATTTCCATACCCACTATTTCCCCGGTTTTGATACCCATAGTTGGCATAGTTAGCCTCCTCAGATTTCGGCTCACAATCATCCGTGTAGTGAGGTCCCCCGCATTTCCCGCAACCGTTTTTCACTAAGTGTACATCTTTCTCCAAACGATCCATTCGGCTTTTCATTTCCTTACCCAAGGCTTTTATCTCGTTCACCACTTCTTTGTTGCTACCACTACTACCTCCTTCTTCAACTTGGTTTACCGTTCCTCTGGTTCTCCTATTCCTATTAATCCGATCCCTAGCAATATGAGCTTGAACTTGATCTTCCATCATTCGGTGAGCCTCGTTTGGTGACTTGTATAAGAAACTGCCACCACCCGCCAAATCCAAGTCATGTTGAGAACGACTATCCAAACCGTAGTAGAAGATATCAATAACTTCATCCTTATCTAAATCGTGCCCATGGCAGTTCCTTAACAATTCCTTAAGCCTAATCCAAGCACTTGTTATGGACTCGTTGTCCCATTGTTGAAAAGAACGGATTTGGTTCAATAGCTTCCTGCGCAAGATGGGTGGAAAAAATCTTGTTACAAAAAGCTCCCTCATTTCTTCCCAAGTTCTAATCGTACCCGGCTCTAA
This sequence comes from Glebionis coronaria, assembly GCA_025667525.1. NCBI lineage: Eukaryota > Viridiplantae > Streptophyta > Magnoliopsida > Asterales > Asteraceae > Glebionis > Glebionis coronaria. The sequence goes on along the minus strand of CM046881.1, from coordinate 535,569,598 downwards.
TTCATTAAACCATGTTTTCACCTCTCCCGTGAGAGACGATGGAAACAAACTTAGCATAACGCTTTCCACTTGACCCGCTCCATATCGAAACATTCTACATGTCTCCATGAAACTCGCCACATGCTTGTGCGGGTCGGACTTGGAATGTCCGTCAAAAGTACTATCTTGGATCATCTTTAAGTGATGACCTTTAACGGAAAAGTCATCCCCCAAATCTGGTGCCACAATAGCCGACCCATTCGTCTGTGGTACCACCCTATTCCTATCGATCATCGGTATGTCAAAAGGATTGGGTTGGTTTTCTAGTCTAATATCATCATCTTCGTTTTCTGCCATTTCTTCTTCAAAAACTGGTTCAACTTCCTCCTCGGAGGATATGCTTTCACTATAAACTACCGAAGCGGCTGCTCCTAAACCCCGTTTCCTCAAAAGTTTTTCCGGATCCGAAAGAGGACTTTGCACTTGTTTCCCTTGGGATCTCGTGTACATACACTATCAATAATTCTGAAAATCACAACACAAACAAAAATACCCGTGAAAAATATTCAACTAAATCAAGTCCCCGGCAGCGGCGCCAAAAACTTGATGCGTAAAATCTAGTTTTCCCAAAATTAACCTTTACTAGATTATAACACGGGCAGTGTACCCTTGTCAATTGTAAAATAGTATTGGCAAATATCGGGTTCGAACACAGGGACTATTTATAGTTGAAATATTAGTTAGTAAAAATGCGTAACTAGTAACAAATTGGTTTTAGTCTTAGTGAAGACTTGCTTATAAAAACAGTGAAAATATTCAAGATTTCAAATATGGATAAAAGATACGCTTGCTTGGACCGTGAATGACTATGAGTTATTCCTTAGGTATGAAAATATCGATAAACTTCTAATGTAAAATCCTAAGTTCCTTTCGAATACCGGATTTCTCCAATTACCTAACCATGCAACGATTCCTTTCGAATACCGTTAACACCTCAAGTAATAGTGCATAGAGTTTCAAGCTGATAAGTGAGAATTAATTTATAAGCTTCCTTTCGAATAGCTTACTAACTCCTAAACCGATTTCTCTTAATTTAGTAGCTAGCGTTTGTGTGAATATCTACTTATTAAAATTGTTGTCAATGACTCCTTTCGAATATCATTCACTTATAATCAACTAAAGACAGGCCGATTAATTCGTTCCTATTTTAGTAAAAATTACGGATTCCTTTCGAATACCCGTTTTTAGATTACCAAACAAGAGTATAAACAATTTTGACAAGATAATTAAGTTATTAACCCAAACGGATCCCCAATTAATCTCAACAAATCAATCGAATTTCCAACCCAAAATCTAACACATAAGCATCACATAATCCAAGCAAACGTATAAAGAAATTAGCTACTCATGATTGTAACAAACACAATTGAATATGTAAAAGACATACTTTAATCTTGCTATTAAAATGATAGAAGATGAATACCAAATTGCGAAAGAGGTTCCAATGATCTTCAAAGTAACAAAGTAAAAACTTGAAGTAACAATTGTTCAATAGAAACTTATTATGATAATAAAAATTATGCTAAAGCTTGATGATGATGATTCTTGAATTATATCTTCAAGAATGGATGTGTGTAATATGGATGTTGAGTGTATGATGATATATATCCTCCCCATGATGTTGTGTTCCTTAAATACTCCTCCTGGGACATCAAAAAAAACGTCTAGCAATAATGTCCCATGATGTCCACTTACTTTTTAGCTTCCCCCTTAATGAGGAAATAAAAACAGAGTTTGTAACTGCAAAAAGACCAGTTGCGCCGCAACTGTTAGGTCTTGCGCCGCAACTCTTGTTCCGCAAGTGCCCAGTCCTGTTGCTTCTTTAGTTGCGCCGCAACTACAGAGTCTTGCGCCGCAATTGGTGATCCGAGAAAACCATGAACTGTAGCAACTTCTGTTGCGCCGCAACAGGTATGTCCTGCGGCGCAACTCTTGATCCGAGGCTGGTACTGATTTCCCTGATTTGTTTTGCTTAGCCCCTTTTTGTCCCAAATCTTGACAGCAACATGAGCAGATTTGATGAGCCTTTACCAAGTAGCTGCTCGCTCTTGGGCTAGCCAGTCTTTCTGGTGGAATAAGCATCACCCTGGGAGACTAGAACCCAGCCCAACTCTTAGAACGTGAATCAATGGTGAGTGGGGGTACCCTGATGATTTTAGGCAAACCATCACAGCCGTCAATGGATTTGATATGTCTTTACCAGAAGCCGTACCCTTCTGGACTCGCCAATTCTTAGCAATGAAGCATCGGTGAATTGAACACCCTATAGCTTTAAGCAAGCTATTACAGCTATCAACGGATTTGATAAAATCTTTACCAAGAGCCGTACCCCCTTGGATTAGCCACTTTTCAATCTAGGACCATGGCAAGTGAAAACCATCCAGTTTTGGGTAACCTGGCAACCATCAACGGATTTGATGTGTCACACCAAGAGCCGTACCCTCAAGGTGAATCAACTCTTTCTTGTCGGTAAGACATGGTGAGTTGAGAACCTACAAAACACACTTTTCACAAAATATAAGCAATATGGGGTCTATCCATTACGTTTAGGACACAAAACATAACAATTATCGCTATGAAAAACTCGTATAAATGAGCGATATCATGGTACTACTAGTGGAGGGCTTGATCTTATCTTTCTTGAGTGGCGATCCTTTAGCCTTAGTAGACTCTTTTAATCCCGTAGAAGTCAATGTGGGAACATTAGTAACAGATTTTAAAGGTGCCTTAGTTGATGGTGCCAATGACGGTTTTGCTCCTGGAGTCTTATTGAATGGAGTGACAGCAATGGGTCGATTATTAAGTAGTGCAGAACCTGGTTTTCCTATGTATTGCAAATATGCTAAGCAATATTGAACACGCTTAATATATTCATTGGCTGAATAATAGTAACTGCTTGAGGGATCTAACACATACAAATCATCTAAAATATCCCTAACAAGATATACATGCTTAATTGCATTCCTCATATAATCATCGTAGGTAACCGGGTTTTTCTTATGGAGCGGGTTCTTATAAAGCACTACTGAATTGGTTGTTGGAGCACTAGAGGATGGTGCAGAGTTGGTAGCTAAGTTATTAATAACTTCTTGTCGGGTGAGAAGAAGTGTCTCCTTTAACTCGGCCAAAACCATGTTTTTGTCAATGAGCTGGATGTTTAAGTCCGAGATTTCCTCACACTTTTGGTTCAGTTGTTCAACATAAGATTGTTGCTGTGCTGCATTAAAAGCTAAGCGTTCCTCTATTGAACCATAAAGAGCGGATAGTCCCTGTCTTGCCCGATCCATCTCCCCTAGAATAGACGAAAGTCTAATTTCTAAGTCCTAGTTTTTAGACTCTGCGGCCTCTAGTTCCAATTTTAGTGTTTCATTTGATGATACATATCTCTTTAATCTCATAATCTCTTCCTCTAAAGCCTTAACTATCTCAATCATCTTGTCACTTGTCTCAACACTGTTTTCACAACCATTTGTTATCAAAAGATCTTCATTTTGAGTTTGTTGTTTTAATTCTAAAGATATACAATGTTGTTCAAGTTGATTAAAACGTTTTGTAAGTAAATTGTAAGAATCTTGAAGCTTTAAAAATTCAGCGTTAGACTCGTGACAAGAATGATTATCTACCTCATTTACAGTATCAGCAACATTTACAGAGAGATCACACACATCATCACATATATTCACAGCATCACATTTAATCATAGCGGATGTAAGCTCATTCGAATAATTAACATTTACAGTAGTAAGCACATCACACGAAATTACTTGGGACAAGAATCGGTCATATTCGGATAAAATCTTTTCCTTTTCAATTAATTGTTGTTCGTAAGCGGTGTCCATTTCATAAAACACTTTTTGAACTTCTGCAATTTCAAACTCAAGATTTTCCGAAAGAGATGCAAAACTTCCTTTTAGACTTTCGACAAACGGATTGATCTCATTCTTAAACACCTCGTTCATGTGTTAGAAAGCCCATTCTCCGGCGTTTAGGCCATTTGAAGTCGTACATTCCAGAATGACCTTGTCAAAACTAGCAAAGTATTGATTAATCTCTTGCAAGTTTAACCATACAGTGCTAACAGGTGGAAGATCCTTTGGAATTTCCTTAGGTCCGTCCATTTTGACAAGTGTAGGAAGTGTACTAGAGTTTTCTTCATTTAACATGTAGGTTGGTGCTGTGATGAGATCTTTATCCATATGGAAGCGAATTCTAAAATCCGTTTTTGCAAGCTCCTGATTCATTTTAAAATAATCACAATCGGGATATTATGCAAAGTTGTATGACCGATTCTCATCAACTAGATCCTTATTTGTGCGATCATCGAAAATAACAATCGGGTCTAAGACCAATCCTAATTGGGTTGCATTATAAAGTCTTGGACTATGGATAAAAGCTTGTTTTGCATACCGTGGGTTAGGGGGAAGGCCTTTTTGACGTGATAAGTTAAATTCTCTAAACGATGCGTCAAATAAGTGCACTAGTTGAGAGGCAGCGTATTGTCTTAAAAGCAAATAATCTAAACTTCTAATCTTATTAGCCGCATTAATTTCCATTTCATTCTTTTTAGACTCGAGTAATTCAAAATCCGTTGGAAGTTTGTGAAAATTAGTGACTACTAACTCTTTTTCTTTAAGTTCGTTAGAAAGATCTGCTCTTAAGGTTTCAATTTCTTGCAAATGACTCATTTGTTTGTTTCGAAAATGATCATATTCGGGATTTGTTAGAACAGTGGACGAAGGAACTAATTCCAAAGTTTGAACTTTTTCGTTGCACAAAGCAAGCTCAGCAGACAAATTCTTATTCTTAGCTAGGGTTTCTAAGAGTGCAGTATTCATTTGGCTAAGTAATGTAACAGGAACCATGACCAAATCTTGTTGAGCAGGAATATGCGTATGCGAAATGGCTCCCGGTTGTGATTCACTCAAAGTCTGGGGACTCACATTGATATTACTATCATTGATTGTCTCCTCATTTGAAAGACTCACCACCGAAGACTCATTCGGATAAGCACCCTCTTGCCCAACTTGATGTGGTTGAATACTAGCATCAGTGGTATTATCAGTGGTATTAGTAAGTACCTCAGATATTTTTCCGGCCCAAAGCTAGAGATAGTTTCCATAAGAGCTGCCTGAGCAGATTGAAGTTCATCACAGTCTGAATCATAAGCATCCAGATCATCTGCTTGGTATGCTGCATTCTGTGTAGTGACGACCTCTTGTTCAGCAATCCCTGGATCAGCAAGAAATGCAAGCTCCTCTTCATCAAGTTCCTGTCCTTGTGCCTGAGTGTTTACCAAGTAAATCTTCTCTGCAAACCATTGACCATCCCTTCTCCTCTTGGGTTTTGTGCAATCCCTGGACATGTGACCTTCTTCCTTACAGTTGTAGCATGTAATCATTCTCAACTTGCCTGTGGAATTAGCCAGTGGAGGAGTGTTGACCATTGGAGCAGGATTGACCGTGCGTGTATTTGTGGTTGATGTAGTGGGTCTCCCCTGATAAGGTTGAATAGGTTGAACCATTACCCTGCCATTCTCAATAGTAGCTTGTTGTCGAGAATTGGATGAATTCCTCAGCTGATTGTTAGTAGGAGCTGGTCCTCTAAATCCTCGTTTGCTCAATGTCCTTGTGAGATAAGCAGACATAGTGGCTAACACTTCAACTGGGTCAGTTCCTTGTTTGAATTCAGGAATGGGGACTTCATCATTATCACAATACATTGCTTGGTCTTGTTGAGCTGCATAAGCACCAGAAGGAATACTCATGTGGTCAGAGTAGCTTGATGGATATACTGCATTTTCTTGATAAGAAGAATATGATGACTGAGCATAAGGTGCAATGCTTGCTGGTGAATATGGGTGAGGTTGTGAGGCATATTGTGATGCTTGTGGTTCTCTCTGAGACGAAGGTGCATTAAACCGATATTGTTGCTGATGTGAGGTGGGTGGTTGCGGCAGAATCAAATATTGGGGGAAGCTTGGAGTCATGTACGGTGATGGATGATAGGCTTGGTGTCCCATGATATAAGGAGTGTTGTTGTATGACAAGCTTGGTTGATTTGCCATCAAAGCTAAAGAATCAGGTTACATACCTCGAGGCGAACGGTGCATGATCACGTGTTTCTCATGCTGCTGAAGAAAAGCATAGAGTTGATCCAAATTGCACTTATGCAAATCCCTGGTTAACTTAACATCGGTAATATACTCACCCCATTCAGCTTGAGGTAAAGTATTCAAAAACTTGGTGTTAACCTGGAATGGAGCAATCACGAGATTGTATACATTCAAATCATTCATGAGAGTAGTGAATCTGAAGTAGTAGTCGTGAAGCGTTTCCCCTGGACTGTACGTGAATCTATCAAACAGATCATACAACTGACATTCCCGTTCCTGTTTAGTGAGAGACGTAACTTGTAGCAACACCTTCAGACGTTCCCATAAATCCTTTGCAACCGTATATTGACTTACCATTCGATAGATGTCATGTGGAAGAGCTTGGAGAATGGTTTGAAGAGCCTTTTCGTCTGCATCGGCAACAAGTTGTTGGGCTGGTGTAAGTTCTTCAAACTCCCGTGGTCGAGTCACATTGTTAACCACAATGGTACCATAATCAAGTGGACCATTTAGAATTGACTTGACCACAAGCCTCCCATATGTCGGTTTTCCCTTAATGTATGACATCATACGGCCTTGCCATGCTTCAAAAACTTCTTTAATGAGCATTGGAGGGCGATTATCCGTTCCCGTAATGACGGAAATATCCGTAAGTGATGTCATTTGAGGCATTAATGAATTCGGATTCATTTTGATCACTTTAAAGAGACAAAGATTATCGGTTGATCGAGTAGTGAAGTAAGGTTGAGAATTGTGTTGTGTTGTTGAAGTAAAGAGTGTGTAAGAAGCCAAGATTAAATCCACTAATAATCGTCGAAAAATACCCCTTGATCTTGCTTATCCGGAATAACTCCTATTCGGAATAAACCTTATGCGGAATAGAACCTATTCGGAATAACGCTTATACTGAATATACCCTATTCGGAATAACCCTTATGCGGAATATACCCTATTCGGAATAACCCTTGTGCGGAATACCCTTATGCGGAATAATCCCTTACTCGGAATAATCCTACTAGGAATAACCCTACTCGGAATAATCCCTTACTCGGAATAATCCTACTCTGAATAACCCTACTCGGAATAATCCCTTACTCGGAATAATCCTACTATTTGGAATAATACCCTATTCGGAATGATCTTCTATTCGGAATAATCCACTATTCGGAATGATCTTTTTATTCGGAATGTTTGGCTATTCTCAATGTTTGGCTATTCTGAATATTTGGCTACTCGGAATGTTTGGCAATTCGGAATGATCTGAAAAAAATTGACTTCGAGCCCAGGAAATAGCTTTTTACACGAATCAAAACTCGATTTTTGATCAAAAACCACAAAAAGTTTTATGATTTCTACCAAAATAAGCTAAACCCAATACTTATCAACAAATCCCAACAACAAAAACACCAAAAATTACAAGATTCAAGGATGATTTTCCTACAAATCACTAATACATTCAAAAACTAAAAAGTAACACTAATCCTTACCTTAAATCACCCCATAGCTCTTGATACCAAATGTAGAATATTGATAATCTTATGAATCACTGAAGTGGGTTGAAGATTTCTAGAGAGAGAAACTAGTGAGAGAAAGTATGTGTTTTATTCAAAATGATAAAATGGAAGCATGAACAATCAACCCCTTTCCATGGTGGAAAGGGGTATTTATATCCAAGCCACTAATGGGCTTGGGCCGACCCATGACAAGCCCATGGGTCGGTTTCTTACTTAACATAATAAGCACAACTTTAACTACGAGCTATACAACATTAATAATATTGTGGAGTGACCGATACTTCTAATATACGTTAAAAACGTATTTCTAACAAGCCCAAAACATAATAAAGTAAATGAAATGAATGAAAGACTTAAACAAGCATAAATATGTGAAGGCAGAAGGAAAAGAAGTCTATGGCAGCTTCCCTCCTATGCACGTCCTCCAAGTGCTCGAGTCTGTCCTTGGGTAACTACCGTTTTGGGACATGGAAAGGAAAGTAACGGCTGAGCAAAATGCTCAGTGCACGGATGTACAAGTAAAGCATGAATAATATAAGCATATAAGCATGAAACATCGGAAGAAACTAAGTCCTGGATAACCCGGTTAAGTCTTAGTAAAACTGGTTTTATAGTTTGAAAAGCCTTATGTTTATCTTATAAAAGCTGTTTAACATATTTTACCATTAGCCAATATAGGTCATGAAAATCCACCGTGCATGATTACTTGGAGGGGTGACCTCATCATGCAAATTAGAGGGGCTGCCTCTAATTTAATATACTGGTTTTGGGTAGGAGGGATCAGCTCCTTGTGAAGGATGCAAGGCACACACCACATTCACACTGAGTAATCTGCTGAAAACATGTAACTAGGATGCACCCATACGCCCCACATGATAAACATAATAATATGGCCAAAAGCTGAAGGGACGCCACGAGCAACCACTCCGCCGTGGGGAAGTCATAACACCAGTGCCTCTAGTGTTATGGTTATGGTACCTCCATAACTAGGTGAAACTGGTCATGCATGTATATGGCTTTAGGTATTCTAATTAAACATAAGCAATCAAACATACAAACTTATACTATGGGAAAACAGTTGGCTGCATACGGGGAATCCTAATAAGGAAAGAATGTCCATACTGAAAGGACGGGAATCCGTACCTTATGTCCAGTGAACGAAGAAGACGAACGGAAGAGAGTCCTACTTCGGTATCACTAATGCTACATAAATACATACGTGTATAAGTATCTGATTACTAAATACGTGACTGGTTTTATATCATGTCTTTAGCTTGTTTTATATGTTCATGTCATGTTTTACTTTTTTAAGCTTTATACTGTGTTTACCTTATATTCTGTCTATTCTGATTAAGTATTACTTGTATTTCATGTATTATTATACTTACTGTGTAATAATAAGTAACTTTCTAAAAATAGCAGGTTTCCTAAAATAGAAAGTTTCCTAAAATAGAAAGTTTCCAAAAATAGAAAGTTACCAAAAATAGAACGTTTCCAAAAATAGAAAGTTTCCAAAAATAGAAAGTTTCCAAAATAGAATTACGGCTTAAAATAGATAAGTTTCTAATAATAGAAAGTTTCCATAATTAGATTAGCTGCCTTAATTAAATAAGTTTCTAAAATAGAAAGTTCCATAAATAGATATAAGCTGGTTAAATAAGCTAACTATATAAGCTTAAGTGTTTTCTGATTATTATTCTAAGTCATGTAATTATAAAGTATAGTTTATTAATTATTACATGTAAATTAAATAAACTATAGGTTAAAAGTATTTAATTAAATATAACATGATTTTAATTAAATAAAGGTAAAATACTTAGGTTAAAACATGTATTATTAACTATTAATAATATAACCTAAGTCATGTTAATTAATTAATTATAGTCATGGTTTTAAATAATTAATTAATTATAAAGTCTAATTAAATATAAATACTTAGGTTAAAATTCATGAACTAATAATTAAATTTATAACCTAAGTCATGTACATTAAATTAATCATGTCATGTTTTTATTAATTTAATTTAAGTCTAAAACATAACTAGTGAAAATCATAAACCCAAAAAAAATGATTCATGAACCGGACCCGTGATTAAAACCCATGAACCGGACCCGTAACCAACACCATAACCCGAACCACGTCGGGTTTCCCCTTGGTTTTGTTGCTGCCCTGGGACCATCACCACCATACCGAGACCATATGGTCTCGGTGGTGTTACATAAGCCAAGCCGAGACCCTTTAAGGGCTCGGTTAGGCGTCAGCTAGAAACAAAACACCCCTAAAACCCTCGTTTGATTTACCCCATGATCATTAACATGTTTAACATAATTGTTTTTAATTATTTTAATTAAAACATCATGATCTTATGTGATTATCAAAATCAAAACATAAAAGAAAAGGGTTAAAAAGTTATACCGAATACGTGAAACAAATGAGGATGAACACATACGAATCCTTGCAAAATATCCAAGATCAAAATCAACCCGAACACCCCTCTATGGTGTTTATAGGTGGCGGCCAAAAGGACAAAGGAGGAGGAGGTGGAAAACTTTTAGGGTTTTAATTATTTTCTAGATTTTGTTATAATGAAACAAGTTTTCTCTTTTTTCTTGTTTAGTAAAAATTGATGGGCTAAGCCCTTTTTTCTTCCTAATTTCGTGGTATATGGGGCCCACATGGGGTAACCCGAACATTTTCAGTGTCTAAATATTATAGTGTGTTCTCGTGTTTTATCGTGTTCGTGTTTTACTTGTTCTAATTAATTATTGATCGTGACTTAATATATTTATTCGTGTTCGTGATAAATATATATATATATATATATATATATATATATATATATATATATATATATATATATATACGTAATTAATATTAGCTCGTGATTAAATTACGTTCATGATTTCATGATCGCATGTTCGTGTTTATAATTATTATTGGAATAATTATCGTGTGTTCATACGTAATAAATACTTATCGTGTTCTAACACGTACGTAATACTCGTAATTCTTATACGTGAAACGTAAACATGTTATAAAAGGAAAGTTCTAATCATATACGTACGATCTTAAGGGTACTATTCATGGTAAAAGAATAATTCGTCCCCGAATTATAGATAACATAAACTGAAAGAAAAACATACCCGAATCAAACTGAGATGGTATGTAAGATAAATGAACGTGCATGTGACATGGTAGAAGAAACGTGGAACGTGACATGTCTTGAAAGGACATGGAACTGACTTGACTGAAAGGACATATCTAAATGATAAGAGAAAAACGGATAAGAAGTCCGGATGGACTTGTCCGTTTCCAAGTGGCCTCCCTCTTGGAACGGTTCCTTTACAAGATCTTGACACGAATGATAAATCTTGGTCCTCCTGACCTTGACTTGAAATACGAAGATGTTCTTGGTTATCAACGTATGGTAGATCCCCTAAATTTGATCGAGGGAATACGAATTAACGTGTAAGGAAACTAAAACGTTATCGTGCAAAACACTCTAACTTAACTGATAATTAGCAACGATGCGCGAGACATAAAGAAACGTAGTACGTGAAAATTTTTGAACGTGATACGTGAAAATTTTTGAACGTGATACGTGAAAAATTTTGAACGTGATACGTGGAAAATCTTGAACGTGATATGTGGAGATATGGTGAGTGTAGTATGAGTAAACATATCGTGATCCATGATACGTGTAACATATCTTGATCATGATATGAGGAACGTGGAATGAACATGACATGTGAAACATATCGTGAACATAGAATATAATGGCGGTAACGCCAAACGCTACAAGGTGAGACGTGGAATATGACATGAAACGTCTATCTGAGGATAAAGAGTTATACTAAACTTGGGTCTGGTCTCTAAAGTTCTTGCAAAACTTCCCAGAATGAGAAAAAAATGAACGTAAAATCGTAAGCCAAGATACCATCATGAATGTGAATAGTGTCATGAACGCGAGTATGAAAGCAAGTCGTGAAATTAGAACAAGGATGTGAAGTAAATAAGGAGCACAATTATGAATATTTGTCTGACCCGATAACTAAGGAATTGCCAAGTGATCGGATGAGCCTTGGCTGGAACATGTCCGATCAATCTGTTGGTTCTGAAATCCTTGCGGATGTAAGGATTCTGCAGACTTGATCAAACTGTTTGCAATAAACCAGATAGCATCATGCTTCTTCTGAGTTTGCATTAATCTGGTAACCAAAATCCATGGAGATCTTGTTCCATTTCAATTTACAATTTCAGATGATGAAAACATCCCAGTCTATTGGTGTCCTATCTTAACCTGTTGGTATGTCAGGTACCCAGATATGAACGTAACTGTATCTTGCTTCGTGGAAACTCGATACATAGAAATTTGCGGAACTATGAGTCTCCGAATTTAGACTTATCTTAGCGTAGGTTTTTCTGGGCACCTAATGTAGTGTAGGGTTCTCATCTTTGCGCATAAGCTGAGTCATGGTAAGATTAACCATGCGAATCCATGTGATTCAGCGTGTCACTGTAATCAACCCGAATTGATATTGGAAATTTCCAGGGTGAAATTTCGCTTGTCATAGAATTTGCAACATAGTGCAGATATGGTCTTCCTGTTCTTCTCTAGGCTTAGAGGGAAATCAGGTTATCCTCAATGAAAACACTGATGAATTTGCTTATGAGTTCATGGAAACTCATTTTTTATAATGCTGCTGGAGCATTGATGAGACTGATTCAAAATCATAAATCTAGCATGACCGAGTCGTGTATGAATAGCAGTCATGGACATGTCCTGCTCTTCCACTCGTCACTGTTGGCATCATGATCATGAGTTCGATCTTGGAAAAGTGATTAACACTATAAGGTCGATTGGACATGTTGACAATACGTGGAGGAGAATAACGGTTATGTATGGTGATTTGTTTTAAATCGACGGTAGTCGACACATAATCTCATGCACCGCCCTTCTCCTTGTAGGTTCTTCCTAAATGTATGAGAAGATCTTGGAATAATCAACTGGCTATGCGTAAAAGGACTTCAGTAGTCGTGTCTTACTGTCAGCTAGAAAATTTTAGCGACCATGGCTAACAACGCACATGCTTGTAAGCATAGATAATTTGTACAGATTTTCTTGATGGAAAATCAAGCTGAATGTATTCAGGAGCCTGAACATTACTGTACATAATTATGAATCGTAGCATGGTGTGCTGTTCATAGTCCATAATTAGGATTAAATTCAACTCGTGTATGTCCGAGGAAATGCGTTAGCAGCTTGGATCTCATCATTAAGCTGAAGAAAAACCTTCGTATACATGGGAATACGAAAGGCGTCCTTCATGGTCATGAATCTATGAGTTATGGTTACAAGAAATGAAAGTGTCATCGAGAAACGTGATAGTTCCCACTGATGCGCCGGTAATGATACTGAAATTCTTGTGGCCTGATTAATACATGGCACAACAAAATGGATATACCCTTGGGGGGTACCCTGAATTTCTTAGAAATGATCCATAATTAGACGTGAGTCATGTGTCTTGACTCGTGTCTTGAGAAATGTAAGCATGACATGTGTCTTGACTGGTGTCTTGACATGTGTCTTCTGAAAGCATACATGAGACATGTGTCTTGACTGATGTCTTGACATGTGTCTTCTTAAAGCATACATGAGACATATGTCTTAACTGATGTCTTGACATGTGTCTCGAGGTGTGAAACAAATAGAACTACAGATATTAGGTTATTATGCCAGAATTGACGGATCGGTTGGAATACTGATCATTCGTACTTCTGATCACATCCGCAGCCGGAGCTTCGGTTGCGATTGCTAGGATAGTTGCTGTCATAGTAGTGGTTACTATCGTCTTGTCTGTCAGTTCCATGACGGTCATTCTCATGACTGTGATTCATGTAACTATTCAGCTGAGTGGCCGGCTGGTACCGGTTCTCCACTCATATGACTGAAATGACAATTGAATGACGTGTGACATGTAACTAAGAATTTGGGACAATGATAGATGGAGATCGTCTGGTGGTGAAGCATCTTCTCGTCCGATCGCTTTGATCTAACGCCGTTGTCTTCGTCTTGTATGATCTCCAGGTTGTGAACAGCATCCGCATCTCGTAGCGTCTCCAAACATCAGCAACATCAACCTTTAGTAACATCTCTAGGTTATAAACGACATCAGTAGTCTTGTAGAATATCAGCAAGTGAACATACGCCTGAGATGATTTAGAATCGACTAGCGAATACTCGTGAAGTTTTGCAAGTGAAATACACATGGATTAAGGTACATGAAATACACATGGAATACGGTACATGGAGTACACACGGAATGCACATGAAATGATCGATATGGGGTCGATCATTTGACATGATTTAAAGGAAAATAATTGATTAAACGGTTAGAAAGACCATCTTGATAACCTGGCAATGCCAGTATATACCTCATTCCAGTAGCATAGAGAAACGTTAAAGTGTGATTATACAAAATTCAAGATGATTTGCCTGAAAGCATGATCAATGAAAATGAACCATGACTATCATGAAAGCAGGATTTACTGGAATCTTTCAATGTCTAGCATGAGGGCATGATCGACATGATGAGAACATAATCAACATAAGGAGACTTAAGACATACTTAACATGAATATGAAATCAATATAAAAATCTTGGAATGAAATTAATCATGAAGGAGTATAAACATAATCAACATGAAAATGAAGTTAACCATGGTAGCATGAAAACATACTTGACAAAAAAAACATAATAACTTATGAGGGGACATGAAAAAATTTATACCAATAAATCATGAGAAAAATTTTATGCATGAAAACAGTGCATGAATGTATGATGTAGTTTATAAAAACTTTTATATGTGCGAGGGGACGCCTATGGGTCGGTCCCAAAACAAAAGACATGGCGAGGGGACGCCTATGGGTCGGTCCCAAAGTTAAAAGTTTCGATAGAAGCACATGCGACTAAATAGGGCCTGTCCTGTACCAACCATTACTTAGTCATAATCCCTGCAACAATGATACATGAAACATAAATAAATGAAACTCATCTGTCAAAATTTATCAGAAAAAATTTATGTGACTAATTATGAACTACTGAGGTTCAGTTCACATAGTCACAGTTCACGAGGAATGTCATGCATGAAACCGTGACACATAACTAAATATGAATGACGGTTGTCCATCCATATTAGTAAAACAATATCGATGAAAACATCAAGGTTAAAACCTCAAGGTGCTGAAAACATCATGGTTAAAACAAAAATGCGCTGAAAACATCAATACGTGGAATAACAAACGTTGGCTTAGGAAGCTCCTGGTGACTACCCACTAGTCACAGGTCGAGTTTTAGAGCCTACAGGTAGAAGTCTTGTCTCTGATACCATAATTGTAACACCCCATTTTGATAAATGGAATGTCACGCGTAATTATGGCGTGTCATCAAAGCATACAAGGATAAATGTCTAAAACATTACATGACCATAGGGTAAACCGGAATCAAACATCGGTTCCCAAACATAAGCCCAAAACATAATAAAGTAAATGAAATGAATGAAAGACTTAAACAAGCATAAATATGTGAAGGCAGAAGGAAAAGAAGTCTATGGCAGCTTCCCTCCTATGCACGTCCTCCAAGTGCTCGAGTCTGTCCTTGGGTACCTGCCGTTTTGGGACATGGAAAGGAAAGTAACGACTGAGCAAAACACTCAGTGCACGGATGTACAAGTAAAGCATGAATAATATAAGCATATAAGCATGAAACAGCGGAAGAAACTAAGTCCTGGATAACCCGGTTAAGTCTTAGTAAAATTGGATTTATAGTTTGAAAAGCCTTATGTTTAACTTATAAAAACTGTTTAACATATTTTACCATTAGCCAATATAGGTCATGAAAATCCACCGTGCATGAATACTTGGAGGGGTTACCTTATCATGAAAATTAGAGGGGCTGCCTCTAAATTAATATACTGGTTTTGGGTAGGAGGGATCAGCTCCTTATGAAGGATGCAAGGCACACACCACATTCACACTGAGTAATCTGCTGAAATCATGTAACTAGGATGCACCCATACGCCCCACATGATAAATATAATAATATAGCCAAAAGCTGAAGGGACGCCACGAGCAATCACTCCACCGTGGGGAAGTCATAACACCAGTGCCTCTAGTGTTATGGTTATGCTACCTCCATAACTAGGTGAAACTGGTCATGCATGTATATGGCTTTAGGTATTCGAATTAAACATAAGCAATCAACCATACTAACTTATACTATGGGAAAACAGTTGGCTGCATACGGGGAATCCTAATAAGGAAAGAATGTCCATATTGAAAGGACGGGAATCCGTACCTTATGTCCAGTGAACGAAGAAGACGAACGGAAGAGAGTCCTACTTCGGTATCACTAATGCTACATAAATACATATGTGTATAAGTATCTGATTACTAAATACGTGACTGGTTTTATATCATGTCTTTAGCTTGTTTTATATGTTCATGTCATGTTTTACTGTTTTAAGCTTTATACTGTGTTTACCTTATATTCTGTCTATTCTGATTAAGTATTACTTGTATTTCATGTATTATTATACTTACTGTGTAATAATAAGTAACTTTCTAAAAATAGCAAGTTTCTTAAAATAGAAAGTTTCCAAAAATAGAAAGTTACTAAAAATAGAAAGTTTCCAAAAATAGAAAGTTTCCAAAAATAGAAAGTTTCCAAAATAGAATTACGGCTTAAAATAGATAAGTTTCTAAAAATAGAAAGTTTCCATAATTAGATTAGCTACCTTAATTAAATAAGTTTCTAAAATAGAAAGTTTCCATAAATAGATATAAGCTGGTTAAATAAGCTAACTATATAAGCTTAAGTGTTTTTTGATTATTATTCTAAGTCATCTAGTTATAAAGTATTGTTTATTAATTATTACATGTAAATTAAATAAACTATAGGTTAAAAGTATTTAATTAAATATAACATGATTTTAATTAAATAAAGGTAAAATACTTAGGTTAAAACATGTATTATTAACTATTAATAATATAACCTAAGTCATGTTAATTAATTAATTATAGTCATGGTTTTAAATAATGAATTAATTACAAAGTCTAATTAAATATAAATACTTAGGTTAAAATTTATGAACTAATAATTAAATTTATAACCTAAGTCATGTACATTAAATTAATCATGTCATGGTTTTATTAATTTAATTTAAGTCTAAAACATAACTAGTGAAAATCATAAACCCACAAAAAATGATTCATGAACCGGACCCGTGATTAAAACCCATGAACCGGACCCGTAACCAACACCATAACCCGAACCACATCGGGTTTCCCCTTGGTTTTGCTGCTTCCGTGGGACCATCACCACCATACCGAGACCATATGGTCTCGGTGGTGTTACATAAGCCAAGCCGAGACCCTTTAAGGGCCCGGTTAGGCGTCGGCTAGAAACAAAACACCCCTAAAACCCTTGTTTGATTTACCCCATGATCATTAACATGTTTAACATAATTGTTTTTAATTAGTTTAATTAAAACATCATGATCTTATGTGATTATCAAAATCAAAACATAAAAGAAAAGGGTTAAAAAGTTATACCGAATACGTGAAACAAATGAGGATGAACACATACGAATCCTTGCAAAATATCCAAGATGAAAATCAACCTGAACACCCCTCTATGGTGTTTATAGGTGGCGGCTAAAAGGACAAAGGAGGAGGAGGAAAACTTTTAGGGTTTTAATTATTTTCTAGATTTTGTTACAATGAAACAAGTTTTCTCCTTTTTCTTGTTTAGTAAAAATTGATGGGCTAAGCCCTTTTTTCTTCCTAATTTCGTGGTATATGGGGACCACATGGGGTAACCCGAACATTTTCCGTGTCTAAATATTATAGTGTGTTCTCGTGTTTTATCGTGTTCGTGTTTTACATGTTCTAGTTAATTACTGATCGTGACTTAATATATTTATTCGTGTTCGTGATAAATATATATATATACGTAATTAATATTAGCTCGTGATTAAATTACGTTCATGATTTCATGATCGCATGTTCGTGTTTATAATTATTATTGGAATAATTATCGTGTGTTCATACATAATAAATACTTATCGTGTTCTAACACGTACGTAATACTCGTAATTCTTATACGTGAAACGTAAACATGTTATAAAAGGAAAGTTCTAATCATATACGTACGATCTTAAGGGTACTATTCATGGTAAAAGCATGCGGGTTTTACATCCGGCATCACTTATTTTGTGTAAAACTTTGATGTGCGAAATCTTTGATGTAAATTCTTGTGCTCATATCACAATCCGGGTACAAATTTTGGGTAGACCTAGCAAGTAACTCTTCAAACTCGTTACTAGGACCCGATGTTTGGGCTGGTTGAGGACCAATTGTTTGAGTTGGTGGAGTTTGAGATGGTGGAGTTTGATATGGGGAATTCGGAACCATATTTGCAGATATATCTTCGAAGAACTCATCCATGTGAATGCGGGACTGGTGGAGGTAACAGAAGAATTGGTTCACCCAGATATTTTCAAGTGGTGTAATGTTTGTCAAACCCGTGTTCGGATATGTGTATCACAAGAGTTTTGAGTGTAACCAAAGTTTCACATTTACAACAGCGACTACATGGGAAACAGATATTTCGTGTGACGGAGTGCAAAAATTTCTCACAATCCTCGATGAATTCAAAAAGACCCTCTAAAAATGCATTAGGATTACGATTAGATAGATTTTCCAACTCTTATCAATTGTCATAACTGCGTTGCAAATAAACATATTCAAATAAATGATTTTTTATACGTAGAAGGTCATACTAACCAAATGAATATGAACTCTTTTATTTCTTCCTAGTACAACTATGGAAGGCAATCATAACCCACTCTTTGAATGTTTCATCTCTCTTATGAATGCGTATAACTTGATTTACTACTTGAAAAAATTTCGACAGCATTTCCTCTCAACTCCCCAAATATGTGCATTAAGGACACATTCGTAGGAGTGAGGGGAACAATGTCGAATTTCTCTCAAATAGTAAAACAATTATAGGCATGCATATCCTGAATGAGACAAACCGTTCAAAAAGCAGTCCCAAACAGGGGACTTTCCAAAATTAATTCCTAATAAATTAATTTCGGACGGGAATTTTCTGAAATTAATCGCTAAAATCCTAAAACTATTTACTACAAAAGACTAACAATCATATATCATATATATATAATATAATAAACATATGCATAATATTAATTACACACCTGGGTCACGGCCGAAATAAAGAAAGACAGAAAGATAGGAAAAGAGGTTCGAATGAGGCGGCTGTCCCTACTTTCCCGATGCTAACAAAACACAAACACAAAAGAAAAACAACATAAATTAGTTGGTTCCAAAATTTTATATAAGTTGAAACAAACACCAAAACGATTTCAAAAAAAAAACATTACCTTTTTTCGACTGTGACTCGAGTGTCGGTTCTCGGCTGTGACTCGGTTCCCCGCTAACTCGTTTGTGACTCGGTTCCCCGCTAACTCGGCTGTGACTCGAGTCTCGGCTACGACGAACATATAAAAAAAATTAAACTTGTGCCTTATTATTATGCTTCAAACATTTGTTTTACACTAATAAATCATATAAAAAACTGTTTTCTAATAGTACACAATAAATCTCTGGATTATTTTGAGAATTAGATCCTAATCAACTTATATAACCCCATAATTCTAAAATAAGCTTATGTAAAAGCCGAAATCAAATAAGCTCATAAGTCGTAACCTAATTTTTTTGTTTTCATATTAACACCAATTCATATATGTATAAGCGGAAATCATATAAACTCATAAGTCCTTATATGATTAGAAACAAACACCCTACATAAGCTTATGTATAAGCCAAAATCAAATTAGCTCATAAGTCCCTATATAAGCTTATGTATAAGCGGAAATCAAATAGATCACAA
Source organism: Glebionis coronaria (assembly GCA_025667525.1). NCBI lineage: Eukaryota > Viridiplantae > Streptophyta > Magnoliopsida > Asterales > Asteraceae > Glebionis > Glebionis coronaria. Next base: position 535,549,959 of record CM046881.1, on the reverse strand, counting down.
GTATTAATATAAGCATAATCAAACACCCACCTGTGGTGATGCTGCTGCCGCGACGATGGTGGTGGCTACTGCTGCAGTTGGCGGTGGTGGTTGCTACTGCTGCCGCGACGACGATGGTGGGTTGTGGGATGACTGGTGGTTGTTGTGGTGGGATATTCATATCATTCATTCATATCATTTTAATTAAACATTATACCAACAATTAAACAAAATTAGAAATTTACAAAATTAAGAGATAAGGGATATGAACATTAGATAAATTACATGCGTGGTGGTGATGTGGTGGATGACTGGTGTTGGTGTTGGTGGTGCTCGAAGGTTTTGCTCGATGTTTTTTTCTTTTAACAGATGATAATGAAGATAGAAAGATAAGGGAGATCTATATATTTTGTTTAGGGTCGACTAGCCTTTATAGTTTAGGGTCGACTAGGTCGCCCTTAAAGTTATTATATATTCTATTTCTTTGTTAACAAATAATTATTTAGGGTCGAGATGTGTATATATGTTTAGAGTCGGTAAAGTCGACCCTAAGATTTATGGTGCCTTAGGGTCGACAATGTCGAACCTAAATGTATACCGTGAAACCAAAATATAGTTGGGGGTTCATTAACTTTTTTGCTAAATTTTTTGCTAAGTGTTTGGAATTTGTCGACCCTAAATATTTTACACATATTTAAATTTTATACCTATTATGTAATAAAGTTAATAATAAAATTTTATAACAAAAATCAAAATAAATTATTATAATTAATATTAGATAAATTAAAAAACTATTTAAAAAATTTATAAATTATTTTGAATTAGTTAAAAATTATTTTAAATAGTTATAAATGATTTAAAATACTTATAAATTATCTATATTATTATAATTAATAAATAATAAAAATTAATAATAAAAATCACATAAATTATTATAATTAATATTAAATAAATTATTATAATTGTTAATAAAAGTTCAACGTATGAGTTGATATGCTAGGTTATACGTTAAAAATTCAACGGATGAGTCGATATATACGGTTATACATTAAAGGTTCAACTGATGATTCGATATGTTAGGGTTATACGTTAAAGGTTTAACGAATGAGTCGACATGTTACGGTTATACGTTAAAGGTTTAAATGATAAGTCGATATGTTACGGTTATATGTTAAAGATTCCATGGATGAGTCGATATGCTAGGGTTATACGTTAAAGGTTCAACTGATGAGTCGATATGTTAGGATTATACTTAAAGGTTCAACTGATGAGTCGATATGTTAGGGTTATATGTTAAAGGTTCAACTGATTAGTCGATATGCTAGGGTGATACGTTAAAGGTTCAACTGATGAGTCGATATGTTAGGGTTATACGTTAAAGTTTCAACGGATGAGTCGATATGTTACGGTTTTGCGTTAAAGGTTCAACTGATGAGTCGATATGTTAGGGTTATACATTAAAGGTTTAACTAATGAGTCGATAGGATAGGGTTATACGTTAAATGTTCAACTGATGAGTCGATATGTTAGGGTTATACGTTAAATGTTCAACTGACGAGTCCATATGTTAGGGTTATACGTTAAAGGTTCAATGGATGAGTTGATATGTTAGAGTTACACGTTAAAGGTTCAACTGATAAGTCGATATGTTAGGTTATACGTTAAAGGTTCAACGTATGAGTCGATATGTTAGGGTTATACGTTAAAGGTTCAACAAATGAGTCGATATGTTACGGTTATACGTTAAAGGTTCAACTGATGATATACGTTAAAGGTTCAACTGATGAGTCGATATGTTAGGGTTATACTTTAAAGGTTCAACGGATGAGTCGGTATGTTACGGATATACGTTAAAGGTTCAACTGATGAGTAGATATGTTAGGGTTATACGTTAAAGGTTCAACTGATGATTCGATATGTTAAGGTTATACGTTAAAGCTTCAACTGATGAGTCGATATGTTAGGGTTATACGTTAAAGGTTCAACAGATGAGTCGATATGTTACAGTTATACGTTAATGGTTCAACTGACGAGTCGATATGTTACGGTTATACTTTAAAGGTTCAATGGATGAGTCGATATGTTAGGGTTATACGTTAAAGTTTCAACGGATGAATACATATGTTACAGTTTTACGTTAAAGGTTCAATTGATGAGTCTATGTTTGTGTTATACGTTAAAGGTTTAACGGATGAGTCGATATGTTACTGTTATACGTTAAAGGTTTAGCTGATGAGTCGATATGCTAGGGTTATACGTTAAAGGTTCAATGGATGAGTCGACATGTTACGGTTATATGTTAAAGGTTCAACTGATGATTCGATATGTTAGGGTTATACGTTAAAGGTTCAATGGATGAGTCGATATGTTACGGCTATACGTTAAAGTTTCAACTGATGAGTCAATATTCTAGGGTCCATGTCGAAAAAAACTATGTTTAGGCATGTCTGTTTGTAAGTCTCGCATATGTTTCCACAAGGGGTATGTGTAATATTGAAAATGCTTTTATGATCTGTATTGTTCAACTTTATTCACTACATGCTAATTATAGTTTACAAGTATGAAAATAATTTTTTAAATAATAATTATATTATAAATAAGAAAAAAATAAACAGCTGGTTGATATTTTATAATTATAAGGTTTTTAAAAATATATATGAGATTTTATTTAAATATATAGAATGTTTTTTTAAAGTATTTATAAATTTTTATATGAATTAAAAAAAATTTATATAAATTTTGTTATATATGATTTTAAATATACAATTTTATATTAAAAGATAAGATTTTTTTTAAATGTACAATGTCTTTTAAGTTCTAAGATTTTCTTTTAAATAGTATTTTAGGGTCGACATTGTCGATCCTAGGTTTTATATATATATATGTTTTTTATTTCTTTTATATAATTTTAAATATTTATTAAATTAAAAAATTAAAGTTATTTTTATATATTTATTTTTATTTTTTATTTTATTTAAAATATTTATAAATAATTAAATTCTGTGGCGCGTTGTATGAATTTTTGGTGAAAACATTTAGAAATTTGGGGGTAAATTTAGGATCGACTTGACTTTGTAATATAGGGTCGACAAAGACGACTCTAGGTTTTTTATATATTAATTTTTTAATTTTTTGTTTTATTTAAAATATTTATAAATAATTAAATTCTTTGGTGCGTTGTTTGATATTTTGGTAAAGAATTTGGAAATTTGAAGGAAAAAGGGTCGACTTGCCTTTGTAATTTATGGTCGACAAAGTCGACCCTATGTTTTTTACATATATCATTTCTATCCACTTTAAAACTTATTATAGAAAATTATTTTTTATGTTATAAATAATTAAAATTAATACTAAAAATAAAAAACAGTGCAAAAATAACTTTATACACTTAGGGTCGACTTTTTCGACCCTAAATCGTCGACCCTAGATTCTTCATCTGACTTTACACTTTTGTAGGATAATGGTGGGCCCTCCGTTAATTTAGGATCGACTTTTTCGACCTTATATTTTCCCCGATACTAACCTGTTGTATTGTTGTAGTGTATGCTCACGAAGATATGGATACTTAAGGCTTTATAATAAGGTCAAGTACATGTACAATAGAAATTTGTAGAAACATATACGTACATCATTTTCAAGTATTTAAATGAGTTGATGGGTTCGATCATTGAGATACTTTGATTTTTGGATATTTGAAATGCGTATATAAGATGTGAAGTTTTAATATCTAAGATATTTTCAATTATTAGTGAGTTTGGTTTGTTTAATTTAGTAGATTAGGATTACATTAAAATGGAGAAGAAATGTTGGTGATTTTAGTGTTATCAATTAAATTTTATGTAACTTTATATACTTGAGATCAAAATTCAAACGCATAGATAGGTTTAGTTATATTCGACTTAGTTTTAAAATGTATTTTGCGATCCAATGCGCTAATGTTCTCATAGGCAATCGCGTGATGTGTGATACAAATGCGAGCTCAATTTAGACGTCATACGTTTAGTATTAAAACTAATAAAAAAATATTTTTTTACAAATCTTGAAAACCCTAGCAATGGCGGCGCCCCCTTTCGATTTTTTTCATTGATTTTCAGCCTACTACCCTTCGTCAATTCATACACAAAAATAACATGTCGTCCTCGTGATTGATCTTTATGATTGGTCCAGGAACGAGCTTCTTTATGTGTTAGCAATCCGAAGTCATAGGGGCTGGCCTTCCTTGATTAAGATCTTGAGTCGTTATTATTTGTTCTTCCCTTCTAATGAATGTTTCCTTTTTGATGGATTCCATTCTCTATAATAATGATGATTCTTTATTCGGTTCCTATTGATTGAAAGTTTTGAGAGAGTGGATTCGACGTAGTTGCAGATCTTAGGGTTAATTCTTTGAATCAATCCTTGATGGTTTCATTCTTTGCTGTCATATGTGAGCCGATTTAGATTCCTCCTTATTTCTGCAGATATGTTTGTTGGAAATACGTTTTTTACGTATTTAGGAAGATTCGGTCACTCTGACAATATATTAAGTTGTAGCTCGTAGTCTAGATATCTTTTTACTAATTAACAACGAAAGGCCTAGTCCATGTTATGTATGGACGGCCCAAATGTAAGCCCAAGCCCATCTTATGGGCTTGGTATATAAACCCTCTCCTTAGATGGAGAGGGTGGTGGTATTCATTTTAATTTTTACACATAGTAATCTTTTATTTTTCTCTCTCTACAAGTGTGTGTATTCCACCAAGTTTCTATCTCTTTCTCTCTCTAAAACATAAGCAAGATTTACATATCCTACAAATGGTATAAGAGCTTACACTCTCGTTTTTACGTATTTAGAAAGGATCGGTCACTCCAATGACTTATACGTAGTACGGGCTCGTGATCCATTATGTTAAACAATATAGCCCACCAAGCCCACATGTAGGGTGGCTATATATACCCCCTCCTAGCATGTTAGGAGGGGTTGGTCATTTGTATTTTCACTTCTCATTTAATCAACCTTCTTATTCTCTCATTCTCTCCTTTCTCTCTCTACCTTTCTCTCTCTAGTTCTTCCTTCTTCCCTTCCATTCAATAGATAATCTAAACATTGTTTAATCCTAAGAAACTATGGACCTACAATTGATATCAAGAGTTTGGTTGATTCTTCGGATTGGCGTGTTTTGATCTATTGATTTGGTAAAATTTTATTTTTATTTTTTTTCTTTCATTCTTTTAAAGTTTATCTTAATTCTCGATTTGTGTTTCTTTGTCAGTTATTTAAAAAATATCAGTTTCTATTTTGAAAATCTCAAAAGTATCAGTTTTTTTATATAACGTTTTATCAATTTTTTTTGTCTCTTTCTGAGAAAACATTCTTATCCTTCTATTTTTTTCTCCAAACATTTCTTTTTATTCTAATGTTTTTGTTTTTTAGCATTTTTTAACTCGATCTGTCTAACTGTTTTGAAAATTCTCCCGTCAGAAAAGGGTTTTAAATATTCCGATACTTATTCCGACTGTCACATATTCCGACGGTTTATGTCTTGATTTATTCCGATGCCTACATTTTTTGTCATATTCTGATAGAAAGTTGTCTCTTTCCGACACTCATTCCGATACCACTTTCCGACTGCTTGTTTTCCAATGGTTTTACGATATTCTGATGGTTGATTCCGATACATATTACGATGGTTTCATTTGTTGATATTCCGATGGATTTTTTCACCACACTTTGAAACTAACACAAAGACAAGACTTGGTAAACAGACTCCTATTCATACTCAACCAGACTCAAACCCAAAGAAAGACTTAACTCTACAAACAACATCGACAAAACAGACTCGACTCAACCTCTCACCTATCACTCGGTTCGACTCTTGACCAAAACACACCCCTCACACCCTCGACTCAAAACAAACCAGGAATCAAATCATTTTGACCAAACTAACAGGTCCCTACTCTCGAACTCTAAACCATTTCGACTCACGACTCGCACAAAACCCATCCTCAACCCAACTCGACTCCAACACAACCACCCACCCTCGACTCCAAAACCCTCGACCACTAAACCATGCCCGAGACTATGACCCAAAACCTGCACCTTTTATCTCCTCAACTACTCCACAATCTATCCTAATCCCATCCACTCCTAATCCCATCAACAAACAAATCTTTTATCTAACTCAAACAGAAAACTTATAGATCTTAGTTTGCAATTCGATTTAAGATTTATAAAACTTTCATAGATATTTAAAAATCGAATTCAATCATCATAGATTCGTATTTGGTTTTAAACCAAGTATTAATTTACGTATATAAATAAATATCGTTAACAAACTTCTTAAGATCATTATTTTTTTCGATTCCTTAATAAAAAACCGACATGCAATTATCTATTAACAAACCGAAGACTGAAGACACCAACCAAGAGAAACTTTATCTGTTGCATATGGATCTTTGTGGACCAATGCGTGTTGAAAGTCTTGGTGGTAAAAGGTGCATCCTCGTCATTGTGGATGATTACTCTCGGTTTACATGGGTGAAATTTCTTACAACAAAAAATGAGGCACCTAAATTCATCATCGGCTTTCTCAAGATAATTCAAGTGCGTCTCAACACTACTGTCCGACGCATTCATACAGATAATGGAACCGAATTTGTGAATCAAATCTTGCGTGATTATTATGAAGAAGTTGGCATATCTCATGAAACATCCGTTGCTCGTACTCCACAACAAAACGGTGTCGTTGAAAGGCGAAGTCGCACACTTATGGAAGCTGCTCGAACGATGTTAATTTACGCAAAGGCTCCATTGTTTTTATGGGCAGAAGCAGTATCTACAGCAGTTTTCACCCAAAACCGGTCACTAATTCGGAAACGCCATGGTAAAACACCTTATGAGCTCCTACATGGAAAAGTACCAGATTTATCATATCTTCATGTATTTGGTTCTCTCTGCTATCCAAATAATGATGGTGACAATTTGGGAAAACTTCAACCAAAGGCTGATATCGATATTTTCATTGGCTATGCACCCACAAAGAAGGCATACCGAATTTACAATCGTAAGTCTCGTAAGATTCTCAAAACTATGAATGTTGATTTTGATGAGCTGACAGCTATGGCTTCTGAGCAAAGCAGCTCTTAACCCGCATTTCATGAAATGGGACCCAGTAACATTAGCTCTGGTCTTGTCCCAAACAACCCCAATTCATCATCATTTATACCACCCACTAGGAATGAATAGGATACGTTGTTTCAACCGTTCTTTGATGAATTATTTACTCCTCCAAGTATTGTTGCTCCAGAACCTGAGGTAATAGCTCCGGTAACCGAAGTTGTCGGTCCAGCAACCGAAGCACAATCAGACACATCTACACCTACAATTGATCAAGATATACCCTCAACGAGTAATTCTCAACCAACACATGTTTCAACTACCCATGTCATGCCTATTGATGATGATGAGGATGATGATGATCACGATTTGGAATTCGCTCAAATGTGTGAACTTCCATTTTTCGGTGTACCAATTCCCGAACCTAATCAAGCCGGGTCGTCCACCTCAGAGGAAGCTCCTACTACGATTTACTCCAATCCACGGATTCGTGAACATGACAACAAGTGGACAAAGGATCATCCTATAGATTCTATTATTGGTAACCCTAATCGTCCGGTATCCACACGCAGTCAGTTACAAGAAAATGTAATGTTTTGTCATTTTGATGCTTTTCTCACTAAAGTTGAACCTAAGACATGGCAAGAAGCTTTTACTCAATGCTGTTGGATAGAAGCTATGCAAGAAGAACTTAATGAATTTATACGTCTTGAAGTATGGAAACTTGTCCCATGCCCGGATCAAGTGCAATTACTCACTTTGAAATGGGTTTACAAGGTGAAACTCAACTAGTTAGGTGGAATATTGAAGAACAAAGCTCGACTAGTAGCTCGTGGATACAAGCAATTATTAGGCATCGACTTTATGGAATCCTTTGCACCTGTTGCCCGTTTGGAAGCTATTAGATTATTCTTTGATTATGCAGCCCACATGAATATGATCGTCTATCAGATGGATGTGAAGACGGCATTTTTTAATGGTGAAATCAAGGAAGAGGTCTATGTTCAACAGCCGGATGGTTTTGTGAATCCTAAATACCCTAATCATGTGTACAAGCTTAAGAAGGCTCTCTATGGGTTGAAGCAAGCTCCACGTGCATGGTATGATCTATTGTCACAATTCCTCATTACGCAAGGCTTCGCTAAAGGCAAGGTGGATCCCACGCTATTCATTCAGAAACGAGGTAAAGATATAATTATGGTACCAATATATCTTGATCATATTATATTTGCAGCCTCGACCCAAACCTTATCCGACGAGTTTGGGAAACTCATGTCTTCCAAGTTTAAGATGTCAATGATGGGCAAGGTATCATTCTTATTAGGTCTTCAGATATCTTAGAGTCCCAGAGGCGTCTTTATCAATCAATCCAAGTATGCCCTTGAATCTCTTAAGAAATATAAGATGGAATCTTGCGACCCCGTAGATACTCCAATGGTGGAACGAACTAAGCTTGATGCAGATCCACATGGAGTTGCCGTTGATCTGACACTTTATCGTGGAATGATCGGTACCCTTCTGTATATCACAGCTAGTCCACCTGATCTTCAGTTTGCTATATGTATGTGTGCTCGGTATCAAACTCGGCCTACTGAGTTACACTTGGCTATTGTGAAACGGATCTTTCGATATCTTAAAGGAACCATTAATCGGGGACTTTGGTATTCGAAGGACTCTTCGATTGCACTAATGGCATATGCAGATGCGGATCACGCGGGTTGTCAAGATACAAGGCGTAGCACGAGTGGAACTTTGCAACTACTAGGAGATCGACTAATCAGTTGGGCATCGAAAAGGCAGAAAAGCGCTGCAATTTCAAGTACGGAAGCAGAATAGATAGCTATGTCCGGTTGCTGTGCTCAAATTCTTTGGATAAGATCGCAATTAACCGACTATGGTCTAGGTTTCAACAAAATTCCGATGTACTGCGACAACAAAATTGCAATTGCCTTATGCTGCAACAATGTTCAATTCTCCCGGTCGAAGCATATTGACATTCGCTACCACTTAATCAAGGAGCAAGTGGAAAATGGAGTGATGGAGCTTTACTTTGTCCGGTCTGAGTATCAATTGGCGGATATTTTCACGAATGCTTTAGATCGCGCTCGAATTGAATTTTTGGCCGACAAGCTAGGAATGAGAACCTTCTCGCCTAAGACTCTAAAGGAACTGGCAGATGAAGCGAAAGAATAGTGGTGGTAAACTATTCTCTGTATCCTTGGTGATCATTTGTATATATTGTTTATATTTTTATCCACAAAAGAAAAATACAAAAATATAAAACCATATAAAAACCATAAAAATTGAAAAATCTAGAAAAATCAAAAAATATTTTTACTTTATTTTTCAAAGGTATGTCTTTTGGTACGATAATATTTATGGCCTTAGAAATGTTGATTAATATTGACACGGCGCCATAAATAGAGTTCGTACAAAAGTTGTAAATATTTCATAAAACATGCCTAAATGGCTTGTAGTTATTTCAGACTGCAACCCGGTTTCCATATTAAAGTCAAGTATTTCTTATGAAAGCTTTGACTCACAATGGGAATTAATTTTCTCTGGCAAGGTTTACTATAAAACCTTGTAAGGGATCAAGTTTACTTTATAACTTGGTCTAACACGGATTTATGTACGCATCAGTGCATTTATTTGTTACAAAAAGAGAAATCTTGTTTAATGAAGTTATCATCTCTACAACCATAGCAATCTACAATTGGTATCTACATACTCGACGATGCGACTACTCAACCGACGACTACAACTCTTTCAATAGAACACGGGTCAACAATTAAGGGGGAGAAATTGTCAAGCATTCAGAATCTTCGATGCCGAACGTGCCAAGCTCACTAACTGGTGTCAAGACAACAATACCAATCACGTGGTGTCAAGAGATGACTTCAGACGTGACGAGGCGACCAACATATGCCGACAAGAACCAATTGATCTTAACATATGATGTTCTCATCAATCAGGTCTAACCTTGTCAATTTTTTTTCTAATATGGTGAATATGTGATCAGGTTACAAATTGGTACATATCTCATACATTTGGTATCATGAAGATAAAATGGACTTGCTTTTTCTTCCCAAAACCTTTGTTAAAACTTCATTAAATCAATTGATATTAAAAACATCGATTGGGTTAATATTTTTAATATGGGGGAGAAAATGTGATTTAATATGGGAAATTATCACAAATGGTCTGACTTAATGTGCTGGCTCATCCCGACATATGCGAAATGTTTTCAAATATCCTGGCATATGTTAAGGGGGAGCAAAATGGATTTTCATGGTGACAAATACTTACCCAAAACCCATTTATTTCACGACGATGAAGATTGTGGTGACATAAGGATGGTAGGATAGGTTAAGTCCAATGATTCTTCCAAAACCGAAGGAATCTTCCCAAGGACATTCCTTAGCTAGAAATAGTAGTCCTTAGGAAAGATGGAGAAAGATTGTGAACGTAGCTGAATGCCGACCAAGTACTTAAGTTAGCACTGGAACAATCACAACAAGGTGCTAGTTATGACGTATTGGTAAGCATTGAAGGGTTGAAGAATGAAAAAGAATTGTAAAGATAAAGGGTGTAAAGAAAGAAGCCCTTCTTACAACCTTAGGCAGAAACCGGGTCAACACATATGCTATTGAGATCATTTTTAATGATTCTTGATATTGAAGATATACATCATGGACCTAGTGATGCAATGCACAACCCATCCCAGCTAACTTAGATATCTCTTAAAATTTGTATTAATCAGATGGAGAGAACGCATTATCTATTGATTTATTCACTCCGAATAAATTGGTATTGAAAAGGTGGCACTCCTCTCTTTAGCCTCCGATCACTAAAATCCAAAGTGCACGATCGAGTCTAGATGCATTTGAGATCATCAAATATCTCATTAGGACACACTTCCATATTTCCTTGCTTCTTCATACACTCTGAAAAGTAATAAAGATCTTACGAATCCTACGCAAAATCTTCATGATCTTGCCTGAACATCCGAGTAATACGAAAGTATTTACAATGAAGATGGAAATCTTCTTGAGCGAATATTAAAAAGCTCATGGTAGGTGACTTGTGCGATTCTTTATGAATCAAGCTTGTGATAACTGGAAAGCAACAGTGGTTTAATTCTTAACTGAATTTAAACACGTTCCAGGCCTCTACGCAATATCTTAGTAATCTTGCCAGAACACTCAAAGTGATACCTTAGTGTCCACAGTGGTGAGTGGAAATCCTTCTAGTGTTAACCTTAAACAGCATTTGGTAGGTAACTTGCAAGATTCATTATGAATCAAGCTCGTGACAACTGGAAAGCAACGATGGTGCGATTCTTTAATGAATCAAACTTGTTCCAGGAATCAGAATTGACGGCTTCAATCATGCGGATAAATTAATCCAAATGATTCACTCTTTACGTTCGCAGTCAGCTTTTGACGGTCGAGTAAAGAGAACGGGTTTACCCGCGAAATCTTGTCAAGGAGATTTTTAATTAAATCTACCTGCCACAAGTACGATATTTTATATCATCCAACGGTCTTCACCGACCGGAGGTAAAATTCTACCGAATTAGAATGAAATGGTTCATGTTCAAAGCCATTTTGTTCGTGTCTACTTATACTGCGGCATTTGAAGACGGTGGCGTTGCATAATCTGAGAAGAATTCGTCCCCGCATGCTTATACTTTATGCACTTAATACCTCATCTAATTCAAGAAAGCCTAAAAGTTAAGTCTTTCGCTGTATCGAACTCTGAAGCTTTCAAGAATTATGAAGGTATAAGTATGTGGGACATGAAGTCACGAAGAGGCGAAGATCACAAGTGATGGATGCACAAGATCAAGGCAAGAGATTAATGCTCAAGATTGATATCAAAGATCACATCAGCATGTTCACCAGAAAAGAAAAAGAAAAGAAAGACGAAGACTATGAGCTCAAGACAAGCATAGTATGCTAGGTTTATTTTATTATTATAACTTAGGTAACGCCCTTGTTTGGAGTGACCTCCCTTAGGGGGAGATTGTTGGAAATACGTTTTTTACGTATTTAGGAAGATTCGGTCACTCTGACAATATATTAAGTTGTAGCTCGTAGTCTAGATATCTTTTTACTAATTAACAAGGAAAGGCCTAGTCCATGTTATGTATGGACGGCCCAAATGTAAGCCCAAGCCCATCTTATGGGCTTGGTATATAAACCCTCTCCTTAGATGGAGAGGGTGCTGGTTTTCATTTTAATTTTTACACATAGTAATCTTTCATTTTTCTCTCTCTACAAGTGTGTGTATTCCACCAAGTTTCTATCTCTTTATCTCTCTAAAACATAAGCAAGATTTACATATCCTACAATGTTCCACTTAAAGGTTCTTTGATTTTTAGGGTTTATATTTTTTTCTAGGGTTTTCTGGAGTTTTCATTTTGTTCTTGTGGCGATTCAGCTTCTGTTTCTATTTTATGGCGTCTCATCGTAGACCATTGTCCCATGAAGATCAGACACAAAGAATTTCACACTCAATCTACATTACCAATTTCCCTGATTACATATCCTAAAATGATATCTGGAAAACTTGTAGCACGTATGGGGTGATTGTGGATGTTTTTATTCCTCTTAAGAAGTCCAAAGCTGGCAAAAGATTTGCTTTTGTACGATTTATCAAGGTTCCTAATCACACTCGTCTCGTTGAAAACCTATGTACCTTATGGATTGGAAGCTTCCACCTGTATGCTTCGCAGGCCCGGTTTGAACGCCCCCCAAGGAATGTTGCCAATCATAATTTTAGCTTCTATAAAGATTAATAAGCCCTCAGTTTAAGTTCACTCAAAGCTTCAAGCAGGATCGTATGTTAAGGTTGTTTCCCATAATCAGCCGAATCAGCTACATGAGTCTTCTCCATCTATCGTTTTAGATGACTCTTGTTTTTCATCGCGTGATTTTTCTTTTCATGTAATGGGTAAGGTCAAAAAATTCTCCTCTATTGCTAATCTTTATGTTATTTTGAAAGATGAGGGTTTTGTAGATGTTAAAATTACGTACCTAGGAGGTATGTAGGTTTTGATCGAATGTACCAATGAAAGTGTATGAGACAATTTAGTATTGCACCAAGGTGTGAAGTCCTGGTTTGTTGAGATTCGGAAAACTTCTAGTGACTTTGTCAGTGAGGAAAGGATAGTGTGGGTGGATATAGAAGGACTTCCTATGAAGGCTTGGACTAAAGAATCGTTTAGTAAGATCTGTCGTAAATGGGGTGTAGCGATGGAGTTAGATGATAATGTTGATACTTCCTTCGATCGTAAGCGCATTTGCATTAAAACCAATCATCCATCATCGATCCTTGAGACTTTCAAGATCATTATTAAAGGGCGATCTTACTTGGTTCGTGCTAAAGAACTATTCACTTGGAGCCCTACTTTTGTGGAATGTAAAGAAGACGAGTATCAATCGGAAGGCGATTCATCTAGTCACAATGTTAATAGGGAGGATGATTTGGTGGCTGATAGTGAAGGGGTTTTGCAAAGGAGATTCACAGTGATGAAGAAGGAGTACCAGAAACAGTCTTTGGGTCCGGCATTTCATCTCATAAACGAGATAAAGAGGTTAACGATGATAAACGCTCAAAGGATATTTTTGGAATATACGACATGTTGGAGAATCGTAACAATACTATAAGAGTTAAACAGGAGAGTTCCTCTATTTCCCACCCTCCCGGTTATACTCCGGAGGGATCGGAGATTAAGGACAACAGTAATCCTGACAACGAGGCTAATAATGGCAGGGAGCAATCAGCCGATTTGAATCACTCACCTCTTGGTTTCAAGGATCGTGGATCCGAATCTGTCCGATCGTCATCAATACATAATAAGAAAGGAGCTATTAGCCTTAACAGCAGTGGAGGTTCAGTTTTGGAACTTATGGAGAACATTATTCAGGTAGGTCAAGCTATGGGATATACTATGAAGGGTGTGCGAAGGATCTTGATGGAATTATTGGACACCAAGGCGAAGATATTGGTTTTAAATGTATGTTTTATCCCTTAATGTGCAGGGTCTTGGACACAAGACAAAAAAGGAGTGGATCAAAGTGTTAGCTACCTCTTTTAAACTCAATTTTTTGGCAATTCGAGAAACGAAGATGTATTCTATTTCCTCTATGTTGGTTCGATCTCTTTGGGTTAATTCGAATTATGATTTTGCTACTAGCGACTCGTTAGGAGCTTCATGTGGTATTTTATGTATATTGTTAGGACCTCTTTAATAGTAATTTGTAATAGGTATGCTAGGAGGTATGTAGTTCCTCTTGGTCCTAGTAGTAGTAGGAGCAACACGTGCTCCTGGTCTTTAGAAAGTCAAACATTATTATTTTGAGTAGTTTGTTAGAATATGCATGAGATATGTTAGGAAAGGATATGCATATCAGAATCACACGTTTCGGTTTAATGATGTATTAGGGTTTCCTTGTAGTATAAAAGGAACCATGGGCAGAAGGGTTAAACATACCTTCATCAAACATTATTTAGTTTATATTAATATTAGAAATCCTTAGTAAGGATCAAGTCATTATAGTTATTCTGTTTCTTCTTGTTCATAGTATTTGTATTCCGCACTTATACTATGTAGGTTATCTAGAGTCTCTCTGTGAATAGACTTGTGATTACAGAAGTCGTTCACCATCCTTAACAGGCTGCAAGATCCATATCTAATAGACCCAACAAGTGGTATCAGAGCCTGAGAGAGTCTCTGCACAAGAAGAATCAATTTTTCTTTTTACTAACATCTTTGTTTAATCATGTCTGCCTCTAGTTCTACTGAAACAGGAGATGCAAGCACCTCTAAAACACAACAACCTCAACAAATCATTGCTACTGTTTCCAATACAAATGGAAAATTCCCTCTCTTGAAGAAGGATGAGTATGATAGCTGGGCAATGAAGATGGAATGCTGGATCACCAATACTGATCTAGACCTTTGGAAAATTGTTTAGAATGGCAACAGTAGGAAGCTTACCGGAAGAGACAAAAATGGTAATGTCATCCTTCTAGATCCTAAAACTCAAGAAGAAATCACAGTTGTTCAGAAGGAATCAAAGCAAAAACTGTTTTGCTTCAGTCCCTTCCTGATGATCACATGGGTGATTTTTATCACTTGGATGATGCTAGAGAGATTTGGAATGGGTTAAAGGCAAGGTTTGGAGGGAATGAGGAATCAAAGAAGATGCGCAGATCCATGCTGAGAGATGAATTCACAGAATTCAAGATCTCTGAAACTGAAGGTATTCATCAAGGGTATGTTAGGTTCCAAAAGATACTTAGCCAGTTGAATCAACTCAGGTCCAAACCTGATAATGGAGACTTTAATGCCAGGTTTCTTAGAGCTCTACCTCACTCATGGAATCAGGTAGTCATCTCTCTCAAAGCAAAAGGTGGCCTCGACTATCTTAATTTTGATGACCTGTTTTATAAACTCAAAACCTTTGAGCCTCATGTGAGAGGATACTCAAGTGATCCTTTCCTACTCCTGCTAACTCTGCTTTTGTGAGTTCCATGGGTTCTACTCCAATGTCTTATGCTAGTAGCCCAAGCTACATTCTGTCTTCTCAACATACTTCTACTCCTGAACCAAAAGCCAAGAATGGTAGCATGGTAGAAGCTATTCTTCACTCTTTTGTTGCTGATGTTGATCCACAACAGAAGCTTGCTTATGATGATTTCAAACAGTTTGATAAACTTGACTTGGATGAAATGGATCTAAAATGGCAGATAGCTATTGTAAAACCCGCATGCATTTACCATGAACAGTACACTAATAATCGTACGTACATGATTAAAACTTTCCTTTTATAGCACGTTACGTTTCACGAATATGAATTACAAGAATTACGTACGTGTTATTACACGATAATTATTACGTACGTATTAAAACACGATAATTATTATCAACAATAATTATAATCACGAACATGAAATCATGAACGTAAAAATCACGAACATATAATTATGTATTTACGTATATTATTAATACGATTATTGTCGTTACGTACAAGTATTTATTATAACACGAATATTTCGTAATATCGAAACACGTAAACACGAACACACGAACATGTAATAAAATAGACACGAGAAAGGCTTCGGGTTCCCTTGGTGGGCCCTACTAGCCGCGGCATCAAAAGAGAAACGGGCCAAGCCCATTTGATTTTTATGAAATAAACAAAAAGGGAAACAAATATTCATTCACAAGTTTTTCTAAGAAAGTTAAGAAAAAAGGCAAAAACCCTAGCAAACCAATGGTGGTCGCCGGTTCTGGTTATGCCGCCAACAGCACCCAAAAGGAGAACGTGATGTTCTGGTTATGCCGCCAACAATACCCAAAAGGAGAACGTGACGTTCTGGTTAAGCCGCCAGCATCAGCCAAAAAGAGAACGGGATGTTCTTGTATAGCCGCCGCCAGCAAGCCAAAAGGAGGACGGGGCTTTGATTTTTTTAATTATTGATTAGGAGTGTGTTCGTGAGATCAAGATTTATTCATTCCACGTGTTTTGGTAAATCCATAAACCCTTTTGTTTTCCTTTTATTGAATTAAGCATAAACATGAACAAGTGATTAAATAAACATGATAAAAACATGTCATGGGATCATGGGTAAATTAATTAAGGGTTTGTTTGGTTTTGTTGTTTCGACCGCCACACAAACCGAGAGTCCTAAGACTCTCGGCGGCGTTTCGTTCACACCACCACACGAGACATAACTCTTGGTGTGGTTTAGGTCCGATCGGCAGCAGGTACAAGGCACCCTGACTCACGTCGGGGGTGTCCTTGTGGTTCGTTTAGGTCGCGGCAGCCACAGCCCCAACCACCGGCTAAGCCGGTGGCTATTTTAGGAAAGCAGGGGGAACCGTAGGTAGGCGGGCAGGAAACCACCGACTACTGCTGGTGGGAACCTGGTGGTCAGCGGCTAGCCGAGAGAAAGGAACCACCGGCTTCAGCCGGTGGCATCTTTACACAAACAGGGGCAACCGGTTCACGCCGGTTTGCCACTGTTTTTAGGGGTGTTTGGTTCACGGTTTTCACGGGTTCGGTTCACGACACGTTTTAATAAATTAATAACACACGGTTCGATCAATGATTATTTTTACAAGTTTATTTAATTTTACAAGTATATAATTTTACAAGTTAATTAAATTAATTTAGCATGATATATAATTAATTTAATTAAAACATGGATTAGGTTTTTATTATTTTTAATAATACATGATTTTAACCTAAGTATTTAATTATTTACTTTACACTATAGTATTAATTAATTATTAAACATGAAATATAATTAATTAATAACCATGACTTAGGTTATATTAATACAATATTAATACATGTTTTAACCTAAGTATTTTATACACTTTAATTTAATTAAATCATACTTATATTTAATTAAATCATATAACATATAGTTTATTTAATTTACATGAAATAATTAATAAACTATACTATTTAATTACATGACTTAGAATATTAATTAGTAAACACTTAAGCTTATATAATTAGCTTAATAATCCATCTTATTTCTATTTATGGAAACTTTCTATTTTTATAAACTTATTTAATTAAGGCAGTTAATCTATTTATGGAAACTTTCTATTTTTAGAAACTTATCCATTTTAAGCAGTAAATCTATTTTTGGAAACTTTTTATTTTTAGAAACTTTCTATTTTTGGAAACTTTCTATTTTAGGAAACCTGCTATTTTTAGAAAGTTACTTATTATTACACAACAAGTATAATAATACAAGAAATGCAAGAAATACTTAATCAGAATAGACATAATACATGATAAACACACTATAAAGCTTTAATCAGTAAAACATGACATGAACATATAAAACAAGATAAGACATGATATAAAACCAGTTACGTACTCAGTAATCAGATACTTATACACGTATGTATTTATGTAGCATTAGTGATACCGAAGTAGGACTCTCTTCCGTTCGTCTTCTTCGTTCACTGGACAGAAGGTACGGATTCTCCGTCCTTTTAGTATGGACATTCTTCCTTATTAGGATTTCCCGTATGCAGCCAACTGTTTTCCCCAGTATATATTTTATATGTTTTTGAATTGATTATGTTTAATTAGATACCTAAATCCATATACATGCATGACCAGTTTCACCTAGTTATGGAGGTACCATAACCATAACACTGGAGGCACCAGTGTTATGACTCCACCACGACGGAGTGATAGCTCGTGGCTCCCCTTCAGCTTTTGGCCATATTATTATTATCAGGTGGGGCGTATGGGTGCATCCTAGTTTACATGTTTTCAGCAGTTTATTCAGGTGAATGTGGTGTGTGCCTTGCATCCTTCACAAGGAGCTAATCCCTCCTACTCAAACCAGTATATTAAATTAGAGGCAACCCCTCTAATTTGCATGACGAGGTCACCCCTCCAAGTATTCATACACGTTGATAATTCATGACCTATATTGGCTAATGGTAAACATGTTAAACAATTTCTACAAGATAAATGTAAGGCTTTTCAAACTATAAAACCAGTTTTATGAACATGTTCCAGTTTTCCAGGACTTATACATTTCCGCTACTATTAAGTCTTTATTATGTTTTAGTCATTCATACTATGTCTATATCCGTGCACTGAGCGTTTTGCTCAGCCGTTACTTTCCTTTCCATGTCCCAAAACGACAGGTACCTAAGGACAGACTCGAGCATTTGGAGGACGTGCATAGGATGGAAGTTGCCATAGACTTCTTTTCCTTTTGCCTTCATATATTTATGCTTATGTAGTCTTTGTTCATTTCATTTACTTTATTTATGTTTTGGGCTTATGTTTGGGAACCGATGTTTTATTCCGGTTTTCCCTATGGTCATGTATGTTTTACTACATATTACCTTGCATGCTTTGATGACACGCCATAATTATGCGTAACGGTCCACTTATCAAAGTGGGGTGTTACAATTATGGTATCAGAGCCAAGGCTTCGACCTGTAGGCTCTAAAACTCGACCTGTGACTAGTTGGTAGTCACCAGGAGCTTCCTAAGACAACGCTTGTTATTCCACGTATTGATGTGTTTAGCGTATTGTTGTTTTAACCATGATTTTTTCAGCACATTGATGCTTTAACCTTGATGTTTTCATCGATATTGTTTTACTAATATGGATGGAAAACCGTCATTCATATTTAGTTATGTGTCGTTGTTTCATGCCTGATGTTCTTCGTGAACTGTGACTATGTGGACTGAACCCTAGTAGTTCATAATTAGTCACATAATTTGTTTTTTATAAGTTTTGGACAGATGATTTTACTTATTTATGTTTCATGTATCATTGTTGTAGGAATTTTGACTAAGTAATGGTTGGTACAGGACTGGCCCAATTTAGTCGCATGTGCTTTTACCAAAACTTTTAACTTTGGGACCGACCCATAGGCGTCCCCTCGCCATGTCTTTTGTTTTGGGACCAACCCATAGGCGTCCCCTCGCGCATATAAGGTTTTATAAACTGCATCATGCATTCATGCACTGTTTTCATGCATAAAATGTTTCTCATGATTTATTGGCATAAATTTTTTCATGTCCCCTCATAAGTTACAATGTCTTTTATGTCAAGTATGCTTTCATACTATCATGGTTAACTTCAGTTTCGTGCTGATTATGTTATATACTCCTTTATGTTAAGTTATTTCATGTTTATTCATGATGATTTCGTCCTTATGTTGATTACGTCTTACGTCTCTTTTATTTCTTATGCTTTCATGCAAGACACTGTTGAAATTCATTTAAATCCTTCTCTCATGATAGTCATGGTTGAGCTTCATTAATCATGCTTTCAGGAAAATCATCGTTGGAATTCGTTTAACCACACGTTAGCATTTCTCCATGCAACCATAATGAGTTATATACTGGCATTTCCAGGTTATCATGATGGTTTTTCTAACCGTTTAACCGATTATTGTTCCTTTAATATCATGACAAATGATCGACCCCATACCGATCATTTCATGTGCATTCCATGTGTGCTCCATGTACCGTATTTCATGTGTATTACACGTAACTTAATCTATGTGTATTTCATTTGCAATACTTCACGAGTATTCGCTAGTCAAATCTGAATCATCTCTGGCATATTTCCAATTGCTGATATTCTACAAGATTGCTGATGCCGCTCATAACTTGGAGATGTTACTAAAGGTTGATGCTGCTGACATTTGGAGAAGCTACAAGATGCGGTTTCTGTTCACAACCTGGAGATCCTACAAGACGAAGACAAAGGGATTAGAGCAAAGAAATTGGAAGAGAAGATGCATTACCATCAGACGATTTCCATCAATCATTGTCCCTAATTCTTAGTTACATGACACACGTCATTCAGTTGTCGTTTCAGTCATATGAGTGCAAACCGGTATCAGCCAGCCACTAAACTGAATAGTTACATGAATCACAGTCATGAGAATGACCGTCATGGAACTGACAGACAAGACGATAGTAACCACTACTACGACAACAACTATCCTAGCAATCGCAACCGAAGCTCCAGCCGCGGATGTGATCAGAAATACAAAGGATCAGTAGTCCAACCGATTCGCTAATTCTGGCATAATAACCTAATATTTGTAGTTCTATTTGTTTCACATCTCGAGACACATGTCAAGACATCAGTCAAGATACATGTCTCACGTATACTTTCTGAAGACACATGTCAAGACACCAGTCGAGATACATGTCATGCTTACATTTCCCAAGACATGAGTCAAGACACATGACTCACGTCCAATTATGTAACATCTCTAAGAAATTCAGGGTACCCTCCAAAGGGTATATCCATTTTGTTGTGCCATGTATTAATCAGGCCACAAGAATTTCAGTACCATCATCGGTGTAACAGTAAGGTCAGTCACGTTCGCTCGATGAAACTTTCATTTCTTTCACCATATTTCATATATTCATGACCATGAAGGACGCCATTCGTATTCCCCAAGTATACGAAGGTTTTCCTTCAGCCTAATGATAAGATCCAAGATGCTAACGCATTACCTCGGACATATGCGAGTTGAATTTCATCCTAATTATGGACTACGAACAGCACACCATGCTACGATTCATAATTATGTACAGTAATATTCAGGCTCCTGAATACATTCAACTTGATTTTCCATCAGGAAAATCTGTACAAATTATCTATGCTTACAAGCATGTGCGTTGTTAGCCATGGTTGCTAAAATTTTCTAGCTGTCAGTAAGACACGACTACTGAAGTCCTTTTACGCATAGCCAGTTGATTATTCCAAAATCATCCCATACATTCCAGAAGAACCTTCAAGGAGAAGGACGGTACCATGAGATTATGTTTTGGCTACCGTCGATTTAAACAAATCACCATTCATAACCGTTATTCACCTCCACGTATTGACGACATGTCCAATCAACCGTATGGTGTTAAGCATTTTTCCAAGATCGGATTCATGATCATGCTACCCACAGTGACGAGTGAAAGAGCAAGACATTTTCATGACTGCTATTCGTACACAACTTAGTCATGCTAGATTCATGATTTTGTATTAGTCTCACAAATGCCCCAGCAGCATTATGGACTTAATAAATGGAGTTTCCATGAACTCGTATACAAATTCATCAGTGTTTTCATCAAGGACAACCTGATCATCTTTAAGTCTAGAGAAGAGCAGGAAGCTCATTTTTCACAATGTTGCAAATTCTACAACGAGAAAAAAAATTCACCCTGAAATTTTTCAATATAGATTATGGCTGATTACAGTGACACGCTGAATTCCATGAATTCGCACGGTTAATCTTACCATGACTCAACTTATGCGTAAAAGAGATAACCCTACACTATATTAGGTGTTATAGAAAATCCTACGCTAAGAAAAGTCTAATTTCGAAGACTTATAGTTCCGCAAATTCCTATGTATCAAGTTTCTATGAAGCAAGATATAGTTACGTTCATATCTAAGTACCTGACATACCAACAGGCTAAGATAGAACACCAATAGACTTGTATGTTTTTCCATCATCAGAAATTGTGAAAAAAATGGGACAAGATCTCCATGGATTTTGGTTACCGGATTAACGCAAACTCAGAAGAAGCAGGATGTTATATGAGTTATTGTCAACAGTTTGATCAAGTCGGCAGAATCCTTACATCCGCGAGGATTTCAAGAAGCAACAGATAGATCAGACATGTTCCAGCCAAGGCTCATCCAATCACTTGGTAATCCCTCAACTAACGGGCCAGACAAAGGTTCGCAATTGTGCTCCTTATTTAACTTCACGTCCTTGCTCTAATTTCACGACTTGCTTTTGCGCTCACGTTCATGACACTATTCACGTTCATGATCGTATCTTGGCTTACGATTTTACGATCATTTTCGTTCTGGCAAGTTTTGCAAGAACTTGAGAGACCAGACCCAAGTTTAGTATAACTCTCTATTCTTAGAGAGACGTTTCACGTCACATTCCACGTCTCACCTTATAGCGTTTGGCGTTACCACCGCCGTATTCCATGTTCACGATATGTTTCACATGTCATGTTCATTCCACATTCCTCATATCACGTTCACGATATGTTACACGTATCATTGATCACGATATGCTTGCTCATACTACACTCACCATGTCTCCACGTATCACCTTCAAAAATTTTCACGTATCACGTTCAAAATTATTCACGGTTTGATCCATGATTATTTTTACAAGTTTATTTAATTTTACAAGTATATAATTTTACAAGTTAATTAAATTAATTTGGAAAGATATATAATTAATTTAATTAAAACATGGACTTAGGTTTTTATTATTTTTAATAATACATGATTTTAACCTAAGTATTTAATTATTTATTTTACACTATACTATTAATTAATTATTAAACATGAAATATAATTAATTAATAACCATGACTTAGGTTATATTAATACAATATTAATACATGTTTTAACCTAAGTATTTTATACACTTTAATTTAATTAAATCATGCTTATATTTAATTAAATCATATAACATATAGTTTATTTAATTTACATGAAATAATTAATAAACTATACTATTTAATTACATTACTTAGAATATTAATCAGTAAACACTTAAGGTTATATAATTAGCTTAATAATCCAGCTTATTTCTATTTATGGAAACTTTCTATTTTTAGAAACTTATTTATTTAAGGCAACTAACCTATTTATGGAAACTTTCTATTTTTAGAAACTTATCTATTTTAAGCAGTAAATCTATTTTTGGAAACTTTTTATTTTTGGAAACTTTCTATTTTTGGAAACTTTCCATTTTAAGAAACCTGCTATTTTTAGAAAGTTACTTATTATTACACAACAAGTATAATAATACAAGAAATACTTAATCAGAATAGACAGAATACATGATAAACACAATATAAAGCTTTAATCAGTAAAACATGACATGAACATATAAAACAAGCTAAGACATGATATAAAACTACTTACGTACTCAGTAATCAGATACTTATACACGTATGTATTTATATAGCATTAGTGATACCGAAGTAGGACTCTCTTCCGTTCGTCTTCTTCGTTCACTGGACACAAGGTACGGATTCTCAGTCCTTTCAGTATGTACATTCTTCCTTATTAGGATTTCCCGTATGCAGCCAACTGTTTTCCCCAGTATATGTTTTATATGTTTTTGAATTGCTTATGTTTAATGAGATACCTAAAGCCAGTGATGAGATGACATTTATACATGATCTCATCGTTCTTTTCGGGCTTTAGATGCATAAAAATGTCATAAAATACCATATATATGCTTGTGTTTGTTTACTTGTGTATTTTAGGTATGGATATCGTGAAAAAGACAAAAGATCACAAGTTACAAGGAAAAACAGACACGAGAAACGAAGCCGTACAAAGAACCGGGCCCTAATCATGGAATTCTCAACAAATACCCTTGAAGACTTGAAGACAAACAAGATTGATCCTCATTTATTGAAGAAATGACACTTAAAACCCTTGTATATTAATAATTACAAGTTTGGTCCCTTAAGTTTGTCAAAATTTCACAAAAGGTCCTTCAACTTTGAAGAAATGACAAGATTAGTCCCTCAACAAATCAAAATTGCCAATAATGGTCCCTCATGAAGTCAAAGAAACAATGAAGACCTTTGAAGATCAAGAATGTCCAAGATCAGCCCTTGAAATATCTCAAAATGGCAAAAATAACCCTTGAAATCCTTTTTCCAAAGTTTTGTGCCAAAACTGCCAATGTGTGAAACTTATTTACAAAGGAAAATACGTTTTAGGGCTGAAAAACTTTGTTTACCAAAAATCCCAAAGAACAAGGACCAAAGGTGTCTATTTCAAACTTTCAAACTGAAAATGCGCCAAACACCTTTCTTTCCCCCAAAATCGGATCAAACAACTTACTATTCACCTTTCATCCACCCAGATTTTACCCCACTTAAAACAAAGGGTAAATCAAAATTACCCATACCCACGTGTGATTCACACATGCAGAATCACATCCCACACACAAAACCCTCATCTCCACTCACCAATAGGCCCCACCATTCAAACACGTCCACCAATCAAAACACAACTTGGGCTCCAAGCTTAGCCACGTGTCAAGATCAACAGCTGACACTCATTGCTTCATCACAAAGCTATTTTAAACGGTTTGGATGCATTTTGGACAGCTCACATCAAGAAAACGTCTAGAAGACCAAGGGCATTTTAGAGAAATCAGTTCTAGGGTTTGTGAATAGTGTTTAACCAGGCATTTGCCTATAAAAGGAGACCTCAACATGTGAGAGTCCCTTTGTTCCAGTTTTAGGCTATCAATCTTTGTAATTCCTTTTTAAGTAATAAAATTTTGATTTTCTGATTTTGAGAAATCTTGTTCTTGTTTATTAAAAGTTGGTGTTGGAATAGCCTAATTCTGAGTTCCATTTATATGTTTGAAGGTTTTTGAGGCAAGGTTTTAGTTGATAAAGCTTAGGTTTCAAAAATCAGAAAGTGCTTGTTTATTTGATCTCACCTTATTGTTTGTTCATCTTAGCAGCATTGGAAGCTGGTACTTGTTTTGCTAGTACCTCAGCTCAAACAATCCAGGGCCTGGATGTAGGTCTTGGAGGTTTGCACCTTCTTCCCTTTTCATTTTCTCTTTAAGTTTCTGATTATTTGTGATTTTTGTGGATTATTGCTTGAATCTGTGTTATTGTGGGTGATTATTGTTGATTTGGCTTGGTTTGATGTTATTGAGGTGTTACTGATCTGATTTGTGGGTTGAATCTTCATAAGCCTTTGAAAATTTGTGAAATCAAGTTTTAAAAGGGTGTTTGGGATTACTGCATAAGTTAGATTTGTGGCTTGTTAAGTGCTTGTGTGTTGTTTGCAAGTATTGGTATCTGTTTGTTGGGTGTTTTTGTTCATCTGTTTGCAGGTTTTGAGGCTTTGAACACATTGATTCTTAGATTGGCTATAAAATCTTAATAACTTGGTAAAATTGGCTAGGATTTTGAGGACACCTAGATCTAAGCATAGGCTAGGGCTAAGAAGTGCTAAATCATAGTTAATCACACCAGGGTAGAAGGATTTGAGGCTTGAAATTGGATCAAGTGTCAAGTATATCAGCAAACTGTTTCTGCATATTGTTCATTGTTCATCAGTAACTTCTAGTGCTTTGATCTTGTTGATTTCTTTGATTCAGTGTTTGATTCTTGTTGCTTTGTGTTTATTGTGAGTTTATATAGCTTGTGTATGCATCTGGTTAAGTTTGGTTGGCTTATTTTGCTTAAATCTGCTTATTAAGTGCTTAACTGCTTATTTGCATATCTGGTGCTTATCTGGTGATTGTTTGGCTTATTGTGGCTTATTGTGTGGATCATTTTGTGATTTTATTGTTGCTATTGACTCCTTGTGGTTCACTGATCACAAGGGTGCCTTTGTTTCCAATTGAATCAAACCAGAACTCTCAAATAAGCTTGGTCAATTAGTCAAAGCAGTGGGAACTCCTTTCCCCTGCTGGTTACCACTGATAGTGCAATTTTGGTGTCAGCTTATCAATAAGCTATAATAGCTTATTTTAACCAGCAACAACTTTGTTTTTGTAATAGGTGCTCATATTTTGACCCATTTGTTCATCCTGGAGCATTTGGGTGGTTGACTTTTAGGTTTGACTAGGAAACCAACTCCTTTGACTTTTACATAAGCTCTTTTGTGCTTATTCTGGCTTATTGCTTGTGCTTATTGGATTTTTGTTGATTGATATTGCTTATTGAGTCCATTTGAAAGCTTTTGCAAGTTGAATCAGCTTCTGAGGTGCATTATTTCTCAAAAACGACTATTTTGTCGTTTTGTGGATTTTTGTTTTTCTATTTTCTGGCTTATTGAGTGTGCTTATTGGAAATTTCTTTTGACAGATCTCTTAAGCATCCTAAAAGAGGGTTGTGTGTCAAATTAGAGCTTATGGCATTAGCTTATGGCTTAATGGGCTAAAAAGCCCAATAAGAATAAGCTTTGTGTTCAATAAGCTGTGATAAGCACATTTTCAGCTTTTGGGCCTTTAGAGTTTTGTTCTTAGAATTGAATTTTAAGTTAGATAGGGCTTTTCCAAGTCAATTGGGACAAGTTTGACTTTTTGGGCCCAAAAGCCCATTTAGGTTGACTGTTTTTAGATTTGGCCCATTTAAGGGCCCATTAGGGGTATTTTGGTAATTTCACTTTGATTTTCTGATTATTTAGGTTAAAATAAACTAGTTTGCAAGTTTTTAGAATTTTTATAATTTTTGGATTTTTAATATTATTTTATTATTATTTTATTATTATTTTTGAAATTTCACATTTTCCAACTTTTTACATTTTTCTTAGGTTAAATACATTTAAATAGGAATTTAGCAACTTTTAGAATAATTTTATCACTTATAGATTAATTGTTATAATTATTTTAAGTTTTAATAGTTTTTAAATCATTTTAAATAGTATTTATTAGTTTTAAAATTTCTAAAAATAGTTTTTAATCTTTTTAGGTCATTTTAGAGGTTTATCAACTGAAAAATCTTTATTTGGGCTTTCTGATAATTTATTTGATTTTTAGGGCTTTAATTAGCATTTAAAAATTGAATATTTAATTATTTAAAAGGTTTGAAAAAGTTTTGATCATTGGTAAACTCTTAGTTTATTATTTTTGATTTTTGGTGAATTTTTAGTAATTTTTAGAATTTATTTTTATTTTTGTGATTTTTAAGGTTCTACGTCTTAACTTTCTAATAGTGATTTTTCTTGGTAATTTTTATTTTTACGTCTTCGTCATTTTCTCTTCTAATCCCCTTCTAAACCAATCATTAATCACAAACATTTTACAAATTTCTCACACACATATACCTCCTTGGGAAACGAACTTTCACTACCATTAAGGGTCATTAACACTTGATTTTTCCTAAAGTCATTTGTTTGATACTTACCACTTTTACGCCTTTTTCCTAAAGGGTGTAATTTACCACAATCACTTTGGCGCCGCTGCCGGGGAGGTGTGTCGTGATTAATTTTCATTGTTGTTTTTAATATTAACCAAAATAGTATTTGTATTAGTAGAACTCTACTAATACGTATTATCGGTTTTCTTGGTTTTTCTTGTACAAATATTATTACTATATTGTATTAAGTATCACAATAAATTCACAGTATCTCCAAAAGTGTGAAAACACAACCTTAATTGGGATTTCATCACTCAATTATTGTATTCGAATCTCAAAAAAAAAGAAAAAGGCAAAAATAGATAAATACTTTCGTGAAGCTCGATTTTGAAAGATACAAACTATAAGGAAAAAGGCTCTTAAGTGCTTCGCGCCGCCTCGTTTCCCCGCTTGCTTGTGAGTATTTTGAGATTGAAGGCTAATCGAGGGTTTTGCCGCCCAAAGTATTATTACGTATAATATATTTGCTTGGTTTCTTTGTGATTAAACCCTCTTGAACAATTTGGTTTTCACCAAAGTTCTAAAGTCATTCGAAGGCGTTCACTCCACGTGATCGTTTTCATTCCTTTTAGGCTTTTTTAATCAAGAGTTTGATTCGAGGAGAGATTTTGTAGATTGTTGTCTACGAAGATACACCAAAATCCAAAAAAATTAAATATCATCAAAAACACAAAAAATTGAAAATTCACAAAACACCCAAAAAGAATCTTCTTTGCTCACCTCCCATTCTTCGTGAAGTTTATGATCACTCGTAATCAAGCAAAATGAGCTCGTAAACGACTTCAAAAGCAAGCCAATCAAGAGACGTTGATTGTTGAAGAACCTCTAATTGTTGAACCTATTGTAGAACAAGAAGTCGTCATGGCTAATCGTACTATGATGGAGTTGCTACAAGCACCCACCGAGGGTTTTGGAGAGGCTATTGTGATTCCCGCCATCCTTGCGGAGAATTTCGAGATTAAGACGGGTTTAATGTCGATGTTGCAAGCAAATAAGTTTAGAGGTCATGAGAAAGACAACCCGCATTACCATATTAGGAATTTCAACCGTCTCACCGCCACTAGCAAATTTAAGGATGTTCCACATGACGCCATTAAGATGATGTTGTTTCCATACTCGTTGGATGGACCCGCTAAAATTTGGCTCAAGAAAGAACCGCCAAATTCAATTTTGACATGGGCCGATCTCGTTTCTAAGTTTGTGAACAAGTTTTTTCCACCATCTAAAACAACACACTTGAAAAATGAGATTTCACAATTTGTGCAAAGAAATAATGAAAGTTTTTCAATGGCATGGGAACGATTTAAAGAGATGTTACATGAATGTCCACACCATGATTTTACGGAATTGCATCAAGTGGATACTTTTTATAATGGGCTTAATGATCATGAACGAGATTATTTGAATGCCGCCGCGGGTGGTAATTTTTTGTGCAAGACGACAAATGAGGTTTTACAAATCATTGAAAATAGATCTAAGGTTTATAACCCTCGTAACACACCGAGTGTTGACAATATGGGTTCGTCATCTTTGTCACAATCGTCTCATAGCATTAATGCCTTACATGATGAAGCTAATGAGGAAAATCGGTTTTTTGATAGATTTTTTAATCTAATGTCCCATTGGAAGGCTCAAGAAGCTTCCAATTCTGCTTCGGTTAAAGCGGTTGCTAAGAGTTGTTTATCTTGTGGGGGAGCTCATGATCTTTCCGAGTGCATTACCGCGGATGGTAACACTTCGAGTGCTTATGTAGCAACGGGAACTTACAACCAAAACGGTCAAGGTTCCCGCCAAAATCAAGCTCCACCCAATCAAAATGTTAATAATTATCAAAACAATAACCAAGGTAATTACCAAGGCAACACACGCAATTACAACAAAGGGAATTATCAAAGTGGGAATGGACAAATTTCTAATCAAAATCAAAACCGTGATTTTCAAAACACTACACAAGGTTTTCAAAATGCTCACACTAAAAATTTGCAAGGAGAATTTTTGGATTATGCAAAAGCAAATGATGCTAAATTTGATAATATGCAACGTGAGATGATTAGCTTAAGATCCGAGTTGAAAAACGAGCTAAAAAATGAACTTGCTAATGAAGTTAAAACTCATGCAAACAAAATGGAAGGAAATGTCCAACGTCTACAACAAAATCAACAAAAGATGGAATTAGGACAACATGAGATTAAGCAAGAATTATTAGAAGCGGATGCTAGGCAATCAAAATTTGAGGACCGAATGGCTAAGATGTTTGAAGCTATCATGTGTAAACCCTCTTCCTCGGGTGGTCTTCCTAGTGATACCATTGCAAATCCGAAGGGAGAAATGAAGGTTATTACTACACAAAGTGGTAAAACTTTCAAGGAACCAATCTCTCGTCCAAGTACTTTTAAGGAGAAGGAAATCGAGAAAGAACCCGAGGTGATGGTCGAAAAGGAGCACATTACAATCCCACGAAGTACCGCTCATACCACACCTACGGTTGAACCAATACCAATTGTGGAACCCGAGTTTCCAAGGCCGTTGCCTAATGACCAACCCACACCACCTTTACCCTACCCTTCAAGACGAAACAAAGAAAAAGCACAAGAACGGAACAATTACCAATTTGAGCTATTTATGAAAATGTTTCGTGATATGCATTTTAACATACGTTTTGCCGACGCTCTTATTATGATGCCTCGATTCGCCGCAAATTTCAAAAGTATGCTAAACAACAAAGAGAAGTTACAACAATCGTCTAGTTGTTCATCGGTTTTTCTTAGCCGCATACCACAAAAAGTCGGTGATCCCGGTAAATTTTTGATTCCGTGTGCTATTCAAGATATGGAGGAATGCTACGCCTTGGCCGATCTTGGTGCTAGTATTAATTTAATGCCTCTTGAGATTTTCAAATCACTTTTGCTTCCGGCTCTTACTCCTTCGAACATGTCTATCGAGATGGCCAATCATTCTACGATTTTAGCATGTGGAGTAGCCGAGGACGTTTTCGTTAAAGTTGGAAAGTTTTACTATCCCGTTGACTTTATCGTTGTATACATTCCTATCGATCGAAAAGTTCCTCTCATTTTGGGTCGTTCATTTTTGGATACATCAAGAGCACTTATCGATGTTCATGCTCGAAAAATCACCCTTCGTTTCAATGAGGAAGAACTTGTCATCAATGCAACACAAAACTCCAATCTTTCTCATGTCTATTCTATAGCAACTTTAAACCATGGTGACTCAACCAATGTCGTTCGCAAAGAACTTTCACCAAGAGTTTTAGGAAATGTCGCCAAAAACAATTCACCATTTCCTCCGCCGGTGGAGGTTATGAGTGTAAAGCCTACAAAGAAGAAACCATCAATACTTGAATCGAAAAATCTTTCGCCTCACCTCGAACATTCATTCTTGAAAAGTGTTGATAAGTTGCCGGTTTCTACGGAAGATCTTTCGGATGATGAATATGTAGACCCCGATGGGGAGGTTTTCTTCGTCGATAAACGTTTTGAGAACTTGCCACCACCAAAACCAAAACGATTTACCAATGTGAGAGTTTTTAGTGTGACTAACATCGTCTTAGAAACACCGAATATTTTCGACATAATCAAAAAGGGTTTTCATAAAGAGAGTTTAAAAGATAAAAAAGGAAAAGATTTTAAATGTGATTTTTCTACAAATCTAACTCCGTCATCACCACGTGTTTTGAGTGCCACAAGCTCGTCTACTCCTTTTGACGATGCTTTGTGTGGTTCTAGTATGGGGGAAGCCCCTTATGTTCCCTCATCCTTGTCCACCGAGGACGAGATATTCGATCCCGGAATTTCATGTAAAGGGAAATCTCGGTCTTCCACCGATGCAATAAATGGAAAATCTTTCTATTTGCTTGGTGCGAGTCTACCTCGAGTAGCTCGAAAGTTTGTCTTACCAATTGTCTCACCCTTCTACTTCTCATCTATTTTCTTCAAACTCTTTGAGTTTATGGCATATGTTGAAGTGGCGTTTAATTGTTTTTCTAATAAAAACGAGAACGCCATCTTCGACCCCGGTATTTTGCATCATTTAAGGACTTAGTCCTTTATACCGGTTGCTTTTTGGGCCTTGTTTATCATGTAAGCCCCACAAAAAATTGACCATACCATGATATCCCTAAATGTTCACATTTTGAGGGGATCGAGTCGAGCTCATGACTCGGTAATAAAAAACAAGGTGCCTCGTGGGGGAGATCCCATGCTTATCTTTTATGCTCACTATTCACTAATAAGGGGACTTGTACCCTTTCAACTCGTTGTCTCGTGGTTGTTTGTGATTGTGTTATCTAGATCATCATCATCATCTACGATTGAAGACTCTCGTGTTCGTTTACGTGAGCCTCCATCATTCGTTTGAAGAAGTTTTTCACGATTCCATGACATATCCTTTATTGTTCTAACAATTATCTTTTAGCATACTTAATAAACGGCTTTAGATATATTGTTGATCACCCTTTCCATGCTAGATCCTAAGCATTCGATTCTTCGTCTCTAGTATGGGGGTGCTCCACCTTTAGACTCGAAACATTGAGGACAATGTTTACTTTTAGTATGGAGGGGTGAATAGATACTTGCTTTGCTACGCCCTCACGTTCTCCAATTTTCAATGTTTTGTTTTACTAATAAGGCTAAAACTGGCCAAATTTTAAAATATTTTTTTAGTTTTAATAAGTGTTTTTAAGACACGAATGTATATTTTCCGATGGGTAGAATAAGAGTTAATTTTTGACTTGATGGGCATTTGGAGCCATTTACATTCCTTAACCCGCTCAATTCAAGTTTTGCTAGACTTTTATATAGGGAGCTTTAAAACGCGAAAGTCTTAATTCATTCGGGTTAAGAACAAGAACTTTTCGCAAGTTCCTATAATTGATTCTAGAAAGTCACTTATCAAGGGAACTATAAAACGCATTCTCTAAACTTGAAAAAGTCCAAGAAAGTGCAAGATCCTATAGGTGACTTGAAAACCCAAAACTTTGATTTGATATAGTCTTAATGAAAGCTAATCCAAATTTGGCTTAATTTTGACTTGCATGGCTAAGTATTTGTAGAATATTGATAACCTATGAATCTATGAAGTGGGTTGATGTTTTCTAGTGAGAGAAACTAGAGAGAGAAAGTGAGAGAAAAATGTGTATGATTTTATTACTATGAAAGTGCAAATGAACAACAACCAACCCCTTTCCTTAGTGGAAAGGGGTATTTATATTCCAAGCCTAACATTGGGCTTGGGCCGGTCCATGACAAGCCCATGGACCGGTTCTTACTTAAGTTAATAAGCAACTAATGACTAATTACTAACTACGAGCTATTACAACATAAATCATATTGTGGAGTGACCGATACTTCTAATATACGTTAAAACGTATTTCTAACAATCTCCCCCTAAGGGAGGTCACTCCACGTTACAAAGTTCTAAACCTAGCATACTATACTAAGTCTTCGTTCTTTAGCTCGTAGTCCTTTCTTCTTTTCTTTCTTTTGTTGTGAATATGTTGGTTTGATCTTTTTGGCTTTGACTTGAGAGCATTGTTCTTTGGCCTTTCACGTGCGATCTTTGCCTTTCTTGTAAACTTTGCCTCCTCGTGACTTCATGTTCCACACACTTACGTCTTTTTGTTGAATTCTCGAAAGCTTCAGAGATTGGTACAGCGGAAGACTTCATCTTGTACTTTCTTGAATTTTTTGCTGAACTTTGTTGCAAAAGACATAAGCATGTGGGAACGACTTATACAGGTACACCGCAACACCACTGTCTTCACTGGTACACAGCAACGCCACCGTCTTCAACAGGTACACAGCAACGCCACCGTCTTCAACAGGTACACAGCAACGCCACCGTCTTTAACAGGTACACAGCAACGACACGAATAAAATGGCTTTGAACATTTTATTCTAATTCGGTAGCATTTTACCTCCGGTCGGTGAAGACCGTTGGACGATATTAGATATCGTACCCGTGACGGATAGTTTCAATTAAGTAACTTCCTGACAGGATTTCGCGGGTAAACCCGTTCTCTTTATTCGACCGTCCAAAGCTGACTGCGAACATAAAGAGTGAATCACTTGGATAAATTATCCTTGTGATTAAAAGCCGTAAATTCATGAAACCTGGAACAAGTGAATTTCAATTAAGATTTTCACCATCGTTGCTTTCCAGTTGTCACGAGCTCAATTCATAAAGAATCTTGCACGTCACCTACCAAGTGTTGTTTGATGTTGACACTAGAAGGATTTCCACTCGTCACTGTGGTCAATAAAGAGTCACTCTGAGTGTTCTGGCAAGATCATATGATAATGCGAAGAGGCCTGGAACGAGTTTAAGTTCAATTAAGAATTAAACCACTGTTACCTTCCAGTTTTTCACAAGATTGGTTCTAAAAGAACCGCACGTGTAACCTACCATGAGCTTGTTTGATGTTGGCTCAAGCAGGATTTCCATCTTCATTGTAATACTTGCGTATTACTCGGATGTTCTGGCAATATTACAGGAATATTGCGTAGGACTCATGAAAATCTCTTACTTTTCACAGTGTGTGAGAAAGCAAGGAATAAATGAAAAGTGTCCTAATGAGACTTTTGATGATCTCTTGGCTCTAGACTCGATTGTGCATTTTGATTTAGTGAGCGATGGCTGGAGAGGAGTGCCACCTTTTCAATACCAGTCTATTCGGAGTGAATAAACCAATAGATAACGTGTTGATCTCCGTGTGATTAAAACAAATACCTTTTGAGAGATATTTGAGTTAGCTGGGGAAGGGTTGTGCATTGCATCACTGGGTCCATGATGTCTTTCTTCAATACCGAGAATCATTAGCAAAAATGACCTCAATAGCATATGTATTGACCCGGTTTCTGCCTAAAGTTGTAAGGAGGGCTTCTTTCTTTACACCCTTTATCTTTACATTTCTTTTTCATTCTTCAACCCCTTCAATGCTTACCAATACGTCATCACTAGCACCTTGTTGTGATTGTTCCAGTGCTAGCCTAAGTACTTGGTCGGCATTCAGCTACGTTCACATTCTTTCTCCATCTTTCCTAGGACTTCTAATTCTATCTGGGGAATTGTCCTTGGGAAGATTCCATCGGCTCTGATGAATCATTGGACTAAACCTATTCCTACCACCCTTTTGTCACCACATTCGTCGTGAATTAAGTGTGTCTTGGGAAGGAATTGCCACCATGAAAAATCATTGAAAATCACTTAAGGTACTTGTGATATTGAAATCAAAAGTTTTGTACCTTAGGTGTTTTGTTCATCAAAAACGCTCCCCCTTAACACGTGCTTTACACATATTAAGTTGGATAATCGTTAAGTCTTTTTCATCTTTTAGCCAAGTATCATTTAAATCTCCTTAATCCCATTTTCTCCCCTTATCCAAAATGTTAACCATTAATATTTGGGATATTGAATGGATTAACCGGTCTTTGGGTAAAAATGAAATCGATGTTTGGCCATAGAACAAGTTATTGCTCCCCCTTAAATTAATAAGGGATAGTTGTAGTGCTTTAGTATGATATATTTTGAAAGATTTAGAATCTCGTGAGAAATTCTTGAAAAATTATCATACCTTAACACTACAACAAGCCATTAAAGCACATTATTCACAAATATACATATTCACAAATAATACCAATATAGAGTGACCTGAAATGTACGACCCATTAGATGGATCGTTGCAGTGTCCTGTAGTGCACTCCATATGCGGAATAACATCCTATTCGGAACATTGAGCCTATGCGGAATAAATTCCCCATTCGGAACATTTGGCCTAGGCGGAATAAATTCCCTATTCGGAACATTTGGTCCTATGCGGAAAGAATCCCTTATTCGGAACATTTGCCCTATGCGGAATAAAGTCTTTATTCGGAACATTTGGTCCTATGCGGAAAAATCCCCTATTCGGAACATTTGCCCTATGCGGAATAAAGTCTTTATTCGGAACATTTGGTCCTATGCGGAATAAAATCCTTATTCGGAAAAAACTTCTCTATGCGGAAAGATTTGGCCTATGCGGAAAACTTTTGTCTATGCGGAAAAACAGCTTCTATGCGGAAAGTTCTTTCTATTCGGAATGAAACTGTTTATTCGGAAAGTCGTTCTTAAGCGGAAAGATTTTCAACACTTATATTTTCTAATTAAACATGCAATCGTGTGATTCAAGTGTTCTAAAGGACAAATCTGGGCAAATAGATCAATTCCGAATATAACCCAAGCAAAACCCCTAAATTAATTAACCCTAATTAAGCAGTAATTTGATTTCGATTGATTTCAATTTAAACAGTTAATTAACTTGATGTGCATGAAAGATTAATCCGATTTAATACCTTGTTGATGATCTTGATCTAGAAGATTACTGATTGTTTCGTGTTTGTTTGATTTCCGTGAGTGTGTGTGTGTTTGATGATCAATGGCGGCAAAGATAGATAGGGGAACAGTGAAAGAATAGACGAAACGGGGGGGGGGGGGGGGGGTTTGACTAGGTCAAATTTTCCACAAGTTAGAGATATTGTCAACTTTGCCCCCTCAATTTGTCTTTTTGCTTCATTCAACATTCTTTTGTTTACCAAGTAATAATATTAGCCATTTTGACCCTATCTTATGTTAACTTATCCTAACCTTTGTGATTATCCTATTTTAACACAAGCACACAACTATTCATGACAAGCTTATAAGCAACAATAAGACAAATGCCAAAGCAATCCAACCATTAACCAGCAAGCTTTTTGAAGATCTTTTTGATGTGAAAGATGATGAAACATTTTCTCCCCCTTAAACGATGACCCGTTTTCTATTTAAAGAGCTGTAGTCATTGTTTAACGAGGCACATGATGATGAAAAACATTTCCCAATTGATATCTTGAAAAAGTTTGATTCGTGGTGTCAATAAGATTTCTCTTATTTTAACAAATTAATGCACTGAGACGTACACTAATTCGTGTTAGATCAAGTTGTAAAGTAAACTTGATCCCTTTGCATGATTTGGCTTGTAAATCACGCCCGAGAAAATTAATTCCCGTTCTGAGCCAACGTTTTCCAAGGAAATACGTGACTTTAATATGAAAAGCGGGTTGCAGTCAGAAATAACTACAAGCCATTTTGGGCATGTTTTAAAACATTACAACTTTTATACGGACTCTATTTATGGCACCGTGTCAACATTAATCGACATTTCTAAGGCCGTAAATATTACCGTACTAAAAGACATGCCCGTTTTAAACGAAAAATATTTTTGGTTTTTCTTGATTTTATAATTTTTATGGTTTTTCTAGGTTTTATATTTTTTATGGTTTTACTTGGTTTTATATTTTTGTATTTTTCTTTTGTGGTTTATATATGTACTATAATATACATGATCACGAACCAAAGGATACTCTGAATAGTTTACCACGACTATTCAGCTGATTCTTCTGCCAACTCTTTGAGAGTCGCTGGAGTGAATGATTTCATGCCAAGCTTATCAATCAAAAACTCGATTCGTCCTCGATCTAAGGCTTTGGTGAACATATCCGCCAGCTGGTACTCAGTAGTGACAAAATACAGCTCGATCACTCCGTTCTCCACCTGCTCCTTAATGAAATGGTAGCGAATGTCTATGTGCTTGGCCCGGGAGTGTTGAACATAGTTGCAGCAAAGGGCAATGGCGCTCTTGTTGTCACAATACATCGGGATTTTGTTAAATCCAAGACCGTAGTCAGTTAATTGTGATCTCATCCAAAGGACTTGAGCACAACAACCGGACATGGCGATGTATTCAGCCTCCGTGCTTGATATTGCAGCGCTTTTCTGCCTTTTTGAAGACCAACTGATCAATCTATCTCCAAGGAGTTGCACAGATCCAGAAGTGCTACGCCTCGTGTCTTGACATCCAGCATGATCGGCATCTGCGTATGATATTAAAGCAATCGAGGAATCTTTCGGATACCATAGACCACGATGAAGTGTTCCTTTTAGATACCGAAAGATCCTTTTAACTACATGTAGGTGCTTTTCGGTAGGCCGAGCCTGATACCGGGCACACATGCATACAGCAAATTGCAAATCAGGCCTGCTAGCAGTCAGATATAGAAGGGTGCCGATCATCCCACGGTAAAGTTTTGGATTGACAATAGTCCCATTCCTATCTTCATCTAACTTGGATTTCTCCACCATTGGAGTGTCTACGGGGTCACAATTCTCAAAGTTATATTTCTTAAGAGATTCTAGAGCATATTTGGATTGATTAATAAAGATGCCTCTGGGATTCTGAGAAATCTGTAATCCTAAGAAAAATGAAATTTTTCCCATCATCGACATCTGAAAGCGTGTGGACATTATCTTCTCAAATCGATTTGACAATTCTATGTTAGTGGCAGCAAAAATTATATCATCAACATAAATTTGTACCAGAATCATGTCGTTGCCTTCTTTGAGAGTGAATAGAGTGGGGTCCACTTTGCCTTTGGAGAAGCCTTCCGAAATGAGATATGTTGACAGGAGATCATACCACGCACGTGGAGCTTGTTTCAACCCATAGAGAGCCTTCTTAAGCTTGTACACATGATTGGGAGACTCCGTACTGACGAACCCATCCGGTTGACTAACATAAACTTCTTCCCTTAGTTCACCGTTCAAAAATGCCGTCTTCACATCCATTTGATAGACGATCATGTTCATATGAGCAGCAAACGCAAGGAATAGTCTAATCGCCTCCAATCTAGCCACAGGAGCAAAAGATTCCTCAAAGTCTATACCCAAGGCTTGTTTATATCCTCTAGCGACCAATCTTGCTTTATTCTTCAATACCGCACCCATCTCATCAAGTTTAACCTTATAAACCCATAACAAAGTA
Source organism: Glebionis coronaria (assembly GCA_025667525.1). Taxonomy (NCBI): domain Eukaryota; kingdom Viridiplantae; phylum Streptophyta; class Magnoliopsida; order Asterales; family Asteraceae; genus Glebionis; species Glebionis coronaria. Next base: position 535,511,567 of record CM046881.1, on the reverse strand, counting down.
AGGATGTTAACTTTGTCAGGGCGAGGAACCAATTCCCATACTTCAAGTCGTTGGAATTCGTTTAGTTCCTCCTGCATAACTTCAATCCAAGATGATTGGGTCATAGCCTGCTGCCAATTTTTGGGTTCAACTTCAGAGAGAAATGCATCAAAGTAACAATATAGTGTACTCTCTTGTAATTGATGGCGTGTAGAGACTGGTCGATCTAGATCTCCAATAACATTCCTAATTGGGTGATCTTTTGTCCATTTAGTGTTATGGTTTTCAATCCTAGGTGGTCTGGAGTGAACAATAGAAGGAGCTTCTTCTGAGGTAGACGCGGCTGAAGGGTTTTCAGGGATCGCTACACCAAAGAAAGGAAGCTCTTGCAAGTGAGCTTATTCCAAGTCGTGATCAGTAGAATCCTCTTCCACATCATTAGGCACAAGTAGGGGTGATGATTCAGGTGTAGTTTGAGAATCACTTGGTGAAGGTGCATCCGGTTCAATGTGAATTGTAGATGCATTAGATAAAGGTTCATTAACTTGAGCAACCACTTCAGGTATTGGAGCAATTACTACAGGTGCTGGAACTTCATCAGTCGGGGGATCGAAGAATTCATCAAACAATGGTTGAAACAGTTTATCCCACTCAGGCCTTGATGGTGGTAAAAATGATGTAGAAGTAGGATTGTTGGGAACTAATCCGGAACTTATAGCACCGGTTCCCATCTCATGAAGCGCGGGTTCAGAGCTGTGTCGCTCAGAAGCCATCGCTGTCAGCTCGTCGAAATCTGCTCCATAGTTTCTACAATCTTGCCAAGACGACGGTTATAGATTCGGTATGCTCTTTTGGACGGTGAGTAACCAATGAAAATACCTATATCGGCTTTCGGTTGAAGCTTACCCAAGTTCTCACTATTGATGTTTGGATAAGACAGAGCACCAAACACATGGAAAAATGAAACATCGGGTTTACGGTCATGTAAAAGCTCATAAGGTGTTTTTCCATGGCGTTTCCGAAGGATAGAACGGTTTTGGGGTGAAACATGCAGTAGAAATAGCCTCTGCCCACAAGAACAATGGAGCGTTTGCATAAATAAGCATGGTCCCTAGCAGCTTCCATAAGTGTACGATTCCGTCTTTCAACGACACCGTTTTGTTGTGGAGTGCGTGCAGCGGATGTTTCATGTGATATACCAACTCCTTCATAATAATCACGAAGAGTATGGTTGACGAACTCTGTACCATTGTCTGTACGAATACGGCGGACAGTGGTATTCAAACGTACCTGAATGAACTTCAGAAAAGTGATGATAGCCTTCGGTGCTTCATCCTTTGTACGTAGAAATCTAACCCATGTAAACCTGGAGAAATCATCCACAATTACCAGAATGAATTTCTTACCGCTCACACTTTCAGTTCTCATCGGTCCACAAAGATCCATATGCAAAAGATGAAGTTTTTTCTTGATTGGTGTCTTCAGCTTTGGGCTTGTAAGATTTCTTGGTGCTTTCCCCCTTGAACACGCGGAACATAAATGGTCCTTGTGAAATTTAAGCTTTGGAAGACCACGAACTAATTCGTTTTTAGCCAGATGATTAATAGCATCAAAATTAAGATGAGATAATCTGCGATGCCATAACCATGACTTGGTCTTAGAAGCTTTAGAGAGAAAGACATACTGGAGAAGCGGCCATCATGTCTTGTAAGGACAAAGTATAAAGATTTGCACCACGAGATCCCTTCAACAAATCTTTTCCTTCCAAGTTGCGGATGAAACAAGTGTGTTGTCGAAAAGCAACCTCAAGGTTGGAATCACAAAAACTGTCCTACTGAGAATAAGTTATGACCCAAGACCTTCCACATAGTATACCCTAGAAATCGTCACGTTTCCAATCTGATATTCACCATACCCCATAATCTTTGCTATATGATCATTCCCGAATTTAACCGTACCAAGAAACTTGCTGACGAAATTTCGGAGCATCGAGCGATTTCCGGTCATATGTTTTGAACAACCGGAGTCCAAATACCACAGGATGATTTGGACCACCTGAAAATATCACCACACAAAGACAATGTAGAGGTATCGAATCTGAGTGTTCCTTGTTATTAGCAGGTACAGATTTAATAATCTTAGATTTCCTAACTCTAGGTTTCTTAGATTTCCTAGCCTTTTTCTTCTTAATGGTGGTGTAGATTCTAGTTGGCTTAAATCCTGAGGTATTTCTTCACTGATAGGCACTATAGTGGGGGCTGACCTAATTAAAGGGCGCTGTTTCCATACTTGAGTGCGAGTGTTCCTAGCTAAAGGACGCTCAGACCTAACCTCAATGGATGCATTCCTAGTTAAAGGGCACATTTTTCCATCTAATGTAAAGGTCCTACCAGTGGGACGCCATTGCCAGCCAACTTGGCACGAGTTCTACCCGTTGGCTTCCATTCAAGACCATTCTTAATAGCATTCATTTCATTAACGTGATCAATCAGACACAAATCATGACGCTGGGAAAACATACATTCATTACAATTCCAACAATTTAAATCAGAATTCAAGATGGTTTAGGCTGCTGCACAGGCGCAGAGCTTTTAAGTCTTAACATGATTCTTTTTATTTAAAACTAAACTAGCATTCCTATTGTGGACTTCTACTTTCTTCTTTGTGGCACTACTAGTGGCGGGCTTGATCTTATCTTTCTTGAGTGGCGATCCTTTAGCCTTAGTAGTCTCTTTTAATCCTGTAGAAGGCAAAGTGGGAACATTAGCAACAGATTTTAAAGGTGTCTTACTTGATTGTGCCAATGACGGTTTCGCTCCTGGAGTCTTATTAAATGGAGTGACAGCAATGGGCCTATTATTAAGTAGTGCAGAACCTGGTGTACCTATATATTGCAAATATGCCAAGCATATTTGAACTCGCTTAATATATTCATGAGCCGAATAATATTCGCTACTTGAGGGATCTAAGGCATAAAGATCGTCTAAAATATCCCTAAGAAGATCGACATGCTTAATGGCATTCCTCATATAATCATCATAGGTAACCGGGTTTCTCTTATGAAGCGGATTCTTATAAAGCACTACTGACTTGGTTGTTGGAGCACTAGTGGACGGTGTAGAGTCGGTAGCTAAGTTATCAACAACTTCTTGTCGGGTGAGAAGAAGTGTCTCCTTTAACTCAGCCAAAACCATATTTTTGTCTATGAGCAGGATGTTCAAATCAGAGATTTCCTCGCACTTTTGGTTCAGTTGTTCAACAAAAGATTGTTGCTGTGCCGCATTAAAAGCGAAGCGTTCTTCTAGTGAACCATAAAGAGCGGATAATCCCTGTCTTGTCCGATCCATCTCCCCTAGAACAGACGAAAGTCTAATTTCTAAGACTTGGTTTTTAGACTCTGCAGCCGCTAGTTCCATTTTGAGTGTTTCATTTGATGACACATCTCTCTTCAATCTCATTATCTCTTCCTCTAATGTCTTAACAATTGCAATCATCTTGTCACTATTCTCAACACCGTTTTGACAAACATTTGATATCAAAAGATTCTCATTTTGAGTTTGTTGTTTTGATTCTAAAGATATACAATGTTGTTCTAGTTGATTAAAGCGTTTTGAAAGTAAATTGTAAGAATCCTGTAGCTTTAAAAACTCAGCGTTAGATTCGTGACAAGACTGATTTTCTACCTCATTTACAGTATCAGCAACATTTACAGAAAGATTACAAACATCATCACAAATATCATTACGAATATTCACAGCATCACAATTAATCATAGCGGATGTAAGCTCATTCGAATAATTAACATTTACGGTAGTAAGCACATCACACGAGATTACTTCGGACAAGAATCGGTCATATTCGGATAAAATCTTTTCCTTTTCAATTAGTTGTAGTTCGTAAGCGGTGTCCATTTCATAAAACACTTTTTGAACTTCGCCAATTTCAAACTGAAGATTTTCCTTAAGAGATGCAAAACTTCCTTTTAAACTTTCGACAAACGGATTGATCTCATTTTTAAACACCTCGTTCATGTGTTCGAAAGCCCATTCTCCAGCGTTTAAGCCATTTGAAGTCGTACATTCCAAAATGACCTTGTCAAAATTAGTAAAGTATCGGTTAATCTCTTGCAAGTTTAACCATACAGTGCTAACGGGTGGAAGATTCTTTGGAATTTCCTTAGGACCTTCCATATTGACAAGTGTAGGAAATGTACTAGGGCTTTCTGCCTCTAACATGTAGGTTGGTGCTGTGATGAGATCTTTATCCATATGGAAGCGAACTCTAAAATCAGTTTTAGCAAACTCCTTATTCATTTTAAAATAATCACATTCGGGATATTTTGCTGAATTGTATGACCGATCCTCATCAACTAGAACCTTACTTGTTCGATCATTGGGAAAAACAATCGGGTCTAAAGCCAATCCTAATTGAGTTGCATTATAAAGTCTAGGACTATGTCTTAAAGCTTGTTTTGCATATCGTGGATTAGGGGGAAGGCCTTTTAGACGTGATAAGTTAAACTCTCTAAACGAAGCATCAAATAAGTGAACTAGTTGTGAAGCAGCGTATTGTCTTAATAGCAAGTAATCTAGACTTCTAATCTTATTAGTGGCATTAATCTCCATTTCATTCTTCTTAGACTCTAGTGATTCGAAATCCGTTTGAAGTTTTTGAAATTTAGTGACCACTAACTCTTTTTCTTGAAGTTCATTAGACAGATTTGCTCTTAGGTTTTCGATTTCTTGCAAGTGACCCATTTGTTTGTTTCTAAAGTGATCATATTCAAGATTAGTTAGAACACTAGACGAAGGCACTAGTTCCAAGGTTTGAACTTTCTCATTGCTTAAGGCAAGCTCATCAGACAAATTCTTATTCTTAGCTAAGGTTTCTAAGAGTGCAGCATTCATTTGGCTAAGTAATGTAGCAGGAACCATGACCAAATCTTGTTGAGCAGGAGTAGGCGTATGCGAACTGGGTCCCGGTTGTGATTCACTCAAAGTCTGGGGACTCACATTGATATTGCTATCATTGTTTGTCTCCTAGTTTGAAGGACTCACCACCGAAGATTCATTCGAGTCAGCACTCTCTTGCACAACTTGATGTGGTTGAATACTAGCATCAGTGGTATTATCGGTGGTATTAATAAGTACCTCAGATCTCTTTTCTGGCCCTAAGCTGGAGATAGTTGCCATGAGAGCAGCCTTTGCAGATTGAAAGTCATCACAGTCGGAGTCATACGCATCAAGATCATCGGCTTGGTAAGCTGCATTCTGCGTAGTGACAACGTCTTGTTCAGCAATCCCGGGATCAGCAAGAAATGCAAGCTCCTCTTCATCAAGTTCCCTTCCCTGTGCCTGAGCATTTACCAGATAGATCTTTTCTGCAAACCACTGTCCATCCCTTCTCCTCTTGGGTTTCTTACAATCCCTGGACATATGACCCTCTTCCTTGCAGTTGTAACATGTAATCATTCGCAACTTGCCCGTGGAATTAGCCCGTGGAGCAGGATTGGCCATTGGTGCCTGATTGACCGTGCGAGCATTGGTGGTTGATGTGGTAGGTCTCCCCTGATATGGTTGAATAGGCTGAACCATGACCCTGCCATTCTCAATAGTAGCTTGTTGACGAGAATTGGATGAATTCCTCAACTGATTGTTGGTAGGAGCTGATCCTCTGTATCCTCGTTTGCTTAAGGTTCGTGTGAGATAAGCAGACATAGTAGTTAGCACTTCAACTGGGTCAGCTCCTTGTTGGAAAACAGGAACAGGGACTTCCTCATCATCACAATACAGTGCTTGATCTGGATGAGCTGCATAATCAGTAGAAGGAATACTCATTTGATCAGGATAGCTTGTTGGATATGCTGCATTCTCTTGATAAGAAGAATATGAAGGCTGAGCATAAGGTGCAACATTTGCTGGATGAAGTTGTGAAGCATACTGTGGTGAAGGTGCATTGAAACGATATTGTTGCTGATGTGAGGTGGGAGGTTGCGGTAGAATCGAGTATTGTGGGAAGGTTGGTGTCATGTAAGGTGATGGATGATAGGCTTGATGTCCCAAGATATAAGGTGTGTTGTTGTGTGACAAGCTTGGTTGATTCGCCATCAAAGCTAAGGAATCTGGGTACATACCGCGAGGAGAACGGTGCATAATCACATGCTTCTCATGCTGCTGAAGAAAAGCATAGATTTGATCTAAGTTGCACTTATGCAAATCCCGGGTTAACTTCACATCGGTAATATACTCACCCCATTCAGCTTGAGGTAAAGTATTCAAGAACTTGGTGTTAACCTGGAATGGAGCAATCACTAGATTGTATACATTCAGATCATTCATTAGTGTAGTGAATCTGAAGTAATAATCGTGTAGTGTTTCCCCTGGGCTGTACGTGAATCTATCAAACAGATCATACAGCTGACACTCCCTTTCCTGTTTGGTGAGAGACGTGCCTTGTAACAACACCTTTAGACGTTCCCACAAATCTTTGGCAACCGTATATTGACTAACCATACGATAAATATCATGCGGAAGAGCTTGGAGAAGTGTCTGTAGAGCCTTTTCATCAGCATCAGCAATGAGTTGTTGTGCCGGTGTGAGTTCTTCATATTCTCTTGGTCGAGACACGTTATTTGCCACAATGGTACCATAGTCGAGTGGACCATTCAAAATCGATTTGACCATAAGCCTTCCGTATGTTGGTTTGCCCTTCAAGTATTGCATCATACGGCCCTGCCATGCTTCAAACACCTCTTTAATAAGCATCGGTGGACGACTATCAGTCCCCGTTATGATCGAGATATCCGTAAGAGATGTCATCTGAGGCATTAATGAAGTTGGATTCATTGTGATCACTTAACAGACTCAAAGATTATCAGTTGATCGAGCAGTGAAGAAAGGTTGAGAATTTGTGTTGTGTTGGTTGAACTCAAGATTAAATCCACTAAAGATCGTCGAAAAAACTCAAATACCCCTTGAACTTGCTTATACGGAATAACCCAAACTCAGAATAAACCCTATTCGGAATAATACCTATTCGGAATAATCCTATGTTGAAAATACCCTATTCGGAATAAACTCTATGCTGAATAACCTTTATGCGGAAAACCTCCTATTCGGAATATTTCTTCAATTCGGAATATCTGGCAATTTGGCTTATTCGGAAAAAGCTCCTATTCGGAATGATGGGCAATTCGGAAAGATATTCGGAATATTTCTCCTATGCGGAAAAATTTTGGCTATTCGGAAAAATCTGGCTATTCGGAAAATTATAGGCTATTCGGAAAGTTTTTTGCTATTCGGAAAGATTTCTGCTATTCGGAAAGATTTCTGCTATTCGGAAAGATTTCTTCTATTCGGAAAGTCTATGCGGAAACTTCTTCTATACTGAAAATACTTCTATTCGGAATCCCTATTCGGAAAATTCTGGAAAAAAATGTTTCCGAGACTTAAAAAGCAGCTTTTAACCCCGATTTTTGATCCAAAACCACAAAAAGTTTTATGATTTTTACCAAAATAAGCTAAACCCAATCCTTATCAATCAATCCCAATAACAAAAACACCAAAAACAACAAGATTCAAGATTGATTTTTTCTAAAGATCACTAATTGATTCAAAAACTAAAAAAGCAACATAATCCTTACCTTAAATCACCCCATAGCTCTTGATACCAAATGTAGAATATTGATAACCTATGAATCTATGAAGTGGGTTGATGTTTTCTAGTGAGAGAAACTAGAGAGAGAAAGTGAGAGAAAAATGTGTATGATTTTATTACTATGAAAGTGCAAATGAACAACAACCAACCCCTTTCCTTAGTGGAAAGGGGTATTTATATTCCAAGCCTAACATTGGGCTTGGGCCGGTCCATGACAAGCCCATGGACCGGTTCTTACTTAAGTTAATAAGCAACTAATGACTAATTACTAACTACGAGCTATTACAACATAAATCATATTGTGGAGTGACCGATACTTCTAATATACGTTAAAACGTATTTCTAACAGTATTCACGAGTCTCTTTAATTAGAGGTCTTTATATAGTGAAGAACGAGAAATGATAGAGTTAGACAAGTGATCATGCTAAACGTAGAACACGAAAGTGTTCTTTCAAAAACTCATATGTTTTTAATTGTGGCTTTTTCTTCCCATAAGATCAATGCGTTAGGAATAAATCATAATTGCAATAAGTAAGGTCGTACGATTTGAAAGGTTACTTAGCCTCTAGCGCAAGATCGTTTAAAAGTTGCTCGGGGTTGAATAGAGTTCATAGCCAAGGCATAACTTATTGAAGCGGGACGCGAAGATTGGCGATTATCCAAAAAGGCCCTAACAAGGCATGAGGAGCTCTATTTTTGCTAAAGATCCAAAGATGATGTGAAGTATCATTATTCCTAAATCAATATGAAGGATCGAGACACACGACGAGAAGCAATTACTCTTCTAAAGATCATGGAGAAAGTCTATCCAAAAAGACCCTAACAAGGTATGAGGATAAATATATCCAAGTCCGAAAAGGAGGCGGATCGTTGTATATCAAAATCCAAAGTAAAGATTGAAGAAAAATGATGAAGTCGTGGTCCAATATGAAGAATCTCTCAAAAACGTCAAGTGAAGAAATTCCAAATATATGAAGAGAAGATTATAATTTCAAGAACGTCTTCCCAAGATCTGAAGTATGAAGTACATGCCAAATATCGGTCCGAGAAAGGTCTCAAATCGTGAAACGAGTTATGCCAAGATATGAACTTAAGGAGATACACGAGAAACCGTTTTAAAAGATTTTGTCCTTCGGCTAACTATTGATCAAATCGTGCTACTTTGCTTTCGGACTAATAACTACTCAAATAAGTGAATATGAATCACTTGTGATCCATGACAAATAGATAAAAAATGCTAGTAACCCATTTCTTTTTATAATAACTAGGATTGCGGGGAGAAAAAGTATTACACAATTTGGACGTATGAGTAGTGTTAGCATTGTGACTTGTACCAACAATGATCTTGTTTTTGCACTTAGCATGGAATGTATGACAATCAAGGATGACGAAGTTTACTCTAAGGTACATTTACTTGTTTCTATTCTTTGACCCTAAAAGTCACTTTTTGTGATGAAAATCATATGTTATGTCTTTACACATCTTCGTAGTATGTTTCTAGTCTTTTACTCTTCAATAAAGGTTAATAAAATTTGAACTTTGGTGATGCTTAGATACTTTCTTCTAGCATTACGTGAGGGCACGGCAATGGCTTAGTATGGGGGAGTGATGAGATGGCATTTATACATGATCTCATCGTTCTTTTCGGGCTTTAAATGCATAAAAATGTCATAAAATACCATATATATGCTTGTGTTTGTTTACTTGTGTATTTTAGGTATGGATATCGTGAAAAAGACAAAAGATCACAAGTTACAAGGAAAAACGGACACGAGAAACGAAGTCGTACAAAGAACCGGGCCCTAATCATGGAATTCTCAACAAATACCCTTGAAGACTTGAAGACAAACAAGATTGATCCTCATTTATTGAAGAAATGACACTTAAAACCCTTGTATATTAATAATTACAAGTTTGGTCCCTTAAGTTTGTCAAAATTTCACAAAAGGTCCTTCAACTTTGAAGAAATGGCAAGATTAGTCCCTCAACAAATCAAAATTGCCAATAATGGTCCCTCATGAAGTCAAAGAAACAATGAGACCTTTGAAGATCAAGAATGTCCAAGATCAGCCCTTGAAATATCTCAAAATGGCAAAAATAACCCTTGAAATCCTTTTTCCAAAGTTTTGTGCCAAAACTGCCAATGTGTGAAACTTATTTACAAAGGAAAATACGTTTTAGGGCTGAAAAACTTTGTTTACCAAAAATCCCAAAGAACAAGGACCAAAGGTGTCTATTTCAAACTTTCAAACTAAAAATGCGCCAAACACCTTTCTTTCCCCCAAAATCGGATCAAACAACTTACTATTCACCTTTCATCCACCCAGATTTTACCCCACTTAAAACAAAGGGTAAATCAAAATTACCCATACCCACGTGTGATTCACACATGCAGAATCACATCCCACACACAAAACCCTCATCTCTACTCACCAATAGGCCCCACCATTCAAACCCGTCCACCAATCAAAACACAACTTGGGCTCCAAGCTTAGCCACGTGTCAAGATCAACAGCTGACACTCATTGCTTCATCACAAAGCTATTTTAAACGGTTTGGATGCATTTTGGACAACTCACATCAAGAAAACGTCTAGAAGACCAAGGGCATTTTAGAGAAATCAGTTCTAGGGTTTGTGAATAGTGTTTAACCAGGCATTTGCCTATAAAAGGAGACCTCAACATGTGAGAGTCCCTTTGTTCCAGTTTTAGGATATCAATCTTTGTAATTCCTTTTTAAGTAATAAAATTTTGATTTTCTGAATTTTGAGAAATCTTGTTCTTGTTTATTAAAAGTTGGTGTTGGAATAGCCTAATTCTGAGTTCCATTTATATGTTTGAAGGTTTTTGAGGCAAGGTTTTAGTTGATAAAGCTTGGGTTTCAAAAATCAGAAAGTGCTTGTTTATTTGATCTCACCTTATTGTTTGTTCATCTTAGCAGCATTGGAAGCTGGTACTTGTTTTGCTGGTGCCTCAGCTCAAACAATCCAGGGCCTGGATGTAGGTCTTGGAGGTTTGCACCTTCTTCCCTTTTCATTTTCTCTTTAAGTTTCTGATTATTTGTGATTTTTGTGGATTATTGCTTGAATCTGTGTTATTGTGGGTGATTATTGTTGATTTGGCTTGGTTTGATGTTATTGAGGTGTTACTGATCTGATTTGTGGGTTGAATCTTCATAAGCCTTTGAAAATTTGTGAAATCAAGTTTTAAATGGGTGTTTGGGATTATTGCATAAGTTAGATTTGTGGCTTGTTAAGTGCTTGTGTGTTGTTTGCAAGTATTGGTATCTGTTTGTTGGGTGTTTTTGTTCATCTGTTTGCAGGTTTTGAGGCTTTGAACACATTGATTCTTAGATTGGCTATAAAATCTTAATAACTTGGTTAAATTGGCTAGGATTTTGAGGACACCTAGATCTAAGCATAGGCTAGGACTAACAAGTGCTAAATCATAGTTAATCACACCAGGGTAGAAGGATTTGAGGCTTGAAATTGGATCAAGTGTCAAGTATATCAGCAAACTGTTTCTGCATATTGTTCATTGTTCATCAGTAACTTCTAGTGCTTTGATCTTGTTGATTTCTTTGATTCAGTGTTTGATTCTTGTTGCTTTGTGTTTATTGTGAGTTTATATAGCTTGTGTATGCATCTGGTTAAGTATGGTTGGCTTATTTTGCTTAAATATGCTTATTAAGTGCTTAACTGCTTATTTGCATATCTGGTGCTTATCTGGTGACTGTTTGGCTTATTGTGGCTTATTGTGTGGATCATTTTGTGATTTTATTGTTGCTATTGACTCCTTGTGGTTCACTGATCACAAGGGTGCCTTTGTTTCCAATTGAATCAAACCAGAACTCTCAAATAAGCTTGGTCAATTAGTCAAAGCAGTGGGAACTCCTTTCCCCTGTTGGTTGCCACTGATAGTGCAATTTTGGTGTCAGCTTATCAATAAGCTATAATAGCTTATTTTAACCAGCAACAACTTTGTTTTTGTAATAGGTGCTCATATTTTGACCCATTTGTTCATCCTGGAGCATTTGGGTGGTTGACTTTTAGGTTTGACTAGGAAACCAACTCCTTTGACTTTTACATAAGCTCTTTTGTGCTTATTCTGGCTTATTTCTTGTGCTTATTGGATTTTTGTTGATTGATATTGCTTATTGAGTCCATTTGAAAGCTTTTGCAAGTTGAATCAGCTTCTGAGGTGCATTATTTCTCAAAAACGACTATTTTGTCGTTTTGTGGATTTTTGCTTTTCTATTTTCTGGCTTATTGAGTGTGCTTATTGGAAATTTCTTTTGACAGATCTCTTAAGCATCCTAAAAGAGGGTTGTGCGTCAAATTAGAGCTTATGGCATTAGCTTATGGCTTAATGGGCTGAAAAGCCCAATAAGAATAAGCTTTGTGTTCAATAAGCTGTGATAAGCACATTTTCAGCTTTTGGGCCTTTAGAGTTTTGTTCTTAGAATTGAGTTTTAAGTCAGATAGGGCTTTTCCAAGTCAATTGGGCCAAGTTTGACTTTTTGGGCCCAAAAGCCCATTTAGGTTGACTGTTTTTGGATTTGGCCCATTTAAGGGCCCATTAGGGGTATTTTGGTAATTTCACTTTGATTTTCTGATTATTTAGGTTAAAATAAACTAGTTTGCAAGTTTTTATAATTTTTTATAATTTTTGGATTTTTAATATTATTTTATTATTATTTTATTATTATTTTTGAAATTTCACATTTTCCAACTTTTTACATTTTTGTTAGGTTAAATACATTTAAATAGGAATTTAGCAACTTTTAGAATAATTTTATCACTTATAGATTAATTGTTATAATTATTTTAAGTTTTAATAGTTTTTAAATCATTTTAAATAGTATTTATTAGTTTTAAAATTTCTAAAAATAGTTTTTAATTTTTTTAGGTCATTTTAGAGGTTTATCAATTGAAAAATCTTTATTTGGGCTTTTTGATAATTTATTTGATTTTTAGGGCTTTAATTAGCATTTAAAAATTGAATATTTAATTATTTAAAAGGTTTGAAAAAGTTTTGATCATTGGTAAACTCTTAGTTTATTATTTTTGATTTTTGGTGAATTTTTAGTAATTTTTAGAATTTATTTTTATTTTTGTGATTTTTAAGGTTCTACGTCTTAACTTTCTAATAGTGATTTTTCTTGGTAATTTTTATTTTTACGTCTTCGTCATTTTCTCTTCTAATCCCCTTCTAAACCATCATTAATCACAAACATTTTACAAATTTCTCACACACATATACCTCTTTGGGAAACGAACTTTCACTACCATTAAGGGTCATTAACACTTGATTTTTCCTAAAGTCATTTGTTTGATACTTACCACTTTTACGCCTTTTTCCTAAAGGGTGTAATTTACCACAATCAGCCATATACATGCATGACCAGTTTCACCTAGTTATGGAGGTACCATAAGCATAACACAAGAGGCACCAGTGTTATGACTCCACCACGACGTAGTGATAGCTCGTGGCGTCCCTTCAGTTTTTGGCCATATTATTATTATTATCAGGTGGGGCGTATGGGTGCATCATAGTTTACATGTTTTCAGCAGTTTATTCAGGTGAATGTGGTGTGTGCCTTGCATCCTTCACAAGGAGCTGATCCCTCCTACCCAAACCAGTATATTAAATTAGAGGAAGCCCCTCTAATTTGCATGACGAGGTCACCCCTCCAAGTATTCATGCACGTTGATAATTCATGACCTATATTGGCTAATGTTAAACATGTTAAACAGTTTTTACAAGATAAACGTAAGGCTTTTCAAACTATAAAACCAGTTTTATGAACATGTTCTAGGTTTTCCAGGACTTATACATTTCTGCTGCTATTAAGTCTTTATTATGTTTCATTCATTCATACTATGTTTATATTCGTGCACTGAGCGTTTTGCTCAGCCGTTACTTTCCTTTCCATGTCCCAAAACGGCAGGTACCTAAGGACAGACTCGAGCATTTGGAGGACGTGCATAGGATGGAAGCTGCCATAGACTTCTTTTCCTTTTGCCTTCATATATTTATGCTTGTGTAGTCTTTGTTAATTTCATTTACTTTATTTATGTTTTGGGCGTATATTTGGGAACCGATGTTTGATTCCGGTTTTCCCTATGGTCATGTATGTTTTACTACATATTACCTTGCATGCTTTGATGACACGCCATAATTACGTGTAACGGTCCACTTATCAAAGTGGGGTGTTACGGCTATGCTCACTCTCCGGTTTCATAAGTTTGAAAAGAAAGCCGATCGAAAGTTTAACTACAACCCGAGAGACCCAACCAGGTTTGATAGAAGTAAGGTTAGATGGTATAACTGCCAGCAGCAAGGTCATTTTGCTAGGGAATGCCCTAACAAAACTGACAAGGAGAAGAACAGATATTCAGCCTTCAAGGTTCAAGAGCTCAAGGATGACAAGAAAGCTTTGGTGTCTGTTGACTCTATGGTTAACTGAAATGATCATCAGACTGCTACCTTGGAGTCAGCTGAAGCTTCTACTGATGTGTTTGCAATGATTGCTGGGAACCTATCCGATGCCGAGGAAGCAGAAGAGTTTGCTCTTATGGGCATCTCACCTCAGGTACCAAATTGCCCTCTTGGTTGTCATGATAAATATTCAGAACTGTTGTCTCAATACAATGAGCTAAATGAACAAAATGACAAATATTTTTTAGATGTTCAAGCATATAAGATTTCTTTAAAAACATTGGAACAACAAAAGAGGTGGCTTTAAGATACTCAATGTGAATATGAGGATAAAATTAGAATTCTAAACATTGATTTAGAAAACACCACTAACATGCTTAAATATACTAAAAAACTAAACAAGGACATTATTAAAGATAAGCAAGACATGCAGGAAAAATTGGATGCTACACTTTTATGATTTGAAAAATGGCAAAAAGCACCCAAGAATCTTTCAAAGTTAATTGATAGTAGCATGTCTGGTAGAACTAAGAGAGGTTTAGGCTTTGATAAATATATTGATTCAGAAGATGTGTTTGATTTATCTTTTTCAAGTGTCTTTGATCCTGACAAGGAGGAGGAGGGAAAACCTAGTTACAATAGGTTTCAACCAGCTGCAGCAATGCATGCTGTTCCTCCACCTCTTACATGAACTTTTATGCCCATATCTAGGCATACTGACTTGGATGGATCATAGATGCATGAGTCTCCAAAAAACTCTACTAATTATAATGAATTTGTCTCTTGTACTTTCAGTGACAAGGCCAGTGACTATGCATCATGTGGTTCAAGTGAATAGTCAAGACCTACAAGCTCCAAGACAAATGACCCTACTGCTACTAGTGATAGGAAGAGTGAAGAGAGAGTTGCTTCTACTGTCTCCAGTTCTAGTTTATTGAGTCCTAGGAATGTTGATTCTCCTAGAGTTGTGTGTAATAAATTCAGCAGTTTGAAACAATGTCATTTGAATAAAAGGTCTTTTAAAACATGCTTTGTTTGTGGAAGTAAATTTCATTTGATTAAGGATTGTGATTTTTATGATCAACCTCCTTCTGTTTATCAAGCTTATCCTGCTCCTGGTCCACCAGGAATTGCTCCTTTTTCTTCTAGAAGACTAAACCCATGTGCCCAATCCTATTCTTCTAGAAGGACCTCTCCTTTAGCCTCTGATCTTTGGAGAAGCTATTGTTGCACCTATAATAAACCAACCAGCCACTATTTCCAGAACTTTAATCAAAATTATGCTTTTAATTCAGACCAAATGTATTTTGGGTTGGGATATTTGGGTACTGCTGTTAAGCCCTCAGCAGGCTATTCTTGGTCAAACAATAACACCCATATGATGAATAGGAAACCTAAGAACAACAGTGGGTCTCATCAATCTTCTTGGCTATCTACAAAAGATCCACAAGGCAGACTTAAACCTGAAAAGGTCTTGGTCCCCTTAAGACACTAACTTTTGCATATATCTTTTCTGTTGTTGTAGGTTACTCCATACCAAGATCCTACTCTAGGAATTATTGATAGTGGATGCTCTAGGAGCATGACAGGGAATAAAGGACTTCTATCTAACTTTGTACCATTTCAAGGCGGAAAGGTCTACTTTGGAGGTGGTGAAGGAAGGATCTCTGGCAAAGGAACTATTCAGACACCTAACCTTAATTTTGAGCAGGTCTACTATGTGGAAGCACTTCAACACTTCAACTTGATCTCTGTCTCTCAGATTTGTGACAAGAAGCAGTTTGTTCTCTTTACGGATACCAAAGCGCTGGTGTTATCCAAATACTTTAAGCTCCAGGATGACTCTCAAGTTCTACTCGGAATCCCTAGAAGACACAATCTCTATAGTATCAAGCTGAATGAAGTTAATCCTACTGGACAACTAGCTTGTTTGGTTGCTAAAGCCTCAGAAGATGAAGCCACTAAATGGCACAGAAGGATGGGACATGTAAACTTCAAAACCATTCACAAATTGGTAAATATGAACTTGGTCTCTGGTTTACCTTCCAAAAATTTCAGAAATGACATCAATTGCCTTGCATGCAGCAAAGGCAAACAAAACAAAGCATCCTTCAAGGTCATTATTGCTCTTAGTCTCATAACTGAACCATTGCAGCTACTACACATGGACTTAGTTGGTCCTACCTCCATTAGGAGCATTGACCAAAAACAATACTGTCTTGTGGTAACTGATGGGTATAGCAGGTTCACATGGGTTTTCTTTATGGCTGCCAAAAGTGAGACCTACTCAATTCTCAAGGACTTCATTAAACTCATTAAGAATCAGCTGTCCAAGAAAGTGAAAGGTATCCGATGTGACAATGGAACATAATTCAAAAATGCGGACCTCATAGCACTTTGCAACTCCAAAGGTATCAAACGAGATTATAGTGCTGCAAGGACTCCTCAACAGAATGGTGTTGCAGAAAGGAAGAACAGGACTCTAATAGAAGCTACGAGAACAATGCTTGCAGATTCCAAGCTTCCAACCATGTTTTGGACAGAAGCTGTCAACACTGCAAGTTATATGTTGAATAGGGTTTCAATTACCAATCCACACAAGAAGACTCCCTATGAGCTACTCATAGCTAAAGTACGTAACATTGCTTATTTGAAGCCATTTGGGTGTCCTGTCACCATTTTGAATACTAGTGACTATTTGGGGAAATTTGATGGCAAGGCAGATGAAGGATACATAATGGGATATTCAGCTCACTCTCGGGCCTATCGTGTCTATAATCTCCATGCCAAGCGTGTCATTGAAACTATTAATCTCAAGTACTTTGAGGAGAAGACAAACATCCAAGGCAAAGGTCCTGAATGGTATTTTGATCTTGATTATCTTAGTGACTCATTGGGATATTTTCGTTTCAAAACTAACCAAGATGCAGGTCCACAAGTGTTTGCAACTTCTAGTGCAGGTGCTCATTCTAGTTTTTCGGACGCAGATGAGGAGGATGATATTTTTGTTGTTCCATCCTATTCCACCACAGTCTCTCCAAATACCAATGCTACTCCTATTGATGCTTCTCCATAAGACATTATGGACTCACAAGGATCTCTTGACACATTGCTCAAGAAACAACAAGATGCTACTACAGCAACTGCTCAAGGAGGCTTTGAGTTTCTCTTGAGTACCCCTGTTGTCCAAGTTACTCCTAGTGCTCCTAATGTTAGTCCTAGTGCAAGTTTAACACCTATTGGTAGTCCGGTTAGTGATCCAACTTCCTCAACTAGATTCTCTGGTCCTTCTGACTTGGGAAACTATCAAAAGAAGACTTCTACTAAGCTGGATGATATTCATAAGCAACCAATAGATGGCATTTTTGACTCTGCTTCATATGATGATGACATTGTTAGGGATCTTAATAACTTGACACCAGAAGTGGATGTAGCTCCTATTCCTGTTAAGCAGATGAATAAAGACCATCCCACTACTCATATCATTGGAGATCCTGGTTCTACTGTCAAGACTCGCCGCATGCATAAGAAATCAACGTCTGATCATCATGCTCTTGTGAGCTATATTGAAGACCAAAAGCGTAATAATCACACAGACTTTCTTCACTGTTTGTTTGCTTGTTTTCTTTCACAGGTGGAACCTAGGTCAGTCTCACATGCTCTTGAGGATCAAAGTTGGGTGGAGGCTATGCAGGAGGAGATGCAATAGTTCTTGTTTCAGAATGTTTGGATCCTAGTTGACTTGCCAGATGGAAAGACAACAATTGGTACCAAATGGATTCTCAAAAACAAGAAAGATGCAAGGGGTATTGTGGTGAGAAATAAGGCTAGGTTGGTTGCACAAGGTCACACACAACTTAAATGGATTGACTATACTGAAGTCTTTGCTCCTATTGCTAGGATTGAGGCCATTCGTCTATTTTTGGCTTTTGCTTCTTATGTTGGCTTTACGATTTTTCAGATGGATGTCAAGAGTGCATTTCTCTATGGAAAGATTGATGAGGAAGTTTATGTCACTAAACCTAAGGTCTTTGTGGATCCACTTCATCCCAAGAAAGTTTACAAGGTGGTCAAAGCTCTATATGGACATCATCAGGCTCCTAGAGCTTGGTATGAGGGTCTGTGCACTTTCTTGTTGAAACATGGCTACAGAAGAGGCACTATTGACAAAACACTGTTCTTTAAAAGGAATAATAAGGACATCATCCTAGTTCAAGTGTATGTGGATGATATTATCTTCAGTTCTACTAAGAAGGAATGGTGTGATGAGTTTAAACAGCTAATGAAAGGCGAATTTCAGATGAGTGCCATGGGAGAACTTACATTTTTCCTTGGTCTTCAAGTCAAGCAACAGTCGGATGGTATTTTCATAAGTCAAGACAAGTATGTTCATGAGATTCTTAAGAAGTTTGATGTGGAACCTCTTAGACCAGCAGCAACACCTTATGAAGTCACTAAAGTCAAACTCAAGAATGAGCCAGATCCTCCGGTAAATGTTCACATGTACAGGTCAAGGATTGGCTCACTCATGTATTTGACTGCATCACGTCCGGACATTATGTTTGCAGTAAGTGCTTGCTCTAGACATCATGTGTCTCCAACCGTATCTAACTTGAATGCAGTCAAGAAAATCTTCAAGTATATTAAGTCACAACCCAAGATAGGCTTGTGGTATCCTAGGGAATCACCTTTTGTTCTTGAAGCCTATAGTGATAGTGACTATACAGGTGGTTGTCAGTTTTTGGGTCGAAGACTTATCTCATGGTAATGTAAGAAACAGACAATAGTAGCTACCTCTTCGACAGAAGCTGAATACGTAGCTGCTGCTGGTTGTTGTGGAAAAGTCTTGTGGATACAAAATCAGATTCTGGATTATGGGTTCAACTTCAAGAACACCAAAGTTTTCATCGATAACCAAAGCACTATCTGCATTGTGAAGAATCCTGTTTTTCAACAACGAACCAAGCATATTGAAATTAGGCACCATTTTATTAGGGATGCCAATGAGAAGAAACTGATACAGGTTCTTAAAGTGCATACGGATGATAATGTTGCTGATTTATTGACTAAAGCCTTTGATGGTCCAAGATTCAACCACTTGGTGGTTCACATTGGAATGGTCAATCCTTGAGGCCTAGGATTGAGGGGAGGCTAAGCCTAAGGGGAGGCTTTGTGTACACATTTCATTGCACAGTCTACTTTATGGTAGATTCTAACAACATTTTTCATGGGTATTTGCGGTGTGTGCTACTTCTAGTAGAAGATCTTGGTTACTCCTAGTGGCTGTCTTCAGCTCCTAGTGGGTACAAACCCTTCTAGTACACTAATGGTTGCTTCTAGTATTGGTTTTGGGTCACTGTTCACTTCGTTGACTTTCATTGACCACTTTGTGCTCCTAGTGTTGACCTTTACGCGTTTTGACTTTTAGTCAATGCAAGTTGCTTCTTTTATATATCTTTGGTAACTGGGATTTGCAAATAATGGTTAAGGGGCAAGTGGTTACTCTTGCATTAATGACTTAATTTTTGAAAGGGCAACCCCCAAAATTAGGGGTCAATGAACAGTTTTCTGACCATTATTTATGGTCAAATCCCTCAATTGACTCATTCATCCCAACCATACACACACACATACGCTCCTACTCTTTCCCTCTTCAATCAATCATCTTCCATTACTTCAATCATCAACAATGGCTGCTCTCTAGTACAAACCTGATCATAACAAGGTGGCCTATCTTGGCGAAGGTCCTAAACGAGAAGAGTTCACAGACATCCTAGAATACATTGAGGCTTCCAATCTAAGGTATGCTTTTACAGTTTGCCCTATTGTGTATGATAGTGTTATACGTTAGTTCTGGGCCACTGTCCACCTTGTTGATGTTTTGGGATGCCCAATTGAGCTCCATGCTACCATAGATGGTCGCTCATATGTGGTGTCTGAGGAATCTATTAGGTCCGCCCTTCATCTCCAGGATGAAGGTGGCATTGTCTCTATCCCCAATTCAGAGGTATTGGATGGGATGGCTGCTCTAGGCTATAATCATGGGGGGAAGTTTAACTTCTAGAAAAATAGGTTTTCCCCCTAATGGAAGCTTCTGGTTCACTTCTTGATTCATTGTTTGAGTCTAAAGTCTGGGAGTTGGGATGCATTTCCCATCCCCCTGGCTACTGGTTTGATTTGTATTGCACAGGGTCGTGTTTTTAACTTTTCTCGTTACTTGTTTGATGGTATGATTTGTAACCTTAGTAGTACTGGCTCTAGGAAGAAGTTCTTGATGTACCCTAGGTTTTTGCAGCAGGTTCTTATGTGCCTACCTAAGAATAGGGAGGAATATGAGACCCCAAAGCTTAGTTCCAAGGTGTATTCTAATATGGAACTTGGTTTTAAGGGTCTTTGGAGGCCTCTTACTGATGTTATGCTGGGCCTTGTCCAAGGGGATCCTAATGTGATTCCTTCGGCTGATGAAGCCGAGGAGGAACTTCCTTTGGAGGATGATCCTATGGAGGAGGAGCACCATGATACTGGTATGTCTCATGTGGAGGTGGAGGATCCCGCTAGAGAGGTGGTGGTAGAAATGCCATCCACCTCAAAGGCCGCCCCCTCCTCTCGCCCACATGAGTCCCTATTTGTTGATACTCCCCCTCCTAGTCTAGCTCCGTATTCTGCTGAGAAGCCATCTAGCTCTCATGCTCATATAGATGACCCATCTGTTGCTTCTGGAACCAATGATGCATCCCCCAGGACAAGTCCTCTTGGTGGGGAAGCTGAGGAACCTGTTACACTAACTTCTTTGCTAGCTCTTATGCACAGGTATTATGCGAAGGTTGTTACTTTGGAAGATGATCTTAATCAGCACCGCAAGCTCACACGGGACTTCGTGCATCCATTGGCAAACAGGATTAAAGCATTGGAATCACAACTGAAGCGCCAAATGAAGAAAGTTGTGCTTTCTGATTCTGTTGAGGATATTGAGGAGGATGGGCTGACTATTTTAGTCAGGGCTGCTTTTGCTGATAAGACGAGTGATGATTTGCCTGCTCCTCCTAGTCCTTCAAGCATTCCTAATGATGCTTCTGATCCCAAGCCAATGGAGGCCTCTGCTGGTCCATCTGCTAGTCCTTCTCATGATCCCAAGGGCAAAGCCCCTATGACTGATGTACCCTCTCCTCCAAGGAAGCGTACTCGTAGACAAATAGAGGAAGAAAGGTTGGGGGAAGAGGCTGCTAAGCGATTGCAATAGGAGATTGATCAACAAGCTAGGGTTGAGGATGAAGCTCTTCAACAGCAAAGGCGTGAGCAGTTGAGGCATGATGTCATGCATTGGGATGACAATGACTGGATGAGGGTGCTTACCATACTTACTTCTGACTACTTGCAGTTCACAGATTTGTTGGGAGCTGATGTGAATCAAGGAAATTGTGTCCAACGAGCAATGGCTTTTATGCGTCATCAACAGTTGTCACTTGCTGCCCAGCTTCGTGAAAGGCGCCGTAACAGACCTATGTCGAGAACTTAGGAGAGGAGGTTGATGCAGCAATATGTTAAGAATCAATCGGCTGCTTACTTTCACACTGGATGGACATGGGAACGGGTGAGGGGGCTGTCCTTTGATGAGCTTAAGGATCTATACACAAAGATGGTCAAGCGTCAAAATACACCGGTCCCTGAACGCTTTATTTATCGCCTACCTCGAAGTGTTGTTCTCACTTCTCAGCCTGCTGTTGCTCCTACCTCTTTGTCTGGTGTTCCTAAGGATACTTCTGTTGTTCCATCTGTTGGTGCTCATTCTACTGTTGTTCCTACTACCACCATTTCGACTGTTCATCCTACTCACTCTCAGGTTTATACTACCACCACCAATGAAGCTACTACTACTCCTGCTGCTAATCCCACCCCTGCTACTTCTGCTGTGAAGCTGACATCCACACCGGTGACTGAATCCCTTCCTACCTCATCCGTTGGTGTAACAAAATCTGATCCTATGGTTGGTAAGAACTTTGAGTCTACTACTGCTGATGCTACTGCTATTGGAAATGTCAAGGTTGAATCTTCTTCTGGTGTCCCTTCACCTCGTCGTTCTATTAGGAAGAAGAAGGCTCGTCGTGGGAAGTCTGTCCCGTTTGAGAAAAGAGATCCTGCAAATCTCATTGATGCTGCTTCAGATAGTGAGACAGAGTTGCACATGGGTAAGGGTTGGATTGTGGCTTGGGAAGTTCGGCCATCTCCTATTGTTCGTGGTACTTATACTCATAAGATTACGACCAGTGATGGTTATGCTCGCTATGTCTCGGGATTGCAAAACATTTTGACATGGGTGGAGCGTCGTGATCTTATGCTGTTATATGGTTTGGTGGATGCTGAGATTCCTCAATCTCCGAGTGAGTTGCCCAACAGGCCTGGATTGACTATCTGGGGTGATTTGAAGCTGATGTTAGATTCCCCTCCTGATTCTCCCCATGCTGGTGTATGGAAGGATCAACCTCGATGGGTGATCAAGAGGTGGAAACTGTATGCTGGTTGTGGTGTTCATGTGTTAGAGCTTGAGACTGGTGTTGTGGTATTTATGCTTACAGATATGGAGTATGCATTGACAATTGACACCATGGAAGCTATGCTAGAATGTCATCTGCATGTATCCAATGCTTCTTCTAGTAATGATTCTACCATGGCCACTACCTTGGTCGAAGGTATTCAAGCCCGGTTACTTGCAGAAAAGGTTGTAGCTTCTGGTAAGTGATTGGTATGGTTCTTCTATTTTTGTGTTATACTAACATTCTTTTCACCAATGTGTAAAGTGTTTGATGACTTACATTATAGTTAAAAAAACAAAAAAAACAAAATAAAAAATAAAAAAATATCTTTTTATATAATATATGCTTATACTTTAAATATGTGATGGAATTTAAAACGTGTACATAATATAATATCTGCTTATACTTTTCCATCATGACATTGTTTTTCACTTGAATGTTTCACACTTGGGCTGTTTTTAAGAGGTACTTCTGGTGTTGGACCTAGTCCACACAACAAATGGTGCTCAACTCACCATGTTTCACAGACAAGAAAGAGTTGATTCACCATGAGGGTACGGCTCTGGTGTGATTATCAAATCCGTTGATGGTTGCCAGGTTACCAAAAACTGGATGGTTTTCACTTGCCTTGGTCCTATACTAAAAAGTGGCTAGTCCAAGGGGTACGACTCTTGGTAAAGATCTATATCAAATCCGTTGATAGCTGTAGTAGCTTGCTCAAAGCTATAGGGTTTTCAGCTCACTGATGCTTCATTGCTAAGAGTTGGCGAGTCCAGAAGGGTACGGCTTCTGGTAAAGACTAATCAAATCCGTTGACGGCTGTGATGATTTGCCCAAAATCATTAGGGTACCCCCACTCACCATTGATTCACGTTCTAAGAGTTCGGCTGGGTTCTGGTCTCCCAGGGTGATGCTTATTCCACCACAAAGACTAGCTAGCCTAAGAGCGAGCAGCTACTTGGTAAAGGCTCATAAAATCTGCTCATGTTGCTGTGAAGATTCAACAAGGTGCAGATTTGTTTCAAGCTTTCAAGAATCTTTTAGGTGTTACTTGTTGTAGTAGTCTTTTTGTTGTTCATGCTGATGGTTATGATGCTGCTATGTGTGTTGATGTTCCAATCCTCAAGCTGTTTTGCAAGATCTACCAGAAAACTTGAACTCAACAAGTCGAATTTAAGTTTAGGGGAGGATTGTTAGGACCTCTGTAATAGTCATTTGTAATAGGTATGCTAGGAGGTATGTAGTTCCTCCTGGTCCTAGTAGTAGTAGGAGCAACACGTGCTCCTGGTCTTTAGAAAGTCAAACATTATTATTTTGAGTAGCTTGTTAGGATATGCATGAGATATGTTAGGAAAGGATATGCATATCAGAATTACACGTTTTTGTTTAATGATGTATTAGGGTTTCCTTGTTTTATAAAAGGAACCATGGGTAGAAGGGTTAAACATACATTCATCAAACATTATTTAGATTATATTAATATTAGAAATCCTTAGTAAGGATCAAGTCATTATAGTTATTGTGTTTCTTCTTGTTCATAGTATTTGTATTCCGCACTTATACTGTGTAGGTTATCTAGAGTCTCTCTGTGGTTAGACTTATGATTACAGAAGTCGTTCACCATCCTTAACAGGCTGCAAGATCCATATCTAGTGGACCCAACATATATAGGAAGCTTCCATTTTTAAGAAAGATAATGTCATGGTTTCCGATAACTTCATAGCTATTTATGGTACTTGGTTAACTAACAACTCAAAAATTATTTTTATTGTGGTTTACGCTCCTCAGCAGGCTTCTCATAAGAAAACTCTTTGGGAGTACATCTTATTGATTTTGGGTCGTTGGAATGGCGAAGTCATAGTTATGGGTGACTTTAATGAGGTTCGGTTTGCTAGTGAACGAATGGGTTCTTGTTTTAATCCGAGTAGTGCTAGATAGTATGATAAGTTTATTATGAATTCCGGTTTGATCGATATTCCTTTGGAGTTTTACTCTTTTACCTGGCCGCACCCCTCGTCATCTAAAATGAGTAAGCTTGATCAATTTTTGATTTCAGATGGTATATATTTCATGTTTCCTTCTGTTACAGGTTGTTGTCTTGATTGACATCTCTCTGATCATCGTCCAATTCTTCTTCGGGAAGTTCTTGTAGATTTTGGACCTATTCCTTTTAGATTCTATCATTCGTGGCTAGATCTTGTTGGGTTCGACGACATGGTTAAATCTTCGTGGGATCTCAATCCTTTACAGACAGCAATTCTATGATCTTGTTTAAGAAAAAGCTTTAATCCCTTAAAAACCTCATTCAAGACTAGGTTAAACACTATAAAGTGGCGTCTTCCAGGCTAAAAAATAGTATTGTGGCTGATTTAGGTACTATTGATAAAGTCTTGGACAGTGGGTCATCGGATGACAATTTAGTCCTTCGTCGTCTAGATCTTCGAAGGAAATTGCAGGATATCAATAATTCTGAATCTAAGGATTTTTTTCAAAAATCTAAGATTAAATGGGCGATAGAGGAGGACGAAAACTCCAAGTTCTTCCACGGGGTTATTAGCAAGAGACGTTCGCAGCTTGCTATTAGAGGTGTTTTGTGGATGGTTTTTGGTGTACTAACCCGGGTTTGATTAAGTCTGCTTTCTTTTCTCATTTTGCCAACAGGTTCAAGCAGCCACCTCATGCTAGACTTAAACTGAATTTTCAGTTCCCAAAGAGGCTTCTCCAAAATCAAGCAGATGAGTTGGAAGTTCCTGTATCTTATGACGAGATTAAGAAGGCTTTTTGGGATTGTGGTGATAACAAGTCGCCAGGTCCAGATGGTTTCACGTTCGAATTCTTCCAAAGGTATTGGGATCTAGTTGGGAATGATTTCTATAAAGCAGTGGAGTATTTCTTCATAAAAGGTCATTTTGCTAAAGGCTGTAACTCGTCTTTTGTAGCTCTCATTCTGAAAATCATTGATGCAATGTTTGTTAACTATTTTCATCTCATTAGTTTAATTGGCTGTATTTATAAAGTGGTTACAAAGATTCTTGCAAATAGGTTGGTCTCCATTATATCGGAGTTGGTTTTGGATACTCAAACGGCTTTTGTTTCGGGAAGGAAAATTTTGGATGGCCCTTTCATCTTAGACGAGATCCTTAATTGGTGCAAACGAGAAAAGTGTCAAGCCATGTTCTTCAAAGTAGATTTTGCCAAAGCTTATGATTCGGTACGTTGGGATTATCTTCTTGATATCTTAGCATCTTTTGGGTTTGGTTCAAAATGGTGCAACTGGATTAAGGATACGTTGACGTCAGCCAAATCCTCTATTCTAGTTAAAGGTAGCCCTACTAACAAATTCTCGTGCTTTCAAGGGTTAAAACAAGGGGATCCTTTAGATCCATATCTTTTTATTCTTGTCATGGAATCCTTTCACTTGTCGTTTAACATGGCGGTTGAAGAGAAGATTTTCAAAGGAATTTCTTTGCCAGGTTCCTTAACCATCTCTCACCTTTTTTATGCGGACGATGCAATGTTTATAGGGCAATGGTCTCAAGAGAATCTCAAAGGTATTATTTAGATTTTGAAGAGTTACTTTCTCGCTTCGGGCCTCCAAATTAATGTTCATAAGAGTTAACTCTTAGGGGTGGGCGTTAAGTGTACGGATGTTTCTACAACTGCGTCTCATACAGGGTGTTCTATTATGAATCGTCCCTTTAGATACCTTGGGATTAAGGTTGGTCAGTTTTCTCGCGTATTTCAGCTTGGGATGATACTTTATCTAAACTTCGGAGTCGGTTATCCAAATTGAAATTAAAAAACCTCTCAATTGGGGGTCGTCTTATGCTTATAAAATCAGTTCTCGTGGCGTCCCCAATTTACAATATGTCTCTTTTTAGGGTTCCGAATGGTGTTCTAAAAATGATGGAGGGTAATAGAAGGCGTTTTTTAATTGTATTGATAATTTGGATAAGAAGATCACCTGGGTATCTTGGAACAAAGTCTTAGCTTCCAAAAAGAATGGTGGATTGGGTTTTTCTAGTTTCTTTGACCTAAACCGTGCCCTCTTGCTTAAACGGGTTTGGCGGTTTATTTTGGAAGATGGTTCTCTTTGGAGGAAGTTATTCGTTCTTTACACGACACGTCTATTGATCTCCACGAGTCTAAGCGTTCTTCAATATGGTGTTCCATTCTGAGGGAGCTACAGTAGTTAAAAAATAAAGGTTTTGATTTTTGGGCTTATTGTAAAAAACGGATTGGTAATGGTAGTAACACCCGATTCTGGTTGGACCACTGGGTGGGCGAACTCCCCCTTTATGCTCGGTTTCCCAGACTTTTTGCTCTTGAAGACAGTCGTGATGCTACAGTAGCAGCGAAGTTCACTGAGCCTATAGTTGCTTCTTTTCGTAGACTGCCGCGTGGAGGTGTAGAACAGGTACAACTAGATGAGTTAATTGCCTTGATGGAATCAGTCAACCTTTCTCAAAGTAATGATCGATGGTTATGTGAAATATCCGGTGATGGTATTTTTCGTGTCAAAGATGTCTGGTCCTTCATAGACGATCTCTTCCCCGTGGCAATCCTACTGAGTGGATTAAAGCAGTCCCTAATAAGGTGAATATTTTTGCTTGGCGTGCCCGGATCGATTATCTTCCGACTAGGGTTAACTTGTTGAAAAGGAACATTCCTCTTTATTCAGCGTTATGCCCTGTTTGTAATGTTGCGGACGAATATAGGATACATATTTTCTTTCGATGTGAATTGGCTAAGAATTTTCTTCAGAGAGTCTGCCGTTGGTGGGCTTTGGTTCCACATAATTGGTCTTCTTTTGCCGAATGGAGATCCTGGTTTACTTCTATCCGTATCACACCAAAACTAAAAGTCTTATTGGAGGGGGTTTTCCTAGTTTCATGGTGTTTATTTGGCGATTTCGCAATCGGCTCATTTTTGAGGATGTGATCCCTCGTCGCTCGGAGATCTTCGATGACATAGTTCTTAATTCATTTAATTGGTGTAAATGGCGATGCCAGCTTTCATTTTCTTGGTTAGATTGGTTAAAAACCCTTGCTTAATTTCTTTGTAATTCTTCTAGCTCCTTGCTAGTTTTTTATAAATAAAAGTCGCCGTTCAAAAAAAAACTTACAAAATAAGTTAGTAGCATATCGAATTTAGGCTAATATCATATCTATAACAAATAAATCGAAACCAAAGTTTGACATAAAACACACAGGAAAGCACAAGATACTATATTTTCGCTATTATGTTTGTTTTGAACATCTTTTAACAAGTTGCATCTTTAAAAGGTCATTCAAACTTGTGAGCATCTTTTTGTTTAATGTTTATTAAAATGACCTAAATTCTAGATTGCGAAAATTGCTACCGGTGTTAGCATTACATAAATGCGGTAAATTGTGGTATAATACGAATGCAATATGGATGGCCTTGTATTAGGCACCATGATGCGAAATACTAAATGAAATACAATGATGCGTGTAATTTGCGCAATGATGCACACATTTTTAAACCAAGATACTCGAGTCAGGATATGCAAAGTGCACACTCATACTAGCTAGTTTGATGACATCACAACTAAGTATGGGATAAAGGGGCGCGCACCTTATAAGGTCAATGGGAAGCTTTTCCCGCCAAACGGTATATATTTTTCGTACTCCAATATGTATTATCCGTTTTCCCTCAAAACACTTTTTCCTCCAAAGACACAAACCTTTTACGTAGAGTTTTGTTCTTTCTCACCAACCTTTTAACCGAAAGTAACTAACTTTCGGCTGTGTTATATTATCATGTTTTCGCCTATTCCATATAGAACACTCATTACAACTTTATGTTTATTACTTTAATCTCTCGTGTCTTAGAAACAAATTTGATTCTCTGAGTAACTCAATTGAGAATTTCATAAAACTAGACGCGTATAAAGTCGATATAATTAAAAGTGAAAGTAACCTATACGTGATTTAAAAATATATCAGTACAGTTTGACCACTCATAAACAAACCCAAATCTCTAACAATTAGTCTTGTGTACACATTACAACTCTTCTCATTACGATTTCTTTCGCACATTAAAATACCTTTAAAACATAATGTGAATCAAGCGCCTCTTTAAATGTACATTGTATTACAGTAGTTGTTTTAGTTACATAGTCTGGCCAAGTTTATATATGTTCTTGGTGTTGGTATCATGAGAGTGATCTTTAGAGGTCACTGATATCTATATTTATATTAATATATAGAAAATTATTGAAATTTTTGACATTATTATTTTTAGAAAGATACAATGTTAAAAAGCTTAAATGTTTAGAATAAATTAATTATAGTAATGTTTAATATTAAAAAAAAATTATTGGAAAGTAGTATCCAAGAATGTTTAAATACATACTAAACATGTATTCGCGTATAGTTGTGAAAACTGTTTAGTGGCAAATAGTTAACGATATAATAATTGACTTTGTAGTCGAATCTAACTTGATGAATCGAGCGGGTTAACTCGACGGTCAAATAAGTGACCCGTGACTCGACAGGGTTGACCCGGTGGTCGCACCCGTGCACCAGTGACTCGACTGGGTTGACCCGACGGTTGAACTCGTGACCCGGTTAGTCGATCAAGTTGACTAGGAGATCGATCCCATGACCCGGCGATTCAATGGATTGACCTGGTGGCCGATCTTGTGACTCAATGCCTCGACGGGATTAACATGGTGGTCAAACTCATGACCTAATGACTCAACCGGGTTGACCCAATGGTGAATACCTTGATCCGATGATTCAACCGG
Source organism: Glebionis coronaria (assembly GCA_025667525.1). NCBI lineage: Eukaryota > Viridiplantae > Streptophyta > Magnoliopsida > Asterales > Asteraceae > Glebionis > Glebionis coronaria. The sequence continues at coordinate 535,482,188 of CM046881.1, read as the reverse complement.
GTTGACCCGGTGACCGAATCCGTGACCTAGAAATACTGTGTGAAAAAGAAAATGTGAAAAATATATAAGGATACACCATTTATATATTAGTAGAGATTAGTAAGATAAATAATATAATATGAATCAATCGTATTACTTATCGGGTCACGAGCTCGATTATCAGGTCAATTCGATCGAGTCAATTGGTCGGATTTGACCAAGAGGTCAACATGGTTGAGTCACCAGATCATGGGTTCGACCATTGAGTCAACCCGATTGAATCAGAGAATCACAAGTTCGACTATCGGGTTTACCCAATCGATTCAACGGATTTCCAGTTCGGGTTAACCCAATCGATTCAACGAATTACCAGTTCAACCAATAAATCAATTAACATACGTTAATTATCTTACATTAAACAATTATATGGTTATACACAAACACACGTCTGGTATTTTAGAATCACATAAGGATCTTCTTGATAAATCAAATTGATGATTTTTTTAGTACTTATAACTTAACTCCTTTCTTAGAGGCCTATGTGTAGTAATATCAAAACCATCAAATAACACCATCACATTAGCGTCACATTAACATAACACCCAAATAACATCAAACCTCTAATCATAACACCAACCAACACCACTTTTCTTTTCTTTTCAAAAAACTCCCTCAAAAATTATTTCGCTCATTAAACAAACTAACTATTTCATTTACAATTAAAAATACGAAATATATTAAATATAAATTTAAAAAATATACTAAAAACATAAAAACACGATAGATTTCTTTTGGACTTATTAAAAATACAAATGGTCTTGGGTTTTTTGGGGGGGCTCATTTAGTTATAATAGGCCAACAACACCTTTGTCCAATTTACAAACATATAATTAGGTTTTCATTGTTTTTTAACCGCCTCCAACCACACCTCTATCTTCTTCGTCTCTACCTGCAAAAAAAAACCCAAGTCCTTTTCAACAAATCTCCCATCTTCGTCTCTCTATGGCATCAAATGAAAAACAGTAGCAGAAAATGCCAAATGTTAGGAATAAAATGTAGCCAGTACACTTGAACGCTGACAAGAAGAAAACAAGCATTGATAAGAAGAAAACAAACGTTGACAGATCAAGCGTTGACAGGAAGAAGTCAAGCGTTGATAGGTTGAAGACAAGCACTGATGGAAAGATATGGTCTACGCGTATTATGTTTCTAGTTTGTTTCTAGTAAAGATAGGATCAACAATGTATTTTCTATAATTATCTTTACCTAGAATAGCTGATACGTAGACTCTTGTACAAGGCTTCTTATGTCTATAAAAGAAGACCTTTAGGTTATGTTTTCATATAAGTTTTTCATACGTTTAACACTTTCATTGTAAGCAAGTTTGTTATTATTAATCAAGTGAAAGTTTGTTTTACAACTGTTTGTGTGTTCTTGTTTAAGTATTAATTCCGCAAAATACTTAAATTGTTTTATACACAACAAAGTTTCTCTACGTGTTTAATTTGATTTAATCTCGTTTACACAAGCTAAATCGATCTAAGTTCGGGATCAACAAGTGGTATCAGAGCTTGTTGAGAAACTTTGATCAAAAGAACACAAGAACCTTAAACTGCCAAAAACCCTAAAAACACCATGTCTACCCCAGAAACAAACTCCTCCTCCTCCTCAAACCACAACATTAAGATCCCCATGCTAGATGCAGACAATTTTGAGCCGTGGAAGTTCAACTTTGAGCAATATCTACAAATCCATGATTACACCCTATGGGAAATCATTGAATATGGAAACACATTCAATAAAGCTCAAAAGATTGCAGTTGCCATAGCTACAAGAACAGCTGTTCAAGGCTCTACTGAAGAAGATAGAAAAGAAAAACCTGAAGATGGTAGAGCTGTGTCTGCTGAGGACATAGCAAAGAGAAGGGTTGATATGAAAACCCTAAGCATTCTGAAACTCTCTTTGGGACAAGAAAATCAGCACAAATATAGAGGTTATGAGTCTGCAAAAGATCTTTAGGCAGCCCTCGAAGTTGCCTATGGTGGTAATGTTGATACTGTGGAAGAGAAAAAGATGCAACTCTTGCATGAGTATGCTGTTTTTAAGGCTCAACCTAATGAGAAGCTAAGTAGTGTGAGAAGCAGACTTCTTGACATTACAAGTAAGCTGTCCTTCATGGGGACAGTGATTGGTGATGTTGACATTATTGCCACTTTTCTTAAAAGCCTTGGTGATGCATGGAAGATTGAGGCAAGGTCTATAATTGCCAATAACACTCACAAAAGTTCTACTTTTGATGATGTTTACAACAAACTAAGGCTGTTGGAGAATGAAACTCTTTTGGATCATGGAAGTAAGTCTACCAATGGAAACATGGCCTTCTTCTCACATGGTGAAGGTCAATTTGATCAAAGGGAGTCATACATGCACCCAGTTACTAGATCAACTTGTGTCAACGCTGGATCATATCCTGTCAACGCCTCACATTCAGAAGCTGACACATACAAAATTGACTCACCAAGAGTTAAGCATGCTGGTATTGATCTGGATACTGTGTGTGCATACATTGCTTCACTGCCCAATGGTTCAGTGATTACATATGAGGACCTTGAGCAAATCAGTGATGAGCATTTGGAGGAGATGGACATTAAGTGGAATATGGCTCTTGCAAGTATAAGAGCCAACAGATGGAATAGAAGATTCAAGAAGAAGATGACTTTTAATGCTAAGGACACTGCTGGATTTGATAAATCCAAGCTTAAGTGTTACAATTGTCATCGTATGGGGCACTTTATGAGAGAATACAGATCTCCAAGAAGATCTGATGCTGGAAAACCCTCAAGCCAAATTGTTAAGGCTCAGGATCCTAAGGCCATGATGGCAATGCAAGAAATTGATGGTGTTGGATGGGATTGGAGCTATTTGGCTAAGGATGAAGAAGAGGATAAAGCTTTGGTTGCTGAGATAGAAGAAGAAGAGCATGTTCACTATGCTCTCATGGCACACTCCTCATCTTCATCAGACAATGAGGTATATGATGATGCTTTTTGTAGTAAGAGTTGTCGTCTAAATACTGAAAGACTTAATAAAGAAGTTTTAAGATTGTCAACAGATCTAGGTAATGAAAGATGCAAGTTGTCTAACTATCAACTTGCTCTTACTCAAACTGAAAAGACTGTAGCTGAGTATAAGAAAATGGAGCTTGACCTAAAAGATAAAATAAATATCTTAAAACATGATTTAATTGCTAGTACTGATATTAGAAACATCATGGAGAGGGTCAATGCTGAATTACAGGCTAAGTTAGATGAGGCTATCAAGAATAAGGATAATGTAGACCTTAAAATTCAGAGATTTGATAAGGCCTCACAAACCCTAGGAGAATCTGTTAGTAAACAAAGGGATTCAAGGGATATGACTGGGATTGGGATGAAAGAGTATGCTGGTGTTCTACCACCAGCTGGGGACTTCTATGGTGTCCAAAGAAAGGATTTATCTTGGACTAGTTTACCAGAACTCCAAGAAGAGGAATTTATTCCTCCACCAAGAGTCCTTACCCCAGTAGAAGAATATAGGCAGAAGTTGACTGATTTGGACCAATGGAAGAAAGACAATCCTACCTTGTTTGTCAAGGGTGGCATGCTTAGTGATAGTCCAAATGAGCCTACCCCTATCAAAGTAACAAACCCAATCACTGGAAAGACTGTTGACCTTGGCTCAAACGTTGTTATAAAACCTAGCATTAAATATGCAGAAATGTATAGAAATACTAGGTCACCAAAAATCCAAATTAGTGATAATGGAACAGGTTTCTTTTCCTCTAGACCTAGAGTTATGTCTAGAAAAGCCTGTTATACTTGTGGTAGCTTTTCACATTTAGCCTATAAGTGTGTCAACGCTTCCAAGGTCAACGCTGACAAAAGGTCAAACACTGTCAGACCCAAAACTTTTGTGGAGCAAATTCCACAAGTTGTTATACCAGCCCCATTATTTACTAAAGGGTCTAACACTTATGGAAAAAGACCTTTTCAGAAGACCAATACATGGTCTAATAGGCAGTGGCTTCCTGTAGCAAATCCTAGGTTCAACGCTGATAAGGGTAATTTAAGCGTTGACAAGACCAAATCAAACGCTGACAGAAACGTTGCCAGACCAAATAATGGTAAATATTTGCAACCACAGGGAAAAGGGTCTAAAGCTTCTTCTAGCTTGACATGGAGACCTAAGCAAGATCAAAACCCTAATTCTAATGGGATTTCTATGACCTGTAACAGATTTAATTATATTTCAAAGGTTATCACAAAACCAATTGGGGTTAACTGGGTGTTCAATCCAAAAAGGGATGAACAAGGGGTTGTTATGAGGACTAAGTCTATTCTTGTTGAACAACCAAATGAATCCAAGTCTGCTCAGGCTTGGGTTCCCAAAGAAAACTAATTTGTTTTCTTTATGTGCAGGGCATTCAAAAGCAGGTAAATGATTATGGCTATTGGGATAGTGGATGCTCTAGGCACATGACTGGGAAGAAAGATCATCTCACAAACTTCACTCCCATTAAGGATGGTGATAAAGTTTACTTTGGAGGTGGATATGGAACTATCACAGGCAAAGGAACTCTTCTCACCAACAACTTGCATTTTGAAAACGTGTTTCTGGTAAAAGAACTTGACTATAATCTTTTTAGTGTATCACAAGTTTGTGATAACAAAAATAAGGTTCTTTTTACTGATACTGAATGCTTGGTGTTGAGCAAGGATTTTAAAATACCAGATGAGAAATTCATTGATTATAGGACACCTAGGCATAAGGACATTTATAATGTGAATCTTAATGGAATTAGGATGAATAATAACTTATCATGTCTTTATGCTAAAGCTTTAGTTGATGAGAGTAATCTATGGCACAGGAGACTAGGGCACATTAACTTTAAAAATATAAACAGACTTGTGAGACATGGCTTGGTTGATGGTTTGCCTGAAAAGGCTTTCCACAATGACCACTCTTGTGTTGCATGCCTTAAAGGCAAACAACACAAGGTCTCATTAAAGTCTAAACAGGTGCACTCTAGTTCTAAACCACTTCACTTGCTGCATATGGACCTGTTTGGTCCAACTAATATAGAAAACTTGAATGGTAAATCGTACTGCTTTGTCATTACTGATGACTTTTCTAGGTTTACTTGGACTTTCTTTTTAGCTTTGAAAAGTGACACTGCTGATACTTTAATTAACTTTATTAACCAAATAGAGAAGAAGACTGGTAATGAAGTTAAAATGCTTAGAAGTGATAATGGTGGTGAGTTTAGAAATAAGCTATTGGATGATTTTTGTGCCAAGAAAGGGATTACTAGACAGTTTAGTGTTGCCAGAACCCCACAGCAAAATGGGGTTGCTGAAAGAAAGAATAGAACCCTAATTGAAGCAGCCAGGACTATGTTGGCTGATGCTCACTTTCCCATTGCTTTTTGGGTTGAGGCTGTGAATACAGCTTGTTATGTTCAGAATAGAGCATTAGTCAACAAGATACATAACAAAACACCTTATGAGTTACTTTGGGGAAGAAAACCTAATATTGGTTTTCTTAAACCTTTTGGTTGTCATGTAGTTGTACTAGATACTAGTGATGCCTTAGGTAAATTCAGTGCTAAAGATGATGAAGACTACTTCATAGGTTATTCAGTGCAAAGCAAGGGATAAAAGGTTTACATTAAGAAGGAAAAACGTATACTTGAAAAGGTACATGTTAGGTTTTTATAAAGTAAACCTAGTGATCCTGAAAGTGGTCCAAATTGGTTGTTTGACTTGGAACCTCTATCTAGGACTTTGAATTATATTCCTGTTACTAATCCAAACATTGTGAAGGTAACTTCAAGTGTTGTGGAAGAACCAGTTGTTGATGTTTCAGGTACACAGGTTCATGAAGTGGTTGGATCACAAGCAGACAAGTCATCTCCCATACTTGAGTATGTTACTATTCCCATATGGACATATGCTTTTGCTGGTGCTGCTGCTGGAAAGGAAAATGGTGGTCCCCAAGTATCACCAGTTAACAACATGCATGGTCTTTCAGGCGCTGACAAAGGAAAATCTGGCGCTGACAAGACAAATTCAGGCATTGATGGTTCAAACATTGACAACTCTAGTTCAGGCGTTGATGGCCCAAACGCTCACAACCTTGGTTCAGGCGTTGACAACTCCTTTGACCATATTTTCTCTTCCAATTTTGAACAAGGTGAACCTTCAAGCAGAAATGGAGAGGTTCATACAGATATTGATGGAAGAGAGTCTGAAGAAGATATTGTTAACTTGGAAGATGAGATTGAAGACAACAGACTTTTTGAGGGAGGAGTTCTTACTTCTACAATGAAGGATCACCCCTCTTCTCTAATTATTGGTGATGTGATGTCTCCTGTTCAAACTAGAAGATCTCATCAGAATCTTGTAGGATTTATTGTCAACATACACAAGAAGGTTGATACCCCTCTTGTTCAAGCATGTTTGTTTGCCTGTTTTCTGTCACAACAGGAACCCAAGAAGATTTTTGATGCTCTCAAAGAACCAAGTTGGGTGGAAGCAATGAAGGATGAGGTTCACCAATTTTCTATTCAGGATGTTTGGGAGTTATTTGATTGTCCCAGATATGTCAGACCTATTGGGACAAGATGGGTTCTTAGAAACAAGAAAGATGAAAGAGGCATTGTGATCAGAAACAAGGCACGTTTAGTGGCTCAAGGATATACACAAGAGGAAGGGATAGACTATGAGGAGGTCTTTGCACCAGTTGCAAGGATTGAGGCTATAAGGATATTTCTAGCCTATGCTTCCTGCATGGGCTTTACTGTCTATCAAATGGATGTGAAGAGTGCTTTCCTTTATGGCACAATTGTTGAGGAGGTTTATGTAATGCAGCCTCCTAGTTTTGAAGATCCAGAGCATCCAGAAAAGGTATATAGAGTCAAGAAAGCTATGTATGGACTTAATCAATCCCCAAGAGCATGGTATGGCACATTTTCCACCTATCTGGTGGAAAATGGATTCAAAAGGGGCACCATAGATCAGACCTTATTTACAAAGAATACTGGAAAGGATGTCTTACTTGTTCAAGTTTATGTGGATGATATCATCTTTGGCTCCACAAACCCAAAGATGAGTGAAGACTTTTCCAAGCTTATGACAGACAAATTCAAGATGAGTGCAATGGTGGAGATGAACTTCTTTCTAGGGTTACAAGTTCAGCAGAAAGAAGATGGTATCTTTATCTCTCAGGATAAATATGTAGTAGAAATCTTGAAGAAGTTTGGCTTTTCTCCACATGAAAAACGGGCTAGTACTCCTATGGATAGAGAACATCCTTGGGGAAAAGTTGAAGATGGAAAAGATGTGGATTTCAGGCACTATAGATCAATGATTGGTTCATTGATGTATCTCACAGCCTCAAGACCTGACATTATGTTTGTTGTGTGTGCATGTGCACGCCATCAAGTGACTCCCAAAGAGTGTCACCTTTATGCTGTCAAGAGAATCTTTAGGTACCTCAGATGTTATCCAGATTTGGGATTATGGTATCCAAAAGATTCACCATTAGAGCTTATTGCATATTCAGACAGTGACTATGGTGGTGATAAACTTGATAGAAAATCCACAACTGGTAGATGTCAGTTTCTTTAGGTGGATATCTTGGCAATGCAAGAAACAAACAGTGGTGGCCAATTCTACAACTGAAGCAGAATATGTAGCTGCAGCTGCTTGTTGTGGACAAGTCTTATGGATTCAGAACCAGCTGTTGGATTATGGGTATAATTTCATGCATACCAAGATTTTTGTAGACAATAACAACACTTTATGCATTATTAAAAATCCTGTACATCATTCTAAAACAAAACACATAGAAATTAGACATTATTTTATAAGAGATTGTTTTGAAAAGGGTTTAATTCAACCAGATAGGGTTGACACAGAAGAAAATGTGTCTGATTTATTAACTAAACCTTTTGATACTAGAAGGTTTCAATACTTGGTAACAAGTATTGGAATGATCAGTCTCACTTAATATGTGTTTTGGGGTCTTATTGTAAGAGTATGTACAGGATATGCATTGTTATTGGTCTTTTGAGAAGTTAGATTTTCCACTATATTTGTCTCACGCTAACAAAGGTCATTTTAACGCTGATAAGTGTTATCGTGACGTTGTCAGCAACATGTTAGTTTTGTGGTTTTTAATCTAAGTGTGCATGCGTTGTTAGCAGTGTACCATTGGATACAGAGTTGCTTATGGATCCTTGGAGAATCAATTGGAGCATGTTTCAATTTATGGATGATGGTTAAAATATTTATATTCCTATCTTGACATAAATTTTTATTTACATGCATATTATTGGGCAGCCTATGTATCACAGTTTAAGGGGAGGTTTTAGGAACCTTTAGGACTTTTGGGTATTCTTATAATACTCTTATCACAATTCTAGATTGTGTCCACTGGTGAGTATGAGTTAGTTTACTAAATCATGAGGCACTGTAGCATGCAAAGTTGACATACTATGCATGATGCCGACACCTTTTTGGCCTAGAATTGGATGTGGTCTGTTGGGAGACTTGGGAATGATTTATATTAGGTTTACTTGGGAGTTATAATGGATTTTATGAGATAACTTAATTGTTAATAATTTTGGTTAGCAAGGGACACTAGAGGACTGTTATGTCTATCTTGCATAAGCAAGTGTACATAACTGGACAGTGCTTGCCACCCTATAATAATTATCAATTTATAGGTTATCTTCACTAGGATAAATTACTTTGTTAAGGTCCTTTTTCATATTTTATTACTTTTATTTTTGGACACTGAAAAATATTTTTCCAAGCGTTGTTATGACCAGTTTAGACGCTGACATGGCTTTGGCAAACGTTGACAAGAATATAGCCGTTGGACGTTGATGGGTTATTTTTGACCGTTGACACTCATTGGGACCTACCCAGTTGTTAGTTTTTGATGAATTTTAGGGCCGTAATTTTGGGAGTAGATAACTTTTAATTAATGCACAAGATAACTTATTTTCTTTTCAATATTTTCATCATTATATTTTGAAAATACTTGCCTTATTTTTTACCAATCACATGTGCCTATCTCTCCTATATATTTGGCTCCTATTTTTAAACAGGGTACTTCATATTCTTGTCTAACACTTTTTCTCCTATAATTCATCTTTCATCAATAATTCACAAACAACTTTCTTCAACAATGGTACCAAAGTTTAAACCAAGTGACTTGGTAATGGGATTCAGAAGTCAGCACAACATGATTGCTTATTTGGAGGCTGATGATACTTTGTTTCCCCAATACACCCAGATGGTGGCGTATTTGAATGCATCTCAATTAGGTATGCACTTTCTCATGCTCCTCTCATCCCTGTCACTCATATTAAACAGTTTTGGAAAACTGTTAGTTCCTCAACAATTAACAATGTGACTATATTATCAGCTATTGTTCATGGGCGTACTTGGGTGGTTACTGAAGCCTTGGTTCGCCAAGCTTTGCATCTTAATGATACAGATGGTATAACCACTCTCCCCATTAATGAAATAGAACAAGGACTTAGTACTTTGGGATATCATTTCTCTGATGAACTTTAAACAAATATCATAAACAAGAGTTTCCCCCAGCCTGGAAGTACCTCATACATGTCATCCTTCAATGTTTGAGTCCCAAATGTATTGCACATAATGAAATTAACAGATCAATTGCTAGTGCAATTGTGTGCATTACAAATGGGCAAAAGTTTAATTTTTCAAAACTGATTTTTGATGGCATGTGTAAAAACAAAGGGAATAAGATGACTTTGGCTTATCCTAGATTTTTGCAAATGGTTTTTTGATGTGAAAAATTACTACACAAGGGATCATGATGATTTTTATGAGATCCCTGTGCAAAAGAAAGCTATTTTTAGTAAGATGAACTCACCCCCTCAACGTGAATTACCCCTACCCAAGCTATGCTTGCTGTTATTGCAGCAACACAACCCCAACCAGACCCACAACCACAACTTGACCCAATACCAGAACCTTTTCCTTCACCTTAACACATGGAAATTGACCAAGAATCCTTCAACGCTGACACGTTAAATGTTGGTGTTGACACAAGTAATCCAAACGTTGACACCTTTCTATCACAAACCCAAACACCCCTTAACCTTCAAACTACCACCCAATCCACATCATCTTCTACACCCCCTGAATATAGGTTGATTAAACGCCCAAGGATTACTAGAGTGTTCTCCTCTAGTGGTCCTAGCCATGTTGCAGAGAGAACCACCACCACAAGTGTGGTTGGTGCTATAGATGAGGCTGGGACTATTGGTACTCGCTTTGATGCAGTCCAAGACAATCCTAACATCTTTAAGACCTCATCCATGCCCCATGACTCTACTTTGGGAGGTCAAATACCCATTCTAGAGGAGGGCAGATTGGAACCATACACATTGATGGAATTGACGGCTGTCTGCATTAGCTTGCAAAAGCAAAATGCAGACTTGGTACAAACAGGCAGTACACAAGGCCTTGAACTCAAGCAATTGAGGGAGCGGATTGTTATTTTGGAGGATGCTAACACTAGGCGTGGAATGGAGGAATCTTCCAAGGGGGAGGATGAGCAGATCCATGTAAGTGACAAAGGCTCACATGATGGAGAATCTTTGGGTGTTGCTGAAGCCCTTACTGAATTGAAGAAGCAACCAGGTTTTGATACATCTCTGGTTACTCCTACAAATTTGAACTTCTCTTTTACAGCTATGATGGAGCAGTTCATAAGAGGCGCTGAGACAAGTAAGTTGGGCATTGACAAGCAACATTTGAACGCTGACACACCAAGCGCTGACAAGAGTAAATTGGGCGCTAACACAAGGAATTTCAGCGTTGACAGACCTACAGATATGGTTGATGTATTCCAGTCATCAACTATCGTCAAAGAAGTGTCTTCACATGTACCATTATCATCTTTACCCATCATTGATCCATTAGATAAGGGTAAAGGAATCATGGTACAATTAGAAGTTCCAAAGGATGCAGCCCAAGTAGAGTTTGATTCAAGGTTGGCTGCACAACTTGTGGAACAAGAGATGAAGAAGGTTGGTGAATCACCATTTTTTGTCACTTCCGAGGAACAAGAAGGAAGTGATGAAGGAAGTTCATATTCAAGTGTGATGATAATTGAACAACCAGAAAGACTTGAATATGGTGATGACTTGGCAAGAGAGAAGCTTAGAGAGTTAAAATTGCAAATAGACTATGATATGCCAGAAGTTGCTCAGATGTACCATGCTTGGGAGAATAGGATTATGGAGAATCTAGATTTGACAATTTCAGACCAAATTTGGGGATTGGAGATTCTTCTAAGAGTTCAAAGAGACTGCAAGGTAATTCTGAAGCATAAGGCTAGCAATGTTTTCTCACTGCTGAAGAGGGATAGAAGGGAGCTTTATTACATGTTACTCAGATGTCATGGAACTGGATGGACCTTTAAGAAATTGCAGGGATTGTCCTTTGAAGAATTGGAGTACAAGGCTTATCCCATTTGGGCAAGAGTGTAGGAAATGAACACTCTTAGACTTCTTTCAGATGAGAGGAAAGAAGAGCTTGCAGAAGAGATGGGGATTCAGAAGGCAATGATTGTTCCAAGGCCTTTGAAGAAGGGAGTCCCACTTGAGTTTCCTAAAGATCTAAATAAAGTGGTTCCCAGTGAAGCTGTTCTTAGAAGGAGCATTAAGCTCTCACCCATGGAAGCTTCAGATATGGTACAAGTGTTGCCTCTTGATGCCAGAAACCCTATCATTAGCTATGAAGAAGATGCAAGTGGGTTTTGGAAGATTGGCAGATAAGGGAAAGAGGTACACACATTTACTACTCTTATGTCTCTCTTTGCAAGTATGGATAGGGAAGACTTGGAAGACCTTTGGAGGTTGTTGATGGCCAAGTATGAGACTGAAGCACCTACTTCAGTCAATGGAATAAAGATTTGGTCAAAATTCAAGAGAGTGTGTGCACCAGAAGAAGAAGATCATGTTTGGAAGGATCTTGAGGATGATACTAGTGGTCTTCAATGGTGTTTGTATTCAGCTGCTGGTGTGTATTATTTGAGCTCTACAAAGTTTGCTGAGTATCTTCTTGTAGATGCTGAGTATCCCATGTCCAAATAAGTTTTGGACAAGATGAAGACAACACAGCTGGAGATTGATTATTCAAGTGATGTGGCCAAAGATTTGATTAGGCATGTTTATTAACAATATGATAAGATTTGTAAGATTCCTCCTAGTTCTTAATTTTAATTCAGAAACTTGTTACTAGAGTAGATATCAAGTTTAGGGGAGGATTGTTGGGAATAAAATGTAGCCAGTACACTTGAACGCTGACAAGAAGAAAACAAGCGTTGATAAGAAGAAAACAAACGTTGACAGATCAAGCGTTGACAGGAAGAAGTCAAGCGTTGATAGGTTGAAGACAAGCACTGATGGAAAGATATGGTCTACGCGTATTATGTTTCTAGTTTGTTTCTAGTAAAGATAGGATCAACAATGTATTTTCTATAATTTTCTTTACCTAGAATAGCTGATACCTAGACTCTTGTACAAGGCTTCTTATGTCTATAAAAGAAGACCTTTAGGTTATGTTTTCATATAAGTTTTTCATACGTTTAACACTTTCATTGTAAGCAAGTTTGTTATTATTAATCAAGTGAAAGTTTGTTTTACAACTGTTTGTGTGTTCTTGTTTAAGTATTAATTCCGCAAAATACTTAAATTGTTTTATACACAACAAAGTTTCTCTACGTGTTTAATTTGATTTAATCTCGTTTACACAAGCTAAATCGATCTAAGTTTGGGATCAATACCAAACACTAAACATGAGGGAGATAAACAAATACTATTGGAGGAGGTAAATGATTGTTTTTAAAACACCCTTAACACGTGTTTCCCTGACAACGTTAAAACCAACGGCGTTAACAAATTTGCAGGGGCGGTATCGTAACGTGGACCAACGGCTGGCAGCGCCCGTTAGAACGTTACGGTGCGTAGGCCTTTTAAATATTTTCTTGCAGCACGATAGTAATATATTGGAAACTTGTCTTTTTGCGTAGTTTCTATGCAGGCCGACATCAGCGTGTGACATATGTGGGATAACTGCGGTTCACTCTTTTCAAACATTATCCACCAACGAACGTTGTTGTCCTTAGTCACATTATGCTTTTCTATTTTTATTCTTTGCGATTTTAACTTTTTGGTCCTAATTCAATTCTTTGATTTATTCTAGTAGAGCATATAGTTGCACCATCCAGAATACGGACATATTCTTGGACATTACATAGTATTTAACTAGCTCGAACCATTTGGAGGCTCAAATAAAGATTTTTGATTTTGACCTAGATAATCAAGGGGAAGAGATCCCTTACATCCTTTATAATATCATAGTCCTCATGGACCAATCTAAAGCATCCATCTCATTATAATCTAACAATTCAGATTAAACCAACCTCCCACATAAGATCTCTTATTTTTCACACACACACACACAAAAAAGATCGGGATCCTAAAAAACAACCCCAACAACCTTTTTTCCGGCGACCATCACAACAAACCCACATTCTTCCTACGACCACCACAACAAGCCCACCTTCTTCCGCGACCACCACAACAACCCCTGTCTTTTCTGGCGAACTTCACACCAACCCACCCTATTCCGACGACGTTAACAACAAATCACCTTTTTCCGGCAGCCTCTACAAGAATCCACTATTTTCTGGTGACTTCCACAACAAACCTACTTCTCCGGTGACTTTCACAACATATCCACCATTTCCAGGTAATAATATAGGTAAATCACATGTTATGATATTTTATGCACACCATGTGTTTGATGAAATGACACAATGAAAGTCACATGTGATTTAGCAAGTTCTAATTTATGAATGACCATTTTTATTGAAGTATGGTCGATTTTTGTAGATGATAAACTGATTACAAAAGTAAGACTTAAAATTAATGAACTGGGATTATGACTCGTATATGAGTCGTTGTGACTCATACATGAGTTACCGTGACTCATATATGAGTCACGGTGACTCATGTATGAGTCGCTGTAACTCATATATGAGTCACAGTGACTCATATATGAACTATACGTATGTAAGTCTTTTTTGTAATGCGGGTAATAATATAGCTTCATTTGTAACAAAATCATGGTGACTCATTATAAGTCAGAGTGACTCATGTGTGAGTCACTGTGACTCATATATGAGTCAGATTGATGGCGATGTTAATGGAGATGTAGTTGTTGATGCTGATGTTTCTAAAAATGTAGTTGTCAATGCAGGGATTTGATACCGCTTTCATTAAGAAGGAACACAAGCAGATACGGAGAGAAGAACGAAACAATTCAGAGACTAACAAATGAGACTAACTTCCACATAGACGAGTGCTTGTTTTGGTTGAGTAAAGATGTAGAAAAGTAGGAGAATCAAATACAACAACTACTTCAAGTGTTGAAAACATGTGTTAAATATCTGATTTAATTTTCTGTTTTTCTTTTATAAATATGTAAAAGTGAAAACATGTCTTGAATATTTGATTTGAATTTATGATTTCTTTTATTGAAGTGTTGAAAACATGTCTTGAATATGTGATTTGAATACTATGTATTAAATATCATGAGTCGCCTGACTTATGACTCATGCATGAGTCGCCTGACTCATGCATGAGTCATATAAATTTGCAAGTGTTTATAAACACTTGTACATTTGATTGTTGTCATTTCTACACTTAATACAGTTTTATAAATATGTAAAAGTGTTTTTAACAGTTAAAACATATTCTGAGTCATTATGACTCATGCATGAGTCATATAATTTTGCAAGTGTTTATAAACACTTGTACATTTGATTGTTGTCATTTCTACACTTAATACGTAAAAGTGTTTTTTATAGTTAACACATATTCTGAGACATTATAATACATATGTTGTCATTATGACTCATATATGAGTCATACTGACTCATGTATGAGTCACATGACTCATGTATGAGTCACATGACTCAAGTATGAGTCAAAGGCACTTATGATTCTCAGACACCAAAAAACATACTACTATGATTTTTAAAACATACTACTTAAAATTATAAGTATCATTCTCATACACTGAAAAACTATCAATAGAATTAAGTACTACTATTAATTCTATTACAATATAACACTTTTCTTCTACAGGCTCTTCTTGTTTCTTCTTGGCAGATGGTTTCTTGGCAGCTGCTTTCTCGGTTACTTCTTTCTCAGCTGCTGGTTTTTCGGTTGATGCTATCTCGGCTACTGCTTTTGTATGAGTGACAACAAAAGCCAATATGTACATTGGGACATGCTTGGAAGTTTCAGAAATTACCTACCTCTTTTAACACATGACTCATACATGAGTCAGTGTGACTTATACATGAGTCAGTCTGACTCATACATGAGTCAGTGTGACTCATACATGAGTCAGTGTGACTCATACATGATGGTTGTTGTTTATACTCTTTGATATCCTGCTCTTGGTAGTTTGTGCAGTATGGTGATACACACTTAACTTGGCTACTAAATTTGTTGCATCCTTTGCAACATTCACAGCAAGAACCTGAATCAAAAAACATATGAAGCTTTTGCTCAATAATATATAAATCCAAATTTACTTGCAAG
Organism: Glebionis coronaria; assembly: GCA_025667525.1. Lineage (NCBI taxonomy): Eukaryota > Viridiplantae > Streptophyta > Magnoliopsida > Asterales > Asteraceae > Glebionis > Glebionis coronaria. The sequence goes on along the minus strand of CM046881.1, from coordinate 535,466,503 downwards.
TTGTGTAGCTGGTGACTACAAGAATCCTAATATCTTAGAGATGTAAGATATAGTCAATTGCTGTCTTAAGTTCTATAAAGACTACCCAAATTTGTAATTCTCGACACATGTAATTTGATTAAAAATTATGAACTTATATATGAGTCACAACGACTCATATATGAACTTATATACTCATATATGAGTCACAACGACTCATATATGAATCACAACGACTCATATATGAGTCACAACGACTCATATATGAGTCAAAGCGACTCATATATGAGTCACAACGACTCATATACGAGTCATAGTCCAAGTTATGTAATCATGAGTCCCACTTCTGTAATCAGCTCATAAACTACAAAAATCGATCAAACTTCAATAAAAAAGCTCATTCGTAAATTAGAACTTGTTAAATCACATGTGATTATCATTGTATCATTTCATCAAACATATGGTGCGCATCAACAATCATAACATGTGTTTTACCTAAATTAGTTATGAAGTTGTCTTAGCATAATCAAAATGAAAAGAAAACATAAAAATAAGCATAATCAAAACAACTTACAATCCTCGAGATCCATTTCGTCTCGTATATCCATCAATAATGAAACTTAACGCAAAAAATTAGGGTTTTGTGGTGTGGATTTTATCGGGATAGTGTGGATCTCGTCATGGTTGCTGGTGGTAGTAGGTGGTGGTGGTTGGTGGCGGTGGTGGGCGGCGGTAATAGGCAGTGGTGGGTTGATGGTTTTGTGTTTTTTGTGTTACAGGTTAAAAAGAGATGAGGGAGTTTTTGTTTAAAAAAAATAATCTTAGACCGTAGGATGAAAGTAGATTGGATGGTGTTGATGAGTCAATTGAAACTTTGATAAATCAATGGACTTTATTGAACTTATGGCGATAATCAAGACTTATTCAACCACAATACTTCATTGTTATATATACTTCACTCATTCACGTACTCATATGAGTACTTAACCCGGATATATCTTAAACTCCTAGAGTGTTTTAACATCGAGGATAATGTGTTCTAAGAAGACCTCGAAAGGCAAATATTGCTATTTATGGATAGGGATGGAGCCAGGGGTGTTTCGCGGATGCTCGTAACATTTATAAATTTTTTCGACTTAGCGTTAATTTCTGAAAAAGAAACATCGATTTATCTTAAATATATTTTAAATGTACTCGGTGCATCAAAATGTATTTGTAGTTTTATTTACTTAGTATACTTAAAAAATTGATCTCTTAGTATCTTAAGATTAAAAAATTTTATGCCTTCGATCATCTTTGTTCCTGACTTCGTCACTGATTATGGACAAGGACGAAGATGATGAGACACATGTAATGCGGGACGTAAAGGATGTGTTAGGGCTACAAAGGAAATCAGTGGTTAGTGATCTTTAGTTGGTTAGAGAGTCGAAAGAGTGTTAAAGTGCCTAATTAGATAGAGAGGTTGTGGGCGCGTAACAGAGAGTAGAAAGGGTGTTTATACCGCAATTAGTGTCCCCTGTCAAGCCGAGAAGAAGAAGAAATAATAAATCGAAGAGGAATAACAACGGAGGTAGAACGCGTTCATTCTCAGGATACTAAATTCATGGTTGATTGATTAGTGCAAGACCATAGGTTAATTATTTTTTTAAGGCTATATAGGTTAATTAGTAGATCGTTCATTTCGTGAATTTCGATATGTGACAACAGACAGAAGATATATGTGTGTCTTATGTTAGAACAATTTTGTATAAATTTATGTTTAAGAATCAATGACTTACATGGTTAATAGCTAGATGTTTCACTTTTGAGAGCCGTAAATGACTAACAACCATATATATATTCGTCTTTCCACTCATGAAATCTCAACCCTTTCTCTTTAAATTGTTTAGGAACATGTAGAATAATCTCTTCTAAGCTATCCACGGCGCTGACTAATCGACCGCGATGTAGCAACCGAGTTGAATCTGTCGACGACTCTAAATCAGTTGTAACGACGATTTATTTGAAAAACATCTTTGTTAGAATTAGTAATAAGGGCCCAGCCCATTAGTTAACCTAACTTTGCTGGCTTATTTATACTCCTGTAGTTTCAGTCTTTTAGGAACACATATCAATACAATGTAGTCTTTAGCTGTAGAACTTAATCACACGACTAAGCAAACACGAATAACATGATGAAGATTAAACCAAAAAAGAAAGATTAGATTAAGATGAAGAAAAGAAATACAAAGTTTGGTGTTTTCCTAGTGAGAGAAACAAACACACCTTTCTCTCTCTAAAACTATGAAAATGGAAAAGCACACACACAAATGAGGTATAGGAGGCCTTTTATACTAAGTAACAAATGTTTAGGAGGCCTTCCTCATTTGTGTGTTCGGGACTAAATCCCGTTACATAAATAATAATAACTAAAAACTCTCGACATCATTAAATAAAAATTTTCACGAGCTTCGTAACGATATATTATATGACCATCACTTTAATTACTTCTAACAATCTCCCCCTAAGGGGTCGTCATGTAATATGTGACTTCACTTCTTTGTTGTTGCAGACTTTGAAGCTCGATGTCTTGAGAGTTTTTCCATAGTTCCTTTCATGACTTGTGATCTTGGATCTTTGATCTTTGCCTTGACTTGATCTTGAAACTTTGCCAGCTCGTGTTCTTGTGTCTTTCCCCACATACTCATGTTCTGTGTTGACTTGAAAGCTTGTTAACAATCTCCCTTGATCATCAGAGTAGCGGAAGTCTTTGTCTTTAGATTTTCTTGAGCTTTCTTAATTTACATGAGCATGTGGTCTTGAATTACGACTCTTGAAGTTACGCCACCGTTTACATTCCTCCGGTTTCCCGTTATACAGTAAGAATACTGTACCTGTGATTAGGTAAGTTCAAAGAACTTCCTTGACAGGGTTTCCGGCTGTGGTAGCCATTCTCAATACTTGAATTTATCGAAAGATAATTCATAGTAAGGAGTGAATCATGCAGTTCCATTCTGCTGATTAAGTCGTCAATTCAATTTGCTGGAACAAGTTTGAATCAGTTAAGAATCAAACCATCGTTGCTTTCCTGTTGACACAAGTGTGATTCATATAGAATCGCACAAGTTACCTACCGCAGTGCTGTTTGATGATGACATTGGAAGGATTTCCATTCGTCACTGTAAATACTGAAAAGTATTACTCTGGATGTTCTGGCAAGATCATAAAGATATTACGACGAGACCTGGAACGAGTTTGAATCATATAAGAATCAAACCACTGTTGCTTTCCAGTTAGCACATGTTCAATTCAAAATGAATCGTACATATGACCTACCGCAGTGCTGTTTGATGTTAACACTGGAAGGATTTCCATTCATCACTCTGAATACTAGAGAGTATCACTCTGAATGTTCTAGCAATACCACAAGAATAGAGCGTAGGACTCTATAAATTATCGTTTGTGTTCTAATGAAGAACAACAATTGATATATGAAATAAGTGTCCTAATGAGATTTTTTGATGAATCTCGTTGGCTCTAGACTCTATAAGTGCACGTTTATTTGGTGATCGGAGGCTGGAGCAGACTGCCACCTTTTCAATATCTACTATCTCGGAGTGAGAAAGTTGATAGAAATAAGTTGAACTCCGTGACAATAAAACAAACTTCTTTTAAGAGAAGATTGAGTAGGCTGGGAAGGGTTGTGCTTTGCATCACTGGGTCCATGATGATTTGTCTTCAATACCAGAAATCATCAACGTGATTCTGATAGTAGATGTATTGACCCGGTTTTTGCCTAAGTTATATGGAGGGCTATTTCTTTTCACCCTTTATCCTTACATTTCTTTTTCATTCTTCAACCCCTTCAATGCTTACCAAGACGTCATAACTAGCACCTTGTTGTGATTGTTCCAGTGCTAGCTTAAGTCATTAGTCGACATTATTCCCGTACACTCTACTACTCCATCATTCCTAAGGACTTCTAAGCTCTAATGGATTGTCCATGGGAAGATCCCTCCGGTTCTGGTAGGATCATAGGACGAATACCTAACCACCTTTTGACACCAATATCGTCGTGAATAATTGTTTTGAAGGTATAGATATCGTAACCAGTGAAAATTTCTATATCACCAAAAACGCTCCCCCTAAATATGTGCATCATAAAAGGAAGTTTTTGCACATATTAGGGAGAGAAAGCACTTATATCAAAGATCTTTTCCAAGAATGAAGCATTTTTGATCATATTTTAATCACTATTCTCCTCCTCAAAAATTGCATGAAATTGAAATTTTTGTGTAACTAGTGATAAAACATGGAGAGAATAATGTGTCATGAAAAGTTGGAACAAATGTTTATGAAATCATTATACTCCCCCTCGAAAAGAGAATCTAATAAAAATAGGGAAGTATATGAGCACATAGTTTTGAAAGACTTTGAAAAATAGTGCTCAAAAGTCTGAGAAGAATTGTGTTCATGAGCTTAAAACTTTGAATGTTTTGATATAAGCTCATGACCGAGAAAAAACAATTTCTCGTTGTTGAGGATAAGTCAAAGACTTTCCTTTATTTAGGGACCGGGTTATAGTCTGACATGTGACTATAAGCCATTATGATAAGAAAAATAGAAAAGACATGTTTTGAAAACCTACGAAGCTAACTACGAATCAAACACCAAATCAACACCAAATCAACACCAAAGCTAACTAGGAATCCCTAGGCGAATGATACCACTTGTAGAACTTAATCACACGACTAAGCAAACACGAATAACATGATGAAGATTAAACCAAAAAAGAAAGATTAGATTAAGATGAAGAAAAGAAAATACAAAGTTTGGTGTTTTCAAGTGAGAGAAACAAACACACCTTTCTCTCTCTAAAACTATGAAAATAGAAAATCACACACACAAATGAGGTATATGAGGCCTTTTATACTAAGTAACAAATGTTTAGGAGGCCTTCCTCATTTGTGTGTTCGGGACTAAATCCCGTTACATAAACAATAATAACTAGAAACTCTCGACATCATTAAATAACATTTTTCACGAGCTTCGCAACGATATATTATATGACCATTACTTTAATTACTTCTAACATTAGCCTATTTCATTTCCCCCAACTCTGTTTACATGGTATCAGAGCTTGGATCAATAAATTAGGGTTAGTTCCAATTAGGGTCAGTTCCAATTAGGGTTTTGATTTTAGTTTTGAAGAAGGTACCTGGAGATACCTTAGATATCATTTTCTAGATCCGTAATTCCGACCAGATCCCTGGTGTGTTCTGGTCTGATTTGTGAACTTTCGTGTTTTGATTTTGTTGGGGTTCTTACTGTTCCCCCAAGTTCAGATCCACTGGGGTTTTGTTGGAGATATTTTTTCCAGATCCCTTTTTATTGTGATTCCGACCAGGATCCCGGTAAGATCTTGCCGGATCTGCCAAGTCTTTTTGTTTCAGTTTCGTTAGGGTTATTCAGTTCCAGTTCTGATTTGAGGGACGATATTTATTAGGGTTCTGATTCATGGTTATGAATAAATTTTGAGGGTGGAATCGTTGCTGATATTGGCTATGAGTTTTGAAGTGAGGTATCTGAGGTTGGTCCCGGATCCCGAGCGAGATCTACTGAGACCTGCCCGTTGCTTCATCTTTTTGGTTAGTTGAGACCTGTGCTATAGGTTGCTTCGTTTTTTGGGATTTTTGGTTAGCTGAGACCTACATTGAAAGGTTGCTTCGTCATTTGGAAATTTCTTATGAGTTGAGACCTGCCTTGCCGACAGGTTGCTTCGTTTGGTGGCAATTTTGGTTAGTTGAGACACGAACATATATGTTCCGGTTGCTTCGGATTTTGATTAGTTGAGACCTTCTGGTTGCTTCGTGTTAGTTGAGACCTTTGGTTGCTTCTTATTTAGTTCGATCCCAAGTGAGATCGATTAGTTTTGTGTTTGTTGAAGATTTGGATCCTTGCTTCGTGGAAGACCTTTGCTTTATCGTTTTTTTTTGTTTTAATCGTAGTTGGGTTTTATATTTGTAACAAGCTGGGCGTGTATGCTCAGCTTGAGGGGGATGTTAGAATTAGTAATAAGGGCCCAGCCCATTAGTTAACATAGCTTAGCTGGCTTATTTATACTCATGTAGTTTCAGTCTTTTAGGAACACATATCAATACAATGTAGTCTTTAGCCTATTTCATTTCTCTCCAACTCTGTTTACAATCTTTAACCAAAAATCCAATTATTATTATTTAAATAAGTTAAAAAAAACTTTTTATTTTAAAATTTTAACATTTTACCTTTATAAATAACCAATCCACTTAATCATTTTTTCTCAAAAAGTTATTTCACTAAAAGAAAGAAAATATGGTTTGTTCACTTCCACGTACTATCGATGGAATCTCAATTTTAATTTAGTTAAAAAACTTATTCATGAAAATAAGATTAGTCATAGAGCGATGATGGAATTAGCAACGACATTTGAAAATGCTTCCATAAATAAAGATGTTCTCCAAAAAGCATATGAGAAATAAAATTGTACTAAAAAAGAGAGTCGTGCTTTAATCGAAATTTTTTGAAAAAAAGAATTAAACAAAAATTACGAGATGTATAATGCTTTGTTTCGAAAGGCCGCTAAAATCGAACGACAAATGATAACTAAATTTGTTTGGCTTCATGAAAAATACGATTAGAATGATTGTGTTATATTTTTTAAATTTCGTATTGTATTTCCCTATTTGTGTACTGTAGTTTTAAATTCTGTATTATAATTATTACGATAAAAGTTATTTTAACAACTAGTTTTCAAATTTGTTCTAATGGCTAGTTTTCAAAGATTCTTCTATAAATATTCATGGGAAAAAGACATATTTGGTCATTTTGATCACTTGAAAACCTTACCATGGTCAAGTGGAAAGAAAAAGACCAATATGGTCATCACCATACATAATGTGCCAAGTGTCCCAATAAAGATTCTTTTTAAATGATCAACCGACGACGCTCAACACTCAAATACACAACTTCTGCGTTTCACTTCTATTAGAAATTGAAAAATATGTACTATTGTCATAAGGTTGAGCATTTGTAAGTTGAACGACGTCAGTTGTGCATTTGATAACATAATAAGACAAATATTGTCATAGTAAATGGGAACATATGTGGGTTCGGTCCCTTGGTTAAAATCTGTACTTGGATGGACACGTGGCGTTCATTTGATGGAGTTGTGAATTTGTGTAATTGTGTATAACCAAATTTGTCAAAATGTTTTCACTTGACCATGGTTTAACCTTTGAGGGGTGATTTTGACCAAATTGGTCTTTTTCCCAATATTCATTACCATCCTATCATTTTTTCACACACAACATATCCATTAACATCCTTTCATCTTAAAATGTCTGAAAAACAATCAAGAAAACAATCTCGGGAATACCAAACGTAACAAACGTACTGACACATGAGAAACCACTAGAATCGACCCCCTATTTTTTACACAAATCTTAACTTCGGCTCAAAAACGTATGTGGGTGGTTCATCAACTCAACCTATTCAAGAAGACGAGGATGGCATACCTGAAGAATTTCATCTTATTGGGGAACAAGAACGCCAATTATTTCTTGAGGCGTTACGAGAAACCTTAAAAGAAGAATAAATGGATGAAAAAGAGTGGAAGGAGAGAATGAAGTAAAAAGAAGTTGAGTATGAGCTGTCCAGATCGGAATTTGGGGAGATCGAATTCAGATCCTAAAACAACTTAACAATTTTATTATATGTGTAATGGTTTTTTATTTTATGAATAAATTTTAATTAAGAAAAATAAACTAAGTCGCTTTGATGTGAAAACAAATCGCATGTAAGTCATTGAAAATAGAAAGTTAAGATGTCAGAAAAATAAAGATCAGACTAAGTCATCATTGTGGCTGGCCTTTTACAACACTACATCAATGAATAGTAGTCAAATGGTTGGGAAAATACGACACAAAACAAATGTCACGGTTTCAAATCTTTCCATGTATGCATGCCTTTAATCATGGTGTATGTATTTTTCTTAGGCTTTCACATTGGCTCGGTCGCCATTTGATCGTACTCAATCGAGAATCTGTCAGCTTTGATGTGGAAATTAGGTTGCCAAAAAATGAATCGATCGAAGTAACATGGTCCTACTACGACCGAGTTTCACAAGTCATAAACAAACAAATGTGTATTTTCAATTAATTGAAAAATATGTGTAGGGTACGTTTTTTGTAATGTAGGTCGTCTTAACGTAAAAAAATTGCATATAACTCGATGGAGAGAGAAAGCAGTGGTGGCGTGCTTTTTGTTGGTGGGAGTAGGTCACTAATGCGACCAACCTTATGTTGGTTGTAAAATCGGTCGATCAAGTTCATGAAATGACGATAACCTTTCCTTTCTACTTTTATCTAACTAAATTACTTACTCTTTCCATCTTAAAATTATTGATTCAAAGCTTTTATAATATTTGTAATAATAGCTTCAAATGAAAATAATATTGTAAAATCGAACAATAAAAGTAATAACCTTTTTCACCTAAAAGATTTGTCACAAAAGGATGTTTTGCCTGAAGTGATGTTAGGGTGTATTTTAATGTGTGATACGAGAAAATGAATAATAACTCAAGTTATTACTTAGAGTGTTGGGAGCCGTTGGCACTAGAAGGTGGTGCCAAAGGCGTCACGTAGGATTCTGGGCCTTTGGCACCAGAATCCTGTTGGCACCACATTTCTAATAAAAATGTTACCAGTAAAAAGGACAAGTTGTAGTAAGAGGAGGGTGAGTGATGTTAGTGGCTCACGCTATAGCCTTCTAAACACATCTCTTTTATGACGTACCATTCTAAAGTTGATGTCAAAACTTATAGCGTCGTAGATGTTAGCCAAGAAATGTCGCTTTATATTTTTTTTTTAAATATATTAAGGGAGGCATCAGGCATATGAGGATCTATGACATCATTTTTTTGTCATTTAACTTCACTTTTTGGGTTTATCATTCTTCACAAAATGTGTTGCTCCAGAGTTTCATTTGTCATATCCTACATGATATTACTTTTGAGTAATGCTAAATGGTGAGAAACGGTGGTGCCAAAGTCGACGCTAAAGGCTTTGGTGCGAGCCAACCCTTGGTGCACCACACCTAGCCTCGCACAAAAGGGTGTGGCACCAATCCCGCTAGCGCCGAAGGAATATCTTTTTCAGATTTTGAAAAAGTAGCCATTGGAGTGGGCTTTTTAGCCATTTTTTTTAAATACATGTTCCTTTTTTTTAAAATTCAACTCCTTAAATTTTTTATAAATACCTTCTCTTTTCACTAAATTTTATATACTCTCTTCTTATATTTTATGACACATGTATCTCTTATATTTGCTCACTACTATGGATCCAAACAATATCAACGCCGTCGAATAATACAACACGCATTTCAAATACGATGTCGAGTGATATGCAGGGTTTTACGGAGTATGAAACATTTCCAGCTATGTGTAATCAAGGAGCCGGTGGTTCGGGGTCATCTACAAAAAAGACAAAGACATATATATCGCGTCAACGAGAAAACGTGAAACAACGCCTACTCGGTGACTCTTCTGGCGACGATGAGACTCTTCCAAAATACACGAAAAAGAAATTTCGATGAATGTATCGTATAAGCTATACTCTTTTTAAAGAAAATACTCAATGCTATTTAGCCGACGGTTATCGAGCTACTATTATGAACACTTTTTCGGTTTCAATGGATGAAAAGACCTTGAGGTTTAAAAAAGAGTTTAAAAAAGCGCTAGAAAAAATAATGAACGCGTTTTCGGAGTCTTACAAGATCGTGGGTAATTATACGACAACCAGATGGCGAATGCACTCTTTAGGTATGGCGTGCCAGTGCCCCTATGGCTAGCAAAAAAAGACGAGATTTGAGAGATGTTTACGTTTATCCACTTCTAAATATAATTCGAACTTGGATCGAACGTTGTGAAATACATGAGAGAAAACTAAAAAAATTCGAGATCAAAGAGTGCACAACGAGATTCGAACCGACCTTGTGAAGCATTTAGCAAACCGTTATGAATAAATTGTATGATATTTTTTTTATGTAATATTTTTTATAATTTAATGAAGTTTATTTAATTTATATTATGTGTTTAAATTAATTTTCAAAAAGAATAATTTGGCATCGTAGTTTCTAGATGTCAATCAACTCTTGAAAATTTGATGTCAAATAATACCGAATCTAATTTTATTTACGAAAAATTTACTTTTTCTTTAGCATGAATTTTAAACCCCAACAACTACTACTCATAGTACTGCTCTAAATACTATAATGTCGAAAATAGACATTGAACTATTTATGGAAAGTGGCGGCAGCGGCAAGTATGAATGCAATTTGCATGTATTGTCTGGAAATACGCCAAGTATGAATGTAATTTGCATGTATTGTCTCGAAGAAGAAAGTTATTTTGGAGCCTTATTTTTTGGTGGAAATCAAGGGACAAATCTCCACCCTTCATTTAGCTTTGATCTAAGGGTGTGGATTAATATAAGATTTAATTCAATTAATCATTTTTTATTGCCAATATATAAACTCTTTTCCGCCAATTTTTTTATCACTTCGCTCCTTTTTTCACACACAGTTCGTGTGTGTTTCTCTCAACCGTTTCAGTTACAAAAAAAACCGCTTTTCTCATTCTGTTATACCGATCCACAAATTCCGCTTCACCATTGATCATCGTTATCATTTTACTGCTTATTATTCCACAAATTCATTTATATTATGGCTTTTGATTTAAATGAACCTGCAGTTCCAGATTTAGATGCTGATTTAGTAGGTTTGGATGTTAATAACGGTTCTACTGTATCCGGATGCGATTCTACTTCTCTTTTGGCTGATCATGATAACTATGATTGTAAGTTTGTAGATTAACAACTTATTTGTTACTCTATTTTGTTTTTAATGCTTATTAACTGCTTATTTTTTTATCATGTTTTGTATCAATTGTGTTATGTTGATGTTTTGTTACTAGTTAACCTGTTTTTATTGATGTTTTTTATGTTCTATCACTATTGATATGTTGATCTTTTTACTCTTTTGTTGTTGATGTTTTTGTATGTTGTATCACTATTGATATCTAGTTTAAAAGTTTTTTGTTTTTGCTGTCCTTTTTATGTTGTTTTTTTTTTGTTTTATCAATAGTGATATATCATGTGTTTTATCATTTTATGAATGTTTTCTGTTTCAAACAAGTAAAGGTATTTAAATGTTTTTGTATGTATTATCACTATTGATATTTAGTGTAAACTGTATGTTTTTAGTTCTTTTATCATGTGTTATAACTAGTGATATATGATGTGTTTTATCAATATGTGTTTTTTGTTCCAAACAAGAAAAGGTATTTAAATGTTTTTGTATGTTTTATCACTATTGATATTAGTTTAAACTGCTTTTGTTTTTTTGTTCCTGTCTTTTATCATGTGTTATCACTAGTGATATATGTTGTGTTGTGTTATATTATTTATGATATCTGTCCATGTTTTATTTTTTTGTTTATATTATATTCATATTTCTTTGTTTTATTTTCTACAGCTGGTAACAGTGATAAAACATCTTTATCCTTTGATCATGATGAGATTCTTGACGGTCCAGATGGTTCACTTAAAGTTGTTCCTAGGGTTTATGCTAGTGATTTAACAGTTTTAGGGACTGAATATGATAGTGTTGATGAATGTATTAGTGTTTATAAGAAATAAGTTTCAGTTGCGGGGTTTGGCATTAGACTATCTACTCAGAAACGATTACGTGGTGGTTTTGTGAAACAAAAGACGTTAGTTTGTAATCGGTATGGTTGTCCGAAGAATATATCCTTGAATACTTTAGAGCCTAAAAAGACTGATAAACAAGTAAGGACTTCAAATATTAGGATATGTGGTTGCAAAATGCGTCCTGTCTTTGATTTGGTTCCTGGTACAATAAAGTATTCGTTGACAACTTTTAATGTTGAACATAATCATGAGCTTGATAAGCCTGAGTATAAACACTTGTCCAAATCTGAGAGGAAGTTAACATACGTCGAGCAGCTGTTTATTATCAAAGCTATGAGTTCAAGTATTGGTGCTGTTAAAGCGCATAAGTTTTATACTGGGTTGAAAGGGTCTGTATCTCTAGTTCATGGCACTCAGGTGGATTTTAAGAATTTTGTTAATGGCTTGAACTTGTTCATAGGAGATAGTGACGCTCAGATGTTGATTAATCGTATGGAGGACAGGAAAGAGTATACAAAACTATTTTCTTTTGAATTTTTTGTTGAGAATGCGGAGTTGTGCGGTTTGTTTTGGGCTGATGAAGTTGCGAAGTGTAATTATAAGGAATTTGGTGATATTGTATCATTTGATGCCACGTACAGAACCAACAAGTATGTTTCACTATTATTATTCTTCATTGTTTTTTTATTACTTTGTTAAAGTTTATACTATTTTTAAGGTACAAAATGGTGTTTGTACCATTTACGGCTATAGACAACCATAGAAGGTCTGTTACTGTTGGTTCGGGGTTGTTGAAGAAAGAAACGGCTGAATATTATGGATGGTTACTTCGATTGTTTAAGAAGGCAGTTGGTCGAGCGCCACAGATTGTTGTTACTGATCAAGACGGTGCTATACGTATCGCTGTTGCTGAGGAGTTGCATGAATCTAACCATAGGCTTTGTATGTGGCACATCATGCAGAAAGTCCCAAAAAAGGTATTCATTTTTGTTTGTTTTTATATCACTTGTGATAAATTATTAACGTTTTATATAACAAACCAAAAGATTATATAGTTATCTTATTTGGCATTTTTCGTATCACTAGTGATAATGCATTGACATAAAAAAAATTATTTTGTTTATAATCTTTATTGTTATATCACTATTGATATTGCATTCTTTTCCCAGATTGTTTCTGAAAATTATGATAACACAAAGTTCAAAGAAAAGTTTGGCAAAATTGTTTGGAATATGTATATCCAACCTGATGAGTTTGAGCTTAGATGGAACAGTCTTATGGAGGAGTTTAATCTTGTTGGACACAAGTGGCTAACGAAGATGTATAATATTAGAACATCATGGATCCCTACTTTTTTTGTTGATTCACTACTTTGTGGGTTAATGAGGACTACTTCCAGGTCAGAGAGCGAGAACTATTTCTTTAATTATTTCTTGAGCTCCCGTGCGACCCTTATGAAGTTTATGCTTAGTTACGAGTCTGCAATGGATAGGCAAGGATACCTTCAAGAACAGTTGGATCATCAGTCTTTTGACTCGTTCCCTACTTTGTTGACTCCCTTACCAATCGAAAAACATGCGGCTGGTGTTTACACCCGTAATATTTTTAATCGTGTTCAAAAAGAGATTGTTGCAGGTTCATGGCTGTGTTCGGTAAATGGTATGAGTTCAAAAGAGGGTGTTTTTGTTATTCTTATTGAAGAGGAAGTATCTCAAAAGGTTGTTCCAGAAGTTATTGATAAAGAAAGTAATTCAGAGAATCTTGAAGAAGAGATTGAGTTGTATAAAAAAATTTCACGGAAGTATGAGGTATATTTTGTTATTTTTAATTTCTAAAGATTCATATGTTTTATCACTATTGATAGTTTATACATTATTTTTTATAGTTATTTTAATATAAATTATCTCTTGTTTGATATATGATTGTTTTGATGTTTTTTTTAGGTGATATATAACAGTCAAGATTCTTCAGTTTCCTGTTGTTGTCAGCTTTTTGTTCGTGTTGGGATTTTATGTCGTCATGTTTTTTGTGCTTTCAAGAACTGTAATGTGTCTCGTATCCCAGATCAGTATATACGTAGGCGTTGGACAAAAGATTTGATTCCAGCTGATTTGAGGAACAAAAAAAACCGATATGGCGAGAAAAATGAAGCAATTGAGAAGCTTTCTATTGAGGCCGCAAATGTGTTTGAATCATGTATACATATGTTGAGTAATAATGAGCCTAAGCTAAATTCTTTTGTGGGCAAGATGAAAGCATTAAAGTCTGAGTTCGAAGCTGGTTTGCCTCCTGTTCCAACACGTACAACTGCTCAGATTGTTGAAAAGTATATGGGTGTTAAGGAGCCTAAGAAGAAGCTTGTGAATAATCCAACAGATGTTCGGACAAAGGGGCGTGAGAAGCAGCCACAGAAGCAGCCACAAAAGCGTATTAAGAGTGGAAGAGAGATATCAATGGCTAAAAGCAATAAAAGGAGGAAGATGGGTTGTACTCTTTGTTCAAGTACTGACCACACCTATAGTACTTTCCCACTCAAGGATAAAGCTGATTTTTCTTATTCTGCATCAGTTTCTTCTGCTGGTCGTGATGATAGAGACGGTTGTCATGTTGCTTAATTTGTTCAAGCTGTATATTCTGGAATCCAATGCTGTTTATCTACTATCAATTGTTTTTTTTATTATCACAAGTGATACTTTTATTTTCAATAATGTTGAAAACTTTTCATTTGTTTTATCACTAGTGATACTTTCCTTATGTATGTTCTATCAATTGTTTTCTTGATGATCAGTGTTATTTTTAATAATTGAGTTCAGTATGTTTTATCACTAGTGATTCAATGTTTAAAGTAGATAGTTTGTTTTTATCACTAGTGATTCTATGTCTTAAAATATCCTGTTTGTGATTTGTTTGTGTTATGTTATATTCTTTGTGTTATTATTTCATGTAATTTGACTGTTTTTCAAGGTCTTCATGAAAAATATTTTTTCGATTCAATGAATGTGTTTCTTTCTTTTGAAAATTTATAGTTTTTAATTTTACTTGAAATATCATAAGTGATAATTAATTTATTTTTTTTGTGATAAATTTTGGTACTATGTTTTTTGGTTTTTATCTATGAAATTTACTTTGAATATATCACCATGGATAATGTATTTAGAATCTCATGTGTTTTTAATCACAACTGATTTTATAAAGCTTTGATGTAAAATGTTCATTTAACTTAAAAAAGTGTAGGGATGATGAACACTTTCACACACACACATATGATGAACACTTCCTAAATATTCAATATCAAAATTATTTTAAACAAGTTTCTCCTACCATTAAAATCAAAAAGACTAACCAAAGATGAATCAAATTTAACAAAAATTAACAAAAACAGGGAAGGATCATCGAGTGTACCTCCGATTACAACCGATCCAATAGTTCAAAGAGAATGTACTGGAAATGATAAAGGTATTTCATTTTGAAAAGAAAAAAAAACATTTTTGTATTGTTCTATTGATTTTGCATTTGATTTATGTATTGTTCTTATTTTATGATGTTTTGTGATTCTATATTTGTTATATTTATATTTGCGTTTAAAATGTTTGTTAAAGTGCCTGAACTAATTATATGTCATTTTAATTTTTAGTTAATCAAAAAACTGTTAGAAGAAAACAATTGCCTAGACGTAATTGTAAGAAACGAACTGGCAGTATAAGTTTTAGGGAAAAAGAAGAGAAACGTAAAAGAGAATTTGATGAAGAAGAGATAAAATTGAAAGAAGACAGTTCTTTTGTTGATGATAAAAGAAGGCGAGAAGAAAGGGGAAAGGAAAAAATTATTGAAGGAAATGATGATTTTGTAATGAATGATTCAGAGAATAAGAGCCAGCAAAGGGGTAGAAAAAAATAATATAGGTCATTGATATCACGTGCGTCAGTTAGGCCTCTTTACGAAGTAATGCGTTGTTTAACAGCCCAAAGAAAGAAGGTTATCAAAGATATGGGTTTTGGAGCTTTGATTGATTTTCTGATATTTGATATTCCAAGCAAACTTGCATTCTTTGTGGTTGATATTCTTGATACTACATCAATGCTATTAAAGTGTCCATCAGGAGACATATTACTTACTCCGAAAACAGTTAATCAAATTTTTGGACTTCCAATGGGTAACAGGAACTTGCAACGAGAAGGAGAACGACAATATGGTGATCCATTTATTAAAAAATGGAAAAGTCAGTTTAAGAATGTCAACATGGTTACAATCAAAGAATTATCAGATGTTATATTGGAGACTAAAAATGATGATTATATGTTTAGGATGAACGTCTTGACTTTAATTTCAAACACTTTAGGAAGTTGTGATGTATCATCAACTATTAAACTCACAGTCCTGAAGAATGTGTTCGAAGGTGATGATGTTAATGATATAAACTGGTGTGAGCACATTCTTGATTGTGCTAGTTTATCGAAGCTTGCATGGGAATCAAGGTTGAATTATAGGAAGAGTGTTGTGTATTTTGGACCAGCTATGTTCCTGATGGTAATTTACGAACATTAGTATTATTTATACCAACTTTGTTGTCTTATATAAAATTTGATGTTAATGTTATAATACATTTTATGATACAGCTTGCATATGTTCATTACACAAAGTGTGATCAGATGAAAGTAACGAGACGAGTACCATCGATTAAAAGCTGGGATTCAAGTCTGCTGAACCAAAGAGAAACAATTGAAGTCAAGAATAATTCTATGGGAACATCCGAAATTCTTCCAGATTTGGATGAAGTAGAGCAAAATGTACAAAGAGAGGTTAGTTAAGTTAACATTTTATCACTCGTTATAAATCAAATTCTTTTTTAAGTCTAAAATTGTGTGTATTTTTTAGTTTAATCAACTTTAAAAGATTATCATTAGTGATGTATCAATAGTGATTAAATTAAGTAATAGGTTATCAATAGTGATATATATGATCTGGGATACTCATATATGTAATCATAATTAACTAATAGATTATCAATAGTGATTATCACTAGCTATAAAAGTTTTAGTGTATTATCACTATTGATAATATATTAAAGTTAGTTTTTTTATTAGTATTTATTAAAAATTTTAATGTTTTATCAATAGTGATTATCAATAAGTATATTTTTCTTGTACATTACAGGAATTGTATAGTTTGATTCATCAGAGGATTGAGAACATTTTAATAGATAAATCATAAATAGAAGAAACAATCAATGACAATTTGTTGATGTTCCAAGATGATTCTAAGCTGATTGAATTTAGGGCCAGACTAAAAGAAATTTTCAAAGAACCCGACATTCCAGAGTACCACACTTCTTCTTCAGAATCTGGCGATGAGAACGATAATCTTTCAGGTGGTGATCAAGATATGAAAATCAGTAGTCAAGATGATGACGGTTTTAATGATGTAAATCTTGGTTCTGATGTACAAGATGTAGGCACGAAAACAGAAGCTGGGGTTAGTAAGAAATTGGAATCCGGACTAGAAAACGTTCAAAGTGTCGATGAAACCATTTTTAGTGGTGGCACATACTCTGTTGGTGATCAAGATGTGAATATGTGTAATCAAGATGAGCAAGGATTGAATGATCATAATGTTGTTTCTGAAGGACAAGATGGAGGCACCAAAACAGAAGAAGTTGGAAGTAGTAGGAAAATGGAATCTGGGCAAGAAAATGTTCAAGATGAGGAAGGATTGAATGATCAGAATGTTGTTTCTGAAGGACAAGATGGAGACGCCAAAACAGAAGAAGTTGAAACTAGTAAGATAATGGAATCTGGGCAAGAAAATGTTCAAGATGAAGAAGTATTGAATGATCAGAATTTTGATTCTGAAGGGCAAGATGGAGGCACCAAAACAGAAGAAGTTGGAAGTAGTAAGAAAATGAAATATGTGGAAGAAAATGTTCAAAATGTTGATGAAAGAATTTGTAGAAATGATTCATTTTCAGTTTCCGAACAAGAAACGGAAATTGTTAATCAAGATGAGGTACTATTGAATGATAAAAAAATTTGTTTCTCAAGTGCTAGATGGAGGCACTAAAACAGAACACGCTGGAAGTAGTAAGAAAGTACAAACTGGGCTAGAAAAGGCTAGAAACATAAAGTGCGTTGCAGATTCTTATGATTTTGATTATGATGATCCTGGATTTTTGAAGCAATCAGTTGAAGCAATAGATCGAGTTTGCCAAAGTCAATACGATGAAGGATTAAATGGTCAAAATTTTGCTTTTAAAGGACAATATGGATCCGCAAAAACAGTAGAAGCTGGAAGTATAATGGAATCTCGACAAGCCAACATTCAAAGTCTGCATGAAAGTATTTTTAGAAGTGATTCATATTCAGTTACTGAACAAGACTTTGAAATAGAGAGTCGAGATGCAGTACTATTGAATGATCAAGCTGGAAGTTTTTAAAAAACCGATCAAGCTGGAAGTATTAAGAAAGTAGTTATTGGGCAAGAAAATGCAACAAACCAAAAAATCAATATAGATGTTGATGATCCTCAATTTTTGAAGGAACAAGTTGAAGTAACAAGTAAATTTTACCAAGGTCAAACAAGTACTTTCTTGGTTCATGATTCAGATTTAGAAGAATCGATGAATTATTATTTTGAATTTGTAGAGCCAAAACTTTTAGTTGAGCTTGCCGCGAAACATAAAGCCGAAGAAGAAAAAAAATCAAAAAGGAGATAATGTACAAGTTATCGATTCGGACACATTATCTGGTACATCACCAACTGATTGCAGTAGTCCTTGGACTCCTGGTTCCCAGCCAAGTTTTGATTTGCGTATAACACCAAAAATTGAAAGGCAGAAACTCAGGGCAGAAACAAAAAAGAAAAAGGGAAGAACAGAGAAGTCGGCGCAAGAACAAGTTTCAAAAAGCAACAGTGGAAGGAGGAATCAATCAGCCATGATGAGTGATTTATTTTTTGTTTTAAAAAATATATCTACAATCCAGATTGATGTTTTGAATGATTTTTTTTTTCTAGCTTCACATATTGCACCTTTAATAAAATTTGGTAATCGTATTCAATGGTTTTTTTTTGTTCAAGGGTCACCCTGGTAAACATTGTATTTATCATATAGACATATAAGTACAATGGAATGTTGCTGCATGCTTTGTTAAATTTTTTTTAATATTTATGTTCTACAAGTATATATTCATTTTTTATATTTTATCACCAGTGATATCACACGTAAACAGTTTTTAATATTCATGTTTTATAAGTATGCATTCATGTTTTATAAGTTAATTTTCTATATTTTATCACCAGTGATATCACACGTAAACAATTTTGTATAGTTATGTTTTACAAGTATATTTATTTTATATACTTTATCATCAGTGATATGACACGTAAACAGTTTTTAATATTCATGTTTTATAAGTATTGGTAATTTTATATACAGTATTTTTTTAATTTCTTTTATAGTTAGTGATAATACAGGTAGTTATATTTTTAATATTGCAATGTTTTCTACCATCTTTTGTGTTTGAAATATTATTTTTGAAGTTAAAGTTGACATCATTTAAGTTTAATCAGCAAAAGAAGGTTCAACAATTGTTTAAGATACATCATTTGTATATCACAAGTGATATACTACAGAATCCTTGTTCTAATAAAAAGTACTAGCTGTTATGTTAACATAAGACTTGGGGCTTATCATTCATTTGCCATCTTTTTTTTATAGCAGCTTCAACGATTTCTTGGACTGTTTTTTCGTCTTTGTCCTTGTTTTCATCTTCAAACTTCTTTGCATAGTCCGTCATCACTCCTCTCTTTGTGTTTACTTCATGCATTAAAATCTTTGTCACATACCTCTTCCTCATTATGTTTATTTGCAGTTGATGATCTCTGTTTGTTTCGGGAACAATTTGAGGATTCCATTTAGACGCCATCTCTCCTTGATAAAGCTCCATATGCATCATTGTGTACAAGCCACTGTCGATTTTGTTTTCCAGAGTTTGCCATTTGAATTTCATCACTTTTGGCTGTTTGTCGTTGCTTGGCTTCTTAACACACGTGTTTCCATGCTTCGTCAAGTAGTTGATCAACAAATTTTTCTACAGAAATTAAAATTTAAGGAATTAGTTATTGTGTATAGCCATGTAATTTATCTGCATTTTTATAATTCTACATTCAAGTAACATTATATATTTACTTACTATTTTGCCAAAGGCGTCTTGATATTTTTTCTTGTATTCCACATTTGAGTCGTTATCCAGTATCATAGCATTTGCTTTCTCAAGGTTGAAGACGATCACAAAATAATCACCTCCAATTATTGTTGAGAAAAACACAATTCTCACATCTTTCATCTTCTTCTTAGCTTGTGAAGAAATCATGTATTTGTGCAGCAACTTTTCAAACTTCTCATCATCGATCTCATTCAAACTCTCATTTTCCATCAGTTCCACGTCCTATAGATAAAATATTTTTTAAATATAAATTTAGTTCTTATATTTTTTAAGTGATAGAACATTTTTTTCGTTATAAATTTTAAATGAACTTACGAAGTCAGTTGTTGCAAAGTATTGCCTTCTTAACCCTTTGCCTCCTGTGTGTATCCTTTCCTCGTAATTTAACACTTTAACAAAAGTGTCAATTACTTTTTTTATGTATCTTGAATCCAGGTGCAAGAGTTTGAATTTCTTCTCTGTTTGCTATAGTTCCACTTCCATCATCGAATACTTTTTCACTGCAAAACATTTATTATGTATTAGATTTATCACTAGTTTCTAATGATAATTATTCAGGACTAAATAGTAAATATTAAAATTGTTTACCTAATATGTCCTTGCATACAGAAGATGTTGTTTGCTGAAATCATTTCATCATAGTGCAACTTATCTTGTGTTCTAGACATCTCGTTCATGTACGGCGATTTATAATACATCTATGGTTGTGTGATCCTTTTTCCTCTTCCTTGTGCTTCCTCCTGGGCAATGCTTTCTATTTCACTTTCTTGTTCTGTACCAAATGCATTCTCTTGGACTTCCGGGCTTTCATATTTTTTATCATCTGTTGCATAATTTTTTGTTAAGGTTTTTTGTTTTTTATATAATCTATAAGTGTAAAAACTGATACGTTTTTTTGATAAAAATTTATGTTTTTACCTTTAGTTTTTTCTGCATCCTGTTTTGCTTGTTGCCTTGTATTTTTCTTTGGTGTTGTTTCTGCTGCTGCTTCCTTTGTCACTTTTTTGTTGCAGCTTCTTCTTTGTTTTTTTCTTTATATGTCTCTTTGTTTTCTTCTGTTTGTGCTTTTGTTTTTTCTGCAACAACAGCTTCATGTTTGTCCTCTGCATGTTCCTTTGTTTCTGTTGGAGCTTCATGTTTGTCCGTTGCATGTTCCTTCTTTTCTAGTGTTGCTTCCTTTATGGGATCTATTGTTGAAGCTCCTTCTTTGTTTGTTTCTGTTTGAGCAGATGTTTTTTCTCCATCTTTATCTACTTTTGGTTTTTCTGAACTTTTCTTTTTTAGTGTTTGCTTTCCTGCAACTTTTTTTTCTGGTTTTAGAGCATCTTCTTTTGCAGTTGCATCCTTTTCTGTATTTGTAGCTTTCTCTTCCGCCTGTTTTTTCTTTGCATCTTCTTCCTCTTTCTTCTTATTTTCAGCATCAACATTCCTTTTTTCTTTCAGCCTCGTCTTTCGCAGCTTCTTGCTGCTTCTTCTTTACATCTGCTTCTAAAAAGGATTTTTTCAACTTCAGCATTTATACATTTCTAGTTACATATCACTAGTATTTGTTAAAGCATCATTATATTTTGTTGTTTTTGCTAGCCATAGTTTGTTAAAAGTATCATTATACATTATTAGTCATTTATCATTTATCATTTATCAATAGTGATTTAACACTAGTTATTTAACACTAGTTATTTAACACTAGTTATTTAACACTAGTTTATTTTTATGACTAGTGGTTAATCACTAGTGATTTGTCAATAACATGAACATGTTAAATTATTTGATTTTACTGACCTCTTTGAGCTTTGATTTTCTTTGCATCTTCTTGCTTTTTCTTCTTATCATCAGCATCGGCTTTCCTTTTTCTTTCCGCCTCGTCTTTCGCAGCTTGTTGCTGCTTCTTTTTTTCAAGTGCTTCGTAGTATATTTTATCAGCTTCAGGAAAGTCTGATTTGTTGTTGTTTCTCTCCTCGTGGACAGATTCAATAAACCCAACAGGACTATGAATATCATTTGTTGTTGCAGCTTTGCTAGTTGATGCACCAGCATAGTAATATGAATAATCCTTGGGTTCATCTACTTGCATTTCATTTCTAAACTCTCTTTTGAATCTTTGTACAAAAAAGTTTAATCTTTCATCACCTTCAAAGACCTCTTGCATCTACAAGTTTTCATTAATCAAATCTTGAAGCTCTCTTCTCTCTTTCATAACTCTTTCAAACTTTTCTTCTATCGTCTCGTATATAAGCTGTGTTGAAAAAAACACGTGTTAGGAATTTTACATCACTATTGATAATCTATTATCACTATTTTTTACTATGACCTGATAAAATATTATGTTAATTTTTCAACTTTAATGTATTATCACTATTTATAATCTATTAAAAATCAACTTTTAATGGATTATCAATAGTGATAAAACTAAAAAAGAAAGATTCTCTCAACAGATTATCAATAGTGATAAGATTATCAATAGTGATAATCAGTATTTTAAGTAACTATTGATCAAATATTATGTTAATATTTCAACTTTAATTTATTATCACTATTGATAATCTATTAAAATTAACTTTAATGGATTATCAATAGTGATAAAACTAACAAAAATATTCTGGATATAAGATTCAATAGTCATAATCACTATTGATAAACTATTATCACTATTTTAGTTTTGTCTATTGATTAATTATTATGTTAATTTTTTCATCTTTAATGTATTATCACTATTGATAACCTATTAAAATTAACTTTATTGGATTATCAATAGTGATAAAATATATTTGATTTTACTGACCTCTTTGAGTTTTTGCTTCTCATTTTCCTGTTCATCAACATTATTTTCTTCATCATCTTCTATCACTGAAACCAATCCAAACCGTCCATTCTTGATCTCAAAGTTTTCTCTTTCTTCTAAAAGATCAAAAGTCCAGTTTTTGATGCCAGGCCATTTTCGTGGTACATTCATCTCAGCAAACTTTGTGTGATGCAAGTAAACCAGCTGTTTACAATATAATATTAAATAAAAGTGTCATGCATTAATAATATGATATTAGACATAAATAAATAAAAAATTAAATTGTAGATTAAAATTACCATTAGCACAACGTTTGGGCCGTAGTACCAGTTTTCCGCTGTCGTGTCTTTCTAGTTGACCTTGCTTACTCGAATGCATTCCCAATGTAAGTGCACCAGTCAAAGTCGCTAATGACATCATCATGTTGTATGTTGTTTATCACATAATAGTTTATCCTCGAACTGTTATCACATTTTATCATGCAGTTTGCAAAGAGCATGAGGTAATTTATTTTGAACATGAAGTCTGTATCGGTTGTCTTCTGAATAACCTTTGAAATATCTGTTGTTGTTGGATATTGCTTCTCTCCAAACTGTGCTTTGAATGTGTTTAAGAACACATCATTGTTTGCTCTTTCATGCTCAGATTCTAGTCTTCTTTTTCCCATTGGGATTCCTGTTGCTTCTCTGATTTTCTTTGGTGTGAACTTAATTTTTTTGCCATTTGGCAGTGGCAGCTCCATGTTCTGTGTGTCTAGGTTTTTAAGTACAAAATATGTGAGCCGTGATGGTACTTTGCTAAATCGAAGTTCCAACAAACTACCAAAGCCCATTTGTCTAATCACCCTTTTCCTTTCTGTCGATAGATTTCGATTAGCATTGAAGAGAGGCTGAACTGTTGTTTTAGCCCTCAATGGCTTGAATTTATCTTCATTTTTTACTACCATTAGTGCCATCTCTTCTTCATCAAATTCTTCTTTCTTTTTTCCTTTTCCTTTTACTGTTCTTTTTTTCCTTTCCTCAACTTGATTTGCTTTTTCGTCTCTTTTCCTTTTGTTTATATTCTCTTGCTTTTCCTCTTGTTTCTTTTTTCCTACAGGAACTCTTGTTGGCTTTTTTCCAGGTTCTATGTCAGTGGCTTTTCTTTTTTCTTTCTGTTAATTCCTTTGAAGAAAACGCGACTACTTCTGTTGATGTTGTTTGTTGCTCAACTAAATCTAGTTTCTGTCTTTTAGCATCAATTTTTTGTCTGTATGTTAGTTTTTTCGATGTCGAAGATGGTGTTTTGTTACCTTCAGTATTGCTTTGTGTGTTCAAATCTGCACAAATATAGATGTATTATGTTAGTCATTCATTTATATTTTTTTAAATATATTAAATGTGATACATAAGAAGTTTATAAGTATGCATCATACATTTTATGATATTTAATTTGTTAGTTTTATCAATATTGATAATCCACTTAAGTTATTTTTAATGGATTATCAATTGTGATAATACATTAAAATATCAATACAAGTATGTCGCATTCTCACATATTTGATCATATTTATATATTTATAAAGAATAATTTTTTTTTATTTTCTTTTAAATGTACCTAGTGTTTTACCAATCTGCGAAGAAAGGTTTAGAATCGGGCATGTATTCAGAACTGCAGTTACACAACAATTTTTATGTAAGTTTTCGTCTGAGTTATGAATTTTGTAATTTTTTTTAATAAATACTAACCCGATAAAGCATCTTCTATTTGAATTTCAGTACCTGGCAAATCTTCGACTGGTGTTAAATCGAGAAAAATATCTTCATCTACATTTTTTTAAATAGAAACTAATAAATTTCTTTTTTATTTCGAAACATTTTTGATAAATTTTGTTATATAATTTATCAATCCTTTCAAGTTTCTTATTCTGAAGACTCTTATCAATGTTGATATACATATACCAAAACTTACATTGTGCTTTTTTGTTTATATTGATTATAATAATCTTATATAAACCCATAAGCGATAGAATAATTAAAAAAAACTGGGGCTTATAGTTTTTAAATTTATATGAACTTAAAAAAATAATAAACCTAATAAACTTTACATAAATCTTTCTTTAAAGTTATAAATTATTAAAAAGTTTATAAAAATAATCAAAAAAATCAATACAATATGACTTTAATTGATGATTAGAATCTAAAATTAACAATACATAACAAATCATCACAATATCCTCGAAATACCCAATATAAACTCAGAAGTAGGTTATTATAATCAATATATCGATTAAAACATCAAATTAACAGATTAAATTAATAAAATTTAGAATAGATGTTCTAATAATCATCAAAACTAATAAATTATGAGTTAGAAAAACCATACTTTCTTCCTGACTTGGTGTTTGTTCGTTTTCCATCGTTTTTTAGGTATTAGATCCGTCTTGTTCCGATTCATCTATTTCTTTCGATTTCCCTTTGTGATTGAAGGTTTTGATTAGGTTTGTTTTTTATTTTAGAGAGGGTTAGGGTTTGTTTTGATTCTAGAGAGAGAAATGATAGCGGTTTGTGTTTTGTAGAATGAGAATGAAAGTGGTTGGGATGCATTATGAATGGGCAGGTTTTATTATTTTTATAAATTCCAACTTCCGCCTTTTTTTAGTATAATATCAATGCTGATAGTATGATAGTGATTGATGATAAAAGTTTTTCACTTTTTCAGTTAAAAACGGTTTATTTTTTATTGACAGTTATGTTTTTTGATTTATCAATAGTGATAAAAAATAAAAATTTTATTTATACATCAATGGTGTTAGTATTATATCTTTAGTATGTGTAATATCAATGGTGATAGTATCCTTATTTTAAGATTCACTTTTTTTGGTTAAAAAAATGTTTTTTTATATTGTTTTTTGATTTATCTATAGTGATTAATGATAAATTTGGGGTTTTTTTTTAACTAATGCAATATTAATATTGAAAAATATCACTGTTGATAAATGTCACTATGTGTTTTGTTATTCTATATCAACATTGATAAAGATATATAATTTTTGTTTTTCCTTATCACTGTTGATATAAGCATATACTATCACACTATATGCAATATCACAGTTGATAAAGTCAACATCACTATTGATAAAGTATAAAAAACATCTATTTTTTAACTTCTACAAATATTCTAGTCAATATCACTATTGATATAAAGTATAAGTTGAACAAAACATCATGATAAATATTGTCTTGATAATATTAAGATGCATTTTCAAACCAAAAGTACCAAGTTTTCATACAGATCATACTGTTTTAGAATACATAACCAAATTGTTCAATGTGTTAAAAGTTACACACATTCAAAATAAAAGTAGCAAGTTTGTTACACAGAATGACACTTATGACAAATCATTTTTGTTCACTTGGTCCTGCTTCTGTTCCTTCTTCTTGAATGTTTAATGCTTTATCAGACATCAACTTCCTGTGGTTGTTCATTTCATGGAGCAATATTTTTGTTGCAATTCTTGCTCTCAAGGTATTAATCTGCTTTCGGTGATCTTTATGACTTTCGTTGTAGATCCCTGTTTGCCATTTTCCAGCAGTCTCTCCTTGATACAGCTCCATATGCATCATCATGTATACACCACAGTCTACTTTTTCTTCTTTTGTCTTCCACTTCATTTGCATCACTGTTGCTTTCTTAATTTTCTTCCGTAATTCTTCTTCTTTAGGATGTTGATACGCCATCAGGTGGTTGACAAAGATTTCCTTCTGAAATCATAAATATATAAAGATCGTTAGATATGTTTTTATTTTTGCTGATTAGACAAATTTTTCGAAGGTTACTTACCACAAAATCAAAATTTTCCTTGTATTTCCCTTCGTATGCTGCATCTGAATCGCTGTTGTCTAGTATCACAGCCTTCACTTTATCCAGGTCAAAAACTACGACGTAGTAATGCCCATATGCTATGATTGGAAAGAAGACCTGTTATGTCATTGATGACGTATAGTCCCCAGTCGGGTCATGGACACGGCCCATGGGTACTACCCATATCCGGCCCATCACAGATGGGTGGAATAATGTCATTCAGGCTTATGGGCTTGGATGAACAGTAACCGCACATATGTGTGTGGCCCACGGCCCGGTGCGGCCGACATGGCCGACATAGGATTAGACAGAATAATCTTCTGTCTAGGAATATCTTTATCCCAATAAGAGAGGATATTTACTACCAAGATTAGAAGATAACAATCATTCTAAATCTGGTGATTATCTCTTCCTTGGGGCCGAAGCATCAGTGAAATCCCACTAGGGTTTCACTGCCTATAAAAGGAACCCCCAAGGGTTCCACAAAGGTATTACGACTTGTACTCTAAACTCACATAAACCTTAAACCGATTACTTACACTCACGCCGAAGTCTAATCGTGGGAAACATTCCCACAGTAAGCCTAACGCGTGCTGTTTAGTGTGCAGGATCCCAACCAAACGATTCACTTGGTGCAGGAGCCGGAGCCCAGCCAACCCGAATTAAGCCTAATTCGGGTCTAGCAAGGATCAACCAACTTTTGCATCAACAAGTTGGCGCCATCCATGGGACCCATAACACTAAGCTAGAACAAAACCTCATCTCAAATTCCAATGACGAAAGGGAATCAGCAAGCCAATCCTATGAATGTGAATCCTGGAAACCGGAAGTCCCAAGGGGAAGGGATACTTATCCCCACCTAATCACCTAGCCGCCTTGCAGGCGGATCGGGCAACCGTAGCGGCTTCCAGCCCTTGGGGGCAATGAGCACGATCTCCACAACGCCCCCACCTACCTCAACCCTAGACAATCCGGACCCAGGGAGTGCGCCCAATCCTCCTAACAAGGAGCCGCGCAGACCATCGGTAGAGGAAGAGGTAGAGGCCCTACCACTCAGCGAGGAGGATCTTACTCAAGTTCTCACGCAGAACTTCGATAGGATCGTCCCGGGAATCGCATCAAGGTTGAATCTGGGGAGGAACCTCCAATCCAGACTCAACTTTGGCGACACCGGACCAATCACCTCCTCCCAAATTCAGAGAAAAAAGGAGAGCTCGACCTCAGGAACAGGGCACCCTTGAGGAGATTCCTCAACCCCGGAATGTGTTTGAACGCATAGGGGATCGCCTCGTACATGAACTAATACAATCGCGAGAAGGAGAAAGGTCGGATGGTTCACCCGAACGGCCAGATCGAGAGCTGGCCAGAACCGCACGCCGCCCGAGTGTGTGGGACAGGATGAACACTGGGAAAAAGGCTCTTGATTCATCCCAAAAAAGTGGTCCTTATGCAAAGGATGGGGCACCACTGCCGTCCCCGGACCCGTCCGGAGAGGACTCAGATGACCATCCGCCTAAGCGTCGCCGACCTAGGCGCACTCCTCCACCACCACCAAAGAATGATGGGTATTATGGTGGTCCTTACTATCGGGATACGGAAACGGACGATCTTTCGCGTCCATGGTGTGAACCGTGGGATGACCCTAGACTTACCCGGCCATGGGCGGATCCCAAGGAAGACCCGTTCACCCTCCGCATAAGGAACTATTCTGAGGACACCAAGCGTCGCATGCCGGCGTGTATCCAGACTTATGATGGGTCCGGTGATCCTGTGGATCACCTCAAAATATTTGATACGCAGGCTAAAATTGAGCGATGGCCCATGCCCATATGGTGCCAAATGTTCAATTCAACCTTGATTGGAAACGCCCGTGACTGGTTCGAGGCACTCCCCCCACGGAGCATTGATAGTTTCACGGAACTACGCACTGCGTTTGAGAACAATTATACTCAAAGGAAGAAGTATAATAGGGATCCGGTCTCATTGGCAACCGTCAAGCAACGGTCGGGGGAGTCCACAGAAGCCTTTACTGAGCGCTTCAATGATGAGTGCACACGCACAAAAACCATGCCAAAGCTCCTGAAAATCTCTGACTACATGCACGCCATAACAGACAGAGAACTGATCAGGCGCCTCAATGACAAGCTTCCAGAGAGATATGATGACCTCATGGAAAGGGTCAGAAATTTCATAGAGGGAGAAACAGCCGTTGCCGCGGCCTACCCATCCCGAGGAAATGGGTACCGGTCAAATGACCAGTCCCGGAGACAGTCGGGCGGTCAAGGTAATCAGAACAATAACAAGGGCTCAGACTATAAGAGCCAAAGCAAAGGCGGACGGTCGGACGATAAGTTCACCCCCCTAAAGATGTCCTACCGGGAGATCTTGCTGACTGAAGGGGCGAACTTTCCAAGGCCTCCCCCAATGACCACTCCCCCGGAACGTCGGCAAGGAAGTCGCTTCTGCGAGTTCCATAATGACAAAGGACACGGCACGGAGGAGTGTATCCAGCTCAAGAAGCATATTGAGTCGCTGATCAAATCAGGCAAACTCAAGCACCTAGTTAAGGATTGGAAGGACGGAAAAGACAACAACAAGAAGTATGATAAGAAGGATCCCCAAAAGGACAAGCCTTCGACCATATACATGATCCAATCCAGACAGCGCCGCACGAGGCAGAAAGTTGGCCAAAAATTTTCACACGGCAGGGAAATCTCATTCCCTCCCATCACAGCAAGCGATGTGATTGATGCGCCTCTCACTATTGAGATAAGCATTGGAACACACAACGTTCGTCGCATGTATGTAGATGGAGGATCGTCAGCAGAGGTACTGTATGAACACTGTTTTGTGCAGTTATGCCCAGAAATAAGAAGCCAATTAGTACCGGCCACGTCGCCGCTTACTGGTTTCAGTGGAGACACTATCTGGCCGATAGGGCAATTGCGTTTGCTTGTAACCATTGGGAATGAGGAACATTCCACTACGGCGTGGATGAACTTCATGGTGATACGCTCACACTCTCCGTATAATGGGATCATAGGCAGACCAGGCATTTTGGCTATCCGGGCAGTACCCTCTACGGCACACGGAATGATCAAATTCCCCGTTGAGGGGGGAATCGTTACTATTTACAACACAGTCATACCAACATTCGAGTGTCATACCGTGACAACACCGGCTCCACCTGTCCCACCC
Source organism: Glebionis coronaria (assembly GCA_025667525.1). Taxonomy (NCBI): domain Eukaryota; kingdom Viridiplantae; phylum Streptophyta; class Magnoliopsida; order Asterales; family Asteraceae; genus Glebionis; species Glebionis coronaria. The sequence goes on along the minus strand of CM046881.1, from coordinate 535,436,759 downwards.
AAGGATGGATCACCACCTCCCAACTGGAAGGTAGCAATTCACCCCGACTATCCGAAAAAGGAGGTATCCATAGGAGGGGCGCTCTCGGATAGTGGCAAAAGGGCCATGTGCTCTCTCTTGAGTGCAAACCTAGATATATTCGCATGGGAGCCAAAGCATATGACAGGCGTGCCGCGTGCGATAGCAGAGCATAAGCTCCAGATCCGCCAAGGGTACCAACCCGTTAAGCAAAAGAATCGCGGCCAGGCGCCCGAGCGCAGCCAAGTGATATTGGAGGAAGTACGGAAACTAGTGGATGCAGGCATCATGCGCGAGGTATACTACCACGAGTGGTTATCCAATCCGGTCATGGTCAAGAAACATGACGGAAGTTGGCGCATGTGTGTGGATTTCACGGATCTAAACAAGGCCTGCCCACAGGACTGTTACCCGTTACCAGAAGTCGACTGGAAGGTGGAGTCCTTGTGTGGATATCCTTTCAAATGCTTCTTGGATGCATACAAAGGGTATCACCTAATCCAGATGGCGGAGGAGGATGCAGAAAAAACGGCGTTCCATACGAGCCAGGGCGTATATTGCTATACGAAAATGCCGTTTGGATTGAAGAACGCCGACGCTACATATCAGCGGTTGGTGGATAAAGCTTTTGAATCACAAATAGGACGCAACCTGGAAGTATATGTTGATGACTTGGTGATAAAAAGCCACACGGAGGAGGCACTTCTCCGGGATGTCCAAGAGACATTCGACACGCTGAGAAGGATTAACATGAAGTTAAATCCAAAGAAATGTACGTTTGGGGCAACTGAGGGAATGTTCCTGGGATATTTGATTGACCCAAATGGCATCAAACCTTGTCCAGAGAAGACGGATGCAGTGATACGACTACTATCCCCTCAGACACGGAAGGAGGTGCAGTCCCTGAATGGGAAATTAGCTGGGCTGAATAGATTCCTATCTAAATCCGCAGAGAAGTCATTACCTCTATTTAAGACACTCAAGAAGTGTATTAGAAAGGGATACTTCCGCTGGACGAAGGAAGCCGAGGAAGCTTTCGGCCAACTCAAGCAGCATCTCGCATCTCTCCCTATGCTAGTAGCCCCCCGGCCAAAGGAGGAACTCATTATGTATCTCTCAGCTACTCATGGAGCAATAAGCACGGTACTTATGACGGATAGAGATACAATACAAACTCCGGTCTACTTTATAAGTAGAACACTACAAGGGGCGGAGTTGAATTATTCCTCCATGGAAAAATTGGTGTTAGCACTAGTATTTGCTACAAAGCGGTTGCGCCGGTACTTTCAGGCGCACCCAATTGTGGTGATTACGGATCAGCCAATCAAGCAGGTTATTTCTAGACCGGACGTGGCAGGGAGGCTAGAGAAATGGAGCATCCTATTGGGGGGGGCATAATATATCTTACAGACCAAGGACGGCTGTTAAAGGCCAGATCTGAGAAGCCGGATGAGGAAGAACCAATTATTAAGCAGGACGAGATCCCAACGGAACCTTGGGTGCTATTCACAGACGGATCCTCATGTACAGACGGGTCCGGGGCAGGTCTCATCCTCACGAATCCAGAAGGAATGGAATTCACATACGCCCTCCGTTTTGAGTTCACAGCCACCAACAACGAAGCGGAATATGAAGCATTAATTGCGGGTTTAAAAATCGCCGCTAGAATGGGAGTCCGCAACCTTGAGGCCTACGTGGACTCACGGCTTGTCGCGAACCATATTCTAGGTGGGTATGTGGCTAAGGAGGACAACATGGTCAGGTACTTGGAAAAAGTCAAGTCGTTAATCGCGACTTTCAGTAAGTTTTCCATCAAGCAGGTGCCAAGGGGCGAGAACAAGAAGGCGGACGCTCTTAGCAAGATCGCATCCACGAGCTTCGCTCACTTGTCTAAACAAGTTTTGGTGGAAATACTCAAGGAGAAATCTATCACGGAAGGGGAGGTAGCCGCTATAGTTGAGGAGGAGGGACCTACGTGGATGACTCCAATCATCAACTATTTGACTAATGAAACCCTTCCAGACGAGGAAAAAGCAGCAAGGCGCATTAAAAGGAAGTCACAGCATTTTGAACTTCGAGAAGGCATCCTTTACAAGCGCTCTTTCTTGCAGCCGTGGCTGCGGTGTGTTAGACCACGCCAGGCGGCTTACGTCATCAGTGACATACATGAAGGGTTGTGCGGCATGCATGCAGGCCCACGATCCGTAGTAGCTAGAGCCTTACGAACAGGTTATTATTGGCCCACCATGCACAGAGACTCGCGCGACATGATTCGCAAGTGCAATGATTGCCAAGTGCATAGGCCAGTACCGCGGCACCCGCAGCAGGAGCTTACACCTATCACGTCCCCATGGCCATTTTATAAGTGGGGAATTGACATTGCGGGACCATTTCCTGTAGCTGCGGGGGGGGGGGTTAAATTCTTGATTGTTGCAATGGACTACTTCACACGATGGATAGAAGCCAAGGTAGTCAAGTCTATCACATGTAAGCAGGTCAAAAAGTTTGTGTGGGAACACATTGTGTGCCGTTTTGGTCTACCAGGAGAAATCATCTCGGACAACGGCAAGCAGTTCACGGACAACCCGTTCAAAGGTTGGTGCGCATCATTGAACATCAAACGGCGCTTCGCATCTGTTAAGCATCCACAAACAAACGGCCTCGTCGAACGAGCAAATAGAAGCTTGGGGAATGGCATCAAGGCGCGTTTAGATGAACAAAGTGGCAAATGGGTCGATGAGTTATCACATGTGCTATGGGCGCATAGAACTATGATCAAAACAGCCAACGGGGATACTCCGTTTGCATTGGCCTATGGAACTGAGGCTGTTATTCCAGCAGAAATAGGAATGCCTACCATCCGCACAGCGGAGGTTAACGTCGTCACGAACGACGAACAGTTGCGAATAAACCTGGATTTGTTGGAAGAAAAAAGGGAAATAGCAGCCATCAATGAGGCTAAGTCCAAGGCTAAGATGAAGGCTTATTATGACGCCAAGGTCAAGGGTGTTTCCTTTCGGCCGGGAGACTACGTCTATCGTGCTAACGAAGCAAGTCGAGCGGAGAACACAGGAAAGTTGGGCCCCAAGTGGGAAGGACCGTATGAGGTCACTGAAGCCTTGGGGCGAGGCGCGTACAAGCTACGTGGCATGGATGGCCGCGACCTAGAGCGCACATGGAATATTTCCAATCTCAAAAGGTGCTATCTCTGAAAGCTACGGCTTCCGCATGGGTACTTCGCTATATGCGGTCTTAATAAAGAACCATGCGGTTTTATCTGTTTTGTTTTTATTATGTTTGTTTAGATTCTTTTCTTGTTTTTTTAGGACTTATCATTATTGTTCAAACAAAAGTGTAAATGTTCTAATAAAATGTCGTGGTGCCTAGCTAGCTCCACGGATTGTTTCGTGCAAATCATTTTTTAGAGTTTTTTGTATGAATGTTACTTATATTATAATATGTTATGTTTTATTCATATGCATTCTTCCAAAATTACTGTACATGTACTATACGCCTCCAGGCGGGGTAAGAGGATTAAGTGAACCTACTAATTCAACTTGCCGCGTAAGAGGGATGCAACCCCAGCCGCCTGGACCATGTGTCCTTACTAGACACCTTACTCACAAGACGTTGGGGTAAGTTTCATATGCTATAGCCACACGGTGCTCTGCATAGCAAAGACGCACGTCGCATGTCTAGTAAATTATAGACTTGTATGTATTTTCTTTCTTTGTGTGTAAGACGTGATATATCATGCAGTATTGGGCTACAATATTTCAACACAAGTAAAAATACACAAGTTTCCAAAAATATCAAAATTGCCGTGGTTACTCACGGACTTATACACAAAACACAAATATTGTTAGCCATGTACATGCACGGACGAATAGAAACAATACATATTCATAGATTACAAACCAAAGTGTCTGAAAGGGATCATAAAGAAGGAGCATCCTAAATAGAGGGGAGAAACTTACCCATTTCTGCTTGCTCTTCGACCAGACACGACAACCATTCATCACTTTCTCCCCGCTTCTGGGCCTGGGCCGCAGTTCTTTCCAGCACCACACCTAAGGGTTCTTCGTCAAGCACGATCCTGGTTACGTCCTCGTATATGGGAAGGGTCAGGTGGCTGGGGGATGGAGTGAAGGAATCATGAGCGGATGGATTAGGACTGAGCCGTGCCATGATTTCCATATTTGACGCATCTTTGGTGGCCTCCAGTTCGTCCAGGAAGGGGTAGTGAAGATCTCGCATTGCGGCCATAAAGGCAGTCATCTTGCTAGCAGCTTCAGGCTTAAAGAAGGCATGATTGGCGACATCCTCTCCCTTCGTGATCAACTCAACGGCCTCAACCATTCCCTCGTGCCGTCCATGGTCAATGCCATCAGACACAAGGTTCGCGAATTGTTGCACAAATTCCGGGGCCTCTAATACCTTCGTGACGGCCAGGCGTGCTCCGTGCCCAACCATCCACCTACGGCCGGCAATGGCTGTTAGCAGTTGGGGGCATAATACATGGTCACGCTCGGCAGTAAGGGCATCAATCATCAACTCTTTTTGGGCAAATGCCTCTTTCAGTTCGTGGATGACGGCCCTCTCATCAGCAAGGTCTTTTTGTATTTTTTCCATGTTTTGGACGGCCAGGTGCGCGTCCTCTAGTTTCTGGTTAAGCACGTCTACTTAGCTGGAGTACGAGTGGGTAGAAGCTTCCGCCGTGGCTACCTATAAGGAAAAAACGTGTTAGCACATTCATTTTTTAAATATGAGTGGCGCGGCACGGATATGTACCTTGGTGGTTGCAGCATCTAGTCGTGATTCAAGGTTGGTTACTTGCTGGTCGTATTCACTCGCGCGGGCTGACTGTTTTTTGATGGTCGCCTCGGCATTGACTAGTTGGGATTGGAGGTCAGCGATCTGAGCTTCATTATCTTCAATCATTTTCTCCCTCCGTCCAACCTTCCTCTTGAGAGAGTCAACATGCCCAAGCGCGGCTTCAAACCTAACCCTCATTGAGGTTCCCATCGCCCTTTGGTGTACCAGAGTGCCATTGTACTCATCCGCCAAGTCCGCATGACTGAGCGAGTTTACCTCTTGCACCAAGCTTGGTGGTATGCAGTTGTTGAGGTACTCCCGGCACTCATCATCGTTCCTCAATCGGGATGCCGTGGTAATATTCCATACTGGGTTAAATGGTTGGGGGGCGCCGGACGTGGGGAAGTCTTGGGAGGCTATGGGTGAACCATCTTCAAATACGGGGCCGGACCTTGTGGGGGCCGTGGGGTTTTCTTCCATTGCTTTTCCTTTCCCCTTATCAACTTGGGTGTCAGAAGGAGGCGCGGCACCAGTCTGGTTGTCCCTGTGAAACAAATATTACGAAATATCTTAAGTATTGCTTACAAGAAAATTTGTCATTCTTACATATTAAGATGGGGTCTTACATATAGCTTCTTGCTACTTCGGAGGCGGTTGGGGCAATTTGAGTGACGGGATCGACATGAGCGGTCCGGTTAGCCTCAGAACCCTGGGTAGCACTCCCGACAGATTGATACAAGGGGTGGTCTTCTCGAAGTCTCTTGGCAGGAGCATTGTGTTCGCCAATCTCGACTGAGGCAGTCCCTCTCGTACGGTTGCTTCTTTTTCGGGTACGCCTGACGATGGGCTGCGTTATTGCTTCGTCGGTTTCCTCCTCGACTTCTTCCTCCTCTTCTTCCAGGTTGACATGTTGTTGTACTTCATCGTCATCATCGCCCATCAGTCGGCGAATGCTGGAGGTGGTCAGTTCAATATTGTCCCCCTGTTGTTCTCTATGTGGTGTGGAGGGCCCGGCTCCTCCTTCATTCACCTGGTTATCACCATCAGCATTATTTCCATGATTTTCCTCATCCGAATGAGGATCTGGCACGGATTCAAGAGCAACTGTCACGGGGCGGGTATGCTCAAGAAGGGGTTGTTCATTCTCACGAAGAGGACGAAGACCTTCCGGCACAAGCCTTGGGTCGCCTTGGCGCAACAGTCCAAAAAAGTTCATTTCTGTCCAGCACAAAAACAACATATGTTAGTTATTAATCAAATACATGTATACATTCTTTTTGGCGTACGGACGATTAGCCTACCTTCGCCCTGCCTTCTCCAAAAAACGGGATACCTATTGGAAGGACCAAAGTAATTGCGGCTAATTCCTAGCAAGCATAGGAATGATTCGGGAAGGTTTCTGTGGAATCCAGTCCTATTTAGATCTAACTCTTGGGAGTGACGAGGATTGTATGTACTTGTGTGCGGCTTGGGGTCGTGCATCACCCGGCCATACCACTGCGTCAATGAAAAAGTAGTGATCATACCAATTTTTCAGTGAATCCATTGGTTTGTTGTGTGATTGGGGACTGTTGGAGGCTCGTTTCTTGAAAGATACCCAACCGTTTACTAAGTTGGGGGTATAAAACAATCTAAATAACTCTACGGTTGAGGGGATTCTCCTAGCACGGCAAAGAATCTCGAATTGGCTAATCTTACAGGCACCTATGCAGTGGAGCTGACTAATGTGTACATCATAATATCCTAGCAGATCTACGAGAAAGTGGGTGAAAGGGATGCGGTAATTAGCCGCATCAAAAAGGCGAGTATACAGGCCTATCTTACCCGCTGGAGCCTTAGTTATGAGGTCTCCGGCGCCAGGAAGTGAGGGGTGTAGGTTGGTAGGGATGAAATAATTTGTACAAAAATGGTTTAATTGGTCTTGGGTCATGACATTTAGCACGGATCCAATGGTAGGGCTGTTTCTATGAGCCATTACTAAAAAAGAGTGTAAGGACGTGGTGTTCTAACCTGCGTGTGAAGGGATCCGTGCGTATTTGGTTCAAGCTAAGAGGAAAGCTTTAATGCCAGAAATGGAGGTTGTAAACTGTGTGTTTCACACAGCCGTGGGGGTGGCTTATTTATAGGGTTGCCTCATGGGTCACAACCTGTTGGATGGGTGACATGTGTCTGCCACTATCCTTAATCGTGTGGCTAGGGGGCAAGTGGCAAGTGAAACGTCAGGTGGGACCCACGGGTCATATCTGATTCAAACGTTTGCACTGCTTAAGGTTCTGACTGTTTGCACTTTTGTCAGTCAAACAAGTCAGATGAACAGTTGTTCATGTCGGGTTATGCGGCTCTTACGTAAGACTTGACATTTAATGATATATTTAATTTGTCTCGGTTGCTATATGCGGCTGAGATATTGAGAAGATTACTTCTTAAACCAGGTAGCCACGTGCGGCCAATATAAATTCTTGGACAATTTGTCATTTACTATGGTTTCCTTGGTACGTCCGGGGAGCATCTTTGTAGTCTAGAGGTTCCACCTACGGTTGTAACAACTAGACTGGGGGGACATGATGACGTATAGTCCCCAGCCGGGTCATGGACACGGCCCATGGGTACTACCCATATCCGGCCCATCACAGATGGGTGGAATAATGTCATTCAGGCTTATGGGCTTGGATGAACAGTAACCGCACATATGTGTGCGGCCCACGGCCCGGTGCGGCCGACATGGCCGACATAGGGTTAGACAGAATAATCTTCTGTCTAGGAATATCTTTATCCCAATAAGAGAGGATATTTACTACCAAGATTAGAAGATAACAATCATTCTAAATCTGGTGATTATCTCTTCCTTGGGGCCGAAGCATCAGTGAAAGCCCACTAGGGTTTCACTGCCTATAAAAGGAACCCCCAAGGGTTCCACAAAGGTATTACGACTTGTACTCTAAACTCACATAAACCTTAAACCGATTACTTACTCTCACGCCGGAGTCTAATCGTGGGAAACATACCCACGGTAAGCCTAACGCGTGCTGTTTAGTGTGTAGGATCCCAACCAAACGATTCACTTGGTGCAGGAGCCGGAGCCCAGCCAACCCGAATTAAGCCTAATTCGGGTCTAGCAAGGATCAACCAACTTTTGCATCAACAGTCATCATAAATTTCTTAGACTATACCTATTTTAAGATAATATAATAATCATATTAGTAGAATCTAATAGACTGTTTTTTTACCAGTCCGACGTCCATCATTTGCATTTCTTTGACATTGTTTTTTGTCTGAATCTCAAATAATTTGCTAAACAATTGGTACTGGGAGTCTAACTTCAATGCTCTGTCCTTTGTCTTGTCTTGTAGTACTCCAGGTACCTGCTTCAATTTTTTTTTCAAAATCAAATGTTAGTGCAATATTTAGATGTTTTTTTTAATTTTATTTAATATCTTACCGTCATTCCTGTATAAAAGAATTGGCGTCTCAAATTGTTTTCTTTGAAACTTTCTTCATAATTCAGAATTGATACATATGTGTCGATCACTGAAGTTTCAACTTCCATTCTTGGTGCCAGCGTCTGGAGACTTCCTTTCATCAGTATATTACCTGCTCCATCGTTAAAAACTTCAGCCCTGTGTAAAATATCACAAGTTATAATCATAAAGCTTAATAATGATAATGTTTTAAAAGTTAAAAGCATCATTTAGATGATTACCATTCATTTTCGTTGTCTCCAAAGATGGTTGATGTCAAAAGCTTTTCATCTTCTGTTATTTCAGCCTTTGTGTCTATATTCTTGTTGATGTAGTTTGACCTGAGAAATCTGTACTCTTTTTCAGATTGCTTCCTGGCGTTTTCATCTTCTTGGTTTTGAATTTCTTTAATTAGCAAACTAAAACCAAGATTGATGTTCTGGTGGGAAGCTTCTGGCTGGTTTTCCTTCACTCTCTTTCCTTTTCTTTCGATTTCTTCTTCAGCTTTTCGTTTTCCTTCATTTTCATTTTCAGCATCATCTTTTTCTGACTTTTTTGATTCATCAACATCATCATCATATTCACTATTCAGATTCATCTCTTGTGTTTCCATCATCTCTGTATCATGATAATCTTCTGGTTGATGATTGTCATTTTTTTCTTTTTGATTTGTTTCCTTTTCATTTGATGTTTCTTGTTGCCTGTTCGATCCAGTTTCTGAGACCCATTCTTCATCATTATGCTCATCGGTGTAGTGTGGGTCTTTCTTTCTTCTACGTGAGCTTCTCTTGCCAATTCATCACCGGAATCTGTTTCACTCTCATCTTTTGGAGGTTTTGGACCTTCCTCATCTTCATGATTTCCTGCATCATCATAATCATTGAAATCGTTGTCTTCATATTATGTTGATGATAATGAGTAGTATTGTTCCCGTTCCTCCTCTTTGAAGATGTTTTTCAACTTTTCTTGAATTTCTTTTAGTTTCTCATCAGATCCAAACTTGAATAAATTCTCGTTGATCTTCTCTTCTATCTCCGCTTTTTCTATCAATATGCTTTCGATGCTCTCTTCAAGCATCTCATACAGTTCCTACAATGAATATTAATATACATATTTTAGTATGTCAAACTTTTTTATATATTATATCACTATCGATAATGTATTAAAATTAACTTGCTTCTATAATATAGTTATTATTGATGATCTATTTAAATTTTAAATGTATTATCAATAGTGATAAATTTATCTTAAAAAAAAGTCCTCATGTATTAACAAAACAAAAATGAACTTTAATAAGACTATCGATAGTGATAATCACTATTGATAATCTATTCACTAATTTAACTATCACTATTGATTAAATATTATCTTGATTTTTTCTTTAATGTATTATCACTATTTTTAATCTTAAAATGAAATTTATTGGATTATCAATAGTGATAAAACAAACAAAAGAAGAATTATCTAATAGATAATCAATAGTGATAAATTTAACAAAGAAATGAATCAATATTTATGAATAGTTAATATCACTATTGATAATGTATTAAAATTAACTTGCTTCTATAATTTTTTAATTTATCAATATTGATAAATTTATCTTAAAAAACGTTTATTATCACTAGTCATAAAATTAACACAACAAAAATGAACTAATAGATTATCGATAGTGATAATTATTATTTATAATCTATTCACTAATTTAACAATCACTATTGATTAATTTTTATCTTTGATTTTTTCTATAATTTATTATCACTATTGATAATCTACTAAAATGAACTTTAATGGATTATCAATAGTGATAAAACAAACAAAAGAAGAATTTTCTAATAGATAATCAATAGTGATACATTTAACTTAAAGAAATATTACTAGATAAAATATTATTTTAATTTTTTCTTAAATGTATTATCAGTATTGATAATATATTGAAATACAGTTTTTTAACTTACTTGTTTCTGTGCTTCTTCTTCTGCTTCATTCATATCATCCAGTATTTCTACTTCTCCCATCGATTTGTTTTGTAGTTCTTCTGTTTCTCTTCTTTTCAGGAGACTTGAATTCCAGCTTTTGAATGTTGGTGTTCGTCTCATCACTTTTAAATTATCGAGGTTTGTATAGTGCAAGTATGCTAGCTGTTTCATAAAATATAGAACGTATTAATAGTGTGAAAGATAAAATTCATTAAAAAAATTAGAATTTTTTACTTACCATCAAGAAAATCACTAGACCGTCATAAACAACATTCTTTTTGTTTTTTTTCTTGTTATCCCATCCAAGCTTTGATGTACTCACCCCATTTAGTACAGGTGTGCACCAGTCTATTTCATTTACGTCATCTCCTTCAAAGACATTATTCAAGACTGTAAATCTGATAGTTGAACTGTTGTCACAGCCTACAAATGTGTTTGAGATCAACGACAAAATGTTCAACCTGAACATGTAGTCCGTGTTTTTTTACTCAATTATTACATCAGATAAAGCTTTCAATGTTAGCTTGTTTACGTTGCTGAATTGCTGTTTCCACGTCTGTATAATTGGGTCATTGTATTCTCTTTGCCCTTCTCTTTCCAACTTTCTGTGTCCCATTGGAATTCCCAGAGTTTGATTAACTGATTTTGGAGTCAAAAATATGTCTCCTGTTGGACACTCTATCGTCATTGTGTTTGTGTTCAGCTTGTCTACAATAAAAAAACGCCAGTTTTGTTGGAATTTCATATATTGGAAAGTCTATTAGACATCCAAATCCCATGTCTCTTATGATCTTTTTTTTTTGTGCGGTCAGTCCCCGTATTGCTTCGAATAAAGGTCTCACGGTTGCGCGTGATGTCAATACAGGATGTTCTTTTTCTGTTTTCTTTTTGTTCTTTTTCTTATCTTTCTGCTCTTCTTCTTCTTCACTTTCATCAATTTTTTCAGCTTCATCACCTCCTCTGCATCTTGATGTTGATGCTTTGTCCTTAGTTGTTCCAGATAGTTTCTTACACTTACTTCTGATTTTCATTTTTTTTCTTCCACCGGTTTTCTCTTCTGTGATTAGATTGCAAGTTATTTAAATTTTTTAGTAATGTCATTATAAGATCCAAATATCATTGATACATTAAATAAACATAACATTTCACAAACAAATAGGATTCAGTAGTTACTTTGGCTTGTGATTAATGATTATACATTAAAATAACTAACACATCTAGTCTCTGAATAGAAGATGGACGAGAGGCTGTTAACTAGTAGTATTAATGTACTGGTAACTATGTATCTAAAGTAAAGATGCACTTTGATACATAATAACTTTACATACAACCCTAAATGTATATAATTTGTTTCATTAATGTTTTCAAATCAACTAGCATTCCTAAATTTTTAAAATTACCCAAACCAAAATGTTGTTACACTTTTGTCATTATTACATATTTTTCATTGTCTAATGCTTTTATCAATAGTGTTAAAGCACTTAGCAATGTTTTGTAAACCCTATTATCACTATCGATAAGCCTCTTAAAATTATTAAGTTGATGTTTTAATGATAACCCTCTTATCAATAGTGATAAAGCACTTACCAATGCTTTTGTCAACTATTTTTTAAAAACTTTTTTTTGTAATGCTATATCACTATTGATAAACCACTTCTCATTCATAAATCAGTTTTATCTACTTTTTTAAAACCCTCTGTAATTCTAGTGATAACCCTCTTATCACTATTGATAAGCCTCTTAAAATTGTTATTAAGTTGCTGTTTTAATTGTTTTAACCCACTTATCATTGTTGATAAACCAAAGTTTTCAATATTTTTTAGATCTTTTTTCTGTAATACTGTATCACTAGTGATAAACCTCTTGTTGATAATTATTTTTTTAAACCTTTTTTAGTAATGCTATATCACCATTGATAAACCACTTCTCATTGATAAATAAGTTTTATCTATTTTTTAAATCCCTTTCTGTAATTCTATATCACTAGTGATATACCACTTCTCGTTGATAATCCCAGTTCTAATTATTTTCTAAAAACTTTTTTTCTGTAATGTTATATCACTAGTGATAAAACTCTTATCATTGTTGATAAACAAAAGTTTTAACAATATTTTTTGCATTTTAATTGTATATCAATAGTGATAAACCACTTATCTCTCGTTAGAAGCTATAATTTTTAGTGGCAAGCCTTTTTATTGGTTTTAAGCGAAAAATCATCAATTTAATTGATTAAATCAATTATAATCATAATAAGCATATTAGTTTTCTCAATAATCATCAAAATATTTTATAAATCATCAATTAAACAGATTTTAATCATGAAAAATATAAATAAGCATTCTAATCTTCACAAAAATCGTTTAAATATCATATAATCAAACTCATAAGCATGCATGTAATTATCTAAATATCATATAAATCAATTAAATCATATTAATCATAATTAAAACTTAAAATCATCAAATTAAAACTATAAAATGTTGTATAAATTGAATAAATATGTTTTACCCTCTAGTTTTGCTTCTGTCACGTCGATTTTCACTGTTTTTTTGCTCGAATCAGATGCAGTATTCTTCTGTTCTTCCATTCTTGTGTTTTTTGGTTAGATTTTGAAGGTTTTTTATGGGCTTTTTGATGATTTGTAGATGTTTTTAGTCAGAGAAAGTATGGGGGAGACGGTTTGTTTCTAGAGAGAGAGAGAGTGTGTGTTTTTTATTTCGAAAAATGAGCGGGTGGTTACGTTTTAATTATTGGTACATTTTCAATCTTTCGCTCAAGTTTGCAAAGTTAACAGTTTTGGTCCCTCTGTGTTTTTTATCCTTTGATCTGGTCCCTCCCAAATGGATGGTCCAGATTGAGCCCTTGGTTTCCACCAAAATACAAGATTTTTTAATAACCGTACTTTTGTCTGGAAATAGTTGTCAACGACAATATGTCACCTACACCGCACAATAATGTACAGAGAATATATTATACTAGGTCAAAACTCTAGATGAAAATAAAGATATGGACTAACTACAAAAATGGACAACAAGTACACATATAGTCCCTTACTCAGACTTTCTTTTCAAAAATTCAAAAAGAGACACGATCTACCTACTTAATATTTTGACACGTGTCTAACTGATCAACTTTTTTTATTCACAAATATAACTTAAATTACAAATATACTCTCATCTTTATCTTTTTATTCTCACCCTTACCACTCCATCACCACCACCACTACCAACCTACCACTTCATAACCACCATCACTACCGACCTACCACTTCATCACCACCACCACTACCAACCTACCAATTCATCACAACCATCACTACCAATCATCATAAATTTAATGGTTGATAAAATTTGTATCAATTTCCATAACTTACAGTCATTTATATTTGAAGTTTTGGCATAAATCTCCTAAATCACTGTACTAAATGTTTAACTGATAAAATTGTATGCAATAAAACTACAGTACATCCTTGTACTAAATGTTTAACTGATAAAATTGTATGCAATAAAGTTACAGTACATCCTCTTTTTTTTGGGGGGTCATTGTATCAATTTCCATAACTTGCAGTCATTTATATTTTGATGTTTTGGCTAACTTGTCATGAATGAAACCACCCTCTTTTGTTAGACACCTTGTTATTTAACTACTGTACATAAAATATCGACCGCTAAGTGATCATGGAAGTTGTTTTAAGAGTGTAAAGAAGAAATTCATTCTACATGATAAATATCAGAAGAAAAGTTTGGGTATACTTTAAAAATAAAAGTTGATTATTAGTACATTAATTTTCTTACTATGCAAAAATGCAAATAATGATGCACACATTGCTTATTACAGTATCACTACTTATTGCCGGTTCAGAAAACGAAACAAAATCTCTCTTAGGTAGTAAGGATATGAGGAAGATAATCAGATTTAGCACCAAGGACTTTCGCACTTGTATCAGGGAAATTAGTGACTTCGGGCACTTCAGTAATATCACCATCTCTAGTAATGCAAATGGGGTCACGAAGCAAGTGACCAGGGAGATCACTTTCAATGTTTTCACTAACATACATATCCCAGTATTTGTCAACAATTTGGTTGATCTTTCTTGTACATTCAGCGTTCTCAGGGTGCTCAAAAGTTTCATCAATCATGCCAAGGTGTTCGTACCATAGAGCCATATGGAATCCGTGGATCTCGCCCCTAGTAGGTTGTTTGCCAGCTATGTTTTGAATTTGAAAAAATTTAATGGTTGATAAAATTTATGATGATTGGTAGTGATGGTTGTGATGAATTTTTAGGTTGGTAGTGGTGGTGGTGATGAAGTGGTAGGTTGGTAGTGATGGTGGTGATGAAGTGGTAGGTTGGTAGTGGTGGTGGTGATGGAGTGATAAGGGTGGGAATAAAAAGATAAAAATGAGGGTATATTTGTAATTTAAGTTATATTTGTGAATAAAAAAAGTTGATCAGTTGGACATGTGGCAAAATATTAAGTAGGTAGATCAGTTGATCAAAAGTACGTCTCTCTTTTTGGAATTTCTTAAAAAAAAGTTTGGGTAGGGGACCATATGTGTACTTGTTGTCCATTTTCGTACTTAGCCCTAAAGATCTTGTACTACACGAGTACACGTAGTCAAACTATCAAGATTTGCTTGTGTGTATGTAAACACGCAGTCTAATTATCTATGAATTTTTAATTGGCAAATTATATAGGGAAAAGAACGAAAATGGTTATATCCCACACCCTTGGTTCAATAAGTAGTCAAGCCAAAAGATTTTGACATATATGGTCATGCACAAATGCACAACTGCTCAACTTCATTATATTGATAATATATGTCCTGTGGCAAATGCTCGACTGACGGTGCTTAACCTCCAAGTGATCAACTTGTCATTATTATTATTTTTTGTAGTAAATTACATTTTTGGTCCTAGTGGTTTGGAGTAATTTAAATTTTTGAAATAACGAAAGCTTGTAACCATGACAAATTAAGGATTGGACATGAACTACAAATGAAAACACTACAAATCCAGATTAGATCCAATCCTCAATTTCATATATCTCAAATCTCTTTCAATTCAGCTTATATATCCATCTAATTAAATCCCCTCTTCATCAATCAATTATGTCTTATCTCATTTTCCCCCATCCGGGTCAGGTTTTGATGGGTTAATTGTGGGTTAATTTAGGATTTTGTCTTTGGATCGTGGCTTTGCTAATTCCTTACTGGGTTTTGTAACTTAAGCTTTATTTTGAGGTTCCCTAGTCCGTTTTGTCAGGGAGGGGGAGGGGGAGGGACCATGGTGTGAAACACATCCACGACACAAGACACTAACGGATGGTATTGGAAATTCAAAACCAACAAAAAAGTTTCATCTACACCGATCAACAATCCGTTCTAGAAAGAGGTCGAGAAAATTGCTACTTCCTTCTACATAACGAATTTTCCTAATTATGTTGATGCCAAAAGATTGTGGAAATAATGTGAACCTTATGGACGTATTGTAGATGCGTTCATTTCTAATAAACGGTCAAAAGTAGGAAATCGATTTGCCTTTGTTCGGTTTCTAGGCATAAAATGTGATGATCAACTAGCTCGGTCCTTCGCATCAGTGACGCGTTTCAACCGACAGGAGAAGAAGAAGAATGATATGTTACCAAAGAAAGTTGTTGAAAATACCAATAATTTCCTTGCTTTTCAAAAGGTGGAGCAAGTGGGATCATCTCAAAACAAGAAGTCTTATGCCTCTACTCTACACGGGGATGCTGATAGCAAGGTCGAAAAGCATGAGATTGAGAGGAAGCATACTACTTTATGTGACGAGGAGTTGGTTCAAGTCACCGACCCACAAGATGTAGCTCTTGTTAAGGTAAAAAATATTGAGACTATGAACAATTTATATCGCTTATGCAGAGAAGAGGATTTTGTTGATCTTAAGATCCATCACATTGGTGGACTGTGGCTTTGGCTTCAATTCCAAAATGTTGACACGTACAACACTTTCAAAAATAACAACACATTGGCACCCTTCTTTTCATCTATTAAGCCGGTATCTAAAAGTTTTTATGTGGACGGGAGAATGGTGTGGGTAGAAATATCGGGGCTTCCCCTTTGTGCGTGGGGATCAAATGCCTACAAAAAAGTTACATCAGCTTTTGGAAAATTTATGTTTTTCGAGAATGACAGCTCATCATCTATGAGCTTTGGAAGAGTAGAGTATGTGTGGCCACTAGACATAAATCTTTTATATCTGACTTTGTACGCGTAACTACCCATGGAGAAGACTATGAAGCTTATGTTCAAGAGTTGGGTTCTTGGAGTATTAATCTTGATGATAATGCATCTCAAGAGACCGAAACAACCTCGAGAATGAGTTACAATGGTGCAAATGACAATGGTGCAAATGTAATATCTGATGTTGCATCTGATGATGAAATTAATAATGACAATGCTGTAAATTTAGTATCTAATGATGAAAATGAGCTACAAAAGGCTTTTCATTCTTCTCAGGAAGCTGAAGAAGTAAGTAAAGATCAAGAAGGATGTGATCACAGTAATGGCGCCAATATTTCGTGTGAAGAGGTGATACCTGAAACTCAAATGGATCGAATGGAAAATTCCAACTCCTCAAAGTCGAGTCGACCACCAGATTTTAAACATTATAACAATTCCGAAAAGGATCATTCCTCAAACTCCCTTGAATCAAATTATGGTAAGTGCCCGAGCCATTTTCATAAACTTAAACAAAATGGTATAAGGGGCAACTCGGTTATTCATGAAATGTCTAGACTCATATAGGTTGGAGAAAAATTAGGGTATGATGTAAAAGGGTGCCACTCATCGCTATAGGGGCTGATTGACAGAATTGGAGTGTTGATGGTCGATAAATGAAGATCCTTTCTATTAACATTCGAGGAACTAAGAAAAGGAGAAAACAGGTGTGGGTCAAGGAAATGTGTTACAAAAATAACATTCAATTCTTAGGTGTCCAAGAATCTAAAATGATGCGCCTTGAATTATTCCGTATTAAGTCGATGTGGGGGAACTATACCTTCGATTATGCCTGTAGTTTATCTCAAGGTCATTCAGAAGGTTTAATTTCTGTTTGGGACACGAACCATTTCATTAAGAATCAAATTTGGTGCGATGAATGGTATATCATTGTTAAAGGGAGATGGACTACATCTAATAGTGTGTTCTTTATGAACAATATTTACGGGCCTCAAGAGACGAGTGAAAAAATTGTCATGTGGAACCGGTTGTTAGAATTCATCTGCAATCATGAGGGAAATTTTCTTCTCTTTGGAGATTTGAACGAAGCCAGAGATGAAAGCGAGCGTTATGGCACTTAATTTAATCGTCCTTCCGCTGACAATTTTAATGCTTTTATAACTGATGCAGGTCTACTTGAGCTCCCTTTGGGAGGTCGTAATTTTACTTGGATGAATAAGGCGGGTTCTAAGATGAGCAAATTGGATCGCTTCTTGATTTCTGATCATGTCACTGATTGTTTTCAAAATGTAAAAGTAATTGCTCTTCCTCGAGGTTGGTCAAATCATTCCCCAATTCTGCTCGAGTGTGATAAGATAGATCATGGTCCGATCCCATTCAAATTCTTCCATTCCTGGATCAGCGTGATGGTTTTGATGATTGTATTCAGAAGGCTTACAATGAGTGTGTGATTACTAATCCCCAAATGTCCTTTAAAGATAAACTTAAAAGTCTCAAAAAGTCTATCAAAGACTGGAATTATCAAGCAAAAAGAACTAAAATGTCCAGAAAACTTAAGGTTGTGAGAAAGCTATCGGATATTGAAGATAAGATCGACTCCAACACCGCCTTAGATAGTGAAAAGCAGGACCATATCAAGCTTCTCAAAGAACGTGATGATATTCAATATCTTGAAGATATGGATTTAATGCAAAAAAGCTAGGGTGAAATGGGATGTTGAAGGAGATGAAAACACAAAATTCTTTCACGGTATATTGACGCACAAGAAGTCTCATCAAACGGTTCAAGGTATCATGATTAATGGTAACTGGGTTACTGGCCCTTATCAAGTAAAAACGGCTTTCTATAACTTTTACAAAGACAAGTTTAACATCTCTGATTCCTTAACTGATTTGTCTACTGTTATGCCTCTCCATACGTTAAATCATAATGACAACTTGGAGCTAGAAAAGTGTGTTTCTGATGATGAGATTCGGCTAGCCGTTTGGGACTGTGGGAGTCAAAAAGCCCCAGGCCCAGATGGGTTTTCTTTTCTCTTCCTCCAAAATTATTGGGATCTTTTGAAAGATGATGTGGTGAAAGCCGCGAGACTTGTTTTTTATTCGTTCGAAATGCCTAAAGGTAGAAATTCTTCTTTTATTAAGTTGATCCCGAAGATAGCGAATCCCATTCACATTAATGACTTTCGACCAATCTCTTTGATTGGTATGCAATATAAAATTATTGCTAAAGTCTTGGCAAAAGAAAGTTATTGATAAAGTGGTGAGCAAAGAACAATCTGCTGTCATTTCAGGAAGACTTATTCTTGATGGTCCTTTGATGCTCAGTGAGATCATGTCGTGGTACCAAAAGAAGAAAAAGAATCTGATGTTGTTTCAGGTTGATTTTGAAAAGCCTTCGACACTGTTAGTTGGAAGTTTCTTGATCACTTGTTATTAAGTCTTGGTTTTGGAATCAAATGGCGAAGATGGATTAATGTTTGCTTACAATCTGCTAGAGCCTCCGTTTTAGTAAATGGAAATACAACCGGCGAATTCTCAATCAAACGGGTTTACGACAAGGTGATCCGTTAAGTCCTTTCTTATTCATTATCGTAATAGAAGGGCTTCACATCGCATTGAAAAATACGGTCTCTTCAGGTCTTATTCGAGGAGCTTCAATTGGAGACTCGGGATATAATATATCTCATCTTTTTTACGCGGACGATGTTGTGATTATTTCCGAATGGAATAGGAAAGACATGATCAATATTATTCACATTCTGCATGTGTTTTATCTTGTCTCGGGCCTCAAGATCAATGTATCTAAATCTAACGTCTACGGTATTAGGGTGAACTCCTCAAGATATTGAAGATATGGCTCGTGACACTCGGTGCGGTTCAGGTACAGTTCCTTTTTCTTATCTTGGTTTGCCTCTTGGAGCGAACATGAATCTCATTTCCAATTGGCATTATTTGGTACATCGGTTCTAGGCTAGACTCTCATCTTGGAAATCAAACATGTTATCCATTGAGGGTCGCTTAACTCTTATAAAATCAGTTTTAGGAAGCCTTGGGATATATTATTTGTCAATATTTAAGTGCCCTGAATCTGTTATTAAATCCCTTGAAGCAACGAGAGCCTCCTTTTTCTAGGTGGTGGTAGTGGCGAGAGGAAAAAAATGGCGTGGGTTAAATGAGATAATGTCATGGCTTCTTTTGAAATGGGTGGGTTAAATATAGTTAGCCTAAAAGCTTTCAATCTTGCTCTTCTCCAAAAATGGAGATGGCGTCTTGTAAATAATCCGGATTCTATATGGGCGCGGGTTATTGTGGCTGTTCACGGGGTGGAAGCGGGGTTTGATTTTAAGGGTTGTCTTTGTAATGGCGTTTGGGCATCCATCATTTCGACATATTCAATGCTTCATAAACGTAACCTTCTTCCGATGAATACTCTTAGTCGTAAAGTTGGTAATGGTTTATCCATTCAGTTTTGGAAAGATTCTTGGAATGGAAATGGTACTTTGATGTCTAGGTTTAACAGACTATTTCACCTAGATACAAATCAGGACTGCCTACTCTCTGATCGTAGAGTAAATGATTTATGGGTTTAGAATTAGAAGAGGCAAGTTGAGGGTTCCCGCAATGAATCTGCTCTTGGTTACTTAGTCGCGGATTTGGGTCAGGTGCAACTCCTTAATGAGCCTGACTCATGGAGATGGAGCCTTCACTATGACGGTATTTTTTCGGTTCATGTAACGCGTGAACATATTGATTCTTGTGTGCTTCCTTCTTGTTCTCCATGCACTCGATGACCTAAAAATGTTCCTCGAAAGGTAAACGTTTTTGTTTGGCGTCTTTCTTTAGATAGGCTTCCTACTCGGCTAAATTTATCTTTGAGAGGCCTTGATATTCCGTCCTTAGTATGTCCGATGTGTGACGATAGGGTAGAAGCAGTGGATCATGTTTTCTTTGGTTGTGTCATCTCCTGTGATGTTTGGGGTGTTGTTAGAATATGATCCGATATAGATATGCCTTATTTTTCTTCTTGGTCCGAGTGCTTACAATGGTTTGAAGATTGGCGAGCTTCTAAATATTTTAAGGATAGAGCGTATGTGATTATTGTGGCTATTCCATGGTGCTTATGGCGTTATCGCAACGGTGTTACTTTTTCCTCACATTCATTGAGGAAAAGTGATATTTTCGATTCCATTCGTAATTTTTCTTTTTCTTGGTTAAAAAATAGAGGGCATAATGTTAATTGTTGGAACTCTTGGCTTTTAAAGCCTTTGTAATTTATTTTCTGGCTCTTTGCTAGTTTTTCAATATATTCAACGTTCAAAAAAAATTACATTTTTGAAAGTGTATCGAGGGTCTTTATTTTAAAATTTTGGTTGCATGTTCAGACAACTTAATAACCTTCTTCTCCCCAAGAGTACAAACAGGACAAGTTGGATCATACTTATTGATTTCAGATGTCATAGATAAACATGTCCACATGTCCACATATCAATGGAAGAAGAAGAAGAAACTATGCTACTAGATCTGTTTAATTTATCGCGATTGAAGTTGAGAGACTCGTTATCAAAAGACCAGCGTTCTCGGTGAGAAGTAGCCATGAGCTCATTAAAGGTGGGTACATACATCCATCTAATGATCCACCATGGGACCCCTGATTTGACCTAGGAAGCATGAAAGGAGATCCTTCTTCAGAAATCGAAAAGTTTGGTGACTTCATCCCTCGGGAACGGCAAGGCCATCTCGATGGGGGCAAGAGTTGACTTTCAGAATAAGTCAAAGGATATGCCAAAAATGAAGAAACTGAGTGTGTGGATGAAGACATCAAGGTTGGAGAAGGTTCTGAAGCAGCCTCAGTTTCCCTCGAGCCTTTAACCTACACGATGCACAAACAGAAGGGTATATGTAAAGAAAATGGGAGATGATAATTTTACGATTGTTGTACTATCAAAATATGTTGTCGAAATGTCAAACTATGCTGTTGAAAAGATAGGGATCGCATTTACAATTTGGCCAAACCACAGAGATCAAAATATTCAATTTCAAATAAAAAGTACAATGTAAAGTTAAGCATTTTATGGTTGAGCGTCGTCAGTTGATCACTTGCTGTTAAGCACTTGTGACTTTAAAGTTGAGATTTGTGGTGGTGACCAAATATGTCAAAATATTTTGCTTTGACCATCTAATAGATGGTAAGTGCTCAACATAACCATTTTCTTCCTTTTCCCAATTATATAATGTGCATATATTTGACTTTTAACACGATTTCTAGAATCCACACCATGTGTAGTTTGATAGTACAGTAGTATTTTGTATGCTAGTTCACTATCTGACTTCTTCGGCGACATTTACATTGGATTAGACTTTAATCCAGTTAACTTTTTTTATGAACATTTAATCCACTTAACTTGACTCTTTCGTTACTGCTTTCAGACCAATAATGCCGTCTAAAAATATGACTTAACTATTATTACATTTATTGTAAAATTAATGTTCATTGTATTATTTTGGTTATCCTAAAATAATTATTTATTTTTAAAAGTATATGAAGAATTTAATTTGATTTTATCATATTATCTTTATTTTAAAGTTATTATTACAAAAAATAAAAAGTTTTAAAATAACTAGTTGAGGGTAAAACTATTATTCTGTAAAAAAATATGAGAAAGAAAGTTGTACTAATGATATTTTTTTAAAAGTGTGTGTTTTTTATCTTCGGACAATAATTTTAAGACATAAAAAATACTTTATTCGAATTTCATATTTTGTTTTTTTTATTTACGCACGCTCGTATTATTGTTCTTTTTTAATTGATTCTTCCAAATGAGATGAACTAGCGAGATCTAATTGAGATGGTTTAAATTTATTTCTCCCTACCGCCTCTTCTTAGGGGTGGGTAAAAAGAAAAGCTTCTACAGCCGGTTAACAAAAATGAAGATCCCAAATTGCAAGAGCAATAGATCTTACATGTAAAAGATCCTGTACCCATGACTCAAAATTTCCTTGCCAAGCTACATGAAAGAGATTTCCGGAAGTCCACAAAAAAATTATTGCTAATTGCCTGCTGATGTCATAGTCAACAAGGTTGAAACTTCCAGGAAAAAACTTCGAATTGGAAGGGCGATCCTCTCGGTGAACTAACCGTAGCCCAAACCGACACAGGTGAACAAGTAGAGTATACTAAGGCGTTTGAGAGAACCATGTCGAAGGAACTCGGCAAAATGAGCCCCGTAACTTCGGGAGAAGGTCACCCAAAAAAAACATCGAAAAAGGCCAAGTTATTTTATTAGTGTCACCAATAAATCAACCATGCCATTTCATCTAACTTCATAAAGGAATCACTCAAACCTGAATGTCGCATTTGTGATTCTAGAACTATAATGCTCATTATTGTAAGATATCGAAAACAAACTCGAAGCTCGATATCACGGAACCGCTAGATCGTGAATTGGATCAAGCACAAGTAATGAGCACAAACAATACAAAGAACCGATAAACATATTCACACGGTATACCCCAAACACCCTTTTATTAATAACTCTAATAAAATTTACATCGAATAAGAAGAATGTTATGAATTAGGATCCTCTCATCCCTATCTATACAGATGAGAGGTATGCATCTCCTTAAATCTAAATGGAATTCTTCTATAAACCAACTTAACAAGGTTAACTTTTCCTTTCCATGCAATGCAAGCTAATACTTCCTAATTCAAATCCAAGCTTAATCTCTTTTTTTTAACGACAACTTCATTAAAGATAGCAAGATGCTAGAAAAGAACTACATGAAAATTAAATACGGATTTTTTAACCGAAAATCTCAAGAAATAGAACTATTACTACGATTATTACACCAATGAAATGAAAGCGAAATAATGTCGTCAAACAACAACGCGCGCCTCGGAAGGGGAACATCATAGATAGTGCGATTCCCGAACGACCAAATACACCACCACGACGTAAAAATAACTCCTTCCAACAGAATTTTGAGCTTACTTGGCAAAGGTATAGCTCCAAACCAGGAGTTCCACTCAGCGAAAGTAGAGATTTCACTCGGATGAAGATTCCACCAACGACAAGTTTTCTGGAAAATGGCTTTAGCAAGATCACAACCAAAGAGCACGTGTTGCACACTTTCTGACACAGAATTACAAACCGGGAAAATATCAGAATCAACATGAACACCTCTAGTAATTAGATTATCTCTAGTTGGAAGACGATTAAGACATGCGCGCATTTTAGTCGGAACGCATCTAATCCACCTAGTGCCCTCAACCGAAGAAGGAAGGAAATGATCATCAATGGCAACCCGAAAATCCTTGACTCGAAACATACCGTCACCATTAAGGTCACTAATCCATCTGTTGTTCGTAGGAGATAAGATAACCGCATATTTTAATGAGATGAGATTGGACCATTGAAGGTTTCCTCCCCAGCCTGAACCTGTCTACGAAAGGAGAGGTCCAGAGACGTACCATCCCATTTATTGGCAACTGAAATATCTTTAAATTCTCTAGGGCGAAAATACGAGGGAAACAACGAGACAAAGGAATATCTCCCAACCACGTATCACGCCAGAATCTGGTCATTAAACCATTGCCTACCTGAATTTTAACATGCGAAAATAAATAGAACCCTTTCTCCACCAAAATACTTACCTCACGAAGAATAGAACTCCAACACGACGACCCTTTAGAGTCATGGTTTTCAATCGAGTTACCATAGAACGCACCAATAATCTGAGCCCATTGGGAGCCATCCTGGGACAAAAATCTCAACATCTATTTGAATAAAAGAACACGATTCAGAGCGTGATAACTAGAACTCCCAAACCGCCATGCTTCCGAGAAGCTAGAACACGATCCCAAGCTACCCATATAATCTTATTATCTTTACTATCAGCACCATTAAAATCTAAGCTTAATCTATATTATAAAATGCACTTAAATTCTTAAATATGTTTAAGTTTAATACTAATATTATAACACTCGTGTTTAAGATAGAGTAAGTAGCTTTTTGGAAACGCTTCTTCTCTTTCCCTAAAGTGCTTTTCCTCTCAAAAACTAATTCTTTGCATTTTTCTATGTCTTCTACTATTCTACCCGAACCTTGGTCACTCAGTGTATTTGAACAATATAAGTATAAAGTCATAAAGACCATGAAAGACACAAAGATGATTTCACTAATATAATCATTTACATAAATAAAAAATATATGCCACCTAAGTAACTTCATTAATTATATTGAAGAGTAAATTACACCGTTCGTCCTTATTGTTTGCGTTGACCGACGTCGTTCGTCCCTTGACCAAAAAAGTTGCACTGTTCAGCCTTAACTTTCAAATCTTTTTTTGCCATTTGTCCCTCACTTCAACTCGGCCCACAAACGAATGTTAAGTCACTTTGTCACAAGGGTAATATTATCCTTTCTCTTCACATGAATGAGAACATCTTTTTCTAACTTGACCATGTTCTTCAATCTTCATCTTGCTAATATTCACGCCCAGATTTAGACGACTATTTTTGGAGCAAAACTATATTTCACGTCAAGAATTATTTAAATCAATTCACATTGCTAAATATCAATCAAAAAACAAACCTATACCTTTAATTACCTCACGCCACCACTTATCATTATCAACATCTTCTATAAGATTATCAAACTTTATAACAAATCTACCCAAATCAAATGAGACCAAACGCTACCTACATCTTTGTGGCTATGATAGTTTTTTTTCATAAAAGTGAAAAGATCTGTTCAAAACACCATAACCTAACCCGATCAAATAACTTTGATTTGATCAAGATCATCCAAAACTTTCACGGTCTCATATGAAGTGAAAAAGAAGTATCACAGTGATCAACATCATTGGTTATTGATTAAATCACATCTAAATGAATCTAAAAAGTATCACAACAAAAAAATGTAAGTAAAAGTATCATACCCTCAACTAATCAAATCAACCTTTATCATTTAATTTATATGGTCCTAAGATTTGTTGAACCGGTCAGTAGGCTTATTAGATATGAAACCTCATTTCGAGCCAATGATTGAAATACCCCATTTCGAGTACAATGGCGGTTAATGTTACGATGGTGGTGGTGTGGCTCGTCGATGGTGGACGAGAGATATGGTGGTGGTGGTGGTGACGGTTAGCAATTCGTTCTTTTTATACGTGTGTGGGTTTCTTATGGATATGGTGTTGCTAGTTGTTGTGATGGTTTAGTTGTGATGGTTTTATTGGGACGCAGGTTAATCATTTGTGTAGAAACTAGGGGGGTTGAATAGTTTCTAATCGGTTTATCTCCTAATTAAAATTCCTTTCAATTAGGTGAGTGCACAAAATTATCTTTTACTTGAAAGCTAGTTGCATAATGATTAGGTTCAATTCTAATGCATTAACAGTGTGTAGTAAGTATAATGATAATGAATGTAAGTAATGAATAAGGAAAGAAACAACCTAGTAGGAAGACACCAAGATTTATAGTGGTTTGGCAACAAGGCTCTATCCTCGTTCCTACTCCACTCCTCGAGTACACCTTACTCGAGATTTACACTATATCCACAAGCTCCCTTCTTGGCGGAGAAAACCTTACAACGTCGCTGACATTATTTTCCGACACTAAGCTAAATGTCGAGACCTAATCTTAGCTAGGACCAATCTACACAACGTCGCCCACTTCACTATTTTATGACACAAGGCTAGATGTCGAGTTCTAATCCAAAGCTAGAACCAATCTTCACAATGTTTCCTACTTCACCATTTTCCGACACAAGGCTAGATGTCGAGTTCTAATTCAAAGCTAGAACCAATATTTACGACTCTTCACTTTGAAGCTAAGTGAGAACTTCACACAACACAACTACATATCACTTTATAGTTTAGTGAGAACTCACAAGACACAACCACATCACTTTATAGATTAGTGAGAACTAACACAACTAATTACAACTCAACTAAACATATCCAAGTACACACATGTAGCTTGGATCTACACAACACAAATCCAAGCACACACATGTGCAATGGATTTACACAACTCTAATCCAAGTATTCACATATAACTTGGATGAACACAACTAGTCCAAGTATTCACAAATACATTGGATCTACACAAGACACAGATAAACAAATGATGATCATGACTAGATCTTTAGAAGAAGGTGATCTTCATCAATGCTTCATTTTTAATCACATCACAAGTGTGAGAGTGATCTTCTCTTTGGACAAGGTAAAGAAGGAGATCAAGAGGATAATCATGAGTAAACATACTTAACACATTAAGTGATCATTTACAAATGAATAGGATTAGATAGGAGAAAGAAGGCTGAAAAATATGTCCAAAAAGGGTTGATGAGAATGCAGATTTGATCCACTATTTATAGAAGACAAATGCCAACGGCTATCTGGGGGCGGTTCCTTATCTACCCAGGCGGTTCCTTATCGATAGGGAACCGCGTAGGCACTTAAAGAACCGCGGGTACTAGACTCCGCCCCTTTTTATCTTTTAGTGAATTTGAAATATCTGAGGCTGTTTAAACCTTCAAAAGATATTCTTATGGCATTTGTAATATGCCATATTCAAATTTACATTTTCATTTTAATAAAACATTTTCTTAAAAATAAAGTTTATTAATAATCTTTTGTTGCATTTGACAAAAGTGAGTTTTAAGGCTAATCACTTTTATGATCACTAAGCATGATTAAGATATGTTAGTTTAATGATTATTACCTTGATGATAGTGTTTGTTAGATAATTCGTTTTATGATTGTGTTTGACAATAAATGTCTTTGTAATTTGTCGTGATCAAAACTAAGAAAGATTAATTAATACTAACAATGTTTTTAGGCATTGCTTTGCATTAACAATCCCCCCTTTTTTGATTACGACAAACTATAAATTCATTTACGTAAAATACAAGTTTATTCGAATTATTAACAAGTTTATCACTATCATTTCTCCCCCTTTGTCGAAGCAAAAGGTTAGCGCAAGTCATTGAAGAAGAAAAGAACCGGACTTTTGCTAGTAGCTCCCCATTGGTGCTTACTCCCCCTTGCTTGGGGCACCAAGAAAATGGGCTAAGGTGACATGCTACACAAAGGTTAGAAGAAAGAAAAGAAACACCAATGTATGTATGTGCACTACCTACTAACTAACTTGAGAGGGAGAAGGAAAAGAAATCTCAAATTGGAAGCAAGCATTTGCTAAGTATGTCAAAAGAGTGTGTCTTGACAACATTATAGTTCAATTGGTGGAATAAAGGAAGAAAAGAAACATCCAAACCAATCAAAGATGATTTAAAATGTCAACGGGTTAAGATTTAGAATTATGGAATCATCCATAATTAATTTTAAGTTTTAATCATGATCAACTCTTTAAGAAATGTGTGAAATAGAATTAGTGAGAAAGATGACACACATAACATTCATATTACACAAATATGAAATAACATACAAGAGAAATATTCATACACACAATATAAATATTTAAAGCAAAAAATATGGAAAATAAACCACAAAGCATAAACTACTCTAATGTTTATAATATTCCAAGATTGCTTAAGTTTTATTGACTCAAACAACTAAAGTACAAAATGTGCCTTAGTTGGAAAAGAAAGACGACGAATCATCATTCGAAGTTTTGTTCACGGGAACGAAAACTTTGAGAGGAGGTCGAGTGAGGAGGAATTCAAGGAAATTTAGCTTGTCATAGATATGAGCAAGTTGAATTTGTTGAAAACGACAAAAAGCACACGAGGAACCATGATGGAAAACAAAGTCGTTAGATGGGGGAGGTCCATCAAAATTAGAGGATGGTGGAGAGGGAGATAATGGATAAGAGATGTTTTCATAATGCCTAGTGAGGTTAGGGAAAGAAGATAGGTCATTGAGTTGAGGAGAGTTGAAAGGTTTTGGTGGTGGTGGAAGAATTTCCTTTTCTTCGGTAATTGGATTTATAGAGTAAGTCTCATTACAATACTGAATCGCAGAGAAAGAAGAATTCTTGGAGGATTTTGGAGAAGAAGAATCATGAGGATTCTTGTTCTTTTTGATCTAAATGGGTTTAACCGAGATTTTCGGTTTCTTTGAAAGCTTAGAAGAAGAAGCTTTAGGTTGAGAAGTTTGTGACAAAGAAATGTCAAGGTTAGGAAAAGAAGAATTAGGCATTATGAGGGATGAAGAAAAGAACTCCCAAAAGAGAAGAATTTAAAGAAAATAGACAAGGCAAAGATTTGAAATAAAAAAGAAAGGTTTTAGGAAATGTTTAGCCAAATTGGGTAAACAAAGAATCTTAACCAAGACAGTGGTCAAAGAAGAAAGACCAAAAATAAGCCAAGAACGGCTTTACTATTTGCGGTTACTTAATATAGCCCGCGGTTCCATATTGATATGGAGCCGCCTAGGGGCTAAGGAGCCGCGTCCAGCGGACAGCAAACCTTGAATTTCAAAAGTTTTGGAGAAAAATTTTCAAAATTTTGCAAATCTTGGATTTTTACCTCTTTTAGCACTAGAGTGTGCTAGGGTTGCATAAAAGCAACACATTCACAAAAAATGTCTTGACAAAGGGTGACAAAATATTTAGATGACATTTTGGTCCAATTTTAAATAAAGTTTTTAGAGGTTGTGATAAATTTAGATTCAATTTTAAATAAATTGAAGTTGTTTAATGTGATCACATAGATTAAAACACATTAAAGCTAAGTCCATAAATCATACACATGAGAAGATCATGAGGGAAAAGAAATACAAGAAATAAAAAGACAATTAACTACTACAAAGATAGCTAAAAATTAGGTCTTGAATTCATAGTCCTCTTTTGGCTTGACCTTCTTTTGAAAAGCATGTTAATTTTAAAAACCATCATTCATCTCATAGGAGGTGGAGGATTAGCAAATAGGTTCAACAAAAAGCTTTGCAACTTGATGTGAGCCCCAATCATCTCCAACCTAAGGATATCAATGAGGTGAAAGTTGTTCAAGCAACAAGGACAATTTGTTCCACTGTGCATGAGAAAATCAAACACGTGTGGATCACCCAAGAAACGGGAAATGGGAACACCCAAGAGAGGAGTGTTGGAGGTAGAAGGATGAGGATAAGGCATGGTATCCAAGGGTGATATGGGTGAGATGGGTAAATTTGGTGGAGTGAAAGGAAGAGGCTAAAAAACAAAGAGAATCCTTTGATGAGGTTGTGGTTGAGAATTCACATTTAGGGGAGGTAGAACCATGTGAATGGTTAGTACTAGAGGTGGCAAATGGGTTGGTTTGGTTGGGTTTGGGTCATGGGTCAAATGGGTTGTGGGTCAAATGGGTTATGAGTCAAATGGGTCATTATTTAATAATGGGTCAAATGGGTTATGGGTCAAATGGTTTGGGTCGGGTCAACCCACTAACTTACAATATTTTCCTGTCTTTTAACATGTTCAAACGTTTTTATCTGTATTCGTTCGATTTTTACGTTTTGGTCAGTTGTTTTAAGTTTTTCATCGATTTTTTTACGTTTTCATCAGTATTTTTACGTTTTCGTCAGTAAATTTACGTTTTCGTCAGAAAATTTACGTTTTCGTTTGTAAATATACGTTTTAGTCAGAAAATTCATGTTTTCGTCAGTAAATTTACGTTTTCGTAAGTAAATTTACGTTTTCGTCATAAAATTTTACGTTTTCGTCAGTAAATTTACGTTTTCGTCAGAAAATTTACGTTTTCGTCAGTAAATTTATGTTTTCGTCAGTACATTTACGTTTTCGTCTGAAAATTTACGTCTCCGTCAGAAAATTTACGTTTTCGTCAGTAAATTTACGTATTCGTCACGAAATTTACGTTTTCGTCAGTAAATTTACATATTTGTCATAAAATTTACGTTTTCGTCAGTAAATTTACGTATTCGTCCGTAAATTTTCGTTTTCTTCAGAAAATTTACATTTTTGTCACTAAATTCTCGTTTTCGTCAGTAAATTTACGTTTTCATCAGAAAGTTTACGTTTTCATCAGTAAATTTACGTTTTCGTCAGAAAATTTACGTTTTCGTCAGAATATTTACGTTTTCGTCAGAAAATTTATGTTTTCGTCAGAAAATTTACGTTTTCGTTAGTAAATTCACGTATTCGTCAGAAAATTTACGTTTTCGTCAGTAATTTTACGTTTTTTTCGTCAAAAACTTTACATTTTCGTCAGTAAATTTACGTTTTTGTCATTAAATTTTCGTATTCGTCTGAAAATTTACGTTTTCGTCCGAAAATTTACGTTTTCGTCAGAAAATTTACGTTTTAGGCAGTAAATTTACGTTTTAGTCAGTAAATTTACATTTTCTTCAGAAAATTTACGTATTCGTCAGAAAATTTTCGTTTTCATTAGAAAATTTACGTTTTCGTTTTTAAATTTACGTTTACGTAAAATATACTTACGAAAACGAAAACATAATTTATCTGATAAAAACGAAAATTTACCGTCAAAAACGTAAAGTTGCTGAAGAAAACGTAAATTTACTGTCGAAAACTTAAAATAACGGACGAAAACGTAAATAGACTGACGAGAACGTAAATTTATTGACGAAAACGTAAATTTACTGACGAAAACATAAATTTTCGGACGAAAACGTAAATTTACTGACGAAAACGTAAATTTTCTGACGAATACGTAAATTTACTGACAAAAACGTAAATTTACTGACGAAAACGTAAATTTTCCAAACGTAAATTTACTGACCAAAACATAAATTTCTGACGAAAACGTAAATTTACTGAAGAAACGTAAATTTACTGACGAAAACATAAATTTCCTGACGAACACGTAAATTTCCTGATGAAAAAGTAAATTTACTGACGAAAACGTAAATTTACTGTCAAAACTTAAAATTACTGACGAAAACGTAAATATACTGACGAAAACATAAATTTTTTGACAAAAACGTAAATTTACTGACGAAAACGTAAATTTTCTGACGAATATGTAAATTTACTAACGAAAACGTAAATTTACTGACGAAAACGTAAATTTCAGACGAAAACGTAAATTTACTGAAGAAAACCTAAATTTCCTGATGAATGCGTAAATTTACTGACGAAAACGTAAATTTACTGTCAAAAACTTAAAATTACTGACGAAAACATAAATTTACAGACGAAAACGTAAATTTACTGACGAAAACGTAAATTTACTGACGAAAACGTAATTTTTTTTAAAAAACGTAAATTTACTGACGAAAACGTAAATTTTCTGACAAATATGTAAATTTACTAACGAAAACGTAAATTTATAGACGAAAACGTAAACTTTTGACGAAACGTAAATTTACTGAAGAAATCGTAAATTTTCTGACGAAAACGTAAATTTCCTGACGATAACGTAAATGTACTGATGAAAACGTAAATATACTGACGAATACGTAAAATTTCTGACGAACACGTAAATTTACTGACGAAAACGTAAATTTAAAGACGAAAACGTAAATTTTCTAACGAATACGTAAATTTACTGACGAAAATGTAAATTTTATGAAGAAAACGAAAATTTACGGACGAATACGTAAATTTACTGACGAAAACGTAAATTTTCTGACGAATATGTAAATTTACTGACGAAAACGTAAATTTCCTGACGAATACGTAAATTTATTGACGAAAACGTAAATTTTCTGACGAAGACGTAAATTTTCTGACGAAAACGTAAATTTACTAACGAAACCGTAAATTTACTGACGAAAACGTAAATTTTCTGACGAAAACGTAAAATTTTATGACGAAAACGTAAATTTACTTACGAAAACGTAAATTTACTGACGAAAACATGATTTTTCTGACTAAAACGTATATTTACAAACGAAAACGTAAATTTTCTGACGAAAACGTAAATTTAGTTAGTACCATGGGTTGATTTTGTTTTCCATGAAGCAAGTGGTGGTGAAAGTGACGAGGAGATGAGAATAGGTGAGGCTTCACTTTTTGGTTTGAGAGAAGATGGAGAACGAAGTTTAGAGGACTTGAGTTTCATCTTAAGGCTTCCTTTGGATGATGAGGGTTTGGAGGAATTGGGTGTTCTAGTGGATACCATGGTTGTTTGTTGAGGTTTAGAGAAGAGTTGAAGGGATGAAGAACACAATCAACAAGAGAGGGTTTAAGAAGAGAAGGGGATGATTCAAATTAGTAATAGGTTAAAATCATTTTATGTGAACAATGAAATTAGGTAGCCTAGTTTAGGAAAGTGCAGGTTTTTGCAAAAGTTTTATCAAAGTTTTACACGGATTAAAGAAAACAGTGTAAAGCAAAGATTCTGTTGAAACAGTACTAGGCGGTTCCTTACGTAGGTCCGCGGTTCCTTATCGCTAAGGAACCGCGGGTTCGATATGGAACCGCGACCAGGGGTGTTCAAAAATAGCACTTCCTCAAACTTTTGCTAGCCCAGATTTTATACCAAGGTTTATCAAGCCAAAGCGAACTAATAATCAAAAGCTAGGAGGCTATCTAACACACAAGATTCACAAAGGCATGCAAATCGAAATATCGATACCATGGATAATTAGGATTAAAATACTAGATAATCTAAACACAAATTGTTAGCTAAAGAATACATAACATCCTAAGAATAAAGATAAAGGAGATAAAGTTCAACAATCCAGACATGTTTACACACATGTTAGTCACACAAGAGTGGTATATATCATTCATCTATGAGCATTTCCTCCTTGCCTTGCTTCACTTCTGATTCGATCTTGAAAATGAAGATTGAGACAATACTGATAGTCTGAATCAATGTCTAGTGAAGACAATTGAGAGATAGATGATGACAAGTCATAACGAGAAATGAGAGAATTGTCTTGAGAGACATTTTCATCTTCATTTGAATCATGCGTGGGAACTGAAGAGACATTCCCTTCAATAGGAAGCATGACTCGAACCACGGAGTGAAAAGATGAAGGATTTAGAAGAGAATAGTCAAGAAGCACTCTCTTAAGAAGCCGTGAGAGAATCATGGCATAAGGAAGAGTAGAACGAGATCCATTGAGAACAAATCTTATCCTTCTAGCTATGAAGAATGCAAGGTTGTATGGAGTAGTGGTAACAACACAATACAACATATGTGCAAGACAAGCAGGCACGTGGTTGCGATCACCAACCAAACACATTGCATTTTTCCTAATGATTTCGGCCCAAGGGACCATAAAATCACTAAGATCGCTCGTTAGTAATTCCCAAGGAGTGAGAGCACGAAATTCTCCTTCAAAATTACCAAGAATAGGATGTTCATAAGGTGTAGCAAGGGCACGGGAGATGGCCAAAGCCGAAGGAATCTTGGTCACATAATGCACATCAATAGGGGCCGATTCTAAGTGGTTTAAACCCCAAGCATCGGTGAACCTACATTGACCTTCGTATGGAACTCCGAGAATCTCACCAAATTCCTCAAGAATGTACACAAAGGTTTTCCCCTTTATGGAAAATCTTATAGATAGACCATTGTTAATGCACATTAGCTTGAACGAGTTAAAGAATTCCATGAGGAAAAAAGGAAAGATTGACTCATCTATATCAAGAAAACAATCAAAGCCAATGGTATTGAACATGAATCGAATGAAGTCAAGTCCAAGAAGGTTAGAAGGAACAATACGTCCTTCATGGAAACAACGAGATTCAAGATTATGAGAAGTGTTTTGAAAAGAGAGAGTTTGATTTGTCAAAGAAGGATTAGGCATGTATCTTCTAACAAGTAGATGGTCATTTTGATATCCTGAAGTCATGATAGTACCTAAAAATGATATATAAACATATTTCTCTAGTTACTCATATGTTACATATAAACCAAAAATCAAAGAAAGTGAGAATATGTTTTATCAATCTCTTGACAAACCAAGGTTTAATCCTTATCATTCTCATATTCACAATGTACCAAGTTCATCATCAACAATGACACATTGACCATGTAAGATTAATAATGTTTGGCCAATTTAGAGCCTAAATTGTCCCTGTACTGATTTGAATGAAATATACCCTAAGTATTTTATAGGTTGGTAAACTCATGATAGTTTGCCGAGTCATCCTCAAGATGTTCTTAGAAGTCCACAGAGACTCCTTAACTACTGCAGCGGATCTGAGCCAGTAAAGATAAGAACCAGGATCAGGATGATGGAGTTAGTGAGTAATGACAATGACTCACTAACTCCCGAAGACCATCTCTGATATGAAGACCCGAAGTACTTATACTAAAGACATAGTGGGAACTTCCATTGGTGAAAAAAGGAAGAATGTAAAGTGCAAGGTGGTTACTTGACTTTATTGAAGCTTCCAAAGGAAGCTTCACTTTCCCACTATATATAGTGGTCTCATAACTTAGAGTTTGGTAGATATTTCCACCACTAAAATACACATAGTGTTAGTGTTAGGATTTCATCCTCCTATTGGTTCTTTCCTATCCTGTAACAATGGGAGTTTAGTTTGTCATCATCGCCCGGTTGTTATTCCGCAAACAACCGGGTAACACTTGTATATTTGTTGATTCATATATTAATAAGATATACAACGATGAAAAGTACAATCTTTGTTATTAGTTAGTCAATTGGTTAATTGTGCACATTGTTCTTCATAGATCTTCATAGATTCGATATGTGCACAAGATTAGTGGACCAACAAGTGGTATTAGAGCGGGTTGAATTTTCTCTATCTAGATCCGTTCAAATGGCTGCTAATAACATGTTTTTCAGCATAGTCAAAATCATCAGTATGGTCAAAAACTGCTATAGCAGTAGCAGTTTGTTGAGGGGAAGATATATACTGATAGTTGCTGTTTGACTTATGTTAAAACAATATCCACCTTATCCTATCCTTATCCACACCCCACCACCAACAAAATCACCGACACTCATCTATTCCACCCACCGTTTATCATTAAAAAAACGGATCCTTGTTATCACTACTCCCCACAAACAAAAAAAACAAGATCTGTAAAAAAAACTAAATCACATATCCAAAAACAAATATCCACCATCACAAAAAAAGCAAAACCACCGTCATAATTAAAAAAAACAAACATTCATCTTCATATTAATCACATATCCGGTATTCCCACACACTGATTACAACCTTAATCTCAAATCAACACAACCCTTTAACATCATCACCTCCAACACACGAACTCACATAAACACAGATCGATACCTACATCATAATCGAATATCACAAGTCAAATCGAAATATAAAGATATATTTCTTCCTTTGGACACGGGAGAAAAAAAATTGATTTCAAGTGAATCATGATTCGAGATGTGAAATAATTTAATAGCATTTGGGTTTTTCGATGTAAAGTTTCATTGATTAGAGGGTTTGTAGTTACGGTTGATTGCTGTTAAGATTAGATTGATGTAGTTGAACAAGATTGGAGTCGGATTCGTGAATAATATTAGAATGGTAGTTTTGGCGGCTGCTGTTAAAGATGGGGAATGAAGTGGAAAGCTGATAAAACATCAGCGATGGGTGATGATAAAAGAAAGCTGATAAAAGTCAGCTGGGTCTACTTTGGGTCTGGACATGAGTTTTAGAACTCATTGGATAATGATGTTATTAAGGGGAGCAGACATGTGGGTAGAGATTCTGGCATAAATATTGAAATTAGCTAACTTACCTGTCAAATAATCTCATCGAACCCCTCAGCATACTGTTGATGTTGGACCTACCAACAAAGATCGTTGAACCCCCCCAGGGTCACTGAGCTTTGACAAGATCTGACCCCCAGCGATCGTTGACCCGCCAGAAGTTGCTGAACCCCCAAGTCACTGAACCCACAGGTCGTTAAACCCCAGGTCGCTAAACCCCAGGTCGCTAAACCCCAGGTCACTGAACCCTAGGTCGCTGAACCCCAGGTTGCTGAACCCCAAGTCGTTATACATTTGAAACCCAGATCGATGTGCCTTCCCTTATTCAGTTGGACCCTTGTCGCTGAATACCCAGTCATCTGAAGTGACCTTCTCAGTGAACCTACATGTCTCTAGATCTGGACATAAACATGATGTTAAGCCCAAGTCACTATAGTAGTAGCTGAACCCTAGAGACACAAGACCAGAGACTTATAAGTCAGAGACCCCAATCTCAGTGTTCTGAACTCCACAGTCAGAGAGCTCCAGGTCAGTGAACTCTCTGTTGAATTTGGACTTTTTCAGAGATGACTCATCCAATGCACCCGAGTTGCTAAGCACTCGATCCTGGTAATCCAACCCGCTAAGCTTACACATCCAAAGGTTGAAGATTTACCAACTTTTGAGGGGGAGATGAATACAATTATTAGAGTTGTATCATCATGGTTTGAAGTCATCAGGGATCGATGAACAAAGTGTGTTGTGATACAAAAGCTGCTTGTACAACATCTTTTGAGGAGGAGAGAACCACACTTATGAAAGTGTTTACACACTCATCGATCATTAGGTATACTTATACAGACTTGTATTCTTTCTATAGATTAATCATGTATACTTGTATTCATATCCTGATGACAAACCACATATAACACCACAAACAACACCACCACCCCACCACTACAAAAACAAAACAAACAAACCAACCACATACCAAAAAATCCAAATTTCTAAGAAGAGTAGCTTTTGTTGGTAATGTGCTTATATAGGTTGATGTTTTGTTGAAAGAGCGAATGATGTGTTCGGGGTAGAAGTGTGGTATGTTACTGATGTTTGTTACATGACGTGAACAAGTGTTCTGTAAATTTAATATACTTGGGTATTTAGTAGTTTGGAGTGAATTTTTCTTGTTGTGCCTGATCACCACTGCTGGAAATAAGTCTCTGAAGCTACCACTGAAGCTAGGAAGGAAGCTCAAGATGTTCGTTAGAGACTACACTTATTTAGTCACGAATACGAAGAGCTGGTATGAACACATGTTGTAAAACTTCACATCAGAAGGTTGTTATTTATCGTACCCCTGTGTTGTATCTTAGTATGTAAGAAGAAGCCGTTATGCTCACTTACTACTAAAAGATTTAGGCTATATTTCTATTCAAATAGGGGGAGATTGTTGGGCCAATTTAGAGCCTAAATTGTCCCTGTAATGATTTGAATAAAATATACCCTAAGTATTTTATAGGTCGGTAAACTCATGATAGTTTACCGAGTCATCCTCAAGATGTTCTTAGAAGTCCACAGAGACTCCTTCACTACTGCAGCGGATCTGAGCCAGTGAAGATAAGAACCAGGATCAGGATGATGGAGTTAGTAAGTAATGACAATGACTCACTAACTCCCGAAGACCATCTCTGATATGAAGACCTGAAGTATTTATACTGAAGACATAGTGGGAACTTCCTTTGGTGAAAAAGGAAGAATATAATGTGCAAGGTGGTTACTTGACTTTATTGAAGCTTCCAAAGGAAGCTTCACTTTCCGACTATATATAGTGGTCTCATTGCTTAGAGTTAGGGTAGAGATTTCCACCACCAAAATACACATAGTGTTAGTGTTAGTATTTCCTCCTCCTATTGGTTCTTTCCTATCTTGTAACAATGGGAGTTTAGTTTGTCATCATCACCCGGTTGTTATTCCGCAAACAACCGGGTAACACTTGTATATTTGTTGATTCATATATTAATAAGATATACAACGATGAAAAGTACCAGCTTTGTTATTAGTTAGTCAATTGGTTAATTTTGCACATTGTTCTTCATAGATCTTCATAGATTCGAGATGTGCACAAGATTAGTGGACCAACAAGTGGTATTAGAGCGGGTTGAATTGTCTCTATCCAGATCCGTTCAAATGGCTGGACCAGGCAACTTCTTCAGGAGCTATTGCAAGAGGAACTTAAAGAAATATGTCTATTTGTCCATAAAGAATTTGAAAGTTCCTCAAACTTGGATCAAGCATAGCTTCTGCCGGCGCTATGACTGAGGGGGAGAATTCAGCTACCTCCACCTCTGAAGAAGAAGAAGATACTGCTCCACCTAAGGGGGAGCAATCACTTAAACAACCAGCACCCTCAACAGAGATCCCAACACCAAAACCCATCAAATCCTTCAACCCCATCACTGAGGTGGCAAAGGACAAGGGAAAAGGTATTGCCACTGAGGTGCCTGAAACAACCCTGCACTCCCTCCAAGACACAGTCAGACACTCTGACTTGAACAAATTTAAAAGTGTTGATGAACCACCACTAACCCCAGAGCAGGCAAAGGCTCAAATCTTAGAACAAAAGAGGTTAGCAAACATTAGAGCTGCTGAAATCAAGAGAAAAGAAGCTCTAAACAAACTACTCTCTCCAACTGTAAAGGAAGCTCATCTGAATAAGCTCAAAGAACTTGAAGTTAAAAGGAGCAACCTTCAAAAGGAATATGAGAGAATAGTGGAACAAAGAGCAGAGCCCGGTCAAATCACCAAATACGCATGTTACACTGACAAAGACAAAAGAGTAGTGATGACCTTATACAGAGAAAATCAACTAACCAACTACAAAGTCTTCAGTGAATTAAACTCAGAGATCTGGGCCTCTCTAAATGGTTAGAAATGTTGTCTCTTGCCCAAAAGAAGACTGGGCCTAGTGCTGCCCAAATGATGAAAAACATTAAAGTTAAGCTGAATTGGGTAAGAGACACTGCAAAGAAGCTGAAGGTACCTCTGCCTCCTCAACTATCACAACAACAATAATCTGAAGGACAAAGAAAAAGGAAAACCCAAATAGGGCCTCTGATAAAGAAGCTGGTCACTGAGAATGTTGTGGTAAATGGAATGCACAGAAACCTTGTACTTCCCAAGGAGATCACTAAACCAGTGGGTGGCCAAGTATACTCGGAACCAGAGACATGAATGGTCTTCGTGAATGGAAATTGTGAGTATTGCTTTCAGCGGATGAATGAACAACATCTAGCCTCAACTATCCAACTCATCAGACTCAAACACCGCATCCTAAGGAACTGCAAATTAGCTGATGATTTTGAGTTTGAAGTTGAGCTGATCATTAACTCTAGGAGTGAAAAAGTTGAAGCTCAGAGAATCTATGACCAAGGCCTCGATCGTTGAAGAACCTTTTATTTTGTTTTATGTTTACACCACTGGGTTTTCTGGTAATAGACTAGGTTCTTTATGTTTAATAAAACTTTGAGGTATGTTTGTTAAATTATGTGTAAGAAGAAGTTGTGTACTCACTTACAATAATTTTAGACTTAGTATAATTTATAAACAAATAGGGGGAGATTGTTGGGCCAATTTAGAGCCTAAATTATCCCTTTACTGATTTGAATGAAATATACCCTAAGTATTTTATAGGTCGGTAAACTCATGATAGTTTGCCGAGTCATGCTCAAGATGTTCTTAGAAGTCCACAGAGACTCCTTCACTACTGCAGCGGATCTAAGCCAGTGAAGATAAGAACCAGGATCAGGATGATGGAGTTAGTGAGTAATGACAATGACTCACTAACTCCCAAAGACCATTTCTGATATGAAGACCTGAAGTATTTATACTGAAGACATAGTGGGAACTTCCTTTGGTGAAAAAGGAAGAATGTAAAGTGCAAGGTGGTTACTTGACTTTATTGAAGCTTCCAAAGGAAGCTTCACTTTCCCACTATATATAGTGGTCTCATAAATTAGAGTTTCGTAGATATTTCCACCACCAAAATACACATAGTGTTAGTGTTAGGATTTCCTCCTCCCATTGGTTCTTTCCTATCTTGTAACAATGGGAGTTTAGTTTGTCATCATCGTCCAGTTGTTATTCCGCAAACAACCGGGTAACACTTGTATATTTGTTGATTCATATATTAATAATATATTCAACGATGAAAAGTACAAGCTTTGTTATTAGTTAGTCAATTGGTGAATTGTGCACACTGTTCTTCATAGATCTTCATAGATTCAAGATGTGAACAAGATTAGTGGACCAACAACTGGTATCAGAGCGGGTTGGATTTTCCCTATTCAGATCCGTTCAAATGGATGCTAATAACATGTTTTTCAGCATAGTCAAAATCATCAGTATGGTAAAAAAACTACTATAGTAGTAGCAGTTTGTTGAGGGGAAGATATATACTGATAGCTGTTGTTTGACTTATGTTAAAACAATATCCACCTTATCCTATCCTTATCCACACCCCACCACCAACAAAATCACCGACACTCGTCTATTCCACCCACCGGTTATCATTAAAAAAACGGATCCTTGTTATCACTACTCCCCACAAACAAAAAAACAAGATTTGTAAAAAAAATTAAATCACATATCCAAAAACAAATATCCACCATCACAAAAAAAGCAAAACCACCGTCATAATTAAAAAAACAATAAACATTCATCTTCATATTAATCACAGATCCGGTATTCCCACACACTGATTACAACCTTAATCTCAAATCAACACAACCTTTAACATCATCACCTCCAACACACAAACTCACATAAACCCAAATCGATACCTACATCATAATCGAATATCATAAGTCAAATCGAAATATAAAGATATATTTCTTCCTTTGGACACGGGAGAAAAAAATTTGATTTCAAGTGAATCATGATTCGAGATGTGAAATGATTTAATAGCATTTGGGTTTTTCGATATAAAGTTTCATTGATTGGAGGGTTTGTTGTTACGGTTGATTGTTGTTGAGATTAGATTGATGTAGTTGAACAAGATTGGAGTCGGATTCGTGAATAATATTAGAATGGTAGTTGTGGCGGCTGCTGTTAAAGATGGGGAATGAAGTGGAAAACTGATAAAACATCAGCGATGGGTGATGATAAAACAAAGCTGATAAAAGTCAGTTGGGTCTGCTTTGGGTCTGGACATGAGTTTTAGAACTCATTGGATAATGATGTTATTAAGGGGAGCAGACATGTGGGTAGAGATTCTGGCATAAATATTGAAATTAGCTAACTTACCTGTCAAATAATCTCATCGAACCCCCCAGCATACTGTTAATGTTGGACCTACCAACAAAGATCGTTGAACCCCCCCAGGGTCACTGATCTTTGACAAGATCTGACCCCCAGCGATCGCTGACCCGCCAGAAGTCGTTGAACCCCCAGGTCGTTGAACCCCCAGGTCGTTGAACCCCCAGGTCGTTGAACCTCAGGTCGATGAACCCCAGGTCGTTGAACCCCAGGTCACTAAACCCAGGTCGCTGAACCCCCCCAGGTCGTTGTACATTTGAAACCCAGATCGCTGTGCCTTCCCTTATTCAGCTAGACCCCTGTCACTGAATACCCAGTCATCTGAAGTGAACCTTCTCAGCGAACCTACATGTCTCTGGATCTAGACATAAACATGATGCTAAGCCCAAGTCACTATAGCATTAGCTGAACCCTAGAGACACAAGACCAGAGACTTATAGATCAGACACCCCAATCTCAGAGTTCTGAACTCCCCAGTCAGAGAGCTCCAGGTCAGTGAACTCTCTGTTGAATTTGGACTTTTTCAGAGATGACTCATCCAATGCACCCGAGTTGCTAAGCACTCGATCCTGGTAATCCAACCCGCTGAGCTTAAACATCCAAAGTTTGAAGATTTACCAACTTTTGAGGGGGAGATGAATACAATTATCAAAGTTGTATCATCATGGTTTGAAGTCATCATGGATCGATGAACAAAGTGTGTTGTGATACAAAAGCTGCTTGTACAACAACTTTTGAGGGGGAGAGAACCACACTTATGAAAGTGTTTACACACTCATCGATGTTGAGTTCTTCAAGGTGGCTAGATTTGGATATGATGATAAGTTTTTTATGGTGGCTGAATCTGGATATGACGATAAGTTTTTCAAGATTGGTGGATTATTATTTATTTATTTATTTATGATTTAGTGAAAAGGCGGTTTTACCCTTGTGCCAAAATGACTTAACATTCATCTGTGGGCTCAGTTAAAGTGAGGGACAAATGACGAAAAAGGTTTGAAAGTTAAGACTGAACGGTGCAACTTTTTTGGTTAAGGGACGAACGACGTCAGTCAAAGCAAACCATAAGGAAGAACGATGTAATTTCCTCTTATATTGAATTACCATAAAGCAATCTGAGAGTCGAGATAGGGATGGTGAATGGAGCATAAATAATACTTGTATAATTAAGGAAGATTGGTTAATAGTACTAGTATTATTTATGCTCCCTTCACCATTTACAGCGCTAGTTAGAATGTTAGATTGGTCTCTAGCCATGATTGAGTTTTGATGCGATTAAGTTTGTGACTAAAGGTCGCTGGACTTTTGTTTTCATGAAGGGGGAGTGGGGGCGAGTGGTGGAGAGGAGCAGAAGTGTGTGGTGACTAGAAGAGACGATGTAAAAGGCTAGTGGCTAGAAGGGCTATAGTGTAACTATTCACGTTATGTTATTTAACGCTTGTTAACGAATGACGAGATGTGTAAGATTTGTCAACTACAGGGACGATTCATGTACTTATTTTGAAAAAAAGACGAAATGTACAAGCGTATGTAAACGACAAAAACCAAATATGAAATTTACTTTTCTTTTTACTGTATTACTTAGAGTAAACGGAGTGGTCTCGCCGTGTGGTGGCGTTGCCCGGCGTGACCACACCACACCCAGCCGCGTGAACCACACTGTGGCCACAAGCACTTGCGTGAAAATGGTCCAAATTTTTCAAAAACCCCCCTTTGCAACTTTACAAAATACCCCCTTTTGAAATTAAACATACCAAACACCCCCCAACGGCTATATTTTGGTTTATTTTTAAATTGAATTTTTCTTGAAAAAACCTAGTAGCCAACGGCTACTTTTTTAAAAATAATTATTTTTTTGAATAATAAAAATAGCCTAACGGCAAAAAATTTAGCCAACGACTTGTTTTTGAAAAAAAAAAAATCTTTTTTTTAAAATCCCTATATACACATAACTATATATCCTCTAAATTTATACACTTCAAATCCTCTTAATCTTTTACATATCACATACGAAATCATGTTCGGAAACCCCAACAAACCTTCTTTCGTTGGCCTCCTTAACACTTTACCGGAGGTCCGTGGATGACCCGAAATGGCTAGAAATCCACCGACAAACATACGAAATTTTCCATCGATAAAAATACACTCAATTTTAATAGACGGTGATATTGAATTCCAAAAGCTTCAAGAAAACACACTATCCTTCGATGAACCACAATCCTC
The DNA here is from genome assembly GCA_025667525.1 of Glebionis coronaria. NCBI lineage: Eukaryota > Viridiplantae > Streptophyta > Magnoliopsida > Asterales > Asteraceae > Glebionis > Glebionis coronaria. Next base: position 535,393,182 of record CM046881.1, on the reverse strand, counting down.
ACAACTCACACCCCAACCACAAAAAAACCCGTAAACGGGCGGGCAAAAAAAATGTTGATTTGAGTCAAGTAGGGGCGGATTTCGAGAAAAACCTGGATGTGCCAAAAACTAAGTCACGTTGGGTTGCATCGGAGGAGGCATTGCTTGCCAAATGTTATGTTGAGATTGCGTAGGATCCGAATGTCGGGAGATCTCAAAAAGGAGAAACGTTTTGGTATAGGGTTATGGGGACTTTTAATAACCAAAATTTTCAAAAGCGTACTAAGGATATTATTTCAAGTAAATTTGGAGATTTGAACCACGCTTGCTAAAAGTTTAATGATTGTTACCGACGTAGCAATGCGACAATCAAAAGTGTGGAAAGTGATTTGAATATGATGGCGAGGGCTCCAACAATATATTGAGAAGAAAATAAAAACAATACTTTCCACCTCGGAAAAGGTTAAAATGTTTTGAAACACCATGCGAAATGGTATGACTTTTACATATCACATAGGTATGACTTTTAGTGTTACATTACTTTTATTTTCTCATAAATCCATAATGACAACTAATGACTGTTAACCGACAAATCTTGCTTCATGGTTAAAAACGTGGAATATTCTATTAATTGGTGGCCATGCGTTGATTGTTGACAAATAACAAAAAATGGCAAATGCACATTAAACCGTATTTTTGTTTTGAGTATACGTTTTCCATACCTGGTGAATAGAATTCTTTGAACTCGTGATTTGCTTTTTCATGTTAGTAGTGCTAGAGGACGTATGTGTGAACATCACCTTTTAGAAACTAAGTACTAATATATTACCAAGTAAACATGGAGCAGCCGACATGATATTGCCTAGTTCTTGGATCCATTGACTAGATCCAATGTGAATGTTCCATTTGTCATCCTTAGTTGAGCCTCTATTTTGGTAAATTCCCAATTTGCAGGCCAAAATCCATCTTTAACAAGTAGGCTAGTTGACACTTCGATCTGACTATTTTCAAACATAAAACACGGCTATAATTAAGACTCTTGTTAATTTTCAAATTGTTTATTTCTTTTTGACTCGTTGAATCTTCCTTTGATTACTACTTCTTCAAGTTACACGTGGAATATATTATATCCTTAATAATAGGGAGGAATCACGCCTCCCTATGAACAGTAACGCGTCTCACAATTTGAATATAATATAATATCGTACAGTGTTGGCCATCTAAAAAAAACTACCAAAAAACACAACCGTTGATTCTGTATAGTGGGTGTAAGAGTCGACCATAACCGTTTATTTCTTCTCATACGCAGCAAAAAAAAATCGTGTGAGAGGTGTGTTACATTCGTGGGTGGTTGGTATTTGCCCTCTCACTATTCTTCTGTTCAGATCTTTCCCTAAACCTAAAAATTATCACAGATTCAAAATATATGAAAACCTTATGATGGATCAAATCAACCGTGACCCTCCATTCTCTCATAAATCCTTCATTACCTCAATCAATCAGCTAATCAAAAGAAAGAAAAAAACTCTCATCTATAATTGCAACAACTTATACAAGAACAGCGGCTACTGATAATTAAGGTGCAGTGTTTTTTTAGTTTTGTATTTTAGATTTATATAAATAAATTAGGCAAATTAATTAGGTTTGGTTTTGGTATATATTAATCAATGATGAAATTGGGTTTTCGGAGGGTTTTCGGTTCGATTAAAGGGGGTTTTCTGTTTGATTAAGAAAATGGGGAAATTGGGTTTTCGGTTCGATCAAGAAACAGTTTTTAGTTCGATCAAGAAAGGTTTTTTTTTTTGAACGGGAAATGGCTGGAATCAGTTTATTCAGATGATCGCGGCTTAAAGTGGGTATCCTATACTTGATAATTAGTAACTTTCTTTATACATAACTTTCTTGTAGTTACAGAATTGTGTTGTGATGTTTATCAATTTGCTTATTGTGTATACTGCTGAGTATAATGTGCATTCTGATTACGAGTTTATTTGATCACTAAACGAACACATAAAAATATCCTTATACAAAACATACCCCTATTCCTTCTTTTACGTTAGGTGGAGGAGACCACCTAGCCAACCTCGCTTCACGCGCCAACCTTGGCCTTCATGTGTAGTGACCTCCATATTTCGTTAATTCAAATTTACTATTAGTGGCAAACACTAAAGCTTCATATAACCTTATTTACTCTTCCTACTTTGTTATTAATTCAAATGTACTTTTGTTATGTTTTGAGTGTACTTTTTGTTATCGTAAACGCAAAAAATTATTAAAAATCTAAATTTAACTCTACTATTAGTCACCAGTAGGCCCGCAATGGCAGGATTGGAACTGTTTTGGGAAGATGTTGTGTGGAGTATTAGGAAGGACGAAGTGAGATTTTTGTGCTTTGTGAGAATGTATATACTACAATTGTGTGTCTGAGTTTGCGTTTAAAAGGGAAAAAAAAGATTGTACTATCGATGTACATTTGTTACGGAGTACATTACTACTTTACTGTATGGATGCAGTTGATAGTTGTGTAATTTTGACACATTTAGTGTACTCGAGACTTATGACTTTGAAGTTCATAAATTGATGGTTCGATCGATGTTTATTCAATTGATCAGAATCAAGCTTAAATAGGGGTATGTTTTGTATAAGGATATTTTTATGTGTTCGTTTAGTTAGTGACCATGTTTTTGGCTTATACGTGGGTTTATGAGCTTATTTGATTTCAGCTTATATTTCATGTTTTGTAATTCACTTTCAGTATCCATAAAATAATTTTGGTTCTTATTACTCTGCTCATTTGAATTTCTGAACTTTAGTGTTACTTTTCAACAAAAAAAAAACGAATTTCAATAAATATAAGTCTTTGTTAACTTGAAACAAAAGTTAAAGATATCGAACTGAAAACCCCTGATTTGTAATTGATTTATATAAACCCCTAATCATTTGTTATAATTTATTTGCCTTATCAAACATTTTAGATTTGTAATTGATGAGACGTTTTTGGTTTAGTATTGATTTGCTTTTTAGTTTTTTTTAGATTTATATAAACCACCTTAGTTTAAACAATTGATTTATGCTACATGTCTTCAGGTTAAATAGTAATATGATTCAAATTATTTAATAAAAAAATTCAATTGTCATGTTTCGATATCCTTATTGTGAAATAAATGAATGTGAAGATATTGAACGGCAATTGAATACTGTGGCTTGCAGTAGATGGATGAGTTTAAAGGGTACCGACCTACACCTACGTGATTGGCTTTCTACAGAGTGGTAGCGTTTCTAAAGTTCTCAAGACTTTTGAGCAGTCAAACTTTTGTCGCAGTTGTGAATCAACGAGCATCACAAACATAACTACATTACTTTTAATCACATTGTTTTTTATGATGTAAGTTGGCTTAATTATCAAGATTAATATGGATTCGTTTATTAATTTATAAGGGTGTTATGTAGTTACCCAAATCTTATTCTAATCAGTTAGCATTAACCAATCTTGAAGATAAATATGTACATTGATTATATTAATAATTTACGAATTATGGTAAAAATCTTCAAATTTGACAAAGCAAGTCAAAGTGTGCCTAGGAGTCATGTTACACAAGTGTCTGAAACTTTTAATTTGCTAATTATGTGTTTTATTTTTTTAGGTTTCGTTGTCGAAAAGCCTCCCTTATTGAATGATTTGACATTCATTACATGCTTAGAATGGACTTATGTAAGTTCCAATTTTTCATATTTATTATAATACATATAAAGCATAATGTATGCTTTCTTATTGTTTTCCGTTTCATTTCTAGGTTACGCGGTTGAATTGGTTATTAGCATGATTGGGAAGAAGCAATAATCGATCTCATGAGCAGTGGGGGATGCAATATTTCTGCATAGGTAATTTCTTTTTATTTCTCCTTGGTTTGGTTCGTGTAAACTGAAACGCGCTCTAATTTAGTTGTAATAGGTTGCTGTGACAAACCATGTCGGGCATATCCTCTTTTTTGGCTGTTATAGTCTGATGTGAAGAAATACTAATTTTATAATGCATTGGTTTTTGGAAACACTATTCAAACAAATGTCAAGTTTTGTGTGTACAATAACTATCATCGGACATCAAAGCTTATTTTTTAGATTCATGAAAAAATCACTTTACACCATATAGCAGCTCCTAAAATGATTTTGTATCGTAACAAGTTTATATGAAATACTAATTGACTAAAAGAGATGACACATGTAGATATAATTTGTTTCTGATTGCTTCCATTTTACGTTGCCCACGCAGCCCGGATCACGACTTGACAAAAGAAAAAGTGTGCTGACAGAAGGCCCGTCCTCACGGGGTATAAACACTATCGTGGTCGTAATAAATTAGGGACACACGATCTCAGGCGGCTACATGCTATGCAAATAAAGGTAATAGCTTCTCCCTGTTTTCCTAAACTTTTGCATCAGTACGGACGTCTGCGTATGGAGTGTTTGGCATATCTTTTTTCGGGCTTAAGTGATAATTTTATTTTCAAAATGCATAAACCCACTTTTTCCCCGATTTATGAGCTTATTAAATTGAACTTATGGACTTAACTATTCCATAAGCACAAGTTAAGAAGCTCATGAAGTCATAAGCCAAAAAAGCGAGCTTATGAGCATTTCTAATATCAGGTATCTTCTTATTGTACTGCCATTTAATTATTCTGACTGATTCTCAGCGATACAATTCACTTCCACGAGTCACTGATATGGAATACAATTAAGTATCTGCATTATTAATGATTTGCTATCATATTTTTGACAACTCTTTTTTTTCAGGTTTGGCGGAAAATCAGTAGCAGAAAGACTGAGGTGACACGTCGTTGTTTATGAGCAGCTCTGTTCTCAACTTTTTTTAGGACCTCTTCCCGTCTGATGGTCACTCGATTCAAGAAAACACAAGGAACCTGTTTCCAGGTTTGAAATCACTGCCATAAAGGTATGATATTGAAATCATGTGTATTTTTACTTTGGTTTTAGGAAAATGATTGCTTGAGCTTAAACAAAACACGCTATATACATTGTTTTAGTTTACCGTCTAATATTTCATAGTTATCTACCAAAGTATGCCTACTGAAATGGTTTTAATTACGAAACTCCCAAACAACGCTGTAATTACAGAATAGGCATGTTTAGGACTAAATCAACTTATAGTTTCAGCCGCGAGATAAGAAATTAAATAAAATAGAAGTGATTTTTTTGTCTTGGATCTTAGCCAACAGAGTTCATCATCCCATCTTACTAGACGTAATAATAATAACCTTTAACCCGTGCTACCTACTTAGGATTATGGTATATAAGCCGAATCGAATAGGCTCATAAGCGGTTAAATAAGCACATTGTAAATTAACGGGGTGTTTGTTTCGGCTTATGCAGAAGACTCATGGCTTACTTGATTCTTTATAACCAATTTTGTAGTAGTATTAGTCTTAGGTTGTATGTTGATTAAAGTTTGTGTTCTTTATCCACTTTTAATATTAATCGAAAAAAAGGTTACATATATGATTGATTATGATTCTGAAACAAACATGTGGTTTTCATGCTGAAATATGGGCTGAAATAGGCGTGTTTGGAAGCTGAAATACGGACTTGCCACGACTTCACGGTGTTCTTTAGGTTCTACAAAGCCACCATCCATACAGCCCCTTATTTAAGCTACAAGGTTGGTATTGTTTTATGAACCTATTGTTAAATAGTTTGTTAGATTCATCACCTGCATGTACATATACAGGCTAATCACCCGTAATTTTCATTGGTGTTGTAGGCGCTGTTGGTAGTTGCAAAGATAGTTCCAACTTGCCGCGTTTCAGTTTCTTTGGTCAGTTGCGTTTTATCATTTATGCTTTTATTTATGTGTTGGTTTCATATGTTTTTGCTTTGATGATGATGCTATATTTTCTGGGCATTGATCTATGTGTTCTTGGTTTTTTTTATGTTGTTACAAGATGCTAAAGAAATTGAGTCTCAGTGTTTTACCACTGCAAACCAACACTTTGGAAATGAGCAAAGAGTATGCTGAACACTCCCATGAACTTATGTTGAAAGCTCTGAAAAGAGGCCAGGCCCTGCAGGAGACTGAAAGGCGAAAAGTACGCGAACAATCCACCGGACCAAGCTCGCCGCGGCGGAGCGCGGGCACAAGCCCTAGTTCATATAATGCATGGTCCATTTTTTAAAGAGTTTTGCTAACAGAGCCCTATAAGTTTTTCTTAAGATTACCATAATTAAAATTAAACATTTAATTAATATAAAACCTTCCATGTTTATATAACTTAATTGATAATTCAACATTTAATTATGATAAATCATTCAATGTTTAACTACACATTCCATAATTATAATATTTAAATATATATAAATATGGAAATAATCAGTTCATTTAATGTAATTTTATACAAATGGCAGCCTTAACAAAAATCCATAGGGCTGCTGTTAGCAAAACCCTTTTTTAAAATATTATTACTAATATGATTGAGCCAGTCCAACAAGATTTCATTCACTTGCTATAAATACTTCACAAAACATCATCATTTCTAACACAAATTAAACAACAACAATCTCTCCCATACAAAAACATGAGCTTGGACTACGTTCAATATCAGGCAAATATGGACACACAAGACGCTGAAGATACCGCGTTTTATGCTCAACTAAAACAGCAGATATTGCATCTTATGGACGAAGACGATGAAACATTTGCGAAAAGAACTACAAAGAGTCGTCGTCCCGAGTTTGATAGGAGACCGGTTAGCAGTGGTCAGGTGACCTCTGGGAAGTACTATGGTTGGTTAGAGGGTTCAAGAAGTGTGGAAGTCCCTAGTTGGATGGAGAACTTGTGGGCCAAAAATGGTGGTGGAACTGGGGTGTTCATACCTCATGTAGTTGCTGCGGCTAAGCCTCGTAGAAGACGACATCGTAGACCAAGAAAGAACAATAATGGAGAAAGAATACATTCATCAAATGTACAAATGATCCATGGGTGATGAAAAGATTAGTACTGTCTAAGTTAGCATTTGATTATTTGGGTTTTGTATATAAAGAATTATATATCTTGATTATATTCTTAATAACTAGTTCATAACCCGTGTTAAACACGGGCAATTGAAATAAACTTAACTATATTACTGAAATTAAAAGAAAGTAAACTAAAAACACAATTGACCAGTTTATTCAAGTGCAGTTTTGATGACGCACTTAAGAAGTCCTACCAATATGTTTATTTAGTTCTATTTTTAAAAATGGTAAATAATAAACTAATGCTACCAGCCTACCAATATTGTACCACTGAATACATATCAAATAAATCTAATTTGGTTACACACTTACACATCTATCTACAAAAATTTAAGTTTCTAGCTTCAAGCCAATGATTCTTCTTTCATTGTACACCTGCATTTATGCAAAGCAACATGTTATGGTCATATGTCACAACCTCACAAACTTAATATTTGTGAGTCGCATATTAATGGAATATTTACTACAGTAATTTTTATTTCTCACTTTTGAAATATAATTATCATTGGTTTTTTCTATCATTGATTTTTTATTAGAACAAATATTTTTAAATTTTCTTGAAAAGTTAGATAGCAACAATATGAGTAGTACTTCAGAGCCTTGGGAAATACATTTTGTTAAACCTAATGCAGGCAAGTTAGGTTGAATATTTGCACAAAGAAATTTTAATTTCTTTATTTGACATTTCATCCACAAATCCACAAACAACTTCAAAATTACTTACAAAAACTGGAACAAAGAACAGTGTATGTAGTCCATTGAAAGATATGTTCCTAAAATCATGCTTTTTAAGAACACCTAGAATGATAAATGAATGAAAGACCAATAGTAATAGAAAGGAAGTTAAGATCAATAATAACATCCAATAATCTAATAAGCTTTCAAATATTACCTTAATTCAAACAGTTACTTTGAGTTTGTCATTACAAAAATGCATACTCGGTCGCCCCTAAACAAAGAATGGATCTTATTAGTATTAGAGCTCACGTACATAATCACAAAGTTTCATATCTCATCAAGCCTTTCGTCGAATACCTTGGCTATAATTTTAACTTTGCCATACTTTGCTAGTTTGATGTTCATGTATTAAAACAACAATTACAAAATTACAAAATTGGAATAAACTAACCTGAAGTTGACTATCATATCTTCCATCACGATGCTTCTTCACCACCAAAATTAGATTAGATAGACTTTGTTTTGTACTTAAAGAAATCTTGGAAAGGCTAGAAAGAAGTGAAGAGTCAATGCTACTAAATTTTTGAAATGGCCAAATGTATTTCAAAATTGAATAAAAGGAAAACTTGGTAATTCCAATGCTACACTGATAACAGTAAGAATTTGAATTTGGAATTGAAAAAACGTCTTTCTATGGCCAACTGTAAAAGAAAGTAAGAAACAGACCCGTGAATGTTAATAAATAATACTACTATTTTTTAAAGGCAAATCATAAATGAATTATTACATCATTAATGTAAAAGTGAAACTCAATTGACATGCTGATCAAATGACACGTCCGCTAAATTCCAAAATAACGAGGTCAGCAAAAACTGCATTTTAATAGAATTTATAGATTTATAACACAAGTCTTTATATAGAATTGATTGATATAGAGATTTTGGCTTAAATTGATTGATATAGAGATTTTGCATTCAAAGGTTGTTGAAAAACTTTTTGAAAGAGCTTGATCCATTAAATGTTATTAATACTTTAAGTCATTAAAGACTTCAAACATTGTCGGATGCTGATACGACCCTCTCGGATAGTATCAGGATAGGGCACCCCTTCAAGCGTGATGCTAGCTCTTTAAGATCGAAAGATGAGAAGACCAGAAATTTATTTAACTTTTACTTTGATTGACTACATTGATAACAATGATACGGTATTTATAAAACATGAAAACCCTAATCCTAAGACAAATAATTGTGGCCCGTTTGGCCCAACCCATTCAAACCATGGCATAACATTTCTCACTCCTTCGAATTCACCTTGCCCTCAAGGTGACGTCTTAGAAAGCTCATTATTATGGGATCCCAAATTTTGTGTAGATGCCTAAACACTTGCATTCTCTCTTTCAACTTGTTCTCGGACTCCTGTAGTAACAATTTCTGGATTCCTGTTCTACACTCCTTATGTTCGGATGAAACAACCCACATGGCCATGGTTTGAATGGGTTGGGCCAAACGGGCCACAATTATTTATCTTAGGATTAGGGTTTTCATCTTTTATAAATACCGTATCATTGTTATCAATGTAGTCAATCAAAGTAAAAGTTAAATAAATTTCTGGTCTTCTCATCTTTCGTTCTTAAGGAGCTAGCATCACGCTTGAAGGGGTGCCCTATCCCGATACTATCCGAGAGGGTCGTATCAATTGGTGCTTTCTTTGAGAGCCCTCAATTCGTTGGAGGATTTTTGATCTAAGATTCCAATCTCAAAAAAAAAAAAAAAACTGTTCATTGACGGTTTACTGTTCACCGCACACTGTTCACCGTCCACTGTTCATCCGTACTGTTCATCCGACACTGTTCATCAGAAGTTACTGTTCATCGAAAACACTGTTCATCCGAATAAAAATAAAAAAAATTATTTTTTTGTTTTTATTTTCGATTTGCTATGGTATCTAGCGACTATGGTCGAGACGCACTATCTAAGCTCTTGCACAAGGGTAAGGTGGCCGAGTATGAAAATGAGTTTATAACACTTTCAAATCGAATAATGGGGATCTCAGAAAGTTTACTTAAATGTTACTATATTTCTGGACTTAAACCGGCTCTACAATGTTTACTCTTGAGGTCAAAGCCCACAACACTAGACGAAGCTTTTTCATTAGCCCGTGAAGCAGAAGCACGATTCACGAACCTAGAACTCTCAGAACTATTGAGGTCGAATCCTGCCACTTTAGGAGAAACCTTCTTTCGTGCCCGTATAATGGAGGCTCGTTTTGAGTCAATCGAGGAGAATATACAGGCCATTAAAGAGGAGGAAGTCGTTAATATTGTTTGTCATCAAGAAGTTATGAAAAATCCTAATGTGAATGATGACGATGATAATAGGACAAAAGGGTTTAGTGTGTTTGAGGAGTCGGTGATAGAATCGAATGTTAATGAGGTTGTTAATGATGTTTATTTTCACGAACTCATGGATGATGGAGAACAAATTTTGGTGGAGAATAAATTGTCTTGGAGAACTATTTATGTTGGAGTACTAAATGTGATGGATAATTATCTAGGTTGGGGGAAGAACTACATGAGTGAAAGAATGGAGTGCGATGTGGTTCAAAGAAGATTATGGGATCCCGGAACCACGGGCTTTTCAAGATATCACCTTGAGGGCAAGGTGAATTTGAAGGAGTGGGGAATGATACGCCTATGCATATCCACAGGAACATCATATCTTTCTATTTGTTTAGGATATATCTTTAGCATTTTTTATCTTTATAAGTTGTCTTAGTGTTTATCCTTTAACTAGTATTTAAGGTTTCCTGTAATCATATTATCATAATCAATCAAGTTTAAAGAAATAAACAATGTCTAGTCTTCTCATCTCAAGTTCTTAAGGAGCCAGCACACGCTAAAAGTGGTGCCCTATCCCGATACAACCAGCGAGGGTCGTATCAATTGGTGCTTTCATTGAGAGCCCTCAATTCGTTGGGGGTTTTTGATTGAGGATTCCAATCTCAAAAAAAAATAATCAATGTTCATCGAGATCACTGTTCATCCGGTACACTATTTATCGAGGGTACTGTTAATCGAGGTTACTGTTCTTCCGGGGGGGGGGGGGGGTACTGTTCATCCGGTACTATTCATCAGAAATTTTTTTTCGATTTGTTGTTATGGCATGGAACACTAGCGATCGGGATGCATTATCTAAACTCTTGCAAATGGGTACGGTGGTTGAATATTAAAGTGAGTTTAAGTATCTTATAACTCGAGTAAAAGGTATCTCTGAAAGTTTACTTGCCTCGTTTTATATATCCGAACTTAAACCGAAGCTACAACTAGAATTGTTGAGGTTTTACCCGAAACCTACAACGTTAGGCGAAGCCTTCTACTTGTCCCATATTGTAGAAACCCGTCTTGAGGCAATTGTAGAAGAAAAATATACCATTGAAAAGAAAGCGGCTGATTCTTCTACAACACCATGCGTTGCACTAGAAGTATCACCTGAACAAGTGGAGAATGTTACATCCGGACCTAACAAATATCACCTTGCGCTTGTTGGGGAATCACAACAGCTTATTCGTGAATCGCAACAGCCTACTAATGAATCGCAGCCAATAGTTATTGAATCGCATCTTATGGTGGGTGACTCGCAGCCTATGGTGGGTGAATCGCAGTCTATTGTTGGTAAATCACAGCTTGTGGTTAGTGAATCATATCTTGTTGTTGATGAATCGCTTAAGAGGGCCATGTAGGTTGTTTCATCCGTACATAAGGAGTGTAGAACAGGAATCCAGAAATTGTTACTACAGGAGTCCGAGAACAAATTGAAAGAGAGAATGCGTTGGGCCAGCACACGCTAAAAGTGGTGCCCTATCCCGATACTATCCGAGAGGGTCGTATCAGATGCGCTAATGATCAAATTACGAAATTGGTTTCACAGCTACAATCCAAAAATCTGTACCATCAAAATTTGATGCATACAATTCGATGTTATGTGTTAAGTGGTTTGACTATATAATCTGATTCGAGATATGGTTGGAGGAAAATTCTACACATAAGGTGAATTGTGAGTCGTTCTTTTTGTTCACATTATTGGGAAATGTGATTATACGTCGGAATGGTTTGATTAATATGACTGTGTAGGACATCGCGACTCGATTGTTTCTCGTCGGGATATCTATATGGGGGTTTTAGTGCTAATAGCATGGTTAAAGACTTGATACGAGATAATAATTGGGTGTGGCCGAATGTGTTGAATAACGAGGGGCGGAGCCAGAATATAAACAAATAGGTTGATTTTATTATGACACTTTTTTACACTTTAAAATGCGTGAATTTGAAAATTTCACCATATTATTAGTGTTTTTGATGTGAACAAATTGGGTGTAACAAATAATTTCACACTTTTAAGTGTGAAGATTTACGATTAACTACACTTTTATGTGTGAAGTTATAAATATTTCACACTTTTTATGTGTGAACTTTTTAATACTTCACATTTTCTAATACTTTACACTTATGAGTGCGAATATTTGACAAATAAAGTTCACACTTTTTAAACTGTAAAAAAAAGTGTATACAAAGGCTAAATTTGTTGTAGTGGGTGTACAAAATTTTAATACTAATATTTATATAACACATAAATTTTGATCGGGTTCATTTTGACAATATATATATGGGGAAAGTGAAACTACGGCTGTTATATACCTAAACTTGGGTATAGAACTTACTAAACAACTATATCTGACTCATAAAAACACACCGACTCTTGAGTTTCTTTCCCTGTTCTCATCACACTCACCATGAACCCTTAACCCAGCCTCTTTAATATCACGATTAAAACCCTAATATCCTTTCAACACTTAATTATTCCATCTCCCGATTCATGTATGTATCTCATGTTTATTTTTTTCTTAACTTAATTAAAAAACACACCGATTCAGATATTTTTTTCATTCTAATAGAGACCTTTTTAGTAGCAGAATGGTACACGACAATTCATCAGAAAAGGAACCCACGAATCCTCTATCAATTGATGATATCGATGTAAATGGTTATCTAATCAGTGATGTGGAACAAGATAACCAATGTAATATACCATATGATGTTGATGTAAGCCAAAGATGGGGTGAAGAGGACCCCATTGATGCTAATATTATTGGAAAGGTATTTGATACGCCTGATGATGCATATACATTTTATAATCAATACGCCTTTACTCATGGATTTGGCATACGCAAGCATTGGGATTATAAAAACAAGGTGACGAATGAGGTTTATAGAAAGTGGTACGTATGCAACAAAGAAGGTTTCAAAAATGTGAAGGAAGATGATGCAAGTGTGGATACTAAGAAACGTCGTAGAGATTTAAGGACCGGTTGTGAAGCACGACTCCGAATCACAATAACAAAAGATGGTAGATGGTGCGTGGATTTTTTTGATGATACACATAATCATGATTTGAGCACAACGCCTACAAAGCTAATGAAACATCGGTCTCATGGGAAGTTTCATCGTTCTATGGCTTGCAAATCTCTCATGTTAGAACTTGGCCAATCCGGAATGAGACCTTGTCATGTCAAAAAAGCTGTAAATGCAATGAAACCTCCATATGTGGCTGATGTTACCTCAAAACAATGTTCTGATGTTTTATCCGAGCAACGAAAACAATACAGAGGTAAGGAGTTTTATGGGTTGATAAAACATTTTCAAGATAAGGCATCAGTAGATATTAACCAGTATTTTAAGATCGATTTGAACACTGATGGGTCTCCTAGAAATATATTTTGGGCCGATGGAAGATCACGTGATGCCTATATTAAATTTGGGGATGTTGTTGTGTTTGACGTTACGTATTTGACCAACAAGTTTAAGCTTCCATTTGCGCCGTTTGTTGGGGTGAATCATCATGGTCAGTCCATACTCTTTGGTGCTGCATTACTAGAAAATGAAAAGGAAAAAACTTTTGAATGGTTATTTGAGCAATTCTTAGTATGCATGTTTGGCAAACATCCAACTTCAATAATAACCGATCAGGATAAAGCAATTTGCAATGCAATCCACAAAGTTTTTCCAAACACTCGACATCGTTATTGTTCATGGCACATTAAGAAACACCAGTTGGAACATCTTCGACCACTTAAAACCCGTTATAGTGATTTCAATGAATCCTATAAAAAATGGGTAAAAAGTGACACGATAGAAGAATTTGAATCCCAATGGGTTGTTTTACGTGATAAGTATAACCTAGAAAGTAGTAATTGGTTGATGAGTATGTATGACCAGCGTAAATATTGGGTTTGGTGTTTCTTGAAAGATGGGTTTTTCGCTGGGATGACAACAAGTGGACGAAGTGAGAGTATTCATTCCTTTTTTGATGGGTTTGTTAATTCTAACACTATGTTGAATGAATTTGTAATTCAATATGATAAAGCTGTCAACTCTCGAAGAGCCGCAGAAGAAGATGAAGACTTTAAGACTATGAACTCGAGGGCAGTTCTTTCGTCAGTGCATCCAATAGAAGCAAAAGCAGGTAACTTGCTGCTAGTATGTGTGTTTATGTTATTCACCTTTTTTATATTATTCAAAGTGTTTCATGTACCTTTATTTTGTAGGTAAATGTTATACTAGAAAGATTTTTGAAAAATTCGAAAAGCAATGGAAAGAAGCAACCAACAATCTAACTCACCATACTTTAAATAAAAGTCTAGAACAGGTCACCTATAGTGTGGGACAACTGAACGTCGAGAAAAAATATTGGAGGACTGTCAACTTAAGTTTATTGAATAAGGTGGATGCCACATGTTCTTGTGCTATGTTTGAAACACATGGGATATTATGCAAGCATATCCTATATGTGATGAAAAAGAAGCATATTGAAACCCTTCCTGATCAATATATTTTATCGAGGTGGACCCTTGATTCTAGGTACAAGGCTACTAATCATAGTATCGAAATCAAAGAAGTAAATAACGAAAGTGAAGTTAGTGCCTTAACTTTATGGTGCGTGCATTCTAACTCGACCAAAGCAATCGAACAAGCAAAGGACTGCCCTTCTGAAATAACGAGGCTAAACACTTTCTTGGTGAAATTCTTAGAAGACCAAGTGAGTCGAAAAAGGTTAAAAGAGCCCGAGAATGTTTCTAAGGATAATTCGATTGGGGTTTGTCAAGTCGACATGATGCCTCAGATATGTGTTCGGGATCCTGTTGGTATTACTACTACTAAAGGACGTCCAAAAATTGCAACAAGAATCAAATCCCCCATAGAACTACAAGGGAATAAAAAAAAGACTTGTTCGTATTGTCATAAATTGGGTCACAACATCACGGGGTGCCCGCAAAAAAAGGTATTATTAGTGAATGTTTATCCTTTTAACGGTTTATATATTTCAAGTTTTAACTTATATACATATTCGCAGATTGACGATTTGCAAGGAAAAATATGACTGAGGCAGTGTTTTTTGGCGAATGGTACTCATGGGGTGAAGAAAAAGAAGACATCAAGTTTTGTGCTTTTGGTGAAATTATACGCGTGGTTAAAACAGAAAGATGACATATGCTGTAATGTGTTGTTGCGTTTGATGGCTTTTATTTTTGAATGATAGAAATGGGTCAGATGTAAACAGGCCAAAAAGTTAATATTTTAGTTGTCTCCAAAAATTTAATATTTTAGTTGTCTCATTTTTCTCTGTAACGGAATACTATCGATCGTTGCTCGTTTAATAATGACTAGTTCTTTTTTCCTGTGATCTGCAATTATGCATAAGTTAAACTGCATCTCCGTTAATAATGACTAGTTCTTTTTTCCTGTGATCTGCAATTCTGCATAAGTTAAACTGCATCTGCACATTTTTTTTTCTCATGTTAAAGTGGTCATTTTGTGCAGTCTGTGAACTACACAACATATGTGTGTAGTCTGTGGCAACTCGCCTGTTTGGTACTGGCCATAAGTGTCGCTTCAACAAAGATTGTGTCCTCAGCAGCTCATTTTATGTGTTATGTGATCTAAAAGATTTTAATGGTTGTTGCAAATATTTGGTCTGCAAGTTATGTGCAATTGTATCAAAAAAAGATTGTGGACATGGCCATTTTTATTTTGGTGGCTTGTGGTTTAAAATGGTGGGGCTTGAATACATGTGCAGTTTTTCACTTTTCATTCATTTTGCAAGTTGCTTGACACATCTTTGTTTGGATTCTAATGTAGTCTTGTTTTTTTGCCTTTGGTTAATGTTTTTTTCCTTTGTATTCTGTCCAACTTATGTTAAGCCCATTTGTTTTGGTGGGGTAATTAATATTTCTATCAAAACTACGTAGTTTTGATTGGTTCTATACCTAAGCTTCTATACAATACAGCCACACATTCCCTTTCCCCTATATATATATATATATATATATATATATATATATATATATATATATATATATATATATATATATATATATATATATATATATATATATATATATATATATATATATATATATATATATATATATATATATATATATATATATATATATATATATATATATATATATATATATATATATATATTATGTGACAAAATTCCATCGAGTTCTCGTGCATTCCCGGAAACCCCCTAGCTTCGCCCCGAATAATACATACGAAGCTTTCAATTCTACAGATCCTATTCTATTCAACGATTTGAGGGATAGATAGTCTATGTTGCCGACACACTGATAAAGTATTCAAAACTTTTCGTTTATTGTAGTATGACACTCCATTCGTCCTCGTACTAAAGAAGTCGATTGGTTTGATATTGTTTGGTCCACGCAAAGCATTCCGTGACATGCTGATACAAGACAAAAAGACTCAGATCCTGATCCAAATAAGTAGGATGGAGATCATCAACACATTACCCATATATCTCCAAAATGATTAGAAAAAGGGAATTGGTGAACAATGGTTATTTATCATTGAAAACAAATGTTGTTTGTTACAGAGTTTGTTACAGAAAGAATGAGTTATCAAAACACACATGAAAACTGAAAATTAATACAAGAAAGGGTATTTTTACAATTGAGATGTGTTTTGGTTGTGGGTTGTAACTAACTTTGGTGCTAAAATTTATTTGACTTTCCTCTTTGACTTTTGCACTTTTACTAGTATCACTCCAACCCCTTTGAAATGATTTTTGTCCTCAAGAATCTGAATTGAATGTAGGAAACTTGTCTTGAACATCTTGAGCTGCTTCCTACGTTGCAGCTTCCACTTCCCCATTTGACCATTGAATTAACCAAAACACCATAGCAACATTGTTGACTTTAGTTATCCTTCTGTCCAAGACTTTGACTGGTATGGGAGTAGTCAGCCCACTGTCTGTATAATGTTGCAAAAGAACAGGAGTTGCAGGCTTACTTTTGAACAACTTTAATTAGGAAACATGAAACACATCATGGATTGTTGCACTTACTGGTAAGGACAACTTATAAGCCACGGATCACATTTTAAGATAACTTGAAAAGGATCATAGAACTTAGGTGAAAGCTTATGTTGCTTGTATAAACAGAGCGTAACTTGCCTGTGTTGGGCTAAAAGTTGATGAGTCAAATCACCATGGAAACTAGAAGGACCAAATAAGACATTATGTGAAACTTCAAGCTGGTGGACAAAATACTACAAAGTTACCCCTGCTAGAGAAACTTTTCCCTGCTGTAAGTTTCCCCTTCCATATGTGATAAAAAGAAAAGATTTGGTCAAAGTAGTGATAAGAGTGAATAAGTCTGTTTTGATTTATTCATTAATATATTATTTAGTTTCCATGTATCATGGTTTCCTTATGTTATAAAAGGAACCATATGTAGGTTTATTCACAACTTCCATATTCACAATATAACCTACTGTAAACATTGATCTCTAGGTGTGAGATTCAATGTACACACATAGAGTAGTTTGTGTTAATGATTAATACAAACTCTTTGGGAAAACTTCATCTTGTTAAACATCTTATTCATGTTAATTGTGCAATTCCGCTGTGCTCATCACATGTACAATTGATCATCCTAGATAAACGGTTTCGCCTGTTTGAGTCTAAAGATCTTGGATTCAACAAGTGGTATCAGAGCGGGTGGCTCTAGATATCTAGGAGATCAAGGTGTTTTTCGTGTTCGTGTTCGTGTTCGTTGTTGTGAAGATCTAGGGTTTATGTTAAAACCCTAGATAATTAATTTGTGTTGCTAGGAAGATGATGGTGACTGGCTGTAATACGATTGTTGCTGAATGAAAATAAATGAACAGAGGGTTCTTATGGTTGATGTACGTCTGCCAAAGAGACAAAGGTAATAAAATGGAATGACTCAACCATTGTTTTTTTATTCAATTTATTCTGAATGGTGGTATTACGTGTGATTGGTTTCTACGTGATATAACTACGAATGATTGATGCAATCATAAAAGCAGTCAAGGACAAATTCTATTGGGTCTTGATATTTTAAATAAAAAGGCTGCAAAAGTCAGATACTTTTGACATTACATGCATTGATGGCAGATGCGTGTTTCTGTAATGATTTGAAGGCAACAGACTATGTTTGACCAAAAAGAATATATAACGCCCATTTGTCACGTGGGATGAACTTAAAGAAAAGATACGCATTTGTTTGCTATTCTTTATTATTTAAGTATGAATGATGGTATTGTGTGTTCACAAGATAAGGGGGCCATGGGATCTTAGCTGCAATAATTAAATGAAGGGGCTGCTGTTGGTTTTAAGTGGGACATTGATACAAAATAAAGGGGTTGCTGTTTGTTGTAGCACATCATGTGTGGGTCCCAGCACTGCAGCATGTTCACACAATCTAAATAAGGTATGGGGTTTTTATGTTTCGTGGGGTCAAGATCAAGATCGAAGGTATAATGATTGGTCATACTTGATCAAATGATATTTTGATTATACACAGTGGGGTAATAAAGTGCAGGTTTCCCCTGCTTTCATTATAAGAAGCCCCTGCTATGATCCCCTGCCTTCAATAGATCCCCCTGCTTTCATTAACATATTCCCAATGTTTTTGAAAGTTCCCCCTGCTGTCAGATATGAGTTTTAGGACAGCAGTGACTTGGAGTTTGGTTATTCATAGCAACTGGTATAATGGTATAAAGGCTTGATTTATTTTCATGATTGTGAAGAATAAATTTTGTGATGATATTGACGTTTGAGGTAGATTTTCACAATTTGGTGTTCTATTATATATTCTACTTAGCAGGGCATGAAGATAACTTGTAGGTGTTTTAAAGTTGTGATAAACACTTGATAAAAAGGTAGTTGGGTACGAGACCATTCTTAAGATGCTCTATGCTCGTATTCGCCATTATATGTGTCTCATTTACAGGGGTGAGGACTCATTTTATCATGAGGCTTCTACTCATTAATAAGTGTGTAAACACTTATCCTTTTGCCACTAAAATAAAGGAAAAACAAGACCTAATCATGTGTTTAATGTCGTAAAAGTCGGAATTACGCGTGGTTTTGTGTTTTTGTGTTAAAATAGGTACAAATGATCAAAAGAAGAGAAAACACGGGATTTCACGGTCAAATGTTGAAGAAAAGACCAAAAAGAGACGAAGACAAAGTCAAAAGACCAAAAGTCTGCCCAAGTTCACGAAAACCGGCTAAACCGTCACAATTTTGAAGAAACGATCAAGAAAGCCGAAATCGAGCTCGATTCTATCGGATTGAAGATATTCGAGCCAAGTGGGCCCTACATTTGGGTATTGGGCTCAAAAGCCCATTAAGGCCCAATACCTTTAAAGTTGTGAGACGAATTTGAAGTAATTAGGCAATTGGGCCACGAAGCCCATTACATGGAACGGATGAAGTTGTTGGGCCACAAGCCCAATCACAATACAAAGGAAACGTATGAAATAGCTTTTCATTTGGTGTTTGCTTGGTCAACATCTATTCCCCTTGGTCAAACAAAATGGGACGAATATAAAGTTACAGCCCAAAGTCATGTCACACGTTTCAACACTTCACAACCGGTCAACATAATTTATCCCACCTATAATCTACCCACTTTCTACCTTACACGTGTTTTTACCAAACCAATTCACCCCACTCACATATAATAAATAAACCTAACCTCACACCCCCCTTATTTCTTTACCCACTCACACGATTTTCATTTACCCCCACCCCCATATTTCAGTTTCGATAATAACAAAGTGAAAAAAAAACACCCACTCCTTATTTTCTCTCTCAAAAACAACCCAGCCACCATTTTACCCTCCCTACAACAAACCCTAATCAGTAAAATTCACAAAAGAATTTTGGGGTTTTACCCTCATGGATTAATTCACACAAATCCAAATAAATCCCCCAATGAAATCGGAAGCAACACTCATCAGTGGTCCTCATCTCTCATCCGACGTGGCCTCATCCTTGTTTTTGATTGGTTAATACACATCACAACTCCAAATCCTCCAACCACAATATTCCACGCTGGCAATCCGAGTCACAAGAATTGCTATCACCGTTTGATTACAAGAGAAAGAGAGAGAAGAAAGAGAAACGGCTAGGATTGAAGAACTTGGACACCAAGGTTTGAGGGTTTTCCCTATAAAAACCCCCCTTTTCACATGTAATGGGAGCACTTTTCTTTATATTTAATTTTCAGTAATTTAGTTTTAGGTTTAATTTTGTAATTTTTAATTTTCAAGTAATGTAATCTTTTTAATATTAATGAAAAGTTCTTTTAATTCATTACGTTGCATTTAATTTCTTACAAGTTTTATTTAAATCTTTTAATCTGCTTGTATTCTATATCTGTTCGATTATAATCTGCTTTTTTTTCTCTTTATTTTTTGTTACTGTTCGCTATTAAAAAAAAGTAAAAATAAATAAATAAATAAAATAAAAAGAAAGTGAAAAGGTTATCTTCCCCACTGGGAGATATCAAGAGTTACTGTTCGAGTATTTGGATCGAGGATTGTATTTGGTTCGAAGTTCATTTTGTTCGGTTACTGTTGATTACTTTTGTTCGAAGATGTTGATGTAAAAGGTGGTGTTTGTTTCGGTTCAAAAGAAGGCACAGCGCCATCCTTCGGCTCAACGGATATCGACAATAGGTTCTTAATCTTCTTTTTAATTTTTATCAATTATATTTAATTTTGATTATTTGCTTGTTTATTTAGAATCTGCTCATGTTGTTTTATTTATCTGTTTGTTATTTTTAGACTGTTTGGATCTGCTTAGATGTTTTAGATACTGATTTGGTTTAAGATTTAATATCTGCTTATTTTGTTTTTGAATATTGTTTAAGTTTTAGTAGTTATTAAATCTGTTTTGGATTCGGTTTGTGTTTAGAGTTGGTACTGCTTAGTCTGTTTAGAGTATTGGATCTAGTTGTTTTTAAAACTGCTTTTGGTATACTTTAATTTCGTAGCTTATTTGGTTAGTTGTCTTATCTGTTTTTATAGCTTAATTGATTTGCTTATTTTAGCTTTTAGTTGCTAGCTGTGTTTAGTCTGTTTGGATCGTATTTTTGTTTAGAACTGCTTTTGACTTTTGTTTGGATTTGCTTGTTTAGAATTGATTATTTAGGTGTAGCTTTTTATTATTTTTAGCTTATTACTTATCTGTTTTTTTATTTGTGCTTATCTGAGTTTTAGTTTTTAATCTGCTTATTTTATTCATCTTTGCTCTATGTTTGGAATTGATAGTTTATTACTGCTTATTAGCTTTTATTTTCTATTTCATTTTTGCTTTTATACTTTGTCTGTTACACACTCAGACACAATTGGTTTGAGTTGAATAAAGTTCCAAAAATTCCAAGTAAACAAAATAAATAGCTAAAAATCTGGTCTCCTGGGATTCGATCCCTCGACCTCTCGTACACTAGCCCAACGCACCAACCAATTTAGCTAGTACCACTTTTGTGTTTACTTTCTCATAGTTTAATTAATATAGTAAGTCTATTATCTGCCAGTTTTTATTTAACTAGTTAAATTACGTGTTTTTAGTTTAATTAAAATTTATTTAGAAAAGTTTTATTTAAAATTTTCTTTATTTAGTTTTATAAAAAAAATAAAAAGATAAAAAATATTTTATTTACTTTTATAATTTTAAATTTGTTTTCATTTTATTTTGTTTATTTAAAAAAATCTTTTTATTTAAAAGTCGTAAGTTTAAAATTAATTAGTTTTCAATTTAGATTTAAAGTTTTATTTTTAAAAAAATAGCCTTTTACATTAGTTTAAGTTTTATTTAAAAATAGATTTCAATTAAAATTTTTAGTTTAATTAGATTTAAATTTTAAATAGCTTTTATTTTAAATAGTTTTAAATTAGTTTAAACATACAAAATATACTTTTCACCAAAAACAAAGTAAGTCCACGTTAATTGAAAATCAATTCGATTGAGTCGAGGAACGAAAATACATACAAAATCTCTATATTAAAATGGCGCCGCTGCCGCTTCGCTCGTACGATTGACGATTTTTCGTGAAGACGTTTGGATTTTGGGATCCGTTCGCTTTGAACGTTAATTTTCGTGCAACAAAAAATCAAAAATACAAAAAAATAAAAAACTTAAAAATACAAAAAAAAAATTAAAAAATCACAAAAGCAAATCCTTTCCTAAGATTTGCACCAAAAAAATTAAAAAATCGTAGTACTTTTTCCTAAAAGTATTACACCAAAAATATTACGTATTAGTGTTATGTTTCTTAATTTAATTTCTTTCGATTTTTCTTGTGAATATATATTTTTCCAAAAAAAATACAAAAAGATTTTTCATTTATTATAGTATATTACGTAGCACAATAAATTTACCTACTTTTCAAATAAGCCTTAGTTGGGATTTCATCACCTAACTATTGTAGTCGCATCCTAAACGAATTAAAAAGGCAAAACAGATAAATACTAGTAAGACGTTTGAACTCGACATATACAAACTATAAGGTGGGTATAAGGCGACGCGCTATAAAAGGCCGTCTAAGGAAAAAGGTTTTTAAGTGCTTTTTGCCACCTCGTTTCCCCGCTTGCTTGTGCGTATATTGAGAGGGACGACCGATTATTGGTTTGCCAACTCAAGTAGTACTTAAGTATATATTTTTGTAGCTTTTTCATATTGCACCTCGAGAGGGAAAATCCTTTTCCTCTCAAAGTCGACCGAGGTCACCTACCTCATTCCTAAGTTTTAATTGTATGCGCACTCGCGCGCGTACATACATACCGAGTGGTGTACCAAATTCTTCCAATTCTTCCAAAAAGAAGAAGAAGAAGAAAAACAAAAAGACCGTCATTCAAGCCGATCCCGAGAATCGTGCTTTCGACAATACAATGGAAACGGATAACCGACCTATGCTCGAGATTTTGCAATCTCACGTTGAAGGAAACGATGACGCTATCGTTGTCCCCGCAATTGGAGCAAATAATTTTGAACTCAAATCGGATTTAATTAAAATGGTTTCCGCTATCCCATTTTTGGGTCGTTCCCAAGATGACCCCCATGATCATATCAAGATATTTATCCAATTGTCCAATACCGTCAAATACAATGGGGTGCCACAAGAGGCTATTCGTTTACAACTCTTTCCTTTTTCCCTCGAGGGACAAGCCCGGATTTGGCTTGATAAGGAACCACCCCAATGTATTACAACATGGATCGACTTAGAGACCAAGTTCATTAATTACTTTTTCCCACCATCACGGACAACGGCTTTAAGGAATGAAATCATTACTTTTGAGCAAAAATATGGGGAAACTTTTAGTGAGTCTTGGGATCGATTTAAAGAGCTTTTAAGAAAATGTTTACAACACGGTTTCACTAAAGTGCATCAAATAAATACGTTTTGCAATGGTTTAACTCTAAATGACCAAGACTCACTTAATAGTGCCGCGGGGGGCAATATTCTAGTGAAAACCATGAACGAGGCTTGGGCCATTATTGAGAACAAGGCAAAAGTGAAAACTAAGAGTGTTCGGACTACAATAGCTAGTGCTAGTGATAATGAGGTGACAAATCAAACTAAGGAGCTTACTTCAATTGTGAAACACCTTGCTCTAAAAACCGACGCCCTCACTACATGAGAATGCCGTGAAAGAAAATTGTGAAACATGTGAGACTTGTGGTGGACCACATTCATATTTCAATTGTGACAAGGTTTACAATCAACAACAACAAATTTGTGCTTTTAATGCTAATGAAAGGGTTCCATTTAAACCAAATGTTGATGTTAACCATTTGTCTTACAAAAGTACTAATTATTTGGCTCCCCCGGGTTTTGTAGCACCGCAAAGACCGCCCCCACCCGCCTAAAATACCCAATACCAAAATAGGAACCAAGGTCCTCAAATGGGTAATTTTCAAGGGAATGCAAATCAAGGGAATTTTAATGGTCAAAATCAAGGTTTTCAAAATAATAACCAAGGTTTTTATAACAACAACGATTTTCAACCTCAATATCAAAACCAAGGTTTTCCTAATCAAGGGTTTAATCAAATGAACATGCAAAATCCTCAAATGGACTTGGTTCTACAAAAATTGACCGAACATGAGAAAATCATGAAAGCTATACAAGAATCTTCTAGACGAATACAAGAGTCCAACGATAAGAGATTGAGATTTTTGACGATGATTCAAACCCTTAGACCCCAAGGAGCCTTACCATCCAATACCGAGATAAACCCTCGTGCTAATGTGAGTGCTATCAATACTCGAAGTGGAGCCACTTTAGTGGGACCTTCCATCTCTTCTCCCATAAAGGAGAGACAAGGTCCGAAGGTCATAATGAGTAATCCTACTCCCCCTCCGGTGATTCCTCCCACTACCACTCCTAGTACTAGTCCTCCATTGCCGAAAGAGCCTATACCTACGGTTGTTCAAGAAGCGAGTCCTTCTCCTTCTCAACCTTCAAAGTCTAAGCCTAATATCCCTTATCCATCTAGGATAGACAAGGCTAAAGTGCTCACCAAAGATGACGTTCATGTCTCTAATTTTTTGAAAATGATTTCCAATGTGAATGTTAACATAAGCCTTATTGAAGCACTTGCTCAAATGCCAAAATTTGTCAAAATGTTTAAAGATTTGCTTAATAAGAAAGAAAAAATGGTTGAGCTCGTGAACACCCGTTTAAATGAGAATTGTTCCGCGATTCTTCTCAAAGAGCTTCCCGAAAAGCTAGGAGATCCCGGACGATTCGTGTTACCTTGCTCGTTTCCTCAAATCGATGATTGTATGGCTTTAGCGGATCTCGGTTCTAGCATCAATCTTATGCCACTTTCGGTTTGGAAACAACTATCATTACCCGACCTTTTACCGACTCGTATGACTTTAGAGTTAGCTAATCGAACTCTCGCATACCCCGTTGGTATTGCCGAAGATGTTTTTGTTCGAGTTGGTACATTCACTTTTCCCGTGGACTTTGTCGTCGTCGACTATGAGATGGATCCTCGTATTCTGTTAATACTTGGTAGACCATTCTTACGATCCGGAAGAGCCTTAGTTGACGTGGCCGAAGGGGAGTTAATTCTTAGGGTTCCACTTGAACAACATGTTTTTAAAATGGGAAAAATCACAAACAAATCAAATGGAAAAGAGTCGGTCAATATGATTGATGTTCTTAATTATGATAATGAAGAGATTTTTGTTAATCCTTTTGGAATTGAAAAGTCTACTCAAAATGATTTTGTGATAAATTCATCCTTTCCCTTAGAGCCTCAAAATTTTGAAACTTCTATTTATGATACCTATAGTGATGACACTTCTTCAAGTGATCACACTATCTTCGGTTTAGACGACTCGTCTTTTGACCCACCCACTTTTGACCCACCCATTTATGATACCCCAATCTTTGATACATACAATGATGACACTTCTTTAAGTGATCTCATTAACTTTGATGACCCACCCCATGAGCTTAATACACCTCATATCCCTATGAGTGATTCTTCCATGGAAACTCCTTTTGACTTTTATACTCCAATTTTAGAAGTCATGACTTTCGAGGAGGATCCTCCACTCTTAGAGATCATACCTAATTTAGAGGTTATTCCATTTGAGGAGGATTTAGATATCTTTCTAAATACCTATTTTCCTAATGAGGATGAGTTTTTCTATGACTCCGATGATACTTATGTTTTCACATCAAGTTTGGAGGAGGATGACTTTCCCACTTTGGATTTTGATGATATTTTGAGCTTAAATGTCAATACCTCTTGCTATTTTCCCGTTAAGGAATCGGTGTTTGATCCCGGAATAGAAACTTTTGTGCTTTCATTGCCATATTACCATAGCACCCTTCCTTGTAAGAGACTTTTGCCTAAGGATACCCCACTTTTCTTTGACTTGCGTACCACCTCGGGGTTTATTTCCTTTTGTGATGGAAATTATGTGTTTGACCCGGGTAGATTCTCATGGGGTATGCCTTATATGACTTTACTTCACCCTTTATCATGGAGAGATTTTCCTCCCTTGGAAATCTCGGTTTTTCCCATGATTTTCCCATTTGAATGATGATATTCGGGAAATCGAGTCGAGCTAGAGACTCGTGATAAATAACTCAAGCATCGTATAACTAGGTTAGATTTTTACCTTTTTCACCTTTCACCCATTTTCACCAATAAGTGTCGGGGGGAGCCAAGTAGGTTGTTTGTGTTGTGATTGTGTAGGGACATGTGCTTAATGATCCACTTTTGGTACTTTTGACGCGTCCCGTGTTCCCGTGTACCCGGTTTCTTCGATAAGTTTTTGCTATTGTGATTCAATCTTGTATATAAATAAGACGAATAAATGTAATCATTTTAGTTGTCCCTTCCTTAGCTTGATTTTAAACAACGTACTCAATGTCCTAAGTGTAGGGGAGTTTATTCTCCCACATGCTTAAACGTTGAGGACAATGTTTATATTAAGTGTAGGGGGGATATCTATCAAAATTTTAGTGGGCTTTTTCCATGAATTTGACCTCATTTAACCGGAAAATTTAAAAAATTTTCAACGTTTTTCAAATTTTTGATCTATTTTGGCCTAGTAGTATTTTCAATTATTTTCTTTTGTCGTTGCATCGTATTTATATTTCAAGAATAAAGTCAAAAATAATAAATAAAATGGTTTTAACAAGTTTAGATATCTTTGATATATTAGGCCCGTCGTGAATATTTTGACTCAACCCGAGTTTACTTATCCAAGTTTACTCTAGCTAGTATCCTTAACCATATGGACCTTAATTGGTTTATTAGGCTAAGCATCCACGAGTCTCATTCCTTGAGATTTTAAATTGTGGAGAACGAGAGATGATACAGTGGATAATAAGTTTAAGGGTTAATTTTTGCTTATATAGTTTTTGTGGCTCTTTCTTCCCACTTGCATATTAAATTGCTTAATAAATGAGGATTTTTGCGGTGTCGATTCGATATCTTAACTCTTAGCCAAATCTTTATTCTCCTTGTAATTAAAGCATGAAAACATTGAGGGTGCCATCGTTGTGGACTTCCGACTAAGGTGGCTCATAACCACTAAGTAGGAGGTATTGAGACCATGGGACCTCGGAATTTGGCCTACTATATATATCATAAATAAGAAAGAATAAGATTAAAACATGACCTCAAGGAGCCTTAGGGTGTGGGGCATGTAGCATGAACCTTGTCATTAGAGCCTTAGGGTGTATGGCATGGTAAGTGTTGTATACAAATTGATTCAGAAATCAATTCCCTCATTTATCGTTCAAGGAGCCTTAGGGTGTGGACAATAAACGGGGAGCATTTTTACATCTTAAAGAGCCTTAGGGTATATGATGTGAACTTGCTAAGCTCCACATAAAGTCTACATGACTTTGGAGGAATAATTAATAAGTAGTACTATTTGGCCAAATTTTGGGTCCGGGAATTTATTCCCTAAATCATGTTAAATCATCCTTGATGTGGGCTTACTTTAGTGACAACGTTTTTGAGGACAAGGTTAGGTTTTGAGTATCGGGTTTGCACCGTTTGGGCCTTCATTTTTGGAATAATAACTATCAAATAAGTCAAATGAACCTACGGGTGAATGACAATCAATAAAATCTAGAGATACAAAGTAGGAATTGGAGAAAGAGTACTACACAATTGTCTTATATAAGTGGTTTTAACTTGAGGACTTATGGTAAACAATGATCTCGTTTTTAAGATTGGTGTGGGGAACGTGAAACTTGAGGGTGATTTATATTCATGATACCAAAGCCCTAATTCAAGTCTTAGATTTCTTTATGAGTTTCTTCCATCGAATAATTTCCAAGCTAATAAAATTGTATTAACTTTTGTTTCCTTTTAAGTAGTAGTAGTAGTAATAGTAATAAAGGCCGAGATGGATTAATTATGAGAAAAATGTAACTTATGCTTTAAAATAATGCATTGCATGGGGTCATTGCAATGGTCAAGTGTAGGGGATTTAATAAGTGTGTAAACACTTATCCTTTTGCCACTAAAATCAAGGAAAAACAAGACTTAATCATGTGTTTAATGTCGTAAAAGTCGGAATTACGCGTGGTTTTGTGTTTTTGTGTTAAAATAGGTAAAAATGATCAAAAGAAGAGAAAACACTGGATTTCACGGTCAAATGTTGAAGAAAAGACCAAAAAGAGACGAAGACAAAGTCAAAAGACCAAAAGTCTGCCCAAGTTCACGAAAACCGGCTAAACCGACACAATTTTGAAGAAACGATCAAGAAAGCCAAAATCGAGCTCGATTCTATCGGATTAAAGATATTCGAGTCAAGTGGGCCCCACATTTGGGTATTGGGCTCAAAAGCCCATTAAGGCCCAATACCTTTAAAGTTGTGAGACGAATTTGAAGTAATTAGGCAATTGGGCCACGAAGCCCATTACATGGAACGGATGAAGTTGTTGGGCCACAAGCCCAATCACAATACAAAGGAAACGAATGAAATAACTTTTCATTTGGTGTTTGCTTGGTCAACATCTATTCCCTTTGGTCAAACAAAATGGGACGAATATAAAGTTACAGCCCAAAGTCATGTCACACGTTTCAACACTTCACAACCGGTCAACACAATTTATCCCACCTATTATCTACCCACTTTCTACCTCATACGTGTTTTTACCAAACCAATTCACCCCACTCACATATAATAAATAAACGTAACCTCACACCCCCTTATTTCTTTACCCACTCACACGATTTTCATTTACCCCCACCCCCATATTTCAGTTTCGATAATAACAAAGTGAAAAAAAACACCCACTCCTTATTTTCTCTCTCAAAAACAACCCAACCACCATTTTACCCTCCCTACAACAAACCCTAATCAGTAAAATTCACAAAAGAATTTGGGTGTTTTACCCTCATGGATTAATTCACACAAATCCAAATAAATCCCCCAATGAAATCGGAAGCAACACTCATCAGTGGTCCTCATCTCTCATCCGACGTGGCCTCATCCTTGTTTTTTATTGGTTAATACACATCACAACTCCAAATCCTCCAATCACAATATTCCACGCTGGCAATCCGAGCCACAAGAATTGCTATCACCGTTTGATTACAAGAGAAAGAGAGAGAAGAAAAAGAAACGGCTAGGATTGAAGAACTTGGGCACCAAGGTTTGAGGGTTTTCCCTATAAAACCCCCCTTTTCACATGTAATGGGAGCACTTTTCTTTATATTTAATTTTTAGTAATTTAGTTTTAGGTTTAATTTTGTAATTTTTAATTTTCAAGTAATGTAATCTTTTTAATATTAATGAAAAGTTCTTTTAATTCATTACGTTGCATTTAATTTCTTACAAGTTTTATGTAAATCTTTTAATCTGCTTGTTTTCTATATCTGTTCGATTATAATCTGTTTTTTTTTCTCTTTATTTTTGGTTACTGTTCGCTATTAAAAAAAAGTAAAAATAAATAAATAAATAAAATAAAAAGAAAGTGAAAAGGTTATCTTCCCCACTGGGAGATATCAAGAGTTACTGTTCGAGTATTTGGATCGAGGCTTGTATTTGGTTCGAAGTTCATTTTGTTCGGTTACTGTTGATTACTTTTGTTCGAAGCTGTTGATGTAAAAGGTGGTGTTTGTTTCGGTTCAAAAGGAGGCACAGCGCCATCCTTCGGCTCAACGGATATCGGCAATAGGTTCTTAATCTTCTTTTTAATTTTTATCAGTTATATTTAATTTTGATTATCTGCTTGTTTATTTAGAATCTGCTCATGTTGTTTTATTTATCTATTTGTTATTTTTAGACTGTTTGGATCTGCTTAGATGTTTTAGATACTGATTTGGTTTAAGATTTAATATCTTCTTATTTTGTTTTTGAATATTGTTTAAGTTTTAGTAGTTATTAAATCTGTTTTGGATTCGGTTTGTGTTTAGAGTTGGTACTGCTTAGTCTGTTTAGAGTATTGGATCTAGTTGTTTTTAAAATTGCTTTTGGTATACTTTAATTTCTTACCTTATTTGGTTAGTTGTCTTATCTGTTTTTATAGCTTAATTGATTTGCTTATTTTAGCTTTTAGTTGCTAGCTGTGTTTAGTCTGTTTGGATCGTATTTTTGTTTAGAACTGCTTTTGAATTTTGTTTGGATTTGCTTGTTTAGACTTGCTTATTTAGGTGTAGTTTTTTATTATTTTTAGCTTATTACTTATCTGTTTTTTTATTTGTGCTTATCTGAGTTTTAGTTTTTAATTTGCTTATTTTATTCATCTTTGCTCTATGTTTGGAATTGATAGTTTATTACTGCTTATTAGCTTTTATTTTCTATTTCATTTTAGCTGTGTTGCTTGATTGGTTTTATACTTTGTCTGTTACACACTCAGACACAATTGGTTTGAGTTGAATAAAGTTCCAAAAACTCCAAGTAAACAAAATAAATAGCTAAAAATCTGGTCTCCTGGGATTCGATCCCTCGACCTCTCGTACACTAGCCCAACGCACCAACCAATTTAGCTAGTACCACTTTTGTGTTTACTTTCTCATAGTTTAATTAATATAGTAAGTCTATTATCTGCCAGTTTTTAATTAACTAGTTAAATTACATGTTTTTAGTTTAATTAAAATTTATTTAGAAAAGTTTTATTTAAAGTTTTCTTTATTCAGTTTTATAAAAAAAAATAAAAAGATAAAAAAATATTTTATTTACTTTTATAATTTTAAATTTGTTTTCATTTTATTTTGTTTATTTAAAAAAATCTTTTTATTTAAAAGTCGTAAGTTTAAAATTAATTTGTTTACATATTAGATTTAAAGTTTTGTTTTTAAATAGCCTTTTTACATTAGTTTAAGTTTTATTTAAAAATAGATTTCAATTAAAATTTTTAGTTTAATTAGATTTAAATTTTAAATAGCTTTTATTTTAAATAGTTTTAAATTAGTTTAAACACACAAAATATACTTTTCACCAAAAACAAAGTAAGTCCACGTTAACTGAAAATCAATTCGAGTGAGTCAAGGAACGAAAATACATAAAAAATCTCTATATTACTCATTATTGTCGTGAGTTTTGGGGCCTACTCATTATAGCCGTGAGTTTCAGAGTCACATGGTTAGTACAAGACATGGAACACGAGGTTGGGTTATTCTACTTCAGCATCATGATTTTTATAATTCTTTTTTCTTCATGATCATTCTACTTAGCCTACTGAATTAGAAGATTCATAAATGACTAGCACAATTTAAGGGGAAGCTAAAGTGTTAGTCATTCACATATGACATTGAAGTGAAGGTTTTCGCTACTGCTTATTGGTATTAAGACAACTAATGTGAGTATCTATTACTTAAAATCACTTTTTTAGGACTCCAAGCCTATGTGCTTCATGGAAGGTATTTTGAAAGGTGGAATACTTGGGTTAGAAGTATGGTATTGGTTGGTAGTAGTTGAAAATCAAGGTTGTTCATATAGAAGACCCCTATTTGATCATGTCAAAAAGGGAAAGTTGTCTACATAGAATGTTTAGCCTGTTGATCTTTTGTGTTGTATGCTTAAGGGGAAGTGTTTTGACATCATCAACTAGGGGAAGATTGTTGGGTCAAAAGTTGATGAGTCAAATCATCATGGAAACTAGAAGGACCAAATATGGCATTAGGAAAGAGTTCAAGCTTGTGGAGGAAATTCCAAGAAGATCCCCCTGCTATGTTACTTTCCTCTGTTGTGATATTTCCCCTGCCATAACTAAAAAGCTGTAGATTTGGTCAAGTAGTGATAAGTATGAATATTTATGTTTTGATTTATTCATTAATATATTATTTAGTTTCCATGTATCATGGTTTCTTTATGTTATAAAAGGAACCATACGTAGGTTTTGTTTATCACTTTCACATTCACAATGTAACCTACTGTAAACATTGATCTCTAGGTGTGAGATTCAATGTACACACACCTAGAGTAGTTTGTGTTAATCAAATAATACAAACTCTTTGGGAATCTTTCATCTTGTTAAACATCTTATTCATGATCATTGTTCTTATTCCGCTATGTTATCATATGAATGATGATCAACCAAGATAAAACGGTTTTTACTGTTTGAGTCTAAAGATCTTGGATTCAACAGCCTGTGTGGTTGTAGCTTCGACAAAACCCGATCTCCTATCTCAAAAGACCTATCACTCCTATGTTTATCAGCTAAAGTTTTCATTTTATGCTGAGCTCTATCAAGATGGAACTTCAACAAGGAAATAACAGCTTCCCTTGCTGTCAAAGATATGTTCATAGCTTCCACTGGAGAATCCCCAGCCATATAGGAAATGTGAGTAGGAGGTTTCTGACCATAAACCACTTCAAATGGATTTGTGTTAATAGCCTGTGAAAACTAGTATTATACCAAAATCCAGCTAGAGCAAGCCAATTATTCCAATCTTTTGGCTTCTCACTAGTCATACACCTAAGATAACACTCCAAACACCTATTCAAAACCTTTGTTTGTCAATCAGCTTGGGGGTGGTAAGCAGTTGACAACTATAATGCAACCCCTAATCTATGAAACAATTCCTTCCAAAAAGTCCTAAGGAAAATTTTATCTTTATCACTAGTAATTGTCTGTGGTAACCTATGCAGTTTATAAATGGTGTCTAAGAACACTTGATCCACTTGCACAACCTTGAATAGATGAGCTAGAGGAATAAAGTGACCATATTTACTTAATCTGTCAACAATAACCAAAATAACTGTTTTACCATGTGAGGAAATCCTTCTATAAAATCTATGGAGATATTAGTCCAAATCTTAGTAGGGATGGGAATAGGTTGTAATAGACCATGATAATGTGCTACATCAGGTTTGTGACATTGACATATTGTGCAAAGCCTCACATGCTCTTTCACATATTTCATAAGACCTTTCCAATAGAACACAGTTTTAATCCTTTGATAGGCTGCATCCACTCCTGAATGACCTCCCAAAGTTTGGTAAAATTTCAGTATTTATGATTTTAAAGCTACATCACCCCCAAACTAGTTTGCCATTCCTTTTGAGTTGATTTTGGTGCCAAGTGAATTTTGATCCTGATGCTGGTGCACCTTGAACCTTGGATATGATTTGTTGTATGTTAATATCATATTCCCAACTAGCTTGTATTCTTGTAAAGCCCGCATTTAAAATACCATGAATTGTAACTATGAACAATCTAAACATGAAAATACAAATAAAATAAAACTTTCCATTTATAATATATGACGCGTGTCACGACATTTAAACGACAAGTATTATGTATATTATAAATGTACTATGAAAAATCATGTAGAATACTAATTCACGAAATTTAAATCACGAGCTAACACGAATAATAAACACGAATACACACGAATATTATTATGTATGTAATTAAACACGATAAGTAATTAGGTATATAATATGTACGTATAACATGTATAATGATAATGATAAAAATCCACGACGTTTAAAACATGAATATACGTAATAGTAATCAAGTCGCGTAAATAAAAAAAAAGTATAAGGGCTGTTTTGGATTGGATGGTTAGACAAAGGCCAAGGAAGGGCCCAAGGCCCATTTGAAGCCCTTAGTAGTGTATAATTAAAATACGGGGGGTATATTTTATTTTTAGACAAGTAACCTAAAGCCCTAAAACAAAATAACTACGATCGTTCCCTTTTGCCTCTTGTTTCCATCGACCCCACAACCCAAGAACCAAGAAAAACTTCGTGGGTTTTAATCAAGAATCAAGATTTGTGTTCGCATGTTATTTTTTTCTAAACTCTAAACATGTAAGTAATTCAAAATCCTTTTTAATTATTTGTTTGGTACGTTTTAATTAATCAAAAACCCGTAAAAAGGATTTGATAACAGGTTAACAAACGTAGGTTATAAAAGATTTAAGGTTGGTGTTTGTTGTTTTCAGCCTACACACAAACCGAGACCATTCTATGGTCTCGGTGGTGGTTTAATGCCACGAGCAGGGTGGTTTTCGATCAAACAGTGGCGACCCCAAACCCTCAAAACAGGGGGGTTCGGTTTGAGTCAATGGGAACCGAGAGCCTTGGGTCTTGGTGGTTAAGTACTATGAAACGGTGGGTAATTATAACCAAACAACACGAGTAGTATGAAACCAGTGGGTAAAATTAACCAAACAGCAGGGAACAAGGGTTTGGTCTGGGAGTGTATCGGACAACACTACAGTGGAAGTTGTTGGACAAAACTAATAGTTTTATATCTGACAGAACTAGATTTTTGATATCGGACAAAACTGATAATACATGTATATTGGACAAAAGGGGATGTTTGGCTAAGTATATAAAAACATGTATTTTATTTTATTTAGCTAGTTTAATCTAAACATATTAATTAAATTAATTATATGCATGACTTAGAGTATAGTTTTATTTAATTAAAACCATGGATTATGTATGTTCATTTTATTTAAATCAAACTTATGATTGAAATAATTATTAATTTAATTATTCATGGCAATAAATTAATTAAAACTTAGCTTAATTAATTTATATCATTTTAAGGTAAAGTTTGATTATTAAATCATGAATTATTATTAATTAATAAATACTTATGATATCATGTAATATTATTATTAATTAATAATTATAAATTTAGACTACGTATTTAGTCATTATTAAACTTTATGAAATAATTATACAAGACGTATTATAAGCTTATTAAAACTATATATTATATTATTTAATTAATTATCGAAACCTATTAATTATGGTAACACGCTATTTATAGAAACATGCTAATTATAGAAACTTTCTATTTTTGGGAAGTTCCTATATATAGAAACCTGCTATTTTTAGAAAGTTACGCATTATGATACAACAAGTACTTTAACACATAGAAACATGAATTACACTAATCAGAACACGTAAAACAATAAGAAAACACAGGATTGAACATGAATCAGTAAAACAAGTCCAGAACACGTAAAACAAGTCCAGAACACGTAAAACAAGACAGGAACAAGTAAATATGTAACAACACGTCAAGTAAACTAATAATCAGTTAAGTATAAGATAATCAGACAACTCATACAAGTCCCTCTTTATCATGTAGCACTTATGGAGTCGGAGTAGAATTCTTCGCGTCTTCTTCGTTCACATTACTGGACACAAGGTACAGATATTCCGTCCTTCAGTAAGGACATCTTTCTTCCTATATTAGGATTTCCCATTTGCAGCCATCTGTTTTTCCCCAGTAGTTAAAGTGTCTTAAACACATTAGTATATGTATGATTATTTTAGATTGCCTGAGCTATATACATGCATGCTAGTTTCACCTAGTTTTGGGGGCTCCATAACCATAGCACTGGACGCACCAGTGTTATGACTCTTCTGCGGTGAGAGTGATTGCTCGAAGCGTCCCTTTACGGTTTTGGCCAGTATTATTATTATCACGTGGGGCGAATGGGTGCATCCTAAGACAAGTAGTATGATTTTATGGTAACTGTGGTGTGTGCCTTGAATCCGTTACAGGAGTTGATCCCTCCACTCATTTTATATATTAATTAGAGGCAGCCCCTCTAATTGCATGATGAGGTCACCCCTCCAAGTATTCATGCACGTGTATATAACATGACCTATATGGGCTCTCGGCATATTTAATATTCAGATTTCAAGATTAGCTAAACATAAGTCTTTTCATAAATATAAACTAGTATTATGAACTTAAACCATGTTTTCCAGGACTTACATTATTCCACTGAACTATCTTTTCATATTTCTAGTTCACTTTACTTATGTTTATGCTATTCATTTCATTGTTATATATCCGCTCACTGAGCGTATTGCTCAGCCGTATATTTTCCTTTCCATGTCCCAAAACGACAGGTACCCATGAGCAGATTTGAGCATTTGGAGGACGTGCATAGGATAGAAGTTGCCTTAGACTTCTTCTCCTTTTACCTTCTTATACTTATGCTTATTTGGACACCTGTTTTGTCCTTCTCAATTCATTTAATTTATTTATGTTTTGGGCTTATGTTTGGGAACCGATGTTTGATTCCGATTTTCCTTTTTGGTCTTGTATGTTTGTACATATTACCTTGCATGCTTTGATGACACACCATAATCATCTTGTGATATTCCATTATCAAAATAGGGTGTTATAATTATGGTATCAGAGCCCAAGGTTTTGACCCGTTGGCTCTAAAACTCGACCTATGACTAGTGGGTAGTCATCAGGGCTTCCTAAGCCGACGCTTGTTATTCCACGTATTGATATTTTCAGCACCTTGATGTTTTAATCATGATGTTTTCCTCGGATTTGTTTTTACTAATATGGATTGAACAATCGTCATGCATACTTAGTTACATGTCATTGTTTTATGCATGATGTTCCTTGAGAACTTTGGCTAATATGGACTGAACTACCGTAGTTCATAATTGGTCATACGTTTTCTGTTAAGTTTTGATAGTTGGTTTTCACTTATTTATTTGCATGTATTATTGTTGCAGGTATATTGACTAAGTAATGGTTGGTACAGGACTGGCCATATTTAGTCGCATGTGCTTTTCATTCGAATTTTGTTTTGGTGAACCAACCCATTTGCTCATGTCAATTTTGTTTTGGTGAACCGACCCATAGGCGTTCATCCTTACTCATGTCAATTTTGTTTTGTGAACCGACCCATGGTCGTCCACACCAACATTTTTTAGATTTCATTTCATTACAGTTATATTTCTTCCATGTCCCCTTATTAATTGCTATGTTTCTTTATGTCAAGTATGTTTTCATACTATCATGGTTAACTTTGTTTTCATGCTGATTATGTTTTATGCTCCTTCATGTTAATTTTGTTCCATGTTTCTTCATGTTGATTTTGTTTTCATGCTGATTATGTCTTACGTCTCTTATGTTGATTATGCTTTCATCATGTTGATTATGCTTTCATGCAAGACATTGATTGATTTCATTTAATCCTGCTTTCATGACAGTCATGGTTGGTTTTCATTAATCATGTTTTCCTGCAAATCATCGTTGAATTTCGTTTAACCACACTTTTAACATTTCTCTCTATGCAACCAGAATGATGTCTATGCTGGAATGGCTAGGCTATCATGATGCTCATTCCAGTTCGGTTTTCTAACCGTTTAACCAATTATTTTCCTTAAAAATCATGTCAGATGATCGACCCCATACCGATCATTTCATGTGTACTCCATGTACTGTATTCCATGTGTACTCCATGTACCGTATCCCATGTTTATTATACGTACCGTAATCATTATGTATGTCACCTACAATACTCCATGAGTATTCGCTAGTCTATACTACATCATCTCAGGCATACTCCACTTGTTGATATTCTACAAGATGCTGATGCCGCTCATAGCTTGGATATGTTACTAATTGTTGATGCTGCTGATTATTTGGAGAAGCTACGAGATGCTGATGTTGTTTACAACCTGAAGATCTACGAGATAAAGACGAACACGATAGATCGGAACGACCCGACAGAAAATATACTTCATCCACCAAACACTGTTATTTCATTCTTAGGTCGTTATTCTCTCAGTTATATGCCACTTTCCATCCTATAGTCTTTCAATTATATGAGTGGGAACCGGTACTAGCCGGCCACTCAGCTGAATAGTTACATGAATCACAGTCATAATAATGACCGTCATGGAACTGACAGACAAGGAGGTCATGACAAACCCTGCAGCAACAAATACTTTGCAATAACAACAGAACTCCGTTAATGGAGGTAACCAGAAATACAAAGGTCAACAGTTCAGCAGATCCGGCAACTTTGGCATTTTAAGCACCATTTTTCATTATAATTTATTTTCATATGTCAAGACACATCCTCTCCTGAATATATACTGAAGACACATGTCAAGACACCGTCAAGACACATGTTAAGACACATGTCAAGACACCAGTCAAGACACATGTCACATGTATAGTTCTCAGGACATGAGTCAAGACACACGACTCATGCATAATTTCTGAACTCAGCCTCAGTGATTCAAGGTAACTTTCCAAGGGTATACTTATTCTGTTGTGCCATTCACAAATCAAGCCACTAGAATTTCAGTACCATATCTGACTTATTGTTCATAGTTGGTCACGCAGTGTTCGTTTCGTGGGAGACGAACAAAACACATTCAGTGGAATCTGCCACGTTTACTTCGTGTGCTGACATGACACTTTCATTACTTGATTCATGATTCGGATATTCATGTCCATCTAAGACGCCGTTGTATCATCATGTACATAGAGGATTTCATTTCAATTTGACGACGAGATCTTTCATTTCTACAATGGATCGTTATTCGAATCAGATTATATTCAGCGATGTTCAGATTCCTGAATACATTCATCAGGGTTTTCCACCAGTAAAATCGGTGAAAATTTTCTTCTGCCTTACAAGCATGTGTTATTGGCTTCGATGGTTTCCTAGCTATCAATCATGACACGACTTCTGAAGTTCCTTTTATTCATCATCAGTCGATTTCTTCAGAATTTTCCTAGATATATTACCAGAAAGAACTACCAGTCATACCACCATCCATAACTGTATTTTCTCTTCCAAGTATTATTGGTCTATCCAACCAACTACCAGACTCTAAACACTTTCCAAGATCGATTTACGATCAGGCTATCAACAGTTGTTAGTGAAAGAGCAGGACACTTCCATGACTGTTCTTCGCACACGTTATGGTCATTATGAATTCATGTTGTGCCTTTTAGTCACGAATGACAACAATAATAGTAAATTCGAGAAATCAAATTTTCATGAATTCTGAACAAGTTCGTGATTATGTTCATTTCTAACATTTTGATTTTCTCTAAGCCTAGAAAAGAGCACGAAGACCATCTTCACCCTATGTTACAAGACGTACAACAGGAGAAATTCACACTGAAATTTTTCCTGTACGCATTTTGTGAATTATAGTGACACGCTGAATCGTAGTGTTTTCACGGTAAATTTTTACCATTACTAAGCCTACGTGTAAAGGAGAAAATTATACACTAACTTATGTGTTCCAAAGAATCCTACGCTAATAGAGGTCTAAGTTTACCCAAACTCATAACTTTTTTTAATTGCTATGTATCCAGATCCTACCAAGATGTATCATGATCTTAACCATATTTTGGTGGGGAGGCATGAAACAATTGCAGTTACTTTCATATCAAAATGCCTGACTATCAGCAGGTTAAGATAGAACGCCAACACATTTGCAGTCAATCCAACTTTTAGAATTTCTGAATCGTCGTTAGACCATTTAACCTAGCCTACACATTTTCTTTCATCCGAAAGGAGTACGCAGTAGCAGATTATCAGATATCTTTCAGCTGATGATCGTACGATTATAGGGCACTCTTTCAGCTATCAGATCAGATTAAGGTTCACGTTCGCGTTCATTATTTACGTTCACTTTCGTTAACTATTTCAGCTCGCAAGTTACGTCTCACATTAGCGTTCATGACATTGTTCACGTCTATATTTTTTTCATTTTATTATTGGCTTTCACTTCCACGTTCATGACATCGTTCACGTTCATGATCATATCCTATCTTACGAGTTACGTTTTACTTTGGTTCTGGAAAGATTGTAGAGAGCTTGGGAGACCAGACTCAAGTTTAGTATAACTTTCCATCCTCAGACAGACGTTCTACGTCACATTTCACTTCTTATATCTTATCAGTTTGCGTTACCTCCTCAGTTATCTCATGTTCATGATATGTTCCCCATATCATGTTCACCCTACGTTCTTATGTCACGTTCACGATATGTTGCACATATTTTGACTCACCATAAGTTCTTGTATTACATTTACCATATCTCCACGTATCACGTTCTAAATTGTTTACGTATCACGTTCACAATTGTTCACGTACTACGTTTTTGTATGTCTCGCGCATCGTTTCTCAGATGCTACTAATGTCAGTTATTCCAGATTCTTTCATAACGTTTCGTTATCTTTGCACGTTATTCCTTATCCACTCAATCAGTTTCATGAGGATACATCCTACGATGATTAACCAGAAACTTTTCTATATCGTCAAGACAGATTCATGAAGACCAAGATTATTATTTTCGTCGGGATCTTTTAGAGGACCGTTCCGAGCGGGAAGCCACTTGGAAACGGAGGAGTTCATCTGGATTTCTTATCCTCTTTTCCTTCCATAATCTAGATATGTTCTTTTTCAGTCACTTCATGTTCCATGTTCCCTCCAGTCACGTCATGTTCTATGTTCTCTACAGTCACATCACGTTCATGTCCCTTCTAGGGAATTGTATCTCTAATTCGAGGACGAATTATTCTTTTTAGAGGGAAGAGTTGTAAAGCCCGCATTTAAAATACCATGAACAATAACTATGAATAATAAACACATGAAAATACGAATAAAATAAAACTTTCCATTTATAATATACGTTGCATGTCACGACATTTAAATGGTAAGTATTATGTATATTATAAATGTACTATGAAAAACTACGTAGAATACCAATTCACGAAATTTAAATCATGAGCTAACACGAATAATAAACACGAATACACACGAATATTATTATGTATGTAATTAAACACGATAAGTAATTAAGTATATAATATGTACGTATAACATGTATAATGATCATGATAAAACTCCACGACGTTTAAAACACGAATATACGTAATAGTAATCAAGTCGCGAAAATAAAAACAAAGTATAAGGGCTGTTTTGGATTGGACGGTTAGACAATGGCCAAGGAAGGGCCCAAGGCCCATTTGAAGCCCTTAGCCGTGTATAATTAAAATATGGGCGGTATATTTTATTTTTAGACAAGTAACCTAAAACCCTAAAACAAAATAACAACGATCATTCCCTTTTGTCTCTTGCTGCCGTCGACCCCACAACTCAAGAACCAAGAAGAACTTCGTGGGTTTTGATCAAGAATCAAGATATGTGTTCGTATGTTATTTTTTTCTAAACCCTAAACATGTAGGAAATTCTAAATCCTTGTTAATTATTTGTTTGGTACGTTTTAATTAATCAAGAACCCGTAAAAAAGGATTTGATAAAATGTTAATAAACGTGTGTTATACAAGATTTAAGGTTGGTGTTTGTTGTTTTCAGCCTACACACAAACCGAGACCATTCTATGGTCTCGGTGGGGGTTTAATGCCACCAACAGGGTGGTTTTTGATCAAACAGTGGCGACCCCAAAACCCCCAAACAGGGGGATTCGGTTTGAGTCAGTGGGAACCGAGACCCTAGGGTCTCGGTGGTTAAGTACTATGAAACAGTAGGTAATTATAACCAAACAACATGAATAGTATGAAACCAGTGGGTAAAATTAACCAAACAGCAAGGAACAAGGGTTTGGTCTGGGAGTATATCGGACAACACTGTAGTGGCAGTTGTTGGACAGAACCAATAATTTTATATCGGACAGAACTAGATTTTTAATATCGGGCAGAACTGATAATACATGTATATTGGACAAAAGGGGATGTTTGGCTAAGTATATAAAAACATGCATTTTATTTTATTTAGCTAGTTTAATTTAAACATGTTAATTAAATTAATTATATGCATGACTTAAGGTATAGTTTTATTTAAATAAAACCATGGTTTATGTATGTTCACTTTATTTAAATCAAACTTATGATTGAAATAATTATTAATTTAACTATTCACGTGCAATAAATTAATTAAAACTTAGCTTAATTAATTTATATCATTTTAAGGTAAAGTTTAATTATTAAATCATGAAGTATTATTAATTAATAAATACTTATGATATCATGTAATATTATTATTAATTAATAATTATAAATTTAGACTAATTATTTAGTCATTATTAAACTTTATGAAATAATTATACAAGACATATTATAAGCTTATTAAAACTATATATTATATCATTTTAGTAATTATGGAAATCTATTAGTTATGGTAAAAAGCTATTTATAGAAACATGCTAATTATGGAAACTTGCTATTTTTGGGAAGTTACTATATATAGAAACCTGCTATTTTTAGAAAGTTACGCATTATGATACAACAAGTACTTTAACACATAGAAACATGAATTACACTAATCAGAACACGTAAAATATTAAGAAAACACAGGATTGAACATGAATCAATAAAACAAGTCCAGAACACGTAAAACAAGACATGAACAAGTAAA
This sequence comes from Glebionis coronaria, assembly GCA_025667525.1. Taxonomy (NCBI): domain Eukaryota; kingdom Viridiplantae; phylum Streptophyta; class Magnoliopsida; order Asterales; family Asteraceae; genus Glebionis; species Glebionis coronaria. The sequence continues at coordinate 535,350,978 of CM046881.1, read as the reverse complement.
TAAGTTACAACACGTCAATTAAACTAATCAGTTAAGTATAAGATAATCAGACAACTCATACACGTCCCTCTTTATTATGTAACACTTGTGGAGTTGGAGTAGGATTCTTCACGTCTTCTTCGTTCACGTTACTGGACACAAGGTACGGATATTTTGTCCTTCAATAAGGACATCTTTCTTCTTATATTAGGATTTTCTGTTTACAGCCATCTGTTTTTCCCCATTAGTTTAAGTGTCTTTACCACATCAGTATATGTATGATTATTTTAGATTGTCTGAGCTATATACATGCATGCCAGTTTCACCTAGTTATGGGGGCTCCATAACAATAACACTGGAGGCACCGGTGTTATAACTCTTCTTCGGTGAGAGTGATTACTCGCAGCGTCCCTTTATAGTTTTGGCCAGTATTATTATTATCACGTGGGGCGAATGGGTGCATCCTAGGAAAGTAGTATGATTTCATGTTAATTGTGGTGTGTGCCTTGCATCCGTTACAAGAGTTGATCGCTCAACTCATTTTATATATTAATTAGAGGCAGCCCCTCTAATTGCATGACGAGGTCACCCCTCCAAGTATTCATGCACGTGGATATAACATGATCTATATGGGATCTCGGCATATTTAATATACAGATTTTCAAGATAAACTAAACATAAGTCTTTTCAGAAATATAAACTAGTATTATGAACTTAAACTAGGTTTCCTAGGACTTACATTATTCTGTTACACTATCTTTTCATATTTCCAGTTCACTTTACTTATGTTTATGCTATTCATTTCATTGTCATATATCCGTTCACTAAGCGTATTGCTCCGCTGTATATTTTCCTTTCCATGTCCCAAAACGGCAGGTACCTATGGGCATACTTGAGAATTTGGAGGACGTGCATAGGATGGAAGCTGACTTAGACTTCTTCTCCTTTTGCCTTCTTATACTTATGCTTATTTGGACACCTGTTTTGTCCTTCTCAATTCATTTACTTTATTTATGTTTTGGGCTTATGTTTGGGAACCGATGTTTGATTCTGGTTTTCCCTTTTGGTCATGTATGTTTGTACATATTACCTTGCATGCTTTGATGACACGCCATAATTATCCTGTGATATTCCATTTATAAAAATAGGGTGTTACAATTCTTGTCAGTAGATCATCTGAAATTTGTGATATCACCATTGCTTAGAGACATGGCATAAGAAATCTTGACAAGGCATCTACTACCACATTATCACTGTTCTTTTATATACTATCTCATAGTCATAGCCAAGCAGCTTAGGAAGCCACTTTATCGGGAATGGAGTAGTTAACCTTTGCTCCATGAGGTATTTTAAACTGAAATGGCCAGTCTTGATTTTAAAATGCCTATCAAGTAAGTAGCCCTTCTATTTTTCCAATGCATAGACCACACCCCATAACTCTTTTTCATAAGTAGATAATCCTTTGTGTTTGGGAGCCAAACATCAACCCAAAAATGCAATTCGATGTCCTTTTTATTGCAGAACAGCACATATACCCTCATCCGATGCATTAGTTCCCACTATGAACTCCTCTTGGAAATTAGGTAAAGCTAATACAAGAGCAGATGTCATGGCTTGTTTCATTTTTTCAAAAGCTTCTTGTGTAGTTGCATACCATTCAAATCCATTCTTTCTTAGCATAGTGGTCAAAGATTTACTAATCACATCATAGTTTTTTATAAACCTCATATAATAACTAGTTAAGCCTAAAAACCCTCTCAACTGCTTAATGATGGTAGGAGTTGGCCACTCTTGCATAGCTTTGATCATATAAGAATCAGTGGAAACACCTTTGCTTGATAACACATGACCCAAATACTCCACTTGTGTTGTTCCAAACACACATTTACTCATTTTAGCACATAACTGGTGAGTCTGCATTGTTTTCAAAACCAGTTCTAAATGTTAACTATGTTCCTGGATGTTTCTACTATACACCATAATATCATCAAAAAAGACCAACTCAAATTTTCTCAAAAAAGGAGCAAACAATTCATCCATAAGGGCTTGAAATGAAGAAGGTGCATTGGTTAATCCAAAGCGAATCACTAGAAATTCATAGTGACCTTGGTGAGTTTTAAAAGCAATTATGTGTATGTCTTCATCACACATCCATATTTGATGATAACCAGATATTAAATCCATATTTGTGAACACACTTGCCCCATACACCTTATCTATGAGTTCTTCTATAGTTCGTATTGAGAACTTATCTTTGACAGTCTTTTTGTTCAAAGATGTATAATCAACACACATCCTCCATGTTCCATCTTTTTTCTAAACCATAACAATTGGAGAAAAGAATGGACTATGACTGTGTCTAATCACCCTACTCTCAAACAATTCCTTAACCATCTCTTCTATAGCATCTTTTTGGGTGGGAGGATGCCTAAAGGGTTTAATATTAATGGGTGCTTCATTTTGTAAAGGAATCTTATGGTTATGGTTCCTATGGGGTGGCAAAGATTTAGGGAAAACAAAAACACCTTCATACCCGTCAATCAGAATTGTTAACTGATGATGCACATGTGTACTTGAAGGTGTAGACATACATGTGTTTAGTAACTGCGCTTGTACACTATGAGTAGGATAGACACACAGGGTCATAGAGGAAAATATTGCTTCCAATTTATGACCCTTTTGTCGCTTCAATATTGACTGTGGAGTCCTCAAGGTATCAAAATCACACTCACTGTGTAGCTTTTCCACCTTCATGCTAGAATACACTTGTTTACCAAACACCCATTTATTTTGCCTTATTATACAACTGTCTTGTGTATCTAGTTGCAGGTTCTGATTATGGACTTCCAACCTCTTTTCTTCCAACCTACAAAACCTATATAACTCAGCTAATGACCTTGGATTATTTCTTCTAACCACTAACTCCAACTCTTTGTTTAATCATGCTGTAAAAAAACAGATAGCTTGATATGTAGGTAAATAAACTTTGCTCAACAGCTTATCATAACAGTCTATATACTACTGAATGTAAGATCATCTACAGAATTACTCCCAAATCTTTTGATTATTGATTCTTTATAGACTTACCAAGAAACATTTTCTCCCATTATGTGAACAAATTGTTGGGGCCACATTAATGGAAGATCATCTAAATGAAGGGATACCAAATCGACATTTCCTTCATCTACTACATGATCAAGCCTAAAGAAGTGCTCACATCTAAGTATCCAATCATGCACCTCACTACCCCCAAATATAGGAATTGATAATTGTGTAATTTGATGAGACTTATTCTTTCGATTATGCAGTATTCTCTATTTTCTGACTTTTACAAGATCTTCCCTTAAAAACAGTGATACTAACTCCCTAACAGAATCATTATTACTCACTTCTTGACCCATGATCAAGAACTCAAGCAATTAACAATTTCTTTAACAAAGAACATGAATAACCATTCAAGAATTCATAGACTGTCGCAAGAATACGTATTTGTGAAATGGAAATGGATTTTGGAAGGTTAAGAACGTATTTGTGAAATGGCGCGAAAAATGAATTTGAAAAGCTTGAACAGCTTTAATGGCGGATGAACATCATTTGAGCAAATCCGAGGAAAATTGCTTTGATACCACTTGATACAAGACAAAAAGACTTAGATCCAGGTCCTAATCAGTAGGATGGAGATCAACAACACATTATCCAGAAGTCCCCAAAATGATTAGAAAAGGGGAATTAGCGAACAATGGTTATTTGTTATTGAAAACAAATAGGGTTTGTTACAAAGTTTGTTACAGAGAGAATGAGGTATCAAAACATACATGAAAACTGAAATTGAATACAATTGGGATGTGTTTGGGTTATGGGTTGTAACTGACTTTGGCGTCAAAACTTATTTGACTTTCCGTTTTGACTTTTTCACTAAGACTGGTATCACATGCTTTTCTTAATTGGCTTATAAGGGTGAGCATCTTAAAACACTAGATAAGAAGAAAGTTTGGTATGTGGGAATGATAGTGAATATTGAAGGATATGCAAAGCCCGTTATGTAAGGTAGTCCAAGACTCTGATGCTCGTTTATTTTTTGGATTTCGTATCTCTCGATGTGATGTAGGTTTTGATAAGAGATTTACATAGTAAAGTGAAAAGAGTGACATATCAATCTATTATACTCAAATAAGGTTAATGCACTAAAAAGGCCCTAATGGTTGTTGAATTTTGTGTATTCGTCTATTATTATATATAGCCAATGAAACTTCATAAATTATATAGAGTATATATCTTCAAAATACAAGTGTTTTAGTGCATAATATAGGAAAAAAGCTAAAGATACATAACATATATTAAAAAAATTTGATCTCGCCAACTTACTATCTAAACAATCAAGCTCACTAATATATATTCAAAATTTTATCGAGCTCGCTAATACGATTTAACCGGTCATCTTTAAAAAATTTGACTAAATTACCCTTTCTTTCTTCCCCAATCGATTTTGTTTTTGATTTTGAAAATTCACTATCATGTTTTGTTGATACAAAAGTTGGATGGACTGAGCTTGACCCGAATTAGAATTAATTCGGGGTCTTGTGGACTCTAGCTCTTGCACCAAGTGAAACTTGTTTAAGGACCCTGTGCACTAAAGACAGACACTGTTAGGCTTACCGTGGGTTTGTAACCCACGATTAGACTCTAGCGTGAGAGTAATTAAACGGTTTGAGTATATTAGGGTTTAGGGTATTGTGTGTATCGTACCTTTGTAAAACCATAGAGGTTCATTTTATACTCGAGAGAGTCCAGGATGGGCTCCCTATTCTTGTGGCCTAAGGCGGGGATAATGATTCAAAATAGATTGATATCTATCGCATAATTAAGGTAAGTGTATATCCTCGTTCCTTAGGCAAATATAATCATAAGATAGATTATATTCTTGTCTGGTCCTGTCGCAGCGCGATGAGGGCACGGTTAAGCAATGAACCGTATGTGCGACATCCACTTACTGGGCCTCCTGGGCTGTGCACACATCGCATAAGTATTAATCCATCCCTAATAGATACGGGAAGTACCCAAGAGTCAGACTATCCAGCCCGACTAGGGACTTTACGTCATCATGTCCCCCCTAGTCTAGTGGTCGCAGGTTCAAACTGCGACTACTAGACTATTAACCTCTAAGGCCCCCTTGCAGACATCCCGTAAGCGTAAAAGAAATTTATGCACAATGTCAATGAAATGATTTTGAATTTGCCCACGAATATGCATCCACGTCACACACCATTAGTACCAAGCCGCTTTGGGAACCGGGAAAGGCATCAACCACGTCAGAGTGACAAACTAATAAACACCGTAGGATGAACTAACTCATTGGACACATGTCGCATGATCTCATGTGTCGAAAGTGGATATAAATGCAGTTCTACTGACCTTCAACCTTCTTCATATCATTTCAAAAACCTTCCACCATTTTTGAAAACAGCAAGAAATAATCACCATAGAAGAAAACATCTGCAAATCTACACCCAACTGAAGTACTTGTAGAAGGAAAAAATGGTGGCACAGCTATTTGATGTGACGTCACATATATCAGAACAAGAACTTTCCAGTTTTGCCACCAAATATCACATACCTGCAGACCTCCATCCGACTGCGTCAGATCCACAAGCACACATAGGAAGCTATCCTGCTGGAAAAATTGGTGTATATACCAGGTTTTTTGAGTTTTCCAAAAACCGCATACCACTAAGCCGTTTTTTGATCGACGTGCTAAGATACTATAACATACACCTTTCACAGCTACACTGCATCGGCGCTGTGAAGATCTCTAATGTTGAAATAAAGTGCTTACTGAAGAACAATGACCCAACCACAAATTTGTTCCGCGCCTTCTATCACCCATCCTGGATAAACGGGTGGATATCCTTTACGAAACGACCCGGCCAACTGTAATGTTACAAGGTAAAGATAGATTCTATGAAAAAATGGAACGACAAATTTTTCTTGGTAGACAAGGTTGTATTCCCGTTCGACTATGATTTTATTAGTCCCGAGACTATGAAGAAAGATGATCGCCCCATCCCTGGGACTTATAACGATGCAGACGCGCAGAGAATAGATGTCGACCATATACCAATGTAGGAATATCCAGAGGCGCTATTATACGCATTAGGGTTGAGTCATCATTCTACTCTTCCTGCTAACTACCTTCCGTAGTACTTTGACAACTTTGATCATGGTAAGAAATCCCCTTCCTTATTCTTTAAGGCATATAAATTCAAATGTGTTATGCATATGTTCTCATATTCTCTCCATACTCTGACAGAGCTAACTTATACGTAACTCATGAAGCGCGAGCACCCGTGTGCTGTGACCATGTGTCCTCGACCCTTTATACCATTCGAGCTTTCTAATGGATGGCGTGTTGGTCAACGCACCGTATCACTGGAGTTTCCCTCTCCAAAAACCAGCGGAGGTACAAAGAGGATAGTCGCACTAAACGCCACTCCCATTCAGAGCATGCCATGCATAATGGAGTCTTCATCTAAAGAAGCGGATATGTTACGTGAGAAAGACTATGGTCTTGAGGATAGCTCGCGCGTTGGTCCCTCAGAAGATATCATCCCTGTCCCTCGCTACAAAAGGTTACCGTGCTCCCAACAGATCAAATTCCTAAGAAGAGCAGGACACTGCTGACCAGACCGCGCGCCGATATTACTTCATGGGGCTTGCTTTCAAGACCACGCGAAAATACACTTGTGCCACGGTATATCGTAATTCCGCTCCTTAAATTCTTGTAATGTAAATAAAAATCACCTTTCTAACACTTCCATGATACCAAATGTGAAACCCATGCATTGCGGTTACCAAAGCTGACACTAGCATTTCAAAGTCTGGAAACCTTCCTCCCTAGAAGTGCACATGCTAATGCGCACTGGGTAGCGCGACCGAATGTGAGGACTTCCACCAACATCTAACCCCTCCCGGACGTGCCCAACTTCTGAACAAACTATCCGATGAAATGCTCATGAGAGAGTTAGCCACAGGCGGGTCGCAGGAGGTAATGTTAGCCTCACATTTGAAAAAGAAGATGTCGTATCTTTCTGAGCGTCTGGCTCAAGTGAATTTGGAAATTACCCAAGCTACAAAACAAAAGGACAACGAGCTTGTGTGCGCCAAATTTGAACTCGCACGTCTGCGCGCTTTTTACAGTATAAATGCCGGATCCATTCAGTACTTAGAGGATGAGAAGGCATCTTTGTCCGAATCAATAAGTCGAGAGCACCGCCTTCGTGCGAGACAAGAGGAGGAAAATCATTGGGTCATGTACAAGCTTGAGGAGGGTATGAGGGCCCTCACTTTGAATTATGATAACTTTGTTGCCAACTTTCATAAAGATATGGCTAAGAAGGAAGAAGTTCTGAAGTGTATGAGTACCAACTTCGGTGAGGAGCCATATCTACACCCGACAGCAGTGCGCGCCGAGATGGTTAATTAAGCATGGTCTTTCGCTGGCTGCCAAAAGTATCATGGAGCTACCTAACCTGAGGAGAGCAATCTCGGTTTGACCTGTTTAGATAAAAAAAGAACAAGTATCCTCATGATTCTTCTTCTCCAAAATCCTCCAAGAATTCTTCTTTCTCTCCGATTAAATATTGGAAGGAGACTTACTCTATAAATCCAATTACCAGAGAAAAGGAAATTCTTCCACCACCACCTAAACCTTTTAACTCTTCGCAACTCAATGACCTATCTTCATTTCCTAATCTCACTAGGCATTGTGAAAATATCTCTTATCCATTATCTCCCTCTCCACCAAACTCTCATTTTGATGGACCTCCCCCATCTAACAACTTTGTTTTGCATCATGGTTCCTCGTGTGCTTGTTGTCGATTTCAACAAATTGAACTTGCTCATATCTATGACAAGCTAAATTTCCTTGAATTCCTCTTCACTCGACCTCCTCTCAAAGTTTTCGTTCCCGTGAACAAAACTTCAAATGATGCTTCGTCGTCTTTATTTTCCAACTAAGGCACATTTTGCACTTTAGTTGTTTGAGTCAATAAAGCTTAAGCAATCTTGGAAGATTATAACTATTAGAGTAGTCTATGCTTTGTGGTTTATTTTCCATATTGTTTGCTTTAAATATTCATATTGTGTGTATGAATATTTCTCTTGTATGTTATTTTATATTTGTGTAATATGAATGTTATGTGTGTTATCTTTCCCGCTAATTCTTTTTCACACATTTGTTAAAAAGTTGATCATGGTTAAAACTTACAATTAATTATGGGTGATTCCATAAATTCTAAATTTTAACCCCTTGACATTTTAATCATCCTTAATTAGTTCGGATGTTTCTTTTCTTTCTTTATTCCACCAATTGAACTATGATGTTGTCAACACACACTCTTTAGACATACTTAGCAAATACTTGCTTCTAATTTGAGATTTCTTTTCCTTCTCCCTCTCAAGATAGTTAGTAGGTAGTGCACATATGTACATTGGTGTTTTATTTTTTCTTCTAACCTTTGTGTAGCATGTCACCTTAGCTCATTTAATTGGTGCCCCAAGCAAGGGGGAGTAAGCACCAAGGGGGAGCTACTAGCAAAGTCTGGTTTGTTTCTTCTTTAAAGACTTATGCTGACCTTTTTGCTTCAACAAAGGGGGAGAAATGATAGTGATAAACTCGTTGATAATTCGAATAATCTTGTATTATACGTAAATGAGTTTATTATTTGTCGTAATCAAAAAGGGGGAAATTGTTAATGCAAAGCAATGCCTAAAAACATTCTTAGTATCAATTAATATTTTTTAGTTTTGATCACGACAAATTACAAAGACATTTATTGTCAAACACAATCATAAAATGAATTATCTAACAAACACTATCATCAAGGTAATAATCATTACACTAACATATCTTAATCATGCTTAGTGATAATAAAAGTGATTAGCCTTAAAACTCACTTTTGTCAAATGTAACAAAAGATTTTTAATAAACTTTATTTTTAAGAAATGTTTTATTAAAATGAAAATGTAAATTTGAATTTGGCATATTCCAAATGCCATAAGAATATCCTTTGAAGGTTTAAACAACCTCAGATATTCCAAATTAACTAAAAGACAAAAAGGAGCAGAGTCTACACTCCGCGGATCCTTAAGTGCCTATGCAGTTCCCTATCGATAAGGAACCGCCTGGGTAGCTAAGGAACCGCCCCTAGCTAGCCATTGGGATTTGTCTTGTATAAATAGTGGATCAAACCTGCATTTTTATTAACCCTTTTTGGACATCTCTTTCAGCCTTCTTTCTCCTATCTAATCATAGTCGTTTGTAAATGATCACTTAATGTGTTAAGTATGTTTACTTATGATTATCCTCTTGATCTCCTTCTTTATATTGTCCAAAGAGAAGATCACTTACACACTTGTGATGTGATTAAAGATAAAGCCTTGATGAAGATCATCCTCTCCTAAAGATCTAGTCATGTTCATCATTTGATTATTTGTGTCTTGTGTATATCCAATGTATTTGTAAATACTTGAACTAGTTGTGTTCATCCAAGCTATGTGTGAATACTTGGATTAGACTTGTGTAAATCCTTTGCATATGTGTGTGCTTGGATTTGTGTTGTGTAGATTCAAGCTACATGTGTGTACTTGGATATGTTTAGTTGAGCTGTAATAAGTTTTGTTAGTTCTCACTAAACTATAAAGTGATGTGGTTGTATCTTGTGAGTTCTCACTAAACTATAAAGTGATGTGTAGTTGTGTTGTCTCACTTAGCTTCAAAGTGAAGAGTCATGAAGATTGGTTCTAGCTTTGGATTAGAACTCGACATCTAGCCTTTGTCGGGAAATGGTGAAGTAGGCAACGTTATGAAGATTGGTTCTAGCTTTGGATTAAAACTCGACATCTAGCCTTGTGCTGTAAAATGGTGAAATGGGCGACGTTGTGTAGATTGGTCCTAGCTAAGATTAGGTATCGACATTTAGCTTAGTGTCGGAAAATAATGTAAGCGACGTTGTAAAGTTTTCTTCGCCAAGCAGGGAGCTTGTGGATATAGTGGAAATATCGAGTAAGGTTTACTCGAGGAGTGGAGTAGGAACGAGGATAGAGCCTCGTTGCCGAACCATTATAAATCTTGGTGTCTTCCTACTAGGTTGTTTCTTTCCTTACTCATTACTTACATTCAACATCATTACACTTATTACTTATTGTTAATACATTAGTATTGAACCTAATCATTATGCAACTAGCTTTCAAGTAAAAGATAGTTTTGGCACTCGCCTAATTGAAAGGAATTTTAATTAGGAGATAAATCGATGAGAAACTATTCAACCCCCCCCCCCCCCTTCTAGTTTCTACAAGTGGTATAAGAGCGATGGTGACACAAGATCTTTGAAGTATATTGTACTTTAAAACTTGGATCGATCCATTCTCTCCTCAAATTAGAAGGTTAAGTTGTACTAAAGTTTTTCTTTGGTCAAAACTATTTTTTATTGAAAAAAGCCTTTTAATTGATAATATTGCATCTCATTTAGATTAGTAGTTTTTATGCATTTTAGATTTACTCTTGAAATGTATCTACTAGTTTTCATCTTGATTATGTGTAGGTACTCATGAAGATCAATCATTCAATTGATTATGGATTGAGTTACATACACTTGTAGAAGACTAATATTCTTTGATTTCCAACATCACTGAATGATGATATCAAGATGGATGGGAGTGATACTAGTCCTCGAAGACTTAGTAGTCACTATTAGTCATAGTTGGGCTTTGCATTGGTTTCTTGTAAGCTTGGAATGCAATTTGTGGCCAAGGTATGTTTTCATTCTTTCATACACCCTGTTGATCATCTTTTGATCATTAATTGACTATATGTTTGTTCTTGGCATCCTTGCCTTGACATTGGTTTGTGGTTTGTGATTCTTCCCTTTTTCCCTCTCAAACCTTCATTGCTTGGATACTTGACTCACTATGGAGATGTAGAATGAGTTAGTAGAAGCTTAAAGTATCAAGCATGATTTCCATGGTTTGCACCCTTACGGTTAGTAGGCCCAATATCATGTGTAACTTGTGCAATTAAGCTCGTCTCTAGGATGATTGATGAATCCCTTGAGATACCAATCTATTTCATTAAGTTGTAGGTGGATTTTACACATTTGGAATTGAAATATTCCAAGGATATTGTTATTGTAAATCCAAACAATAATTATCCGATCATGTGGGAGAGAAAGTGAATTTACACCTTTCTCATATTTTGAAATAGAATAAGACTACTCTTGAAACTGATCTTATTCTATGTATCAAAGTTGCTTGGTATAGTTCATTACCAAAGTCGTTTAGACTTTCGCCAGAAAGGCACGTCTTAAACCACTATATATGAAACAAGCTCTTCGTCTCCTCGATTTGAAGAATGTCATTTGTCTCTTGAGCAAGGTTCTTGATCTTGATTCACTTTTCTTGACTCCTCTCCCCTTTGCTTCTTTGCTACGAGTAGTCGTTTATCCGTTTTGGTGTTTTCCTATCTCAATTCAACTCGTAATCCTTCAATAAGGCATTATTACTTAGTGTTATAGTGATCCAATGATATCCTAAAAGGGTTAAGATATATTTTTAAGTACTTTAAAAATTTTGGTTTTCAAAATTCTTTGTTTTTCTTCGATAAAAACCGGCCACTGTAGGCCGTTCTTTATCATGTGTGGTTCATATGCGTGGTTCCTTATCGATAAGGAACCACGGGCAGAAACTTCGCTAAAACGCCAGTTTTATTAAAATACCCTTTTCAAACAAAACCCTCTCTCTCATTCACACACACATCTGACGTGTTCTTGACATTCCACCATTGTTGTTTCTTCAAAAACCTTCAATCACTCAAGATTAATTGATTCCAAGGTGTGGGTTTCACTCATCCTTCATTCTACATCAATTAATTGTAAGTAATTTCATTCAATTCTATCTAATTTGTTCTAGGGTTCATCCTTTCATAATTGGGGATTTTTAAAATTGAAATTGAATTAGAACCTTACTAGGAATAAGAGTTGACATAGTATTGTTACTATGATTCCTTAGGTTCATATTCATTGAGATTTCACTAAAAGCCACTTGTAGAACAAATCCGAATTTTGACTAAATAATTTTGGTTGATTGATGAAATTGATATTAACCCATGAACAAGTTGGTAATGGCATTGTTAAATGCTTACCTAAAAACCTTGTTTTGAAAAACCAATGTTCAAGTTCATTGTTGAACTTACATAATTAATGTGTTATTGTCAATGACGAACTAGGTACATTGTGAGTATGAGAATGATAAGGATTAAACCTTTGTTTGTCAAGAGATTGATGAAACACATTCTCATCTTTTTCTTTGATTTTTGGTTTATAAGTAACATATGAGTGATTGGAGAAATATTTTTGTTTATTGTATTTAGGTACTAATCATGCCTTAAAGGTATCAAAAGGATCACCAAGACACTAAACAATATATGCCTAACCTTTCCGACTTTTGTCACTCAACACAACTTGCCCACACCTATCGTTCCCTTTAAACTCGTTGTTTCCACGAGGGTAGAGTTGTCCAAGAGACATTAGGAATTATGCTTACATTAAGCCTATGTTTGAACAAATTGGGTTCGATTGTTTGTTATACATAGAAGAAGACATTTACCCCTCCTCTTGGAGTTCTTTAGCACTTATTCTCTCATTATGTAAAATGGTAGAATATTTGTTAGGTTCATCTTGAATGGTCAACTCATTCAATACTCTCTCGAAGCCTTTGGTAAAATTCTTGGTGTGCCATTTGAGGGCACTTGTCGTTTTACGGATAAATGGAATCTTGATGCTCTCCTTGAGTCCAACGATTGTCCTCCAAATGACCACTTGGAACTTGACCTTGACTTCATCCTCGAAATCATTTTCAAAGAGCGTGATGGAACCGTTGTAAGAAGCCTTCATAATAAAAGACGTTCGGTGAAACGTCATGAGGTTCTCTCAAGCGACCTTAATGATGATATGGTCTAATGGGCCAACATCCTTAGGGAAAATGAGTTTTGTCTTGGTGGAAACTAGGATCATGTTCCGGCATGTTTAGTGCATATGATATTTTGCATCTTTAACGAAACCAAGTACAATTTAGCATATTTTATCGCTCGACGGATCAATTATGCTATCTCCAAGCCAAAAACAAACCTCCCTTATGCCATGCTCCTTACTCACCTTTTAAAAAGGGTTGTTCGTGACTTTCCCAATCTCGATCTTTCTCGCTTTCAACCGGTTCAACGGGTTATGCTACATATTCAAAGGGTACAACCACGAAAGACTAGAAGTGATCGAGGTTCGAGAAAGTCCGATCCACAAGAGTCCGATGATGAGGACTTTGATATGTCACCAAGTGATGGTGTTGGCGTAGGCACAAGTGCTCACGTTGGTTCTTCGAGTAACTCCCACCCATCCATGGACACTTTCATGGAAGGGTTAGAAGAAATCATCCCTCCTGCTCACTATGCCACTAGTGGACTTCAGGAGAACTTTGGTTTTGAGGATGTATACCAAGCTAACCTTAAAACCCAAGGTGAGTTGTATGATCATCGAGTGGAGTTAAGAGGATCGTTCAAGAGCATAACCAAATTGATCAAGGGACTTGGCAAGAAGAAGAAATGAAGCTTTGGTTTATCAAGGTTAACATGTTTGAAAACATGTTTGAATTGTTGAACAATATTCCTTATTCTCTTTTTATTTTTAGGTTGTTGTGTTTGCTAACTAATACTTTGTGTTTGGATTATTTAGTATTTTAATCCTAATCGTCTATGCTATTGATCCTTTAATTTGCATAGCTTTGTGCATATTATGTGTTTGTTAGCTTCCTAGATTTTGATTTATAGTCCATTTTGGCTTGATAAACCTTGGTATAAAATCTGGGCTAGCAAATGTTTCAGAAAGTGCCGCTTTTCGAACCTACTGGTGGTGGTTCCTTATCATACCCGCGGTTCTTTATCGATATCGAACCACGACCCTACTTAAGGAACCGCCAGCCACTGTTTCGACAGAATCTTTGCTTTACACTATTTTCCTTAATCCGTGTAAAACTTAGATAAAAAAATTTCAAAAGCCTGCACTTTCCTAAACTAGGATACCTAATTTCATTATTCACCTAAAATGGTTTTAACCCATTACTAGTTTGGATCATTCCCTTCTCTTCTTAAACCCTCTCTTGTTGATTGTGTTCTTCATCCCTTCAACTCTTCTCTAAACTTTAACACACAACCATGGTGTCCACTAGAACATCCACCTCTTCCAAAACTTCCTCTTCCAAAACTTCCTCTTCCAAAAGAAGCCTTAAAATTAAGATTAAATTACCTAATATTGGTCCTTCATCTTTTCACACTCCCAAAAATGAGATTTCTCCTATTCTCATTTCCTCCTTACTTTCACCACCCCTTGCTCCATGCAAGACAAACTCAACTCATGTCACTAACCAATCTTATGGTTCTACCTCCTCTTCATTCTAATAAAGAATGAATGAGCTTTCCTCTCCATTCACTCCTAGTCCTCCTTTGGATGGGAATACTCAACCTCAACCTCTACAAAGCATTCCCTTTGTCCTTGAGCCTTTGGTTATCTCTCCTTTCACTCCACCAAATTCTCCCATCTCACCTTTGGACACTATGCCTCCACCACCTCCTCTACCCTCAAACACTAATGCTCCTATTTTGGGCATTCCCATTCCTCACTTCATGGGTGATCCATACTTCTTTGGTTTCCTAGAAGCTCATAGTATAAATTGCCCATGTTGTCTATATAATAACTACATCATTCAAAACCTAAGGTTGGAGATGCTTGGTCTTCATAGAAGGTTGCATGATTTCTTGCTTACCTTGTTCTCCATGCCTCCTCCTCCTATGATATGAATGATGGTTTTCAAAATAAAATTCATTTAAAGAAGGCCAAGCCAAAGAAGACTATGCATTCAAGACCTAGTTTTAGCTAACTTTGTATTAGTTAGTTGTTATTTCCTTTATTGTATTTCCTTTCCTTTCCTTCATGAATTTCTCATGAGGATGATCTATGGATTTAGTTTTATGTTTTTTACCTTTGTAGTCACATTAATAAACTTCAATTTATTTAAAATTGAAATTAAATCTGTCACAACCTCTAAAAACTTGACTTAAAATTAGATCAAAATGTTATCTAAATATTTTGTCACCCTTTGTCAAGACATTCTTTGTGAATGTGTTGATTTTATGCAATCCTAGCATACTCTAGTGCTAAAAGAGGTAAAAATCCAATATTTGCAAAATTATGAAAAAGCCTTATTTTTCTCTAAAACTTTTGAAAATCATGGTCTGTGGTCCACTAGACGCGGCTCCTTAGCCACTAGGCGGCTCCATATCGATATGGAACTGCGGGCTCCCATAAGGAACCGCGTACAGGAAAGCTACTTTTAGCTTATTTTTGGCCTTTCTTCTTTGACCACTGTCTTGGTTAAGATTCTTTGTTGACCCAATTTGCCTAAACATTCCCTAAAACCTTTTGTTTTCATTTCAAATCTTTGCCTTTTCTATTTTCTTTAAATTCTTCTCTTTTGGGAGTTCTTCTCTTCATCCCTCATAATGCCTAACTCTTCCATTCCTAACCTTGACATTTCTTTGTCACAATCTTCTCAACCTAAAGCTTCTTCTTCTAACTTTTAAAGAAACCGAAAATCTCGGTTCGACCCGTTTGGATCAAAAAGAACAAGAATCCTCATGATTTTTCTTCTCCAAAATCCTCCAAGAATTATGCTTTATCTCCGATTAAATATTGGAATGAGACTTACTCTATAAATCCAATTACCGGAGAAAAGGAAATTCTTCCACCACCACCTAAACCTTTCAACTCTCCGTAAATCAATGACCTATCTTCATTTCCTAATCTCACTAGGCATTGTGAAAACATCTCTTATCCATTATCTACCTATCCACCAAACTCTCATTTTGATGAACCTCCCCTATCTAACGACTTTGTTTTGCATCATGGTTTCTCGTGTGCTTGTTATCGATTTCAACAAATTGAACTTGCCCATATCTATGACAAGCTAAGTTTCCTTGAATTCCTCGTCACTCGACCTCCTCTCAAGTTTTCGTTCCCGTGAACAAAACTTCGAATGATGCTTCGTCATCTTTGTTTTCCAACTAAGGCACATTTTGCACTTTAGTTGTTTGAGTCAATAAAACTTAAGCAATCTTGGAAGATTATCACTATTAGAGTAGTCTATGCTTTATGGTTTATTTTCCATATTTTTTGCTTTAAATATTCATATTGTGTGTATGAATATTTCTCTTGTATGTTATTTCATATTTGTGTAATATGAATGTTATGTGTGTTATCTTTCCTGCTAATTCTTTTTCACACATTTGTTAAAGAGTTGATCATGGTTAAAACTTACGATTAATTATGGGTTATTCCATAAATTCTAAATTTTAACCCCTTGACATTTTAATCATCTTTAATTGGTTTGGATGTTTCTTTTCTTCCTTTATTCCACCACTTTAACTATGATGTTGTCAACACACACTCTTTGGACATACTTAGCATGTACTTGCTTCTAATTTGATATTTCTTTTCTTTCTCCCTCTCAAGTTAGTTAGTAGGTAGTTCACATATATACATTGGTGTTTCTTTTCTTTCTTCTAACCTTTGTGTAGCATGTCATCTTAGCTCATTTACATGGTGCCCCAAGAAAGGGGGAGTAAGCACCAAGGGGGAGCTACTAGCAAAGTCCGGTTTGTTTCTTCTTCAAAGACTTGTGCTAACCTTTTTGCTTCGACAAAGGGGGAGAAATGATAGTGATAAACTCGTTAATAATTCGAATAATCTCGTATTTTATGTAAATGAGTTTATAATTTGTCGTAATAAAAAAGAGGGAGATTGTTAATGCAAAGCAATGCCTAAAAACATTGTTAGTATCAATTAATATTTATTAGTTATGATCACGACAAATTACAAAGACATTTATTGTCAAACACAATCATAAAAAGAATTATCTAACAAACACTATCATCAAGGTAATAATCATTACAATAACATATCTTAATCATGCTTAGTGATCATAAAAGTGATTAGCCTTAAAACTCACTTTTGTCAAATGTAATAAAAGATTTTTAATAAACTTTATTTTTAAGAAAATGTTTTATTAAAATGAAAATGTAAATTTGAATTTGGCATATTCCAAAGGCCTTAAGAATATCATTTGAAGGTTTAAACAACCTTAGATATTTCAAATTCACTAAAAGACAAAAAGGAGAAGAGTCTACACTCCACGGTTCCTTAAGTGCCTATGCGGTTCCCTATCGATAAGGAATTGCCTGGGTAGCTAAGGAACCGCCCCAGCTAGACGTTGGGATTTGTCTTCTATAAGTAGTGGATCAAACCTGCATTTTCATCAATCCTTTTGGACATCTCTTTCAGCCTTCTTTCTCCTATCTAGTCCTAGTCATTTGTAAATGATCACTTAATGTGTTAATTATGTTTACTTATGATTATCCTCTTGATCTCCTTCTTTATCTTGTCCAAAGAAAAGATCAATCACACACTTGTGATGTGATTAAAGATGAAGCCTTGATGAAGATCATCCTCTCCTAAAGATCTAATCATGTTCATCATTTGATTATTTGTGTCTTGTGTAGATCCAATGTATTTGTGAATACTTGAACTAGTTGTGTTCATCCAAGCTATGTGTGAATACTTGGATTAGAGTTGTGTAAATCCTTTGCATATGCATGTTCTTGGATTTGTGTTGTGTAGATCAAAGCTACATGTGTGTACTTAGATATGTTTAGTTGATTTGTAATAATTTGTGTTAGTTCTCACTAAACTCTAAAGGGATGTGGTTGTGTCTTGTGAGTTCTCACTAAACTATAAAGTGATGTGTAGTTGTGTTGTGTGAAGTTCTCACTTAGCTTCAAAGTGAAGAGTCGTGAAGATTAGTTCTAGCTTTGGACTAGAACTCGACATCTAGCCTTGTGTCAGAAAATAGTAAAGTAGGAAATGTTGTGAAGATTGGTTCTAGCTTCGGATTAGAACTCGACATCTAGCCTTGTGTCAAAAAATGGTGAAATGGGCGAAGTTGTGTAGATTGGTCCTAGCTAAGATTAGGTCTCGACATTTAGCTTAGTGTCGGAAAATAATGTAAGCGACGTTGTAAGGTTTTCTCCGCCAAGAAGGGAGCTTGTGGATATAGTGGAAATCTCGAGTAAGGTGTACTCGAGGAGTGGAGTAGGAACGAGGACAGAGCCTCGTTGCCGAACCACAATAAATTTTGGTGTCTTCCTACTACGTTGTTTCTTTCCTTACTCATTACTTACATTCAACATCATTATTATTTATTGTTAATGCATTAGAATTGAACCTAATCATTATGCAACTATCTTTCAAGTAAAAGATAGTTTTGGCACTCACCTAATTGAAAGGAATTTTAATTTGAAGATAAATCGATGAGAAACTATTTAACCCCCCTTCTAGTTTCTACAATGTACATTATTTGTAAAGTAAGAACTTTTTAATGTCTATAGCGACCTACGCTATTGTATGCACATAGCGTCATGCACCATGTTTATTTTTATTTGTATATATATATATATATATATATATATATATATATATATATATATATATATATATATATATATATATATATATATATATATATATATATATATATATATATATATATATATATATATATATATATATATATATATATATATATATATATATATATATATATATATATATATATATATATATATATATATATATATATATATATATATATATATATATATATATATATATATATATATATTATATATATAGGTATAATTATGACTTGATACCACACCTCTAATCCATGTCATATGTGACATGTCACTTCTAAACCAATAGAATTTGTTTGTTAGCTAAAAAATCTCATAAACCTACCAAAAATAGTGTCTAAAAACGCAGTCTGAAAAAAGCGGGACGCAATTTGGAAAAACCGCGTTTTGATACCGCTGATATATATAATAGGTTTATAGTCAGTTTTTTCATTATTCTGGCCACGGGAAAACACATTTACACACACACAAAACCCTAAAACACCCATCACTTTCGTTTGATCCTCTTCTTGATTTCCTGTCATCCTCAATCTTCTCCATCTTTATTCTTTTCTAACGCTAATCTCTACAGAATCATTATTATTATTATCATATCATTTGTTTAATCAGATCTATAAATGTTCTAATAAACAAGGGATGATCCGATCATTATTATCATATGATTTATTTAATCAGATCTCTATATGATTTGTCACAACAAGGGATGATCTGATCATTATTATCATATGATTTGTTTAATCAGATCTCTATATGATTTGTCGGCTCATTTTTTTTTCCAGATCCCTCGGGTAATAAATAGATCTTTTATGAAAAACCCAACATGTTTTACAACTACTTCTGGTAAACCAAACACCAATCTTAATTATGGGTGTTTGGGATTTGCATATCTAGCTGACTTTTGAATGCTTAAGGATGTTTGGATCAGTTACAGATCCTTCAATATGACCTTTCCTCGGAATATTTTAATTACCAGGTAAGTCTTTTCGATTTCTAACACATAAACGTATCGTTTTTATTTTTATCTCTTATAACGGATAGTCAAACATTATGTTAAATAGATATGGATTATTTTTATCCTCTTATTACCAAAATCTGTGGCAAGAGAAACTTTAACTCCACTAGACAACCTCTTTCCTGGCGACATTGACATTCTCCTTGTTTCCGTCCATTAGGTGAAGGTTGCCTATATCTTTAAGGCACAATAATATCAGGCTCTCTTGCAGCCTTCCTGTTCTCCTCTTTAGCCACAACCAAGCTAGGAACCACACACTTTGCTGGGGCTAGAGAAGATGATCTTTTAGCTTTTGCAGCGGGTGAACCCTTTCAACGACATTCTACTTCCCTGTTGATATCAACCTCTATGGCTTCATACTTGTGCTTGAAAATCTCTGTGGAGGTTGTTCCTTCTCTTTTGCTGATTCTTCATAATTGTTTACATTCTGTCTTGGTGCAAGTACTTGTCTGTTCCTTCCCTGTTCAACAAAGTTTAGAAAACATCTATCAATCTTATATCTTTGCCTTTGAATTAAAGGCTTCAGTATGGGGTTGGTTTGATGGACTTAGAAGAAATGAAACGAGGCACTCCATCTTCTGAATCAGACGCACCATTAGTCTCCTAACGGACTGTTTATGGGTAGTAATGAAGGACATAGATACAGGAATGTATTCAGGTAATTGCTATTTGTTAATGTCACGAGAGTTTATATTTCTCTTATTTGATTGTATATGTGCTTATAGTTTCTCATTAATGCTTTATTTTTTGTTGCACTGCCACTTATATAAACCGCATCTACAAAGACTGCTGTTAAACTTATGTGCTCACATTACAGACTCTAAGAGTGCGCTACTATTAAGTGATCTTAAAACCAACTTGATTGGGGGTGAGTTAGAGATTTGCACATAAACACATCATTTGTTAGAACATTATTTCAAAACAACTTTTTACTTTGTTTCAGGACAAGATTCTAGCTGGAACGGGGAGCAGAGAGTTCCTGAAATGATCACAAAAATGGAATCCTATCAGGGGATAATAAAAAGTTGCCATTCAAGCACATTGATCACAGAAATGGTGCCTAATTCAATTTTCATATAGACTTTAAAGGTTTGTTACGGAATTATGACCACTGCCTCACACTTATGTTTTTAACATAACTACTGAATAACATTCTATAATTTGTCCGTAAAAGATATACATGACACAGTAAGGCCTTGAAACAGGGTGATACAAATACAATATGAATTGTAAAATTTACTGCCTGCTATGATTGCTGAGAGTATAAGAGAAAGTGTAAACAAACTTTTTTTGTTTATAATGATATCAGGGTGTTTTAGAAAGAGGTGAAGTTGTAGCTATTAAAAGACTCTCAACAACTTTAGGTCAAGGAATTGAGGAACTTAGATATGAAGTTTGGCTAATCGCGGAAAGAGCTTATGTAAACCTGCAAATTATCTCTTTTAGTCAGGTAAGTTAATATATTCATTTGTAAGTTTTCTTTTAAATTCAATTCATGTTATAAAAAATATTAGCTGATTTGGGTTATAGGTTGTATCAAAGTACTTAATATTTTTGGTTCCATCTTGACTCTGACCAACTGAGGAACGTTGGTGCCGAATAAAGTTGGTTTACGAGAATATGACTGGTACACATCACACTGAAGAAAATAACAAATGGTCGATATCAATGTTTCAAATCAAGTTGGTGATTGAATAGATTGTAATTATTTACACTTTGTGCATGTTTGTTTTTAAACTTTATATTTTTTAAAGTCAGATTGACATCCAACACCACCTACGTGTGTAACTGATGCGTTTGACACATTTGAATTTCCCTTCTTAACAGTATATCTATGAAGCACATAACATGTGGCAGAATCATCAGTCAACCTTTGATGTAGCTGAGGCGCATCAACTTTTACATAACCAACTTCTATGGTAATTCACAAGGACAATTATATATATTTATTTCAAAGATAAGATTCGAACACAAATATATTTTAGATGTCCAAAATGGTCAATACAAAACACAAAAGCAGCCCAAGTCTGTTTATTTATTATCATTAACATACCAGTATCTTTTGAACCAGTCACCAAGAGTGTGTGTTGGCAAGACTGTGAATGGACTGAACTTAGATTTTGCTGTGCTGATGTGGCATTAATAATGCCCGGAGTTGGTCCTCCAATCAGCCCACCTTGAGGTGATAATGATGGAGTTGAACTTCGATAGTTGAACTGTAATCAAAAACACAGTGATGGTGAAGTTTTTGAACTTATGACTAATAAGTTTGCGGGAAATAAAGTTCCCAGCAATCTGAGTCAGGAAAGTACAACGTCCATCATTGGGAAGTTTTTTGGAAGCTCTCCAACAATTAAGGAAGGTGGATCCACAGGTTTTCTTGAGGAACACCTTTAAAAGATATGATTATCTTTTTTATTTATTTTTCGATTTAAAATTGTAACCTTTTGGTAAGCACTTGTTGTTTACTTAAGGCGATTATTTTCTTTGTTCCACAACAGAAGAGTAAGCAAGATGATCCTTCGAGTCCCAACAATGCCAAGTCTTCCTAACACTCCTTCAGGACTCGGATATTGTCTTGAGCTATTTTCAGGTGTGTAAAGTTACTCTTTTGATATACAATTGGCCAATTGCATAAGACCTCCCTACACATTATAGTAATATAAATCCTTTTTTTATTTCTATTTCTTGACTTGGGACCTTCTGGTTTTAGATAAAAGGTTTCTTCGAACACTATCTGCAAGTGGAGCACTCTGACAATTCACCCAAAAGGCCATGTATTGCGAATCAGGTACATCACTTTTAAAATCCATGAAAGTTTATGAACTGCTTTATGTATGCACTTGATCTTGATTATTTGTGAACAACTGATGTGAGTAGTTAAAATTTTAGGTAACTTTGTACAAAATAAATCCTTAATAGCTTGAACCTTGGTTTCCAGGGGAACTGATATGTCAGGTCCTCATGTATACATGTGGATCATTTAGACAGGCAGGTGATTATACAACCATAAACATATGATCCTACTATTCAGGTATATAAACCATTCTTTATAACAATAATTATTTACTAAAGCAGTAAAGTTATACAATCTCAGTTGTAATAAGTAATTTTTTAGGATTGACTAACAAGACATTCCAAGGTTTCTAAATTTGGATTAAATGTCTTAATGTGTTGCTTTCTTCCCATATGCAAGTGCAGAAGGTTGGGTTCCTTCACACACGTAGTAATTCTTTTCTTGAGCCTTTGCATCTATTCTAGAGACTACATACCAGTGGTAAATGCCTGAAATATGACTCGTCCAAGTTTCCAAATATTGGCAAATGTCTGACAAACAGCCCCAAGAAGCTCCTGTAGTTGAGGAAAAAGCAGATGAGTTTGTACACTATACCTATAGAAAGGAGGCACCGGGTGAAAAAAGATAGCACCAAGATGTATGTGGACTTAGGACTCAAAAATGCAGAATCGTGTCTGATTATAAGAGAAAGCTGGTTAGCGAGACAGAGAAGGTTAAACCTGCATTATATGATCATATGTCTGTGTTGTCCGTTTATTTTGCTCATTTAAGGGGGTTTTGGGTTGATTATTAAAACTGCTGATAGATTTATGAGACATCACAAGCTTGCCTACAATCACGATCAAAACATATCGTTCAATACTATTGAAGTGAACTGGTATTCTTCTAATTAAAGCTCGCATACAACTGAATTTTTGTGTTAAAACGACTTCTCGGTTCTGTCAATAAACAGTTACACATAATAGCTGGGAATTTGATTTTCTTTTTTGCATGGAAGAAATACACTACACAGGTAACTTACTCGTGCAATATCTGTTAAGATATGTATATTTTTATGCGTATTCATTTTTAACATTACCAAGGAATGCTTTTTGTTTCTTTTCAGATATATAAAAGGCTCCAACATGTTGGTAGACCCAAACGGCGAAATCAAGTTTGCCGATTATGGGATGAAAAACACATACCTCTCTAGCAAGATGTACTTCGACGTGAATTTGATCATATGCTAATTTGTTTATTCTTTACCAGATAACAAATTTACTTGGATGCTCTCTTTCAATTTAAAGGAAGTCCATACTAGATGCTTCCAGAGGTGATTATCTCTTTTGTTCTATATGAAAAACCAATTTATACAATACACATCACGGGCTATTTTTATGCTGGTATTCTATCTCAGGTAGTCATGAATACCAATAGTTACAACCTTGCGGTCGATATATGGAGCTTAGGATGTAAAATTCTTAAAATGGCGACTTACCAAACCTCCTTGGGGTCATTATTATGGGGTATGATATCTTTATTTTTCTAAAATATTAATCTCACTTTGCTACTGTAAAATATTATCGTTATATTCACCCAATACCAGTTACATATTTGAAATTTCAGCAATGTTACAAGATATTGTTAGATACTATTTCACTTAGTAAAAAAATTGGTATGTTCCCATTAAGTTGTCTTGCCCTCCAGCAATTTTTCTTAGATCCTAATCCATAATATATACACCATCGCTTCAAAGACTCAGAACCGAAAGTCCCACCCGTGTATCTTAGTGCTAATTTTCGTAAAGAAACTCAATCCTTTATAATAAAGGCCTCTACATTGTCTTTTAAGCATTAAAATAAGTATCAGAAAATCCCAATCTTTTAGAATTATATGTGAATCAACTTTGACTTGATCAAGTCTAATAAATGGTGTGCCAATGGGATTTCAAATTTGGATTACCTCAGGGAAATAAATAAGATGCATATCTTACAGACTGTGGGAAAGAAATAATATCAATGAGTAGTAGTTCTTCTAAAGATACGAGAGAAGTTGCTAAAATGTGTCAACTATGTTTTGCAATTGTGCACAAAGGGTTTTGTTGACGATCAATTTGGTTTAGGTCTTATTGCTAGGGCAGTTAAAGAAGGAATCGATGTCATAAATGTAGGATATGTAAATCTTGCTTATGTTTTAGAGAGAGAAAGAGATAGAGAGATGGTGAGAACACACACACTTAGAGAGAGAAAGTGAAAGAAAAACACTTTTTCACTATGTGTAAAAATGAAGAACACACACCCTCTCCATCTAAGGAGAGGGTTTATATACCCAAGCCTTGTAATGGGCTTGGGCTTACACGTTTGGGCCGGCCTACACATGTTTTAGGCTAGGCTTGGACTTGTTTGTTAAATAACGAAAGTTAACTAAACTACGAGCTATTACATGGACTATCGTTGGAGTAACCGATCCTTCTTAATACGTAAAGCGTATTTTCAACAATCTCCCCCTAAGGGAGGTCACTCCAAACAAGGGTGTTACCCAAGTTACAATAATAAAATAAACCTAGCATATTATGCTTGTGTTGAGCTCGTAGTCTTCGTCTTTCTTTTTCTTTTTCTTTTCTGGTGAACATGCTGATGTGATCTTTGATAACAATCTTTGACATCAATCTCTTGCCTTGATCTCGTGCATCCATTACTTGTGATCTTCGCCTCTTCGTGACACCATGTCCCACATACTTATACCTTCATAATTCTTGAAAGCTTCATAGTTCGATACAACAGAAGACTTAACTTTTAGGCTTTCTTGAATTAGATGAGATATTAAGTGCATAAAGTATAAGCATGCGGGGACGACTTCTTCTTGGATTCCGCAACGCCACCGTCTTCAAATGCCGCAACATAAGTAGACACGAACGAAATGGCTTTGAACATTTCACTCTAAATCGGTAGCATTTTACCTCCGGTCGGTGAAGACCGTTGGACGATATTAGATATCGTACCCGTGACGAATAGTTTCAATTAAGTAACTTCCTGACAGGATTTCGCGGGTAAACCCGTTCTCTTTATTCGACCGTCCAAAGCTGACTGCGAACATAAAGAGTGAATCATTTGGATAATAATATCCGCATGATTTGAAGCCGTCAATTCATGTTCCTGGAACAAGTGAAATTCAATTAAGAACCGCACCATCGTTGCTTTCCAGTTGTCACGAGCTTGATTCGTACCGAATCTTGCAAGTTACCTACCAAGTGTTGTTTGAGGTTAACACTAGAAGGATTTCCACTCATCACTGTGAACACTAAGGTATCACTCTGAGTGTTCTGGCAAGATCACTAAGATATTGCGTAGAGGCCTGAAACGTGTTTAAATTCAGTTAAGAATTAAACAGCTGTTGGTTTCCAATTATCACAAGTTTGATTCATAAAGAATCGCACAAGTCACCTACCATGAGCTTTTTGATATTCGCTCAAGAAGGATTTCCATCTTCATTGTAAATACTTTCGTATTACTCGGATGTTCAGGCAAGATCATGAAGATTTTGCGTAGGACTCTTAAAATCTTTCTTACTTTTCACAGTATGTGAAGAAGCAAGGAAATATGAAAGTGTGTCCTAATGAGATATTTGATGATCTCAAATGGCTCTAGACTCGATCGTGCATTTTGGATTTTAGTGATCGGAGGCTGGAGAGGAGTGCCACCTTTCCAATACCAATTTATTCGGAGTGAATGAATCGATAGATAACGTGTTGTCTCCGGGTGATTAAAACAAATATCTTTTGAGAGATATCTGAGTTAGCTGGGATGGGTTGTGCATTGCATCACTGGGTCCATGATGTCTATCTTCAATATCAAGAATCATTAAAATGATCTCAATATCATATGTATTGACCCGGTTTCTGCCTAAAGTTGTAAGGAGGGCTTCTTTCTTTACACCCTTTATCTTTACAATTCTTTTTCATTCTTCAGCCCCTTCAATGCTTACCAATACGTCATAACTAGCACCTTGTTGTGATTGTTCCATTGCTAACTTAAGTACTTGGTCGGCATTCAGCTATGTTCACAATCTTTCTCCAACTTTCCTAAGGACGACTATTTCTAGTTATGGAATGTCCTTGGGAAGATTCCTCCGGTTCTGGAAGAATCATAGGACTTAACCTATCCTACCATCCTTATGTCACCACAATCTTCATCGTCGTGAAATAAATGGGTTTTGGGTAAGTATATGTCACCATGAAATCCATTTATGATATGCAAATCCATTTTGCTCCCCCTTAACATATGCCACGATATTCGAAAACATTTCGCATATGTCGGGATGAGCCAGCACATTACGTCAAACCATTTGTGATAATATCCCATATTAAATCACATTTTCTCCCCCATATTAAAAAAATTAACCCAATCGATGTTTTTAATATCAATTGATTTAATGAAGTTTTAACAAAGGTTTTGGGAAGAAAAATGCAAGTCCATTTTATCTTCATGATATCAAACGTATGAGATATGATACCGATTTGTAACATGATCACATATTCACCATATTAGAAAAGAATTGACAAGGTTGGACCTGATAGATGAGAACATCATATGATAAAATCAAATGGTTCTTGTCAGCATATGTTGGTCGCCTCGTCACGTCTGAATTCATCTCTTGACACCACATGTACGATTGGTATTGTATTGTGAACTTGGCACTTTCGGCATCGAAGATTCTGAATGCTTGACAATTGCTCCCCGTCAATTGTTGACCCGTGTTCTATCGAAAGAGCTGTAGTCGTCGGTTGAGTAGTCGCATCGTCGAGTATGTAGATACCAATTGTAGATAGCATGGTTGTAGAGATGATAGCTTCATAAAAATAAGACTTCTCTTGTTTTAACAAATAAATGCACTGAGGCGTACATACATTTGTGTGAGACCAAGTTATAAAGTAAACTTGATCCCTTACAAGGTTTTAAAGTAAACCTTGCCCGAGAAAATGAATTCCCGTTGTTAGCCAAAGCTTTCATAAGAAATACTTGACTTTAATGTGAAAACCGGGTTGCTGTCTGATATAACTACAAGCCATATAGGCATGTTTTATGAAATATTTACAACTTTTGTACGAACTCTATTTATGGAGCCGTGTCAATATTAATCGACATTTCTAAGGCCGTAAATCTTATAGTACCAAAATACATGCCTTTGAAAAATAAAGTAAAAATATTTTTGGATTTTTCTAGATTTTTCAATTTTTATGGTTTTTATATGGTTTTATATTTTTGTATTTTGCTTTTGTGGATAAAGATATAAACAATATATACAAATGATCACCAAGGATACGGAGAATAGTTTTACCACCACTATTCTTTCGCTTCATCTGCTAGTTCCTTTAGAGTCTCAGGCGAGAAAGTTCTCATTCCTAGCTTGTCGGCCAAAAATTCAATTCGAGCGCGATCTAAATCCTTCGTGAAAATATCCGCCAATTGATACTCAGATCGGACAAAGTAAAGCTCTATTACTCCATTTTCCACTTGCTCCTTGATGAAGTGGTAGCGAATGTCAATATGCTTCGACCGGGAGAATTGAACATTGTTGCAGCATAAGGCAATTGCACTCTTGTTGTCACAGTACATCGGAATTTTGTTGAAACCTAGACCATAGTCGGTTAATTGCGATCTCATCCAAAGAATTTGAGCACAGCAACCGGACATAGCTATGTATTCTGCTTCCGTACTTGAAATTGCAGCGCTTTTCTGCCTTTTCGATGCCCAACTGATTAATCGATCTCCTAGTAGTTGCAATGTTCCACTCGTGCTACGCCGTGTATCTTGACAACCCGCGTGATCCGCATCTGCATATGCCATTAGTGCAATAGAAGAGTCCTTCGAATACCAAAGTCCCCGATTAATGGTTCCTTTAAGATATCGAAAGATCCTTTTAACAGTAGCTAAGTGTAACTCAGTAGGCCTAGTTTGATACCTAGCACACATACATATAGCAAACTGAAGATCAGGTCGACTGGCTATGATATACAGAAGAGTACCTATCATTCCACGATAAAGTGTCGGATCAACGGCAACTCCATGTGGATCTGCATCAACCTTAGATTTTTCCACCATTGGAGTATCCACAGGGTCGCAAGATTCCATCTTATATTTTTTTAGCGATTCAAAGGCATACTTGGATTGATTGATAAAGATGCCTCTGGGACTCTGAGATATCTGAAGACCTAAGAAGAATGATACCTTTCCCATCATTCACATCTTAAACTTGGAAGACATGAGTGTCCCAAACTCATCGGATAAGGTTTGAGTCGAGGTTGCAAATATAATATCATCAACATATATTTGTACCATAATCATATCTTTACCTCGTTTCTGAATGAACAGCGTGGGATCCACCTTGCCTTTAGCGAAGCCTTGCGTAATGAGGAATTGTGACAATAGATCATACCATGCACGAGGAGCTTGCTTCAACCCATAGAGAGCCTTCTTAAGCTTGTACACATGATTAGGATATTTAGGATTCACAAAACCATCCGGTTGTTGAACCTAGACCTCTTCCTTGATTTCACCATTCAGAAATGCTGTCTTCACATCCATCTGATAGACGATCATATTCATATGGGCTGCGTAAGCGAGGAATAGTCTAATAGCTTCCAAACGGGCAACAGGTGCAAAGGATTCCATAAAGTCAATGCCCAATAATTGCTTGTATCCACGAGCTACTAGACGAGCTTTGTTCTTCAATATTCCGCCTAACTCGTCGAGTTTCACCTTGTAAACCCATTTCAAAGTGAGTAACTGCACTTGATCCGGGCATGGGACAAGTTCCCATACTTCAAGACGTATAAACTCATTAAGTTCTTCTTGCATAGCTTCTATCCAACAGGATTGAGTAAAAGCTTGTTGCCATGTCTTAGGTTCAACTTCAGTGAGAAAAGCATCAAAGTGACAAAACATTGCACTTTATTGTAACTGACTTCGTATGGATACCAGACGATTAGGGTCACCAATAATAGAATCTATAGGATGATCCTTTGTCCACTTGCTGTCATGTTCACGAATCCGTGGATTGGAGTAAACTTTAGTTGGAGCTTCTTCTGAGGTGGACGACCCGGCTTGATGAGAGTCGGGTATTGGTACACCAAAGAATGGAAGTTCACGCATTTGAGCGAATTCCAAATCGTGATCATTGATAGATGTGAAAACACCCATCCTTTTTACCACTTAATTACAATAATAACCGAGCCAAAACGTGTATTTTATGTCATTTATGTCGGAATTATGCGTGGTTTGTGTTTTTGTTGTGATTTAGGACGAAAAGGTGAAAATGGAGAAAACACGGGATTTCACGGGCTTTTATCGAAGAAAAAGACGAAAGATGAAGTCGAAAGATCAAGAGTGGAAAAAGAACGGAAGTCCAAGACCAATTCTAAAGATTTATCGAAGAAAAAGTCAAAAGACGGAAGTTTACTAAAAGCCGAAGAACTCGAGTCTTGTTTATGAAGAAAATTCAAGACGAGTTCAAAGAAATCCCGAGGCAAATCATTTAAGTCCAAGTATTAAGAAGATTAACAAAGGATGAAGAAGATCAAGGACCTAAGCTTGCAATTAAGGAAAAGAAGAAAGAGGGAGGAAGCTTCCTAAGCTCCTCCCTAATCTCCCTATATATAGTCTTTTATGTTTTCATTTTCATGTTGTTGGTGGCTTGACAACCCACTCTTCCACCATTTTCATACCTTGTTATTTTAATTTCTTGCAATTTAATTTCTTGTATTGCTCCTTTAATTTCTTGCCTTTAATTCAAGTAAGTGTTCTTGATTTTATTGTTTTAATCTTCTTTACCTTTGATCAAGCTTTCTATCTTTCATCTCTTTCTACCTTTCTTTGATTTTGATTCACTTTTGGTGCGAATTACTTATGATCCGTGTTGTTCATTAATGTTTCCGTGCTTAAAAAGTTCATCTTTTTATGGTTTGATTCAAAAGTTTGCTTATTTTAAGTTTGGATAAGATGTTATTTGAGCTTATTTAGTCTTTTTCACATTAGATTCGTTTAAGTTTTGATGTTAGCTTAATCAAATAGCTTATCACTTGCTTATTGTCGAATCCCTTATTAATCAGAAAAGGTAAACCCTTTTCCGATTTGTACTTTCCGATTAGCACACCTTATTCCGATCACATAGATCGGAAAAGGGTTTCCAAATATTCTGATTTGCTTCCCCATATTCCGATCACCTTGGATCGGAATAGGGTTTTAAGGATTCCGATTGTGGTGACTTGTTAATATTCCGATTAGACATATTAGTTAGTTATTCCGATTGTAACGTTTTTAGTGTATTCCGATTGGCCTTATTTTCGAACATTTCCATCTGGATCTATTCCCAGTATTCCGTTCATGTCCCTTTTTAACATTCCGACCATGCATCTTTCCGATGGGGTACATTCCGATCGGATTCAGAATGGATTCCGATCGGGTGTATTCCGATTGGTTGTTTTGTTTGGTTTTAATATTTTGTTTTAGTAAATGTGACAAATTTTACTCGTTTTGTTTTTAGCCTATTTTAATTTTGTTTTGCATTTTTATTTGATTGTCAATTTACTTTTCGTTGAGTTTTAATTTTACGTCATTTAATTTCTCATCATTTACATATAAAGCTTTAAATATTGCACCGTTTACGTTTCAACTAGTTGTAGTTTTAATTACTCGTCATTTATTTTAAAGTCTTGCACATTTATTTTACCACAACCAAAAATATTATTTTTACCAAAAACAATTGAGTCACACATTTAACCAGAAATCAATTCGAGAAGATACCGAGAAAATGAACTTTCAATTAGTAAAATCTCTTTATTAAAATGGCGCCGCTGCCGGCTCTTTTCGTGAGGATTAACGGTTTTTTGTGAGAGACGCGTTGGCTTTTGGGATCCGTTCCCTCGTGAACGTTACTTTTCGTGTCCAACAATTTTCAAAAATCCAAAAACATTTGAAAAATCATAAAAAGCAATTCTTTTTCAAAGTTTTGCACCAAAAATATTCTTCTTGCTTCTCTATCTTTCTTTATGGATTTTTATGTCCATTGTGTCGAGTGTGGGAGACGATTGTACGGGAACGAATCTTGTCAATGGTGTACATGTGAGCGGTGCAGAAACGATATCGACAACACACAATTCGGATTTTGTCCTTTGTGCAACTCGACTAATTCGTCCTTTTTGAACCCACCTCATGTTCCCCCGTGCATCTATTGTGGAAGCGATTCTCATTGGCATGTTTCGTGCCCAGTTCTCCTCAACTGTTTTGAAACAACCGTGGGGGTCCTCACGATACTTCTTATTGTCAACCAATGAATTATTATGAGCAAAATCCGTGTCCTCAGTTTTCTTCACCAATGGATTATTATGAACCAAATCCGGTTTCTAATTTTTCTCAACCGATGAACTACTATGAGCCACACCCATGCTATAATTCAGGTTTTCAACATTTTGAACCCCCACACCACATCATCGATCATCAAACCTCCTTCGAACAATTGAGCTCCCATGAACAATGGGACACTCTTGTTAAGCAAAGTCAACAAATTCAAGAAGCTTGCAACAAGATCATCGAAAAATATCAAGAGGATCAACGGCCTGAGCAAATATCGAATATCGAGACTTATACTCCTCCTCCGGTGTATCCATACTATTATGATGATGATGACGATGAGCCTACTATTTCTTGGAATGACCTTACTGCTCAATGTCCTAGTGCAATTGTCATCCCTCCTCTCGATATCCCAAACGTGTCTAAGGATTGTGATACATTGAGTGAGCTTAGTGAGTTTGGTCGTGATAAATTGTTTGATGATGAGGTTTGTGACATACAAGCTGCTATGGAGCTTGAGGACGACGTTACTCTTACGAAAGAGGTCGATTCTAATGATGACGATTTTTCTCCAAGCTATGAGAATTTCACTTTTGAAAATTCTAAATCTCCACCGGGAGATGCGGGCGATGACGATTTATTCTCTCCGGCTTACGAGAAGTTCACCGATGAACACGATCTTCTGGATAAGGTGGAAGACGTGCTTCTTCGCGATAGATTACGGAAAGTGCACCTTCTTATTGCTCAAATCGAAGCGTTGACTTCTCCTCCTCTTTCTGAGTCTTTGCCTCCATCTATTCCTCCCGTTGAAGATAAAGACCCATTGCTGGAAGAAATCGATATCCACTCCATCCCTCCAGGTATTGATGATTATGACACGGAGGGGGACATTATTTTTGATAATTTGCTGCAGGAAAGTATTGACCCAAGTCCCCCTCCCGAGCACCTTTCATCCACTCCGTTAGAGACCATCACGGAGGATACGTGCTTTGACCCGGGAGGTGACATTGATTATGCTATGATTGATAACAATACGGCTTTGCCGTTTGCTCAACATCCATTGTCTTTGGGGGAGGACAATGTGCTTACTTCACCCACCCCACCTCCCGTGGACCTTGATTTCATATACTTTTCGTATGTTGAAAGGACCTTTCTCCCTTTCAAGACTTATTCCACCGCCTCTCCTTTGTTGATGTCAATCGGGAACGAGGACAAGGTCTTTGATCCCGGTATCACATTCGAGGCTTCCCCATGCACCATTTAATTCGGGGACGAGTCAGGCTCGTGACTCGGTTAACAAAAACAAGCGCTTTTTGGGAGGCAACCCAATTATCTATCTATCTTTACCATAAGTGTAGGGGGAGCCCCGTTGGTGTTTCTTGCTTTCTTTCTTATCATGTGCAGAGATTAGAGCTTCAAAGACACACTCTTGATGACTTTTGACGAACCGTAATTCCGTATTCCCTTCTTCCCGGTTCTATCCTAAACTCTTTTCGATTCACTATTTTATATTTCTCAATATTAAAATAGGAATCTCTTTAGTTGTCTCTTCCTTAGCAAGATTTAAATAAAGTGCACAATGTCCTAAGTGTAGGGGAGTTTACTCCCACATGCTTAAACATTGAGGAAAATGTTTATATTAAGTGTAGGGGGACTTCTATCGAAGTTAAGTGGTCTTTTCCTTGTATTTGTCCTTATTTTAACCGGAAAATCAATTTTTCGACATTTTTCAAAATTTTTGATCTATTTTGGCCTATTAGTTTTTACCTTCGTATAGTTATTTTCTTTCCTTATTAGAATAAATTTTTAATAAAGTGGTTTTAATTTTCAAACGTTGTGAATCTTTTGACTCAACCCGAGTTTACTTGTCTAAGTTTACTCTAGCTAGTATCCTTAACATGTTTAAGTCAAGTTTTGCTAGGCTTTTATATAGGGAACTATAAAACGCGAAAGTCTTAACTCTCACGGGTTAAGAACAAGAACTTTTCGCAAGTTCCTATAATTGACCCTAGAGAGTCATTTATCAAGGGAACTTTAAAATGCGATTTCTAAACTTGAAAAAGTCCAAGAAGTTGCAAGATCCTATAGATGACTCGAAAACCCAAAACTTTGACTTAATAGGCTAAGCATCCACGAGTCTCATTCCTTGAGATTTTAAACTGTGGAGAACGAGAGATGATAGAGTCAATTATAAGTTTGGTATTCTTTCGGGAATTTATGTGAGTTAATTATAAGCCTATTCTCCCTTCGCTTGTTAATAAATTTATCTGCAATAAATAAGGTTGTACGATTTAAAAGGTTACTTAGCTTCTAGCCCAAGATCGTTTAAAAGTTGCTCGGTACGGATTAGAGTTCATAGCCAAGGCATAACTTATTGAAGCGGGATGCGAAGATTGGTGAGTCCGAAAAGGCCCTAACAAGGCATGAGGGCTACATTTTGTTGCTAAAGATCCAAAAGTGATGTGAAGAATCATTTATCAAAAATCAATATGAAGGATCGAGAGACACGACGAAAAGCAAATACTCCCCTAAAGATCATGGAGAAGTCTATCCAAAAAGGCCCTAACAAGGTATGAGGATAAATAGATCCAAGTCCTAAAGGAGGCGGATCGTTGTATATCAAAGTCTAAAATAAAGATTGGCGAAAAATGATGAAGTCGTGGTCCAAATATGAAGAATCTCTCAAAAACTTCAAGTGAATAAATTCCTATTATGAAGAGAAGACCATTATTTCATGAGCGTCTCTCAAGATTTGAAGTATGAAGTCGCTGCCAAATATCGGTCCGAGAAAGGTCTCAAATCGTGAAGCGAGTTATGCCAAGATATGAACTTTATGAGGTCCCGAGAAGCAGTTTTAAAAGATTTTGTCCTTTAGCTAACTATTGATTAAATCGTTCACTTTATTTTCGGCCTAAATAACTATCGAAATAAGTCAAACAATGCATCCTCGTGATCATTTAAGACAAAAATAAAATATAAGAGATACACCTAGGAATAAGGGAGTCTAAGTGAATAATTGGCCCACATGAGTTCGTGTTAGTTTGCTAACTTATAATAACAATGATCTTGTTTCTAAGCTTGGTTTGGAGAAAGTGAAAACTTGAGGATGATGATCATTCACGACCTTTCCAAAACCCAAAGGTATGATTTTGATTTCTTTACTTTGTATGTTTATAATTTTCTATCTCTTTAATAAAAGCCAACGTGGATTGATTGTGATGAAAAATGTAAACGTGCTTTGTAACTAATGCATTGCATGAGGACATTGCAATGGTTAAGTGTAGGGGATTTGATAGGTGTGAAAACACCCATCCTTTTTACCACTTAATTACAATAATAACCGAGCCAAAACGTGTATTTTATGTCATTTATGTCGGAATTATGCGTGGTTTGTGTTTTTGTTGTGATTTAGGACGAAAAGGTGAAAAATGGAGAAAACATGGTATTTCACGGGCATTTATCGAAGAAAAAGACGAAAGATGAAGTCAAAAGATCAAGAGTGGAAAAAGAACGGAAGTCCAAGACCAATTCTGAAGATTTATCGAAGAAAAAGTCAAAAGAAAGAAGTTTACTAAAAGCCGAAGAACTCGAGTCTTATTAATGAAGAAAATTCAAGACGAGTTCAAAGAAATCCCGAGGCAAAGTCATTTAAGTCCAAGTATTAAGAAGATTAACAAAGGATTAAGAAGATCAAGGACCTAAGCTTGCAATTAAGGAAAAGAAGAAAGAGGGAGGAAGCTTCCTAAGCTCCTCCCTAATCTCCCTATATATAGTCTTTTATGTTTTCATTTTCAAGTTGTTGGTGGCTTGACAACCCACTCTTCCACCATTTTCATACCTTGTTATTTTAATTTCTTGCAATTTAATTTCTTGTATTGCTCCTTTAATTTCTTGCCTTTAATTCAAGTAAGTGTTCTTGATTTTATTGTTTTAATCTTCTTTACCTTTGATCAAGCTTTCTATCTTTCGTCTCTTTCTACCTTTCTTTGATTTTGATTCACTTTTGGTGCGAATTACTTATGATCCGTGTTGTTCATTAATGTTTTCGTGCTTAAAAAGTTCATCTTTTTATGGTTTGATTCAAAAGTTTGCTTATTTTAAGTTTGGATAAGTTGTTATTTGAGCTTATTTAGTCTTTTTCACATTAGATTCGTTTAAGTTTTGGTGTTAGCTTAATCAAATAGCTTATCACTTGCTTATTGTCGAATCCCTTATTAATCGGAAAAGGTAAACCCTTTTCTGATTTGTACTTTCCGATTAGCACACCTTATTCCGATCACATAGATCGAAAAAGGGTTTCCAAATATTCCAATTTGCTTCCCCATATTCCGATCACCTTGGATCGGAATAGGGTTTTAAGGATTCTGATTGTGGTGACTTGTTAATATTCCGATTAGACATTTTAGTTAGTTATTCCGATTGTAAGGTTTTTAGTGTATTCCGATTGGCCTTATTTTCGAACATTCCGATCTGGATCTATTCCCAGTATTCCGATCATGTCCCTTTTTAACATTCCGATCATGCATCTTTCCGATGGGGTACATTCCGATCAGATTCAGATTGGATTCCGATCGGGTGTATTCCGATTGGTTGTTTTGTTTGGTTTTAATATTTTGTTTTAGTAAATGTGACAAATTTTACTCGTTTTGTTTTTAGCCTATTTTAATTTTGTTTTGCATTTTTATTTGATTGTCAATTTACTTTTCGTTGAGTTTTAATTTTACGTCATTTAATTTCTCATCATTTACTTATAAAGTTTTAAATTATTGCACCGTTTACGTTTCAACTAGTTGTAGTTTTAATTACTCGTCATTTATTTTAAAGTCTTGCACATTTATTTTACCACAACCAAAAATATTATTTTTACCAAAAACAATTGAGTCACACATTTAACCGGAAATCAATTCGAGAAGATACCGAGAAAACGAACTTTCAATTAGTAAAATCTCTTTATTAATCATCATCGTCCTCTTCATCATCAATAGGCATGACATGGGTAGTTGGTTCGGGTGTTGGTTGAGAATTACTCGTTGATGTTATATCTAGACCAATTGTAGGTGCAGACGTATCTGATTGTGCAACGGTTGCTGGAGCCACAACTTCGGTTACCGGAGCTATTAACTCAGGTTCTGGAGCAACAATAGTTGGAGGAGTAAAGAATTCATCAAAGAACGGTTGAAACAACGTATCCCATTCAGTCCTAGAAGGTGGTGTAAA
Source organism: Glebionis coronaria (assembly GCA_025667525.1). Classification (NCBI taxonomy): domain Eukaryota; kingdom Viridiplantae; phylum Streptophyta; class Magnoliopsida; order Asterales; family Asteraceae; genus Glebionis; species Glebionis coronaria. Next base: position 535,314,025 of record CM046881.1, on the reverse strand, counting down.
TGATGATGAAGTAGGGTTACTTGGGACAAGACCAGAACTAATGTTACTAGGTCCCATTTCATGAAGTGCGGGTTCAGAGCTGCTTTGCTCAGAAGCCATTGCTGTCAGCTCATCAAAATCAACATTCATAGTTTCGAGGATCTTGCGAGAGTTACGGTTTTAGATTCGGTATGCCTTCTTTGCGGGGGCATAACCAATGAAAATACCAATATCAGCCTTTGGTTGAAGTTTTCCCAAATTGTCACCATCATTATTTGGATAGCAAAGAGAACCAAATACATGAAGATATGATAAATCTGGTACTTTTCCATGGAGAAGCTCATAAGGTGTTTTACCATGGCGTTTACGAATTAGTGACCGGTTTTGGGTGTACACTGCTGTAGATACTGCTTCTGCCCATAAAAACAATGGAGCCTTTGCGTAAATTAACATCGTTCGAGCAGCTTCCATAAGTGTGCGATTTCTCCTTTCAACGACACCATTTTGTTGTGGAGTACGTGCAACGGATGTTTCATGAGAGATGCCAACTTCTTCATAATAATCACGCAAGATTTGATTCACAAATTCGGTTCCATTATCTATACGAATGCGTCGGACAGTAGTGTTGAGACGCACTTGAATCATCTTGAGAAATCCGACGATGAATTTAGGTGCCTCATTTTTTGCTTTAAGAAATTTCACCCATGTAAACCGAGAGTAATCATCGACAATGACGAGGATGTACTTTTTACCACTAAGACTTTCAACACGCATTGGCCCACAAAGATCCATATGCAAAAGATAAAGTTTCTCTTGGTTGGTGTCTTCCGTCTTGGGTTTGTATGATTTCTTAGTGCTTTTCCCCATTGTACACGCGAAACACAAATGATCCTTGTGAAATGATAGTTTAGGAAGACCACGAACAAGTTCATTTTTCGCCAAGTGATTAATAGCGTCAAAGTTAATATGAGATAACCGTCGATGCCATAACCATGACTTAGTCTTCGATGCTTTGGAGAGAAGACATACGGGAGAAGCGGCCATCATGTCTTGTAGAGACAAAGTATACAAATTATTCCCTCGAGTACCTTTCAATAAATCAACCCCTTCCAAATTACGAATGAAGCAGGTATGCTCTCGAAAAGAAACTTCTAGGTTTGCATCACAAAGTTGTCCCACAAAAAATAAGTTGTGACCGAGACCTTCCACATAATACACTCTCGAAATTATAACATTCCCAATATGATATTCACCGTAACCCATTATCTTTGCAATATGATCATTTCCAAATCTAACCGTACCAAGAAACTTGCTGACGAAATTTCTGAGCTGAGAGCGATCTCCGGTCATATGCTTGGAGCAACCAGAGTCCAAATACCAGAGAACAATTTGGACCACCTGTTTTCAATAACAACAGTAGACAATGCATTGGAAACTATTGGTTCCTGAGTGTTAGCAGATACAGATATAAGATTATCAGAATTGCTAACATGTTTGTGACCCTTAGATTTCCTGCGTTTTCAAATGTGAGTTTTAGCACTAACAGGTTTTACAGTTCCAACTTTCTTAGGTTTTGGATTATCCGCGGGCACTACAGTGGGAGTAGACATATTTAAAGGGCACTTGTTTCCTACAGTAGTGTCGGTGTTCCTAGTTAAAGAACACACTTGTGTTTTGGTAGCCTTGGTACTCCTAGTTAAAGGGCACGCTTTCTTCGCTGTAGTGGGAGTGATCCTAGTTAAAGGGCACATATTTCCTACAATAGTGAAAGTTCTACCAGTGGGGCGCCACACCCAACCAACTTGGGTTAACACTTTCCCAGTCGGTTTCCATGCTAATCCATTTTTCCGGGAATACATCTCATTCACATGGTCAATAAGGCAAGAATCATGATGACTGGAAAACATACATTCATTGCAATTCCAACATTTCAAATTAGAATTCACACTAGGCTTGGAACGCTGCACAACCGCAGAGCCTTTAGGTTTAGCTACATGATTCTTTTTATTCAAAACAGAAATAACATTCCTAGGATGGGCTTCTACTTTCTTCTTCACTTGACTACTAGATGGGGGCAAGATCCTATCATTCTTCGTGTTTCTCTTAAGCTTAGATCTTTGAGCCTTAGTATTGGTGCTTACTGATGAGACTGCTTTTATACATGGTCTCATCGTCCAAATCGGGCTTAAAATGCATTGAATATCATTGATTATACCAAATATATGCTCGTTTGTTACTTGTGTATTTTTAGGTACGGATATTGAGGAAATGGCAAAAGATCATAAGAATCAATAAAAAACGAACACGGGAAACGAAGCCGCACAATGAACCAGACCCAAGTTTAGATTTTACAAAAATGCCCTTGAAGAATTGAAGATTGGCAACTTTAGTCCCTCAACTTTTGAAGATTTACACTTTATACCCCTCAAATATTCAAAATTATGAATAGGGTCCCTAAAGTTTGAAGACTATACAAGATCAGTCCTTGAAGAATGCCAAAATTACACTTGAAGTCCTTGTTAGAAGTATGGAAAATTGATGTGCCATTTTTGACAAGTTACCAAAAGTTGTCAAAGAGTAAAATGGGCGTTGATGGCATTATTTACAACATGAACAAAAGAAGAAAGCTTGGGGGCCATTATTGCCAAGACAGCCAAACCTCCTCATCCAGTCACACTTTGCCACGTCACAAAACCCACCCAAATACCCATAACCCTACCCAACCCGTCCGATACCCTACTCAAACCCACCCAGGTTTATTAATTAAACCAGTCAACTGGTCAAACCCCCCCCCCCCCCCCCCCCCCCCCCCGCATTTCCCTCCTAACACCATTTTTAAATCCCTTATTACCCAATTTGGATTAAACTCACCCCATAAACCCTAATACCACCAGGTTTGATTAATCCCAAATCAAAGGGATTTTGGCCAATTGATTCCAGTTCACTAATTGAGGTCACTCTCACTTAAACCCACATTCCACATCACCACAAGACACACCCATGTGTCTTGTGGGACCCTCCCCTGCGCATCACTTTCGTCCTCAAACCTTACACCCGACCAAACCAACATCCCAGATTCTTCTACTTGGTCCCCAAGTTTAAATGGACGTCCAAGATCAATTTAAGCAGCTGGCATCTTCACATGATTCTCCAAAGATCACATGAAGGCACAATTTGACCATTTTCAGTCAAAAGTCTCAAGGGCATTTAGGGCATTTTATCTGCTAGGGTTTTATCATTCTAGATAGTTCCTAGTACTTGTATAAAAGGGAGTCGACTTGTGACCCCTTTTCTTTGTTCCAGTTTTTTAGCTCTCTCATTGTAATCCCTTTTTACAAAATTTATAAAGTTGGTGATTATTGAGAAAATATAATTCCTTTTATTTGTTTTTTAAAAGTTGGTAAGTGATTGAGAAGCTACACTGAGTTCCATCATCATTTGTATAACACCTTGTGTTATTGAGTTTTCAAAAAGGTTTTGAAAAAGGATTAAAATTTTTAGAAATTCATGAATTTTGAGAAGTGAAAGTTGACCAAAATTCTGAATTTCTGAATATTAATCTTGTTTTTAAAACGTGTTATAAGTTTCAAGGTTTGTGAAGAAGGGTTTAAGAGGTTTTAAGAAAGTTTCAAAAACAATCAGTATACTTTTGCTTGTGTGCTCATTGATTTTTGCAGGTTTAATTGTTGATTGTTTGTCAAAGTTTCTGCATAGGCCCGGGCCTATAGGGAGGTGGTTTTTCAACCACTAAGGGACCTGGATGTAGGTCCCTTGAGGTAAAAATCTTTTTCCCATTTTCATTTTTTAGTTTTCTGAAATTATGTGATTTTTGTGAAAATTTGATGCAAGTTGTTAAGAGTGTGTTTAAGTGATAGGATATTGCTTATTTGGTATATTGTGCATGTTTAGATTGTTTAAAGTCAGTTTGGATTTGATTTGTAAGCATTTGTTTTGTTAAAATTTGAGTTTCAGCTACTAAAGGAGTGTTTGGGTTAAGATTTTAATCAGTGAAATTGCTTCAAGTTTTGGTTAAATCTTGTTTAGTTACACTTCTTTAGTGTTTGTTACATGATATGTGCATATTGGAATCAGTTTGGTAGGATATTGTTCATAGTTAGATTAAAGGTTGTCTGAGGATTGTGTGTTGGTTGTATGCTATGTTGTGTACTTATGTGCATGTTATGAGGCTTTGAAAATCGTTTTTGTGCATGTAATTTGGCCAACAGTCACCAGACCTGCCCATAGGATTAATCAGAAACTTTGGGTGTTTGATTTGCTTGATTTTTGTGAAAGACCTTGAGTTTTCTTGTTTGATTGACTTCCCACAACCCAACTGGTTGTGGGAGTGCCCTTTGTTCCAAGAAAATCCCATTCAAGAGCTTTCCTAAGCTCCATTGGTCAACTGACCAAATTATTGCACTAGCAGTGGGAAGAAAGTTTCCCCTGCTATCACACAAGTTCCCACTGCCAAGCAACAGGACAAAATCCAGCAACATGTCACTATCAGGAATCTTACTTTTTTGTCATTAGTGGGTGAAAATTAGAGTTAGGACTTGAAACCAATTTTGTTTTTTTCTAATTTAATTTAGGATTTTTCTGTTTAATCAATTTTTATTTCACTGTTCATTTGCTATTTTTTAGGTTTTATTGCATTTTTAATAAACTTTTAATTTTCTGTTTTTGGCATTTAGTGCCAAAAATATTTCTTTTGCAGTTTAAACATTTTTCCTAGGCTCAGAATATTATTTTAAGATTTTTAGTTAAAAAAGATTTTACTGTTCATCTTTTTATTATTTTTTAGAATTAATTTAGCTTAATTAGGGTTTTAATTAAACTAGTTTTGTCATTTAGTGAAAAATTTAATATTTTCAATCTTTTTCATTTTTCTACTGTTCATTAGAGTAATTTGGGATTTTTAAAATTGGTAGATTATTTTTAGCATTATTTTATTATTTTTTATAATTATTTTAGTTTTAAAATAGTTTTTAGTAATTTAAAAATAGAAAAATAGTTTTTAAAAATTAGGAAAAATACTTTTTAGTCTTTAAATAATATAAGTAACTTATTTGTTCAATAAAATAATATTTTGGACATTTTGATTAATTATATTTAATTTTAGTGCTTTAATTAGCATTTAAAATTGAATATTTAATTAATAAAAGGTTTTAAAATATTTTTATTGGATTTTATTTCTTATTTATATTATTTTGGACTTGTTTTAGCTTTTAATTGATTTTTAGGTTTAAAATTTTTATTTTTGTACATTTTTACGGTTTTACGTTTACGCCTTTTTCGTCGTAGTTTAATCCGTTTTCGTAACCGTCATTTCTTTCTTTTCTCCTTTCTCATTTCTTTTCTCTCTTCTTAATAAAATCATCAATCAATCAATTCATTACACAACACACGTGCCTCCTCGAGAGAACGATCCCCACTTAAGGGTCATAAGTGTTTACGTTTTCCTAAACGTACACTTAATACTTACCGCTTTTGCCTTCCTTTTCCTAAAGGGGTAAAAATACGTATATCATTTTGGCGCCGCTGCCGGGGAGGCGTGTTGTGTTTTGATTGAACCATTGTTGTTTTTTATATTAGCCATAAATAGTATTTGTATTAGTAGCACTCTACTAATACGTATTATCGTTTTTTCGGTTTTTGTGTGAATATTATTAATATATTGTATACGTAGAACAATAAAGTCACAAGTACTCCAAATACGTGAGAAATCACAACCTTGACTTGGGGGGTCATTACCCAATCATTGTATTCGAATCTAAAACCAAAGAAAAAGGAAAAAATAGATAAATACTTTCGTGAAGCTCGATTTTGAAAATACAAACTATAAGGTGGGTATAAGGCGGTTGTATTTCACGACCTAAAGGAAAAAGGCTCTTAAGTGCTTCGCGCCGCCTCGTTTCCTCCGCTTGCTTGTGCGTATTTGATTTTGAGAGTGAATCGAGGGTTTTGCCGCCCAAAGTATTATTACATATCATATATATTTTCTTGGTTTATATTGATTAAACCCTCTTGAACGATTTGGTGTTCCACCATCGTACTAAAGTCATCGAAGGCGTTCACTCCACGTGATCGTTTTCATTCCTTGAGGCTTCTTTAATCAAGAGATTTGATTAAGGAGGAGATTTGTAGATTTTTGTCTACTTAATACATTTCACCAATTTCCAAAAAAGTTAATACCATCAAAAACCACAAAAAAATTGAAAAACACAAAATACCAAAAAGAATCTTCTTTGCTCGTCTCTTCGTTGTACGTGACGTTTATGCTAACTCGTAATCAAGCAAAACGTGCACGTAGACGAAAGAACAAAACTCCCACTCCAACTCATTCTAGTGAGGAGTCTCCTATTGACGAACCCATTGTACGAGAAGCACCTACCATGGCGAATCGAACTATGATGGAGTTACTTCAAGCACCCACCGAGGGTTATGGAGAAGCTATTGTGATTCCCGCAATCCTTGGAGAGAATTTTGAGGTGAAAACGGGTTTGTTGTCGATGATCCAAAACAACAAATTCCATGGTGATGAGAAGGACAATCCCCACAACTATATCCGCCAATTTAATCATCTTACCGCCACTTGCAAATTCAGGGATGTCTCGAATGACTCGATTAAGATGATGCTTTTTCCGTATTCCTTAGCGGGGCCCGCTAAAATTTGGTTAGAGAAAGAGCCACCCAATTCTATATTGACGTGGAAGGATCTCGTTTCAAAATTTGTGAACCAATTTTTTCCGCCCTCTAAGACTACGCATTTGAAAAATGAGATTTCTAAATTTTCACAAGATCAAATGAAAGTTTTTCTACGGCTTGGAATAGGTTTAAGGAGATGTTACATGAATGTCCTCATCACGGTTATTCCGACTTACATCAAATCGACACGTTTTACAATGGACTTAATGATCATGAAAGATATTATTTGAATGCCGCCGCGGGTGGTAATTTTTTGTGTAAAACGGTTGAAGAAGCTTTGGTCATAATTGAGAATAGGTCTAAGGTTTATAGCCCTCGTAACACACCGAGTGTTGCCAAAATGGGCTCGTCATCGTCTCGTAGTATCAATGCCTTGCATGATGAAGCAAATGAAGAAAATCGATTTTTTGATAGATTTGCTAGCCTTATGTCCCATTGGAAAGCTCAAGAAGCTTCGAATTCCGCTTCGGTTAAAGCGGTTTCTAAGAGTTGTTTGTCGTGTGGTGGAGCTCATGATCTTTCCGAGTGCATTACCGCGGATGGTAACACTTCGAGTGCTTGTGTAGCCACGGGAACTTATAACCAAATCGGTCAAGGTTCCCGCCAAAATCAAGCTCCACCAAATCAAAATGCTAATAACTATCGAAACAACAACCTAGGTGGAAATTACCAAGGAAATCAAAGGAATTATAACAAGGGTAATTATCAAAGTGGAAATGGGCAAATTTCTAATCAAACCCAAAACCGTGATTTTCAAAACAATGCTCAAGGTTTTCAAAATGATCACACCAAAAATCTTCAAGGAGAATTTTTGAATTATGCTAAGGCTAATGATGCTAAGTTTGACAACATGCAACGTGAAATGGGTAGCTTAAGGTCCGATTTGAAAAACGAGCTTAAAAACGAACTTGCTAATGAACTTAAAACTCATGCTAATAAAATGGAAGGAAATGTCACACGTCTCCAACAAAATCAACAAAAAATGGAGCAAGGTCAACATGAGATTAAGCAAGAGTTGTTAAAAGCGGATGCTAGGCAATCTAAGTTTGAAGACCGTATGGCTAAAATGTTTGAAGCTATCATGTGTAAGCCCTCTTCTTCGGGTGGTCTTCCTAGTGATACCATCGTGAACCCGAAAGGAGAATTGAAGGTTATTACTACTCGTAGTGGTAAAACTTTCAAAGAACCCATTTCTCGTCCAAGTACTTCTATGGAGAAGGAAAAAGAGAAAGAACCCGAGGTTGTGGTTGAAAAGGAGCAAATTACAAGCCCACGAAGTACCGCTCAAACCACACCTACGGTTGAACCAATACCAATCATGGAACCCGAGATTCCAAGGCCTATGCCTATGCCTACTATGCCCCAACCCACACCACCTTTACCTTACCCTTCAAGACGAGACAAGGAAAAGGCACAAGAACGAAATAATTATCAATTTGAACTCTTTATGAAAATGTTTCGTGACTTGCATTTCAATATAAGTTTTGCCGACGCCTTAGTCATGATGCCTCGATTTGCCGCGAACATCAAAAGTATGTTGAATAACAAAGAAAAATTGCAAAAATCGTCTAGTTGTTCTTCGGTTTTTCTAAGCCGCATACCTCAAAAAGTCGGTGATCCTGGAAAGTTTTTAATCCCATGTGCTATACAAGACATGGAAGAATGCTACGCCTTGGCCGATCTTGGTGCTAGTATTAATTTGATGCCTCTTGAGATTTTTAAATCGCTCAATCTTCCAAATCTCACTCCTTCACGAATGTCAATCGAAATGGCCGATCATTCTATGATTCTAGCTTGTGGAGTTGCCGAGGACGTCTTTGTGAAAGTTGGAAAGTTCTACTATCCTGTAGACTTTATTGTTGTTGACATTCCCATCGATCCTAAAGTTCCGTTAATTTTAGGTCGATCTTTTTTGGATACCTCGAGAGCACTTATCGATGTGCATGCAAGAAAAATCACTCTTCGTTTCAATGAGGAAGAACTCGTCATTAATGCAACCCAAAACTCCACACTAACTCATGTGTATTCTATCACATCTTTGTACAATGTCAATCCCATCAAAAACATTTGCAAAAAGATTTCCAATAGAGTTTTAGGAGTTGTTGAGAAAAATGAAGTTCTGTCCCCTCCGCCGGTGGAGGTTAAGAGTGTTAAGCCTACGATTCCAATCTCGAGTGATTCTTCGGATGCTGAATACGTTGATCCCGATGGGGGAGTTTTCTTTGTTGATAAAAGATTTGAAAACTTACCACCACCTAAACCAAAAAGATTTCAAAATGTGAGAATTTTTAGTGTGACTAACATTGCTTTAGATACACCAAATATTTTCGACATAATCAAATCGGGTTTTCACAAGGAGAGTGTAAAAGATGAAAAAGTAAAAGATTTTAACTTGGATTTAAAAGATTTTTCTACAACTCTAACTCCGTCATCACCACGTGTATTGAGTACTACAAGCTCGTCTTCTCGTTTTGACGATGCTTTGTGTGGACTTAGTGTGGGGGAATCCCCTTATGTTCCTTCCCCTTTCTCCATCGAGGACGAGATATTTGATCCTGGAATTGCTTATATAGGAAAATCTCGGTCTTCCACCGATGCAATAAATGGAAAATCTTTTAATTTGATTGGTGTGAGTCTACCTCGAGTAGCTCATGTTTTTAGAGACTTACCCATTGTCCCACCCTTCTATTTCTTCTCTCCTATTTTCTTGAAACTCTTTGAGTTTTTGTTGGCACACCATGAAGTGGCGTTGATTTGTTTTTCCAATGAAAATGAGAACGCCATCTTCGATCTCGGTATTTAGCACCATCAAAGGACTTAGTCCTTAATATCGGTTGTTTTTGGGCCTTGTTTATCATGTAAGCCCCACCAAAAATTGACCATACCATGATTATCCCTAAATGATCACATTGGGGATTCGAGTCGAGCTTTTGACTCGGTTATCAAAAACAAGGTGCCTCGTGGGGGAGACCCATGCTTATCCATGTACATATTATTGCTTTCTAATGTAGTTTAATGTGAGGGGATTTGTGCCCTTCCAACCTTTGTTCCGTGGTTGTTTGTGAATTGTGGTTTTTAGATCATGATCTTCACGATTGGAGCCTCTCGTGTTCGTTTTATGGGAGCACTCGATCGTTTGCTTTGAAGGCTTTCTCAATATCCAAATGATATATCCTTTGATGTTCTAACCTTAGGTTTTTTAGCACACTTCATAAACGGCTATTAATTTATTGGTTACACCCTTTCCATGCTAGATTAGGCATTCGACTACGTCTCTAGTATGGGGGTGTTTGCACCCCTAGACTCGAAACATTGAGGACAATGTTTAACTTTAGTATGGGGGGCGAATAGATACTTGCCTTGCCAAACCTTCACGCTTTCCAAAGTTTATCGTTTCGTTGCAAAATAAGGCTAAAAATGGCCAAATTTTAAAATTTTTCTCATGTTTTATAAGTGTTTGAAGACACAAATGTAGATTTTCCGATGGCGAGAATAAGAGTAATTTTTGACTCGACCGTGCGTGTTGAGCACTTAGCTTTGATTCCTTAACTACACATTAGGCTAAGTCTCTTAAATGAGGACGAGAAATGATAGAGTTAATTATAAGTTACTATGCTAAACGTAGAGTACTCGTATTCTTTCAAAAACTCATGTGTTCTCTTTGTTTGCTTATTCTCCCTTCGCTTGTAAATATTTTTTGCTTAATAAATATTGACTTAGCGGTTTAGTTAGGATTGTTGGGTTTCTAGTCTTTTCTAGTAGCTTCCGTGTAATTAAATTGGGAAGACATTAAGGTATCGCCAGCGTCACGGTTTTGAAGTATTGGCAACCCGAATAATCGAAAGTTTCACCCAATAATAAGATTTCAAGTGCTCACCTAAATCTAGCAAACAATTTGAAGCCCCACAAGGCCGAAAAATCTATGCAAAATTGAAAGTGAATCAAGCCTTAATCTTCGAAGCTTTAAAGATCCAAAATTCACTTTAGCGTGAGGATATACGTCTTTGGCTAATAAAACCACTGATGAGGCGGATAATAAAAGGCAAGGCAAGACCGAAGTCATAATAAAAGCTTCATGGCGAAGTTGAATAAAAGATGGAGGTAAACCAAAGATAATAAGGTCCTTCCGTTAGGGGGCGTATAAAAGTCTTGGTAATAAGTCTCATGTTCAAAACCGTTATAAAATCGTGTTTATCGATTCTTCTTGTCAACTTAATTTTTTGACATCGTTGTCTATTAGGAGGGGTTATTGATTTGATGGTCTTAGTTACACCGTTAGGACTCTATTTTTAGACCTAAATCTCTATTATCGCATAAGTCGATGATGAATCCTCGTGATCATTAAGACAAAATAAAATATAAGAGATACAACTTAGGAATAATGGGAGAATAAGTACGTGATTAGGGCATATGAGTAGTGTTACCATTACTAACTTATAATGACAATGATCTCGTTGCACGCTTGGCATGGAATTAAGGTGAAAATCGAGGACGACGAAATTATTTCTAAACGAAGCATTCACGTGTTCTTATTCTATGAACCTAAACGTCCCATTTTGCGATGAAAATCATACATTATGTCTAAAACACAAGTAGTAATAGTGTAGTATAGCTAGTTTATCATTTTAATAAAGTGAATAAGAATTGAATTTTGGAGATGCTACGATACTTTATTCTAGCATTGCGTGAGGGCACGGCAATGGTTTAGTATGGGGGATTGATGAGACTGCTTTTATACATGGTCTCATCGTACAAATCGGGCTTAAAATGCATTGAATATCAATGATTATACCAAATATATGCTCGTGTTTGTTACTTGTGTATTTTTAGGTACGGATATTGAGGAAATGGAAAAAGATCACAAGAATCAATCAAAAACGAACACGGGAAACGAAGCCGCACAATGAACCAGGCCCAAGTTTAGATTTTACAAAAATGCCCTTGAAGAATTGAAGATTGGCAACTTTAGTCCCTCAACTTTTGAAGATTTACACTTTATACCCCTCAAATATTCAAAATTATGAATAGGGTCCCTAAAGTTTGAAGACTATACAAGATCAGTCCTTGAAGAATGCCAAAATTACACTTGAAGTCCTTGTTAGAAGTATGGAAAATTGATGTGCCATTTTTGACAAGTTACCAAAAGTTGTCAAAGAGTAAAATGGGCGTTGATGGCATTATTTACAACATGAACAAAAGAAGAAAGCTTGGGGGCCATTATTGCCAAGACAGCCAAACCTCCTCATCCAGTCACACTTTGCCACGTCACAAAACCCACCCAAATACCCATAACCCTACCCAACCCGTCCGATACCCTACTCAAACCCACCCAGGTTTATTAATTAAACCAGTCAACTGGTCAAACCCCCCCCCCCCCCCCCATTTCCCTCCTAACACCATTTTTAAATCCCTTATTACCCAATTTGGATTAAACTCACCCCATAAACCCTAATACCACCAGGTTTGATTAATCCCAAATCAAAGGGATTTTGGCCAATTGATTCCAGTTCACTAATTGAGGTCACTCTCACTTAAACCCACATTCCACATCACCACAAGACACACCCATGTATCTTGTGGGACCCTCCCCTGCCCATCACTTTCGTCCTCAAACCCTACACCCGACCAAACCAACATCCCAGATTCTTCTACTTGGTCCCCAAGTTCAAATGGACGTCCAAGATCAATTTAAGCAGTTGGCATCTTCACATGATTCTCCAAAGATCACATGAAGGCACAATTTGACCATTTTCAGTCAAAAGTCTCAAGGGCATTTAGGGCATTTTATCTGCTAGGGTTTTATCATTCTAGATAGTTCCTAGTACTTGTATAAAAGGGAGTCGACTTGTGACCCCTTTTCTTTGTTCCAGTTTTTTAGCTCTCTCATTGTAATCCCTTTTTACAAAATTTATAAAGTTGGTGATTTTTGAGAAAATATAATTCCTTTTGTTTGTTTTTTAAAAGTTGGTAAGTGATTGAGAAGCTAGACTGAGTTCCATCATCATTTGTATAACACCTTGTGTTATTGAGTTTTCAAAAAGGTTTTGAAAAAGGATTAAAATTTTTAGAAATTTATGAATTTTGAGAAGTGAAAGTGGACCAAAATTCTGAATTTCTGAATATTAATCTTGTTTTTAAAACATGTTATAAGTTTCAAGGTTTGTGAAGAAGGGTTTAAGAGGTTTTAAGAAAGTTTCAAAAACAATCAGTATACTTTTGCTTGTGTGCTCATTGATTTTTGCAGGTTTAATTGTTGATTGTTTCTCAAAGTTTCTGCATAGGCTCGGGCCTATAGGGAGGTGGTTTTTCAACCACTAAGGGACCTGGATGTAGGTCCCTTGAGGTAAAAATCTTTTTCCCATTTTCATTTTTTAGTTTTCTGAAATTACGTGATTTTTGTGAAAATTTGATGCAAGTTGTTAAGAGTGTGTTTAAGTGATAGGATATTGCTTATTTGGTATATTGTGCATGTTTAGATTGTTTAAAGTCAGTTTGGGTTTGATTTGTAAGCATTTGTTTTGTTAAAATTTGAGTTTCAGCTACTAAAGGAGTGTTTGGGTTAAGATTTTAATCAGTGAAATTGCTTCAAGTTTTGGTTAAATCTTGTTTAGTTACACTTCTTTAGTGTTTGTTACATGATATGTGCATATTGGAATCAGTTTGTAGGATATTGATCACTTTTGCATGATAAAATTGAGAAAACTACTTAAAAACAGTCAACTGCCTTGTTCTGCCTATTTTAAGAGATTTTGTGCTTAATCTTTTGTTCATAGTTAGATTAAAGGTTGTCTGAGGATTGTGTGTTGGTTGTATGCTATGTTGTGTACTTATGTGCATGTTATGAGGCTTTGAAAATCGTTTTTGTGCATGTAATTTGGCCAACAGTCACCAGACCTGCCCATAGGATTAATCAGAAACTTTGGGTGTTTGATTTGCTTGATTTTTGTGAAAGACCTTGAGTTTTTCTTGTTTGATTGACTTCCCACAACCCAACTGGTTGTGGGAGTGCCCTTTGTTCCAAGAAAATCCCATTCAAGAGCTTTCCTAAGCTCCATTGGTCAACTGACCAAATTATTGCACTAGCAGTGGGAAGAAAGTTTCCCCTGCTATCACACAAGTTCCCACTGCCAAGCAACAGGACAAAATCTAGCAACATGTCACTATCAGGAATCTTACTTTTTTGTCTTTAGTGGGTGAAAATTAGAGTTAGGACTTGAAACCAATTTTGTTATTTTTCTAATTTAATTTAGGATTTTTTTGTTTAATCAATTTTTATTTCACTGTTCATTTGCTATTTTTTAGGTTTTATTGCATTTTTAATTAACTTTTAATTTTCTGTTTTTGGCATTTAGTGCCAAAAATATTTTTTTTCAGTTTAAACATTTTTCCTAGGCTCATAATATTATTTTAAGATTTTTGGTTTAAAAAGATTTTACTGTTCATCTTTTTATTATTTTTTAGAATTAATTTAATTTAATTAGGGTTTTAATTAAACTAGTTTTGTCATTTAGTGAAAAATTTAATATCTTTCAATCTTTTTCATTTTTCTACTGTTCATTAGAGTAATTTGGGATTTTTAAAATTGGTAGATTATTTTTAGCATTATTTTATTATTTTCTATAATTATTTTAGTTTTAAAATAGTTTTTAGTAATTTAAAAATAGAAAAATAGTTTTTAAAAATTAGGAAAAATACTTTTTAGTCTTTAAATAATATAAGTAACTTATTTGTTCAATAAAATAATATTTTGGCCGCGTTATCCACAACCTTCTTACCTTTTAGAGTACGAAGTGTTTCCTTTAACTTAGCCAAGACCAGATTCTTATCACAAATTTGTTCCCTCAAATCAGATATTTCCACCGAATTTCGATTCAATTGTTCAATCAATGATTGATTCTGTGCAGTGGTATCAACACATGCGGGCTTTACTGAATCGAAAAGTCGTGTATTTTTCTGTTTTAAGTTATCAACTTTGGACAAAATCTTGGAAACTTGATTATCTAGATCCAGTTTAAAATTCTCAGCGGCCTCAAGTACGTTCACACAGTTAAGCTCCTTGGATTTCTCTATTTCTATCGACAGAGATGTAGCAACTTTGTCACTTGGTCGACGCTGTTTTGATTGTAAATTCAATTAAAAATTCTTTTCAAAGTTTGCATCATCGATATTAACACCTTCGAATGACGTTTCAAAGATTTCTTGAATAAATTGTTGCTTGCATTCAAGCGAAATACAATGTGTTTGAATCTCATCAAAACGTTTTAAAAACGAAGAATATGAGTCTTGAAGCTTTAAAAATTCAGCGTCAGATTCGTAACAATTACTATCTACCACATTATCCACAGATTCAACATTATGCACAATAGAATCATTATCAACACTTTTATTTACACAGACAGAAACTATATCATGAGACATCACTTGCTTCAGAAGCTGCTCATTTTGGCGTGAAACCCGTTCTATTTCAAGTAAACTGTTTTCAAAAGCATCTTCCATTTCATTGAAAACACGTCTAACTTTTTCTATTTCCAAAAACAAATCTTGATCAAGATTACTAAGACAAGCCTTAACATTGTCTACAAACGGAACAATTTCATTTCGGAACGCAGCTCTAGTGTGCTCAAAGTTCCATTCACCTTCCGTTATGGCCGAAGCCGTCGTACGTTCCAAAATGACCTTGTCAAAATTGGCTAAGTGTTGGTGAACCTCATTTAAGTTAACGGACGCCTTGCTTACCGGTGGAATTAACTTTGTTAAATCCATTTTGACAAGTGTAGGAGACGTACTAGGAAGGTTTTCATTTAACAAACTTTGGGGCACAAGAACTGTCAATTCTGCTAATTCCTTTTGTAAGCGAATGCGTGTCTTTTTCAAAAATTGATCTTTGTTATGTTGATCATAATCAATTGTATGGAATTTTGAAAGCATTTTAGAATGAGTTTCATCTGCAAGTGATTGTGTCTCCTCAGTACTACGAACAAAAGGTGCTTCTTTCGATTTGCCAATTATGGTCATATCATAAAGACCGGGAATATATTCCTGAGCTTGTTTTGCATAGCCGGGATTAGGTGGTAAATCTTGAAGACGTTTAAGTTCGAGTTCTTTAAATGATTTAGTTAAAAGATGAACCTTTTCTCTGGAAGCGTATTGTTTTAAAAGCTGTTGTTCCTTGAATTTAAGAAGTTTGGTAGCATTAATTTCTGATTCAACCTTTTTAGACTCGAGAGTTTCGAAATCCATTTTAAGTTTCTGAAAATCATTGACAACCGACTCCTTTTCTTTTAATTCATTAGAAAGATTAGCTTTTAATGATTCTATTTCTTTCAAGTGTTCAATCTTTTCAAAACGAAGTTGGTCAAATTCAGAACATGTTATTTTCTCTTCTTGAGGGACCATTTCAAAAGCTTTGACCTTTTCTTTATGCAACGCAAGCTCAGCAATTAGGGTGGAATTAGTATCTACGGATTGTTTGAGAGCCATATGCATTTGATCAATAATATGTTTAGGCACCATGACCAAATCATGTTGAGCATAAGATTCCATACCCGTCGTAGCATTTGGTTGAGGTTCACTCAAATGTGTAGGTTTGGGTACCACATCATTTGAATTACTAGTTCCCGAATGTTGTTCGAGGTTGTCATTTTCATGAACAACTTGATGTTGGTTATCATCAATATTATTAGATGTGGTTGGTACCTCACTGATGACATCAGAACCGTAGTGAGAGAGATTAGCAACGGAGCAACTTGGCCAGAGTGAATGTCATCACAATCTGAATCATATGCGTCAAGATCATCTGCTTGATAAGCTGCATTAGAAGTAGAAACGAATGTAATGCCTTCAGTATCTGCTGCCCCTGGGTCTGTAAGAAATGCTAACTCCTCTGAATCCAAAATCTTCCCCTTAGACTGAGCATCAACCAAATACATCTTCTCACGAAACCATGCATCATCCCACCTCCTTTTCGGCTGAGTGCATTCCCTAGCCATATGACCTTGTCCTCGGCAATTGTAGCAAGTCACAACCTTCTTAGGACCAATAGGACTCCCATTTCCACTAGCTTGAGAATTCATAGCTTGATTGTTCCCAGTCCTTGTAGGAGGTCCATATGAATTTTGCCTTCCCTGAATTGGTTGCACCGTCACTTGACCATCTTGAACAGTGGCTTGATGTCGAGGATTTGATGAGGTGCGGAGCTGATTGTTTGTTGCTGGAAATCCTCTAGTTGCAACAAGTTTTGACAAGTAGGCTGTGAGATGGTTTAAAACATCAGCTGGCGTATCATTTGGAGTAAAGACCGGTTCTTGGATTGGTGGAAGTTCATTAGAGTAGAAAGCTTGTGCTGGTTGTACTTCTATTGGAAAATATCCTTGCTGAGGAGTATAGCCCATTGGAGAAGTGTTGGCTTGTGATGGAGATGTCTGATATGGTGGTTGCTGCGGAAAAGATTATTGATGAACACCTTGTTGAAATGCTTGCTGTGGCATCATTGGTGGTTGATAGGATGGTTGCTGATAGGTGTGTGGTGGTGGTTGCTGCAAGTATGATGGTTGTTGATAAATATAAGCCATGTTTTGTTGAGAAGCATACATTGCAAGTGGATCATGAACATGAGGTGTAGACAACCGAGCCTCGATCACATGGAATTCGTGTTGTTGAAGAAAAGCTTGAAGTTGATCCACATTGGTGTTATGCAAGTCCTTAGCCAATTTAACATCCGTCACGTATTTTTTCCATTCTGAAGGAAGAGTGTTCAAATACTTGGTGTTCAATTGAAAGGTAGGAATTGTCATGCCATAGATATTGAGCTCATTCAACAATAGGGTAAATCTCAGATAGTAATCATTGAGAGTCTCCCCTGGCACATAGGCAAACTTATCAAAAGTATCATAAAGCTTACACTCTCGTTCTTGTTTAGTTAACGAGGTGCCTTGCATGAGAACACGAATTCTATCCCATAACTCTTTGGCAACTTTATGTTTGCTGACGAGTTTGTATACATCTGGAGGAAGGGCTTGGAGAATGATGTTTGTAGCATACTTATCACATTTGTCTTGAATCTTCATATCTCCAGTCAATTCACCAATTGTGCGAGGACGAGTAGTTGTACCTTCCGTCACTGTACCATAATCTAATGGTCCATTGAGCACCGATGCCCAAATGAGATGTCCATTCTCCTTGTTCAACATATAAAGTTCCATTCGGGAAGCCCATTCCTCATACATAGTCTTCACCAACATTGGTGGACGATTATCCGTACCTGAGAGGATGAACTTATCCGAAAGAGATGTGTACTCCATTTCAATAAGTTAAGATTTACAAACGTTGATCGATCAATGAAAGAAAGTAAATGTGTTTGTTGTTGTGAGTTGAAGTCGAGAAACAATGTTAAAATCCCCTAAAATATGTCCTCGATAAACCAAAAATTCCAAGTCAAAATTACACACGGTTCGAAATTTTTTATGGAAAAATTTGTGATTATCGGAATGTTGATCGGAATGTTGATCGGAATAGTGATCTGAATGCTGATCGGAATGTCCTATCGGAATACTTTGATCGGAATACAAAATCGGAATACCTTGATCGGAATACCAAATCAGAATACCCTGATCGGAATACCTTGATCGGAATATCAAACCGGAATGTCCTTATAGAAATGCACCAAATCGGAATATCGAATCTGAGTACCTAATCGGAATACCTAATCGGAATACCTAATCGGAATACCTAATCGGAATACCTGATCAGAATGTACCCAAAATCGGAATCCCTAAACCCTATTCCGATTACACTGATCGGAATGTCCTATAAACCCTTTTCCGATGACCTGATCGGAATAATTCCCACTTTTCTCGGACAAAACTCAACCAATTCGTGATTTTAAGCCAAAAAATGATCAAAACACCCAAAATTTTGTGTTTTTAGCCAAAGTAACTATACCAAATCCCTACCACAACTATGTAAAAGATTTGTATCAAGAAAGAACCATCAAAAACACAAAAAAAAAAAATTTGGACGTGTGAAAATGGATCAAAAATGGCGTATGAATCAAGAACACAAACACATGAACAATACAATCATCCCATGGCTCTTGATACCATTTGTAGGATATGTAAATCTTGCTTATGTTTTAGAGAGAGAAAGAGATAGAGAGATAGTGAGAACACACACACTTAGAGAGAGAAAGTGAAAGAAAAACACTTTTTCACTATGTGTAAAAATGAAGAACACACACCCTCTCCATCTAAGGAGAGGGTTTATATACCTAAGCCTTGTAATGGGCTTGGGCTTACACGTTTGGGCCGACCTACACATGTTGTAGGCTAGGCTTGGACTTGTTTGTTAAATAACGAAAGTTAACTAAACTACGAGCTATTACATGGACTATCGTTGGAGTGACCGATCCTTCTTAATACGTAAAACGTATTTCCAACAATAAAACCTATGGGAAATCATGTTTTTCGATTTGGGAGGTCGTCCAGAGCAGGCTATTTTAAACGTTGTGGTTTGCTTGTCTCACAGCTCTGGCCAACCAAACTTCTTCAAGCTTTTGACATGGACATCTCAGCTTTTGTTTAAATTGAGAAGACCAATCCACGAATTCTTTATGGGACTGCTCGGGAACCAGCCAATCTGTGCTAGGACAACTTGGGCCTTTGGGAAGGCTGATGGACGAGTTTCGCATGCTTAATGTGTTTACAGTTGACTGTTTCGACAACCAAATTGTGTGATATTTGTTTTGACTAACCAACTGATTGCGGTTCATGAAAGACTATCGAGGTTTCAAATCTTCTAATATAAGTAATTACTTTAGGTATTCGGGATTATAGCTCTACCTTAAAACCACTGGCACTGCGTTAGAAAAAAAAGAAACTTTGTCAGAACTTAAAATTTTGCCATGTCATCACTGGAAGTTGGTTATTTATGAACAAAAACTTCAAAACTTAATGGTTTATTTCCGGCAATGAAAAGTCTGTACTTTTCATGCACCCCTGTAACTATAGCATCTTATGATCTAATTATTGATTAAATACTGAACAAATAAACTAAAAAGTTAAGAAATCTTGATGCAGCAATTGAATAGATCCACTTGATTTTTAAAACTTATTATCATGAAAAAGTAGGTGCTGATTTTGGATTCATGTTGCATGCTTTGGTACAATTGAATAGAAAGTAATTTTTATTACTACTAAAATCGTTAATACATACATTTTATTAGTTGTACCTATCAAACTCTATTCACAAAAGTTTGTAGGTATGTGATTTATTTAAGTAATAAAAGATATAACCAAATGGATAATTAAGATTATATAAAATCCTTAATCCGTGTACCGCTCAATACGGCGACAAGTATTTAATAAAGATTTTTTAATCGAACAAATATTACCATCTTACTTATTAAGTTCGTATTCACATTAATTTAAAATAGTAAAAAAGTTAAAAAAAAATTACCTGCTAAAAATGAAAAATAAAAGTTAATAAAATTTATCATTAAAAATAAACATAAATAAAACAAAGAAAAAAATATAAATAATACACAAAAACACTTTAATTAAAAAATATATATCATCAAAATTTTTGGACAAAACACGTGTGCTGGGTGACCCAAAGCATAAAAAAACTACATACACTGCTAACAAACATAAATAAAACAATTAAAAAGCGTTTTAGACTTCTTTAAAAATTAATAGAATGTTTAAAAAATTATATTATTCGGACTTTACAAAATTAAGTTATTTATTTAAATTCAGATTTAATATAAAATTTATATTAAAAAAATTAAACATAAATTAAACGTTACTTAAGCATAAACTATAACTAATATATACTAAAATATAGATTAAAAAACAATAAACTAAAAACCCACAAACAATAAACCCTCCGGAACAACAAAAAACGACCTCGCATGTTGGGCGGGTTACGACGCTAGTATATATATATATATATATATATATATATATATATATATATATATATATATATATATATATATATATATATATATATATATATATATATATATATATATATATATATATATATATATATATATATATATATATATATATATATATATATATATATATATATATATATATATATATATATATATATATATATATATATATATATATATATATATATATATATATATATATATATATATATATATATATATATATATATATATATATATATATATATATATATATATATATATATATATATATATATATATATATATATATATATATATATATATAGAATTCAGATAAAATGGTTTAGGTGCTTAAAGTTGTTAAAATGAGAAGTAATAGAAAATGGGCAAATATCACATTTATTGATTAGTTTTGATTCGTTTATGATTTTTTAGTTCGTGTACGAGTGTTTTGGAAGTTTTAGTTCGTGTACGAGTAGCTAGTTCACAATTTTTAATATTACTTATTTTTCGTGTATCAGTTGTGAATCATAGTTTATCAATTATTTTGTTATATCGAATGCAACATGTGATAATGTATCACTGAATTTGCGAATAAATGATTATTTATGCTAATAATATTTTTTGAAGTAAAACTATGTATCATATGTATCAGCTATAAATTTTTACGTATCAAATTTTTTAGTGTTTTTATACCAATTTTTATGTATAAGATTTATTGTTTTGTGTTTAATATTAAATAAATCACATGTTAATTGATAAAATCAATGGTTAAGATGACTTTTTATTTTAAAAACTTTAAGCTACTACACTATAATAACCTAACTATATATATATATATATATATATATATATATATATATATATATATATATATATATATATATATATATATATATATATATATGTCCAGGTCTTTGCACCCACGCCTGAGATTGTGAGTGTGAGTGTCTGTTTATGAGTAAATTCAGTGAAGTGTAACTCTGAGCTTATGGGTGAGTTGAAAGTTCATTACGTGTGTACCTGCCACTACTACCATAAGCGATGTCATAGATAATGACGTGTTCGTTAGGCGTGCACACTGTGTCTTGTGCATATCCATCATAGAGTATGAGGAATGCCACACTTACTACAACGTCTTATAGTAAGCTACCTAACAAAGGATACCTGATCTGGCGCCACTGGGGTGCATCCCTCTTACGTGACAAGTTTAATTAGTAGGAAAAACTTACCCCTCTTATTTCACCTGGAAATGTTTCATTGTACATGCACACCGGAGGGCCAAATTTTATTTTCAGAAAAAAATACTCTTATGCATAAAAGATAAGAAAAAAAGAAATAATTAGGTTGCGGAGCTAGCTAGGAACCGTAGTGTTTTATTCATATTTTTGCAAATGCTGAAAGAAAGAACATAAAAGAAAATCCTAAAAATACTTGAAAAAAGAAAAAAAATACATGGATCGTTATTGGGAGTTGTCCATAGCCAGGAAAATGATCCATGCTAGTGGTGCGACATCTCAGGGAGAGTATCGTCCGAAATCCTGGTTATCTCTTGAGTTACTCCTCATGGGACTAGATATCGATTGCGCATAGCTATCCGTGTTCATCCTAGTCCATGGAAGTCCTTTATTTGCTCCTCGGCGTTGTGGTACGCTTCGTGCTGCTGATAACCTATTTGCTTGGTCCTTTTGTCGCATAGTGCGGGCAATTCTTCCGGCTGGAGGGGCGATTGCTCCTTTGCTTTGTTGCTGGTGGTTACCTTGCGATGGGAGTATTGCTGCTACCCTTACGCCATGCTTCCTATTGACGCGGTCAGAGAACCTAGGGTATGCCCATCCTTGAGAGGATTCCATCTTCCTTTGTGCTTTTTGTTGAGGGTAGCCTAGTGATCATGTTAGGATTTTTCTTATGACATGGGTCCGCCTGACATTGGATACATCGCGCAACCCTTTTATGAACATCCTTATGCATAAATGGCCAAAAATACCCTGAGCGAGTAATCTCATCGACCACAGCTATCAGGCCATGCGGGCATGCCCTTTTATGTGCGGCTTCCACGACCACCCGTGCTCGCTCTGACACTAGACATTGAAGTGTTTTCCCGTTACTTTATTGTTTGTACATCATCCCCTTGATGATTTTAAAGTGCCTTGGTCTCGTCTGCACTTGTCGGGCTTTTCTTCTATTGCTTGGCAATGTATTATGTGTCAAGAACTCCTTAATAGGTGTCATCCATGTTGGCGTCTCAGGATCTGCGTTTATATTTTTGTGTAAGATAAAATTAACTAGCATGTGGCTAGGAGGTTTATCCATGTTCACAATTGAAAGTTGATCCATGTCAGCGGAGATTTCGCCATTTTCTTTAGAAACTTTTCGTATAGCAAACTCTGCGAACTGCTTGGTTATGTCCCTCATCTTTTGCGTGTATTGGATTAGCGTATGTCTGTGTGGCTCGCATGACCCCGCGACCCTGCTTGCCAACAAGGGTTGTATGTGTAGGCCACTAGGCTCTTTATGTCCATTCTGATTGCCAATCTTAGACCTGCTAAGAGGGATTCATAATCTACTTCCATACTTGTTGTAGAAAAATCAAACAGCAGCGCGTAGGTAATTTTTATGTCACCCTGATCTGTGAGGATGAACCCTGCATCTGGCCCTCCTTTTCCTGCGAAACCTGTCAAAAAAGGACCCATGGGAGCCTTGCTGGTGAGCCTTCGCGCACGAATATACTTTTAGCATGGGAACCTTCTGAGATGCACCTCCTCTTCCTCATCCGTGAGCTAAATTCTGTGTTGCGCTCACTCCTTTCTGCATCCTTCCTTTTCGCACCGTGGCTAGAAGTGCTGCTACCCCCTTCGAGCGTATCTATGTTGCGGATGGTGACTACCCCATCTTGCGCTAGGAATTTGAACATACCATGCACTGTGGAGGGTACAACGCGCAGTGTTTTTAGCGCTGGCTGTCCTATTATCCCGTTGTACGATGATTGGGATCGTACAACCATGAAATCCATCCACACAGTTGTCGAGTTATCTACGCTTCCAATAGTTACCTGTGTGCATAGGTGTCCCATCGGTCATGTTTTATCACCGTTAAAACCTATGAGGACTTGTGTATTGTCCTTTAACTCCTTCTTTATTTCCTATGGTAGTCGTGTGAAGCAATGTTCATTCAGTGTGTTTGCTGTTGATCCTCCATCAACACACATGCTTTCTATAGCATGGTCCCTAAAGATTATGTCGATAGTCAATGACCCGACTCTGTAGTCCATGTCTGAGAGAATAGAAAACGTTATCTCTTTGTCGCGAGTAAATTCTGCGGTCGTTCTCCTCTGCATGAAAGACTTTTCCCACTCTACCATATAAATGGCTATGGGCGTATCTTTCTGCTTCTTTGCCTCACTTTTATTTGTGTCCGTGTTCTTCCTCCAGACTCTTATCAGGTGGTTTAACTTCCCTGCTTTGACCAAGCTTTTGATGTGCCTTGTTAGTTGAATGCACTCATCAGTAGCGTGCCCTTTATCGTCATGGTATTCACAATGCTTTGTGTTGTCCCGTTTGTCAGTCGGGCCCATCATCGGACTAGGTTTTGGAAAGCTTGCGCCCTCATATAAGAATATCTCTCTAGATGTTTTTTGCAGTGGGGTGAACTTATTATTGTTGTTATTGCGCCCTTGTTTCGCTGTGCCTTGGAAATCCAAGGTACGGCTGATGTTTTGCCCATATGACTGCTTCTTGGGTCGGTCTTAGTATTTGTAGCTTGATGTCATCTGTCTGCTATCCGCTGCTGCGGTTTCGCCTTGAATAAATGCTCGGACCTTCTTCAGTACCCCATCAAAGGTTCCTAGGGTTTTGTCATTCAACTTTTTTATTAGATCTGGGTTAGTGATACCCGCGAGAAATCCTGAAATTTTAAGAATTTCAGGGCAATCTTTAATCTGGTTGCATTGAGATTTGAAGCGCTCCATAAATTCTTCGATATTTTCATTATGCCTCTTCTTCACTTTCGCAAGTGAGACAGGGCTTTTTTCATACTTTTTCTGTTGCACATAATTTCTTCTGAATGCTCTCCTAAGCTCTTCGAATCCATTAATGCTCCTTCACGAGAGGCGGTCGAACCAATTCCTGGCATTCCCGATGAGCGTTGAGTTGAACATGTGGCACCACACGGCCTCTGGCCATTGTTCTATCCCTGCTTGAGATACGAACACTTTTAAGTGGTCATCTGGATCTGTCGTACCATCATAGGTTTTAGCATTGGACGGCATGTGTCTCTTTTTATTATCTTTGAAATTGGTTATGCATTTTGAAAACGCACTTCCTTTCTCGCGACGCCATAGTAGGGTCCACTCTTCTTCACTACGCATCCTTGGTTTCTTAAGTGCCATGTGATGATTTCTGTTGTAGTCAGAGGAATCATAATCCTCGGTGGATGAAAGGGCGAACCTTTTACGGCGAGGATGGTGATCGCTGGAATTAGAGTCCGAGGAATTTTCGCTCGAGGAATCTTTTCTGCGCCTTTTTTCAGTATTTCTGCTTCTTTCCTGTCCTTGCAAATTCAGGGATGAATCTCCTTACAAAGGGCCCAATCTATTAAGGGTGCTTCGTCTGCTAGAAGGGTCGGGCCCTAATCTGTCTTTCACGCTTGTGCGTCGATGGTTATTGACTAGTGTAATGAAGTTGTCTTCTTACTTTGGGTCCTCAGAATCGTCTAAGGATGATGCGTCTTCAATAAGGGACGCATCAGAAGGAGATGCTGAGATTTCTACTTTTTTTCTCTTTTTTCTGTTTCCATTTTTCCTTCTTGGCTTCCCTGTTAGGTTTCGACCCTTCGATGACCCTAAGTTCCTTATCAAAGTCTAGGTTGATCCGCATATCTCTTGTTGGATTTTCTCTCATCTGCGCTCTTATGAGTGGAATTAGAGCTTCGTAGTTTTTTGCGACATAGTCGCTCATATCCTGCTTCGTTGCAGGAGGGGTTTCCGTTTCGGCTTGTGGGTCTACCATAGCCCTTGCATCCAGGGTGTCGTTGTGCGTTGGATCAAGGATTTTCGGAGAGGACTATGCGTCCCCAGATGCCTGTGGGGTAGGGGTGACTAGCGGGGAAAAAGATACTTGTAATCCCTTCCCTCCAGGGCCTGGGTTATTAAGTGGTTTGAAGCTTGATTATGGCCCTGTTGGCTTCTTAGATCCACCCTTTGGTTAGGACGGGTTTGTGCCGCTTTTCGTCATTAATTAGAGCTTAGTGTAGGGTCCCACGGATGGCGCCAACTTGTTGATACAAAAGTTGGATGGACCGAGCTTGACCCGAATTAGGCTTAATTCGAGGTCTTGTGGACTCCGGCTCTTGCACCAAGTGAAACTTGTTTAAGGACCCTCCGCACTAAAAACAGACATCGTTAGGCTTACCGTGGGTTTGTGACCCATAATTAGACTCCGACATGAGAGTAAGTAATCGGTTTGAGTATATTAGGGTTTAGGGTATTGTATGTATCGTACCTTTGTGGAACCATGGGGGTTCCTTTTATACTCGAGAGAGACCAGGCTGGGCTCGCTATTCTTGCGACCTAAGGAGGAGATAATGATTCAAAATAGATTGATCTTTATCGCATAACTGAGGTAAGTGTATATCCTCGTTCCTTAGGCGAATATAATCATAAGATAGATTATATTCTTGTCTGATCCTATCGCAACGCGACGAGGGCACGGTTAAGCAATGAACCGTATGTGCGACAGCGACTTACCGGGCCTCCTGGGCTGTGCGCACATGGCATAAGTATTAATACATTCCTAATGGATACGGGTACTACCCATGAGTCGGACTATCCAGCCCAACTAGGGACTATACGTCATCATGTTTCAAACCCACAATCCACGTAATTAAGAACCGGATATAATCTTGTCGTACATATTATATCTCAATCTCTCTGTAGAAATTAGAAAGGGGGTTGAATAATTTCTTAAAATTTACTTGTCAAAAGATGGTTTTTAAAAATCCTTTTCAAAACTTAGACTTAAGTGATTACGTGAAACCTTCTTATACACAATATGAACAAGGTATTGTGCAACTAAACTAATAATCACAAATATAAAGAATAATGAATGTAAATAGATAAGGGAAAGAAAGATCAAACCAAACACCAAGTATTTATAGTGGTTCGGCAACAAAGCTCACTCCTCGTCCCAACTCTACTTGATTGTGGTAAAATTACCCCTTTAGGAAAAGGAAGGTAATTAGGGCAAGTGTGCACGACGATTTAGGAAAACCGTGTGTGAATGACCCTAAAAGTGAGTTCGTTCTCGAGGAAACTAGTGCGTTGTGTAATGAATTGATTTTGATTTGTGATTATATGATTGAAAAAGAAAGAAAGAAATGAGATTTAGAAAAGGAAGACGGTTACGAAGACGGATTAAACTAAGACGAAAAGGCGTTCACGTAAAACCGTAAAACTACAAAATTAAAAATTTTAAACCTAACAATTAATTAAAAGCTAAATTTAGTCTAAAATAGTATAAATAAGAATAAAAATCCAATAAAAATATTTTAAAACCTTTTATTAATTAAATATTCAATTTTAAATGCTAATTAAAGCCCTAAAATTAAATATAATTAATCAAAATGTCCAAAATATGATTTTATTGAACAAATAAGTTACTTATATTATTTAAAGACTAAAAAGTATTTTTCCTAATTTTTAAAAACTATTTTTCTATTTTTTAATCACTAAAAACTATTTTTAAACTAAAATAATCATAAAAAAATAATAAAATAATGCCCAAATTAATTTGACAATTTTAAAAATCCTAAATTACACTAATTAACAGTAGAAAATTGAAAAAGTTTGAAAAAAGTGAAATTTTGCACTAAAAGACAAAACAGTTTAATAATTAAACCCTAATTATACTAAATTAATTCTAAATAATAATTAAAAGATGAACAGTAAAAACTTTTTATACTAAAACTCTTAAAATGTTTTTCTTAATCTATAAAAAATGTTAAAACTGAAAAATAAGTATTTTTGGCACTAAATGCCAAAAATAGATTAATTAAAAGTATTTAAAATAGCAATAAAACCTAAAAAATAGCTAATGAACAGTAATAAAATTTTTATTTAAACAGAAAAATCAGAAATCAAATTAGAAAAATAATAAAACAAGTTTCAAGTCCTAAATCCAATTTTCAAGCACTAGAGACAAAAAACCAAACTTTCTGAAAGTGACACTTAGGGACTTTTGTCAGCTAGTTGAGCAGTACCAACTTGAGAACTACCAGTAGGAAGTTTGTTCCCACTGTTAGTTATAAATTTTGGTCAGTTGACCTATAAGCTCAGGAGAGCTTATTGGGTGGCTTATTTTGGACAATAAGGCAACCCTATACTCAGTTGAGTATAGGGAGTCAATAATCAACACAAAAATCAGCAAGTCACTCACACAAATCAACCACAAATGGCAAAGAAAGTTTCTGATTAAGCTAGAGGGTATCTGATGAATAGTTGACCAAGTTACATGCACAAAAATGAGATTCAATGGCTTAAAACTTGCATACAATCCAACTAAATGACATATAAGCAATTCACAACCCTTAAATGACCTGATATCTAGCAGCTTATCAAGATTTGATGAACAATTTCACAAAATTCAGGCAAGAAAAGCACTTACTGATTTTTGTGCTATTTTCCAAATTTTTGACATGCAAATTGCTTTAAAACTTTATCAAAAATGAAAGCCAGTACTTATACTACCTAATAACAACCAATTAAGTATGTTGAACAGGTTTTAAACCAAGATTAAAATTATTCACCCTAGTTTAGACCCTAATCCAAACACCCTTTAGTTTCTGGAAATCAAGATTATCAAACCAAATCAAGTAAAACTCTTACCAAACTGCTTAATTACTATCTAAACATGCATAATATCCTAGAATGATCCTAATCAAACCATGAGAACAACTCTTGAACAACTTTCATGCAAAATCACTTAAATCACACAAAATCAGTAATATATGAAAACTGAAATCAAGGAAATAAGGATGCTACCTAGAGGGACCTACATCCAGGTCCCTCAATGGCTGCTAGCCATCTCCTAACAGACCCGGGTCTGTGCAGATCTCTTGGACAAAACAAGCTCCAATGGATTTCCTGGTAAGAAAGAAAATAGAACAAAATACCAACTTTCTGAATTTTTTTAAAACCTTTCAAACCTTTTTCACAAACTTTGAACCAATGAACAACTTCTGAAACAAGTAACAACTTCAGTAATCCAATGATCCACTCCACTTTCACTTCATGAACCTTGGATTTTTGAAAACCTTAAAAAAAACTTTTTGAAACCTTTGAAAACTGAAACCTCAAATTGTATCACCAAATAATGGAACTCAGATTCTCAAGCATACACCAAATTTTAAAAATAATAAAAGGAATTGCAATTTAACCAAAAATACCAACTTTTTAATATTAAAAAAAGATTACAAGTGCTTGAGTAAAAATCTGGAACAAAAGATAGAGGTCACATGCGACCTCTATTTATACAACTAATAGAAGATTCTAGTATGCTTAAACCCTAACACATGGACTGCCTAAAATGCCCTTGGTCTTCAGTCTTCAAAATCAGTCAAAATGTTGCCCATGTGATGAGAGTGATGTGCAAGCTGGCTTGGAGTGATCCTGGACGTTTAATAAGTCTTTGGGAACAAGTTTGAATGAGGACCATTGATGCTGTCTATCTGGTCGGTTTTTGGGGGTTTGGGTGAAAATGACATGAGCAGGGAATCTTGGGGGTGTCACATGGGTGTTGTGGGTTTTGTTTTGGGGTGTGGTATGGGTTAAGGGTAAGGGTAATTAGCAATATGGAAAGCTAGATCAAAACCCCTTTGTTTTTAGTTGGATTGAAGCTGGCTTGGATTAGGGTTCGTGGGGGATTAAGAGTTGGTTTTAATCCATTTTGGGGAAAAATTAGTTTAAAAAATGTGTTTGGAGGGAAGGGTAATTAATCAGTTAAACTGATTATATAGTTGTGGGTGGAATGTTGACGTGGATAAGGGAGTGTTGGTGATTGGTTGAAAGGTGGAAGTGGGGTGACGTGGAGATGGGTGATTGGAGGGTGTATGTTTGGCTGTCTCCCAGTTTGGCCCCCTCAGGTTTCTTGTTTTGTTCATGTTGTGATAAATAGCTATCAACGCCCCATTATGCTTGTAACAACTTTGTATCAATTGTCAAATTTGGCACAGCCTTTTCTCAAACTTTATACAAGGACCATTAATGCACATTTGGCAATCTTCAAGGGTTCATAATGTAATTTCTTGACATTTAAGGGACCTCAATGCAATTTATGAGTTTTGCAAGGGTATAAAATGCCAAGTCTTCAAAAATGAGGGACCAATGTTGACAATCTTCAATTCTTCAAGGTCATTTTTTGAAAATTCCAGATTTAGGCCCGGTTCATTGTGCGGCTTCGTTTCCCGTGTTCGTTTTTGAATGATTCTTGTGATCTTTTTGTCATTTCCTCAATATCCGTACCTAAAATACACAAGCAACAAACACGAGCATATATTTGGCAGTTTTAATGATATTTTATGCATTTTAAGCCCGATTTGGACGATGAGACTATGTATAAAAGCAGTCTCATCACTCCCCCATACTAAACCATTACCGTGCCCTCACGCAATTCTAGAATAAAGTACCTTAGCACCTCCAAAATTCATTTTATTCACTTTATTGAAATGATAAACTAGCTACACTACTACTTGTGTTTTAGACATAATGTATGATTTTCATCGCAAAATGGGACGTTTAGGTTCATAGAATAAGAATACGTGAATGCTTCGTTAGAAATAATTTCGTCGTCCTCGATTTTCACCCCAATTCCATGCTAAGCGTGTAACGAGATCATTATCATTATAAGTTAGTAATGCTAACACTACTCATATGCCCTAATCACGTACTTATTCTCCCATTATTCCTAAGTTGTATCTCTTATATTTTATTTTGTCTTGAATGTTTCACGAGGATACATTGTTTGACTTATGCGATAATAGAGATTTAGGTCTAAAAATAGAGTCCTAACGGTGTAACTAAGACCATCAAATCAATAACCCCTCCTAATAGACAACGATGTTAAAAAATTAAGTTGACAAAAAGAATCGATAAACACGGTTTTATAACGGTTTTGAACATGAGACTTATTACCAAGACTTTTATACGCCCCCTAACGGAAGGGCCTTATTATCTTTGGTTTACCTCCATCTTTTATTCAACTTCGCCATGAAGCTTTTATTATCACTTCGGTCTTGCCTTGCCTTTTATTATCCGCCTCATCGGTGGTTTTATTAGCCAAAGACGTATATCCTCAAGCTAAAGCGAATTTTGGATCTTTAAAGCTTCGAAGATTAAGGCTTGATTCACTTTCAATTTTGCATAGATTTTTCGGCCTTGTGGGGCTTCAAATTGTTTGCTAGATTTAGGTGAGCACTTGAAATCTTATTATTTGGTGAAGCTTTTGATTATTTAGGGGCCAGTACTTCAAAACCGTGACGCTGGCGATACCTTAATGTCTTCCCCATTTAATTACACGGAAGCTACTAGAAAAGACTAGAAACCCAACAATCCTAACTAAACCGCTAAGTCAATATTTATTAAGCAAAAAATATTTACAAGCGAAGGGAGAATAAGCAAACAACGAGAACACATGAGTTTTTGAAAGAATACGAGTACTCTACGTTTAGCATAGTAACTTATAATTAACCCTATCATTTCTCGTCCTCATTTAAGAGACTTAGCCTAATGTGAAGTTAAGGAATCAAAGCTAAGTGCTCAACACGCACGGTCGAGTCAAAAATTACTTTTATTTTCGCCATTGGAAAACCTACATTCGTGTCTTCAAACACTTATAAAACATGAGAAAAATTTTTAAATTTGGCCATTTTTAGCCTTATTTTGCACTAAAAACGATAAACAAAAAGATAAACTTTGGAAAGCGTGAAGGTTTGGCAAGGCAAGTATCTATTCACCTCCCCATACTAAAGTTAAACATTGTCCTCAATGTTTCGAGTCTAGGGGTGCAAACACCCCCATACTAGAGACGTAGTCGAATGCCTAATCTAGCATGGAAAGGGTGTAACCAATAAATTAATAGCCGTTTATGAAGTGTGCTAAAAACCTAAGGTTAGAACAATCAAGGATATATCATGGATATTGAGAAAGTCTTCAAAGCAAATGATCGAGTGCTCCCATAAAACGAACACGAGAGGCTCCAATCGTGAAAATCATGATCATCTAAAGTTCACAATTCACAAACAAACACGAAACAAAGGTTGGAAGGGCACAAATCCCCACACGTAAACTACATTAGAAAGCGATAATATGTACATAGGATAAGCAGGGGACTCCCCCACGAGGCACCTCGTTTTTGATTACCGAGTCATGAGCTCGACTCGATCCCCTCAATGTTAATTATCATTGGGGAAGGAGACTTGGTCGAGGTAGTTCAAGGATGGAACTTCCCCGCCAAAGTAGTGCTTCAACCTATGTCCATTCACCTTGAAGTTAGGACCATCATCTTGAGTTAGCTCGATGGTCCAATACGGAAACACTTGAGTCACGGTGAATGGACCGGACCAACGGGATTTCAACTTACCGGAAAAGATTTTCAAGCGAGAGTTAAAAAGCAAAACTTGATCCCCAATGTTAAAAACCCGGTTTTTAATTTTAGAATCATGCAACTTTTTAGTTTTTTCTTTATAAATCAATGACTTTTCATAAGCAATATCCCTCAATTCATCTAATTCATTTAATTGCATTTTCCGGTGTTTTCCCGCGGTCTCCATATCATCATTACAATGCTTTAGGGCCCAATAAGCCTTGTGTTCTAACTCGATAGGCAAATGACAATTCTTTCCATACACAAGCTTATAGGGAGTGCACCCAATGGGTGTCTTATGAGCGGTCCTAAAGGCACATAAAGCATCGTCCAACTTATCTGACCATGATTGTCGGTTTTCCCCAACGGATCTCTCCAAGATCCTCTTCAACGCTCGGTTTGAAACCTCGACTTGCCCACTCGTTTGTGGGTGATAAGCCGTAGAAAGCCGATGTGTAACCCCATATTTCCTTAGGACCCTTTCAAATTGGTCATTACAAAAATGGGTTCCACGATCGCTTATGATCGCACGAGGGGTTCCAAACCGATAAAACAAGCTTTTCAAGAACTTAACTACCACACGAGCATCATTGGTGGGCAAGGCTTTGGCCTCCACCCACTTAGATAGGTAGTCAACCGTAACGAGAATGTACTTATTACCACGAGATGATGGGAACGGCCCCATAAAGTCTATACCCCAAACGTCAAAGATCTCACACACTTGAATGATATTTTGTGGCATTTCATCTTTTTGTGGGGCTTTTCCTTGTCGTTGGCATGCATCACACGACTTCACAAGATCTTGTGCATCTCGGTAAATAGTAGGCCAAAAGAAGCCGGCATCAAACACCTTTTTAGCCGTGAGATTAGCACCGTGGTGACCACCCGTGGGTCCCTCGTGACAAGCTCTAAGGATGTTAGAAGCTTCGGTGCCAAATACACAACGTCGAATGATTTGATCCGCACAAGTTCGAAACAAGTAAGGGTCGTTCCAAAAGTAGAACTTGACGTCACGAAAGAATTTTTGTTTTTCTTGAGTCGTCATACCCTTAATGATGAAGTTTCCCGCATGGTAATTTGCAAAATCCGCAAACCATGGGGTAGAAGAATCAAGCTTATAATTCACTACACCAAGTGTCTCGAGTGGAAATGTTTTGGTGATTTCCTTGGGCTCGTAAACACTTTGGTGAGGATCTTCCAAACGAGAGAGATGATCGACCGCTAGATTCTCGGCTCCTTTTTTGTCAACGATGGTGTGATCAAATTCTTGAAGGAGGAGAATCCAACGAAGCAATCTAGGCTTAGCATCTTGCTTTGCCATAAGATACTTAATAGCCAAATGGTCCGTATACACTATGCATTTCGTCAAGACGAGGTAAGGTCGGAACTTCTCAAATGCATACACCACGGCAAGGAACTCCTTTTCCGTTGTAGTGTGTTTTAGTTGAGCCTCGGTCATCGTCTTGCTAGCATAGTGAATAGGCAAGAAGTGCTTATCATGACGTTGCCCCAAAACGGCCCCAATAGCGTAATCACTAGCATCACACATGAGCTCAAAGGGGAGGTTCCAATTGGGAGCAACAAGAATGGGAGCTTTGGTAAGTTTCCTCTTAAGGATTTCAAAGGCTCGTACACAATCTTTGTCAAAGACAAAACGTGCCTCTTTTTCAAGAAGATGTGTAATGGGTCGAGAGATCTTTGAAAAATCCTTGATGAATCGACGATAAAAGCCCGCGTGGCCTAGGAAACTCCTAACTCCCTTAACGGTTTTGGGATGAGGTAATTTGGCGATGACGTCTACCTTAGCTTGATCTACCTCAATCCCCGCTTTCGAGACCTTGTGCCCTAAGACGATTCCACTCTTAACCATAAAATGACATTTTTCCCAATTGAGCACAAGGTTGGTTTCCTTACAACGTTTTAACATTCTCTCTAGGTTCGACAAACATGAAGTGAAAGAATCACCAAACACGTAAAAGTCATCCATGAAGACTTCCATCGTCTTCTCGATAATATCATGAAAAATAGCCATCATACACCGTTGAAAGGTTCCCGGTGCATTACAAAGTCCGAATGGCATTCTACGATAGGCAAACGTTCCATATGGACACGTAAACGTAGTTTTTTCTTGATCACGAGAATCGATGGGAATTTGGAAGTAACCGGAAAAACCATCTAAAAAGCAATGGAAATTGTTTCCCGCAAGTCGCTCCAACATTTGGTCCATGAAGGGCAAGGGAAAATGGTCTTTTCGAGTGGCTTCATTCAACTTTCGATAGTCAATGCACACTCTCCATCCGGTCACGAGTCTAGTGGGAATTAACTCGTTGGCATCGTTTGGCACAACGGTCATCCCTCCCTTTTTAGGGACACAATGAATAGGACTCACCCAAGGGCTATCGGAAATAGGGTAAATCATTCCCTCGTCAAGGAGTTTAAGGACCTCCTTTTTGATGACGTCGTGAATTTTAGGGTTCACCCTCCTTTGAATTTGGATTGTGGGCTTGAAATCCTCCTCCATTAAGATTTTGTGGGTATAAAACTTGGGATCGATTCCCTTAATGTCGGATAACTTCAACGCAATCGCCCCTTTGTGATCCTTTAGAACATCGACAAGTGCGGTTTTTTCATCATTCGAAAGTTCCTTCGCAATAATAACAGGCAACTTGTCGTCCTCCTCCAAATAGACATATTCGAGGTGAGGAGGTAAATATTTCAACTCGAGGATAGGTGGTTCCTCAAGTGAAGATTTGGGCTCGATACTCATAACCTCCTCGGGTGGAGGAAATGGGAAATCGTTAAGAAAATCCTTGATAATCGAGAAGTCCTCATCGTTGTCGAGGTCTTCGTCACAAGTACGTGGAACATTGCATTCTTCCAACGTAAAACCACCACCTTCAAATGGAGTGAAAGTTGGTGTCGAATTATCAAGAATTGGATCTAACATAGTGGGATTGCCACTAGTTTCTTCATCACCAAACCCTAAAACTTCTTGTGAAAATTCCTCGTAAACCACGTCGATCATATCAACGAGGTTTATGGTAGCAACGGAATAAACATGAGAAAGTTGAGAATTTTGAGTTGCGTTTATAACAAGTTCCTCGTCGTTGAAACGTAAGTTGATCTTTCTAGCATGCACATCAATTAAAGCCATAGACGTATCTAAAAACGAACAACTTAAAATGAGAGGAACTTAAGCATCCGTGGGAATATCGACAACGATAAAGTCTACGGGATAGTAGAACTTCCCCACTTTCACAAAAACGTCTTCCACCAAACCACATGCACGAATCGTGGAATGGTCGGCCATCTCGATAGACATTAGTGAAGGAGTTAGATTAGGAAGATTGAGCGACTTGAAGATTGCAAGTGGCATCAAATTAATGCTAGCACCAAGATCGGCCAAGGCATAGCATTCTTCCATATTTTGAATTGCACAAGAGATCAAAAATTTACCGGGATCACCGACTTTTTGAGGTATGCGATTAAGATAAACCGACGAACAACTAGACAATTGATGCAATTTCTCCTTGTTTTTCAACATACTCTTAAAGTTAGCGGCAAATCGAGGCATCATGACCAAATCATCAGCGAAACTCACATTAAGGTGCAACTCACGAAACATTTTCATAAAAAGCTCAAATTGGTAGTTGTCGCGCTCTTGTCGTTTCTCCTTCCTAAGTCTCGATGGGTAAGGCAAGGGTGGTGTGGGTTGGGGCATAGGCATAGCCTTTGGAATCTCGGGTTCCAATGTTGGTAAAGGGTTGACCGTAGGTGTGGCATGAGCGGTACTTTGTGGGCGTGAGATATGCTCCTTTTCGACCACCACCTCGGGTTCTTCCTCAATTTTGTCCACCGTTGGAGTAATTGGTTGAGGAGTCGGTTCTTTAAGTGCCTTACCACTTCGTGTGGTAATCACTTTCATCTCTCCCTTCGGGTTTGAAACGGTGTTACTAGGCAAACTTCCCGAAGTAGAGGCTTTGTTCCCCATGAATGCTTCTAAAATGGCATTAAGCTTAACATGTTGACTAGCGGCTTTTTGGTCAATTCTTTGTTCAAGCCTAGCATGACTTTGTTCAATTTTATTGTTTTGACCTCTAATTTGATTAGCAAAATCATTTTTCAACTCATTTCTCATGTTAAGATTTTCCTTCACAAAATTAGCCAATTCCTTGGTGTTTTTAGCCGTGTCCCTAGCTTGACTAGCCAATTGCTCTTGTATGTTTTCCAAAATCTTATCATTTGCCGTAGCGTAATTCAAAAAGTCCATTGGAAGTTCTTTAGTGTAAACATTTTGAAGACCTTGACTTGTGTTTTGAAAATTACGGTTTTGGTTTTGATTTTGCAATTGGCTACTACTTCCTTGATTCCCATAGTTGTTATTACCCTTGTAATTGTGTCTTTGATTGTTTTGGTAACCAACTTGATTGTTTCGATAATTGTTAGCATTTTGATTTGGTGGAAAACCCGGTGGAGTCAATTGATTAGTGCGGAGAACTTGACCGTTTTGGTTATAAGTTCCCGCGGCCGCGAAGTCACTCGAAGTGTTACCACCGTTGGTAATGCACTCGGAATAATCGTGAGCTCCACCACAATACATACAAGAAACCTCAACCGCTTTAGCCGTAGCGGGAGTGGGTTGTTCACCAACTTTAAACTCAATTAACAATCCTTTAAGCTTATCAAAAATCTTGTTCTCCAAATTAGCCTCGATTTGGCAAGCATCAACGGTATGTGAAAATGAAGGCGAAGGCGAAGACGAAGTATTACGAACACTCGACGTGCTACGAGGACTATAGACCTTAGACCTATTCTCAGTGATTAACAATGCTTCCTCGACCGTTTTACACAAAAAGTTACCACCCGCGGCGGCATTAAGATAATCACGCTCATGATCGTTCAAGCCATTGTAAAACGTGTCAATTTGATGCAAGTCGGAAAAACCATGATGAGGACATTCGTGCAACATTTCCTTAAACCTATTCCAAGCCGTTGAAAAACTCTCATTATACACTTGCGAAAACTTTGAAATCTCGTTTTTCAAATGCTAGTCTTAGAGGGCGGAAAAAATTGGTTCACGAATTTTGAAACGAGATCCTTCCACGTCAATATAGAATTGGGTGGCTTTTTCTCTAACCAAATTTTTGCGGGCCCCGCTAAGGAATACGGAAAAAGCATCATCTTAATTGAGTCGTTAGAGACGTCCTTAAACTTGCAAGTGGTGGTGAGACGATTAAATTGGCGAATGTGGTTATGAGGGTTGTCCTTTTCGTCACCTCGAAACTTGTTGTTTTGAATCATGGACAACAGACCCGTCTTAACCTCAAAATTCTCCGCAAGGATAGCGGGAATCACAATCGCTTCTCCATAACCCTCGGTGGGTGCTTGAAGCAACTCCATCATAGTTCGATTAGCCATGGGTGCTTCTTTTACTACGATGGGTTCGTCAATAGGAGACTCCTCACTAGAAGGAGTGGTTGATTTGTTTCTTCGTTTACGAGCACGTCTTGCTTTGGAGCGAGTTTGCATAAACGTCATGTACAACGAGAGGGTGAGCAAAGAAGATTCTTTTTGGTGTTTTTACTTTTTCAATTTTTTTGTGGTTTTTGATTGTTTTTACTTTTTTTGGATTTTGTGGAATGTATTAGGTAGACAAAAATCTACAAATCTCCTCCTTAATCAAATCTCTCGATTAAAGAAGCCTCAAGGAATGAAAACGATCACGTGAAGTGAACGCCTTCGATGACTTTAGAACGATGGTGGAACACCAAATCGTTCAAGAGGGTTTAATCAATGAAACCAAGAAAATATATATGATACTTAAGTAATACTTTGGGCGGCAAAACCCTCGATTAGCTCTCAATCTAAAAATACGCACAAGCAAGCGGAGGAAACGAGGCGGCGCGAAGCACTTAAGAGCCTTTTTCCTTTAGGTCGTGAAATACAACCGCCTTATACCCACCTTATAGTTTGTATTTTTCAAAATCGAGCTTCACGAAAGTATTTATCTATTTTTGCCTTTTTTCTTTGGTTTGAGATTCGAATACAATGATTGGGTAATGACCTCCCAAGTCAAGGTTGTGATTTCTCACGTATTTGGAGTACTTGTAAATTTATTGTTCTACGTATACAATATAGTAATAGTATTCACAAAAAAAAACGAAAAACCGATAATACGTATTAGTAGAGTGCTACTAATACAAATACTAATTATGGCTATATATAAAAACAACAATTGTTCAATCAAAACACAACACGCCTCCCCGGCAGCGGCGCCAAAAATGATTGTGGTAAAATTACCCCTTTAGGAAAAGGAAGGTAATTAGGGCAAGTGTGCATGACGATTTAGGAAAACCGTGTGTGAATGACCCTAAAAGTGAGTTCGTTCTCGAGGAGGCTAGTGCGTTGTGTAATGAATTGATTTTGATTTGTGATTATATGATTGAAAAAGAAAGAAAGAAATGAGATTTAGAAAAGGAAGACGGTTACAAAGACGGATTAAACTAAGACGAAAAGGCGTTCACGTAAAACCGTAAAAACTACAAAATTAAAAATTTTAAACCTAACAATTAATTAAAAGCTAAATTTAGTCTAAAATAGTATAAATAAGAATAAAAATCCAATAAAAATATTTTAAAGCCTTTTATTAATTAAATAATCAATTTTAAATGCTAATTAAAGCCCTAAAATTAAATATAATTAATCAAAATGTCCAAAATATGATTTTATTGAACAAATAAGTTACTTATATTATTTAAAGAATAAAAAGTATTTTTCCTAAATTTTAAAAACTATTTTTCTATTTTTTAATCACTAAAAACTATTTTTAAAATAAAATAATCATAAAAAAATAATAAAATAATGCCAAAATTAATTTGACAATTTTAAAAATCCTAAATTACACTAATGAACAGTAGAAAATTGAAAAAGTTTGAAAAAAGTAAAATTTTGCACTAAAAGACAAAACAGTTTAATAATTAAACCCTAATTATACTAAATTAATTCTAAAAAATAATTAAAAGATGAACAGTAAAAACTTTTTATACTAAAACTCTTAAAATGTTTTTCTTAATCTATAAAAAATGTTAAAACTGAAAAATAAGTATTTTTGGCACTAAATGCCAAAAACAGATTAATTAAAAGTATTTAAAACAGCAATTAAACCTAAAAAACAGCTAATGAACAGTAATAAAAATTTTATTTAAACAGAAAAATCAGAAATTAAATTAGAAAAATAATAAAACAAGTTTCAAGTCCTAAATCTAATTTTCAAGCACTAGAGACAAAAAACCAAACTTTCTGAAAGTGACACTTAGGGACTTTTGTCTGCTAGTTGAGCAGTACCAACTTGAGAACTACCAGTGGGAAGTTTGTTCCCACTGCTAGTTATAAATTTTGGTCAGTTGACCTATAAGCTCAGGAGAGCTTATTTGGTGGCTTATTTTGGACAATAAGGCAACCCTATACTCAGTTGAGTATAGGCAGTCAATAATCAACATAAAAATCAGCAAGTCACTCACACAAATCAACCACAAATGGCAAAGAAAGTTTTTGATTAAGCTAGAGGGTATCTGATGAACAGTTGACCAAGTTACATGCACAAAAATGAGATGCATTGGCTTAAAACTTGCATACAATCCAACTAAATGACATATAAGCAATTCACAACCCTTAAATGACCTGATATCTAGCAGCTTATCAAGATTTGATGAACAATTTCACAAAATTCAGGCAAGAAAAGCACTTACTGATTTTTGTGCTATTTTCCA
This sequence comes from Glebionis coronaria, assembly GCA_025667525.1. Classification (NCBI taxonomy): domain Eukaryota; kingdom Viridiplantae; phylum Streptophyta; class Magnoliopsida; order Asterales; family Asteraceae; genus Glebionis; species Glebionis coronaria. Next base: position 535,274,000 of record CM046881.1, on the reverse strand, counting down.
AATTTTTGACATGCAAATTGCTTTAAAACTTTATCAAAAATGAAAGCCAGTACTTATACTACCTAATAACAACCAATTAAGTATGTTGAACAGGTTTTAAACCAAGATTAAAATTATTCACCCTAGTTTAGACCCTAATCCAAACACCCCTTTAGTTTTTGGAAATCAAAATTATCAAACCAAATCAAGTCAAACTCTTACCAAACTACTTAATTACTATCTAAACATGCATAATATCCTAGAATGATCCTAATCAAACCATGAGAACAACTCTTGAACAACTTTCATGCAAAATCACTTAAATCACACAAAATCAGTAATATATGAAAACTGAAATCAAGGAAATAAGGATGCTACCTAGAGGGACCTACATCCACGTCCCTCAATGGCTGCTAGCCATCTCCTAACAGACCCGGGTCTGTGCAGATCTCTTGGACAAAACAAGCTCCAATGGATTTCCTGCTAAGAAAGAAAATAGAACAAAATACCTACTTTCTGAATTTTTTAAAACCTTTCAAACCTTTTTCACAAACTTTGAACCAATGAACAACTTCTGAAACAAGTAACAACTTCAGTAATCCAATGATCCACTCCACTTTCACTTCATGAACCTTGGATTTCTGAAAACCTTAAAAAAAACTTTTTGAAACCTTTGAAAACTGAAACCTCAAATTGTATCACCAAATAATGGAACTCAGATTCTCAAGCATACACCAAATTTTAAAAATAATAAAAGGAATTGCAATTTAACCAAAAATACCAACTTTTTAATATTAAAAAAAAGATTACAAGTGCTTGAGTAAAAATCTGGAACAAAAGATAGAGGTCACATGCGACCTCTATTTATACAACTAATAGAAGATTCTAGTATGCTTAAACCCTAACACATGGACTGCCTAAAATGCCCTTGGTCTTTAGTCTTCAAAATCAGTCAAAATGTTGCCCATGTGATGAGAGTGATGTGCAAGCTAGCTTGGAGTGATCTTGGACGTTTAATAAGTCTTTGGGAACAAGTTTGAATAAGGACCATTGATGCTGTCTATCTGGTCAGTTTTTGGGGATTTAGGTGAAAATGACATGAGCAGGGAATCTTGGGGGTGTCACATGGGTGTTGTGGGTTTTGTTTTGGGGTCTGGGATGGGTTAAGGGTAAGGGTAATTAGCAATCTGGAAAAGCTGGATCAAAACCCCTTTGTTTTTAGTTGGATTGAAGCTGGGTTGGATTAGGGTTCGTGGGGGATTAAGAGTTGGTTTTAATCCATTTTGGGGAAAAATTAGTTTAAAAAATATGTTTGGAGGGAAGGGTAATTAATCAGTTAAACTGATTATTTAGTTGTGGGTGGAATGTTGACGTGGAGAAGGGAGTGTTGGTGATTGGTTGAAAGGTGGAAGTGGGGTGACGTGGAGATGGGTGATTGGAGGGTGTATGTTTGGCTGTCTCCCAGTTTGGCCCCCTCAGGTTTCTTGTTTTGTTCATGTTGTGATAAATATCTATCAACGCCCCATTATGCTTGTAACAACTTTGTATCAATTGTCAAATTTGGCACAGCCTTTTCTCAAACTTTATACAAGGACCATTAATGCACATTTGGCAATCTTCAAGGGTTCATAATGTAATTTCTTGACATTTAAGGGACCTCAATGCAATTTATGAGTTTTGCAAGGGTATAAAATGCCAAGTCTTCAAAAATGAGGGACCAATGTTGACAATCTTCAATTCTTCAAGGTCATTTTTTGGAAATTCCAGATTTGGGCCCGGTTCATTGTGCGGCTTCGTTTCCCATGTTCGTTTTTGAATGATTCTTGTGATCGTTTTGTCATTTCCTCAATATCCGTACCTAAAATACACAAGCAACAAACACGAGCATATATTTGGCAGTTTTAATGATATTTTATGCATTTTAAGCCCGATTTGGACGATGAGACTATGTATAAAAACAGTCTCATCACTACTCCTCAAGTACTCCTTACTCGAGAGTTCACTAATTAACAAGCTCCTTAAGGTGGAGAAACCGTACACAACGTTGCTTATCCAATTTCTGACTCTAAGCTAAAAGTCGAGCCCTAATCTTAGCTAGGACCAATCTACACTAGTATACTTTAAGGACAAAGTATAAACCTTAGTACATACACAACTTCCAAATAGACACAACTACTTGGATCTTCACAACTATGACACAACAATGACTAAATAAGATTTGATCTTCAATGGATCTTTGATGTAGACACAACACTTCAAGGATGAAAGTGTTCTTCTCTTTGCACTTCGAGAGGAAGATATGGGTGAAGAAAGACTTCTAAACAAGTAGTAGTCAACCGAATGACCAAGGATTTGAGTGATTTTAGAAGTATGAAAGAATCTGGAATTATATGTGCAAAAGAGGTGAAGAGAAATCTGAGAATGGTCCACTATTTATAAGACAAGGCTCCAACGGCTATATCTGCCCGCGGTTCTTTATTGCAGCTCGCGGTTCCTTATCGATAAGGAACCGCATAGCCACTTAAGGAACCGCCGGAGTAGACTCCGCTCCTTTTATCTTTTAGTGGTACGGTTCGAATCTGGTGATTAAAATATCCTGAAAGGATATTCCAAACCAAGATAGAATATGCCATTTTCAAATTTTCAAATAATGAATTTAATAAAACATTTTCTTAAAAAGAATGTTTAATTAAAACTTGTCACAATTAATAAAAAGTTAGTTTTAAGAAAAGATTAAATCTTTGATCACATAATTAGGATGAGTACCACTTTGTACATACCTTAAGTGATAATGTTAGAAATGAAAAATACTTGAACTCAAGAATTCGTTTTTCTTTATTTTCGTAAATGCTTGTTTTTACATACTGTCGTAATCAAAACAAAGCGAGACCAAAAAAATGCAAGTAACGTTTTTAGGCATCATTGCATTAACAATATCCCCCTTTTTCTATTTCGACAATACATATACTCAATCACAAGAAAAACAAGATTTTCGAAGACGAGTTTATTTCACTTCTCCCTCTTTATCGAAGAAAAAAGGTTGCAAAAGTCTTTGTAGAATAGAAGAATCAGACTTTGCAAATTCTCCCCCTTGGTGCTTACTCCCCCTTTCTTAGGGCACCAAGGAATCTAGATATGGTGACAAACTACATAGAAGGGTTAGTAGAAGAGAATAAACACCCAACAAGATATAGCAAAGGTCACGTAAAAAAATATAAAAGAGAAGAGACCAAGATCCAAGATAAGTCATGTTAAAAGAAAAACATGAATAAAAGATACAAGGAAACAAAACATACAAATATGTATGTAAATAAAATAAGCCAAAAGCATAAATCTAATTCTAGTTAAACTAGAACTCTAAGATTTGCTTGAACTAGATGTCTTGAAGATAAGCAACCAATGCTTAGATAAAAGACAAGGTAGTGGTAGAAGGAGGTGGTGGTGGCTTGGTAGTAATCTCATAGTCATAGTGAAGAGAAGATTTGACTAAGAGACTTTTGATGTAATTCAACTCCTCATAGATATGAGCCATAGCAAGATGCTGATATTGACAACAATGAGAATATGTTCCATGATACATGACATTATCATGTGAAGGAGGAAGAACACTAAAGGGTAGAGGTGGAAGAAAAGAAGTTCCACAATCAACATTCTTAGAAGGAAAAGAAATGTAATTTCGAGTGTTCTTGGGTGAATTGAGATTGAAAACAATTGGAGAAAATGGAGGAGAATAAGGGTTTTCATTTGGAGAATAAGACTTTTTGATTTGAGAAAGGATACAAAATGCTTAGGGTTAAATAGAGAAAGCTCAAGATATTTTGGGGGTGGTCAAAGGGTTGAAACAAAGATTCCAAAAAGTGTTGGAACAAATTTGGAGTTTCAGAAATACTCGAAATAGGAAGCATTGTACGTGGTTCCTTTTCTCCATCGGTGGTTCCATATAGGTATGGAGTCACGGTTTCTATAAAGAACCGCTCACAGAGGGTTGATTTTGGTGATGAGGGAGGATTTTCTAATTCAGCAAATCCTATTTTTCTAGTCCAACTAATAATAGAGATATGCTAAAAAGCAAAGATAGACAAAGAAAACACACAAGAACTCACAACAAGGTTTTGACCAAAATACATGGATTTTAAAGAAAATTGATGTTGGAGGTGTGTAAAATTAGACAATAAGTCATGACACAATGATCCTCCATAATTCTCTTTTGTTCTTGCTATTTTTTAGAGACACATACATATGAATTATGTAAGCTCATGATTAAATAGTAAGAATCTATGAAAAACGTTTTTAGATTGAATTAACAATGCAAAAACATTTCTCGACCATTTTCAAAATAACTTTGAGAATTTTGAAAAAGAGAAGAGAGGTTTTCCAAAAAGAGTTCACAAGACTCAGTGACTCAAAGAAAGAAGAGACTCAAAAGATAAAAAGAACTCGATTAATAATATGCGCAATTAAGGAATATGTTCCATTAAACCTAAACCTAGACGTAAATAATTAAAAGGTTCTATCATAAGTGGCTTAGTGAAGATATCGACTAAGTTTTCTACCGAGGGCACCTTCTTAATCGTAATGTTCCCCTTTTAAACATTATCCCTAAGGAACTGGTGGTGAATCTATATGTGCTTGGTTCATGAATGTTGCACGGGATTATTGCTAAGGTCTATTGCCCCCTTATTGTCGCACATGATGGGAACATCATCAAGAGAAATCCCGTAATCAGCAAGCGCTTGATTCATCCATAGAGATTGTTGACAAGCTTTACCGGCACTCACATACTCGTCTTCTGTGGTGGATATATCAAGAGCGGTTTGTTTCTTGGAGAACCAAGAATTTAAACAGCAACCCATGAAGGTACAAACTCCACTAGTGCTTTTCCTGTCCACATAGTCTCCCGCATGATCCGAGTCTGCGTAGACAATGTTTTCTATGCCGGTCCCTTTAGGATACCATAATCCTAAATGTATAGTGCCCTTAATGTATCGGAAGATACGCTTAACCACTTCAAGATAAGAGGTTTTGGGATCCTCTTGAAAGCGAGCACAAAGGTAAACACTAAGCATGATATCCGGTCGACTTGCCGTTAGGTATAACAAACTACCAATCATACCTCTATATTTGGTGTTGTCTACCGACTCACAATCATCATCTATGGTGAGTTTAGTATCCAAGGCCATAGGGGTCTTCATTGGTCTAAAGTCTTCTAATCCAAATTTCTTTAGCATTTTTTTTAACATACTTTGATTAATTAAAGAAAATACCATCGTCCATTTGTTTAATTTAGAGTCCTAAAAAGAAGTTAAGTTCTCCCATCATACTCATTTCAAACTCATCATGCATGATTTTAGCAAAGTCATCACACAATGATTGACAAGTTGAACCAAATATTATGTCATCAACATATATTTGTACGATAGTGAGGTGAGAACCTTTCTTCTTTGTAAAGAGTGTATTGTCTACCATCCCCATGGTATACTCATGTTTTACAAGAAACGCTTTAAGTCTATCATACCAAGCTTTGGGTGCTTGTTTGAGACCGTAAAGAGCTTTCTTAAGCTTGTAAACATGATCCGGTTTATGAAAATCAATGAAGCCGGGAGGTTGAGCCACATATACCTCCTCATTGATCAAACCGTTAAGAAATGCTCTCTTTACATCTATTTGTTGAAGCTTGAAGTCTAAGGCACAAGCGTAGGCTAAAAGGGTTCTAATGGATTCTAATTTTGCTACGGGTGCGTATGTCTCGTCATAATCAATACCTTCTTGTTGATTATAGCCTTGAGCTACAAGTCTAGTCTTGTTACGAGACACAACACCATTTTCGTCTAACACCTAGGTGGAGGAACAAGTTCCCAAACGTCATTAGCAATAAATTGATTCAATTCTTCTTGCATGGCGGTGACCCAACTCTCGTCCATCAAAGCTTCTTTAACATTCTTTGGTTCAATCAAGGAAACGAAACAAAAGAAGTTACTTTGATTTTGGACTTTAGATCTTAGGGTCCTTTGATTTAATTCGCCTATGACGTTGTCGAGAGCATGATCTTTTGACTCCTTAATGTTTACTTCGTTTTCAACATTAAGGTCTTCAACTCCTATGTTTCTAACATCTTTGGCTTTGACTATGTCTATTTCATCCAAGTCATCATCTACCAAAGGTGATGTCTTAGATGAAGGAGGGGTTTCATTGAATGTCATGTTTTCTTCAATTACACCCGAGGTTCTGTTGAGGCCTATGTGGGCTTTGCTAGATTGGGAATAACCTAAGAAGATACCTTCGTACGACTTTGGGTCGAACTTAGTAAGGTAATCTTTGGTGTCGAGAATGAAGCACTTGCTTCCAAACACCCTAAGGTAATCCAATGAGGGTTTCTTACCTTTAAGAATCTCATAGGGGGTCATTACTAGGAAAGGTCGAATAACAATTCGGTTGAGAATATAGGTTGATATGTCCACGGCATTGCACCCAAATTTTTGAGGCAAAAATTGCTCATTTAACATCGTCCTACACATCTCTTGGAGGGTCATATTCTTCCTTTCAACTACCCCATTTGATTGAGGAGTGTAGGGAGCCTAGAAGTTATGGGTAATACCATGAGCTTCACAAAAGGCACCAAAATGCACTTCATTATCAAATTCCCTACCATGATCCGTCCTAATAGAGACAATTGAACATCCTAGTGGATTTTGGATTCTTCGAGCAAAGATTTTGATGTGATCGAAAGCCTCATTCTTAGACGCCAAAAATCTAGTCCAATTGAATTTAGAATAGTCTTCAACTATGACTAGGGTATATAGGTTACCTCCATAACTCCGTATGACAGAAGGTCCAAAGAGATCCATATGTAGGAGGTCTAAGCACCGAGAGGTCGAAACCAAATTCTTGGCTTTCTGACTTGAGTGAACTTGCTTCCTAACTTTGCAAGCATCACAAAAGTGACTATCAAACTTCATCTTGGGGAGATGTCTTACCAACTTAAGATTGAATTAAAATTATATTAGCGTGACCTAATCTCCTATGCCAAAGAGTAGAACTATCATCTGGTGTCGCTAGACATAAGTTGTCCTTTGACTTCCTATTGCCCTTCATGACATAAAGACCATGCTTTCTAACACCTTTTCCAATGACCTTTCCATCTGTTAAGATTTCACTGTCATATTCCAAAAAGATGACCTTACACTTATTGGCACAAATTTGACCAATACTTAGAAGGTTAAAACCTAAGTTATCTACGTGCTCTACGTTTTCTATGGTCATAGAGTCAAGAGAGACCGTACTTTTGCCAATGATATTACCACGTCGATTACTTGCGAATGTAACATTACCTCCATCATATGCTTTGTAGTGCGAGAACAAACTTCGATTGCCCGTCATGTGTTTAAACAACCACACTCGTCAGGCTTTAAATTGATTCCCATGCATATCTAGGTAACAACACGCAAGATCAAACATTTGGTCCCCAATATCTCATGGGTCTAAAGTTGTTAGTTCTAAATATACCCTGCATTTGGTTGGGATGCATGAATGGATGAGACATTCCTAATGGGGAAAAGTATTTTTGTTGGTAATTGTTCTAATTCATATGGCCGTTTTGTTGTCCATTGTTTCTCCTAGGTGTGTTTGATCTTGATCTAGAATTATTGTTATTTCTTCTAAGTGTTGGAGTTTTACTTCTAGGTTGTGACTTAGCTTGATCATCCCTTTTTGGTGTAGGTGTTCTACTTCTAGGTTTTGATTCATTTCGTATTCTTGGATGAGTAGATGTTTGTCTAGATAAGTTTCTAGTTCCCATTAGAGGTTTACTCAAGGGCTTGTAGAATTTATCTAGAGTAGGCTTTTCAATAATAGGTACTTTGACCTTGTTAATAAGAATATGTTTTAGCCCTTCACCTAAAATAGACTTTTCAGAAAGTTCAGGATTTTCACAAAAACTATACTCTGTCCGCGGTTCGTTATTAGTACCCGCGGTTCCATAGCAATAGGGAACCGCGCCATATACTGGTGTACCGCATACAGTGGTTCGTTTATATTAAAACATAACTTGTTTAGGTTCACTAGTAGATGCTTCAATAGTGTTATAACCCAACCCAAGTCTTTCTTTAGAATGAATTGGTTTGTTTAACATATCATCAAGAGCACTAGTACCTTTCATGAACTTTTCCAATTTAATGGAGGTACTCTTGAGATCTTCATTCTCTTGTCTAATGTTTTCACATTTTAGACAACCTAAATCAACTTCTTTGCTTTTCTCAAGCTTAGCTAATTTCTCTCTTAGCTCACTAATCTCATTTTCAAGCTTAGTTCTAGTTGATTTTAGCACTTTTTTCTTTTTAATGAATTTAAGGCTAAGTTTATGTATGTTATTGTATTGGCCATCTAATTCTATATCATCTTGAGAAGAACTATTATTACTATAGTAATCGGTTTCGGAATGTACCTCTTTAGAAGTGTGAGCCATGAGATATTTCTCATCTTTGGGCTTGTCATCAACATCTTCACCGCTATCGCTCCATGAACCTCCAACGAATGTCGTGTGATTCTTGTCCCGTGAAGGCTTAGGACGATAACCGATGAAATGATTCGGATCACCACATCTAAAGCATTTTCTATCACCTTTTTTGTCCTTGGTAAAACGGTTTTTGGAGAAAGATTTCTTTTCGTTGCTTGGTTGTCTCACGTGTTGACCTCGTCTTTTGAGAAACTTCTTGAAATACCTAACCGCCATGGCATATTCCTCATCATCACTATCCGAGGAGCTTTCATGGTCACTTTGTGCCTTTTTGCCTTTAAGTGCTAGAGACTTTCTTTCACTCTTGGTTTTCACCTATTCCGAGTCCTTCAAAATTATCATCTCATGAACTTTCAAGTTTCCAATTATTTCATCGAGTGATAATGTGGTGAGATCCTTTGATTCTTCAATCGTTGTGAATTTGGCTCTCCACTTTGGATGCAATGCCCTAAGAAACTTCCTAACATTGTTCTTGCTAGAAAACCTTCATTGAGTGCTTTTAGACTAGTAATAATACTGTTAAATCTAGCAAATGCACTATCAATAGTTTCATCTTCTAAGATGACAAATTGGTCATATTGTTGAACAAGAAGATCGATTTTTCTTTCTTTGACTTGGCTATTACCTTGGTGGGTTACTAAAAGAGTGTTCCAAATATCTTTAGCGATTTCACACATAAAAATCCTTTCGTACTCTTTCTTGGGTAAAGCATTATAAATCATCATTTTAACCTTATTATTTTTAGCAAGTTTCTTTTTAGTGTTATCATTAGATTTGTCAAAAGTGACTATCTCTTTTCTTTTAGAAACTTCATTATATTGATAAGGCAAAAAATCACCATGGGTAATAACGTGCCAAAGATCTAAATCTTTTGATTTCACGTAAGTATCAAATCTATTTTTCCAATAAATAAAACTATCAGTTTCAAAAAGAGGTGATATTTGCATGGATTGCCCTTCTAGGTACTTGTTAGAATCTATAGATCGATTCAAGTTTTAAAATACAATATATTTTTAAAAAGGCTTGAGCAACCACGCTCTGATACCAATTGTAGAAACTAGAAGGGGGAGTTGAATAGTTTCTTAAAATTTACATGTCAAAAGATGGTTCTTAAAAATCCTTTTCAAAAACATAGACTTAAATGATTATGTGAAACCTTCTTATCCACAATATGAACAAGGAATAGTACAACTAAACTAATAATCACAAGTATAAATAATAATGAATGTAAAGAGATAAGGGAAAGAAAGATCAAACCAAACACCAAGGATTTATAGTGGTTCAGCAACAAAGCTCACTCCACGTCCTACTCCACTCCTCAAGTACTCCTTACTCTAGATTTCACTAACCAACAAGCTCCTTAATGCGGAGAAACCATACATAACGTTGCTTATCCAATTTCCGACTCTAAGCTAAAAGTCGAGCCTTAATCTTAGCTAGAACCAATCTACACTAGCATACTTTAAGGACCAAATATAAACCTTAGTACATACACAACTTCCAAATAGACACAAATACTTGGATCTTCACAACTATGACACAACAATGACTAAATAAGTGTGACATCCCAAGATTTTGGATTCGTCACTTTTGATTGTTTGATGTGGATCATGTGCTTGGTGTGCGTTTATATGTTATGTGTTCATATTTGAGACTTTATCATGATGTTAGACATTGTTTACGTAGTACATGGTACGTTATAGGATGATGTGATGGGGTTGTTTCGTGCTCATGAGTTCACATGAATGTGTAAATCATGGTATAAGTTGGAAATGAAATGAAATGAATTTAGAAATGAACTGCATAAAAGTTCGGGTAGCGTTTTTATAACGTATCGTATGTTGTATGTATGTATTAAGTATATATAATATGGTTAGGATAGGTTTTATAGTTACTTTCTATATTTATAAACTTTTAGAAATGAAGCCTAGTTCAAAAATCGCGAAAAAGTCGAAAAATTAGCAAAAGGGTGCCCGGTTTGGTCCGAAAAGTGTATAGGAGTATAAGTAAACATAAAATAGGAGGGGGAGTGTAAATATGATAAAACACAGAGGGGAGTCGAACTTGTGGGTCCCATAGCTGAAATTTTAAATATTAAATTAATAAAAATAGGATAATTACCATTTAAAATTCCTAATTGGGCCTAAACTTGTCCAGAATGTTAGCAAGACCTATATAAACACCCCTAGACCCCTAAAAACGACTAATAACCCTAAATAAACCTAAAATCAGTCTAAATCTTCCATGGATATCAAGAGGAGTCGAAATTATGATTAGGGTTCATTAATTTTTCTTGTTTCAAGGTAAGTGATCAATTCAACCTTAATATAATTCATGTTTTTATTATTTAATCATAATTGGAAAGTTAATTAAACATCATTGAGATGATTAGGGTTTTGTTAAATTTCTTAGAATTATAGTTATTTAGATTTATTAATGATTTTAGGGTTTGTGTTAAGAATTTAGGGATAATTAATGAAGTTTAGATGGTTAGTGCATAAAGGTGTAAAACAGTCTGATTTTTAGGTCTGTCTTTTGTTGACTGTTACGGGCAGTTGGTAGCACCTTTGGTCGCAATTTTTTTAAAAAATTAATTTCATAGAGTCTAATTTTCAAAAATGTAAGATTCGTCGAAAATAGAGTTCGGTAAGGTCGTCAAACGATTGTTACAAAAACAGTGCGCAGTTCAGGAATAAATTTGGATTTCGGAAATTTGAGTCAAAACCTAACCAAACGAATGACATAGCTAAAGATTTTTAATTTGGGAACTCTTTATAATGTATATAAAAGGACTGGAGGTTTTCAATAAAAGTTATGGTGTTTAGGTTAGGCTTTTGGTGTCGAACATTTAGCATGTATAGAAAATCAGCTTTGTGAAATCGACTTTTGTGTAGAGACTAAACGAAAGGGTTAAACGTGTATGTAGAAAGTAAAATTGGTTTTTGGAGTTCTTAGATCATATAACAACATAAATCCAGTAGGGTAGGAGCCATGTGTGGTGTTAAGTTCACTTCATGTGGTCGTTTAATGACTAGTAAACCGTACCGGGAAAAACTGAATTTTTACGTATAGAATAGCTTGTAGTGTGAGAACTAGATAGCGAGGATTGGGGGATTAGATTCATCTCCCTGGTTGTTACTTAACTTGGGTGTTAGGACCTTATCTAAGTGTGTTGTGTATGATTTTATAGGTTTGTAGGAGTGCTAGCTTGCTGTGCTATCAGGTGAGTTCATAGTCCCATTATGCTACGTTTTTAATTGTTTTTCTAGTATGGGATGGAGATGATACTTACAATGTTCTTTAACATGAGTTAGTACTATGTTTTAAAATGTGTGGACATAAATGTGCTATTGTGTGACTTGCGTGCTTATGTGTTCTCATATGTGCTTTGATATGTGTTCTGATATGTGAATTTTGATTGTGTTATGATTGGGATTGGTACATAGATGTATGGGCGTCTATGGGACCAGTTGTGATGTGTGTGGAGTGTGGGGAACGATCCGTCCTGAGTTCTTGGTTTTGAGTTCTTGGTTCGTGGGGCACGATCCGTCCTGAGTTCTTGGTTCGTGGGGCACGGTCCGTCCTGAGTACTTGTGCATCGTCTCTTCTGAGGTAAGATATCTCGACGGGGATATAGTTCATCTTCCACAGGTGGTGTGGGAAAGATCCAGATAGTGTGGTGTGTGTTCTTGTGTGTGTGACGGGATACTTCTTGATTGTTATAGTGTGCTTTGTGAATTGTAGATGTGATCGGTACTTGGTTTAAGTTTTGTTGTGGATGCATGTAACATGATTATCACATTATGGTCCATTACTATAAATTGTTTTTCTTCAACTTATTTACAGCGGATGTCAAGGTTTCTTATGATGTTCTAGATAACTTAAACCTATGTTCTCACCAACTTTATGTTGACAGATTTTAGTGTCATTTTCAGGTGAGGTATTTGTGCAAGATGATGTTAGAAGTGGCTAGAGTATAGAGGCTGCTAGGATTGCATTAGGAGGAATTCCTTTCCTCTTAGATTTTATTTTGTCTTTTGATTATAAATTGTTTGATACCTATATGTTTGATGTGTGTTATTTGAATGTCTTTGGTAAGAGGTAGACCTGTTACCTACTTACCTAGACGCCTACATTATTTGAGATATTGTCATGACATTGTGTCACCTTTTTATTACATTTCTATTTCATTTAGTTAACTCTATAGACACGCTATTGTTGTGATGATATCCATATGTCGCGCCCCATATTCCGCCATGGTGAGGTGTGACAGAATGGTATCAGAGACAATGGTTATACAGAATTAGGTTGCCTAGTCGGTTAGCCTACTCTATAGCTTAAGGGTCCCTGCATATAGGCGTCATAGGAGTATGTGTGAATTTTATAGTAATTGATGTGTTTGAATGTTATTTTCGTAGTATTTGTTAGGTTATGAACTATTATGGTTCATACTTAGCTACATGTTATTTTCTTTTCGAGTTTGGAATAGTGCAGGTTGAACTATAGTCGTATACGCTAGTCATTGTTGGATTTCGTTTAATTACGTTTTCATTTTCTTTATACATTTTGAATTTTGTCTACGGTGGTTCAACTGGATTACGAGTTTATATGTATCATGCATTGCTACGTTATTTTAATACATGGATTTTGGATCTTATTTTATGTTGTGGTTATGTGCTTATATGAGTTGTAGGATCTATGTGCTTATTTGAGTTGGTAGACCGATGTGTTATGTGTAGTATTAATTCTTATAAGTGTCATCATTGGAGGGAGTGTATTGGTGAAAAGGGACTTGTATAAGTATGGTGGCCAACATAGTTACACAAGTACCACAACATCAATGGATTCCTGAGTATGGTTGCATGAAAGAGGGTTAATACATGTTTGTATAGTATACGTTGGATGGATTTGAGTATATGCATGCATATGCCTATATATGTATAATTCCCTTTGATTTATCGGTTGTTTTCTTGTGATGGTTTGCTAGCTCGTTCCTCTTCGAGATGTTTAACTTCCGTAATAACACATTTATAGAGTCCTCATTCCAGGTGTTCGTTTGTACGGTACTTTTAGCGTAAATGTTATTGAGATAGTTTAAGAATTCCATTGTCTTTGTTTATTTGGGGTAACGATATCTTTTATTTTTAGTCTTACGTGGTAAAAGAAATGAAATTTGCAAATAGTTAAAATAGTTGTTGGTAGTTGATAAAATAAGGGTAAAGTGTCGAAAACGTGTTTGAAATAGGGTGAAATATAAATTCTTTAACATATAAGCATGGCTTATTAATTTTAAAAATATTTTAGTTTTGATCACCTAAAGTTATTGTTCTTTAGTTAAAATACTGTTCTTATTTAATTAAATATGTTTAAATCAAGTATTTAATCATATAATGGGTGAGAGTTTTAATTTTCTGGAATTAAAATAAATTAGACCCTGAATTTTGTAATTAATAACGGGTTTTTTTGTTTAAAATCGTTTTTTTGTTTAAATCGGATCAGGCAGAAACTGTCGCTAAATTATCAGAATTCATCGCTAAATTGTCAGAAACTGTCGCTAATGTCTGGGCAGATTATAGGTAAAAATCGTTTTGGTTATAACTTATTCGTTTTTAAAGCTTTTTGGGTGACAGCCTTAAGTTATGTACTCGGAGCGTACTTTTCAAATATTTAGAATGTATTGTCAATGGAAGTCAGTAGCTTGGTCGAATTAATTGTACCACTGTCGAGTTCAAGATTAATTTTCGGACAACATGGTTTAAACTCGTGTTTTGGGTATTTTGGGACAGTGGACACTTAGAAGGCTAACATAGGGCTGCTTTGGGATAGGATTTTAGATGTATCCATCATAAAGATTGTTACAATAATGAAGAATGTGGGTTCCAGAGTCAATGTTGACGCGTGATATTGTGTTGTGTGCTTTAGACAATTGATCGTTCGTGAAGAGACTAGATTTTTTATTATTATTTTTTCGTCGGATGATTACATAAATTACTAATGTGATACCATGGTTTAGAACAACTAATATACATTACAGTACAAAATCCATTCTGGGGTAAATTTTGGTTTTGCACAAGGTTTTAATAGTATGTCACCGGTCGTAATATGTTTTGGTTGTCGCTGGGTGCTTCTTGTGTCATTGGTCCGTTTCCATGGTTCGTTGGGAGTCGATATATGTTTTATGTTGAGTATCTTTTGGAGTCTCAAGGTTTTGGTTCATATTTTTAAATTCGTCACGTAAACGTCCGTTAGTTGTCCATGGGCTTGATCGTTTATCCGAAGTTAGGGGTCCTAAAATTTGTCGTGAGCTTATATTCATTGAGGGCGTTGTTGTATTCATACGGATGATCCGGTTACGTTCTTATGAGAGAGATAGCGAGTTGGTTGTGAAATGAAGTTTTTTGAGCTTATGGAGTAAATCTCGAGACGAGATTTCTATTAGGAGGGAGTGTTGTGACAACCCTAGATTTTAGATTCGTCACTTTTGACTGTTTGATGTTGATCATGTGCTTGGTGTGCGTTTATGTGTTATGTGTTCATATTTGAGACTTTATCATGATGTTAGACATTGTTTATGTAGTACATGGTACGTTATATGATGATGTGATGGGGTTGTTTCGTGCTCATGAGTTCACATGAATGTGTAAATCATGGTATAAGTTGGAAATGAAATGAAATGAATTTAGAAATGAACTGCAGAAAAGTTCGGGTAGCGTTTTTATAAGGTTTCGTTTACGTATTGTATGTTGTATGTATGTATTAAGTATATATAATATGGTTAGGATAAGTTTTATTGTTACTTTCTATATTTAGAAACTTTTAGAAATGAAGGCTAGTTCAAAAATCGCGTAAAAAGTCGAAAAATTAGCAAAAGGGTGCCCGGTTTGGTCCTGAAAGTGTATAGGAGTATAAGTAAACATAAAATAGGAGGGGGAGAGTGTAAATATGATAAAACACAGAGGGGAGTCGAACTTGTGGGTCCCATAGCTGAAATTTTAAATATTAAATTAACAAAAATAGGATAATTAACATTTAAAAGTCTTAATTGGGCCTAAACTTGTCCAGAAGGTTACCAAGACCTATATAAACACCCCTAGACCCCTAAAAACGAATAATAAACCTGAAATCAGTCTAAATCTTCCATGGATATCAAGAGGAATCGAAATTATTGTGACAATCTAACATTTTCAGGTAGTGAATTATTTTCTCGTATAATATTTTGAAACTTATTTTTGTGTTAGTTGATGAACTCACAATTTACGGATTTAAATTTGGGCTTACGTGCATAATTTAGCGTCCTTTACGATTAAACAGGAAACCTTAGGATTACGTATTTACGTTTTTGAACTCCATTTTTGATGAGACAATTTTTATTGGATTCGTTTTGTGCCATTGATTCATAATTTATAAAAACGTTTTTCGTGAAACGACCCGAGGGCACGCAAATCAAGGAAACTAGAATCGAGGAGTACCCGTAAATTAGCGGGATGGGACAAAATAATTTATCCCACCCCACTATAACATGGGACGGCCAAACATGACACCACATCAAAGATGTGGCATCATGTAAACTAGTAGCTTACAAGTGTAAGCTTAGCTTAACACTTAAGCTAGTTTTTACCCACCAAACTAACAAAAACAACTAGCTTCTCACATACCACCATTCCTCTCATGCAAAAACAACTAAAAACTCTCTCAACTCCATCACCATTGCCGTCCCACTTCAAGAACAAACACCCCTTTTGATCTTTTCTAGCCACAAAATACTTGTTATCTAACTATATCATGGAGTTACCTTGAAGCCTTGATCACTTGGTGGCCATTTTAACAACAAAGGAGGTGATTTGCTTGTGTCCTAGGGCTGATTTCTCAACATACTTTCTTGGTGTTTGATGATCTTGGGGATACATTTGGTGTTCATCAAGTTTTTGTCTTCCAAAAACAAGATATACTCTTGGTTGGTAAAGAAGATCATCCTTTCCATTTTCACTTGTTATTTTTGTAAAGATCAAATGTATTTTCTTTCTTGTTGTATATGTATATGATGAATATATGATGATAAAAATGTTGTGTGGGGATCAAGTGTTGATAAATATGCTTAAAAAGATTAATAACCATAAGAAACAAGGCTAAATCATGCTTACTTTGTTGGCTGTATAAAAACAGTATGTAACCAAAACTTGAACTGATAAATTTGCATGGTAGAATCCATTTACAGTAAGTACAAGATGTCATACACATGTGAGAGTTGGCCATGCAATGGAATCATTAAAATGAGTGAGATATGATCAAAACAAGATGAGTGTGCTAATCTGAATAAGCTGTTTTATAGGGACTGTTAAGGATAGTTAAACTTAAAATGAGCAGTATCTATAACTAAGTTAATTGTAGCACATAATATGAAGTTCATACCACCAAAAAATGTGCTTCTAATTCATTGTAGAACTCTAGATATGATAAAAATGGTGAAGATGAAAATAAAAATCAGATTTTGAAGAATTAATGTTTATTACTATTATATAAGCACTCAAATTATATAGTATAAAATGTGAAATTAAAACCCACTAACTTATGAATTTCATTTATATAAATATGTATAAGGTTTAATAAATGGACAATTTATAAAAATGGTATTTGAGTAAGATTTATAAGTTATAAAAAATATAAACTTGATTTTTACGACTTTTTCGGCTATTACTGTAAAATTAACGTTTTTCGCCAATAAAAACTTAGACGATCAAACCCGTCTAATGTAAAGTTTTTAAAAGTCATATACTGATATATAAGTATCTAATACAAGTAAAAACCGATAAAACCCGAACTATAGACATACGGACATTAACGAGCTAAGTAAGCATATTGGACTAATAATTGGACTAAATAAGTTAAACACTTATAAAAAGTACTCATTGGGCTTAACCCATTTGGGCCCAACATGTAAAGTGTGAATACTGATAATATAAGTATAAAATGGATTAAAACAAGTTAAAGAACTTATAATAAGCTTATTGGACTTAAAATAGGTAAATAGGTAAAACTAGTAAACTAGTAAAAAGTTACCAATACATGAACGCTAAAATGAGTAAACAAGGATATATAAACCCACTTGATCATCATCATATGTACAAAATCATCATATGTATATTGTTATTTTGATAAAAGTCATTGGACAAAAGTCTAAGACCGATTATTATTTATATAGGTTTCCGTGACCGAAGCACGCCCGTAGCCGATAATCCGCCTTTCATTATCAACGTGAGTTCATAGCCTCGCACTCTTTTAAATGTTTTATAAAATGATTTGTAAACCCGCGAGGGAGATAACATGCTAGATTTTGATAAAAATAGAACACAAGTAGTCCCGGTATGCTTAATGATATGGACCCGAATGATGCTATGACCCTATAAACGAGATAAAAAGGATTATTACTAGTTAGGTTATGTCACTCAAAGTCCCATTAGCATGAATTGTGAACTACCGGGATTTGGTAGACGCTTATGCATATGATAGTACTATTTGGGGACGATCACCCCAGTTTACGCCTTGACGGTTGATCCCCGTCGTACCACATTGATTGGTAAGCGAATTTATGTGTGAGAAGATTTACATAGCGTGATTTATGTGACGACACGCTAACTTAGATGGGCAAATTATTTGTCGGGTTCGCGGCCCGTTGTTTTCATAGTAAGGTAACAATCTCATGCGGCTAATAATAATCCAAATGAATTCAAATGTAATCCAATAACGATGCTAATAACGATAATAATATTACCTACAATGGTAATATTGAGGGTACGGTCTCATGGACGGTTTAAGATGTATGCTTGATTTATATATTGCCTGACTAGCAATATGAGGACTTACTTCCGATATTATACTTGTGTTCTGATTTCAACGATTGTTTTATATAACGGTTTTATTAAACTCTATGAATTCACTCGGCATTCGCTGATATGATTTTTGCATGTTTTTATCTCAGGTGCTTGAAGGTAATCCGGATGGAGATCGACTCTGATGGCCCACATAATATTAAAAATGTTCATTCGATCTATGTGTTGTAAACTTAATGACCTGTATAATTTGGGACCTGTTGCACACTTTAAAACTTTTTATCGAATGAATGTATGTTGAACCTTGTACAACCATTTTTATGTGTTGTCTATGATTGGAGTTATTGTGCTATCCCGTAAAACTCTAAAAGACCCTTCCGCTGTACAGATACGAAAATTGAGAGTGTTACAATTATGATTAGGGTTCATTAATTTTTCTTGTTTCAAGGTAAGTGATCATTCAACCTTAATATAATTCATGTTTTTATTATTTAATCATAATTGGAAAGTTATATAATCATCATTGAGATGATTAGGTTTTTGTTAAATTTCTGAGAATTATGGTTATTTAGATTTATTAATGATTTTAGGGTTTGTGTTAAGAATTTAGGGATAATTTAGTGATGTTTAGAGGGTTAGTGCATAAAGGTGTAAAACAATCTGATTTTTAGGTCTGTCTTGTGTTGATTGTTACGGGCAGTTGGTAGCACCTTTGGTCGCTTTTTTTTTTAAATTAAGTTCAGAGAGTCTAATTTTCAAAAATGTAAGATTCGTTGAAAATAGAGTTCGGTAAGGTCGTCAAACGATTGTTACAAAAACAGTGCGCAATTCAGGAATAAATTTGGATTTCGGAAATTTGAGTCAAAACCTAACCAAACGAATGAGATAGCCAAATATTTTTAATTTGGGAACTCTTTATAATGTATATAAAAGGACTGGAGGTTTTCAATAAAAGTTATGGTGTTTAGGTCGGGCTTTTGGTGTCGAACATTTAGCATGTAAAGAAAATCAGCTTTGTGAAATCGACTTTTGGTGTATAGACTAAACGAAAGGGTTAAACGTGTATGTAGAAAGTAAAATTGGTTTTTGGAGTTCTTAGATCATATAACAACATAAATCCAGTAGGGTAGGATCCATGTGTGGTGTGAAGTTCACTTCATGTGGTCGTTTAATGACTAGTAAACCGTACCGGGAAAAACTGAATTTTTACGTATAGAATAGCTTGTAGTGTGAGAACTAGATAGCGAGGATTGGGGGATTAGATTCATCTACGTGTTTGTTATTTAACTTGGGTGTTAGGACCTTAGTTAAGTGTGTTGTGTATGATTTTATAGGTTTGCAGGAGTGCTAGCTTGTTGTGCTATCAGGTTTTTAAATGTTTTTCGAGTATGGGATGGAGATGATACTTGCAATGTTCTTTAACATGATTTAGTACTATGTTTTAAAATGTGTGGACATTAATGTTCTATTGTGTGATTTGTGTGCTTATGTGTTCTCATATGTGCTTTGATATATGTTCTGATATGTGAATCTTGATTGTGTTATGATTGGGATTGGTACATAGATGTATGGGCGTCTATGGGACCAGTTGTGATGTGTGTGGAGCGTGGGGCACGATCCGTCCTGAGTTCTTGGTTCTGAGTTCTTGGTTCGTGGGGCACGATCCGTCCTAAGTTCTTGGTTCGTGGGGCACGATCCGTCCGGAGTACTTGTGCATCGTCTCTTCGGAGGCAAGATATCTCGACGGGGATATAGTTCATCTTCCACAGGTGGTGTGGGAAAGATCCGGATAGTGTGGTGTGTGTTCTTGTGTGTGTGACGGGATACTTATTGATTGTTATTGTGTGCTTTGTGAATTGTGGATGTGATCGGTACTTGGTTTAAGTTTTATTGTGGATGCATTTAACATGATTATCACATTATGGTCCATTACTATAAATTGTTTTTCTTCAACTTATTTACAGCGGATGTCAAGGTTTCTTCTGATGTTCTAGATAACTTAAACCTATGTTCTCACCAACTTTATGTTGACAGATTTTAGTGTAATTTTCAGGTGAGGTAGTTGTGCAACATGATGTTAGAAGTGGCTAGAGTATAGAGGCTGCTAGGATTGCATTAGGAGGAATCCCTTTCCTCTTAGATTTTATTTTGTCTTTTGATTTAATAAATTGTTTGATACCTCTATGTTTGATGTGTGTTATTTGAATGTCTTTGTTAAGAGGTAGGCCTGTTACCTACTTACCTAGACGCCTACATTATTTGAGATATTGTCATGACATTGTGTCACCTTTTTATTACATTTCTATTTCATTTAGTTAACTCAATAGACATGCTATAGTTGTGATGATATCCATACGTCGCGCCCCATATTCCGCCATGGTGGGGTGTGACAATAAGATTTGATCTTCAATGGATCTTTAATGTAGACACAACACTTCAAGGATGAAAGTGTTCTTCTCTTTGCACTTGGAGAGGAAGAGATGGGAGAAGAAAGATTCACTTCTAAACAAGTAGTAATCAACCAAATGACCAAGGATTTGAGTGATTTTAGAAGTATGAAAAAATCCAGAATTATATGTGCAAAAGAGGTGAAGAGAGAATATGAGAATGGTCCACTATTTATAAGAAAAGGCTCCAACGGCTATATCTGTCTGCGGTTCTTTATTGCAGCCCGCGGTTCCTTATCGATAAGGAACCGCATAGCCACTTAAGGAACCGCCAGAGTAGACTCCGCTCCTTTTTGTCTTTTAGTGGTATGGTTTGAATCTGGTGATTAAAATATCCTGAAAGGATATTCCAAACCAAGATAGAATATGCCATTCTCAAATTTTCAAATTTTCAAATTTTTAAATAATTAAATAATTAAATTAATAAAACATTTTCTTAAAAAGAAAGTTTAATAAAAACTTGTCACACTTAATAAAAAGTGAGTTTTAAAAAAAGATTAAATCCTTGATCACTTAATTAAGATGAGTACTTGTTTGTACATACCTTAAGTGATAATGGTACAAATGAAAAATACTTGAACTCAAGAATTTGTTTTTCGTTGTTTTCATAAATTCTTGTTTTTACATATTTTCGTAATCAAAACAAAGCGAAACCGAAAAATGGAAGTAACATTTTTAGGAATCATTGCATTAACACTCTTTTCATCCCTGAAAAATAAAGGTTATATTTTTCATCACCTGCCATAGAAAGTAAACACAAGCAACAAACACTGATCTCCTTCTAATCACACTCTATATGGCATTTCTACATGGTCTTGTTGGCATAGCCTATTTTGAACAGTTGTTTGGGAGTCCCATCAAATTAACCATAGTTTGTAACTTAGGAAACACAATTTACTTCATAACGTCCCTAATTAGTTAATATGTATTGGAGTCCCACCAAATTAGTTTGTAATTATGTTGGAGAATACAAGAGTAATATAATCAAAAACCATTTTGCTTTACTAAGTAAAAGATATGATGACGTGGGATTTCTTGTTATTTGAGTCATAAACTTCGTAAAATAATTCTAAGTTTTAGAAAACCGTAATTAGAGTTTAAAAAGGGCAAATTGCAAAAAAAACATACCCAACTTATTCTCAATTTTTATTTAATGTATTCAACTTATTTTTCTCAATTTAATGTACCAAAATTTTTTAAATTTCAATGTTGGACAATTTATAAGTTAACAGGTCACCACTACTATACTTCATCTTCTTCGACTAAATTCTGACCAACTTCTGACAATTTTTTAATCTCATTTTTTGTTAGTTTCAATTGTTTAGTATACACCAGAGTTAATCTAATTTTTTCCGCATTGACGCAAAAAATATAGACAATTGATTTGCCATTTCTTTTTATCCAAGTACTACGTATTTATTATGTATATTTAAATTTTGGGAAAAATCAAATGTTTAGCTATAAATATTCCGCATGGTAATTGAAGATTTTCATGTATTACATAAACTTGATAAAGTTTATTTTTTGTAATATTTGAAATTTATTAATTTGGTCGAACATTTGCATTTAATACATAGAATACTTGCATGGTTACATGAGCTAACGAAATATTTGGTTTTTTCAATGACAAGAAACAAAGGTGAAAGTAATCTAACTCGTCTCAACATATCTAATTTCACTGTGAAGAAGATTGTTAGTCAAAGAAAACTGAAATATTTTGCGTAAGTACAAAAAAAATAGATTAAATCTGATGTAGACTAAACAAGGGAAATGAACAAAAAACGAGATTAAAAAAAACTTGTCAAAAGTTGGCCAAAATTTTGGTGTAGACTAAACAAGGGAAATTTATTTTAACAACGTGGATAGTTATTATATGATGTGACTATTTATGTTTACCGTAAAAGTGTATACACACATAATCTACAGTAGCTATTATTTTAATCAAAAATTTAGGTTTTTTGGCGGAAAATCTTATTTTCCGCGTGTCTCTTTATTTCTCAATCAAAGCTACGTGACTACTCTACCACTCCTCTCATACCTTAATTTCTTCAAATCATACCCATAAAAAAAGAAAACTATCATAATCTCTGGAAGCCTCTTCACCTCGATCTATAATCTTGGAACAAAAACACACACATACTTCGAATCTCACCAAATAGCCAACACACACACACATAGAGTTCCCAGGTGTAGAGCACCAGCGGGGTTTAATCACCGTCAAAAACATGATTGCAGGTATGTGGTATAGATAAAGGTATTGATTTAATTTGATGATTTGGGTTTTGTTTATAAACATTTTGATAGAAAAGTGTTTCTAAAATTACCCTTTTATCTTTTAAATATTAAACCCCTTTTTTTCTTTATTTAGAAATCTCATATTTCAAAATAGGTAAAATTGAACTCTCATCATTTTATGGAATGTAATAGCTTCGTCACTAAAATTTTATACATGTCGTAATTTATGATCCTTTGATTCAAACTCACTTTTCACCTCTTTTCAAAATATTAAATATCTCACAAACAGTAAATTGTCAAGCGACAAAAATACACTATTGCAACGATAACTAAATCATCTTTCTATAGAGGATCACATGTATAAACTTTTGAATAACTTTTTTTTTGTCTCAGAATATCATATATGACTCGCATCACGAATCATATATGATTTTCCAAAATCATATATGATTTTCCAAAATCATATATGATTTTCCAAAATCATATATGATTTCAGAAAATCATATACGATTCGTGATACTAATCATATACGATTTCAGAAAATCATATATGGTTTGTGATACGAATCATATATGATTTTCTCGGATAAAAAAGAAGTTCGTCGAAAGTTTATACATGTGCCCCTCGATAAAAATATAATTTTATTCTCATCGTGATGGTATGTTTCATTTTGCGTAACGATTAATGGTTTGTGAGATATTTAATTTTTTTTAAATGATGAGTGTGGGTTTGTTAGATGAAAAAATGGATGGCTAAAAGTGTTTGTTTGGTTCTATGCTAACAAAAGGGTTTACATTAAACTTTTGCCTATATGATAATGCGTTTGAAACTAAAACCAAGTCTTTGGGTGTACAAAAAAGTTATTTTTAAGGAATTTTGAAGAATTCAATCATCTCAATGCCAAACAAGTGAACATAAAAAGAAAGACACTACAAAAAAAATTGGTTTATAGGACGCCAGATAAAGTCCTATAAAATCATATTATAGGACCTTTGACATAATAGGACCAAAATAAAAATGTCCTATAGGTGGGGGTTGTATTAGATGTTTAGAACCAATTTGAGTGTCCTAATAAACATCAACATAATAAAACTCATTATTAAGTACTGTTAAGATCATTAATACGACTAAAATGATGTACTATAAACAACGTAATAGGATTGTTTAATGTGTTCTAATATGTCTATAGACGCCTGATATATTTTGAGACACATTTGTGAGTCCTATAATATATTTTCTTACGACGGAATTGTGGTGAATCAACTCTCATATAAGTACGAAGAAGAGGGTCCTAATACAATGGTTTAATGTTAGGACCAAATTTAGTGTCGTCAACTAGTACAATATCATTTATCAAATAAAAATTTAATTATATCAAGTTTCCTAATAGTTAACATCATAAAAATACCTTTATGTAATCTTTTATAGTTAACCTCATAAAAATACATCATAAAAATACCTTTATACAGTAGTAAACAGAAGAAAATTCACATGACACATGACCAAACTAAATTTATCACAACTAAATAAAAAATTATATAAATTGATGACAGTGAAAATATTTCATTTCCATGAGAAGTTTACGTACATTCACCATTCAAAATGGATCTCTTCTAATATTTAGCATGAATAAGAAAGAAAAGCTAAGGAATATATACAAGCAGATCATCTCGAGTCATCAGCACATCATACAACAATAACAAAACTAGGTAACAAAAGTAGAAAACAAGGTAAAAAAAAGTAGAAGCTCTTGGCCTTGATTTAATAACATGAAGAAAACTAAAGACTGATGGTCTTTGTAATCATGCATCATCCTCACGCATTGCCTGCAAAAAACAGCCCATATTACACTAAAGTGTAGTTTTTATAAACCATATTTTATAAGTATAATATATCACATGTTTTTAACAAGGTTAGCATACCGAAACAACAGAGAAAAGTCCTTGAAACAGTTGCGGCAACAAAATCTTCAATCATGATAGCAATCCACATTAGTTCTCCCAGCATTCATCTTTTTTACAACAAATTGTGCATCAACATCACACATTTGAACTTAATCTCTTCACTCACAAGCACATCTTCTAGATCCAAACATGAAACACCTAATCCATTGCCTTGAAAAAATCTCGAAATTCAAAACACTTTAAAGGCAAATTCGAAGTCCAACCTCAATAGTTGAATAATTTTGAGTGTATGGAATATAAATTCAAATAGGCACATACCAGTAAGGGGTAAAGTAAATTAGCTACAAAGAGACCTTGTGGTGACTGGTGATGTATAGGGACATTTGTACATGAGAATCATTCTCAATCGATGATTGCCTCTTGAATTATTATACCATTGTGGCGCTATGCTGTTCATCAGCGGACTTCCACTCGAGTTATCTCTACAACTAGTAGAACGACTTCAAGCCCAAAACCAATGAATCTACATGTATTTTACGTTCGAGTCTATACAAATGCAGTAAAAAACAAAATATGGTCATTTTCTTTAATAAGCTTTTAGGCTGCACTAGAACACATAGACCTTAAAATGGCTATGTAGTTAGCTTGAGAATTACCAAAATTTCTTGTTGTGCTATTTATCTAAAGCAACATATGTATTAAGCATATAAATATGGTTTTAAGATTTTATCTTTACTCTGTAGACAAAATTACATATTAGCTTCAAATTTCCACCTTGAATCTCACGAGTCTCCAAACCATATGTGTCCTAAGAACAATTATTAACCATTCATTAATGCGAAATTAAAACAAAGACCACAATCTCCCACTGCATACAAAGAATCAATGTATATAAAGACACAAACATTACTTAGAAAGTTAGAATCAATATCACAAAACTGTATAATAATGAAGACTTAACAAATTGCATCAGTAATTATAACAAAAGTGTATTATCATCCTTACCATCGAGCGACCACATCGGGATAAATCAACGTGTTATACTTGTTAAAGATTAGACACTCTATTTTAATGATCAAATGAAGATTAGTGGAATGGCGGTTATAAGGCACGAAAAGGGTGAAGCAGTTTGATTGGTGGATGACAGAAAAAATGATGAGAATAATATTAGACAGAATAGGTCAACTTGGGGCGGGCAATTTTTGGGGAGCCAAAATTGGGAGGGAACATGAAGTATTTTGGCGACTTGAGCCAAATTTATTAAAAAATTTCAATTAACTATATGGTTAATCTTCATCATTTACGCTCCAAATCTTATATATAATAAAAAAATTAAATTATTTGAATTTTAGTGTAAAGTGAAAGTTGTAAAAAAAACAGTTGGACTAATCAAATGATTTAATTTTAACATATAAGCAAAACCGAACGATGTGATTAGTAAAAAAAGTCAAAATTGAATCAAGTTTAGGCTGGTGGGAGTGGAAGGAAAGCCACGAGCGACTTACCCAAAGTTGCGCGCAGCCCCCATTCCCCCACCCCAAGTCGCGCGCGAGTTTGTAGCTGGAAACAAAAAACCAAGGCCAAACTCACCCTGTGTGAGTTTATACAAATGGGTCCCACATGTTTTATTAAACCGTTATTTTTCAAAATAAAAAAAAACTTTTTCCAATACCCCTTTTTGCTTATAAATACCTACCAAAAACTCTTATTTTTCAAACACACATTCACATTCGATACACATTTCACATATTCTCCCCAAATCACTATAAAAATAGAAGATATCGATGAATACGAGTTATTTTTTGCCACCGAAAATCCGAAAGTCGCAACGAAACGCAAGTGGGCTTTTATTAAAAAAGCGTTGCATTTTATTAAGAGACGACGTATTGCTAATCGAGTACCAAGAAACGCCATAACTCGAGACCGAATAGGTGCTCATGATCGATTAGTTGCGTCTTTTTTTCGGCGAACCCAAGATACAATGCGAAAGAGTTCAAAAAGGTTTTTCGAATGGGCCACCCCCTTTTCAACTGGATAGTTAGTGAAGTGACTCACCATTCTGCATACTTTCGTAATAATGTTGATTGTACCGGAAAAGAAGGTATTTCCTCGTTGTTAAAGTGCACCTCGACAATTCGTCAATTGGCATACGGCGTCGTTCCTGGTTTTCTAGATGAGTATCTGCAAATGAGCGAAAGAACTTCTCGAGAATCACTTGATCATTTCTGTAGTGCTGTTATGGAAATATTTGGGGCTGAGTATATGAGAAAACCCACGTATACTGATGTTCAGAAACTTTATGCGCATCATGAAGCAAAGCACGGGTTTCCAGGGATGATATGAAGTCTTGATTGTACAGACTGGGAGTGGTTCGGTTGTTCAACTGCCTTTAAAGGGCAATATGTTAGACGAGATCATGGACCGAATCCATTCATTTTACTTGAAGCTGTTGCGTCGCAGGACTTGTGGATATGGCATGAATTTTTTGGTGTTTCTGGGTCGAACAACGACATCAACGTTTTATATCAGTCCCTTTTATTTAATGATTTGAAAACCGGACGAGCACCTGAGGTGGAGTTTGTGGCTAACGGTGTACACTATCCATGGGGATACTATCTTACGGACGGAATATATCCGGAATTGGCAACACTTGTTAAAACAATTCCCGAACCATCATCCAGTGACCATAAGAGGATTTTATATAAGCAGAAACAAGAATCCGCAAGAAAATATATTGAAAGAGCTTTTGGTGTTTTGAAGAAGAAATGAGCCATATTAGCCAATCCTGCACGACCTTTACGGAAAGAAAGAATCATGAATATGATGTACACATACATCATATTACATAATATGGTTCGAAAGTTAAAAAAAAAGCAATATCTCCTAAATGATTCCCAGAAGAAAAAATTCAACCGAACGATGTGTTTCAAACCCAAGAACACATGCTACAAGTTATGCGGCATATCATCTCCGCACATGAACATCACAATCTTCGAGCAGATTTGGTCGAGCATTTGTATGCCAATGCTTAATTTATTAAGTTTTTTTTATATTTATGTTTTTTTTAAATGTTGTTTTTAAATTTCCTATGTATCGTCTTTTAATTTCGTACTGTGTTTTAATTTTCTATGTACCCGTGTTTTAATAAAATGTATGAATAAAAAATATTTAATAAAAAGATGGGGTGATGTGGAGTGAGTTTGGGTGAGTTTGGTAAAAAAGCTGAGGTGGCGCTGAGGTGGCGCTGAGTGTGTCTACTCGGGTCCTTACCGGAAGTGAAAATCCGGACTATCAATTACCCTTCACCCAAACAAAACATGACGTATAGAGGAATGCTACATTCACAACCATTTTACATAAAAACTTCCACATACACATGTGGCATGTGAGTTTCACCAATCACGTTGTATTATACTTTCTCTTTCGTTTATGTACTACCAGTAATTTTTTGACACATAAAGGTGTGAATTTCTTTTGTGAAATTGTAAGTGGATCTAGCATTTTTCTTACGTATATTATACGTATGCACAACACAAAACATTTTATTTAATTTTTATTCCAAACAATAAAGACCGGTCAAAGATGTAAAATATGTTTAATAATATGAGAGTTATGGAAAGTGAGTTAGAGAAATAAATGTGTGACTAAATTATGCCTAAATAAACATACAACTTGTTTTTTTAACATAAAGTAGATTTCATTATCACTTCTCACAAACAGAGGTAAATTGAATACAACAAGTTACATCGAACATAAGTGGCAAAATCGAAACCGAATTGCCAAACAAAATACACGAGACAACAGGTTGAAACATACCAAGACATATACCATAATGGTTGTGACTCACAGCAGCAACACAATACAAGGGTGAGGGGAATCACCAATGGGAGCTTTTTGTAGACGCAACCATACGACTATATAGCTTGGAGCAAAAGTACACAAGGTACACAAAATCATACATAGAAGATAAAACTTAACTTCCCAAAAGGATCCAAACCTAAACCAAACTAGTTTAAATCCAAATCCCAATGCAGCAGCAAGCCATGCGGTGGCAGAGGACAAGTAGATCGCAACATATCTAACAGATCTGAGGCAGCAGCAGCAGGTCGTCAGATGGAACAGCAGCGGTGGATGACATGCGACGGCGGGAAATGACAGATCTGAAGGCAAGGGGTTATTATTGTGGGAGTTAGGAGAGAGAACCTTAACAAAAGAAAGAGAATATATACAAAGAAGGACGGGTGAAGAAGATTTAAACGGCCGGCCGGAGTCGGCCGCTGGAGAAGCAGTGGGAACATGGTGGGAAAACAGATGTAGTGTAGGTGAGATTTATGAAGAATTTGGTAATTGTGTTATGACTAACATAGGGATGGCAACGGGTCGGTTTTGGGTCGTGTTTTAGTTAACCCGCATCCTCCCCAATACCCGACGGGTACCCGGTTAGTATTACCTATCGGTTTTTAATTTTTACCCGCGAGTATCGGGTATCCACAATTAAATTTCATTGAAAATAATTATGTGCATAAAATTAAGAAAATCGGAAAAAATATCAAAATACCCTAATATATTTTCTTTTAAGTTTTTAGA
Organism: Glebionis coronaria; assembly: GCA_025667525.1. Lineage (NCBI taxonomy): Eukaryota > Viridiplantae > Streptophyta > Magnoliopsida > Asterales > Asteraceae > Glebionis > Glebionis coronaria. The sequence continues at coordinate 535,244,509 of CM046881.1, read as the reverse complement.
AGATAAAAATTCAAGGTCATATCATGCGATTCAATGTATCGAACAAATTATTGTTTTAATTTAAAGTTACAAAATCTAAATATGCTTGATCACAAATATCTTAATCCATATAAAATGTAGCTAATATAAAGAATTTCATTTGTTTAACAATCTTCGTCTATAATTTCGCATAAATCTAAAAATTATATAAAATAGCAATAAAAACGGTATGGATTTTGGTAAACAGGTACGTATACAGGTAAACGGTGCATGTATTACTAGTTACGAACCCAAAGCCGTACCTGCGAAAAATAGAACATCCTAACCCGAACTCGCATCCAAACCCACCAACGTAACTCCGAACCCGACCCAATCTGTTTGGGTTTCGATCTTCCCCATCGATTTCAAATGTTTTTGACATCCCTAGACTAACATAATGTTGTCACACAAGATTAGAGTCTCTTAGTTTAATATAATAGGACCTAAATATAAGAGGTCCTATTAGATTTAAGATAATAGGACACAACATGTACATGTGTCCTATAAGGATTAAGTTAAAAAGACTCATAAATTAAGTGTCCTATTAACTTACACTCTTACATGACCCCACTACTAAAGGTCCTATAAACTATATATAATAGGACATTTATGCCAAACGTCTTAATAGATGGAAGTATAACAAGACTCCAATAAATGAGTGTCCTATAAATTATAGTTAATATGACTTATTTGTCAAAGTGTCCTATATGTTGCATCATGATAGGACTCGAAACTCTAGTGGTCATATAAAAAGTTTTTATAGGACGCCTCTTAAAATAGCGTCCCATGAAAAGGTCCTATAAACCATGTTTTCTTGTAGTGAGAGTCATGATGCCAAAGTGAGCTAAAAAACAATGCCAAGAAGTGGAACCTCACCGACTGAAATAACAAGATCAGGTGCATGAAAATGACAAAGACGAGTGTCAAGTTTGCAATAAAAATGTTGATGCATGAGATCAACATCCATAATTTTAGGATTTTGACTCGTTTATCCCTTAGTAATTTTCGTTTGGTGATGTAATGATTTAACTTTGTAATGCTACTCAATCATTATGATTTTGGTTGAATATGAAAATAGAAAATTTTCAAGGATGTAACTTTTGGAAAATTTTTAATGTTTTTATCATATTTCTAGAGCATAGTTATTACCTTTTTTTAGTATCATATATGATAATGCGTGTAACACTTAAATCATGTCATATATGATACTACATTATCATATATGATCATGCAAGGGCCGGATTTTGAGGTGTGCGGAGTGTGCAACCGCATAGGGCCCTCAAAATTTTGGGGCCTCCGATGTTAAAAGTGCAGCTGTGATTTCATTTTCAGGTTCACTGTAAAAATGATGAATTTAAGATAATTGGTGTTTTAGAAATAAAACAAAGATTCTTTAAGTGACTTGAGAAAAATACAAAAAAAGGAATAGAGTCATTAACGGCTGAGGAAGACGATAAGTATTGGTGATATTCACTTTTCATCCAAAGGTTTATGATTTTTACATGTTTGTCCTAATATTTAGTGAAGTATGTCAATTAAATCTTTGAACCTTTACATAAAAAACTCTTTAGAGAGAGTCGAGTTTGTTTTTCAAATTTAATATCATGTACGTTTCTTGTTATCCTTTTCCGTACATGTTGTTTCTGTATATATTTTTGAATCTTTCATGCGGCTCCAGAGCCCTATTATTTCAGAATGACACACGACTCCAAAATTTTACGAGTCGACCCTGTTTAAACCATATAACATTGTACATAAGAAAAAGATAAATAAGGCATATGCCGGTCATCGCAAGTTTGAGAAAGAAAACATCGATCATCGCAGATTCCGATAATGAAAAGTTACATTCATGCTTGATGGGCCTCTTTTTGTTGGTGTTGCACACGGCCACCAAAATCAACGGGACGACCCTAGATAATGCATTATCATATATGATACTCGAAAATGAATTCATAGTTTATTATTTATGAAACATCATATATGATGTGTACAACATATCAAATATAATACATCGCGTAAGAAATGTAGCAAATACATGAAGCATATATCATATATAAATGTAGCAAATACATGAAACGTCATATTTTATGTGTACAACATATCAAATACGATACATTAAGTAAAAAAATATAAACTACAAATAACATATGTGATTTCTAAAAAAATAAAAATTATAAAACTTCTTCAATAAAAATAATCAACTACTTCTTCTTCCCTACATGCTATCAACCTCACATCCACACATATGCGTGCACGCCCTTTTAATTTTGCTCCAACCAAATATTTGCAGCTGTAACACCCTATTTTGGTAAATGGAATGTCACGCGTAATTATGACGTGTCATCAAAGCATGCAAGGTAATATGTACTAAACCATACATGACCATAGGAAAAACCGGAATCAAACATCGGTCCCCAAACATAAGCCCAAAACATAAATAAAATAAATGAACAAAAGGAAGACTAAACAAGCATAAATATATGAAGGCATGAGGAGAAGAAGTCTAAGGTAGGTCCCTTCCTATGCGTGTCCTCCAAATGCCCCAGACTAACTTTAGGTACCTGCCGTTTTGGGACATGGAAAGGAAAGTAACGGCTGAGCATAACGCTCAGTGCACGAATATACGACATAATATGAATGACTGAAACATAAATAAGACTAACAGAAACGGAAATGTATAAGTCATATTAAACGTTGTTGTCTGTCATGTTAACTGGTTTTAGTTCTGAAAATATAACTTATGTTACTTATGAAAATCTTTATTAGTTAATGTACCAAAAGCCAATATAGGTCACGAGGTCAACAACGTGCATGAATACTTGGAGGGGTGACCTCGTCATGCAAATTAAAGGGGATGCCTCTAATTATACTGGTAAGTGGGTAGGAGGGATCAGCTCCTTGTGAAGGATGCAAGGCACACACCACACTCACCATGAAATCCTGACTGAAACATGTAACTAGGATGCACCCATACGCCCCACATGATAACATAATAATATGGCCAAAAGCTGAAAGGGACGCCACGAGATATCACTCCGCCGTGGTGAAGTCATAACACTAGTGCCTCTAGTGTTATGGTTATGGTACCTCCATAACTAGGTGAACTGGTCATGCATGTATATGGCTAAGGTAACTAATAAAACATAAGCATTTAATCTGTAACTATTGGGGAAAACAGTTGGCTGCATACGGGAAATCCTAATGAAGGAAAGAATGTACATACTGAAAGGACGGGAAATCCGTACCTTAATTCTAGTGAACGAGGAAAACAAACGGAAGAGAGTCCTACTTCGATGTCACTAATGCTACATAGATAATATAGGTATATAAGTATTCTGATTACTGAGTACGTAACTGGTTTTATATCATGTCTTAGCTTGTTTCATATGTTCATGTCATGTTTTACTGATTTTATCGTTATGCTGTGTTTATCATGTATTCTGTCTATTCTGATTAAGTATTTCTTGTATTTTTTGTATTATTATACCTATTGTTTAATAATAAGTAACTTTCTAAAAATAGCAGGTTTCCTAAAATAGAAAGTTTCCAAAAATAGAAATAATTAACCTAAGTCCATGAGTAAATTAATTTAATTAATAGCCATGTTAAATTAATTTAGTTTTCCTATTAATTTAATTAATAACCATGTTAAATTAATTTAGTTTTCCTTGAAATAAAAAATAAAAGAACTTGTAAAAATGTGAATCTTGTAAAGAAAATGTTTAACTTGTAAAATTTGACCCGTGTTTAAAATAAGTCGAGCCAAAACACACCCAAGTCGGCGGCTAGGACTGTGACCAGCCGTCGGCTGCCACTGACTACGCAGGGCTTCCCCTGCTGTGATGTTAGTTCCCACCGGTCTAGACCGGTTCCCCCTGCTTCCTAATCAAAACCCACCGAGACCTTGTATGGTCTCGTTGCCACTACCTGCACCAAGGTTTCCCCCGTGGGTTCCTTGGTTGCTACTGTCCATATAAAAACCACACCGAGCCCTTTAAGGGTCTCGGCTGGTGGAAGACAAGTGTCACCTTTAGATGTGGTCGAGCCAAAACAACCCCAAACCCGAACCCTCCTTGATTTATAACATGGTAAGATCATTTATTTATAATGACAATTAAATAATGATAATTAAAACATGAATTAATTAGAAGAAAAAGGGTCTTATGAATTACTAAAACACGTGGAATGAATAAATCTTTATCTCACGAACACACTCCTAATCAATAATTATAAATCAAAACCCGTCCTCCTTTTGGGTGCTGCTGGCGGCATAACATGAACATCACGTTCTCCTTTTGGGTGCTGCTGGCGGCATAAAGAGAACATCACGTTCTCCTTTTGGGTGATGCTGGCGGCATAAAGAGAACATCACGTTCTCCTTTTGGGTGCTACTGGCAGCATAAACAGAACTGGCGGCCACCATAGGGTTTGCTAGGGTTTTGGATTTGTTTTGAAAATGTGATAAATGAAAATATAATGTTTAACCTTCCTGACATATTTTTGTGAAGTGGGTTGGGCCATAAGGCCCGTTTCCGTTCTTTGTGTCCGCAGGTAGGTGGGGCCCATAAGGGAAACCCGAACCTTTTTATGCTTAATAATTACGTGTTCCTACGTTTGTATTTACGTTATGTTATTATGATTTATTCGTGTTATTATAAATACTTGTACGTAATCGTAATAATAACATACGTAAATACATATTTATGTGTTCGTGATTCTTACGCTCATGAGTTCATGTTCGTTATTTTAATTATTATTGATAATAATTATCTTGTATTAATACATACTTAATACTAATCGTGTAATAACACGTACGTAATTATTGTAATTAATATTTGTGACACATGTTCATGTTATATAAGGGAAGTTGTAATCTTGTACGTACGATTATTAGTGTACTGTTCATGGTAAAAGTATGCGGGTTTTACAATTCTTCCCCCCTAAAAAGAATAATTCGTCCCCAAATTATAGATAAGTAACTAAAAGAGAAATATACCCGAATCAAACTAAGAGGTTATGTAAGATAAATGGACGTGCATGTGACATGGTAGAAGGAACGTGGAACGTGACATGTCTTGAAAGGACATGGAATGTGACGTGACTGAAAGAAAATATCTAATTGATAAGAGAAAAACGGATAAGAATTCCGGATGAACTTCTCCGTGTCCACGTTGCTTCCCTCTTGTAACGGTTCCTTCACAAGATCTTGACACAATGATAATCTTGGTCCTCCTGACCTTGACTTGAAAACACGCCGTTCATTGTCATCTACGTAAGATAGATCCCCTGAATTTGATCGAGGGAATAAGAATTAACATGCAAGGATAACTGAAACGTTATGGTACAAAACAATCTAACTTAACTGATAATTAGCAACGATGCGCGAGACATATTGAAACATAGTACGTGAAAATTTTGAATGTGATACGTGAAAAATTTTGAACGTGATACGTGGAGATATGGCGAGTGTAGTATGAGCAACATATCGTGATCCATGATACGTGTAACATATCGTGAACGTGATATGAGGAACGTGGAATGAACATGACATGTGAAACATATCGTGAACATGTAATACAACTGCGGTAACGCCAAACGCTACAAGGTGAGACGTGGAATGTGACGTGAAACGTCTATCTGAGGATAGGGAGTTATACTAAACTTGAGTCTGGTCTCTCTTGTTCCTGCAAAACTTCCCAGAACGAAGATGAACGTAAAATCGTAAGCCAAGATATGATCATGAATGTAATAGTGTCATGAACGTGAGCGTGAAAGTAAGTCGTGAAATTATAACAAGGACGTGGACGTAAATAAGGAGCACAAAATGCGAACCCTTGTCTGACCCGATAGCTGACGGATTACCAAGTGATCGGGTGAGCCTTGGCTGGAACGTGTCCGATCAATCTGTTGGTTCTGAAATCCGTGCGGATGTAAGGATTTTACAGACTTGATCAAACTGTTGGCAATAACCCAGATAGCATCTTGCTTCTTCTGAGTTTGCGTTAATATGGTAACCAAAATCAATGGAGATCTTGTCCCATTTCTGTTCACACTTTCTGATGATGGAAAGACATCTTAGTCTGTTGGTGTTCTATCTTAGCCTGTTGGTATGTTCGGTACTTAGATATGAACGTAATTATATCTTGCTTCGTAGAAACTTGATACATAGAAATTTGCGGAACAATAAGTCTCCGAAATTATACTTCTCTTAGCGTAGGATTTTCTGGAACACCTAATGTAGTGTAGGGTTCTCACCTTTACGCATACATTGAGTCAAGGTAATATTTCATGATGAAATTTCTCCTGTCGTAGAATTTGCAACATAGTGCAAATATGATCTTCCTGCTCTTCTCTAGACCTAGATTAAATTCAGGTTGTTCTCAATGAAAATACTGATGAATTTGTTTATGAGTTCATGGCAACTCAATTTATTAAGTCTATAATGTTGTTGGGCATTTATGAGACTAATACAAAATCATGAATCTAGCATGACCGAGCCGTGAACGAATAGCAGTCATGGAAATGTCCTGCTCTTTCACTCGTCACTGTTGGTAGTATGATCATGAGTCCGATCTTGGAAAAGGGTTTGACTCCCTAAAGTTGATTAGACATGTTGTCAATACGTGGAGAAGAATAACGGTTATGGATGGTGATTGTTTTAAATCGACAGTAGTCGACACATAATCTCATGTTACCGTCCTTCTCCTTGAAGGTTCTTCTGGAATGTATGGTAAGATTTTGGTATAATCGGCTGGTTACGTGTAAAAGGAACCTCAGTGGTCGTGTCCTAACTGACAGTTAGAAAATTTTAGCAGTCATGGCTAACAAAGCACGTGCTTGTAGAGCATAGATAATTTGTACAGATTTTCTTGATGAAAAACCATGTTGAATGTATTCAAGAGCCTGAACATTACTATACAAAATCATGAATCGTAGCAGGGTGTGATGTTTATAGTCCATGATTAGGATTAAATTCAACTCGCATCTGTCTGAGGTAATGCGTTAGCAGCTTGGATCTCATCCTTAGGTTGAAGGAAACCTTCGTATACATGGGGGACACGAATGGCATCCTTTATTTTCATGAATATCTGAAATATGGATGCAAAAGATGAAAGTGTCAACGAGAAAACGTGACAGATCTCACTGATATGCCGGTGATGGTACTGAAATCCTTGTGGCCTGATTAATACATGGCACAACAAAATGGATATACCCTTTGGAGGGTACCCTGGATTTCTTAGGGATGTTCCAGAATTGGACGTGAGTCATGTGTCTTGACTCGTGTCTTGGGAGTTATAAGCATGACATGTGTCTTGACTGGTGTCTTGACATGTGTCTCGAGATGTGAAACAATAGAACTACAAATATTAGGTTATTATGCCAGAATTGGCGGATCGGTTGGACTACTGACCCTTTGTATTTCTGATCACGTCCGTGGCCGAAGCTTAGATTTCGATTGCTAGGATAGTTGTTGTCATAGTACCGGTTACTATCGTCTTCTCTATCAGTTCCATGACGGTCATTTTCATGACTGTGATTCATGTAACTATTCAGCTGAGTGACCGGCTGGTACCAGTTCAATCTCATATGACTGAAACGACAACTGAATGACGTGTGACATGTAACTAAGAATTTGGGACAATGATTGATGGAAATTGTCTGATGGTGAAGCATCTTCTCGTCCAATTGCTTTGCTCTAACACCTTTGTCTTCGTCTTGTAGGATCTCCAGGTAGTGAACATCATCGGCATCTCGTAGCGTCTCCAACTAAGCAACAACATCAACCTTTAGTAACATCTCCAAGCTATGAGTGGCATCAACAATTTGTAGAGTATCAGTAAGTGGAATACGCACATGGATACGGTACATGGAGTACACATGGAATGCACATGAAATGATCGGTATGGGTTCGATCATCTGACATGATTTTAAAGGAAAATAACTGATTAAACGGTTAGGGAGACCATCATGATAACCTGGCAATGCCAGTATATACCTCATTCTGGTTGCATAGAGAAACGCTAACGTGTGGTTAAATGAACTTCAACGATGATTTTCCTGAAAGCATGATTAATGAAAGCCAACCATGACTATCATGAAAGCATGAATTAAATGAATTCCAACAGTGTCTTGCATGAAAGCATAAATAACAGAAGAAACGTAAAACGTAATCAACATGAAGACGAAATCATCATGAAGAAACATGAAGGAGTATATAACATAATCAACATGAAATTAAAGTTAACCATGACAGTATTGTTGGGAATAAATTAAGGCCAGATCACTTGAACGCTGACAAGAACAACTCAAGCGTTGACAAGAGCAAAGTGAGCGCTGACAGCTTAAGCGTTGACAAGTTAAAGTCAAGCGTTGACAGATTGAAGACAAGCACTGATGGAAGATGTGAGCTACACGTTTATTATGTTCTAGAATACTTCTAGTAAGGATAGAAACGACAATGTATTTTCTATGTTTATCTTTACCTAGAATAGTTGATATGTAGCTTATTGTACAAGGCTTCTTAGTCTATAAAAGAAGGCCTTTAGGTTAATGTTTAGTATCAAGTTTTCATTAAGTTTTTCATTCGTAAACATCTTTCATTGTAAGCAAGTTTGACATTCATAATCATAGTGAAAGTTTTGTTTACATCTTGTGTTCTTGTTTAAGTATTAAATTCCGCATAATACTTAGATTCACAAAGCATATAACAAAGGTTTCTCTACGTGTCATACTTGATCTAATCTCGTATACACAAAGCTAATCGATCTAAGTTTGGGATCAACAAGTGGTATCAGAGCTTGTTGAGGAACTTTTGATCTTTGAAGAACACCAGAACGATATACGAACACCAAAACCCTAATTTTCTCAAAACCCTAAAAACATCATGTCTGAAGCAATAACTTCCTCCTCCTTATCCTTACCAAACATCAAGATTCCCATGCTTGATGCAACCAACTTTGACTTATGGAGGTTCAACTTTGAACAATATCTTGGGATCTTTGACTACACAATCTGGGACATCATTGAATATGGAAACTCATTCAATAAAGCTCAAAAGATTCTGAATGCCATTGCGACAAGAACAGCTGTTGAAGGATGTCCTGATGAAGATAAGAAAGAAAAACCTGGAGATGGTAGAGCTGTAAGTGCTGAAGATATTGCAAAGAAAAGGGCTGACATGAAAGCCCTAAATATTCTGAAAGTATCTTTGGGACAAGAAAATCAGCACAAATATAGAAGCTATGAATCTGCTAAGGATCTTTGGGAAGCAATTGAAGTTGCATATGGTGGTAATGCAGAAACTAAGGAAGAAAAGAAAAAGCAACTTCTGCATGATTATGCTGTCTTCAAAGCTTAGCCCAATGAGAAACTGAGCAGTGTGAGAAGCAGATTGCTTGACATCACAAGCAAATTGTCCTTCATGGGAACACAAGTTGGTGATATTGACACCAATGCTACTTTTCTGAAAAGTCTTGGTGAGACATGGAAGATTGAGGCAAGATCTATTCTTGCCAATAATACTTACAAGAGCTCTTCGTTTGATGACATCTACAACAAACTAAGACTGTTGGAAGATGAAACTCTTTCAAGCAAAGCTAGCACCAGCAACATGGCCTTCTTCTCTCATAGTGAAGGTCAATTCAATCAGAAGGACTCTTTTATGCATCCAGTTACTGGATCATCATTTGTCAGCGCTGGAACAAGTCATGTCAACGTCTCCGCTGACACTTTCATGAATGACTCCCCAAGAGTTAAACCTGCTGGTTTGGATTTGGATACTGTTTGTGCTTACATTGCTTCTTTGCCCAATGGTTCAGTGATTACATATGAGGACCTTGAGCAGATAAGTGATGAACACTTGGAAGAGATGGACATCAAGTGGAACATGGCTCTTGCTAGTATAAGAGCAAATAGGTGGAATAGAAGGTTCAAGAAGAAGATGACCTTCAATGCTAAAGACACTGCTGGATTTGATAAATCCAAAGTTGAGTGCTACAACTGTCATCGCATGGGGCACTTCATGAGGGAATGCAGATCTCCTAGAAGATCTGATGCTGGTAAACCCTCAAGTCAGGTTGCTAAAGCTCAAGACTCCAAAGCCATGGTTGCAGTTCAAGGAATTGATGGTACTGGATGGGATTGGAGCTATCTGGCTAAGGATGCTGAAGAGGACAAAGCTTTGATTGCTGATATTGAAGAAGAAGAGCATGTTGAATATGCTCTCATGGCACACTCCTCTTCTTCATCTGATAATGAGGTATATGATGATACTTTTTGTAGCAAAGGTTGTAGGGTAAACACTGACAGACTTAACAAAGAGGTGCTAAAACTAAAAGAGGATATGAGCACTGAAAGGTGTAAATTATCCAATTACCAACTAGCTCTTACTGAAACTGAGAAAACCGTTTCTGAATACAAGAAAATGGAATTTGATTTAAAAGATAAAATAAATATCTTAAAACATGAGCTAGAGGGTAGTATGGATATTAGAAATATCATGTCCAAAGTCAATAAAGACCTACAGGCTAAGTTAGATGAGGCCATTAAGAATAAAGATAATGTTGACCTCAAGATTCAAAGATTTGATAGAGCCACCCAAGCCCTAGGAGACTGTGTAGCTAAACAAAGAGATCCTAAGGATATGACTGGGCTTGGGATGAATGAGAATGATTACTCTCTGGTTCCACCACCAGCTGGTGACTTCTATGGTGTCCTTAGAAAGGATTTATCTTGGACTGGTATACCAGAATGCCAAGAAGAGGAATTCATTCCTCCACCAAGAGTTGTCACCCCAGTAGAAGAGTATCAACAAAAACTGACTGACCTAAATGAGTGGAAGAAAGCTAACCCTACTTTATTTGTTAAAGGAGGTTTGCTATGTGAAAGTCCCAATGAATCTCCACCCATTAAGGTTACTCACCCAGTTACTGGTGAAGCTGTTGACCTAGGCTCCAACACTGTTAGAAGACCTACCGTTAAATATGCAGAGATGTATAGGAATAAAAGGTCACCCAAGAGCCAAGTTAACAATCATGGAACAGGTTTCTTTGCTTCTAGACCTAAGAATGTGTCTAAGAAAGCCTGTTATACTTGTGGTAGCTTTTCACATTTGGCATACAAGTGTGTCAACGTTCCCAAAGCCAGCGCTGATAGGAACAATTTCAGCGCTGATAGGAAGAAAGTCAACGTTGTTAGGAAGTCAAACGTTGTCAGACCCAGACCTTGTGTGCAGCAAAGTCCACAAGTGATTAGACAAGCCCCATTCTTTACTAGAAGGTCTAACACTCATGGACAAAGACCTTTTCAAAAGACAGATACCTGGTCAGATAGGCAATGGGTTCCTGTAGCAAACCCTAGGTTCAACACTGACAAGGGTAATTTCAGCGTTGACAGGACAAAATCCAACGCTGATAGAAATGTGACCAGACCTAAGTATTTGCAGCCACAAGGTAAGGGGTCTAAAGCTTCTTCAAGCTTAACATGGAGACCCAAGAAAGATCAAAACCCTAATAATAATGGAATTTCAATGACTTGCAACAGGTTTAATTATATTGCAAAAGTCATTACAAAACCAATTAGGGTTAACTGGGTATTTCATCCAAAAAGGGATGAGAATGGGGTTGTTGTGAGAATTAAGTCTGTTCTTATTGAACAACCAGATGAATCCAAGTCTTCTAAGACTTGGGTTCCCAAAGAAAACTAATTTGTTTTCTTTATGTGCAGGGCATTCAAAAGCAGATCAATGATTATGGATATTGGGATAGTGGATGCTCAAGGCACATGACAAGAAAGGAAGACTATCTGACGAACTTCTCTCCTATTAAAGATGGTGATAAGGTACACTTTGGAGGGGGCTACGGCACCATCACAGGCAAAGGAACCCTTATTACCAATAATCTACGTTTTGAGAACGTCTTCCTGGTAAAAGAACTGGATTATAATCTGTTTAGTGTATCACAAGTGTGTGATAACAAAAATAAGGTTCTTTTCACTGATACTGAGTGTTTGGTGTTAAGCAAGGATTTTAAGATCCCTGATGAGAAGTATATTGAGTATAGAACACCTAGGCATAAGGACATATACAATGTGAATTTAAATGGGATTAAAGTAAATACAAATATGTCTTGTTTTTATGCTAAGGCCTCAGTAGATGAAAGTAATTTGTGGCACAGGAGACTAGGGCACATAAACTTTAAAAATATAAATAGACTTGTGAGGCTTGGTTTAGTTGATGGTTTGCCTGAGAAGGCCTTCCACAATGATCACTCTTGTGTTGCATGTCTTAAAGGCAAGCAGCACAAGGTCTCATTCAAGTCCAAGCAGGTGCATACTAGTTTCAGACCTCTTCATATGCTTCACATGGACCTCTTTGGTCCAACTAATATAGAAAGTTTGAATGGCAAGTCATATTGTTTTGTTGTCACTGATGACTTCTCTAGGTTTACTTGGACATTCTTTCTAGCTATGAAGAGTGACACAGTTGATGTTCTTATTGAATTTATCACTCAAATTGAGAAAAGGTCTGGCAATGAGGTTAAGATGCTTAGGAGTGATAATGGTGGAGAATTTAGGAACAAGAAGCTAGATGATTTTTGTGCCAGGAAGGGAATTACTAGGCAGTTTAGTATTGTTAGAACCCCACAACAAAATGGGGTTGCTGAAAGGAAGAATAGAACCCTAATTGAAGCAGCCAGAACAATGTTGGCTGATGCTCACTTTCCCATAGCCTTTTGGGCTGAGTCTGTGAATACAGCATGCTATGTGCAAAATAGAGCATTGGTTAACAAAATTCAGAACAAGACACCTTATGAGTTACTTTAGGGAAGAAAACCTAATATTGGTTTTCTCAGACCTTTTGGATGTCATGTAGTAGTCTTAGATACTAGTGATGCCTTAGGGAAATTTAGTGCGAAAGGTGATGAAGGTTACTTCATGGGGTATTCAGTGCAGAGCAAGGGTTATAGGGTTTATCTTAAGGAGGACAAACGTATTGTTGAAAGAGTACATATTAGGTTCTTAGAGAATAAACCTAGTGATCCTGAAAGTGGTCCTAATTGGTTGTTTGATTTGGAACCCTTATCTAGAACTTTAAATTATATACCTGTCACTAATCCAGACATTGTGAAGGTAACTTCAAATGTTGTGGAAGAACAAGTTGTTAATGTTTCAGGTACACAGGTTGATGAGAGGGTTGGATCACAAGCAGAAAAGGCATCTCCTACATTTGAATATGTTACAATTCCCATTTGGACTGATGCTTTTGCTGCTGCTGCTGCTGCTGGACAAGATAATGGTGGTTTCCAAATACCACCAAATACAAACATGCATGGTTCTTCAGGCGCTGACAAAGGAAAATCTAGCGCTGACAAGACCAATTCAGACGTTGACAACAACATTTCAGACGCTGTCAGCCCTGACGCTGATAACCAAGATTCAAACGTTGACAACACTTATGGGCATCTTTTCTCTTCCACTTTTGAACAAGGTGGACCTTCCAATGTCCATGAAGAGATTCCAGTTGCTCAAAGAGAGTCTGATGAAGAAGATATTGGCAACATGGAGCGTGAAGTTGAGGATACCAGACTTTTTGAAGGAGGAGTTCTCACTTCCACAATGAAGAATCACCCCCCATCTCAGATCATTGGTGATGTTATGACTCCAGTTCAGACAAGAAGATCTCATCAAAGTCTTGGTGGAATTATTGCCAATATACACAAGAAGGTTGATACCCCTCTTGTGCAAGCATGTTTGTTTGCATGTTTTCTGTCACAAGAAGAACCCAAGAAGATATTTGATGCTCTCAAAGAACCAAGTTGGTTGGAAGCAATGCAGGATGAGCTTCACCAATTTGCTATTCAGGATGTTTGGCAGCTGGTTGATTGTCCTAGATATGTCAGACCAATAGGGACAAGATGGGTTCTCAGGAACAAAAGAGATGAAAGAGGTATTGTGGTAAGAAACAAGGCAAGGTTAGTGGCTCAAGGTTATACACAAGAGGAGGGGATAGACTATGAGGAAGTCTTTGCACCAGTTGCAAGGATTGAAGCTATTAGGATTTTTCTAGCCTATGCATCTTGCATGGGCTTCACAGTCTATCAAATGGATGTGAAGAGTGCATTCTTGTATGGCACCATTGTTGAGGAAGTTTATGTCATGCAACCTCCTGGTTTTGAGGATCCAGAGCATCCAGATAAAGTGTATAGAGTCAAAAAGGCTATGTATGGCCTTCATCAAGCCCCAAGAGCATGATATGGTACATTGTCCACCTACTTGGTGGAAAATGGTTTTAAAAGGGGCACCATAGATCAGACATTGTTTACAAAGAAGAAAGGTAAGGATGTCTTACTTGTTCAGGTCTATGTTGATGATATCATTTTTGGATCCACAAATCCAAAGATGAGTGAAGACTTTTCCAAGCTTATGACAGATAAATTCAAGATGAGTGCAATGGGTGAGATGAACTTCTTTCTAGGATTACAAGTTCAGCAGAAAGAAGATGGTATCTTCATCTCCCAAGAAAAATATGTAGCTGAAATCTTGAAGAAATTTGGTTTTTCTCCACATGAAAAAAGTGCTTCCACTCCTATGGATAGGGAACACCCTTGGGGAAAAATTGGAGCTGGAAAAGATGTGGATGTTAGGCACTATAGATCAATGATTGGCTCATTGATGTATCTTACAGCCTCAAGACCTGACATCATGTTTGCTGTGTGTGCTTGTGCACGCCATCAAGTGAATCCCAAAGAATGTCACCTTTTTGCTGTGAAAAGAATCTTTAGGTACCTAAGATGTTATCCAGATCTTGGTTTGTGGTACCCAAAGGATTCACCATTGGAGCTGATTGCATATTCAGATAGTGATTATAGAGGTGACAAGTTTGATAGGAAATCCACAACTGGTGGATGTCAATTTCTTGGGAGCAGATTAATATCTTGGCAATGCAAGAAACAAACAGTGGTGGCTAATTCTACAACTGAAGCAGAATATGTGGCTGTAGCAGCATGTTGTGGTCAAGTGTTGTGGATTCAGAACCAGCTGTTGGATTATGGGTATAATTTCATGCATACTAAGATATTTGTTGACAATAATAGCACTTTATGCATCATTAAGAATCCTGTACATCATTCTAAAACTAAACACATAGAAATTAGACACCATTTTATAAGAGATTGCTTTGAGAAAGGTTTAATACAACCAGATAGGGTTGACACTGAGGAAAATGTGTCAGATTTATTAACTAAACCTTTTGATACTGGAAGATTTCAATACTTGGTAACAAGTATTGGAATGGTTAATCTCACTTAAGTATGTGTTTTGGATTCTTTTTGTAAAAGTATGTACAGGATGATGCATTATTATTATTGGTCTTATTAATAATTTAGATTTTCCACTATATTTTTCTAACACTAACAAAGGTTATTTGAACACTGATAAGTGTTTTTGCAACGGTGTCAGCAATATAATTGTCTAACGCTGACAAAGCTTCTTTCAACGCTGTTGTGTGTTATCGGGGCGTTGTCAGCAACAATGTTAGTTTTGTGGTTTTCAATCTAAATGTGCAGATGGTGTTAGCAGTATACCATTGGATACAGAGTTGCTTATGGATCAAAGGAGAAGCATTTGGACAAGTTTTTATTTATGGATGATGGTTGGAATGTTTCATTCCTATCTTGACATAAATTTTTTATGTTCATGCATGTTTTTAGCAAACTCTTTGTATCTTTGTTTCAGGGGAGGTTTTAGGAACCTTTAGGATTTTTGGGTATCCATATGATACTCTTATCACAATTCTAGATTGTGTCCACAGGTGAGTATGGGTTAGTTTTACTAAACCATGAGGCACTGTAGCATGCATAGTATATCAACTTTGCATGCTGCCAAGACATTTTTGGCCTAGAATTGGGTGTGGTCTGTTGGGAGACTTGGGAATGATTTTGATATAGGATTTACCTGGGAGTAACAAGGATTTTATGAGGTAACTTGGTTGTTAAGAATTTTGGTTAGCAAGGGACACTAGAGGACTGTTATGTCTATCTTGCTTATGCAAGCGTGCATAACTGAACAGTGCTTGCCGCCCTATGATAATTATCAGCTTTTGGTTATCTTCTCTAGGATAAATTACTTGTTAAGGTCATTTTTCACTTTTTAAAAACAATTTTATTTTTGGACGCTGACAAGATTTTTCCAAGGGTTGTTGTGACCAAATTGGACGCTGACATGGCTTTAGGCGAACGTTGACAAGATTATAGCCGTTGGGCGTTGATGGGTTATATTTGACCGTTGACACTCAAAGGGACCTACCCAGTTGTTACATTTTGACATATCATCAAGCCGTAATTTTAGGAGTTGTTACTTTCATTAAATGCATAAGATAACTTATAACTTTTTCAATATTTTCATGATTAGTTTTTGAAAATCTTTGCCTATTTTTGGGCCAATCACATGCATTGTTTATCTCATATAAATTTGGCTCCTATTTTTAAACAGGGTATCTATAATTCTTGTCTAACACTTTTCTCTTATCAACCTTCATCTTCTACACTTCTAATTAACAGCTTTAATCAATGGCACCAAGATTTAACTCAGCAGAATTGGATTTGGGGTTCAAGTCTCAACACAACATGATTGCTTATCTTGTTGCTGATAATACTTTGTTCCCTCAATACACACAAATGGTGGCGTATTTGAACGCATCTCCATTAAGGTATGCTCTTTCTCATGCACCACTCATTCCAGTCACACACATTAAACAGATTTGGAACACTGTAAGTTCCTCAACAGTTAATGGAGTGACCACATTAACTTCTATTGTTCATGGGAGATCTTGGGTGGTTACTGAGGCCTTGGTACGCCAGGCCTTGCATCTTGATGATGCTGATGGTATAACCATTCTTCCCATAACTGAAATAGAACAAGGGCTTAGGGCTTTGGGATACCCTATTCCTGATGAAGGTACTCTTAATAAGTACCATAAGCAGGAATTTCCCCTAGCCTGGAAGTACCTCATTCACATTCTCCTTCAATGTTTGAGTCCCAAATGTACTGCACACAATGAGATCAATAGATCCTTTGCCACTGCTATTGTGTGTATTGCAACAGGGCAAAAATATAACTATTCCAAAATGATTTTTGAAGGGATGTGTAAAAACAAGGGGACAAAAATGACTTTAGCTTATCCCCATTTTCTGCAAGTGATTTTTGATGATCAAAGATATTGTTCAAGGGATCACAATGACTTTTATAAAATCCCTGAACAAAAGAAAGCTATTTTTACCAAGATGAATTCACCACCTCATAGAGACCTTCCTTTAACTCCAGCCATGCTTGCTGTTATTGCAACAGCACAACCCTAACCAGACCCCCAACCTCATATTGACCCACAACCACAACTTGAACCTATTCCTGAACCTTTACCCTCACCTGAACCAATGCACCTTGACGAAGAACCCTTTGACGCTGACACATCTAATGTGGGCGTTGATGTGCTTATTTCCAACGCTGACACCCAACCATCACTATCACATACACCCCTTAACCAACCCACATCTACCCATTCTTCCACACCATCTTCCACTCCACCTGAATATAGGTTGATCAAACGCCAAAGGACTACTGGAGTGTTCTCCTCTGGTGGTCCTAGCCATGAAGCAGAGAGAACCACCACCACAAGTGTGGCTGGTGACCTGGATGAGGCTGGGACTATTGGTTCTGGCTTAGAAGTTGGGCAAGACAGTCCCACCATAAATAAGTCCTCATCCATGCCCAATGAACCTGACTTGGGAGGTCAAATCCCCATTTCAGAAGAGGGCAGCCTGGAACCAATGACTCTTTTGGAATTGACGGCTGTCTGCATTAGCTTGCAAAAGCAGAATGCAGACTTAGTACAAATTGTCAGCTTACAAGGCCTTGAACTCACGCAATTGAGGGAGAGGATTGTTATTTTAGAGAGTGTTCATGCAAGGAGAGGTATGGAGGAGTCTTCCAAAGGGTAGGAAGATCAAAGAAATCTGAGTGATAAGAGCAGTCAAGATGGTCGATCAATGGATGTTGCTGAAGCTCTTACTACTTTGAAGGAACAAACAGGTTTTGATACGTCCTTAATCTCTCCAACCAATCCAAATTTATCATTTACAACAATGTTAAGAGAGGTTACACAAGGCGCTGAGGGAAAATATTTGAGCGTTGACAAGACAAGTTTGGACGCTGATAGAAGTATTTTGGGCGCTGATAGAGGAAATTTAGGCGTTGACAGATCTGTATATGGAGGTGATGTATTACAGTCATCATCTATCATCAAGGATGTTCCTACTCAGGTATTACCATCTACCTTACCAACCATTGCACCATCAGATAAGGGTAAGGGTAAGTTGGTAGAAGAAATTGTTCCAAAGAATGCAGCTCAGGTTGAATTTGATAGAAGATTGGCTGAGCAAATGATGGAACAAGGTGAAAAGGAAAAGTCACCATTTGTTGTGACTTCTGAAGAAGAAAGTGATGAAGCTAGCTCAGATTCAAGTGTGATGATTATTGAACCAGAAAGACTTGAATATGGTGATGAGCTTGCTAGGGAAAAGCTGAGAGATTTGAAGTTGCAGATTGATTTTGATATGCCAGAGGTGGTTCAGATGTACAATTCTTGGGAAGAAAGCTGTATGGATAATCCAGACTTGACCATTTCAGATCAGATATGGGGTTTGGAGATTCTTCTTAGAGTTCAGAAGGATTGTAAGGTGATTTTGAAGCACAAGGCAAGCAACATTCTCTCTGAGTTGAAAAGGGATAGAAGGAAGCTCTACTTTATGTTGCTCAGATGTCATGAAGTTGGATGGACACATCAGAAGCTGAAGGCTTTGACATTTGATGAGTTGGAACATAGGGCTTATCCTATTTGGGTGAAAGTGCAGGAAGAAAACACTTTCAGACTTCTTTCAGATGAAAGAAAGGAGCAACTTGCAGAAGAGATGGAAATCAAGAAAGCTATGATAGTTCCCAGGCCAGTGAAGAAGGGATTTACACTTGAGTTTCCAAAAGATATGAATCAACTATATCCAAGTGAAGCAGTTATTAGAAAGAGCCTCAAGCTCTCCCCATTAGAAGCTTCAGATATGGTGCATGTGTTACCACTAGATTCCAGGAATCCAATTATGAGTTATGATGAGGATGAATGTGGATTCTAGAAGATTGGAAGATATGGCAAGGAGGTACACACTTTTACCACTCTCATATCTTTATTTGCAAGTTGTGATAGAGAAGACTTGGTGGACCTTTGGAGGTTGTTGGAAACCAAGTATGAGGCTGAAGCACCAACTTCAGCTAATGGAATAAAACTTTGGACCACATTCAAAAGAATGTGTGGGACAAATGAGGAAGATCCTGAAATATGGAAGGATCTTGAAGATGACCTCAGTGGTCTTCAATGGAGGTTATATTCAGCTGCTGGTGTATACCATTTGAGTTCTACAAAGTTTGCTGAGTATTTACTTGTAGATGCTCAGTATTTCATATCCAAGGCTGTTTTGGAAAAGATGAAGGACACCCAGTTGGAGATAGACTATACAAGTGATGTGGCAAAGAATTTGATCAGATTTGTTTATTACCAATATGATAAGGTTTGTCAGACTCCTCCAAGTTCTTAATGTTTATTCAGAAACTTGATCATAAGAGTGGATATCAAGTTTAGGGGAGGATTGTTGGGAATAAATTAAGGCCAGATCACTTGAACGCTGACAAGAACAACTCAAGCGTTGACAAGAGCAAAGTGAGCGCTGACAGCTTAAGCGTTGACAAGTTAAAGTCAAGCGTTGACAGATTGAAGACAAGCACTGATGGAAGATGTGAGCTACATGTTTATTATGTTCTAGAATACTTCTAGTAAGGATAGAAACGACAATGTATTTTCTATGTTTATCTTTACCTAGAATAGTTGATACGTAGCTTATTGTACAAGGCTTCTTAGTCTATAAAAGAAGGCCTTTAGGTTAATGTTTAGTATCAAGTTTTCATTAAGTTTTTCATTCGTAAACATCTTTCATTGTAAGCAAGTTTGACATTCATAATCATAGTGAAAGTTTTGTTTACATCTTGTGTTCTTGTTTAAGTATTATATTCCGCATAATACTTAGATTCACAAAGCATATAACAAAGGTTTCTCTACGTGTTATACTTGATCTAATCTCGTATACACAAAGCTAAACGATCTAAGTTTGGGATCAACAAGTATGAAAACATAATTGACATAAAAACATAGTAACTTATGAGGGGACATGAAAAAAAAAATTAAAAAAATTTGCCAATAAATCATGAGAAAAATTTATGCATGAAAACAATGCGTGAATGCATGATACAGTTTATAAAAACCTTTATATGCGCGAGGGGACGCCTATGGGTCGGTCCCAAAGTTAAAAGTTTCGATAAAAGCACATACGACTAAATAGGGCCAGTCCTGTACTAACCATTACTTAGTCAAAATTCATGCAACAATGATACATGAAACATAAATAAGTAAAAATCATCTGTCAAAACTTATCAGAAAAAATTTTATGTGACTAATTATGAACTACTGGGGTTCAGTTCACATAGCCACCGTTCACGAGGAACATCATGCATGAAACAATGACACATAACTAAATATGAATGACGGTTGTCCATCCAAATTAGTAAAAAATAATCGATGAAAACATCAAGGTTAAAACATCAAGGTGATGAAAACATCATGGTTAAAATAACAATGTGCTAAACACATCAATACGTGGAATAATAAGTGTTGGCTTAGGAAGCTCCTGGTGACTACCCACTAGTCACAGGTCAAGTTTTAGAGCCTACAGGTCGAAGCCTTTGGCTCTGATACCATAATTGTAACACCCTATTTTGGTAAATGGAATGTCACGCGTAATTATGGCGTGTCATCAAAGCATGCAAGGTAATATGTACTAAAACATACATGACCATAGGGAAAACCGGAATCAAACATCGGTCCCCAGACATAAGCCCAAAACATAAATAAAATAAATTAACAAAAGGAAGACTAAACAAACATAAATATATGAAGGCATGAGGATAAGAAGTCTAAGGTAGCTCCCATCCTATGCGTGTCCTCCAAATGCTCAAGTCTAACTTTAGGTACCTACCGTTTTGGGACATGGAAAGGAAAGTAACGGCTGAGCATAACGCTCAGTGCACGGATATACGACATAGTATGAATGGCTGAAACATAAATAAGACTAATAGCAGCGGGAATGTATAAGTCATATTAAATGTAGTTGTCTGTCATGTTAACTGGTTTTAGTTCTAAAAACATAGCTTATGTTACTTATTAAAATCTTTATTAGTTAATGTACCAAAAGCCAATATAGGTCATGAGGTCAACAACGTGCATGAATACTTGGAGTGGTGACCTCGTCATGCAAATTAGAGGGGATGCCTCTAATTATACTGGTAAGTGGGTAGGAGGGATCAGCTCCTTGTGAAGGACGCAAGGCACACACCACATTCACCATGAAATCCTGACTGAAACATGTAACTAGGATTCACCCATACGCCCTACATGATAGCATAATAATATGGCCAAAAGCTGAAAGGGGCGCCACGAGCTATCACTCCGCTGTGGTGAAGTCATAACACTAGTGTCTATAGTGTTATGGTTATGGTACCTCCATAACTAGGTGAACTGGTCATGCATGTGTATGGCTAAGGTAACTAATAAAACATAAGCATTTAATATGTAACTACTGGGGAAAACAGTTGACTGCATACGGGAAATCCTAATGAAGGAAAGAATGTTCATACTGAAAGGACGGGAAATCCGTACCTTAAGTCCAGTGAACGAGGAAAACGAACGGAAGAGAGTCCTACTTCGATGTCACTAATGCTACATAGATAATATAGGTATATAAGTATTCTGATTACTGAGTACGTAACTGGTTTTATATCATGTCTTAGCTTGTTTTATATGTTCATGTCATGTTTTACTGATTTTATCGTTATGTTGTGTTTATCATGTATTCTGTCTATTCTGATTAAGTATTTCTTGTATTATTTTACCTGTTTTTTAATAATAAGTAACTTTCTAAAAATTGCAGGTTTCCTAAAATAGAAAGTTTCCAAAAATAGAAAGTTCCCAAAAAATAGAAAGATCCCAAAAATAGATAGTTTCCAAAAATAGAAAGTTTCCAAAAATAGAATAGCTTCCTTCAATAAATAAATTTCTAAAAATAGAAAGTTTCCATAAACAGATTAGCTTCCTTAAATAAATAAGTTTCTAAAAGTAGAAAGTTTCTATAATTAGAAATAAGCTGGATTATTAAGCTAATAATATAAGCTTAGTTTTATTGATTAAATCTAATAAGTCATGTGATTAATAGTATAGTTTATTAGTTAGTACATGTAAATTAAATAAAGTATAGGTTATAGGATTTAATTAAATATAGTCATGACTTAATTAAATTAAGTGGTTAAAATACGTAGGTTAAAACATGTATTAATATCTATATTAATATCTATATTAATATAACCTAAGTCATGGAAATTAATTAATTATAAGTGTTGTTAAAATAATTAATTAATACTATGGTATAAACACATAAATACTTGGTTTTAAAACATGTATTATAAAATAATAATAATTAACCTAAGTACATGATTAAATTAATTTAATTAATAGCCATGTTAAATTAATTTAGTTTTCCTTGAAAAAAATAAAAGAATTTGTAAAAATGTGAATCTTGTAAAGAAAATGTTTAACTTGTAAAATTTGACCCGTGTTTAAAATAAGCCGAGCCAAAACACACCCAAGCCGGCGGCTAGGACTGTGACCAGCCGTCGGCTGCCACTGACTACGCAGGGCTTCCCCTGCTGTGATGTTAGTTCCCACCCCCCTGCTTCCTAATCAAAACTCACCGAGACCTTGTATGGTCTCGGTTTCCACTACCTGCACCAAGGTTTCCCCCGTGGGTTCCTTGGTTGCTACTGTCCATACAAAAACTACACCGAGCCCTTTAAGGGTCTTGGCTGGCGGAAGACAAGTGACACCGAGAGCTATGAAGCTCTCGGTTTAGATGTGGTCGAGCCAAAACAACCCTAAACCCGAACCCTCCTTGATTTATAACATGGTAAGATCATTTATTTATAATAACAATTAAATAATGATAATTAAAACATGAATTAATTAGAAGAAAAAGGGTTTTATGAATTACCAAAACACGTGGAATGAATAAATCTTTATCTCACGAACACACTCCTAATCAATAATTATAAATCAAAACCCGTCCTCCTTTTGGGTGTTGCTGGCGGCATAACATGAACATCAGGTTCTCCTTTTGGGTGATGCTGACGGCATAAAGTGAACATCACCTTTCCTTTTGGGTGATGATGGCGGCATAAAGAGAACATCACGTTCTCCTTTTGGGTGCTACTGGCGGCATAAACAGAACTGGCGGCCACCATAGGGTTTGCTAGGGTTTTTGCTTTGTTTTGAAAATGTGATAAATGAAAATATAATGTTTAACCTTCCTGACATATTTTTGTGAAGCGGGTTGGGCCATAAGGCCCGTTTCCGTTCTTTGTGTCCGCGGGTAGGTGGGGCCCACAAGGGAAATCCGAACCTTTTCATGCTTAATAATTACGTGTTCCTACGTTTGTATTTACGTTACGTTATTATAATTTATTCGTGTTATTATAAATACTTGTACGTAATCGTAATAATAACATACGTAAATACATATTTATGTGTTCGTGATTCTTACGCTCATGAGTTCATGTTCGTGATTATAATTATTATTGATAATCATTATCTTGTATTAATACATACTTAATACTTATCGTGTAATAACACATATGTAATTATTGTAATTAATATTCGTGACACGTGTTCATGTTATATAAGGAAAGTTGTAATCTTGTACGTACGATTATTAGTGTACTGTTCATGGTAAAAGCGTGCGGGTTTTACGATTCTTCCCCCCTAAAAAGAATAATTCGTCCCCGAATTATAGATAAGTAACTAAAAGAGAAACATACCCGAATCAAACTGAGAGGGTATGTAAGATAAATGGACGTGCATGTGACATGGTAGAAGGAACATGGAACGTGACATGACTTGAAAGGACATGGAACGTGACGTGACTGAAAGGACATATCTAATTGATAAGAGAAAAACGGATAAGAATTCCGGATGAACTTGTCCGTTTCCATGTGGCTTCCCTCTTGGAACGGTTCCTTCACAAGATCTTGACACAATGATAATCTTGGTCCTCTTGACCTTGACTAGAAAACACGCCGTTCAATGTCATCTACATAAGATAGATCCCCTGAATTTGATTGAGGGAATAAGAATTAACGTGCAAGGATAACTGAAACGTTATGGTGCAAAACAATCTAACTTAACTGATAATTAGCAACGATGCCCGAGACATATTGAAACGTAGTACGTGAAAATTTTGAACGTGATACATGAAAAATTTTGAACGTGATTCGTGGAGATATGGCGAGTGTAGTATGAGCAACATATCGTGATCCATGATACGTGTAACATATCGTGAACGTGATATGAGGAACGTGGAATGAACATGACATGTGAAACATATCGTGAACATGTAATACAACTGCGGTAATGCCAAACGCTACAAGGTGAGACGTAGAATGTGACGTGAAACGTTTATCTGAGGATAGGGAGTTATACTAAACTTGAGTCTGGTCTCTCCAGTTCCTGCAAAACTTCCCAGAACGAAGATGAACATAAAATCGTAAGCCAAGATATGATCATGAACGTAATAGTGTCATGAACGTGAGCGTGAAAGCAAGTCGTGAAATTAGAACAAGGACGTGGACGTAAATAAGGAGCACAAAATGCGAACCCTTGTTGACCCGATAGCTGACGGATTACCAAGTGATCGGGTGAGCCTTGGCTGGAACATGTCCGATCAATCTGTTGGTTCTGAAATCCGTGCGGATGTAAGGATTTTGCAGACTTGATCAAACTGTTGACAATAACCCAGATAGCATCTTGCTTCTTCTGAGTTTGCGTTAATATGGTAACCAAAATCCATGGAGATCTTGTCCCATTTCTGTTCACAATTTCTGATGATGGAAAGACATCCTAGTCTGTTGGTGTTCTATCTTAGCCTGTTAGTATGTCCGGTACTTAGATATGAACGTAATTATATCTTGCTTCGTAGAAACTTGATACATAGAAATTTTCGGAACAATAAGTCTCCGAAATTATACTTCTCTTAGCGTAGGATTTTTTGGAACACCTAATGTAGTGTAGGGTTCTCACCTTTACGCATAAATTGAGTCATGGTAAGATTAACCATGCGAATCCATGTGATTCAGCGTGTCATAGTAATCAACCAGTTTATATTGGAAAATTTCAAGATGAAATTTCTCCTGTCGTAGAATTTTCAACATAGTGCAAATATGATCTTCCTGCTCTTCTCTAGACCTAGAGAAAATTCAGGTTGTTCTCGATGAAAATACTGATGAATTTGTTTATGAGTTCATGGCAACTCAATTTATTAAGTCTATAATGGTGTTGGGCATTTATGAGACTAATACAAAATCATGAATCTAGCATGACCGAGTCGTGAACGAATAGCAGTCATGGAAATGTCCTGCTCTTTCACTCGTCACTGTTGGCAGTATGATCATGAGTCTGATCTTGGAAAAGGGTTTGACTCCCTAAAGTCGATTAGACATGTTGTCAATACGTGGAGGAGAATAACGGTTATGGATAGTGATTTGTTTTAAATCGACGGTAGTCGACACATAATCTCATGTTACCATCCTTCTCCTTGAAGGTTCTTTTGGAATGTATGGTAAGATTTTGGTATAATCGGCTGGTTATGTGTAAAAGGAACCTCAGTGGTGGTGTCCTAACTGACAGTTAGAAAATTTTAGCAGTCATGGCTAACAAAGCACGTGCTTGTAGAGCATAGATAATTTGTACAGATTTTCCTGATGGAAAACCATGCTGAATGTATTTAGGAGCCTGAACATTACTATACAAAATCATGAATCGTAGCAGGGTGTGTTGTTTATAGTCCATGATTAGGATTAAATTCAACTCGCATATGTCCGAGGTAATGCGTTAGCAGCTTGGATCTCATCCCTAGGCTGAAGGAAACCTTCGTATACATGGGGGATACAAATGGCATCCTTTATTTTCATGAATATATGAAATATGGGTGCAAAAGATGAAAGTGTCAACGAGCAAACGTGACAGATCTCACTGATACGCCGATGATGGTATTAAAATCCTTGTGGCCTGATTAATACATGGCACAACAAAATGGATATACCCTTTGGAGGGTACCCTGGATGTCTTAGGGATGTTCCAAAATTGGACGTGGGTCATGTGTCTTGACTCGTGTCGTGGGAGTTATAAGCATGACATGTGTCTTGACTGGTGTCTTGACATGTGTCTCGAGATGTGAAACAATAGAACTACAAATATTAGGTTATTATGCCAGAATTGGCGGATCGGTTGGACTACTAACCCTTTGTATTTCTGATCACGTCCGTGGCCGAAGCTTCGATT
The DNA here is from genome assembly GCA_025667525.1 of Glebionis coronaria. Lineage (NCBI taxonomy): Eukaryota > Viridiplantae > Streptophyta > Magnoliopsida > Asterales > Asteraceae > Glebionis > Glebionis coronaria. The sequence goes on along the minus strand of CM046881.1, from coordinate 535,217,958 downwards.
GCGATTGCTAGGATAGTTGTTGTCATAGTACCGGTTACTCTCGTCTTCTCTTTTAGTTTCATGACGGTCATTCTCATAACTATGATTCATGTAACTATTCAGCTGAGTGACCGGCTGGTACCGGTTCACACTCATATGACTGAAACGAAAACTGAATGACGTGTGACATGTAACTAAGAATTTGGGACAATGATTGATGGAAATCATCTAATGGTGAAGCATCTTCTCGTCCAATTGCTTTGCTCTAACGCCTTTGTCTTCGTCTTGTAGGATCTTCAGGTAGTGAACATCATCAGCATCTCGTAGCGTCTCCAACAAATCAACAACATCAACCTTTAGTAACATCTCCAAGCTATGAGCGGCATCAGCAATTTGTAGAGTATCAGCAAGTGGAATGCGCACATGGATACGGTACATGGAGTACACAGGGAATGCACATGAAATAATCTGTATAGGGTCGATCATCTGACATGATTTTAAAGGAAAATAATTGATTAAACGGTTAGGGAGACCATCATGATAACCTGGCAATGCCAGTATATACCTCATTCTGGTTGCATAGAGAAACGCTAATGTGTGGTTAAACAAACTTCAGCGATGATTTTCCTAAAAGCATGATTAATGAAAACCAACCATGACTATCATGAAAGCAGGATTTAAATGAATTCCAACAGTGTCTTGCATGAAAGCATAAATAACAAAAGAAACGTAAGACGTAATCAACATGAAGACGAAATCATCATGAAGGAGTATATAACATAATCAGCATGAAACTGAAGTTAACCATGACAGTATGAAAATATAATTGACATAAAAACATAGTAACTTATGAGGGGACATGAAAAAAAAATAAAAAAAATTTGCCAATAAATCATGAGAAACATTTATGCATGAAAACAGTGCGTGAATGTATGATAAAGTTTATAAAAACCTTTATATACGCGAGGGGACGCCTATGGGTCGGTCCCAAAACAAAAGACATGGCGAGGGGACGCCTATGGGTCAGTCCCAAAGTTAAAAGTTTCGATAAAAGCACATACGACTAAATAGGGCCAGTCCTGTACCAACCATTACTTAGTCAAAATTCCTGCAACAATGATACATGAAACATAAATAAGTAAAAATCATCTGTCAAAACTTATCAAAAGAAAATTTATGTGACTAATTATGAACTACTGGGGTTCAGTTCACATAGCCACCGTTCACGAGGAACATCATGCATGAAACAATGGCACATAACTAAATATGAATGATGGTTATCCATCCACATTAGTAAAACAATATTGATGAAAAAATCAAGGTTAAAACATCAAGGTGTTGAAAACATCATGGTTAAAACAACAATGCGCTAAACACATCAATACGTGGAATAATAAGTGTTGGCTTAGGAAGCTCCTGGTGACTACCCACTAGTCACGGGTCAAGTTTTAGAGCCTACAGGTCGAAGCCTTGGGCACCGATACCATAACTGTAACACCCCATTTTGGTAAATGGAATGTCACGCGTAATTATAGCGTGTCATCAAAGCATGCAAGGTAATATGTACTAAAACATACATGATCATAGGGAAAACCGGAATCAAACATCGGTCCCCAAACATAAGCCCGAAACATAAATAAAATAAATGAACAAAAGGAAGACTAAACAAGCATAAATATATGAAGGCATGGGGAGAAGAAGTCTAAGGTAGCTCCCATCCTATGCGTGTCCTCCAAATGCTCCAGTCTAACTTTAGGTACCTACCGTTTTGGGACATGGAATGGAAAGTAACGGCTGAGCATAATGCTCAGTGCACGGATATACGACATAGTATGAATGGCTGAAACATAAATAAGACTAATAGCAGCGGAAATGTATAAGTCATATTAAACGTTGTTGTCTGTCATGTTAACTGGTTTTAGTTTTGAAAACATAGCTTATGTTACTTATGAAAATCTTTATTAGTTAATGTACCAAAAGCCAATATATGTCATGAGGTCAACAACGTGCATGAATACTTAGAGGGGTGACCTCGTCATGCAAATTAGAGGGGATGCCTCTAATTATACTGGTAAGTGGGTAGGAGGGATCAGCTGCTTGTGAAGGATGCAAGGCACACACCACATTCACCATGAAATCCTCACTGAAACATGTAACTAGGATGCACCCATACGCCCCACATGATAACATAATAATATGGCCAAAAGCTGAAAGGGACGCCACGAGCTATCACTCCGTCGTGGGGAAGTCATAACACTAGTGCCTCTAGTGTTATGGTTATGGTACCTCCATAACTAGGTGAACTGGTCATGCATGTATATGGCTAAGGTAACTAATAAAACATAAGCATTTAATATGTAACTACTGGGGAAAACAGTTGGCTGCATACGGGAAATCCTAATGAAGGAAAGAATGTCCATACTGAAAGGACGGGAAATCCGTACCTTAAGTCCAGTGAACGAGGAAAACGAACGGAAGAGAGTCCTACTTCGATGTCACTAATGTTACATAGATAATATAGGTATATAAGTATTCTGATTAATGAGTACGTAACTGGTTTTATATCATGTCTTAGCTTGTTTTATATGTTCATGTCATGTTTTACTGATTTTATCGTTATGCTGTGTTTATCATGTATTCTGTCTATTCTGATTAATTATTTCTTGTATTTCTTGTATTATTATACCTGTTGTTTAATAATAAGTAACTTTCTAAAAATAGCAGGTTTCCTAAAATAGAAAGTTTCTAAAAATAGAAAGTTCCCAAAAATAGATAGTTCCCAAAATAGATAGTTTCCAAAAATAGAAAGTTTCCAAAAATAGAAAGTTCCAAAAATAAAAACTTTCCTAAAATAGAATAGCTGCCTTATTTAAATAAGTTTCTAAAAATAGAAAGTTTCCATAAATAGATTAGATGCCTTAAATAAATAAGTTTCTAAAAACAGAAAGTTTCCATAATTAGAAATAAGCTAGATTATTAAGCTAATAATATAAGCTTAGTTTTACTGATTAAATCTACTAAGTCGTGTGATTAATAGTATAGTTTATTAGTTAGTACATGTAAATTAAATAAACTATAGGTTATAGGATTTAATTAAATATAGTCATGACTTAATTAAATTAAGTGGTTAAAATACTTAGGTTAAAACATGTATTAATATCTATATTAATATAGCCTAAGTCATGGAAATTAGTTAATTATAAGTCTTGTTAAAATAATTAATTAATACTATGGTATAAACACATAAATACTTGGTTTTAAAACATGTATTATAAAATAATAATAATTAACCAAAGTCCATGATTAAATTAATTTAATTAATAGCCATGTTAAATTAATTTAGTTTTCCTTGAAAAAAAATAAAAGAACTTGTAAAAATGTGAATATTGTAAAGAAAATATTTAACTTGTAAAATTTGACACGTGTTTAAAATAAGTCGAGCCAAAACACACCCAAGCCGGCGGCTAGGACTGTGACCAGCCGTTGGCTACCACTGACTACGCAAGGCTTCCCCTGCTGTGATGTTAGTTCCCATCGGTCTAGGCCGGTTCCCCCTGCTTCCTAATCAGAACCCATCGAGACCTTGTATGGTCTCGGTTGCCACTACCTGCACCAAGGTTTCCCCCGTGGGTTCCTTGGTTGCTACTGTCCATACACAAACCACACCGAGCCCTTTAAGGGTCTCGGCTGGTGGAAGACAAGTGACACCAAGAGCTATGAAGCTCTCGGTTTAGATGTGGTCGAACCAAAACAACCCCAAACCTGAACTCTCCTTGATTTATAACATGGTAAGATCATTTATTTATAATGACAATTAAATAATGATAATTAAAACATGAATTAATTAGAAGAAAAAGGGTTTTATGAATTACCAAAACACGTGGAATGAATAAATCTTGATCTCACGAACACACTCCTAATCAATAATTATAAATCAAAACCCGTCCTCCTTTTGGGTGCTGCTGGCGGCATAACATGAACATCCCGTTCTCCTTTTGGGTGCTGCTGGCGGCATAAAGAGAACATCACGTTCTCCTTTTGGGTGATGCTGGCGGCATAAAGAGAACATCATGTTCTCCTTTTGGGTACTACTGGCGGCATAAACAGAACTGGCGGCCACCATAGGGTTTGCTAGGGTTTTTGCTTTGTTTTGAAAATGTGATAAATGAAAATATAATGTTTAACCTTCCTGACATATTTTTGTGAAATGGGTTGGGCCATAAGGTCCGTTTCAGTTCTTTGTGTCCGCGGGTAGGTGGGGCCCACAAGGGAAACCCGAACCTTTTCATGCTTAATAATTACGTGTTCCTACGTTTGTATTTACGTTACGTTATTATAATTTATTCGTGTTATTATAAATACTTGTACGTAATCGTAATAATAACATACGTAAATACATATTTATGTGTTCGTAATTCTTACGCTCATGAGTTCATGTTCGTGATTAAAATTATTATTGATAATAATTATCTTGTATTAATACATACTTAATACTTATCGTGTAATAACACGTACGTAATTATTGTAATTAATATTCGTGACATGTGTTCATGTTATATAAGGAAAGTTGTAATCTTGTACGTACTATTATTAGTGTAGTGTTCATGGTAAAAGCATGCGGGTTTTACAGCAGCATCCATTCATTCTTGTGTTCACACAGTCTGCGTTTATAAAAGAAAGGAAAGAACGTAGTAGGCACCATGTAATCAGCAACTAAATCATATATGATTGAAGACACGTTTTAGAGCTTAAAGAGATTTTGTGAAAATTAGTCACAAAGTCTTATTTTTCTATGATTCGTTAGATACATCATACAGGTTAGCTCATATATCATATATGATAAAACTATCATATATCACATATCATATAACTATCATGTATGATAAAGAGGTATCATATATGATACATCAAACATACAACTTACATCAGCAACTTGGTTAAAAATGCTAGATAATACAGCTAATTCACACTAACATAAGTTATTCATAACTCTCATACTTACAAAACCTGAAAATTCGCCAAAACAAGCTAATACGCTAGCTTATTTATAACTCTACTGTAATCTATAAGTTTATTCACATAACTCTCGTCTAATTCATACGCTTATTCACATAACTCTCATCTCCTCTAAGTCATAAGCTTATTCACTTAAATCAGATTATTCACATAAATTAGCTCATTCACAATAATCTAATTATTCACATAAATCACCTAATAAGCTAGCCTATAATTAAGAATAATAAATTCAAATAAATTGTTCATAATAAGCTAATTAAAAACTTATAAATTCGAGTTATGGTCAATTAATAAGCTTATTCACATAAAATAAGCTAAAATAAGAATATATCTTAATCTAACGTGATGATGGATCGATCAATTCATGATTATGGATCAATCGATTCGATGGTGTATCGATCGATACGTAATGATCGATTCGTGATGGATCGATTCGTGATGATCGATTCTTGATATTAGAGGATTTGTTGTGAGAGAAATAGATTAGAAAGTAGAGAGCAATATAGAAAGAAAAATATACGTACTGTGTGTTTTGAATTAGAAAAAAAGGTTTATATAGTGGACGAGTGAATTGATGTAAATATCCCTGCAATGTAATTGGGGATCTAATCTTATCCATTGAATGATATGGACATGAAGGATAGGGATGAGTCCCCATATCTTAGATAATTTTAGTATCTAAATAAACTTAAATCATAATAATCAGCTCACGTTGTGAATTCTGAGCATCACCAATACATAGCCAAAAGTTCCTTATATTCCTCTAAAAAAGTATATATCTGATGAACTCATCCAGACCTTCCATTCTTATAAAGATCATCGATCCATATTGTTAGAAGTATTTAAAGTGCTGGTCATATAATATACCATTGTGAAGCTCGTGGAAAACGCTATTCAACGGTGTCGAGAGTTCTAAGTTATTATTATATACGTAACGGGAATTAGTCCCGAACACACAAATGAGGAAAGCCTTTGTCAAGTTTCCTTCTTAGTATAAAAGGAAACAACCTCCTCATTTATGTGTGTGCCGTTCCATTTTTCTAGAGTGTTAGAGAGAGAACCTATCCTTAGTTTCTCTCACTAGGAACACACTCTGTGTATCTTTCTTTGTTATTCTCTCTAATCTAATATTCCCTTCTTAGTTTTAATCTTGTTCTTCATCATCTTTATTTCTTTTCTATTAGTCGTGTGTTATAGTCCTATAAGTGGTATCATTCACCAAGGGATTCGTGGATAGCTTTTTGGTGTTGTATTAGTCATCTTGTCTTTTGTGAGTTTTTTGATAAAACATCCCAAGATTCCAAATTTCTTACGTGTTTTTGTTATTCCAAGTGATCCATATATCTTCTACATAGTTGTGGTGGAGATTTGGGTTCTTTGATTTGGTTAAAATCACGAATTTCAAGTCACAAATCTCATTTTTTTTTCCCTAAAGTTTCGGTACTGTACACTTATTGCGACAGATTTGCATTGATTTCCATCGCAATACCTAGGGTTTCTGTATTGAGATCAATATTGCGACATAATCTCTCTTTGGATATTGCGACAGAATCTCTCTTTAGACATTGCGACAGATAGAAATTGAGACATTGCGATAGAATTTGTGGTATTGCGATAGGAATTGTGATATTGAGAAAGAATTTGTGGTATTGCGATAGAAATTGTGTTATTGCGACAGATTTTTGGTATTGCGACCGATTTGCATGTGAGACATTGCGACAGACAAGGTTTCTTTCTTGGTATTGCGACGGTTTGTAAACATTGCGACATATATCATTTTTTTGAACATTGCAAAGAGGTGATTCATTGCGAAATCTTCAATATTCCGAAATTGTGCACTTGTACCATTTTTTTTGAAATCGTGAATTTTTTGTTCCATACATTTCTAGACTTAGCCACTATCTAGACTAGTTTTATTGCAAAGTTTACGAAAAAAAACTTTTAAGCCATTTAAGCTTCGATTTCAAATTTTGGCGAAACGAAAAAATTTTCGACCCAAAACTCGAATTTTTTTGGGTTTTATTTTTGTCAAAAATTTTCAATTTTCAAATTTTTCCCTACTAGGACTCGATTTCAAAATTTGGCAACTCGAAAAGTTTTCGGTTTATTTTATATCGGACTGAGGTATTTTTTTCGGACTGGAAAATTTCGACAAAGTTTGATTTTTTTTGAGAATCTGAAACACGCTTTCTACAAATTGAGATCCTAGCTTACACACAACTTCTACAATGAAGTATAAACAAGACAGTGATGTTGCGGGTATTGAGCATCGTGATAGCACTGCCCGAAAGAAGAGGGATGTTGCCTATCTCCAGTCTCAGCTTCTTATAGCACACAAGGAAGAAGCAGGAATTCTACTTCTAGCTGAAGAGTTTGATCTCATGGCATCTGCAGCAGAATATGATGAGGAAGAAGAGGTGACTACCGACTCCATCTTGATGGCTAATGCGCAGCAAGCATCAACATCGGTAAATTCAGACGGTTCATCTGAGGTACACCCACGTTTCCATGATAATGAGTTATATAATATGACCAATCAGAAGGAAGAGTATATTGAGTCACTTGAGCCCTACACTGAGACACACGAGGTTCCAACAAGTAATAGCAATATTAATTCTAATACACCCAGTGTGGATCTTAGTGGAGATCAAGTAGCCCAACCTACAACCCTTCCTGACGAGACGCATGCGTATTATAAATCATTATTTGATAAGCTTGCCAAGGATGTTGCTCATGCGAATGTGGTTAATAATAAGTTTAGAGATTCATCATGCTAAAATCTAGGAACTCGAACAAGCTCATGCTACATCGGTTTATCAAGAAAAATGCACAACTAACAAATTAAATGCCTTACATTTAAGTAGTGCTAAAACAAAAGGTAAGTTCCCCTAGTGAGTGTTCAGCCTAAACACTCAAGTATAAACAAATGTAATGCGTCAAAGTAATACGAGACGAGGATTGTCAATCCCGATGGATCCATCCACAACATTCGCGCTTACAAACTATGAATTATTAACGGTTCATGATATTGAGGGGAAACTTAGTGGCTATGGAAACTAAAAGCAATAATATATTGTATTCATCTGGCAGCATACAGTTCAGGATAGCATACATTTCAGGATAACATACAGTTTTAAATGAATGTGTTCCACCATGTAAAATCTCACCCCACGTTTGGAAACAATTTATAAATAGTAAAAAGGGGCTATGAACTCACCTTAGCGATAGTGATATCAAACGACGATACCGATCAAAATAATAGTGACAGAAGTAAAGCGATGAAATAAGATAAGTCGAGAAATCACAAGCTTCTAACGACGACCTAAAATAAAGTGGCGCGTCTTAGAAATATACATGTACAAAATTTAAAATGATTTTTCTAAACATAATTACTTTATTAATAAAATAAATATATTATAATTTTAGGACTAGTCTTAAAAGGTATAAATGACCAAGGACCAAAAGTGTTATATTAAAAATCAAGCATATGGATTTTGTATATATCTTGATAAATCAAGGACCAAAGATGAAATTATGCTTCTATGTTGCATGAAATGACGTTAAGAGATGGCCTTTCATTCTTAATATTTCATTTGAATAGTAGTAGAATTATGAGCTGTAATACTAAGTTGATATCGTGATACCTTATAACTCCATGCGGGAATAAAAGAGATCCGGAGTCGCGATGCACGAGTGTATATGAACACGAATACTATCGAAGTTAAACGTGCCTACGACTCAACCGAACATGAACTCGCACCCGCGGTTAATGAACCAAAAATTCTGATTAGAAATGACCCCAAGTCTTAACCTTTCTTGCAACTAGTTATATATTACGAACCCGCAACTAATTTACCCGAACATGAATGATTAGAAACTAAAGCTTGAGCCATACCGAGGACTTGAATCAAGATCAGAATATGAACCCACAACTAATACTTAAAAAAATGAAGAGATTGATAATGATTTGGAATGGTATAAAAATAAAAATTGGTACTAACAACACAAGCTTTAACCCTTGGTTTAATCTAGCGATTTAGTAAACATGATGGATTAAAAGTTAGTGTCTCGGTAATAATGTTTGAAACATGAAAATAGATTGCATGGCTAAATGAGTTATAAATGTTGGGCGTGCAAAAAGGATGTGTCGTTTCACCTTACTTATGTGTGGTTACTGATTTCTATACTTGAAACACGTACCCATGAATTTTTCATTTGTAAATGATGTGTAGACGTATAGTCGCCACGTATATGCTTCAAACTATATTCATCTTGACAATAAAATGGTAACCTGAATCTTCGCACTAAAATGATACACATGATGACTACTTGCACATTTGAGGTTATCTAAAGTAATAGTTTATCATAAATGGGGAGGACACGTCAATTTTAAATAGTGGTTTGGTTTAAGAAATTTTATTTTGTTTAGCAATTGATAAAGCGGGTGTTATCGGGGTCCGATATTTTTAAATTTAGGTGATATAAGAGATACACGTTAGACACGAATAATAAACGCTCAATATAAAATAAAAAATTTAGAATTCGGAGAACATTGATACTTTAATATAAAAATGGAGGGATTATATTTAATAAACGTTAACGCGTCATATAAAGAATGACACTTAAAATTTTATCATAAATTTATTAAGAAAGTCCGTAAAACGAATAATTAAAATAATGACAAAAAAGATATTTTTATGTCATATCGAGGATATTTACGGTCGATGACGGTCATAGACTTTGCCAATAAATAATAAATGACACGTACTTAATATATTATTAATGATCAGATAAATAATAAAAATAAAATTTAATTAAAATTATAGAGATCTCGGGATTTACATATGAAAAGTATATATAACAAGTAAAACATTGTAAAATCGAAAAGTATGAATAAAAGAATAATTTAATTACCGGGAAAAATACGAGTTCTCACAGTCGGCCCCCCTAAAGGAACTCTGGTCCCTCAGAGTTCAACTAGAGACGGAAGAAGATGCGAACAAATGGGAATACTTATTTTAGAGCCGATTCATTGCTTCCCAGGTAATTTCTGCATCACGGCGTACCTTAACAATTAGAATTTACTATGCTTCAGTTTCTTAACTTCTTTTCGAATAAATTTTCAAACTTGGATTAAACTAATGACCTTTCAGTGCGGACAAGTATCAAGAGAGAATGAACACAAGATTTGCTTAAACAGCCAAGGTGAGATAAAATGAATCAATGTTTTTAATCAACAAGGAATCGCAAATTAAGCAACTGTAAAACATGAAAATTTTAGATATGAACATTTAGAATGCAAGTTGTCACAATTATCTGTCTAGGATTTGGTATTACTTTCAAACTCAGCTTAAGTATTTTTTTGATAAAGGTTTCAAAGTAAAAATAACTCAGTTCAATTAATTATTTCGATCAGCTTAAGAGCTTTTGGATAACTATATGAAATTATTGTTAAAGAACCGGGTTTATCGTTATCATTGTAGAAAATTAAATTTTCAAATTATTTAGAATCATTGATAGAAATTATAGATTAAATCGATAATTTTATTAGATTGAAAGTAAGTATAATAGAATCAAAAAGGATGTATAGATCCGACATTAAACTTGAAACAGTTATTTTGGTAATTTAACCACTTGGTAAAATGTGTAAAATATTCTTAAAAATTTATAATAATTTTTTAGAAATCCAAGAAGGTGTTTAATACATCAAATGATAAACAAAGGACATACTCGGTTTTCAAAAAAAAATAACAAGATAGCAAATGAATATGAAGCAAATAATAGTCAACAATTAGTATGTAAGCAATGGTACAAGGGAATAAATCGAAAGTCGTAAAGATTCTTAACGAACAGGATAGAATAGAGGCATCAACGATAAGATAATAAGAAACAAAGAATTTAGCAACTCATCACTTCTTGAGTGCAGTTGGTGTCACCAACATCGGCTTATTAATTTCCCGGTAATCGATACACGATTGAAAGATAAAAGCCACAACAATTTTTGAATCAAATAAAAATTCTTAATTCGTCACTTGTCTATGATTCAAGTAAACATTGGCAATTAGAGAGCGAAATCAACATATGGTTTACACGAGCGAATTTCGAGGAAATAGAGTCTTACACACATCATGACGAATATACGATAACATATTCATGTACAGTCATAAATCGTTATTCTCATTTGGAGATATTTCAAAGGTATACCAAAATTTACTCAAACAAAGTTGGTCGAGGAGAAAGTATAAAAACATTAGAACTTCCAAGTATGATATCAATAGTCAGTAACTTGACGAGCGGTAAATAAAATTTTATCATGAAAGAAAATGAGGTAACAAGTAGAGCAAAGCTCATTGAGTAAAGAAAAATAGATTGTACTCGCAAACACGCAATTCGTTCAAGAAAAAAAAATAAAGAAACATATGCATTTGTCATGAACATGTACTACTTACATAACGCATAAAAGCTTTCATAATTTTATTTTAACAAGATTTTAAGGTGACTACTATTCAACCTCGCATGGCTCCCTCTAATTACGCATAGGTAATCAGGCCATGCATAATTTAAGACTAGCAATGTGATGCTTAGCTTCGTCAAACGAATATTACCTGTCATATATTAAAAATATATAAAATACCATTTGTAAAACAGGAATCGAAATAATTTACCAAACGTTCTCGAGAGTAAGTAATTCGTGAAATACATCGTAACAGTAATATCAAATAACTCTATAGAATTACATTCACGTATTTTGTAAAGCCCAAGTAGAACATTTTGTAAAATAATTCGCAAACAGTGCCAGTTTAAATTTATAAAATAGCGAGTGGGTTACACGAAAGTAATAAAGGGTAGTTCAAGACAATCAATGAAATGGTTACAAGTTGATAAAGTTTCAAAAGGTTTATCCGGAATCGTCATGAGACACGTGTCAAGATGATAACAAACGATATGAAAGCAAGAACTTCAAACCTCGGCCCAAATTAGTGGTATGATAGAAGCAAAGAAAGACAACTTAGAATGACAATTAAGTCATGCATAAAAGAAAGGGTAAAGGAATCCATATGCGTTCATGTGGTAATTTATTTGACATAAATATGCTTTTAAAGAAGTAGGGCATCAGTTTCCAAGTAGTATAACTACTCCGAAAAGTTTCTAATTTAGGAAAGTTAAGGAATCTAACACGTAAATAGTGACGCATAAAAATGTACACACATTTTTTTTAAACTCGAAGTCTAAAGCAATTTGGTGTAAAACGATGTTTTGAACAACTCTCTAATTTTACTCCAGACTTGCAACGGATCAGAAATTGACGAAAATGCCCTCGCGTCAAATCTGTCAATGAAATGTTATTTTAAAAATACGTAGAAATAAACTCTTAAATTTTACAGTTTCAAATGAGTGTAACTTGCTCGTTTTTAAGATTTACGGGTCGAACTTTATGTCATAAACGAACGTCTCAACAAATAGAAACATATTTTTATTTCTAAAGTTTATAAAAATATTTTCTCGACATCGTTAAATTACATATAACTTTTCTGCAGAAAGTATATTTTTCGACACACCTTGGAATTAAATCAAATTTCATAATGACCCGGAGTTTATGTACACACATGACTTGTGGATCCCATAACAAAGAAAAAGAATAAATTGTAAACTTAAGAATATAAAGAAAAACATGGTATAAGATTGATTTATGAATACCAACGATAATCTAAGAAATCAAATACGGCACATGACATCCGTGTCTTAGATTTCAATATGCAAAGTTGGAAGATCTCTTGGCTATGTGATTTTTCCAAAAACACAAAACCTATCGAGAAAGAAACGAAACATTATCAAGTCGCACTCATGGAGCGAGGAGGTAATGAAAAAGGAGGGTACAAGTTTATAGAAGTAGAATCGTATTCCAAACAAGCACCACATATTATAGGATATGAATTACAAGATGACGATGGCGTTTCCAAGGTACAATGAACGTTGAAATTAGAAGTTGAAACGTAAAATGGTCAATGAAATAAAGTTTAATCGATATACGAGTGTCGTGTAAAACGGTGACGTAAAGGTCAATCAAGGTCATGAAAACTCACAATTTTATTCAACGCGTATTCAAGGAATGCTTCAAAATGTGTGACTCACACGGTGTCCTTTAGTATTTTCTAAGACACATTGAGCTACACAATGGTCGATAGACTATTTTTCAAGACATCCAATCACAAATGATCGAAAAGTAATTTGTATATCTAAATAGATATTTTAAAGAGGTTTAACAATGAAAGTAACACGCACGGTAGTAAAATGAAAATAAGAAGTTTCATTGAAAGAAACACTTATTTAATCTCGAACAATGGTATCACGAGAATACGGCAACATGTAACAGAATGAGTCGAGAAAAACAGGTGGTTCAAACGAACAAGTATATGAGGTCAGTCGTACCACGCATAAATGAAATAACAATAGTACTCATAAAAGTTAGTATGAAAAGTCGGTAGCATACGAGATCCGAATACAAGTATGTAATGCCATACCAGTTTAAAATTATTGTAACAAGATCAATTCACAAGAACAAGAATTCAAGGAATGCAATAAGAGCATATGTAATCAAGTAATATCCAATGATAATTCAAGAAGCACAAAGGCTTTGAAAAGATATAGTAATTATCGTCATTAGGGTAACGTAATATTTTAACATGTAATCATGAGATAAAATACTACAACGGTAATCAAAAGTAATTTATAGGGATTAGAGAGTTACCCGCGCAGATATCGAACAACAATGGAAGATTCTGTGTTTGACACTTAGAAACATGAAATATTTGAACATTCGGTTATAGACTAAGTTTTGAAAACGACTCAGTTCCATATAACCATCGCTCTGATACCAATCTATGAGACCCCTAGAATCAGGCAAGGGAACAACTAGGCAGCAAGAGGGTTTCATGTATGATACAAGAAACAATGAATTACTGTTGACACAAAGTTGATGTAATAAAAACATGTACATTATATCATAAAAAAATCATAGTTTTTAAACAAAGGTCCCAGAGTTTTATAAGCGGAAAAATCTATTATTTAATTATGGTTTTGTAAATTATAGTTACCAAGAATACATAATAAACTTCTGACAGTTTTTGGACAAAACCAAAGTTTAAATATACACAGAAATCTCCAAGCTGCGATAATATCCTACGGGCTCCTATCCAAGCAAAGCTAAGTAATAATACCTGAGATTAAACATGTAAAATCGTCAATATAAAGTTGAGTGATATTCATAGGTTTAGCAGTAAAGGTGTGGAACAGAAGCATTCATTTGTAAAACAAGTAATGGGGGGATGACTATGTACATTATCCATAGTCATGATGTATTATATTGCTATTTAGCTCATGACACCGAAGCTTAACAAAAGGTAAGTTCCCCTAGTGAGTGTTCAGCCTAAACACTCAAGTATAAACAAATGTAAGTGTCAAAGTAATACGAGACGGGGATTGTCAATCCTGATGGATCCATCCACAACATTCGCGCTTGCAAACTGTGAATTATTAACGGTTCATGATATTGAGGGAAACTTAGTGGCTATGGAAACTAAAAGCAATAATATATTGTATTCATCTGGCAGCATACAGTTCAGAATAACATACATTTCAGGATAGGATACAGTTTTAAATGAATGTGTTCCACCATGTAAAATATCACCCCGCGTTTAGAAACAATGTATAAGTAGTAAAAAGGGGCTATGAACTCACCTTAGCAATAGTGATATCAAACGACGATACCGATCAAAATAATAGTGACAGGAGTGAAGCGATGAAATAAGATAAGTCGAGAAATCACAAGCTTCTAACGACGACATAAATTCAAGTGGCGCGTCTTAGAAATATACATGTACAAAATTTAAAATGATTTTTCTAAACATAATTACTTTATTAATAAAATAAATATATTATAATTTTAGGACTAGTATTAAACGGTATAAATGGCCAAGACCAAAAGTGTTATATTAAAAATCAAGCATATGGATTTTGTATATATCTTGATAAATCAAGGACCAAAGATGAAATTATGCTTCTATGTTGCATGAAATGACGTTAAGAGATGGCCTTTCATTCTTACAATTTCAATTGAATAGTAGTAGAATTATGAGCTATAATACTAAAATTGTGATACCTTATAACTCCATGCGGGAATAAAAGAGATCCGGAGTCGCTATGCACGAGTGTATATGAACACGAATACTATCGAAGTTAAACGTGCCCACGACTCAACCGAACATGAACTCTCACCCGCTGTTAATGAACCGAAAATTCTAATTAGAAATGACCCCAAGTCTTAACCTTTCTTGCAAGTAGTTATATAGTCCGAACCCGCAACTAATTTACCTGAACATGAATGATTAGAAACTAAAGCTTGAGCCATACCGAGGACTTGAATCAAGATCAGAATATGAACACGCAACTAATACTTAAAAAATGAAGAGATTGATAATGATTTGGAATGGTATAAAATTAAAAATTGGTACTAACAACACAAGCCTTTAACCCTTGGTTTAATCTAGCGATTTAGTAAACATGATGGATTAAAAGTTAGTGTCTCGATAATAATGTTTTATTAAGTTTAAGTTGACATGTGAGTATAGTTGGAGGGTAAGAAAGGTAATATTTATCCTTTATTATTTCTTTTGATTTTGTGCTTTTCATTTTGTGTGCAGGTATTGAAAGTTGAGGGACTTTGTGTGCCAAGTTGTGAAACTATGAAGCTGCCCTAGTCAAACTTCTTTATATACTTCGCTTACACATAGCTATTAGGTCATTCTGTTATTTTTCGTCTCTCTTGTTTGTTCCGCCATTTTTGATACTCAGAGTTTTGTTCTTGATCTTGTATGTGTATATTGATCTTGGTTTGTAAGATCATTGATACACTTGTTTCTTTCTTTCTGCTTTGTAAGTACGATCAAAAAGCTAGGTATCACATTTGAAGTGATAGCCTAACGCAGTTTAATAAAAATAAAGGAGAGGTTGGTTGAATCATTCTTGATTCGTGTCTTTGTTTTGTAAAATCGAATATGGTATTAGAGCCATTGGTTCTTGATATCTGGTTTTAAACTCAAAACTGTTTTTTTGTTAAAGATCTTGATTAATCTAGTGGTTAATCGTGTTTTAATTGAGTTCAATTACAGGTATTGTTCAATTAATTTTTCAGGGTTTCTAAAAAATTGGGGGTTTTCTGATTCTTGGTGTTCTGTGGTGTTTATTTGGGTTCTTAAGCAATTAATTGGGTTTAATTGCTTATCTGGTAAGTTTAATCAAAAAACCCTAAATTTCAGATATTAGGGTTTCTTTGATTGGAGGTATTGAGGTGGTTTATCTGTTATTTCTTGTTGTTATAACTAATTTTTCAGGTGAGTTTTCCGCTGTGTTGGTTTGATTTGTGAGATCCGCTTGATCTCATTAATCTTGTTCTCTGATTGGTGGCTTGTTGATGCGCGTGCGTTGTAATACCACTCTTCCCTTTTATCTTTAGGTTTGTTTAGTTTGTTAGTGGGTAATTAGGTGTCGAAGGGATCTAGGTAGTTCTTGGTGGATTGGTTGATTGAGTTTTTTGCTTGGTTTCTTGGTAGTTCTGTGTAGAGGAGTTACAAGGGGTTTTTTGTTCGTTGTGTTTGTTTGTTTTTTGTGTTTTTCATCATGTCTGAGGACAAGAAAAGTGATAAGGATGTCAGTGATACTGATGATGAGAATACTAATGTCATTCACCCTAATGACCCTCTTTATTTGCACCCATCTGATACTAATGTTCACCCAATTGTGACAACTAAACTTTTTGGTCCTGAAAATTATAAAGTTTGGGCTGCTGCTTTCAAACTTGCTTTGTATACTAAAAATAAGTTGGGGTTTATTGATGGTACATGTGTTAAAGATAAAGAAGATAAGTTTTTACAAGAACAATGGGATAGATGTAATGTTGTTGTGTTTTCATGGATTCTTGGTTGTATATCTTCTGAGTTATATCAAGGGCAAATCTTTTCTAAAAATGCTAAAGATGTTTGGGATGAGTTTAAGGAAACATATGATAAAATTGATGGTTCTGTGATATATAATTTGCACTTTAAAATATGTTCTCTTACTCAATCTGGGTCTTCTTTGTCTGAGTACTATCACAATTACAATAGTTTATGGAGGCAATTTGACTCCCCGGTTAACTTGCCTAATTGTACTTGTGAGGGTGCTCCTCAGCTTAAAAGTCATAATAGTCTGTTGAGATTGCAGTTCTTTATGGGATTGGATGACACTTACAGCGTTGTAAGAAGTCAATTACTGACTTCTGATCCTTTACCAGATGTGAAATCTGCTTTTGCTGCCCTATCTAGGGTTGAATCTCATAAGAATAACTTGGTTCATAATTCTTCTGTTAGACCAAACTCTTCTGCATTTGCTGCTAGACCATCTAATTGGTCTAACAACAATAATAATTGGTCTAACAATAACAATAATAACAATAACAGATCCTGTAGAATATTGATAATCAATGAATCTATGAAGGGGTTTGTTGATTTCTAGAGAGAGAAAGTTAGAGAGAGAAAGTGAGAGAAACTATATGAATTTTATTAAGTGGAAAACAAGAAATGACAACAACCAACCCCTTTCCATGGTGGAAAGGGGTATTTATAGTTCCAAGCATAACATGGGCTTGGGCCGGTCCATGACAAGCCCATGGACCGGTTCTTACTTAAGTTAATAAGCAACTAACAACTATTTTCTAACTACGAGCTATTACAACATAAATATTATTGTGGAGTGACCGATACTTCTAATATACGTAAAAACGTATTTCTAACAATCTCCCCCTAAGGGAGGTCACTCCTCGTTTACAAAATTCTAAACCTAGCATACTATACTAAGTCTTCGTTCTTTAGCTCGTAGTCTTTTCTTCTTTTCTTTCTTTTGTTGTGAATATGTTGATTTGATCTTTTTGGCTTTGACTTGAGAGCATTGTTCTTTGGCCTTTCACGTGCGATCTTTGCCTTTCTTGTGAACTTTGCCTCCTCGTGACTTCATGTTCCACACACTTACGTCTTTTTGTTGAATTCTCGAAAGCTTCAGAGTTTGGTACAGCGGAAGACTTCATCTTGTACTTTCTTGAATTTTTGCTGAACTTTGTTGCAAAAGACATAAGCATGTGGGAACGACTTTTACAGGTACACCGCAACACCACCGTCTTCACTGGTACACAGCAACGCCACCGTCTTCAACAGGTACACAGCAACGCCACCGTCTTTAACAGGTACACAGCAACGACACGAATAAAATGGCTTTGAACATTTTATTCTAATTCGGTAGCATTTTACCTCCGGTCGGTGACGACCGTTGGACGATATTAGATATCGTACCCGTGACGGATAGTTTCAATTAAGTAACTTCCTGACAGGATTTCGCGGGTAAACCTGTTCTCTTTATTCGACCGTCCAAAGCTGACTGCGAACATAAAGAGTGAATCACTTGGATAAATTATCCTTGTGATTAAAAGCCGTCAATTCATGAAACCTGGAACAAGTGAATCTCAATTAAGATTTTCACCATCGTTGCTTTCCAGTTGTCACGAGCTCAATTCATAAAGAATCTTGCACGTCACCTACCAAGTGCTGTTTGATGTTGACACTAGAAGGATTTCCACTCGTCACTGTGGTCAATAAAGAGTCACTCTGAGTGTTCTGGCAAGATCATATGATAATGCGAAGAGGCCTGGAACGAGTTTAAGTTCAATTAAGAATTAAACCACTGTTACCTTCCAGTTTTTCACAAGATTGGTTCTAAAAGAACCGCACGTGTAACCTACCATGAGCTTGTTTGATGTTGGCTCAAGCAGGATTTCCATCTTCATTGTAATACTTACATATTACTCGGATGTTCTGGCAATATTACAGGAATATTGCGTAGGACTCATGAAAATCTCTTACTTTTCACAGTGTGTGAGAAAGCAAGGAATAAATGGAAAGTGTCCTAATGAGACTTTTGGTGATCTCTTGGCTCTAGACTCGATTGTGCGTTTTGATTTAGTGAGCGATGGCTGGAGAGGAGTGCCACCTTTTCAATACCAGTCTATTCGGAGTGAATAAACCAATAGATAACGTGTTGATCTCCGTGTGATTAAAACAAATACCTTTTGAGAGATATTTGAGTTAGCTGGGAAGGGTTGTGCATTGCATCACTGGGTCCATGATGTCTTTCTTCAATACCGAGAATCATTAGCAAAAATGACCTCAATAGCATATGTATTGACCCGGTTTCTGCCTAAAGTTGTAAGGAGGGCTTCTTTCTTTACACCCTTTATCTTTACATTTCTTTTTCATTCTTCAACCCCTTCAATGCTTACCAATACGTCATCACTAGCACCTTGTTGTGATTGTTCCAGTGCTAGCTTAAGTACTTGGTCGGCATTCAGCTACGTTCACATTCTTTCTCCATCTTTCCTAGGACTTCTAATTCTATCTAGGGAATTGTCCTTGGGAAGATTCCATCGGCTCTGATGAATCATTGGACTAAACCTATTCCTACCACCCTTTTGTCACCACATCCGTCGTGAATTAAGCGTGTTTTGGGAAGGAATTGCCACCATGAAAAATCATTGAAAAATCACCTAAAGTACTTGTGATATTGAAATCAAAAGTTTTGTACCTTAGGTGTTTTGTTCATCAAAAACGCTCCCCCTTAACACGTGCTTTACACATATTAAGTTGGATAATCTTTAAGTCTTTTTCATCTTTTAGCCAAGTATCACTTATGTCTCCTTAATCCCATTTTCTCCCCTTATCCAAAATGTTAACCATTAATATTTGGGATATTTAATGGATTAACCGGTCTTTGGGTAAAAATGAAATCGATGTTTGGCCATAGAACAAGTTATTGCTCCCCCTTAAGTTAATAAGGGATAGTTGTAGTGCTTTGGTATGACATATTTTGAAAGATTTAGAATCTCGTGAGAAATTCTTGAAAAATTATCATACCTTAACACTACATCAAGCCATTAAAGCACATTATTCACAAATATACATATTCACAATTGAAAAACCAATATAAAGTGACCTGAAATGTACGACCCATTAGATGGATCGTTGCAGTAGCTTGTGGTGCACTAAATACGGTCTTCCACCCACGAATCTTTCCAAGCTCCTCATCAATCTACGTTCACGGAGCTTTTGATCGATCTTCTTGATCACATACTTTGCCATCTGCCGGTAACCCGGATGCCAATCCTCCGTCATCTCTGGCAAAGTCCCACCCGAGTTCAGATGCTCCAACTTTCCTCTGACTTGTAGAAGAGTTCCATCACTATACTTGTGGAGCTCCCCCACCCTCATAAACTTCATCAAACCTCGACTGTTCAAGTAGAAAATGCCGTAATTCGGGACAGAAATGCCGGTATAGGGACATCTTTCTACATGTTGAGGTAGCACTTGATTCACAGGACGGGTTAAGTTGAGCTTCCTTTGATAGCTTTCGACTCCCAACTGAAGATCTTCAACTCGTGACTTGATGACAACGCTTCGTGTGAACATACGAAGTGCTGTATTCAATGCAATCAGGTCTTCACGAGGAATATGTGTGAGTTGATCTCTGGTCATTAGAAGCAGCATATCTTCGATATCCTCAAGGCGAATGATGGAAAAATCTCCCTGCTGGATTTTGTATTCCCGGTCATCCTCCCTTTTCAAGCGAATCTCCGTCACATGATAATAGCCATTCTTGGCTTCAGTTTTCATTCCTAAGATGCTGGAGATGCGGATGTCGGATCTAACATTGCTTCCAGAATTGACCAGGCAGCAACCCCTGTACGCCCTTCGGACTCGTTCGTCCCAATGAGATGCACCTATTACAGCATACATATCATAATTACGATTTATCTTAGGGACCCAGAGTCTGTTTACCTTTTCCTCGATAAAGGGTATTGTCCCCCAGTTGGCAGCTTTCAGCAAGGTCAGGGAGGTTGCGTACTTTGATGACCCCTTCAGTAGATACACAAGATCGTTGGTGACGAAGAAGTCAAGAGCAATCTGATTATCTTGAGCAGGATCCATTGGAGGTGGAGATCTTTCTGATTCATGAAGTCCTGGCCGTTGAACGGTATTCAGAGCCTTCAGGATCTCATCGGCATAGTACTCGAACTCCATTCGGGTTAATCGGGTTTTGGCACGCAGTCTCTTATCTTTCAGCGCTTTCTTCACCAAGGATGGAGTAACCGAAGTCTTATACTCATGAGCAAGAAATGCACATAAGTCAATCGGACTTCGGATACGGAGATACAACACATCTTTGTCAGCGTCTGTGATCGGATCATATTGTGCTGCTGCCGTGATCCAAGCCTGTGGTGGTGCAGACTCGTCTATCTCCAACGTGTCTTCCCAGGCTCGTGTGCTCGGTTCAGGAACCGTAGATTGTTGTGCTTGTTGTTGAGGAGTAGAAGTGCGAACATCTACTGGTTCAGTTTCAGGCATTTCGGCAGTGTCGTGAACTGGTGAGTGTTGTACAGCTTCGGGTTTCGTCACTGATTCTGCAATCACAGGAGCAATAACAACAGAACTAATGGGGTTAGTTGTAACAGGTAAAGATACAGTGATAGAGATACCGGGAACCGATGACGCTGTAGTGGCATTCACATCGTGGCGCCACTTAGTTCGTCTTGATTCCGATGATGTAGATTTATCCTTCTGCGCTGCATCTTTCTTTGACTTGGTTCCAGTCTTAGCAGTTTTCTTGGAGCTGGTAACCTTGTCTCCCTCTTTCGGCTGTTCACCCCCATCATCATCCTGATTGTCATCCCCGTTACTACCCCTTGCACTCTCCTCGTTCCCATCACCACCATCATCGCCATCATCATCATCCTCATCATCGTCATCATCATCCTCATCCTTATCCTCATCATCACCATCATCATCATCCTTTTCCTCTTCTTCTCCTTCTTCTTCCTCCTCCTCTTCACCATTACCCTCTTCCTCCTCACTTTCTTCCCTTTCTTCTTCAGGTAGAATGTGATAAGGTACCACACTTCCAAACGTTTTGAATAATCTATCATCCTCCATGATAGCATCATTCAGGGATTTATATAGAGCCCGTTGAATCCTAGACTTGTCAAACGATCCAAGTTATACCATACGAGCCTTAAGGATCTTCTTCAATTCAAAATCCGTCAAGTCATAAGCAATCTTGTATGCGGCTTCTGATGGATTGGATGATTTGATCATCAAGTTGTCAGCAGCAAGTGTCTTCAACTCATCGCGCAGTTTAGGCATTAGAGATTCAACGGATTCTTGCACTCTTTCTTTCATAGAGGCTTCAAGTGCTTCTTTTTGTTCTTTGTACTTATCCCTCATCGCTTGAAGTCTGGTGATACGTGCAGCATGCTTATCCGCCTCAGCTTGCTTAACCCGAGCTAATTCTTCTGCATGTGCTTTTCGGGTCAACTCCATATCCGCATTGAACCTAGCAATCATCTCCTCTTGAGCTTTCCTAGATGCTTCTTCACTTTGAGCTCGTCTTTGCAACTCTTGGCGAAGTTCATCCATGTCGCGTTTGTGAGTATCCACATGTTTGTCAAACATTTCGGCCATCACTAATGCAGCCATTGCAGATGTTGCAGAGCTGCTCTGGGTTGATTGAAGAGGCTCGGTTGTTACTGCGGTGCTAAGGATGGGAATTATAGGTGGTGGAAGAAATGGTGTTGAAGCTGGTCTGGTTGGTAAGGGTTGTATGATTGGAGGTTGAGTTGCTAAGGGTTGAGTTGACGCCATGATCGTGGGAGCAACAGACTCCTTTTCCACACTTGCTGAAATAGGGATTGATGGCTCCTTCGAAGTAGAATAGTGTTCAGGTGACCCAAATTCATCAACATCGTCTGGTTCCACGTACTCATCCTCAATATCTACCCTTGCACCTGACCCACTCCCGCCAGTGTCTTTCCTACTCCTTTGAATGGCAATCTTCATCATTTGTTTCTCGGTTTTATCAAGAGTAGGATCAACAATGTCTTCTTCGTCACGTAGACGCATCTCATCAGCCTTACCCTTTCCCTTCTTACCCTCTGTCTTCTTCTTCTTGGTTTCGGGTTCAGGTAACGCAGCTGGTTGTTTGCGTTTACCTTTACTCTTAACCGTTGTGGATGAGTCTTCTCCAGTTTGAAGGTTTGCTTTCAGCCTCTTGATTTCTATCTGCAGTAGCTTGTAATCAGCAGAACCCTTAATTTTATCGGTCAGAAGGTAATCAGGAATAGGACCCGGAATCACACCAATAGACGGTCCTTCATGCCTCAGATCCACAGTATCATCAGCTTCTTCAGTGTGATAGCGACTTCCTGCACGCCTATCAATAGTAGTATCATTTTTCATAAAGTAATTAATGATGAGCTTGATGAACCTTGGATAAGGAAAGAAATTTGTCTTCAGCTTCTTGTTCTGGAAGAGTTGAAAGGTGAATTCTTCCCATATCAACAAAGCATAATCTGAATTTGCAGCTTTGTACATGCCATAGAAGAGGTTTATTATCGGACTGCGCAAAGCATCATGGCCACTCGTTTTTGGTGTAAGACATTTGCTGAGAATACCCATCAATGCTCTCCAAGGTTGTCCTACCTTAGCCGTGGTAAACTCAGACGCAACTCGTATTTCCGGACATCCAAGTGCGTCAAATAACTCCACGAGTTCATCTTTAGTAGGATCCCTCGAGAATGACATGCCTCTGGGTGTATCCCGTATACCAAGAATCTTACGGAAGTCTGAAACTGTGAGTGTCTGCTGCTTGTTGTCGATGGTGAAGGTGATTTTGTTTGAAGTGATTTCCTTGGTAGCCCAAAATTCAAACATATACTCATAAGGCACCGAGGCACTATTCCTAAGGGCGTTCTTGAAATGAGAGTTATCGAGGATGGCTATGGCGACCTTAAAACCATGGTGAGTGGATTTAGAGACTTGCTTCAGCCGGTAGTTGTTGGGTATAAACTTAAGGGTTCGTGCTTTAGCAATATCGGCTTCTCTAGATTCTTGGATTGCTTGTACTGTTGGATTAGTCATTTTATCTGCTTAAGATAAGACATGAAAGGTTGATGCACAAAAACATATAGATATATATCATTCTTACTTCTAAGCATAACACCTTTCATAAGATAAAACAACAAGTACATATATAGCATGCAAACAATAATAATCAAACTCTTCATCCGGAACTTTTCCTCATTCGGAACATCTTCATTCGGAACATTTCCTCATTCGGAACTTCTTCATCCGGAAGTTCTTCATTCGGAACTTCCTTCATCCGGAAGTTCTTCATTCGGAACTTCCTTCATCCGGAAGTTCTTCATTCGGAACTTCCTTCATCCGGAAGTTCTTCATTCGGAACTTCCTTCATCCGGAAGTTCTTCATTCGAAACTTCCTTCATCCGGAAGTTCTTCATTCGGAACTTCCTTCATCTGGAAGTTCTTCATTCGGAACTTCCTTCATCCGGAAGTTCTTCATTCGGAACTTCCTTCATTCGGAAGTTCTTCATTCGGAACTTCCTTCATTCGGAAGTTCTTCATTCGGAACTTCCTTCATTCGGAAGTTCTTCATTCGGAACTTCCTTCATTCGGAAGTCCTTCATTCGGAACTTCCTCATTCGGAAGTTTTTCAGAAGAAATCCTTCATTCGGAAGTGTTAATCCATGTTCATCCGGAACATTTACAAACGAAACTCAGATGATTATTCTAGCGCGTTTGTGAGTTTCTAAGGCAAACTAAGGCATTTAAACATCATCTAACACTAATCCGCACAAAACCCACCACAAATCCCTAGTTAATTAACCCTAATTTAATCATGAACCCTAAGTGGATTAAACTGATTAATTGAGCATTGTTTAACAGAATTATATGATAAGTAAAGTGGATTTAGAAGTTAAAATATTGATGTAGATACCTTATTTAGTCGAAAGAACAGGTAGGATGAATAAGCGAATGATTGTTTAGAGCGTGTGTGTGTATTCAACAATGGCGGCAAGGTATTTGATAAACAGTGAAAGGAATAGTGAGGGGCGGGGTGATTTGTTTTTTGACTTAGGTCAATTTTTTGACTAGTTTCATTAAACATCACCTTTAGTCCCTACATTTTCACTCCTTTTTCTTTTTGTTTCTTACTTTTTCATTTCACTTATCCTTTGTTTAACTTACACACAATTTAGCAAACACATCTATTAGCATATCTCCAATATCTAAAAGCAATGCCTATCACTTAGAACGAACACAAGTCGTTTTTTAAAGCAAAACCACTCAATTACCATATAGCCCTTAATTTTCACAATCACTTTTGAAAATCAATTTTAATGACGAAGATGATTTTAATATTTTCTCCCCCTTAAACGATGACCCGTTTTCTATTTAAAGAGTTGTAGTCATTGTTTAAAGAGTCAAATATTGATGAAAGCATTTCCAATTTATCTCTTGAAAAAGTTTGATTCGTGGTTTTAATAAGATTTCTCTTATTTTAACAAATTAATGCACTGAGATGTACACAAATTCGTGTTAGACCAAGTTGTAAAGTAAACTTGATCCCTTTGCATGATTTGGCTTGTAAATCACGCCCGAGAAAATTAATTCCCGTTCTGAGCCAACGTTTTCCAAGGAAATACGTGACTTTAATATGAAAACCGGGTTGCAGTCAGAAATAACTACAAGCCATAATGGGCATGTTTTAAAAATGTACAACTTTTATACGGACTCTATTTATGGCACCGTGTCAATATTGATCGACATTTCTAAGGCCGTAAATATTACCGTACTAAAAGACATGCCCGTTTTAAAACGAAAAATATTTTTGGTTTTTCTTGATTTTATAATTTTTATGGTTTTTCTAGGTTTTATATTTTTTATGGTTTTTGTTGGTTTTATATTTTTGTATTTTCTTTTTGTGGTTTATATATTTACGATAATATACATGATCACGAACAAAGGATACTCTGAATAGTTTACCACGACTATTCAGCTGATTCTTCTGCCAACTCTTTGAGAGTCGCTGGAGTGAAGGATTTCATGCCAAGCTTGTCGATCAAAAACTCAATTCGTCCTCGATCTAAGGCTTTGGTGAACATATCCGCCAGCTGGTACTCAGTAGTGACAAAATACAGCTCGATCACTCCGTTCTCCACCTGCTCCTTAATGAAATGGTAGCGAATGTCTATGTGCTTGGCCCGGGAGTGTTGAACATAGTTGCAGCAAAGGGCAATGGCGCTCTTGTTGTCACAATACATCGGGATTTTGTTGAATCCCAGACCATAGTCAGTTAATTGTGATCTCATCCAAAGGACTTGAGCACAACAACCGGACATGGCGATGTATTCAGCCTCCGTGCTTGATATTGCAGCGCTTTTCTGCCTTTTTGAAGACCAACTGATCAATCTATCTCCAAGGAGTTGCACAGATCCAGACGTGCTACGCCTCGTGTCTTGACATCCAGCATGATCGGCATCTACGTATGATATTAAAGCAATCGAGGAATCTTTCGGATACCATAGACCACGATGAAGTGTTCCTTTTAGATACCGAAAGATCCTTTTAACTACATGTAGGTGCTTTTCGGTAGGCCGAGCCTGATACCGGGCACACATGCATACAGCAAATTGCAAATCAGGCCTGCTAGCAGTCAGATATAGAAGGGTGCCGATCATCCCACGATAAAGTTTTGGATCGACAATAATCCCATTCCTATCTTCATCTAACTTGGATTTCTCCACCATTTGAGTGTCCACGGGGTCACAATTCTCAAAGTTATATTTCTTAAGAGATTCTAGAGCATATTTGGATTGATTAATAAAGATGCCTCTGGGATTCTGAGAAATCTGTAATCCTAAGAAAAATGAAATTTTTCCCATCATCGACATCTGAAAGCGTGTGGACATTATCTTCTCAAATTGTTTAGACAATTCTATGTTAGTGGCAGCAAATATTATATCATCAACATAAATTTGTACCAGAAGCATGTCGTTGCCGTCCTTGAGAGTGAATAGAGTGGGGTCCACTTTGCCTTTGGAGAAGCCTTCCGACATGAGATATGTTGACAGGAGATCATACCATGCGCGTGGAGCTTGTTTCAACCCATAGAGAGCCTTCTTAAGCTTGTACACATGATTAGGAGACTCCGTACTGACGAACCCATCCGGTTGACTAACATAAACTTCTTCCCTTAGTTCACCGTTCAAAAATGCCGTCTTCACATCCATTTGATAGACGATCATGTTCATATGAGCAGCAAACGCAAGGAATAGTCTAATTGCCTCCAATCTAGCCACAGGAGCAAAAGATTCCTCAAAGTCTATACCCAAGGCTTGTTTATATCCTCTAGCGACCAATCTAGCTTTATTCTTCAATACCGCACCCATCTCATCAAGTTTAACCTTATAAACCCATAACAAAGTAAGGATGTTAACCTTGTCAGGGCGAGGAACCAATTCCCATACTTCAAGTCGTTGGAATTCGTTTAGTTCCTCCTGCATAGCTTCAATCCAAGATGATTGGGTCATAGCCTGCTGCCAATTTTTGGGTTCAACTTCAGAGAGAAATGCATCAAAGTAACAATATAGTGCACTCTCTTGTAATTGATGACGTGTAGAGACTGGTCGATCTAGATCTCCAATAACATTCCTAATTGGGTGATCTTTTGTCCATTTAGTGCTATGGTTTTCAATCCTAGGTGGTCTGGAGTGAACAATAGAAGGAGCTTCTTCTGAGGTAGACGCGGCTGAAGGGTTTTCAGGGATCGCTACACCAAAGAAAGGAAGCTCTTGCAAGTGAGCATATTCCAAGTCGTGATCAGTAGAATCCTCTTCCACATCATTAGGCACAAGTAGGGGTGATGATTCAGGTGTAGTCTGAGAATCACTTGGTGAAGGTGCATCCGGTTCAATGTGAATTGTAGATGCATTAGATAAAGGTTCATTAGCTTGAGCAACCACTTCAGGTATTGGAGCAATTACTACAGGTGCTGGAACTTCATCAGTCGGGGGATCGAAGAATTCATCAAACAACGGTTGAAACAGTTTATCCCACTCGGGCCTTGTTGGTGGTAAAAATGATGTAGAAGTAGGATTGTTGGGAACTAATCCGGAACTTATAGCACCGGTTCCCATCTCATGAAGCGCGGGTTCAGAGCTGTGTTGCTCAGAAGCCATCGCTGTCAGCTCGTCGAAATCTGCGTCCATAGTTTCTACAATCTTGCCAAGACGACGGTTATAGATTCGGTATGCTCTTTTGGACGGTGAGTAACCAATGAAAATACCTATATCGGCTTTTGGTTGAAGCTTACCCAAGTTTTCACTATTGATGTTTGGATAACACAGAGCACCAAACACATGGAAAAATGAAACATCGGGTTTTCGGTCATGTAAAAGCTCATAAGGTGTTTTTCCATGGCGTTTCCGAAGGATAGAACGGTTTTGGGTGAAACATGCAGTAGAAATAGCCTCTGCCCATAAGAACAATGGAGCGTTCGCATAAATAAGCATGGTCCTAGCAGCTTCCATAAGAGTACGATTCCGTCTTTCAACGACACCGTTTTGTTGTGGAGTACGTGCGGCGGATGTTTCATGTGATATACCAACTCCTTCATAATAATCACGAAGAGTCTGGTTGACGAACTCTATACCATTGTCTGTACGAATACGGCGGACAGTGGTATTCAAACGTACCTGAATGAATTTCAGAAAAGTAATGATAGCCTTCGGAGCTTCATCCTTTGTACGTAGAAATCTAACCCATGTAAACCTTGAGAAATCATCCACAATTACCAGAATGAATTTCTTACCGCTCACACTTTCAGTTCTCATCGGCCCACAAAGATCCATATGCAAAAGATGAAGTTTTTCTTGATTAGTGTCTTCAGCTTTGGGTTTGTAAGATTTCTTGGTGCTTTTCCCCCTTGAACACGCGGAACATAAATGGTCCTTGTGAAATTTAAGCTTTGGAAGACCACGAACTAACTCGTTTTTAGCCAGATGATTAATAGCATCAAAATTAAGATGAGATAATCTGCGATGCCATAACCATGACTTGGTCTTAGATGCTTTAGAGAGAAGACATACTGGAGAGGCGGCCATCATATCTTGTAGAGACAACGTATAAAGATTTGCACCACGAGATCCCTTCAACAAATCTTTTCCTTCCAAGTTGCGGATGAAACAAGTGTGTTGTCGAAAAGCAACCTCAAGGTTGGAATCACAAAACTGTCCTACTGAGAATAAGTTATGACCAAGACCTTCTACATAGTATACCCTAGAAATCGTCACGTTTCCAATCTGATATTCACCATACCCCATAATCTTTGCTATATGATCATTCCCGAATTTAACCGTACCAAGAAACTTGCTGACGAAATTTCGGAGCATCGAGCGATTTCCGGTCATATGTTTTGAACAACCGGAGTCCAAATACCACAGGATGATTTGGACCACCTGAAAATATCACCACACAAAGACAATGTAGAGGTATCGGAATCTGAGTGTTCCTTGTTATTAGCAGGTACAGATTTAATAATCTTAGATTTGCTAACTCTAGGTTTCTTAGATTTCCTAGCCTTCTTTTTCTTAATAGGTGGTGTAGATTCTAGTTGGCTCAAATCCTGAGGTATTTCTTCACTGATAGGCACTATAGTGGGGGCTGACCTAATTAAAGGGCGCTGTTTCCATACTTGAGTGCGAGTGTTCCTAACTAAAGGACGCTCAGACCTAACCTCAATGGATGCATTCCTAGTTAAAGGGCACATTTTTCCATCTAATGTAAAGGTCCTACCAGTGGGACGCCATTGCCAGCCAACTTGGGCACGAGTTCTACCCGTTGGCTTCCATTCAAGACCATTCTTAATAGCATTCATTTCATTAACATGATCAATCAGACACAAATCATGATGCTGGGAAAACATACATTCATTACAATTCCAACAATTTAAATCAGAATTCACGAATGGTTTAGGCTGCTGCACAGGCGCAGAGCTTTTAGTCTTAACATGATTCTTTTTATTTAAAACTGAACTAGCATTCCTATTGTGGACTTCTACTTTCTTCTTTGTGGCACTACTAGTGGAGGGCTTGATCTTAGCTTTCTTGAGTGGCGATCCTTTAGCCTTAGTAGTCTCTTTTAATCCTGTAGAAGGCAAAGTGGGAACATTAGCAACAGATTTTAAAGGTGTCTTACTTGATTGTGCCAATGACGGTTTCGCTCCTGGAGTCTTATTAAATGGAGTGACGGCAATGGGCCTATTATTAAGTAGTGCAGAACCTGGTGTACCTATGTATTGCAAATAAGCCAAGCAATATTGAACTCGCTTAACATATTCATGAGCCGAATAATAGTCGCTACTTGAGGGATCTAAGGCATAAAGATCGTCTAAAATATCCCTAAGAAGATCGACATGCTTAATGGCATTCCTCATATAATCATCGTAGGTAACCGGGTTTCTCTTATGAAGTGGATTCTTATAAAGCACTACTGACTTGGTTGTTGGAGCACTAGTGTACGGTGCAGAGTCGGTAGCTAAGTTATCAACAACTTCTTGTCGGGTGAGAAGAAGTGTCTCCTTTAACTCAGCCAAAACCATATTTTTGTCTATGAGCAGGATGTTCAAATCAGAGATTTCCTCGCACTTTTGGTTCAGTTGGTCAACAAAAGATTTTTGCTGTGCCGCATTAAAAGCGAAGCGTTCTTCTAGTGAACCATAAAGAGCGGATAATCCCTGTCTTGTCCGATCCATCTCCCCTAGAACAGACGATAGTCTAATTTCTAAGACTTGGTTTTTAGACTCTGCAGCCTCTAGTTCCAATTTTAATGTTTCCTTTGATGATATCTCTCTCTTCAATCTCATGATTTCTTCCTCTAATGTCTTAACAATTGCAATCATCTTGTCACTATTCTCAACACCGTTTTCACAAACATTTGATATCAAAAGATTCTCATTTTGAGTTTGTTGTTTTGATTCTAAAGATATACAATGTTGTTCTAGTTGATTAAAGCGTTTTGAAAGTAAATTGTAAGAATCCTGTAGCTTTAAAAACTCAGCGTTAGATTCGTGACAAGACTGATTTTCTACCTCATTTACAGTATCAGCAACATTTACAGAGATATCACAAACATCATCACAAATATCATTACAAATATTCACAGCATCACAATTAATCATAGCGGATGTAAGCTCATTCGAATAATTTACATTTACAGTAGTAAGCACATCACACGAGATTACTGCAGACAAGAATCGGTCATATTCGGTTAAAATCTTTTCTTTTTCAACTAGTTGTAGTTCGTAAGCGGTGTCCATTTCATAAAACACTTTTTGAACTTCACCAATTTCAAAAACAAGATTTTCCTTAAGAGATGCAAAAATTCCTTTTAGACTTTCGACAAACGGATTGATCTCAGTTTTAAACACCTCGTTCATATGTTCGAAAGCCCATTCTCCGGCGTTTAGGCCATTTGAAGTCGTACGTTCCAAAATGACCTTGTCAAAATTAGTAAAGTATAGATTAATCTCTTGCAAGTTTAACCATACAGTGCTAACAGGTGGAAGATCCTTTGGAATTTCCTTAGGACCTTCCATATTGACAAGTGTAGGAAACGTACTAGGGTTTTCTTCATCTAATATGTAGGTTGGTGCTGTTATGAGATCTTTGTCCATATGGAATCGAATTCTAAAATCCGTTTTTGCAAGCTCCTTATTCAATTTAAAATAATCACACTCGGGATATTTTGCAGAATTGTATGACCGATCCTCATCAACTAGTTCCTTACTTGTTCGATCACTAGGAAAAACAATCGGTTCTAAGGCCAATCCTAATTGAGTTGCATTATAAAGTCTAGGACTATGTCTTAAAGCTTGTTTTGCATACCGTGGATTAGGGGGAAGGCCTTTTTGACGTGATAAGTTAAATTCTCTAAATGAAGCATCAAATAAGTGAACTAGTTGTGAAGCAGCGTATTGTCTTAACAGCAAGTAATCTAGACTTCTGATCTTATTAGTGGCATTAATCTCCATTTCATTCTTCTTAGACTCTAGTGATTCAAAATCCGTTTGAAGTTTTTGAAAATTAGTGACCACTAACTCCTTTTCTTGAAGTTCATTAGACAGATTTGCTCTTAAGTTTTCGATTTCTTGCAAGTGACCCATTTGTTTGTTTCTAAAGTGATCATATTCGAGATTAGTTAGAACACTAGACGAAGGCACTAGTTCCAAGGTTTGAACTTTCTCATTGCTTAAGGTAAGCTCATCAGACAAATTCTTATTCTTAGCTAAGGTTTCTAAGAGTGCAGCATTCATTTGGCTAAGTAATGTAGCAGGAACCATGACCAAATCTTGTTGAGCAGGAGTAGGCGTATGCGAACTGGGTCCCGGTTGTGATTCACTCAAAGTCTGGGGACTCACATTGATATTGCTATCATTGTTTGTCTCCTCGTTTGAAGGACTCACCACCGAAGATTCATTCGAGTCAGCACTCTCTTGCACAACTTGATGTGGTTGAATACTAGCATCAGTGGTATTATCGGTGTTATTAATAAGTACCTCAGATCTCTTTTCTGGCCCTAAGCTGGAGATAGTTGCCATGAGAGCAGCCTTTGCAGATTGAAAGTCATCACAGTCGGAGTCATACGCATCAAGATCATCGGCTTGGTAAGCTGCATTTTGCGTAGTAACAACGTCTTGTTCAGCAATCCCCGGGTCAGCAAGAAATGCAAGCTCCTCTTCATCAAGTTCCCTTCCTTGCGCCTGAGCATTTACCAGATAAATCTTTTCTGCAAACCACTGTCCATCCCTTCTTCTCTTGGGTTTCTTACAATCCCTGGACATATGACCCTCTTCCTTGCAGTTGTAGCATGTGATCATTCTCAACTTGCCTGTATTAGCCCGTGGAGGATTGTTGACCATTGGAGCAGGAGCAGGATTGATCGAGCGAGCATTGGTTGAAGTGGAAGGTCTCCCCTGATATGGTTGAATTGGCTGAACCATGACCCTGCCATTCTCAATAGTTGCTTGTTGACGAGAATTGGATGAATTCCTCAACTGATTGTTGGTAGGAGCTGATCCTCTGTATCCTCGTTTGCTTAAAGTTCTTGTGAGATAAGCAGACATAGTAGTTAGCACTTCAACTGGGTCAGCTCCTTGTTGGAATACAGGAACGGGGACTTCCTCATCATCACAATACAGTGCTTGATCTGGATGAGTTGCATAATCAGTAGAAGGAATACTCATTTGATCAGGGTAGCTTGTTGGATATGCTGCATTCTCTTGATAAGAAGAATATGAAGGCTGAGCATAAGGTGCAACATTTGCTGAATGAAGTTGTGAAGCATACTGTGGTGAAGGTGCATTGAACCGATATTGTTGCTGATGTGAGGTAGGTGGTTGTGGTAGAATCGAGTATTGTGGGAATGTTGGTGTCATATAAGGTGATGGATGATAGGCTTGATGTCCCAAGATATAAGGTGTGTTGTTGTGTGACAAGCTTGGTTGATTCGCCATCAAAGCTAAGGAATCTGGGTACATACCGCGAGGAGAACGGTGCATAATCACATGCTTCTCATGCTGCTGAAGAAAAGCATAGATTTGATCTAAGTTGCACTTATGCAAATCCCGGGTTAACTTCACATCGGTAATATACTCACCCCATTCAGCTTGAGGTAAAGTGTTCAAGAACTTGGTGTTAACTTGGAATGGAGCAATTACAAGATTATATACATTCAGATCATTCATTAGAGTAGTGAATCTGAAGTAATAATCGTGTAGTGTTTCCCCTGGGCTGTACGTGAATCTATCAAACAAATCATACAGCTGACACTCCCTTTCCTGTTTTGTGAGAGACGTGCCTTGTAACAACACCTTTAGACGTTCCCACAAATCTTTGGCAACAGTATATTGACTAACCATACGATAAATATCATGCGGAAGAGCTTGGAGAAGTGTCTGTAGAGCCTTTTCATCAGCATCAGCAATGAGTTGTTGTGCCGGTGTGAGTTCTTCATATTCTCTTGGTCGAGACACGTTATTAGCCACAATGGTACCATAGTCGAGTGGACCATTCAAAATCGATTTGACCATAAGCCTTCCGTATGTTGGTTTGCCCTTCAAGTATTGCATCATACGACCCTGCCATGCCTCAAACACCTCTTTGATAAGCATTGGTGGACGACTATCAGTCCCCGTTATGATCGAGATATCCGTAAGAGATGTCATCTGAGGCATTAATGAACTTGGATTCATTTTGTTTTCTTCAAAGAAACAGAGATTATCGGTTGATCGAGCAGTGAAGTAAAGCTTGTGAATTGTGTTAAGTTTTTGTTGTAGGAAACCAAGATTAAATCCTCTAAAAAATCGTCAAAAAAACAAACAAAATCACCCTTGATTCGGAACTTCTTGAGTCGGAACTTCTTGAGTCGGAACTTCTTGAATCGGAAGTCCTTGATCCGGAACTTTTGCTGAATGAACAGAACCTTGTTCCGATGAACAGTCGAACAGTAAAGATGAAGATTAAGCCCAGATTTTGACCAAATAACCCAAAAAGTTTTGTGCTTTCGACTAAAATAAGTAACAACTAATACTTATCCACTAATCCCAATCACAAAAACACCAAAAACACCAAGAATCAAGATGGTTTTTCTTAAAGAACACTAATACAATCAAAAACTAAAAAACCACACAAATCACTACCTTAAATCACCCCGTAGCTCTTGATACCAAATGTAGAATATTGATAATCAATGAATCTATGAAGGGGTTTGTTGATTTCTAGAGAGAGAAAGTTAGAGAGAGAAAGTGAGAGAAACTATGTGAATTTTATTAAGTGGAAAACAAGAAATGACAACAACCAACCCCTTTCCATGGTGGAAAGGGGTATTTATAGTTCCAAGCATAACATGGGCTTGGGCCGGTCCATGACAAGCCCATGGACCGGTTCTTACTTAAGTTAATAAGCAACTAACAACTATTTTCTAACTACGAGCTATTACAACATAAATATTATTGTGGAGTGACCGATACTTCTAATATACGTAAAAACGTATTTCTAACAGATCCTCTCAAGGGAGAGGGTCTACTAGAAATAATAGCTTGGTTTGCAGACATTGTAATATGACTGGTCACACCATTGATATCTGTTTTGAGCTTAATGGATATCCACCAAGATTCAAGAAAAGAACTCTTGGTGGTGTTAATTCAAATACTTCTTCTGGTTGTGTCAATTCTAGTTCTGCTTCAGTTAAGAATGATCTAAGTACAGGAAACTCTATGCCTTTTACTCAAGATCAGATTAAAAGATTGATGGCCTTGATTAGTTCTAAGCTAGACAATAGTGAGTTGCAGTCTGGTGCTGCTGGTACTATAACTTTCTCTAATCATGTGATAAATTTTGTTACATGCACGTTTTTTAATTACAACTCTAATATTAGTACTTATAGTACCTATGTTGGCTGGATTTTTGATTTTGGTGCCTCTCAACACATGACTTTTTCTGTTGACCATTTAACTGATGTCATAAATGTCTCTCATTTGAATATAACTGTATCTTATCCTAATGGGACTATTGAATTGGTAAAATTTGTTGGAA
The DNA here is from genome assembly GCA_025667525.1 of Glebionis coronaria. NCBI lineage: Eukaryota > Viridiplantae > Streptophyta > Magnoliopsida > Asterales > Asteraceae > Glebionis > Glebionis coronaria. The sequence goes on along the minus strand of CM046881.1, from coordinate 535,182,380 downwards.
ATTATAAACTTGCAGATAAAATTAATTTAAAAATGTGTTATTGGTACCTGGATACAAAGTCAGTCTTATATCTGTTCATAAACTTGCTAAGGATAACAAGTTTGTTGTTTCTTTCACTGAATCTAAGTGTTTTGTTCAGGATTCTCTTCAAAAGTCCCTCTTGGGGACTAGTAGTGAGAATAATGGCTTGTATTTGTTTGATTCAGGTAGGAAAATTTTTAATAGTAAAATTACTTCTTGTTTGTTATCTAAGTGCATCTCGCACAATAGGCTTGGTCACCCATCTGATCAAGTTTTGAGTGTGTTAAAAGATACACTTCAGATTGATGATCTGGTTGATACTCAGCCTTGTGATGTGTGTCACAAGGCTAAGCAGACCAGAGAACCTTTCCCACTTAGTGATCATAAGACTAAGCATTTGGGTGATATTATTCATTTGGATGTTTGGGGTCCTTATAGGGTTAAGAGTAGGGAAGGGTTTAGATTCTTTCTTACTATTATTGATGACTACACTAGAGCTGTCTGGTTGTATTTGCTTAAGGGGAAAGATGAGGTTTTTGAAAAAGTGGTTGAATTTTATAATCTTATTAAAAATCAGTTTGATGTTTCTGTTAAAGTGTTTAGAAGTGATAATGGAACTGAGTTTATCAATCATATGTTTTAAAATTTTGTTGCATCTAAAGGCATCATTCATCAGACCTCTTGTGTATATACACCACAGCAAAATGGGGTAGTTGAAAGAAAACATAGGCATCTTCTTAATGTTGCTAGAGCCCTCATGTTTCATGGGGGGGCATTCCTTTAAACATGTGGTCTAAATGTATTTTAACATCTGTGTACCTTATTAACTGGCTTCCTACCTCTGTGCTTTCTGGAAAAAGTCCTTATGAAATGATTTACAATGTGTCACCTAGTCTCTCTTTACTTAAAAGTTTTGGGTGTTTGTGTTTTGCAACTGTTTTAAATAATTCAGATAAATTTTCTACTAGGTCTGATAAATGTGTTTTTATGGGGTATTCTAATACTAAAAAAGGTTATAAGATGTATAATCTTGAAACAAAGAGTTTTTTCTTTCTAGAGATGTGAAGTTCTATGAGACTGTTTATCCTTTTAAAAATGATGTGTTAGTAAAAGAGTTTGTCTTTGAGGAAAATGGTGTTAACAGTCAAAACTTTTTTGACCTAGTAGAATCAAAGTCAAGTGAACCCTATGATGATAAGAGAGACAATAAAAGTGATATGGATAATAGTGTGACTCCTGACTTAGTAGATGTGTCTAGTGATGCATCTCCTGATGTTGCCAGGCATTCTAGGGGGTAGTCAAAGAGTCTAGTATAGACAAAAATGACAGCAGCCAGAATGGTCTAGGTGGCAGAATAGGAAGTCACGGGGGAGATGACATTATCAATACTGATGATGATTATGAGTCTGAGGGTGATGACTTTGTAGAGTTTAAACAAATGTTTGAATCTGAAAATGTTAATAGTCCAGAAAGGCCAGAGTTAAGAAGGTCTAGTAGACCTGTTAAAACACCTGCTAAGTTTGACAATTATGAGATGGATAAAAGATTTAAATATGACATAAATAGTGTGATTAGTTATACTAATTATTCTATGCATAACTTTTTACTTTGCCAATAATTTGAACAAGATTCATGAGCCCAAATCTTATTCATAAGCTGGTAAAAATCCTAAATGGATTGAAGCTATGAATGAAGAAATGGATGCACTTAACAGAAACAATACTTGGGTAATAGTGGATCTACCTCCAGGTAGAAAAGCTGTTGCTTGTAAGTGGTTGTGTAAGGTTAAGTATAAGTCTGGTGGTGAGGTTGAAAGGTTTAAAGCTAGAGTTGTGGCAAAAGGTTTTAGTCAGAAAGAGGGCATTGACTATGAAGAAACTTTTTCACCAGTTGTGAAAATTGTTACTGTTAGATGTCTTATTTCTGTTGTTGTTCATTATGCTTGGCCTGTGTATCAACTTGATGTTAATAATGCATTCTTATATGGTGAGTTAGATGAAGAGATCTATATGACTCTTCCTGAGGGATATGGGTCTAATGATAATAAAGTTTGTAGACTCACTAAATCCTTGTATGGTCTTAAGCAAGCACCTAGAAAATAGAATGAATAATTGACAAGTGTGCTTGTTGAAAATGGGTTTATACAAAGTAAAAGTGATGTTTCTCTTTTCACTAAAATTGAGAATGATTCATTTGTTGCTTTATTGGTCTATATTGATGATATTATCATAATTGGCAACAATGAATCTTTTATAAACGACTTTAAGAAATACTTAAGTTCTAAATTCAAAATTAAAGATCTTGGAAAGCTTAAGTACTTCTTAGGAATTGAAGTACTTGATGCTAACAATGGTCTGGTGCTTAATCAAAGAAAGTATTGTCTTGAATTACTTGCTGAGTATGGTATGTTGGCATGTAAGCCAGCTAAAGCACCTATTCCTGATTCTTCTAAGAAGAAAAAGGAACAAAGTGCTATAGAACAAGATGTTCCTATTGATAACAAAACATGTTATCAAAATATTGTGGGAAAATTAATCTATCTTACATTAACTAGGCCTGATATTGCCTATGATGTTCACAGTCTTAGTCAATTTATGCATGATCCTTATAAGTCTCACTTAAAGCTTGCTTTTCATGTTCTTAGATATCTCAAGGGTTCTCCTGGTAATCGTATTTCATTCATGAAAAACAATGATTTAAGTCTTGCTGTATTTGTTGATTCTGACTGGGCTAAATGTAAGATTACTAGAAAGTCTGTGACAGGATATACAGTATATCTTGGAAATAATCTTGTTTCCTGGAAAAGTAAAAAGCAATCTGTTTTAGCTAAATCTTCAGTTGAAGCTGAATATAGAGCTATGAATAGTGTTGCTTGTGAGATAATGTGGATAATTAAGATCATGAAGGATCTTAAAGTTGATATTTGCTTACCAGTTCCTATCAATTGTGATAGCAGTTCTGCTATTCAGATTGCTGCTAATCATGTGTTTCATGAAAGAACAAAACATTTTGAAATTGACTTATATTTTCTGAGGGAAAAGGTGTCAGCAGGTTTGATTAAGACATTGAAGATCAAATCTGAAGACAATGTGGCTGATATGTTTACAAAGGGCTTATCAATCAAAGATCACAAGTTTCTGAGTGATAAGCTTAATCTTGTTAACCTATATCACAAGTCAACTTAAGAGGGGGTATTAAGTTTAAGTTGACATGTGAGTATAGTTGGAGGGTAAGAAAGGTAATATTTATCCTTTATTATTTCTTTTGATTTTGTGTTTTTCTTTTTGTGTGAAGGTATTGAAGGTTGAGGGACTTTGTGTGCCAAGTTGTGAAACTACGAAGCTACCCTAGTCAAACTTCTTCATATACTTCGCTTACACATAGTTATTAGGTCATTTTGTTATTTTTCGTCTCTCTTGTTTGTTCCGCCATTGTTGATACTCAGAGTTTTGTTATGGATCTTGTATGTGTATATTGATCTTGGTTTGTAAGATCATTGATACACTTGTTTCTTTCTTTCTGCTTTGTAAGTACGATCAAAAAGCTAGGTATCACATTTGAAGTGATAGCCTAACGCAGTTTAATAAAAATAAAGGGGAGGTTTGTTGAATCATTCTTGATTCGTGTCTTTGTTTTGTAAAATCGAATATGTTTGAAACATGAAAATAGATCGCATGGCTAAATGAGTTATAAACGTTGGGCGTGAAAAAAGGATGTGTCGTTTCACCTTACTTATGTGTGGTTACTGATTTCTATACTTGAAACACGTATCCATGAATTTTTCATTTGTAAATGATGTGTAGACGTATAGTCGCCACGTATTTGCTTCAAACTATATTCATCTTGACAATAAAATGGTAACCTGAATCTTCGCATTAAAATGATACACATGATGACTACTTGCACATTTGAGGTTATCTAAAGTAATAGTTTATCATAAATGGGGAGGACACGTCCATTTTAAATAGTGGTTTGGTTTAAAAAAATTTATTTTGTTTAGCAATTGATAAAGCGGGTGTTATCAGAGTCCGATATTTTAAAAGTTAGGCAATATAAAAGATACGCGTTAGACACAAAAAATAAACGCTCAATATAAAATAAAAACTTTAGAATTCGGAGAACAATGATATTTTAATATCAAAATGGAAGGATTATATTTAATAAACGTTAACGCGTCATATAAAGAATGACACTTAAAATTTTATCATAAATTTATTAAGAATGTCCGTAAAACGAATAATTAAAATAATGACAAGAAAAATATTTTTATGTCATATCGAGGATATTTACGGTCGATGACGGTCATAGACTTTGCCAATAAATAATAAATGACAAGTACTCAATATATTATTAATGATCAGAAAAATAATAAAAATAAAATTTAATTAAAATTCAGGAGATCTCAGGATTTACATATGAAAAGTATATAGAACAAGTAAATCATTGTAAAATCGAAAAGTATGAATAAAAGAATAATTTAATTACCGGGAAAAATACGAGTTCTCACAAAAGAAGTCTTCCGCCGTGCAAGAGAACACTACTCATAGATCTAGTCTTCAGTGGAAACCAACGGGTAGGATCTTCAAGGGAATTGGTCTTAAGTGGATTCCTATCGAGAAGAGTGATGACACTTGCTCCAGCACTAATGCAAGTGTTCTGAATGCAGAATATGCATTTGTTACTCCTAACACTAGTATTTGTGCAAACTCTTCTTCTGTCTTTGCAGGTACTACAACGGATTTTGAACCCACTTCTTCATCAAAGGGTTTCAATTCTGTACATTCGACATCACCTTCTTCTCCTGTACAAAAGTCTATTTTTGATTATTTTCAAAAACCTTGAAAAAAATTCAAAAATACAATAAAATTTATATATCCATATAAAAACAAAATACAAAATTAAAAAATCTTTGGAAATACCAAAAATATTCTTCTCGACATGTCTTTCAGTATCGATAATATGGACGCGCCTAGAAATGTTGCTCAATAACGACACGGGTGTGTACATAATGCTCGAATGAAAGTTCAAATGTTTTCAAAACATGTCTCTTCTATTTTTCTTCAAATGATTTACAATTACTTCAGATTGTGACTCGTGCCTCAAAGAAAGGAAAGTTGATCACGGATGATCACTTATCCTTAACAACGAGAAAATAAAATTTTCTCGGTCATGAGCTTCCAATAAAAACATTCCATGCTTTTAAGCTCATGAAAATGGCTTATAGTCACATGTCAGCCTATAGCCCGGTCCCCAAAGAAAGGAAAGTCTATGACTTATCCTCAACAACGGGAAATTAATTTTTCTCGGTCATGGGCTTATGTTAAAACATTCAAAGTTTTAAGCTCGTGAACTCAAGGAAAATGTTCATTTATGTAAATTTTTCCTCAACAACGGGAAATTCAGTTTTCTCGGTTTTGAGCATAATTTTTCAAGATATTTTTCAATGTCTTTCAAACTGGGTGCTCATATACTCCTCTTTTTTTATCAAATTCTTTTTTCGAGGAGGAGTATAAAAATCTCATAAAATATAGTCCCAAATTTTCATGAAACATTATTCCGTCCATGCTACATCACTAGTATATCAAAAATTTCACAAACACATGCAATTTTTGAGGGGGAGAATAGTGATAAAATGTGTTTAAAATGTGTCATCTTGGATAAGATCTTTGATATAAGTGCTTTCTCTTCCTAATATGTGCAAAAACCTTTCCTTTTATGATGCACATATGTAGGGGGAGTGATACACGGCTTTTGCCTAGTAAGAAAATATAATAAGTTCGTTGTTCCTGTCTAATCGAATTGATAACTGGTTTTAAGTGCGACTCAGCTGTCTTTGGTGGAAACAAATGTTTTGTCGTTGTAGTAAAATTAAAGGTGCAAAAACTTTAAAGTAAATCTAAATCTAATTTAAAATAAATGACAAGAATTTAAAAGTGTGACGAAAAGTAGATAGCAATTAAAGTAAATGACGCAAACTTAAAACTATCCTAAAGGCAAACTTAAAACGCAACTAAAACTTAAACTAAGGCAAGGCTTAAAATAAATCTAAGGCAAGTAAACTTAAAGTGCGACTAAGGAAAAAGGCGGGAAAAGTAAAGCTTAAAAAATTAAAAATTAAAACTTAAAAACAGTAACTTAAAATAACCTGAAAATACCTCACTTGGAATAATTACTCGTCCGGAATGTCACCTTCACTCGGAATAATTCTTCTTCGTTCGGAATAATCAAAATAAAACACTCATTCGGAATAAAAGCTTCACTCGGAATAATCACCATAAAGCCTTCATTCGGAATATTCCGAATGAATACCCCTTGATTCGAAATGTTTAATATTCCGAATAAATACCCCTTGATCCGGAATGTGTGCCTTGATTCGGAATGTTGTCTTGATCCGGAATGTTCCGAATAAACTCCTTCACTCGGAATGTTCCGAATGAGCACCTTCACTCGGAATATAAGATATTCCGAATGAACACCTTTGATTCGGAATGTGATGTTGATCCGGAATGTCAACTGGTTCGGAATGTAGCACTGATCCGGAATGTTCCGAATGAGTTCCCCGATCCGGAATGTTTGGCTTGATCCGGAATAAAAGCTTTATCCGGAATATGTCACCTATCCTGAATATTTGCTTTGTTCGGAACAATCACAACACCACCTTGATTCAGAACAAATGCTTTGATTCGGAATACCTGGGCAAACAACAATAACAGCGAAGAACACGGGAAGAACAAAAAACACGAATCTAATCTAGATCAATCAAATCAAACCAAAAGATTAAGCAAGACTAACCACAAATGATCAACTAATGATAATCAAACAAACCAAATCAATAAAACTAACAATAATAACCACAATAATCAAAACCCACTTAATCAATTTAATAAAAACTCAAGAACATGAACATAAAGCATAAAGATTAAAGATTAACAAGAAAGGTAGATAGGAGATGAACAATAAAAGTAAAGATTGACAATAATTAAAAGGAAACTTACTTGAAATTAAATGAATTTAAGGTGCAAGACAATTAAGTAAATGACATGTAATTAAAGAGCAAATAATTAAAATGGAAGAACTAATTGTCACTATTAGCCAACAAAAACAAATGAAAGGAAAATGAAGACTATTTATAGGAGGATTAGGGAGGTGCTTAGAGGAAGCTTCATCCCCTCTTTCTTCTTTCTTTAATTGCATCATTAAGTCCTTAATCTTCTTAGTTCTTCGACTTTAATGACTTTGTCTCGGGATTTCTTTAAACTCGTCTTGAAATTTCTTCATAAATAAGACTTGAGTTCTTCGGCTTTTAGTAAACTTCCGTCTTTTGACTTTTCCTTCGATAAATCTTCAGAATTGGTCTTGCACTCCCGTTCTTTTTGCACTCTTGATTTCTTGACTTCGTCTTTTGTCTTTTTCTTCGATAAAAGCCCGTGAATGCCCGTGTTTTCTCTCCTTTTCACATTTTCGTCCTAAATCAAAAACACAAACCACGCATAATTCCGACATTTACGACATAAAATACACGTTTTGGCTTGGTTATTATTGTAGTTAAGTGGTAAAAAAGATGGGTGTTTACACACCTATCAAATCCCCTACACTTGACCATTGCAATGTCCTCATGCAATGCATTAGTTACAAAGCACGATTACACTTTTCATCATAATCAATCCATATTGGCCTTTATTAAAGAGATAGAAAATTATAAAACAAGTAAGGAAATCAAAAACATACCTTAGGGTTTTGAAAATGTCATGAATGATCATCATCCTCAAGTTTTCACTTTCTCCAAACCAAGCGTAAAAACGAGATCATTGTTATTATAAGTTAGCAAACTAACACGAACTCATGTGGGCCAATTATTTACTTAGACTCCCTTATTCCTAGGTGTATCTCTTATAATTTATTGTAGTCTTGAATGATCACGAAGATGCATTGTTGACTTATTTCGATAGTTTATTAGGCTGAAAATAAAGTGGGACGATTTAATCAATAGTTAGCTAAAGGACAAAATCTTTTAAACCTGCTTCTCGGGCCCTTATAAAGTTCATATCTTGGCATAACTTGCTTCACGATTTGAGACCTTTCTCGGACCGATATTTGGCAGCGACTTCATACTTCAAATCTTGAGAGACGTTCATGAAATAATGGTCTTCTCTTTATAATAGGAATTTCTTCACTTGAAGTTTTGAGAGATTCTTCATATTTGGACCACGACTTCTTCATTTTTCTCCAATCTTTATTTTGGACTTTGATATACAACGATCCGCCTCCTTTTTGGACTTGGATCTATTTATCCTCATACCTTGTTAGGGCCTTTTTGGATAGACTTCTCCATGATATTTTGGGGAGTACTTGCTTTTCGTCGTGTGTCTCGATCCTTCATATTGATTTTTGATAAATGATTCTTCACATCACTTTGGGATCTTTAGCAACAAAATGTAGCCCTCATGCCTTGTTAGGGCCTTTTCGGACTCGCCAATCTTCACATCCCGCTTCAATAAGTTATGTCTTGGCTATGAACTCTAATCATTATCGAGCAACTTTTAAACGATCTTGGGCTAGAAGCTAAGTAAGTTTTCAAATTGTACAACCTTATTTATTGCAGATAAATTTATTAGCAAGCGATGGGAGAATAGGCTTATAATTAACTCACATAAATTCACGAAAGAATACCAAACTTATAATTGGCTCTATCATCTCTCGTTCTCCACAATTTAAAATCTCAAGGAATGAGACTCGTGGATGCTTAGCCTATTAAATCAAAGTTTTGGGTTTTCGAGTCGCCTATAGGATCATGCAAATTCTTAGACTTTTTCAAGTTTAGAAATCGCATTTTAAAGTTTCCTTGATAAACGACTCTCTAGGATCAATTATAGGAACTTGCGAAAAGTTCTTGTTCTTAACCCGTGAGAGTTAAGACTTTCGCGTTTTAAAGCTCCCTATATAAAAGCCTAGAAAAACTTGACTTAAACACGTTAAGGATACTAGCTAGAGTAAACTTAGATAAGTAAACTCGGGTTGAGTCAAAAGATTCACAACGTTTGAAAATTAAAACCACTTTATTAAAATTTATTCTAATAAAGGAAGAAAATAACTATACAAAAGGGAAAAACTAATAGGCCAAAATAGATCAAAAATTTTGAAAAATGTCGAAAAATTGATTTTCCGGTTAAAATGAGGACAAATACAAGGAAAAGGCCACTTAACTTACACTTGACATAAACATTGTCCTCAATATTTAAGCATGTGGGAGTAAACTCCCCTACACTTAGGACATTGTGCACGTTGATTAAATCTTGCTAAGGAAAAGACAACTAACGAGATTCCTATTTTAATATTGAGAAATATAAAATAGTGAATCGAAAAGAGTTTAGGATAGACCCGGGAAGACGGAGACACGGAATCACGGGTCGTCAAAAATCATCAAGAGTGGATCATTGAGCGCTCGAATCCCTGAATATGAGAAGAGAGGAAATAGCAAACACCAACGGGTCTCCCCTACACTTAGGATAAAGATAGCTAAAAGATAGATACATGGGTTGCCTCCCAAGAAGCGCTTGATTTTTGTTCACCGAGTCGTGAGCCTGACTCGACCTTGATTATCATAGGAAGAAGCATGAAGCACATCCACCGGGATCAAAGACATAGTTTTCGTCCATCAAATAGCACAAGCTTAAGGCGAACAAGGCAAGCCAAAGAAGAGTAGGCAAGGTTCCCTTAAGCAAAGATGGAGCACGATGGTAGAAAGGGTGAAGAGGTGCAAGCATATCTTCAATAGGTCCAAAAATATTTCCTTTTATTTCATCAGATGGATACTGAGATGGCTTAAAGATTCCAATACCAGGGTCGAACACCTTTTCTTTTAGGGGAAAATAGCACTCAGACTCAACAGAATTTGAAGAAGATCCGCTAAGAAAATGCACAACCTCGTCCTCAAAGGGTGGACAAAGAGGTGTCAAAACATACGTGTTGCGGATGTTGGTGTCGTCCGGTTGCTTCTCCTTTGAAAGAATTTTCTTCAAATCCGAAGTAGGATCAAGACCATAATCATCAAAGTCTAAAGGAGGAGCATCACTCTCATGAGGGAAGTATGTATTGAGAAAAGTAGAGAAGTCTTCCTCAAATGAGTAATCATCCAAAGTAGGATTAAGCATGGTAGGCGGAGGATCTTCATCATGTGAAGAATCACTCGAAAGAGTATCGGCCTCATCAAAATCATCATAAGTGGGCATGTCGGGATACTCGGAAGTAAAATCATCATAATCATCCCCATCGGAGCCAGAACATCATCATAAGCATCATAGATCGGTGGAGAATCATATATGGGTGAAGGTTCCAAATTGGAGAGAGAATCATCCACATCATCTTGAAAAAGTGGATTATCATTGCAAGAATCGAATAGAGGATTGTTGTAGATGACAAAATCATCGAGCACATTAATCATATTCGCTGATTCTCTTCCATAGGATTTGCTTGTAAGCTTACCCATTTCAAAAACTTGTGCATCATCCCCGACTCTTAAGATGAGTTCACACTTATCCACATCAATTAAAGCTCTACCGGTTCTCAAAAATGGGCGTCCAAGTATTAACGGAATATAAGGGTCCATTTCATAATCAACAACGACGAAGTCGACCGGAAAAGTGAATGTGCCAACTTTAATGAACACATCTTCGGCAATACCAACGGGGTAAGCGAGAATGCGATTGGCGAGCTCAAGAGTCATCTTCGTTGGTGTAAGGTCGGGCAATGATAACTTTTTCCAAACACTTAAACGCATAAAATTAATACTAGCCCCGAGATCGGCTAAGGCAGTAAATTTGTCGGTTTGGTTAAAAGTACAAGGAAGCACAAAACGACTGGGATCTCCAAGTTTCTCCGGACGTTCTTTAAGAAGGAAGGCAGAACAATTTTCATTCAATCGAGTATTAACAAACTCGGCCATCTTCTCCTTCTTATTAAGCAATTCCTTAAACATCTTGACAAATTGTGGCATTTGGGCAAGAGCTTCAACAAGGGTAAAGGTGATTTTCATGTCGGCAATCTTTTCCAAAAATTTAGCGACTTACATGTCATTCTTTGTCAAAATTCGAGCCTTGTTGAGTCGAGAAGGGTAAGGAATGTTGGGGTTGGGTGGTGGAGTTGTAACAGGTGAAGGTTGAGATGTTGAAGGGTTCTTCTTGGGTACTTCGTCATGACGAGGCGGAGACGGTAACGGTGTACTAATACTTGGTGTGGGAGGAGTAGGGATAAATGGTGGTCGAGGAGGTGTAGAGGATGGGGGCGGGATAGGTGGTCCTACTAAAGTAACTCCACTACGGGTAGTAATAGCACTCACATTCGCTCGCGGATTGGTGACGGTGTTTGAAGGTAGAGAACTCGAATTAGAGGGTTGAGTGGTGGGCAAGAAACTAGCAAGCATATTCTTCAAATCATTCGTTTGATTGCTGAAGGAGGATTGTATATTATCTCGAAGCTCGGATCTAATGTCATTCCCTTGCTTGGTGATATCCCCTTTCAAATTGATAATTTGGCTCTACAGATTCTTAATTTGCTCTCCTTGGGTTCTCACTAAAGCTTCAACATCGTGATTGATGGGTGGGGCTTGTTGAGCGGGTGGGTTATAAGGATTAGAAGCTCTAGGTGGGATTTGGTTGCTTCTATTGTAGTTGTTGTTGGGTTTTGGTTTTGAGGAGAAAAACCGGGTGAAAGATAGTTGTTAGACCGGTAACTTAGCAAATTTCTATCCCCTTGAGGTCGGGCTTGGTAATTTTCTGGTGAATAATTACCATAAGCCGCATACACATTTTCCGGATTTCCTTGAGTGGAAGGACAATCAGTGTATGAGTGAGGACCACCGCATGTCTCAAAAGGATTGGCTACCGCTTTAACTTGTTGTTGGTTGGTAGCGAGGAGCAAGATATTTTTGTTCATTTCGGCCATCATGCGGGTGAATTCAGTCATGTCGGGGTTTGCTGAAGTAGAAGAAACATTGACTCTCGGGTTGTTCCTTGAAGAAGCGGAGAAATCCCAGTTTTTGTGATGAGTAGTCATGTTCTCAATAAGCTCTCTACACTCCTCGGGTCTCCTTTTCATAAATGTGCCACCGGCGGCTGCATTAATCATATCACAATCACGAAAAGTCAAACCGTTGTAGAAAGTATCAATTAAGGTCACGGGAAGCATGTTGTGGTTTGGACATCGATCGATCAAAACATTATATCTTTCCCAAGCATCAAAGAGAGATTCATCGGGTTCTTGCATGAAACCGCTGATTTGATTTCGAAGGCTCGTGACCATGGATGGTGGAAAGTAGCGCGACAAAAAGCGTTGAGTCATGTCATCCCAAGTATGAATGGGATTCTTCGGGAGACGATCAAACCATTTCTCAGCGTGGTGTGATAAAGTATGTGGGAAGAGTTGAAGGCGAAGAACATCCATTGTGGCACCGGGCAATTTCATGCTTTGGGTGATGGTAATGAATTTGTCGAGGTGTTTGTTGGCATCATCATCAGGCAATCCACGGAATGGGTTAGTTTGCACTTACTGGATCATGTGATGCTTCAACGAAAACTCCGGAGCCGTGATTTGCATCGGCGCAATCGGTCCTCCTCGTCCAAACATGGTGGGTTGACAAAGCTCCTCCATTGTCCGAAGATCGGGCTGTGGAAGAACATTGTTGCTGTTATTATTGAGGTGCGTTGGATTATTGTTGTTGTTCACACCTGCCATAGCTAAATCTTGAGGCGTCTCGGGCTCTTGATAATTAGAAGATCTAGTACGCATACACCTGCGAAAGCAAAAGAAAACAATACCAAACACAAAGAGAATATATATACACTATAAAGAAAATAAAATCTTTTTGGATTTTTGAAAATTTTTAATTTTTATGGATTTTTAACAATTTTTAATTTTTATGGATTTTTGAAATTTTTAAGCAAGAAAAATAACGCTCACGAATGAACGGATCCCAAAAAGCAACGTGTCTCTCACAGAAAACCGTTAATCTTTACGAAAAGAGCCGGCAGCGGCGCCATTTGATACACGGCTTTTGCCTAGTATGAAAATATAATAAGTTCGTTGTTCCTGTCTAATCGAATTGATAACTCGTTTTAAGTGCGACTCAGCTGTCTTTGGTGGAAACAAATGTTTTGTCGTTGTAGTAAAATTAAAGGTGCAAAAACTTTAAAGTAAATCTAAATCTAATTTAAAATAAATGACAAGAATTTAAAAGTGTGACGAAAAGTAAATAGCAATTAAAGTAAATGACGCAAACTTAAAACTATCCTAAAGGCGAACTTAAAACGCAACTAAAACTTAAACTAAGGCAAGGCTTAAAATAAATATAAGGCAAGTAAACTTAAAGTGAGACTAAGGAAAAAGGCGGAAAAAGTAAAGCTTAAAAAATTAAAAATTAAAACTTAAAAACAGTAACTTAAAATAACCTGAAAATACCTCACTCGGAATAATTACTCGTCCGGAATGTCACCTTCACTCGGAATAATTCTTCTTCGTTCGGAATAATCAAAATAAAACACTCATTCAGAATAAAAGCTTCACTCGGGATAATCACAATAAAGCCTTCATTCGGAATATTCCGAATGAATACCCCTTGATTCGGAATGTTTAATATTCCGAATAAATACTCCTTGATCCGGAATGTGTGCCTTGATTCGGAATGTTGTCTTGATCCGGAATGTTCCGAATAAACTCCTTCACTCGGAATGTTCCGAATGAGCACCTTCACTCGGAATATAAGATATTCCGAATGAACGCCTTTGATTCGGAATGTGATGTTGATCCGGAATGTCAGCTGGTTCGGAATGTAGCACTGATCCGGAATGTTCCGAATGAGTTCCCTGATCCGGAATGTTTGGCTTGATCCGGAATAAAAGCTTTATCCGGAATATGTCACCTATCCTGAATATTTGCTTTGTTCGGAACAATCACAACACCACCTTGATTCGGAACTTCCACTGATCCGGAATATTCCACTGGTTCGGAATATTCACTGATCCGGAATAACAAACTAATTGTCACTATTAGCCAACAAAAACAAATGAAAGGAAAATGAAGACAATTTATAGGAGGATTAGGGAGGTGCTTAGAGGAAGCTTCCTCCCCTCTTTCTTCTTTCTTTAATTGCATCATTAAGTCCTTAATCTTCTTAGTTCTTCGATTTTAATGACTTTGTCTCGGGATTTCCTTAAACTCGTCTTGAAATTTCTTCATAAATAAGACTTGAGTTCTTCGGCTTATAGTAAACTTCCGTCTTTTGACTTTTCCTTCGATAAATCTTCATAATTGGTCTTGGACTTCCGTTCTTTTTTCACTCTTGATTTCTTGACTTCGTCTTTTGTCTTTTTCTTCGATGAAAGCCCGTGAATGCCCGTGTTTTCTCCCATTTTCACATTTTCGTCCTAAATCACAACAAAAACACAAACCACGCATAATTCCGACATTTACGACATAAAATACACGTTTTCGCTTGGTTATTATTGTAGTTAAGTGGTAAAAAGGATGGGTGTTTACACACCTATCAGGGAGCGTTTTGGTGATATAGAAAACTTTCAAGGTGTAAACATTAATTTCATCAACACCTTGATTGCCTTTTCAATAGGTTTTTCTGGTTACGATATCTATACCCTTCAACACGTTAATTCACAACGGTATTGTTGTCAAACGGTGGTTAGGTATTCATCATATGATCTAACCAGAACCGGAGAGATATTCCCGGGACAATCCACTAGAATTTAGAAGTCCTTAGGAAAGATGGAGTAGTTGAGTGTAGGGGGAAATGCCGACTAATGACTTAAGCTAGCACTGGAACAATCATAACAGAGTGCTAGTTATGACGTCTTGGTAAGCATTGAATGGGTTGAAGAATGAAAAAGAAATGTAAGGATAAAGGGTGAAAGAAAATAGCCCTCCATACAACTTAGGCAGAAACCGGGTCAATATATCTTTTATCATAATCACGTTGATGATTTATTGTATTAAAGACAAAGCATCATGGACCCAGTGATGCAATGCACAACTCTTTCCAGCCTACTCAAGCTTCTCTCAAAAGAAGTTTGTTTTTTTGTCACAGAGTTCAACTCATTTCTATCAACTTTCTCACTCCGAGATAGTAGATATTGAAACGGTGGCAGTCTGCTGCGGCCTCTGATCACCAAATAAACGTGCACTTATAGAGTCTAGAGCCAACGAGATTCATCAAAAATATCATTAGGACACTTATTCCATATATCAATTGTTTTTCATCATTAGAACACGAGCGATAATTTAAAGAGTCCTACGCTCTATCCTTGTGGTATTGCCAGAACATTCAGAGTGATACTCTTTAGTATTCACAGTGATGAATGGAAATCCTTCCGGTGTTAACATCAAACAGCACTACGGTAGGTCATATGTAAGATTCACTTGAATTCAACATATTGTGGGTTTGCTTTTTATTAGATTCGGTGGTCTAGGGTTATGGAAGAAGAAGGAAGCCATTGTTAAGTTAGAGAGATAAAGGTTGGATGTAGGTGTTTCTAGAGAGAGAAAGGCAAAGTTTATAAATGAAAATGGGAAAAACACAAACAACAACCCCTCCTTGAAATCCTTGGAGGGGTATATATAGTCACTCACGCGCCTACACTATACATAGTTTCCTAGTCTAGTCTTTGCGTAAGTGACTATGATAACTAATGGGAATTCTTAAATGTCGTCACATAAAGTGAATTTCCAACACATATGCTAACTGGAAAGCAACATTGGTTTGATTCTTTCTTGATTCAAACTCGTTCCAGGTCTCGACGCAATATCTTTATGATCTTTCCAGAACATTCAGAGTAATACTTCTTAGTATTTACTGTGACGAATGGAAATCCTTCCAGTGTCATCTTCAAACAGCATTGCGGTAGGTAACTTGTGAGATTCTATATGAATCGAACTTGTGTCAACTGGAAAGCAATGATGGTTGGATTCTTAACTGATTTAAACTTGTTTCAGGAAATTGAATTGACGACTTAATCAGCAGAACGGCACTACTTGATTTACTCTTTACTATGAATTATCTTTCGAGATGATCAAGTATCGAGAACGGCTACCATAGCTGGAAACCCTGTCAAGGAAGTTCTTTGAACTTACCTATTCACAGGTACAATACTTGTACTGTATAACGGGAAACCGGAGGAATGAAAACGGTGGCGCTATTGCAAGAGTCGTGATTCAAGACCACATACTCAAGAAAATGAAGAAAGCTCAAGAAAATGAAGAAAGCTCAAGAACAACTAAAGACAAAGACTTCCGCTACTCTGATGATCAGGGGAGATTGTTAACCAGCTTTCAACATGTTGTAAAGAATGAGTATGTGGGGAAAGACACAAGAACACAAGTTGTCAAAGTTTCAAGATCAAGTCAAGGCAAAGACCAAAGATCCAAGATCACAAGTCATGAAAGGAACTATGAAGGAACTCTCAAGACAACGAGTTTCAAAGTCTGCAACAACAAAGAAGTGAAGTCACATATGACATGACCACCACTTAGGAGGAGATTGTTAAAAGTATTTAAAATGATGGTCAAAGAAGTGAAGTCACATATTATATGACCACCCCTTAGGGGGAGATTGTTAGAAGTATTTAAAGTGATGGTCATATAATATACCGTTGCGAAGCTCGTGGAAAATGTTATTCAACGGTGTCGAGATTTCTAAATTATTGTTATGTATGTAATGGGAATTAGTCCCGAACACACAAATGAGGAAAGCCTTTGTCAAGTTTCCTTCTTAGTATAAAAGGAAACAACCTCCTCATTTGTGTGTGTGGCGTTCCATTTTTCTAGAGTGTTAGAGAGAGAAACTCTCCTTAGTTTCTCTCACTAGGAACACACTCTTTGTATCTTTCTTTCTTATTCTCTCTAATCTAATATTCCCTTCTTAATTTTAATCTTGTTCTTCATCATCTTTATTTCTTGTTCTATAAGTCGTGTGTTATAGTCCTACACATATTAATTGTATTTTTTTTTAATTTTAGCAAAACAATATTTAGTTTGAGGGGTGACGTTTTCCTTTTCCACTACATCTAACCGTCGCCTCCTATTTCTCTACCTCCGACACCATCGCCACCACCACCAAAACCTAACTCATGCACCATTCCCACCACCATCGAAATTTTGAAACCCTAACTCCGGCATCATTCCCACCACCTTTTGAAACCCTAACTCCGGCACTATTCCCCTCCGACACCATCGTATAGAAGGTTAATTTTGGGCTATTAGGAAGGCGATTGAATTCGTAATTATCATCAGACATTGATTCGGTTGATGAAATAGCCTTTCTAAACTTGGATTTAGATTTAATGTTCTGGATGAGTTGGATTCATAGTTAGAATTTTTATGTCTAATTCATACTCATATAGTGCTCATGTACCCATATCATTGATGAAGGTGATTAACCATAATTAGAAAAAAATGTAGAAGAAAATTTCATAGTACTCTAGGTAACGCACATGTTATGATTGTTGATTCACACCATGTGTTTGATGAAATGACACTATGATAATCATACGTGACTTAACAAGTTTTTATTTATGAATGAGTTTTTTTTTATTAAAGTATGATCGAATTTTGTAGTTAATAAGATGATTACAGAACCATGACTTATGATTTTGTTCAATTTAATGAATCATATATGAGTCATGATGACTCATATATGAGTGGGTATGAAACATATATGAGTCACTGTGGCCCATATATGAGTCATAGTAACTCATATATGTTTCATGGTAACTCATATATGTTTCATAATGACTCATATATGAGTCACTGTGAAAAACATATATGAGTCATTGTGGCCAATTTATGAGTCATAGTGGCTCATATATGTTTTGTAGTAGACTCATATATGTTTCATAATAGACTCATATATGTTTAATGGTAACTCAGATATGTTTCATAATGACTCATATATGAGTCACTATGAAACATATATGACTCGTATATGTTTCATACTGACTCATATATGAGTCATAGTGACTCAGATATTTATGCAGTTAAGAAACGAAAGAACAATATTTAAAAAAATCGCATTTTGGTTCAAACAAAGGTGGTCAGAGAGGAGCACATATAAAAAAATGCAAGAGAAATAGCTATTATAGCTAAAAAGAAGCAAAGTCGGGTTTGTGGATATTGTGGAGTGAAGACAAACAAGAATACAAAAATGACTTATCCGGAAAATCCTAAATACATGTCCAAAGTTGCAAGGATTATTGTTGTTGAAATAGAAGATGCTGAAAAGGAAGCACGAACTAGTGCTGAACAACAATCGGGACAAGCAAATACAACTCCGTGAATAGTTTCGCATTTTCATCTTACTTTATTTAGACTTAATTTTCTTTTACATTTGGTGAACTATTGAAACCATGTGGTGACTCATATATTAGTCACTATGAATCATATATGATTTATGGCGACTCATATATGATTTATGGTGAAACATGTATGTTTCATAGTGACTCATATATAAGTCATGGTGAAACATGTATGCTTCATAGTGACTCAAACATATATGTTTTCTGAATCAAATTTAACACACAACACAAGCAGTAAATACGTAAAACAAATTTGTAAATTACATAAATAAAGAAGCATGTAAAAACACATTGCATACAATGAAAAGAAACCATAAAGTATTTATGTGCCGACTACAATCAATTCAAAATAACCTAGAATTTACAAAAGATCACATAACTACCACTATTATCAGTTTTACCATCCAACTACAATTCCCCAAGACTATGATTCACCAAACTCCTCATCATTAGAATCACCAGATCCCTTCTCCTCGTAATCATCACTAGACCCCTCCTCCTCACTATCACCCTCATCAGACTCCTCCTTCTTATCATGGGAGGCGAATAAGAGTTAATTTTATAAGAGTCGGTGGCCCTTTTAGGAACTGGAAAGAAAAAAATTAGTAAAGTACTACAAGTTTCAATACAAAATCTATATGTTTCATATTTACTCATATATGTTTCACAGTGAAATATATATGTTTCACAATGAAACATATGAGTCAATATGTAACATATATGTATCATACCGACACATATATATTTCATACTAACTCATATATGAGTCATCACGACTCAAATAAGCGTCATGGTGACTCATAGATGAGTCACCATGATTCTGTTACAAAAGAGGCTATATTATTACCTATATTACAAACAAGATTTACATATGTACAGTTTCATATATGAGTCAGCATGACTCATATATGAGTCACAATAACTCATATATGAGTCATCATGGTGACTCATATATGAGTCATCATGGTGACTCATATATGAGTCACCATGATTTTGTTACAAAAGAGGCTATATTATTACCCGTATTACAAAAAAGATTTACATATGTACGATTTTATATATGAGTCATCGAGTCATAATGACGCATATATGTTTCTGGATGACTCATATATGATTCATGATGAATCATATATGTTTCACACTGACTCATAGTCACTATGAATCATATATGAGTCATGGTGACTCATATATGAGTCACACTAACTCATATATGAGTCATGGTGACTCATAATTTTATATGAGTCATACTGACTCATATATGAGTCACCATGATATTGTTACAAATGAGGCTATATTATTACAAGTATTACAAAAAGCTACATCTGCATCTTCAATAATATCGATATTATCATCAGCTTCATTTATGGCATTCTTATCCATATGTACGGTTTCATCGGAGTTTTCCGGAAGATGGTGGGTTGTTGTGGAAGTTGCCGAAAGATGTTGGGTTGTTGTGGAGGTTGACGAAAGATGGTGGGTTGTTGTGGAGGTCACCGAAATATGATGGGTTGGTGTGAAGATTTTTGGTAGATGGTGGGTTGATGTGGAGGTCGTCGGAATATGGTGGGTTGTTGTGGAGGTCGCCGGAAGATGGTAGTTGTTGTAGAGGTTGCCGAAAGATGGTGGGTTGTTGTGAAGGTCGTCGGAATATGATGGTTTGTTGTGGACATCGTCGGATAAGGGTGGTTTGTTGTGGAGGTCGTCGGATAAGGGTGGGTTTGTTGTGGAAATCGCCGAAAAAGTGGGTTTGTGGAGGTCGCCGAAAAATGGTGGATTGTTGTGGGTCTCTCCGGAAAATGGTGGATTGTTGTGGATCTCGCCGAAAAATTATGGATTCTTGTGGATATCGTCGGATATGTGTGGTTTGTTTTGAATCTCGTCGGACATGGGTTGTTTATTGCGGATTTCGACGGATATGGGTGGTTTTTTGTGGATATCACCAGAAAACGGGGGGTTGGTTGTGATGGTCACTGGAAAACGGGTTGGTTGCGGTGGTCGTTGGAAAAGTGGACTGGGTCGCCATTATAGAACTGGATCAGGATCCTTTTTTGTGTGGAAGTTATGATGGGTTTAGTGAGAGATGAGTTTGATCATGACTATTAGATCATATCAAAATCAATAGATGTAAATGGTTCACTAGGATTTTAATAAATAAAATGGTATTGGGGATCTTTTCCCCCAATACCCAAACTCTATTTGCCACTTCCGATAACATTACCAAAATCATTATTATCTTCAACCTTTTTATATTTTACACCTCTTCCACCCAAACTCAAAAACCAACGTCTGATGATTAACTACATGATATGATCCACCACGATCAGTGATGTGACTCTAATTATACATAGTCTCATCGCCTAATCGGGCTTAAAATACAGAAAATATCATAAAACATTGCAAAAACCCTTGTATTTGTTCATTGTGTGATTGTAGGTACGGATATCGTGAAATTACCAAAAAATCACAAGATACAAGCAAAAACGAATATGGGAAACGAAGCCGCACGAGTGAACCGGACCCGAATGATGATTTTCCCAAAAAGAACCGAATGTTAACTAAGCCTCAAGGACTAAAACTACCAATGTCCCAAAGAATTTTAAAAAGAAAAAGGCAGCCAAATGTTTGCTAAAAAGAGAGAGATGAAATGAAAAATTCTACAAATCAGAGGGGAGTATTCTGCATAAACCAAACCCATATCCACCAATAAACCCGACCAAACCCTACCCAAGCCCAAAACCATAGCTCAAAACCCACACCCGCCTGTTACTATTAATAAAGTTTATAAAGTTAATTAAATATTAACCTTAGGCGCCAAACATGTCACTGTTTACACCAAACAGATTAAACCCCACCTCCTAGTCAATCATAAACCCTAATTATGAATCTGCTTAAACCAAAGGGATAATCAAAGATTTATTCCTAAACTATAATTAACCAAAATACAAGCACATCCACGTCAACACATTACCAAGACTCTCACCCATGTGCTCTCCCCAAGAGTCCCCTGCCCCAAAACCCTTCTCTTTTGGCAAAACAACAAAAAGGTTTGCAGAGATAGATGGTGGATGTTGATTTCTTGCTCTCCACAACAATCTTGAATGGCTAAGATCATTTTTTCATCTTGGCAATTCACAACAGTCCAAGAATCCATCACATGGCACAAGACTTGACCAAGATTCAAACGGATCAACATAAGCATCCTGGCATCTTCAAGCATCTTTCCAAGGGCAGAATAGGAAAATTATTAGCTAGGGATTTGTAATTTTCGCATTCTAGAAACGTCTATCCATTGTATAAATATGCCATTAACACTTAATAGAATTCTTGTTCCAGTTTTATTTGTCAATTTTTAAACTTTCAATTGTAATGTAGGAAACCTTTTTAAGTCAATGCAATTAAATACTGAGTTCCATTTAATTCCTTGTTGATTTCAAGTTTTGCCTTTAAATTTCTGCAAAAGTAGTTTAAGTTCCTTATCAAAAGTTTTGTTCAAAGACATTTTGTTTAAAGTCATTTGAGATCCTTTTTCTTTACAATTGATTATATGGGTGTGAGCTTACAACTCAAGCCCTAGTAAGATTGTAGAGTGGGTGTTAATTTCCTGTTGTTACATTTTCAAGTTTGCAAAATATTGTGGTTTTCCAAAATTTTGTTCTTCTGATTATCTCATTGGTACTTACTGTTTAGAAAGCCAAGCTATAAGCTAATTGACAACTAGCTTGTAGCCTAGCCTTTTTGGACATGTACTGGTTTTCTTTGTTTCTTGGTGTGTTCCAAAACAGGCCAACAAGAAGACCCAAAAAGGTCTGTTGTGAACCTTCTTGTGAACTGTTGTAGTCACAAGTTTCATTCCATTCTCATTAGCTCAAAACCACAGGGTAGCTTGCACTTTAGTGCATAAACTCAAACCAAGAGGTGTGGATGTACACCCCTTAAGGTTCTAAGCTTGAACTATTTTTTAGTTTTTCTACAAAAACAATTTTGTGCTTTATGTGAATCTGTTAATCTTGTTAGTCTAGGGGTTTATTTATGTTTCTTTAAATGCTTACTGCATGATTTTGTTGGGTAAAAAGTTTTAGAAGTTTGATTTTGGAAGTTTCTTGTTTAAAAATTGGTTTTCAGTAAGTTAAAGGGTTGTTTGGTTTTGACTTGTTCAAGTGTTGAGTGACAGCAAACTTGATTGATCTTTGCCTGCATACCTTTTTAGGTTGATTTTAGTTAGATTGAAGTGTTCGCTTGCATGTTGTAGTAAAAAATATGTGGTTGTGAAACTTGCATGAACATTGCCTTAAACTGGTCATATTTATCAGATTAATGTTTGCTTTGTTTTTTGGATTTTAGATTTAACATTGAGAATTCTGTTAGTTTTACTAGCATTTTTAGATCTTTTTTCAGTTGTTTTAGTGGTTAGTCAGCTTATTAAAAAGTTTTGTTAGCTTAAAATTGGAGTTTGTGCAAAATAGATCAGCACAGTTTTTTTCTATGTCTGATTTCTTTTTCTGAGTAGTATCTGATATCTGATAGCACTGTTCCGTTTGCCTGCCCGATATCTGATGTAGAGTAATTGGACTGTTTGCTTTTATTTTGCTTATATGTGTTTCTTGATTTATTTGTGCTTATTAGTGTAAGATTCCTTGCTTTTATACACCCCAATAAGCCAACTGCTTATTGGGGGTTGACTTGTTCAAAAGAAAATTAAAAAAAAATTTAAGCAAAGAGGATATAGCCTGGTTCCAAACACGCGACCTGTCGAGCAGGAGTAACATGGCTTACCAATGTGTTATTCCTATTAATCTGTCGTAGCTTTGTTTTTTCTTTCATTTATACGCTTTTTCTTTTCTCTTTTCTAAATTAAGTCGTGACTTGATAAGCTGTTTATGGCTTATTGAGTTAAGCTAGCATCTCCTTTTTATTTTTCCCGTAGCTTAGACCACTTTTAGGATTTTTTGGTAAAGTTTCATATTTTTCCCGTTTATTTTACTGTTTTTAATTATTTTTTAATTTATGTTTTTATTTAAGTCATTTAAAAATAGGTAATTAAGTTTTAAAAATTTTCAAAAATTATTTTTAGTTTTTATAAAATAGGATTGAGGTTCACAAGATTTAAAATCAGAATTTGGAGTTTTTCATAGTTATTTTCATTTTTAGGTATTTAATTAGATTTTTAAAAATAAATAATATTTAATTAAAAGGTTTTCAAAATGTTTTTCTGATTTTTCATTGTTTGTAATACTTTTTAGAACTTATTTGCAAATTTTTAGAATTTTTTATTATTTTATTATTTTTCGTCTCGTTTTGCGTGAAAACGCGATTCGTCTTAATTTAATCGTCTTAGGTGGTGTTTGATAAGAACTTAATAGGTCTTAATTGAAAAACAAGTGAGTAAAAGTCAGTTGAAGTCTGTTTGTTTTTGGCTTAAAATACACATGTCTTTCTAGAATAAGCCTGGTGAAAGAGGGTTTCTACAATAAGTCAGTGACTTATTTCATAATTTTACATATTTAACCTTCCATTCCTCACTTGTGATTTTCATGTAACTTCCTTTTAGGGTAAAATAGTAATTTTCTCAAATTCAGACATTTTATTCAGTACCTAAAACAAACAATTATATATTTATCTATAATCAGACATCATATATTTGGACAGTCACTTTAATTTTACAAGACTTTAATACAAAAATTAAACAAATAAGCTCTTAGTGTAATCTGTCTTTACTTTTCACATCTTTTCTCTTTCCAAAAACGAAACTAATCCAAAGACGTTTAATTTTGGCACACAACCAAACCTCTTTCAAGAACAAACTCACTTGTCAATTTTTCCGTTTTTCTAAACGTATTAACATAATACTTACCGTTCATTCCTGCTTTTCCTAAAGATTGGTGAAAAATAATACATCAATCGGCCTTGTAACCAGTCGTAAAACCGTCCCAACAACACTCAAAACAAACCAAAAACCAATAATACGTCAAAAACATCAGTCAATTAGCACAGAAAAAAATAGAACAGAAAAAGTTAAATTAGAATTGTTTAGATGTTCGTTAAAGCTATTTTGGTAGTATGACTAAGTTTTAGAGTCATGTGGTTTATACCCACTTTGACTATTATATAATCATTATGTACACATAACTCTAGACAATCATTAGTATTTAATATACTTTAATTTTTACTTTTAGTATTGTTTTTAAATACAATAAAACCATTAAAATACTTTACTTATTTCATTAAATACTTGTTTTCACCTTTTTCGACATTTACACATATTATACGCTAATCATTTTAAATAGAGATTATACGTGATTAATGTTTACCTTTTTATTTTACATATGTTTTTTAACTTATCCATCTCTAGACGTTGTGTATGTTTTTATCGTAATCGAATTAACGCAGCATGCAACGATCGGTCTTTTGTATCGGTCGACCAATTTCAAACTCAGTGGATCCGTTGCGGCCAACGAGTCGAGTCGGTCGTCCATGGGAAGTCAATCGAACATATAACCAATTCAAGCGAGGGATGTATTGTGTGAAAAAGTTCAAACCACAAGGATGTATTTTGTAGTTTACTCTAAAATTTATTACAAATTTTGTCTAATTAAAACATAATTAAAACTAAACAAATTTAATCGATCGTTGTAACGCCGACGAGCCACTTCGAACTCGATCAATCGAAGCTCGGCTGATACCGTTGCATGTAGGGGTGTGATTCGGCATGACCCGGTCGGGTTCGGGTCATCTCGGGTCGGGTCAAGTCGGGTTGGGAGCAAAAAAAATCATACCCGAACCCGAGCCTAATTAGAATTCGGGTCATTCGGGTTCGGGACAATTCGGGTCGGGTCAACTCGGGTCGGGTCAACTCGGGTTCGGGTCAACCCGAGTTTAATGAAAATGTGTAACAAGTGACTCAATTAAGTACTAATACAATGTAAAAAGTGTAATTTTAGTCGGGTTGGTCGGGTTCGGGTCAAGTCGGGTCGGGTCAAGTCGGGTCAAGGGTAAAAAATATATAACTCGAACCCGAGCCTAATTAAAACTCGGGTCAACCCGAATTGACCCGAATACACTTTTTGACCTGAGTCACCCGACCCGAATATGATTATTCGGGTTCGGGTTCGGGTTCGGGTCAACTTTTTCGACACCCCTAGTTGCATGTTGTAACAAAATAAGTATGATGTGTTAGGTGATCTTATTTTTCTTTTTCTTTAAAGCTATTCTTCATTATTAAAAAATTACAGCAAACTAGGCTCGTTAGTGTCACGTGGGGATTTTTTTTTTTGTTTTAAAATCTCGGTGCATTTGATTTCGAAATAAATCGAAATAATAAATTGTATCAGTATGATAATATTTGCTATATAATAAGTTGGGCTTTTTTTTTTTTACAAACGTATTACTACTAGTATCAGTATGATAATATTTGCTATATAATAAATTGTTTATAATAGAAGGAAAAAGGAATTCATAAGAATGTCATTTGTAACTTTTAATAATTTTTATTGGTGAAAAATTGTTTTGGAAATGATGAAAAGGAAAATTACAGTAATAAATGTGTAGTCAATCATTAGCTAATTAATAGTTAGTGATAATTATATTTAAAGATGGGTATCTTAAATAGGGTGGGTATAAACCCTTAAACCCAAGTTTTACTGTAATTACGTTCTTGTGTCGGCATCAAAGTAAGGCTGGGGGGAGTGGTGAAAAAAGCCACGGGTGAGTTGTGATGTGGCAAAAAAGCCACGCGTGACTACCATTCCCTCCCCAAAAAAAGTCACGCGTGGGTTACTGTTTGGAGGAGAGAGTGGTGAGAAACTCACCACTGGTGGGTTTTAGAAACTGTGGGTCCCACTGTTTTTTATTCTTTTTTTAATAGGGTTGTGAGTGAAGAATTTTTTTAGTGGGGTATATTTTTATATAAAGTGGGTATGAGGTGGAGGTTAGTTTTTTTTCCTTAAGAACCCCGAAAGGTGAGTTTTTGGTGGGTTAGTAAGAGGAGTGAGAAAGCTGAGTTGGCGCTGAAGTGGCGATGGGTTTTTGATGCACCACTCCCCCCAGTCTAATGTGTAGAGGTCAGTGATATTTACTATGTAGCTTTAAAAGGTGTGTCTCTTCTAGTTAAACGAATTTGGGAAGAATTCTATTATGGAAACTTGTCTTTTTATGTAGGTTCCATGCAGGCCGACATCAGCGTGTGACATATGTGGGGACGTCGGTTCACTCTTTTGGAACATTATAATATCACACCAACAAACGTCGTCCCTACTAGTCACATTACGCCTTTTTACGTTTAATTTTTGAGGTTTCAAACTTTTTCATATACATTTCTTTGGTTTTTCCATCTAGAATACAGACATATTCTTGGACATTACGTGCGGTACATAACCATATGGAGGCTCGAATAAGATTTTTTTAACTTTAACCTAAATAATCAAACATTCATATTCAGCTACGTATACGGTACTACTTATATATACTTCAAAGTGTTTAACCAATATTCACTCATTCACTCTTATTAGTTATTAGTACTTAAACACCTACATGAACATGGAGTGTTTTTGCACAAGGATGACGGCCTCTCTAAAGGTAAATACTAAATAATGCTAATTATGGACGAAGATGATGAGACACATGTAACGCGAGACGTAAAGGATGTGTCAACTGTCAAAGTTACAAGGGAATCAGTGGTTAGTGATAGCAACTACTTTTAGTTGGTCCGAGAGTGGAAAGAGCGATGAAGTGCCTAGTTGGATGGAAAGGTAATGGGGCGCGTAACGCCAGTGGAACTAGGGTATTTATACCGCCGAGTAGTGGCCTTTGTCTGAGAAGAAGAAGAAATAATAAACCGAATTAAAGAGGCAAAACGCGTATCATCCCTGGGATGCTTGCTAGCTAGATTTATATGGCTGATATAAATTTCTTGAACAAGTTGTAGTAAACCTCATAATGTCGAAAATAGAAATGAAACTATATATGGAAAGTAGTGGTAACGAGTAACGACAAGTATGTATGAACGTATTGTCTGGAAATAGTTGTCAACTACCACATTAATATGGAAAGTAGCACTTGCACCTGAGCACATTGATAAACACACAAAAACATTATGGTTTTTTTTAAGTTTTTTTTAAACATACCATTTATATAAAATAATATTTAATGAACTCATTATTTTCATATTTATAGATATTTAAACATTAAAAATATGAAAAGTGCAATTAAACATAGAATTATTTATCTTAATTAAATGTTAAATTTCTAATTATGTTATTTAAACATGAAAAGTGTTTTGTTAATTAAATATTAATTTTTAATTATAGTATCTTTAAGAAAAACTCATAGGGCTGTTGTTAGCAAAACGCATATAAAATATATTATGAGTTGTGTTAACAAACACGATGTTTTTAAAATTTTTATAATTAAAAATATTTTTAAATATGAACTATTTATTTTTATAAATATATGATTATAACATATACAATTAAAATAAGAAAGTTTTAATATATATATTATTTAATATGTATGTTAAATACGGTATATTTAAGATTTATTAAATGTTAATTTCTCAATTATGAAATATTTAAAAACTATTTTATGATGGTTGTTAGCATGTATTTAAGGAAATTTTTATGTCATTTATAATTGGTAAATATTTGAATGTGCATATATTTGACTTCTACTATTTGTCTATTTCACTATTTGACTAATTCAGTGACATTTACATGATCGTATATTGGTTTAATCCGGTTAGAGTAAAAGGTGTCACGAAGAATTCACCATTCTTCATTTCTGTGACCTCAGCGCCACACCATATCAACTAACTAAAACAAAAAACTACTTAAACACCCCCTCACTCACAACAAGACTCTCCTCTTCACTTAGGTCCCACCATTCAGCATTTTTTTTTCTTTTTTCACACAAACTAAAAATTCATTTCATAAAAATAAAAATTACAAATACTTCAAATAAAAATAAAAAAAATACTTAAAAAAAATACGGAAAAAAAACAATACGGAAAAAAAACACAATAAAAATACGGTCGATTATTCATAGTTGCTCTTGTGCCCAGAGATGCTCAATGAGGTTTCGTTGAAGGCTTGAATGTACTTCTCTATCTCGGAGTTCTCTTTGTTTCCTACGACGGATTGCACATCGCTCGACCCATGACCGTAACAAATGGTTCCCAGGAGGGATGTACATTTTAGCTGCTTCGGATATCGCAAACCTTTGATTCTTCAAAATCATGTTATGCAAAATGATGCACGTGTACATGATTCTGCGTAGCTTGTTCACAGTCCAAGCACGTGCCGGTTGAGCAATTATACGCCATCGTCCATGTAGGACACCAAATGCCCTTTCAATATCTTTCCGGACACTTTCCTGACGCCGTTTAAATAGAGCGATTTTGTCATCGCGTGCTTGGCTGAATGACTTAACAAAACATGACCATTTAGGGTAAATATCATCTGTAAGGTAGTACCCTCTTTCGAATTGCTGCCCATTTACAGTATACGGTGCCACTGGTTCGTTGTCAGCCAAAAGGTCGTCGAACAACGGTGAATGATGCAGCACGATAATATCATTATTCGCACCTGCAACCCCAAAAAATGCTTGCCAAATCCACAAATCGTATGATGCAACAACTTCTAGAATGATGGTTGGGTGTTTTTTATCGCCTCTCCCAAATTGCCCGTGCCACCCTTTGGGACAATTCACCCATTCCCAATGCATACAATCAAGGCTACCTAGCATCCCCCGAAACTCATGAATCGTATTATGTGCGCTATACAACATTTGAACGTCAGTTGGGTTATGCTTTCTTAAAAACTCGGGCTGATACAAATCTATAACACACATACAAAAAAAGTCCAGACAATCGCGCGCAAAATGTTCCCCCATTTGCAAGTACTCATCTACCCCATCCACCACTGTGGCGTTTGCCAATTGGCGAAGGACGGATGTGCATTTCAAGATGACACTCATACTTTTCATACCCGTAGCATCATATCGAATAGTAAAAAAGTGAAAATGCTTGGGTAAAGGATTATTTGTTGCACAATAAGTTTCAATACCTTCAACTATTTCCAAAAATAGTTCTCGTCTTATGTGATATCGTTTTCTGAACGTTTCCTCCGTATATTTGAGATTTGGACTAAAATAATTCTCCATTAAACGTTGTTCGGCGACTTCACGTTCACGCCAAATGTATCTACGATGCTGCTGAACTTCATCTTCTTCATCTTCGTTAATCTGCATCACCATTTCGTATTCTTCCATATCT
Organism: Glebionis coronaria; assembly: GCA_025667525.1. Lineage (NCBI taxonomy): Eukaryota > Viridiplantae > Streptophyta > Magnoliopsida > Asterales > Asteraceae > Glebionis > Glebionis coronaria. The sequence continues at coordinate 535,152,746 of CM046881.1, read as the reverse complement.
TCGAGATCAGACGGATTGGAAAATCAGACGAGGTACTCATTTTTTTTGAAAGTTTGATTGTAAGTTTTTGTGAAAAGATTTGATTGAAAGTGTTTGTTGTGTGTGTGTGTGTTTTAAGATAAAAAGAAGAGTATTTATAAAAAAAAAGTTATAAAAAAAATAAAAATTTTTTATACCGTTTAGCAACGGATATATTGCACGTGGGGCCCACAAATCTTACATTTTCATCTCGTTGAAGAATGGCGAATAGGGAGCGGCGAAGGGGGGGTGGGTACCACCTCAGACCGACGAGGTGCCCCCGCCGTGACACCGTTTGCTCTTATTTCGTTATTACTTTCCGCAAATGATGCCACTTAAAAGTATAACTTATCACTTTATCCAAATTTTTATTAAAATTAAAATAAAAAATAGACTTCAACAAGTGTGGTTTTCTTTATTTTTTGAACAAGTAAACATGATAAAATACCAAGTTTAGAAGCGAACTTATGTATTTTGTTTAGGATCAACCGAATATTTGTAAGTTCGAACAAATGAAGTAAATGCACTATATAACAACAATAATAATAAGTGATGACATTTACTTTTACAAACATTTTTTATTTATAGTGTTACGAGGTTAACTCCGTAGTAAAGATAGTTAGTGTTGGAATTAAACAATCTTATGTATCAAATATACATGCATCAAAAGTTTAACGCAACGAAATAGTAGATCACATATGCATATAATGTAGTTAACATAAAGATAAAGAACACATACCTTTTCTTGCAAAACGATGATCAAGAATCCTAAATCACCAACCAAGAAAACCCTTAACAACACCCCGATCTAATTCGCTTATAAACTCAAAGATCAAAGTAGATCTGCTCTAAGGATAGTCCACACGACACTTCAATTAATCACCTTTGATTGTTAGATCTTGAACATGTAATTACTTAAAAATAACCAAGACACAAAAACCCTTGTGTGGGTTATGTGTGTTCGTCGACCACCAAAAAGAAAAAGAGAGGATTTTTTACTTTCAAGTTATGAAAAAATGATAAAATCAATTTGTTTATATAGTAGAAGTTTAAGCTAATTAGGTATATATCTTATCTTATCTAACAAGCAATTGGGTTTCTAGAGAATCTCACATTCATCCCTCTTTGTGTTAGTCGGCCGAACACCCCCTTTCGCACCTTTGAATTGACTTTTTGACTTTTTAAATTAGTCTATTAGTAATTAGTTACTTAAAATCTTAAGTCTTTTTAATTAATATTTGTTAAATCTTTCAACTTATTAATTAATTACCGATAAGTATACACTTTTATCAAACTAAGATTATAGAATAAATACAGCCATATTATATTGTATATCTTAATAAAATATGATCTCGATGTTTAAGTGTGTGACCCTTTAGACCCACGTGCTCCCTGCCGTACAAAATAGTATTTATGATTTACGCACATCCCAACAGTTGGGACTAAGAATAAGCAAACCGACTCGAACGAAAAACCAATTGAAAACGGATCGAACCAAACTGACCTTAGGTTTGGTTCTCGGTGATATATATTCATTTCGGTTTAATCAGTTCGTTTTGAATCGATTTTACTCGCATTCGAATTAAGTAAACCGATATGAACCGAACCGAACTTACTCGTTTCAGTTTCGGTTTGTATAGGATTCACTCGGTTCGGTTTTCGATTTTAATATTTTTCATAATCGGTTATCGAGTCGGTTAAGTTTTCATTGATTTGGTTCCGACTTGATGCTCGGCCTTTGTTGGGATGTGTCAAGAATCTGGTGAAGGAGTACAACTGCATTTAATGCAAGCTTATTCTTGAAAATGTTCCGCCAATACTTTTGTCAAAAGTTATATTAAGTCATAGAATAGCAATGTACTTTTAAAATGTACCGATTTGGTACGTGTACTCTTAAAAAGTTGTACAATAGAAACGAACTTTCATAAGTGTTCCCTTATGCACATTTTGATGACGTGTCATCCCGAAAAGGCTAACACGTGTCACCATTAATAACGTGACACATCACCCAAATGTGCATATCGGAACACCTTATGAAAGTTCGTTACTATTGTACAACTTTTTTAGAGTACACGTATTAAAATGGTACATTTCGAAAAGTACATTGCGACTTAATCCCATACTTTATTCAAAAGACACTTTGTCCTGCTATTTTGTTTTATCGAATTATCCTGCCTAAACACGTTAAAGACAAGAGCTAAGCTCCACTTGATTATCTTCAAAGAGTAATGAATATCCTTAGGGTATTTCCACTCCTGACTCACTTAAACCCTTAGGTGCCGTTTGGTACGGGGATATTTAAGGATATTGGGGGATATTCAAAATTTTTACATTTTAATATCCCAAAATATTGTGTTTGGTATAACCAAAGAAGGAATTTAAAATTCCTTGAATTCCCAAAATGAGGGATATTAGAATTCCTCCAAAAAGTGAGGAATTTTAATTTACTTGAAAATTATTTTTCATAAACTTTTTTCTTGTCGTTATTATTTCGGTTTTTATGTTTAAATAAAAAATTATAAAATTTTAAAAATTTATATAAAATTTATAAAACTTATATAAATTTAAGTAAATATTTAAATAGAATTTTTTTATGAAATATATATATAATTTTTATAAAATTTATTGAAATTTCTTAAAAAATTTAAATACTTTTTTTATAAAATTAATGAATTTTTTATAAAATATATATAATTTAAAATTAAATGATTTTTTTAAATTTTAATGAATTTTTTTATAAACCTTATATAAATTTTATATAAATTTTTATAAGATTTTTATAAAAATTTATATAAATTTTTTAAAAATTTTTATTAAATTTTTATAAAACTTAATGAATTCTTTTATAATATTTATATAACTTTTTTTATAAAATTTATGATTTTTTTTATAATATATAAACTTTTTATAAGGTTTATATATATTTTTATAAAATTTATAAAAACTTTTTATAAATTCTGTGTAAGAATTTAAAAAATTTATATAATGCTTTTATAAAATTTATATAAATTCTTATAATATTTATATATATATTTTTATAAATTTTAAATAAAATTATTATATATTTTTTAAAAAATTTATATAATTTTTTTAAAATTTATATAAAATGTGAAAATTCGAATTTTAATCTTTTAAATAGAAAATATATATAAAAAATATTTATTCGTTAATTGGTTTAACCTAAAATCAAGATTTCAAAAAATTATAAATTATGCCAACCAAACAGGCTTAAGCATTTTAAATTTTAGAATTTTAAATTCTGAGGAATTTTAATATACTAGAATTTAGAATTTCAGAATTTTAATATCTTGAACCAAACGGCCCCTTAGGGGCCGTTTGATTTTTTAATATAATAGAATTTAGAATTTCAGAATTTTAGGGATATTGGGGGATATTCAAAATATTTACATTTTAATATCCCCTAAATATTGTGTTTGGTAAGACTATCGAAGCAATTTAAAATTTCTCGAATGGAGGATATTAGAATTACTCCAATAAGTGAGGAATTATAATTTACTTAAAAATTATTTTCTATAAACTTTTTTCTAAGCGTTATTATTCAGGTTTTTATGTTTTTATAAAAAATTATAAAATAAAAAAAATTTATATATATATTTTTTATAAAATTTAAATAAATTTTAAATAAAAATTTATATTAATTTTTATAAAATTTATTGAATTTTTTAAAAAATATATATAAATTGCATAAAAAATTTATTGAAATTTTTTATAAAAATTATATAATTTAATGAATTTTTTTATAAAATTTTTTATAAAATTTATATAAATTTTTTTATAAAATTTATATAATTTTTTTATAAAAAAATTAATGATTTCTTTTATAAATTTTTATAAGGTTTAAATAAATAATTTTATAAAATTTAATTTTTATAATTTATTTAAATTTTTTATAAAATTATATAAAAATTTTATAAAATTTGTATTATTTTTTTATAAAATCTATATAAATATTTTTGTATAAATTATTAATCAAATTTAATGAATTTTTTTATAATCTTTATATAATTTTTTTATAAATTTTATGATTTTTTTAATAAATTTATATAAAGTTTTTATAAGATTTATATAAATATTTTTATAAAATTTATATAAATTTTTTATAAAATTTATATAAATTTTCTATAAAAATGTATGAAAATTTAATATAGTTTTTTTATAAAAAATATATATTTTTATAAAATTAAAATAAATTATTTATCAAATTTATATAAAAAGTAAAAATTTGATTTTCACTCTTTTAAGTAGAAAATTTATATAAAAAATATCTATTCGTTAACTGGTTCAAATCAAAATCAAGATTTCAAAATATTATAAATTTTTGCGAACTAAACAGGCGTAAGCTTTTTAAATTATAGAATTTTAAATTATGGGAAATTTTAATATAATAGAATTTAGAATTCTAGAATTTTAAAATCTTGAACCAAACGAATTTTAAAATATTTCATCTACATCTCATCTGATATTCATCTCAGGTGATAAATATGTCTTCAAGTAATTTTTGACTTTTTTTACGATGTTTTTGATTTGCGTACTACTAAGAGTGCTCATTGAGGTTTTGCCTTCAAATGGTCCTTTCACTTGTTGATATCTTATCAGTGTGTAGGGGTGGAAACGAGCCGAGCCGAGCTCGAGCTCGCTAAAGCTCGAGCTCGGCTCGTTTAAGTTTTACAAAGATCGAGCTCGAGCTCGGCTCGTTTCGAGCTTTAGTCTTTAGGCTCGAGCTCGGCTCGTGGTATTGTAGACAAGCTCGGGCTCGGCTCGAGCTCGGCTCGTTTATACGAATTTTCAATGTAAAAATAAAGGTTGGCTCGAACTCAGCTAGTAATATATATAAATTAAGCTCGCTAATAAGCTTGTTATTAAGCTCGTTAAGGAGCTCGTATATAAACCTTTAGGCTCGTGAGCCTAAACGAGCTTTGTACGTAAAGCTCGGGCTCGAGCTCGTTTATTAAACGAGCTCGAAATTAAGATCGAGCTCGGGCTCGAGCTCGTTTAGGCTCGGCTCGTTCGAGCTTTTTACCGATCTGATCCCGAACTTTTCACGAGCAGCTCGGCTCGTTTCCACCCCTATCAGTGAGTCTTCAGCCACAAGTAGAGCTATCGACTAAGGCCGTCATTTGAAAAGGGCTTCATTCTTTTAATTTTGGAAAATGATATGTGTTCCTACAAAAACCTCCTACAAATCTTCCTACACACAAGATCTTGACAAGTGGTGAAATTGAAGGTTTAGATTTGGAGAGATAATAAGTGGAGAAAATATATATTATATTATTGTGAGTGTAGGAAGATAAGTAGGATGATTTAGTAGGGGTGGCAATTATCGACACGACACGATTAATGACACGAACCCGACACGAAGTTAAATAGGTTTGGGTCAAGGATAAACAGGTTTGGGTCAAAAACAGGTCAACCCGTATAACCCGTTTAATAAATGGGTCGTGTTTGGGTTGAGTAAGTATTAAACAGGTCGACACGTGAACCCGTTTAAGTATATATAAGCCTCTAAAAACAAATATATAACTTTAGTCTTATGTTAGATTTTGATTAAATATATTTTATTATGTATTAATAAGAGTAATTGGCATTATAATTCACATATCGTCTTTTTTTACATATTTATATCCTTTTTTTGCATATAAATTAGTCTGATTGACAAACATCAACCTTATTTACCGCTTGACATATTTACTTAAACAGGTTAAACGGGTCAAAAACGGGTAACACGTGTTATGCAGGTGCGGGTTAGGGTTGAATTTCTTGACACGATTAATAAATGGGTCGTGTTTGGGTTTAGATTATAATAACACGTCAACCCGCGAACCCGAACAGGTCGACACGAACACGACTCGATTGCCACCCCTATGATTTAGTAGGAGGATATAGCAATGCTCTTTAATTTTATATACAAATATTTTATGTTAAATATATACAGTATACGAGTTATATAATTCAAATATACATATAAAAATTTTCAATTTACAAATTTAAAGCAACATTTTTATCGTTATTGATTAACACCACTAAAAACTACTGTATAAAACTGCCATATAACCAACTGCTCTAGAGCAGTTGGCCACCTGGGCTCCTCCTGGAGCTTAGGGAGGGGGTTTGGTCATGGGTTCAAGTCTTGCAAAGGACAAGAATTCATGATTTTTCTCCTTAGTGCGAAGCCGTGAGTTCTAGGGGTTTCCCTAGTGGTTTGGGTCCCGGGGCCTGTCCGTTATGAATGGTATAACTCGAGGGTCGGATTTCAGTGAGTTCTATAAAATAAAAAAATAAAAAAATAAAAAAATAAAAAAAAAAAACTGCCATATGTGTACATCACCTTTTTAGAAACTAAATACTACAGTACCATGTCAATGGGGAGCAGCCGACATAATATTGCCTAGTCATTGACTAGATCCAATGTCCCAATAATAAAGTTTTAGTTAAGTATTTATTTTGGTAAATTACCAATTTGCAGGCCATAATCCAGCTTTTTCAAGTAGGCTAGTTGACACACTTGACTAGTTTCAAACTTAAAACACGCTTATAGTTATTAACTTATTATCTTGACTCATTGAATCTTCCTATTGATTACTTCAAGTTACACAAGTGGAATATATTATGCATGGTCCACTTTTTTAATATGATTGAGTGAGTCGTACACGATTTCATTCACTTGCTTAGGCCTATAAATACTTCACAAAACAGCATCATATTTAACACAACAACAATCTCTCCCGTACAAAAACATGAGCTTGGACTACGTTCAATATCGGGCAAGCATGGACACACAAGACGCTGAAGATACCGCGTTTTATGCTCAACTTACGCAGCAGATATTGCATCTTATGGACGACGACGACGAAACATTTGCAAGAGGGGCGACTATAAAGAGTCATCGTCCAAAGTTTGATAGGAGACCGGTTAGTAGTGGTCAGGTGACCTCTGGGAAGTACTATGGTTGGTTAGAGGGTTCAAGAAGTGCGGAAGTCGTCCCTAGTTGGATGGAGAACTTGTGGGCGAAAAATGGTGGCGGAACCGGGGTGTTCATACCTCATGTAGTGGCTGCGGCTAAGCCTCGTAGAAGACGACATCGTAGATCAAGAAAGAACAATAATGGCGAAAGAATACATTCATCAAATGGACAAATGATCCATGCTTGATGAAAAGATTAGTACTGTCTTGCAAGCATATGATCATTTGTGTTTTGTACATAAAGTACTACTATTCATAATAATTTACAAGACAGTTCAGTCTCTATATAGATTTGATTGGTATAAATATTTCTAAGTTCTAATGATGAAATTGCGAAAATGATTTCGCAGGTACATGTACATTCCAAAAATCTGTACCATCGAATCTTGATGCATATAATTGGATGCATATATAACATAGAGAAAACGGATCCAATCTTAGATCAGACCAGAGAAAGCAAATAGAAAAAATCAATGACATGAACTTATACAAACATTACATTTCCATAGCGACGACAAAAAAGGATTATGATCAGATCGTTTCTTGTGTCTGATCACTATGTCGATTTTGACTCAATCCTTCCCTAACCCTTGCACTTCTGTGTTGAAGACGTTGGTGTAACGTCTCAGACATTTGGTTAAAGAATTCTGGATCCCACCTGTGTATTAACATTGGATCTTCCGCGTAACATATGTATATTGATGTAACTGCACTTTCCACCACCACCATCGCTAATCCAACCTATCAAATGCCATTTAGAAATGAGCACACAGATCATAGACCGAGTGATGCACACTAAAAAATGTCTAACAAGTTTGATTTATATATACATACCAAGACCATGCCCATCAAGATGGCAGTTGATCCCATCATCATCTCTCTGTCCCAATGTTTATGCCTGGTCAAAACCACAGCACAAGTTCCGGTAATTAGCCCACCCAAGAGCGTACCCATGAGTAAAACAGCACCTGAGCAATCGTATGCAATAAGTGCTTCAACACCAGTGGATTGAAACAACTCCCATGCATCTCTTGCCGAGTGATTGAAGCTTTTGCCATAAACTGCAATCTAAAGTAAACAAGATACACGATTTGATATATTGAATTTCGATGTTAATTCAAAAATGGTTACAATAATTTTCATACAATAATTAAGCACCTGAACATATGCATATTTGTTGAAGAAACGAACAAGGGTCTCCACTAAATGAAACAGGAAATCTACACAGCAGAGCAGACACTCGTTGTTTCCAATTTTTGACCTGAATCCCCTTATCTGAAATAAACAAGCAAGTTATAGTATGAAATATTAGGAAAATCTAATTATTATTTGTGTAGAAAGAAGTGTATTTACCTCCCACCGCAGCGTTCGAATAGCAGCTGTGAAAAGAGAACCATAACAGATGCTACCAAAAGAAGTTGTTACAGCATACCGTAAAGATTTAAGCACTGGGTTGCGAGGCATTGATGCTGCCTCTCGCCCACCATGGACAAGCACAAGAAACACCATACCCGATACTATAACATGAACAGTATTACAAAGAACAGCCCCAGTCCAAAACAAACTTACCGAGAAAACCTGCATTTATAATTAACGTGTTTGGAAGTGTCATTACATAAGGTCAAACTTTTGCAGTTACTACAAAAGTATAAACTCATAAGCAAATCTGGCCACCTCACCACAAGAAGCCACCAGCGCCCACCATCACCTATGCTCGAAGCCACCACACCAGCTGCACCAAAGGACCATAATGCTAGCCAAAGAAGCATGACTAGCATAAATGCACAGGCTACTCTCATAACTTCTGGAAGCTTCCATACCATCTTGACCGCTCCTTGTAGTACCAGCATTGTAAATGGAAGTCTATAAAGTGCAAGGAATAATTTAATAAGAACTTGAAAAATATATCAGCACTCAAACATTCAACAAGACATAGCACCTCTTTTTTGCTATAAAGATTTATTATCAGTATATCTGCATATTGGAGACTTATTCTTTAAGGATATCAATATATTTTGGAGCATACTGTTGTAGTGTCTATTCAATTGTAGGCGGGCTTTGCTAGAACATTGTCTGAAATGCTCTTATAAACCACCATATACATGATCTTGATATAGACGAGGAATGGGAAATGTTGCAAGTAAGAACCTTATGACATCTGTGAGAACCATTTAGATGGCCTACTGCTTCGCCTAATACTCACGTCTAGCGTTTTCAGATCGATCAAGGAAAAAAGCGTGACTATAGGTTACCTATTATCCTTTTTAAATCTTAAAACGGTTTGTTGCAACAGGATGTTCGGCGACTTCACCTCCACTCTCTAGAATGATCTTAACTAACTGACTAATGTTGATAGCATGACTATTTTGGCATGACTATTTCCACCTCATTATGCCTCAGATAAAAGCTCTAATGTGTATCAATCAAGCATAAGTTAAATTAGTATCTGCAGAAAAAAATATTATCTAACATAGAAATTTCAAAAGTGCATCACACAATGGAGATATTCCCTTGTTAGTAATACTTAACAACATAACTAATGCAGTTTAGGATAGTACATTTGGACCGTTCTCTAACCATAGTTTAAATAGATAATATATTCCGATATAAACAAGTCTGAGATATTACCTGTCTATGACCGACATGATATACAAGAACTGCAACCCGGAACCAACAGCAAAAGCAAAACCCCAGAAGTACAGTTTGCCCCAAAAACACAAAACACTAACCACCGCAAGGTAAGTAGTCAATAAATGGACAGAAACTTTCATCATCTGATTAGAACGTGAACCAAGCAACAATAACCAAACCCATCCAATAACTGTACTAATAGCACCAGAAATAGCATATGTCGGCCAATAGTCCTCTGTTAGACCAGCTTGAGTATCAAGAATCCCGTTTGTATATTGATCTATTTTAAGCCTATCCTTCATCGTGTACCTATTTAATCCAAAAACACCGAGAGCAAGACCTACGAAAACCAGATGCAAAAGAAATATCCCTAGCCAGAAAACATCCCGCCAATGGCGTGAAGCTCCAAGATTTGGCCCCATTGTCAAGGAGTTACCACTACTTCCACTTAAGTGACTTCTTCCTGCACTCTACAATTCAATATCACCCCTAAATCAGACAAAAACACATAAACTCCTCCTAACCCGAACAAGAATAAACTTCGATTTTTTAGGCCAAAACTAGTACATTCAAAATTTAAAGTCGATACAAGGATACGTTGTTACAAATCAAATTTTTTTTGTATATTTCATACAACTAAAGATAGTTATCCCATTGTTCTTGAATATCCAATTTACTACTACTTCTTTTACTTAAATCAGAGAATATAGTGAATCTAAAAAAGTGCATAGATAAGCAATCCTACAAAATTCCGATAAACCGCCACTAAATATCCATTACATACCAGTAACCAGCATTACTAACTAAAAAGTCGAGTCCATCTAACAGAATCATATATTCCCAAATGTACTGCCTAACGCTATGCACTTTCAAATTTTGTCGCCATATCATACTTTCTAATGATCTGTCCCACTGAAAAACTTTTGTAAATTACCCTCAAATCATCACAAAAAGTATGATATCGACTATCGAGACAAAATTCGAAATACACGTAAGTAAATTGGTACTTCTTGGACATGTATCATAATGTTACATTTGCGAAACTATGGTTGCTAATTAATAGACTAATCCTATTAACAAAACAAACATCTATACATCTGTCTATAGTTTCAAAGCATCAATGTTACCAATTAATAAAAACATTCATCACTCAAATTAAACTTCTTCATTCACTTCACTATATACAAAAGCAAAAAATCATTAAACACGATTTTTTTTAAACTAACACTAGTACGTTTTTGATAAAATGACAGTTGTACCATTCATTTAATTCTGCAAATAATAATTTTGATTAGGCATAATATTAACAGGTAAACATATAAGGTTATATAAGGTTTTTCCAAGTTGAAGTCACCCGGGAGGCCGAGTCTAGCCTAACCGGTGTTTCTCATGACCGTTTCTGACCCTTTCCTCGCCACCACCGCACTAACGTAGACAAAATGGGGCAGGTCCCCAAGCAAAAAAAATCATAGTGTAAATTTTTTAAAATATCTAATTATTTTTGTAATTTTCTCCCTAACGAACTTATTTGTAGTTTCTAAAAGTTTGCCCACTCGACCATAACTTATAACTTTCTGGCTCCGCCCCTGACCCATTGTAGGCGTACTTGGTGAGTGAACCTTTCTCTGAGAAACTCGTGGGGCTTACCAGTTACCACTAGGCCATTTGGCAAAGGTTTTTTGAGTAGCCTAATATAATAACCTAAAACAATTCTAACTTCTATATTTAGATATATCTTTCTAAAAATAGAAAGACGGAGAATAATACTGAAACAAGAAAAACAAACCTGTTGAGCGGTAGTCATAGTACCAGTGTCATCGTCCGAAGACGAAAACGGACTCTGAGTATGATTCATAGTAGTAGTTAGTTAGTTGGTTGATGAAATTTGGGAGTTATGTAACAGAATTTCAACAGAAAGTCGTTGAAGGAACAGTTACATAAATGATCATATCATAGGAATGAAAATGACAGGTGGGATAAAAAAAAACCTCCTGTCGATAATAACAACTTTGATTCCTTTTTATTTTTTTATTTTAATGCACGTTTTTCTGTTAAAGTCTTTTTTTTTCTTTCTATCTTTAATTATTATGTTTTTTTTTTTCAAATATTGTATGATGAGTTGTGTTTGTGTTTTGAGTAATGATCATGATGATGCTATGTAACCAAAGCTTACTACTACATGTCAATGAGGTGTTGCTGGTTGGCCATACGTACTAAGAATAATGTTGATCGTATAAGTGACTCTCACATTAGTGTCAACTTAGTTTTTTCTCTTTTGAACTACACACAGATCAAATGCTTGTAATGGTAATCGCACAAGTAATCGAACAAATTTCTTTTTTACATCAAGTATTAGGAGGAGGGGGGATGCGTACTTTATGGTCGACCATAGACGACCGGCCGAGTATCCGACCTCACGTTACTTCCGGATTAAAAAAGTGTTAAAATATAGAAAACTTTGTGGAAAACTATTACTCCAACGCCAAAAACTATCTACAAACAACTTTATCAAATAGTAAAAAACTATTATCATTTATATGCATTAGAGATGCTCTTACTATATGTCAATGAGGTGGTGTTGGTTGGCCATAGATACTAAGAATAATGTTGATCGTACAAGTGATTGTCTCATCAGTGTCAACTTAGTTTTCTCTCCTTTAAACTACACACAGATCAAACGTCTGTAATGATAATCGCACAAGCGACCGAACCAATTTCTTTTTTACATCAAGTATTAGGGGGATTGTGGAAATTTATACAAAGATTGTAACAAAGCAGATTTAGTCAACCAACCACCCCTTTATTAGCTGCCTCAGACTATTACTTCAAATGTAATATCTAGGTTTGTGATCAATACGAATACAACTGAAAGAAACAACCAATCAAGATCTCACGGATTGAGATCTTTAACAATAACCAAAAACTAGAGAGAATATGTGAGTTTTCTGAACGATACAAACAAGAAAAGTGAAGAATACAGCTAGCTAAATCCCTTAAATACTCCTTAGCAATAACGTGCTTGAACTTTCACAAATGTGCAACTTTAGTCCCTCATAATTGCACCTTTCAGTCCCTGCACAAATAAGAAGCTACAAACTAAAATAATATAAATGTAAACTTACCTTTTCTTACCTTTATTATTAAGAAGATGGCAAAAGTAATCCCTGTGTATAAGAGTTAGGATAATACAGTATACAAATTGTATACTTCTCAACATTCCCCCATAGACTAACTCTTGTACATATCATACAAACCAAGCTTATTGCAAAACTTATTATGTTCCTGGACACTCAAGCCTTTGGTAAATATATCAGCAACATTGTCCTTAGATTTAACCTTTACAGTCTTTACAATTCCATCAGCTACTTTCTCCCTTAAGAAGAAAAACTCAATCTCAAAATGTTTTGTTTTCTCATGGAAAACTGGGTTAGCAGCAATTTGGATTGCTGAGCAACTATCACAATGTATAGGCACAAGAAGAGAGATATTAACATTTAGCTCAGTTAAAATTTTAATAATCCAAATCACTTCACATGTAACAGTATTCATTGCTCTATATTCTGCTTCAGCAGATGACTTAGCAAGCATAGACTGTTTTTTACTTTTCCAAGATATAAGAGTATTACCCAAGAAAACAGAATATCCAGTTACTGATCTTCTTGTGACTTTGCACTTAGCCCAATCAGAATCCACAAAGATACTAAGCTCAAGATTAACTTTAATGAAAGATATACCTTTACCAGGTGAGTTCTTTAAGTATCTAAGTACTCTAAAAGCCAGTTTCAAATGAGATTCCATAGGAGCATGCATAAATTGACTTAGAACATGAACAGCATAACTGATATCTGGTCTGGTATGAGTTAGATATATCAATTTACCAACCAATTTTTGGTAATTGTTTATACCTATTAAAGGTTTGTCAATAATAACAGGTTTGTTTTTAGTAGAAGTAACTTTAGTTTCTATAGGTGTTCCACAAGGTTTACATCCAAGCATACCAAATTCAGAAAGAACTTCTAAACAATATTTTCTTTGAGTTAAAAACAAACTATTATTAGACTCAATGACCTCAATACCTAAAAAATATTTAAGTTTACCAAGATCTTTAATCATAAACTTGGAACTTAAAAATTTCTTAAATTTTTCAATTTCAGTAGCATTATTACCTGTGATAACAATATCATCAACATAAACTAATAAAGCAAGGAAAACACCTTTCTTATTTTTTATGAATAAAGAGAAATCATTCTTACTCTGCACAAAATCATTCTCAATTAAAACTGAAGTAAGTTTCTCATTCCATTTTCTGGGTGCCTGTTTTAATCCATATAATGACTTAACAAGCTTACAAACTCTCTTGTCATCCTTATCAAAATACCCTTCTGGAAGTGTCATATAGACATCTTCCTCTAGTTCACCATAAAGGAAGGCATTATTTATATCTAGCTGATATAATGGCCAATTCAGATTAATAGCTAATGTCAAAAGACACCTTACAGTAACGATTTTGACAACAGGAGAGAATGTCTCCTCATAGTCAGCCTGCTTTTTGATTAAAGCCTTTAGCTACAACTCTAGCTTTAAATCTTTCTAATTTTCCATCAGAAAAATATTTAACTTAACCCATTTATGCCCCACAGCTTTTCTTCCTTGAGGAAGATCTGTTATAATCCAAGTACCATTTCTATTTAAAGCTTTCATTTCTAAGTTTATAGCTTCAATCCATCTATTATCTTTACTAGCCTCGGCATATGTTTTTGGTTCTTGGATTTTATCAAGACTAGTAGTAAAAATATAGTGCTCAGTACTCAACTTAGAATAATTGACATGTTTATCAATGTTATACTTGACTTTAGTATTAATTTGAAAATCTTTAAGCTTAACAGGCATACTAGTCTTTCTAACAGATTTCCTAATCTCTCTTTCCATTATAGGACTGTTAATTTGTTCATTAAAACCTTGATATACTGTGTCATCACCCTCAGAATCTATATCATCTTCAAGTGTTGCACTCTCCAAAGTGTTACTGGTGGCTTCTTCTAATGTGCTATCATTAGAATGCCCCTCATCATTCTTTTTAGCACCACTAGTATTTTCAGTACCTCCAGACAACACTTGGTATGTGCCCTCACTCCTATCAGTAGTCCTATTATCTCTCTTTTCATCATAGGGATCATTTAACAAGTTATCCTCTTGATCTGTATTGAAAAAATTTATACTATTTATATTCTCAACCTCAAATTGAAATCCTTTACTTTCTGACCTGTTTTTGAAAGGATAAACAGTTTCATAAAACTTTACATCTCTTGAGAAAAAGAACTTTTTGCTTTCAAGACTAAACAACTTATATCCTTTCTTGTCAAAAGCACAACCCATAAAAACAGACTTTTCAGATCTAGAGGTAAACTTATCAGTATTATTTAGCACAGAAGCAAAACAAAGGCAACCAAAACATTTTATATGAGAGAGATTAGGTTCAGTGTTATAAATCATTTCATATGGTGTTTTTCCAGACAATACAGAGCTAGGAGTCATGTTAATCAAATAAACTGCAGTTAGAATACACTCAGTCCACATGTTCAGAGGAATTCCCCCCTGGAACATGAGAGACCTAGCTACATTTAACAAATGTCTATGTTTTCTTTCAGCTACCCCATTTTGTTGAGGAGTGTAAGCACATGTAGTCTGTTGAACAATACCATTGTTTTTACAAAAAACAAACATATTATTATTCAAAAATTCAGTTCCATTATCACTCCTAAAAATCTTAACAGATTGATTAAACTGATTTTTGATCAAATTATAAAATCCAACCACATGTTCAAAGACTTCATGTTTTCCTTTCAACAGAAAAACCCAAACAGCCCTAGTATAGTCATCAACTAAAGTCAAGAAGTATTTAAAACCTTCTCTACTAGAGACTCTATATGGTCCCCAAACATCCATATGAACAATCTGACCAAGACTTGTAGTCTTATGTTCACTTAGTGGAAATGGTTCTCTAGTTTGTTTTGCCTTATGGCAAACCTCACAAACCTCACTTTCATTTTTCATATCAATATTCAATTTTTTCTTAAGTACATGCAAGACTTGGTCTGATGGATGACCAAGTCTATTATGCCAAATACATTTAGACAAAGAACAAAATTGAACATTATGATTTTCAATCCTCTTACCTGTATTAAGAAAATATAAACCATTTTGTTCTCTACCAGTCCCCACTTGGGTCCTTAGCACAGAATCCTGTATCACACAAGAATTTTCATCAAAAATGACTTGACACTTATTATCTTTACTCAATCTTTGAACAGACAATAGACTAACTTGATATCCTGGAACAACCAGAACATCATGAAGAACAATGGAATCAGTAAGTTTAATACTGCCAATGTGTGTTACCAAAGCTTTAGTACCATTTGGATGTCCAACTGTCATACCAAGCTTTGATACATCAACAACATTAATCATACCAATGCAAGTAAAAGTCATATGTTGACTAGCACATAATTCCATTATCCAGCCTATATACACACTATATGTGCTAATTTTAGTATTATAATTGAAAAATCTGGATGAACAAAAACTAATAGCACAATTAATACCTGCAACATTTGCATAAATACTTTCAGATCCAGTTTTACTACTTATCAAATCCATCAACTGCTTATATTGTTCATCTGTAAAAGTCTTAGATGAAACATTCACATGATCACTACTTCCAGTAACAACATTGTTACTAGAAGTACCTCTATTAACACCATTATTTCTTCTAAAATTTTGTGGATATCCAATAAGTTCAAAACATCTGTCAACTGTATGACAACTCATATTACAATGAGTACAAACCACAGAAGATCTATTGTTATTATTAGATCTAGCATTACCAGACCTATTATTAGCATTATTATTAGAACTAGTATTATTCCAAGTATTATTAGGTCTAGTATTATTAGGTCTAGCATTACTAGTTCTAGCAACAAAAGCAGTACTAGTCCCACTTCCTCTAGATTCACTTTGGGAATGAGATCCCCTATGTGACTCATCTCTAGATAAAGTAGCAAAAGCACCCTTAACATCAGGGATTGGATCACTTGTGAGGATTATACTTCTGATAGGAGCATAAACCTCATCTAATCCCATGAGAAATTGCATCAACTTAATAAGTTGATCATGAGCTCTCAATTCATCATAACTATCACAAGTACATTCAGGCAAATTGACAAGAGAGTCATATTGCCTCCACAAAGCATTGAACTTGTGGTAGTACTCAGACAGCACCATCCCTGATTGAGTTAAAGAATGAATTTTATAGTGTAAATTGAATATAACAGATGCATCTTTTTTACTATATGTCTCTTCTAATTCATCCCAAACAGTTTTAGCATCATTAGAAAAAACTTGTCCCATATAAACATCTTGTGAAACACAACCCAAAATCCAATTTAACACCACAACATTACACCTATCCCACTGGTTTTGCAAAAAACCAGCATTCTCAGGTCTTTCAATACTACCATCTATGAACCCCAATTTATTTTTAGTATGAATAGCCCTGGTCATAGCAGCTTTCCAGATTTTAAAGTTTTATGTTCCTTCTAGTTTAAACCCAACTAGAGGAACCCCACTAGTATCATTACTATGTAAGTATAGCGGATCAAAAACATCAATTTCATTATTACCAGAACCCCCCACTTGTTCTTTATTCTTGGCATCAAGAGCCATATTATCAAAACAACAAACAAACTAAACAATCAACCACACAAAGAAACACAACAAATACCACCTTATATCTCCACAACTCCAAGATCAATCAATAAAAACTCCCTTCGACACCTAATCCCACTAAACAAAATATAAAAGAGAGATAAGCGTGAGATGATACAATCACGCGCAGCAAACAGCAAGAACACCAACAAGATCAAGAAGATCTAGAACCAAGTACGCAGCGGAAACCAACCACAAAATCAAGCAAACCTGCAAGATTAAGAATACAAGAACACAAATAACAAACAAAAAACAAATCTTACCAGATATGAATAACCCTAATTTCTGAAATTTAGGGTTTTCAATCAAGATCAATACAAAAATCAAATTAATCAACTACAATGTTGATTAATCTACCAAGAAAACACGAATACCCAAAAACCCCCAAAAAAAGTCCAAACCCTAATTTTGAGAAAACACAAATTGACCACAAGAATGATCAATTAACTTCAAGAATCAACAGATTCTACCATAAAATACTTTAAAACACCCTTAATTTGAAAAACCCCTAATTTTTACAAAACCCTAATTTCTGAAAAACGAATTCAATCTTTGTATCAAAGCCAACCTTGCTCTGATACCATGTGGAAATTTATACAAAGATTGTAACAAAGCAGATTTTGTCAACCAACCACCCCTTTATTAACTGCCTCAGACTATTACTTCAAATGTAATATCTGGGTTTGTGATCACTACGAATACAACTGAAAGAAACAACCAATCAAGATCTCACGGATTGAGATCTTTAACAATAACCAAAAACTAAAGAGAATATGTGAGTTTTCTGAACGATACAAACATAAAAAGTGAAGAATACAGCTAGCTAAATCCCTTAAATACTCCTTAGCAATAACGTGCTTGAACTTTCACAAATGTGCAACTTTAGTCCCTCATAATTGCACCTTTCAGTCCCTGCACAAATAAGAAGCTACAAACTAAAATAATATAAATGTAAACTTACCTTTTCTTACCTTTATTATTAAGAAGATGGCAAAAGTAATCCCTGTGTATAAGAGTTAGGATAATACAGTATACAAATTGTATACTTCTCAACAGGGATGTGTACTTTATGGTCGACCATAGGCGATCACCGATTATCCGATCTCTCATTACTTTTCTAAAAACAGTGTAATAATATAAACAAATTACAATGTATGTAATGTATTCATTACAAGAGGCAAAACAGAAAAAGCAAATAAATCATAATTATTAGGTAAAAACTAGACACTAATTTAAAACAAATATAATACACTGAACATATTTTGGCAAACGAAAAAAACATTAAATGTTAGCTTTAGAAATATACATCGTCTTTTAGCATTGCAATGGGGTCGGGTTATTACGTCGTATTGTCGGGTCAAGTTGATCCAAGTTTTGATTAAAAATATTTAATCTGTAACACGACCTTATTAGCAAGTTGATATGACTTTTTCTCTCAAGTTTTAATTAATAATATTGACAGAAAAAATGTATAATTAGTTAAAATCTTTATATGATTTAAAATAAGTTTTAAAATGGTAAAATAAAAAGCTTTTTAAAGCTTTTGATGAAACAGGTGTAATGTAGAGGAAAAATAAATATTTTTTTTTTGTTAAAGTGAAGATGGGTTATTTCTTATAGTGTTGATAAATGTTGATGATATTGTCATAACGGAGAATAATGTTAATATCAAAGTTTGTGAAAATAATGCAATCAAATTTGTGAGCATAAAACAAAGTAAAAGGAAATGTTAACTTTTTCTTTTTGTATTGGCAAAAAATAGAAATATAGAATGCACTAATTCTCAAATCCAACCATAACCATCCAAGTTTGCCTGGGTCATGCAGAGACTTTATTGGATTTAAATAACCCAACTTGAAGAACGTATCTTTTGTGCTATTTGTAAAGGGTGAAAACCAAAACCGAAATCAAATCAAAAATATTGAATCGAATATGTATTTGAATTGAATTTGTCAAAACGGATAAATATTTGGCTTTCTGTTTAGTTATGTACTTGACAATCCTAAACCAAAAATCGAACAAAGTTCATATAAATATGTACATTTTTTATATAAGTAAATTTTAAAGCTTAATTCTTTTTGCTAAATATGGTTTTCGGCTATGAGGTTCGATTTTTGTTTCAGTTTAACCCAATTTAAATTGAATTCAGTTTAAGTTACGGTTTTACCAAAAATAAATATTAACCAAACTAACCATACAACCCGATAATAAAACAGCTAAACACCCGTACTATTTCATATTGCAAAAAGTGACATGTCAATACAAAAGTGCCCAACTATAGATGGTCAATGTAAAGTACTCGAAATGTGTTGGTGTTTACTCGTCCCAACCAGGGTAAGATAATCAATCCTAGCTACGTACCAATGAATGGTCACCGGATAACACTTGGAATCGTATGATCACTTTCCAAAGTAACTATTCGACCCCAATGCCTGTGTATCACGAATATCTACTTGGGATAAGTCCAAATGCTGTTAGTGATTTAGGCACAAATCTCTAACCCTTTTGCTTCTAAGTGTTTATGTTTATGTATCTTCCTCATGCAAGTGTTATCCCTTTATATAAGGATACCATTCCTAAGAATGTAACTCAAGGTCAAAGGTGTTATTAGCATTAATCAGCCAATTAATCTCATAATTGCCTACATGAAAGCCTAGTGGTTACATGACCATAAACCTAGTCATCAAGTCAATATTAAAACCCCTCATAATTTGGTCAAAGAGGGTACAAAGACTTTTAGCTAAGTCAAGTGTTTATCAACATGTGGTTCATCAGCAGGAGCTGCAGGAGCAACAAAAACTTCCTACTGATGAACTTTTCTTCCTGCTGATGAATACTTTCCTCCTGCTCATAGCCATCAGCACAACCACATACTGAGTCCAGGGAGGTTAGGGACTTAATGGGTGTACACTCCGTACATCCAAACCCATTTACAAGTATGACTCGTTCCCACAATTGTACTAAATTTCCAACAATCCTCCCCAATTTAGTACAATTCCTTTTTGCATGAAAATCAACTTTAACATAACCAGTGCATAAATGAAAATGTCCTGAGGATTGAATTTCCATCTTAGTACATCACCTCAAATATTCAAGAATCATGGTGTTCTAAGAATTGAACCCTTCAACAACTTTGAATATCTGAAGATATATTACACACAAGTTTTCAAACACTTAAAACGCTCCTGACACCATACAAGCCATGTGTCCATATCCAATTCATAAATGTTGTAAGAGCCAAATTCCATGCTCCTTGAGGCGACGAAACCTCAACATTTACATAGGTGGTTCCTCTTTAGTTCATGCTCCTGCTTAAGCACTTTTTCAAAGAAATTAACCATTAAGAAGTTTATAACTTCATCCTCCTTTCAGCAGGTACAAGCACATCCTTGGAATGATATGTAAAACATGTGCTTCAGTCCCCTGAATGATCAGCTTTCCACATTGAACTCAACTCCCAAGTTTCCTTATGAGAGAGTTGGGTGTCCTAGCATCCAGTGACTAGTTTGGACTTTAAACCCATCCCTTTAGCAGACTTTATAACCAAGTCTCTAGCCAATCCTTTCGTCAAGTGATCAACTAAGTTCTGTTGAGACCTCATAAACTCTATTGATATCACCCCATTCATGATCAACTCACGAATCATGCTATGTCTAACACCTAAGTGTCCAGACTTACCATTTTACATTTGGCTATAAGCCTTAGCCAAAGTAGCTGCACTATCACAACGGATAGATATGGGTGCCATAGGTTTGACCCACAATGGAATCTCAAGAAGCAAGTTTCTCAACCATTCAACTTCTTTACCAGCAGCTGCTAGAGCCACAAACTCAGACTCCATTGTTGAACTAGTAATGCAAGTTTGCTTCTTGGATGCCCAAGAAATTGCACCACCACCAAGAAGGAATACCCATCCACTTCTGGATGAATTATCCTCAGTACTGTTGATCCAACTTGCATCAGTGTAACCTTCCAACACTTAAGGATATCTAATATAAGAAAGACTATAATCCATAGTTCCTTTCAAATACTTCAGTACCCTCTGAATAGCTTGCCAATTTGAGTACTAGGATTACTAGTGTACCTACTCAGTTTACCCACTACAAATGCTATATCAGGCCTAGTACTAGTCATGGCATACATCAAGCAACCAATCACCCTAGAATACTCAATCTGGGAGACAACATGACCATTGTTAGGCATTAGTTTCTCACTTGTATCCATAGGTGTACTCACTGGAGTATAATCAAAGTGATTGAGTTTCTTCAAGACCTTCTCAATATAATGAGACTGAGAAATTACAATACCATCACTTTCATGTTTAATCTTTATCCCAAGGATAACATCATCCTTCCTCATGTCTTTCATAGAGAACCTTGATGACAAAAACTCTTTGGTTAAATCAACCTGAACTTTGATCAGTACCAAAGATTAACATGTCATCAACATATAGGCAAATGATGACTCCTTTAACAGATTCATCAAATTTGCTATATACACATTTGTCAGCTTGGTTAAGTAAATAACCATTAGACAAAACCACTTCATCAAATTTTTGATGTCATTGCTTAGGTGCATGCTTCAGTCCATATAAGGACTTAATCAAATTACACACCTTACCTTCGTGACCAGGCATGATGAAACCTTGAGGTTAGTTCATATAAACCTCCTCATACAAATCACCATTCAAGAATGTTGTCTTCACATCCATCTGATGAATAATCAGATTGTAAATACTTGCTAAAGCAATCACCATTTTTATTGTACTGATACGTGCCAGTGGAGCATAAGTATCAAAATAGTCTATCCCTGACTTTTGTTTAAAGCCTTGAATGACTAGCCTTGCTTTGAACTTTTCAACAGTTCCATCTACCTTTATTTTACTTTTGAAAATCCATTTGCAACCTAGTGGATTGCACCCTGGAGGTAGATCAACCAACACCCAAGTGTTGTTGCCCATGATGGAATCCATCTCATCATTTATTGCTTCTTTCCAGAAAGCAACATCTTGGGACTTTATTGCTTCATCAAATATTTTATTGTCATCCTCAACAATAAAGCAATATGATTATTAATCAGAGACCTTATCCCTTGTTCCTTCAACTAAATATAGTTGAAACTCGGGCCCAAAATTTCTTGGAGTCCTATGCCTTGTGCTTTGTCTAAGCTCAGGCTCAGGTTCCTGAACCACAACCTCATCAGTGACCCTTTCAGGTTCTACTGGAGCACCAATGTCCTCAGCTCCAGTAGGAGTCCTAAGGCTTGGTCTAGGGACTAATGAGAACCTAGTCTCATCAAAATTAGCATCCCTTGATTCAATGATTAAGTTTATAGAGACTGAATCATTAGGTTCAATAAAATAGAATATATATAAGCCTTAGAATGCTCAGTATATCCAACAAAGATGCATTCAATGCCTCTTTCACCCAAGGTTTTCACCTTTGGATCAGGGAGTCTTACAACTGCCCTACAACCCCAAACTTTGAGGTAGTTCAAGCTTGGTTTCCTTTTAGTCCAGAGTTCATACGGGGTAATCATGTTCCTTTTATTAGGAACCCTTTTTAATAAATAGCAAGTTGTTAACATAGCTTCTCCCCAAAACCCTTGACTCAGTCTTGAGTAGGACAACATGGAATTAACCATCTCTTTTAGTACTCTATTTTTCCTTTTAGATATACCATTTTGTTGTGGAGTATAGGGGGCAGTTGTCTCATGGATGATTCCAACAGACTGAAAGTACAAAGTATCCATGTACTCACCTCCCATATCAGTCCTAAATCTTTTGATTTGGACTCCTTGTTGTAATTCAACTTCAGTTTTAAATACTTTAAATTTATCTAATGCTTCATCCTTAGTATGTAACAAATAAACATAGCAAAACCTAGAAGCGTCATCAATAAATGTTACCAAGTATTTCTTATGCCCTAACGAGGGAGTAGCATGAAAATCACATAGGTCACTATGGATTAGCTGCAAAACTATAGTTTCACGTTTTACATCTTGAAATGGTTTCTTAGTAATTTTGTTCAGCATGCAAGTCTGACATTTATCAATGTCCATGTCAAAGGCTGGAATTAACCTATCCTTAGACATATCTTGCATCCTCTTATAGTGGACATGGCCTAGCGTAACATGCCATAGTGATGAATCATTCAGTTTAATGGTTTTCATCAGGACAGAATCAACATTCATATTAGAATCAATATTAAGCCTGAACATTTGATTAAACAAATAGCCAAAACCAATAAACACACCATGTTTAGATAAAACAAATTTATTAGATTCAATCACTTGTTTATAACCACAATTATTCAAAACACTACTAGAAACCAAGTTCTTCCTAATATTAGGAACATGCAAAACATTAAACAATGAAATAATCTTTCCAGAACTAAACTTAAGATCTACACAACCACGTCCATGTACTATGGTTATTGACTCATTTACCATGTGAAGAATAGATCCATCATTCATTGACTCATAAGTCTTAAACCAGCATCTATCTTTACACACATGAACAGTTGATCCATGGTCAACCTACCACGCAACATCATCATCCTGTACAAAATAAGCTTCAGATACATATGTAACATAATAAATCTGGAGAGATTCATTAAATATATTTTGACCTTTTGTGCCTGATCCATTGGCTTTGCTGCCAATACCAACACCTTTGCAATCCTTTTTTAAGTGTCCAGTTTTCCCACACTTCCAACAAGCCACTGATGACTTGTTGTTAGGATTAGCTTTGGTGTTATCCTGATGCTTACATTTTCCCTTGTTGTCATTGTACCTGGAGGAGTTATTATGCTCCACCATATTGACAACTGATGAACCAGCAATGTTGTTGCTCTTTTGCTTGCCACTATCATGCACCCTGAGGGATTCCTCAATGCGCAAATGACTGCCCAACTCAACAAGAGTTAAATCCTCCTTCTTGTGTTTTAAGGTATGCTTGAAATCTTCCAAGAAGGAGGTAGTTTGTCAATGACATAAGAGACCTGAATGGTCTTATCCATGTTCATGTTATTTTGTGTAAATCTACCAAGTATTCCAAGAAGTTCATTGTATTATTCCATGACTGGTCTTGAATCAGTCATTTTGTAATTTGTGAAACACTCACCAGGAACTTCTTACTTGATGCATCCTCAGCCATATATTTGGCTTCCAAGGAATCCCAAAGTTCTTTACCAGATTGAGAATTTTGGTTAATATCAAATAAAGAATCAGACATACCATTGAGAATAATACCACGACACACGTAGTCGTCATTCTCCCATATGCTCCTTTTCCTCAGGTCCTCCAAGGTAGCATCATCACCACCATCAGGAATGGGAGTAGTCACCACATACACCACACTCATGGTAGAAAGAAGAAAGTGCATCTTATTTTGCCATCTCCTGAAATCCACCCCTACAAACTTATCCAGCTTGGAAAAGTTAGCCAACATATGCTTCATTGCAGCCGCCATTGATTATCACAAAATAGTTTACTTTGATTGTTGGTGTTTACTCGTCCCAACCAGGGTAAGATAATCAATCCTAGCTACGTACCAATGAATGGTTACCGGATATCACTTGGAATCGTGTGATCACTTTCCAAAGTAAACTATTCGACCTCAATACCTGGGTATCACGAATATCTACTTAGGATAAGACCAAATGCTGTTACTGATTTAGGCATAAATCTCTAACCCTTTTGCTTCTAAGTCTTTATGTTTCTGTATCTTCCTCATGCAAGTGTTATCCGTTATATAGGGATACCATTCCTAAGAATGTAACTCAAGGTCAAAGGTGTTACGAGCATTAATCAGTCAATTAATCTCATAATTGCCTACATGAAAGCATAGTGGTTACATGACCGTAAACCTGGTCAGCAAGTCAATATTAAAACCCCTCATAATTTGGTCAAAGAGGTTACAAAGACTTTTAGCTAAGTCAAGCGTTTATCAGCATGTGGTTCATCAGCAGGAGCTGCGGGAGCAACAAAAACTTCTTACTGATGAACTTTTCTTCCTGCTGATGAACACTTTCCTCCTGCTCATGACCATCAGCACAACCACTATATTGAGTTCAGGGAGGTTAGAGACTTAATGGGTGTGCACTCCGTACCTCCAAACCCATTTACAAGTATGACTCGTTCCCACAATTGCATTAAATTTCCAACAATATGTGTTATATATGGTAAATAAAAAGTGCCCAACATAAATTTTTGGTGAAAATTTTCAAAAAACCTTCAGAAAAATTATTTGTCCAGCAGATGACCAAATTTTTTGCATTTCCAAAACAACTAGATATATGCGAGATTTTTAGTGTGTAAACAAAAAATTGACACGTGGCAAATTCTTATGGTCCTTTCCATTTAATAAAAAAAATTTTAAATAAAAACAATGGTGGTAATTATATTATTTTAATAAAAAAATTATAATGTCTAAGGAATCCATGCTAAGGTTTTTTTAGAGAACGTCTTGTTTCTATACTCAAAAACCATAAAGAAGCATTTGCTTGGAAAACATCTGATATTCCGGGTATAAGCCCATACTTTTGCAAACATAAGATCAATTTCGAGGATGATGCCAAACACGTTATTCAAAGGCAACGCCGACTTAACCCAAACATGAAAGATGTCATCAAGAAAGAAATAATCAAACTACTTGACGCTGGAGTCATCTATCCTATAGAAGACAGCTCTTGGGTTTTCCCGTCCATTGCATCCCAAGAAAGGAGGAATGACCGTTGTGACAAATGAAAGAACGAACTTGTTCCTACAAGAACCGTCACCGGTTGGCGTGTGTGTATTGGTTATCGCAAATTGAACGATGCCACCCGAAAGGATTATTTTCCTCTACCATTCATGGACCAAATGTTGAAAAGACTTGCGGGGAACATATTCTTTTGTTTTCTCGATGGTTTCTCCGGCTATTTACATATTGAACCGGCCGATCAAGAGAATACCACATTTACTCGTCCTTTCGAAACCTACGCTTATAGTTGTATGCCTTTTGGTCTTTGTAATGCACCGACGATATTTCAAAGGTGTATGATCGCCATCTTTCAAGACATGCTTGAAGTATCCATGGAAGTTTACATGGATGATTTCTCGGTATTTGGAACTCATTCGAGTCTTGTCTTTTCAACTAGAGCATATGCACATCTGATGCAAACAAGCTCATCTTGTACTCAATTAGGAGACAAAGTCTCCGGTGCAGGATTGGAAGTAGACAAAGCCAAGATCGAAGTGGTTTCCAAATTACCACCATCGACTAACATCAAAAGTCGTTAGAAGTTTTTTAGGTCATGCGAGATTCTACCGCCGATTCATAAAGGATTTTTCCAAAATCGCTCGACCGGTGACCAAATTTCTTGAATTCAACAAAGAATGCTATGAAGGTGTTCGACGCTCTTAAAGACAAGTTAACGAATGCATCAATTATGATTTCACCCTATTGGTCGTGGCCGTTTGAACTTATATGTGATGCAAGCGAGGAGTAGTGTTAGGACAACGTACAGGAAAGCATTTCCTTCATATACACTTTGTAAGCAAAACTCTCAATAGTGCTCAGCTCAACTACATGGTTACTAAGAAATAAGTAACTGTCGTAGTCTTTGCTTTTGACAAATTTCGATCCTATCTTGTGTTGTCGAAAACCGTTGTATTCACCGATCACTCACCGTCGAAATACCTATTTTGTAAGCAAGATGCTAAACCCTATCTTATTAGATGGATTTTAGTACTCCAAGATTTTGACATTTAGATCAAAACAAGAAAGGAGCAGAAAATGTCGCAGCCGATCATTTTTCGCGACTAAAAAATCCAAATCTAGAAGAGTTAAGGGATGAAGATATCGATGATAATTTTCCCGATGAAACTCTTATGCAAATCTCTACGGATGAGGAAGAAACTTTGTGGTTTGCATACTTTGAAATTACCTCGTCAGAAGAATTTTGAGAAAAGGTTTAACCTTTCACCAACGATGTAAATTCTTTTCCGATCTTAAAACACTATTTTTAGGAAGATCCCTATCTTTTCAAAATGTACCCCGATGACATGATTAGGATATGTGTTTATGGTTCGGAAACGCGAAGAATTCTTTATTAATGCCATCATGGCCCAATTGGGGGACACTATGGTCCTTCCACCACAACTAAAAAAGTCTTTGATACTGGTTTTTATTGGCCAACAATTTTCAAGGAAGCTCATACTCTAGTCCAAAATTGTGATGCTTGCTAACGATCTGGTAGCCTCTCACGAAGAGGTGAGGTGCCTCAAAACAGTATTCAAGACAGTGAAGTGTTTGACATATGGAAATTGATTTTATGAGGTCATTTCCCAAATCCCATAAGTTCTAATACATCTTAGTTGCTATTGATTATGTGTCCAAATAGGTAGAAGCCGAGGCTTTACCCACAAATGATGCATGAGTTGTAATCAGTTTTTCGAAAAAACTTTACTCTCGTTATGGAATGCCGAAAGCTTTAATCAGCGACCGAGGAACTCACTTTTATAACAAGCAGATTAAGAAAATCCTAAAGGGTTATAGAGTTACCGATCGCTTTGCCACTACTTATCATCCACAGACAAGTGGACAAGTTGAAATCACCAATAGATCTTTAAATCAAATACTCGAAAAAACGGTGAAGGACAATCCTTTCGTTTGGTTAAGGAAACTTGACGACGCTTTGTGGGCATTTCGCATACCTTACAAAACTCCAATTGGCACAACTCCTTACTGTTTGTTGTACGGTAAAACTTGTCATTTTCCATTCGAAATTGAACACCATGCCTACTGGGCATTAAGAAGTTGTAACCCAAATCTCATGGTGGCTAGAGAGAATCGATTCTTACAATTGCATGAACTCAATGAATTAAGACTCCAAGCCTATGAGAATTCTAAACTCTACAGAGCTCGTACCAAAGCTTATCATGACAAGAAACTTCGAATCAGAAAAGAATTCAAGAAAGGAGATAAAGTTCTCTTGTTCAACATGAAGTATAAATTCAATGATCCAAAGCTTAAACCAAAGTGGTACGACCCGTTTATAGTTAAACATGGATACCCGTCCGGTTATGTGGAATTGTATGACAAATATAGAGGAAGCTTCACTGTCAATAGATACCGTGTTAAACTATATCATGTTGAGTCGAGTGAGGGATTTCCACTCGATAAAGATAAAGAAAACTAAAAGAGGTATGAGTTCAGGTGATGACTCAATCATAAAATAAGCGGTTCTCGGGAGGCAACCCATTTGTTTTAGTGTGCTTTTTAAATTGTTTTCGTGCGTACACACCAAAATTTTTTAACCAATGTTCCGCTTAAGTGTGAGGGGGTGTAGCATGTGTCGTTTTATAAAATCCAAAAATATAGTGTTTTTGTATTTCTGTGTGTTTTTAGTTTTTGAATGTACTAAAATTGAAGGCAGAGCCAAGACTCATGTGTATTGTAACACCCCAAAATGTGATATGCGGAAGCGGTGAAGCTCAGGGGATGTTACGTCATTGTATCATAGTTCAAGGTACAAGAGAACGACTCTAAATGATACGTTGTATAAAAATACCTCATTGAATTTAATAAAAGCATCAAAGTACAAAAGGTCTCAGTTTCAAAAGATAGCGTAGCGGAATATAAAAGTTTTAAACATCAACGAGATAATAGTTGAAAAGCATAATTAAATAAATGTTCGAAGGTAGCCAAGAAATGCATGCGGACTCCAAGTACTTCACACAGCAAACACAAATCATCATCAATTACCTGAGATAAACGCTAAATTGGGTCAACATAAAGTTGGTGAGAATATAGGTTTCAAGTAAAAATTAATAGTAATTCGATTTCAGATTTCATTTCATGTACACATGCAACTATAGGAGGTATAGTGCCAAGTGTAGGATAAATTAGGTGTTCACAATATTTATTATAGCTAAGCTCGTGACATCGAAACTAATAATCCAGTACATACAATAGATTGTATATATAAATTTTGCCCCAATAGAGTACCTAGCCAAGATAACTCCGTTCATACAAATGGTATACACCCGTCCGGCGTCAGAATGCCCGAGTGGAGGTTGTCAACCCTCAATAGATCTATCCATATCATAAGAGCTTACTCCAGCAGAGTAATTAACGATTCACGATAGTAGGGACTACGGCTAAAGCAACTTAAGCTATCTCATAAACAGTATTCACAAAACGTTCACATAAATCTAGTTTTACTTGCGTCCAGAAGCAAGCATCGAAAGCATTTATCACATCCCAAAACATTAAACATATAAAACAGTTTAATAGGGATCTATAAACTCACCTCAAGCAACGATTCAAACCGCACAAGTATGATCAAATAGTAGCGAGCAACTCTAGCAACAACCTAAATATAATAATATAGTTTAGGCGCTAGCAAATAAGTCACAATAGTTCGTCACGTACGTTACTCATCAATCATATATATATATTATTTTGTAGTTAAATCATGACTTGTAGATATTATATCGTTATAAGCATTATAGTATGTATATATATATTTAGACAAAAATATTTATTTTTGACTCGACGAAATTTCGACAGCCTTTCGGCGTAAATTTTAATTTACCCAAATTTATCTTAATAAATTTTCCGACACAATTTCTAACGAAAATTTGGCAGCCTTTCGGTGTCACTTTAAAACTTCCATTTTTAGTAAGTACCCAAATCTCGTCCTAATATCCCTAATTTCAACAATTCTCAAT
Source organism: Glebionis coronaria (assembly GCA_025667525.1). NCBI lineage: Eukaryota > Viridiplantae > Streptophyta > Magnoliopsida > Asterales > Asteraceae > Glebionis > Glebionis coronaria. Next base: position 535,122,635 of record CM046881.1, on the reverse strand, counting down.
CACAAAAATTTCAACATGTCGTTTTTCCCGCAATAGTACCAATTTCCACTTTTAACGCTCAAACTTTTAACAATGAACCAAGTATTCACATTTCGCGCTTATATCCTTTTACAAAACGATCCCAACATCTATACATAACATTTAGTACCCATTTCGACACTTAAAACAACTCCATTTAACTAACGTCGTTTCGACCATTTTAAAAATCTAGACAGCAAGTACATTATAGTCTTTCTCACAAAAATTAAGTTTTCCGACAACGAAATTTAAACGACCATATCTTACTCATTTTTACGCCGTTTTTAGCCCATAATATATCGAAACGAAGGTAATAACTTATATTTTCATAATATCGTAGTAAACTAGTGTCAAAACAATTTTTACGACCCTCTATGCCTCTTATAAAAATCGGACAGAATATATACTTTTCGTAAAAACTCGTTTTCGACCATTTTCAAGCGTACCCACTAGTAGTAACACTACTAATTCCCTTCAATTATTCATAAACGCACTCAAAATACAAGATTTATCTTCAAGTCTATAAATCTATAAATATGCATTTTTATATTTTACAAGTCTTTCAATTAAAACATTTTCATGCATGGATCTAATAGATCCACACATAATTTTTATAGATCTAAAATATTCCATGACCAAAAATAATTTTTATCTTTTTATTTCAAGAAAATAGTTGATGAGTAACATGCATGCATAGATCTTCAAAGATTATGCATGAAAAAAGAAAGAGTCGAAAAAGGTTCGAGAAATAACCTTGAGTAACGATTCTACGTAACCACGATAACCCGATCTACGCTCTAATCAACTAAAAATCAACAAAACCCAACTTCTATAAACTTCAACCAAAAACTTCTCAAATCAACAAACCAAGAAAACCCATTCTTCCTTATGCTTGTATAAACCCTAGGATGTATTTGTTTGTTGCTAAATGTCCTTAAAATGGAGCTTCAAGAAATCAACAATGGTGGATTTGGTTGTAATGTTTGTGCCGTGTGTTTTTGAGAGAGAAAGAGAGATGTGTGTTTTTTTTAGTGAAGTGAATGAGTGAAAGTGAGAAATGATTTGAGGTAAATATGGTCAATAAGTTAAAAGGTTTGAGGTGTGTGGGGTTTAAGATTATTTTGGCAAAGTGTAAGATTTTGGTTTTCCACCATGTGGTGGTGTTTTTGGCCAGTTATGGGGGGTCCCACATGGGTAAATAATTCAAATTTTTTACTATGGTAACTAGTTAGAAGGTTTAAGGTAAAAATGTTAATTAGTTATAGGTAAATGTCGAAAAGTATATAGTTAAGTTTAAAATTACGTAAAACTTAAAAATTTGACGAAATATATTAAATTTATGATTTTTCGACGAAAACTGATATTTTATAATTTATAAAGTATTTTATGCATGCTAACGACGGTTAAACGTAAAAACGGCGTAAAATACGAAAACGCGATACGTTAATTAAATATTCACAGAAAATACGTTTTATTACTATAAATAGCAAAAATACTAAAATACAGGCATATAAACATATACAGAACTATATTAAATACGCTGCTCATAAAAATACGATCACGCTTTTATAAACTAAACAGTTAAGCACATAATTCACAGATAACGAATAATCTCATGGATTATCGTCAATTTATTGACCGTCTCAGCATTTTGGTTAGATTCACAGAAAGTGTTCAGAATAATGACTGAGCACAGTGTCAAGTCATTACTCGTCATCAAACAGTTTTTCAGAAAACGCGGGGTAACCTCAGTTAAATCACATAGTTGACTAAATAAAAAGTCAAAGGGTAAAATAGTCATTTTATAAAGTAGGAAAATTACCAGGTGTTACATCATCCCCTTGATAGAGAAGCTTTATCCTCAAAGCTCAGGAGTGTCACGGGTTCTAGAGTTGTCAAAGAGTTGCGGATATTTCATGCGAAATTGATCCTTACGCTCCCAAGTGAATTCAGGTCCACGTTTAGAATTCCACCTCACCTTGATGATCGGAATACGACTATGATTCAATCGTTTGACCTCACGGTCCATGATTTCAACAGGTTCCTCGACAAATTGCATCTTGTCTTCGATTCGGAGTTCCTCCAACAGTATAACGAGTGTCTCATCAGAAAGGCACTTCTTCAAGTTCGATACATGAAAAGTGTTGTGCACACGGCTCAACGCCTGCGGTAGTTCGAGACGATAGGCTACAGTTCCAACCTTTGCCAGAATTTTGAAAGGTCCAATATAACGGGGGTTCAGCTTTCCTCGCTTGCCAAAACGTACCACACCTTTCCAAGGCGATACTTTTAGCATCACTTTGTCTCCCACTTGAAATTCGAGAGGCTTACGTCGAACGTCGGCGTAACTCTTCTGACGATCACGGGCTGCTTGAATTCGGCTCTTGATTTGAACAATCTTCTCAGTTGTTTCACGAATGAGTTCAGGGCCAGTGAGTTGACTATCCCCAACCTCACTCCAACACACAGGCGAGCGACATTTACGACCATACAACGCTTCAAACGGTGCAGCCTTAATACTGGTATGATAACTGTTGTTGTAAGAGAATTCCACTAGAGGCAAATGTCTGTCCCATTGCTTTCCAAAGTCAAGCACGCAACATGTCCTCCAGCGTTTGGATAGTCCTTTCACTCTGTCCGTCAGTCTGCGATGATAAGCAGTACTCATGTCCAATTGCGTACCCAACGCTTTCTGAAGTGATTTCTAGAACTCTGAAGTGAATCTACCGTCTCTATCGGAAATTATCAATATCGGTATCCCATGTTTTGCGACTACTTCCTTCAGGTAAAGTCTCGTAAGCTTATCCATTGAATCGTCTTCCTTCATAGCCAAAAAGTATGCAGATTTCGTAAGTCGATCCACAATTACCCAAATTGTGGCGTATCCGTTTGTCGTTTTAGGTAGCTTAGTTATGAAATCCATGGTTATGTTTTCCCACTTCCACATAGGAATTATAGGTTGAACCAACAATCCAAATGGTTTTTGGTGTTCCGTTTTCACTCTAGCACAAGTCAGACACTTCCCTACATAAGTAGCGATTTCAGCTTTCATATTTGGCCACCAATATAGCTTCTTCATATCCTGATACATTTTGTCAGATCCTGGGTGAATCGAATACTTAGATTTATGTGACTCGTGCATAATCACGTCCCTTAGTCCTCCAAACCGTGGTAACGAACTTCTACCATTGATTATGCACGAGTCACATAAACGAACAATTGGAGACATAGCGTTCCATTAGTGCTAGTCTCCAATTTCTTAGTAACCATTCCTCCTAATTTCTCAGCTTCAACATGTTCAGGCTTAAGGGCTTCGGTTTGTGCTTCACGAATTTGCACAGGTAAGTTCGGATTGATAACCATAGCTAACGATCTAACGCTACGTGTCATCAATTGTTCCTTTCTACTTAGCGCATCCGCCACTACATTGGCCTTCCCAGGGTGGTAGCAGATTTCACAGTCATAATCGTTGAGCAACTCGATCTATCGACGTTGTCTCATGTTCAGTTCCTTCTGGTCAAGAATATGTTGTAAACTCTTGTGATCGGTATAGACGACACACTTGGTTCCATACAAGTAGTGTCTCCATAATTTCAAGGCAAATACCACCGCTCCTAGCTCCAAGTCGTGCGTAGTGTAGTTTTTCTCATGCGTTTTCAATCGTCGAGACGCGTAGGCGATAACTTTCTTCCTTTGCATCAACACAGCTCCCAATCCTTTTGCTGATGCATCACAGTAGACCACAAAGTCTTCCGATCCTTCTGGTAACGATAGAATAGGCGCGCTACACAACATTTGTTTCAACTTCTGGAATGCTAATTCCTCTTTATCTCCCCATTCGTATTTCACCTTCTTTTGAGTCAACTTCGTCAATGGTTTCGCGATCTTCGAGAATCCCTAGATGAACCTTCGTTAATATCCGGCGAGTCCTAAGAATTGGCGAATTTCAGTCGATGTCGTAGGAGCAGTCCACTCCCTAATTGATTCAATCTTGGCAGGATCAACATGAATCCCCTTGCTATCAATAACATGACCTAGAAATTGTACTCTTGGCAACCAAAAATCACACTTCGAGAACTTAGCGTACTATTCCTCCTTCTTAAGCAATTCCAATATTATCTTAAGATGTTCCTCATGTTCTTTCTCATTCCTTGAGTAAATCAGTATGTCATCGATGAACACAATGACTGTAAAACCCGTATTTTAAATCGAGAATTTATAAATACGCGGTTTATTATTATTTTACGCGGGATATTTTTTCCTTAAAACGTACACGTGGAAAATTTTAAACAAACGCGAGAAATTTATTACAAGGTACTATTTATTACAAGTGGTATTAGAGCCACTCCTGAGCCGTTCGGGATGGTGGGGCAAACCTCATCGAGGACGATGAGTCCCGAAGGGGGGGTGGTTGTGACACCCTAGGCAAATCCCACATCGGCTGTGGCCAGGAGAGATCTTGGTTCATAAGATAACATTCGTCTTCTCATGACACAACGCGTTTTGTGGTCTACTGCAAGTGGGGTTCTTAGGAACTAGCAGTTAAGCGTGCTCATGTCAGAGTAGTACTAGGTTGGGTGACCATCCGAGAAGTACTTACAAGAGGGCCACAAAGCAAAGCCGTGAGCCTGCGGGCAAAGCGGACAATATTGTGGTCTGAGTAGGCGGGATGTTACAATGACAAACTTGTCCAAATACGGTTTACACACCCGGTTCATGAGGTCCATAAACACAACAGGTGCGTTTGTCATACCGAATGGCATCACTTGGAACTCATAGTGTCCATACCTAGTCCTAAAAGCAGTCTTTGCAACATCTTCCTCACGGACTCTCAATTGGTGATAACCAGACCTAAGGTCAATCTTCGAGTAAACGCTCGATCCTTGCAACTGATCAAACAGATCATCGATCCTAGGTAACGGATAACGGTTCTTGATGGTAAGTTTGTTCAACTCACGATAGTCGATACACATCCGAAAACTTCCATCCTTCTTCTTTACAAATAAGACTGGAGCTCCCCAAGGTGAAGAACTCGGTCTTATGAATCTTTATCGGTCAACTCTTGTAGTTGCGTCGCTAGTTCTTGCATTTCTGACGGTGCTAAACGGTAAGGCGCTCGAGCAACAGGTGCAGCTCCCGGTATTAAATCGATCTGGAATTAAACTTGTCTAGCCGGCGGTAATCCAGGCAAATCTTCAGGAAAGACTTCCGGAAAATCCCGTACGATAGGTACATCTTCCAACCGTTTTTCTTTCGTCTGCTTTTCAGTAACACAGGCCAAAAATACGTGGCAACCTTCCGACAACAACTTCTGAGCCTTGACACGTGATATAATGTTCAGTCGTGACTTCCCTTTTCCGTTACTTGTATCCCCTTGTACCTCCAAAAATTCATCACCGAATGGTAAACGAACGATCTTCTCGTCGCATACAATCGTAACATGATATCTCGACAACCAATCCATTCCGATAATCACGTCAAAACTCCCTAACTCAACTTGCATAAGGTCTATTACAAAAGGATGACCTAGAAGATTTAAAGTGCATCCGCGAAGTATAGTGTCGGCTTCTATCAACTTTCCATTAGCTAACTCAATAGTGTACTTAGTGTCTAAGGGCGAAGGGGTCACATCAAGTAAAACACTAAAAACAGTCGACGCAAAACTCCTATCGGCTCCAGTGTCAAATAAACCAGAAGCATAACGACCATTGAGAAGAAACGTACCCGTCACGACGTCGGGGTTTTGTTGCGCTTCTCCTCCTCCTATCACATAGACCCTTCCACGAGCTTCCCCAGCCTTAGCAATCTTGCCTTGGTCCTTATTCTTTTTCTTTGGGCACTCATTGTTGTAGTGTCCCTTTTGCTGACATTCAAAACAAGTGACATTGGCTTTCGGGTTGGGTGGTGACTTACAGTCTCTAGCAATGTGTCCAGTTTTCTTGCAGTTGTGACATTGTACATTACATTGTCCATTATGGTGACACTTGCACGGTTGCACAAAGGTAACGTCCCATTGTATACTCCCTTTTCCCCAGTACCAGCAGTGTACGCCTTCACGGTTTCTTGCCTCTTATTCGGATAGTTCCCATGGTTGTTCCTTTGGTTATTTCCCCATTTTCTCTTGTTGTCCGCGGCATTTCCAGCATTTGCTCGAACAACTTGGTCCATCAAACTGTGAGCCATCCTTATAGCATCACTAACTTTTGTCGGTCCAGACGATGTCACATTCCCTTGAACTCTACCAGGTAAACCCCAAATGTAGCGCTCAACCTTCTTTTCTTCATCTGGAACCATTCCAGGACATAGCAAACACAACTCTTGGAACCTCCTAGTGTACGCACCAATGTCATTGTTCTTCACAGTCAGGTTCCACAGTTCAATTTCCATTTTCTGAATCTCATTACGAGGACAATATTCCTTAGTCAACAACTTCTTAAGTTCCTCCCAACTCATTCCATACGCCTCCTCGGCTCCAACCGTCTGCACATGGGTGTTCCATCATGTCAACGCTCCAGCAGCTAACGTACAAGTAGAATAAGTCACTCGGTTTTCAACAGTACATCCACTGACACGGAACATAGATTCCATCTTTTCAACCCAACGAGCTAATCCAACAGCTCCTTCAGTACCATTAAAATTCAAGGGGTCACAACTCCTAAAGTGCTTGTAAGTACACGGCTTAGGCGGTCGATTGTCAACATCGTTCGGCGGTGCTTGGTTCACGTTGTTGTTAGCTTGAATGTTTGCCAATGCAGCGGTCACTCGCTGTGTAATTAGTTCTTCCAATTGTTCGTCGGTCATTCCGTTACGTGTGTTCACCATTGTTTCTCTGCGTTAAGACAATAATGCAATTAAGGTTCAAGTACGAGTATACACGTTATATATTTCTTATGCTAAAATAAAATGCAGAATTTAACAGTACAACAAACATAGAAAGGATAGTCATTGGTCAAAGTCATAAAGTTAAATTCCCATTCATAATCAAAATATCAAGTACATAGTCATAAAATAAGAGTTTCGATTACATCTAGTCTACTCCAACTAACCGAGTACTACTCTAGTTTAGTGGATATAATGCCCAAAAGATGAAAGATGTCAATCTACTCTAGAATTCAGCACAATAACGGTGAAACTCTAAGTGCGACGACGACGATCACACTCAGCACAACTCGGTGAGTCACCCCTCGGGTCTCCATCTGCATCTCGCTCTCCTCTACGAACTGATTCCAACTCACGCCTCAAAACATCAATCTCCTCAAGCGCGGTCTCCAACAAGTCTCGGGTATCCCCGTTATCCTCTAACAATCCAAAAACCGCATCCTCAAGTCGACGGAAACGAACAACATCTGAATCGCTAGCGGATCCTATCACAACAACACATGACTTAGGTCTAGAGGGCTCTCCAACATGATGAGTAGGTGGTGTAGAAACAGTAATAGCAGCTCGACTCCCATGAGTAGGCGATGTCTCAGGTGTAGCGTGTGAATCAGACATACGAACCTTCTCCTGTGGGCATGATGAATCAGAATCGGACAAGGCTCGAGATCTAACACCGGATGGTCCAGCTCCATCAGCAGGTGGTACAGTATCATCGGAATCAGTATAAACCTCAGCTGGTGGCGTACCCCGTAAAGCTTCCCTCTCCTCTCTAAACCGCTGACATGGAACAGTAGGCTTCTTCTTCAAGTTGGATGTCTTCCTAATCTCACTCCTCCTACTGGGCTCAACTCTCTCAGGTACAATAGTCAAAGCATCAACCCTATGATCATCATCAACCTCAGCATCCTCGCTATCACTCCTAGCTACAACCATCCTAACGTCAGTATCACTCTCAACCTCATCATTCATATCCTCATCATCCTCACGATCTACCTTATATCCATCCATACCCTCATCACCCTTGTGATCTACCTCAATACCATCCATATCATCCTCATGACCTACCTCATATCCATCCATACCCTCATCACCCTCGTGATCTACCTCATATCCATCCATACCCTCATCACCCTCGTCATCCTCATCATCCTCACTGCCACTAACCCACTCAATCAAGGTACGATGCACAACAGGTGGCATCCCATCAACAACATCAGAAGTATCAGACAACACATCAGGCTCACCCTCGTCATCCTCCTCCGGATCATCGTCAGGGTCATACTCCACACCTTCCTCCTCAGGATCAGCCTCCTCAGGAGCCTCCTCTGGGTCATTCTCCGGCTCGACATGACCTGGTATCAACTCAATCTCATCTTCCCACTCTTCGTCAGCAAAGTCGGGCTGGTAAGTAATAGTGGATGACGACATAACCTGCAACAACCATTCACGCGTTAGAGCAGTTGTAGGGTATGCATGAAATAATCACGTATAGAAATTAAAGTATGCAAATCAGCGAACTGCATATGTATATAATACATATTACGTATTACATAATATATATTACATATTACTTATAGTGTTATCTTACGTAATACATTACGTAGTACATATATGTATACAGAGTAACAAGTAGCCACATCAGTTATAGTCTAGGCCTAAGATGCAAACCTAATTCTCTATAACCAAGGCTATGATTACCAAATCTGTAACACCCCAAAATGTGATATACGGAAGCGGTGAAGCTCGGGGGCTGTTACGTCATTGTATCATAGTTCAAGGTACAAGAGAGCGACTCTAAATGAGACGTTTTATAAAAATACCTCGTTGAAGTTAATAAAAGCATCAAAGTATAAAAGGTCTCAGTTTCAAAAGATAGCGTAGCGGAATATAAAAGTTTTAAACATCAACGAGATAACAGTTCAAAAGCATAAGTAAATAAATGTCCGAAGGTAGCCAAGAAATGCATGCGGACTCCAAGTACTTCACACATCAAATACAAATCATCATCAATTACCTGAGATAAATGCTAAATTGGGTCAACATAAAGTTGGTGAGAATATAGGTTTCAAGTAAAAATTCATAGTAATTTGATTTCAGATTTCATTTCATGTACACATGCAACTATAGGAGGTATAATGCCAAGTGTAGGATAAATTGGGTGTTCACAATATTTATGATAGCTAAGCTCGTGACATCGAAACTAATGATCCAGTACACACAATAGATTGTATATATAAACTTTGCCCCAATAGAGTACCTAGCCAAGATAACTTAGTTCACACAAATGGTATACACTCGTCTGGCGTCAGAATGCCCGAGTGGAGGTTGTCAACCCTCAATAGATCTATCCATATCATAAGAGCTTACTCCAGCAGAGTAATTAACGATTCACGATAGTGGGGACTACGGCTAAAGCAACTTAAGTTATCTCATAAACAGTGTTCACAAAACGTTCACAGAAATCTAGTTTTACTTGCGTCCAGAAGCAAGCATCGAAAGTATTTATCACATCCCAAAACATTAAACATATAAAACAGTTTAATAGGGATCTATAAACTCACCTCAAGCAACGATTCAAACCGCACAAGTATGATCAAATAGTAGCGAGCAACTCTAGCAACAACCTAAATATAATACTATAGTTTAGGCGCTAGGAAATAAGTCACAATATTTCGTCACGTACGTTACTCATCAATCATATATATATTATTTTGTAGTTAAATCATGACTTATAGATATTGTATCGTTATAAGCATTATAGTATGTATATATATATATATATACTTAGACAAAAATATTTATTTTTGACTCGACGAAATTTCGACAGCCTATCGGCGTAAATTTTAATTTACCCAAATTTATCTTAATAAATTTTCCGACACAATTTCTAACGAAAATTTGGTAGCCTTTCGGCGTCACTTTAAAACTTGCCATTTTAGTAAGTACCCAAATCTCGTCCTAATATCCCTAATTTCAACACTTCTCAATCACAAATATTTCAACAAGTCGTTTTCCCCGCAATAGTACCAATTTCCACTTTTAACGCTCAAACTTTTAACAATGAACCAAGTATTCACATTTCGCGCTTATATCCATTTACAAAACGATCCCAACATTTATACATAACATTTAGTACCCATTTCGACACTTAAAACAACCCCGTTTAACTCGAAAACGTAATTTCGACCACTTTAAAAATCTAGACAGCAAGTACATTATAGTCTTTTTCACAAAAATTAAGTTTTCCGACAACGAAATTTAAACGACCATATCTTACTCATTTTTACTCCGTTTTTAGCCCATAATATATCGAAACGAAGGTAATAACTTATATTTTCATAATATCGTAGTAAACAAGTGTCAAAACAATTTTTACGACCCTCTATGCCTCTTATAAAAATCGGACAGAATATATACTTTTCGTAAAAACTCGTTTTCAACCATTTTCAAGCGTACCCACTAGTAGTAACACTACTAGTTCCCTTCAATTATTCATAAACACACTCAAAATACAAGATTTATCTTCAAGTCCATAAATCTGAAAATATACATTTTTATATTTTACAAGTCTTTCAATTAAAACATTTTCATGCATGGATCTAATAGATCCACACATAATTTTCATAGATCTAAAATATTTCATGACCAAAATTAATTTTTATCTTTTTATTTCAAGAAAATAGTTGATGAGTAACATGCATGCATAGATCTTCAAAGATTATGCATGAAAAAGAAAGAGTCGAAAAAGGTTCAAGAAATAACCTTGAGTAACGATTCTACGTAACCACGATAACCCGATCTACGTTCTAATCAACTAAAATCAACAAAACCCAACTTTTATAAACTTCAACCAAAAACTTCTCAAATCAACAAACCAAGAAACCCCATTCTTCCTTATGCGTGTATAAACCCTAGGATGTATTTATTTTGTGCTAAATGTCCTTAAAATGGAGCTTCAAGAAATCAACAATGATGGATTTGGTTATGGTGTTTGTGTCGTGTCTTTTTGAGAGAGAAAGAGAGATGTGTGTTTTTTTTAGTGAACTGAATGAGTGAAAGTGAGAAATGATTTGAGGTAAATATGGTTAATAAGTTAAAAGGTTTGAGGTGTGTGTAAGGTTTAAGCTTATTTTGGCAAAGTGTAAGATTTTGGTTTTCCACAATGTGGTGTTGTTTTTGGCCGGTTATGGGAGAGTCCCACATGGGTAAATAATTCAAAAGTTTTACTCTGGTAATTGGTTAGAAGGTTTAAGGTAAAAAGGTTAATTAGTTTTAGGTAAATGTCGAAAAGTATATAGTTAAGTTTAAAATTACGCAAAACTTAAAAATTTGACGAAATATACTAAATTTATGATTTTTCGACGAAAACTGATATTTTATAATTTATAAAGTATTTTATGCATGCCAACGACGGTTAAACGTAAAAACGACGTAAAATACGAAAACGTGATACGTTAATTAAATATTCACAGAAAATACGACTTGTTACTATAAATAGCAAAAATGCTAAAATACAGGCATATAAACATATACAGAAATATTTAAATACGCTGCTCATGAAAATACGATCACGATGTTAAAAACTAAACAGTTTAGCACATAATTCACAGATAACGAATAATCTCATAGATTATCGTCAATTCATTAACCGTCTCAGCATTTTGGTCAGATTCACAGAAAGTGTTCAGAATAATGACTGAGCACAGTGTCAAGTCATTACTCGTCATCAAACAGTTTTTTCAGAAAACGCGGGATAACCTCCTGGTTCCAACACAGTTAAATCACGTAGTTGACTAAATAAAAAGTCAAAGGGTAAAATAGTCATTTTACAAAGTAGGAAAATTACCAGGTGTTATATGTATTCTTCATGATGTATCATATGCCTGAGATTCTGGTTTTCTCTTATTTCCCTATCTTTTAGTCAGTTTCATCATATTGAGGACAATGCTAAACTTAAGTGTGAGAGGGTTATAGAGAAAACGAGAAAAAATTTTAATTGTCATATTTTTGGGCTAATTTAAATTTTTGTAAACTTGTTTGTCCTTGTAAATAAAGATTTCAAGTAAAAGTACATAAATAACTAGATTTATCCATCCGTAATTTTTGAAAATTTGAGATATATTCCTTTGACAACCTTACCCGAGTCAAAGTCTTATAGTTGGTTGCTAGTTACATGGTAAGATGTATGTTATGTGGGAAATCCAATGTTAGAGAAAGTTGCAAGTTTAATGTTTTTCATTAAACATGAAGTTTGCGAGTATGTTGACCCATGGCTAGAAGTTTTTGCTAAGTGAAAAAAAGTTCAAAAGATAATTAAATAGCTAATGAGCTATAATAATATGAAGATGAAGGAAAAAAAAGAAATAAAAGGTATCGATTAGCCAATGTGCTAATTCGTGATACATGTTGCCTCAATTCATATAGATAGTGGTATGTAGTAGCTAGCAACATTTGGATATAGACTTCTCGACTACTATGGGTATTGTCTTTACGTCTCAATTTTTCAACCTAAAGCTTAAGCCGATGAGTCATATCTTGTACTTGTACTTGGTAGACTTGAATTAAATTTTGATAAATTACTATACCTTTGGATTTTATTTTCTATATTTGCTTGAGAGCAATCAAAGTTTAAGTGTATGGGGATTTGATAACGCTAAAATACAACATGTTTTTAGTCGTGTTATCTGTGCTTTTGTACGTGTATTCTGGTTATATTTCCATACTTTTGTTGCATATTTGTAGCAAAATGTGTTTGCAAGTATATGTGTAGCCAACTGCAAGAAAAGGAGTAAAAATACGAAGAAAGCAAAGCAAAATTAAAGATTAGTACAAGTACGAAGAATCACGGCCAAGTTCAAGGCCCGAGTACAAGTTAAAAGCCTTTAACGATCAATTCCGGGTGCGAGAACAAGTGTTTTCAAGAAGGTACAATCCTTACAAGTGATCTCAAACTTGAGAAATGCAATCGAAATGAAGAAACTACTTGTAGTACACAGTGTGCAAATGACTCAGCTTGTTAGCAACCACAAGCGAAGTGGGCAGCCACCACCAGTAATTGGCAGCCACTAGCCTCAGCCTTGTTAGCAGCCATCCTTGATGTTTTAGCATCCGCAAGCTCCTTCCTCTTCAACAACCACAAGAAAATATAAGGAGCCATAGGTAGAAATTCCTACAAGTTACTTACCTTTTTGAAGCATCTAAAGAAAACACATGAATATTATATTAGAGTTCTAGAACATCTTTGGCACCAAGCAAACACCTTTGGCTCCAAGCCAATTATTATGGTTTATGCCTTTATTTTGTCATTAAATAAGACCCATGGGGTCACTTCTTCCGCATACACTTTCATAACCATCATATTAACTATCTCATATCAAAATAAACTCTCTCTCCCTTGGTAGAAAACTAAAATTAGGATTTGATCAAGGTGGTGCAAGAAAAGTTACTTTTGGAGCCCGAAAAGTAAAGTTTACTTCACCAAACTCTAAGGGGTCATTACTCTAATCATTATGACTATTATTCTACTTTTTAAGACTCTTGATTATGACTTTTAAGACCTTATTTTCTGAGTTTATGTTCATATTTAATATGAGTGGCTAGTTTCATTTTACACTTGGTATGATGATGTTTGTGGCATGACGATGTGATTGTGATTGTGATATGTTTCTAATTCAATTTCAAGCTTTTCCTTTGAACCATTGGTACTTATGTTTTGTCAAAACTCAGTTTATTGTTAAAGATTTCATAGATCGAAAGGGGGGTTTTCTAGCAACAATTCATAGCCGGCTTGTCTATAGGTTGGCTATCTTTTGTATTGATCATTTCTTTAGGAGTTTGATTATCAAGAAACATATTTATAAATGTTAACAAGTTTGTGAAATGAACCGCAAATCAAACGAGTTGAAATCGGATTAAGTCTTGAATTGAGTGATTGAGTCTAATGCTTGTTTTCTTTAACTAAGGTCTTGACGAAGATTGAACTTTTTGAAAACAATAGATTAGATTAACCATCTAATTATCATAATTATATGCTTATATTTTTATCACAATCAAACCATATCGGATTCCCAAACTAGTCATTACCAAGTGTTGCTTTTAATTATATAATATCATCATTGCATTTTACTTGTTTCTATTTGCTTTAAGACTATTACATATGAACGATTCTTGGATCATTTGGAATAATCATAGGTGTCTCAAATACCCGTGAACGATCTCGGTTTACCACAAAAAGCTATACCACAAATGAAAGGGTCATACTTGTCCGTGTGTTTTTAGTTCAACTCGGTAATTTGTGCTACAAATTTAGAACTTTTTCCAATCCATACTAACTCGAGGCGCATCAAAAGGCAAAGAAGGATCAAGAAAAATCTCGACATTAGACAATGTACCTCATTGGGAAAAAAAATATCAAACGTGTTGTTATTCAATGTGGTGATAAGAAACCCCTATAGTGAAATCCAAACAAGTCTATCATCACTAACAAAAGAGGTATCAATAGGACGTAGTTCGGAGCACCAAGAGGCTAGACCCATATGCTTTGTAGAAACTAGAAGGAGGGGGTGAATAGTTTCTCTTCGGTTTATGTCCTAATTAAAATTCTTTCAATTAGGTTTGTCCCAAAACTACCTTTTACTTGAAAGCTAGTTTCATAATGATTAGGTTCAATTTTAATGCATTAACAATGACAAGTAGTAGTTGTATGCAATGTAATAATGTAAGTAAGTAAATAGTAAGGAAAGAAGCAACCTAATAGAGAGTTTATAGTGGTTCGGCAACGAATCTCTATCTTCATTCCTACTCCACTCCTCGAGTATACCTTACTCGAGATTTACACTATATCCACAAGCTCCCTTTTTGGCAGAGAAAACCTTACAATGTTGCTTACATTATTTTCCGACACTAAGCTAAATGTCGAGACCTAATCTTAGCTAGGACCAATCTACACACATCGCATACTTCACCATTTCCTGACACAAGGCTAGATGTCGAGTTCTAATCGAAAGATAGAACCAATCTTTGTCATCCATCTTCTTTTCTGACACAAGGCTAGATGCTGAGTTCTAATCCAAAGCTAGAACCAATCTTCACAACTCTTCACTTTGAAGCTAAGTGAGGACTCACAAGACACATACACAAATCATTTTATAGTTTAGTGAGAACTAACACACAACACTTACAACTCAATAAAACATATCCAAGTATACATAAGTAACATGGATCTACACAAGACAAATCCAAGTATACACATACACAATGAATTTACACAAGACTAATCCAAGTATTCACAAATCCATTAGATTAACACAACTAATCTAAGTATACACAAATATATTGGATCTACACAAGACTCAAATAAAAATGATGAACAAGACTAGATCTAAGGTAGGTTGATCTTCATCAAGGCTTCATCTTTAATCACATCACAAGTGTGTGAGTGATCTTCTCTTTGGACAAGTAAAAAAGGGTATCAAGAGGATAATCATAAGTAAACATACTTAACACATTAAGTGATCACTTAATAATGATTAGGATTTAGAAAAGAGAAAGAAGGCAGAAAGAATGTCCAAAAAGGTTCAATGAAAATTCAGATAGGAGACAAAAGCCAACGGCTCTCTGCCTGTGGTTCTTTATCACTAAAGAACCGCATAGCCATTTAAGGAACCGTGGGTAGTAGACTCCGCTCCTTTTTGTCCTTTAGTGGGGTAGTAGACTCTGCTCCTTTTTGTCCTTTAGTGGGGAAGTAATATCTGAGGTAAGTTTTACCTTTAAAGCATATTCCTATGACATTTGAATATGCCATATTTAAATTTACATTTTCCATTTTAATAAAACATTTTCTTAAAAAGAAAGTTTATTAAAATATTTTATCACATTTGACGAAATGTTAGTTTTAAGGCTAATCACTTTTTATGATCACTAATCATGATTAAGATATGTTTGTGCAATACCCAAATGATTATTAACTTGGTGATAGTGTTTGTTAATAATTCGTCTTACGATTGTCTTTGACGATAAATGTCTTTTTAATTTGTCGTGATCAAAACTAAGAAAGATTAGTTAACACTAATAATCTTTTTAGGCATCACTTGCATTAACATGCTTAATCATTTTATCTTTTGTTATTACAGAACCAGCAACAATAAGAACCCAAAATCTACCAATATATGAAAGACGCATGTTATCAAAACCTTCATCGGCAAGAATAACATAAGGTTTGATAAAGCGTTAATATCCTTAATCTTCCTCATTATAGAACAAGAGAGATCTTATCAACAAGACAAGAATCATCCATCGCTGGAGGGGAATGAGAAGGCGAATTAGCCTTAGAAGTATTGGATTTTAAAACTAAAGCTAAAGAATTATTAGCCACACCTAAATTCCCCCTTTTGGTTGAGAATTTGGAACCCTAACTCCTTTATCATTCTGGAAAAATATATGTTTATTAAAAGGCTCTATTTGAAACCTAAGTATATTAGCATGGAGTTTGTAATGTTTAACCCACGTTGTACACAGGTTATTCACTAAATGATCCACATCAGATACCTTAATAAACATAGAAAGCCGAATCTTTTACATGCTTTCGATCTTCTAAAAGGGACATAGGCGTCAACAACATGCCCATATTGTTTACATGTATTCCATAGATCCTTAGCAACAAATACATTAGAAAAGTAAGCGATAAATATGGACGTGGATATCTTCATCCTCCTTTGAACGGTAACTCCCCATGATCTATAATAACCGAAAACAAAAAAGCAAGTAGATCACAAAAACGAATTAAGAAAAAAGCGTTTTAATCAAAAGGGTTTTATTGGATTTGATTGAAGAAAAGAGATTAAGATTATAAGTGGTTTTTAATTTGAAGAAAAGAAATTAGGATTGGGTTTAATTTGAAGAAAAACCATTTGGGAAAACTCACGAGAGATCCATTGAGATCGTCATTTTGAATATAATTAAACATATAAATGTGAGCATGTGAGGTATCTGTGAGGTATATTTGTATAAAAGTGAGTATCTCAATAAAAAGTTAGGGTGATGAAACCACTGAGGTGCAAAAATGAGAGGGTGAAAAGTAGAAGTAAGCATGGTGCAGTTTAGTGCGATTTTTAACTAAAATCAAACCGCAGTCGCACTTACGGTTTCTGTAAAAATAAAAACCACACCGTACCATATTTTGCGGTTTTAATTTTGCGGGTTTTAATAGAACGACACCATCACTTATATTACTTACATAATTAATGTGGGTTTTGTGGTTTTTAGTTTACAGGTTTTTTTCACTTATAACAATGTATAAATTTAATGTAACTAATGATGACGTATAGTCCCCAACCGGGTCATGAGCCCGGCCCACGGGTACTACCCGTATCCGGTCCATCACAGATGGGTGGGTAAATGTCATTCAGGCTTATGGGCTTGAGTGAACAGTAACCGCACATGTGTGCGGCCCACGGCCCAATGCGGCCGACATAAGATTAGACAGAATCATATTCTGTCTGGAATATCTTTATCCCAATAAGAGAGGATATTCACTACCAAGATTAGAAGATAACAATCATTCTAAATTCTGGTGATTATCTCTTCCTTGGGGCCGAAGCATCAGTAGAAGCCCACTAGGGTTTCACTGCCTATAAAAGGAACCCCCAAGGTTCCACAAAGGTATTACGACTTATACTCTAAACTCACATAAACCTTAAACCGATTACTTACTCTCACGCCGGAGTCTAATCGTGGGAAACATTCCCACGGTAAGCCTAACGCGTGCTGTTTAGTGTGCAGGATCCCAACCAAATGATTCACTTGGTGCAGGAGCCGGAGCCCAGCCAACCCGAATTAAGCCTAATTCGGGTCTAGCAAGGATCAACCAACTTTTGCATCAACAAGTTGGCGCCATCCGTGGGACCCATAACACTAAGCTAGAACAAAATCTCATCTCAAATTCCAATGACGAAAGGGCATCAGCAAGCCAATCCCAGGAATGTGAATCCTAGAAACCGGAAGTCCCAGGGGGAAGGGATACTCATCCCCACCCAATCACCTAGCCGCCTTGCAGGCGGATCAGGCAACCGTAGCGGCTTCCAACCCTTGGGGGTAACGAGCACGATCTCCACAACGCCCCCACCTACTTCAACCCTGGACAATCCGGACCCAGGGAGTTCGCCCAACCCTCCTAACAAGGAGCCGCGCAGACCATCGGTAGAGGAAGAGGTAGAGGCTCTACCACTCAGCGAGGAGGATCTTACTCGAGTTCTCACGCAGAACTTCGAGAGGATCGTCCCGGGAATCGCATCGAGGTTGAATCTGGGAAGGAACCTCCAATCCAGACTCAACTTTGGCGACTCCGGACCAATCACCTCCTCCCAAATTCAGAGAAAAAGGAGAGCTCGACCTCAGGAACAGGGCACCTTTGAGGAAATTCCTCAACCCCGGAATGTGTTTGAACGCATAGGAGATCGCCTTGTACAGGAACTAGTGCAATCACGAGAAGGAGAAAGGTCAGATGGTTCACCCGAACGGCCAGATCGAGAGCTGGCTAGAACCGCACGCCGCCCGAGTGTGTGGGACAGAATGAACACTGGGAGAAAAGCTCCTGGTTCGTCTAAAAAAGTGGTCCCTATTCAAAAGATGGGGCACCACCACCGTCCCCAGATCCGTCTGGGGAAGACTCAGATGACCATCCGCCTAAGCGCCGCCGTCCTAGGCGCACACCTCCACCACCAAACAATGAGGAGTATTATGGTGGCCCTTACTATCGAGATACGGAGGCAGAGGATCTCTCGCGTCCATGGTGTGAACCATGGGATGACCCTAGGCTCACCCGGCCATGGGCGGATCCCAGGGAAGACCCGTTCACCCTCCGCATACGGAACTATTCTGAGGACACCAAACGTCGCATGCCGGCGTGTATCAAGACTTATGATGGGTCCGGTGATCCTGTGGATCACCTCAAAATATTTGATACGCAGGCTAAAATTGAGCGATGGCCCATGCCCATATGGTGCCAAATGTTCAATTCGACCTTGATTGGAAACGCCCGTGACTGGTTCGAGGCACTCCCCCCACGGAGCATTGATAGTTTCACGGAACTACGCACTGTGTTTGAGAACAATTATACACAAAGGAAGAAGTATAATAGGGATTCGGTCTCATTGGCAACCGTCAAGCAACGGCCGGGGGAGTCCACAGAAGCCTTCACTGAGCGCTTCAATGATGAGTGCACACGCACAAGAACCATGCCAGAGCTCCTGAAAATCTCTGACTACATGCACGCCATAACAGACAGAGAACTGATCACGCGTCTCAACGACAAGCGTCCAGAGAGATATGATGACCTCATGGAAAGGGTCAGAAATTTCATAGAGGGAGAAACAGCTGTTGCCGCGGCCTACCCATCCCGAGGAAATGGGTACCGGTCAAATGACCAGTCCCGGAGACAGTCGGGCGGTCAAGGTAACCAGAACAATAACAAGGGCTCGGACTATAAGAGCCAAAGCAAAGGCGGACGGTCGGACGATAAGTTCACCCCCCTAAAGATGTCCTACCGGGAGATCTTGTTGACTGAAGGGGCGAACTTTCCAAGGCCTCCCCCAATGACCACTCCCCCGGAACGTCGGCAAGGAAGTCGCTTCTGCGAGTTCCATAATGACAAAGGACACGGCACGGAGGAGTGTATCCAGCTCAAGAAGCATATTGAGTCGCTAATCAAATCAGGCAAACTCAAGCACCTAGTTAAGGATTGGAAGGACGGAAAAGACAACAACAAGAAGTATCATAAGAAGGATCCCCAAAAGGACAAGCCTTCGACCATATACATGATCCAATCCAGACAGCACCGGACGAGACAGAAAATTGGCCAAAAATTTTCACGCGGCAGGGAAATCTCATTCCCTCCCATCACAGCAAGCGATGTGATTGATGCGCCTCTCACTATTAAGATAAGCATTGGAACACACAATGTTCGTCGCATGTATGTGGATGGAGGATCGTCAGCAGAGGTACTGTATGAACACTGCTTTGTGCAGTTATGCCCAGAAATAAGAAGCCAATTAGTACCGGCCACGTCGCCGCTTACTGGCTTTAGTGGAGACACTATCTGGCCGATAGGGCAATTGCGTTTGCTTGTCACCATTGGGAATGAGGAACATTCCACTACGACGTGGATGAACTTCATGGTGATACGTTCACACTCTCCGTATAATGGAATCATAGGCAGACCATGCATTTTGGCTATCCGGGCAGTACCCTCTACGGCACACGGAATGATCAAATTCCCCGTTGAGGGGGGAATCGTTACCATTTACAACACAGTCGTACCAACATCCGAGTGTCACACCGTGACAACACCGGCTCCACCTGTCCCACCCAAGGATGGGGCACCACCACCCAATTGGAAGGTGGCCATACACCCTGACTATCCGGAACAGGAGGTATCCATAGGAGGGGCGCTCTCGGATAGCGGCAAAAGGGCCATGTGCTCTCTTTTAAGTGTAAACCTGGACATATTCGCATGGGAGCCAAAACATATGACGGGTGTGCCACGTGCGATAGCAGAGCATAAGCTCCAGATCCGCCAAGGGTACCAACCCATCAAGCAAAAGAAGCGCGGCCAGGCGCCCGAGCGCAGCCAAGTGATACTGGAGGAAGTACGGAATCTAGTGGACGCAGGCATCATGCGCGAGGTATACTACCACGAGTGGTTGTCTAATCCGGTCATGGTCAAGAAACATGACGGAAGTTGGCGCATGTGTGTGGATTTCACGGATCTAAACAAGGCCTGCCCACAGGACTGTTACCCGTTACCAGAAATCGACTGGAAGGTGGAGTCCTTGTGTGGATATCCTTTCAAATGCTTCTTGGATGCATATAAAGGGTATCACCAAATCCAGATGGCGGAGGAGGATGCGGAAAAAACGGCGTTACACACGAGCCAGGGCGTATATTGCTATACGAAAATGCCATTTGGATTGAAGAACGCCGGCGCTACATATCAGCGGTTGGTGGATAAAGCTTTTGAATCACAAATAGGACGCAACTTGGAAGTATATGTTGATGACTTGGTGATAAAAAGCCACACGGAGGAGGCACTTCTCCGGGATGTCCAGGAGACATTCGACACGCTGAGAAGGATTAACATGAAGTTAAATCCAAAGAAATGTACGTTTGGAGCAACAGAGGGAATGTTCCTGGGATATTTGATTGACCCAAACGGCATCAAACCTTGTCCAGAGAAGACGGTCGCAGTGATACGACTACCATCCCCTCAGACACGGAAGGAGGTGCAGTCCCTGAATGGGAAGTTAGCAGGGCTGAATAGATTCCTATCTAAATCCGCAGAGAAGTCATTACCCCTATTTAAGACACTCAAGAAGTGTATTAGAAAGGGAGACTTCCATTGGACGAAGGAAGCTGAGGAAGCTTTTGGCCAACTCAAGCAGCATCTCGCATCTCTCCCTATGCTAGTAGCTCCCCGGCCAAAGGAGGAACTCATTATATATCTCTCAGCTACTCATGGCGCAATAAACGCGGTACTTATGACGGACAAAGATACAATACAAACTCCAGTCTACTTTATAAGTAGAACGCTACAAGGGGCGGAGCTGAATTATTCCTCCATGGAAAATTTGGTGTTAGCACTAGTATTTGCTACAAAGCGGTTGCGTCGGTACTTTCAGGCGCACCCAATTGTGGTGATTATGGATCAGCCAATCAAGCAGGTTATCTCTAGACCAGACGTGGCAGGGAGGCTAGAGAAATGGAGCATCCTATTGGGGGGGGCACAATATATCTTACAGACCAAGGACGACTGTTAAAGGCCAGATCTTGGCAGATTTCCTGATCGAGAAGCCGGATGAGGAAGAACCAATTATTAAGCAAGACGAGATCCCAACGGAACCTTGGGTGCTATTCACGGACGGATCCTCATGTACCGACGGGTCTGGGGCAGGTCTCATCATCCAGAAGGAATGGAATTCACATACGCCCTCCGTTTTGAGTTCACGGCCACCAACAACGAAGCGGAATATGAAGCATTAATTGCGGGTTTAAAAATCGCCGCTAGAATGGGAGTCCGCAACCTTGAGGCCTACGTGGACTCACGGCTTGTCGCGAACCATACTCTAGGTGGATATGTGGCTAAGGAGGACAACATGGTCAGGTACTTGGAAAAAGTCAAGTCGTTAATCGCGACTTTCAGTAAGTTTTCCATCAAGCAGGTGCCAAGGGGCGAAAACAAGAAAGCGGACGCTCTTAGCAAGATCGCATCCACGAGCTTCGCTCATTTGTCTAAACAAGTTTTGGTGGAAATACTCAAGGAGAAATCTATCACGGAAGGGGAGGTAGCCGCTATAGTTGAGGAGGAGGGACCTACGTGGATGACTCCAATCATCAACTATTTGACTAATGAAACCCTTCCAGACGAGGAAAAAGCAGCAAGGCGCATTAAAAGGAAGTCACAACATTTTGAACTTCGAGAAGGCATCCTTTACAAGCGCTCTTTCTTGCAGTCGTGGCTGCGGTGTGTTGGACCACGCCAGGCGGCTTACGTCATCAGTGACATACATGAAGGGTTGTGCGGCATGCATGCAGGCCCACGATCCGTGGTAGCTAGAGCTTTACGAACAGGTTATTATTGGCCCACCATGCACAGGGACGCGCGCGACATGATTCGCAAGTGCAACGATTGCCAAGTGCATAGGCCAGTTCCGCGACACCCGCAGCAGGAGCTTACACCTATCACGTCCCCATGGCCATTTTACAAGTGGGGAATTGACATTGCAGGACCATTTCCTGTAGCTGCGGGGGGGGGGGGGTTAAATTCTTGATTGTTGCAATGGACTACTTCACACGATGGATAGAAGCCAAGGCAGTCAAGTCTATCACAGGTAAGCAGGTCAAGAAGTTTGTGTGGGAACACATTGTGTGCCGTTTTGGTCTACCAGGAGAAATCATCTCGGACAACGGCAAGCAGTTCACGGACAACCCATTCAAAGATTGGTGTGCATCATTGAACATCAAACGGCGCTTCGCGTCCGTTAAGCATCCACAAACGAACGGCCTTGTCGAACGAGCAAATAGGAGCTTGGGGAATGGAATCAAGGCGCGTCTGGATGAACGAAATGGCAAATGGGTCGATGAGTTATCACACGTGATATGGGCGCATAGAACCATGATCAAAACAGCCAACGGAGATTCTCCATTTGCATTGGCTTACGGCACTGAAGCCGTTATACCAGCAGAAATAGGGATGCCTACCATCCGCACTGCGGAGGTTAATGTCGTCACAAACGATGAACAACTGCGAATCAACCTGGATCTGTTGGAAGAAAAAAGGGAAATAGCAGCCATCAATGAGGCTAAGTCCAAGGCTAAGATGAAGGCTTATTATGACGCCAAGGTCAAGGGTGTTTCTTTTCGACCGGGAGACTACGTCTATCGTGCTAACGAAGCGAGTCGAGTGGAGAATACAGGGAAACTGGGCCCTAAATGGGAAGGACCGTATGAAGTCACTGAAACCTTGGGACGAGGCGCGTACAAGTTACGTGACATGGATGGCCGCGACCTAGAGCGCACATGGAACATCTCCAATCTCAAAAGGTGCTATCTTTGAAAGCTACGGCTTCCGCATGGGTACTTTGCTATAGGCAATCTTAATAAAGAACCATGCGGTTTTATTTGTTTTTCTTATGTTTGTTTAGTTTCCTTTCTTGTTTTCTAGGACTTGTCATTATTCAAACGAAAGTGTAAACGTTCTAATAAAATGCCGTGGTGCCTAGCTAGCTCCACGGCCTGTTTCGTGCAAATCATTTTCCTTTCTTTGTTAGATTCTTTGTTAGTCGTATGAATTTTACTTGTATTGTAATATGCCATGTTTCATTCGTATGCATTCTTTCAAATTACCGTACATGTACTATACGCCTCCAGGCGGGGTAAGAGGATTAAGTGAACCTACTAATTCAACTTGCCGCGTAAGAGGGATGCAACCCCAGCCGCACGGATCATGTATCCTTACTAGACGCCTTACTCACAAGACGTTGTGATAAGTTTCTTGTGCACCATACCCACACGGTACTCTGCATAGTAAAGACGCATGTCGCATGTCTAGTAAATTATAGACTTGTATGTATTTTCCTTTTTTCTTTGTGTGTACGACGTGATACATCACGCGGCATTGAAATACAATGAAATACACAAGTTTCAAAATTAACAATAAACAAAATGGCCATGGTGGTCACGGACTTCTAAATAAAAGGGCAAGTTATTACATATATGTCTTGGCCGTGTACATACACGGACGAATATAATCACAAGTGTTTACAACATATCAGTTACAAGGGGGAAGAAATTCTCCTAGATCCTTCTTCCCTTCCTCAATTAAAGCACGAAGGGCCTCCCCACGAGCATCTTTCTCGTCCTGAACTTTGACTGCAAGAGCATCTAGAGCTTCTCCAAGCAGCTTCTCACCTGACATGGCTTTGGATACGGAATCATAAGTAGCCAACGTCAAGGGAATTGGATCAGCACTCAGCCGGGACATTATTGCTTCGTTTGGAGCATCTTTCATGGCTTCAAGCTCGTCCAGGAGGGGGTGTTGAAGGTCTGCCAAGGCATCCATGGACGCAGTCATCTTACCCGCTGCGGAGGGGTTGTGATACGGATGCTGTGTGATATCCTCACCTTTTGCGATCACCTCCGCAGCTTGGACCAGGCCTTCATGTCTACCACGGTCGATCCCATCAGATACAACCCCTGCAAAGGCCTGCAGAAGGTGTGGAGCGTTCAGGGCCCCAATTACGGCAAGCCGCAGTCCTTGCCCGATAATCCACCTACGACCGGCTGTCGCGGTTAGTAGGGGGGCATACTCTCTCCGCACAGCTGACAACCACCTTGCTCAACTCTTCATCAGCTAAGGCAACTTGATTTTCAAGGTTGGTTTGAGCCTGTGTTAATTCCTCCTTCAGTGCGTCACGCTCCTGGGCAATGCTGAATGATTGCACGGTCACCGCCTTAGTAGCAGCCTCAGCCGCAGACACCTGTGAATGAAATTTGGAGTTACTACAAGAATACATACTTTTTGGGCTACATGCATACAAGAAGTAGGAGTGTATGTACAATATTTCTGAAAATTTACCTTCTCGTTTGATGCGGCTACGAGGGCCTCCAATTCAGCAATACGCCTCTCTCTGGTATCGGCGTGAAGTGCCTGCTCCTTCACCGTCGCCTCGGCGGTCAGTAATGCCGCCTGCAAGGATGCGATGGTCTTCTCGTTCTTCACGACCAGTGCCTCACGGCGGGCTATCCTTTTGTCGGTACGGCTCACATTAGTGAGGGCCTTGATCAGACGGCGTCTCAACGCGGCACCCACCGTCACCTGATGTGCGGATGATACATCAAACTGTTCAATCAGGGCCTCATGATCTAGTTCATCTAAATCTTGTGCGAGGGTAGGCGGGGTGATGTGTTCGATGAATTCTGAACACTCGGATTCGGCCTCCAGCCGTGTTAAGCTCGATAAGTTCCATGCTAAGCGCAAGCTCTCTTCTGGCCCCTCGGGGCACGGTTCCTTGGCACGTGCGGTAACAGGTGATAGGGGATTGTTGGTAGCCGCGGGGGATGGATTTCTCCCCACTTCTCCTCCTTGTGCTGCGACCGCCGGATTCACCCTGTCGTTCCAAAATTAGTCTATATATATCATACGAAGGTACAAATCATAATCACGGGGGGTACTTACGAGGTGCCAATATCAGGGTCTGTGCCGGTAGGAGCTACGGCGCTCACAGGGGCGACTCGCAGAACTGGCCCTTCCATGGTCGGGGTGGGGTCGGCTTGACCAGTCATGGTGCTGCTTCCTTCTTGATATTGTGGATGGTCTTTCCGCAACTTCTTGGGAGGAGCATTTGCAACTCCGGCATCCTCCCCAGTCTTCTTCGCCACACGCCTGGTTGTTTTTCTCTTTTTAGAAGTAAGTGTGGTGGATCCGGAAGCTTGCGTAGTGTCTTCATTAGGATCGCGCTCTTCCTCCTGGTTGATGGTGCCTCCCTCCAGCAATGGGTCGTCGCCATCTTCGTTAGGAAAGTCCAATGGGGACTTCTTGATAACAGGCTCTTCTTCGTCCGACCTGGGCTCGGTTGTCTCTTCCAGCGGAATTGTACAGTCGGCTAAAGCTTCTAGCAAGGGGAGCTCATTCGGCTTTAACGGACGAAATCCTTCCGCCACCTTCATGGGGTCGCCTTGACGAAGTAATCCGTGGAGGTTCATCTCTGCAAATGATTGTAGAAGTATATGGGTTAGTAAAATTTTACACATATGTGATAGATCAAATTTACAAGATATATATGACCTACCCTCGCCCTGTTCCGTTAAGAAGCACGGATATAAGTCATCCCTCCCAAAGTAACGGCGGCTTATCCCTACTAAGCACAGAAAGTGTTCCGGCAACCCTCTATGAATTTCCGTGCGATGGGTATCTAGTATTTTCAGGTCGCGGCTACTATAATCTTTGGATTTGGGCGGATAGTCTTTTGGGGCTTTGGTTTTAAGTACAAAGGGGGTGGGGAATACTTTTTCATCTACAAAGAAGTAATGGTCATACCAATTCTTAAGGGAGTCAAGAGGTTTCCTATATGTCATCGGGGCATTCCCGGGTCGTTTCTTGAACGACAACCACCCGTTCACCAATTGGGGAAAGTAGAAAGCCCTAAAAAGGTTCACGGTGGGGGTTACTCTGCAGGTATGGCATGTAATCTCAAACTGGTTGATTTTACACGCGCCTATACAGTGGAGCTGGGTGATATGAAAGTCATAATACAAAAGAAGGTATACCAAGAACTTGGACAACGGAATACGGTAGTTGGTTGAGTCAAACAGGCGTGTGTATATGCCTATTTTCCCCGCCGGTGCATCCGTAATAGCCTCACCATCACCCGGATAGGTGGGGTGCACACTTTCGGGCACATAATACTTCGACAGGAAGTCGAGATATTTCTCCGCAGACATCACGTTCAGGACGTCCGTGATGAGGGGATTATCCTTGACCATATTTTATAAAAAGTTTTTCAAAGGCGTGATAATCTAACCTGCGGTGACGGATATCCATGGAAAAGAAGGCAAAAATTTTGGAGATAAAAGCTTGATGTTAACAATGGCGGAAGAATGAGTGAGTTGTGTGTGTAACATACACGCATACCCACTCTTATATAGGGTGGCCTCGGTTTCCGAGGTACCGTGGATCTTCGACATGTGTCAGTCACATTCCCTATCCAATGGATAGGGTTTCTGACATTTCTGCAACGTCAGTGGGGGACCCACGGGTCACTTCTTAAACAGTTTCGCGTGGCTCAAGGGTGGGCAGTAATAATGCACTTTTTGCAGACATGCGACTGGATTATTGACTATCATTAATGCGACTGGATTCTTGTCGGGTTATGCGGCTCTTACGTAAGACCGTATTTAATGTTGCATTTAAGTTGTCTCGGCCGTTACGTGCGGCTGAGGTAGTATTCATTAAAATATATTCCTACGACCGGTTGCCACGTGCGGCCGGAACAAATTTTCCAGTGTCATTTCCTAGGTCTTTCTTGGTATGTCCGGAGAGCAGCTTGATAGTCTAGAGGTTACGCCTACGGCTGTAACAACTAGACTGGGGGGACATGATGACGTATAGTCCCCAACCAGGTCATGAGCCCCGCCCACGGGTACTACCCGTATCCGGTCCATCACAGATGGGTGGGTAAATGTCATTCAGGCTTATGGGCTTGAGTGAACAGTAACCGCACATGTGTGCGACTCACGGCCCAATGCGGCCGACATAAGATTAGACAGAATCATATTCTGTCTGGAATACCTTTATCCCAATAAGAGAGGATATTCACTACCAAGATTAGAAGATAACAATCATTCTAAATTCTGGTGATTATCTCTTCCTTGGGGCCGAAGCATCAGTAGAAGCCCACTAGGGTTTCACTGCCTATAAAAGGAACCCCCAAGGTTCCACAAAGGTATTACGACTTATACTCTAAACTCACATAAACCTTAAACCGATTAC
Source organism: Glebionis coronaria (assembly GCA_025667525.1). NCBI lineage: Eukaryota > Viridiplantae > Streptophyta > Magnoliopsida > Asterales > Asteraceae > Glebionis > Glebionis coronaria. Next base: position 535,094,698 of record CM046881.1, on the reverse strand, counting down.
TTACTCTCACGCCGGAGTCTAATCATGGGAAACATTCCCACGGTAAGCCTAACGCGTGCTGTTTAGTGTGCAGGATCCCAACCAAACGATTCACTTGGTGCAGGAGCCGGAGCCCAGCCAACCCGAATTAAGCCTAATTCGGGTCTAGCAAGGATCAACCAACTTTTGCATCAACAACTAACACGTCACTTTTAACCTGTAAGAATATTAATGATAATATGCACTAAAAACCTTATAATACACATAAATTATCAATGTGACGTTTTTTGGTCTTAAATAATCAGCGTGAAATGTGGTTTTGTGGTTCCTTTATGAGTAAAACCGCAAACGTTTCTGTTTTTTAGGCCGATCTACCAATTTTTGTCGTAGTCGGCTTTTTGTGATACGATATTTTGCGATTTTGTGGTTTACTATGCAGCTTATGCTCACCACTAGTGAAAAGTGATATAAATGGTGGAATGATGCTTCGGTGAAAATGGTAACGGTGTGACCATCACTTAAAATGGCTGGAAGATTAGAAAGTTGTTAGCGGTAATAAAAATTGAATGTACGTTATTTTTGTTGTTTCGTAATGGTATGTATGACGTTATCATACCAATATCACTTTTTCCATACTCTTCGAGGAAAATTTACCTCTTCGATTTTATTTTTAATTTTATTTTTAATTTTAAATATAAAAATTGTAATGTTAGTTGAAACTTTCGCTTAAGTGTTTATAATTTATTTGCTATCTACTTGCCTTTTCGTTTTAACAAGTTTGCCGCTAAAAAAACAATCTGACCATTAAAAGTGGACAAGTGGCCATAGAACTTATGCTTAAAAAATTTCGAATTTTTACCGTTGGGTTAATTCCATATATACCCAATCTAAACCTACTAATATCACATTTACCCACCCAATAATTATAATACCATATATATACCCAATTTAAATTTCTGTCATATTTACCCAAAATTATTACAAAATCAATTTACATCTTCAAGTTCCTATTATACCCTTAATACTATCATAAAAATCAAAATCAAAATCATTCAATAATACAGTTTAGATTTAAGGCAAGGGTTTAAAAAGTAACCAGATCCCTCAAAAGAAGAACGAAAAGAATAATGAAAAGAATGATGTTCATTATCAGTGACAAATGCAATAAATATGTTATATTAAATTATGATAGACATGTTCAAAAAATATTATGATAGACATGTATTTTCCTTGATCAAAATTGGTATGTATAAAACAAAACCATCGATTACGATCTAACACATGAATTTAATATGTAAGAATAGTGGAATAATGATGTTTCGTGTTTATTTCATAAGATGATATGACTTTATATACATGGGAGGATTGGGTTTGATCCCATTGCTACTAATCTATAACTCATCCAAAAGATAACTATTACATCCAAAATAGGAAATATACTAATAACAATTATAACTAATAAATAATGACAGCTAACACTCTCCCGTAGTTGGAGCGGGAGGACACCGAATGCTCAAACTAGAACGAAACTCTTCAAACAAAGTTGAAGGCAATCCTTTGGTGAAAATATCTGCATACTGATAACGTGAAAGAACATGGAGAACTCGAACTTGACCTGCAGCAACCTGATCACGGACAAAATGAATATCAATCTCTATATGCTTCGTACGTTGGTGTTGAACCGTATTAGATGATAAATAGACAGCACTAACATTATCACAATAAACAAGCGTAGCAGAGGACAATGGTGTATGCAACTCTCGTAAAAGATTCCTTAACCAACATGTCTCAGCAACAGCATTGGCAACACCACGATACTCTGCCTTTGCACTAGAACGAGGAAGCGTTGGTTGACGCTTAGAGGACCATGAGAGTAAGTTGTTGTCAAGAAATACACAATAGCCAGAAGTAGATCTCCGAGTAGTAGGACAACCGGCCCGATCGGCATCTAAGTAAGCAACCAATGACGTAGTAGAGGATGAGAACAACTGCAACCCATAACCTAAAGTACCTTGAACATACCTTAGATCCTTTTAAGAACCGAGAAGTGAGGTTCCCGAGGATCATGCATATGAAGACAAACTTGTTGAACCGTAACAGATATCAGGGCGAGTAAAGTGTCAAATATTGAAGTGAACCCGCAAGACTCCTGTACAATGTTGGATCAGAAACCGAATCACCATCATAACCTAGTTTGGACTCAGTATCAACAGGAGTCCGACATGGATTACAACCAGCCATATGATCCTGCTCAAGAATTTCAGTAGCATACTTACGTTGTGATAAAAACATCCCATTAGAGTCACGCGTCACAAAAATGCCCAAGAAATAATTAAGGGAACCCAGATCCGTCATGGAAAACTCCTGATGTAAAGAGGCAATAATCCGCTGTAAAAAAATTCTAAGAGGAAGTAGTAAGGACAATATCATCAACATATAATAACAAATAGGCAGTGTCAGTTCCTTGTCTATAGATAAATAATGAGGAGTCACACCGACTCTGACTAAATCCAACCAGAATGATATTAGTAGCAAACCGTTGAAACCAAGCCCAGGGAGCTTGCTTAAGACCATAAAGAGACCTCTACAACAAACAAACATAATCAGGATGTGCAGAATCTCGAAACCCTAGAGGCTGATGCATATATACTGTCTCAGATAGATCACCATGCAAAAAGGCATGCTTGACATCAAGTTGGTGAATTGGCCAATGTCGAGAAATAGCCAAACTAAGAACCGTCCGAATAGTACCTGGTTTAACAATTGGGCTAAAGGTCTCATCCACATCAACACCCTCTACATGAGTACTGCCATTCGCTACAAGACGAGCCTTATAACGACTAAGAGTGCCATCTGCCAAATACTTGTGGCGAAATAACCAGATACACCTAACAATATTGGCATCCACCGGTCTAGGCACAGTCCAAGTATTGTTTTTAATAAGTGCATTATACTCATCATTCATAACATTTTGCCAAGTTGGGTCATTAAACGCATCATTATATGACTTAGTTAATGGTAAGATAAAAGACACATGAAGAGTAAGACGAGGAGTAGGACGGTTAGTCCCGACATAAAAACGTGTGACCATAGGGTGAACTGAAGTCGGGTTAGGGTTGACATTTGAGGTGGATTGATGTTGGGAGACAGGTTGTGGTGTAGCATCATGTCAAGTAGTAGCATCGTGAATTGGGTCGCAAGTAATGTGAGGTTGGGTTGGGCTAGGAGTGGTTGGGCCAGAAGTATTGGAGGATATGTAGAAACTAGAAGGGGGTGAATAGTTTCTTATATTTACTTGTTAAAATGTGGTTTTCAAAAAATCCTTTTTCAAGAACTTAGGCTTGAGGAAATATGTGAAACCTTCTTATGCACAATATGAACAATGATAGTGTAACTAAACTAATACTAACAAAAATATATGCACAAAGAATAAAGAATGTAAAGAGTTAAGGGTAAAAAAAGATCAAACCGAACACCAAGGATTTATAGTGGTTCGGCAACGAAGCTCACTCCTCGTTCCTACTCCACTCCTCGAGTACTCCTTACTCGAGAGTTCACTACACAACAAGCTCCTTATGGTGGAGAAAACCGTACACGTCGCTTAACCAATTTCCGACTCTAAGCTAAAAGTCGAGCCCTAATCATAGCTAGGACCAATCTACACAACTATACTTAGTACATACACAACTTCCAAATAGACACAACTACTTGGATCTTCACAACTATGACACAACTACAAGTGTATAAAATTAGATCTTCAATGGATCTTTGGTGGTGGACTCAACACTTCACAAGGATAGTGTTCTTCTCTTTGCACTTGGAGAGGAAGGGATGGAAGAACAAGATTCACTTCTTAAACAAGTAGTAATCAAACAAATGATCAAAGATTTGAGTGATTAAAGAAGAGAGTTTGAATCTGGAAATAGATGTGCAAAAGAGGTGAGTTAAAAAGCTGAGAATGGTCCACTATTTATAGGACAAAAGGCCAACGGCTATATCTGCCCGCGGTACCTTATCTTAGCCCGCGGTACCTTATCGATAAGGAACCGCCTAGGGGCTAAGGTACCGTCGGACTAGACTCCGCTCCCTTTTTGTCTTTTAGTGGTGGAGGTCTGGTTTAAAAAATATCCTGATAGAATATTCCTAACCAAATAAGAATATGCCATTTTCAAATTTTCAAATAATTAATTTAATAAAACATTTTCTTAAAAAGGAAGTTTAATAAAAACTTGTCACACTTAATAAAAAGTAAGTTTTAAGAAAATATTAAATCACTTGATCACTTGATTAAGGTTAGTACTTGTTTATCCATACCTTAAGTGAAAATGGGTAAAATGAAAAATACTTGAACTCAAGAATTCGTTTTTCGTTATTTTTGTAAATGCTTGTTTTTACATATTGTCGTAATCAAAACTAAGCGAGACCGAAAAATGCAAGAAACGTTTTTAGGCATTATTGCATTAACAATCTCCCCCTTTTTGATTCCGACAATACATAGACTCAATCACACAAAAAACAAGATTTTCGAAGACGAGTTTATTCATTTCTCCCCCTTTGTCGAAGCAAAAAGGTTGCACAAGTCGGTGTTGAAGAAACGGACTTAGCAAAGACTCCCCCTTGGTGCTTACTCCCCCTAGCTTGGGGCACCGAGGAATCGAGATATGGTGACAAGCTACATAGAAGGGTTAGTTGAACAAAAGAAACAACCAACAATATATAGCAATAGGTCACACAAAAAATAAAAGAGAAGAAAACACATAGACAAAGATCCAAGATAGGATACTAAAAGAACATCATACAAAGAAGTATGGAAAAAGAAACAAGCCAAAAGCATAAATGTAATCCTAGTTATTCTAGAATTCTAAGATTTGCTTGAATTTGGTGTCTTGTGGATAAGCAACCAATGCTTATATGAAAGACAAGGTAATGGCGGTGGGTGGTGGTGGTGGCTTGTTGGAGATCTCATAATCATAGTGAAGAGGAGGCTTCATTAAGAGACTCTTGATGTAGCTCAACTCCTCATAGATGTGTGCCATAGCAAGATGTTGATATTGACAACAATGACAATATGTTCCATGGTGCATGACATTATCATGAGAAGGAGGAAGAACACTAAAGGGTGGTGGTGGAAGAAAAGATGTTCCACAATTAACATTCTTGGTAGGAGAGATGTGATTAAGAGTGTTCTTGGGTGGGTTTGGATTGTAATGGTTTTTGGGTGAGTTGGGATTGAAAGCAATTGGAGAAATAGAGGAGATTCAAGGCTTTCATTGGGAGAATAAGACATTTTGGGATGTGAAGTAATGAAAAATGCTTATGGTTTAAATAGGGAAGGCTTAGGGTATTTTGGGGTGGTCAAAGGGTTTGAAACAAAGATTCTCAAAAATGTTGGAGCAAATCTGGAGTTTCAGACAAAAACTCGAAAAAGGAAGGCACTGTAGGCGGTTCCTTAGCAAGGCTGGCGGTACCGCGGTTCACATATGGAACCGCCTGCAGAGGCAGTGTTTGGTGTTTGGAGGAAGATTTTTCAGCAAATCTTATTTTTCTAGTCTAACTTATCATAGGGATATGCTTAAAAGCAAAGATAGACAAAGAAAACATATGCAAACTTACCAAATAAAGATTTGACCAAAATATATGGATTAAAAAGAAATCGATGTAGGAAGTGTGTAAGACAAGACCTTAAGTCATGACACAATGATCCTCCATGATTCTATCTTGTTCTTGCTATGTTTGAGAGAATCATACATATGAATTATGTAAGCTCTAGATTAATAGCGAGAATCTATGAAAAATCGTTTTTAGATTGAATTAACAATGTCAAACGAATTTCTCAACCATTTTCGAAAGAGACTTTGAGTATTTTGAAAAGGAGAAGAGAATGTTTTTCAAAAAGAGTTTGGAAGACTCAATGACTCAAAGTGGTACAAGAAGACACACAAAAATAAAAGAAATTAAGGTAGATGTTCCATTAATCCTAGACCTAGACGCAAGTAATTAAAAGGTTCCCTCTTAAGTGGCTTAGTGAAGATGTCGGCTAAGTTGTCCTCGGAGGGTACCTTCTCAATTGAAATGTTACCCTTTTGAACATTATCCCTAAGGAAATGGTGTCTAATTTCTATGTGTTTGGTTCGCGAATGTTGCACGGGATTCTTGCTAAGGTCTATAACGCCTTTATTATCGCACATGATGGGAACATCATCAAGAGAAATCCCGTAATCAACAAGCGCTTGCTTCATCCATAGAGCTTGTTGGCATGCTTTTCCGGCACTCACATACTCGGCTTCCGTGGTGGATATTACAAGAGCGGTTTGTTTTTTGGAGAACCAAGAATTTAAACAACAACCCATGAAGGTACAAACTCCACTAGTGCTTTTCCAGTCTACATAGTCTCCCGCATGATCCAAGTCCGCGTAGACAATGGTTTCTACGCCGGTCCCTTTAGGATACCATAATCCTAAATGTATAGTGCCTTTAATGTATCGGAAGATACGCTTAACCGCTTCAAGGTGAGAGGTTTTGGGAGCCTCTTGGAAGCGAGCACAAAGTCAAACACTAAACATGATATCCGGTCGACTTGCCGTTAGGTACAACAAACTACCAATCATACCTCTATATTTGGTGATGTCTACCGACTCACAATCATCATCTACGGTGAGTTTAGTATCTGAGGCCATTGGGGTCTTCATTGGTCTAGATTCTTCTAATCCAAATTTCTTTAGCATTTCTTTAGCGTACTTAGATTGACTAAAGAAAATACCATCGTCCATTTGTTTAATTTGGAGTCCTAAAAAGAAGTTAAGTTCTCCCATCATACTCATTTCAAACTCATCATGCATGATTTTGGCAAAGTCATCACACAATTCTTGACAAGTTGATCCAAATATAATGTCATCAACATATATTTGTACGATTATGAGGTGAGGACCTTTCTTCTTTGTAAAGAGTGTATTATCTACCATTCCCATGGTATACTCATGTTTAACAAGAAACGCTTTAAGTCTATCATACCAAGCTTTGGGTGCTTGTTTGAGTCCATAAAGTGCTTTCTTAAGCTTGTAAACATGGTCCGGTTTCTCAAAATCAATGAAGCCGGGAGGTTGAGCCACATATACCTCCTCATTGATCAAAACGTTAAGAAATGCACTCTTTACATCCATTTGTTGAAGCTTAAAATCTAAGGCACAAGCGTAGGCTAAAAGGATTCTAATGGATTCTAATCTAGCTACCGGTGCATATGTCTCGTCATAATCAATCCCTTCTTGTTGATTATAGCCTTGTGCTACAAGTCTAGCTTTGTTACGAGACACAACACCATTCTCATCTAACTTATTCCTAAATACCCATTTGGTTACTATAATGGTAGAACTTCTAGGTGGAGGAACAAGTTCCCAAACATCATTGGCAACGAATTGATTCAATTCTTCTTGCATCGCAATGACCCAACTCTCGTCCGTCAAAGCTTCTTTAACATTATTTGGTTCAATCAAGGAGACGAAACAAAAGAAGTTGCTTTGGTTTTGGACTTGAGATCTTAGGGTCCTTTGATTTAAGTCACCAATGACATTATTGAGAGTATGATCCCTAGACTCCTTAAAGTTTACTTCCTTTTCAACACTAAGGTCTTCAACTCCTATTTTTCTAACCTCTTTGGCTTTAACTACTTCTAATTCATCCAAGTCATCATCAACCAATGGTGGTGTCTTGGGTGAAGGAGGGGTTTCATCAAAGGTTACGTTGAGTGATTCTTCAATAACCCCCGAGGTTCTATTTAGGACTATGTAGGCTTTGCTAGTTTGGGAATAACCTAAAAGGATACCTTCGTAAGACTTTGGGTCAAACTTGGTAAGGTAGTCTTTGGTGTTGAGGATAAAGCACTTGCTTCCAAACACCCTAAAGTATTCCAATGAGGGTTTCTTACCTTTAAGAATCTCATAGGGGGTCTTTCCTAGGAAAGGTCGAATAAGAATTCGGTTAAGAATATAAGTCGATGTGTCCACGGCATTGCACCAAAACTTTTGAGGCAAAGATTGCTCGTTTAACATCGTCCTACTCATCTCTTGGAGAGTCCTATTCTTCCTTTCAACTACCCCATTTGATTGTGGAGTGCGAGGAGCCGAGAAGTTATGGGTAATACCATGAGCTTCACAAAAGGTACCAAATTGCACTTCATTATCAAATTCCCTACCATGATCCGTCCTAATAGAGACAATTGAACATCCTAGTTGATTTTGAATTCTTCGACTAAAGATTTCGAAGTGATCGAAAGCTTCATTCTTAGATGCCAAAAATCTAGTCCAAGTGAATCTAGAATAGTCATCAACTATAACTAGGGTATAAAGGTTACCTCCATAACTCCGTATGGCAGAAGGTCCAAAAAGATCCATATGTAGGAGCTCTAAGCACCGAGAGGTCGAAACCAAATTCTTGGCTTTGTGACTTGAGTGAACTTGCTTTCCAACTTTGCAAGCATCACAAAAGTGACTATCAAACTTAATCTTGGGGAAGTGTCTTACCAACTCCTTAGAGACTAAAGATTGAATTAAACGCATATTAGCATAACCTAATCTCCTATGCCAAAGAGTAGAACTATCATCTATAGTCGCAAGGCATATGTTGTCTTTTGACTTCGTATTAACCTTTATGACATAAAGCCCATGCTTTCTAACACCTTTTCCAATGACTTTTCCATCTTTTATGATTTCACTGTCATGTTCTGAAAAGATGACCTTACACTTATTATCACAAATTTGACATATACTTAAAAGGTTAAACTGAACTAGTAGACAGACGCCTCTGGGCATTTCTCAAAAGAGTTAGATCCGCCTAATCAATGTAGTAGTTCAGCTATTCCTTTGACAGACAGTGACCCTAAGTTATCTACGTGCTCAACATTTTCAATGGTCATGGAGTCAAGAGAAACCGTACCTTTGCCAATGATATTACCACGTAGACTACTAGCGAATGTGACGTTACCTCCATCATATGCTTTGTAATGCGAGAACAAACTTCGATTACCCGTCATGTGTTTAGAACATCCACTATCCTTAATCCACTCGTTGGGCTCCAAATCAATTCCCAAGCATATCTAGGTAACAACACACAAGATCAAACATTTGGTCCCCAATATCTCATGGGTCCAAAATTGTTAGTTCCAAACATCCCTTGCATTTGGTTGGGATGCAAGAATGAAGGATGGTGTTGTCCCATTTATTTGAGATGATTAAGCAATGAAGAAAGAAAGAAAATAGATGAAGAAGAGATGAATTCCTAGAGAGAGAAAGTAGTGAGAGAAAGTAGGGAGAAGATGATTAACTTGGTGAGATTAGATTAAGAAAAGAAGTTGTTACAAATGACCATCCACCCTCCTAACATGCTAGGAGGGTAGTATACATAGTCCACCCACATGCGGGCTTTAATGGACTATATATTGGGCCGGGCTTGTCTTTTGGACTTTAATTAGTTTAAATCCAAGCCCGTGAATCACGACTAAATAACTACTTATTACAACGTTCTAATAAATATAACAATAGAAACCTATGACCGAACATTCTTGGTTGACTCAATATTTTGAGGCTAACAATCTCCCCCAATGTGAGGTCATTCCTCTTTGATATTTGGATTCCAATGGAGATTAATGAATTTCGTCATAAATGAGTCTTGAACGTGTAACAGTAGTTTTGTTCCTTCATGCTATGATCTTTGAGCCTTTGTCGTTGTCTTTCGACTTTGTCTTTTAGTCTTGAGATCTTCAAATCATCCTTGACTTGTCATTGCCATCTTGCGATCTTGTGTCTTTGTCCACATGCTCACACTATCAATTGTTGGATAAGTCTTTGGGCATGAATATGTGGTTGTGAATCTTTGACTTTGCTGAGTACACCGTGACGCCACCTTCTCGAGACAAAACATAGACACGGACTGAATGGCTTTGACATTCGTCCTAAATCGGTAGCGTTTTACCTCCGGTCGGTGAAGACCGTTATACGATATTAAATATCGTACCTGTGATCAGGTAGATTCAATTAAGAATCTCCTTGACAGGGTTTCGCGGCTGTACTAGCCGTTCTCTTTACTCGACCGTCTCAAAGCAAGACTGCGAACATAAAGAGTGAATCAATTGGATAAATATCCGCTTGATTAAAGTCGTCAATTCAAATTCCTGGAACAAGTTTGATTCATTAAGAATCTTACCATTGTTGCTTTCCAGTTGACACAAGTTTGATTCATAAGAATCTCACAAGTCACCTACCGTAGCGCTGTTTGATGTTGACGCTAGAAGGATTTCCATTCGTCACTGTGAATATTAATAAATATCACTCTGAATGTTCTGGCAAGACCATAAAGATATTGCGTAGAAACCTGAAACGAGTTTGAATCAATTCAGAATCAAACCACTGTTGCTTTTCAGTTTTACATATGTTCAATTCATAAAGAATCTTGCATATGACCTACCGCAGTGCTGTTTGATGTTAACACTGGAAGGATTTCCACTCATCATTGGGAATACTAAGTAGTATCACTCTGAGTGTTCTAGCAATATCGCAAGGATATAGCGTAGGACTCTCTTGATCTTCATCCGTGTGTCCTAACGAGATTTGATTGATCTCTTGGCTCTAGACTCGATTTGTGCACTTTTAGTGGTTGGAGGCTGGAGCAGATGCCACCTATTCAATATCAACTATCTCGGAGTGAGAAAGTCAATAGAAGTCGTGTTGATCTCCATGACAATAAAACAAACTTCTTTTGAGAGAAGCCTGAGTAGCTAGGAAAGGGTTGTGCTTCACATCACTGGGTCCATGATGAGTTTGTCTTCATGATGGGTTGACCCGGTTTCTGCCTAAGTTGTATGGAGGGCTTCTTTCTTTACACCCTTTATCCTTACATTTCTTTTTCATTCTTCAACCCCTTCAATGCTTACCAAGACATCATTAATAGCACCTTGTTGTGATTGTTCCAGTGCTATCATCAGTACTTAGTCGGCATTCAGCTACGTTCACATTCTACTCCATCTTTCCTAAGGACTTCTTATAATCTATTGGATTGTCCCTGGGAAGATCCCTCCGGTTCTGGTTGGATCATAGGACTTAAACCTAACCACCCTTTTGACACCAATAACGTCGTGAAATTAAAGATGTTGTGGGTATTTGATCATAACCACGAAAACCACTTTAAATTCTAACAAAGTGTTTGAAAAACATTTAACACCTTGCTAGTTTTGTCGTTTCAGAAAAGCTCCCCCTTCACATGTGCATCGATAATCGAAAGTGTTTTGCACATGTAGGTAAGAGTTAAAGTGCTTGAGTCTTATATAAGATCACATTATAATCACATTTTCTCCCCCTATCTCTAATATATAAAATCTTTTGATATTAGAGATACCAAATTTGATTAAAATATATTTTGAAAAATAGTCTTGAAAATCTTCGGGAGAAAGATGTGTTAATCTTTTGCATGAAGTTGAATTGCTCCCCCTCAAAAATTGATCCAATGGAATTGTCATTACGAGGATTTGATCCACATTAAACTTTTGAGGATAGGAGTTGTTGAACACACAATTTTTGAAAGATTTTGAATATCAATGAGAAATACTTGAAAAAAAATTGTGTTCAACGCTTTTTGAAAAATCAATTCTTTTTGACGAAAAGGTTTTTCTAAAAGCATAAACTTGAGTTCATAGACTTTGAATGTCTTGACGAATCCACTCAAGTGTAAGAAGATTTAACTTCTTTTGCTAAGGGTAAGAGTACAAAAGCGTACACTCCCCCGTGAATTTAGATCCGGGTTGCAATCTGAAAGTGATTACAAGCCATTGTGTTGAGCTCAAAACGTTGAATGTTTTGTGACAAGCTCAACCCAAAATAGATTGCTCTACCCGTTGTTGGAAATATTGTCCAAAATAGACAATTTCCTTTATAAAAGATAGAAATGACATGTTTTGAAAAATATTTACAACTTTCATTCGAGCTTTATGTACACACCCGTGTCGTTATTGAGCGACATTTCTAGGTACGTCCATATTATCGATACTGAAAGACATGTCGAGAAGAATATTTTTGGATTATCAAAGATTTTTTACTTTTGTATTTTGCTTTTTGATTAATATTTACAGGTAGATGTTTGATAGATGAATCAAGCAGGCTTCTTTGCCAGAACCTCCAGTTCTGCTGGAGTCAAACATCTCATACCAATTTGCCTAACTAGATACGCAAACCTCTCTTTCGAAAGAGCTTTTGTAAACAAGTCAGCTAATTGGTAATCAGTTCCAACAAAGTATAATTCAACAATACCTCTTTCAACTTGTTCCTTAATGAAGTGATATCGAACATCAATGTGCTTCGTGCGGGAATGCTGTACCGGATTGCAGGAGATGGCTATGGCAGACTTTGAGTCACAGTACATAGGTACTTTATCAAAATGGAAGCCATAATCCGTGAGTTGTGTTCTAATCCAAAGAACTTGAGCACAACACGCAGATAGAGACACATACTCCGCTTCGGCTGATGAAAGAGACGTGCAATCCTGCTTCTTGGAAGACCATCCCACAAGCTTGTCTTGACATAGAAATTGTGCACCACCAGAAGTACTTTTACGTGTATCAAGACACCCTGCATGATCAGAATCTGAATAGGTCGTTAGAAAGAAACCGGTTTCCCTCGGATACCAGAGTCCCATGTGAATGGTATTCTTAAGGTACCGAAAGATCCGTTTAACCTCCTTGAGGTGCTTTTCAGTGGGTCGTGCTTGATATCGTGCACAATAACACGTAGCATGATGAATATCAGGTCTGCTTGCTGTCAAGTACATGAGGGACCCGATCATGGAACGATATCTCGTTTGATCTATGGGTAATCCCTCCAAATCAGCATCTAGGGATGTGGTTGATAACGGTGTCCCAACGGGGTCACATGATGTCATACCATGCTTTGTGATTATCTCTTGACAATACTTAGCTTGGTTAATAAAGATACCACTTGGGGATTGGTGAACTTGAATTCCTAGAAAGAATTTTAGTTCGCCCATCATAGACATTTCAAATCTGCTGTGCATTACTTTTTCAAACCATTTTGAAAGTTTTGGGTTTGTAGACCCGAAAATAATGTCATCAACATAAATTTGCACAAGCAGAATGTCATCCCCATATTTATAAGTGAACAAAGTTAGATCAATGGAACCTTTTGAGAAACCTTTGGAGACCAGAAATTTTGAGAGCTCGTCGTACCACGCCCTTGGAGCTTGCTTGAGTCCATATAGTGCTTTGTGGAGACGATACACCTTGTCAGGGTAATGAGGATTGACAAATCCTTCCGGCTGCGTGACATAGACTTCTTCCTTCAAAGGACCGTTAAGAAACGCCGTCTTTACGTCCATTTGATAGACAATGAATCCCTTATGTGCAGCATAAGCAAGAAAAATCCTGACTGCTTCCATTCGAGAAACTGGTGCAAATGATTCTTCAAAATCAATACCCTCTTTCTGTCCATACCCTTTAGCCACTAGCCTAGATTTATTCTTGATGATCGTGTTTTCTTCATCCATCTTGTTTTTCCAGATCCATCGAAGATTTAATGGTGTTACATCGTATGGTCTGTCAACTAGTTCCCAGACTTTAAGTCTTTCAAACTGTTGAAGTTCATCCGTCATCGATTCAATCCAAGCATGATCAGCCATGGCTTCTTTGATGTTTTTCGGTTCAGCAGTACTCACGGCGAGTGCGAACATACAAACATCGCCATCGGTTTCAAGCTGTCGTCTTGTACGAACGGGCTGTGAAGGGTTTCCAATGACATGAACCAAAGGATGATCTCAGGTCCAATGATGTGTTGAAGGATGTCGTTGATAGAAAGTATGCATATTTGACGGATCAACATGGCGAGTAGAAGACTCTCCAGTTTCGTGTACCGGTGTACCGAATGGGTTGATGAATTCGTCTTCGTCAGATAATGCATTGTCTGCTTGATTTGTGTTCTCTGGAGCAATGACAGTAGTTGTGGATGTTGTAGGATCGATTGTTGAAGTAATATTCTGAGGAGGTAAATCTGCAGCAACCCGTGTTGAAGTAGATGAAGTTGTATCCAGTTGTTGACGATGATTGGTATCATCATTCTTATCATGAGTGACAGCGGAAGACTTCGATACAACTTGTTTCTCTCCCGTGAAATATTCATCATACATTGGTCCATATAACATTTCCAACTCTTCAATTGTCGTGTCGACTGTCATATCAGCTCTAGGAACATTCTCTGGAACCAGCGTTGAACTTGACGGTTCATTGCTGTGGTCTTGAGTTTCGAGTTCCGTGCGGTTGTGAACGGAAGTCGTTTGTCGTTGTGGATCGGGACTTAAACTGTTTTGTTCAAGTGCCATCTCTTGAGATTCATCAAATCGGATGTGAATTGTCTCGACAATCAATTTTGTTCTTTTGTTGAACACTCTATATCCCTTAGACTGAGTTGCATATCCCACAAGAATACATGCATCACCTTTTTCTTTCATCTTATCCAAATTTTCACCATCTCGTATAATGTAACAAGTACATCCAAAAACATGAAGGTGTTTGAGTGAAGGTTTTCGATCATGAATTATGTGATATGGTGTCTTTTCGTGTCTTGGGATAATTAATGAGCGGTTTTGTGTGTAGCATGCGGTTGACACGGCTTCGGCCCAAAAGTATAGTGGAAGTTTTGAAGCGGATAATAATGTTCGAGCAGCTTCAACCAAAGTACGGTTTCGTCTTTCAACAACGCCGTTTTGTTCGGGTGTTCGAGCAATAGATGTTTCATGTTCAATCCCTTCGGCTTCAAAATACTTTCTCAGATTAGAATTCAAAAATTCTGTACCTCTGTCAGTACGAACCACTTTAACTTGAGCTTGAAGACCACGTTGTATCAATTTTAGGAAGCTGATGAGAACGTCGGGTGTTTCATCCTTGGACCTCAAGAAGTGAGTCCATGTGTACCTTGAGTAATCATCGACAATTACCAGTATATATTTCTTTCCATTGATACTCTGAACACGCATGGGACCACACAGATCCATGTGAAGAAGATCTAACCGTCCTTTAGAGCTTGGTGTTGTCTTTGTTTTGAAGCTACTTCGTTTAGCTTTACAAAGTTCACAAGAAGAACAAAGATGATCTTTGATGAATTTCAAGCTTGGAAGGCCTCTCACAATATCTTTCTTGGAAAGCAAGTTAATGGTATCAAAGTTGAGATGAGAAAGACGTTGATGCCATAACCATGCCTGAGTCGTTGAAGCTTTAGCCATGAAGCAAATTGGAGTTGATGAAGTTGTGTCTTGAAGTGAAATTGTGTAAAGATCAGTACCCCGTGTACCGGTAAGTAAGTCATTCCCATCATAATCACGAACAAAACATGTCTTCTTTCTGAAAGCAACTTCCAAATCCGCATCACAGAATTGACCAACCGAGAAAAGATTGTGATTGAGCCCTTCGACGTAGTATACCCTTTTAATCGTGATATTCCCCTGAACCAAATCTCCATATCCTAGGATCGGTGCAAATTGATCATTTCCGAATCGGACCGTACCTAGGAACTTCTCCACGAAGTTAATTAGAAGCTTGAGATTCCCGGTCATGTGCTTCGTGCATCCGGAGTCCATTATGAAGAGAATTATTTGTATCACCTGCAGAAGAGTTAGAACACGATGGAGCATTTGCTAAATTGGATACCACAGTAGTTGTGATAGTAGAATCATTAGTGTCCTTATCAACATTTAAAGGCAAACTAACACTCGTTTTCACATTTTCTGTCCTAACTTTAGGCATCCATTTATATCCGGGAGGACATTGATTAGCAAACCACCATTTCCAAGACTTGCTAGCAGACTCATATAATTCCTTAATTTTGCTTCTAGGATTCTTAGTGGTGGAGTCTGATGCATTACTATTCTTAGTGGGGGTAGCACCAGAATGGTTCACTTTGCGTTTGGGTTTACTAGCACTAATAGGCATCACAGTTTGCTTCTTAGTTCTAGTTTCTACGCCTTTGACATTATTCATAGCACACATAGAATGATTAGCATTAGCACACTTGCCACATTTGACACAAACAAATTTCACATTCATAGCATTCAAAGTCGAATCATTCAAATCGTCATGACACGCGATTACAGACGTTTTATTCTTAGAAACAATGAAAATCCTAGGGTGTTCTTCTACTTGCTTCATCTTCCCTTGATTCTTGTGTTTCCAGACCTTATCATTCACTTGAGTGCTCTTAAGCTGAGGCCGGCTAACACTAGTAGTGGAGACTATTCCTGTAGTAGAAGACACATGAATATTAGTGTTTCTAGAAGTCTGAGGCGAGTGAGTATCTTTGTTTGTGGGCTTAGTGGACATTCTATACATCCCTGGTTTAATGACATTATTGTGTTTAACGCTTGGTGCTATAGGATTCCTTATAGGTTGAGCTTGTGGTAACCTTTCCTTTCCATCCATCTTGGGGGAAAACACAGGTTTTGCAAACGAGAAATTAGATAAAGCAGATGGTTTTCCCAAGATAGAGGATCTATTCTCTTTAGAGGCATTGGGTTGTCTAACAACATTTTTCTTAATGCTAGGTTCCACAATTTTCCCACCCATTTTAGCAATGAGTTTCTGCAACTCAGCTATCGCTCTGTCCCTGTCTTGTAATTGAGCTTTCAACCCTTTAATTTCCAAATTCTGTTCATTCATTTCTCGAAATGTTTGGGAAAGTTTTTCTTGCAATTTATTATCATGTGGAAAACGACCAACATCTTTTTGCAAAGCAAGTTCAAGTGAATGACAATGTTTTTGAAGGAAATCAGTTTTGTGTTGAAGTAACTCAAAAGCCTTTTTGTCAACATTTTCTTTACGTTTCGAAAGCTCAATTTCAAGACGTTCACATTCTTTGATCTTATCAAGATATTGGCATGCAACTTCAGAATATTCATCAATATCAGCACAAGATGTAAAATAAGCACACATAACATCTTTAGAAACGCATTCTTGCAAGAGTAAATCATATTCATCAGAGAAAACGGACTTGTCCATTTGAAGATCATCAATTGCTTTCTCAAGAGACTCAACATATTGTAAATCATCAAACATTTCAGACCGAATTAAGCTTTCGAATTTAAGAACATTTTCTTTTAGTGTGGCCGCGTTCGGTATTAAGATTTGTTTGACAAGCACAGTTATGTCTTGAGGAATTGGTTTCTTCCACTCGTCATTTTGTCGTTGTTTCCAATCATTATCAACAATGGACTTAATATTATCTATGTAATGAGTAAGAAACCCAAATATCTGCCTACTCTTGCTTTTAGAAGCATCTAGGGGCAAGTAATTGATGAACTTAGAAACGTTTGTTTTCTTAGTGGCAAACGCTTTCTTCCATTGAATTCCCTTTTGCCTGCATTCTAAAAATACTTCCTCACGAGATTTCTGAGTTTGTTTGTGGAACAGACCATAAATACTATTCTCATAAGCATAATTATATGGTTTCACAAACTCCTTATTAACTGATGGTTGACTATCAGCATCCCAAAGGGCAGTCTCTTCACTACTGGCACTTAGAGGCATGCAATCAAGATCTGTTCTTTCAGTCTCATCAAGATAAAGATGCGGGTTCACAGCTTGAGCTTTGGCAAGGTACTCAGGACTTGCAAAGCTAGCTTGACCCTTAAACATCGATGGAGGTGCTAGCATTCTTACGGATTGAATAGAATCATGCGTTTTATAAACAACGTTCTTCAAAAAGTCGACTTGTGCTTCTAGTTTCGTAACTTTTTCGGTTTCTTTATCATATCTACTTTTGAAGTCTTGTTTTAACGCATCTACCTCTTGTTTCTTATCCTCTAGAATTTTAGCAGAATCAGTAGTGGTCATAGAGAGCTTTTGTTCAAGTTCATTAACTTTGGTATTGGCAAGGTACGTTTTTTGACGTTCATCCATTAAGAAAACATTATATTGACGCTTCTCTTTAGCTAATAACTCAAGAGTGGTATTATATTTGTTTTCAAAATCGTCCTTTTGACTTTTTAACGCACTTCCCTTGTACCCCTCAAGCTCTTTGGTTTTCTGAAGGAGCTCATCTCTATAGCTTTCAGTCATCTCAGTAGATTTGATAAGAGCAGCTTTACATTCTTCAAAACTTTGAGTGAGCGTGGCGTTTGCCTTCTTTAATTGCTTTTGACTCTTTTTATTTTCAGTGACATCTTTTTGTAAAGTAGCAATTAAATTAGCAAGCGCAATACGTTCCTCTTCATCATATTCATTTGCATGTTGATCATCCTCAGACTCATTATTGCACATGTCTGATGAATCGGGTGTGGTATTACTATCAACCGTTTCCATCATACACGTGTCATTAATGGCATTGGGTAGATCACTATGCTCAGGAATATTACCAAACACATTATATTCATCAGTAGTGTGTACCTTATCGATTGGCTCAGTGTCAAAGATAGGACCATTGTCATCTTCAGTGACTTTGAGAACTTCTTCAACATGTGCCATGTACGAGTAATTTGCTTCTAATTCCTGGTCGGAGGCTTCATCATCAGTGTCATCAAGCATAGCTCCTTCCTCAGCTGACAGTTTGACCCCTGCTTCCATCTTCTTGCATAACAGCATCTTTTCCTTATGGTAGCTAGAGTCCCTAACCCGTTTCGGCTTCCTACATTCCTTTGCCATATGCCCATAACCCTGGCAATTATAACACTGAATCCCACTTTGTTGAACCACTTGAGTTCCAACAGTTTCCCTATTCCCAGTAGCAGCAGCAATCCTCTGAGTATCATACTTTGCAGTTTGTCGATCATATCTTGCAGAACCCTCAACATGCGTTGGATTATGTCGATCATACCTAGAAGGACTTTTACCACGTCGACGTGTGTCATACCTTGGAGGACTCGCAACATATTGGTTCTTTGTGTTAGATGATGTTCGAAGATTGTTGTTGGTGGGTTTGTAGATCTTCTGGTAAGTCTTCATAATGAAAGCAATTTGTTGTTTCATCTCACGATTCTTCTGAGCTTGATCTTCATCACTATCTTCTTCAGATGATGACTCAGATGGTGGTGAAGTTGCTCTTGGTGCTTTGCCGCGTGATCTTGTGGATGATGAAGACTTGGATGATGTGGAATATCGTGGTGAGGATGATGGGCTAGAGTATGGCTTAGGAGCACGAGATCGATGATCTTGGACATTTTGAGTGGTAGTTAATAAAGCAAGTGGATTAGCCGTCTTTGCAACTCGTTCAGCTCGAATCTCATTTGCTTCATGCTGAAATTGTTTCAAGATATCAAAGAGAGTGTGATAGTTTACCTTGTCTAACTGCTTCTGTTGTTTCACCAAAGTGACAAAACGTGTCCACTCTGGTTGGAGTTGTTGTAGAAATTGTACATTGACTTGCATGGTGGAGACTTCCAAGTTGTTTCTTGTCATATCATTCATCATCTTGTAAAATCTTGAATAATAGGACTCAATTGATTCTCCATCCAATGCAGTAAACTTACCAAAGTTCCAAAACAAGTTTGTTTTGACATCTTGCTTGTTGAGAGACTCTCCTTGTTGCAAGCGTTCAATGGCCGTCCATATTTCTTGTGCTGTAGGACATGCATCGACTGTGGAATAAATATCATCTCCAATTCCACTTAGAATCATATAGATCGCTTCTTTTTCTGCATCATGCCAAGCACGTTTCTCGGGTGTAAGGTCAGATAAAGTTTCCTTTTTCTTTGTTGCAGGTACTTCTGGACATGTGTCTGTGGCTGGTGTATAAGGAACATCAATTTCAGAAAAGACATATGGGCCATGGTTAATACATTGTCTCAAGGCATCACCATTAGGTCTTGTATCAAGATAGCGAAGAAAGCGTGATTGCCATTGAGCATATCGACCAGCCACAAGCATTGGTGGTCTCTCTTTATTACCCGCGACCATGATGTTGTTGTTCGTCACACGATATTCTGCAGTAGAATCCATCCCAAAATTCTCTGTAATGATGAAGTGAGAATGGATCTTAAGTAGATTTGTTGTGATTGTTGTTGTGGTTTAAATTCCGAAAATTGCAATTTTTCTCCAGGCCGACAATAAATTCTCCAGTCCGACAAAAACGGTAGTCCAAAAATTTTGTAATCGCCAAAATTTGGAATCGAGCTAGAAATGTCCTAAAACTAGTATGGAAAAAATTTGAATTTACTTGACGAAAAAATTTTAACTTTTTTTTTTTTTTTTTTTTTTTTGATCTTCGTGGAAACGATATTCTGAAACTAGTCTAGATAGTGGCGAAGTCTAAAA
Source organism: Glebionis coronaria (assembly GCA_025667525.1). Lineage (NCBI taxonomy): Eukaryota > Viridiplantae > Streptophyta > Magnoliopsida > Asterales > Asteraceae > Glebionis > Glebionis coronaria. The sequence goes on along the minus strand of CM046881.1, from coordinate 535,074,435 downwards.
AATACTCAAACAAAATTTAGCAAAACACATCATCGGAATGTCCCCTAATCGGAATAACCAATCGGAATGTTATCGGAATGCACCAATCGGAATGTTATCGGAATGCACCAATCGGAATGTTATCGGAATGCACCAATCGGAATGTATGATCGGAAAACACCAATCGGAATGTATGATCGGGAAACACCAATCGGAATGTGCTATCGGAAAACACCAATCGGAATGTGCTATCGGAAAACACCAATCGGAATGCAAATCGGAATGCCAATCGGAATATTGTTGTCCAGTCGGAATGATGGTCGGAATGTTGAAACCCTTTTCCGATTGCACAGATCGGAATACTGATCGGAATATATCCCCCTTTTCTCGGACAAAACTCAACCAATACGTGATTTTAAGCCAAAAAATGATCAAAAAACCCAAAAATTTTGTGTTTTTAGCCAAAGTAAATATACCAAATCACTACTACAACTATGTAGAAGATGTAGATGAAGAAGTAGAGCACGAAGAACACAAGAAAATCTAAATCCGAGATGATTTATGGATTAAATCATTCGAATCAAATATAATAACAACAATGAATCACAAATCTACCCCATGGCGATTGATACCAAATGTTGTCCCATTTATTTGAGATGATTAAGCAATGAAGAAAGAAAGAAAATAGATGAAGAAGAGATGAATTCCTAGAGAGAGAAAGTAGTGAGAGAAAGTAGAGAGAAGATGATTAACTTGGTGAGATTAGATTAAGAAAAGAAGTTGTTACAAATGACCATCCACCCTCCTAACATGCTAGGAGGGTAGTATATATAGTCCACCCACATGCGGGCTTTAATGGACTATATATTGGGCCGGGCTTGTCTTTTGGACTTTAATTAGTTTAAATCCAAGCCCGTGAATCACGACTAAATAACTACTTATTACAACGTTCTAATAAATATAACAATAGAAACCTATGACCGAACATTCTTGGTTGACTCAATATTTTGAGGCTAACAGATGGGTTCCCCATGAAGAACAAAATGGAGGAGGGTAGTAATTCATGTAACCATTTTGTTGTTCATTATTTCTCCTAGGTGTATTTGATCTAGGTTCTGAGTTATGAACATTTCTTCTAGGTGTTGGGGTTTTACTTCTAGATCGTGAATTGTTTTGATTATCTCTTCTAGGCGTTGTCGTTCTACTTCTAGGCTTAGACTCATTCCGTATTCTAGGTGGAGTAGAAGATGGTCTTAATAAACTTCTATTTCCCATGAGAGGTGTTAGCCCTAAAATGTGAGCGCCATTTACGGAATTACCTTAGTTTCAGATAGGCAAAACATGGAGGGACTACTATTGACATGTTGTCAAAGTGACCTCTTGTCTAGCCTATATATACCCCTCCATACTTCCATGGAGGGGTGAGGATTCTTCATTCTTTGTGTATTTCACTTTCTCTCTAAATACACACACTACATTCAAGCTTTATCTTTCTCTCTCTAAAAATGTCTAAACATTTATTTTATCCTCCCCGACCTCCGGATCACCCTCTAGTTAGCTTGAATCTTATGTTAACAATTGGTATCAGAGCTAACCAGGGGTGTTTTGTGTTTGTGTTTGCTCATTTTTTGGTGTTCGTGGCTTTTAGCAGCTCATTTATGCTTATTCTTTAAGCTGTTTAGTCACGTAGCTTTTGTTCTTGATTATCAGTCACATATTCTGTCCCATTCTACTTATCAATCATAAATTCAGTCAAAGTCCCATTTTTCTCTCTCTTTCCTTCCTTGTGATCTATTTTTTTTGGTATATCAACTTTTTTGAAAAGCTGTAAGATTGATCACTGGTTATGTCGTATTCATTTTTTTTGATCGGATATATTTATATTATTCTCTTTTCCCAATGCATAAGATCTGGTTTTTTATTTGTGGGTTAAAGATGATATGAAAAAAAAATGATGGAACATATCCAGTATTTTCGGAACCACCAAGAAAAAAAAAAGGTCAAAACCCTTTTTCGATGGTGAGTATTCCGATGGTGATTCCGATGGTTTTTTTGATGGATTATTCCGATGGGTTATGTATTCACATTCCGATGGATTATGTATTCACATTCCGATGGATTCTGGATTATACATTCCGATGGAAGTATTCATATTCCGATGGTTCTAAAAACATTTCCTTGTCTCAACAACATTCCGATGACTCAAACCATCTAGCCAATACTCTTACTACATCACACCATGTCAACTCGGTATTTACCGAGTTGACCGGGCCAACTCACTGAGCCATGCATAACATCAAACAATCTCTTCCTTATCACTCCAACATCAAATCCTCATAACTAATCCTATCTCATCGTCACCTAAAAACCCCATCTAGACTCGTATAGAAACAAAACAGAAAACAAGTGATCTCAGTTTATCTAATTCGTGTTTTGACATGCAAGCATTGATCCATCAAAGATCAGTCACGAATTTAAAGAAATCATCATAGATCCTTGTTGGGAAAAAAAAACCCCTTTTCAATTTCGAACATCAAGATTGAATAAATAACAATCATGTTATCATCAATCTCGTTTTCGTTGACCGACTCAAAACAATACAAACCAATCATTGTTTCACCTACCCGAGACCATTGAATTGATCTAGAAGTCGTGTATATCTTCACTTTACATGGTTTGAAACCTTCAGCATCATAAAGATCAATTAATCATATGGTTATGTGTAGTTCGACATGAGTAAAAGGTGTATGTTGATTCGAACATGTGATTCGGAGTGGGTGGTGATGTATATTGAGTCTGACTGAGAAAGCTACAAGGATGTTGATTTGGGAGATTTAGTTTAGACAGATTTGTGGGATATGAGTATAGAGATGGGAGGCGGAGGTTTCTATGTTGGTTGGTGATTGCTTTGGAAGCATCGAAAGAAAAAGAGTCTGATAAAGTTAAGATTGAGGTTTACTATGAGACCTTTTAGGGTATAATTGGTGTTATATATCCTAAGGACTTAATCCGGCCCACATGTATGAGATGGACATGGGATTACGCTTCAACGGGCACATGTGATTGGACTAGTTATTTAGTTTTTCTTACCAAAATTTTTGGGCTGATCATTTGGTTTTTGCTATTATCTCTCGTGGGCCAGATAATGATGATAGTGAACCGGGTTCATTTATAGGACTATGATGACATTCATTTTGATGTCGTGTATTCGGTATATTTCGATCGAAAGTGCTTAAACGACAAAGAAGATTTTAGGTTTTAAACCTAATATTTTTCGAAAAATTTTCGATGACCTCACCGCGGAGGTCGATCCGCGCATCAGTTGGGCATGTGACTGACGTTGAGCTTAAATGACAAGTTATCTAGACAAATTTTGTCCTTAATGACAATTCTTTTCAGAATTTGGTCTAGATAACGACACTCACAACACACAAACACCTAAGCAAACAAAACACTTAACGCTAAAACGATCCGATATAAGATTCACTTTAACGACAAGGCTAGTTTTGATTCTACAAAGACAAGTGATCACGAAGTGGATTTGGTATTCTTTATTTGAAGTTGAAGTGGGATTTCATGAAGGCGTCTACTTATTTCATCATCGAGCCTTCCTTCTATTTTTCTACCCCTTTTCTTCAAACCCAGTCTATCGATTGATGACTTGCTTGGGCGATAAAATTTATGATTGAGACTTGAATTATCTAGTTTCCACTGTCAAGGGGTGGATGGTCGACGACATGGATTACTATCATTTTTGGGTGTCACACGCAGTTGCTCGTGTGGATAACTTCAAGAGGTATAAGAGACTTGTTTCTACACCGTTCTTCAATCGACATAAGTGCAAGCTTAAGTAACAAATTTGGGGGATTGTACTTCAGTTTCAAGTTTGGAATATCGGGTTTACTTCACATGTGGTCACAACAAATAGCCGAATGAATTCGAGGTTGGTAAGTTAGACAGAGAGAGATGGAATCAGCAATCAATTCTCACGGGATATTTATGAGCCTCATATCGACAATGGTACTTCATAGTCTAAGCAAAAATATTTCAAAGTTTCTCAACGACTTTTAAAACTTTTCAAGACATTTGCTTAAGACTAAGAGCTTCTCGAGTATATGGACGTCCACGATAATGATGCTTCTGAGAGTTCGAAATCATCATGGGGGAAGATCGTGTACTTTGAAGTAATCAGATCAACTTCCAGGGGGAAGTAGTGTACATGGAATGGTATCTACTTACTCTATATGATTTTTATGAAGTATTCTGCAAGCGTGAGAAGAGTTGTTGCTGATTTCCTGCATGTTACCCCAAACGGATTATCACCAAAAACCAAACGACATGAGACAGTATAGAAGCAGTATTATCTGGTGTGGTTCTTCTACAAATTTCCGCTGTGCACTTTAACCGATGAGCTAGAAGATTGTTTAAACTACATCAAAGTGTCGGAATCTGCTTAAGATACAGATATTGGTTTGGGGGGAAGCTGATTCAGAAACTTCGTCAAAAAGAAGTCAATGAAGAAAGTTTTTTAAATACATGCTGCATGAATTGGGGGGAAGTTAATCCAAATCATGCATATTACAATTGTTCCACAACAAGCAAAGACAAAGAGGATTCAAGCTGAGGTACAAGTTATGAAGACCAGAAGAATTAAAAGACATCCTCAGCATTGGAAGTGCCTTGGAAGATTTTATTTTGTTGTATTTTTACTTGTTAGGAACATTGTAAGTAATTCCGTATGTCTCCACATTGGGGGAAGATTGTTAGCCCTAAAATGTGAGCGCCATTTACGAAATTACCTTAGTTTCAGATAGGCAAAACATGGAGGGACTACTATTGACATGTTGTCAAAGTGACCTCTTGTCTAGCCTATATATACCCCTCCATACTTCCATGGAGGGGTGAGGATTCTTCATTCTTTGTGTATTTCACTTTCTCTCTAAATACACACACTACATTCAAGCTTTATCTTTCTCTCTCTAAAAATGTCTAAACATTTATTTTATCCTCCCCGACCTCCGGATCACCCTCTAGTTAGCTTGAATCTTATGTTAACAAGAGGTTTGCTTAATGGCTTGTAGAATTTATCAATAGCATTGTCGTCAAGTATGGGTAATTTTACTTTATTAACAATAAGATGCTTTGGTTTTTCATTTAACTTAGACTTTTCAGAAAGTTTAGGATTTTCACCAAAATCATCCTCTGCCCGCGGTACCTTATCTATGGCGGCGGTTCCATAGTGATAAGGAACCGCCCCATACAATCTAGAACCGCGTACAGTGGGCCTTTTTTTGTGAAAACCTGACTTGTTTTGGTTCACTAGTTAAGGGTTCATTTGAGTTAAAACCTAGACCAAGTCTTTCCTTAGAATAAACTTGTTTGTTTAACATATCATCAAGAGCACTAGTACCTTTCATGAACTTTTCCAATTTAATGGAGGTGCTCTTGAGATCTTCATTCTCTAATCTAAGTTTCTCACAACTTAAGCAACTTAAATCAACCTCTTTATTTTTATCAAGTTTAGCCAATTTCTCCCTAAGTTCATTGATCTCATTTTCAAGCTTAGTTTTGGTTGATTTTAAGGTTTTATTCTTTTCTATGAATTTAAGACTAAGTTTGTGTAAACTATCATATTTGCCTTCAGATTCAATATCATCAAAAGTGGAACTATCATTGCTATAATATGCGGTTTCGGAATGTACCTCTTTAGAAGTGTGATCCATAAGAAATTTCTCCTCTTTGGGGTTGTCATCATCATCTTCACCGCTATCGCTCCAAGCGCCACTAACGAACGTCGTGTGGTTCTTATCGCGAGCGGGCTTTGGACAATCACCAATGAAGTGATTTGGATCACCACATCTAAAGCAATTCCTATCACCTTTTTCGTTCTTGGCAAACCGATTCTTTGAGAATGTTTTCTTGTCATTGTTGGGTTGCCTAATGTGTTGACCTCGTCTCTTGAAGAACTTCTTGAAATCTCTCACCGCCAATGCATACTCCTCGTCATCGCTTTCCGAGGAACTATCATGGTCACTTTGTGCCTTCTTGGCTTTAAGTGCATTTCCTTTCACTCTTGGTTTTCACTAATTAAGAGTCCTTCAAAATTATCATCTCATGAACCTTCAAGTTGCCTATGAGTTCATCGAGTGATAAGGTTGAGAGATCTTTCGATTCTTCAATCGCCATGACTTTTGCTCTCCACTTTGGATGTAAAGCCCTTAGAAACTTCCTAACATTGTTCTTGCTAGAAAAACCTTCATCAAGTGCTTTTAGACTAATAATAATGGTGTTAAACCTAGCAAATGCACTATCAATAGTTTCATCTTCTAAGATGACAAATTGTTCATATTGTTGGACAAGAAGATCGATTTTGCTTTCTTTGACTTGGTTATTACCTTGGTGGGTTACTAAAAGAGTGTTCCAAATATCATTAGCGGTTTCACACATAAAAATTCTTTCATACTCTTTCTTAGGTAAAGCATTATAAATCACCATTTTAGCCTCATTATTTTTTGAAAGTTTCTTTTTAGTATCGTCATTAGCTTTGTCAAAAGTGACCAATTCTTTTTTTTTAGAAACTTCATTAAATTGAAAGGGTAAAAAATCACCATTAGTAATAACATGCCAAAGATCTAAATCTTTTGATTTCTGATAGGTGTGTAAACACCCATCTTTTCTACCACTTAATTACAATAATAACCGGATCAAAACGTGTATTTTTTGTCTTTTATGTCGGAATTATGCGTGGTTTGTGTTTTTGTTGTGATTTAGGATGAAAAGGTGAAAAGTGGAGAAAACACGGACATTCACGGGCATTTACTGACTTTTATTGAAGAAAAAGATGAAAGACGGAGTCGAGAAGTCAAGAGTGGAAAGAGAACGGAAGTCCAAGACCAATTCTGAAGATTTATCGAAGAAAAAGTCAAAAGACGGAAGTTTATCAAAAGTCGAGAAACTCAAGTCTATTTTATTGAAGAAATTAAAGACGAGTTCAAAAGATATCCCGAGCCACAAGTCCTTAAAGTCCAAATTTAAAAGAAAGATTAGAAGAAAAGGACTAATGACGTAATTAATGAAGATTAAATGAAGGATGGACTTAATCCCGCAATTAACAAGAAATGAAGGAGGGGATGAAGCTTCCTTAATCCTCCCCTATAAATAGTTTAGATTGTTAAGCATTTGTTTTTGTTGGCTAATAGTGACAATTAGTCCTTCCACCTTTAATTACCTTGTCAATTTAAATACTTGTCCATTTAATTACCTTGTCTTGCACCTTAATTACCATTTAATTCAAGTAAGTTTTTCTTTTTAATTCTTGTCAAGCTTTATCTTTACCTTGTTAATCTCATTCTTCCTTTCTTTAATCTTTGTGTTGATTTGTTTATGTTAATGTTCTTAATTTTTGTTGATTTATTTAAGTGGGTTTTGATTAATTTGATTAAGTTTTGTTAGTTTTATTGTTTTGGATTGATTGTTTATGCTTTATATTTGTTTATTTACTTGTTTGGTTTAATCTTTTTGTCGATTTGGTTAAGTTTTGTTTAGATCCGTGCTTATTTCTCATCCCTTGTTCTTCGGACGAATTGTTTCTGTTCTTTCCCAGTAAACGACTCCAATTATTCCGAATCAAGGATTTGAAGGGGTGTTTATTCGGAATATTGAATTATTCCGCGTAAGAGTTTATAGAAATTGCTTATTCGGAATAATAAGTTATTCCGCATAGGGGTTTTTGTAGAATTTTCTATTCGGAATTTCCAGTATTCCGAATAGGGGTGTTATTCCGCATAGAAGCTGACATTCCAAATAGGTACCTTTTTCCGCATAACAGGATCTTTCCGAATAGGCACTACTTTCCGCATAGAAGCTGAATTTTCCGAATAGGACTTTATTCAGAATAGGGACAGCTATTCCGAATAGAGGAGTTATTCCGAATAGGAGGCGCATTCCGCATAGGGTCAATCTTTCCGAGTAGACAAATATTCCGAATAGGGCATCTTTCCGAATAGGTGATAGATATTCCGAATTGCATTTATTCCGAATAGGAGTTTATTCCGGATTGGGAAATCTTAGTTTTTAGTTTTCTGCCTTTTCATTTTAAGCTTTATTTTTCCCGCCTTTTTCCTTACTCGCACTTTAAGTTTATTTGCCTTAGTCTAAGTTTTAGTTTTAGTTGCGTTTTAAGTTTACCTTAGTTAGATTTAAGTTTGCGTTATTTACATTATTGCCCTTTAGTTTTAGTCTTGCTTTTAAATACCTGCACCTTTACTTTAATTAGACTTAGATTTTCTTAAAGTCATTTACTTTAATTGTTCTGCACCTTTAATGATACATCTTTGTTCTACCAAAGTTCAACTGAGTCACACATTAAACAACAAGTTTTTCAATTCGAAGAGAACACTAGAACGATAAATTTTAACTGGGAAAATCTCAGTTATCAATTTCACATAAGTTTCAAATCTATTTTTCCAATAAATAAAACTATCGGTTTTAAAAAGTGGTGGTCTTTGCATAGATTGCCCTTCTAGGTATTTGTTGGAATCCATAGATCGATTCAAGTTTTAAAATACAATATACTTTAAAAATTCTTGAGCAACCTACTCTGATACCAATTGTAGAAACTAGAAGGGGGGGGGGGGGGGGGGGGTTGAATAGTTTCTTATATTTACTTGTTAAAATGTGGTTTTTAAAAAATCCTTTTTCAAGAACTTAGGCTTGAGGAAATATGTGAAATCTTCTTATGCACAATATGAACAATGATAGTGTAACTAAACTAATACTAACAAAAATATATGCACAAAGAATAAAGAATGTAAAGAGTTAAGGGTAAAGAAAGATCAAACCGAACACCTAGGATTTATAGTGGTTCGGCAACGAAGCTCACTCCTCGTTCCTACTCCACTCCTCAAGTACTCCTTACTCAAGAGTTCACTACACAACAAGCTCCTTATGGTGGAGAAAACCGTACACGTCGCTTAACCAATTTCCGACTCTAAGCTAAAAGTCGAGCCCTAATCATAGCTAGGACCAATCTACACAACTATACTTAGTACATACACAACTTCCAAGTAGACACAACTACTTGGATCTTCACAACTATGACACAACTACAAGTGTATAAAATTAGATCTTCAATGGATCTTTGGTGGTGGACTCAACACTTCACAAGGATAGTGTTCTTCTCTTTGCACTTGGAGAGGAAGGATGGAAGAACAAGATTCACTTCTTAAACAAGTAGTAATCAAACAAATGATCAAAGATTTGAGTGATTAAGGAAGAGAGATTGAATCTGGAAATAGATGTGCAAAAGAGGTGAGTTGAAAAGCTGAGAATGGTCCACTATTTATAGGACAAAAAGGCCAACGGCTATATCTGCCCGCGGTACCTTATCTTAGCCCGCGGTACCTTACCGATAAGGAACCGCCTAGGGGCTAAAGTACCGCCGGACTAGACTCCGCTCCCTTTTTGTCTTTTAGTGGTGGAGGTCTGGTTTAAAAAATATCCTGATAGAATATTCCTAACCAAATAAGAATATGCCATTTTCAAATTTTCAAATAATTAATTTAATAAAACATTTTCTTAAAAAGAAAGTTTAATAAAAACTTGTCACACTTAATAAAAAGTGAGTTTTAAGAAAATATTAAATCACTTGATCACTTGATTAAGGTTATTACTTGTTTATCCATACCTTAAGTGAAAATGGGTAAAATGAAAAATACTTGAACTCAAGAATTCGTTTTTCGTTATTTTCGTTATTTTCGTAAATGCTTGTTTTTACATATTGTCGTAATCAAAACTAAGCGAGACCGAAAAATGCAAGTAACGTTTTTAGGCATTATTGCATTAACATGATATAAGATCATTAAGAATTGGTATGGTATGGTTAGTTGTGTGAGATAGGCTAGTTGGGCCATTGGACGGAATTAGGTTTGTGTGAACACTAGTAGTAGTTGGGTTGGTTATATTTGGACCAGAAGGCTCAGTGTTTGTAGAAGTATTTGAGGTTGGTGATAATCGTATGTGTTGAGAAATGATATTAGGCGAGTCTTCTAAAAAGTCATATGATAGACTAGAGGTGGGTGTCATAGAGCCAAATGGAAAAGTTGTTTCATCAAATGTAACATGTCGGGAAATTATGATTGTATTTGTATCAAGGTCAAGGCACCTATACCCATGATGATTGTCGGCATGTCCTAAAAATATGGAAGGTGTAGCACGGGGTGCAAGTTTGTGATTTGCATCCAGGTGAGGGTAGCAGAGACACCCAAATGTGCGTAAATTACTATAGTCAGATGTTTTTCCAAACAAGCGGGTAAAGGGTATCTCATTGTCAATGGCACGCGAAGGTAATATATGTAATAAGTAAATGGCCATATTAAGTGCTTCAACCCAATAATTTGGAGGTAAATGAGCCTGGAAAAGTAATGTGCGTATAAGGTTATTTATGGTTCGAATCATTCTTTCAGACTTACCGTTTTGTTGTGAAGTGCGTGGACAAGAAAACCGAAACTGAATCCCGTTATCAGCAAATAACTTAAGAAAGGCGTGGTTATCAAATTCACCTCCATGATCACACTAAAAATACTTTATTTCACACTTAAATTGAGTGCGAACAAAGTTACGAAACAACATAAATTTGGACAAAACATCAGATTTATTAACTAGCGGATAAGCCCAAACATATTGCGTATAATGATCTAAAAATAAAACATACTACTTGAAACCAGAAAGGCTCGGGACTGGGGATGTCCATAAATCCGAGTGAACAACATCAAAACAAGACTTGACTAATGTATTAGAACTAACAAACGAAAGCCTCATGTGTTTGCCAAGCTGACAAGCATGGCAAAGAACGGGAGGTTTCTCTTTGGTGCACGAAATTGAATTACGAGAAGGAATACGTTGTAACACCTCACTACTTGGATGTCCAAGGCGTTGGTGCCACGTATACTGGCTGGTGAGAAAAGCATGAGGTACAGTGGAAGGTTTTGTGACCGGGTAAAGATATCCGATGCTATCACACCGGAGAAGAACCTTACGGGTCATGAAATCTTTAATAGAAAACCCGAAAGCATCAAATTCAACGGTACAATTATTATCACGAACAAACTGACGCACATAAATTAAATTTTTGACTATGTTAGGAGGGATAAGAACATTTTTAAGATGAAGGGGTCTATGAGGCGTTGGCAAAACACTATGACCAGAATTAGTGACGGTTATAGTATAACCGTCACCAACTGAGACAGATGGATATATGCACGTATTTTAAAACATCACTAAGAGTAGTAACAGAATCATTAAGGTGAGAACTCGCACCTGTGTCCATGTTCCAATTTCCTGGAACAAGATTCTGAAGAGGCATGGCATGGTAAGCATTAGGTAAAATCGTTTCATGTCCGGGAAGTTGACCCGAATGTCCCAAAATAGCCGGTTGCGTCTGATAATGACCCGATATTCACTGCTGACTCGGAGTGAGCTGGTGACCCAAGTGAGTTACAGGTTGGATCTGTTGGCCCAAAGAATACAACTGCTGAGTCGAATAAGAATACAACTGTTGGGCCGGGAGGGGACTTGTTGGAGTGGCTGATATAACAACCCGTGAGCCTGCGGAGGGAAGCCTGCAGGGCTTGTATGAACACCGTAACCGAGGCTGGGGTTATTTGTAACCGAATTACCACTTAAATGTTCACTAGTAGCATTGCCAGTAACCCCGAGCTTGGCCAAAATTCCTTGCAAGGTTAAAAGTTCAGCATATGTAAACTTCGTTGAAGATACGCCATTGGTCATGTCTACTTTTAGGGTGGGGTGCGAGATGACCAACAGAACCACAGTAAGCTTTGTAAGAGAAATAAAATCTTAAGCAATAAATTATACCACAACAAACTTTTTAACGTGACCAACAAATTACCACAAAAGTCACAACAAACTTTTTCTGACATGAAAATAAATTATACCACAAGATGTCAACTGGTAACCAATGATTGCCAAGAACCTCATAAACCGACTGGTAACACCAAAACCAACTGAAATATGTCGATTGGTTATCAATAACAAAGAACCAACGATCGACTTAATACCGTGAATAAGGCGTCGGGTTATTAGATTAAAACCAATGGTCGCCTTAGAAGGATTTTTTTTGGGAGGGTTTAAGAAACGGTAAAGTGTTTTAGGGTAAGGATCGACTAATTAAGCTCTGATACCATGTAAGAATAGTGGAATAATGATGTTTCGTATTTATTTCATAAGATGATACGACTTTATATACATGCGAGGATTAGGTTTGAGCCCATTGCTACTAATCTACAGCTCATCCAAAAAATAACTGTTACATCCAAAATAGGAAATATACTAATCACAATTATAGCTAATAAACAATGACAGCTAACATAATCCATCTATCATACTACATTCTCTCATCTTCTACATATTCATTTTTTCTTATGAATGAGATATTGTTCAATCTTATTAAACATCGAAACATAATACGAAACATGATACGTATTAAACAAAAGGCATCAATTATACATAATTCTTTGAATACAAATCAAATAATGAGACTTATGTTAACTAACCCAAAGCCAATAAAAAACGCATATCGGATCTGCAAATATTTTGGTTGAAATGGGAAGAAAATGAAATAGAAAATTGAATGATTTTATGATATTAGCCGGGTATCCGCACAATGCAACGGCGGGTACCCGATGATTATTTTTTGTACGAACAAATGCATTTCATTTTAATTTTTTCTTATGTTGAGGCTTAAACTCGATAACATGAATCACCCGACATAACATAGCCCGAATCACTCGAACCCGATAATCTGATTTTTAATCAGGTTAGGGTTGGGGCACTTTAATCTAATGAGTGGTCAGTGAGAGTTGTTTTTATGACGTGTGGAGATGACAGTGACGATGTTTTAAAGGGAATTGTGTGAGAAAAAAAATGAGTTTTAGAGTGTAGCCAAAAAAGTTTATAGTGTTTAAGGCTTTGTTTAAGAGGGACCAGACATGTTACAAAGTCTTGAGACGTTACGTCTTAAATGGGTTAAAGAGTATTTAAAATGGCCATTACAGATTTGATGGGGTGTTAAATTTTTGAACTGAAATATACTTATTTTTCAAGATGTTACATCTTAGAATTAAAAGATAATAACTTATATACATTTCTTATTAACATTTTTATATAATTGATTATTTGCTTATACTTCCTTAATAAAGAAATGTTTAAGGCTTAATATTTTAAGACTTCCTTATTTAGAAAGGGTGCAAATGTTTTATAAAGTATATAGATTAAGGGTATAGTAGGAATTTAAACATGTAAATTTAATCTTAATTGATTTTATGATGATTTGGGTAAATTTGACAAATATAATGTTTAAATTGGACAAATATGATATTATGATTATTAAGTGAGTAAATGTGACATTAGTAGGTTTAGATTGGGTATATATGAAATTAACCCTTTACCGTTTGTTAAGTAAAATTTCTTACTCCGAAAGCCTTACAAGTATTTTACCTTGGATTCGTAAGTTTAAATTAGGGCTGGATGCCTGAACCTATGTTTTTCTTCGTATATTGTTACTTATTTGACTAAGGTATGTTTGGTATTTTTAAAGCGGGAGTGGATAGTTAGTGCAGGTTGCAAGAGCTGAATACTGGAGCATATAGTTTGAGTTTATTTTTACATGCTACTTTAACTAGCATGTCATTTAAAAGCTTATTTTTTTAACATGATTTGTCAGTCAAACGAGACTTTTTTTTTAATAGTAACTTATTTTTATAAATTAATAAATTCATGTTACGATAAGTTCTGATAAACTTACGCACCAAACATAACTTAAATACCAATAAAATAAAGGGGGAAATTCAAATTCAAACAAACTGATTAAAATATAGTCCAATACAAAAAGCAAATGTCAATTTGATGCAAAACAAAAGTTCGTTTCCAAAATAAAGAGCATTATAAAGCGTACGGAGCGGTGGTGTATTTGTCTGTGTTTCTTGAGACATGCTAAGATACAAGAAAATACATCAATTACTTGCCTTTGACCATTTCTAAAGGAAAGTGAACCTTGATAAACTAAAGCGAGCTACAAACCAAAGCTAAATAAAGCAAAATACTTTAAAAACAAAAGTTAGATTCTTTTTCTTCTTCACCTTTATTTCGTTTTAAACCGGATGTATAAAGCAAGCTTGTTAAACTTGAGATTTTATTATGAATATATTGTTTTTTCAATGAAAGACCAGAATCGTAAAATCAGATTAAAATTTTAAAATTTTATCATAAGATGATTTTTTATTAATTTTTTAGTATTATGCAAATTTACAAATATTTATATATTATTAACATGAAAATATATAAATGTTTCATAAAAATTTTATCTTAAATTATAATTATGAAATATTTAAGAGATAAAAAGTTTTTTTTTTTTTTATTTATAAGACTTCACCAATAAATTTATAATTTTTTAACTTGTGGTTCAAGAAATGTAAGATGAGATCGTAACAGATCTTAATATCCTATAGCAAGATCATGATCCTATAAGATTCTACGCTTGCAAATGTTTTATGTAATATTTTGATCGTTTTTTCTTGCAGCATCATAAAATCGAAAAGAACCTAAAATTGTGAAAATAATAACACCACAACGATTATGCACACAACCAACCACCCCTTGTGCTTTTATTATCAACAGAACGATTCAGATAGTCCCCAAATGGGTGCTATTAACATACAAAAGAGAAGGTTGTCCCCAAATGGATGCAACCTGATAATACAAGATCAAAACAAGCTAAACTACACCTAATCTATTAGATTCAAACGTTCAAAAACGTTTACATCTTTTTATTTAGAGAGAAGAAAACTGAGAGAGAAACGGCGGAGAGAAAGATGTTGCAACCCTAGCAAATGAAGAATGAGTTGAATATAAACCCGTCCAAGAATCCAAACTTGCCACATCCAGTCCCTGCAAATACAAAGAACAAACAAAAAGGAAAGGACTAAAAGAGTTACAGAAGTAGCCCTTATAGTTAGAAAAAGATTGTAAATAAGATCCAATATCCAACACCCCTCCTCAAGCTTTTTCGCCAAACAAGTTACTCATGTTCAGAAGTTGAACCATTTTGTTATGCTGATAAGATCCCAAACCTTTAGTCAAGATGTCAGCAGTTTGATTATCAGTATCAATCTTAACAGTTTTAATCAAACCTGAGGCCACCTTTTCTCTGATAAGATGTACATCAAGATCAAAGTGTTTGGTTTTTTCATGCATAACAGGATTAGCAGCAATCTGAATAGCAGAGCTATTATCACAAAATAGAAGAGCAGGAATAGCATTAACAATGTTCAAATCCTTAAGGATCTTGACAAGCCACATAACCTCACAAGTAACAGAAGCCATAGCCCTGTATTCTGCTTCAGCAGAAGATCTGGACAGAGTGCTTTGCTTCTTGCTTTTCCAAGACACAAGATTGTCACCCACAAACACACAATACCCAGTAACAGATCTTCTGGTAAGTTTGCACTTAGCCCAGTCAGAATCAGCATAGGCTTTTATAAGACTACAACCATTAGTCTTCTTGAAGTTAATACCAGTACCAGGACCACACTTCAGGTATCTAAGGACTCTAAAAGCAGCCTCAAGATGAGATTGAAGAGGAGCATGCATATGCTGACTCAAACAATGAACAAAATAAGAAATGTCAGGTCTAGTGTTGCAAAGATAAATCAATTTTCCCACAAGTTTTTGATAGACAGTAATATTGTTGAGATACTTGTCATCAAAAGATTCCTTATGATTTAGAATCCCATTTTCAGGCATAGGTGTGTTAACAGGTTTACAAGCAAGGAGGCCATACTCATGTAATAATTCAATACAGTACTTTCTTTGATTTAAACTCACACCATTTTGAGTTCTCAACACTTCAATACCAAGAAAGTATTTAAGATCTCCAAGATCTTTGATTTTGAACTTATCATTGAGAATATCCTTAACTTTATCTATTTCAGACAAGTTGTTGCCAGTTAACACAATGTCATCAACATAAACAAGCAAGGCAATGAAAACATTATCACTGCTTTTAACAAACAAGGAATAGTCATTTTGACTTTGCCTAAAACCAGAATCACAAAGAACTTCAACAAGCTTTTTATTCCATTGTCTAGGGGCTTGTTTTAAACCATAAAGAGATTTTTTCAATTTGCAAACTCTTTTCTCATTCTTATAAAAAAAACCAGGTGGTGGAATCATATAGACATCTTCATCAAGTTCACCAAACAAGAAGGCATTATTAACATCAAGCTGAAATAAGTTCCAACCTTTTTGAACTGCTAGATTGATCAACATTCTAACAGTCCCCATTCTAACAGTTGGGCTAAAAATTTCATCATAATCAATGCCCTCTTTTTGACCACAACCCTTAGCAACAAGCCTAGCCTTGTATCTCTCAATCTCACCATCAGATTTGTACTTAATCTTATAGACCCATTTGCTAGCAATGGCCTTTCTGTGAGGAGGGAGGTGAGTAAGGGTCCAAGTATCATTCAGATAAAGGGCTTCCATTTCACTATTCATAGCTTGGATCCAATTAAAGTCTTTGACAGCCTCATTAAAACAGCTAGGTTCATAAGTCTTGTTTAAATTAGAGATAAAACAAGCATTATAAGCAGAAAGCCTAGTATGATTAGCAAACCTATTCAGACCATATTTAACCTTGTTGTCAAGAACAAACTCATTGAGTTTAGCAGGTAACTTAGAGGTCCTATTGGACCTTCTAACAGAAGGTTCAGCATCCTCATCAATTGTCCCAAGACTGGTATCAAACATAAGAGTAGGAACCTGATTTTGACAAGAGTTGTTGCCCTCAGAACTGGTTGTTTCACCTAATGATGAAGCAGTATGAATACAATCAGATGACTGCTCCTCTGCAGTATCATCTGAGTGTTCCATATTTACCTCCCCTGCTTCATCAGGTGACCCCCTTCCATCATCATAGGGACTTTGGTCATCAGACTCACAAAAATTGAAAAAAATTTTATTTTCAAAATCATTTTTATCAAAAACTGAAAGAGGCTGTTGAACAGCTTTTATCTTGTAAGGAAAAATAGATTCATAAAACTTGACATCTCTAGAAAATAAATAACTTTTATTATGTAAACTAAGTAGCTTATAAGCTTTCTTGGAAGAAGAATAACCAACTAAAACACATTTTTCAGACCTTGAAGACAATTTATCATTATTATTTAAAACTGTTGAAAAACAAAGGCAACCAAATGACCTTAAATGGGAAAGGGAGGGTTCTCTCTTATAAAGCATACAAAAAGGTGATTTACCAGCAAGGACAGAAGATGGGAGCCTGTTAATGAGGTAAGCAGCAGTAAGCACACAATCAGACCAGAAACACAAAGGAAGACCACCTTGGAAAAGTAAACTTCTAGCCACATTAAGGAGATGCCTGTGCTTTCTCTCAGCAATACCATTTTGCTGAGGAGTGTAAGCACAGGAAGTTTGATGTATGATTCCTTTTTCTTTGAAAAACAGATTCATTTTTTGGTTAACAAACTCAGTCCCATTATCAGATCTTATGATCTTGATATTTTTAAGAAACTGATTAGAGATAAGATTATAATATTCCACCACAAAATCAAAAACCTCATCCTTGGTTTTAATGAGATAAATCCATACAGCCCTGCTGTAGTCATCAACAATGGTCAAGAAATACCTGAAACCTTCTCTTGTAGTGACCTTGTAAGGACCCCACAAGTCCAGGTGTATAAGATCACCTAGACTAGTGGAAACATGGTCACTCAAAGGGAAAGGTTCCCTGGTCTGTTTAGAAAAATGACATACATCACAAGGTTCATTGTGGTCAGGTTTGGTCAACTTCAAAGAGTGTTTCAGGACACTTAAAACTTGGTCAGAGGGATGACCAAGCCTATTGTGCCACACACTTTTGGACACATGGCAACACATAATAGAAAAGTTACTTTTAAACTTAGGAATCTTACAATCAATGTCAAACAAGTACAAACCACCACATTCTCTACCAGTCCCCATGATGTTCTCTTTTTTCAAATCCTGAATAATACAATCATACTCATTAAACCCAACATGCAGTTTACTATCTTTTATCATTTTGTTGACAGATAAGAGACTAACAGTATATTCTGGTATGACCAACACATCAAACAAAACAATATTACTGGTTAATCTTAAGGTTCCAACATGTCTGATTTTAGCAATAGTACCATTGGGATGTCCCACAGTTATGTTTAAATCAGAAACATCAACTAAGTCAGTCATATTCTTAGTAGTAGAGGTAATGTGTTGGTTTGCCCCAGAATCAACAATCCACCCAAAATTAAACACAGATTCACCAATTCTCACATTAACATTAAAGCATTTGTAAAAATGGTTATTAAAAAACACATTGGCATTAAAGAAAGTACAACTAATACCTGCCATATTGGACTGCACACCAGAGTTACTGGAAGAACTCTTTTCACCAATTAAGTTCATCAATTTAGCAATTTGATCATTAGAGAAAGGTGTGAAAACATTATTAACAGAACCATTAGAGCTAGTGACATTAGAAACATCAACATTGTTACTATTAAAGCTTTTGTTATTCCCTTTGTTATTAGAAAAACCCTTGTTTTTGGAGTTCTTCTTATAACCAGGAGGATAACCAATTAATTCAAAGCACCTATCAATGGTATGACCTTTCATACCACAATGATCACATTTCAAAGAATCATAAGAAGGTCTATTACCATTAGGAGAGTTCCCATTAAAAGAGGCATTACTACCAGAAGTATTGTTATTTCTATTAGTGCTAACTCCATAACTTGTGTTATTGGTAGAATTACCATAACTAAAGTTATTGGAACTGGAATTTCTATAAGGAGTAGCACCTCTAGACTCAACACTTTTGGCAGCAAAAGCACTGACCTGTGGTTTGGGAGCCACATAATTAGTGCCCAAACCCCTATGAGACTCCTCACGACAAACAATCACAAAAGCATCTTTAACATCAGGCAATTCAGTTTGAGTAAGAAGAGTACTTCTAATAGGTTGATAAATATCATCTAATCCCATTAAAAGTTGCATGAGTTTCATGAGTTGACTATGTTTACCCAATTCAGATCTAGCAAGACAGGTACAAGGAGTCAATTTGGTCAACATATCAAACTCCCTCCATAAGGAGTTAAGCTTATGATAATACTCAGAAACAGATAAACCATTTTGCTTGAAGTTGTTAATTTTTTGCACCAAATTAAACAGAATAGACCCATCAAGTTTGTCATAGGTTTCTTTAAGCTCATTCCAAACCTCAGCAGCATTATCAGCATAAACAAGACTCAAATAAAGGTCCTCAGAAATACTATTTAACAACCAAGATAGCACAACAGCATTACATCTATCCCACTGAGAAGTGAGAGGACTACTAGACTCATAAGTATCTCTTAAGCAAGTACCATCAACAAAACTCATTTTGTTTCTAGCATGAAGAGCAATTTTCATAGCATTAGCCCAAACTCTATAGTTCTCACAACCAGTCAATTTAAAACTAATCAAAGAGCCACTGTTACTATCATTAGTTTGCAAATGAAGAGGATTACTAGCATCAAGCCCATTAATAACATTGGTAACACTGTTACCACCACTGGTCTCAGTAACTTCAGGTGCCATAACCACAATAATAATAGAAAAACAATCAACCCAAGCAAGCAAATAAGAAAACCTATGCGTTCAGCCAAGAACCCTAGTTCAATACCTTTCACCACTTAGTTCTCAGGATTCCAAACCACTCAAGGTGGTAGGTCAAGAGCAAGTGAAAGACGGTGAACGAAATAAAAAACAACAAACACACAAAAGTAAATAGAAGGGTGCGAGAGGTTTTACACCACCAACAGCAACCAGCAAAGCAGCGGAAGAGAAACCCTAGGTCACTCTAGATTCAAGTCTAGAAATAACCAAGAGCAAACCACACCACCAGACAAGGTCAATCTAGATTCAAGTCTAGAAGTAACCTTGACCAATAAACCAATAAATCAACCAATCAAGCAATACAAGCTTCCAATCGAACACCTGCAGGGTTAGAATCAACAAATAAACACTAGACAAGCAAAACCCCCAAATTTTTGAAAAAATTAGGGTTTCAAAAAAACTTTGTAACTTTTAAAAACCAATGAGACCAAGAAGGAGAAGAACTTCTAGATCATGAAAACCTTAAACAAAACTGATTTAGAACAAAAAACTTTGAAGAAGACCAAAAAAAGTTTTATTTTCAAAAACTTTGTAGATCCAGTAATAACAAGATAAGATAAACCCAAAAATCATAAAACCCCCAAAAATGATTTGTCAAAAAATTTTAGGTCAAAGATCCAAACTGGAGCTCTGATACCATGTGAAAATAATAACACCACAACGATTATGCACACAACCAACCACCCCTTGTGCTTTTATTATCAACAGAACGATTCAGATAGTCCCCAAATGGGTGCTATCAACATACAAAAGAGAAGGTTGTCCCCAAATGGATGCAACCTGATAATACAAGATCAAAACAAGCTAAACTACACCTAATCTATTAGATTCAAACGTTCAAAAACGTTTACATCTTTTTATTTAGAGAGAAGAAAACTGAGAGAGAAACGGCGGAGAGAAAGATGTTGCAACCCTAGCAAATGAAGAATGAGTTGAATATAAACCCGTCCAAGAATCCAAACTTGCCACATCCAGTCCCTGCAAATACAAAGAACAAACAAAAAGGAAAGGACTAAAAGAGTTACAGAAGTAGCCCTTATAGTTAGAAAAAGATTGTAAATAAGATCCAATATCCAACAAAAATCAAGATCAGGATCCTGACAAAGTCGATTAATCATTTCTTATAGGATCTTATAAGAAATTATACAAGGTCGATTAATCATTTCATAATAGATCTTAAGATTCAAAAATCAATTCTACAAGTTCGATGATTAATCATAAGTTAATCGTTACAAAGTCATCAACTTTGTTGATTTATCTAAAATACGATTAACAACGATCAACGACAGTCAATGAAGGTCAAACTTTTCGAATACTTGCAACTCTTGCCGAAAATACTGAAAACTCACTATAAACTTTAAACTTGTGCGTATCACTTATAACAACTATTTATACGTATAATAAGTTATATTTTGATAATGGTACTTACGGAAATACATAAAACTTGTTAGAAATTTTAAAATTTACCGTAAATATTTAAAATTTGTTAAAACTACCAATTCGCTTAAAACAATTACAAGGTTATAAAATAGATCGACCCACCGAATCACTAGTAAATTTAACTTCTAGTAGACAGATGTATGGCGATCAAGTAAAGATAAAAACATGCCATGAAATATATTTCTCTTTTGTTTAATTAAAAAGAAGACCATGACCTCACAAGATCATGTACCACGAGTCCACGACTACGTAAAAATAATGGGTTGATAAAGTAAATCACATGGTACATTGGTACATTTTTATAGGTGGACCAATCTAATAATTATTGTACAAACTTTTTATTATAAGATCTCGTTTATTCTTTTCTGCCAAAAGTCATTTAATAATGCAAATCATGGTAATACGTGCACTAATTGGCCCTTCATTTTAACTAATCTCGAACGTTTTGACATAATCATGTTCAATTAAGTATATTAATTTCATATTTTAAGCCTAAATTAGTACTTGAAAATATAAACCTGATCCGAAAATAATCTCGTACCACATGCTACTGTCAAGCTAAAAACTAGAGGTGAAAACGAGCTGAGCTGCTCGTGAAAAACTTGAAATTAGGTCGCTAAAAAGCTTACACGAGCTAAGCTTAAACGAGATTGAGCCTAAGCTCGAGTTTAAGTTGGAGCTCGTTTATTAAACGAGCTTGAGTCCGAGCTTTACGTACAAAGTTCGTTTGAGCTCGCGAGCTTAAACGAGCCTAATATTTTATATACGAGTTTCTTAACAAGTTTATTAACGAGCCTAATTTATATATATTACGAGTCGAGCTCGAGTCAACTTTTATTTTTACATTGCCAAATCGTATAAACGAGCCGACTTCGAGCCAAGCCCGAGCTTATCTACCATACTACGAACTGAACCCGAGTCTAAATAATAACACTCGAAACGAACCGAACTCGAGCTCTGTAAAACTTAAACGAACCGAAAAAAGTAGTTTCTCGTAACTACTCTTTTGGTCTCGAATTACATGTTCATTTTCAAATTGCAAACCGGTTAACGCTAGGCACATTATTTGCTTAGTTCAACTATGATTATTCTTATCATTTTAGATTTTTCTTCCAACAGTTACAAATGATTTGTTTTCACATTAAATCGACAAAGTTAATTTCATTTACTTATATAAAATTAAATTTTATTCATATAATAAAAAACATAACATAATAATTTAAAATATACATAGATAATAACTAAAGTTGTGATTTCGATAATAATATGTCGAAGTGAACAACATATATATTTTTTTCTTTCAGTAAAATATCTTTTTGATAAAAATTAATTAAGTGGCTTACGAGAGACAAGAATTATGAATTTTGTGTTTCGTGCGAAACCGTAAGTTTTAGGTGTATTTTTTTGCGAATCTTTTTTAATAGTTCGAGTCTCAAGACCTGCCCATTTGAATGATTTAACTCAGGTTTCACCGTTTCATATTTTAAATGTAGTGACTCGTGCCATTCTAAAGAAAAAATGATTAAGTCAATTAAATATTAATAAAAGTAGGATGTCAAAATTATTAAATTAAAAGAGAAGTACACAATACATTCCCGTGGTTTACAAAAGGTGTGGATTACATCATTCATCAGTACTTCAGACGTAATATATTAAACCGTTACATTTTTTGAGCACGATACATTTTTTGGACGGATGATGCAACTATTTTTGTCGTTAAATACTAAGGAAGGTTCACAAAGAACGATATTCTTACATTTTTTAAGGATGTATTTTGTATTAAACTCAAAAAACTTTTTTTTTTTAAAATTATTAAAAAAAGTAATTTTTTTTTCAAAAAAAAGTTAATTTTTTTTTTTTTGAAAAAAGAAGTTTAGGGCCTGTTTAGTTGGTGAAAATTTTTCTATTTTTCCAGAAAATTTTTCATTTGAAAATTGAAAAACAGAAAAAGTGTTTAGTAGCATCATTTTCCAAAAATTTTCTAAAATTTCAAAATTTTCATTTTCCAAATTTATATAGAAAATTGGAAAACCCCACATTACCCTTTTCTAAATTTTCAACTCTTTTCTAGAAAAAGAAAACTCCCCTCTTTTCTAGAAATTTGAAAATAGAAAAATATAAAAAATTTTCCACATTAAACACACCCTTAATTTTTCGAAACTATTTTTTTGGAAAAAATTTAAATTTTACACTTTTTCAAGAAAAAATTTTAAATTTTCAAAAAGATTAACTATTTTTCGAAAAAAAAAAGTATTTAAAAAGGTAAAATTTTATTTAAAAAGAGAAATTTTAACTTTTTTCTTTACAGTTTTGTTTTTCCAAAAAAGAAAGTTTAATTTTTTCGAAACCATTTAAAAAAAATTACACTTTCTCCGAGAAAAAGTATTTTTTTTTAAATATGAAATCTCATTTTCTCGAAACCATTTTTTTGAGAAAAATAAAATTATATTTTCTTCGAAAAAATTTGTAAACGTTAGGGAATTTTTTTTTTAAAAAGAGGAATTTAATTTTGATTCAAAAAATGTATAATAATTTTTGGAACCATATTTTTTACATTTTTCAAAAATAAAAAATGTTTGGAAAAAATTAAAATACCTTTTCCGAAATTTTTTTACAATAAAAAACTTAATATTTTTTAACCATTTTTCAGAAAAATAATTAATTTTTTGAAAAATTAAATTTTTTTTCCTGAATAAAGTGTAATTTTAAATTTTTTCAAAAAAATGGTTTCGAAAAAATTAAATTTCTATTTTTCGATAAAAGAATTAAACTTTTTTTTGAAAAAAAAAATTAAAGTTACAGTTTTTAATTAAAATTTTTATAAAATATAATATTTTTTTTGAGTTTAGTGCAAAATACATCCTTGTATAATAAAAAAGGTAAATATATTATTCTTTATAAACCCTCGTTAGTACTTAACGAAAAAAATATTTGCATCATCCGTCCAAAGGATGTATCGTGCCCAAAGTATGTAACGGTTGGATGTATTTTGTCCGAAGTACTGACGAGAGATGTAATCCACATTTTTTATAAATTAAAATGATGTATTTTGTAATTCTCTCTTAAATTAAAAATTATACTTTTTTAATTTAAATCTTGTCAAATATTTTGGATATGTGTTTTAAAATCGATCGTACGATTTCTTTTGTTCGACGACCTATTCGACTCTATCTTCGCATCACCTCGACCGATACAAAATCCCCCCCGATGTCACAAGCCCAAAATTTGAAAGTATCATATTTTTGGTTACCGCGTTTTCAACTCGATTTTACAAATCTACTAATCTTAACACCACTACAACTTTGAATAACTCATAATCGACATGAAACTATTGAACATATAACTTGTACTAGCAAGTTGCACATTCTATGTCTAACATTTTCCAAGAAAATAAACACAAACTCTCTTTCCACAACGGCTAGAATTGCAGGAATCACATACACGTCAATATCATCCTTCCAAAAACAATTTGGTTATTAATTACATAGATATCACAAAAGACATTTCTACCCCTACATCGTTAACCACAAACACAACTTTTTTAACCATTTTTCAACATTTATTAGGTGAGAATCCAATGAGTTTGTTCCCTAGGTCATAACTGACACGTGTCCCTTGCTGTTGCACATTTCCAATAATAGACAACCCTGAAGAAGTAGGAGCAAACGCAAAACAAAACGTCCCAACCGAGTCAACCGGTATCAAGTAATTCTTAGCCGGTAAATTTAGCTTTTCACCGTTGGTAAAAACAAACCCTACTGTTGGCACTTCCACGCTCTTTTTTTTACTTAGGTCGTAACACGTGTCGAATAGCGCGACACCGGTGGCTCGCGTTAGACCTTCTTTAGTCCCGTTAGTGAACGCGTCGCGTAGAATCTCATACCCTTCTTTTTGTAAGCGTGTGACGGCCGTGCCGGAATCGACTATCACGCCACCGTTACCGTCGTCGGCTAACTCGAAAGTGGTTAAAGGGATGTTTAGCAATTTGCCGCCTACGGTCATGCCTTTTAACCCTACGTAATAAAACGTGTCGAGTTTATCGTTCCTAATCAAAGGCGCCTTGATGGCGTCTAACGCTAAGGGTGAGTTAAATTCTAGCGTGGACGTTTCGTCGCTGTCACGGTCGACTAAGCAGTAGCTGTAACTAGTGGCGTTAATTTGTGACGGGAAAGATAACGGACCGCCACCTAAGCCTAACAAACCACCCGCACCTACGAATAGCCCTTCGTTATTATGTCCACAACCGATAGCCACATCGCTAACAGTATTGTAACCATCTAAAGTAACAGTTTCCGAAACAAAATCCCCGACAGTGTAGCTTCCGTCACCGTACGATACTTCATATAAACAAGTACCGTTACGGCATTCGGAAACATCTAGGTTTTTGCAGTCGCGTGCGTCGCATGTGATTTTTGAGTAAGACGATGACGCGGCAGGTTCGAAAATCGGATCTGTTTGTTGATAACAATCTGCACATGGTGCACATTGTAGCCAGTTGACATCACTACCTGCAACCAAATCAAATAATATGAGATTCTTCTATTAGTAATACTGTAAACTGTAAACCAAAAAATTTAAACTGTCCGTTTCAAGCTTATTTGTGAGTTTACATGTTTGTTTGATTTTGGCCTAATTTGATACTTATTGGCTTAAATAAGTAGTATTTGTTCCGGTTTATATAGTCGGCTTATGGTTTATTTGATTTTGGGCTTATGTTTCATAAGCTCACTTTTTGTGGCTTATTTTGTCATTTTTCGGCTTATATAAGTTTATAGTATGTCACAATGAACTTGTACAAGCCTAAAAGTTCCAAAATAAGCCGCAAAATATTGTTAAATAAACATAAGTCCTAAAACGGCTATATAAACTTAAACAAACACCCCGCGGAGCGGGGTGTTTGTTTTGGCTTATATAACCGGCTTATGCCTTATTTGGTTTCAGCTTATGCTACATAATGTCATATTTTTTGAATCTTTTCTGTTTATATAAGTTTATTATGACATAATAAACTTATATAAGCCGAAAAGTTTCAAAATAAGACATAAAAAGTGAGCTTATGCAGCATAAACCCAGAACCAAATAAGCTATAAGCCGGCTATAGAAACCGAAACAAACCAGATACATATATAAACAAAATCCTAAACTAGGTAAAAACCATAATTACCTGTATCTAAAACCATATAAAACTGACTTGCCGGACGACCGATTCCAACTCGGCAGAAATACTCTCCACTCCCTTGACTCGTTCCTGACGTTACAGGAACCTGCATATCACCATCGACATCACTTAAACTCACTTCCTTATCAAAAACCGGTTCAAGATCCGTTTTTCTCACTCCATTAACAGCAAGCCCAACTCTGGTAACAATCGAGTTCACTCTGAGCGAGTCACGTCCCAGCCTCTCTTCCATAACCGCCTCGTAGGTTTTGTGCGAGGGTTTGTGAACACTGACACGTGGGTGAAGTGATAAGGAAAGGGTGGTGCTACTAGAAGTGAGGTCTTGAGTGTATGAAGTGGGTTTGGTGAGTGGTGAGTGTGGTGAGTGGGGGGAGAGTGTGAAGAGGTTTAGGGTTTTGTGGAGGGAGTGAGTGACGTTGAGTGGTGAGGTGGAGAGTGGTGTTAGGGTACGGGGGTGGACAGGGGTTAGGGTTAGGGATAAGGAAACAAGGGTGAAGATGAGATGGTGGGAGGGGAAGGTTTTCGCCATTGGAGAGTGTGGGGGAAAGTGAAAGTGAGTGAAGGGGGAGATGGATTTGGTTTATATATAAAGAGGTAAATGGCAAATGTCACATTTCATTTTTTTTTTTTTTTTTTTTTTACTTTAATCGTAATTATTTCTACGTGTATTATATAACAATTGATTTAATATATACTAGTTATAATACCCGTGCGCGCACGGGTTTATTTATAAAATTTTTAATAATGTATTTTCATGTTAGTATTAATAAATGATAAAAAAAAACATATTAACATTTTGTTACTTTCTTCTGCTTAAATTTGACAAACATATCTAAATTTGAATTAAAATTTTAATTGTAACAAAAAAAAAAAAAATCAAAGTACAATATACAATTTCATGTTAGAGTTATTATTGAGAATATACTTAGACATTTATAATCTGTATCCATAAAATATCTTTATCCACCGCACTTCTACGTTCTTTCAATATTCATAAGATTATAATTAATCCATTTGACCATTAAATTATGCAAATAGCTCAAAGTCGCATAATTTGAGAATTTGGGTCGCAAAGTATTCACCTATGCTCTTAAAAAATATTATAACGTTCATCATACACGATTTCTAATTTTCCAAATAAGCACACCGCCATCTTGTCCTAAATTTATTTGCAAACTCAAATCTCGTTCACTCGCTGCTTATTTTGCCTAATCACCACCTCTTTATGCCATGATCTCTTGACCCCATATTCTTTCATTTTTAATGGGTCAAACTAAAAAATATTAGCACGAATAAGATGGGCCATACAACTTAACATCATGGTTGTAAAGCTCTACATCTCGATCTCTTGCCAATTTTACAGTTGCGTGTACTTTACATTCAAAGCCTTCTTATAGCCAAATTTTTGTTTCCTACAATTTTACAAATACATTCATCAGATGAACTATAGAGTAATCCTGCATGTTTGCAGTGTGTTTTCATGTCAATAACGTATTGTAACTACATAAATAACTAACAACATGTTGCAGATTCCACTTACTCATATTTGTCCAAAATGAAGAATGATATAGTTTTTAGCATATGAAATTCATTGTGTCTGTAGTCTGTACATTTCTTAAATTTTATATAAATTAAATATTGAAATTAAAGTTTGGCTACTACTTATAATATTAGCTGCACATTTTTATTGATGATCCCATTTATCTAGTCCACATTATGTATAATGACTTCACATCTAAGCTAATAAGTGAAGTCAATCACAAATTGTATGAATTCTAATCGACAACAAAATACCATCATTGTCTGTAGCTAAGCAGTTTCATTGTGTATTCCTAAGCGACATCTATAAGTTAAGGTTTCATTAAGACATTTATTATTCGAATAATCATATTACTATAATCATATTTGGCACGCTAATTAGCATTCAAAAACAGGATAAGTGGACTAAAAGCGATTGCGGTCAACCCAACCCAACCTATTTTTCCATGTATCGGATCTGTTCGTTTTGACCTATCTCCCCACGTGCACGTACCATCCACTATATACCTCATTACCTTGTATACCATAAATCATTTTCATATATATCAACATCATCCTGTACAAAGCATTTTGTTCAAATATGTCAAACTTATACACCTAATAGTGAGTATGTATAAAACTACTTAGTGCACACTTTGAATCGGCTATAAGTAACTATACATGTACATCATCTAATAACCCGTTTCCAGATTAACAACCTACAATGATCGTTTTCTTTCAAGTTACAGAGGCAACTGTTGTATTAGGACGGGTTGACATGTCCAAGTTGACCCTAAGATGAAGAAATTTGTTCCAATCCAAACAAAACCTCAAATCCTACACGGGTCATTCTGATCCTAAACCGCATAATAGTTACAGGTCGAGAGCCATTTGACTAATATATTTTGTCAAGTTGGTCAGGCCTGAAATCTTCCCATGACCCAACCTAATAATATCCTTTTAGTTTCACTGTTATTGTTTTTAGCTAATTTATTTAGCGTTGCCTCAGTTCATGCTAGGATTATACTTCTAATACATATAACACGTACATAAACATGTAAAGGACTAAAATGAACCTCAGGAAACCTTGTCATTGATATCCGCATCCAACAAATCCTTGACCATAACCTGCTTGTGCAAAACCCATTTCACAACCCTCCTATGTTTCTTATCAATTCTCGCCTCAGCATGAATTAACTCAAAACTGTTACAGAAAAAAGCTAGTTGAATAATTTTCAGATTTCATTAACTTGTTCGCACACACACACTCACGTGAACAGTTAAAAAAAGTTGTATTAGAAAAATATACCTATGAGTTGATTATACCAACGAAAGCAAGAACCCAACAAATTAGAACACCCTAAAAAACAATAAAAACATTAGATTAAAGGAAAAATCAAACATGTATATTTCGATTAAATCACTAATTTAGAAGTTCAATAATCGTCTAGTCGATATTATAGAAAAAATAGAAGTGTTGGGAAGTTCGGTTGCTGAAGACGATGTTTATTGAAAGAAGAATAATTTTTTTAAAGCAATGAAACGGGCCAACTTCGAGCTGCTGGTATGTTGCGAGTCCCGAGCGGTTAAATGGGCCCAGCAGAAAACGATACAAATAGAAGCACAAAACAATCAACCTACCTTATTGGAAATGATCCTGGGGCAACACCAATGCAGTGTAGCTGCAATTTCTCTCTCAGGCTGCAATGAATTTTAAAACTGAACTTCTGAATTTATCATGCTAATGAAGATAACTAAAACATAAATGTGAAACATGACATCTTATTAACTTTTCATGTTCGTGAGGATAAGCTGATTATTTTTAAAGTTAGCATCCAATACATTGTTTTCTTCGTTATTAATAGCTTGTAAATGTTTTTTAAACCTTTTTGTTCCGGTGGGTAGGAGAAAAAAATATGTGGGTAGACATGGCTGTCATCTGAGCTCGCATTTCCTTTACCGTGAATATTCTAGAGTCAGAAGTTATGCATCCTCATTTGTCTTTAACAGAGGTAAAAAAATTGGGATATAAGCTTTTACAAAAACACAATGATCATAATGATTATGAGTTTTATTAATTGAAAAATCAAATTGAACTATCGGACTCACCAGAATGGCTTCTTTCACGCTATATTGTATTTGCAACATGTGACTTATCTGAAATTGTTGGAGGAATTGTTATAAGATGTATGGCACCTCAAGCTGTGGTAAAGTGCATGCTTCTCCATCAACCAAGCATCTCATATGGGGCAAGGAGAAGGAGGTCTTACGCACTGGCCAATATCACCAATGACTCAAGGTGTCATGATTTCTCATTAGCTCCACTATCAAATTCACAATGTCTGATTAGTTCTCCATATTGAAAGACCAAGCTCGTCATCTCTCACGATCCAAGGCTGCAAGTCCTTCTCGGCCTGACACGCAAATACATAAAATCATGAAAGTAACTAAGAACTTGCAAAAGGCTGCATAATATCTACAGCTGTTATCCTGTAGTTTATTGTAATAAACGACAATTATGTGATATTAAATGATCAATAGGCTCAGAAGTTGCTGGCTGAAGCAGAAAGTAATGTGGTAGAATCTAAGAAGCAATTCACTCATGTTAGCAAGTAAACAGTTAGAACTTTCAAGACACTTGAAGAAAATATCTCATAGAAATGATCAGGTAAGTTCCATTGTCATGACCAAGCTCGTCATCTCTCACGATCCAAGGCTGCAACTCCTTCTCGGCCTGACACGCAAATACATAAAACCATGAAAGTGACTAAGAACTTGCAAAAGGCTGCATACTAATTTAGTAAAGCTGCATTTACATGAGGAACAAATCCATGCAAAGAACATTTAAAGAAGCTTATCAAAACGACCCCTTCATCAAATAACATAGAAAGTATTTATATAAAGTTACAGCCTTTCTTTAATATCTTTTTACACAGGCCATGTGAATATTGAGCTCTTAAATCCTTATGGTACAATTGGACGGGGTTTGGAAGACTAAGACAAAATAGACGAGTTCCCAAAATCAACCTTTGGAACAGCTTGAAGTGCAAAATTTAATTCACCACCAAGATCAATAGTACTTCTTCACACATGTGCTCACAACATAACAGGGGCCGATCCAACCGTTGGGCAGTGGGAGAGATCAGGAAGTTGATGAGATCAAAAGCGTGGTTACCATGTTTTGACTACGCATACCAGGTACATTAGAAATTCTAAGCTTTTTTTAGCCATGTTCATAACTTTATGTATCTGAACATTGTTTAAAAAACATGTCTTTTTTACTTAGTGTTCCATGGTTTTTCTAGTGGCAGCCTTGATGTAGATGCACAAGCTGTTCACATGTTCGTAGTTGATTTTGGTGAATGCTTTGTAGCTCAAAGTTATGCTAAGAACATGGGACTTTATGCTGAACGTGTTGGAGCCCTTAGCATTGTAAGAAATGTGAGCATTGGTCTGCAACCTGCTCTTCTGCTCTTATAATATATCACCAAGTTTCAAGCTTTACCAATGATCAACTCAAACGGTATCACCCCAACTGATCAATCCACCTACGAAGTTACAAAGTTATAACAAAAATTGACCCCGACGTGCACGTACCATCCACTATATACCTCATTACCTTGTATACCATAAATCATTTTCATATATATCAACATCATCCTGTACAAAGCATTTTGTTCAAATATGTCAAACTTATACACCTAATAGTGAGTATGTATAAAACTACTTAGTGCACACTTTGAATCAGCTATAAGTAACTATACATGTACATCATCTAATAACCCGTTTCCAGATTAACAACCTACAATGATCGTTTTCTTTCGAGTTACAGAAGCAACTGCTGTATTAGGACGGGTTGAAATGTCCAAGTTGACCCTAAGATGAAGAAATTTGTTCCAATCCAAACAAAACCTCAAATCCTACACGGGTCATTCTGATCCTAAACCGCATAATAGTTACAGGTCGAGAGCCATTTGACTAATATATTTTGTCAAGTTGATCAGGCCTGAAATCTTCCCATGACCCAACCTAATAATATCCTTTTAGTTTCACTGTTATTGTTTTTTAGCTAATTTAATTAGCGTTGCCTCAGTTCATGCTAACATCATATTGCTAATACATATAACACGTACATAAGCATGTAAAGGACTAAGATGAACCTCAGGAAACCTTGTCATTGATATCCGCATCCAACAAATCCTTGACCATAACCTGCCTGTGCAAAACCCATTTCACAACCCTCCTATGTTTCTTATCAATTCTCGCCTCAGCATGAATTAACTCAAAATTGTTACAAAAAAAGCTAGTTGAATAATTTGCAGATTTCATTAATTTGTTCGCACACGCACGCGCACACACACTCACGTGAACAGTTAAAAAAAGTTGAATTAGAAAAATATACCTATGAGTTGATTATACCAACGAAAGCAAGAACCCAAAAAATTAGAACACTCTAAAAAACAATAAAAAAAACATTAGATTAAAGGAAAAATCAAACATGTATATTTCGATTAAATCACTAATTTAGAAGTTCAATCAAACCTTAAATTTTTCCCAAAATTAAAAAGTAAAATCACAAACATATTTAAAATATAACTAAGATTTGTATATAAATTTTAATCAAAATCAAGAAATTAGATATTAAACTATACCTTAAAGCTATCGAAAAGTTCTTATTCTTTCTTGAAATCATGAATATTATCTTCGGAATCGCTGTCAAAAAAGTTATACTGTAACAAATTAAAAATCAACATATAATTGATAAAGATACCGTAAACTCATTAGAATCGAATTGTGTAGGGGTTTGTGTTGATGATTTTAATGTACGGTTTAGGGGATTGGAAAGTCCGGGTAAACAATATCCCTCATAATCATGCCCTCAATTCTTCACATGACACACTTTTACAATATCCCTCATATAAGTTGCATCTAATATTTCAACAATTAAAAACAGTCCAAGACACCCATGGATACAACTATTAAGAAATTTCCAAGCGAAGAGTGCCAAACATCTTGAGAATTGCCCATATATATGATTATAAAGTTAGATAACACTGACCTCTATTTGTGTCTCTTTTAAAGGTTCTTAGATTCGCTGTAAGCTCATTCACGGAAGCATTTTGACAATTATCCACTTCACCCTTCAATTCACCAACTAAATCGCAGTTGCGTGCTCTCTCACCTATAGCATATTAATGCATAAATATTATCAAAAGGGTTATTCTTCCCATGTATTATATTTATACCAATCTAATGAAAGACTAAAATTCTTATGTCAAACACCCACCACTCCAAGTAACAATTCCACATTCTTTTATCAAGATCATTAGCAGATCCTTATATCCCAAACACTACTTATGAAACATGAATGTAATTGTTCAATAGATGAAATACCAATATAATTAAAGAAATCAGTCTACAAAGTATTATCTATTCCTAATGAAGCTAAAGGAATGAACAACCAAAACTTAATCATCATATTGATCAACATAAGAAAATATGAATGTAACTGCAACTTTAATTTGACCTTCCTTCCAGGCCTCCATTGAAATGCACATCATGTTAAATAATTAATCTAAAAGATTAGTTATGATTACTTTAAAACAGCGGTGAAGTAAAGCCCCGGTTGACAATCCTTTGAAGATCATAATTAGCTTTGCTGACCCAAGATGAGAGATGGATTACTCCTAGAAAATTCGTATAGGAAGCAAAATAATTAGAGTATATCCTAAAGATCAATAATTATTTATCTGGTATCTTTTCTGTTTGGTCTAATCTGTTTGTTTGGGATAAAAGATATAAAAAAGTCAGATATGACCCCCTAAAGTTTTATAACCGATAAACTTAACCCTTAACTTCTATAATTTTCTACCCGTTTTTTTGTAACTTTTTTTCTTTACATTTTTAACACGTATATCTTTTACCCGAATTTTTAATTTCAATAAACATAAGTACGAAAATTAGAGTATTGTTACTAAATAAAGAAATAGTTATACTTTTTAAGGGAATAAATAAAATAATTATTTCTTATTAAAGAAAGAATCTCTTAGAAAAGTCCCTACTTTGGGTTTTGCTTTATAAAGAAAAAGATGAATGGATAGAATTTCAAATGTATTTTATGTTGATATAACTTCAAGTATTATATAACACAAGTAAAATATTTACGATCAAAATTACGAAAAAAATTAAATTAAAATTAGACAATTATTAACTTAATCATAAAGTGAACGTAGGAAAACTGATTTACGAATTCTATTTTCGTGAATCCATTTTTTTAAACTAAATTTGTGTGTTGATGGTATATGAAAATGAACAAGTCATGTACTTACGTTTTTTGTTTCAACGAAATTATATATATTTTTTAGAATATTTAAATAATTCAATTATTTATAAAAAAAAGTATTTTAAAGTAGTATTTTTTGTAGATGTCAAAGATTAATTTTTTTTGTCATCACGTGGTTTTCTAAACTCTATCGTCATCTAAAACCAAATGGGTTTCGCCGACCAATACACTTGGTCGTCACATCATGTCGATCGAATATTAAAAGCGATTGTGATACGACCCTCTCAGGTAGTATCGAGATAAGGCATCATTTTTAGCGGGTGTTCATTCCTTAAAAACGAGAGATGAGAGGAACATACATTGTTTAACTTTAACTTTGATAACTTTGATTGATTCCTTATATGTGACCTTAAATATTAGTTACGAGATAAACATAAAACATAAAAGATACTAAACAGATAAACATAAAACATAAACATATATCCTAAATAATTAGAAGATATCCATGCGTAACATTCCTCACTCTTTCGAATTCACCTTGCCCTCAAGGTGACGTCTTTAAAAACACTCTTGATTATCGGGTCCCAAATTTTAAGACGTTTCCTAAGCATTTGTACATTTTCAATCAACATGTTGTGTCGCTCGAGTAGTAACGATATCAGGACTCATGTTCTAAAGTCTTTTCGTTCGGATGAAACAAACCACATAACCCTCTTTAACGATTCATCAATAACAAGATGTGATTCATTAACCAGAAGCCGCGATTCATGAACCATAAGTTGCGATTCATCAACTAAAGGATGCGATTCATTAGTAGATTGTTGCGATTCACGAATAAGCTGCTGCGATTCCCCAACAAGCTGAATGTGATATTTGTCAAGTTCGGATGTAACATTCCCCACTTCTTCTGGTACAACTTCTAGTGCAACGCCTGATGTTGTAGAAGAATCAACCGCTTTCTTTTCAACGGTATGCTTTTCTTCTACAATTGCCTCAAGCCGGGTCTCTACTACACGAGCTAAATAGAAGGCTTCGCCTAATATTGTAGGTTTCGGGTAAAACCTTAACAATTCTAGTTGTAGCTTCGGTTTTAGTCCGGATATATAAAACGAGGCAAGTAAACTTTCAGAGATACCCGTTATTCGAGTTATAAGATATTTAAACTCACTTTGATATTCAACCACCGTACCCATTTGCAAGAGTTTAGATAATGCATCCCTATCGCTAGTGTTCGATGCCATAACAACAGATCGGAAAAAAAATTCTGATGAATAATACCGGATGAACAGTAGTCGATGAACAGTACCCGAGATGAACAATACTCCGATGAACAGTGTGTCGGATGAACAGTGATCTCGATGAATAGTTGATTTTTTTTTAGATTGGAATCTTAAATCAAAAACTCCCCAACGAGTCGAGGGCTCTCAATGAAAGCACCAATTGATACAACCTCTTAGGTAGTATCAGGATAGGGCATCACTTTAGCGGGTGCTGGCTCCTTAAGAACAAGAGATGAGAGGATCAGACATTGTTTAACTTTAACTTGGATTGATTCTTAATATGATTACATATGAGACCTTAAATACTAGTTACGAGATAAAAATAAAAATAAAATATACTAAACATATAAACATAAAACATAAACATATATCTCAAATAATTAAAAGATATCCATGCGTAACAGATTGACTGACTAGGATTTGCAATCGATGTGACCAACTTTAAGAAGGAAAAGAAAGTGTTACTTATGTAGATAAGTAAATGCTTTAAGTGTAACAAAAAGTCCGACGTGATTCAGACTCGAATATGCTTATTCACAAAGGCGAATATTAGGAAGTGCAACATGTGCGCTCAAGGTCACAACCAAAAAGGGTCCATCAAAAATTAGAATTTTGTATTATTTATATGCTTGTTATTTTGACATTATCCGTATACAATGTACTTATTACTTATCACCACTAAATATATTTGTTTATATATGTATTTTTGGTATTTAGGAGGGCTTTCATATACTAATAGCATTTGGTCATCAAATCCTATGAAACAACCCTCCTTATTCAAGTTAGGTTAGTCTCTTGTTTTTTTTTGTTTTTGCCAAAATTATTGTATATTAAAGATGAATCACAAAAGAATTTAACGATGAAAAACACTTTGAAGGATACAAAATGACATCCTATTACTTTGACTTGAAAATAAAGTAAAACTTGTTATCACTACTCGTGAAATTAGAGCTAAATGATATCGACAAGCGAGAATGACTAGCTAAAATGTATCGTCTTCATAATCAACTTTAGACGATGAACAAACTTTATCGTCATCACCTTCATACCCAATATTGTTCCTCCATACTTTTACTATATATACATTTTTAAATTTTAATTCTAGTCTTTTGCTAATTTTGTTTTAATAAACATCGTGCCCGTTCATTTAATGTAAAAGCTTGCATATGTTGGACTATTTTTGGGTTGGTTAATTAATTGCACATGTTGAATTGTTGATAGAAACATTATATCCCATACTAGTTAATAAACATTTTCAATTACATTCTACATGAAAGAGCAACATTGACGCTAGTAGTTTTTCAATATATCTAAAATTGTATCGAGAGTCGTAAAGCGAGACAATAACTTTGATAAATGTTAAAGAAAGCCATAAGTTTTAAGGGGAGTAGTAAACAATTTTTATGTGCCAAAAGCGTTGGCATAAATCAAGGGATTGGAATGTTTTCTTATTACTTTTAAGATAACTGTCTTTTGGCTTTTGTTTTTTCTTTTTGCAAAATCATACTCCTTCCGTCCCAAAATTATTGTCCTCCGACAAAAAACACACAGTCTAAGAAAGTACCACATTTTCAGTTTTCTCTCTTACTTTTTATAGAAAGACAGTTTTACCCTTAACCAATTAATTTAAAACCTTTTAAAAGTTTGTAATTATGATTTCAATTAAGGATAATCTAGTAATCTCGCTCTAAAAGTCCTACCTATTTTTAGAAGTTTTATAAGTAGACAATTAATTTGGCACAACCCAAAAAGGAAAGAGGGACTATAATTTTGAGACGGAGGATTAAATCGGTAATCACATATAAATGAGATCCATTTTCACGTGTTTTTCAAATGGATCTATGAAATATTAGCATGGCAGATGATAATAAACGATAATAATTTTATCCTACGAAATAATAATATGATTACATGTTAAATGTAGTATATAAAAACACATGAAAGTCAAGGTTTATTGACTGATTAGTATGGACAGGTTTTTATTGGTAAGGTAGTAGATGATAGTCCTTGCATCAAGGCGGATAGTACGTTGGGGTGGTGACTTATTAAATTTTCCAACATTTACTTTATGATTCAACTAATAAGTTGGTATTTCTTAAATTGTTGCATTTTAAATCTTAAATTTCAGTAGTTCAAGAATATCATTGTAGTGTACATATTTTCTTTCTTTTAAATTTGTTCTGCAACCCCAACATATCTTCATAACCAAATTTAAAGGATAAAAAGCAAATTCGTCATTTTATTTTGCGAAAATGATAATTTTGTCACTGAAGGCAAACTATAATCAATTTTGCTATTATACTTGAAAATATCGTGCAATTTTGTTACTAAGTTGACATTTTTTGACTTTTCACCGTTTTCTTCCGTTAACTCTCACACGTGTCTGATACGTGTGGGTATATTCGTCATTTCCCATCGTACCAAGAACGTAACACTCTTCCACCTTTACCTTCATGAAAAAACGTCCCCGAAACAGTATTACCCACCTTTCCTTCCCGTCATTATTACAGTGACATCTTTTGTTTCAGGGACGTTTTTTTGCACGAAATCAAACTTTTCATCTTCTTCATAACCACCCTATATTAGCACGAGACGCACGTGCGCGCACACAGACACACAAAAACGCACACACACAAACTTTCCATCTTCTCTTGTTCAAAAAAAAAAAAAACTTTCCATCTTCTACATATATTACCCTTTCGTTTACTTTGATATGATAGCTCGATGTGTTGAACTAGTTGGTATGTCTAGGTCATTTCATCTAGGTGAGATGATGATATCCTCGTACCAATAAGAGATTGATGAGGACATATGGCAGGCAAGAGAGTTGATGAATAACTCTAACGGCTGACCGAACGGGTCATGTGTAGGGGAGAGTTGATTCTCGAGCTCCAAAATGGCAATCCTTCTAGATGTGCTAGGGCAAATCTCACAAAGCTCAAGGCATTCCAAACTGCCAACATGCGCAAGACAAGGTTATTGATGAAAATGGTGACACATATTCACAGCAAGGTTATCGACAAGATTGACTTTTCAACGAGGCAGAGGGATATGTGAACCGGTTGATTCATGAAGGGTTATTGTTTGTGGATATGGGCAATGACTAGTCTTTTGGGCAATGACTAGTCTTTTGGGTTGATTCATGAAGGGTTTTTATCATTGGAATAAGCAAATAATGTTAACACATAAATTAACACTAACAAGACAACAATAAAAAAATTATAAGCTATAAACGATAATTTTATGAGGGTGATGCCACAGGTTCGAGTCAATAGTTAACCATTCTTTTTTTTTTTTTGTCAGTGGAGTAAGCAAATACTGTTGAAAATAAGTAATAACAAGACATCAATACATATATTATAAGCTATAAGATGTTTTTTAACAAAATTAGACCCCTAACATTCATATGATTAACATTATGAGTTCCCTAGGGTTATCTAGTTACAAAGTAGTCAGAATAATCATATTCGTACCCTAATCATATGCACTATCCCAAACACTCCTTGTAACAGCCATCTTCAGTTCACTAGTTTCCCACGTATGTTGGTGCTCTAAGACCTAGTACGCAATTTGTGATCTTAAAATCTCGATACTCATATAACTTTTTAGGAGCTCTTACACCAAGCACAAGAAACCTTTTTATGCGACCTTCATTTTCGGCCATATTATCAACATAAGCAGAACCCCCGACATTCAAACTTTTTTAGACCTACTCCTAACATTCAGATATCCATCCTCTCTAATGACAATACTAGTAGGCCTTCGTAAAGCACCAACATTCGAGTTAAAACTCGAATCTTCTTCAACCATGATCCCTTTACCCTTTTTTAAAGATCCCTTCTTTTTACCAATGGAGTCTCAGGCTTAGTCTCACTTGCCCTGTCCATCACTTTTTCTTTATTTTGTTACGACAACCACTCTCTGTAATATTTTGTTTTTTTACCACTTGAGTTTGGTTACTATTATTCCTCTTCCTTTTTGAAAAGGATGTTCAGTCACAAAATAAGTTTAACTATAGCAACGCAACCTAACATCATCTTCTACCCATCTCAAATAATCCCCATTACATCCTTTAAATCTGAATCAAGGTTCTTGAAATAATATTGAGCTAGTATATGTTTCTTGTGAACAACATACAAATCAACTGAACCATTCCTACAAGCCAGTTCCAACATCGTATGCACATCATTATCGGTATCAACTTCAAACCTTCTTCTAGTGATTTGTTAGGCAAACAAAAGAACAAGCCCATCTTTCCACATCATCAAGCCTTCCGAAAATATGATTTAGGCCAACTAAAAACATCCTGGCCTCGATTTGGCTACGATTGCCATTTACATACCTCAATGGACCATGTACAAAAAACCTATTATTGTGCATTTTAAAAACGACTTCTTTCTAATACGCCATTAGAGCTACTTAATAAGCAATTGAATCAAGTTTTGGGTTGGTAGTATGAATTTAAGTTGAACCAGTATAGTATTGATAGTATTTAGGGTATTTAATGTCGAGATACTAGTGAGAGTTTCAATGATGTTGCAAATTTAGTCCTTAAAAGTGTTGGCGGGAAGCTACAGTGAAAATAAGGTTTAATAATGTTTCAGGGACGCTTTTTGCATGAAGGTAAAGGTGGAAGAGTGCTAGCGTTCTTGGTACGATGGGAAATGGCGAATATACTTACATGTGCCAGACACGTGTGAGAGTTAACGGAGGAAAACGGCGAAAAGTCAAAAAACATTAATTCGGTTGTAAAATTGCACAATATTTTCTAGTATAATGGCAAAATTGATTGTAGTTTGCTCTCGGTGATAAAATTGCCATTTTCGCAAAATGAATGGATGAAAATTAGAATTTACCCTAAATCAAGTGTTGCTCGGTCAATTTTAAAACATAAATTTGATAAAATATACGAAGGTACCTGTGCTATTTATCTAAAAACTTCAAAGGTTAGGTTACAAAGACCTCTTCTAAAAAATCATTTATACCCTCTTCAAATTTTCATTTTTTTATTTATATTCTATTTTTATAATTTTTAGATTGTTACAAAACTGTGAAACAAAAACTTCGAAATAATAAAAATAAAGTTTGACGAGTGAAAACTGTTAAATTAACAAAAACGTGAAACATAAACTTATAAAATTTGAGTTGAACTCAACCAGGAAAGGTAAAAGAAAATCTTTTGTATTTTTTGAGTACAATTTAGCCATGAAGATTATTGATAGTATGACCCAACTTCGATCCTAAAGAAACGTACACTAATATTTAGTTAGCTACATTTGTACATATGGTTGAGCATGACAAATAGCAAACCGGACTGAACCAGACTGATCAGACCGAATATATTTCAGTGTGGTTGTGGGTCCACTATTCCAATCATGTTCAGTATTCGCTTTAGTCGGCTCCAGTTTGGTTTTACGCATAATCAGACATTATGTTTTTGTTGAACCGGACTTGAGCGACGAATCAACCCCGACATGCAGCGAACATTTTGGTCTAATCTGGTTCTCGGATCATGTATTTGTACATAACTAAACTGCGATGCAACTCTCAGTACCACTACTTACGGTCTAAGTTTTATGGAGATAAAATATTGATAAACATATCAACGATAACAGCCCATTTGGGCTTTATAACAAACCAGTCTATAAAAGTTAAATGTATCTATCGCCAATCTATTTAGCTGCATGTAATTATGTAAAAAATATGTGGTGTTTCATGTTTGGAAAGGGTTGTCTTCACTCGGGAATCAGGACCCAACATTTCTAGTGTGGCGGTTTGAAAAAGAAACGTGAATTATAATAATAATGTTGATGAAAGAAAGTACTTTATAAAGAACATAAAAATATGAACATGAACATTCTTTTTAGGCTCATGTTATAAAGACCTCTCTTAAAACACAGTTGGTACCCTCTCTCTATTCTTTTAATTTTTTTTTAAAATTTTTAAATTTTTAAATTTTTATAATTTTATTTATGTAATATTAAAAATAGGTCAAAAGTAATAAATAGGCAAAGTTATGGAACAAAAACTAATAAAAAAACTATGCAGGACTCTAAACAGGGGGATAAGGGTATGAATAGAAGGACCCTTCTTTTTAATCCACTCATAAATGTACTGCAAGTCATACTAGCCACATCAATCAATTACAAATACTTATTAAAATTGCAGAAACAAGAAAAATCACATATGGTATCGCTTTACTACTTGTTTTCTGAGAACTGCATAAAAAATGATGTGGTACCATGCTATACTTTTGGAACGGCTAGACCTCGTAACCATCCTCATCATCGCCATTAATATTGTCTGCAAATAACCAGTTAGGGTCGCTGTTTATAACCATAAAGGTGACTACTATACAACTGAAACATAAGAAACATAGCAGTCTATTGTTCTTGATCTTTTGGAGAAAATGTCTTGAAACATTTGTCAAAATTCTTTAGACAAGCTCAAAAGTAAAAATAACTTATGTGACACTTAGAAAATAAATATAGTTTGGGTTTCAGCCACTTTTATATTTTGGAATAATGAAGCTTATATCAAAATCGTACACCAGCAGCAAGACGCGCCATGCAGCAGCTCTTAAAATGGGTCAGTTTTTAGTACTGAGTAGAAACGAGTTGGGTCGACCAAAAACACTTTTTGACTAAGGCACTTAATAAATATAATAATTGAAACATTTTTACTAGTACTACATTATACTAGTAGTAATCTAAGTCTATGAATCACATAACTTTAGAGATTTTATGCACTAGCAAAATATAGGGGGATTTCCTATGAGTTTGGTAGACGAGTAAGGTTTTAGTACCAGAAGAAACGGTCTGGCTTGACCCAACTCGATCTGTAAGTTGATTCTGAATTTCGATTGCATGCTCCTGTTAGCACTTATAAGTAATGCGCTACTAATACTAACTTACGACTATAGTTGATCTTATTAGTGCATGTTTTCTCCATGAAAGATACAGACCTTAGACGCTTAACAGTTCATATATGTTTCTTGTTTACTTTCTCTTTGTGTACATAGGTTGTAAGTTGATGGACTACTCTCGCCATCTTTTCATTTATAAAGCCGAGGCTTGTTGGGCTCTGCTATGTTGGACTCTTATCTTGGGCCTTATAACCGTTGCTCAATTTTGATATATAACCCTAGCTTTCATTAGCTAGGGTTAGTAGCTCTTATCCTTACACACACATATGTGTGTAATATCTGCTCTCTCTCAATAGCCGTTGGTGGTCAATGAGAGGTCTTCATCTTGTTCATTATAGTTTCTTGTGTGTTTGAGTGAATCTTGTATGTGAGGGAGATTGAATCAACCTAGTTGGGACAATCTCACATCTTGTAATCGTTCGACTAGCATCCATTTGGGGACTAGTCTTTATCTTTTTGTTTTCGTACTCTGATTCTTAATAAAATACACCAAAGGGTGATTGGTTGAGTGTAAGATCTATCTTTACTACTTTGATACTACGTTTTTAACATGGTATTAGAGATCTAGGTTATAGATCTTTGAGTCTGTTAGCCTCAAAATATTGAGTCAAACAAGAATGTTCAGTCATAGGTTTTGATTGTAATATTTATTAGAACGTTGTAATAGTTAGTAAAAATAGTCGTGACATTACGGGCTTGATGGTTAGCTTAAAAGGCCTCTTTCAAGGTACTAAGCATTTATTCAAGCCCGGCCCAAAACAATATATTCCAAAAGAAAGCCCGCATGTGGGTGGACTATATAAGCACCCTCCTAGCATGTTAGAAGGGTGGTAAGGCTTTTCATTTTCTAAATCTAATTTCACCTAGTTTTCTCCACCTTCTCTCTACTTTCTCTCACTACTTTCTCTCTATAGAAATCTTCTATCTTTTCTTCTTTATTTCAATAAATCTATCATGGTGAAGTGAATTAATATGGGAACAACATTTGGTATCAGTCGCCACGGGGTAGATTAGTGATTGTTTGTTTGGTTTTAAATTTGATTCGTATGAATTGATCAATAAATCATCTCGAATTAATTTTTTTTAGTGTTTTCGGGCTCTAAATCTTCATATTAATCTCCTAAATAGTTGTGGTAGGGATTTTGGTTAGTTATTGTGGTTAAAATCGCGAAATTTTTTGGTGTTTGGTTCGATTTTTGGGTTAAAATCATGAATTACGTTTATTTTGAGGCGAAGAACACGGAAAGAGATTGCTTAAACTTCGGAATAAATTGGGTTATTCCGAAGTATCAAGGAGGGTGTTTGATTATTCGGAAGTTGTCACAAGGGTTTCTGTATATTCCAAAGTACTGAAGTAAAAACATCAATATTCAGAAGTCAAAACATCAATTTTTCCGAAGTGCGGAATATTGATATTCCGAAGTGAAGTATATAAATATTCCGAAGAGAAAAACCTTAAGATTCCGAAGTGCTCTACTCAAAATATTCCGAAGTGACCTTGCAACAATATTCCGAAGTAATCTTTCAATTATATTCCGAAGTTCTTCAAGGCTACATTCCGAAGTTATCAAGTTTATTCATTCCGAAGTCAAGCATATCAATATTCCGAAGTACTCCACATTCTTACATGCCGAAGTGAAGAAAATTGATATTCCGAAGTCAAGCATATCAA
The DNA here is from genome assembly GCA_025667525.1 of Glebionis coronaria. Classification (NCBI taxonomy): domain Eukaryota; kingdom Viridiplantae; phylum Streptophyta; class Magnoliopsida; order Asterales; family Asteraceae; genus Glebionis; species Glebionis coronaria. The sequence continues at coordinate 535,030,392 of CM046881.1, read as the reverse complement.
TATTCCGAAGTACTCCACATTCTAATATTCCGAAGTTCTCACAAATCAGATATTCTGAAGTACCCAACATCAAAAAATTCCGAAGTTCTCAAAGGTCAGTATTCCGAAGTTATCTTTTGTTGGAATTATTCCGAAGTTGTTTTTTGAGAATTATTCCGAAGTTGTTTTGTTTGGGGATTCTGAAGTTGTTTTTTTGGGGGATTCCGAAGTTGTTTTTTTTGGGGGTTCCGAAGTGAGTTGGGAAGTACATTCCGAAGTGGATTTTTTGGTTTATTGCGAAGTGGATTTTTGTTGCTATTCCGAAGATAAACTTTAATATTCCGAAGTATCTAAGGTAAATCATTCCGAAGTGCTTTTTTGATATATTCGGAAGTCCACAAACAAATTTATTCCGAAGTCCATTAAAAAAATGTTTTTTGGCGGAAAAACCATAGTAAAATTTATTTTTTCCTAGACCATTTTTAGACCATTTAAGCTTCAATTTCAAATTTTGGCGATGCGAAAAAATTTTCGACCAAAAATTCAAATTTTCGGACCATAATTCAAATTTTTAGGGCAAATTTCAAATTTTTTAGGTTTTAAATTTTCATTTTTCAAAATTTTTCCCTACTAGTTATTGGCTATTTCTAGCTCGATTTCAAAATTTGGTGATTCATTATTTTTCGGTTTACCGTTTTGTCGGACTGAGAAAAAATCGGAAATTTCGGAATTTCAACCACAACCCAATCACACCATATCTACTTAAGATCCGAAGTCACTTCATCAACCAAAGCACCATCATCATGGAAAAGAGCAATGAGTGTTCAGTTGTGACAACTCTTGAAATGGAACAATTACAACAACGGACACGCTTCTTGAGAGATAAATGCATGGAATGTTTGAGAATACTTAAACCATCGTTTGAGAGCCTTTCAAAAGTCCTGCTAGACTTAGGGGAATCCACTGGCACGCTCATAAGAGTTTTCACACAAGCCATGGAGAAACTTGCGGCATAACTCACCAAAGAACGAATTTTTGGGAGTGAATGCAAGATCACCTTCACTGAACTCAAGACGACATTTGAAACGAATTTTGATTCAGAATTTCTCATGTCTTCGAGTAACAGGGATGCTTCATGAGACATCATAAAACTGCTCACACGTTCAAAGACCTGATCCCAAGTAACATCAAATCCATTGAAACCTATGTACACAGAATAATAATTCACGAAGAAGAGATAGATAAAAGGTTCAAGGCAAATTGTGGTACAGTATCGGGTCATGTGAATGAAAGCTGCACATCATGGAACACAAAGCATGGTACGCAGGATGATCATACCATACATGGGAAAGAAAGCAGCAGCACAGGTACACAAGGTATCAGTGCTGAGAATGTCATCAGCAATACACCTTCCTATGATAATGGTCCTGTCTTCGACTCTGACCCAATGGAAGAGGTACACAATGATGAATATAATGTGTTTGCTAATGATAATACGCATGAGCATTGTGATCAAATTCAAACCCTTATTGACACATGCATGACGGAAAAGGTTTATAGCAATACCATACCTTATGGATGAGTATTTGGACCCGAATCTCGGAACCGTACCGATTCCCGGTACCCGAATCCCGTTCGGTACGGTACCGGTACCATGAAATAAGGTGAAAAAAAATCGGTACCACTAATTCGGTACGGGACCGGTACCAAATCGGGAAATTCCCGAAAAAAAGGGGAAAATCCCGATTTCCCGGTACCGGTACCGATACCGGTACCGGTACTGGTACCGATATCCGAATCCCGTTCGGTACGGTACCGGTACCATTAAATTATGCTCGGGAAAAATTCGGTACCATCAATTCGGTACCGGTTCGGTACGGTACCGGTACCGTGCTCATCCCTACCATACCTGATCCCCCAGACACATGCAATAATGAGTCTGATGATGATCAACATGTAAATGAGTATAATGATGAGGAGCGTATTGCGCTTGCTAATTTAATTGCTACTTTACAAAAAGATGTTAAAGAAACTAGAAAGAGTCAAAAGCAATTAAAGAAGGCAAACACTACGCTCACTCAAAGTTTTGAAGAATGCAAAGCTGCTCTAATTAAATCTAGTGAGACCATTGATAGCTATAGAGCTCAGCTTCTTCAAAATACCAATGAGATTGAGGGGTACAAAGGGTGTTTAATTAACGTCAAAAAGGACGATTATCAACAGAAATATAACGAAACTCTTAAGCTTCTAGAACAAGAGAAACGTGTTTATAACACCTCTTTGAGTACTGAACGTCACAAAACGTATCTTGCTATCACTAAAGTCAATGAGCTAACTCAAGTAAATGGTTTTCTTCAAGAGGATAAAACTAAACTTGTTAATGAAAAGAAAGCTGTGGTTGAAAAGATGGAAAAGGATTTCAAAATTAAACAAGCGAATGACATCGACAAAATGGTGGAACTTGAAACTCAAATTGATTTTTACAAGAAAATTGTTAACAAAACTAATCAATCAATTCAAACCATGAGAATGTTGGCACCTCGTTCATTTTTCAAGGATAAACCTAGTTTTGCTAATCCTAAGTACCTTGAGCAAGCTCAATCTGAGAATCAGCACTTATATCTTGATGAGTCCCAATGGACCGATCTTGATTGCCTTGTTGTTAGGCTCGACAGTGAAGAGATAAACCATTTGGAAGAAGAGAGTAGACCAAAAGTTAATAAAGAATTTGCTAAACCATATAATTATGCTTATGAAAACAGTCTGTATGGTCTTTTCAAACCGCAAACACAGAAGACTCGTGAGCAAATTTTTTTCGAATGTGAACAAATAAGAATTAAATAGAGACAAGCTTTTGCCAGTAAGAAAACTAATGTTTCAAAATTTATTGATTACTTTCCATATAAAGCTTCTGTAAACAAGTGTAAGCAAGCACTTAGTATTCTCAAGAGTAACATTGAAAATTTCAAAAAAGTTGTTGATGATGACTGGAAAAAACGTGAACTTCCGAAAGGAGACAAAGAAATTCCTCACGATATAACTGTGCTTGTGAAAAGTATTTTGATTCCGCTTGCGGAAAGAACGCAAAAACATATTTTGGAATTTGAAACACTAATTAAGCAAGAAATGTTTGATGATTTGAAATATGTGGAATCTCTTGAACAAGAAGTGAACGACCATCAACCTGAAAGAGACGAGTTTTCAACAGCATATGATCTACTCTTACACGAATGTCTCTCCAAAGATATTTTGTGTGTTGCTCTTACATCTTGTGAAGATATAGATGAATATTCTGACGTGGCATGCAAATATCTTGATCAAGTCAAAGAGTGTGAACGCCTTGAAACTGAGATTTCAAAACACAAAGATAATGTTGATCAAAAGGCTTTTGCGTTAATTCAACACCGATGTGATTTTCTTAAAAAACATTGTCATTCTCTTGAACTTTCTTTGCAAGCCAAAGTCAGAAAAGGACCAAATGATAATAACTTGCAAGGAAAACTTTCAGCATCGTGTCGAGAAATGAACGAAATGAGTATGGAAATTACAGACTTGAAAGCTCAGTTGCAAGAAAAGGAAATAGCGATAGAAGAGTTGAAAAAACTCTTTACCAAAATGGGTGGGAAAACTATGGAACCTAAAGTTGTGAAACCTGTTGTTCGACAACCCAATGCCTACAAGGATCCAAAGCCATCTATCTTCGGAAAACCGACTCCTTTCTCAAATTCTTCTCATGTAAAATCTAGGTTACCTCCTAAGACTTATGTGCAACCAAGTGTTCCAAAACCATCCATATCACCCTATGTTCCTCCCTTTAGAAAGCATACTATTGCTAAACCCAACCATGTGAATGCACCTAGAACTTCTAGGACTCATCCAAAACGTGTGACATTCGTGTCCACAAAGGAGTCTGTAGGTTCAAATGACCTACTTCATACCAACAACCTAGAGGATGCTAAGCAAAAAGGGAAGATTTAGAAAGACAAACCCGTGTATTCAAAACCTAGTTCACCAAATCCCGCTAGAGTTCCACACACTCCTAATGGTAGTCTACCAAAACCTAGGATCCCTCACCAGCAATCTAGGAATTGGAAACCATCCATGAGTAGTCGTGTTTCGAACACTACGCTTGAACGATTTGGAAAACCAAGGAATACAAGTACTTTCGTGAATCACAAATTCCGTGTATGTCCCACTTGCAAAAAGAGCATTCACAATAGAAATCATGAACATTGCATTCTGCAATATCTTTATGAGGTCAAATATTGTTCCTTTGAACGGAGATCGAATACAGAATCCCATAAGACAACAAGGAGATACAAACCCGCCGGAAAGAAAAGCAATAACAACAAATCTGAAACGTGGATTAAAAAAGGACATAGTAGCTCTCCAAAGAAGTATTCCGCTGTGCAAGAGAAAACTGTTGATCCCAAACTTAGATCGATTTAGCTTGTGTAAACGAGATTAAATCAAGTCAAACACGTAGAGAAACTTTTTTGTATATGAAACAATTCAAGTATTATGCGGAATTAATACTCAAACAAGAACACACAAACAAGATAAACCAAACTTTCACTTTGATTGATAAATCAAACTTGCGTACAATGAAAGTGTAAAAACGTATATTAAACTAAAACTGAAAGGCCTCCTTTTATAGATTAAGGAACCTTGTACAAGAGTCTACGTATCAACTATTCTTGGTAAAGATAAACATAGGAAATACATTGTCGAACATATCTTTACTAGAAACATAAAACGTGTAGACTAAGTCTTCTATCAGTGCTTGACTTCTTCTTATCAATGCTTTATTCTTCTTGTCAACGCTTGTTTTGTCAACGCTTGATTTCTTCTTATCAACGTCCAAATTGCTCTTGTCAGCGTCCAAGTGTCTTGACTACATTTTATTCCCAACAATCCTCCCATAAACTTGATATCTACTATAGTAATCAAGTTTCTGAATAAAAACTAAGAACTAGGAGGATTCTTACAAATCTTATCAAACTAGAAATAAATATATCTAATCAAATCTTTGGCCACGTCACTTGAGCAGGTCATAGAAATCCCATCTGAATTAGGGTTTCGGTCTTGTTTAGGTCTCCATGTCAAGCTAGAAGAAGCTTTAGACCCCTTTCCCTTTGGCTGCAAGTATTTGACATTACTTGGTCTAGCAACGTTCCTGTCAGCGTTTAGTTTGTTCTTGTCAACGCTGAAATTACCCTTATCAGCGTTGAACCTAGGGTTTGCTACAGGAACCCACTGTCTGTTAGACCATGTATTGGTCTTCTGAAAAGGTCTTTGTCTATAAGTATTAGACCCTTTAGTAAAGAATGGGGCTAGTCTAACAACTTGTGGACTTTGCTGGACAAAAGGTTTGGGTTTGACAATGTTTGACTTTCTATCAGCGTTGACCTTTGAAGCTGTAACACCCCATTTTGGAAATGGAAATATCACAGCAATTATGGCGTGTCATCAAAGCATACAAGGAAAAATGTCTAAACATTACTTGACCATAAAAGGAAAATACCGGAATCAAACATCGATAGTCCAAAAGTATAGCTCATCACACACAAACATAGTATAATAAAGGAAAGGACTAAACAATGTCCAAAGCATAAGTATCATAAGAAAGGAAATGCATAATGTAAAGAAGGCTAGACAGCTTCCAGTCCATATGCACGTACTCTTAGTGTCTACGAGCATCCCTGAGTACCTGCCGTTTTGGGAACATAGAAAAGGAAAACGGCTGAGCAAATACGCCCAATGCACGGATGTACAATAAAGCATGAATAGGATAAGCATATAACATAATAACAGCGGAAGAAAACTAAGTCCCGAGTAACCTGGTTAAGTCTTAATAAAGCTGGTTTAGTAGTTTGAAAGTCTTATGTTTATCTTATAAAAACTGTTTGTCATATTTTACCATTAGCCAATATAGGTCATGAAAATCCACCGTGCATGAATAATTGGAGGGGTGACCTCATCATGCAAATTAGAGGGGCTGATTCTAATTTAATATACTGGTTTTTAGGTAGGAGGGATCAACTCCTTGTGAAGGATGCAAGGCACACACCACATTCACCATGAAATCCTGAATAAAAACATGTAACTAGGATGCACCCATACGCCCCACATGATAAATATAAATAAATGGCCAAAAGCTGAAGGGACGCCACGAGCAATCACTCCGCCGTGGTGAATTCATAACATTAGTGCCTCTAATGTTATGGTTATGGTACCTCCATAACTAGGTGAAACTGGCCATGCATGTATATGGCTATATGTAATCTTAATTAAACATAAGCAATCAAACACATAACTTATACTACGGGAAAACAGTTGGCTGCATATGGGGAATCCTAATAAGGAAAGAATGTCTATACTGAAAGGACGGGAATCCGTACCTTATGTCCAGTGAACGAAAAGATGAACTGCGAGGAATCCTACTTCCGAATCACTAGTGCTACATAAATACGTACATGAATAAGTATCTGTTTACTAAATACATAGCTGGTTTTATGTCATGTCTTAGCTTATTTTATGTGTTCTTACCATGTTTTACTGTTTTAAAGCCTTAAACTGTGTTAAATCTTATATTCTGTTTAATCTGATTAAGTATTTATGGTATTTCATGTGTTATTATACTTATTGTGTAATAATAAGTAACTTTCCAAAAATAGCAGGTTTCCTAAAATAGAAAGTTTCCAAAAATAGAAAGTTTCCAAAAATAAAAAGATTCCAAAATTAGAAAGTTACCAAAAATAGAAAGTTTCCAAAAATAGAAATTTTCCAAAAATAGAAAGTTTCCAAAAATAGATTTACTGCTTAAAATTGATAAGTTTCTAAAAATAGAAAGTTTCCATAAATAGATTAGCTTCCCTAATTAAATAAGTTTCCATAAATAGATTAGCTGCCTGAAATAAATAAGTTTCTAAAAATAGCTGGTTTCCATAAATAGATTAGCTGCCTTATTTAATTAAGTTTCTAAAAATAGAAAGTTTCCATAATTAGAAATAAGCTGGTTAAATAAGCTAAGTATATCGCCTAAGTGTTTTCATGATTATTTTCTAAGTCATTTGATATAATGTATAGTTTAATAATTATTTCATGTAATTAAATTAAACTATAGGCTAAAATATTTAATTAAAGTATAACATGTTTTTAATTAAATAAGTTAAACACTTAGGTTAAAATATGTATTATTATATATTAATAATATAACCTAAGTCATGTTAATTAGTTAATTATATCCATGGTTTTAAAATAATTAATTAATTATAGGTCTTAAATATATATAAATACTTAGGTTAAAAGAATTTCATGATCATTTATAATTAAATAACCTAAGTCATGTTATTAAATTAATCACATCATTTATTAATTTAATTTTAACCTAAGATCATAAACATAAAAAAAACTAACATACACCATGAACCGGATCTAGACTAAAAAGCATGAACCGGACATGAAATCGACATCGTACCCCGAACCAACTCGTGGTACCCCTTGTTTCACTGCTTTCGTGGGACCCACATGCACCAACCAAGACCATATGGTCTTAGTGGTGGTCGGCTTGGCAAGCCGAGACCCCTTTTGGGTTCGGTGAAGCCGGCGGCCAAAACAAACACCCCTTAAAAACACCCTTTTGAATTTATTTAACACCAAATCATGTTAGATCCATGTTTAATTATTATGTTTTTGTAAAAACATCACATGTTCATAATTTATAAGAAGATTAAATCAAAAGAAAAGGTTTAAAAAGGTTTTACCGAATTCGTGGATCAAAAGGACGAAGAACCAACACGATCAATCACTAAAACTTCAAGATCCAAGATCGAAATCACCTTCTATGGTGGTTGTAGGGTGGCGGCACAAAGAGACAAGGAGGAAGGAGGTTTTTAGGTTTTCTTAAAAATTTTCTGTAAAGTTTATTTGAGTAGTAAAAAAAATAATAACCCCCTTTAGTAAATTTGACAGATGGGCTTGGCCCATTTGTCCTTGTTGGCCGCGGGTAGGGACCCCACTTGGGGTACCCGTACCTTTTTCCGTGTCTCGTTATTAAGTTAAACGTTTGTGATTATTTATGTTCGTGTTTTAAATGTTCTCGTTACGTAAATACCGTGTTCTAATGTATTTAATTACGCTCGTAATAAATATATATACGTAATTAATAATAGTTCGTGTTTTAAATACGTTCATGATTTCATGATCGCATGTTCGTGATTAATTATCGTCAAATAATTATTACATGATCGTGCGTAGTAAATACTTATCGTGTTCTAACACGTACGTAATACGTGAACTCCTAACACGTAATCGTAATCATGCTATATTAGGAAAGTTTTAATCTAGTACGTACGATCCTAAGGATACTATGCATGGTAAAAGCATGCGGGTTTTACAACTCTTCCCCCCTAAAAAGAATAATTCGTCCCCGAATTATAGATAAAGTAACTGGAAAAGAAGAACATACCCGAATTCAAAATATGAAATGAGGGTAAGAAGCCCGGATAGACTCCTCCGTTTCCCAAGTGGCTTCCCGCTCGGTATGATCCCTCCATAGAATTTTGACGAATGGAATCGTCTTCTTTCTCATGACTCGTTCTTGTCTGTCAAGAACTCGTTCGGGTTCTTCTATAAAAGTGAGATCTTCACGTATCTGTTCCAGTGGATACTGAACCATGTGAAGGGGATGATACTGATACCCTCTGAGTAAGGACACATGAAACACATTGTGCACATGCGAAAGCTGCGGAGGTAGCGCCAATCGGTAGGATACTTCACCGACTCGTTCAATGATATCAAACGGTCTGATGAAACGAGGACTGAGCTTCCCTTTAATCCCGAAGCGTCTTACACCACGTGCCGGCGAAACCTTAAGGAAGACGTGATCTCCTACGTGAAAGTGTATATCCCTACGATGCTTATCGGCGTACCTCTTCTGACGTGACCGTGCCTCCTGAATTTTCTGCTTAGCTACTGTGATCTTCTCATTGGTCATCTCTATGATTTCCGGTCCTTCGAGTGTTCGCTCGCCAACCTGATCCCAACAGATTAGGGCGCGACACTTTCTGCCATACAACATCTCAAATGGAGCACACTTGATGCTTGCGTGCCAGATGTTGTTGTATGTAAACTCCACCAAACAGATGTATTCGTCCCAATCACCCGTCCATTCCAACGCACATGACCTCAACATATCCTCCAATGTCTGAATGGTTCGCTCCGACTGTCCATCCGTTTGAGGATGAAAAGCCGTGCTAAGCTTAAGTTGTGTACCCCAAGCTTTCTGCAGACTTTTCCAAAAGCGCGAAGTGAATCGAGGATCTCTGTCTGAGACGATGCTGGATGGTGCACCGTGGAGTCTCATGATCTCTCGTATGTACGTATCTGCGAGTTTACTTACCGGATCTTCCCTGCGGATCGGTAAGAAATGAGCTGATTTGGTAAGTCGATCAACGATAACCCAAATTGCATCGTGCTTCCTTTTGGTAGGCGGAAGACCGGTAACAAAATCCATGGTGATTTTGTCCCACTTCCACTCTGGAATATCTAATGGTTGAAGGAGACCGCCAGATCGCTGATGCTCGATCTTAACCTGCTGGCAGGTAAGACATTTGGAGACGTAAGTGGCCACATCCTGTTTCATACCACTCCACCAAAAGTACTGCTTGATGTCATGGTACATCTTAGTCGAACCAGGATGTATCGAGAATGGGGAGCTATGAGCTTCAGCTAACAAAGCTTCCCGGAGTTCTTGGTCATCAGGAACACAAAGTCTAGTGCCCTGCCATATGATACCATCTGCATCTACTCTGAATTCTGTCTGCTTCTCCAAATTCTGTACTATCGCCCAGATTTCTCCGTCATCCTTCTGAGCTTCCTTGATCTAGATAGTAACTCGGGTTCTACTCTAAGATTAGCCCAGTAACCGTGCTGTCCATGTACCATGATCTTGATGTCTAGTCGCTCCAAGTCTCTGATGATTTCCTCTTCGATTTTAGTGCCGTTGATCATTCCGGACTTCCTGCTAAGAGCATTTGCTACTACATTTGCCTTTCCGGGATGATACTATAGATTAATGTCATAATCTTTCAGCAGCTCTAACCATCTCCTCTGCCTCATGTTCAATTCACGCTGAGTGAAGATATACTTCAAGCTCTTGTGGTCCGTGAAAATGTCACATGATTCTCCATATAAGTAGTGCCTCCATATCTTCAATGCAAACACGACTGCAGCAAGTTCCAGGTCATGCGTGGGGTAATTTTCTTCATAAGGCTTAAGCTGCCGTAAAGCGTACGCGATCACTTTCCCATGTTGCATGAGAACGCAGCCAAGTCCCTTCCCCGATGCATCGCTGTAGATTTGAAATCCACCCATACCAGATGGTAGAGTAAGAATAGGTGCAGATACTAGCTTCTACTTCAGGTCTTCAAAGCTCTTCTCTCGATCTTCCGTCCAGACGAATTTCTCCCCTTTCCGCATCAGTTTGGTCAATGGTAGTGCTAGGCGGGAAAAGTTCTCCACGAACCTACGGTAATAGCCAGCTAAGCCTAAGAAACTGCGGACTTCTGTCGCTGATGTCGGCCTTGGCCACTTAGTAATGGCCTCAACCTTCGCTGGATCCATAGTGATTCCTTCTGCTGATACAATGTGACCTAAGAATGCCACCTTGTCTAACCAGAACTCACACTTGGAGAATTTAGCATACAACTGCTTCTGGCGAAGAATATGTAGTACTGTACGAAGATGGTCTTCGTGTTCCTCCTTGGACTTTGAGAAAATCAGGATGTCATCGATGAAGACAATGACGAACTTGTCCAGAAATTCATGGAAAATTCTATTCATCAAATCCATGAACACTGCTGGAGCATTTGTCAGGCCAAATGGCATAACTACAAACTCGTAGTGGCCATAACGGGTACGAAAGGCAGTCTTAGTGATGTCCTGCTCCTTGACCTGTAGCTGATGATAGCCTGACCTAAGATCAATCTTGGAGAAGTGTTTGGCCCCTTGGAGTTGGTCAAACAGATCGTCAATGCGTGGCAATGGATACCTATTCCGAATGGTAATCTTGTTGAGCTCGCGATAGTCTATGCAAAAACGCATACTGCCGTCCTTCTTCTTAACAAACAAAACCGGTGCGCCCCATGGAGATGCGCTCGGTCGAATGAAACCTCGTTCAAGAAGTTCTTGTAGTTGATCCTTCAGCTCTATGGGAGCCATGCGATAAGGAGCCTTGGAGATTGGTTCAGCTCCTAGAACCAGTTCGATACTGAATTCCACTTCTTGTGCAGGTGGTATGCCCGGAAGTTCTGCTGGAAACACATCTTGGAATTCCGACACTATAGGTTCATCCTGAATCGATGGAGATTCAGCATCCATGTCGTGAACCGTAGCTAGATAACCCTCGCAGCCATGTGACAGTACTGCACACGCTTGCAGGGTGGATATGACTTGTACAGACCGTCCGGGTATGAACCCATTATGAATGTACTCTTTTGCATTGACATCACTGAAGATAACTCGATATGAATGGCAGTCTAAGGTAGCATGATACTTGGATAGCCAATCCATGCCCAAAATCATGTCGAAGTCATTCATGTCCAGCGGAAGTGCGTCGACAGGTCGAACCTTATCATCAAATTCTAGGGGAAGACTCTTGTATACATGGGTGATTAATACAGAGTCCCTCAAAGGCGTGGAAATAGTAAGCCTATTTTCTAGTGGCACGGGAGGCATCCTAATGTTCTTAGCATAAGCAGTAGAAATAACCGAGTGAGTAGCACCCGTATCGAAAAGAACACATGCAGCTTGACCATACATATACAAGATTCCAGTGATGGTACCCGTAGACTTGTTGGCCTGGTCTCGAGATGTCGTGTAGACACGCCCGGTAGTAGGAGGCGGCTTGGTATCAGCATGTCCCGATGTACCCTCCATCTCGCCCTTACGGCAATCCTTCATAATATGGCCAGGAAGACCACACTTGAATCACGTATCAGTATTACGGCGACATGGTCCTGGGTGCCTACGGTGGCAAGTAGAGCAAAGAGGATGAGTTTATCCTCCAGCAGGTGCTCTGGCTGGCTGGGAACCTGATAAACATTTTACATAAGACATGGTAATTGGGTACAAAGGACAAAGCGGATAATCGTAAGATTGAATACCAGTGATAGCTGGACGGCTGGTAGAAGTTTGCTAAAGTGTCAGAATATGAGTTTTAACATAAAACATAAGGAAATGCGTAAGTACTAGGACCTGCTGCTGTTGGAGTACCTGATATTGCTTTTTGCAACCCTTTAGGAAAAGAGAGGCAAAGTAGTGGTAAGCGTTAAGTGTCGGTTTAGGAAAACCGAGCACTAATGACCAAATAAGTTCAAGTTCGTTTCCCAAGGAGGCAAGTGTGTTGTGTAATGAATTGATTTTGATTGTGATTTTATTGTTACAAGAAGAAAAGAAAATAAGATAAGAAAGAAATGACGGTTACGAAGACGGATCGAGCTAAGACGAAAATACGTTCACGTAAAACCGTAAAAAACTACAAAATTAAAATTTTAACCTAAAAATTCCTAAAAATTACTAAAAATCCACAATAATATTCTAAGAGTTTACAAAAAATCCAAACTTGCTAAAACCTTTTAATTAATTAGATAATGACTTTTTAATGCTAATTAAAGCCCTAAAAATCACAATTAATTATTAAAAAGCCCTAAACAAGATTTCAAAGTTTGTAAACCTCAAAAATGACCTAATTAAGCTAAAAAGTATTTTTTTTAAAATCTTAAAACCTATTAAAACTATTTTTAAATACTTAAAAACTATTAAAATCAATTAAATCTTAAATTAATTCTAGAAAATAATTGAAATGTCCTAAAAAGATTTGGAAAGTTACAAAATTCCTAATTAGTGTCTATAATCTAGGAAAAATGAAAAAAGTAGAAAAAACAAACTTTTAATTTTTAATAATAAAATAATAATAAAATATTCAAAAAAATTCAAAGTTTATAAAAAAATTCTAAAAAATTACCAAAAATCTAGAATAATGTAACTAAGACAAAAATACAATTAAAAGTTCCTAAAACCTTTTTAATAATTTTATATTAAATTTTAAAGTTGTTAAAAAACCCTAAAATCAAATAAAATTAAAATTTAGACTTTTTGAAAACCTTTTTAGCTGTAAACCTAAAAAATATAAATAAAAACCTAAAAACTATTTTTTTGGATTTTTAAAATTAATTTTTCTATTTTTAAATTACTTATCTAAAAACGGCTAAATAAAAAATAATAAAAAATAAATAAAGAAAGAGAAAAATCCAAACTTAGCTAAGAAAAATCCTAAACTCTATAACAGTCCTAGGAAAAATGCTACTTAGCTAATAAGCTTAATTAATAAGCTCAAATAAGCTAAAAAGGCCACGACTTATTTAACAAAAGCCCAACCAAACTCACCTTAAATATAATATGGTTTCAACCTTGGTCAGTAAAAGACCCAAGGGCGCAATGGTTAAGACGTTTGTGTGTGAGAGGAGTGGCGCAGGTTCGAGTCCTGGCCACGTCCTTTTTGAACTTTTTATATTTTTTTTTAAACTTTAAAAAAACACAAACCAGTAACTAAAACTTACTTAAAAACACAAATCTAATCAAAAAACAAACAAGAATCAAGCTGAAATGAAATCAAAACGTGCCCACGTAGCACTTATAACTGATGAACAATAAGGAGTATTCTTCACTTGTGAAAGTAAGGACAAGAGGACTTGATCCTTTGGATTTGTGATGTTTTGTTGGACAATTGGGGCACCCCTATACTCAGTTGAGTATAGGGAGTCAACACAAACACAAGTCAAGCAAGTACTTAGCCAAAATCACACAAAAATGCACCAAACAAGTTTCTGATCAAGGCCTTGGGTGTCTGATGAATATTGCTGGTTCAATAAGCACACAAGTGAATTTCAAACCTTAAAATTATGCACACAATGTCACCAAATAGCATTCAAGTTATCCACAATCCTACTAGGGCCTAACTCCTAACTGTTAATCAAGCTTGAAGGTCAAAATCATACAAAAACAGGCACAATAGGCAGTGTTTCTGATTAATGCTATGTTTTCAATATTTTCACATGCAAATGCTTTTAAACCTTACCAAACTGAAACCAATGTGCACATATCACATAACAAGCACCAAAGAAATGTATTTAAACAGGTACTAACACAAATCTTTGACAAAAAACTTGGCTAATCCCTTATCCCAAACACCCCTTTATATGACTGAACCAAATTTTAACACATCAAATATATTCAAACTCTATCAAAACTGATTACAACCACTTGAATCATGCATACTAACAACTAATGAACAATTTCAAACACTTAAACACACAAATGACCAACTTTCATGTAAAATCATACAAATTCCACAAAATCAGTAATTTATGAAAACTTCAAAAAGGAAACCAGGGACTACCTTGTTGGGCCTACATCCAGGCCCAACAGTGACTGCTATGTCACCTCCCACAAGCTCGGGCTTGTGCTAAATCTCTTGGTGCTTTTGGCTGCAAGAAGATGATAAAGATGGTATCCTTTGTTCTTGTTTGATCCTACACAAACACAACAAACCAGAAAAACACTTCAAGTTTAAAAGATGACCCAAAAGCTTTGTCAAAAGCTTTTGGACAGCTTTTAAACAGTAAGTTATAGGGAAATAAGGTTTTTTGGAAAACCTTTGAAAAATCTGAAAAAATGTACCCAACAAAGATACTTGACAAAAAGTTCCTCAAAAGCAAAACCAATATTATTAATCCACTTTCACTTCATTATAGTACCGATTTTACTCTTTTTGAAAACCTTTTTCAATAATCCTTAAAAATGATAATTTTCTGAAAATGACCTTAAAACACTTTTGACAACTCAAAAGAACTTAACAAATTTTGGAACACAGCTTTATCTTTCAAACACACACACACAACTTTTAATAATTATAAAAAGGAATTAAATTGTTTCAAACACAAACACCAAACTTTTATATCATTAAAAAGGAATTACAATGGTGAAAGCTAAAAACTGGAACAAGAACTAATAGAGGTACAGGAACCTCTATTTATACAAGTGATAGAACTATCTAGAATGCTAAACCCTAGCTAACTGAATTTCCTAGAAAGCCCTTGGTCGAATCTTCAAAATTTTGGTCAATATGGCAACATGTGAGCTTTGTACTTGGCCAGCTGTTAAAACTTGATCTTGAACGTTTGTTTGAGCTTGGAGGACAAGTAGAATCATCTCAAACGTTTATCTTGTCTTTTTGGGGTGTTGTGTGAAAGAGACGTTGCAGGGGACCCTTGGGGTGATCACATGGGTGTGTTGGGAAGGGTTTGAGTGAGTGGGTTTTGGTGAGGATAAGGGTAATTAACATTCTGGAAGTTAATTTACAAAAACTCCTTGATTTGAGGGAGTTAAGGGATTAGGGTTTATGGGTTTAAGAGGGTGAGTTTGATCTGTTTTTGGGGAAAAACGATTTTAAATAAGTGTTAAAGAGGGAAATTAGGGAGAGTTGACTGAGTGTTTGACCCAGTTTATTTATTAAACTTGGGTTGGGTTGGTTACGGGTTTGGACTGGGTAGGGTATGGGTAAATGGGTGAGTGGGTGGGTCAAGCTGAGGTGGCAGCTTTTGGTTGGGTGTGTAAGTTTAGCTGTCTGGCAATAATGCCCCCCAAGGTTCACTTTCTTTTCACTTTGTATTAAAAAGCTGTCAACGCCCAAATACACTTGTATCAACTTTGGAGTAATTGTCATTTTTGGCACAATTACTTTACAAACTTTTAACAAGGGCTTCAAATGCAATTCTTGGATTCTTCAAGGACTGAACTTGTAATGTCTTCAAACTTTAGGGACCCTATTCATAATTATGAATATTTGAGGGGTATAAAGTGTTAATCTTCAAAAGTTGAGGGACCAAACTTGCCAATCTTCAATTCTTCAAGGGTATTTTTAGAAATTCAAAACTTGGGTCCGGTTCATTGTGCGGCTTCGTTTCCCATGTTCGTTTTTGAATGATTCTTGTGATCTTTTGCCATTTCCTTAATATCCGTACCTAAAATACACAAGCAACAAACACAAGCATATATTTGGTAGTTTTAATGATATTTTATGCATTTTAAGCCCGATTTGGACGATGAGACTATGTATAAAAGCAGTCTCATCATTACCCGACGTTGTTACGGTAATTGTCATTACCGCCACACCTATCGGTAGCAGAACGGTCGTTAGTCTGACCATTTCCCTTGGGCTGATGAGGCTGCTGCTGAGTAGCCGGCTGAGACCGGTCCCCAATTTTCTGCCTGGAAGATACATTAAGAGATGAATAATTGACATATGGAAAGTATAAGGATTGGTCACCGCTTGAATACGAATGTTTACCTCTTGTCGGGTCTTTCAGCTTCCCCGAACTCATCTCTCTCCTGCAGCATCTCCAGTTTTCGTGCTGCATCGGCCACTTGTGCTACAGTGTTGAACGTAGCACACACCAGATTGTTTGCGACCGATGTGCGAAGAGCCCACGTAAAGTGATGTGCCTGCTCTTCAGGAGTACCTGCTGCCGCACCAAGGAAGCAAGCCAAGCGAAGAAAGCGCTGCATAAACTCGTTGCTATTCTCCCCAGCTCTCTGTCGGATCCCATGGTACTCTCTCTTGAGCTTGTCCTGCTCAGCCTTGGGAAAGAACTGCTCCATCACCCTGTCCTTGAACTGAGCCCAAGTCAAACCAGCAACCCACTCATCACCACCTTCAGATTGCATCAATGCTAACCACCAGTTGAGTACATCGCCTTCGAACCGATAACATGCCAACCTCGCCTTGTATGCGGGGTCACAACCCATAGCGTTGAAAATCTTCTCGATGTGAGCCAACCAGCTTTCAGCATCACTAGGGCTATCTATCTTCTCAAAAGCTCGAGGGCGGAGCTTATTGAATCTCTCCAGCCATACTTCTAATGTCACTAGAGGAGGAGGAGGAGGTGGCTGATTGTGCTGCTGATTGTTGGCAGCTTGAACTTCAGCCCTGATGTCATTCCTCAGCTGAGGAAACAAGGCTTGCATGGCAGCCTGAATTGCAGCATTGAGCTGCTCCTGTTCGCGTGTGAGAACCATCTGACAGTATAACATAAAACATATGATTAAACAGATCAAAACATAAAAATATATATATATACATGAAAAAAAAATTTATACCAAAATTTCACGAGAAAAATTTTATGCAAGAAAATTTTATGTATGAATGCATGATGCAGTTTTATGAAAACTTTTGTATGCTCGAGAGTGAACGCCTCTGGTCAGTTCACCCAAAACAAAAGACATATCGAGGGGACGCCTATGGGTCGGTCCCAAATCTAAAAGTTTCGATAAAACACATGCGACTAAATAGGGCCAGTCTTGTACCAACCATTACTTAGTCAAAAACCCTGCAACAATGACATGTATATGTATGCTTAAAAATGATGAATGCATGAAAACAACTGTCAGTTCTAGGAAGACCGTAGTGACTACCCACTAATCACAGGTCATATTTGAGAGCCTACCAGTCGAAGCCTTGTCTCTGATACCATAATTGTAACACCCCATTTTGGAAATGGAAATATCACAGCAATTATGGCGTGTCATCAAAGCATACAAGGAAAAATGTCTAAACATTACTTGACCATAAAAGGAAAATACCGGAATCAAACATCGGTAGTCCAAAAGTAAAGCTTATCACACACAAACATAGTATAATAAAGGAAAGGACTAAACAATGTCCAAAGCATAAGTATCATAAGAAAGGAAATGCATAATGTAAAGAAGGCTAGACAGCTTCCAGTCCATATGCACGTACTCTTAGTGTCTACGAGCGTCCCTGAGTACCTGCCGTTTTGGGAACATAGAAAAGGAAAACGACTGAGCAAATACGCTCAGTGCACGGATGTACAATAAAGCATGAATAGGATAAGCATATAACATAATAACAGCAGAAGAAAACTAAGTCCCGAGTAACCTGGTTAAGTCTTAATAAAGCTGGTTTAGTAGTTTGAAAGTCTTATGTTTATCTTATAAAAACTGTTTGTCATATTTTATCATTAGCCAATATAGGGCATGAAAATCCACCGTGCATGAATAATTGGAGGGGTGACCTCATCATGCAAATTAGAGGGGATGCCTCTAATTTAATATACTGGTTTTTGGGTAGGAGGGATCAGCTCCTTGTGAAGGATGCAAGGCACACACCACATTCACCATGAAATCCTGAATAAAAACATGTAACTAGGATGCACCCATACGCCCCACATGATAAATATAAATAAATGGCCAAAAGCTGAAGGGACGCCACGAGCAATCACTCCGTCGTGGTGATGTCATAACATCAGTGCCTCTAATGTTATGGTTATGGTACCTCCATAACTAGCTGAAACTGGTCATGCATGTATATGGCTATAGGTAATCTTAATTAAACATAAGCAATCAAACACATAACTTATACTACGGGAAAACAATTGGCTGCATACGGGGAATCCTAATAAGGAAAGAATGTCCATACTGAAAGGACGGGAATCCGTACCTTATGTCCAGTGAACGAAAAGATGAACTGCGAGGAATCCTACTTCTGAATCACTAGTGCTACATAAATACGTACATGAATAAGTATCTGTTTACTAAATACATAGCTGGTTTTATGTCATGTCTTAGCTTATTTTATGTGTTCTTACCATGTTTTACTGTTTTAAAGCCTTAAACTGTGTTAAATCTTATATTCTGTTTAATCTGATTAAGTATTTCTGGTATTTCATGTGTTATTATACTTACTGTGTAATAATAAGTAACTTTCCAAAAATAACAGGTTTCCTAAATAGAAAGTTTCCAAAAATAGAAAGTTTCCAAAAATAGAAAGTTACCAAAAATAGAAAGTTTCCAAAAATAGAAAGTTTCCAAAAATAGATTTACTGCTTAAAATAGATAAGTTTCTAAAAATAGAAAGTTTCCATAAATAGATTAGCTGCCTGAAATAGATAAGTTTCTAAAAATAGTTGGTTTCCATAAATAGATTAGCTGCCTTATTTAATTAAGTTTCTAAAAATAGAAAGTTTCCATAATTAGAAATAAGCTTGTTAAATAAGCTAAGTATGTAAGCCTAAGTGTTTTCATGATTATTTTCTAAGTCATATGATATAATGTATAGTTTAATAATTATTTCATGTAATTAAATTAAACTATAGGCTAAAATATTTAATTAAAGTATAACACGTTTTTAATTAAATAAGTTAAATACTTAGGTGAAAATATGTATTATTATATATTAATAATATAACCTAAGTCATTTTAATTAATTAATTATATCCATGGTTTTAAAATAATTAATTAATTATAGGTCTTAAATATATATAAATACTTAGGTTAAAATAATTTCATGATCATCTATAATTAAATAACCTAAGTCATGTTATTAAATTAATCACATCATTTATTAATTTAATTTTAACCTAAGATCATAAACATAAAAAAACTAACATACACCATGAACCGGATCTAGACTAATAAGCATGAACCAGACATGAAATCGACACCGTACCCCGAACCAACTCGGGGTACCCCTTGTTTCACTGCTGCCGTGGGACCCACACGCACCAACCAAGACCATATGGTCTTGGTGGTGGTCGGCTTGCCAAGCCGAGACCCCTTTTGGGTTCGGTGAAGTCGGCGACCAAAACAAACACCCCTTAAAAACACTCTTTTGATTTTATTTAACACCAAATCATGTTAGATCCATGTTTAATTATTATGTTTTTGTAAAAACATCACATGTTCATAATTTATAAGAAGATTAAATCAAAAGAAAAGGTTTAAAAAGGTTTTACCGAATTCGTGGATCAAAAGGACGAAGAACCAACAGGATCAATCACTAAAACTTCAAGATCCAAGATCAAAATCACCTTCTATGGTGGTTGTAGGGTGGCGGCACAAAGAGACAAGGAGGAAGGAGGTTTTTAGGTTTTCTTAAAAATCTTCTGTAAAGTTTATTTGAGTAGTAAAAAAAATAATAACCCACTTTAGTAAATTTGACAAATGGGCTTGGCCCATTTGTCCTTGTTGGCCGCGGGTAGGGACCCCACTTGGGGTACCCGTACCTTTTTCCGTGTCTCGTTATTAAGTTAAACGTTTGTGATTATTTATGTTCGTGTTTTAAATGTTCTCGTTACGTAAATACCGTGATCTAATATATTTAATTACGCTCGTAATAAATATATATACGTAATTAATAATAGTTCGTGTTTTAATTACGTTCATGATTTCATTATCGCATGTTCGTGATTAATTATCGTCAAATAATTATTACATGATCGTGCGTAGTAAATACTTATCGTGTTCTAACACGTACGTAATACGTAAACTCCTAACACATAATCGTAATCATGCTATATTAGGAAAGTTTTAATCTAGTACCTACGATCCTAAGGATACTATGCATGGTAAAAGCATGCGGGTTTTACAGAAGCGTTGGCACACTTATAAGCTAAATGTGAAAAACTTCCACAAGTATAACAGGCTTTTGTAGACATAGCTCTAGGTCTAGATGAAAAGAAACCTGTCCCACTATCACTAATTTGACTTTTTGGTGACCTAGGTTTTCTATACATTTCTGCATATTTAATTCTAGGTTTTCTATCAACGTTTAAGCCCAGGTCAACAGTCATGCCAGTAGTAGGATTGGTCACTTTTATGGGTGTAGACTCATTTGGGCTGTCAATGCCACCCTTAACAAACAAGGTAGGATTGGCTTTCTTCCATTCGTCCAAATCAGTCAACTTCTGCTTGTATTCCTCTACTAGGGTAAGAACTCTTGTGGAGGAATAAATTCCTCTTCTTGGAGTTCTGGTATACCAGTCCAAGACAAATCCTTTCTAAGGATACCATAAAAGTTCCCAGCAGGTGGTGGAACACCAGCATAATCTTTCATCCCAATCCCAGTCATATCCCTAGAATCTCTTTGTTCACTAACACATTTTTCTAGGGTTTGTGAAGCTTTATCAAATCTCTGGATTTTAAGATCTACATTATCTTTGTTTTTTATAGCCTCATCTAACTTAGCTTGTAAAGCACTATTGGCTCTCTCCAAAATGTTTCTAACCTCAATACTAGCATTTAAATCATGAGTTAAAATATTGATTTGGTCTTTTAGGTCAAACTCCATTTTCTTATATTCAACCACAGTCTTTTCAGTTTGAGTAAGAGCAAGTTGATAATTAGATAACTTGCATCTTTCATTAAGAGCATCTGCTGTTAGTTTTGAGACTTCTTTGTTAAGCTTTTCAGTATTTAGACGACAACCCTTACTACAAAAAGCATCATCATATACCTCATTGTCTGATGAAGATGAAGAGTGTGCCATGAGAGCATAGTGAACATGCTCCTCTTCTTCCTTTTCTGCAACCAAAGCTTTGTTTTCTTCCTCATCATTGGCAAAATAGCTCTAATCCCAGCCAACACCATCAATGTCTTGCATAGCAACCATAGCTTTGGAATCCTGAGCGTTGATGATTTGGCTTGAGGGTTTTCCAGCATCATATCTTCTTGGAGATCTGCATTCTCTCACAAAGTGTCCCATTCGATGACAATTATAACACTCAACCTTGGATTTATCAAATCCAGCAGTGTCCTTAGCATTAAAAGTCATCTTCTTCTTAAATCTTCGATTCCATCTATTTGCCCTTATGCTTGCAAGAGCCATATTCCACTTTATGTCCATCTCCTCCAAATTCTCATCACTAATTTGCTCAAGGTCCTCATATGTAATCACTAAACCATTGGGCAATGAAGCAATGTATGCACACACAGTATCTAGATCAATACCAGTAGGCTTAAATCTTGGTGAGTCAACATTGTATGTCTCAATGTCTGAATGTGAGCCGCTGACAAAGCTTGATCCAACGTTGACACAAGGTGATCCAGTAACGGGGTGCATGTATGTCTCCCTTTGATCAAATTGACCTTCCCTATTGAGAAGAAGGTCATATTTCCATTGGTAGACTTGTTTCCTTGTTCCAAAAGGATTTCATTCTCTACAAGCCTCAGTTTATTGTAAACATCATCAAAAGTGGAACTTTTGTGAGTATTATTAGCAATCATAGACCTTGCTTCAATCTTCCATGCATCACAAAGACTTTTAAGGAAAGTGGTGATGATATCAACATCATCATGCACTGTTCCCATGAATGACAGCTTTCTTGTAATCTCAAGAAGTCTGCTTCTCACTCCACCTAGCTTTTCATTGGGTTGAGCTTTGAACACAACATACTCATGCAAGAGTTGCTTCTTTTTCTCTTGTACAGTATCAGCATTACCACCATAAGCAACTTCAAGAGCTGCCCAAAGATCTTTTGCAGACTCATAGCCTCTATATTTGTGCTGATTGGCTTGTCCCAAAGAGAGTTTGAGGATGCTTAGGGTTTTTATGTCGTTCCTTCTCTTTCCAACGTCCTCAGCTGAGACAGCTCTTCCATCTTCAGGTTTTTCTTTTCGATCCTCTTCTGAAGAGCCTGGAGTTGATCTTACCAAGATAGCAGCTGCAATCTTGGCAGCCTTATTGAATGTGTTTCTATATTCAATAATTTCCCATAGGGTGTGGTCATGGATTTGAAGATACTATTCAAAGTTAAACTTCCACAGCTCAAAGTTGTCTGGGTCTAGTATGGGAATCTTGATGTTAGGGGTTGAGGAGGAGGAGGTTAACTCTGGAGTAGACATGGAGTTTTAGTTTTAGGGTTTCTTGAAAATTAGGGTTTTTGGCGATTTAGATCGATTTAAGGTTTTTGTGTTCTTTAGATCAAAGTTTCTCAACAAGCTCTGATAACACTTGTTGATCCCAAACTTAGATCGATTTAGCTTGTGTAAACAAGATTAAATCAAGTCAAACACGTAGAGAAACTTTGTTGTATATGAAACAGTTCAAGTATTATGCGGAATTAATACTCAAACAAGAACACACAAACAAGATAAACCAAACATTCACTTTGATTGATAAATCTAACTTGCGTACAAAAGTGTAAAAACATATATTAAACTAAAACCTAAAGGCCTCCTTTTATAGATTAAGGAACCTTGTACAAGAGTCTACGTATCAACTATTCTTGGTAAAGATAAACATAGGAAATACATTGTCGAACATATCTTTACTAGAAACATAAAACGTGTAGACTAAGTCTTCAATCAGTGCTTGACTTCTTCTTATCAACGCTTGACTTTTTCTTGTCAACGCTTGTTCTGTCAACGCTAGATTTCTTCTTATCAACGTCCAAATTGCTCTTGTCAGCGTCCAAGTGTCTTGACTACATTTTATTCCCAACAAAACTACTCCTAGATCTAGTCTTCAGTGGAAACCAATGGGTAGGATCTTCAAGGACGTTGGTCTTAAGTGGATTCCAATAGAGAAGAGTGATGACACCTGTGCCAACACTAATGCTACTGTTCTACACGCTGACAAGGAATTTGTTACTCCTAATACTAGTATTTGTGCAAACTCTTCTTCTGTGATTGCAGGTAACTCAGCGGATTCTGAACCCACATCTTCTTCAACGGGTTCCAGTTCTGTATATTCGATATCACCTTCTTCTGTTGTACAAAAATCTATTTTGGATTATTTTCGAAAAGCTTGAGAAAACACAAAAATATAATAAAATAAATTGTATATAGCATTAGAAAAACAAAATAAAAAATGAAAAACTTTTTCAAAATACCAAAAATATTCTTCTCGACATGTCTTTCAGTATCGATAATATGAATGTACCTAGAAATGTCGCTCAATAACGACATGGGTGTGTACATAAAGCTCGAATGAAAGTTGTAAATATTTTTTCAAAACATGTCATTTCAATGATTTAAAATTATTTCAGATTGTGACTCGTGCTTCACAGAAAGGAAAGTCGATCATTGTTGATAACTTATCCTCAACAACGGGAAAATTAAATTCTCGGTCATGAGCTTTCATTAAAAACATTCCAAGTTTTTAAGCTCATGTAAACGACTTACAGTTAAATGTCAGACTGTAACTCGAACTTAAAATAAAAGAAAGTGTATCTTTCAAGATAACTTATCCTAATAACGGATAGAGAAATCTATCACGGGTTGAGCTTGTCACAAAACATTCAACGTTTTGTGCTCAACACTATGGCTTGTAATCACTTTCAGATTGCAACCCAGATCTATATTCACGGGGGAGTGTACGCTTTAGTGCACTTACCCTCAGCAAAAAAAGAAATCTTCTTACACTTGAGTGGATTCGTCAAGACATTCAACGTCTATGAACTCAAGTTTATGCTTTAGAAATACCATGTCGCCAAAAAGCAATGGTTTTCGAAAAGCGTTGAACACAATTTTTTCAAGAATTTTTCAATGATATTCAAAATCTTTCAAAAATTATGTGTTCAACAACTCCTATCCTCAAAAGTTTAATGTGGATCATATCCTCGTAATGACAATTCAATTGGATCAATTTTTGAGGGGGAGCATTCCAATTTCATGCTAAGCTTGACACATTTTTCTCCCGAAAAGTTTCAAGACTATTTTTCAAAATATATTTTAATCAAATTTGGTATCTCTAATATCAAACGATTTTATATATTAGAGATAGGGGGAGAAAATGTGATTAAAATGTGATCTAAAGACTCAAGCACTCATGGTTTCGATCAAATACCCACAACATCTTTAATTCACGACGTTATTGGTGTCAAAAGGGTGGTTAGGTTTAAGTCCTATGATCTAACCAGAACCGAAGGGATCTTCCCAGGGACAATCCAATAGATTATTAGAAGTCCTTAGGAAAGATGGAGTAAAATGTGAACGTAACTGAATGCCGACTAAGTACTGATGCTAGCACTGGAACAATCACAACAAGGTGCTAGTAATGTTGTCTTGGTAAGCATTGAAGGGGTTGAAGAATGAAAAAGAAATGTAAGGCTAAAGGGTATAAAGAAATTAGCCCTCCATACAACTTAGGCAGAAACCTGGTCAACACATCATGAAGACAACGCATCATGCACCCAGTGATGTAATGCACAACCCCTTCCCAGCTGACTCAGGCTTCTCTCAAAAGAAGTTTGTTTTATTGTCATGGAGATCAGCACGACTTCTATTGACTTTCTCACTCCGAGATAGTTGATATTGAATAGGTGGCATCTGCTCCAGCCTCTGACTACTAAAAGTGCACAAATCAAGTCTAGAGCCAAGAGATCAATCAAATCTCGTTAGGACACACGGATGACGATCAAGAGAGTCCTATGCTATATCCTTGCGATATTGCTAGAACACTCAGAGTGATACTACCTAGTATTCACAATGATGAGTGGAAATCCTTCCAGTGTTAACATCAAACAGCACTACGGTAGGTCATGTGTAAGATTCTTTATGAATTGAACATATGTAAAACTGGAAAGCAACAGTGGTTTGTTTCTAGAGGTGGCAAATGGGTTGGTTTGGTTGGGTTTGGTTCATGGGTCAAATGGGTTGTGGGTCAAATGGGTTATGGGTCAAATGGGTTATGGGTCAAATGGGTCATCATTTAATAATGGGTCAAATGGGTTATGGGTCAAATGGTTTGGGTCGGGTCAACCCACTAACTTACAATATTTTCCTATCTTTTAACATGTTCAAACGTTTTTATCTGTATTCGTTCGATTTTTACGTTTTGGTCAGTTTTTTTAGGTTTTTCATCGATTTTTTTACGTTTTCATCAGTATTTTTACGTTTTCGTCAGTAAATTTACGTTTTTGTCAGTAAATTTACGTTTTCGTCTGTAAATATAAATTTTAGTTAGAAAATTCACGTTTTCGTCAGAAAATTCACATTTTCGTCAGTAAATTTACGTTTTCGTCAGAAAATTTTACGTTTTCGTCAAAAAAATTACGTTTTCGTCAGTAAAATTACGTTTTCGTCAGTAAATTTACGTTTTCGTCAGAAAATTTACGTTTCGTCATAAAATTTAAGTTTTCGTCAGAAAATTTACATTTTAGTCAGGAACTTTACGTTTTAGTCTATAAATTTATGTTTTCGTCAGAAAATTTTCGTTTTCGTCAGTAAATTTACGTTTTCGTCAGTAAATTTACGTTTTCGTCTGTAAATATACATTTTAATCAGAAAATTCACGTTTTCGTTAGTAAATTTACGTTTTCGTCAGAAAATTTTACGTTTTCGACAGTAAATTTACGTTATCGTCAAAAAAATTACGTTTTCGTCAGTAAATTTACGTTTTCGTCAGTAAATTTACGTTTTCGTCAGAAAATTTACGTTTTCGTCAGAAAATTTATGTTTTCCTCAGTAAATTCACGTATTCGTTAGAAAATTAACGTTTTCGTCAGAAAATTTACGTATTCGTCAAAAACATTTACGTTTTCGTCAGTAAATTTACGTTTTCGTCAGTAAATTTAAGTTTTCGCCACAAAATTTACGTTTTCGTCAGAAATTTTACGTATTCGTCAGAATATTTACGTTTTCGTCAGTAAATTTACGTTTTCGTAAATTTAAGTTTTCGCCAGAAACTTTTCGTTTTCGTCAGTAAATTTACGTATTCGTCAGAAAATTTACGTTTTCGTCAGTAAATATACATATTCGTCAGTAAATTTTCATTTTCGTCAGTAGATTTACGTTTTCGTTAGTAAATTTTCGTTTTCGTCAGTAAATTTACATTTTCGTCAGTAAATTTACGTTTTCGTCAAAAAATTTACGTTTTCGTCAGTAAATTCACGTATTCGTCAGAAAATTCACGTTTTCGTCAGAAAATTAACGTTTTCGTCAGTAAATTTACGTTTTCGTCAGAAACTTTACGTTTTCGTCAGTAAACTTACGTTTTCGTCAGTAAATTTAAGTTTTCATAAGAAAATTTACGTTTTAGTCATGAACTTTACGTTTTAGTCTATAAATTTACGTTTTCGTCAGAAAATTTTCGTTTTCGTCAGTAAATTACGTTTTCGTCAAAACGGGAATTTTTTGACGAATACGTGAATTTACTGACGAAAACGTAAATTTTTTGACGAAAACGTAAATTTTTTGACGAAAACGTAAATTTACTGACGAAAACGTAAATTTGCTGAAGAAAATGAAAATTTACTGACGAATACGTATATTTACTGACGAAAACGTAAATTTTCTGACCAAAATGGAAATTTATTGACGAAACGTAAAGTTTCTGGCGAAAACTTAAATTTACTGACTAAAACGTAAATTTACTGATGAATACGTAAATTTACTGACGAAAACGTGAATTTTCTAACGAATACGTGAATTTACTGAGGAAAACATAAATTTCCTGACGAAAACGAAAACTTTCTGATTAAAACGTAAATTTCCTTACGAAAACGTAAATTTACTGAAGAAAACGTAACTTTTCTGACGAATACGTAAAATTTCTGACGAAAACGTAAATTCACTGACGAAAACGTAATTTACTGACGAAAACGTAAATTTTCTGACGAATACGTAAATTTACTGACGAAAACGTAAATTTTCTGACGAATATGTAAATTTACTGACAAAAACGTAAATTTTCTGACGAAAACGTAAATTTACTGACGAAAACGTAAATTTACTGACGAAAACATAAATTTTGGACGAAAACGTAAATTTACTGAAGAAAACGTAAATTTACTAACGAAAACGTAAATTTACTGACGAAAACGTAAATTTACTGACGAAAACGTAAATTTACTGTCAAAAACTTTAAATTACTGACGAAAACGTAAATATACTGACGAAAACGTAAATTTATTGACGAAAGCGTAAATTTACTGACGAAAACGTAAATTTTCTGACGAATACGTAAATTTACTAACGAAAACGTAAATTTTCTGACGAAAACGTAAATTTATTGACGAAAACGTAAATTTTCTGACGAATACGTAGTTTTACTGACATGAACGTAAATTTACTGACGAAAACGTAAATTTTCTGACGAATACGTAAATTTACTGACGAAAACGTAAATTTACTGAAGAAAACGTAATTTACTGACGAAAACGTAAATTTTCTGACGAATACGTAAATTTACTTACGAATACGTAAATTTACTGACGAAAACGTAAATTTACTGACGAAAACGTAAATTTTCTGACGAATACGTAAATTTACTGTCGAAAACGTAAATTTAGTGACTTAATAATAAAAACTAACTTTTTAGACTATTGGGTTTTTGGTACAATAATAGGAACCATGTGACCTATTTTTAAACCCATTTGACCCATTCTCAAACCCATTTGACTCAAACTTCATTTTACACAAAGAAAGGAGTTGACCCATTTGACCCATCACTCTCTCTTTTGCTCAACCCATTTAACCAATAAGGTTATGAAATTGAACCCAAATGGCCTATTTTTGGTGGAATGGGTTGAAATTGCCACCTCTATTTGTTTCTTTATCAATTCAAACTCGTTTCAGGTTTCTACGCAATATCTTTTTTGGTTTTACAAGAACATTCAGAGTGATATTTATTAAATATTCACAATGACGAATGGAAATCCTTCTAGCGTCAACATTAAACAGCGCTACGGTAGGTAACTTGTGAGATTCTTATGAATCAAGCTTGTGTCAACTGGAAAGAAACAATTGTAAGATTCTTAATGAATCAAACTTATTATAGGAATTTGAATTGACGACTTTAATCAAGCGGATATTTATCCAATTGATTCACTCTTTATGTTCGCAGTCTTGCTTTGAGACGGTCGAGTAAAGAGAACGGCTAGTACAGCCGCGAAACCCTGTCAAGGAGGTTCTTAATTGAATCTACCTAATCACAGGTACGATATTTAATACTGAGTAACGGTTTTCACCGACCAGAGGTAAAACGCTACCGATTTAGGACGAATGTCAAAGCCATTCAGTCCCTGTCTATGTTTTGTCTCAAGAAGGTGACGTTACGGTGTACTCAGCAAAGTCAAAGATTCAAAACCACATACTTATGCCTAAAGACATATTCAACAATCAAGAAAGCTAAAGACTTCCGCAACTCTGATGTTCAAAATCTTCCTTATCAATTAAGTAGAGGAATGACCTCTCTTCAAAGGAGATTGTTAGCAAGCTTTCAAGATAGTGCAAAGTATGAGCATGTGAATAATGACACAAGATCGCAAGATGGCTAAGACAAGTCAAGGATAATTTGAAGATCTCAAGATAAAAGACAAAGTCAAAAGACAATGACAAAGGCCCAAAGATCACAACATGAAGGAACAATAATACTATTACACGTTCAAGACTCGTTTATAACAAAATTCGTAATCTCCATTGATCTCCAAATATCGAAGAGGAATGACCTCACATTGGGGGAGATTGTTAGCCTCAAAATATTGAGTCAAACAAGAATGTTCGGTCATAGGTTTTAATTGTAATATTTATTAGAACATTGTAATAGTTAGTTAAAATAGTCGTGACATTACGGGCTTGATGGTTAGCTTAAAAGGCCTCTTTCAAGGTACTAAGCATTTATTCAAGCCCGACCCAAAACAATATAGTCCAAAAGAAAGCCCGCATTTGGTGGACTATATAAGCACCCTCCTAGCATGTTAGGAGGGTGGTAAGGCTTTTCATTTTCTAAATCTAATTTCACCAAGTTTTCTCCACATTCTCTCTACTTTCTCTCACTACTTTCTCTCTCTAGAAATCTTCTATCTTTTCTTCTTTATTTTAATAAATCTATCATGGTGAAGTGAATTAATATGGGAACAACACAATCTATCTAAGCTCTCTCGTGTTCTTTATTGGGTCAGATTTTTTGATTCTTTGTGAACCCCTAATTTATTTTTTAGGGTTTTGCATTTTTTGTGGTGTTCTTAGTGCTCTTGGGTCTCTGGATGCTTGTATTGGTGGTGCCGTTCCTTTTCTCAAAAATTATTATTAGGGTTTTCACAAACCCTAATTTTATTTTTTGGGGGGTTTTAATTCTTTGGTGCCCAGGAAGCTTTATTTGGTGGTGCCGTTGCTTATTTCGGTGGTTCCGTTAAAAAACTTGAAAGATTGAATTAGGGTTTCTTGAAGCGCTAATTTATTTTTTGGGGGTTTTTACTTTCTTTGGTATCCTGGTAACGCCTTTGGTGGTGCCGTTACATTTTTTGAAGTTCTCTCAGGTAAATTCTTATTAGGGTTTTGCTAACCCAAATCTTTCCTTTTTTTTTGGGGTTTCTTGTTGGTGGCTCACCCATCCTCTAGACTAAGTGAATCTAGAGATTGGGTGTCTGTTGATTCTGGTTGCTGTTTATAGCACTACAAGTCTTCTTTCATTTTCTTCTTATCTCCTTCTTGGTTACTTCTTGGATTACTGTTGCATAGTAAGTGGGTGCAAACAGATTCGGTTAACATCTTGACCCTCCAGCCTTGACTGGTGTGGATACATGCTCTGGCCAATCCCAGTCCATGAGCTTGCATTTTCAATAATTCTTTCTTCTGTGTGTGATTTTTTGGTCTTGGTTTGTTTTATTTGCTATCTGTTTTTTGTTTCTTTGTTTGATGTGAACTATGAGTGGTGCTCCTCCTCCACCACCAACTGGTGCTGGAGGAAATGGTGGTGGTAGAGGTCATCTAGAAACCACACCAATTCATGTTGCCCTTATAAACAACTTGGATGCTGGTAACCCACTCCATATTCATAACAGTGATAACAATAGTTCTGTGCTTGTTTCTTTTAAACTTCTTGGTACCGAAAGCTATAGAATGTGGAATAATGCTATGAAACTTGCTTTACAAGATAGAAACAAGTATGCTTTTGTTGATGGTTCTTGTTTAGAGGAGACTTACACTGATGATGTTATGTGTGCTTAATGGGATAGATGTAATGCTATGGTTCTTACTTGGATTATGAATGTAGTTTCTAGTGATGTGTATATGGGCCTTGTTTACTCTGAAAATTCTGCTACTGTGTGGAAAGACTTGAATGAAACTTATGATAAAGTTGATGGGTCTGTTGTTTATTACTTGCTTCAAAAAATTAGGTCTGTTAAACAAGGGGGTAGTACTTTGGCTGATTATTATCACATATTAAACTCTCTTTAGAGAGAGTTTGATGCTGTTACTAAAATTCCTAAATGTGTTTGTGCTACTAAGTGTGCATGTTTTGCTAGCACTGAGTTGGCTTTGCATCAGCAGATCATGAGGCTCATGCAGGTGTTAATGGGGCTTGATGATTGCTATCAGCCTGTTAGGACTGCACTTCTCACTAGGATCCTCTTCTTGATGTGAAGGAGGCTTATGTCACAGTATCTAGAGAGGAATCCCATAGGGGTATTCTTGACACCTCTAGTCATACTGAGGCAAAAATGAATGCCACCTCTTTTGCTGTTAAAACTTTCAATCAAAATAGAAGAAGTACTTCCAACAGTAGTAATAACAACACTTCTAGTAGACCTCCTTCTAAGAGAAATAGTACTGGAAGTTATAGGGGTCCCAACCCTAATCTTCTTTGTAATCATTACAGTCAAACAGGCGACACCGTTGATAGATGTTTTGAGTTACATGGATATCATGCTTGGTATAAAAAGAGTGCTAATACGTCTAAACAAACTAGTTTCAAACAGAACTTTAATGCCAATTGTGATTTAAAGGTTGGGGACAAGCAAACTTCCACTTGTGAATCCCCAACTTCTTTTACTAGTGATCAAATGCAGAAGCTCCTCAATTTGATAAGTGATACTTCAAGAAATACTCAGTCCAATATGGCAGGTAGAATCTCCTTTTTTAATGCTAACATTTGGTTCAATATTCATTTCTCTAAAAAATTTTGTGGGAACATTAAATTTACTACTAAAACCATTACTTTGGGTTGGATAATTGACTCTGGGGCTAATCAACATCTCACCACATCCACTGTGGGTATGACGAATGTCGTGGATATTTCTAATCTCAACATTTCTGTTGGTCACCCCAATAGGACTATTTCTAATATCAGTCACATTGGTGACCTTAAGCTCTCTAACAATGTGATTCTTCATGATGTGTTAGTTGTTCCTGGTTATTGTGTTAGCTTGTTGTCTGTCAACAAACATATTAAAGATAACAAATTTTTTGTTGGTTTGATGAGGATAAGTGTTACATTCAGGACTTGGACAAGGGGATCATTCTGGGGACTGGTAGTGAATCTGAGGGGCTTTATTTGTTTGATGACTTTAAGACTCAAAGTTTAGGTAATGTTAATTCTGGCATGACCTTTCACACCTCCAAATATCTATGACATTATAGGCTTGGTCATCCTTCTGACCATGTTCACAATGTTCTTAAGACTGACCTTCACCTATCTAAAAATACCAACATATCTGTTTGTGAAACTTGTCATAGGGCCAAACAAACAAGGGAACCTTTTCCCTTGAGTGACCACAAATCCAATCCACTTGGTGACCTTGTTCACTTGGATCTTTGGGGCCCTTACAAAGTTCAGAGTAAGGAAGGGTATAAATACTTCCTTACCATTGTGGATGACTACTCTAGAGCTGTGTGGACCTATCTTTTAAAATCTAAGGATGAGGTTTTTAACTGGCTAAATCATTTTATAAGTCTTGTTAAAAATCAATTTGACTCAAAAATCAAAATCTTTAGATCTGATAATGGAACTGAATTTGTTAATAACAAGGTTCACACTATGCTCTCCACTATAGGTATCATTCATCAGACCTCTTGTCCTCACACCCCTCAGCAAAATGGTATTGCTGAAAGGAAACATATACACCTGCTTAATGTTGCTAGGAGTCTTATGTTTCAGGGAGGGATTCCTACTAATTTTTGGTCTGATTGCATTCTAACTACTGTTTACCTAATCAACAGGCTCCCCTCTTCTGTCTTAAATGGTAGATCCCCGTATGATTGCTCTATAAGAAAAAACCAAATCTCTCTTATTAAAAGTGTTTTGGCTGTCTATGTTTTTCTACTTGTTTGAATAACAATGATAAACTCACATCTAGAGCTGAAAAGTGTGTTTTGGTTGGTTACTCTTCTCTAAAAAAAGGCTTATAAACTTTTTAGTCTGGATACTAGAAGATTTTTGTTTTCAAGAGATGTGAGGTTTAATGAAACTATTTTCCCATTTAAGATGAAAAACAATAATGGAAATGATTTGGCTGATGTAGTCGTTACAAGTGATGCTGAACTTCTATCCTTTTTTGATAATCAAACTCTTTCAAGTCCCAATGATGATGAGAGAGCAACACCTATTATGGATGGTAGAGTCAACTCCACTAATGAGGATGCCTTAGTGCATCCCCAAGAGGATGACCCTGCAACCACTATAGGTGAAAATCAGCAATCCTGCTCCGAGGGCACACATGGTATTTTTTACTTTTCTGATATTCCTTTAGAGCAAAGTGAGGTCACCACTGAAGAAGTAGGAGAACCTGTTGTTAGGAAGTCTTCTAGACCTACCAAACTTCCTGTTAAGCTTAATGATTTTGTTCTTGACAACAAACTTAAATATGGCATTGAGAAGCATGTTAATTATTCTAGACTTAGCACTACCAATTTCTGTTTTGCTACTACTCTGAATCAATCCTCTGAGCCTACTACTTACTATGAGGCTATTAAAGACAATAGGTGGGTAGAAGCTATGAACAATGAAATTGAGGCTCTCTTAAGGAATAATACTTGGACCTTATGTGACTTACTGTTGGGAGGAAAACCACTAACAATAAATGGGTTTATAAGATTAAATACAAATCCACAGGCATTGTTGATAAGTTTAAAGCTAGAGTTGTTGCTAAAGGGTACAATCAAAGAGAGGGTATAGACTTTGATGAAACTTTCAGTCCTATTGTTAAAATGGTTACTGTCAAATGTCTTATTAGTATTGCTCTATCTAGTGATTGGACCTTATTTCAACTTAATGTCAATAATGCTTTTCTATATGGTGAGTTGGATGAGGATATTTATATGACTGTTCCCTTGGGCTTTAACTGTCAAGACAAGAACAAAGTGTGCAAGTTAAATAAAGCCCTCTATGGGCTTAAGCAAGCCCTAAGACAGTGGAATGCTAAATTGACCACTTTCTTGGTTGAGCATGGCTTCATCCAAAGCAAACATGATTACTCTCTCTACATCAAATAGTCTAATAACTTGTTTATTGCACTCCTTGTTTATGTTGATGATTTTATCATCACATGTAATAGCGTTAAGGAAATTGATAACTTCAAAAGTTTCCTTAAGACCAAATTCATGATAAAAGATCTTGGGGTGATGAATTATTTATTAGGAATTGAAATTCTTGAAAATACCAATGGTATTTGCATGACTCAAAGAAAATATTGCCTTAAGCTTATCTATGAGTTTATTCTGTTGGCTGCTAAACTAGCAGCAACACCCTTACCTGAAAATTGTGTGCTTGCTGTAGATGAAAGTGAGAGTGATAAATTACTCAAAAATGTTTTTGAGTATCAAAGACTCTTAGGGAGGCTTATTTACCTTACCCACACCAGACCTGACATCTCTTACTTTATTCACTGTCTTAGTCAACATATGCATGCTCTTCTGTAGTCTCATCTCAAAATAGCTCTGAGAGTTATTGGGTACCTTAAAAACTCCCCTGGTATTTACAAAGGTACTTCATTAAAGGTATCTTGTTACACTGATGCTGATTGGGCCAAGTGCCTTAGAACCAGAAAATCTGTTTTTGGGTATTGTGTTTTCTTGGGTAGGACTCTTGTAGCTTAGAAAAGTAAAAAACAACCTACCATTTCTAGATCTTCTATTGAGGCAGAATACAGGTGCATGGCTAGTGACACCTGTAAAGTTATTTGGATCACTAATCTTTTGAATAACCTCAAGGTCAAGTGTTTGTTTCCTGTGCATTTATATAGTGATAGCAGCTCTGCTATTCAGATTGCTGCCAATCCTGTCTTTCATGAAAGAACCAAACATTTTGAGGTTGATGTTCATTTGATAAGGGAAAAGGTCTAAGATGGTGTCATTAAAACCTTTAAGGTTGCATCAGCTGATCAAACAACTGACATTTTCATAAAGGCTCATGGTATATCTCAACATATGAAGCTTTGCAATCAATTAAAGCTTGTGGACATGTTTGGGAAGTAAACTGTTATGCTCTTCTCTCCTTGTCAGATTGAGGAAGGGTGTTGTTTTTCTAGAAATCTTTCCAAGGTTTATATTATGTTTCTTGTTTACTTTCTCTTTGTGTACACAGGTTGTAAGTTGATGGACTACTCTTGCCATCTTTTCATTCCTAAAGGTGAGGCTTGTTGGGCTTTACTATGTTGGACTCTTATCTTGGGCCTTATAACCGTTTCTCCTTTTTGATATATAACCCTAGCTTTCATTAGCTAGGGTTAGCAGCTCTATTATCCTTACACACACATATGTGTGTGATATCTACTCTCTATCAATAGCCGTTGGTGGTCCATGGGTGGTTTTCATCTTGTTCATTATAGTTTCTTGTGTGTTTGAGTGAATCTTGTATGTGAGGGAGATTAGATCAACCTAGTTGGGACAATCTCACATTTATCTTATAATCTGTTTTACTAGCATCCATTTGGGTACTAGTCTTTATCTTTTTGTTTTCGTACTCTGATTCTTAATAAAATACATCAAAAAGTGGTTGGTTGGGTGTAAGATTTATATTATTACTCTGATATTATGTTTTTAACACACTATTCTAGCCTCAACAGTAGAACTAAGCAAGTATTGACAGGGGAAGATATGATACAAAGATCATACCTGTAAGGCTGCAACAGAAAGCATAATCATACACCAGCAAAAGATGCCGTGGACACAAAGCTCCGACCAGGGACTAACGAATTATTCACTTCATAGAGGTTGCAAAGAGTTCTTGATACAAAATTATATTTAACAATCTTTTCATCAGACTCAATCACCATAAAAGAATCCTCGTTTTGTTCTCCAAACACAATTACATTTGACCCGTCAGCGTCGATAAAAAGCGAGGTAACATTATGTCATCAAGATTAATAAAGTACTTCAACGACCATTCAGAACACTCACAACTCATCTCGTAAATATCCAACTTATTAGGATAAGTAGAGTACCTACCAAGAAGAATCAAACAACCACAAGACTCTAACAGCTGCATATCTGGACCACGAGACTCTAACCACTTGGCATCCCAATATGTTGTCCGCAAAATTAAAGGGAGTTGTATGTTGTTAGTTTGTGGACGTATTTAAATAGTCGTGTATTAGGATCGAACTCGATACTATAGGATTGCACACAAACGTTTAGAGCTATTTAATTAATTAATTATGTTTTATTTAAATATGGTTAATTAGTTGAAGAGTGTTAAAACTGTGATTAACGACCGTTAAGTATTTAATGGAAAATAACTAACGGACGTTAAATGTAAAAGTGGTAACTAAAGATTGTTTCCCAAAGTTATTTTGGGAGCAACATATGGCCGACCCCTATATGGGGAATATATGTGTTTTGGTCTTGGTTTTTAGACTAGAATATATTCTCTGTAATTAGTTCTAGCCTAAAACCTAAGCTACCTTGACACTATAAATACAAGGCTCTAGGTATTGGTAATTTCATTCATTGTGAGAAAAACTCAAGCCTAAGCCTTGCCATAGCCTTATTCGGCCGAGCCCTACTCTTGGGTTGTTCGGTTTAAATTTTCCACTTCTATGACTCTGTTCTGCTCGTGTAGACCTAGCTTGTCAAGTAGCTTGTTCGAGACGTGTGTACAGGAACATAGATTCAACCTTTGTTAGGTTGATCTTGGATTGGTGATTGTTTTCTAGTTATTAGAAGAATTGCAAGGTAAACTCTCGTTTATTTTATGATCAATTAATTATGTGCATGTTATGATTATATGATCCTGAATCGCTTCCGCATGTGCTATGATGTTTATATGGTTTTGTTTATCAAATAAATGTTATGTTAGATCTAATAATTAAACAGTGGCATCACGAGCCGTTTTAACATTGCAATAATTACTGAACACATACGATCTTAATATTGTATTGTTAAAACATGAGATTTAGGGTTTACACATTTTTTTATTAAAAATTCGGACAAATTTTGCTTGAATCACATGGGTTTTGTGTTATTGCTAAATAAAGAAAAGATTTTCTTGTAAACCCTATATTTATCATGTTAGATCTTAGGATTTAAATTACTTAATTAAATGTTAGATCATGTAGTTAATTATTCGGGTAACGATCCTACATAATAATCTTTACTTATTTTAAGTGATTACATGGATAAAATTATAATTTTTACTTGTTTTTTAAGTGATTATGTGGATCCATGATTTACATGCATGTTGTCATGGATCAAACTTGCCATGTGGTAAATGTTACGAATATTTGGCATATCTTCTTATTTTTAAATGAGATCATAAAATCTTTAATCAGGAAAGACTTAATATTCTATTAAAACCCTAGATTTAAAAAGATTTTATTACCTAAATAAATGCATGTGGCTATGTGATTTATTTTTAGCGCATATATTTTGTATATTTGTGCTTAATAGTTATTTTTTTGTCTAATATATTTTTGATATATGCCATGTGTTTAACTTTTTTTGTCTAAAATGTTGTAAACAATAGGTATATTTTCCAAAAATATAAATTTGACTAAATAACTATTTAAAACTAATAGATTTGTTAAAAAGTTTAAATGAGACCTATTATTGAATGTATCTAGTGCTTTAATTATAATTAGTATCGTTATTCGTTGAGTGTTACATCTCGATATTTCATCTTGGCTGAGTGTGCTGGGTTTACGAGTTAAAGTGCCATCGCTCCCCAAATGATTATAGAATGGCGTCGACGAATAATGGTTACTGAACAAATAATCTAGCACTCTATAATTATTTAATGTGGTCATTTAATCTTCAAGAGAATGTCTATAAAAAGTTTTATAAAACTTATGCTATGGAGTTGTATGCATGCTTCTCCATACATAATTTTTTTTTGATTTAACACATCAAAATAATACCCACAATTTAAGTTGAATGCCATCTAATTGAGAACACTTGAAGTTGCAATTTTAGTCAGGTAAGAGCCTTGGATTAAGATTGTGATGGAAAGAAAACTATTCATATGAGTGAGATCTCGATTGAAAGTTTTACGTTCAATAGATTAGAAGAATTAATTGAGTTAGTTAGTGAGAACTAGAAACTCAAGGCATTAGAAAGGGACTAAACATGTTTACAATGCAAAGTTATTAAACTTGCAATGTAAGTCCTTTAAAATACTAGAATTTCAAAATGGGTTTGTCAATTAAATTGTTCGACAAGTTGCCATGCTAAATACATTTATTACTAGCAGATCAACTGATGTAGTAAATTTATGTCACCATGGGTACTAGTAATTCAAGGAAAATATTATGGTTAATTTATTAACTTGGGTAATTTTATTTTCTTAAATTTATCGAAAATACTAATACATAAACTTTTTAGTAGAAGTGGCTCATCCCCAAAACAACTCTCAACATGTGTCTTCTGCCCTCAAAACTTTCTTTGAAGGTGAGAAGCTGACTGGCCCGAACTTTAATGGTTGGTATCGCTCCCTAAGGATTGTCTTGAGGGTGACTGATACTATTGATTTGTTGTACCAGCCTTGTCCTCACATGCCTGCTGAAGATGCTTTCGAAGAGGACCATGCTCTTTTCAATGCTGATTACAAAAGGTACTTTGATGTAGCCTACATCATGCTTAGCGGAATGAATGCTTCTCTTAAGCAACAATTCGAGTACTATACTCCAATGGACATGCTTGCTGAGCTCTGCAATATGTTTGAAAAGACACCATCTGTTGAGCTCTACGATCTTGTAGACGAACTGCACAGCTGCAAACATCAAGCAGGACAACCCGTTAGTGCACACTACTTGAAAATGAAAGCGATGCTGGATCAGATTTATGTGCTAGGGAAACCCTATGACGATGCAGTGTCGATCAACTTGACCAATAGGTCCCTTAACAAGGACTTTAATGAGTTTGTCAGAAACTTCAACATGCATTGCGAGGGGAAGACATTGAGTAATTTGCAGGCAATTCTCATTGACTATGAAAAGGGTTTGAAGGACAAAGCACCTGCACATGCACCTACGCCTCAAGTACTTGCAATACAAAATGGCAGGGTTGCTAAGCCAAAACCGCAATCGAATAAGCAGAATAAAGGCAAAGGAAAACCTGATAAGGGCAAGCAAGTTGTGACTTATCAGAACAAACCTAAGAAGCATCTTCCAAAGAAGCATCTTCCAAAGAAGAAGGATGATTCTCAAAAGGATAAAGATTGCCACTACATGCTGATGGACATTGGAAGAGGAACTGTGTAACACTCTCAAATTTCGTATCGGGTCAGCGGAAGAGTCAATAGAGTGTTACGAGATAGCACAATAACTCCAATCATAGACAACGCATAAAAATGGTTGTACAAGGTTTAACATACATTCATTCGAATAAAAGTTTTAAGTTTACAGCAGGTCCCCAAATTACACGGTCATAAAGTTTATAAAACATAGATCCAATGAATAATTTTTATTATGTAGGCCATCAGAGTCGATCTCCATCCAAGTTACCTTCAAGCACCTGAGATAAAACATGCAAAAATTATATTAGCGAATGCCGAGTGAATTCATAGAGTTTAATAAAACCGTTACATAAAACAATCATAGAAATCAGAATACACACATAATATCAGAAGTAAGTCCTCGTATTGCTAGTCAGACAATATATAAAGCAAATCATACATCTTAAACCGTCCATGAGACCGTAGTCTCAA
The DNA here is from genome assembly GCA_025667525.1 of Glebionis coronaria. Taxonomy (NCBI): domain Eukaryota; kingdom Viridiplantae; phylum Streptophyta; class Magnoliopsida; order Asterales; family Asteraceae; genus Glebionis; species Glebionis coronaria. The sequence continues at coordinate 534,990,692 of CM046881.1, read as the reverse complement.
TATTACCATTATTGGTAACATTATTATCATTATTCATATTGTTATTGGATTGTGTTGTTATACATTGGATTATTATTAGCCGCATGACATTGTTACCTTACTATCACAAACAACGGGCCGCGAACCCGACAAACAATTTGCCCATCTAAGTTAGCGTGTCGTCACAAAAATCACGCTATGTAAATCTTCTCATACATAAATTCGCTTACCAATCAATGTGGCACGACGGGGATCAACCGTCAAGGCGCGAACTGGGGTGATCTTCCCCAAATAGTATTCCATAAGAGTCTACCAAATCCCGGTAGTTCACAATTCATGATAATGGGACTTTAAGTGACATAACCTAACTATAATAATCCTTTACATCTCATTTATTAGGTCATAGCATCATTCGGGTCCATATCAATAAGCATACCATCGGGACTACTTGTGTTCTATTTTTATCAAAAACTAGCATGTTATCTCCCTCGCGGGTTTACAAAACATTTTATAAAACATTTAAAAGAGTGCGAGGCTATGAACTCACGTTGATTATGAAAGACGGCTTATCGGAGACGGGCGTGCTTCGATCACGGAAACCTATATAAATAGAGCTTTGCTAAATCCTCCTACCAAATCCTCCTACTTATCATCCTACACACAATCATATAATATTCACTTTCTCCACTTATTATCTCTCCAGATCTTAACCGTCAGTTCTATCATATGTCAGGATCTAGTGTGTAGGAGGATTTGTAGGAGATTTTTGTAGGAGGAAATAGCATTTTTGATATAAATAATACTCGGTCTTAGAATTTTGTCCAATGACTTTATAAAAATAATAGCTATGTATATATATGATGATTTTTATAAGTAATCTCTTTATTTACTCATTATAGTGTTATGTGTTGGTAATTTTTTAGACTAGTTTCACTAGTTTAACTTGTTTACATGTTGAGGCCCAATAAGCGCAATATAAGCCCAATACATTACATTAGACCATTTTATACTTTTAATATCAGGCCTATACTCACATTTTGGGCCCAAGTGGGTTAAGCCCAATGAGTAAGTCCATTAGTGTTTAGCCAAATTAGTTGGGTTAATAGTCCAATAAGGATAATTTGGCCCGTTAATGTCCATATGTTTAAAGCTCTGGTTTTATCGATTTTTACTTGTAAATGTACTTATACATAAGTATATGAGTTATAAAAAGTTTATTAGACGGGTCCGACCGTCTGAGTTTTAATTGACGAAAACGTTAATCTTTCGGTTTTAGCCGAAAAGACGTAAAACTTATGTTTATAGTTTTATAACTTATAAAACATATCAAATTGCCATTTTTATTAAATGTTACATTTATTTATCAAAGTATATACTTATTTATAAGTAATATATAAGTTAGTGGGTTTTAGGTATACATTTTATATTAGTTTTACTTGAGTGCTAATTTTATAATATATACTTTTATTTTACAAATCTGATTATGAATTTCACTTTTACCATTTTTACCATATCTTGAGTTCTACAAGGAGATAGAAGCTCATTTTTGGGCAGCACAAACTACATAATATGTGCTACAATTAACCTCTTTTAGCTACTGCTCAATCTACTTCTAAATGTCTCTAACAGTTCGTCCAAAACAAACTATACAGATTTGAACTTTAATATTGTTTTGATCATATCTCACTCATTTTATGGATTCCATTGAGTGGCCAACTCTCACATATGTACAAGTCACATACCTTACTGTATATTAAATTATCCAAGCCATTTAACAAGTTATCATATGGTTCTTTACTGTTTTATATAGCCTACTATTTTAGACATGATTTTAACATCTTTACATGTAGTTTTTAATCATCTTAACCAAATTTATCAACACAAGATCCTCACATAATACTTTTGATCATCATATAGCATCATATACATATACATTAAGAAAGAAAATACAAAGTTACATTTACAAAATAACAAGGTAATGAAAAGAATGATCTTGTTACCAACTAAGATAGTGAAAGTTAAGATCAAGGCTTGATTTTTGATGACAAAAATTGTGGTACACCAAAACCAACTTCCAGATTACCCAACTATAAGAACACCTTGTGGAAAATCAGCCCCAAGACACCAAGGAAACTTCTTTTTGGATGTTATAATCACCTCCAATCAATAAAGCTTCAAAAAGACATCATCCTATGTATGAATAACATAGGATTTGTGGTTAAATTTAGATCAAAATGGGGTGTTTATGGTTGAGAGTGGACGGCAAGGGGAGGGAGAGAGTGAGAGGATTTGTGTGTTTTGCATGGGATGGAAATGAGTTGTTAGTTTAGTTTGAGGTGGTTTTGATACATAGATGGTATTGTAACAAGACTAAGACAAGTGTCTTAGCTTGTTATAATAAGTTGACACCTCATAAAGGGGTGTTAGCTTAAGCTTGCTGTCCTATTGTGGGGGTGGGGCAAGTTTAATCTTGTCTCATCCCGATTATTTTATGGGTAATCCTCGATTCTAGTTTCCTCGATTTGCGTGCCCTCGGGTCGTTTTACGAAAAACGTTTTTATAAATTATGAATCAACGACACAAAACGAATCTAATAAAAACTGTCTCATCAAAAACAGAGTTCAAAAACGTAAATACGTAATCCTAGGGTTTCCGGTTTAGTCGTAAAGGACGTTAAATTATGCACGTAAGCCCAAATTTCAATCCGTAAATTATGAGTTCATCAACCAACACAAAAATAAGTTTCAAAATAATATACAAGAAAATGATTTACTACCTGAAAATGTTAGATTGTCAGAAACTGCCCTCTTTACCTCGAGGATTTGCGTACAAGTAAGAAGAAGTTTGAGCCTGGTGCGTCAACTTCAGGTAACTTACTTCTGATTGAATTATTTAATCTATCATACAAATCTAATTCCTGGGTATATGATACGGGATGTGGTATTAATATTTGTAATACCATGCAGGGATTTAAGATTGAAAGGAAGCTATCTTATGATGATCAATTTCTGCAAGTGGGCAATGGCACACAAGTTGCGGTTGAAGCCATAGGAACATTTAAGCTAGTTTTACCTTCGGGTTTAGTACTGAGTTTGAATAAATGTCACTATGCACCTTCTATTGTTAGAGGTGTAGTTTCCGTTTCTTGTTTGATAGACCTTGGTTTTCACCATACTGTTTCTAATAATGGAATTTGTGTTTCTTTGAATGGCATTTTCTATTTTACTTCTATTGCTGTGAATGGTGTGTTTGAAATTGATATGAATGATCATGTCACCAATGATAGTAATAATTCTAATTTTCGCATCAATAAGAAGAGAAAGTTAGACTTGGATTCTTCTTATCCTTGGTATTGTAGACTTGCCCATATTGGGAAGACTCACACGCAAAAGCTTTCGAAAGAAGGACTTTTGGATAGTTTCGATGATGAATCATTGGATAAATGCGAATCTTGTATTTCAGGGAAAATGACAAGGAAACCTTTTAATGCTAACACTGAAAGGGCTACAGATCTAATTGGTCTTATACATACGGATGTGTGTGGACCACTTAGACATGTGTCAAAGAGAGGTGCTAGCTACTTCTTAACATTCACGGATGATTTTAGCCGATATGGTTTTGTTTATTTACTTAAGCATAAATCTTAGGTGTTTGAAACATTCAGAGTGTTTAAAGCTGAAGTAGAGTTGCAAACTGGAAAGAAGATTAAATCTCCTCGATCCGATCGAGGTGGCAAATACTTAAGCCAAGAGTTTACAATTATCTTGCTAAGAGTGGAATTGTCTAGAATCTTACTTCTCCTTATACTCCATAACAAAATGGTGTATATGAAAGGAGAAATCGTACATTATTGGATATGGTGCGATGCATGTTTAATCTTAATACTCTACCATTATCCTTTTGGGACTATGCCTTAGAATCTACGATTGGTATTCTTAATATGGTTCCCACAAAGAAGGTAAGTAAGACACCATATGAAATATGGCATGGCAAGAAGCCTAATATGTCTTATCTTAAGGTCTGGGGTTGTGAGGCGGACGTGAAACGTGACTCAGCTGATAAACTCCATCAAAGACCTATGAAGTGTATCTTCGTAGGATACCCTAAGGAAACTATGGGTTACTACTTTTACTTCCCACCTGAAAACAAAGTTATTGTTGCAAGGTATGGAAATTTTCTTGAAAGAGAATTTGTATCTCAAGAATTTAGTGGGAGGAACTATGATCTGGAAGATGACCATGAAGATACATCACCTTTTGAAATTACTAGCGAAATTCCCGTAGAGCCAGAAAGTCTGGTCCTCCTCCGGAATTAGTTCCTATCTGAAGGTCTGAAAGGACTATTCAAGCACCCAACCGTCTAAGTCTAAACATAGAGGTTGAAGATAATAAACCAGGTGACTTCGGTGAACCTGATAATTATAAATCTGCTATGCTTGATCCTAAGATCAAAAAGTGGAAAGGTGCTATGGATGAGGAAATGCACTCCATGGATGTCAACGAAGTTTGGACGAAAGTGGATCCACCTCCTGGTGCTAAAGTAGTAAAAAGTAAGTAGATTTATAAGTTGAAAACTGACATGGATGGAAAGATACAATCCTACAAAGCTCGTTTGGTGGCCAAGGGCTGCACTCAAACGCATGGTGTTGATTACGACGAGACCTTCTCGCCGGTAGCCGAAATTAGAGCTATTAGGATTCTCATAGCTATAGCCGCGTACTATGACTATGAGATATGGTAAATGGATGTTAAAACCGCCTTCTTGAATGGTCGCTTAGATGAGGACATCTATATGGAGCAACCCGAAGGGTATGTTGATCATGAATATCCAAATCGTGTGTGTAAACTTCAACGATCCATTTATGGTCTGAAGCAAGCATCACGACAATGCAATAAATGATTCGATGAAGAAATCAAGAAGTTTGGATTTGTTCAGAATCGTGATGAGCCATGTGTATATCGCAAAGCTAGTAGGAGTAATGTAGTTTTCTTGGTCTTATATGTTGATGACATATTAATCATGGGAAGTCAGATACCAGGTCTTAAAGCTGTTAAGGATTATCTTGGTAAATATTTTTCTATGAAAGATCTAGGAGAAGTTGCATACATATTGGGTATTAAGATCTATCGTGATAGGAAAAGACGGTTGATTGGACTTAGTCAAAGTGCATATGTTGATAAGATATTAAAAAGGTACAACATGCATAACTCCAAGAAAGGTTATCAACCAATGGAAGTTGATCATGGTTTAAGTCATGAGAAAGATGCATCAACTCCTGAAGAGGAGGAATACATGGCAAAAGTCCCTTATGCTTCGGCTGTAGGATCTATCATGTATGTTGTAAGATACACAAGGCCCAATGTGGCGTTTTCTCAGAACTTAGTCAGTGGTTATCAGCAGAAACCTGGTAAGCTCCACTGGGCTGCTGTTAAACACATTCTTAAGTATTTAAGGAATACGAAAGACATGTTTCTTGTTTATGGGGGTAAACCAGACACAGAACTGGATGTAACAGGTTTCTGTGATGCTTCTTGGCAATGTGATAAAGATGATACGAAGTCCCAGACTGGTTATGTCTTTGTCATCAATGGAGGAGCTGTAGACTGGAAGAGCCGTAAGTAGTCAACAATAGCTATGCATGCTGCCCAGGCCGAGTATGTAGCTGCCTCAGAAGCCGCAATGGAGGTTGTTTGGATTAGGAAATTTATTGATGATCTGGGAGTGATGCCTATAATAAAGAATCCTACTGATGTGTATTGCGACAACTCTACCGCAATCATATTCGCCAATGAACCTGGAGTCATGAAAGGCGCCAGGCATTTTCTGAGGATATTTCACTATGTTCAAGAGCAAGTTGTTGCCGATAAAATTAATTTGTTGAAAGTTCACACAAATAGTAACTTAGTTGATCCTTTCACTAAAGCATTGTCTGGTAGGAAAGTCACCGAGCATGCTAATGGAATAGGACTTATGTTAGCTAGTAACTTCATGTAAATCTGTGATTTAGTATTTGGATAAGGGATGTTAAACATTATTACCTTGATGAAATAAAGTTTGGGTTACGTTTATTTCTGTTAGTTAATTATGTATCCTATATTTGCATGTTTACATCCATGAATATTAATTTATTCTAAATTATCCGTTGTCGATTAATAATATGAGAATATTATTAATTAAGACAAATCTAAAGTTTGGTGGGAGTAGTTCTTGAAAGAATACTTGATGTGATTACATACCAAATTTAGATGATATTTGATGATTCGAGATATAGTACTTATCCCAACTAATGTGGTATTACTTTATAAATCTTTGTCATTAAGTATATCACAAATAGTTATCCTTCGGCCTGAGATACCAGGAAATGTTGTGGATCTAGTGCATTTCTGTGAATCAATCTAACGCTATACGTAACTGTGGCTATACGGATTTGATTTTAGGGGTGTTGCAAAATCCATGAGTTTTGCTTGTAGTCAAAATGGGATTTTGTTCCCTTCAATATTTTGTTAGAGTTTTAATACAGCTGGACCCCTCGTGGGATTAATTAAAGATGTATGTGTGGCCACACCTAAATTGATATTTGGTAATCTTTAATAATAAACGAACAAGAAAGCATTTTGTTAATTAAGGAATGACTGAGATCCATATCCTTATTAATGTGTATTAAGAAACAAAAGGATAATAATAATGATGTTTAATCATTAAAAGGTTTTGTCCAGGAGGCCCTACTCGAGATCGTACTAGAGGCATTGACGTGTAGCTAGACGCCAATCGATGTGATCACGATATTTATGAAATAGTCCAAGTGGGACCTGTTAGTTTGTGGACGTATTTAAATAGTCGTGTGCTAGGATCGAACTCGAGATTATGGGATTGCACACAAACATTTAGAGCTATTTAATTAATTAATTATGTTTTATTTAAATATAGTTAATTAGTTGAGGAGTGTTAAAACTGTGATTAACGACCGTTGAATATTTAATAGAAAATGACTAACGGACGTTAAATGTAAAAGTGGTAACTAAAGATTGTGTCCCAAAGTTATTTTGGGAGCAACATATGGCCAGCCCCTATATGGGGAATATATGTGTTTTGGTCTTGGTTTTTAGACTAAAATATATTCTCTGTAATTAGTTCTAGCCTAAAACCTAAGCTACCTTGACACTATAAATACAAGACTCTAGGTATTGGTAATTTCATTCATTGTGAGAAAAACTCAAGCCTAAGCCTTGCCATAGCCTTATTCGGCCGAGCCCTACTCTTGGGTTGTTCGGTTTGAATTTTCCACTTTTACGACACGGTTCTGCTATCAAGTAGCTTGTTCGAGACATGTATACAAGAACATAGATTCAACCTTTGTTAGGTTGATCTTGGATTGGTGATTGTGTTCTAGTTATTGGAAGCATTGCAAGGTAAACTCCCGCTTATTTTATGATGAATTAATTATGTGCATGTTATGATTATATGATCCTGAATCGCTTCCGTATGTGTTATGATGTTTATATGGTTTTATTTATCAAATAAATGTTATGTTAGATTTAACAATTCAACATATGTGATGTATGTGTGCCCAAACGGGCGCATCGTTAGCAAAATCTAACTTACAATGCAACCCAATTTCAAATAAATTCAACCAATGAAAAGCATCATTCCAACAAATTACATGATCAAACCTATGAAACATTTGACAGGAAATTGATTGCGGAGAAAACTACTCTTCTAATCGCACATTTCTGAATGGTAGGTTTGTATTTGAATAGAAGAACAAAGCGAAACATACACCACTTTGTAGTGAGGTGATTGGAGGGCGTTGTGGAAGCGTTTTAAAAATATTAATGGACGGATTGTAAACACGAAGCCTATTGGCTATTACAAGATAGTATTTGGCATAAAATCAAACCATTGCACGAATCCTCAAAAGAAAAACTAGTATTATTGCATGAAACTGTGGTTTTAAACAGGGGTGTGCTTAGAATTCTGTTATCTAAAGGCACAAACTCATTCTTCTCTAAAGGACGATGCTTATGCACGATAAAGAGACCGGAAGGAGGATCCATATTAGGAATCTGTCTATGATGCATAACGAAAGACCGGGATATTATTAGAGATAGCCAACGTTTGGATACATATTTAAATAAAACAAGTGAGATTATAGGTAACTTAAGTAAGATTTCTGTTAGTAGGTCGTCGTTGAACACGACTGCGCGTACGACAGATAAAGGGAATTCATTATCACCTGTAACAATCTCCCAACAGTTCTGATGAACCTGCTCGAATCGTCTCCATGGAGAAGCTTAAACTCTCGAAACCCTAATATTACACCTCAATCAAGAAAATATGATTAGGGTATTTAGGTTTTCTAAAAAACATATAAACCCATTTAAAATAGTGTTTTGCATTGTTTATTTAAGTAGTTATCTGTTTTAAAAATATTTTTGTTTTTGAAACTCTCTTCTAAAATAAACAAATTTCTTAAAACAAGCAAAATGCAGACACTTGTTTACTTGCGGATTGCACAAGTACGTCGTGCTCCTTCTTAAATTTTGTTCGAAAACGGACTTTTCTATTATTATGATCGGTTTACACAATTGATTTCTTAGGTTAATATCATTTTGTAGCTTATTGAATTCACTTACTAAATGAACCTTACTTTCTCATTTTTCGTGATAGAATGAGAAGTAATACTGCACTCGTTTAAGATCTTGGCACGCGTCACCCAAACAGAAAAGTCTGCACAAACTGCCTTTCATCTGTCTTCGTTTAAGATTTTGTTATGATTTTTATGTATTCTGATCACCTTTCTGTATTTTAAAGTGTCATAGTCAGTGGTTATAGTCCTTACGTAATCAATATAGTTTTCAAATATCGTCATTCTTACCATTTAAAGTTAACTTTCAGGTGGCTGCAGTTGATTTGGCTGCAGCTGAAAACTCATGGGAGCTTGTTCTTGGAGGGATCTTGTAAGCTCGTATGTCTAAACGTATTCATTAACTGTTCAGTTCTCCTAGTTCACACGTTTACTACAGGTTTTTCTAATTTGATGCAGTAGGAGTTTGCATTGTCTTTGGAATCTAATCGTGGTTTTTAATCGTCAAATCATGATTCTATGTACCTTAAACAGTTGGAATTCGTGATCTTTCTTATGAATACATTAAAAATGTTATTACATTGATAGTTTAAAACTTTAAATAATCAAATAACACAATTTGGGAGATTGTCGAGATTAAATAAAGCCTTTTGGCGACTTTCGACCCGTTTGACCCATTGCGGCCAAAAAATAGTACTCCATTACTTGACCCATTTGAGACAAGCAAGACTCAAATCATCTGAGTAAAGAGTTAACGCTTATGATTTCCACCTTTGTTTATAAATCTAAAAACTGGAAATCGTAAAGTAGTTGTGCGATGTCCCAACTCTACCAGATCCTCAAACTCGTCCAACCCGTCTATTTTGTGAAAGAAATTATAACTGAATCAGAAAACAGAAACTTCAGTAAAAAGATGCAAAGAGCCAAATCAGGCAATTGATTACTTTCCAATTACGGTAACACATGCAGTAACTTCCAAACAATATACTGAATCAGCACAAAAAGATTTGACACTCATACATTAGCAAAGGATGCAGTGAACAGAAAGCTATCATAAGGGCTAAATAAGCTCCTTTTACAAAGGTCACGACATGTTTCTGACACGATATTGTATTGAACAACTTTTTTATCTAATAAAATCACCATAAACGAATCCTCTTTTTGTTCTCCCAAAACAATACGCCAGATACTGGAGAAAATCCTCCAACTTCCAAGAATTTGCAAGTGACCAAGATTAAGAGAGTACTTGAGCGACCACTCTAAACCCAAATTGCCCATCTCGTAGATATTCAACTGATGAGAATGAGTATAGCTCATACCAAGAAGAAGCAAACGACCACGAGACTCAAATAATTTCCCATACAACAACAAAGGGAGTTGTATGTTTGTTAAAGCGGGAACCTCATTCACAATATCTAACTTGTAATGCAAAGCCTCATGCTTAGAAAGAAAATGAATAGCATCATTCCAATAAATTGCATCACGAACACCTGAAAAACATTGGGTAGGAAATCGATTGCTGCAAACGTTACTTCTCCAATTGCACGTTTCTGAAGAGAAAGTTTGTATTTCAATTGACGAACCAACCGAAACATACACAACTTTGTAGTGAGGTGATTTAAGAGGATCAAAAGCCATTTTCATTCCACAACTAATTATACCTGGTCCCGAGTCATGGGGGCGTCGTTGTGGAAGCATCTTAAAAAGATTAATGGACGGATTATATACACAATACTTATCAGAACCAAGATAGCATAAAAGTAAACCATTGCACGACTGTTTGATTTCAATACAGTTACTGCGAGGAAGTTTAAACATGGTTTTAAACCTAAATGTGCCGGCTGGAATTCTTTCATCCAACTGCACAAACTCAAATCTATCTGTTTCAAAAGGATTCAAGGCGAAGATACCACACGGAGGATCCCTGTTAGGTATTCGGCTACTATGCATAATGGAAGTAGCGGATGTTGTTAGAGATAACCAACGTTTGGATACCGATTTGAACAAAAGAAGTGACAGTATTGGTAACTTAAGTAAGATTTCGGTTAATAGGTCGTCATTGGACACGACTGTACTTACGGATAAAGGGAGCTCGGTATCACCCGTAACCGTTTCCATGGAGAAGCTAAAACTGATACGAATCCTAGAACAGTTGAAAACACCAACCTTATGACTCCAACAAAAGTGACGACTCAAGAAAACCAAAAGTGACGACTCCAGACTATCGATGCCTAAGAAACTTATGACTCCATGTATTTATACTAGCCTTGATCACAAAGGAAAACATTAAAAGGAAAAACATTAAAAAGGAACAAACTAACAAAAGGAAACATTAAAAAGAATCTAGAAGGGCCCCCTTCAGGGTGAACTTAAACAGTTAACCGAATGTAATTTGCCGACGGTGATGCTGGAGTGCTCTGGTAGACTTATGTGAATCTTTCGTATCAAAAACCTTTAAACCCTCATATTAAATTTAACTAAAACGAGATAAAAAGAAACCATAATCACACATTTTAAATGCATCAAAAAGTTCTCCCCTTAAATTTCTCATCCGAGCTAGAAATACATTTTTATTCTTCTTATTTTAATGAAAAAATTTCATGTTTGATCATTATCGTTTACACCAAACATCAAGTATGATCCCTATCTCAAACTAAGTCCGCAGATCGTCTCTATCGTTTACACTTTGGATCAAAAATGGTCCCTATCTTGGATGGACGTTAACTTTTAACGTTATCTCTTATGACTGAAGGGGTATTTTAGTCCTTTACTCTTTTGGTTGCATTTATAAAAAAAAAACCCTAGTTTCTTTGGTATCTCTCTCACATCTCTCTCAACTGATTTTTTAATCAGTTCCAACACCATTTCTTCATTCACACCCACCTACATTCTTTAAACACCAACCATTGATTCATTTCTTCATTCACACCGCCGCCACCACCGATTCATTTCTACATAACTACCACAAATTATCAAGTGCAACACTATTACTCGACACATGTTTGCTTCTACCACTTCTGTTAATTGTTGCCTATTCAATGTGGTTGCTAAATGTTGTATGCCCTGGATTCTTTGACTGGGCATAGACGAAAACAACAACAATACCGGATCCAAACGTGACTTGATTATCTGTGGGTTTTGGTATACAAAAAATGGACAGGAACTTCACTTCACAAAAATGGACAGGGTTTTGGTATATAAGAAGAATAGACAGGAGCTTCACTTCACCCCCTACCGCCGTCAAATTACACACACGCAAGTTACATAACTACCACAAATCCCAAAAAAACCGCAGATCTTGACAACCCAGAGCTTCACTTCAACCAACGTGTTGCTTTGTGGTTTTTGACAACCCAGATCCAAAAAAAACCCGCAGATCTTGGTGGCGGCGTGGGAGATGATAAGGGTGTGATGTATTGAGGTGCGGTGGTTAGTGACGGTCTAAGGTTACGGCGACGGGATTTGGTGGCTGTGATGGTGGATGGTGTAGTGGTGGTTATGATGATTGATTTTGATGAGTCAGCTTGTTCGATTGTTGGTAAAGGTGGTGAGGATGTGGATTGTTGTGGTGGAGGTGGTGGTGGTGGTTGTAGTGGTGGTGGGGGTTCCATCGGTAGGTGGTTACTGATGGTGATGATACTTGTTTTGGGTGGTTACTGTTAGAGATAAGAGAGATAAAGAGAGAGAGAGAGTGATGTGAGATTTTTGTTTGTGATGATTTTATGTTTGGATTTGATTTGGTGAATGATTTTCTCGATCTAAGATTTGAGTTGCTGTGGGAGTAACGAAGAATCTGGCGGTGTGGGTTTGATTCGGTTGGTTTAGGATAAAGATTAGTGTGGCCACTTTCAGGTTCGTTTTACGCCGAGCCCCCAAACATGATTTGGAATTTAGGATATATATTTTAGACTCGCCATGGTGCTTGGTGGCCAGGTCTGTTGGAGATGTCAATCTAAGAGATGGTGGTGGGTGGATCTGAGTTTTTTATGGAGTTGAGAAAGAGAGAGAGGGGGAGATGAGAGAGAGAGAGGGGGGGAGATATAAGAAAGAAAAGAAAATATTAAAAAGAAAAAAAGAAATAATATGATTTATTAATATATAATATGGAAAAGACCAAAATACCCCTCTCTTTATTGAACTTAACGGAGAAAACTAACTCCCATCCAAGATAGGGACCATTTTTTATCCAAAGTGTAAACGATAGGGATGATCTGCGGACTTAATTTGAGATAGGGACTATACTTGATGTTTGGTGTAAACGATAGGGACCAAATATGAAATTTTTTCTATTTTAATTTCACTTCTTATTGGATCCCTAATATGATGGGGGGAAAAATGATTTTTACCAATTTTAAACATAAAAGTTGAACCCTTTATTTGGCACTAGACGTGTACCTGCGCATAACTATGGGAATTGGCTTGCGGTAAATATTTAACGATATGCTAATTGATTCGATGGTTGAACCGGTAATCCGGTGACTCGACCGGGTTGACTTGTTGGTCAAATCAATTAATCGATGACTCGGCGGGTTGACCCGATGGTCGATCTTGTGACCTGGTGACTCAACGGGGTGACCCGGTGGTCGAATTAGTGAACGGAAGACTCGACCGGGTTGACCCGATGGTTGAACCTTTGACCCAATGACTCGACCAGTTGACTCGGTGGCTCGACCGGGTTGACCCGCTGGTCGAACTCATGACCTGGTGATTCGACCGGGTTGACCGAGTGGTCGAACCCGTAACCGGTGACTTAACTTTGTTAACCCGCTGGTCGATCCCGTGAACCGATGACTCGACCGGGTTGACCGGATTTTTCCAATAACACCATTAGCGTTGACGACGCAGTATCCACAAAGCCATCTTGTACACGTGACTTCAAACGCAATTCCTCTGTAGTGAGCATAGACCTAACGGTTTTAAGATCCAAAGATGTTTCTCGATGAGCAATGATGGTGGATATGTTATCATACCTTACAGGCAAGCCTTCAAGTGCAAATGTAACCACATCATCGTTGTCCATAGTCGACCCATGACTAATCAAGATGGTTGCTACGGATTCTATTTTGCAAAAGTATGCATCGATACTCTATCACTAAGTTTCAAAGAACGTAGTTCCGCTTTCAAAGTAAACGTTTGTTATAAAAAAATATCGGCTAGTATGTCCCATGCTTCTTTAGGCGATTGAGGGTTGTCAACGACAAGTCGTTGTTGAAGGGTTTTAGACAAGGTGATGAAGATCCGAGATAGGATTATGGTACCAGTTTTCAACCACTCGACATCAGGAGGTGGTTTGGTGCTTGAGGATGTATCACCTTCATCCTTGGTCTCTATATGATCTATAAGAGAATAGCCCCTACAAAGATTGTAAAAGAAATAGACCCAAGATGAATAGTGTTGGAATTTAACAACTCTAATGTATCTAATATACATGCATCAAGAGTAAACACAACGGATAGGAGCGATTATCTATGCATACAATGTAATTAACATAAAGATATAGAATGTGTACCATTAGTCCAAGAACGGATGATCAAGAACATAAATAATCAACCAACCAAACATAAACCCTAATTTGTGTAAAACCAAAGATCAAGATATATCTTCTCTAAGATAGTCTAAACGACACTTCGACCAACCACCTTCGATTTCTAGATCTTGATTAAGTTTATACTTAATAAAAAAGAAATCCGAAAACCCTCTTGGTTTTCCCTTAGCCATCGGCAACACAAAGAAACAAGAGGAGGAAAAGTTTTGTTTTTTATTTATAAAACAATGAATCTAATCCCTTGTTTAATTAGTTGAGTTCTAGGTTTATTTATAGGAAAAATTAAAACTTAACCTGCAAGTAATAACTCTTCTAGAACCAAAACAACTTTCTTCCCTTTTCTTTGTGTATGGTCTGCCGAATACACCCATGGTGTATTTGTTTTGACTTTTTAACTTTCTATAAACTTAGTTATGTAATTACATTAATTAACTTAAAGTTTAAAGTCTTATTAATCAATCATTGTTAAACCTGTTAACTTATCAACTAATTAACGTTAAGTATTAACTTTTATCAAATTTAATATACACAATAAATATAACCATATTTTATTATATACTTTAATAAAAGATGATCTCGATGTCTAAGTGTGTGACCCCTTAGGCCCACGTAATCCCGGTCGTATAAAATGCTATCTATGACTTCCGCACATCCCAACACCTCCCACTTGCGGAAGTCTCCATCAGAGTGTAATTTTGATACTAACATTGACGGATAGTCTAGCAACACCATCAATGCTCCAAAAAGTACTTGAGTTTAGTTTCTGACAAACAAGCTCAACCTTATGGTATAAGTTACTACATCCCTTTCGTTTCTGATACTGTTAATCATGAATATGGATCAAAATTCATTTCATGTATTAACGATTCTGTTTCCTATTTTCTGTATTGATCATGATTACCAAATGTAAAGAGAATCTTTTTACAACACTTTGGGTGCGGCAACGCAAACATCTTGATCAACCTTACGAGGGTCCGAATATGTATCATACTCCACTCATGGAGGAACAAAATCCCATTTTGACTACAAGAACCTTTTACACATGAAATAAACACTTATGAAATAAGTTATATAACTGTCCACTCAAAAGACACAGCGTTCACCGTAAATCAAGAAATGCAATCCATCCATGCGAAGATCCACTTGCATATCAAGTATAAGGATAACAATACTTACCATTAATGTTTAATGACATCGATCCATAAATAAAATCTACACGGTTGGGGTAATCCAATTATTCAACCACATTGAATAACCTATGATTTTGGAAGAATCATCTTTATGTATATTCGAAAGATACAGCCAACCCTCATAGTTGCCTTAGTTAATCAATAATCCCATACTGATGATCGACAACAGATATTTAGAATGTATACAATACATATAAATATGCAGATACTAAATCTATGGATTAAACATGCATATATAGGACACAATCAGTATTTAATGAAAACGATCATACCTCGTATGTCAATTCATTTTTTAACAGGATTGCTTAACCGTCCCTTATCCAAATACCAAATAAGATCACTACATGATAATTCTAGTTTGACTACTATAGCCTTGATCGTAACAATCCAATTCTTGATAAAAGCATAGATTCCTACAACCTAGATTATTGATCTTGTGGCACTTTCAGAATACTAGTTCAAAACCACAAGTTGTGAAATTCTTTGAATAATATGATGACAAGTCAATTCTATTCGTGCAATATGATATAACAATAACATATAAATTGTCACACTACTTTCCATATGATGTAGACAACATTTATTGGAAATAGTCATCATAGCAGTTTCTAAAACTATAAATTATTCTAACTCTTTAATGTATAATGTAACTACGCCTTTAAACTAAAGATGTTAGATTCTAGCAATGATGTTATCCATAACAAAGTCTTGATAAAAGAGAAATTAAGTATCGTCTCAAATAAAACCAACACTAGTGTATGCCATACTACTATGCTACTATTTTGTAAACCTTGAACATTCCTTAAACGGTTTGGATATTTAAACAAACTCCATGTTTGTCAACCATAATTATATTACTATGATTACCACTTAGTATATACGTAGTATCTATTATAGGTTCTATGAATAAATTCCTAGTCCAACACTCATTTGAATGTTCCTACTAATGTCTTTCATTTAGATTTCAATGTTTCAAGCATTCCTTCTAATATATTTCAATTAGACTTTTAAGGTTGTTAACATTATTTCTAATATCTTTCAATTATAATTTAAGGTTATCAAATCAACTTGCATCTATGCAAAAGATACAACTTATCCATTGTACAATAGATTACGCTCTGAATGAATCCTCTAGTGGGTCATAAGCATTTTCATACGTTTTTATCTTACCATGTAAGATACATCATTCAAGATTCACTTAATGATTATTTATATTGTCTCTAGACTTAATTCACCACATATGTTGAATCATAACATATTCTCCAAGGTTGTATATTTTATTTTCTAAAATACTTAGTAGAGACTTTATTTCAATCTTAAGAACAATTTCTAAGATGAAATATTGTTTCTAATATATCTAACCAAATATTCAATTTTTGAGAAATAAAACTAAGTACTCCCACTGCCTTTGAGATTTACTCATGAGTAATCTTATTTATAATTATAAATCAAATGCCACAAGTGATTGTCTTTAGAATTAAACTTATGACTTAGCTCACTTAGATGTATGCTTTTAATCCATATGTGAACTCTATCATTTTGTATATCTAGATTCATAAAATATTCTTATGATCACATATCTTGCAAGGTGATCATTCATCAAAGAGTTTGTAATCCAATTTGTCATAACTTTAACATTTAAAGCAATTATGACAATTAAAACATCTTTACATATTTATTGTTCCCAAATGTATAAGGTTTTAATCATAGTCAATTCCTTTTTTTTGAACGGCGAGTTAGTAGTTAGTGATTCGAGTTTACAGTGACATCCAATTGGGCAGTATGCAAGCTTCGAACCTTCTCCTTAGGGGATAAACCCCACTCCTGCTTCTTAATTCAGGTCCCTGCAGGTTCTTGGTGAGACTCGAACTTGAGACCTCTCTAAGAATACCTCCCCAAGGTTACCCTTGGTGGCCAACTGAGCTAGCTCAACTGGTTAATCATAGTCAATTCCTTAAGTATGATTTCAAACATCCAACATTTTATCTTGCAATAAATATATACAACATTGTCCTTATTAATCTTCCTAACAAGGAAACTCATTTTCAACCTCATCAAGTAATTGATAGGTGAAAGATCAATCAAATTCCAAATTCATGATTATCTTCCTACGAACGCATCTTTCCATTTATAGTTTGATTTGATAATACATAACTTATGGTTAGCAATTTCACAATGATATTCTAACTCATAAATCTCATTGTTGATATCAAAAACATATCATGAGTGATCCTTGCGGATCTATGAATGTGAGTAACATCATTATAAGGTTTCAAATTTTCATGTTTAGCCTTAATTGACTTCAACAAGTGTGTTTAGAAAGCTTGCGTATTATGTTCTTGAAAAAAAAATTCAAGACTCCCACTTGCTTCGAGCAAGCGTGAGACTCTCACTCGCTTCTTGTAAAGTGAGACTTTCTCAAAGAACTCGGCTTAACTAGTAACAAACACTTTGTTCTAGGCGTGTGGTTTTATGTAGGAGGTTATCCCATTGTTTCCTTTGGGCCTCCTACAAAATACACTAAGTAGTACAAGACTTTTGTTAATATAATCTCCAAGATTTCTAAACAAAGCCTAACCTTTAATTAAGAATCTAAGGAATTCATCCCATCTTATTATTCTAACAATAATATCTTAATGTACCTTCTATATTGGAGTTATATTGAGTATTCCAAATGCACTCAATACATTAACCTTGATATCTTTTAATGAGTAACAAGTTAAATTCATCAAAAACCAAACACCAAACATATCTATGTATATATATGGCGATTTCACTTATTTTATATACCAACCATGGTATTTCAATAAATTGAACTTCATGAGATAATCTCATGACTTACTTTGATGAACTTATACTTAATGGCTTTGTCCATTATGTCAACTTAAGTTCAAAACTTAATAGCATCAATAGTATCATTAAGCCACTTGCATGCACTTATTCATAAGTCTATAATTCAATCAAAACTTAATCGTGTATGTCTCAACTAGTAGAAACACATTTCAATTCTTACTATTCGTTATTAGTCATCGGACAATACAATGAGTTCATGTACATGTCTTAATCAATAAGACATTACAAGCTAATAAATCTTACTTTAAGTTCAAAGTCTTTTGACAAGTAGAAGACTTAATGTTCATGTCTTAATAATGAGACATAACATTTCCTTAATTTAAGTAAAACCGAGTATTAATTATGGTCTCAATAGTAAATTCAAGTTAATCATAAAATTACCATGTTTATCATTCTCTAGGAAAATATAATCATGCAGTTTATTGATAGGTGTGTAAACACCCATCCTTTTACCACTTAATTCTGGCTAAAACGAGACCAAAACGCGTATTTAATATCATTTGTTTGGAATTATGCGTGGTTTTTGCGTTTATTGTGTCTTCAGAGCCAACCGGATGAATATTGAAGAAAACATGGGATTGCACGGGTTTTACCGAAGAAAAAGACTCAAGACAAAGTCTATTGTCCAAGAGATGCAAAAGATTTGAAGTCACTGGGCCTATTTGACGATTTATCGAAGAAAAGGACCTAAGATGGAAGATTTACATAAGTCGAAGAAACTCAAGTCTATTAAACGAAGAAATTAAAAGACGAGTTGAATTTAATCGACAACAAATCCCGAATCAGAATCGAAAACGTCAACTTTTCTGAAAAGACGAGAAGACAAGAAGAACGGGAGAAAGCCCGCTCACCAACCAAAAGACAAGGCTATATAAAGCCCACACCTCACACTTTTCATTGAGTTTTTTTTAGTTTTTCTTTTTCTCCTTCTTTTTCTCCCTTTTAGTTCGTAGCATCACCAACACCACTAGGGTGTTTGGTGATCTTGATCTTTGTTTTTTTAATCTTGTAATTTTTCCTTGTTTATTGTTATTGTTAAAACATTAAATCATCAATACAAGTTCTTGTTTAATCTTTCCATTTCATCTTGTTCATCTCTATTTATTTGGGTTAAAGTTTAAGTTCTTATTTGATTGATTTGATCTTTAAAAAGTTGTTGAATTTGTGTTTTTGTGATTGGGATTTGATCCTTGTAGTTGGTAGATGATTTGTGGTTAATTTGGTAAAACCTTTTTGATTATTCAGCTTGATTTTGGATTAAAATAGTTTTCCTTGTTCTTCGGGTAAGTTACTGATCTTGAACGATTCCCAGGTTCCGAATGAACTGAAAGTTCCGGACGAATCAAATCTTCCGAATGAACACAAAGTTCCGGATGAACAAATCTTCCGAATGAACTGAAAGTTCCGGATGAGTTTAAAGTTCCGAATGAACAAAACTTCCGCATGAAGCATTTTAGTTAAAATGTTCCGAATGAGTTTTCCTTTAAAAAGTTCCGAATCAATTTTCAAAAGTTCCGAGTGAAGCATCTTGACCAAAAGTTCCGAACCAAGTTCCGGATAAACTTCCGAACGAAGTTCCGAATCAAGTTCCGACTCAAAGTTCCGGGTGAAGAATTTTCCCAAGTTCCGACTCAACTTCCGAACAAAGTTCCGACTCAACTTCTGAATCAAGTTCCGCATGAAGGTTCTGAGTTAAGTTCCGAACGAAGTTCCGGATCAAGGGTTCCGAGTAAACTTCCGGATCAATAGTTCTGAATCAAGGTTAAAGTTCCGAATCAATTTTCTTTCAATCTTACTTACTGTTTCTATTTGTATCTGTCTTAATATTTCTCATTATTTCTTTATTTTATATTCTAAGTTTAAGTTTAATTTTAATTCCAATATTTTAATTCAAGTTTTTATTAATTGTCATTAAATTAATTGTTTTTGATTTAAGTTTTCATTTTAATACATTTAAACTTTTTAGTAGATTAGAAAACTAAACCCCTCTTTTTTAGTAACCAAGAACAATCATTCCACTTAAGGCCGAGATCAATTCGAGAGGATCGCGAGAGAATATAGAGAACCCATACAAAATGCAAGTATCAAATGGCGCCGCTGCCGGCTCTTCTCGTTAAGATCAAAAGTTTTTTGTGAGAACTTGGATTTTGGGATCCGTTCCCCGTGAACGTTACTTTTTCATAAAAACTTTCAAAATCCCTAAAAAAAATATAAAATTTTCAAAAATACAAAAAAATTAAAAAACATAAAAAACCAAAAATATTTTTGCTTTGATTTTCACTTGTTCGTTCTTTTGCAGGTGCATGCGTACACGCTCCACGTTTTATCCCGAGCCCGAGCTCTCGATAACTTAAACATGGCTGGTGTACACAACAACAACAATAATCCACCTCAAAACAATAATAACAACAACAACCCACCTTTCAACAACAACAATGAGCCTCAACCGGATAATCGGCCAATGATTGAACTGCTGCAAGCTCATGTAGATGGCAACACTGATCCAATTGTTATACCTCCAATTGCCGCCAACAACTTTGAGCTCAAATCAGGCTTTATCCAGATGGTCTCCGCTCAACCGTTCTTGGGGCGTACCATTGATGATCCACACAACCACATCAAGAGATTCTTGCAACTCACTAACACAGTCAAATTCAATGGTGTTCCACAAGAGGTAATCCGGTTACAACTTTTTCCCTTTTCTTTAGAGGGACAAGCCCGACATTGGCTTGCTAAGGAACCGCCACAGAGTATTCTCTCGTGGAGGGATTTGGAAACCAAGTTTATCAATTACTTTTTCCCACCCTCTCGTACTACCGCTTTGCGGAATGAGATCATAAATTTTGAACAAAAGTACGATGAGTCGTTCAGTGAATCTTGGGATCGTTTTAAAGATCTTTTAAGAAAATGCCCATAACATGGTTTTACCAAAGTACATCAAATTAATACTTTTTACAATGGTTTAAGCATGAGTGACCAAGATTCACTAAACAGTGCCTCGGGGGGTAATCTTTTGGCTAAGACTTCCAATGCTGCTTGGGATATCATTGAGAATAAGTCTCGTGTGCAAACCAAGAGTGTTCGGACCAATGTCGCTAGTGCTAGCACTAGTGACAGCGACAAGCGACTTGACAAAATCACTACGCTTCTTGAATCGCTTGTCACCCACACCGTCAGCAACAATAACAGAAACAACGCTAAAAACGCTCAAGTCAATGCTGTTAGCCAACCATGCGAGATATGCGGGGGTCCTCACTCTTACACCACTTGTACCGCCACCCAAGACTACCCTTCAGAGAATGTGAATGCAGCATATGGCACCTATCCTCAACCTGCTTATCAAGCTAGACCTCAAGGTGACCGTAATTTGCTTAGCTACCGCTCCAACAACTACTTCTCACCACCCGGTTTTCCTCCAAACAACCCAAACCAACAACAAAACCTCAACCGCCCTCCTCAACAACAACAACAACCCCGTACACCATACATCCCACCTCACAAGCAGCAACAACCACCTCAACGAAACAACCAAGTATACCAGCAACCTGCTTATCAACCACCCGCATACAATGCTCCTCCCAACCAACCCACCGCTCTTCACCAAGAAGTGGAAACTTATATGAGGACTAACGATGTGATTGTGGGAAATCTTCAGAGAGAAGTGCTCAACCTGAAAGCAGACTTGGTCAAACAAGGGAACGATTTGAGAGCCGACATGAGAAACACGTTGGATAGCCAAACTAATGATTTGAAGAACATGATGGCTAGTTTCTTCCAAGGTAATCAACCCTCTTCTGCGGGTACTCTTCCGAGCAACACCGTTGCGAATCCAAGAGGGGAGATGAAAGCAATCACTACTCGCAGTGGTAAAGGTACCAAGGAACCCGAGCTTCCTATACCCCCACCGGTGGTTGTGACTAAGGAGAACGAGTCACCTGCTCCTATTCCTCATCCTTCTCCTTCCCCAATTTCTCCACCTCTTCCTTCAAACCCTCCCCCACCCGAGGATGTGAGTGATCCTATTCTTCCAAAGCCTTCCTCTTCTTCCAATATACCTTATCCATCTAGGTTGAGGAAAGAGAAGCTCAAAAGCAAGGACGATATTCAGGTTTCGAACTTTCTTAAGATGTTCAAACAATTGAATTTTAACATCTCCTTCGCTGAGGCTCTCGCTCACATGCCTAAGTACGCGAAAATGTTTAAAGATCTTCTGAGCGACAAGGAAAAGCTCCTCGATATTGCCAACACCCAACTTAATGAGAACTGCTCCGCAGTGCTCTTAAGGAAATTGCCAACCAAGCTTGGTGATCCAGGTCGTTTCTTAATCCCTTGCAATTTCCCGGGAGTAGAGAATTGCATGGCCCTAGCCGATCTAGGTGCCAGTATCAATCTAATGCCTCTAAGCGTTTGGAAGCAATTATCTCTCCCTGAGCTAGTCCCCACCAAAATGACTTTGGAATTAGCTAACCGTACGGTTGCTTATCCAATGGGGATAGCCGAAGACGTCTTTGTAGGAGTCGACAAATTCACTTTTCCTGCCGATTTTGTCGTCGTCGACTACGAGATGGACCCTCGTGTTCCCTTGATCGTGGGTCGTCCATTCCTGAGGACCGGTTGCACTCTCATCGATGTTGAAGCCGGTGAGCTTATCATGAGAGTGGGTGACGATAAAATCGTCTTCAACATGGGAAAGTTGTCTAAACAACCTTATTCATACGAGAGTGTTAATTGTATTGACGTTCTGGATGAGGCTTGTGAAGAACACTTTAATGATGCTTGTAAAAATATTCTTACCTCTCTTCCCAATGTTGAAACCGTTTCCTCTATTGATTCATCACTGTCTCTCTTTGGAGAAAGTGATTTGTTTTGGAACAATCTTGAAGCCACCATGGGAGATGAGAACTTAGCTACTGATGATTCTCCCACCGATGGGAATGAAGACATGCATTTCTTTGACAACCTTCTCAACGAAGACAATCCTTCCCCTCCATCTCCCACGGTCATTGCTATCGATACTCCGACTTTGAATACGCCTCCCGTCGAAAATCCTCCGGATTTAGAACTTAAGGAGTTGCCGCCCCATCTTGAGTATGTATTCCTTGAAGAAGAGAAGAAGTCGCCAGTCATCATTGCTAAGGACCTAAAGGAAGAAGAAAAAGCCCGACTTATCACCATGTTGAAAGATCATAAGAAGGCTATTGCTTGGAAAATCTCTGATATTCGTGGAATTGATCCTCACTTCTGCACACACAAAATTCTCATGGAGGACGACTTTAAGCCCACAATTCAAAGCCAACGAAGGGTGAATCCAAAAATCCATTAAGTCATCAAAACAGAGGTTATCAAACTTCTTGATGCGGGTATGATTTACCCTATTTCGGATTCACCATGGGTTAGTCCAATCCATTGTGTGCCCAAGAAGGGCGGAATAACCGTTGTTCCCAATGAACACAACGAGTTGATTTCCACTCGTCTCGTTACTGGGTGGAGAGTTTGTATAGACTGCCGCAAACTCAATGACGCCACGAGAAAGGATCATTTCCCTCTACCTTTTATGGACCAAATGCTTGAACGATTAGCGGGTAATGAATATTACTGCTTTCTGGATGGTTTCTCGGGTTATTTCCAAATACCCATCGATCCCCAAGATCAAGAGAAGACAACATTCACTTGTCCCTATGGCACATTTGCTTACAAAAGAATGCCTTGTGGCTTATGCAATGCCCCCGAGACTTTCCAAAGGTGCATGTTAGCTATCTTCCATGACATGGTTGAACAAACCATGGAAGTCTTCATGGATGATTTCTCGGTCTTTGGGGATTCCTTCTCTTCTTGCCTTGCCAATTTGGAACGTATGCTTAAGCAGTGCGAAGACACTCGCCTTGTTCTGAATTGGGAAAAAAGCCATTTTATGGTAAAAGAAGGCATCGTGCTGGGACACAAGATCTCGAAAGCCGGTCTTGAAGTAGTCTGTGCTAAAGTCGATGTTATCGCTAAGTTGCCTCCACCTTCAACCGTGAAGGGTGTGAGAAGTTTTCTGGGTCATGCGGGCTTCTACCGTCGATTCATCAAAGATTTTTCTCAAATCGCTCGCCCGATGACCCACCTCTTGGAAAAAGATACTCCTTTTATCTTTTCCAAAGAGTGTCTTGAAGCCTTCAACTCGCTTAAGGATAAGATAACAAAGGCACCCGTCTTGGTTACCCCTAATTGGGAGCTTCCCTTTGAGTTGATGTGCGATGCTAGTGATTTTGCTATTGGAGCGGTTCTGGGACAAAGAGTGAACAAACACTTCCAACCAATCCATTACGCTAGCAAGACAATGACGGGGGCACAATTGCATTATACGACAACCGAAAAAGAGCTTTTAGCTGTTGTCTATGCTTTTGAAAAATTCCGCCCCTATCTTGTCATTTCTACAACAATTGTGTATACCGCTCATTTGCGCTGAAGTACTTGTTGACTAAGCAAGATTCCAAACCAAGACTTCTTCGTTGGGTTTTGCTGCTCCAGGAATTTAAAATCGACATTCGCGATAAAAAAGGAGCAGAAAACCTAGCCGCGGATCATCTCAGTAGACTTGAGGATCCTTACCAAGGGGATCATCCGAGCAAAGAAATCAATGATTCTTTTCCCTTGGAGACCTTAATGTCTATAAATTCGAATTCTGATGAAACCCCGTGGTTTGCAGACTTTGCAAACTACTTGGCGGGTGGAATTCTCAAGGAAGGGTTGACGTCTCAACAAAAGAAAAAGTTCTTCACCGACATTAAGACTTACTTTTGGGACGACCCTTACCTATTCAAACAATGTGCCGACCTGATTATGCGCCGATGTGTTGACGGACCGGCAGCTTCAGAAATCCTTGATGCTTGCCACAAAGGACCCATCGGTGGTCACTTTGGTCCCAACTACACCACCAAAAAAGTGTTTGATTTGGGATTTTATTGGCCCTCCATATATCGTGACGCTCACAATATGGTTAAACGATGTGATGTTTGCCAAAAACAAGGCACGATCACACATAAAGACGAGATACCTCAGAATTTCATTCAAGAGTGTGAAATCTTTGATGTTTGGGGTATCGACTTTATGGGGTCATTCCCTTCTTCTAAAGGAAATAAATACATCCTTGTAGCCGTTGACTACGTTTCAAAGTGGGTTGAAGCCAAAGCTTTACCCACTAATGACGCAAGGGTGGTTTGTAACTTTTTGAAAGCTCTATTCGCTAGATTCGGTGTGCCTCGCGCCATTATTAGTGATCGTGGGACTCATTTTTGCAATGACCAATTCGCAAGAGTCATGGCTAAGTACGGTGTAAATCATCATCTTTCCACAGCCTACCACCCACAAACTAATGGCCAGGCTGAAATATCCAACCGAGGAATTAAGCGAATTCTGGAAAGAACCGTGGGAGAGCATCATGCCTCATGGGCTGATAAACTTGATGATGCTTTGTGGGCTTTCCGTACTGCTTACAAGACTCCGATTGGTTGTACGCCATATCGTCTCGTGTACGGGAAAGCGTGCCACCTCCCCATTGAGTTGGAGCACAAGGCTTACTGGGCCTTGAAGTGGGCTAATTTTGATATCAACAAAGCCGGTGACCTACGCAAGATCCAACTCAATGAGCTCAATGAACTCCGGAATGAGGCTTATGAAAATTCTTTGATCTATAAGGAAAGGACTAAGCTCATTCACGACTCTAAGATTAAGAACCGAGAGTTCCATGTTGGAGACAAAGTCTTACTTTTTAACTCTCGGTTGAAAATCTTTTCGGGCAAGCTGAAATCTCGTTGGTCCGGCCCATTCACCATTGCCAAAAAATTTCCTTATGGTAATCTCGAGCTCGCTCAACCTAATGGACCTAATTTTAAGGTGAATGGCCAACGAGTGAAGTTGTAATTTGGTGAGGACACCTCTCAGGAGGTGATTCCATCCCTCACCACGTTCCCCATGAACTAATTTTGGTTCGAGTCAGGCTCGTGACTCGATTATAAAAAACAAGCGCTCCTCGGGAGGCAGCCCGAGTATCTATCCTTTTATGTTTTAACCTCCTAAGTGTAGGGGGGCCTCTATAGGTTCTTTGTTTTTGTGTGGTGATGTAATTACAGGGATAAGTGCACTCTTGGAAACTTTGAAGAACCGTGCTCCCGTGTTATTCGAAATCCGGTTCTATCTCTCAACTATCGTGATTCAATTTTCTTCATACTCACATTTGAAATTGATCACTTTAGTCGTCTCTTCCTTAACTTGAGTTAACCAACGTGCACAATGTCATAAGTGTAGGGGAGACTTTTCCCACATGCTTAAACATTGAGGACAATGTTTATCTTAAGTGTAGGGGGGACTTCTATCGAAGTTTTAAGTGGACTTTTCCATGAAAATGCCTTCATTTAACCAGAAAATCATCTTTTTCAACATTTTTCAAATTTTTTATTAACTTTGGCCATTTTGTCGTAATTTTTAAATTTTTATCTTTGCTTTCATATGTATATATCCCTCAATAAAGTCAAAAATATTAATAAAGTGGTGTAGCTAGTTTAGAAGTCTTTGACATATTAGGCCCGTTGCGTTTATTTTAACTCAACCCGAATAGACTTATCTAAGTTTATTCTAGCTAGTATCCTTAACCATGTAGACCTTAATTGGTTTATTAGGCTAAGTATCCACGAGTCTCATTACTTGAGATTTTAAATTGTGGAGGACGAGAAATGATAGAGTCAATTATAAGTCGGTATTCTTGCACAAGCTCACTTGGTGTAATTATTTGCCTATTCTCCCATCACTTGCTAATAATTTATCTGAAAAAAGTAAGGTCGTACGATTTGAAAAGTTACTTAGCTTCTAGCCCAAGATCGTTTAAAAGTTGCTCGTTAATGGTAAGAGTTCATAGCCAAGGCATAACTTATGAAGCGGGGCGCGAAGATTAGCGAGTCCGAAAAGGCCCTAACAAGGCATGAGGATTCCATTTTATTGCTAAAGATCCAAGGTGATGTGAAAAGCATTATTCCCAAAGTCAATATGAAGGATCAAGACTCACGACGAAAAGCAATCAACTCCCATAAAGATGATGGAGAAGTCTATCCGAAAAGACCCTAACAAGGTATGAGGATAAATAGATCCAAGTCCGAAAAGGAGGCGGATCGTTGTATCTCAAAATCCCAAATAGAGATTGAAGAAATAATCATGAAGTCATGGTCAACAAAGTTGGAGTACCTCTCAAAAGTCTCCAAGTGAAGAAACTCTATGAACGATGAGAAGACCATAATCTCAAGCACGTCTCTCAAGATATGAAGTATGAAGTACATGCCAAATATCGGCCCGAGAAAGGTCTCAAATCATGAACCGAGTTATGCCAAGATATGAACTTTTTGATATCCCGAGAAGCAGTTTTAAGAGATTTTGTCCTTTAGCTAACTATTGATCAAATCGTCCTACTTTGCTTTCAGCCTTAATAAACTATCGAAATAAGTCCAAAAATGCATCTTCATGATCATTCTAAGACAAAAATAAAATATAAGAGATACACCTAGGAATAAGGGAGTTTAAGCATTTAATTAAGCCATGTATGTAAGTGTTTGATTTACTAACTTATAATAACAATGATCTCATTTTTAAGCTTAGTTTGGGGAACGTGAAACTTGAGGGTGATAAATCTTCGCAGCACCAAAGCCCTAATGTAAGTCCTTGATTTCTTTGCAAGTTATTTCCATCCTTTGTTTACTTTAAAGTTTTAATTTCTCTTAAGTATTTTAATTTTTGTTTAAGTAGTATTTTAATAAGGCCAAGGTTGATTAATTATGAGAAAAGTGTAAAATTGCTTTATCACTAAGCATTGCATGAGGGCATGGCAATGGTTAAGTGTAGGGGATTTGATAGGTGTGTAAACACCCATCCTTTTACCACTTAATTCTGGCTAAAACGAGACCAAAACGCGTATTTAATATCATTTGTTTGGAATTATGCGTGGTTTTTGCGTTTATTGTGTCTTCAGAGCCAACCGGATGAATATTGAAGAAAACATGGGATTGCACGGGTTTTACCGAAGAAAAAGACTCAAGACGAAGTCTATTGTCCAAGAGATGCAAAAGATTTGAAGCCACTGGGCCTATTTGACGATTTATCGAAGAAAAGGACCTAAGATGGAAGATTTACATAAGTCGAAGAAACTCAAGTCTATTAAACGAAGAAATTAAAAGACGAGTTGAATTTAATCGACGACAAATCCCGAATCAGAATCGAAAACGTCAACTTTTCTGAAAAGACGAGAAGACAAGATGAACGGGAGAAAGCCCACTCACCAACCAAAAGACAAGGCTATATAAAGCCCACACCTCACACTTTTCATTGAGTTTTTTTTAGTTTTTCTTTTTCTCCTTCTTTTTCTCCCTTTTAGTTCGTAGCATCACCAACACCACTAGGGTGTTTGGTGATCTTGATCTTTGTTTTTTTAATCTTGTAATTTTTCCTTGTTTATTGTTATTGTTAAAACATTAAATCATCAATACAAGTTCTTGTTTAATCTTTCCATTTCATCTTGTTCATCTCCATTTATTTGGGTTAAAGTTTAAGTTCTTATTTGATTGATTTGATCTTTAAAAAGTTGTTGAATTTGTGTTTTTGTGATTGGGATTTGATCCTTGTAGTTGGTAGATGATTTGTGGTTAATTTGGTAAAACCTTTTTGATTATTCAGCTTGATTTTGGATTAAAATAGTTTTCCTTGTTCTTCGGGTAAGTTACTGATCTTGAACGATTCCCAGTTTCCGAATGAACTGAAAGTTACGGACGAATCAAATCTTCCGAATGAACACAAAGTTCCGGATGAACAAATCTTCCGAATGAACTGAAAGTTCCGGATGAGTTTAAAGTTCCGAATGAACAAAACTTCCGCATGAAGCATTTTAGTTAAAAAGTTCCGAATGAGTTTTCCTTTAAAAAGTTCCGAATCAATTTTCAAAAGTTCCGAGTGAAGCATCTTGACCAAAAGTTCCGAACCAAGTTCCGGATAAACTTCCGAACGAAGTTCCGAATCAAGTTCCGACTCAAAGTTCCGGGTGAAGGATTTTCCCAAGTTCCGACTCAACTTCCGAACAAAGTTCCGACTCAACTTCCGAATCAAGTTCCGCATGAAGGTTCTGAGTTAAGTTCCGAACGAAGTTCCGGATCAAGGGTTCCGAGTAAACTTCCGGATCAATAGTTCCGAATCAAGGTTAAAGTTCCGAATCAATTTTCTTTCAATCTTACTTACTGTTTCTATTTGTATCTGTCTTAATATTTCTCATTATTTCTTTATTTTATATTCTAAGTTTAAGTTTAATTTTAATTCCAATATTTTAATTCAAGTTTTTATTAATTGTCATTAAATTAATTGTTTTTGATTTAAGTTTTCATTTTAATACATTTAAACTTTTTAGTAGATTAGAAAACTAAACCCCTCTTTTTTAGTAACCAAGAACAATCATTCCACTTAAGGCCGAGATCAATTCGGGAGGATCGCGAGAGAACATAGAGAACCCATACAAAATGCAAGTATCATTTATCTCTCTATTTTGTCATTCCATGTTCAATAGGGCAACCTACCACATATGTGTAGTAGTCCTAATAAGGAAATAGTTTCCTTACTTATAAAGTCAAGAAAACCCTTAATCATATTGTCAAAGTCGTTCCATGCCCACAGTTAAGATTTCTCCCACTTGGGTAGGGAACTACTTATTGCATAAAACAATACTACATCAGTTAGTTTGTTTGTACCAAAAATATGATGGTCTCACGAATAGAATTAAGTCTAGCATAAAGCGTAGCTTAATGTAAGAAGATCTATGTCTTATTTATAACGAATCGTGCATAACTATCTTGTAGATAACTTCAACAACGGAAGCGACGACTAAAAAGTCAACAAGTTATCTAAGATACTATACGGTGATTCTTACTAAAAGAAGATGCATCACACTTGGAAAGTAAATCTTTATTTCAAGTCCAACAAGAAATAAAGTGAGCAACATATAGATCCCATTGAGATTGACAACATTTCATGTATGTCATTCCCTATTAAATATATTACTCCCACTTGTCTTGACAACACTTGAAGGGTTTCACTACTAGTGAAGTTAAGTGACATTTTATCTTTTCATATATTGAATGTCCACACATTATTGCTAGTGTGAGTCACATTGACTAGTAATAATTACTTAGATATTCAAAGAAGCGTGTTAAGTTCTATATATGTATACCTATGATAGACTTTCCATGTATACATATATGATCAATTAACTTTAAAAATTTGTATGCAATTTTTCCTTTTGTATTAGCACACCTACATTATATCCTATAGATATGTAGCGTCTTTTACTTGGTCAAACAAACAACTAAAGACAACCAGTTCTCTAGGTTTTGCTTTTACCATATGTGCGATGACATTTATGTCTTTGTAATCAAACCTTTAAATATGTCTTGATCATATCAAGATATTTACCTTTGGTAGCTAAAGTTACAAGTTCTCTAGTTATCCAACAAGATATTAAATTTAACTTACCATTTAGTCATTTCATATGCTTGATTCGAATTGGGATAATTCAATAATTTCTTTTATAGCTTTTCCACTTGTAAAAAGTATAGGAACGAACCTTAAAATTTTCCTATGGAAAACGAACACGGTTTGTCATTCTCAAGTAACGACCAAACCCTTGCTTTTGGTTTACGTTGCATTTATACATTAAAAGAACTTGCAAAGTTCAATTATTAGTATTTTTGATAATAACTTTCTTATGAAATTAACTACTCATGTTTATGGACTTTAAACAATTAATTTTATCAAGAGAATAAGATCCAACTTGAATTTATGTGATCAATGCAGTTGATCTACTAGAGATGAAATATTCAAAAGGTAATCATCGAATGATAATTGCCAGCGGTGCAACTCTTAGCCATAATGATAATTTTGAAAAACATCGAATGATAATTTTTTCATTGTTTTTGAAAATGTTGTACAAGTTTCCTAAACGTGCCATATGTTTGTTTCATCAGGTTTCACTCACACCTCTTACGACTAACAATGGAAAGCTCAATGGAACCTTGCTATGGTCACATTTGACTCTATGGCATCTTGGAAGACAAACAAAAAGGATCCAGAGAAGTTGGTCAGCTCAAAGCTAGTTAAGCACCTCTTTCTTTAGGAAAGCAGAACGAACCGCCTTTACCTTTCTAGTATAGTCTAACTAAAACATCATAGAAATCAAATTGAAACTTGTTTTTATATGGTTCTAGAGTAATAAGATATTAAGTCAAAAAACCTAAGATTTACTTACCCTAGTTAGTCCGTATTAATTCTTGAAAAAGATTTTGCATATATTTAATATAAACTATTTAAAGAAAATAAATCAAACATCTAAACAAGAATATAGCAAGACAATAATATCACATATTAACCAAAAATGGCTAAGATATTTACCACATAAATAACATATTTTAGGCACTAATTTGGAAGATCTTCTAAATCCAATTTTAAGATTTTATTCTGATTCTGTTTTGCAACGCAAAAATCGACAAGAAGACGATTTTTTCAGATTTCGACTAAAAGGTTGTGTAGAGTCGAGTTTTAGTGTCCCATAAGGAATCAGAGTCAAAAGGTATACATATTATTTTATAAAAATTATTTTCTGTTCGGGTGGCAAAATCGCAGCCCTAAAATAATTTTATAAAACCCTTTTAAGCATGCATACACCAATCCAATTATCGTTTTCTTAATCTTATAGCAATCCTTAACATGTTAAGCATCTAAATCATGCATTATAACAATTAGTAATCATGGATTAAAAAACACGTAAATTGCACACGAAGTTGTAATTAACGTTTTGCTATAACCTAAAAAGCATGCAAACTTATTTATTACAGAAATTTTTATGGATCTAATAACATTTAATTAAACTATTTATAGATCTTCAATTAAATCATAATTAACTATTCAAGAAAAAAATGTTTTTGCACCGGTTTTAGGTGTTTTTATGTAATTACATGGCATAGATTTGGCTCGTGATGCCACTTTTGGAATTTAACAACCCTTGTGTATCTAACATTCATGAATCAAGAGTAAACGCAGCGGATAGGATCGATTATCTATCCATACAATGTAATTAACATAAAGATAAAGAATGCGTACCTTTAGTCCAAGAACAGATGATCAAGAACACAATTAATCAACCAACCAAACACAAACCCTAATTTGTGTACCAAAACCGATTCACCAATAAACCAATGATCAAGATAGATCTTCCCTAAGATAGTCCACACGACACTTCAATCAACCACCTTCGATTGGTAGATACTGATTAAGTTTATGCTTTATAAAAATCAAACCCAAAAACCCTCTTGGTTTCCCTTAGCCGTCGACTACACAAAGAAACAAGAGGAGAAAAAGTTTTGTTTTTTATTTATGAAACAATGAATCTAATCCGTTTTTTATATAGTTGAGTTCTAGGTTTATTTATGAGAAAATTACAACTTAACATCCAAGTAATAAATCTTCTAGAACCAAAAAAACTTTTTTCCCTTTATTTATGTATGGTCTGCCGAATACACCCCATGGTATATTTGGTTTGACTTTTTAACTTTCTATAAACTTAGTTATGTAATAGCATTAATTAACTTAAAGTTTAAAGTCTTATTAATTAATCCTTGTTAAACCTTTTAACTTATCAATTAATTACCATTAAGTATTAAATTTTATCAAATTAAATATACACAATAAATATAGCCATATTTTATTGTATACTTTAATAAAAGATGAACTCGATGTCTAAGTGTGTGACCCCTTAGGCCCACGTACTCCCGGCCGTATAAAATACTATCTATGACTTACGCGCATCCCAGGAAATAGTTCATCTCGTTGACATCCAACTTGACAAGAATTAGGTTGTTGAGGTTTTTGATAGTCATGAGTTTGTCGAAAAGGAGGATGATGGGTTGTGAGAGTGAATCAATAACAGTCATGTTATTGGTTGTGAGTAGGAAACAAGGACATTTATATGAGAAATTCTATCACAAAACAAAAAGTGAAACAAACAAAAGGGGGCGACTGGTTATATTAAAAACCAGCGGTCGACTGGTTATATTAAAAACCAACTATTGACACTAATAAAATTGGATAAAAAAACTAGAGTGGTAAAGAAAGCGTGATTATGGTTTACTCGTGATACCATGTAAGAGGATACAATGGTAAGATACTTTATTGATTTTTATCCCATTAAACCAAGAGTACATATGTATATATAGTGCCTGATATTTTAGGTAAATATTAATTACCAACTAATCATGCTAATCACCAGCTAACTATACATCTCTCATATTAAATTTTACAACTAACATATGAATGACTACAAATCATACGGATAACTACGATTCATATGACTAACATATTGATCTCAACTCTAATTATCTATATGTGCGTGTCATATATAAATAATTGTTTGTAAGTTTGCCTTTTTTGTAAAGAGCTTCGCAACGAACTTTTATTTTTTCAAAATGGAGTTAATGTGAATGAGATATCGTGTCTCAAAATAAATCATTCGGTATCATGCTTAAAAAGAAAAATTAGTTTATTTGTATCCCACACTGGTGGGATATGTAAACTTGAGAACACTCTATTATGTATGAATAGAAGCCTTATCTTCATACGCATCAAATCGATAAGTATTATTAATTTCTCGTAAAAGTATAAAGCAAATAACATGAGACCAGGATTTCACTCAACCAACCTCCCCTAGTTATATTATTGAAAGAATAGATCGTCAGTTATGTTTTTGAAAGATGTTACAATTTCTACTTCCATGTAGTCTTCATGCTTTATTTGATCGATCATCTTTAGCTTGAATGCAATGTTGTTTGGCATTTTATTGTAATCTGACATACAATAAAAGTATTAGATGCAAAGAACCAAATCAAGCAATAAAAGGATTAGATGCAAAGAACCCAAAAGGATTAGTCCTCAAACGAGTAGTAATCTGACATACAAAAGAAACAACAGATCATCCCAACTAGGTTGGTCAAATCACCTCACAACAAGATCACTCAACACTCCGAACAAATAAATAACTAAGCCAAAAGTCCTCCCATGAACAAAGCCTAAATGGCTGAAAATAGAGCACAAGACAAAGAAATAAAGATGGGTGTGTGTGTTGTGATGTTTAAACCCTAATCCCAAAGGTTTCTACATATCCAACACACAAAAGGGCAGAGACAACAATGGGCTCCAACAGTAACAAAGGCCCAGTCCAAAGAAACTATTACCAGTTGGCACAAATAGTACCTGCACAAACAAAAAGAACACAAATAGAAAAAATACAATACTCTTGTTAGTGTGAACATTTAACACGATCCAGCAAACTAAACAAGATA
Source organism: Glebionis coronaria (assembly GCA_025667525.1). Classification (NCBI taxonomy): domain Eukaryota; kingdom Viridiplantae; phylum Streptophyta; class Magnoliopsida; order Asterales; family Asteraceae; genus Glebionis; species Glebionis coronaria. Next base: position 534,956,147 of record CM046881.1, on the reverse strand, counting down.
TAGTAGGACAAGAGAGAGGAGAGTCATTTTCCAAACATGTCAACAAGGTTCAGTTGAATACATAACTTGGTATGCTGAGCTATGCAATGTCTTTTGGTAAACAAGTAAACAACTTGGTCTACTAAAGCAACCTTGATTCTTTTAATAACACCAGACTAAACCTTTTCCTAAAAAGGTGATCATTAACTTTAAAGTGTTTGGTATTTTCTTGAAAGACAAGGTTGATAGGAATTTGGATAGCAGACATCTTGTCTCTATAAAGATTTGTAAGAAGAAAATTTGTAATAAGCGGATCATTCAACATATTAAAGATCCAAATGCCTTCACAAGTGGCACTAGCATGCGTTTGTACTCAGCCTCAACAGAGGATCTAAACACAGTGGTTTGCTTCTTGGTAGATAACTTAAGATCTTTACCAAAATCAAATTTTCTAAGACAAGAGTTTTACTAACAAAACATAATAATCTATTACAATTTTTTTGGTTTTCAAACACTTAGTCCAATCCGAATCACTGAAACAAGATAACATAAGATCTTTATCCTCATAAATTTAGCACTTAACCCACTCAGAATAAGTGAAACAAGATAACTTAAAATCTTTATCCTTGTAAATTTGAATGTCAATACCAGGAGAGTTTTTAAGATACCTTAAAACCCTTAAGTCAATTTTCAATTGAGATTGAAGAGGAGCATGCATATGCTAACTCAAGCAATGGACAATATATGAATTTTCAGGTCTAGTGTGAGTAAGATATATGAGCTTTCCTAAAAAAAATTGGTTTTCAAAATTATTTTGCAATGATTTATCAATTTTAGTTTCATCCACAACTAAAACACAATTCTCAAGCAAAGGGGTCGTCATATGCTTATCAACTAGAAGACCAAATGCATAAATTAGATCAAGGCAATACTTCCTTTGAGTCATGAAAATACCTTTTCTTTTATCAAGAACTTCAATACCCAAAAAATATTTCATAATTCTAAGATCTTTAATCATAAACTTACTTCTAAGGAAAGCCTTGAAGTTGTTAATCTCAATGCCTTTGTTACCAGTAACAATAAAGTCATCCAGATACACAAGAAGAATAACAAATAAATTGTTAGATTACTTAGTGTACAAAGAGTAGTCAAGCTTGCTTTGAACAAAGCCATGCTCAACCAAGGTAGTGGTGAGTTTGGCGTTCCACTACCTCGAGGATTTCTTAGCCCATATAAGCCTTGTTCAACTTACAAACTTTACTTTTATCAAGACACCCAAAACCAAGAGGCAACACGTATTCATTTAAGTCACCATATAAGAAGGCATTATTAACATCCAACTGGAACAAGGGCCAGTTGTTAGAAACATTAATAAACATAAGACATCTAACAGTCAACATTATCACGACATGGTTAAAAGTTTCATCAAAATCAGTGCTCTCTCTTTGACCAAATCCTTTAGCAAAAATCTTAGCTTTATACTTGTCAAATTGACCAGAGGCTTTATATTTTATTTTATAAGGCCATTTAATATCATTAGGTGTTCTGCCTTTAGGTAAATCAGTTAAGGTCCAATATTGTTTCTAATCATAGCATCAACCCATTTAGACCTTTAGCAACATCATAATAAGTAGTAGGTTCCACAAATTTGTTCAAAGTAATTAACAAGCTTTTCAATCTCATACTTGAGTTTATTATTAATTACAAAGTCATTTAACATAGTAGGAAATTTAGTTGGTCTAACCTTCTAACACTAGGCTATCCTTCCTCATAATTAAGATGACCAGCATTAACAGGTAAAACATTATTTTGATAAAGAATATTATCCAACATATTTTCCTTAGATAAGAAGTTTTCATCTATATGGGTTACAGGGTCTTCCTCAAATGTCTGCACAAAAGTAAATCAATCCTTGAGGGTAATCCACCATCCACACAAGATGTTTCTCTCTCAACATCGTTTGGACTAGGAGATGTTGATTATCAAAGAAGGTTAAATGTTTAACATCACTTGTATAGTAAACATCTGCCAAAGCATATCCTTTATTGTTTTTCATTTGAAAAGAAAAACAGTTTCATAAAATATCACATCTCTTGGAAAACTAACACACTTCTGTTATCAAGGCTAAAAAGTTTATAAGTCTTTTTAGCAGAAGAATAGCCAATCAAAACACATTTTTCAGACCTAGATGTGAGCTTGTCGCTTTTGTTAAGAATTGTAAAAACAGAGACATCTGAAACATTTAAGTGAGAGAGACTTGATTTTTGTTGTACACTAATTCATAAAGAGACCTACCATTTAAGACTAAGGATGAAAGCTTGTTAATCAAATAGACGCCAGTTAGCACACAATCACAAAAAAAATTAAGAGAAATCCTCCTTGAAACATAAGGTTCATGGCTCCATTTAGCAAGCGTCTTTGTTTTCTTTCAGCAATGCCATTTTGCTAAGGTGTGTAGGTGCAAGAAGTTTGTTGAATTATAACCATGTCATAGAACATATAAACATTTTTTTATTTATAAATTCAATCCCATTTTCAGACCTAAAAATCTTAATTTAACATCAAATTGATTATGAATCAGATTGATAAAGCTTACATGTACATCAAAGACGTCATCTTTAGATTTTAAAAGATACATCCAAACTGCCTTGGATTAATCATCAACAATGGTCAAGAAATACTTGAACCCTTCTCTACTAGAAACCTTATAAGCGTCATAAATCACTCAATATATGCATATGTTACAACTTACCGTCTAAAAAGTTTCCAAAAGCATTTCAATAAAATTAATGTCAAAAGATTTAACAACGACTCTGAAAAATTTCAATAGCTTATACAATATTTACCAGACTCTGTGGTATATACAAGTTCTTTACGGATTTTACTTGTTTCTTAGTTCAAGGGCCACAAATTTAATTATGGCACAAGGTTTCTAAAATCAACAAGATGGCCCTGACTTCGGCCTTGTTCTTTTGTACTACGCATAATCCACCTTCCACTTTCTTATCAAATCTCTCTTTATTATGGCACATAATTGAAGGGATCGAAGAGATTATGGCAGATCATGTTCACCAAGAAATGAATCTTAAAAGAATTTTTTTTGGAACATGGTCAACTAGAAATTCTTATGTTCGCGATTCTTCATCCGTCGATGCAGAAAATGCTCCAGTTTTTCATTCTCACATGAGACCGGAAAGTTTATTGTTATGTTACATGTGAAGTGTGTTTTACTTCATTTTGATAGTCTACTAAATTACAATATAAAAGGGAACAAAAGGAAGTAAAAATCGTTTGTCAGCAAGTTACGCACACACACGTATTACGATTATTTGTGACTAGCAGGGTACCCGCGCGATGCGGCGACGGGTACCCTGTGACTAAATTTTTCGATGTTATAATTCATATTTTTTAATGCATGGATGAAATGAAAAATCTAATTGAAAAATAGTTTATTGCATTTAGTTATTTTTCCTTTTAATCATTTACATAACTTTACTTGAACTTTCATCTATATATTACATATAATGCTAAAAGTAATAATACCTCTCAATTGAAATCACGTTTTTAGGACATGTTTTTAGAGAAAAACTATCGATTCAGAACATATAATGCATAAACTAAAGTATAATGCATTAATAAACCATATTTTAGTTAGATTTTTCATTTGATCCATGCATTAAAGTTTTTGTAATGTTATAATTTCTTTGAGAACTATATGTATATTATAGTTTGTATTAATATAGTATATAGATGTTTTTTAATGTTTGTACAATTTGCATATAATATATTGTATATTTTTATAATGGGGTATTTTATTAAGAGTATTAATTACACATTAAAAAGTTTGTAATTATTGTGTGGTGAAACACTTGTACACTTGGCTTATTAAATTGTATTATTTAAATAATATTTTAGTTTGTGCATTAAAAGGAGATACATCATGTTAATTTAGTTGTACTATTTATTTTTTATTTTTTTTGCATTAATAGGAGAGAAAGTCTAAAATACATTATATCTAGTATATAGATTCTACATTTGGCTTGTAAAGTTGTACCTCTTAATTTTTTTTGCATTTAATAAGAGAAAATATGCAATTTGGTTTAGAGAGTAAGATATATAATCTTGCAAGTTAGAATTTGTTTGTTATACATGGATTATTCCAACCTGACACACAATCTTAAAGTTGTAAAATTGACATTTTGGGGACAAAATTTAAAGTTAATGACAAATATCATGACTAATATATTCCACTAACTTTCTGGTACAAAGTATGTTTTCTATTAGGGCAAATGACTTAAAAATGTATTTAACTTAGAGGTGGCAAATCTTGCCCATTTTAATACATATGAGCACTTTTTGCCCATTTTCAAAAAAGGATGGGGCACTTTTTGCCCATTCTTTATAATGAATGGGCTAAACGGGCGCATATATAAGAAACTAAATGGGCTTAACGGGCGCACTTGTAAAATACAAATTAGTATACTCGACGAATATTTTTTATTAAATTTTTTATCCCGGCTTTCAAACAAGTATTTTTATTTTTTATTTGTAGGTTTTTATATGTTTTTTTTCTTTTTTAGCTTGCGCCCGTTTAGCACGCCCGTTTTGCCCGCCCGTTTCGCCCGTGCCCGTTTAGCCCGCGCCCGTTTAGCCCCCCGCCCGTTTAGCCCGTTGCCCGTTTAGCCCGCCGCCCGTGCCCGTCCGCCCGCCCATTTTGCCACCTCTAACTTGATATTTTTTTGCGTTTTGTGTACCCATCTTTTTTCTTTCCCATTATGGTCATCAAACTTTCAAAAGTCGATCATTCTTTGTATTTTGTGACCATTTTACCCTTATTTTTTAAAAATTTAAAGGGTAAAATGGTCATTTTATATGGTAAAATAGTGAGAAAATACACATAATGATTGACTTTTGAAAGTTTGATTACCATAATGGAAAAAGAAAAAGATTGGTACACAGAACGCAAAAAAGTGATAAGTTAGATGATTTTTAAATCATAAGCCATGGATTCCATTATAGGGGAATATATGTTGAATGTCGTAACTAAAAGTTCAAAGCAAAAAAATGCTTGTCTTATTGATATTAGGATGAGCTACTCGATATAAAACAGTAAGCAAAACTCAGACACTTGCTTACTTGCGGATTGCACAAGACGTTGTGCTCCTTCTTAAATTTTGTTCTAAAACCGACTTTTCTATTATTATGATCGATTTTCGCATCGATTTCTTAGTTTAATATCATATTGTAGCTTATCGAATCACTTACTAATTGAAACGTATTAGAATGAGAAATAATACTGCACTCGTTTAAGATCTTGGCACGCGTCACCCAAACAGAAAAGTCTCCACAAGCTGCCTTTCATCTGTCGTCGTTTAAGATTTTGTTTTTATTTTTATGTATTCTGATCACCTTTCTCTATTTTCAAGTGTCAGTCAGTGGTAGTAGACCCTAAGTATCAAATATCGCTGGTCTTACCGTCTATAGTTAACTTTCAGGTGGCTGCAGCTGAAAACTCATGGGTCTTGTTCTCGGAGGGGAAAGCTTGACAATTTCGATGTCTGAGAGATTTCGTTTTGAACATATTCATTAACTGCTCATTTCTCCTAGTTTACATGTTTAATACAGGGTTTGCATTGTCTTTGGAATCTAATCGTTGTTTTTAATCGTCAAATCATGATTCTATGTACCTTAAACAGCTGGTATGCATGTTATGAATACATTAAATTTTTTAATACATTGATAGTTTAAGTAATCAAATACTAGTAACACAATATGGCGACTTAAGATTTCCACCTTTGTTTATAAATCTAAAAACTGGAAATCGTAAAGTAATTGTGGGATGTCCCAACCCTACCAGAACCCAAACTCGCCCAACCCGTCCATTTTGTGATAGAAAATTATAACTGTATCAGAAACCAGTCACTTCAGTAACAGATGCAAACACAAAATCAGGCAATTTATCACATTCCAATTACCGTAACACATGCAGTATCTTCCAAAACATATACTGAATCAGCACAAAAAGATTTGACTGTGAACAAAAAGCAGGATTTTTATTGCTACTAAGATTTGATCATAACGCCCCTTTAGCGTTTTACAGTTACAAGGAGGATCATTTACATGTAGACAACGGGAATATTGTAATACCAGCCAAACAGGAGGATGAAGAATATATTGGTCACAAAAGAACCAAAATGAGAGATGATGACTTACATGTCGAATGTAAACGAGAAATAACTAGTTATGTGTAGACAAGAAAAAAATCAGATATTAACATATTACGACTCAGTTAACTGTCTTAGTTGCAGCTTCTCTTTAACATTTTTATCATCATAACCGTCGTCAATTTATCAATTACTAATTGATAAAAACTAACCAAATTCCAAGATGCCGCATCATTTTCCTCTAGTGCATAATCTATCTTCATGTGCAGAACCTGAAAACCATGTTAATTAGTATAAGCTTAATGGCTAATAAGTTCACAAAATGGTAACAATAACAAAACTATGGATGTTATTAACTCTTATAAGTACTGTGCTACTAATACTAAGTTACGACAATTGTTTCTAAGTTATTATGCCTCTTTGTTCATGGAAGATACAGACCTCAGAAGCTCGAAAATGAGCTTCTCTAAGTCATAACAGTAACAGTTCATATAATACTCAGTTGTTACAGAACATTGTGACATGAAAACATAAGATACAAAGATGATCATACCTCATATAGAAAGCCTACTCTGATACTCATACATTAGCAAAAGATGCAGTGAACAGAAAGCTATATTTAGGGCAAAATACGCTCGCTTCACAAAGGTCACGACTTATATTTGTAGCAAGATTGTATTGAACAACTTTTTTATTTAACTTAATCACCATAAAAGAGTGCTCTTTTTCTTCTCCTAAAACAATACGCCAGATCCCGGAGAACATCACCCTATCTCCAAGAATTCGATTAATGTGACCAAAATAAAGAGAGTACTTCAATGACCACTCTAAACACCCATTGCTCATCTCGTAAATATTCAACTGGTGAACTTTAGTGTAGTCCATACTAAGAAGAAGCAAACAACCACGAGCCTCAAATAATTTCCCAACCAACGACGACAAAGGGAGTCGTATGTTTGTTAAAGAGGGAACCTCATTCACAACGTCTAAATTGTAATGCAAAGCCTCATATTTAGAAATATTTAACCAATGAATAGCATCATTCCAATAAATTGCATCATGAATACCTGAAAAACATTGGGTAGGAAATCGATTGCTGCAAACGTTACTCCTCCAATTGCGCGTTTCTGAAGAGTAAGTTTGTATTTCAATAGACGAACCAACCGAAGCATACACAACTTTGTAGTGAGGTGACTTGAGAGGATCAAAAGCCATTTTCATCGCCCAACAAATTTTACCAGGTCCCAAGTCAGATGGGCGTCGTTGTGGAAGCATCTTAAAGAGATTAATGGACGGATTATATACACAATACTTATCAGAACCAAGATAGCATAAAAGTAAACCATTGCACGACTGTTTAATTTCAAAACAGTTACTGCGAAGAAGTTTAAACATGGTTTTGAACCTAAATGTGCCGGCTGGAATTCTGTTATCCAGCTGCACGAAATTAACTCTATCTGATTCAAAAGGATTCACGGCGAAGATACCGCACGGAGGATCCATGTTAGGTATTCGGCTACGATGCATAATGAAAGTAGCGGATGTTGTTAGAGATGACCAACGTTTGGATACCGATTTGAACAAAAGAAGTGACAGTATTGGTAACTTAAGTAAGATTTCGGTTAATAGGTCGTCATTCGACACTACTGTACTTAAGGATAAAGGGAGCTCGGTATCACTCGTAATCGTTTCCATGGAGAAGCTAAAACTGATAGGAATCAAATTGATTAAAAAAAAACAAAAATCTAAGAACAATTGAAAACACCTTACAAGACCAAAACCTTTTCCCAGGAAAACCTTAAAGTTACGTCTCCTCGATGCCTAAGAAACTTATTATGACTCCCATGTATTTATACTAACCTTGATCACCAAGAAAAACATTAAAATGAAAAACATTAAAAAGGAACAAACTAACAAAATGAAACATTAAAAAGAATCTAGAAGGGCCCCCTTCAGGGTGAACTTAAAAAGTTAACCGAATGTAATTTGTCGACTGCGATGCTGGACCGGCTGGTAAACTTATGTGAATCTTTGAGTTAAACTCGTATCAAACACATTTTAAATGCACCAAAAATTCGGATGCATGTACCTTAAATTTCTCATGTTTATCTATGTGGCTAGAAATACCTTTTTATTCTTCTCATTTTAATTTCATTTCTTATTGAATCCCTAATATGTTCAAAATGTGGGGAAAAATGATTTTTGACCAATTTTAAACATAAAAGTTCAACCCCTTATTTGGCACTAGACGTGTACTTAGTGGTAAATAGTTAACAATATGCTAATTGATCTGATGGTTGAACTGGCAATTCGATAACTCGACCGGGTTGACTTATTGGTCAAATCAATTAATTGATGACTCGACGGGTTGACCCGATGGTCGATCTTGTGACTTGGTGACTCAACGGGGTTGACCCGGTGGTCGAATCAGTGAACGGGTGACTCGACCGGGTTGACCCGATGGTTGAACCTATGTTCGATGACTCGACCAGTTGACTTGGTGGCTCGACCGGGCTGACCCGGTGGCTCGACCGGGCTGACCTGATGATTCGACTGGGTTGACCGAGTGGTCGAACCCGTAACCGGTGACTCAACTTTGTTCACCCGCTAGTCGATCCCGTAAACCGGTGACTCGACCGGGTTGACCGGAGTTTCCCAATAACACCATTAGCGTTGACGACAAAGTATCCACAAAGCCATCTTGTACACGTGACTTCAAACGCAATTCCTCTGTAGTGAGCATAGACCTAACGATTTTAAGATCCGAAAATGTTTCTCGATGAGCAATGATGGTGGCTATGTTATCATACCTTACAAGCAAGCCTTCAAGTGCAAATGTAACCACATCATCGTTGTCCATAGTCGACCCAAGACTAATCAAGATGGTTGCTATGGATTCTATTTTGCAAAAGTATGCATCGATACTCATATCACCAAGTTTCAAAGAACGTAGTTCCGCTTTCAAAGTAAACGTTTGTTGTCATAAAAGATACCGGCTAGTATGTCTCATGCTTCTTTAGGCGATTGAGGGTTGTCAACGACAAGTCGTTGTTGAAGGGTTTTAGACAAGGTGATGAAGATCCGAGATAGGATTATGGTACCAGTTTTCAACCACTCGACATCAGGAGGTGGTTTGGTGCTTGAGGATGTATCACCTTCATCCTTGGTCTCTATATGATCCATAAGAGAATAGCCCCTGCAAAGATTGTAAAAGAAATAGACCCAAGATGAATAGTGTTGGAATTTAACAACTCTAATGTATCTAATATACATGCATTAAGTGTAAACGCAACGGATAGGAGCGATTATCTGTGCATACAATGTAATTAACATAAAGATATAGAATATGTACCATTAGTCCAAGAACGGATGATCAAGAACACAAATAATCAACCAACCAAAGACAAACACTAATTTGTGTAAAACCAAAGATCAAGATAGATCTTCTCTAAGATAGTCCAAACGACACTTCGACCAACCACATTCGATTTCTAGATCTTGATTAAGTTTATACTTAATAAAAATCAAATTCGAAAACCCTCTTGGTTTTCCTTAGCCGTCGGCTACACAAAGAAACAAGAGGAGGAAAAGTTTTTTTTTTATTTATGAAACAATGAATCTAATCCCTTGTTTAATTAGTTGAGTTCTAGGTTTATTTATTGGAGAAATTAAAACTTAACCTGCAAGTAATAAATCTTCTAGATATAAAACAACTTTCTTCCCTTTTCTTTGTGTATGGTCGGCCGGATACACCCATGGTGTATTTGTTTTGACTTTTTAACTTTCTATAAACTTAGTTATGTAATTACATTAATTACCTTAAAGTTTAAAGTCTTATTAATTAATCATTGTTAAACCTTTTAACTTATCAATTAATTAACGTTAAATATTAACTTTTATCAAATTTAATATACACAATAAATATAGCCATATTTTATTATATACTTTAATAAAAGATGATCTCGATGTCTAAGTGTGTGACCCTTAGGCGCACGTAATCCCGGTCGTATAAAATGCTATCTATGACTTCCGCACATCCCAACAGCTCCCACTTGCGGAAGTCTCCATCAGAGTATAATTTTGATACTAACATTGACGGATAGTCTAGCAACACCATCAATGCTCCAAAAAGTACTTGAGTTTAGTTTCTGAAAAACAAGCTCAACCTTATGGTATAAGTTACTACATCCATTTCGTTTCTGATACTGTTAATCATGAATATGGATCAAAATTCATTTCATGTATTAACGATTCTGTTTCTTATTTTCTGTATTGATCATGATTACCAAATGTAAAGAGAATCGTCTTTACAACACTCTGGGCGCGGCCACGCAAACATCTTGATCAACCTTACGAGGGGCCGAATATGTATCATACTCCACTCATGGAGGAACAAAATCCCATTTTGACTACAAGAACCTTTTACACATGAAATAAACACTTATGAAATAAGTTATATAACTGTCCACTCAAAAGATACAACGTTCACCGTAAATCAAGAAATGCAATCCATCCATGCGAAGATCCACTTGCATCTCAAGTATAAGGATAACAATACTTACCATTAATGTTTAATGACGTCGATCCATAAAGAAAATCTACACGGTTGGGTAATCTAATTATTCAACCACATTGAATAACCTATGATTTTGGAAGAATCATCTTTATGTATCTTCTAAAGATACAAACAACCCTCATAGTTGTCTTAGTTCATCAATAATCCCATACTGATGATCGACAACAGATATTTAGAATGTATACAATACATATAAATATGCAGATACTAAATCCATGAATTAAACATGCATATATAGGACACAATCAGTATTTAATGAAAACGATCATACCTCGTATGTCAATTCATTTTTTAACATGATTGCTTAACCGTCCCTTATCCAATACCAAATAAGATCACTACATGATAATTCTAGTTTGACTACTATAGCCTTGATCGCAACAATCCAATTCTTGATAAAAGCATAGATTCCTACAACCTAGATTATTGATCTTGTGAAACTTTGAGAATACTAGTTCAAAACCACAAGTTGTGAAATTCTTTGAATAATATGATGAAAAGTCAATTCTATTCGTGCAATATGATATAACAATAACATATAAATTGTCACACTACTTTCCATAAGATGTAGACAACATTTATTAGAAATAGTCATCATAATAGTTTCCAAAACTATAAATTATTATAACTCTTTAATGTATAATGTAACTACGCCTTTAAACTAAAGATGTTAGATTCTAGCAAATGTTATCCATAACAGAGTCTTGATAAAGGAGAAATTGAGTATCGTCTCAAATAAAACCAACACTAGTGTATGCCATACTACTATGCTACTATTTTGTAAACCTTGAACATTCCTTAAACGGTTTGGATATTTAAACAAACTCCAAGTTTGTCAACCATAATTATATTACTATGATTACCACTTAGTATATCCGTAGTATCTATTATAGGTTCTAGGAATAAATTCCTAGTCCAACACTCATTTGAAAGTTCCTACTAATGTCTTTCAATTATATTTCAATGTTTCAAGCATTCCTTCTAATATATTTCAATTAGACTTTTAAGGTTGCTAACATTATTTCTAATATCTTTCAATTATAATTTAAGGTTATCAAATCAACTTGCATCTATGCAAAAGATACAACTTATCCATTGTACAATATATTGCGCTCTGAATGAATCCTCTAGTGGGTCTTAAGCATTTTCATACGTTTTTATCTTACCATGTGAGATACATCATTCAAGATTCACTTAATGATTATTTATTTTGTCTCTAGACTTAATTCACCACATATGTTGAATCATAACATATTCTCCAAGGTTGTAGATTTCATTTTCTAAAATACTTATTAGAGACTTTATTTCAATCTTAAGAACAATTTCTAAGATGAAATATTGTTTCTAATATATCTAACAACATATTCAATTTTAGAGAAATAAAACTAAGTACTCCCACTGCCTTTGAGATTTGCTCATGAGTAATCTTATTTATAATTATAAATCAAATCCCACAAGTGATTGTCTTTAGAATTAAACTTATGACTTAGCTCACTTAGATGTATGCTTTTAATCCATATGTGAACTCTATCATTTTTTATATCTTGATTCATAAAATATTCTTATGATCACATATCTTGCAAGGTGATCATTCATCAAAGAGTTTGTAATCCAATTTGTCATAACTTTAACATTTAAAGCAAGTATGACAATTAAAACATCTTTACATATTTATTGTTCCCAAATGTATAAGGTTTTAATCATAGCCAATTCCTTAAGTATGATTTCAAACATCCAACATTTTATCTTGCAATAAATATATACAACATTTTCCTTATGAATCTTCCTAACAAGGAAACTCATTTTCAACCTCATCAAGTAATTGATAGGTGAAAGATCAATCAAATTCTAAATTCATGATTATCTTCCTACGAACGCATCTTTCCATTTATAGTTTGATTTGATAATACATAACTATGGTTAGCAATTTCACAATGATATTCTAACTCATAAATCTCATTGTTGATATCAGAAACATATCATGAGTGATCCTTGCGGATCTATGAATGCGAGTAACATCATTATAAGGTTTCACATTTGCATGTTTAGCCTTAGTTGACTTCAACAAGTATGTTTAGAAAGCTTGCGTATTATGTTCTTGAAAAAAATTCAAGACTCCCACTTGCTTCGAGCAAGCGTGAGACTCTCACTCGCTTCTTGTAAAGTGAGACTTTCTCAAAGAACTCGGCTTAACTAGTAACAAACACTTTGTTCTAGGCGTGTGGTTTTATGTAGGTGGTTACCCCATTGTTTCCTTTGGGCCTCCTACAAAATACACTAAGTAGTACAAGACTTTTGTTAATATAATCTTTAAGATTTCTAAACAAAGCCTAACCTTTAATTAAGAATCTAAGGAATTCATCCCATCTTATTATTCTAACAATAATATCTTAATTTACCTTCCATATTGGAGTTATATTGAGTATTCCAAATGCACTCAATACATTAACCTTGATATCTTTTAATGAGTAACAAGTTAAATTCATCAAAAACCAAACACCAAACATATCTATGTATATATATATATGGCAATTTCACTTATTTTATATACCAACCATGGTATTTCGATAAGACGAACTTCATGAGATAATCTCATGACTTACTTTGATGAAATTATACTTAATGGCTTTGTCCATTATGTCAAATTAAGTTCAAAACTTAATAGCATCAATAGTATCATTAAGCCACTTGCATGCACTTATTCATAAGTCTATAATTCAATCAAAACTTAATCGTGTATGTCTCAACTAGTAGAAATACATTTCAATTCTTACTATTCGTTATTAGTCATCGGGCAATACAATGAATTCATGTACATGTCTTAATCAATAAGACATTACAAGCTAATAAATCTTACTTTAAGTTCAAAGTCTTTTCACAAGTAGAAGACTTAATGTTCATGTCTTAATAATGAGACATAACATTTCCTTAATTTAAGTAAAACCGAGTACCAATTATGGTCTCAATAGTAACTTTCAAGTTAATCATAAAATTACCATGTTTATCATTCTCTAGGAAAATATAATCATGTAGTTTATCTCTCTATCTTGTCATTCCATGTTCAATAGGGCAACCTACCACATATGTGTAGTAGTCCTAATAAGGAAATAGTTTCCTTACTTATAAAGTCAAGAAAACCCTTAATCATATTGTCAAAGTCGTTTCATGCCCACAGTTAAGATTTTTCCCACTTGGGTAGGGAACTACTTATTGCATAAAACAATACTACATCGGTTAGTTTGTTGTACCAACAATATGATGGTCTCACGAATAGAATTAAGTCTAGCATAAAGCATAGCTTAATGTAAGAAGATCTATGTTTTATTTATAACGAATCGTGCATAACTATCTTGTAGATAACTTCAACAACGGAAGCGACGACTAAAAAGGCAACAAGTTATCTAAGATACTATACGGTGATTCTTACTAAAAGAAGATGCATCACACTTGGAAAGTAAATCATTATTTCAAGTCCAACAAGAAATAAAGTGAGCAACATATAGATCCCATTGAGATTGACAACATTTCATGTATGTCATTCCGTATTAAATGTATTACTCCCACTTGTCTTGACAACACTTGAAGTGTTTCACTACTAGTGAAGTTAAGTGACATTTTATCTTTCCATATATTGAATGTCCACACATTATTGCTAGTGTGAGTCACATTGACTAGTAATAATTACTTATATATTCAAAGAAGCGTGTTAAGTTCTATAAATGTATACCTATGATGGACTTTCCATGTATACATATATGATCAATTAACTTTAAAAATTTGTATGCAATTTTTCCTTTTGTATTAGCACGCCTACATTATATCCTATAGATATGTAGCGTCTTTTACTTGGTCAAACAAACAACTAAAGACAACCAGTTCTCTAGGTTTTGCTTTTACCATATGTGCGATGACATTTCTGTCTTTGTAATCAAACCTTTAAATATGTCTTGATCATATCAAGATATTTATCTTTGGTAGCTAAAGTTACAAGTTCTTTAGTTATCCAACAAGATATTAAATTTAACTTACCATTTAGTAGTTTCATATGCTTGATTCGAATTGGGATAATTCAATAATTTCTTTTATAGCTTTTCCACTTGTAAAAAGTATAGGAACGAACCTTAAAATTTTCCTATGGAAAACGAACACGGTTTGTCATTCTCAAGTAACGACCAAACCCTTGCTTTCGGTTTACGTTGCATTTATACATTAAAATAACTTGCAAAGTTCAATTATTAGTATTTTTGATAATAACTTTCTTATGAAATTAATTACTCATGTTTATGGACTTTAAACAATTAATTTTATCAAGAGAATAAGATCCAACTTGAACTTATGTGATCAATGCAGTTGATCTACTAGAGATGAAATATTCAAAAGGTAATCATCGAATGATAATTGCCACCGGTGCAACTCTTAGCCATAATGATAATTTTGAAAAACATCAAATAATAATTTTGTCATTGTTTTTGAAAATGTTGTACAAGTTTCATAAACGTGCCATAGGTTTGTTTCATCAGGTTTCACTCACACCTCTTACGAGTAACAATGGAAAGCTCAATGGAACCTTGCTATGGTCACATTTGACTCTATGGCATCTTGGAAGACACACAAAAAGGATCCAGAGAAGTTGGTCAGCTCGAAGCTAGTTAAGCACCTCTTTCTTTAGGAAAGCAGAACGAACCGTCTTTACCTTTCTAGTATAGTCTAACTAAAACATCATAGAAATCAAATTGAAGCTTGTTTTTTATATGGTTCTAGAGTAATAAGATATTAAGTCAAAAAACCTAAGATTTACTTACCCTAGTTAGTCCGTATTAATTCTTGAAAAAGATTTTGCATATATTTAATATAAACTATTTAAAGAAAATAAATCAAACATCTAAACAAGAATGTAGCAAGACAATAATATCACATATTAACCAAAAATGGCTAAGATATTTTCCACATAAATAACTTATTTTAGGCACTAATTTGGAAGATCTTCTAAATCTAATTTTAAGATTTTATTCTGATTCTGTTTTGCAACGCAAAAATCGACAAGAAGACGATTTTTTCAGATTTCGACTAAAAGGTTGCGTAGAGTCGAGTTTTAGTGTCCCATAAGGAATCAGAGTCAAAAGGTATACATATTATTTTATAAAAATTATTTCTGTTTGGGTGGCAAAATTGCAGCCCTAAAACAATTTTATAAAACCCTTTTAAGCATGCATACATCAATCCAATTATCGTTTTCTTAATCTCATAGCAATCCTTAACATGTTAAGCATCTAAATCATGCATTATAAAAATTAGTAATCATGGATTAAAAAACACGTAAATTGCACACGTAGTTGTAATTAACATTTTGCTATAACCTAAAACGCATGCAAACTTATTCATTACAGAAAATTATGGATCTAATAACATTTAATTAAACTATTCAAGATCTTCAATTAAATCATAATTAACTATTCAAGAAAAATTTGTTTTTGCACCGGTTTTAGGTGTTTTTATGTAATTACATGGCATAGATTTGGCTCGTGATGCCACTATTGGAATTTAACAACCCTAATGTATCTAACATTCATGAATTAAGAGTAAACACAGCGGATCGGATTGATTATCTATCCATACAATGTAATTAACATAAAGATAAAGAATGCGTACCTTTAGTCCAAGAACGGATGATCAAGAACACAATTAATCAACCAACCAAACACAAACCCTAATTTGTGTACCAAAACCGATTCACCAATAAACCAATGATCAAGATAGATCTTCCCTAAGATAGTCCACACGACACTTCAATCAACCACCTTCGATTGGTAGATACTGATTAAGTTTATGCTTTATAAAAATCAAACCCGAAAACCCTCTTGGTTTCCCTTAGCCGTCGACTACACAAAGAAACAAGAGGAGAAAAAGTTTTGTTTTTTATTTATGAAACAATGAATCTAATCCGTTTTTTATATAGTTGAGTTCTAGGTTTATTTATGGGAAAATTACAACTTAACATCCAAGTAATAAATCTTCTAGAACCAAAAAAACTTTCTTCCCTTTTTTATGTATGGTCTGCCGAATACACCCCATGGTATATTTGGTTTGACTTTTTAACTTTCTATAAACTTAGTTATGTAATTACATTAATTAACTTAAAGTTTAAAGTCTTATTAATTAATCCTTGTTAAACCTTTTAACTTATCAATTAATTACCGTTAAGTATTAAATTTTATCAAATTAAATATACACAATAAATATAGCCATATTTTACTGTATACTTTAATAAAAGATGATCTCGATGTCTAAGTGTGTGACCCCTTAGGCCCACGTACTCCCGGCCGTATAAAATACTATCTATGACTTACGAGCATCCCAACAAATAGTTCATCTCATTGACATCCAACTTGACAGGAATTTGGTTGTTGAGGTTTTTGATAGTCATGAGTTTGTCGAAAAGGAGGATGACGGGTTATGAGAGTGAATCAATAACAGTCATGTTGTTGGTTGTGAGTAGGAAACGAGGACATTTATATGAGAAATTCTATCACAAAACAAAAAGTGAAAAAAACAAAAGGGGGCGACTGGTTATATTAAAACCAACGGTCGACTGGTTATATTAAAAACCAACTATTGACACTAATAAAACTGGATAAAAAAAACTAGAGTGGTAAAGAAAGCGTGATTATGGTTTACTCGTGATACCATGTAAGAGGATACAATGGTAAGATACTTTATTGATTTTTATCCCATTAAACCAAGAGTACATATGTATATATAGTGCCTATATAATAGATATTTTAGGTAAATATTAATTACCAACTAATCATGCTAATCACCAGCTAACTATACATCACTCATATTAAATTTACAACTAACATATGAATGACTACAAATCATACGGATAACTACGATTCGTATGACTAACATATTGATCTCAACTCTAAGTATCTATATGTGCGTGTCATATATAAATAATTGTTTGTAAGTTTGCCTTTTTTGTAAAGAGCTTCGCAACGAACTTTTATTTGTCCAAAATGGAGTTAATGTGAATGAGATATCGTGTCTCAAAGTAAAGCATTCGGTACCATGCTTAAAAAGAAAAATTAGTTTATTTGTATCCCACACGGGTGGGATATGTAAACTTGAGAACACTCTATTATGTATTAATAGAAGCTTTATCTTCATAGTTTTTACACATCAAATCGATAAGTATTATTAATTTCTCGTAAAAGTTTAAAGCAAATAACATGAGACCAGGATTTCACTCAACCAACCTCCACTAGTTATATTATTGAAAGAATAGATCGTCAATTATGTTTTTGAAAGATGTTACAATTTCTACTTCCATGTAGCCTTCATGCTTTATTTGATCGATCATCTTTAGCTTGAATGCTATGTTGTTTGGCATTTTATTGTAATCTGACATACAATAAAAGTATTAGATGTAAAGAACCAAATCAAGCAATAAAAGGATTAGATGCAAAGAACCCAAAAGGATTAGTCCTCAAACGAGTAGTAATCTGACATAAAAAAGAAACAATAGATCATCCCAACTAGGTTGGTCAAATCACTCACAACAAGATCACTCAACACTCCGAATAAATAAATAACTAAGCGAAAAGTCCTCCCATGAACAAAGCCTAAATGGCTGAAAATAGAGCACAAGACAAAGAAATAAAGATGGGTGTGTGTGTGTTGTGATGTTTAAACCCTAATCCCAAAGGTTTCTACATATCCAACACACAAAAGGGCAGAGACAACAATGGGCTCCAACAGTAACAAAGGCCCAGTCCAAAGAAACTATTACCAGTTGGCACAAATAGTACCTACACAAACAAAAAGAACACAAATAGACAAAATATAATACTCTTGTTAGTGTGAACATTTAACACGATCCATCAAACTAAACAAGATATAGTAGGACAAGAGAGAGGTGAGTCATTTTCCAAACATGTCAACAAGGTTCAGTTGATTACATAACTTGGTATGCTGAGCTATGCAATGTCTTTTGGTAAACAAGTAAACAACTTGATCTACTAAAGTAACCTTGATTGTTTTAGTAACACCAGACTAAACCTTTTCCTAACAAGGTGATCATTAACTTTAAAGTGTTTGGTATTTTCTTGAAAGACAAGGTTGATAGGAATTTGGATAGCAGACATCTTGTCTCTATAAAGATTCGCAAGAAGCAAATTTGTAATAGGCAGAGCATTCAATAGATTAAAGATCCAAATGCCTTCACAAGTGGCACTAGCATGCGTTTGTACTCAGCCTCAACAGAGGATCTAAAGACAGTGGTTTGCTTCTTGCTAGATAAATTAAGATCTTTACCAAAATCAAATTTTCTAAGACAAGAGTTTTGCTAACAAAACATAATAATCTGTTACAAATTTTTTGGTTTTCAAACACTTAGTCCAATCAGAATCACTGAAACAAGATAACATAAGATCTTTATCCTCATAAATTTAACACTTAGCCCACTTAGAATAAGTGAAACAAGATAACTTAAAATCTTTATCCTTGTAAATTTGAATGTAAATACCAGGAGAGTTTTTAAGATACCTTAAAACCCTTAAGTCAATTTTCAATTGAGATTGAAGAGGAGCATGCATATGCTAACTCAAGCAATGGACAATATATGAATTTCCAGGTCTAGTGTGAGTAAGATATATGAGCTTTCCCAAAAAAAATTGGTTTTCAAAATTATTTTGCAATGATTTATCAATTTTAGTTTCATCAACAACTAAAACACAATTCTGAAGCAAAGGGGTCGTCACATGCTTATCAACTAGAAGACCAAATGCATAAATTAGATCAAGGAAATACTTCCTTTGAGTCATGAAAATACCTTTTCTTTTATCAAGAACATCAATACCCAAAAATATTTCATAATTCTAAGATCTTTAATCATAAACTTACTTCTAAGGAAAGCCTTGAAGTTGTTAATCTTAATGCCTTTGTTACCAGTAACAAAGTCATCCACATACACAAGAAGAATAACAAATACATTGTTAGATTACTTAGTGTACAAAGAGTAGTCAAGCTTGCTTTGAAGAAAGCCATGCTCAACCAAGGCAGTGGTGAGTTTGGTATTCCACTACCTCGAGGATTTCTTGGCCCATATAAGCCTTGTTCAACTTACAAAATTTACTTTTATCAAGACACCTAAAACCAAGAGGAATATACATATACACGTATTAATTTAAGTCACCATATAAGAAGGCATTATTAACATCCAACTGGAACAAGGGCCAGTTGTTAGAAACATTAATAAACATAAGACATTGAACAGTTAACATTATCACAACATGGCTAAAAGTTTCATCAAAATCAGTGCCCTCTCTTTGACCAAATCCTTTAGCAACAATCTTAGCTTTATACTTGTCAAATTGACCAGAGGCTTTATATTCTATTTTATAAGGCCATTTAATATCATTAGGTGTTCTGCCTTTAGGTAAATCAGTTAAGGTCCAATATTGTTTCTAATCATAGCATCAACCCATTTAGACCTTTAGCAACATCATAATAAGTAGTAGGTTCCACAAATTTGTTCAAAGTAATTAACAAGCTTTTCAATCTCATACTTGAGTCTATTATTAATTACAAAGTCATTTAACATAGTAGGAAATTTAGTTGGTCTCTCAACATCATTTGGACTAGGAGATGTTGATTATCAAAGAAGGTTAAATGTTTAACATCACTTGTATAGTCAACATCTGCCAAAGCATATCCTTTATTGTTTTTCATTTGAAAAGAAAAACAGTTTCATAAAATATCACATCTCTTGGAAAACTAACACACTTCTGTTATCAAGGCTAAAGAGTTTATAAGTCTTTTTAGCATAAGAATAGCCGATCAAAACACATTTTTCAGACCTAGATGTGAGCTTGTCGCTTTTGTTAAGAATTGTAAAAACAGAGACATCTGAAACATTTAAGTGAGAGAGACTTGGTTTTTTGTTGTTCACTAATTCATAAAGAGACCTACCATTTAAGACTAAGGATGAAAGCTTGTTAATCAAATAGACGCCAGTTAGCACACAATCAAAAAAAAATTAAGAGAAATCCTCCTTGAAACATAAGATTCATGGCTCCATTTAGCAAGCGTCTTTGTTTTCTTTCAGCATTGCCATTTTGCTAAGGTGTGTGGGTGCAAGAAGTTTGTTGAATTATAACCAGGTCATAGAACATATAAACATTTTTTATTTATAAATTCAATCCCATTTTCAGATCTAAAAATCTTAATTTAACATCAAATTGATTATGAATCAGATTGATAAAGCTTACAAGTACATCAAAGACTTCATCTTTAGATTTTAAAAGATACATCCAAACTGCCTTGGATTAATCATCAACAATTGTCAAGAAATACTCGAACCCTTCTCTACTAGAAACCTTATAAGCGTCATAAATCACTCAATATATGCATATGTTACAACTTACCGTCTAAAAAGTTTCCAAAAGCATTTCAATAAAATTAATGTCAAAAGATTTAACGACTCTGAAAAATTTCAATAGCTTATACAATATTTACTAGACTCTGCGATATTTACAAGTTCTTTACGGATTTTACTTGTTTCTTAGTTCAAGGGCCACAAATTTAATTATGGCACAAGGTTTCTAAAATCAACAAGATGGCCCTGACTCCGGCCCTGTTCTTTTGTACTACGCATAATCGACCTTCCACTTTCTTATCAAATCTCTCTTTATTATGGCACATAATTGAAGGGATCGAAGAGATTATGGCAGATCGTGTTCACCAAGGAATAAATCTGAAAAGTATTTTTTTTTGGAACATGGTCAACTAGAAATTCTTATGTTTGCGATTCTTCATCCGTCGATGCAGAAAATGCTCCAGTTTTTCATTCTCACATGAGGCCGGAAAGTTTATTCTATGTTACATGTGAAGTGTGTTTTACTTCATTTTGATAGTCTACTAAATTACAATATAAAAGGGAACAAAAGGAAGTAAAAATCGTTTGTCAGCAAGTTACGCACACACACGTATTACGATTATTTGTGATATATAATCTTGCAAGTTAGAATTTGTTTGTTATACATGGATTATTCCAACCGGACACACAATCTTAAAGTTGTAAAATTGACATTTTGGGGACAAAATTTAAAGTTAATGACGGATATCATGACTAAAAAATGTCTTAATATATTCCACTAACTTTTTTGGTACATAGTATATTTTCCATTAGGGCAAATGACTTAAAAATGCATTTAACTTGACATTTTTTTGCGTTTTGTGTACCCATCTTTTTTCTTTCCCATTATGGTCATCAAACTTTCAAAATTCGATCATTTTGTGTATTTTGTGACCATTTTACCCTTATTTTTCGAAAATTTAAAGGGTAAAATGGTCATTTTATATGGTAAAATAGTGACAAAATACACATAATGACTGACTTTTGAAAGTTTGATTACCATAATGGGAATAAAAAGGATTGGTACATAGAACGCAAAAAAGTGTCAAGTTAGATGCATTTTTAAATCATTAGCCATTTCCATTATAGAGAAATATATGTTGAATGTCGTAACTAAAAGTTCAAAGAAAAAAATGCTTGTCTTATTGATATTAGGATGAGCTACTCGATATAAAACAGTAAGCAAAACTCAGACACTAGGCTACTTGCGGATTACACAAGACGTTGTGCTCCTTCTTAAATTTGTTCGAAAACGGACTTTTCTATTATTATGATCGATTTTCTCATCAATTTCTTATTTTAATATCGTATTGTAGCTTATCGAATCACTTACTAATTGAACCATATTAGAATGAGAAATAATACTGCACTCGTTTAAGATCTTGGCACGCGTCACCTAAACAGAAAAGTCTGCACAAGCTGCCTTTCATCTGTCATCGTTTAAAATTTTGTTTTTATTTTTATGTATTCTGATCACCTTTCTCTATTTTCAAGTGTCAGCCAGTGGTCGTAGACCCTAATTATCAAATATCGTTAGTCTTATCGTCTAAACTTAACTTTCAGGTGGCTGCAGTTGGTTTGGCTGCAGCTGAAAACTAATAGGTCTTGTTCTCGGAGGGAAAAGCTTACAACTTCAATCTCTGAGAGATTTCCTTTTGAACATATTCATTAACTACTCATTTCTCCTAGTTTACACTGTAGAAACTAGAAGGGGGGGGAGGGGGTTGAATAGTTTCTCTTCGATTGGTGACCAAATTAAAATTACTTTCAATTTGGTTTGTATCAAAACTATCTTTTACTTGAGGCTAAGTTGCATAATGATTAGGTTCAATTCAAATGCACTAGCAAAGATAATAGATAAGTGTAATGATAATGAAATAAGTAAAGAGCAAGGAAGGAGACAACCTAGTGGGAAGACACAAAGATTTATAGTGGTTCGACAATGAGGCTCTATCCTCGTTTCTACTCCACTCCTCGAGTACACCTACTCGAGATTTCCACCATATCCACAAGCTCCCTTCTCGGCGGAGAAAACCTTACATCGTTGCTTACATTATTTTCCGACACTAAGCTAAATGTCGAGACCTAATCTTTAGCTAGGACCAATCTACACAGCGTTGCCTACTTCACAATTTAACGACACAAGGCTAGATGTCGGGTTCTAATCTTAAGGTAGAACCAATCTTCATGACGTTGCCTACTTCACCATTTTACGACACAAGGCTAGATGTCGTGTTCTAATCGAAAGCTAGAACCAATCTTCACGACTCTTCACTTTGAACCTAAGTGAGAACTTCACACAACACAACTACTAGTCACTTTATAGTTTAGTGAGAACTCACAAGACACAACCACATCACTTTATAGTTTAGTGAGAACTCCTAATCAAATCTATTACAACTCAACTAAACTTATCCAAGTACACACATATAGCTTGGATTTACACAACACAAATCCAAGCAAGCACATATGCAATGGATGTACACAACAAATCCAAGTATCCACAAATAACTTGGATGAACACAACTAGTCCAAGTATTCATAAATACATTGGATTGACCTAAAACAAAAAGGGTATCATGATGAATATGACTAGCTCATAGATTCATCTTTATCACAACACTAGTGAGTGAGTGATCTTCTCATTGGACAAGGTAAAGGAGGGGATCAAGAGGATAATCATATGTAAACAGCCTTAACAATTTAAGTGATCATTTACTAATGATTATGCTATAGAAAATAGAAAGAGGGCTGAGAAAAACGTTCAAGAGGCTTGCTGGAAAATGAAATTTGACCCACTATTTAAGGGAGACAAAGTATAACGGATCTATAACGGCTAGCTGTGCGCGGTACCTTATCTCACCCTGCGGTTCCATATCGCTAAGGAACCGCGTAGGTACTTATGGTACCGCCACTAGACTACGCTCCGTTTTTTGTCTTTTAGCGGGGTGGGAATATCTGAGGTATTTGAAACCTTCAAAGGATATTCTAACAGCATTTGGAATATGCTATTTTCAAATTTTCATTTCCCATTTTAATAAAACATTTTCTAAAAAAGAAAGTTTATTAAAAAGTCTTTTGTCATATTAACAAAAGTGAGTTTTAAGGATAATCATTTTGATGATCACTAAGTATGATTAAGAAAGGTTAGTGATATGATTATTACCTTGATGATAGTGTTAGTTAAATAACTCATTTTGTGTTTTACACTAAATGTGTTGTATGGTTTGTTGTGATCAAAACTAAGAAAGATTAGTTAACACTAATAATGTTTTTAGGCATCACTTGCATTAACAATCTCCCCTTTTTTGATTACGACAAACGATAAACTCATTTACGTAGAAACACAAAATATCGAATTATTAACTAGTTTATCACTATCATTTCTCCCCCTTTGTCGTAGCAAAAAGGTTAGCACAAGTCTTTGAAGAATATCGAACTTTGCTAGTAGCTCCCCCTTGGTGGTTGCTCCCCCTTGCTTGGGGAACCAAGTTTGTGAGCTAAGGTGACATGCTACACAAAGGTTAGTAGAAAGGAAAGAAACACCAATGTATATATGACCACTACCTACTAAGTAACTTGAGAGGGATAGAGAGAAGAAATCTCAAATTAGAAGCAAGTATTTTGCTAAGTATGTCCAAAGAGGTAATTGACAAAATCAATCTTCAATCCACTGAAGATGATAAGCTTGTCAATGGGTTAAAGTTTAGAATTGATGGAATCACCCATAAGCAATTGTAAAAATTAACCATGATCAACTCAAAATAGAACTAATGAAATAACACACAAAGAACACAAAGGTTACATACAAGAAAAGACACAACAAAGAAGATAGTCATACACACAATATGAGTATCTAAAAGGAATAAATATGGAAAATAAACCACTAAGCATAAGCTAGTCTAATAGTGATATTTTCCAAGATTGCTAAAAAAATAAAAGACTAAAAAGACGACGATGCATTATTCCAAGTTTTGTCCACCGGAACGAAAACTTGAATAGGAGGTCGAGTGAGGAGGAATTCAAGAAAATTTAACTTCTCATGCACATGAGCAAGTTCAATTTGTTGAAATCGACAACAAGTACACGAGGATCCATGATGCAACACAAAATCGTTTGATGGGGGTATGGCATCAAACTTAGGGTTTGGTGGTGGTGGGGTAATGGGTTTGGGAATGTTTTCACAATGCCTTGTGAGGTTTGGGAAGGTTGAAAGGTCATTGAGTTGGGGGGTGTTGAAGGATTTTGGTGGTGGAGGAACATTTTATTTAGCTCTGGTAATGGGGTTAATGGTATAAGTCTCATTCCAATACTTGATTGGAGAGAAGGCAGGGTTTTTGGGTGGTTTGGAGGAAGATGGTTCATTCTTCTTAACCCAAATAGGTCGAACCAAGATTTCCGGTTTCTTTGAAAGCTTGGATGAGGAAGCTTTGGGTGAGTGGGGTTGTGACAAAGAAATGTCAAGGTTAGGAATGTAGGAGTTTGGCATTGTGAGAGTGTGAGAATGAAATCTCAAGGTTGTGTGAGAATGAATTCTCAAGGTTGGGAAGGTGTGAGAATGAAATCTCAAGGTTGGGGTATAAGTAAAATGTAATCAAGGTAAGAATTTGAATACAAAATGTGTAGTGTCAAGGAATGTTTAGTCAATTTGAGTAAACAAGGAATCTTGACAGGGTATAGGGTTTTAAAAGTTTTGACCAAAAATTCGTCAAAAGCCACTTACTGTCCGCGGTACCTTATAGGGATCGGCGGTTCCATATCACATAAGGAACCGCGGGACTTTAAGGAACCGCGTCCAGTGGACTTGAAACCATGTTTTTCCTGGGTTTTGGGAAAAACTAAGACTTTTTCAAAAAGTTGAAAATCTTGGAATTTTACCTCTATTAGCACCAAATTATGTTAGGGTTGCATAAAGCAACACATTCACAAAGAATGTCTTGACAAAGGGTGACAAAATAATTTAGATATCATTTTGAACCAATTTTAGTCAAGTTTTTAGAGGTTGTGACAGATTTAGGTTCAATTTTAATTTCAAATTAAAGTTGATTAGTGTGCACAAAAGGATAGAAACACACAAAGCTAAATCCATAGATCAACAACATGAAACATTCATGAAGGAAGCAAGTACAATGACAAATAAAACTAACTAATACATAGCTAGCTTAACATTAAATCTAGATAAGTAGTCTTCTTTGGCTTGGTTTTGTTTAAAACACTTATTAAGAAGACTTCATCATTCATCTCCTAGGAGGAGGCATGGAGAACAAGGCAAGCAAGAACTCTTGCAACCTCCTGTGTAGTCCAAACATATCCATCCTAAGGTTATGGATGATGTAGCGGTTTTAAAGACAACATGGACAACTAGGACCATGTGTTTGTTGAAACCCATAGTATGGATCACCCAAAAGGAGGGAAAGTGGAACACCCAAAATTGGAATGTTTAAGTTGGGTGGAGGTGGAGGAGGCATGTTCTCCAAGGGTGATGTGGGTGAGAGTGGAGGCATGTTCCCTAAAGGGGAAATGGGTGAGTGTGGAGGTAAATTCTCCAAGGTTGGTGAAATGGGTGAGTTATGAGGGGTAAATGGTGAAGTCACCAAAGTGTCATCAAAGTCATTCACAAAAGGAATGCTTTGGATTGGTTGGGGTTGTGTGGTCACATCCAAGGGTGCACTTGGAGTGAAGGGTGAAGAGAGCTCATTCATTTTTGAGTTGAATGAAGAGGAGGTAGAACCAATGGAGTGGTTAGTACCATGGGTGGATGATGTCTTGCATGGTGCAAGAGGTGGGGAAGGTGATGAAGAAATGAGGATAGGAACCATCTCATTCTTAGGTGTGTGGAAAGGTGAGGAGTTAGGCTTGGCTACCTTAATCCTTATTTTGAGTGTTTTCCTTGGGGTGGAGGTCTTGGAAGTGTTTGAGGTTTTGGTACACACCATGGTTGACAAGGGTGGTTTAAGGTTTAGGGAAGGATGTTCTGATGTGTGAAGAACATGTCTAACAAGGTGGATTTAAATGGGTGAGGGGATGATCCAAACTAGTAATAGGTTAAAATCATTTTAGGTGAATAATGAATTTAGGTTAAGCTAGTTTAGGAAATGTGTAGTTTATTACTGAAAATCATGCAAGGTTTACACAGATTTAAGAAAACAGTGTAAAGCAAAAGATGCTGTCGTGCACGGTGGCCGGCGGTTCCTTATCTAGGACCGGCGGTTCCTTATCGATAAGGATCCGCGGGTTGATATGGAACCGCGGCCAGAAGGCTTTCAAAAATTTCACCTCCCAAATTTTGGTTAACCCAGAATTTTACCAAAAGATTTACAAGCCAAAGTTAACTACAGATCATAATCTAATAAGCTAACTATCACAAAGATGTACAAATCTATGTAAATCACAAACATCATGGCATAAACAATATTAAGGATCAAAATAGATAATAATCCAAACATGTAGCATAAGTTAATACACATTCAAGATAATTAAAAATATTATTCAACATTACATGTTTACCAACATGTATTCTTTGAAAAACTTCAAAGCTTTCACCTTCTCTTTTTTGCCCAATCCCTTGATCATATTCCCCAAGAACCTGAAACCTTTTCTTGATTCAACCCGGTGTTCGTGCAATTCCCCTCGACTTCTAAGGTTTTCACGGTAAAGATGCTCCATATTGAGATCTTCCGGTACTTCACTAGAATGATGAGGAGGAGGAGCTAAGTCTTCAAATTCATCCTGGAATGCGTTTGAGGATGGATGGGAATTACTCGAAGAGTGGAAATGAGAACTAGTACCTATGCCATCACCATCACTTGTTGCCATGTCCATGTCCTCATCATCCATCTCTTGATGATCAGATTTTCTTGATCCTTGATCACTTCTTGTCTTTCTTGCATATGCCTCTTGAATAGGCAACATAACCCGATGAACCGGGTAGAAGCGAGAAAGATCGAGGTGGGGAAAATCATGAGCAACCCTTTTTCGAAAAGGCGAGTTAGAAGCATAGCATAGGGAAGGTTTGTTTTGGGCTTCGAAAGAGCATAATTGATTCGTCGAGCGATATAGAATGCCAAGTTGTACTTGGTGGATGTTAAGATGCAACTCAACATATGCACCATACACGCCGGGATATGATCTCGGTTTCCACCATGATAAAAGAAATTCTCCCTAAGGATATTGGCCCATTGGACCATAAAATCCTTAAGGTCGCTAGAGAGAACTTCATATCAATTCACATTTCGTACATTTGAATGAAGGCTTCTCACAACGTTTCCATCACGCTCTTTTGAGATGATGTCAAGGATGAACTCTAGATCAATTTCGGTGAGGTCATTTGGAGGTTTATCGTAGGATTCCGAGAGAGCATCAAGTCTCCATTTATCCGTAAAACGACAAGTGCCTTCATATGGCACACCGAGAATTTGACCAAAGTTTTCGAGGGATTATTGAATCAATTGATCATTCAACACGAGACGAATGAAAATTTCTCCATTGTATTCAAGCATGGAGTAGGTGCTAAAGAATTCAAGAAGGAATAAGGGGTAAATATCTTCTTCTATGTTGAGCAAGCAATCAAACCCCGAAAGCTCAAACATAGATTGGATATAGTCATAACCCGTTATTTCCTTGTCAATGACTCTACCCTCATGGAAACAACGAGTGGAAAGGGATGGAAAAGCGTTTTGAAGTTGGGGGGAAGCATAGGTTTGGGAAAGGTTTGGCATGTATTGTCTAGTGTATTGATGATCCTTTTGAAATTGAGAAGGCATGATTAGTACCTAAATAAACATAAGACAATATTTTTCCAATCACTCATATGAAAAATAAAATCAAAAATTGAAAATATGAGAATGTGTTATATCAATTTCTTGACAAACAAAGGATTGAATCCATATCATTCTCATGTTCACAATGCATCTATTCCATCATTAACCAAGAACACATGAACTATGTTGGATCAACAATGGACTAGAACATTGGTTTTTTAAAACAAGGTTTTTAGGTAAGCATTAACAGTGTCATTACCTACTTGTTCATGGGTTCATCTCAAATTCATCTTTTAACCAAAATCATTTAGCCAAAATTCGGATTTGTTCTACAAGTGGGTTTTAGTGAAATCTTAATGAATATGAACCTAAGGAATCATAGTAAAATAACCATGTCAACCCACATTCCTATTAAGGTTTTAATTCAATTTCAATTTTAAAAATCCCCAATTATGAAAGGATGAACCCTAGAACAAAATAGATGAAATTGAAAGAAAATACTTACAATTAATTGATGTTAGATGAAGGATGAGTGAAACCCACAACTTGGAATCAATTAATTTGAGTGACTGAAGGTTTTGGAAGCTTCAACAATGGTGGAAAACAAGAAACCCGTCGGCTGTGTGTTTTTGGGAGAGAGAGGGTTTGGTTTGAAAAAGAATAAGATACTCAAACTGGCGCTCTGACAAAAGTTTCTGCCCGCGGTTCCTTGTCGATAAGGTACCGCGGGTTTGAGCCGCCTAGATAAGGAACCGCCTACAGAGGCAGGTTCTTATCTATGAAAAAGGCCAAATTTTGAAAACCAAGTTTTTCTAAAATACTTAAAATTAAATCATGAGCCTTTTAGAATATCATTGGATCATCATAACACTAAGCAATGTGCCTTAACGAAGGATTACGAGTTAAATCAAGATTGAAAAGAACCAAAACGGACAAACGACTACTCATAGCAAAACGGCAAAGTGAAGAGAAGTCAAGGGAAGTGAATCAAAACTAGGACCAATGCTCAAGGGATTAATGACAATCTTCAAATAGTGGTAACGAAGAGCTTGTGTCATATATAGTGGTTTAAGATGTGCCTTTCCAGCGAAACGTTAAACGGCTTTGGTAATGAATAAGCACAAAGCAATTATTCAAGTATAGACTAAGATCACTTTCAATAATAGTCTTAGTCTAAACCAAAATATGAGCAAGGTATTAATTCACTTTTTCTCCCACAAAGGGCCTACTAACCGTATGGGTGCAAACCATGGAAATCATGCTTGATACTTTAAGCTTCTACTAACTCACTCTACATCACCATAGTGAGTCAAGTATCCAAGCAATGAAGGTTTGAGAGGATAAAAGAAAAGAAACACAAACCATAAATAAATGTCAAGGCAAGGATGCCGAGAACAAGCACATAGTCAAGTAATGATCAAAAGAATGATCAAAGGGCGTGTGGAAGAACGAAAGCGTACCTTGGCCACAAAGAGCAATCCATAAAAGAATAAGTGCTATGCCCAATCAATGACTATGATGAGTACTAAGTCTTCAAGGACTAGTATCATTCCCAATCATCTTGGTATCATCATTCAAAGATGTTAAAGATCAATGAAGATGAGTCTTCTACAAGTGCAAGTAACTCAATCCACAACCAATTAAGTGATTGATCTTCATGAGTACCTACACAAAGCAAGATGCAAACTAGTAGATACATTTCAAGAGTATATCTAAAATGCATAAAGGCTACTAATCTTAAGTGGGATGCAATATTATCAATTAAAAGACCTATTTTCAAAGAAAACATAGTTTTGACCAAAGAGAAACTTTAGTATAACTTGACCTTCTAATTTGAGGAGACAATGGATCGATCCAAGTTTCAAAGTACAATATATTTCAAAGATCTTGAGTGACCATCGCTCTGATACCAATTGTAGAAACTAGAAGGGGGGGTTGAATAGTTTCTCTCCGATTGGTGACCAAATTAAAATTACTTTCAATTTGGTTTGTATCAAAACTATCTTTTACTTGAGGTTAAGTGCATAATGATTAGGTTCAATTCAAATGCACTAGCAAAGATAATAGATAAGTGTAATGATAATGAAATAAGTAAAGAGTAAGGAAGGAGACAACCTAGTGGGAAGACACCAAGATTTATAGTGGTTCGACAACGAGGCTCTATCCTCGTTTCTACTCCACTCCTCGAGTACACCTACTCGAGATTTCCACTATATCCACAAGCTCCCTTCTCGGTGGAGAAAACCTTACATCGTTGCTTACATTATTTTCCGACACTAAGCTAAATGTCGAGACCTAATCTTTAGCTAGGACCAATCTACACAACGTTGCCTACTTTACAATTTAACAACACAAGGCTAGATGTCGGGTTCTAATCTTAAGGTAGAACCAATCTTCACGACGTTGCCTACTTCACCATTTTACGACACAAGGCTAGATGTCGTGTTCTAATCGAAAGCTAGAACCAATCTTCACGACTCTTCACTTTGAACCTAAGTGAGAACTTCACACAACATAACTACTAGTCACTTTATAGTTTAGTGAGAACTCATAAGACACAACTACATCACTTTATAGTTTAGTGAGAACTCCTAATCAAATCTATTACAACTCAACTAAACTTATCCAAGTACACACATGTAGCTTGGATTTACACAACACAAATCCAAGCAAACACATATGCAATGGATGTACACAACAAATCCAAGTATCCACAAATAACTTGGATGAACATAACTAGTCTAAGTATTCATAAATACATTGGATTGACCTAAAACAAAAAGGGTATCATGATGAATATGACTAGCTCATAGATTCATCTTTATCACAACACTAGTGAGTGAGTGATCTTCTCATTGGACAAGGTAAAGGAGGGGATCAAGAGGATAATCATATGTAAACAACCTTAACAATTTAAGTGATCATTTACTAATGATTATGCTATAGAAAATAGAAAGAGGGCTGAGAAAAACGTTCAAGAGGCTTGCTGGAAAATGAAATTTGACCCACTATTTAAGGGAGACAAAGTATAACGGATCTATAACGGCTAGCTGTGCGCGGTACCTTATCTCACCCTGCGGTTCCATATCGCTAAGGAACCGCGTAGGTACTTAAGGTACCGCCACTAGACTACGCTCCATTTTTGTCTTTTAGTGGGGTGGGAATATCTGAGGTATTTGAAACCTTCAAAGGATATTCTAACAGCATTTGGAATATGCTATTTTCAAATTTTCATTTCCTATTTTAATAAAACATTTTCTAAAAAAGAAAGTTTATTAAAAAGTCTTTTGTCATATTAACAAAAGTGAGTTTTAAGGATAATCATTTTGATGATCACTAAGTATGATTAAGAAAGGTTAGTGATATGATTATTACCTTGATGATAGTGTTAGTTAAATAATTCATTTTGTGTTTTACACTAAATGTGTTGTATGGTTTGTTGTGATCAAAACTAAGAAAGATTAGTTAACACTAATAATATTTTTAGGCATCACTTGCATTAACATACACGTTTAATATAGGGTTTGCATTGTCTTTGGAATCTAATCGTTGTTTTTAATCATCAAATCAATGATTCTATGTACCTTAAACAGTTGGTATGCATGTTATGAATACATTAAAAATTTTAATACATTGATAGTTTAAGTAATCGAATACTAGTAACACAATTTGGCGACTTTCAACCCGTTAGACCCATTGTGGGCAAAACATAATACTACTGACCCAATTGAGACAAACAAGGCTGAGATTATCCGAGTAATGAGTAAATGCTTAAGATTTCCACCTTTGTTTATAAATCTAAAAATTGGAAATCTTAAAGTAATTGTGGGATGTCCTGGAAATCATAAAGAAATGCTTAAGAAACCAAACTCGTCCAACCCGTCCATTTTGTGATAGAAGATTATAACTAAATCAGAAACTAGTTACTTCAGTAAAAAGATGCAAAGAACCAAATCAGTCAATTTATCACATTCCAATTAACCGGAATATTGTAATACCAGCCAAACAGGAGGATGAGGACTATATTGGTCACAAAAGAACCAAAATGAGAGATAATGACTTACATCTCGAATGTAAACAAGAAATAACTAGTTATGTGTAGACAAGAAAAAAACAGATATAAACATATTACGACTCAGTTAACTGTCTTAGTAGTAGCTTCTCTTTTACATTTTTTTCATCATAACCGTCGTCAGTTTATCAATTACTAATTGGTAATAACTAACCAAATTCCAAGATGCCACATCTTTTTCCTCTAGTTCATAATGTACTTCATGTGCAGAACCTAAAAACCATGTTCATTAGTATACGCTTAATGGCTAATAAGTTCATAGAACGTTAACAATAACAAAACTATGGATGTTGCCTTTGAATTCAGATTGCATGCTCCTATTAACTCTTATAAGTACTGTGTTACTAATACTAAGTTACGACAATTGTTTTTAAGTTATTCTGCCTCTTTGTTCATGGAAGATACATACCTCAGAAGCTCGAAAATGAGCTTCTCTAAGTCATAACAACAACAATTCATATAATATTCAGTTGTTACTGAGCATTGTGACATGAAAATATAAGATGCGAAAATGTTCATACCTCAAATAGAAAGCATACTCTGATACTCATACATTATCAAAAGATGCAGTGAACAGAAAGCTATATTTTGGGCAAAATACCCTCGCTTCACAAAGGTCACGACTTATATTTATAGTAAGATTGTATTGAACAACTTTTTTATTTAACTTAATCACCATAAAAGAATCCTCTTTTTCTTCTCCTAAAACAATACGCCAGATACAGGAGAACATCATCCTGTCTCCAAGAATTCGATTAATGTCACCAAAATAAAGAGAGTATTTCAATGACCACTCTAAACACCCATTACTCATCTCGTAAATATTCAACTGGTGAACTTTAGTATAGTCTATACTAAGAAGAAGCAAACAACCACGAGCCCCAAATAATTTCCTAACCACCGACGACAAAGGGAGTCGTATCTTTGGTAACGAGGGAACCTCATTCACAACATCGAATTTTAATGCAAAGCATTATATTGAGAAATATTTAACCAATGAATATCATCATTCCAATAAATTACATCATCATTAAAACCTGAAAACCTTTGGGTAGGATATCCATTGCTGCAAATACTACTACTCCAATTGCGCGTTTCTGAAGAGAAAGTTTGTATTTCAATAGACGAACCAAGCGAAGCATACACAACTTTTTAGTGAGGTGACTTAAGAGGATCAAAAGCCATTTTTATTACCCACCAATTAATTTTTCCAGGTCCGAAGTCATATTGGCGTCGTTGTGGAAGTGTAAAACCCGTATTTTAAATCAGAATATTAAATACGCAGTTTAATTCTAATAAACTATATACGCATTTTAATTTTAATAAACTATATATGTATTAATTTACAGGCAGAAATAAAACACAGAAATTTAATACGCGAACATAAAACTTAAAAAAATGATAAAGGCCAGCTTATATGTTTTAATAAAATAAAAAAAGGATGAAAGGTTATAAGAATAATAAGGGTCGGTTGGTAAAAAAAGGAAAGATGTTGGGCTCAATCCCATTAGCACAAGAAGAAACGGGGGTTAACCCCTTTGGTGTAGCAGACATGTAAAAAAAATAGAAACATAAGAAAAAAAATTCTAGGGTTCTTGTTACTAAGGTGGCCGCCGGCCATAGAATAAGAAAAAGAGAAAACGGGTTGCAACCCTCCATTGATTCTTGTATACTCGTAGTTCATCCCAAACGTGCGTATGGTAACCAATTCTTTCCCTGTTGTCTTTTATATATATGTAGCACGAAATTCATTGGTTTAATAACAAGGAGCACACGAATTAAAACTTTATACATGAAATCTATCCATGGTGGTCGAGTTGCTGTTTACACGTGGACTGAGACCAACATGAGGTCTCGGTGTGTCTCCTTTTGGCCCAGCAACGACCCATATAGGGTGCGCTGGTTGTTTTAGTTGTGACGGCCGCAACCCAAAACCCATCAAGGGTGTTTGGGTGACGAAATCAGTGGCAAACCAATCAGGGGTGTTGGGTTTTGGCCGCAAGGGGTGTTTGTTTATGTCAGTGGCACCCGAGAACCTTAAGGTCTCGGTGGGTCTTAGTGTAGAATACAAACAGGGGGCGTTTGGGTATGTATTCAGCAAGAATAAAACAGAAAGGGGGTGTCTGGGACTGCAAAAGGTGGGAACTTTATACAAAAACAGTGGGAACCTTAATAACAAAAACAGTGGGAATAAAGCAAAGAAAACAGTGGAAACATACATAGAATCAGTGGGAAGAATGGGCAGAAGTATAGTGACATTTTAAAAGGGAACTAGCGACAGTTTTGCGACAGATTTCCTATCGCAGAATTGTTATATATGCAGTTTTTTTTAAACTCAGCTTTCAGTGACGTTTTAGTGACGGTTTTTAGCGACAGTTTTCTGTCGTAAAATTCATGTAGACAGATTTTTAATATAGTTTGTGGAATTGTTAGTGCGACCGAGATGGGGTATCTCGGTAGTCTCGGGACATAGTTTAAACAATAAAAACGAAGATTCTTATATTATACCTTTTTATTACTTGTTTTATAAATGTTTTAAATTGTATTTTAAATGAGTTAAATTAAAATAGTTTTTAATATTTTAAAAAGGGTATAATATTATTATATGAATTAAATTGTTCTATAAACTTTCAAATTAGAAACCTTATGTTGTAACGAGTTAATTATTATAGTATTAAATAACGTCAGAACAAGTTTGTATCATAATTATTAGTAGGTCGTTAATATATTAGAAAGAATTATTATAAGTTCAGATTCATCAGTTAATATACGTACAGATTTTCAGAATTAAAATAAATAAATGAGAAGCCAATAAGATTAGTAAATTAAATAAAGATCAGATAACTTATTCGTGTCTATTATTAATTGCAGCTTCCGTGAAGCCCGAGTAGTGTTCGTTCAGTCTTCATTCAGTCAGTTACTGGACTAGAGGTACGGATTTCCCGTCCTTTCAGTAAGGACTTCCTTATATGCATAATTAGGATTTCCCGTCTGCAGCCAAATGTTTTCCCCAATTATATGTTATAACTTTTATCAGAAATCAGTTTTATAATAAAGTTAAATTGCCGGAGCATTATATACAAGCATGACCAGTTTATGTACTAGTTACGGAGGTACCGTAACCATGGCACTAGAGGCACCGGTGTCGTGACTCACATGCAGGAGAGTGATATCCTGCATCGTCCCACTCAGTTCAGTTTGGCCATTTTATCAGTATTTTAGTGGGGCGTATGGATGCATCCTAGGCTTATCGGTTTACAGTTATCAGGGTGAATGTGGTGTGTGCTCTACATCCATCACATTGGAGCTGATCCCTCCACCCAGCACAGTATTTAGAGGTCACCCCTCTACAGTTATTTAGAGCTCACCCCTCTACAGTATGATGAGGACACCCCTCTATGTATTCATGTAACAGTTGTTACACCTCATGACCTATATAAGCTCTTGACAATTAAAATACAGTAAATGCATG
This sequence comes from Glebionis coronaria, assembly GCA_025667525.1. Lineage (NCBI taxonomy): Eukaryota > Viridiplantae > Streptophyta > Magnoliopsida > Asterales > Asteraceae > Glebionis > Glebionis coronaria. The sequence continues at coordinate 534,919,710 of CM046881.1, read as the reverse complement.
TTGTTCAGATTTAACAGATAACAGTTCTGCTTTATTTTGTATAAATCAGACTTTACAGATTCTACTCAGATTTCCGCTACAACTTTACTTATCAGTCTTACAGTTTCAGTATTTTATCATCTGCTTCATTTTAGTAATTCCTTATCATGCTTTATATCCGTTCACTGAGCGTTATGCTCAGTCGTAGTTCCTTTTATGTCCTAACGGCAGGTACACCAGGACGCTCCTAGGATTCTGAGAGCATGTGCATTTGGATGGAAGCTTTACAGACTTCTTACTTTATGCACTTCTTACGTTATTCTGCTTATATGTACATTGTTTAGTCCTTTCTTTCAGTAGTTTACTTTTCATTGTTTTGAGCTTATGTTTGTATTACCGATGTTTGATTCCGGTATTTCCTTTATGGTCAGTTAATGTTTTAGGACATTTTCCTTATGCTTTGATGACACGCCATAAATACACGTAACGGTCCACTTATCCAAGTGGGGTGTTACAATTATGGTATAGATATAGGTTCGACCTGTAGGCTCTAAAACTTGACCTGTGACTAGTGGGTAGTCACCAGGAACTTCCTAGATTTTGGCGTTGTTATCTTTCATGTTTCTCATGCATTTATTAGTCAGTTTTCTTCAGTTACCAGTCGGTTTTCTTAAAGTTTTTTACTAAGTAGAAAGTTGGTACAAGACTGGCCATATTTAGTCGCATGTGCTTTTCATTCGAAATTTATTTTGGTGAACCGACCCATAGGCGTTCACCCTTTCCCGTTCCGATTTTGTATTGGTAAACCAAACCATAGGCGTTTACTCTTACTCAGGTCAGATTCATGTTTTCCGTCAAATATTACTTGGTGAACCAGCCATATGCGTTCACCATTTATCAGGTCAAATTCATGCTTTTCAGTCAAAGGTTATTTTGTGAACCGATCCATAGTTGTTCACCTTTGGCATGTCATGACATTTTATAAGTTTTGACTGGTATGGGTTGGACTACAACCAACCATATTTAGTCCCAGATTGTAAATTGCTATACATGACATTTCTCATGAAATTTTGACAAGTATGGATCGAACCAGAATAGCCCATACTTAGTCACATGTTTTCGTCTTTGAGTTATATGGATTGAACCATAGTCGTCCACATCAGTTGATATTACACCTCAGTTGATTAAACTTTTTATGTTCCCTGTAACAGTCAAATTTTCATACCCTCACGTTGATGTCGCCTTCAGGCGGATTCAGTTCATGTTTCCTTACAAGGATTATGTTTTCACCAGAGTGATAATGTTTCATGCTAAGATACATAAGGATCACAGTAAAATCCTATTTCATGATAAATCATGTTGGTCTTCATCAATCATATCTTCATGCTAACCATTGATGAAACTCCGTTTAATCATATCCTTGAACCCTGGAAAAACCAGCTGAAAGTCTACGCAGGAATTACCAGGCTATCATGTTACTCATTTCAGTCCAGTTTACTACCGTGTAAATCAAGTTATTTCTTTGATCATGTCAGACAATTGACACCAGTATCGATCATCCCATAAAATTTCCACCAGTGCCATGTACAGTATTCCATATGTACCCCATGTACAGTGTCTCAGTTATACTCCATGTACAGTATTTCTTGTGTACTCCACGTACAGTGTCTCAGATGTGCTCCATGGGCAGTATTCATTTTTTACTTCATGTACGATAGTCCAGGTGTACTCAAGGTACCCTACTCCATGGATATTGCTAATCGATCCTCAATCATCTCAGGCATTTCCACTTGTCGACATTCTACCAGGTGCTGATGCTGCTCGTGAGTTGAAGATTTTACCATATGATGATGCTGCGAACACTTTGAAGACCTCAAACATACTTTGGAGATTTCTCAAGGTTTATGCTCCTTATACTATAAAGACTCTGCAGAACAAGCACGAAAACTATAAATTTGAAATTTTTGACAAGAATAAATTTTAACCATCGGACACTACCATTCCATTCCATGCTTTTACTTTCTCAGCTAGATGTCACACTTTACTCAGCTAACCTTTCATTCAGAAGAGTGGGAACCGGAACCCAGCCGGCCACTCAGCAAAATAGTTACATGAATCACGGTCATGATAATGACCGTCATAAATTGACAGACAAAGTGGTAGTGACAACCACCGTGCTTATAATTAATCAGTCAGTAACCATCCAAACTCCGGAATGGACGTGACCAAAATACAGACGTTAGTAGTCTAACCGGTCCGCCAATCCTAGCAGTTACCAAAATAATTGTCAGCCTTGTCCAGATTCATCCACTAGAACACATATCAAGACATCAGTCGAGACATAGGTCTTAGGTATCATTTTGGAAGACACATATCAGGACACCAGTCATGGTACACGTCATACGAATCTTTTCTGAAAATACGAGTCAGAACTCATAACTTCATTATGTTTCTAAACCAGGCCCTCAGTAATTCAGGATACCTTTCAGAAAGGGGTATACCCGTTCTGTTATGCCACGCAGGAATCAGATCATTAAAAATTCAGTCACCAATGTAGAAACTAGAAGGGAGGGTTGAATAGTTTCTTATATCTACTTGTTAGATGATGGTTTTCAAAAAAATCCTTTTTCTCAAAAACTTAGACTTAAGGAAGTATGTGAAATCTTCTTATGCACAATATGAACAATGATAGTGTAACTAAACTAATACTAACTAATATATATGCACAAAGAATAAAGAATGTAAAGAGTTAAGGGTAAAGAAAGATCAAACCAAACACCAAGGATTTATAGTGGTTCGGCAACGAAGCTCACTCCTCGTTCCTACTCCACTTCTCGAGTACTCCTGACTCGAGAGTTCACTACACAACAAGCTCCTTATGGTGGAGAAAACCGTACACGTCGCTTAACCAATTTCCGACTCTAAGCTAGAAGTCGAGCCCTAATCGTAGCTAGGACCAATCTACACAACTATACTTAGTACATACACAACTTCCAAATAGACACAACTACTTGGATCTTTACAACTATGACACAACAACAAATGTATAAGATTTGATCTTCAAAGGATCTTTGGTGGTGGACTCAACACTTCACAATGATAGTGTTCTTCTCTTTGCACTTGAAGAGGAAAGGATGGATGAGATAGATTCACTTCTAAACAAGTAGTAATCAATCAAATGATCAAGGATTTGAGTGATTTAAGAAGTATGTTTGAATCTGGAAATTTATGTGCAAAAGAGGTGAATTGAAAATCTGAGAAAGGTCCACTATTTATAGGACAAAGGGCCAACGGCTATATCTACCCGCGGTTCCTTATCTCATCCGGCGGTACCTTATCGATAAGGAACCGCCTAGGCGCTAGGGAACCGCCAGAGTAGACTCCACTCCTTTTTTGTCCTTTAGTGGTGAAGGTCTTATCTGATTATAAAATATCCTGAAAGAATATTCCAAATCAAAAAAGAATATGCCACTTTCAAATTTTCAAATATTTAATTTAATAAAACATTTTCTTAAAAAGAAAGTTTAATTAAAAACTTGTCACACTTAATAAAAGGTGAGTTTTAAGAAAAGATTAAATCACTTGATCACTTGATTAAGGTTAGTACTTGTTTATTCATACCTTAAGTGAAAATGGGTAAAATGAAAAATACTTGAACTCAAGAATTCGTTTTTCATTGTTTTCGTAAATGCTTGTTTAGACATATTGTCGTAATCAAAACTAAGCGAGACCGAAAAATGCAAGTAACGTTTTTAGGCAGTATTGCATTAACAATCTCCCCCTTTTTGATTCCGACAATCCATAAAATCAATCATACAAAAACAAGATTTTCGAAGACGAGTTTATTCATTTCTCCCCCTTTGTCGAAGCAAAAAGGTTACACAAGTCGGTGTTGAAGAGACGGACTTTGCAAAGACTCCCCCTTGGTGCTTACTCCCCCTTGCTTGGGGCACCGAGGAATCGAGATATGGTGACAAGCTACATAAAGGGTTAGTTGAACAAAAGAAACAACCAACAAGAGATAGCTATAGGTCACAAAAATAAAAAGAGAAGAAAAAAACACAAAGACTAAGATCCAAGTGAAGTCATATAAAGTAAAAAAGAGTCATACAAAGATGTATGAAAGAGGAAACAAGCCAAAAGCATAAATCTAATCCTAGTTAGTCTAGAATTCTAAGATTTGCTTGAATAAGGTGTCTTGTGGATAAGCAACCAATGCTTATATGAAAGACAAGGTCGTGGCGGAAGGTGGTGGTGGTGGCTTGGTGGAGATCTCATAATCAAAGTGAAGTGGAGGCTTGATTAAGAGACTCTTGATGTAGCTCAACTCCTCATAGATGTCTGCCATAGCAAGATGTTGATATTGACAACAATGACAATATGTCCCATGGTGCATGACATTATCATGAGAAGGGGAAAGAACACTAAAGGGTGGTGGTGGAAGAAAAGATGTTCCACAATCAACATTCTTGGTAGGAGAAATGTGATTAAGAGAGTTCTTGGGTGAATTTGGATTGAAAGTGTTCTTGGGTGAGTTGGGATTGAAAGCAATTGGAGAAAATGGAGGAGAATCAAGGCTTTCATTTGGAGAGTAAGACATTTTGGGATGTGAAGTATGGCAAAATGCTTATGGTTAAATAGGGAAGGCTCAAGGTATTTTTGGGGTGGTCAAAGGGTTGAAGCAAAGATTCCCAAAAGTGTTGGAACAAATTTGGAATTTCAGGAATACCCGAAAAAGGAAGCACTGTACGCGGTTCCTTATTGCTTCCGGCGGTTCCTTATTGATAAAGGACCGCGGTTCATATATGGAACCGCCTACAGTGGCTGGGTTTTGGTAGTGAAGGAATATTTTTCAGCAAATCTTATTTTTCTAGTCTAACTTATCATAGGGATATGCTTAAAAGCAAAGATAGACAAAGAGAACACATAAAAACTCACCAAATAAGGATTTGACCAAAATACATGGATTTTAAAATAAAAATCGATGTAGGAGGTGTGTAAGACAAGACCTTAAGTCACGACACAATGATCCTCTATGATTCTATCTTGTTCTTGCTATGTTTGAGAGAATCATACATATGAATTATGTAAGCTCGAGATTAATAGCAAGAATCTATGAAAAACGTTTTTCGATTAAATTAACAATGTCAAAACATTTCTTGACCATTTTCGAAAGAGACTTTCAGGATTTTGAAAATGAGAAGAGAAGATTTTTCAAGAAGAGTTTAGGAGCTCAATGACTCAAAGTGATAAAAGACTCAAAAGAAAATAAGAGACTCAATAAAGGGAAAGCAGTTAAGGAATATGTTCAATTAATCCTAGACCTAGACGCAAGTAATTAAAGGGTTCCCTCTTAAGTGGCTTAGTGAAGATGTCGGCTAAGTTATCCTCGGAGGGTACCTTCTCAATAGAAATATTCCCCTTTTGAACATTATCCCTAAAGAAATGGTGATGAATTTCTATGTGCTTGGTTCGCGAATGTTGCACGGGATTCTTGCTAAGGTCTATAGCACCTTTATTATCGCACATCATGGGAACATCATCAAGAGAAATCCCGTAATCAACAAGCGCTTGCTTCATCCATAGAGCTTGTTGGCATTCTTTTCCAGCACTCACATACTCGGCTTCCGTGGTGGATATCACAAGAGCGGTTTGTTTCTTGGAGAACCAAGAAGTTAAACAACAACCCATGAAGGTACAAACACCACTAGTGCTTTTCTGGTCCACATAGTCTCCCGCATGATCCGAGTCCGCGTAGACAATGGTTTCTACGCCGGTCCCTTTAGGATACCATAATCCTAAATGTATAGTGCCCTTAATGTATCGGAAGATACACTTAACCGCTTCAAGGTGAGAGGTTTTGGGAGCCTCTTGGAAGCGAGCACAAAGGCAAACACTAAACATGATATCCGATCGACTTGCCGTTTGGTACAACAAACTACCAATCATACCTCTATATTTGGTGTTGTCTACCGACTCACAATCATCATCTACGGTGAGTTTAGTATCCGAGGCCATTGGGGTCTTCATTGGTCTAGATTCTTCTAATCCAAATTTCTTTATCATTTCTTTAGCATACTTAGTTTGACTAAAGAAAATACCATCGTCCATTTGTTTAACTTGGAGTCCTAAAAAGAAGTTAAGTTCTCCCATCATACTCATTTCAAACTCATCATGCATGATTTTTGCAAAGTCATCACATAATTCTTGACAAGTTGAGCCAAATATAATGCCATCAACATATATTTGCACGATTATGAGGTGAGAACCTTTGTTCTTTGTAAAGAGCGTGTTGTCTACCATTCCCATGGTATACTCATGTTTAACAAGAAACGCTTTAAGTCTGTCATACCAAGCTTTGGGTGCTTGTTTAAGACCATAAAGTGCCTTCTTAAGCTTGTAAACATGATCCGGTTTCTCAAAATCAATGAAGCCAGGAGGTTGAGCCACATATACCTCCTCATTGATCTAACCGTTAAGAAACGCAGTCTTTACATCCATTTGTTGAAGCGTAAAGTCTAAGGCACAAGCGTAGGCTAAAAGGATTCTAATAGATTCTAATCTTGCTACCGGTGCATATGTCTCGTCATAATCAATCCCTTCTTGTTGATTATAGCCTTGAGCTACAAGTCTAGCCTTGCTACGAGACACAACACCATTCTCATCTAGCTTATTCCTATATACCCATTTGGTTCCTATAATGGTAGAACTTCTAGGTGGAGGAACAAGTTCCTAAACATCATTAACAACGAATTGATTCAATTCTTCTTGCATCGCAATGACCCAACTCTCATCCGTCAAAGCTTCTTTAACATTCTTTGGTTCAATCAAGGAGACGAAACAAAAGAAGATGCTTTGGTTTTGGATTTGAGATCTTAGGGTCCTTTCATTTAAGTCACCAATGACATTATTGAGAGTATGATCCTTAGAATCCTTAATGTTTACTTCTTTTTCAACACTAAGGTCTTCAACTCCTATTTTTCTAACCTCTTTGGCTTTAACTACCTCTACTTCATCCAAGTCATCATCAACCAATGATGGTGTCTTGGGTAAAGGAGGGGTTTCATCAGAAGTCACGTTAAGTGATTCTTCAATTACGCCCGAGGTTCTATTGAGGACTATGTAGGATTTGCTAGTTTGGGAATAACCTAAAAAGATACCTTCGTAAGACTTTGGGTCGAACTTGGTAAGGTAGTCTTTGGTGTTGAGGATAAAGCACTTGCTTCCAAACACCCTAAAGTATTCCAATGAGGATTTCTTACCTTTAAGAATCTCATAGGGGGTCTTTCCTAGGAAAGGTCGAATAAGAATTCGGTTGAGAATATAAGTCGATGTGTCCACGGCATTGCACCAAAACTTTTGAGGCAAGAATTGCTCGTTTAACATCGTCCTACTCATCTCTTGGATAGTCATATTCTTTCTTTCAACTACCCCATTTGATTGTGGAGTGTGAGGAGCCGAGAAGTTATGGGTAATACCATGAGCTTCACAAAAGGTACCAAATTGCACTTCATTATCAAATTCCCTACCATGATCCGTCCTAATAGAGAAAATTGGACATCCTAGTTGATTTTGAATTCTTCGACTAAAGATTTCGAAATGATCGAAAGCTTCATTCTTAGATGCCAAAATTCTAGTCCAAGTGAATCTAGAGTAGTGGTCAACTATAACTAGGGTATAAAGGTTACCTCCATAACTCCGTATGGCGGAAGGTCCAAAGAGATCCATATGTAGGATTTCTAAGCACCGAGAGGTTGAAACCAAATTCTTGGCTTTGTGACTTGAGTGAACTTGCTTTCCAACTTTGCAAGCATCACAAAAGTGACTATCAAACTTCATCTTGGGGAGGTGTCTTACCAACTCCTTAGAGACTAAAGATTGAACTAGACGCATATTAGCGTGACCTAATCTCCTATGCCAAAGAGTAGAACTATCATCTATAGTCGTAAGACATATGTTGTCTTTTGACTTCTTACTGACCTTCATGACATAAAGCCCATGCTTTTTAACACCTTTTCCAATGACCTTTCCATCTTTTACGATTTCACTGTCATTTTCCGAAAAGATGACCTTACACTTATTGTCACAAATTTGACCTATGCTTAAAAGGTTAAACCCTAAATTATCTACGTGGTCAACATTTTCAATAGTCATGGAGTCAAGAGAAACCGTACCTTTGCCAATGATATTACCACGTAGACTACTAGCGAATGTGACGTTACCTCCATCATATGCTTTGTAGCGCGAGAACAAACTTCGATTACCCGTCATGTGTTTAGAACAACCATTATCCTTAATCCACTCGTCGGGCTCCAAATCAATTCCCAAGCATATCTAGGTGACAACACACACGATCAAACATTTGGTCCCCAATATCTCATGGGTCCAAAATTGTTAGTTCCAAACATCCCTTGCATTTGGTTGGGATGTATGAATGAAGGAGGGGTTCCCCATGGGGAACAAAAGGGAGGAGGATAATAATTCATATAACCATTTTGTTGTTCATTATTTCTCCTATGTGTATTTGATCTTGGTTAAGAGTTGTGGTCATTCCTTCTAGGTGTTGGAGTTTTACTTCTAGGTCGTGAATTGTTTTGACTATCTCTTCTAGGTGTTGTCGTTCTACTTCTAGGCTTAGGCTCATTCCGTACTCTTGGTGGAGTAGAAGATGGTCTTGATGAATTTCTATTTCCCATTAGAGGTTTACTCAAAGGCTTATAGAACTTATCAACGACATTGTCGTCAAGTATGGGTAATTTGACCTTGTTAACAATAAGATGCTTAGGATGTTCACCTAAATTTGACTTTTCAAAAAGTTCAAGATTTTCATCAAAAACACTTTCTGGACGCGGTTCCTTATCTATGGCGGCGGTTCCATAGTGATAAGGAACCGCCCCATACAATCTGCGATCGCGTACAACAGACAGTTTTTCTGAAAATCTAACTTGTTTAGGTTCACTGGTTGATGCTTCATTTGAGTTAAAACCTACACCAAGTCTTTCCTTAGAATGAATTTGTTTGTTTATCATATCATCAAGAGCACTAGTACCTTTCATGAACTTTTCCAGTTTAGTGGAGGTGCTCTTGAGATCTTCATTCTCTAATCTAAGTTTCTCACAACTTACGCAACCTACATCAACTTCTTTATTTTTCTCAAGCTTGGCTAATTTTTCCCTAAGTTCATTAATCTCATTTTCAAGCTTAGTTTTAGTTGATTTTAAGGTTTTGTTCTTTTCTATGAATTTAAGACTAAGTTTGTGTAAATTATCATATTGGCCTTCTAATTCAATATCATCTAAGGTGGAGCTATCATTGCTATAATATTCAGTTTCGGAATGTACCTCTTTAGAAGTGTGAGCCATGAGACATTTCTCCTCTTTGGGGTTGTCATCAACATCTTCACCGCTATCGCTCCAAGAACCACTAACGAATGCCGTGTGATTCTTATCGCGTGAAGGCTTTGGACACTCACTAATGAAGTTATTTGGATCACCACATCTAAAGCAATTCCTATCACCTTTTTCGTTCTTGGCAAACCGATTCTTTGAGAATGGTTTCTTGTCATTGTTGGGTTGCCTCACGTGTTGACCTCGTCTTTTGAAGAACCTCTTAAAATCTCTCACCGCCAATGCATACTCCTCGTCATCGCTATCTGAGGAACTATCATGATCGCTTTGTGCCTTCTTGGATTTTAGTGCGAGAGACTTCCTTTCACTCTTGGTTTTCACCAATTCCGAGTCCTTCAAAATTATCATCTCATGAACCTTCAAGTTGCCTATGAGTTCATCAAGTGATAAAGTTGAGAGATCTTTCGATTCTTCGATCGCCGTGACTTTTGCTCTCCACTTCGGATGTAAGGCCCTTAGAAACTTCCTAACATTGTTCTTGCTAGAAAAACTTTCATCAAGTGCTTTTAGACTAGTAATAATAGTGTTAAATCTAGCAAAAGCACTATCAATAGCTTCATCTTCTAAGATGAAAAATTGTTCATATTGTTAGACAAGAAGATCGATTTTGCTTTCTTTGACTTGGCTATTACCTTGATGGGTTACTAAAAGAGTGTTCCAAATATCTTTAGCGGTTTTACACATAAAAATCCTTTCATACTCTTTCTTAGGTAAAGCATTATAAATCACCATTTTAGCCTCATTATTTCTCGAAAGTTTCTTTTTAGTATCGTCATTAGCTTTGTCAAAAGTGACCAATTCCTTTGTTTTAGAAACTTCATTAAATTGATAAGGTAAAAAATCACCATTGATAATAACATGCCAAAGATCTAAATCTTTTGATTTCACATAAGTCTCAAATCTATTTTTCTAATAAATAAAACTATCGGTTTCAAAAAGTGGTGGTCTTTGCATAGATTGCCCTTCTAGGTACTTGTTGGAATCCATAGATCTATTCAAGTTTTAAAATACAATATACTTTAAAAATACTTGAGCAATCCGCTCCGATACCAATTATAGAAACTAGAAGGGGGGTTGAATATTTTCTTATATCTACTTGTTAAATGATGGTTTTCAAAAAATCCTTTTTCTCAAAAACTTAGACTTAAGGAAGTATGTGAAATCTTCTTATGCACAATATGAACAATGATAGTGTAATTAAACTAATACTAACTAATATATATGCACAAAGAATAAAGAATGTAAAGAGTTAAGGGTAAAGAAAGATCAAACCAAACACTAAGGATTTATAGTGGTTCGGCAACGAAGCTCACTCCTCGTTCCTACTCCACTCCTCGAGTACTCCTTACTCGAGAGTTCACTACACAACAAGCTCGTTATGGTGGAGAAAACCGTACACGTCGCTTAACCAATTTCCGACTCTAAGTTAGAAGTCGAGCCCTAATGGTAGCTAGGACCAATCTACACCTCTATACTTAGTACATACACAACTTCCAAACAGACACGACTACTTGGATCTTCACAACTATGACACAACAACAAATGTATAAGATTTGATCTTCAAAGGATCTTTAGTGGTGGACTCAACACTTCACAATGATAGTGTTCTTCTCTTTGCACTTGAAGAGGAAAGGATGTATGAGATAGATTCACTTCTAAACAAGTAGTAATCAATCAAATGATCAAGGATTTGAGTGATTTAAGAAGTATTTTTAAATCTGGAAATTTATGTGCAAAAGAGGTGAATTGAAAATCTGAGAAAGGTCCAATATTTATAGGAAAAAGGGCCAACGGCTATATCTGTCCGCGGTTCCTTATCTCAGCCGGCGGTACCTTATCGATAAGGAACCGCCTAGGTGCTAGGGAACCGCCGGAATAGACTCCGCTCCCTTTTTGTCCTTTAGTGGTGGAGGTCTTACCACCACTAGAAAATTATTTAGATTAAACACGCAGTATTCATTCTGTGAGGTTACAGACGAACACATTCAGTGAAGAGTCGCCATATTTACTTCACGTGTTCCTATGTCAGCTTTATCTTAAATCAGGTAGCTACCTGCCTCTTAGCCAGAAAGGACTCAACAGTATCACCCATAGTTGTTAAAGTTTTGTTTGTAGTTAACGACGAGATCCGTCTTACTAACTCCTGAACACATTCATTTTACTTCTGCCAGAAGAATCAATACAAATTGTTCAGCTTTACAAGCACGTGAATTATTATCTTATAGTTGCGAAGACCTCTAGTCAGCATTCCTGATGCGAATTATGTAATTCTTTAAATTCATGATCAACATATTATTCCAGAGTTTTCAGATAAAAATTTCAGAAGGTTTTACAGAAATTCCTTCTTAACCACGATACAAAATTTAACATCAAGTATATCTCAAGAACAGAACCTGTTTTCAAAACTCCTTATTCTAGGGCTTCAGCTAAGTTAAAAGAGTTGCAGAAATTGCTGTAAGAGTTACCAAAACGAGGCTTTATTCGGCCTGACGCACCACCAGGAAGTGCATTGTTGCTGTCTATCACGAAGAAGGCCGGTATCTTGAGATCATGTATCGACCACTAAAAGTTTTTTGATCACCATTCTTGATCAATGTTCATTCCATAAATAGCAGGTTTATCTGAGCTGCTACGAGGTCTTAAACATTTTCTAGAACAATTTCTGATCATGCTACCATCAGTGGTGAGAGAAGAACATGATGTTTTTCCAGACTAGTGTTGCACATATCATAGTCTCTCTAAAATTTTGATCCATACTCCTGAGCTCCCTAATGCTCCAACTATATTATGAAATTTATGAATAAAATTTTTCCCATGAATTCACAGACAAAATCATCAGTATACTCATTGATCACATTCTGATCTACCTAATCTTAAAGAAGAACGCGAGATCATCTCTCACGGCTATGCATATTTTCCAGATAGGAGAAACTTTTATGAGCAGCTTTCCAGATGTGAGTTCCAGATGAACAAAGTGGCATTTCTAAGCCACCTTATTTTAGCAGAAAGAAACTTCAGACAATCCTACAAAGGTGAAGGCCATCGCCTGATGGTCCCAACCGATGCCTTGAACAAAGTACAAATTGTTGGAACTTAATTGACTGCTACCGCAGAAATTGCTGGTAGTTCTCGCTAAAAGTTCTTCCATGGCTATTCAACCAGATATCTCACCAGAACGTACCATAATCCCAGACAGAATTTTGATAGAAGCAGTATCACACATTAATGCAGCTATTTTCATATCTAGATGCCTGACATACCGCAAGTTCAAGATAGAACGCCGTCGTGTTAGTGAGTCACTACAACCCTTAGAAATTTCTGAACAGGAATGAGACGAAATTCCATGAAATTGTTATCAGCTACCACGTGCTCAGAGAAAGTATGATACTATCTAAGTCATCGTCGACCATGTAATCAGCCTGCACGTTTTCTTTTATCCGAAAGGATTACGCAGTAGCGGACCTGCATAAAATTTATCAGTAAACTTTAAAAATTCTAAGTATTTCACCGACCATCATATCAGACAGAATTCATGTTCACGATCACATGTACGTTAAGTTCACGTTTATTTTCACTTTCCGTCTATGCCTCATTCGCAGCACGATGCTGTTTCAGTTCATGTTTATGATATCTCATGATTTAAAGTCACGATTCGCATTCATGACATTGTTCACGTTCAGGTTCATGTTCCATCTCCGTGGATACGTTCCAAGTCTTGTACCAGATTGACTACAGAGACCTTGAGAAAACCATACTTAAGTTTGCACAATTTTTAAATAACCAGGCAGACGTTCTACATCTTAGACCGTAGCGTTTGGTATTCCTTTCCTCAGACAGCATACGATCATGATATGTCCTAGTATCACACTCACAGTATGTTTCGCGTATCACGTTCACAATATACTTCATGCGCATCATTCCTCATGTAATCGCGAACCACGCTTACAATTGCTCACGTATCACGTTCTTAATTGTTCATGTAGTTCGTCTCAATATGTTCTCAGCAGCTTTGCTCAGAGATATCAAAGTCACCGGTTCATATTATTTGTACTTAAAAGTTCATGTATCCTACATGCTATAAATTATTCATTCTATCATAATCAGGAAATCCATATCAAGTATGGAACCAGAAACTATTAAGCATCGTCAAGACAGTGTCATCAGTACCAAGATTTTCTTGTGTTTAAATATTTGTAGGAACCTGTTCGAGTGGGAGGCCACTTGAAATGGAGGAGTCCATCTGGATTTCTCATCATTTCCTTCAATAAATCAGTTAGGTTCTTCCAGTCAGGCTACGTTCCATGTCCTCTTCAGCCATGTCACGTTACATATCCACCTCAGTCATGCCATAATTATACTCTTTCAGCAGTATTATGTCTTAATTGGAAGAAGACTTATTCCTTCAGCTCATAGACCTTTTCAGCTTACATGTTCTTTCAGTCTCTGTGTTCTTTTAGCTTATACGTCTTACGTATACTTTCAGCTTTTACCCCAATCAGCATAAATACCTTTGTATTCGAGGACGAATTCTCCTTTTCAGAGGGGAAGAATTATAAAACCCAGTACGGTCGTATCTTTAATTCGAGGACGAATTATTCTTTTTAGAGGGCAAGAATTGTAAAACCCGTATTTTAAATCAGAAGATTAAATACGCAGTTTAAATATAATAAACTATATACGCAATTTAATTTTAATAAACTATATATGTATTAATTTACAGACAGAGATAAAACACAGAAATTTAATACGCGAGCATAAAACTTCAAAAAAAATGATAAAGGCCGGCTTATATGTTTTAATAAAATAAAAAAAAGGATGAAAGGTTATAAGAATAATAAGGGCCGGTTGGTTAAAAAAAAGGAAAGATGTTGGGCGCAAGCCTAGCACAAGAAGAAACGGGGGTTAACCCCTTTGGTGTAGCAGACGCGTAAAAAAACAGAAACAGAAGAAAAAAATAATAATTCTAGGGTTCTTGTTACTAAGGTGGCCGTCGGCCATAGAATAAGAAAAGGAGAAAACGGGTTGCAACCCTCCATTGATTCTTGTGTACGCGTAGTTCATCCCAAACGTGTGTATGGTAACCAATTCTTTACCTGTTGTCTTTTATATATATATGTAGCACGAAATTCATTGGTTTAATAACAAGGAGCACACGAATTACAAGCTTCATACATGAAATCTATCCATGGTGGTCGAGTTGCTGTTTACACGTGGACTGAGACCAACAGGAGGTCTCGGTGTGTCTCCTTTTGGCCCAGCAACGACCCATATAGGGTGCGCTGGTTGTTTTAGTTGTGACGGCCGCAACCCAAAACCCATGGGTGTTTGGGTGACGAAATCAGTGGGAACCAATTAGGGATGTTAGGTTTTGGCCGCAAGGGGTGTTTGTTTATGTCAGTGGCACCCGAGACCCTTAAGGTCTCGGTGGGTCTTAGTGTAGAATACAAATAGGGGGCGTTTGGGTATGTATTCAACAAGAATAAAATAGAAAGGGGGTGTTTGGGACTGCAAACGGTGGGAACTTTATACAAAAACAGTGGGAACCTTAATAACAAAAACAATGGGAATAAAACAAACAAAACAGTGGAAACATACATAGAATCAGTGGGAAGAATGGGCAGAAGTATAGTGACATTTTAAAAGGGAACTAGCGACAGTTTTGCGATAGATTTTCTGTCACATAATTGTTATATATGCAGTTTTTTTTAAAACTCAGCTTTCAGTGACGTTGTAGTGACGGTTTTTAGCGACAGTTTTCTGTCGTAAAATTCATATAGAAAGATTTTTAATATAGTTTGTGGAATTGTTAGTGCGACCGAGATGGGGTATCTCAGTAGGCTCGGGACATAGTTTAAACAATAAAAACGAAGATTTTTATATTATACCTTTTTATTACTTGTTTTATAAATGTTTTAAATTGTATTTTAAATGAGTTAAATTAAAATTGTTTTTAATATTTTTAAAAGGGTATAATTTTATTATATGAATTAAATTGTTCTAGAAACTTTCAAATTAGAAACCTTATGTTGTAACGAGTTAATTATTATAGTATTAAATAACGTCAGAACAAGTTTGTATCATAATTATTAGTAGGTCGTTAATATATTAGAAAGAATTATTATAAGTTCAGATTCATCAGTTAATATACGTACATATTTTCAGAAATAAAATAAATAAATGAGAAGCTAATAAGATTAGTAAATTAAATAAAGATCAGATAACTTATTCGCGTCTATTATTAATTGTAGCTTCCGTGAAGCCCGAGTAGTGTTCGTTCAGTCTTCATCCAGTCAGTTACTGGACTAGAGGTACGGATTTCCCGTCCTTTCAGTAAGGACTTCCTTATATGCATGATTAGGATTTCCCGTCTGGAGCCAAATGTTTTCCCCAATTATATGTTATAAGTTTTATCAGAAATCAGTTTTATAATTAAGTTAAATTGCCGGAGCATTATATACAAGCATGACCAGTTTATGTACTAGTTATGGAGGTACCGTAACCATGGCACTAGAGGCACCGGTGTCGTGACTCACATGCAGGAGAGTGATATCCTGCATCGTCCCACTCAGTTCAGTTTGGCCATTTTATCAGTATTTTTAGTGGGGCGTATGGATGCATCCTAGGCTTATCAGTTTACAGTTATCAGGGTGAATGTGGTGTGTGCTCTACATCCTTCACATTGGAGCTGATCCCTCCACCCAGCACAGTATTTAGAGGTCACCCCTCTACAGTTATTTAGAGGTCACCCCTCTACAGTATGATGAGGACACCCCTCTATGTATTCATGTAACAGTTGTTACACCTCATGACCTATATAAGCTCTTGGCAATTAAAATACAGTGAATGCATGTTGTTCAGATTTAACAGATAACAGTTCTGCTTTATTTTTTTATAAATCAGAGTTTACAGATTCTACTCAGATTTCTGCTGCAACTTTACTTATCAGTCTTACAGTTTCAGTATTTTATCATCTGCTTCATTTCAGAAATTCCTTATCATGCTTTATATCCGCTCACTGAGCGTTATGCTCAGCCGTAGTTCCTTTCATGTCCTAACGGCAGGTACACCAGGACGCTCCTAGGATTCTGAGAGCATGTGCATTTGGATGGAAGCTTTACAGACTTCTTACTTTATGCACTTCTTACGTTATTCTGCTTATATGGACATTGTTTAGTCCTTTCTTTCAGTAGTTTACTTTTCATTGTTTTGAGCTTATGTTTGGATTACCGATGTTTGATTCCGGTATTTCCTTTATGGTCAGTTAATGTTTTAGGACATTTGCCTTATGCTTTGATGACACGCCATAAATACACGTAACGGCCCACTTATCTAAGTGGGGTGTTACATGAAGCATCTTAAATAGATTAATGGACGGATTATATACACAATACTTATCAGAACCAAGATAGCATAAAAGTAAACCATTGCACGACTGTTGAATTTCAAGACAGTCACTGCGAAGAAGTTTAGACAAGGTTTTTAACCTAGATATGCCGGCTGGAATTCTGTTATCTAGCTGCAAAAATTTAACTCTATCTGCTTCAAAAGGATTCATGGCGAAGATACCGCACGGAGGATCCATGTTAGGTATTTGGCTACGATGCATAATGAAAATAGTGGATGTTGTTAGAGATAGCCAACGTTTGGATACCGATTTGAACAAAAGAAGTGACAGTATTTGTAACTTAAGTAAGATTTCGGTTAATAGGTCGTCAATGGACAGGACTACACTTAAGGATATAAGGAGCTCAGTATCACCCTTAACCGTTTTCATGGAGAAGATAAAACTGATACGAAGCAAATCGATAAAAATATAAATCCAAAAACAATTGAAAACACCTTACAAGACCAGAACCTTTTCCAGGAAAACCTAAAGTGACGACTCCGGACTGTCAATGCCTAAGAAACTTACGATGCCTACATGTATTTATGTTAACCTTGATCAGCAAGAAAAACATTAAAGGAATATTAAAAAAAGACCTTAAACCCTAATATTAATTTGTAGACTGCGATGCTGGACCGCTGGTACACTTATATATGTGCATCTTTGTGTTTGATTTTGGGTGTGAGTTTATAAAGTAAAAGGTTTAGCATTGAGTAAAATTTGGATTTGATATACGACAAATAAATTAATATATTTTAATAAATAAATTATTTTATTATAAATATAATAATAAAATATATTAAAAGTTATAGTAAATCATTGAAGATGGAAGAAAACAGTGTGATGGAACCTACCAATTTTCTTAAACCCTTCCAACTTATTGCTTTGGTGTCAGTGAGCATAGTATCTGTATATTCATGTTATTGAAATAACCAAATATTACACATCAAAGTCAAAATAAGTTTATACTTTTAAAAAGAGGAAGTGATTTACACACTCCACGTATTTATTTGCACATTCAAATTCTATGTTTTATGATATTTATACCCTTAATAATTACATATTTCATTAAATAATGTAAGGGTATAAATGGCAAAACATCTAACATTTGAAGTGTGCAAATAACTTTTGAAAGTGTACAAATCATTAACCCAAATCATCAACCAAACTGCCCCTAAAAATAATAGGAGTATGTTCAAACTTTTGGTTGGAAAAATGATGTTAGACCAACTTTAAACACAATTGTATGTATGTACGTGTCATATATAAATATTTTTGTAAGTTTGCGTTTTCCTTGTAAAAAGCTTTTATTTCTTCAAAATGAAGTTTATGTAAATGAGATATCGTGCCTCAAAGTTAAGTAATGGGCACCATGCTTAAAAGAAAAATTAGTTTATTTTTATCTCCATCGGTGAGATATGTAAACTTGAGAGCAGTCTGTTATGTATTAATAGAAGCTCTATTTTCAAAAAATTTACACATCAAATCAATAAGTATTATTCATTTCTCTTAAAATTCTAAGCAAGTAACATGAGACCAAGATTATCACTCAACCAACATTCCTTAGTGATACTACTGAATAATCAAAGTATAATATAATGGATTATTCCTAAGACGAGTGCTAATTTGATATACAAAAGAAACAATAGATCGTCCCAACTAAGTTGGTCAAATCACCTCACAACAAGATCATTCAACACTCACAACTCACAAGTAATAAATAACTAAGACATTATTTCTCCCATGAACAAAGCCTAAACGACTTAAGAGTGAGCACAAGAGAAAATAAAGATAATGGTGTGTTGTGATGTTCAAACCCTAATCCCAAAGGGTTCTATTATCCAACACATAAAAGGATCGAGACAACAATAGGCTCAAATGGTAACAAACACCCGGTACAAAGAAACTATCACCAGTTGGTACAAATGGTCCATGCACAAACAAGAATAACACAAATTGATAAGTTATAACACTCTTGTTAGTTTGAACATTTAACACCCCACTCTCAAACTAAATAAGAGATAGTATGACAAGAGAGAGGAGAGTCATTTCCCAAACATGATGTCAACCAGGCTCAATTGATTGCATAACTTAGTATGATGATTTGTGCCATGCCCTTTGGTAAACAAGTGAGTTGTTGATCTGCTGAAGCAACCTTGATAGTATTAATAACACCAAGTGTTTGTACTACAAAGTCTTGTTTTCACATGTTTCAATTTTGAATTTTTTTAGATATTGTAGTTTATGTTGTAGTTGAATCAAGAAGAGTTGATAATATAAGTTGAACCAATTTGTTATTTAGAGGATAAGTTTACGACTTCTCAGGTTCTTGTGATCTTTTACACAACGCTTGACCATTAAGTAATATTCTTCACTTTTGGATCGTTACCTAACTCAAATTTTATCTTGTTTAGTAAATATAAAGGATAATACTTTGATTTAAGTTCATTTAGATACCAAACTTATCTAAGATATGGTGGGACTCATCCCCACCCTTCATCTTTCTACCATCCAAGGGCTGAGATTAAGTCATTGGTTTATACTACAGGGTATTTTGGTCATTTTACCCGTCCACTATATAATGCTTTATTCAACTTCTCATCTCATAAAAAAAACATAGTACGTCTTTTTTTCTCTCTCTTTCTCTCTACTCTCTGTTCTATTTCTCTCTCTACATCTATGGTAACTACCTTTTCTACCCTCTGATCTATCTATAACATCAATAATCGATCAGCAAGAGTCGATTCATCACGAATCGATCATCACACATACATCGATCCATCATTCATCATCCATAACCACGAATCGATCCATCATGATTCGGTCAGTTCTGTTCGTATATAGCTTACTTTATGCGAATAATCTTATTAATTTACCATCACTCAAATTTATAAGCTTTTAATTAGCGTGTTTTGAATTAATTATCTAAATTTATTGTTCTTAATTATAAGATAGCTTATTAGTTAATTTATGTGAATATTAGATTATTGTTAATAAGCTCATTCATGTGAATAAACTGATTCAAATGAATAAACTTATGAATTAGAGGATATGAGAGCTATATGAACAAGTGTATGAATTAGAGGAAAGTTATATGAATAAGCGTATAAAATAGATGAGAGTTATGTGAATAAGCTCATAAATGAGATGAGAATTATAAATAAGCTAGCTTATTAACTTATTTTGTCGAACTATCAGGGTTTATTAATATGGTAGTTGTGAATAAGCTTATGTTAGTGTGTCAAGAATCCGATGTCCCACTTCTTGGCATTGTCTTTTTGTAGCTCACTTTTTTGCGTGATGACTGTTTCTTTTTGTGTTCACTTGTTTGGCCTTGAGATGATTGAGTTCTTCAAAATGCATTGAAAACATCTTTCACTACACAAATAAAAATATTTGATTTTAGTTTTAAGCACATATATGATATATTACAAAAGTGTACTTTCAAGCAGTTTATCATATACGATGAT
The DNA here is from genome assembly GCA_025667525.1 of Glebionis coronaria. Taxonomy (NCBI): domain Eukaryota; kingdom Viridiplantae; phylum Streptophyta; class Magnoliopsida; order Asterales; family Asteraceae; genus Glebionis; species Glebionis coronaria. The sequence goes on along the minus strand of CM046881.1, from coordinate 534,899,470 downwards.
ATACACACAACTACTTTTGAATTACCCATCATAAAATCACAAACTTGCATGTATTTTGTTTCTAATCATATTATCATTTTATCATATAATATCATATATGAACCTCCATATATCATGATATGATAGATATATTATATATAATATATGGATGTATCATATATTATATGTCTGTAGAAACTAGAGGGGGAGGGTTGAATAGTTTCTATGATTAAGGTCCTAATTAAATTTCCTTCCAATTAGTTTTGTCCCAAAATTACCTTTTACTTGAAAACTAGTTTCATAGTTGTTAGGTTCATTTCTAGTGCATTGACTTCATCTAATGATAATGAAATGCAATGTAAGAAAGTAAAGATAAGTAAAGAGTAGGGAATGAAGCACCCTAAGACAAGATACCAAGATTTATAGTGGTTCGGCAACAAAGCTCTTTCTTCGTTCCTACTCCACTCCTCGAGTACACCTTACTCGATATTTCCACTATATCCACAAGCTCCCTTCTTGGCCGAGAAAACCTTACAATGTCGCTTACATTGTTTTCCGAAACTAAGCTAAATATCGAGACCTAATCTTAGCTAGGACCAATCTACACATGTCACCTACTTCACCATTTTCCGAAACAAGGCTAGATGTTGAGTTCTAATCCAAAGCTAGAACCAATCTTCGTCGCCCATCTTCTTTTCTGACACAAGGCTAGATGTCGAGTCCTAACCCAAAGCTAGCACCAATTTTCACAACTCTTCACTTTCAAGTTAAGTGAGAACTCACAAGACACATACATACATCACTTTGAAGTTTAGTGAGAACTACACACAAGACTTATTACAACTCAAGACATATCCAAGTATACACATATAACTTGGATCTACACAAGACAAATTCAAGTATACACATATACAATGGATTTACACAAGACTAATCCAAGTATTCACAAATACCTTGGATCAACATAAGACTAATCCAAGTATTCACAAATACACTGGATCTACACAAGACTCAAGCATACAAAATGATTAACATGAGTAGATATAAGAAAGGATGATCTTCATCAAGGCTTCATCTTTAATCACATCACAAATGTGTGAGTGATCTTCTCTTTGGACAAGTAAATAAAAGGATCAAGAGGATAATCATAAGTAAACATATTTAACAAATTAAGTGATCATTTACTAATGATTGGAAACATAGAAAGAAGATAAGAAGCATAAAGATTTGTCCAAAAAGGTTCATTGGAAAATGAAACTATGATCCACTATTTATAGGAGACAAGAACTAACGGCAGTTCATTAAATGGCCATGTGGTTCCATATCACTAAGGAATCGCACCCCTATATAAAGAACCGTGACTCATAGAGTCCGCTTTTTTTGTCCTGTAGTGGGGAAATTTCATCTGGGGTAGTTTATACCCACAAAGGATATTCCTAGGGCATTTGAAATATGCCATATTTAAATTTTCATTTTCTATTTTAATAAAACATTTTCTTAAAACTAAAGTTATTAAAAAATTTGTCACATTTGTATAAATGTGAGTTTTGAGGTTAATCACTTCTATGATCACTAAACATGTATAAGATATGTTTGTGTAAGACTTAAATGATTATTACCTTGATGATAGTGTTTGTTAAATAATTCGTCTTTCGGTTATCTTTGACGATAAATGTTTTTATACTTTGTCGTGATCAAAACTAAGAAAGATTAGTTATTACAAATAATGTTTTTAGGAATTGGTTGCATTAACAATATTCTCATTTTTTATTACGACAAACTATAAACTTATTTATGTAAAAACAAAAGTTTTCGAATTATTGACGAGTTTATCATTATTATTTCTCCCCCTTTTGTCGAAGCAAAAAGGTTAGCACAAGTCTTTGAAGGAGAGAAGAATTGACTTTGCTAGTAGCTCCCCCTTGGTGCTTACTCCCCCTAGCTTGGGGAACCAAGTGATCAAGCTATGATGACAAGCTACATACAAAGGTTAGTAGAAAGAAAAGAAACACCAATGTATATGCATTAGTCACTTCTCTCTAAATAACTTGGGAGGTAGAAAGAAAAGAAGATCCAATTTATGTAGTAACTATTTGTTAAGTATGTCCAAGGAGAGTGTTTTGACAAGCTCAATTAACAATTGTTGGAATAAAGGTAGAAAAGAAACATCCATACCAAATATAAATAGAGAGAATGATATCAAAAGGTTAAAAACTTATAATTATGGGAATCACCCAAATCAATTGTAAATTTTTATACCATAATCAACTATTAACAATATGTGTGATAAAGAATTAGCAAAACAAGCAATAACACACATAACAATCATATTAAAAAAATATGAAAGCACATACAACAAAGGATTCATATTCAATAAAAATATGAATGCCAAAGCAAAATAAGAGAAAATAAAGCAACATAAGCATAACAACTAATCTAGTAGAGATAGTCCTTCAAGTTTGATTAGGTTTTTATTTGACTCAAACAATTACAACATAAAGTATGTTTTAATTGGTAAAATAAAAGGAAGGTGCGTCATCCAAAGATTTGCTTATGGGAACAAATACTTTGAGATGAGGTCGAGTGAGGAGAAATTCAAGAAAATTTAACTTCTCATACACATGAGAAAGTTCAATTTGTTGAAATTTGCAACAAGCACACGAGCTTTAATGATGCAAAACAAAGTCATTTGATGGGGGAGGACCATCATAAAAAAAGAAGGAGAGGGAGAAGGAGAATACGGATAATAGAGGTCACCGTCACAATACTTAGTGAGGCTAGGGCTAGAAGAGAGATCATTTAGTTGAGGAGTGTTGAAAGGTTTAGGTGGTGGCGAAAGAGCTTCTTTTTCTCCGGTAATTGGATTGATTGAGTAAGACTCATTCTAATACTAAATAGGAGAGAAAGAAGTCTTGAAAGGTTTGGGAGATGGAGGTTCATAGTGATCCTTATTCTTCTTGATCCAAACGGGTTTGACCGAAATTTATGGTTTCTTGGAAAGCTTATAAGAAGAAGCTTTGGGTTTAGAAGGTTGTGACAAAAATATGTCAAGGTTAAGTTTAGAAGAAGAAGACATTGAGAGGGGTGAGAAGAGAACTCCCAAAACAAGAAAATTTAAAGAAATAGACAAGGAAAGGAATAGAAAGAAAAACAAAAGGTTTCAAGGAATGTTTAACCAAAATAGGTAAACAAAGAATCTTGAGAAAAATCAAGGTCAAAGAAGAAAGACCATAAACAAGCCCAAAAATCAGGGTTAAAACAGTTTCATAAAATATCACATCTCTACAAAACTAACACACTTCTGTTATCAAGGCTAAAGAGTTTATAAGTCTTTTTAACAGAAAAATAGCCGACCGAAACACATTTTTCAGACCTAGATGTGAGCTTGTCGATTTTGTTAAGAATAATAAAAACAGAGGCATCTGAAACATTTAAGTGAGATAGACTAGGTTTTTTGTTGTACACTAATTCATAAAGAGATCTATCATTTAAGACTAAGGATGAAAGCTTGTTAATCAAATAGACATCAGTTAGCACACAATCGCACACAAAATTAAGAGGAATCCTCCTTGAAACACAAGGCTCACGACTCCATTTAGCAAGCGTCTTTGTTTTCTTTCAACAATGCCGTTTTGCTAAGGTGTGTGGGTGCAAGAAGTTTGTTGAATTATAACCAGGTCATAGAACATATAAACATATTTTTATTTATAAATTCAATCCGATTGTTAGATCTAACAATTTTAATTTAACATCAAATTGATTATGATCAGATTGATAAAGCTTACAAATACATCAAAGACTTCATCTTTAGATTTTTAAAAGAGATATCCAAACTCCTTGGATTAATCATCAACAATGGTCAAGAAATACTTTTTTTTAGAACGACAAATGTTAGTGGTTAGTGGGTCGATTCGTGCAATGACATCCAAGCGGAAGAATGTCTTCTTCGAACCCTCGCCTAGTTATGCTAGACTCCTTATCCGCTTCGCCTGAAAGGCCCTTGGCAGGTCTTGAACCCAATGGTCAAGAAATACTTGAACCCTTCTCTACTAGAAACCTTATAAGTGTCATAAATCACTCAATATATGCATATGTTACAAGTTACCGTCTAAAAAGTTTCCAAAAGCATTTCAATAAAATTAATGTCAAAAGATTTAACAACGACTCTGGAAAAATTCAATAGCTTATATAATATTTACAAGACTTTGTGATGTTTACAAGCTCTTTACAGATTTTAGTTGTTTCTTAGTTCAAGGGCCTCAAATTTAATTATGGCACAAGGCATCTAAAATAAACGAAATGGTCCTAGCTCCAACCCTGCTCTTTTGTGTGTCACTACGCATAGTCGATCTTATGTTATATGCAGGGACGGAGCCAGGATTTTCAGTTAGAGGAGGCTAACTATACTTAAGGTAAACGTTCATATTGTTGGGGGAGGCTGAATGTAGAAAATAGTAGAAAAATCACTCGTAATACACACAAATAATCAACGAAATAGGTTGATTGGGGGTAGCTCAACACGCACCAGTCCCCCTTCTAGCTTCGCCTCTGATTACATGTGAAGTATATACTTTCAGCTAACATTTTGTCTTACTTCATTTTAATAGAGTGTAAATTACAATAGAAAGGGAACAAAAGGAAGTATAAATCATTTGTCAGCATAACGCACACGTATTACGATTGTGATATATAATCTTGTAAGTTAGTATTTGTTTGTTATACATGGATTCCAACCTGACACAATCTTAGATTGTAAAATTGACGTTTTAGGGAAAAATTTAAAGTTAATGACGAATATCATGACTACAAAATGTCTTAATATATTCCACTAACTTTTGGGTACAAAGTATGTTTTCCATTATAGGGAATATATGTTGAATGTCGTAACTAAATGCTCAAAACAAAAAGATGCTTATTGTGATGAGCTACTTACAACATGGAACACTAGAAAAGTTCTTTGACGTGTAACTCAATATTATTGTCGTTTGATGTCACCGCCACTATATAGTAGTATCAAACAGTGACAGAGAAAATGTCGCCACAATACTTAAGTTCAGAGAGATAGGAGCGATCGGGGCTCGTGAATGATGTTATGAAGAAAATATGTGCCATGCAAGCAAGAAATGCTCATGACATTACGTTTGGTAAATTAGTCGTCGACATAAAAAAAAGCCTTACGACTCATAAGGCTTTTTTGGTAAATTAGTAATTGAATAATGGTTTTGAAGGATTTACCTTAGAAACAATTGAAAGATCATGATTTTTGGAACCCTAATTATCCCTCATTAATAAAGTATACTGAATAAAGGTTTAGGAAAAAGAGAAATTCGCTTTTGGAGTTATAGGACTCTTATTTATGGTTAAATCCAACCCATAATTCTAGTGGTACTCAAATTGGGGCCCCTTTTCCCTTACTTAAGCATAAGTCGGCCCAAAACCAAGCCCAAACCCCTTAGGCCGACTATTATACCCCATATACTGATATTTAATCATTACTACACTAAATGGTAGTCTCGAGTTACTTCCGGACCATAACCTGAAAGCCTTACGTTAATTGTTCGACTTTTTACGCGGTTTCCGAACTAACGTTCATTTCTAAAAGTTTCTAAATATGGAAAGTAACCCTAAAACTTATGTAATACATATAATATATACTTAATACATACATACAACATACGATACGCACATGAAACCTTATAAAAACAATATCTGAACTTTCTCGCAGTACATTTCTGAACTCATTTCATTTCGTTACCAACTTGTACCATGATTTACACATCATGTAAATCATTTCATTCTTCCTTATTCCCAAAATCACTCATAAAAACATATAAAATATATTGTGCACACAACCTAACACATACTTAGCGGTTAACGGGTGACAACTGACTCGCCAAAATCAGAGTTGTCACAAAATCAATAAGTATTATTCATTTCTGTTAAAATTCTAAGCAAATAACATGAGACCAAGACTATCACTAATCCAACATTCCTTAGTGATATTACTGAATAATCAAAGTATAATATAATGGATTATTTCTCAAACGAGTAAACAATAGATCGTCCCAACTAAGTTGGTCAAATCGCCTCACAACAAGATCATTCAACGCTCATAAGTAATACTACATTCGTCCCATATTAAGTGTCCACTATGAAATATTCTAAGTCTTTGTTATTGAACTTTGACCATAAATATTTGTATTTGTGTTATATAATACTTGATGAAAGTTATATGAATAGATTCGGTTTTAAAATGTGTTTTTATTGGTATAATTATTATCAAGTATTATGTGACACAAATAAAAATATTTATAGTCAAAGTAAGATAAAAAAAAGTCAAACTGGACACTTAATATGGGACGGAGGAAGTAAATAACTAGGATGTCATTTCTCCCATGAACAAAGCCTAAACGGATAAAGAGTGAGCACAAGATAGAGAAATAAAGATGAGGGTGTGTTGTGATGTTCAAACCCTAATCCCAAAGGGTTCTATTATCCAACACATAAAAGGGTCGAGACAACAATAGGCTCCAACGGTAACAAACGACCGGTCGAAAGAAACTATCACTAGTTGGTAGAAATGGTCCATGCACATACAAAAAGAACACATTGACAAATTATAGCACTCTTGTTAGTTTGAACATTTAACACCCTCTCTCAAACTAAATAACAGAGAGTAGGACAAGAGAGAGGAGAGTCATTTCCCAAACATGTCAACCACACTCAGTTGATTGCATAACTTAGTATGACGATTTGTGCCATGTCCTTTGGTAAACAAGTGAGTTGTTTGATCGACAGAAGCAACCTTGATAGTATTAATAACACCAGGTGTTTGTACTACGAAGACTTGTTTTTACATGTTTCAATTTTGGAAAATTTTAGATGTCAGAGTTTATGTTGTAGTTGAATCAAGAAGAGTTAATAATATAAGATGAACCAATTTTTTTATTTTGAGGATAAGTTTACGAATTCTCAGGTTCTTGTGATCTTTTACACAACGCTTGACCATTAAGTAATATTCTTCACTTTTGGATAGTTACCCAACTCATATTTTATCTTGTTTAACAAAATCTAAAGGATAGTACATTTATTTAAGTTCATTTGGATACCAAACTTATCTAAGATATGGGGGACTTATCCCCACCCTCCATCTTCCTACCATCTAGTGGCTGAGATTAAATCCTCAGTTTATACAACAGGGAATTTTGGTCATTTCACTCGTCCACTATATAATGTTTTTTTCAACTTTTCGTCTCATAAAAAACACACAGTACGTTTTTTTCTCTCTCTTTCTCTTTCTACTATCTGTTCTATTTCTCTCTCTACATCTATGTCAACTACCTTTTTCTACCCTCTTATCTATCTATAACATCAATAATCAATCATCAAGAGTCAATTCATCACGAATCGATCATCAGATATACATCGATCCATCATTCACCATCCATAACCACGAATCGATCCATCATGATTCGGTCAGATCTGTTTGTATATAGCTTATTTTATGTGAATAAGCTTATTGATTTACCATCACTCGAATTTATAAGCTTTTAATTAGCGTATTTTGAATCAATTATCTGAATTTATTGTTCTTAATTATAAGATAGCTTATTAGTTAATTTATGTGAATATTAGATTATTGTTAATAAGCTCCTTCATGTGAATAAACTGATTCAAATGAATAAACTTATGAATTAGAGGATATGAGAGCTATGTGAACAAGTGTATGAATTAGAGGAAAGTTATGTGAATAAGCGTATAAAATAGATGAGAGTTATGTGAATAAACTCATAAATGAGATGAGAATTATAAATAAGCTAGCTTATTAACTTATTTTGTCGAACTATCAGGGTTTATTAGTATGGTAGTTGTGAATAAGCTTATGTTAGTGTATCGAGAATCCGATGTCCCACTTCGTGGCATTGTCTTTTTGTAGCTCACTTTTTTGCGTGATGACTGTTTCTTTTGTGTTCACTTGTTTGGCCTTGAGATGATTGAGTTCTTCAAAATGCATTGAAAACATCTTTCACTACACAAATAAAATTATTTGATTTTAGTTTTAAGCACATTATCATATATGATATATTACAAAAGTGGACTTTCAAACAGTTTATCATATACGATGATGTACACACAACTACTTTTGAATTACCCATCATAAAATCACAAACTTGCATGTATTTTGTTTCTAATCATATTATCATTTTATCACATAATATCATATATGAACCTCCATATATCATGATATGATAGATATATTATATATAACATATGGATGTATCATATATTATATGTCTATTCAGCGTAGATTAAGCCTTCAACTTCACCTCATGCTTATCTCATAGCTTCAACAAATGCTTATACATACTCTTACCTATAGTTATGTTACTCAAACTAACTTCTAATTATGTCACAACAACAAAGCATCAACATTAGCAACAACAACAACAATAACAACAGCAGCAACAACAACAGCAATTGCAATAGCAACAGCAGCAGAAGCATCAACAACAACAACAACAACAACAGCAACAACAACAACAACAACAACAACAACAACAGCAACAGCAACAACAGCAGGAACAACAACATCAACAACAACAACAGCAACAACAGCATCAAGAACAACAAGAGAACAACAACAGCAACAACAACAACAACAACAACAACAACAACAACAACAAAATAGTATCAGTAACCAACACATCCATAATCACATGAATTAACTATTAATCAATCAACGATAACACCAAAATCAACGCAATCTTAACTAAGCCAATAAATCGAATAAAAAATGAATTGACGAGATCGAACCTGTATGAAACAACCGCGAAAAACTAAAAGAAGCATAGTAGGCGCAACACCTTTGTGTTGATTATAAATGAAGCGAAGAGTTGATGATTTGTTGCGCTTGAGGACTGTAAGTTTACGGACTATAATTTAATAGTCGTGTGTTAGGATCAAACTTGGGATTGCGGGATTGCACACAATACGTAAAGAGTTAATTTATTTAATAAGTATATTTATATGTTTATTAAATTAAATCGAGCAATAACATTAACCGTCGTTAAATTTATGAGTTAAGGACTAAACGGTTAATGTGGAATAATTAACGGGAGTTAAAGAAAGATCCGGAACACCGTTGTGGGCTTGGGCCGACGGTGGAGAACAAGAAAAAAGGAAGAAAAGATTTCTTGCCTTATTTAGTTTTGCCTTAGGCTACAAGTTTGGAGACACTATATAAACACATAGAGGCCTCCATAATTCTTGTACCAAAAACCACACTTTTCCTTCTCTTCTCTTTTGGCCGATCAGATTACACGAAATCCTAAGGGTTTTCGTTTGGTTTGTTTGGTTTGTTTGGTTTCTTACTTACGATCAACACCAAAAGAAAAACATATTTTTAGGGTTCCTTTTGTCCTTGGGTTTTGGTTTAGCAATAATCTAGTCCTAGCCCATCTCTAGGGTTGTTGGGTAGATTTTCCACAAGGCTTAGAAGCTCGGTTTACACGTCTTAGACTTACGGTTAGCTCGTTGTATTACGTGTGTACAAGAACGTAATGTAGTCTTACTTTAGACTATATCTTGGTGGTGTTCGTTATAAACCCTAATAGGTGATTCGTTCTTTATCTTGTGGAATCGTCTAAGCTAAAAGGTATGTAACCCGAATTCGATTAATTATGAGTGTGTTATTATTATGATCTTGTTAAATCGCTTCCGCTATACGTGCTTTGATCTTTGCTTATGATATGTAATTGTTATGAACTTCATAAACCATCAGTGGTATCAGAGAACCATTTTAACATGTTATAATTATCGAGATCTAAAGGTTTTTTAACTAATAATTATTTTGAGTTAAAACTACATGTTTTTTTTGAAAAGAAAATTTAGGGTTTTTTGTTTTGTTTTTTATATCCGATTTAAAAAAAATATATATATTTGTGAAACCCTAAAATTGCATGTTTTGATCTTTAGATAATTGATGATTAATTGTTATGTCATGTATTCAAGGTTACGATCCATAGAGATTTAATTAAATTGTTAAGTGATTTGGGTGGAACTTTAATGAATTGCATGATTAATTGTTATGTTATATAAATTAATGTTTCGATCCTTAGAGATTTAATTGTTAAGTTATGTGGGAGATTCGTGATGAACATGCATGTTTTCATGGATCATATGATTTTATGTGGTAATTGTTACGTATGTGCTACTTGTTTTATTTGATTCTATAAATCTAAAATTAGGGAAGATTTTATATGAATATAAAAACCTAGATTTGATGAATTTATTGAATAAATCGTTTTCATGTAGCCATTTGATTTATTTATTGCACATATAAATTGTTATTATGTGTTTATGATTTAATTTTTTTTACCTTATTGTTGCATGCGTTTTTTATTGTATGTTGTAAACAATGGTAATTTTTCCAAGAAAAATAATATGGACTAAATCATATTAAAATTAAGCTTTTTTGAGATCTAAATTACACAGAATTTGTGTTGATTGGTATTCTCAATAATAATTTAACGGCCTACTCCTTTTGACAAACTATAAAGTGGGTATAACACACCGCTGGTCATGTACCCGGTTAAGGAATGAAGTGTTACGCTATTAGTCGCTGACCAAATTCTCGGCTGCCTGTGCGTCAAATTGAAATTACCTACGACTATTATTTGCATCATACCTTAAGGTTGATTTACCTCAAATTCGCATCTGAAACACAATGAATAAGGTTATTACTTTGTGCTTTATCCGAGTTCTAGAAAAGTACGTTGTGAATAGTTGTGGGTAATTCTTTAATTGGTTTTACCAATACCTCAACATAATATATGCTGAAATTTAGACTCATGAAAATGTTTACTAAATGTTTTATTAAACTTATGATATGGAGATGAATGCATGCTTCTCCATACATTGATTTTGACATCAAATTTATACCCTAAATTTAAGTCATATGCCATCTAATTGACGAACACTTGAAGTTACAATTGTCGTCATATGAGATTTTGGACGAGGTTGTAATGGAAAGAAAACTTTCAGGACTGAATGGGATTTCACATGAATGGTTTTACGTTCTTTAGATTAGTCGACTTTATTAAGTTACTTAGTGAGATCTAGAAACTTAAGGCATAAGAGGGGATGAAACATGTTTATAATGCAAATGTTTTTGGCAATGTAAGTCCCTAAAGAATCTAGAAATTGCAAATTTTTTATCAATTATTGTTCGACAAGTTACCATCTTGAATACTTTCATTGCTAGCAAATCAACTGATGTGATGAAATTATGTCAATTTGGATTCTAATTTTAAAGGAAAATACTATGGTTATTATTACCGGGGTAATGTTATTTTCTTGAATGGTATTATCAAAAATACTAAAATTAAATTTTGTAAATTCTTTTACAATGTATTAATGCAACGTTATACCGTAAATGTGGTTTATTCTTGTGTTTATTGATCTACAAACCCTAAGGTGTAAGGATAGAGTCAATTTACGATAAAAGATAAACCTAAACTCTTTTCCAAGAGTGAAGAAGGAGTAATAAAGATTTTAGAAATGTCTAATTCTAAATACATAACTCATAACAAACTTTAATGGTTAAGAAAAGTACATCTTTTGAGTTATTACATTTTAAGAATGGTTATCGCTAATTGGTGTAAAGGCAAACTAGCATATTTTATCTAGTAGTTTTGCTTTCACTATTTATAGGCACTAGATACCATTGTGGGGTTGGTAGACCTATTAAGGAAGAAATTGCATGCCAAATCTTTCAAGTTAAAAAACAATTGATGGATAAGTCATCATTTACGAAGTAGAGTACACTCTTAAACACTACAAGTAATTGTTACGAATGTGTTTTTCAAAGGAGTAAGAAAATAAACAACACACTAATATGTTTCACCGATTATGAAACATTTACAATGTTGTATTACTGAATTTGAGTCTATTAAAACATTCTCTAATTCAGTGGGAGTTACAAGCTTTGTTGTCTTGGTAATAACCCATGTTATCTTTAGTATGTCCTAAGATAATTACTTTCGAATTGTTGACACTATTATCTTCAAAGGATAGTCATGTATTGATTCTTGTTGATTAAGTGTATCTACATCTACTTGTAAAAGCTAGTATATATGACACAATCATATTTTGTATAGACGAACGTTAGACGTGATGTTTATTTAATATATGTGGTTGTTCCATGCACAAGTGGGAGAAATGAATATTGTGTGCAAGAAACAACTCATAAAGATATGATTCTCTTGATTTCAAGATAAGAGACTAACGATCTAATTAATATTAGATGAAAGTTAGATCATGTGTCAATATGATTAAAAGACTACTTAAAAGTATATATGTCATTCACATAAAGAAACACTTGTTGTTTTGATTTAGTCATGTGAGAGCTTGGACTAAATTGTAAACACAATGGTAAAATATCCACATGTCGTGAGATCAGGCGTGGAATTTTTTGTAGTTTCTTAAGATGGACAATTCCTTGAATGACATAAATACATAGAGTAATCTTATACTACTAAAGTAAAATATTTAAGTATTCTTGGAATTACATAAATAGACATAGTAGTAAATTAACTTGAAAAGGCTAGTGGTGTTCATGATTACTTTAGTTATACATGTTTATGATTTATTGTATGAAGTCACAAACATAAAGTCTTGAAAGATGTATAATATAAAGTAAGGCGTTAATGTATTGTCTCTATTTCGCTACGACGTATACATGGAGTCATTTTCAAATGACTTAAAATGTACAATGGGATTATAACTTTATGTTTTAAAGACATGAAAATGAAGTGACTTTGTATTAGAAGTACATGAGTTATAAAACATGCAAAATGGTTAGGAAATTTATAATACCATTAAGATGATTTAGTTGGTATATAGATAAGGAGAAAGATATATATTTATCTTAAATACTGTTAGATTGACTTACAATATTAACCTTAATGAAATACAACATTGTTATGGTATGTTCATTAGGAGAATCAAAATCTCAATATGATGATTGATACAAGATAACTATATGTTCTTTTTCTTCCAAAAGATATCAAGGTTAGAAAGTTGAGTATGACTTGATCTAAGAAGATTAATAAGATACCATTATATATGGAATGTGATGAATCACGTTATATCTTAAATGAAGTTCGGATTTTGCTAAACTACTTATGAAGTGGGTTGTTTAGAAAATAAAGAGTTAGGAACTTTCATTGTACTTTGTAATGTCCCATATAGATAACGTTAGAGTGTTGATCTATTTGCTATGTATTAACTTTAAGTTACTAAAAGCAAGTGGGATTTTTGATCTTGAAAGATAAAATTACAATATACATAATCTTCTAAAATACACTGGTAATTATCATGAGGTAGGCGTGTAAATGCTAACTCTCATGATAAAGGAATTTAAGTCATAGGTCCGCAAGCATATCTTGGATATACGAGTAATATGCTGAGAATTATGAGTTACAAATAATCGTTATGATTTGTTACCAAAATATTGTATTGGTAAACTACTCATACTATGAATGTTATAGATGTTGTCCAAACAAGATAATCAATTTTAGATTTGGTTTATCTTAAATAGTTTGACTAGAAATTAAAGATAAATTTCGTCAAAGGAAGGAAAAAACCCCTATTGTGGTGGTTTAAACCTTGTGTCAAAATTATATGGACGAGATTGTATACATATGTAATGTAAGAATTATGACTAAATTATTACTCACACTTAAGTAATTAATTGTGATTGAATATTCTTTCCTAAACACATTAAATATATAAGGATTTTGGTGGTCATATTTTAATTGATAAATTGAATATATATGAACTCTTTCTTGAATGACTACTTGAGCAAGAACATAAGTAATCGAAAAGAGTTTATTAATCCGAAAATAAATCTTTGGAAAGTACAAAGTGCAATTATCCATGAATGGATATATGCAGGCATCTATGAGATTATTCTTATGTTTAAACTGAAAATCCAAGATTGGATTTGAAATTGAAAAAAAAGGTAAATTTTGAGTGTTCCTAAAAGCTAGTGGGAGGTTTACGTTTTTAAATTATATATGTTGAATAGACATATAAGAAAGTAAGATTTCATTCAAATTAAATGTTGATTTGGTTTAGATTTGAAATGGAACTTTGCTTTGAAGATTTAGAAATTAAGATATATATAACCTTGGAACAAATAAATTTGTTTATTTATGCGGTGGAAATACAACATAATATGCCATGTAGTAAGTTTATATGGATATTTAGAATATGAAGAAATCTAAATCTGGTTTGAGAAATTTTCATGTGTCTCACGTTGTATTTATATCATGCTTAAAATGCAAGATGATTTGAATGTATTAATCTATTTGAAAGTTATTAGATAACTTGTGTAATGAATATTCTGAAAGAATGTGTTTGGAAATAGAATAACATCCTTGTCTTGATCAGCTTCCATATTCTATAGATGAGTAATTTGTCAATAGTTGTGCAAATTATCATAGCCAACAAACTTGGATGTCTGGTTGGAATCAAACATTACATAATAGATATTATAGGTAACGTATTTATATCTTTGAATGACAAGTTATCAAACACTTGAAAAGATATAACTGAAGTAACACTCAATATTAATCATGGTATCTTTGGAGATGACATGTTAATTAAAGTTGCATTATACATTAAAGAATTAGAATACTTTAAACTTCAAATATTATTTTGGAAGTTTAGTATAATAAATTGGTAATCAAGGATGTTTCACAATTTCGATATTATGTGGCAATATCAAACTATTTGAATGCACATGTACAAGAGCTTCAATGAATTAAATTCTTGAAGAATTATTCTCAAAATTCCAATAGATCAAGATTGATTGATTTGTGCTTTACCAAACAAGTATGAATGTCATTACTAGAGGCATGATGCATTGACCAGTTTTATGCATTGATCTATTTAGTATTTAGATAAGAGATGTTAGGCAATTATTATGGTGAAATAAATTACTTGGTAAGTTTATTTATAATATATTGCATCCTATATTTACATGTTTAATCCGTGAATATTGTTATATTTCAAATGCCCGTTGTCGATTAATAAATATGAGAATATTATTAAATTAAGACAAATCAAAATAGTGATAGAATATACTTGAAAGTATATTGATCAATTTTGGATGATATTCGATGATTCAAGTATTGGACTTATCCCAACTATATGATTATACTTTGTGGATCTTTGTCATCAAGTAAATCATGAATAGTTATCCTCAGACCTGAGATACCAGGAAACTATCGTGGATCTAGTGCATTTTTGTGAAATAATCTAACGCTAAACGTAACTGGTAGCTATAAGGGTTATTTTCAGAAGTGTTGCAAAATTCATAAGTTTTGCTTGTAGTCAATATGGAATTTGTTTCCTTCAAATTTATTTTGAAGTTTAATACAGTTGGGCCCCTCGTGGGATTAGTAAGATGTTTGTATGGTCGTACCCAAAGTCTTTCTAAACTATGTTTAGAAGTTTTGGTAATCTTGCTTGAATCTGATGAACGAGAAACAGAATGGTTAATGAAAGGAATGACTGAGATCCATATCCTAATTAACGTTGTATTAGAAATGAAAGGATAATAATAATGATGAATCATTAAAAGGTTTTATCCAATAAACCTTACTCGAGATCGTACTAGAGGCGCCGGCGTGTAACTAGGCGCTAACCGATGTGATCACACTATTTAAAATATGTCCAAGTGGGAGCCGTAAGTTTATGGACTATAATTTAATAGTCGTGTGTTAGGATCGAACTCGGGATTACGGGATTGCACACAATACGTAAAGAGTTAATTTACTTAATAAATATATTTATATGTTTATTAAATTAAATCGAGCAATAACTTTAACCTTCGTTAAATTTAAGAATTAAGGACTAAACGGTTAATGTGGAATAATTAACGGGAGTTAAAGAAAGATCCGGAACACCCTTGTGGGCTTGGGTCGGCGGTGAAGAACAAGAAAAAAGGAATAAAATATTTCTTGCCTTATTTAGTTTTGTCTTGGGCTACAAGTTTGGAGACACTATATAAACACATAGAGGCCTCCATAATTCTTGTACCAAAAACCACACTTTTCCTTCTCTTCTCTTTTGGCCGATCGGATCACACGAAACCCTAAGGGTTTTCGTTTGGTTTGTTTGGTTTTTTACTTGCGATCAACACCAAAGGAAAAACACCTTTTTTAGGGTTCCTTTTATCCTTTGTTTTTGGTTTAGCAATAATCTAGTCCTAGCCCCTCTCTAGGGTTGTTGGGTAGATTTTCCACAAGGCTTAGAAGCTCAGTTTACACGTACTAGACTTACGGTTAGCTCGTTGTATTACGTGTGTACAAGAACGTAATGTAGTCTTACTTTAGACTATATCTTGGTGGTGTTCGTTATAAACCCTAATTGTTGATTCGTTCTTTATCTTGTGGAATCGTCTAAGCTAAAAGGTATGTAACCCTAATTCGATTAATTATGAATTTGTTATTATTGTGATCTTGTTAAATTGCTTCTGCTATACGTGCTTTGATATTTGCTTATGATTATGTAATTGTTATGAACTTCATAAACCATCAAGGACGTGATTCGCGATAGGCGTATTCGAGAAAAGAATGAGATGATGTAATCAATGATAAAAGGATAAAACAAACGATTAACCAAACTGTTTTCATGGTGGATAAGGTAAACCTTATGATTAGTGATTATTGAATTGACGATTTAGTGATTATTGAATTGTGTGTGTGTTTTAGTATGTGTTTTGTGTGTTTGTTGAGAGAGAGAAAAATAGATCGGATAAATGAGGGGGTGATAGATCTTGTGGGATGTATGTTAGGTGAAATTACCAAAATGGCTCTCCGTTTTTTTTGTTTAATTAAAATATGGCTTTTGATCTCAGCTTTAAAAAAAAATGGATGGATGAGTGAGACTGATCCCTTTGTATCTAATGAATAAGATGTATCCATTATAACTTGTCACAAATTTACACATGTTATCATTATTGAAAGTTGCATTCATATCAGGAACTGACTATCGATGACAACAATACATGCATCAACTCGACAATGATGCTCGGCCATCACATCATCTTTTTTTGACGTGACTTTACTTCATATTCTCAACAGATAAAAAAGCTAAAGAGAATATTTACTATGTAAGTTGCTCATATCAGGAACAAGAATTTTATAGTTATTGGTCACAATTATTCTATCCATATAAAAGAAAATTGAATTTGTAATTTTCTTTGTAGGGTCTGATTATTACTATTTTTAAAATATCAGACTTTTGGACTATATTATAATGTATTTATTGAAATAACTAACCCCGTTAGCTCCGCCCCCTGTTCTTTTGTGTGTCACTACGCATACTCGATCTTATGTTACATGTGAATTATATACTTTCAGCTAACATTTTGTCTTCCTTCATTTTGATAGAGTCTAAATTACAATAGACAAGGGAACAAAAGGAAGTAAAAATCATTTGTCAGCAAGTTACACACGTATTACGATTGTGATATATAATCTTGTAAGTTAGTATTTGTTTGTTATACATGGATTCCAACCTGACACACAATCTAAGAGTTATAAACTTGACGTTTTGGGGTCAAATTTTAAAGTTAATGACGAATATCATGACTAAAAAATGTCTTAATATATATATTCCACTAACTTTTGGGAAGTATGTTTTTCATTATAGGGAATATATGTTGAATGTCGTAACTAAATGTTCAAAACAAAAAGATGCTTATCGTGATGAGCTACTTACAACACGCACCAGTCCCCCTTCTAGCTTCGCCTCTGATTACATGTGAAGTATATACTTTCAGCTAACATTTTGTCTTACATCATTTTAATAGAGTGTAAATTACAATAGAAAGGGAACAAAAGGAAGTATAAATCATTTGTCAGCATAACGCACACGTATTACGATTGTGATATATAATCTTGTAAGTTAGTATTTGTTTGTTATACATGGATTCCAACCTGACACAATCTTAGATTGTAAAATTGACGTTTTAGGGAAAAATTTAAAGTTAATGACGAATATCATGACTACAAAATGTCTTAATATATTCCACTAACTTTTGGGTACAAAGTATGTTTTCCATTATAGGGAATATATGTTGAATGTCGTAACTAAATGCTCAAAACAAAAAGATGCTTATTGTGATGAGCTACTTACAACATGGAACACTAGAAAAGTTCTTTGACGTGTAACTCAATATTATTGTCGTTTGATGTCACCGCCACTATATAGTAGTATCAAACAGTGACAGAGAAAATGTCGCCACAATACTTAAGTTCATAGAGATAGGAGTGATCGGGGCTCGTGAATGATGTTATGAAGAAAAGACGTGTCATGCAAGCAAGAAATGACATTACATTTGGTAAATTAGTAGTTGACATAAAAAAAGCCTTACGATTCATTAGGCTTTTTTTTTTAATTTCATTTTAATATATTGAAATTGATAATTAATTATAATTAAAAATATCAAAAAAATATATAAAGACAAATAATGTAAGTTGTGAAAAATTATAAAAAAACATAAAATCATTCTTTCCCTTCCCATAAGTCCACCCACAACACACACATAAAACCATGAAAACACACGTAAAATTCATCATGTCTTCTTCCTCGTCGTCTCACTACTATACAAACAGCTTTTACTTACTACTATACAAACAGCTTTTACTCATAAAATTTTTCTCACGAAACAAAAACAGCGAGAAATTTAACACGGTATTCTCATGGATTTCCTATCGAAATGGTAAAAAAAATCTCCGTGGGAAATCTTTAGAAAGTTTTCCACAGATTTCCCATATAAGCGTTGACCAAGTTTTCCGTGGGAAAGTCGTGACAAATTTCCCACGAATTTCCCACTGTTTACACATTTGTTTTGTTACTTATACATCCGTGAGAAAGTCGTGACAAATTTCCCACGGATTTCTCACTATTTATACATTCGTGGAAAAATTGTGGCAAATTTCCCACTATTTACACATTATTTTTGTTAGTTATACATTCGTAGGAAAATTTGTCACAGTTTTTCATTGTTTTAATTATTTAAATATTCGTGGAAAAGTCGTGATAAATTTACCTACGAATTTTTCATTGTTTTATTATGTAGACATATGTGAGAAAGTTATGATAAATTTACTCTTGAATTTCTCACTATCGTACATATCAGCTAACAAAAAAAAATAAAAGAAAAAACGCTAATTTTTTTTGGCTGGTATCTACAACGAGAATGACGTGAAATCATTTGTAACTGCACATTTCAAATTACATATATAAGAGAAAATAAAAGTATGTAGATGCGTTTATAATTTATGATTGTAATTTTTTCTTATTTTAGTTTTTTATTTCTCGTTTGACCCTAACTTAGCGTGAAAAAATATAATAAAAAAATCAACTATATTAGTTAATTAAAACTTGTAACACAATGAGAATGTATAACGCTTGATGTATCCGAGTCGATGTTGTACAAAGATGATCAAATGGAGATATATCGTGCATAGTTTTAAATTTTCTTTTTCTGTTTTTGTTTTGTCCGATTAATTTACAGAACTTGAGCTCATCGTCAACACATTTTTTAAACCAGATAAAACCATTCATTTTCTAGAAGGTTATGAGTCCAAATTGTCGTCACACTCGCGCACTTGAAGTAGACTTTTAACAAATATTCGGAACATAATTCCATATGTTGTTGAGCACTTTGGTGATGATAGTGAATTCTGAGATGCCAAATGTATAAAAGAGTGCATATTTGGGACTCTACGCGCAGGAACGAAGCCAGAACTATATATGATCGAGTGCATAAAAAATTTTGAATCGTAATTTATAAAAGTCAAAATTTGTTTTATATTTGTAAGTATACTAACTAATTAAGACTAGAAACATATTTTCAAAGGACCGTGTACACTTAAGATGCATTTAGAAGGAATTAATGTTTTTTTTCAAAAATTAACAATAAATAAAAAAATCCATATATGTTACGGGACACCCCCTACTCCGTCCCTGACTATGTGTGCGGTTACATAGCTCGCACACTTTATAATATAAGACTGATTAATTCCATACCATGATAAATTTATTGCATCTTCATTAAGTCTACAAACCAATCCTAACATAACACATAGTCACAAAACCTCGTATCCCATGTTTCAAACTGAATAAACAAAAATCTTATGTTTGAAGCTTTCAAATATAATTAAAAAAAAACAATAGAGTTGGAATGTCCATTTGTATTTAACAAACACAACAATAATGGCAATAAAGAAATCCATGATTTTATGAAGAAGAAAGCGTCTTTCCTCAGCAACCACTAAAATATAAACATAAACAAACAGACCGTCTCGTTGTTTTTCGTGACCCTAGGCAATAACAACAAAAAAGTCTTTTACGCGCGTTAAATAAAAAGAGGTTACATGTAAAATTGAATTATATAACTTACACATGTTTAATATTATACATATTTATATGTGTTTAATATTATACATATTTATTTGGGAAATGATAGAGAGACCTAATTCGTATGCTTAAAAACAGGTCTAATCATAAGATTAAAACACGTGACATAATTAAAAGTTGAGATGAAGAAAAAGAGAATATATGAAATAGTAGGCTCCTGCATTTCACCAATCACAACACGTCACGTGGCATTAGGTCTGTTTTTAGGCCTTTTTATTAGGTTTATGTATCAACACTCTATTTATATACAAAACTAATAAAAATCTGACATTTTTAAAGTGTATGTCTTGTGCGACTGCACATGTTGCACACTGACCCTCATGCATGTCACATATTTAATACTACTTGCATGTTACTATATTACATATCTGACATACCCTTGTGTTAATATATATAGAGAGAGCTCAGCTTAGCTGCTCACTCTTACCAGATTTAACATATTCAGTTGAGAACCTGTGTTTTTATCATACAAATCATGAGTATATCAAGTGTTCAAGTAGGTTTAATCTTTATATCTATAGACTATATAGTACTTTATGTATTTAGTATTTGTTTGATGATATTAATCTGATTTTGATATGGATATTTTCATATTTTGTGATATCAGGGGTTTAGCAAGTCACTTGCGATGACGGTGCTATCTGAAATTGGTGATAAGACGTTTTTCGCAGCTGCTGTGAGTTATTTTTATTTTATTTTTTTTAAATGTTGGTAAATTTTAGGTAGTGATATGGATATATGATTATGATGTGTAACTAGGGATGTTGGTAAATCTTTTTTCACATGTAATTTTTTTTTTCTTCCTGTTTTTCGGTTTTTCTAATTTTATAGGAATAGAAATTGGTTTAGCTTTGGGGTGTTTGGGATTGGTTAAAGAAAGTATATCGGCGAATTGAAAGTTAGGCAGTTTTGGATTTGCTTATCCATGTTGCTTACTGATTATTTTTCAGTGAGATAAGCAGTTCCAGAAAGTTATAAGCAATTCCAAACTACCGGCTTTTGGATAGCTGAGATATTCTGATAGTACAGTTATTTGACCTTTGTAGTCAATTAGGCCATGTTAAGAATTCCTATGCTCAGAAAAGATTTACCGGCCAGCTTGTATCCGATACTAAATATAATCTTTTTTAGATGGAAAGGCGGCATGTAATTTGTAAGAAAATTGATAGTTATCTGCAGCTTATATTACTGAGTTTAAGATGGTTAATAAATCTCTCTTTTGAGAAGCTCGAAAACATAGAAACTGTCATACAACCAACATCACCAAC
Organism: Glebionis coronaria; assembly: GCA_025667525.1. NCBI lineage: Eukaryota > Viridiplantae > Streptophyta > Magnoliopsida > Asterales > Asteraceae > Glebionis > Glebionis coronaria. Next base: position 534,877,724 of record CM046881.1, on the reverse strand, counting down.
CGTCAATGCTGAAGGAGGAAACAACAATCAAGCAGTCGATGCACAACCTGATGATGAAGAATTTATCAATCCGTTCGGTACACCGGTACACGAAGTCGGAGAGTCTTCTACTCAACATGTTGATCCGTACAACTGAGTCGAATTTACTCATCTGTGGAAATTGTCTTGTTTGACAATTGACAATTCTTTCTTGTCCAATTCTCCCGTAGTGAGATTCTTAGGAAAAGTATCTGACTACCGAGTGTTGATACCCGATTGGATGTATCGACGTATGAGTTCTTTTATAATCTGATATCCAAATGGAACTGTAAATTTTCTGATACTGAAAGATAAAAAGCTTGTTAGTATCTGCCTATTCAGAATAATCCAACTGTATTTGTTCATTCAATTCTGTTTTTAGATTTTGGCAATGCGTCATCCTAGGAGACACGTCTTGGCAGGCTGCCTTTCATCTCTTATCGTAAGTCGTTCTCTTTTCTTGCCACGTCTGTTTTCTCAATGTAATCATACATATCAGCTTAATGTGTTTTAAGTCTTATATAGTCAACACTTTGATTTTCAGGTTATGACCATTTTGTCTGCTGCCGTTGGAATGGCGGCTCCAAACCTCGTATGTTTCTTAAGCAACATATGCTTCTGATTTCTAAATTAGCACACTCTTATTCATCTTAATTTTTTATGCATGTACATGAATCTTGTATGATTGTATTTATGCAGATGTCCCGAACATTGACTAAGCATATAGCCACTGTCTTGTTCTTTGGTTTTGGACTGTGGTCTTTGTGGGATGCATATAACGGCGACGGGTAACTTATTTCACTTTTTGTTTGCACAATCAACTAGATTGGGTCTGATTTGGATTTTATTTTATACTATCAGTGAGTCTGAAGAATTGGCTGAAGTTGAGGCTGAATTGGTCAGTATCTCTAGTTTTCCTCCACCAGCTAGCCTTATTTTATCCTTTAGATTAACATTGCAGTCTTTTACGTGATCATGTGTGTAGGATGCCGACACGAAAGCTAATGGTCAAACTACTAAGTCAAGTACTGATGAAGACTTGAAGAAAAAGAAGAGGCCGTTTATGACTCAGTTCTTTTCGCCCATCTTTCTGAAGGTATTTCTCATGAAAATATCAATTTATTTCTTGAATCGTGCGTTTTCTAATATGTAGCTAATTGAGCAGGCATTTTCTATAACGTTCTTCGGTGAGTGGGGTGACAAAAGTCAGGTGAACATCAATCTTGATATGTAATCAAACTTCATTGAATCAATATCGTCGTCAATGTCTTCGTTCTTACCTTATAATGTTAAATTTTCAGTTAGCTACAATAGGTTTGGCTGCAGCTGAGAACCCATTGGGTGTCGTTCTTGGAGGGATCTTGTAAGTTCATTTGGTCTATAGTATAATATGACTTTGACTTCGACTTCGACTCTTAGTACATTGGTTAACGATTTTGTGTCTTCGTTAGAGGGCAAGCTTTGTGTCAGACTGCTGCTGTCTTTGGTGGGAAGAGTTTGGCAACACAAATATCAGAGAGATTTGTATGTCAATCTATTGATTTGTGTGATCATTGTCTTGTTAAGCTGTTTGTACGTTTGAAATAAGTTGGAATATTTCGTGCAGATTGCATTATCCGGTGGAATACTTTTCATTGTTTTTGGAATCCAATCATTTTTCTCAACAATCGAATCATGATTCTTGCTGCTGACAATGGTACGTGATCGTCATCTTCCTCATATTTTGGTTACAAATTTGACTTTTGAGATCAAATTCATTACTTTCCACCTTCAAATCGATACGGGTCTTATTGATATTCAGCTCGGGACTTTTATCATTATTTACCTTTAGAAAACACATAGGTTTGACCTCAAAAAGTCAAATTCGTATGATTTCCTTATACGATGAGAAAGTACTTGTGCTAACTTGATTTAAAAACTATCTAACCGTACGCATTACTTACTTTGTTGCAGAAGATAGGAAGCTGGTGCAGATGAAGAAAGGATATCGGTTAGACTTTTGACATTTTGGCCAAGCTTAAAGAATTCGTAGAAAATCAGAAAATACTGATTAAAAACTGCGACTATATACTATCATCAGAAATAGATTATACTTATATCAGTTGCATCTTTGTGGTAGTTGATGATGAAACACAATTTGCTACAAGCCTACAACGACGTTTTCACAGAATTTTATTGGCTTCCACAAATCAAAATTCTCTGTTGCCAATATTCTTTTGTCTCAAATTATACAATGTTGCGTTCGTGTACATACAAATAAATGAATAATGCTTGCTTGTTTTGGTTGTGAGTCACACTTACGCAATGTGATTACATGAACATTTATCAGATACCACAAGATACTGCAGATAATTAAGTTTATAGATCAAACAAGTATGATTCATACATATGTATACAACTCCCTTGCTGAGTTTTATCCTTAAGTTTCTATCACAAACACGCATTTCCAATATGAAACATAGTATCGACTTGTTTCAAACACGTAGTCATAAATACAATACCAGTTAAACTGATAATTTACTGATAAAAGTCGTAGCTTGAGGAGTCAGCAATAATATTCCTGAACCCACCGATGGTCGATGCTAACATTATGAACACTCCAATGAATATTCCCACCTGTAAACACGCCAGTATTCAGTTCAAGGAATGTCGCTATAAGCTTAAAAAGTAAATCTCTTTATTTGTATCAGCAGAAATATTATCTTTTTTTACAAAGTTCTCATAAGACTAATTTTTGAAATTATAAACGACTGTAAATGATTACCCAATTAACAATCCATTGCGTACTGAATCTTTTCGGTTTCTTGAGTATGAGCCATATTATGCTTGGAAGCTGCAAAGTTCAAACATTCATATACACTATTAGTTTGGCTTAAATCATATAACAACGATTTAACGTTAGTAAGATAACTGATTTTTTATTTTTTTTTGTATACAACCATAGTGTACTTTACTTTTATCGTGTTTAAGCATCTATGAAGACTAAAGAATAAAACTTACGAAATAAGAAGTTGGAGCAAAACCAAATCCACCAAAAAAACCAAGAAGATCACCAAAGAACGGAAATGTCACAGCCATGAACAATGTGAAAGCTGCAATTTTGTATCAGCTATAAGCTTCAATGAAATATTAAGATAGAATGTAAATAAGTTTAATAGAGTAATACTTACCAACATACGTAGTACGAACAACAAGCCTAAGTGGTAGTCCAGAAGGAACATTGAGTTTTTTCACCAATCCTTTTTCCATCAAATCAAATAATGGCATTGCAAATACCTGAAAATACATGTCCCGAAATTTTCTCATCAAATTATAAGTAAACTAGTTACAGATTTGAATCAGTGAGGTTAGCACAATACCTGATAGCTGCCAAGAACATGAACCACAACCATCAAATTAGCTGCAGCAATGAGCCAAGATGGTTTTTGTAGGGCAACTAAAACGTTATCAGTAACATCTTGTCCAAACGCCCAATATCCAATGATAGCTACGGGAAAGTAACATATGGCATTGACAAAATAAGCTCCCATAGCGCCTTTCCACATTGCTACTCTTGACGGTTTTCCGGGTCTGGAAGGGATGGTAGCTTGGATTTCAAGTGCGACTGCGTGTCCTGCATACGCAAATGAAATCTGACCCAATGCATTGAATATTCGGAATATTGAATCAGCCCCACTTGTTTTCTTGTAAGCATAGCTTACGTCCGGTTGTTTTCCTTTGCTTAGGCAACCGGCCCAAGCTATCGTTGAATAACTGCCACATAAAAACAGAAAATCAGATTTGTACATACATAAACAATAAAACTGTTAGCTATAACAGTTTCCACTTACCATAGTGACATAACCGCGGCAGCCAGCGACACACCAGATACAGAATTAAAATTTGGAAGTTGTGAGAGAAAAAAATGTGTGGAGCCAAATATGATGATCCAGTAAGAGTGTCTTAGCGTAGCGCAATCAGTGCAGACCATTTCCATGAACTTTTGAAGGCAAGTTCCACCGGTCACCATGTACACTATGTTGACCCCAACTTGTACTATCAGCTGCTGTGGTAACACTATCCAAGGCCCAAGTTTCTGCCCAAAAGCGTGCCTGGCTAGGTCAATGTAGCGATCATAACGAACCCCTTCAGAGGACTCATGGAGTTGGGTCAAGAGCCAAAATGTGTGCAAGGTCAAGCACCATGATATAATCATCACAGCCATCCCCGGACCCCTGTCACATAAAGCTCGTTTAGCCCTTTTTAGTGTTTTGCAATATGAATTGGTTTGAAATAATACTAGTCCTTAAAATAAAGAGCGAAATCAGTACCATCCAAGGTAAGCCATTGCATAAGGCAAGCTAAGAACACCTGCACCAACCATAGCGGTGACAGTATGAAAAGTAGAATACCACCATTTTGCATCCCTTCGTGGCCCTTCTTCCCATTCTCCCTCAAGTGGAGCTTCCTACACACATATATAAAATAACAAGGCGTCGAACATGAGTATAAAGTAAAGTTTTTGAGTCTCTTATAAGCTAAATTGGTAAGCTTATAATATCTTCTACAATGGTTCTCAAGTTAAATACTACCTCCGTCCCAAAATAAATATCCACGTGTGACTTTTGGAGTCTTTTTTTCTTCAAATTTCACCATAAAAGTTTTTTTGTGATGTATAATATTTGATGAGAATTATATTAATGAAATTACGTTTAAAAAATAATCCATTCATATAGTTTTCATCAAGTAGTATATAACACAAAGGTCAAAGTTGAAAAAAAAAATACTCCGAAAGTCAAATGTGGAAACTTATTTTGGGACGGAGGATACTGTCACAAAGTTTGTAACAAGCAGTGCCATTCCACATCTTAAGTGATCATGTTAGCATACTACTAAAACATGTTCTTAGAACACTACTTTCTAGTATCATACACTGTAATAGATTAACAGTGTCATATGGTATATATAAGTTTATGTTTTCTCAAACCTCATACATGATACATACATAGTTCTAATACAAATGCTCAGTTAATCGTATAAACAAGATTAAATTAGCTGAAAGTAGCATATGATACAAGAGTAAACTGCACTGCACGTAAGAGACATTTTCAAGCTAAATAACTAGCTCAATTAGTATATATTACCGGCTTGTAGTTTTTGGAGCGCACTTGAACATGCTCATTAACCAAATTGAGGCCACAAGCAGTTCGATTCACTTGTAAAACCAAAACATAACAATTACATACAACATATATTGCGCAAAACAGTATTGTATAGATGGTTACTAACCTTAGGAAGCGGAGGAGAAGAAGTAGAAACCATCGGTGCAACGAAAGGGAAAGTGATTTTCGACAGTACTCGAAGACACCTGAACAAGAAGAAAATGGCAAGTCTTGCAATAAGTTGCAAAGATGTGGGAATGATAAGTGATGCTCATTATTCAGCAAGAACATCATCATGTTTAAGTAGTTGTGGTGGAGCTCTCAAGTTTTCAAAAAGATTTCATGTTAAAATATTAAGTGGAATAAAGCTAATAAGCATTCTTTTTTGTCCCAAAAGTATGATATTAATTGTAATTTAATTAAGGAATTCTGTTTCTCTAACCATCGTACGTTAGTTTAAGGATCGATGTGACTTAATACATCTAGATACATGCAAATATCCAATGCATGGTTCTTATGTTTTTATACTTCTGTTAACTAAGTCAGGATTTTTAGTTAAAAAAAGCCGGCCACAATTAACACAAAACGTTATAGTGATAAGGGGGACTAGAAGGTGAAAAATAGTAGAAAACCGGCGTATAATATAAGTAACTAATGAATAAAATAGGTTGATTAGGGTGGCTCGTAGCTCACGCGCCTCTTGATATCCAATACAGGCACTGTGGCACTGGTGGATATGAGACAAGCATGACGTAGATCATACCTAATATAACGGGAGACAAGCATACCATATATATGTTGTGTCCTAAAATATGGTACTATCTTTCATGCATAGATGGTACACATGAATAATTGGCAATCAAATATTTCATGTGATAAAAGTTGAAATCCAGCTCTTGTCCGAGTGCACAAATATTTTTTACCTTAATATACATATATAGTTAGGAAGTGAACTAAAATGAATAGTAGAAACACATCTCGATGGACCGGGTACATTTTATATTCATTTGAAAAAAAATCTATGGTTTTTCAAAAATTTACATTACATCGAAAAAATCTATATATGTTTCGAGTATCCGCGAGACACCCTGACTATGTCCTTGATACATGAAAACTTTATTTTTTTCACAAGCTAAATAAGTGTGGAGTGGAGTCATTTCCCAAAATCTAGGAAGATTGAAGCACTAGCTAGCTTGGTGTTAAGCAAGTGGATCTATAAGTGCATTCTTATTCATTAAGGAGTACATTATTGTATTTCAGTCTCGTTTTAATTTTTTTCGTATGTATAAGTAGTTGCGCCAAAACCGGTTGAATGAACTAGTACATTCAAGCGACGCCATGGTAACCCCGCATATTCAAGCAGCGCTACCTTCGCCTGATCCGAATGAACATCTTGACTTTAGGAAGCGGAGGAGAAGAAGTAGAAACCATCGTTGCAACGAAAGAGTAGGTGATTTTCGACACTCGAACACACCTAAACTAGAATTATGGCAAGCCTTACAATGAAGTACAAGTGGGAATGATAAACACCCCTAACGCGCGTTGTTTTGGCAACGCCAAGGCTAACGGCGTTAGAGAATTTACATGCGAGGTATAGTAACGCCGACATACGACGTGACGACGGACAACGCCCGTTAAAACGTTACTGTACATAGCGCTATAAGTGATGTCTCAATATTCACCAAGACTATCAAGTAGCTGTGGTGGAACTCTCACTCCTCAAAAAGATTTCATGTTAAATCATTGAGTGGAATCAAGCTAAGCATTTTCGTCCCAAAAGTATTAACTGTAAATTAAGTAAGACTGTTTCTCTAAGTACATTAGTTTAAGGATTGGATGTAATAGGTTTAGATAAAATTAATGAATGGTTCTAATGGTAAGTTGATCCATGAAGTAAGCATGCTTTTGGTACGTTTATGACATTTAAAAGTCTACCACAACTCCACAAGCATTCAAAATATATGTTAGAAAACATATCTTCCATGCAAAGATGATATGACATTTTGCTAATAAGTTCGAGCTAGGCTGAGTGGGCGGACTCTGATCGGATCGGACCGAGAATCAAATTAGTCCAAAACTCCGGACTAAGACCAGACCGAAATAGTCCGGTCTGGTCTTGTTCGATCTTCGATCTAATCTAGTTCTAATTAAATAAAATAAACGAATTTTTAATAAGATCGAACCGGACCGAAGAACCGACCGAACCGAATACCGAAATAGTTCAAAATCACGGATCAAAGTCCGGATTAAATTTGCTCAGTCCGGTTCAGTTCGATTTTTCGGTCTAATTTGATCCAACAGTTCAAATACTCACCTTTAGTTTGAGCTCAAGATATAAAGCACCAAGGTATATGATTTGATTTATGAGTGGATGAAAATTATAATTAATGGTTTACCTTATTGAGAACAAAAATGTTAATTCCTTTTACATAATCTTTCTACAAATCCTTCTACACATAGGATCCTGACATGTGGTGGAACTGACGGTTTAAATTTGGAGAGATAATGAGTGGAAAAAATGTATATTTTATAATTATGTGTGTAGGAGAATATGTAGGATGATTTTGTAGGAGGATTTAGCAGAGGTGAGATCCTTATAGAATATGCATCAAAAAAAGAAGGAAGGAAGCAATCTCAACCATCCATTCAAGTTTCATCTAATGATCTATATTAATCTTTTTAAATTTAATTTAAAAACCCATTTTCATCCAATTTCTTAAATATTAAATATCTCTCAAACCGTTAATCGTTACGAAAACTAATTATACTATCGCGACGAGAATTAAGTTATCTTTCTATAGATAGGCACTTCTATACACTTTCGGCAAACCTTTTTTTTAAAAATTTACGCATAAAAAATTACATGTGATTCTCGAAAAATTACATGTAATTTTCGAAAATTACGTGTAATTTTTTTGGCGAGAATTTTTAACACTGTAAATTGTTAACTTTTGTGTGAATTACATGTAATTATGTGTGAATTACATGTAATTTTTGTAATAAAATAGTTTATTAGTGTTAAATGCAAATCACATGTAATTATGTGTGAATTACATGTGATTTTTGTAATAAAGTGGTTAGTTAGTGTTGAATGAAAATTACATGTAATTTTGTGTGAATTACATGTAATTTTGCTCAAATCACATGTGATTTTATAAATAATTACATGTAATTTTACTCAAATTACATGTGATTTTATACAAAATTATATGTAATATCAAAGAATTACATGCAATTCAAGCAGAATTACATGTGATTAAAACAAAATCACATGTAATTTAGATGCCAATTTGTTTTATATATTTTACATAAATGAAAACAGATAACACATAATTAAAAAAATCACATGTGATTCATTTAAAGTGGGTTTGTTAGAAAAAGTTAAGGTTTCGGAATGGTTAAATCACATGTAATGCAAGCAAAATCATATGTAATTATCACCGAATCACATGCATTTCAAGCAGAATTACATGTGATTCAAACAAAATCACATGTAATTTAGAAGCCAATTTGTTTTACATATTTTACATAAATGAAAACAGATAATACATGATTAAAAAATCACATGTGATTCATCTAATGTGGGTTTGTTAGAAAAAGTTATGGTTTCGGAATGCTTGAATCACATGTAATGCAAGCAAAATCACATGTAATTATCACCGAATCACATGTAATTCAGAAGCCAGTTTGTTTTACATATTTTTTTTGGGTAAAGAGGACTCCACCCCGGTAAAATGAACATATTTTATATTAATGGCAACAAACATTTTAATATATTGGCAGAATTACATGTGATTGAAACATTGTAATGTAATTCACATAAATCACTTGTGATTTTAAAGTAATAACGAAAATATTTTGGTCATTTAATAGATGGTTATTTTCATATACTTTTAACGATTTTACAATGTTGAAATTCTCGTAAAAAATACACGTGATTTTCACAAATCGCATGTGACATTACAAATTCAAATGTGATTTTTAAAATAATAAATCAAACATGAGTTTTCGAGAATCACATGTAATTTTTCGAGAATCACATGTAATTTTTCGAGAATTACATGTGATTTTTTTTACGAAAATTTTTAAAAAAAGTTCGCCGAAAGTATATAGAAGTGCATATCTATAGAAAGATAATTTAATTCCCGTCGCGACGGTATAATTATTTTTTCATAACGATTAACGGTTTGAGAGATATTTAATTTTTAAGAAATAGGATGAAAATATGTTTTTTTAATTAAATTTAAAAAATTTAATATAAACCATTAGATTTAATTTAAATGGATGGTGGAGATTGCTTCCTTTTTACTTTTTTGGATGCATGTTCGTTAGGGAACTTTTGTCTGATTTAGCAATGCTCTATTGAGAAACATGAGGATGTAAACTATATGCGCTTCACTTCAGGTGTGAGATTGAAATTAATAATAGATTAACTTTGTAACGGAATGATAACGTCAATGATATTTTTGTAAATTGTTTTTAATTCTTTTACAAAAATTAACTTTAGGTTAATGTTCAGTTGTTAAGTTAGTCATTAAAAACTAATTTACTAATTGATCTATAACATTAAAGACGAATTTCATAAAACTTGTAAGGTTAACTACCAATATAAAATTAACGAACATTAGTTAACTATCAACTAACTTAGTTCAGTTGGCCATCAAAATTTCGTTAAGTGGTTTCTTAAAGAGAGGTTTCCTGGAGGTCTTGGTTTCAAAATCTGTCAAGGGCTTTTCCCTTAAGACGAAGTGGATAAGAATTTTAACATAACTAGACGAGGGTTTAAAAAAGACATTCTTCCGCTTAGATATCATTGCACAATTCGACCCACCACTAACGTTTCTTATTCTAAAAAATTTTGCCAAAGAAAACAATATTTTACCCACCCTAGCTTTCATAAAATTGCACATAATATCATAATGGGACATGACATGGCAAGATAAAACACTAAAACTTTATTATGTATTTTCAACCGCATGTTATTTACCACTAACAACCATGCCACTAAATTCCTCAATGTTAATCTTAATCCCAATGCTTTAAATCATGTTATTAATGTAAAGTATGCTCTTTTCTTTTCTTTTTTTAAACGGCAAATGTTAGTGGTTAGTATGTCGAGTCGTGCAATAACATTCAAGCGGAAGAATGTCTTCTTCGAATCGTCACCTAGTTATGTTAGACTCCTTATCTGCTTCGCCTGAAAGGCTCTTGGCAGGTCTTGAACTCAAGATCTCCAAGAAACCTCTCCAAAAAACTACTAAATGAAATTTTGGTGACCAACTAAGCTAAGCTAGTTATTTAATTTAAAGCATGTTCTTACTTTAACCAACTTGTTAATCCCATTAGTTAATAAACAAATATTTTGCTAACTAGCACATTTAATAATTGAGTTCCTGGAAATTTGGTGAGTGTGGAACTGTCAAGTAGCTTTAATGTTGGAGAAAGGTGACCAATGGACCTATATAAACATACACACTACCTTTCACTTTAAGCTTCTTTATATGATGAAATCCACCTTTTAGCAATTTTAATGGAAATGGCTGCTAGACACTTCAAATAACTTGTCACAATTTTGAATCATTTATTGGATTAAAAGAGTAATATAAAAAGAATCTGGTTTACGCAGAGACGGAGTCAGAGGGTTTTCGTGAGTGTGTGAAATACTTGTGGATTTTTTCGATATACTGTCAATTTTTAAAGAAAATATCGTTTAAATGCCCCTGATCGTCTTAATGTGTTAATAGTCTTCGTTTTAATTCTCCTACTAACTTTATTATACCGCTGCTCAAAAAAAATTGTGCACCTGATCGTATTCGATTTTGGCTTCATCCCTGAGTTTATGTATACCTTTAGCTAGAGGTGGCAAATCTTGCCCCTTTTGATAAATATGGGCACTTTTTGCCTATTTTCAAAAAAGGATGGGACACTTTTTGCCCATTCTTTATTATTAATAGGCTAAACGGACGCATATGTAAGAAACTTATGGGCTTAATAGACGCACATGTAAAACACTAATTAGGCTACTCGGCGGATATTTTATATTTAGTTTTTTATCCCCGTCTTTTAAACAAGTATTTTTATTTATTAATTCTACGTTTTTATATGTCTTTTTTCTCATTTTAGCTTGGCCCGTTTCGCCCGCCCGTTTCGCCTGCCCGTTTTGCCCGTGTCCGTTTAGCCCGCGCCTGTTTAGCCCGCCACCCTTAGCCCGTTGTCCGTTTAGCCCGCCGCCCGCCTGCCCGTTTTGCCCGTGTCCGTTTAGCCCGCGCCTGTTTAGCCCGCCACCCTTAGCCCGTTGTTCGTTTAGCCCGCCGCCCACCCGTCCGTTTTGCCACCTCTGCCTTTCAGCAGATCAAAAGAATAAAATAGAAAGAACTAGTAATGAGTAGGGTGTTTAGCATGCCTGAAAATTTTCTCCTTCCGTGTAACTATGGTCACAAACAGTGTTAAATAATGAATAGAGATGGTTAGGTGGATTGAACTTCTGTCGGTAGAAACTTTAAAATTTTATGTATATTGGTAAATGTTGAACATATTGATTAATTTTTATCATATAAAACAGATGAGCCTAAAAATAAAGGTTTAAATGTAAATTAGAGCTTTCATTTAGGTAAAAGTAAGGTTTTTTTAGCAAGTGTCTCTTCTTTTACCTTTTCTTGCCACCATCTCATGTCTATTGTCTTCTCTAATTCAAAACCAAGCCCTAATTTAGGGTTAAAAACCGGGTTGACCATCGCCCGCCTAGGTTGCTTTTTACAAAAATGGGTGTAACACAAAGTTAAGCTCAACTATTTGCACTTTGTTAACTGAACTCGGTTGGCAGCTAAATGGAAACGCAACTGACGAAAAATCTGTTTGTTACCGGTGGCTAAAATTACCCGTAACACGTGCCACCATCAGCCACCAGTAGGTCCGTCCTCGTTACCCCATCTGGCTTCTTATACCAAACTAAAACCCTTACCGGTTTCTAGGAGAGAAACAGGTCAAAGAAGTCTTCGGCTAATGATGAAAGAAAAGAAAGGAAAAAAAAAAACAATATCCACATAAGAACTTTATAGGTAAACAGATCAATCTAATGATGACAATCCAAGCCTAATATTAGTTGCTTTTAGGCTACTAATCCATATATTAGATTATGTGATCATGGTTACACATAAATCTCTACATCAAGATGTCTTATTTAATTAATAGATTTCGCTCTAACACATATATAGAGTAGCAAAAAAAACATGGACTTACACACGTTCACATTAGACGTGCAACACCGTCTCCATAGTCTTTTTTTTCTCTCAAATGTGTTCATGTCAGTTAATGAAGCTTCCACCTGACATGCTTTGTGGCCCCTGCGAAGAAACTTGCCCCTGAGGCACCATTTGTGTTCGGCCACCTGGACCTTGAACATAACCTTGGTTCATCCCTGTCCCAACCATTTGTGGTTGCTGCTGTTGTTGCATTGGTTGCTGCGGCTGTTGCTGCTGTTGTTGCATTGGCTGTTGTTGCATCGCCTGTTGTTGCATTGGTTGTTGTGGTGGCTGTTGCATCTGCTGCTGTTGTTGCTGCAACGGAGGAATCTGCTGCTGCTGCTGTTGTTGCATGTGTTGCATTTGCTGTTGTTGTGGTTGCATTTGACCGGGGTGTTGCTGAGGTTGAAGCTGCTGTGGCTGTTGTTGGCCTGATATCTGTGGTTTGAACACCACCATGTCCTATAAATAAAACATCAAGTTGATACATAAGCATTCGATAGGAGTCAGAATTTGTCTTTTGGAGCTAACTATTATGACTTGAAGTCGCAATCTGTTAAATACCGAGTACTAATTAGTTTCAGACCAGCACCAAAAAAATTGGTTATTCTAGTGGTAAATTATAAGATAGATATTTACCGTATTTAACCTAAGCTGAAAGATTTTGTCTCATTTACAAAATGTCTACTTTTCTCACAATTATGCTCGTTTGGGCCATCTTATCTATTTATTCCTTAAATAACAGCAGTTGCCAAATACGTGTACTTTTGATTGACTTCAACAGCTTTCAACGCCGACATTAACTTACGCAGCATGTTTATTGAATAATTTTAGGGGATTACGTAAACAGCAACATTACTTTCAAAAGCATATCTAAACATAGGCTAATGATAACTACGGTAAAACTTACCCCAGGGAAAAGCATTCCAATCAACCGGCATGCTTTATCAGAAACAGACAATAGGAGTGTTTGAGATGGCAACTGTATGACTGCACACTATATATCAAAAAATATCAGCGTGAATCAAAGATATCCAAACCGTTAATAAATCCAAATGGAAAAGCTTTAACTTACAAGCTTCTTTTCTTGCAATTGTCCAAGAAATCCATGCTGATTCATTGCTCGAAAAACTAGGAAATCTGCTTTTCCAACATATTGCCTATTATGCAAACAGAAAACATTAATAAAAGGATAATAGATCAGTGAAAAATTCGCAAGTTGCTCAGAGACGACAAAGTTATAGACAGTGAAGCATACTTGTTATTCATGTGATCTTGTGATATTAGCCGAACTATTTGCATTGTGGGCGGCCAATTAGCAGCAAGCCTGTAAAAAACAACAATAGCTAAGCTAGCTTTCTTTCTTGATTACAGCAGCCATTGACCGCGAAAAGCAGAACAAATTTGAAGGACCACGAAATAATTTTGAAAACAAAACGAGCAGTATTTTATAATATGAAATAGCGTCATTCAAACGTTTTAAGGGTTTAATAGAAAATGACTTACGATTCAGAAGCTGATGCACTCCGGTACCCCTGCATAGTGCAGACCACATACAGAAACATAAGATATAAGTTCTAAATTTTTAACTTTCAAATTTTTAATACAATTAGATTTGAACTTACTTCTAATCTGGTAATAAACACAGGTTGACCTTGTCGCTGCCCAGATAAGTTCCCCTGCATCAGTTAAATCATTTGAATCATTCCAACTATTCCAAGAATTGAAATGACATATAAAAAATAAAATGTGTTGGTCATACCTCCCAAACTTTAACATATTTTGACTGTGCTGCTTGCAGTGCACCATTTGCTGTTTGTTGCGGAAGACTAACATTAGCAGCCGTATTGCTATTTACGCCGAGTGTTTGCATACCTGGGACTTGCTGACCAACGCCAGGTGTCGGCATCATCCCAGGTCCTGAACCAGTTCCTGTTCCTGTTCCTGTTCCTGTTCCCGTTCCCACTCCCGTCATACCCGATTGACCCTGACCGACACCACTCATTATATTCTGATTCATTCCCATTCCATTTTGCACCATTTGCGGGCCTGCGCCTGGAAGGTTTCCTTGACTGATTCCCGAAACGGGTTGACCCATTCCGACACTTCCTTGAAGATTACCCAATGGTTGGCTCGGACTCCCAGCCATGTTTGAAGTGGTTGAAGTAAACGAACCTGGTACTGGTACCGTACTCTGCACTGTACCCGAAATCGAGGTAATACCTGATTGACCCGATGAAATCACGGTTTGGGAAACAGGTACAGTTGAGGCCATTCCACTAGATATCATGTTGGACATATGCATAGCCATTGGATTCCCGCCAATTGACGGTATCCCCATAGATGTCCCATTGTTCATTAACCGTGCTTGTGAAAGATTATTGAGTATGCTAACGTTTACGGGACCCGCAGGACGTGCCGGTTGTTGCATACTAGTGACATTTGGTTTCATATCTTGCATCACAGTATCGTTATTTGATAGCATATCTTGAGAAACTGATAACGGTGAAGAAGTTTGCATTGCCGGGATTCCTTGCGAGGCGGGACGAGCAACCGGTGGAACATGTTGAAACGAGGGCGCTGGTACGGGTACTGGTGCAGGTGGCATTGAAGGAACTGTGGTCGGTTCCTGTTATATAAGACTATTAAATATACACTTTTCTTTGGTTGTAAATTTAATATAAAAAAGGAAGATAAAAGGTTTAACGGGACTTACAACTTTAACAGTTGCAGGAGGAACACTTCCTACAGGAACTGGTTGACGGTTCATCATAGATCCATTTACTGGAAAACAAACGACAGAATGCAGGAGTAAGCATAGCAATAAGAAGAAACATGTGGTCTTGTTTCTATATATTTCCATTCAGTACACGTGACAAGAGATGAGAATTATAAGCAAAACCGGCGCAACAATGGAATTCTACCAAGATTTACAAGAGTGGTTCTATTATGTACATGAAAAAAAAGGAATATATGTATTTACGGACTATGAGAATGTCCAGTGCCGGGAATGGTAACTCAATGACATTATAATAGTGAAATCTGAATGACCCTATGGAACGTAATAAAACCAAATGATTTGTATCTCTGCTTCAACTAAAAGGGTGTTAGATATATTATATGTATCTTTTTGCTTGTACCTGTTTCCACCGGATATTTATATACATTACAGTGATCACCTGTGTCAATACACCATGTCATAACGGTCATATAATTATCAGGCAAGTAGTTTCAGACACTTATAGATACTGACTACTAGGGCAATACATATTAAATAGGTCGCATAAAGTTATTCATATTTGGTGCAACGTATGGATCAACATACACCCAGTGATATTCCACTATTACATTTCGTCTTATACCGTTATTGATTACTATAAGGGAGACACTTTATGATCTATTACAAAAAAATTCAATTTATAATGAGGTGCGGCAAACCTTAGACTATGAAAGCGAATCAAATAAAGTTGCAATATACCTGGTGGAATTGAAGTCGGAGTTGGCCCTGATACCGGAGAAACTGAACTTTGATCAACTTTTATAGGAATCTGAGAGGGCAAAGTTGTAATGCCCGATCGACTTAAAGCAGCACGAGCTTCCATAAATGTTTCCGATATTAGCACAAGATAATGCGGATTTTTCACAATATCAACAGTAGGTTCGCCTGCTGATGGATTCCTTTTCCCCGCGTTATAAATTGCTCTTAATTTTGGAAGCTGCTTTGGGCATATAACTGACAGTGAAACAGGACACTGTGGAAATATTTTAGCGATGGTTTCAGCATCTGATAGCCGGCTTTCTGACTGTGCCTCAGTATTATCAGTCGCTTCCGTTTTTGGTATTTGTGGTCGGTAAACTGGTGTCGGCAATGGATATGGATTACTTGCAGCAACAAGTACGCAATGCCTTTGAACACCGATATTTTGTTGATTTTGTGACGCATTTACAGGAAACATCTGATCATTAAAAGTTTAACGAAATATTTAGCAATTATTTTGAAGGCAAAAACAAATCTGTAATTTTATTCGTTAGCAATTTAATGATGTGATAAAAATATACTGTATTACATATACCATTAAAGCTTCACTAAGACCCTCTGCAATGGCGCCGTCACAGAAACCGCCACCAGAAAAGTGTATAGAAGATAGCCACTCGAAAAAATAATCAACGTTTCTAGTCCAGCCACTCCGTTGTACCAAGCAAGCTGCATTTATATTTATAGAAATGCAAGAAAACTAATCAATAATTTGAGAAATGATTTTAATTCTTAAGGTTCGTATAAAAAAGTAAACGAAAATACGCACAACTGTAACATCCATGAGAGTTGAACATAATGAGAGCGAGCTCAACAATAGTCCCAGGTGATTTCTGCATGCCAAAAGGATATACCAAATAAAAAGGTTAGTAAGCAAAAACCTTTCTTAATTCAGGAACCCTTTCAAGTTGTTTCTGTATGTGTATTTATGCTCGTTTTAAAAGATAATAATTTCTTCAGGTTAATGTTACACTAAGGACACGTCAAATTATGGTTTTTTTTTTCTATGTTTCCTATATTCGACTATTGGAGATTGTATAAAAAGGATATCGACAGATTTTCCACATAACTCGCTAATTAATCACCTTAGCTATGTGCATAAACAATCATGAACTTATTTGCAAACAGAAAGTTACATATGAAATATAGTTGGCAAAAATTTATAGCTTATGTCATCTGGGGCACCTCAATGGTCATGCTTAAACTTATCATTCAAATTTCTTTTGATAAAGTTGTGAAAAGAGCATCTCAGTTATGAGTGTCGACAAGGCAACATTTACTAAATAGATATGAAAGAGACTGCGAATTGTAAAAACGAGTTATATTTCGAGGATCTGGAAAACGAATTTATACATTGGATATATATATCTTTGAACCATTGTTTCATTTTACAATATCCTATATTACTGAGAGTTCAACTCATCAAAATGGAGTAGCAGATCTAAGGTTGTAAATCTACAGCAGCAATTATAGCGTTATAAGTAGGTTAAATAGTGTTTTCTCATTTGACACATACATAGGTTTTCATAGTGATTTGCATTTATGATGCAACTTGTAAGCATCTAAACATGTGTTTTGGTACAGAGCTTCTATATTACAGCTTTAGGAGCAGTAAATATAGTAATGTCTATCAGATAACGTTAAAAAATACATTTCTTTCATTGTACTCGTACTTAATGAATTAACTCGCATTAAACAACAGATGATGACACAGTCAGAAAAAGGAAAAACTTGAGTTCGATCAGTGTAATGATCAACTAAAAAGATGTTTTATTATATGCAAGTAATATAGACGTATGTTTATGTTTATATACGAAGAACTATATTTACGCCGACAACGATTCCCCTCCCCCTTCCCGTGCAATAAAAACGTTCAAGTTCTACCACTAATGTACAAGAATAAGAATCGTCATTTATGCTCAGATGAACCGAAAGATACTTACCAAAGACTCGTTATCACAGAATGACCTGCATTTAGAAACAAACAATTATAAGTACACGTTAAATAAAAATAAAATTAAAAACAAAGCGGGTCAATTTCCATCCATTTTAACCAAAAGTTGTCAATTTTTAAAATAATGCTAGTTCTGAGCCCATAAACCTATTGCATTACAAGCATAGGATCACGTAAGAATCTAACACTTGTGCAAACTAAATTGTCCATTAGCTTTACTTGTCGGTCAAACATATGTAAGATACTTTCTAATTTAACCTTGGAGTTGGAGCTTAACATTACCACGCGAATATTTGGCTTATTTTTCAATCCTCGCACTTCACATTACCAAACACAAACATATTTAGCTTCTTTAGCAGCGCACAAAAAAAGGTTACAGTATTCTAGATGCTTTTTGCTTGGATTTATACGTTTATCATGAACAAGGAATTCCGTCCGTTTAAGCGTTCGTGTAGGTTCATTTGTCCAGCTAAACTTATAAATTTGAATCCTGGCTCTTCCGTTACAACTCAATAACATAGCTTCTAAATTAAAACATGTCCCTTAAATTCTCAGACATTTACTTTCTTATTTAACCTTGGAGTTAGACGTTAACATTTAGCTTCTTTAGCAATAAATAGAGAAACTTAAACAAACGAACGCACAAAAAAAACGTTACACAATATTCTAGATATTTTGTGCTTGGTTGTATACAACTATACATTTATTTATTTCCCTTCGCTGATATTCGTTTAACACCTTAACGAACAAACATGAACAATCTTATTTTCTTTACGAAAAAACATGGACAAGGAATTCCGTCCGTTTAAGCGTTCGTGTAGGTTCATTGTCCGACTAAACTTAAACAAACACAAATAAGCCCGTTACAACACAATAATAGTAGCTTCTAAACTAAAACATGTCCCTTAAATTCTCAATTTTTTCATCCTATCTAATAACATTATTTATTTCCGTTCGTTGCAGCATTCTAGATACTTTTTGTGCTTGCTTTTATACATTTATTTATTTCCGTTCGTTAATAATTGTTTTAAACCCTAACGAATGAAAAAACATGAAGAAGGAATTCCGTCCGTTTAAGCGTTCGTGTAGGTTCATTGTCCAGCTAAACTTAAACGAACGAACACAAATAAGCCCGTTACAACACAATTCGTTACAGCATTCTAGATACTTTGTGTGCTTGTTTTTATACATTTATTTATTTCCATTCGTTAATAATCGTTTTAAACCCTGACAAACGAATGAACAAGGAATTCCGTCTGTTTAAGCGTTCGTGTAGGTTCATTTGTCACGCTAAACTTAAACGAACAAATACGAACAAGCCAATAATCTAGGTTCTAAATTAACACACGTGCCTTAAATTCTCATTTTTTTTCATCGTATCTAATAACATTACAATTAATTTAACAAAAAACCAAGAAAATAAAACAAAAATAAAAACCAAAAAAGGGAATCGAACCTTATAAGTTTATCAAGATAATCAGAAAGAATGGTACGCCAATAAGGACCCATAGCAGCAGTACCTTCAACCACTAAAATAAGCTGTTTTTTATCACCCATCTTTTTCTTTTGGATTTTGGATTGGATTTTTTTATTTTATTAAAAAAAAAAGATGGACAGAATTGAGGTGGGTTTTTTGTTAAATTGGATTGTTTTGATTCATACCCTTTTACGGATTTTGAATCAAAGGAAAGAAAATTGGTTTTTTTGATTGGATTTTGTGAGTGACTCGAAGGAACAAGAAGAAGTCTGTTGTGTTTGATGAAGTAGCTACAAAATACAATGTAAGAAGACTTCAAATGGGACAATGTTCAGTTTTATGTTTTAGATTTGACTTTTTTTTTTAAAGGGATGTTTGTTTCATTGTTTTGGGCTTTTAAAACATGTATATTTGACAAAATTAGTTAAGTTGTTAACTGTAAATTAAAATGTAAAATGATTTAAAAATAAATATTTAAATAAATTATAATATAATTAGAGAGTATATCAATAATTAATAGTTTTAATAGTTTTTAATAATTTAAAAAGCTGTATGAATTAGCTTTTTATTTAAATTTATTTGTTTAAAATAATAAATTAATAGGTCTAAAAAAATTATTGTATCAAACAAAGATTATTTTTTTTAACAAAAAAAGCTAACGGCTAAAAAAAAGTTTCAAAATAGCTCTTATCAAACGGACCCTTATAAATGAAGAAGGCTCAAAACATAAAAGACTATTTGTAATTTTGAAAAGTTTTTTAAAATACTTTTAATGAAAGACTTGGTTAATTCTAAACTTTTGTAAAAATGAAGAAGACTTCCAATGGGACAATGTTTTAGATTTGACTATTTTTGTAAAAGGGATGTTTATTTTGGATTAGCCAGATTAAGGTTTTGTTAAGAGAATTGATTTGCACACTCATGAATTTGATTGGGACACTCTATCATGTGCATTATATAGTTGTACCATAATCCATACTGTGCTTTATCTGTCTGTACTTTGAGTGTGTCAATCATCTCCCTTTTGTTAAGCCACAAAAACTAGCTTATAAAACATATGGTACGTTTTTTTTTAACATAAAACGTACGGTACGTTTGCCAACGAGCTTCTTGAGTTTTATCTGTGGGCTAGTTTTTATAAATTTCAGTCTTTTAAAAAGAGCTAAACATACTCGTAATCTCAAAACCAAATAAGTATGAAACGAACACTTTTTTAGTGTATTAATTTTTTAAAATGTCGTTTAATGTTTGGTCAACATAAGAGCTCTTAGTGTAGTAATACTTATTGGCAGATCTTAGTGGAGACCGGAGAGGGTTTCGATTTTTTTAAAGTTTGTGACGAGTAATGTAAATGTTATACATTCCGTTTCAAAGTTATTGTCTATTTTTTTATTTTGGTTTGTATAAAATAATCAGGTTTTCCCAAAATAAATGTCCACGATAACACCACGTCACATCAACATCATACCAAAACAACACTAACTTTTTTAATCATAAGAGCATCTCCAATTGTGCAAACTAAAAATGACTTATTGTATTAATTACAATAAATTTTTCAAAAAATTACATCTTATAAAAAGTCATTCTTCAAACTTCCTCCAATGCATAAAAACCTTTTCAAAAGCTTTTTCCAATTAGTTTATATTTATTGAGGGGTGTAAGATGAAAATTCAATAAGCTTTCATCTTATAAAAAGTCATTATACCAAAAGCTTTTCACTTACAAAGTCTTTGTGTTAAAAGTCTTTTGTAAACCTTTTATCACAATAGATAAAGTCATTCATTTAACTTATTAAAATAGTAAAAGTAATTTGTAAACCTTGCATTGAAGATTATAATGGTAAAGTGGATGAATGACTTTGAGCATTTATTACATTAAATGCAAGTATTATTTCATCACTATGACTTGTTTCAAAGACTTTTAGTATGTAAAGCTTTTGCAAAAAGCTTATCATAAAATGGTAAAAAAAACACATCAAAACACTTTGTGAAATAGTGGAAAGTCATTCATCACTTTTACAATTGTGGATGCTCTAACACCAACTAACACCATTTTTTTTTATTTTTCATAAAACCCCCTCAACAATTATGCCATTTATTAAACAAACTAGTATTTCATTCATAAACTAAAAATATAAATTACAATACTTAAAAAACATTCTAATTTATTAAAAAAAAAGTGCGCCCCAACGACTAGCCTTTTTCTTTTTCGTCTTCTTCTTGAGCTTCCTCGACTTCACGCCAAATATGGTTCATAAGGTTTTGTTGGAGACTACGATGCGTATCTTTGTCTCGTAATTCCTTTGCTTGACGATGTTGGGTTTTGCATCGATCAATTCACGTTATTTGCACTGACCTTGCGCGATTAGAATAAACATGCTTCCAATCAACAACCGACATCTTCGAATTTCAGAAAAACGAAAAGATTTAAAACCCAAATAATTAGGCTGATGTTTTAAAATCATGTTATGCATTATGATACATGCATAACATGATTCTACGTAATGTGTTGACTTTGTATACACGAGTCGGTTGTTGAATAAGTCCTCAACGTCCTTAGAGAACACTGAAAGCACGTTCGATATCTTTTCGTGCACTTTCTTGATGATGCTTAAATTATGTATTCTTCAGATCACTTGCAACTGTTAATAACTTAACAAAACTTGCCCACTCTGGGTAAATTCCACCGGCCAAGTAATACCCATTACGATACTCAACTCCGTTTACCACATACGAAACCACATGAGCTAAGTCATCTAACAAGTCGTCGAATAACAGAGAATTATCTAAAACATTAATATCGTTATTCGGACCCGCTATCCCATAAAATGCATGCTAAATTCACAAATCTTGCGAAGCTACAACTTCAAGCATTATAGTAGGGTATTTTTTTATCACCCCTGCCATATTGACCATGACATGACACTAGATAATTTTCCATTCTTAGTGCATACAATCAATACTTCCAAGCATTTTCAAAAAAGCATGGACATTGTTATGCTTTTGTTGTATCTTTACAACGTCTTAAGATGTTGGCTTTGTTAAATACTTCGTCATATACAATTCAATGATGCACGTAGGATTAAACGATAAGATATTATCCAAGCTACAAGATGACTAGTTTAGTCGGTCAACGGCAATAGACCTAGCTGAAAACCAACAATTCAGTTGAGCCAACCAATAAATATTTAATCGGTTGATATACTTGTTCGAAGGTACACAAAATGCATTTATATATTTATATGGTAGTTGATAATTACTGACAACTCATCGAAGCACAAATTTTAACAAAATCAAATCATTTCATTAACTCAACTACTACATGCAAACGAAACCTTTCTAAAAACAAAAGAAATAACACTGTGAAACATGTCATATAAGAATGTACCACAAAAATGAAAATTACGTCATCGTCAATTGTACTAAACTTTTTACATATGTTCCCCTACTCCTATTTTTACTTTACTACTCTACATTAATTACTCCTCCAGTTGTCTTATTCGTGTATAAAAAAATTAGCTTTAAACTTTTATCTTTTTCACCATGTAAGCGCAAACATTCTCTGGCGTCTTTCGAATTTTCAATGGCATGTTTCTCTGTTTTATTCTTTTTCTCTGAGTATATTTCTCTTCAAAGTGGTTCCTCTTATGTGTAAGGCAGGTCCCAAATAAATTGTGCACATAGTCTCTTCACGAATAGAGTGAAAGTGGTTACCGAACACCACTACATTGTAGCTATGCCTCTACTAGGAGGAGGGGCGAGGCGAGCAACCTCCAGCCCCTAACTCCGTCACTATTTACATGGCATAATTCGGATTTGTAAGTCATACCAAACTAATCTTAGCATGACGAGATGGTTTGTGTCTAATGGCAATTTGCATGTAAGAATAATAGTTATGAGTTCAAGTCTTGTTTTAAACATCGTGAAATTGATTTGTTGCATGTATAGTGTGAGATGGTTAGATGTTAAAAAAATCTTAATCTTAACTTGAAATATCTGGTTTATGAGTTTATTCGTGTTAACCCTAACCAATATGGACATTGCAATAGCACAAGCCACTTAAACCGAATCTTCCTAGCTTGGATCTTAATCCAATCATTTTCAACATCATCTTATATTAGATTTATGTAATTCAATAACTATCACATACCTTTCAAGTATCCATTTAATGTGATAATCACAAGATTAACTACAACCGTCTATCTGACATTCATGTCACATTAACGCTAGTCTACTTTCTTTCTCAATTACTAAACTACCACTTTCACATCATACTTGTCTTAACATCACCACTAACAATTTCTTTAATAAATGATTCACACTTAAAAAGATCTTACACCGATTTATTCATAAAATACCTCTTTTATAACTTCATCTAATTATCTCACATCTTGAACCCAATTAATGTGATATAAGCATTGAGTATATCTCGATAATACGTCTAAAACAATGACCGAGTTAGAATTATCATGACTCATATTATGTGTCAGAACTATACCAATATATTATTCTTATTTAATACATGAGACGAACACCTTTCGGTAAATGAGAAGAAAATCATAAGTCATAAGTAACTCCAAATAGTTTACATGTTCAATTTACGATGAATGTAATCAGATCCAAAATGTATAAAAGTACAATGCTTATTGAAGAGTAAATTCGGTTAGCCACACCACCTTAACCACGTAAAATGGTAATACTTCATGAAAATGGCAACTAGTAGCTTTATGTGTTTGTGAGTCTTTGATGACTTTGTACTACATGTTCATTACATCGTCAAACCAAATTTTACCACCAAGGTTCCACTAAGTGGTTTCCTTGGGGGAGGATTCCGGGAGGTCTTGGGTTCAAGACCTGCCAAGGGCCTTTCAGGCGAAGCGGATAAGGAGTCTTTATAACCAGGCGAGGGTTCAAAGAAGACATTCTTCCGCTTGGATGTCATTGCACGACTCGACCCACTAACCACTAACATTTGCCGTTAAAAAAAGGTAATTTAAAGCGAAAGTGGCCTTAAAGCGGCATACTTGTTTCCAAAGCGAGCGCTTTTGTAAGCATTTTACCTATGTGCATATAATAGTGTCTAGCATGAAAACAATTACTAAATAAAAGCATAATTATCGTAAATCTTCATTTTTAATATAAAAAGACCACAAAATAGAAGTTCATTTAATTACTTAAACCCCAAAAGTCCACCTTTTTTCATTTTTAATATAAAAAGACCACAAAATAGAAGTTCATTCAATTACTTAAAGGCTAAAGTCTGCCTTTTCTATTCTGAATAATCGTCTAAGTTCTCATTTCTTATTTCCCCATCGTTTTCGACATCTCATCTTCGTTGGCAAGATCCTCGTCGTCTTCATCATAGAGTGAGAATCTCCTTGTAGATTTCCTACTTGTAGATGCTCTTCTTGTATAATGCACAGGCTCATTTACACCACTAGCATTAGCTACGACACCCCAAGTTATTCGTTCATCCTCATCAAACACAAACTCGCCTTCAGCATCATTACTTCCAGTGAGCCACTCATTGCTCTCATCCACATCATCTAAACAAATAGGGTCAATATTTTTCCTATAATCATAACGAGCCTTGAGTTTTTTATTGTAATTGACAAATACCAAGTCGTTTAGCCTTTTCTGTTCCAATCTATTCCAGCTTTTTGTATGGATCTAAATAGGAAAAACAAAAGTTAAGCACTTAAGCACTAAAATTCAATAAAGAAAATAATCTTTTAAGATTTGACGCTATTGATACCTGCTGGAATACACTCCAATTTCTCTCACAGCCACACACACTACACGTTAAGCTCAAAACCTTGATAGCAAATCTTTGTAGATTTGGAGTTGAACTCCCAAACAAAGTAACCATTCAGCAGTATACGTTTCCTTCCTTGCTCTAACCGCCATTGGCACTCCAAAAAGATGTAATGTACATGTATATATCGGCAACTCATCTCTAATCAGGTCTTGCACCTCAGTATCTCGAACCAGTCGACCTACACACTTCCAAAATGGAGTCATAACCTCCCTATCAAGTTCTAAATTTGGACTGTCATAAAAATATTCAGGGTTCAACAACTGGCCAACAACATGTAATGGACGATGGAGTTGGGATTCCCATCACTTACAAATGATTTGGTTAATACGTTCGTATTTACTTGCATTGGAGTTTAAGCCTTCCTTTATAGCATTCGTTGCTTTATTCATTGCTTTATATATGTACCCAATTGAAGGCTTTTGCTCCCCATCAACATGCCTAAGTACTTTTACTAAGGGACTCATAGCTGTCAATATATAGCTCACATTATTCCAAAAATGTGTATCTAATACGGTCTCAGCTATCTTTCTACCCTTTGTTTCTTTCGACCATTTGGAAGATTGCCACTCTTCAGAAATAAACATGCTTTTGAGCTTATCTTTTAACTCCTTAATATGCTTTAGATTGAGATAAGAATCTTGTTTTTCCGGCACGAACCAAATCAACCTTGTTCGTAAAGGTCCTCATGACATCAAGAAGTCTAGTATGAGTGTATATATATAGCTTGTCAAGCTAATTGCCCTTGATAATGTTTTAACAACTTTTTGTATCTTTTCGGTGTCTTATAACATGAGATCAATACAATGTGCTATACAAGTTGTCCTATACAAATTTGCCCTCTTGACTTCTAAGAGTTTACCTGTAAGATATGTTTAATGTCAAAACTCCAACTATCTTATGAAGTTAAAATATAAGCAAACCGTTACTAAAAAGTAAAGGGTACCTGCTACAACATAGTTACATACATTGTCAGTCACCACTTGTACCATATTAGCTTCGCCAATTTCTTCTATGAACTCATCAAGCAAGTCAAACAACTTGTCCCCTGTATGCATGTAGGAAGAAGCGTCGACTGATTTAATAAACACGGTTCCAGTCGGTGAATTCACCATAAAGTTTATTATGCTCCTTCCTTTAATATGAAACCATGCATTTGACATGATTGAGCATCCATGTTTCTTCCATTCTTCCTTGTGATTTTGAAGGAGACTGTTTGTGTAGTCGATCTCCTTCTATAACAATGGAACCTGTAACTCATGATAGCTTGGGGATTTTACACCAGGTCCATATTGCCTAATTGCTTCTATGGCCACCTTGAAAGAATCTAAACGAGCTGCATTAAAAGTTATACCATCTTGATAAAAGAACCTAGAAATGTATTGAATAGTCTTTGCCCTTCTTTCTTTGTCAAAAGCATCAACCACTACTGATTGTTTAATTTTTCCTTCCTTTCTCATCTGAACAACTGTTTTTGTTTTCCTAATATAGTTGTCCAAAGGCCCTTTCTATTTTTTTTCTTTGTGTTTGATACAACCTCTTTTTCTGGTCGTTTTCCTTTGGTCGGCTTCTCATCTCTATCCTGGTCATCATCGTCATCAATCTCAATAAGATTGTCATGATCCGTAGGCGTATCATAATACGCCTTATTGTTCCTTTTATCTTTCATATAGGCCCTGATCTTTTCTTTGGCTTCATCAGAGACTTTTAGGCATGCTAAAACATCGGTGCTAGTGCCTAGAAGATGAAGCTTTTGTCAAAAAATTCCACTAGTAGTTTTCTTGCCACAAATGTACAAGTAATAGCAATGGTGTTACTTGGGTCCTCTAGTAAAGAATACTCCCATGCTGGGTCAAGTCTTCTACTAGTCTTTGACATACCTTGTGATTTGGGTGGGGCCTGCTGATCTTCAACTGTTGGTAGGGTCGGTTTGGAATAAAGAATGATAAGTGGAAATATGAAATGAAATATGGGAAGAGACTGTGTGATTAAGAATTGATATGAGGAGTTAGTATTTAACTATTTATAATATTGTTAAATGGTTAGTTTTGAAAATATTTAACATAATTGGAAGATAATGGGTCGGCTGTAAATATTCCTTATCTAAAAATTAGGCTAAAAAATAGGTTGTACATCTTCCTTATCTGAAAAAGTAAAAAACTAGCCGTTTTAACTAAAGTGGGCGCTTTTAGTTTGCTTTTAGTTTACTTTTCGGTTGCTTTTGAGTCGCTTTCCTCGCACTAATAAAACGCCTCGCTTCTATATAAACAAAGCGGTTTTTGTCGCTTCGCTTCGCTTCGTCGCTTAAGTGCTCGCTTTTAACTACCTTGGCCTGAATTCATTGAAAATTGTCCCTTATCATCACTGTAGAGTGAGTGAATAATTAATTAAGTTTCAACACGAAACAAAATCAATAAACTATGTGAATGAGTATCTCCCATCGGGTTTTTTTTCTTCTCAAAACCCCTTCAAATCTGAATCACTTAGTTATTTTCTTTTAAAACCGTTGATCATTACCGTCACATCAACTTTATTTCTCCATTACCACCTTACCTACCACTCTTACATCATACTTGTTCCATCACCAGGGACGAACCTAGGTAGTAACTATGCGGTGCCCGGGAACCACCTTAGAAATTTTTTCCATTTACAAGTAACATAGTAATTTTTTTAGGCACCACCTTATAAAAACATAAGGAACCACCTTGGAAAGATTGAACTTCACAATACAAACAAAGGTAGACTAAAAACTGAAAGAGAAAATTGTATGGTCGGAATTAGATACTACGTACTCCCTCCGTCTCATAATTATTGTTCACCGACAAAAAACACGTAGTTTAATAAAAACATAACTTATTCGGCTTTCTCTCTTTTACTTTTTACACAATAATAATTTTACCCTTAACTAATTAATTTACAACTTCTTTATTGTTTGTAATACTACCTTCAAGTGAGGGTGATATGGTAAACTTAATCTACATTCTTTATCTATTTTTTAAAGTGGACAATTAATTTGAGACGTCCTAAAATAGTAATGTGAATTTTATAATTTTAAGACGGGGGGAGTAAATGCTTACTCCGGTAATGTTGAGAAGATTAAGTTGGTCACAAGTCTTTATTGGGTTTAGTAAAAGGAAGTTATTTTTAATTTAAAAAAGAAATGAAGCTGCTTTTGCTCTAGTTTAGTAATTTTTTCTTGGGTCAAAGCTATAAATTACCAACGAACTTTACTTTTTTTCTTGACATTACTAATATGGAACACAAAATACTATTATAACCATCTAACTTGAAAATTTATTTTAAAATTACAAACGTTCTTGAAATGACCTATAATACCCGGTTTTCAAGTACGATTAACCTACATGTCACTTTTTTTACCGGTATTTTTAATTATTAAATAATACTTTTTCCACCTGGCTTATGATATACACCTCACCATCTTAACTTTATCTCTTTTTTATAAACATACAAAGTTTGTCCTTTGTGTGATTCCAGAGAGTAAAGTGCCATGAAATGGGTAATACCTCCCTACCAAAAAGAAGTCATCCTTCGATGAAATGGGATCATATCTCAAAACAAAATTCGTCCTTCATGAAATGGGGTAAGATTACCCTTGCAACATCTGTTGTCAACTATTCTTAAAACACAAATCGTGGTCCATAGTGGTGTTCATGGAAGATCTATGATAAAAAGTATATTTTGTCACAAAAGTATTTTAATTGCTCTTCGATGATGTCGATGACCTTGAGCAACTAGATTCATTAGCTAGATCATAGATTAGAATATAAGAGGTGGGTGGGTAATACCTCAGTACAAAAATTCTTCCTTCGATGAAAAGAAATGGGGTAATATCTGAGTACAACAGATCTATGGTGGTTGGTGGTTGAGGTAGCGGAGACGGTGGTCGGTGTTGCGATGATAATTGCAACATAGGGTTTAGTTTACATTGAATATGACGGGTAGAATTAAATAGTGGGTAATCTTTTAGGTGTTTATGTTGATTGTTGATGATGATGGGTTAAGTTTATATTGAAGGACGAAGCAAATGTGTTTTTTATTAATATGGGAATGATAGGAATGAAAAGTTGGGTGGGTGGGTGAAAGATGACACTATAAGAAAGAGACAAGGGTATTTTAGTCTTTTAAAAATTCTTATGTGGAAAGACTTAACAAAACTTAATGCCACTTGGAGAAAAAAATAGATGGAAATTATAGTAACTACGTTGCCTATATTGATAGGTTCCAACAAGTTTAGATGGTTATAATAGTATTTTGTGTCCCATATTAGTAACGTCGAAAAAAATAAAGTTCGTTGGTAATGTATGAGTTTAACCCTTTTTTTCTTTTGAAAATAGCAATAGCAAAAGGTAAGAAACGTATTCTCGATATAGGAATAGTAGGATGGGTAAAGTGTACAAATATGTATTTATACCAATATTATTGATTATTGAATATTTGAGACAATTATATCAACTTTGCTTTCTCTTCCTCATCATATGTATCCCTCTCTTCAGCTATTAAGGACTCACCTAGAATCTCACTTGCTCTTAATTAAGCCTAAATTATGTCATATTCTTTAATATTCCACTCTTGCTGCAATCTTTGAGCTTCAAGAACTGCTTGTTCTGTTGTAAGTGCTTCCTGATGTTGTTCTTCATGAAGTTGTGCTTGGAGACTTTTGTATCAACAAGTTGGCGCAATCCATGGGACGCTACACTAAACTCTAAACTGTTAGTGCAAACATTACGATGTTTAATCGAGATGATCCCTTTATGTTTTGGTGATGACAAACGTATAACTCGCAATACATTATGTAAAATGTGTAAGGTACTCGTAATCACTCAAGCATACTTATGTATACTTCTCTCGAAACCTTGAAAATTGCATTCGTCATGAAAGACAAAAAGGAAGCGGTTCTTTATAGTACCCGCGGATCCTTAAAGATATCGAACCGCGGGTAGACAAGTCGGTTTAGGCTCAATCAATACTTTTGGAAGATTCTAGAACATGGAGAGAAACTAACAAATTCAAAATTCAAATTTTTAATTTGCTTCTAGAAGATGGAGGGAAACTAATAAATTCAAAATTTAAATTTTGAATTTGCTTCTAGAAGGTGGAGGCAAAATAATAAATTCAAAATTTAAATTTTGAATTTGGGTGCATCCTTTTATCCAATGGATCAAATAGACCTCTCCAAGGCAAGACTTCCCTATAAATAGCAAGTGTTACTTCCCCTTAAATCCCTATAAAAATCCCATTCCTCATTTGCCTCATCCTCCTCAAGTGCAATGGGAAGAACACCTCCATCCTTGTGAAGCGTTAGTCATAACATAATGAAGATTGGTCTTACCTAAGATTAGGACTTGACGTCTAGCTTAGTGTCGGAAATGTGTAAGCGACGTGTATGATTTTCTCCGCCTTGAAAGGAGTTTTGTTGACTAGTGAAGTAACTCTTGAGTAAGGTGTACTCCAGGAGTGGAGTAGGGCGAAGAGGAGCTTCGTGACCGAACCACTATAAATCATCGTATCGGTACTTTTCTTTACATTTATGTCTTTACTCTTATTGATGCATTTATATGTTGTTGTGTGTTGTGTGCATCTCATAATCTAAACATCTAAGTTGCGGAAAAGTTAAGGCTTAGTACGTGTGTGCTTCATGTTTAGATTATGGTCAAGTGTACATCACTTAGTCTAAACATCTTAGTTACGGAAAAGCTTATGCTTAGTACGTGTGTGCTTAGTGTTTAGACTATTGCTTGATGTACTCATTATTTGATGTGTTTGTATGTTTTCTTACTTGTAGTATTTATCTTTCAATCAAACACATCTCATATCTAGTCAAGCTTGATCGAGAATTTGATACCAAGGATTGTTTAAGTTTAACATTCAATAAATGGTTTCGTCCACTGTCGGCGGTTCCCTAAATGGACCGGCGGTTCTTTATTGATAAAGAACCGCGGGTTCAATAAAGAACAGCGCACAGTAGATTAAGCCGAAATGTTTTGAAAATGAACTAGAAACTAAACAACCCCATCCTTTTATCTTTCATATTGACAGCATGTGTTAACACACGCGCTGGAAATTAATTCCCAACTTTTTAGGAGCAAGAAGATGCCCTTATCCAAGTGACGTGGCATCCCTCTCTCATCATTCTCGCCTATGATTGGCCAATACACCTCATTTTCCATCAATCCACCAATAAAAAGATGCCACATCAGTTTCAAAGTAACACAACTAGCACACATGGATTGCCACCTTGGCAATCCGTGTGATGAAAGAAGGTTATCCACCGTTAGATCAAAAGAAGAAAGAGGAGTGAAGAAATCAAAGGTCAAGATTCAAGATGCTTTCTCAAAAAACTTCATCAGCAGGCTTGGGGTTTGCCTATAAAAACCCCCAATTCTGTAATTTTTAATTATCCCAATTTTTACTTTACTGTTATTATGCTAAAATAGGTTTAGGAATTAAATTGTATTTTTCTTTTCTTAGTATTGTAATAAGATTTCTATAATTAATAAAAAGTTTCTCTTGAGTCGAATATTTGTCTCGATTTAATTACTGTTAAAAGTTTATTGCAATTTTTCTTTCATTTAATCTATTTGGTTATAACATGAAAAGTTATTTGATCAAGCTAATATGCTAGTTTGATTTAAATAATTAAAGTGAAACTTGGAATAAAATCAAACCCCAATGGTTTGATCTATAAAAAAATAAAAGGTGGTTCGAGTCACTATATGTTGGTTCATGTGATGAATCTGGTTCGAGGGTTACCCAAGTTGTGATATGATGGTTCAGTTCATTTGATGGTATGTTTGGTTCGAATAGTAACATGAATGGTGAATGGTTCAAAGGTGGTGTTGATTTAGGTCAATAGATTGCTCAGCGCATATCTACTTCATCAAAGGTTTCCTCAAAAAGGTAAAAACTCTTTTTAGTTTATAAGTTTTAGATTTAATTTGATTAAATGATGATTTAGATTGCTAAGTTTGACTGATATAATTCGTTTATCTGTTTACTGCTTTGATATATGCATACTATTTGGATTTAAGTGTTTAAATTTTGAATAATCTGTTATGTTTGGAAGTTTTAAGCCTGCTTAGTGTAAATGGCTTAATCTGTTTGTTTTTAACTTTTTAAACTGAGATTATTAGTTAATATTGCTAGTGAGATGTAATATTTTGATTTGAAGAATTTAATCAATTATATATTTTTGATATTTGTCAATAGTGATTTGAATAGTTGGTAAAATACTGATAAAGGTTAGCAGACTGTTTAGTTGATTTTTGCTGATATAAATGGATGTATGCTGGTTTTAGTCAAATTGTTTTAACTGATTTTATTAAATTTATGTTAATTATTGGGAATTTGTTTCATAACTTGAATTTGTTATTTCCTTAAATGGTTTATATTAGTTGAGTTATTGATTTATTTTAGCTAGTTGTTTAAGCTATTAAACTGTTGAAAGTTATCTTTGGTTTGAATTTTGTTGATAACTTTGATTTTATCTGGTTTATTTGGTGTAATGCTTTTGATTAGGCGCATTTTATTGGTCTGTTATGCTTTCAGTTTTTCAAACGAATGGTTTGGAAAATGTGATATTAATCTGTTATAACCTTCTAGTCCAAAAAATATAATCTCAAACAAATAATCGTAGATAGTCACTCCTGTGACTTTTTCTTTTAGTTTTTCTTGTCCAAAATTAATCAACCAAAAAGAGTCCACAATAGGATTCGAACCCATGACCTCCTGGTCATAGGCCAAACGGGTTAACCATTTGTTCTAGCCACCTGTTTGTGTTCAAATGCTGCTTGAATAATTAATATAGCCTCATAAATATTGACTGTTAGCTTTTAAATAAGAATTAATACAAGTTTTCATTAATTAATTTTTAAATCATTTATTAACATATACTTTATAAAGTTTGAATAATAAATCAATAAAAACAAATATATATATTTTATTTCTTTTAGAAATTTAAATTGTTTTAAGAAAATAGATTTTAAATAAATTAGATTTTAATTAATTTTGTTTTAAACAAAACAGTTTTAAATAGATTTTGTTTATTAAAAGTAAAAGTAAATTTTTAAACGGATTAAATTAGTTTATAATTTTAAATAGTTTTTAAAATTGTTTAATTAGATATTTAAATAGTGTAAAAGTGTTTTTAATTAAATAGATTACTTTTTAATAGTTTAATTTTACATAATTTAAATAATTGTCTATTAGATTTAATTTTTGGGAAACGATTCATGCACTTAGGTTTTAAAATTGGTAGAATTAATATTAGATTAAAAACTGAAACCCAATTCAAATCGATTGTCCAAATTAAAACAAACGTCTCAAATTCATAAGATCCTTGTGTACAACGAACTTAGATCGCTCACGTGCTTAATTGAATTCGTCTTTGGCTTATTTATGGTTTATTACCTTTTCCTAAGGGTAATTTTCTAAATTTGCTCTATAACGTATCTAATTAAAATACACCGACGTTTCCTCATCACATCAAAGATGGAGGGAAAATAATAAATTCAAAATTTAAATTTTGAATTTGGGTGCATTCTTTTATCCAATGGATCAAAGAGACCTTTCCAAGGCAATACTTCCTTATAAATAGCAAGTGTTTACTTCCCCTCAAAGGTGTGGAAAAATACATACAATTCACCTTAAAAATCTCATTCCTTATTTGCGACCTCCTCCTCAAGTGAAATGAGAAGAACACCTCCATCCTTGTGAAGTGTTAGTCATAACATAATGAAAATCTCTCCTTCTATATCAAGTCATGATTATAGTCTTTCTACTATGTATATGTAGAAGATCCAAGTTATGGGTACACTTGGATGTGTTGTAAGGTTAGTATATCCAAGTGATGGGTATCCTTGGATTAGGTGTTAGGAACCAGTTTATGTATATGCTTTGATATAGTATTAGAGTCTTATATCTAAGTGGTGTGTACTTAGATCTAAATGGTTTATGTGTTTAGGCCATAAAACACAAGGTTTGTTATGTTGGGCCATAAAACATAACTAGTATGAAGATTGGTGTAGATGGGTGTAGATTGGTCCTACCTAAGATTATGACTCGACATCTAGCCTTGTGTCGGAAAATGGTGAAGTAGGCGACGTTGTGTAGATCGGTCCTACCTAAGATTAGGACTCGATGTCTAGCTTAGTGTCGGAAATGTGTAAGCGACGTGTAAGGTTTTCTCTACCTTGAAAGGTGTTTTGTTGACTAGTGAAGTAACTCTTGAGTAAGGTGTACTCGAGGAGTGGAGTAGGGCGAAGAGGAGCTGTAAAACCTCAAATTTTGGGCTTTTAACACGTCAATGGTTTTACTCTTACTACTACTCATCATATAATATTTTTATCAACGACTTTTACAAACGAGATCACAATATAGTAAATATTACTTATTTACTTATAATACATAAAAACTTCACATTTTAACCGAACAGCTACCTTTAAAAATTATTTTAGTATCCTTAAACACTTTTT
This sequence comes from Glebionis coronaria, assembly GCA_025667525.1. Taxonomy (NCBI): domain Eukaryota; kingdom Viridiplantae; phylum Streptophyta; class Magnoliopsida; order Asterales; family Asteraceae; genus Glebionis; species Glebionis coronaria. The sequence continues at coordinate 534,843,053 of CM046881.1, read as the reverse complement.
ATGAGCGTAAATTATTATTAATCATATTGATAATTTAGAATAACAATTTAAAAGTATTTAAACATACCTTTGAGCATACTATCACGCGTTTCACTCTATAAGTATGCAAACACTTACATTTTTCCTAACTTAATATCTACAACATCTATTCCTTCATGCCTTCACTAGATATTTTGTAACCATCCTTTACCCACATGTTATAAATCACACGGCTAGGAACCCTCCAACAATTCAAAACACCAACATTCTCCTACACAATCTAGTACTTAGATCTTCTAATTAAGACATGTACTATGATGTCTCCTAGGACTCCCATCTTGCCCTTTGGTTTTCGGCTAAGGCAAGCTCCCAAAAGCCTCATACACGGCCAACAAATGCTTGAAAGGCCAAGTATACCATCCCATACAATCTTAGGATTGTACTTGCCTAAGATTTTACTAGATCTTCAAATCTTCCAAGATTCCATACTTCCTATATTTAGTACTCTAAATCGTGTGTTTTATCACACACACACACAAAACAACTTCACAAATTCCTCTCTCATTTCCTTTTGGTCACGACATAATATACTAACAACACATCACAACAAGATAGCAGGAGATTGTTGTTAGTGTTATTTGAGTTGAAAGGATCACATCTTTCTTTTCATGTATGCATAAACAAAGATCGAACACCACTTGTCCTTGCTCCTTTTCCTTAGTTCGATGGCTGAGAAGAAATGTGACAACCCTGGTTTTGAGGTTCTTCACTTAGTTTTATTTTGTGCTAGTCACGTGTCTTTACGTGTTTATGTGCTTATTGGTGTGTATAGATTGTGGTTTGGATATCGTTTTCGGTACGGGGTACCTTGTGAGTGAAACGATGTGTGATGATTTCATGTTCATGAGGTCAAATGGTAGTGACTATGAAGTGAGATGGTGTTATTTAGTGGTTTTACGTATACGTATATGTATTATAGAAAATCGTATTTTTACGATTTACGGTTTAGCATTTGGAAGTCTCGGATGAGGTAATTAGTCATATGGATATTTTTCGAGATGGTTTTAAGTCATTTAGGACTTAGTTATAAAGTTTATTTCAAAATTTGAGAGTTTTTATAAAAGTGTATATTTTACGTCTTTTACGGTAAAACGCGTAAATTTGACTAGTTTTACGGTTTTGTGGTTTTGGAAGCTTTAGGAGCTGAAATAAATTAAGGAAAATTAAAGTAATATTAATAACATAGTATTAAATAAAAAAATAAAAAAAAACGAATTTAGGGGTGTTTGGGTCGGTTTAGACGCACCAAAGAAGAAAGAAAGAAGGGAAAAGCCCAAAACAGGCCCAATGGACTTGTAATGGGATTAGGGGGCCTTTAGGACTTAACCAAACCCAACCCATAACCATAATAATCAGGTTTTTAACCTCCATAACATCTCCTAGCCGAAATTCATCAATGGTGGCCAATTAGGGTTCTTCAAAAATTAGGTTTTCTTCATCTTCTATTAATTCAAAGGTAAAACCTTCTTAACCCTTTTCAATTTAATTATTTTAATGATGTCTTAATCATATTATGATGGATTTAGGTTAGGGTTTAATTAAAAACAGTATATTAATCATATTATAATGATTAAATAAATTAGGGCTTGTAATTAGAGGGATTAGAGTTAATTAATGAGGTTGATTTTGTTAAACCCATTTTTAAAAACTGGGCAGAATTTTGAGTCAATTGTTTTGATCATATCGGGAGTTCTAGGAATATTCAAGATGCGATCTAAGTACCCCTGGAAAGATATTTGAAGTGGCTTTCCAATGCAAGAAACGAGAACTAAATTAGAGGTAGGGAAGTGGGTCAAAAACAGGTTACAACAGTCGGAGGTCAAAACAGTTTTGAATTCAGTCTGTTTTCTTTTTAAGTTTTGGGTTGTTTCGGGTACTTAGGGTTGCATTGGGATCTTCTCACGAACGTGAGAGATGGTTTATATATTGTAGTAAGTATCTGAACTTGGGCAAAGGTTGTGGTTTAGGATAAGACCCCTTAATGGTAACAAACTTTTAGTACGTTTAAAATCAGGAAATCTGGAATGACAAAAGTAGATATATGTATATCGGGGCCTTAACAGTATCTTTATTGTTAGGGAAAGTGGGAGGTGTTAGCCAACATATGTAAGGGTATGAATATTCCTTTTACAGAAACCATGGGTATGTTTAAGTGGACGTTTGACTTAAAGTTTTGAGACCTAAAAACTGGGACTGTTTTGGGTAAATATGAACGGGTTAGTTATTAAACTTAACCAAGTTAAGGACTTGTTAAGGAAGGGTAATGGGGTGATTAGAGCTTATCAATGAGGTAAATATGTGGGAATAGGCTAGATGTCCATCATAGGTTGATGAGCCATCTTGGTGATTGGTTCGTGTATTGATTATGTGTTTTTGGTTTGTTAGCTTTTGCTAGTGCGCAGACTTTTGGAGAAGCTCAATCAGGTGAGTTTCATAGTCCCATGTTTACTATTGATTTTGACTTCCAGATGGGATGGAAGAGACACTGTGTTGAATTATTTTCTAAATTAATGCTGTGAATGTTTAAGGTTTGAGATGGACTTGTGTGTACATTTATGTGATTAACTGCTATGTGATTCTTGTTTGTGTGTGATCTGGATTGGAAAGGTACATAGGTGTATGGGCGCCTATGGGACCTATGGTTAATGGTAAGGCGTGATGCCTTGGAAATTGTGATTGTTGGTAAGGCGTGATGCCTTGGAAATTGTGATTGTTGGTAAGGCGTGATGCCTTAGAAATTGTGATTGTTGGTAAGGTGTGATGCCTTGGAATTGTAATGATTGATTTAACTTGAATGCTAGTTTTTAGTACATGATTGTAGCGCATTGTCCATATGTTTATTGGTTTATGGTATTCACAGCTTATGACTTGTCTTGTGTTGGAGTCTAAACCTATGACTCTCACCAACTTTATGTTGACGTGTTTTAGTGTCTCTTTCAGGTGATACTATGGTTAAGCATGAGAACATAAGTGGCTAGGATTGGAGAAGCTTAGGAATGCATATAGAAGGAGAATCCCCGTTTCCTTCTTAGTTTTTATTTGTTCTTTTAATAAGTGATACTGTTGGCACCTATATGTTTGTTTGTTTGTGTTATTTGTTTGTCTTGGGTAAGAGGTAGGACTGTTACCTACTTACCTAGACTCCTGCATTGTTGAGATATTGTCATGACATTTTTGTCACCATTTTATGACATTTCTTATATCATTTAGTTATCTCTATAGACACGCTATTGTTGTGATGATATCCATACGTCGTGCCCTATATTCCGCCATGGTGGGTGTGACAGAATGGTATCTGAGACAATGGTTATAGAGAATTAGGTTGCCTAGTCGCGTAGCCTAGTCTATAGCTTAAGGGTCCCTACATATAGGCGGCATAGGAGTATGTGTGCATTTTATAATAATTGATGTGTTTGGATGTTATTTATTGCGATGTTTTGACTAGTATGAATTGAACCGTAGTATGTTCATACTTAGTCACATGTTATTTTCTTTTCGGGTTTGTGACTAGTGCGGGTTGAACCATAATCCTCCACGCTAGTCACTGTTGTATTTTGCTTAAATTGTACGTTATAGTACATAATTTAGTACAAGGTAGTTTCTATCTTATATCGAGTTATCTTACATACCTGAGGTATGTTATTTTTCTTTTGATGTTTAAGTAATGTTCCCTAAGAATCGTGTGGTGGTTCGAGTTACTAGGAGTAGGTGGATAGGAAGGGTTTTAAGCTGTTTCCACTCTTACGGGCAACATGACTTATAACTGATTATGTTTTCGTTTTGAATTTAGTCTAGGCTGTTTTAGCTAGACTATGGATTTCTGTATTCCAAGAGTTTATTATGTTATTTTTATAGATGGAGTTTTGGACCTTATTGGTTATGTGGTTATGAGCTTATGTGAGTAGATAGATTTATGTGTTATATGTTGTATTGATTCTTATAAGTGTCATCATAGGAGGGAGTGCATTGGGGGAAGGGTAATTGTATAAGTATGGTGGCCAATGATAGGTGTGTAAACACCCATCCTTTTACCACTTAATTCGGACTAAAACTAGACCAAAACACGTAATTAATATCATTTGTTTGGAATTATGCGTGGTTTTTGTGTTTATTGTGTTTTCAGAGCTAACCGGATAAATATTAAAGAAAACATGGGATTGCACGGGATTTATTAAGGAAAAAGACTCAGATAAAGTCTATTGTCCAAGAGATGCAAAAGATTTGAAGTCACTAGGCCTATTTGGAGATTTATCGAAGAAAAGGACTAAAGACGGAAGATTTTCATAAGTCGAAGAAACTCGAGTCTATTTAACGAAGAAATCAAAAGACGAGTTGGATTTAATCGACGACAAATCCCGAATCAGAATCGAAAGCGTCAACTTTTCTGAAAAGACGAGAAGACAAGAAGAAAGGGAGAAAGCCCACTCACCAACCAACCCCTAGGAGTATAAATAGACACTCCCTTCACACAATTAGGGAGTTAGTTCATTTTTTCTTTTCCCCAGTACCTTAGGTTCGTTCCTTAACCAACTCCATTAGGGAGTTTGGTGATTTTTCTTCTTTCTTTCAATCTTGTAAGTTTGATTCAATACTCTTGTACTTTTCCATTAATTAATCCATTTCAATCTTTTCATTCATCTTGTTCTTCATCATTTTTATTGCAAGTTTCTAAGTTTCTTATTTGATTCAAGTTTGATTTCAAAAGGTTGTTGATTTAGTGTTTTTATTGGTGGGATTTGTTTCTTATGTTATGTTAATGATTATTGGTTAGTTTGGTAAAACCTTTTTAAGTATTGGAGTTGTTTTTGGATGTAAAACGTGTCCCCTGTTTATCTGCTACTGTTTCTTTCTTCGTTCCCAGACTTTCCGAATAGACGATTTGATACCTCCCTTATTCGGAATCCTAGATATTCCGAATAGGGTTGTTTGTATTTCCTTTACTCGGAATAATTTTCCGCATAGCCAAAGTTGTCATTTCCCTTACTCGGAATATTTTGAATATTCCGAACAGCATTGATTTTCCGCATAGCCTAGTTTATTTTTCCCTTATTCGGAATATCTCATATATTCCGAATAGCCCTGTTTTTCCGAATAGCATCATTTTTCCGAATAAGCCTGTTTTTCCGCATAAGCTTATTTTTCCGCATAGATATTCCGCATAGAGATCTTATTCCGCATAGATGTCAATTTTCCGAATGAAGCAGTTTTTCCGCATAAGACATCTTTCCGAATAGGGGTATTTTTCCGCGTAGACTTGTTGACTTTCCGAATGGTGTTACATTCCGCATAGGGTATTTTTCTGTAAGGGTATTTTTCCAGTTTTGCCTTTTATTTGTTGCTTGTTTTTAGTTTACTTCATTATCATTTTATTCACTTACCTGTTTAGTAGAATAGAAAAACCAAATCCACTTTTTGTCACCAAGAACAAATCATTCCACTTTTAACTGAGATCAATTCGAGAGGATTCCGAGAAATATTTTGAACCATTGCAAAAAAAATCAGTGTATCAAATGGCGCCGCTGCCGGCTCTTCTCGTTAAGATCAAAAGTTTTTTGTGAGAACTTGGATTTTGGGATCCGTTCCCCGTGAACGTTACTTTTCCATATAAATTTTCAAAAACACTAAAAAATATAAAATTTTCAAACCTCCTAAAAAGTAAAAAACATAAAAACCAAAAATATTTTTGCTTTGTTTTTCTTTGTTCGTTCTTTTGCAGGTGTATGCGCACCTGATCCACGTCTTATCAAGAGCCCGAGCCTCTCGATAACTTAGACATGGCTGGTGTACAAAACAACAATAACATACCACCTCCGAACAACAATAATAACAACAACAACCCACCTTTCAACAACATGAATAACAACAACAATGAGCCACTTCCGGATAACCGCCCCATGATTGAATTGCTCCAAGCTCATGTAGATGGCAACACGGATCCAATTGTCATCCCTCCAATTGCCGCCAACAATTTCGAGCTCAAGTCAGGCTTTATCCAGATGGTCTCAGCTCAACCATTCTTGGGACGAACCATTGATGACCCACATGACCATATCAAGAGATTTCTACAACTCACCAACACGGTCAAGTTCAATGGAGTTCCACAAGAAGTGATAAGGTTACAACTTTTTCCCTTTTCTTTAGAGGGACAAGCCCGGCATTGGCTTGCTAAGGAACCGCCACAGAGTATTCTCTCGTGGACGGATTTGGAAACAAAGTTCATCAATTACTTTTTTCCACCCTCTCGTACTACCGCTTTGCGGAATGAGATTATAAACTTTGAACAAAAGTACGATGAGTCGTTCAGTGAATCTTGGGATCGTTTTAAAGATCTTTTAAGAAAATGCCCACAACATGGTTTTACCAAAGTACATCAAATTAATACTTTTTACAATGGTTTAAGCATGAGTGACCAAGATTCACTGAACAGTGCCTCAGGGGGTAATTTATTGGCTAAGACTTCCAATGCTGCTTGGGACATCATTGAGAATAAATCTCGTGTGCAAACCAAGAGTGTTAGGACCAATGTTGCTAGTGCTAGCACTAATGACAGCGACATGCGATTAGACAAAATCACTACGCTTCTTGAATCGCTTGTCACACATACCGTCAGTAACAACAACAGCAACAACGCCAAAAACGCTCAAGTGAACGCTGTCAGCCAACCTTGTGAGATATGCGGTGGTCCCCACTCTTACACAACTTGTACCGCCACCCAAGATTACCCTGCTGAGAATGTGAATGCGGCATATGGCACCTATCCTCAACCCGCTTATCAAGCAAAACCCCAAGGTGACCGTAACTTGCTTAGCTACCGCAGCAACAACTATCTTTCACCACCTGGTTTCCCTCCTGCCAACCCAAACCAACAACAAAACCTTAACCGCCCTCCTCAACAACAACAACAACCTCGACAACCATACATCCCACCTCACAAGCAACAACAACCACCTCAACGTAACAATCATCTACCAACAACCTGCTTACCAACCACCTGCATACAATGCTCCTCCTAACCAAGCCACCACTGCATTACACCAAGAGGTCGCAACCTACATGAGAACCAATGATGTGATAGTGGGAAATCTCCAAGAGGAAGTGCGCAATTTGAAGGCAGACTTGGTCAAGCAAGGAAATGATTTGAGAGCTGACATGAGAAACACGTTGGATAGCCAGACTAATGATCTGAGGAACATGATGGCTAGTTTTTTCCAAAGTAGTCAACCCTCTTCTTCGGGTACTCTTCCGAGTAACACCGTTGCGAATCCAAGAGGGGAGATGAAAGCAATCACTACTCGAAGTGGTAAAGGTACCAAGGAACCCGAGCTTCCTATACCTCCACCGGTGGTTGTGACTAAGGAGAACGAGTCGCCTGCTCCTATTCCTCATCCTTCTCCTTCCCCAATTTCTCCACCTCTTCTTTCTACCCCTCCTCCACCCGTGGTTGTGAGTGATCCTATTCCCCTAAAGCCTTCCTCTTCTTCCAATATACCTTATCCTTCAAGGTTGAGGAAAGAGAAGCAAAAGAGCAAGGATGATATTCAGGTTTCTAACTTTCTTAAAATGTTTAAACAACTGAATTTCAATATCTCCTTCGTTGAGGCTCTCGCTCACATTCCCAAATACGCCAAAATGTTTAAAGACCTTCTGAGCGACAAGGAAAAGCTCCTCGACATTGCCAACACCCAACTTAATGAGAACTGCTCTGCAGTGCTCTTAAGGAAATTGCCAATCAAGCTTGGTGATCCGGGTCGTTTTCTTATCCCTTGCAATTTCCCGAGAGTAGAGAATTGCATGGCCCTAGCCGATCTAGGTGCCAGTATTAATCTCATGCCTCTAAGTGTTTGGAAGCAATTATCTCTCCCGGAGCTAGTCCCCACTAAAATGACTTTGGAATTGGCCAACCGTACGGTTGCTTATCCAGTGGGGATAGCCGAAGACGTCATTGTAGGAGTCGACAAATTCACCTTTCCTGCTGATTTTGTTGTCGTCGACTACGAGATAGACCCCCGTGTGCCACTCATTGTTGGTCGTCCATTCTTGAGGACCGGTCGCACTCTCATTGATGTTGAAGCCGGTGAGCTTATCATGAGAGTGGGTGACGATAAAGTAGTCTTCAACATGGGAAAGTTGTCTAAACAGCCTTATTCATATGAGAGTGTTAATTGTATTGACGTTCTTGATGAGGCTTGTGAAGAACACTTTAATGATGCTTGCAAAAGTATTCCTACCTCTCTTCCCACTGTTGAGACCGTGTCCTCCATTGATTCATCGTTGTCTCTATTTGGAGATAGTGATTTATTCTGGAACAATCTTGAAGATACCATGGGAGATGTGAATTTAGCTACTAATGATTCTCCCACCGAGGGGGATGAAGACATGAGTTTCTTTGACAATCTTCTCACCGAAGACAATCCTTCGCCTCCATCTCCCCCGGTTATTGCTATCGATACCACGACTTTGCAAACGCCTCCCGTCGACAATCCTCTGGATTTGGAACTTAAGGAGTTGCCGCCACATCTCGAGTACGTGTTCCTTGACGACAACAAAAAGTCGCCCGTCATTATTGCGAAGGATTTGAAAGATGAAGAGAAGACTCGCCTCGTCGCTGTGTTGAAAGATCATAAGAAGGCTATTGCTTGGAAGATTTCCGATATTCGTGGAATTGATCCTCGCTTCTGCACACACAAAATTCTCATGGAGGACGACTTTAAGCCCACAATTCAAAGCCAACGAAGGGTGAATCCAAAAATCCATGAAGTCATCAAAACAGAGGTTCTCAAACTTCTTGATGCGGGTATGATTTACCCTATTTCGGATTCACCATGGGTTAGTCCAATCCACTGTGTGCCCAAGAAGGGCGGAATAACCGTTGTTCCCAATGAACACAACGAGTTGATTCCCACTCGTCTCGTTACTGGGTGGAGAGTTTGTATAGACTACCGCAAACTCAATGATGCCACGAGAAAGGATCATTTCCCTCTACCTTTTATGGACCAACTGCTTGAACGCTTAGCAGGAAATGAATATTACTGCTTTCTTGATGGTTTCTCGGGTTATTTTCAAATACCCATCGATCCCCAAGATCAAGAGAAGACTACATTCACTTGTCCCTATGGCACTTTCGCTTACAAAAGAATGCCTTTTGGCTTATGTAATGCGCCCGGGACTTTCCAAAGGTGTATGTTAGCTATCTTCCATGACATGGTTGAACAAACCATGGAAGTCTTCATGGATGATTTCTCGGTCTTCGGGGATTCATTCTCTTCTTGCCTTGCCAATTTAGAACGTATGCTCAAGCGGTGCGAAGACACTCGCCTAGTTATAAATTGGGAAAAATGCCATTTCATGGTAAAAGAAGGCGTCGTGCTTGGACATAAGATCTCGAAATCCGGTCTTGAAGTTGACCGTGCTAAAGTCGATGTTATCGCAAAGTTGCCTCCACCTTCAACAGTGAAGGGTGTGAGAAGTTTCCTGGGTCATGCGGGCTTCTATCGTCGATTCATCAAAGATTTTTCTCAAATCGCTCGCCCGATGACCCACCTCTTGGAAAAAGATACTCCTTTTATCTTTTCCAAAGAGTGCCTTGAAGCCTTCAACTCGCTTAAGGATAAGCTAACTAAGGCACCCGTCTTGGTTACCCCTAATTGGGAGCTGCCTTTTGAGTTGATGTGCGATGCTAGTGATTTTGCTATTGGAGCGGTTCTTGGACAAAGAGTGAACAAACACTTCCAACCGATCCATTACGCTAGCAAGACAATGACAGGGGCACAATTGCATTATACGACAACAGAAAAAGAGCTTTTAGCTGTTGTCTATGCTTTTGAAAAGTTCCGCCCCTATCTTGTCCTTTCTACCACCATCGTGTATACCGATCATTCCGCGTTGAAGTACTTGTTGACAAAGCAAGATTCCAAACCAAGACTTCTTCGCTGGGTTTTGCTGCTCCAAGAATTTAAAATAGAAATTCGCGATAAAAAAGGAGCAGAAAACTTAGCCGCGGATCATCTCAGCAGACTTGAGGATCCATACCAAGGGGATCATCCGACCAAAGAAATCAATGATTCTTTTCCCTTGGAGACCTTAATGTCTATAAACTCGAAGCCAAATGAAACCCCGTGGTTTGCGGACTTTGCAAACTACTTGGCGGGTGGAATTCTCAAGGAAGGATTGACGTCTCAGCAAAAGAAGAAGTTCTTCACCGACATTAAGACTTACTTTTGGGACGACCCTTACCTATTCAAACAATGTGCCGACCTGATTATTCGCCGATGTGTTGATGGACCGGCAGCGTCGGACATCCTTGATGCTTGCCACAAAGGACCCACCGGTGGTCACTTTGGTCCCAACTACACCGCTAAAAAAGTGTTTGATTCGGGATTTTATTGGCCCTCCATATATCGTGATGCTCACAATATGGTTAAGCGATGTGATGTTTGCCAAAAGCAAGGCAAAATCACACATAAAGACGAGATGCCTCAGAATTTCATTCAAGAGTGTGAAATCTTTGATGTTTGGGGTATCGACTTTATGGGGCCATTCCCTTCATCTAAAGGAAACAAATACATCCTTGTAGCCGTTGACTACGTTTCTAAGTGGGTTGAAGCCAAAGCTTTGCCTACTAATGACGCAAGGGTGGTTTGTAACTTTTTGAAAGCTCTTTTCGCTATATTCGGTGTGCCTCGCGCCATTATTAGTGATCGTGGGACTCATTTCTGCAATGACCAATTTGCTAGAGTCATGGCTAAGTACGGTGTAAATCATCGTCTTTCCACAGCCTACCACCCACAAACTAATGGCCAGGCTGAAATATCCAACCGAGGTCTTAAGCGAATTCTTGAAAGAACCGTGGGAGAGCATCGTGCCGCATGGGCTGATAAACTCGATGATGCTTTGTGGGCTTTCCGTACCGCTTACAAGACCCCGATCGGCTGTACGCCTTATCGTCTTGTGTACGGGAAAGCGTGCCACCTCCCCATTGAGTTGGAGCACAAGGCCTATTGGGCCTTGAAGTGGGCTAATTTTGATATAAACAAAGCCGGTGACCTACGCAAGATCCAACTCAATGAGCTAAATGAACTCCGTAATGAGGCTTATGAAAATTCTTTGATCTATAAGGAACGAACTAAGCTCATTCACGACTCCAAGATCAAAAACCGAGAGTTCCATGTTGGAGACAAAGTCTTACTTTTTAACTCTCGGTTGAAAATCTTTTCGGGCAAGCTGAAATCTCGTTGGTCCGGCCTATTCACCATTGCCCAAATTTTTCCATATGGTACTCTCGAGCTCGCTCAACCTAATGGACCTAATTTTAAGGTGAATGGCCAACGAGTGAAGTTGTACTTTGGTGTGGACACCTCTCACGAGGTGATTCCATCCCTCACCACGTTCCCTATGAACTAATTTTGGGTCGAGTCAGGCTCGTGACTCGGTTATCAAAAACAAGCGCTCCTCGGGAGGCAGCCCGAGTATCTATCCCTTTAACCCCCTAAGTGTAGGGGAGGACCTATTTTGGTCGTTTGTGTTTGTGTGGTAATGTGCTTACAGGGATGACTGCAATCTTGGAACTCTTTGAAGAACCGTGCTCCCGTGTTATCCGAAATCCGGTTCTATCTCTCAACTATCGTGCTTCAATTTTCTTTATATTCACATTGAAAATTGATCACTTTAGTCGTCTCTTCCTTAACTCGAGTTAACCAACGTGCACAATGTCATAAGTGTAGGGGAGACTTCTCCCACATGCTTAAACATTGAGGACAATGTTTATCTTAAGTGTAGGGGAGACTTCTATCGAAGTTTTAAGTGGACTTTTCCAATGAAAATGCCTTCAATTAACCGGAAAATCCTATTTTTCAACATTTTTCAAATTTTTTATTAACTTTGGCCATTTAGTCGTAATTTTTAAATTTTTATCGTTGCTTTCATATGAATATATCCCGCAATAAAGTCAAAATTTTAAAGTGTTGTAGCTAGTTTAGATATCTTTGACATATTAGGCCCGTTGCGTTTATTTTGACTCAACCCGAATAGACTTATCCAAGTTTATTCTAGCTAGTATCCTTAACCATATAGACCTTAATTGGTTTATTAGGCTAAGTGTCCACGAGTCTCATTACTTGAGATTTTAAATTGTGGAGGACGAGAAATGATAGAGTCAATTATAAGTCGGTATTCTTGCGCAAGCTCACTTGGTGTAATTATTTGCCTATTCTCCCATCACTTGCTAATAATTTATCTGCAATAAGTAAGGTCTTACGATTTGAAAAGTTACTTAGCTTCTAGCCCAAGATCGTTTAAAAGTTGCTCAGTAATGATAAGAGTTCATAGCCAAGGCATAACTTATGAAGCGGGGCGCGAAGATTGGCGAGTCCGAAAAGGCCCTAACAAGGCATGAGGATTCAATTTTATTGCTGAAGATCCAAAGTGATGTGAAAAGCATTATTCCTAAAGTCAATATGAAGGATCAAGACTCACGACGAAAAGCAATCAACTCCCATAAAGATCATGGAGAAGTCTATCCGAAAAGACCCTAACAAGGTATGAGGATAAATAGATCCAAGTCCGAAAAGGAGGCGGATCGTTGTATCTCAAAATCCCAATTAGAGATTGAAGAAATAATCATGAAGTCGTGGTCAACAAAGTTGGAGTACCCCTCAAAAGTCTCCAAGTGAAGAAACTCTATTATGATGAGAAGACCATTGTCTCAAGAACGTCTCTCGAAGATATGAAGTATGAAGTACATGCCAAATATCGGCCCGAGAAAGGTCTCAAATCGTGAACCAAGTTATGCCAAGATATGAACTTTTTGATATCCCGAGAAGCAGTTTTAAGAGATTTTGTCCTTTAGCTAACTATTGATCAAATCGTCCTACTTTGCTTTCAGCCTTAATAAACTATCGAAATAAGTCCAAAAATGCATCTTCATGATCATTCTAAGACAAAAATAAAATATAAGAGATACAACTAGGAATAAGGGAGTTTAAGCATTTAATTAAGCCATGTGTGTAAGTGTTGATTTACTAACTTATAATAACAATGATCTCGTTTTTAAGCTTAGTTTGGGGAACGTGAAACTTGAGGGTGATAAATCTTCGCAACACCAAAGCCCTAATGTAAGTCCTTGATTTCTTTACAAGTTATTTCCATCCTTTTGTTTATCTTAAAGTTTTAAGTTCTCTTAGTATTTTAATTGTTGTTTAATAGAATTTAAATAAGGCCAAGGTTGATTGATTATGAGAAAAGTGTAAATTTGCTTTATCACTAAGCATTGCATGAGGGCATGGCAATGGTTAAGTGTAGGGGATTTGATAGGTGTGTAAACACCCATCCTTTTACCACTTAATTCGGACTAAAACTAGACCAAAACACGTAATTAATATCATTTGTTTGGAATTATGCGTGGTTTTTGTGTTTATTGTGTTTTCAGAGCTAACCGGATAAATATTAAAGAAAACATGAGATTGCACGGGATTTATTAAGGAAAAAGACTCAAGATAAAGTCCATTGTCCAAGAGATGCAAAAGATTTGAAGTCACTAGGCCTATTTGGAGATTTATCGAAGAAAAGGACTAAAGACGGAAGATTTTCATAAGTCGAAGAAACTCGAGTCTATTTAACGAAGAAATCAAAAGACGAGTTGGATTTAATCGACGACAAATCCCGAATCAGAATCGAAAGCGTCAACTTTTCTGAAAAGACGAGAAGACAAGAAGAAAGGGAGAAAGCCCACTCACCAACCAACCCCTAGGAGTATAAATAGACACTCCCTTCACACAATTAGGGAGTTAGTTCATTTTTTCTTTTCCCCAGTACCTTAGGTTCGTTCCTTAACCAACTCCATTAGGGAGTTTGGTGATTTTTCTTCTTTCTTTCAATCTTGTAAGTTTGATTCAATACTCTTGTACTTTTCCATTAATTAATCCATTTCAATCTTTTCATTCATCTTGTTCTTCATCATTTTTATTGCAAGTTTCTAAGTTTCTTATTTGATTCAAGTTTGATTTCAAAAGGTTGTTGATTTAGTGTTTTTATTGGTGGGATTTGTTTCTTATGTTATGTTAATGATTATTGGTTAGTTTGGTAAAACCTTTTTAAGTATTGGAGTTGTTTTTGGATGTAAAACGTGTCCCCTGTTTATCTGCTACTGTTTCTTTCTTCGTTCCCAGACTTTCTGAATAGACGATTTGATACCTCCCTTATTCGGAATCCTAGATATTCCGAATAGGGTTGTTTGTATTTCCTTTACTCGGAATAATTTTCCGCATAGCCAAAGTTGTCATTTCCCTTACTCGGAATATTTTGAATATTCCGAACAGCATTGATTTTCCGCATAGCCTAGTTTATTTTTCCCTTATTCGGAATATCTCATATATTCCGAATAGCCCTGTTTTTCCGAATAGCATCATTTTTCCGAATAGCCCTGTTTTTCCGCATAAGCTTATTTTTCCGCATAGATATTCCGCATAGAGATCTTATTCCGCATAGATGTCAATTTTCCGAATGAAGCAGTTTTTCCGCATAAGACATCTTTCCGAATAGGGGTATTTTTCCGCGTAGACTTGTTGACTTTCCGAATGGTGTTACATTCCGCATAGGGTATTTTTCTGTAAGGGTATTTTTCCAGTTTTGCCTTTTATTTGTTGCTTGTTTTTAGTTTACTTCATTATCATTTTATTCACTTACCTGTTTAGTAGAATAGAAAAACCAAATCCACTTTTTGTCACCAAGAACAAATCATTCCACTTTTAACTGAGATCAATTCGAGAGGATTCCGAGAAATATTTTGAACCATTGCAAAAAAAATCAGTGTATCAGCCAACATAGTTATACAAGTACCACAACTTCAATGGGTTCTCAAGTATGATTGCATGAAAGAGGGTTAATACATGCTTGTATATTATGAGATGTAGAATTTAGGTATACGTATATATATGGGTTTATGTAACGGCTGCCTATGATATGGCTACTGTTCTTTTTGTGTTATATGTTTTGGGTTATAGTTGCGTTGTGTGATTTTGGGGTCACACGATATGGTTTGGTTTTGGAGGTGGGCATTATGCCTTGTTGTGGTACGGTGAGATGGTGATTACTCGTATGGAAAAACGAGCGTATAAAGCGATTGATTGACTTACGTGTATGATAACGAGTATGTTTGGGGGATTCAATAGGTATACATATGCGGATGTATATATACTGATAGATGTTATGTTATGATTTATGGTCGTTCACTAGTTATTATAACTTGAACGTACCTTGTGTTTGTTCGTGTTTTATGGTGCTGGAGTTTGATGGAGTTTCAACGACGTTTTGAATCTTTTGAACTGTGTCTTGTAGCGTATTCTTTGAGTTCGTATTTCACGTGTACGTTTTAAAATGGTGTTCTTGGTTTTAAGTTTGTTGAAATAAATTGAGATTTCTTTTGGGATAATGAAATCTTTTAGGCTGAGTCTTACATTTCTATTGATTGGTGTATGGAAAAAAAGGGGGACATGGAAATCTACTATAGAGTTAGATAGTTGGTGGTATTCGTAAAATAAGGGTAAGGTGTTGAAGTCATGTTTGAAACAAGATGTAACATAAGTTTATTTTTAATCAACACTTAATTATTTCAAATTCTAAAAGACTTTCTTTAAAATAAAGCGAAGTAAAATTTCTTTCTACTTACATAGGTTATATAGTTGGGTTTAACCGATCAACGTCATTTATAATTATAAACACAAGGTTAAATGGAGTTTATGAATATTTCACATACAATTATATCTTTCATTTAAAAGGATTGCATTGATCACTAAGTCTATTTTTTAGTTTTTAAAACAACTAGCATAAAACTGTTTTGGTCATAACTTGTTCGTTTCTAGAGCTTTTTGAGTGATTCAAAAGGCAAAAAATTATGTACTCGGAACATACTTTTCAAATATTCAGAATGTATAGTCATGGGAGGTCAGTGGACTGGTCGGAATTGTTGTAAAAGTGTCGGGTCCAAGGTTGAGTTTTGAATAGTAGTTTATTTTTATGATTTGGGATGCACGGGATGCCTAGTCTTTGAGTTGAGTTTGGAGTTCGTCAAGAGGGTTGTTTGTAGATGGTTTGAGTCACAAAGATGTGAGAGGTAATAATAAAAAGAAAAAAAGATATATATTCTTTTAGAAAAGTCGATCTTTTGCACAGTTTAAATAATATGCGGCGGGGCGTAATATGTTTTGGTTGCCATTGGGTGTTTTCTTGGATTATTTTTCTTCGTTGTCATGGGTCGTTTTGAATTGATACATGTTTTGGGTTTGAGTTTTCTTTGGAGTCTCGTGGTTTTTGATTTGTTTTAATTGGTGCACGTGAAATGTCGTTAGTTGTCCGTGGGTTTGTGTGACAACCGTGGTTTTGAGGTTCGTCACTTGGTCTTATTTTTAGGTTATTTTATGTGTGATTACTTGATTTGTGTGTTTACGTGTTTATTTTGTGTGAACGAGGTTGGTGTGGTTATCGTTTATGAGTATAGAGTACTCATAAGTAAATCGAGGAACGGTTATTTCATGTTCATGAGCTCACATTTAGTGACTATGAAATGAAATGGTGATATTTTGGTGTTTACGTATACGTATAAGTATTATAGTAATAGTATATTTTTTTTAGGATTTACGGTTTAGCTTTTGGAGGTCTCGGATGAGGTAATTAGTCATATGAATATTTTTCGGGATGGTTTTAAGTCATTTAGGACTTAGTTATAAAGTTTATTTCAAAATTTGAGATTTTTTTAAAAAGTGTATATTTTACGTCTTTTACGGTAAAACGCGTAAATTTGACTAGTTTTACGTTTTTGAGGTTTTGGAGGCTTTAGGAGCTGAAATAAATTAAGAAAAATTAAGGTAATATTATTAATACAAATATTAATAATAAAAAGGAAAAAAAAACGAAATTAAATGGGTATACGTCAGTTATGTGAAAAAAAGAAAAGAAAAGGGGAAAAAAGGGAAAAAGGGAACCGGACTTTTGTATTTGGGCTAGGACTGGTTAGGATTAATTATATAAGGTTTTTATTTATCAAAACACTTCATAAAATCCCTGGAGATCAATAAGGAGTCGAAATATACAAGGGAGGAATTAAGGTTTTCATAAAAATCTTGGTTTTTCATAAATCAAAGGTAAATCTTTATAACCCTTTTTAATTAAATTGTTTTTATGTTTTCTTTAATCATCTTATGATGGATTTAGGTTAGGGTTTATTATAAAAACAGTAAATTAATGTTATATTAATCATAACATGATGATTTCATAAATTAGGGCTTGTAATTAGAGGGATTATGGTTAATTAATAAGGTTGATTTTGTTAAACCCGTTTTTAAAAACTGGGCAGAATTTTGGGTCATTGTTTTGATCATATAGGGAGTTCTATAAACTCTTATTTTACGATCCAAGTACCCCTGGAAAGGTATTTGAAGTGGCTTTCCAATGCAAGAAACTAGAACTAAATTGGAGGTCAGGAAGTGGGTCAAAAACAGGTTACAACAGTCGGAGGTCAAAACAGTTTTGAATTCAGCCTGTTTTCTTTTTAAGTTTTGGGTTGTTTGTGGTACTTAGGGTTGCATTGAGATCTTCTCACGAACATGAGAGATGGTTTATATATTGTAGTAAGTATATGCACTTGGGATAAGGTTGTGGTTTCGGGTAAGACCCCTTAATGGTAACAAACTTTTAGTACGTTTAAAATTAGGAAATCTGGAATGACAAAAGTAGATATATGTATATCGGGGCCTTAACAGTAGCTTTAAGGTTAGGTCAAGTGGGAGGTGTTAGCCAACATACGTAAGGGTATGAATATTACTTTTACAGAAACCATGGGTATGTTTAAGTGGACGTTTGACTTAAAGTTTTGAGACCTAAAAACTGGGACTGTTTTGGGTAAAATATGAACGGGATAGTTATTAAACTTAACCAAGTTAAGGACTTGTTAAGGAAGGGTATTGGGGTGATTAGGGCTCAACAATGAGGTAATTATACGGGAATAGACTAGATGTCCATCATAGGTTGATGATCCATCTTAGTGATTGGTTCGTGTATTGATTTCGTGTTTTTGGTTTGTTAGCTTGTTGCTAGTGCGAGGACTTGTGAAGAAGCTATCAGGTGAGTTTCATAGTCCCATGTTTACTATTGTTTTCGACTTCCAGATGGGATGGAAGAGACACTATGTTGAATTATTTTCTAAATTAATGCTGTGAATGTTTTAAGGTTTGAGATGGACTTGTGTGTACATTTATGTGATTAACTGCTATGTGATTCTTGTTTGTGTGTGATCTGGATTGGAAAGGTACATAGGTGTATGGGCGCCTATGGGACCTATGGTTAATGATAAGGCGTGATGCCTTGGAAATTGTGGTTGTTGGTAAGGCGTGATGCCTTGGAATTTGATTGTTGGTAAGGCGTGATGCCTTGGAATTGTGATTGTTGGTAAGGCGTGATGCCTTGGATTTGTGATGATTGATTGAACTTGAATGCTAGTTGTTAGTACATAATTGTAGCGCATTGTCCATATGTTTATTGGTTTATGGTATTCACAGCTTATGACTTGTTTTGTGTTGGAGTCTAAACCTATGACTCTCACCAACTTTATGTTGACGTGTTTTAGTGTCTCTTTCAGGTGATACTATGGTTAAGCATGAGAACATAAGTGGCTAGGATTGGAGAAGCTTAGGAATGCATATAGAAGGAGAATCCCCGTTTCCTTCTTAGTTTATTTTCTTTCTGATTGTTTCGTAGCGATATTGTTGGCACCTATATGTGATTGTTAGTGTTATTTATTTGTCTTGGGTAAGCGGTAGGGCTGTTACCTACTTACCTAGACTCCTGAGTTTGATGAGATATTGTCATGACTTTGTGTCTCCATTTTATGACATTTCTTATTTCATATAGTTCTCTCTATAGACACACTATTGTTGTGATGATATCCATACGTCGCGCCCCATATTCCGCTATGGTGGGGTGTGACAGAATGGTATCAGAGACAATGGTTATAGAGAATTAGGTTGCCTAGTCACGTAGCCTAGTCTATAGCTTAAGGGTCCCTGCATATAGGCGTCATAGGAGTATGTGTGCATTTTATATTAATTGATGTGTTTGGATGTTATTTATTGCGATGTTTTGACTAGTATGAATTGAACCGTAGTATGTTTATACTTAGTCACATGTTATTTTCTTTTCGGGTTTGTGACTAGTGCGGGTTGAACCATAATCGTCCACGCTAGTCACTGTAGTATTTTGCTTAAATTGTACATTATAGTACATAATTTAGTACAAGGTAGATTCTATCTTTTATCGAGTTATTTTACATACCTGAGGTATGTTATTTTCTTTTGATGTTTAAGTCATGTTCCCTAAGAATCGTGTGGTGGTTCGAGTTACTAGGAGTAGGTGGATAGGAAGGATTTTAAGCTGTTTCCACGCTTACGGGCGACATGACTTATAACTGATTATGTTTTCGTTTTGGACTTGGTCTATGCTGTTTTAGCTAGACTATGGATTTACATATTTCAAGAGTATTACTATGTTATTTTAATAGATGGAGTTTTGGACTTTATTGTTTATGTGGTGATGAGCTTATGTGAGTAGATGGATTTTTGTGTTATATGTTGTATTGATTCTTATAAGTGTCATCATAGGAGGGAGTGCATTGGGGAAAGGGTAATTGTATAAGTATGGTGGCCAACATAGTTATACAAGTACCACAACTTCAATAGGTTCTCAAGTATGATTGCATGAAAGAGGGTTAATACATGCTTGTATATGATGAGATGTAGAATTTGGGTATACGTATATATATGGGTTTATGTAATGGCTGCCTATGATATGGCTATTGTTCTTTTTGTGTTATATGTTTTGGGATTATAGTGGTGTTGTGTGATTATGGGGTCACACGATATGGTTTGGTTTTGGAGGTGGGCTTTATGCCTTGTTGTGGCACGGTTAGATGGTGATTACTCGTATGGAAAAATGAGCGTATAAAGCGATTGCTTGACTTGACATGTATGATAACGAGTATGTTTGGGAGATTCGATAGGTATATATATGCGGATATATATATACTACTACGTGTTGGGTTATGGTATATGGTCGTTCACTAGTTATTATAACTTGAACGTACCTCGTGTTTGTAGTGTTTTATGGTGCTGGAGTTTGTTGGAGTTCCACCGACGTTTTGAATCTTTTGAAGTGTGTCTTGTAGCGCATTCTTTGAGTCTCGTATTTCACGTGTACGTTTTAAAATGGTGTTTTTTGGTTTCAAGCCTACTGAAATAACTTGGGATTTCTTTTGAGATAATGAAATCTTTTGTGTTGGGTCTTGCATTTCTTTTGGTCGGTATATATTGAGTTAGATGGTTGGTTGTATTCGGTAAATAAGGGTAAGGTGTTGGAGTCGTGTTTGAAACAAGATGTAACATAAGATTTCTTTGTAATCAACACTTATATATTTTAAATTCTAAAGGACTTTCTTTAAAATAAAGCGAAGTAAAATTTCTTTCTACTTACATAGTTTATATAATTGGGTTTAACCGATTCACGTCATTTATAATTATTAATACAAGGTTAAATTGAGTTTATGAAGGTTACACATACAATTATATCTGTCATTTAAAAGGATTACATTAATCACTAAGTTTAATCTTTAGTTTTTTTAAAAACAACTAGTATAAAACTGTTTTGGTCATAACTTGTTCGGTTTTTAGAGTTTTTTGAGTGATTCAAAAGCCAAAAATTATGTACTCGGAACGTACTTTTCAAATATTCAGAAAGTATAGTCATGGGAGGTCAATGGACTGGTCGGAATTGTTGTACAAGTGTCGGGTTCAAGTTTGAGTTTTGAATAGTAGTTTATTTTTATTTGGGGTGCACGGGATACCTAGTCTTTGGGTTGAGTTTTAAGATCGCCTAGAAGGTTGTTGGTATATTGTTTGAGTCACATGGATGTGGGAGGTAATAATAAAAAAGATATATATATTCTTTTGGAAAAGTCGATCTTTTGCACGGTTTAAATAATATGTCGCGGGGCGTAATCTGTTTGGTTGCCATTGGGTGTTTCTTGGATTATTTTTCGTTGTCATGAGTCATTTTGAATTGATACACGTTTTGGGTTTAAGTTTTCTTTCGAGTCTCATGGTTTTGACTTGTTTTAACTGGTACACGTGAAATGTCGTTAGTTATCCGTTGGTTTGATTTGTTGATCGTATCTGATGGATTCAGGATGTAGTTTTGGTTTCGTATTGTTCGGGAGCGTTGAGGTAGTCATATGAAAGACTTGGTCGCGCCTACACGCTTAAGTAGGTGACCATGAGAGAATGGTCGGAATGCCCTTACTGGGGAGGAAAGGAGTTCGTAGACGAACTAAGGTGGTCATGAGGTCTCTTAGGAGTACCAAGGAGATAAATAGAGATTTGTGGGATACTAGCACAAGTAACGCGCCATAGAGGGTGTTGGAAGGGGATACAATACCTCAAAGGTATTTATGATTATTCGTAGGGTATGTAAGTTTTCCGAAAATTTCCTGAAGTTTAGTAGGTTTGCCTATTACGGTGAGGTAGAACCATAAATAGAGCAAGTAGGGGATGTGAGAGGAGTTGTAGTTAGTGCCTTTCCAAGGCAAATCGTTGATGGAGTGATTTAAAAACAAGAGCTGTTAGAAATTGCAGGGAATGCCGGATAAAAGTTGAGTTGCTTAGTAGTAGATTGGATGTGGAAAGTGGTTGAGTGGTCTGATGAGAGGAAGCATTGGTCTTTTAAAATGCGTGTAGAATTTTGCAAGTAGAACGAGGTAGGAATTTATTCGTATTGCCGCTAAGAGAGGGTGCAAGGAGGACATAGTTGAAACTGCTAAGGATGTTGTATGAACGCTTTGGGTTTACGGTTATGCATTTGGCTTCGCCAAGCACTAGCGGATTTCATGGAGACAATGAAGCGAGTGTGCATGAACGTATATAAATGAGTTGTCATCGGGAGTATCGACGACATCTTGATCTACTCAAAGTCTAAGAAGGAGAGTGAGGCGAAGTATGTGTTGGTTTTGGATTGGAAGTATACGTGAGATTTTCAAAGTGTGAGTTTTAGTATTAAGTCTACCATGATGAGTAGTTAGAGATGATGGCATATCATGGAACCAGCAAGGGGCGAAGTGAAGAAGGATGAGGAAGCATTTTGGAGGATGAAGATGTGGATTGGATAATGAGCGGATCTTGGCATTATCAGAAGGACTGGATGAATTAGCGAGCATGACGATACGTGGAGCAAGGATTTGGATGCGTACGAGGACGACAAAGAAAGGCGATTGCTTATACGTTGCAGGAACTGAAGATTTGGAAGAACTGGATAGACTTAGTTAGTGAAGCTGGATTGTTATATCTGCCTAGAATGCTAGAGGCATTTGGGGTACGAGACGTAGAGAATGATCTATACGGATCATGAACGTCTCCAACACATAGTCAATCACCTTGGTTGAACATTTGGCAAAGGTGGTGGGTGGAGTTAAGTGACGAAAGAAAATTGCATGGCCAAGTACCATCTGGGAAAGGCAAGCATGGTCGATGAGACATGGAATAAGAAGGATGAGGCGAAACTAAGACGAACTTGAACTATAGGGATGACGTATTAGGGCGGTTTGGATAAAGGATATAGGTTGCACGAGTTGAGTTGTCTAAAGCAGAGAAAGCGTCAACATGTATGTTGCGTGGCTTGGACAATCATATGAAGAAAAGGGACGTAGACTATACTTCCTACATAGTTAGGAGTAGCTTAGAAAGGGCGATGTAAGGACGAAGTTGGTGGAAGGGATACATAATGCAGTGGAGGAATAAGTACGACGAGAGTTGGGTGATAGTCGATAGACAGACTAATTCATCTCACATTTCAAGAGGAATGAGAAGTCACGTAGTTGAGAAGTTGGAAGGATTGCGTACGGATGTGATGGAATAGAGGGTTTTACGTAAAAGTTAGCCCGATATGTATGGAATGCCTTATGAGGGATTATGGAAAGGGAAGAAACGATGGGAAGCATCACATCGTGATGTATGGCATGAGTTAAGGAGGAAGAAGGAAGTGTGTATAGAAGCGAAGCATAAATGAAATAGGTCGAGATAGGAATCGAAGGTAGAACTTTTGTAGAGCCAAATGAGTAGAATAAAGCACAAAGCATGCTACTAATGTGGTAATGGTGTTTGTGGACGGGATGAGAGCAGCAAGGGATGCTATGTAGAGATGGAGGAAACCACTAGAGTTAGTGACAAAGTTGTGTATGAAGTTTCACCCATAGTAACGGGTGGTATGTTTTGGTAAAATGGAAGAGTTGACGTAGAGTTTTGGAGGTCCATTTATGATCTTTTGAAAGATCGGACCAGTAGCATATGAGCATAGAATTACCTGGGGAAAATAAGTTGTATACATGATACATTTCATGTATTGGGATTGGTAAAGGTTGTTTGAGAATGCATTTTGCCTGTACGGTTATTCGGGACTTGTGTTAATAAGAGTCTTTGTTTTATCAAAGAGTCATTTGTGAGATTTATTGACTGTGAGGTCAAGAGTTTGGCAATAAATTTAAATATTGTTGGTTAGTATATGTGGTAATTTGAGACTTGAACTAAAGTTCACATGGAAATGAGAGGAGTTCGTTTAGAACAAGTATCCTCGTGTGATTTGTTGTTTGTGTGTTTGATCCTAAGGAGTAAATCTCGGGACGAGATTTCTATTAGGAGGGAGTGATGTGACAACCGTGGTTTTGAGGTTCGTCACTTGGTCTTATTTTTAGGTTATTTTATGTGTGATTACTTGATTTGTGTGTTTACGTGTTTATTTTGTGTGAACGAGGTTGGTGTGGTTATCGTTTATGAGTATAGAGTACTCATAAGTAAATCGAGGAACGGTTATTTCATGTTCATGAGCTCACATTTAGTGACTATGAAATGAAATGCTAATATTTTGGTGTTTACGTATACGTATAAGTATTATAGTAATAGTATATTTTTTTAGGATTTACGGTTTAGCTTTTGGAGGTCTCGGATGAGGTAATTAGTCATATGAATATTTTTCGGGATGGTTTTAAGTCATTTAGGACTTAGTTATAAAGTTTATTTCAAAATTTGAGATTTTTTTAAAAAGTGTATATTTTACGGCTTTTACGGTAAAACGCGTAAATTTGACTAGTTTTACGGTTTTGAGGTTTTGGAGGCTTTAGGAGCTGAAATAAATTAAGAAAAATTAAGGTAATATTATTAATACAAATATTAATAATAAAAAGGAAAAAAAAACGAAATTAAATGGGTATAGGTCAGTTATGTGAAAAAAAGAAAAGAAAAGGGGAAAAAAGGGAAAAAGGGAACCGGGCTTTTGTATTTGGGCTAGGACTGGTTAGGATTAATTATGTAAGGTTTTTATTTATCAAAACACTTCATAAAATCCCTGGAGATCAATAAGGAGTCGAAATATACAAGGGAGGAATTAGGGTTTTCATAAAAATCTTGGTTTTTCATAAATCAAAGGTAAATCTTTATAACCCTTTTTAATTAAATTGTTTTTATGTTTTCTTTAATCATCTTATGATGGATTTAGGTTAGGGTTTATTATAAAAACAGTAAATTAATGTTATATTAATCATAACATGATGATTTCATAAATTAGGGCTTGTAATTAGAGGGATTAGGGTTAATTAATAAGGTTGATTTTGTTAAACCCGTTTTTAAAAACTGGGCATAATTTTGGGTCATTGTTTTGATCATATAGGGAGTTTTATAAACTCTTATTTTACGATCCAAGTACCCCTGGAAAGGTATTTGAAGTGGCTTTCCAATGCAAGAAACTAGAACTAAATTGGAGGTCAGGAAGTGGGTCAAAAACAGTTTACAACAGTCGGAGGTCAAAACAGTTTTGAATTCAGCCTGTTTTCTTTTTAAGTTTTGGGTTGTTTGTGGTACTTAGGGTTGCATTGGGATCTTCTCACGAACATGAGAGATGGTTTATATATTGTAGTAAGTATCTGCACTTGGGCTAAGGTTGTGGTTTAGGGTAAGACCCCTTAATGGTAACAAACTTTTAGTACGTTTAAAATCAGGAAATCTGGAATGACAAAAGTAGATATATGTATATCGGGGCCTTAACAGTAGCTTTAAGGTTAGGTCAAGTGGGAGGTGTTAGCCAACATACGTAAGGGTATGAATATTACTTTTACAGAAACCATGGGTATGTTTAAGTGGACGTTTGACTAAAGTTTTGAGACCTAAAAACTGGGACTGTTTTGGGTAAAATATGAACGGGATAGTTATTAAACTTAACCAAGTTAAGGACTTGTTAAGGAAGGGTATTGGGGTGATTAGGGCTTAACAATGAGGTAATTATACGGGAATAGACTAGATGTCCATCATAGGTTGATGAGCCATCTTAGTGATTGGTTCGTGTATTGATTTCGTGTTTTTGGTTTGTTAGCTTGTTGCTAGTGCGAGGACTTGTGAAGAAGCTATCAGGTGAGTTTCATAGTCCCATGTTTACTATTGTTTTTGACTTCCAGAAGAGACACTGTGTTGAATTATTTTCTAAATTAATGCTGTGAATGTTTTAAGGTTTGAGATGGACTTGTGTGTACATTTATGTGATTAACTGCTATGTGATTCTTGTTTGTGTGTGATCTGGATTGGAAAGGTACATAGGTGTATGGGCGCCTATGGGACCTATGGTTAATGATAAGGCGTGATTCCTTGGAAATTGTGGTTGTTGGTAAGGCGTGATGCCTTGGAATTTGATTGTTGGTAAGGCGTGATGCCTTGGAATTGTGATTGTTGGTAAGGCGTGATGCCTTGGATTTGTGATGATTGATTGAACTTGAATGCTAGTTGTTAGTACATAATTGTAGCGCATTGTCCATATGTTTATTGGTTTATGGTATTCACAGCTTATGACTTGTTTTGTGTTGGAGTCTAAACCTATGACTCTCACCAACTTTATGTTGACGTGTTTTAGTGTCTCTTTCAGGTGATACTATGGTTAAGCATGAGAACATAAGTGGCTAGGATTGGAGAAGCTTAGGAATGCATATAGAAGGAGAATCCCCGTTTCCTTCTTAGTTTATTTTCTTTCTGATTGTTTCGTAGTGATATTGTTGGCACCTATATGTGATTGTTAGTGTTATTTATTTGTCTTGGGTAAGCGGTAGGACTGTTACCTACTTACCTAGACTCCTGAGTTTGATGAGATATTGTCATGACTTTGTGTCTCCATTTTATGACATTTCTTATTTCATATAGTTCTCTCTATAGACACACTATTGTTGTGATGATATCCATACGTCGCGCCCCATATTCCGCCATGGTGGGGTGTGACAGTTTGATTCGTCGATCGTATCTGGTGGACTCAGAATGTAGTTTTGGTTTTGTATTGTTTGGGAGCGTTGAGGTAGTCATATGAAAGACTTGGTCGCGCCTACACGATTAAGTAGGTGGCCATGAGAGAACGGTCGGAATGCCCTTAATGGGAAGGGAAGAAGTTCGTAGACGAACAAATGAGAATATATGGTCTCTTTGGAGTACCAGGGAGAGGAATAGAGATTTGTATAACATATGGATATTGGCACAAGTAACGCGCCATATAGAGTGGTTGGAAATTGCAAGGGATTCAGGATAAAGGTTGAGTTGCCTGGTAGTAAATGTGATGTGGAAGCGGTTGAGTGGTCTAATAAGAGGGAGTATTGGTCTTATAGAATACGTGTAGATTTTTCGCGAGTAGAACGAGGTAGAAATTTATTCGTATTGCTTCTAAGAAAGGGTGCAAGGAGGACATAGTTGAGATTGCTAAGGATGTTGTATGAACGCTTTGGGTTTACGGTTATGCATTTGGCTTCGCCAAAGCACTAGCGATTTTTATGGTGTCAATGAACCAAGTGTGCATGAACGTGTATAAACGAGTTGTCATCGGGAGCATCGATGACATCTTGATCTACTCAAATCTAAGAAGGAGAGTGAGGCGAAGTATGTGTTGGTTTTGGAGAGGAATTATACGTGAGATTTTCAAGTGTGAGTTTTAGTATTAAGTCTACCATGATGAGTAGTTAGAGATGATGGCATATCATGGAACCAGCGAGGGGCGAAGTGAAGAAGGATGAGGAAGCATTTTGGAGGCTGTAGAGGTGGATGGGATAATGAGCCGATCTTGCCATTATCGGAAGGACTGGATGAATTCGCGAAGCATACCGATACGTGGAGCAAGGATTTAGATGTGTACGAGAACGACAAAGAAAGGCGATTGCTTATACGTTGCAAGAACTGAAGATTTGGAAGAACTGGATAGACTTAGTTAGTGGAGCTGGACTGTTATATCTGCCTAGAATGCTAGAGGCATTTGGTGTACGAGACGTGGAGAATGATCTATACGGATCATGAACATCTCCAACACATATTCAGTCATCTTGATTGAAAATTTGGCAAAGGTGATGAGTGGAGTTAAGTGATGAAAGAAAATTGCAAGGCCAAGACCATCTGGGAAAGGCAAGCATGATTGATAAGACATGGAATAAGAAGAATGAAGTGAAGATGAGACGAACTTGAACTATAGGGATGACGTATTAGGGTGGTTTGGATGAAGGATGTAGGTTGCGCGAGTTGGGTTGTCTAAAGCAGTAAACGCGTCAACATGTATGTTGCGTGGCTTGGACAATCATGTGGAGAAAAGGGACGTAGACTATACTTCCTACATAGATAGGAGTAGCTTAGAAAGGGGCGATGTAAGGATGAAGTTGGTGGAAGGGATACATAATGCGGTGGAGGAATAAGTACGACGAGAGTTGGGTAATAGTCGATAGATAGACTAATTCATCTCACATTTCAAGAGGAATGAGAAGTCACGTAGTTGAGAAGTTGGAAGGATTGCGTACGGATGTGATGGAATAGAGGGTTTTGCGTAAAAGTTAGCCCGATATGTATGGAATGCCTTATGAGGGATTATGGCAAGGGAAGAAACGATGGGAAGCATCACCTCGTGATGTATGGTATGTAGAAAAGAAGGAAACCACTAGATTTAGTGACAAAGTTATGTAGGGAAGTTTCACCCACAGTAACGAGTGGTACGTTTTGGTAAAATGGAAGAGTTGATGTAGAGTTTTGTAGGTCCATTTATGATCTTTGGAAAGATCGGACCATTAGCTTATGAGCATAGAATTACCCGGGGGAAATGAGTTGTATACATGATACATTTCATGTATTAAGATTGGTAAAGGTTGTTTGAGAATGCATTTTGCATGTACGGTTATTCGGGACTTGTATTAATAAGAGTCTTCGTTTATATCAAAGAATCATCGGTGAGATTTATTGACTGTGAGGTCAAGAGTTTGGCAATGAGTTTAATTATTTTTGGTTTGTATATGTGGTATTTTGAAACTTGAACTAAAGTTCACGTGGAAATGAGGGGAGTTCGTTTAGAACAAGTATCCTCATGTGATTTGTTGTTTGTGTGTTTGATCCTAAGGAGTAAATCTCGAGACGAGATTTCTATTAGGAGGGAGTGATGTGACAACCCTGGTTTTGAGGTTCGTCACTTAGTTTTATTTTGTGCTAGTTACGTGTCTTTACGTGTTTATGTGCTTATTGGCGTGTATAGATTGTGGTTTGGATATCGTTTTCGGTACAGGGTACCTTGTGAGTGAAACGATGTGTGATGATTTCATGTTCATGAGTTCACATGGTAGTGACTATGAAGTGAGATAG
Organism: Glebionis coronaria; assembly: GCA_025667525.1. NCBI lineage: Eukaryota > Viridiplantae > Streptophyta > Magnoliopsida > Asterales > Asteraceae > Glebionis > Glebionis coronaria. The sequence goes on along the minus strand of CM046881.1, from coordinate 534,814,302 downwards.
TGTTATTTAGTGGTTTTACGTATACGTATATGTATTATAGAAAATCGTATTTTTACGATTTACGGTTTAGCATTTGGAAGTCTCGGATGAGGTAATTAGTCATATGGATATTTTTCGAGATGGTTTTAATTCATTTAGGACTTAGTTATAAAGTTTATTACAAAATTTGAGAGTTTTTATAAAAGTGTATATTTTACGTCTTTTACGGTAAAACGCGTAAATTTGACTAGTTTTACGGTTTTGTGGTTTTGGAAGCTTTAGGAGCTGAAATAAATTAAGGAAAATTAAAGTAATATTAATAACATAATATTAAATAATAAAAATAAAAAAAAACGAATTTAGGGGTGTTTGGGTCGGTTTAGACGCACCAAAGAAGAAAGAAACAAGGGAAAAGCCCAAAACAGGCCCAATGGACTTGTAATGGGATTAGGGGGCCTTTAGGACTTAACCAAACCCAACCCATAACCATAATAATCAGGTTTTTAACCTCCATAACATCTCCTAGCCGAAATTCATCAATGGTGGCCAATTAGGGTTCTTCAAAAATTAGGCTTTCTTCATCTTCTATTAATTCAAAGGTAAAACCTTCTTAACCCTTTTCAATTTAATTATTTTAATGATGTCTTAATCATATTATGATGGATTTAGGTTAGGGTTTAATTAAAAACAGTATATTAATCATATTATAATGATTAAATAAATTAGGGCTTGTAATTAGAAGGATTAGGGTTAATTAATGAGGTGGATTTTGTTAAACCCGTTTTTAAAAACTGGGCAGAATTTTGAGTCAATTGTTTTGATCATATCGGGAGTTCTAGGAATATTCAAGATGCGATCTAAGTACCCCTGGAAAGATATTTGAAGTGGCTTTCCAATGCAAGAAACGAGAACTAAATTGGAGGTGGGAAGTGGGTCAAAAACAGGTTACAACAGTCGGAGGTCAAAACAGTTTTGAATTCAGCCTGTTTTCTTTTTAAGTTTTGGGTTGTTTGGGGTACTTAGGGTTGCATTGGGATCTTATCACGAACGTGAGAGATGGTTTATATATTGTAGTAAGTATCTTCAATTGGGCAAAGGTTGTGGTTTATGATAAGACCCCTTAATGGTAACAAACTTTTAGTACGTTTAAAATCAGGAAATCTGGAATGACAAAAGTAGATATATGTATATCGGGGCCTTAACAGTATCTTTAAGGTTAGGTCATGTGGGATGTGTTAGCCAACATATGTAAGGGTATGAATATTCCTTTTACAGAAACCATGGGTATGTTTAAGTGGACGTTTGACTTAAAGTTTTGAGACCTGAAAACTGGGACTGTTTTGGGTAAATATGAACGGGTTAGCTATTAAACTTAACCAAGTTAAGGACTTGTTAAGGAAGGGTAATGGGGTGATTAGAGCTTATAAATGAGGTAAATATGTGGGAATAGGCTAGATGTCCATCATAGGTTGATGAGCCATCTTGGTGATTGGTTCGTGTATTGATTATGTGTTTTTGGTTTGTTAGCTTTTGCTAGTGCGCGGACTTTTGGAGAAGCTCAATCGGGTGAGTTTCATAGTCCCATGTTTACTATTGATTTTGACTTCCAGATGGGATGGAAGAGACACTGTGTTGAACTAAATTAATGATGTGAATGTTTAAGGTTTGAGATGGACTTGTGTGTACATTTATGTGATTAACTGCTATGTGATTCTTGTTTGTGTGTGATCTGGATTGGAAAGGTACATAGGTGTATGGGCGCCTATGGGACCTATGGTTAATGGTAAGGCGTGATGCCTTGGAAATTGTGATTGTTGGTAAGGCGTGATGCCTTGGAAATTATGATTGTCGGTAAGGCGTGATGCCTTGGAATTGTAATGATTGATTTAACTTGAATGCTAGTTGTTAGTACATGATTGTAGCGCATTGTCCATATGTTTATTGGTTTATGGTATTCACAGCTTATGACTTGTCTTGTGTTGGAGTCTAAACCTATGACTCTCACCAACTTTATGTTGACGTGTTTTAGTGTCTCTTTCAGGTGATACTATGGTTAAGCATGAGAACATAAGTGGCTAGGATTGGAGAAGCTTAGGAATGCATATAGAAGGAGAATCCCCGTTTCCTTCTTAGTTTTTATTTGTTCTTTTAATAAGTGATACTGTTGGCACCTATATGTTTGTTTGTTTGTGTTATTTGTTTGTCTTGGGTAAGAGGTAGGACTGTTACCTACTTACCTAGACTCCTGCATTGTTGAGATATTGTCATGACATTTGTGTCACCATTTTATGACATTTCTTATATCATTTAGTTATCTCTATAGACACGCTATTGTTGTGATGATATCCATACGTCGTGCCCCATATTCCGCCATGGTGGGGTGTGACAAGAAAGGTGGAGGATCTTAAGCTTTGGAAACAAATAAGGACTCCAACATACACGAATTAGGGTTTTCGTAGGACCTTCGGGTTTCATTCATCTACCTCCGTTCGCATCACAGTGAGTCACTTTTAAAATCATTTGTTGTTTATTCTTCTTCGTTGCACGCATACTAGGATCCCTATAGCATGAGCTTGAGATCCCTTAAAACACAAAGCTCATAATCTTACTGCTCTTTGGTTTGCGCTAGTTTAAAACATACGCTGAAACAAGCCCATAAATCTGTTTATATGAGATAACATGCACACGTAAAACTCGTAGATCTAGTGCCCTAGTAGTCTCAGATTGAATTATTCCTCGCGTGTTTGTGTCTAGATTCGAACCCTATAAGTGTTATTAATCATTGCTTTAGATCTATGCCAAGCCTAGAAAACTAGAACCTAAAACAAATGTGTGTCAAAACATAGAAAGACCTCCTGATGTAGTAATGACACCATTGGGAAACGTGTATGTAAAACACGAACTAGGCAAAAAAACTAAAGTACTAGGTCTTAAGTTCCCTCTTATTTAGTAACCTTGCCAAATTTGAACACAAACGGAGTACGTTTGCTAGGATAAACGAGTTAGACATAAGCGTTATTTCATGTGAAAAAGTAGCCCAACCAGCCTACTTTAGGCCCTGTTTAGACCTAGTATCACACCGACTATAGATCTGTTTATGGGGGCATTTCGTAGATCACCTAGCCAGATTTCCACAGCCTTTTGAATCACCCAAAACGGAGCTATAACGAATCGGGAAACTGACTTTGAAAACCTGCGTTTGAACACTAAAAGCTGTCAGCACTTGGATAAAAAGCTGACAGCATGTACATGTAGGCTGACCAGCCGACTTTGGATGCGTCTTTGAGCGAGTTAGAGTTAGATCTGGAGCCCGACATCAATTAGGATATTGTAGATCTCCTGGCTACCTTTCCATAGACACCAAGAACACTAAAAACGAATCTATAACGAATAAGTTACAGCCCTTTAAAAATCTGCCTCGCACACTTTTAAAGCTGATGAAAATTTAGTCATTCTGACCCGCTGACTTTAAGCTCGTTTTTGCCCATTTTAGAGCCGTTTTCAAGCAAAACTTAAAGAACGAAACTTTTAGACGGCGTGTCCGAGAATACAAATATGCTCCCCGTTTGTTTTATGGCTAAGTAACGAACCCGTAATTTAGTTTCAAAAATCAAGATTTATAACATAAAACACTTGAAGCACAAGGACTAATATTGCCATTTTATGAAAGTTTAGCAAGCCCTAGGGGCTGTTTTGGTAACTATATTAAAATCAAGGACCCGTGTGCAATTTAACTTAAGTTTTATTAATATTATTTAATATAATAAACTATAAGGGCTATATTATAAGTCGTGAAACATGGAGGACTAATTGCGTACAATCGGAACTTGAAGGACGTTTATGAAACATTAAATTTATACAAGTCCTAATTAAATAAACCATTTTATTTAATTCATTTGAACTGTTACAATTTGAACGGGGTAAATACACTTTATTAAATTAAAAGTGTACATGTTACGATAACTTACAATAAGTTTAACACTGAAGACGATAACAACTTATTAAATCCGTGATCATGCATTTTCATCAACTGCATTTATATGTGCATTATATTTGTACATATATTGAGACCCAATTAATTACTTAGGTAATTAACTGTATCGTGAGCATACTATTTGGACTATTTGTGATATTATCCGGGCACTGCTATTCAGGTGAGTTCATAGCCTCGCCTTTCACTACTATTTATGTTTTTACTAACCCGCGAGGGGGAGACATGCTATAACTTGTTTTGACTATATGATTTTGATATCTTATATTTAATAAACTGTTGATCGAGGAAACGCAAATTGAACTGTTACCCTTAATTACATTTGCCTATTGTAGATGAACCCGCATGACCCGTGCATCCGAAACTGTTAGAATTTTTGAATTGCCTGAATGTTATAAATAGATCTATTTGGGATTGACCGTCCCCATCTGGGTGAGTCATGCTCACTGTGCCTAGGCCAGGACAACAGATGTTTCACATGTCAGCACTTATTTTTTGTTAAGGGTGCCTTGATAATGATAAGGCGAAGGGTCCTCATTTGTCGAGGACTTAACTGTCAAGTCTCAGTTTCGGGCAATATGGGAATGTAATTAGCTTATAGTATTTGGCTTTGTGCGATACTATGTTTGTGATGTTTGCGGTTCTCAAACTTGACTTTTTATTATTTGGTACATTAATACATGGAACATACTGATATATCTGAACTTGATTATTATCAAACCTTATGGAATACTATATGGGATATTTGAGATCCTACACTTGATTTTTATATCAAACTTTGTGCAACACTATGTAAGACAATTTACTGTCCTGAACTATGATTTTACAAAACTCTATGAATTCACCAACTTTATGTTGACTGTTTTAAGCATGTTTTTCTCAGGAAATTAAGCTGGATTATTTGAGCATGGACTGAGCATCATTTAGGAGCATCATAATAATTGGGGGATCTGTTTTTACTGGGATATTTGTAACAACTGATATTTAACACTTCAACTGATGGTACTAAAACCATATTTGTATCAATTGTATTTCAAATCATGTAATTATGATCAATGCTTTGTATGCCATTTGTTCTACGATCCACCTACTGACACCCAATTACTATTCCGCTGCAAACCTGATTTGGGGGTGTCGCAGGAGCTTTGTGACCTAACCACTATAAATCATCGTATCGGTACTTCCCTTTACATTTATGTCTTTACTCTTATTGATGCATGTATATGTTGTTGTGTGTTGTGTGCATCTCATAATCTAAACATCTAAGTTGCGAAAAAGTTAAGGCTTAGTACGTGTGTGCTTCATGTTTAGATTATGGTCATGTGTACATCACTTAGTCTAAACATCTTAGTTGCGGAAAAGCTTATGCTTAGTACGTGTGTGCTTAGTGTTTAGACCATTGCTTAATGTACTCTTAATTTGATGTGTTTGTGTGTTTTTTTACTTGTAGTATTTATCTTTCAATCAAACACATCTCATATCTAGTCAAGCTTGATCGAGAATTTGATACCAAGGATTGTTTAAGTTTAACATTCAATAAATGGTTTCGTCCACTGTCGACGGTTCCCTAAATGGACCGGCGGTTCTTTATTGATAAAGAACCGCGGGTACAATAAAGAACCGCGCATAATGGATTAAGCCGAAATGTTTTGAAAATGAATTAGAAACTATTCACCCCTCCCCCCTTCCTTTTAGTTTCTACATAAACCATGACCAAAAACGGCCCAAATCCATCATACCAAAGGGTGGACCTAAGAAACCATAGGGACCACCTTCGGGTTCCGAACCACTTAACAACACAGGGCGAGGGCAGGAGGAAAAGTGCCACAGGTGCCGACTCCCCCACTAATTAACCCTAGACCACATGCGACGGAAGAAGCATCTATGGTATTATTACTCACTTATGTGGCACTTTTGGATCATAAGAATTCAACGTCTCATATATGTAAAACCCGCTTTAAAATAACTAAGATCATTAAATTCATGAAAATACGGTTAAATTAAAACTTTTAAGTTAATTAATATACGACACGAATCATGAACATTTAATACGAACATTACGTATATTAATTAATTACTATAAGTATTACGTATATTAATATGATTATTAATGTAAGAACCCGTACTTTCTAGGCATTATTTTATTCTTTTTATTTGTGTTTCTGAATTTCGCAGCATATTTCGTTTTCTTGTATTGTTATATGTAAATCATGAGATTCTTAAATTTTAATAAATTATACTTTTTAAGTATGTTCTGATCATTGACAATAGTTTGTATGGAATTATAAAATTTTTATTTTATTTTTCCATATTTAATTTAAATCAAAGTTTTGATTTAAAATCACCCGCGTGCGTATTACTACAAGTTTATTCAAATCAATGTGCAACGAGAATTCCTAGTGATCGCGATACCGACAGATGCCCAAAATTTTACATTTTATTATCGATTGTTTCGATAATTAATATTTTCGACGATTTCGTTTTAATTACGTATTAAGTCGTGTCGGGAAATCATATAATCATTTTTATGATGCATTGTAACTTTTGAAAAGTATTTTTATGAAACCCGAGCCCCGTAAATATTTTCAATATTTACCAATAACCATTTTCTATCCTTTAAAACAATTAATTGTTTTTAAGTCCTAAAGTTTTATACTTGACAAAAATGGTCCCTACACTTAAACCATATATAAACCCAAATCCTTCCACTAAAACAACACACATACAAACAATTTAACAAAAAGTTTTCACCACCTTCTCTCCCCCTCTTTCTTTCCGCCACCACCACCACAAAAACACCCTCAAATCATCAATTTTTACCTTGATTCTCTTAAAACAAAAATAAGACCACCTCTTAGGTTCTTATGGTGATTCTTTTGATACCAAAATCACCCACATGCATCAAGATTTCATGGTTTTATGATTTTGTGGTTGGATTATGTTTTGATCATCTTGCATGTGATGATCTAGGTAGGATCATCATGCTTTCATGTTAAAAAGGTTATTTTGATCCTTGATCTTTGTTAAAATTTTACATGCAAGTGTTTTTAGGAGTTTTTGGTTTATGGGAATGGTGGTATAGTCATTCTATAGGTATAGGAATGAGTGGTTTTGCTTGAAAAATTGATTTGTCATGTTTTTTAAAAGGGTATTTTGGGACAGCAGGTGTATAACAGATTTTTCGTGGGTTTAAGATCTGAGAAAGACTGAGATTATTTGATATTGTTGTAGAGTTTTCCAAGACGCTCGTTTTGGTATAAGATAGAGTTTCTAATTCTTTACGAGTCAAAAGTTATGCTAGTTTTAGTATTCGTGTACCGGGAGACGCAAGTCGGCACAATCCGAAATTGTGGCTGATTTTGGGTCGACTCTCGGGGACTTTAGGCTTGGTTAGATAATGAGTACTACTGGTTTTCAAAGTTTACAAACTTAATTTGATGAGTCTAGTAGTGGTTTCAAAAGACGGATTGTCGAGTTAGTACTTTTAAAGTGGTCCAAACGGTTTTATAAAACAAGTATACAATTCTGTCCCAAATTTTAGGGTCGAGTATAGTGTCGAGCTGATGGGTTTTAAAGTGTGAACTTTGGCTCAAATTTTGGTGAGGTCTTATACAGGTTATAAGTGACCTTGACACCAATTTTCATCTAAAACGGACAAGTGTAGATAGGGTAGATCGGTGTGTACATTCGGGGTGTACTTGCTGATTTTAATTTTAGACACTTAGTTCAATGCTTGTGTTGCGTGAGTTTGAGTATTCACCATCGGACGTGGTGACTTACTCAAGTGCTTAGTCATTATATAAGTGACTTAGCTACTGGTCCGAATAAGGTATAAGGATAGTTTGACTTGCGTTGACTTGGCGTCTTATGACGGGTCCATTTCAAGTGTATAAGTGTTTAAACGAGTAGTGTTGGATAATCGGGTTTGTATGGATCCATTTTTGGTTCGTGTCAATGGTTTTGAAAAATAAATACTTTGAAAACATTTGAGTCATATTGTATTTGGTATATATCGATATTGAGTTCGAGTCTTAACGCGCGCCTTATTGTGATAGGTTGCAGTTTTCGTGTTTCCCGGGCATCCATATCGTCGGTGATCGTCTCACTACTATTGTTTCTACTCAGTTGCTGAGTACCGTGATTGACTTACCTCATGGCTAAGGTGAGTTCATAGCCCCTTTTTACTTATACATGGTTTCTAAACACGGGGTGAGATTTTACATGGTGGAACACAACCATTTAAAAACTGTGTGTTATCCTCAACTTGTATGCGATCCAGAATTTGTATGCTATCCAGAAATTGTATGCTTTCCAGAACTTGAGGATTTCCAACAGATTTTCATTGATATTATTGCTTTTAGTCTTTAGCCTTAAGTTGCCTCTCATTGATCATGAACCGTTAAATAATCCTGCTACCAAGCGCGAATGTTGTGGGTGGATCCATCGGGATCGACAATCCCCGTCCCGATTACCTTGATGCACGTACATTTGTTTATTACTTGAGTATTTAGGCTGAATACTTACTAGAGGAACTTACACTGAGTTAAGCTTCGGTTCATGAACTAAACAGCAATAATAATGTTTCGGACTATGGTTATCGTACGTAACCATTTTCCCCTATTTCTTGTTTACAAATGAATGTTTGTGTTCCACATCCTTAGTGCTAAACCTATGAATATCACTCAACTTTGTGTTGGCGATTTTACATGTTTAATCTCATGTATTATTACTTAGCTTTGCTTGGATGGGAGCCCGCAGGATATTAGCGCAGCTTGGAGATTTCTGTGATGCTTTTATAAGACTGTTTTTAGTAAAAACTGTCAGGAGTTTATTCTATCTTTTGGGCAAATTTATGTTATAAATCGAGACGAAATAATATAATTTTCCGCTTCTAAAACTCTGGGACCTATGTTTAAAAACTCTGACATTTTATGATGTAATGTACATGTTTTTATCTCGTCAGCTTTGTATGAACTGTAATTCATTGTTTCTTGTACTATGACGTGTTACCCCCTTGTTGCCTAGTTGTTCCATGTCACTCCAAGTAAAGTTCATTGGCAGGGAGTCATCACTCCAAGTGAGGGTGTTTTGGGGTGCCACGTCAGCGAAACCCACTCACTCACTCACTTGGAAAAATCAGGGGAGTCATCACTCCAAGTGACTCCCCTTTGTGGGTCCCACTTTTTTTTTATTTCTCACATTTTCAAATTAAATTAATTCATTTCATAAATAAAAATAAATATTACAATCCTAAAAAAATAGAAAAATACAACTTCGAATAAAAAAAAATACGAAAAAATTACGAAAAAAAACTACTAGTTGGAGGAGTCTTCGGAATCTTCAACGTCGCGGTATTGATTGGTATTCGGCATTTTTGCGCGTAGACGAGCCTTGATTTCTTCTTTTTTAAAGTTTACAAACGCGACCGATTCGGGATCCATGTTGGAGGTGTCATAGTTGAGAAATTTCAACTCCTCCATTTCGGCAATCGTGTCGTCTTTGCGTTGCGAAGCCGCATACATTTTTTGCGAGGCTTCACGACGGAGACGAAGGTCATAGGTAACCGCGTCTTCAAATCGAGACGAGTTACTTCCTCCGGTACTCGCCGATGTTTTGGAACGGCCTTTTTTCCCGGGCTGTTCTTTACCCGCGGGGCGGGGTCGTTGATCGCGTTGGAAAAGTTCGTCCGTGTTCATCGGCATCGAAAACGAACCGCCTTCCTCGTTCTCGGTCAAATCAACCGGGGAAACCTCGGGTGCGTCCCATTTCGGGGACTTCCTCAAAACATTCCATGCCTTTTCGTGATTAAACGTGGCATTTCTATTCTCGTCCGCGTAAATGGCCCGAGCCCGTTCAATCACATCAACCTCGCTTTCGCCACTTTTTTTGTTCCGATGACATTTCTTGTAGATGGCGTGCCACTTCATAATATTATGATGCATCGGATTCCACTTACCCGTGAGCATGTCTTTGGTACGTTCTTGATGATTTCTTTCGTTAAACACCCGGGTAATCCGAATCCAAATAGTGTCTCTTTTTTGGTGACGCCCAACTTTCGGATCTTCGGATGTCGCGATGTAACACTCGGCAAGCACGGATTCTTCGTCCTTGGTCCACCGACCAAGACCTTCATTCGGAACGGGTTCTTTTGATTTTTTTGCGGGGTTTTTCTTTCGGCTTTTTTTTGTTGGTTCGGTTTCGGGTGGTGGAGATTGGAGTGATAGGCGTCTTTGGTGGTATAGGCTTGATATTCTTCTTGTTGCTTTTGTATAAAAGCTTGATATTCGGGAGTCATCGGACCGTGGGTAGGAAATCCGGGGAATTGTGGGTTGGACGTAGTTCCGTCACCGCCACCCATGTTGGATTGAAGGAGGTGGGTGAATCCGAACCAATTTTCGCCGGCCATTGTGATTGTGTTTGTGTTTGTGAGTGAGAGAATGATAAAGGAGAGAATGATTTGTGTGTGTGTAAAAAATGATATAGGAAATGTAGTATATATAGAGATTAAAATTGAAAAAAAATATTTATTTTTTTAAAAACTAGCCGTTTGGCATTTAATTTTAAATTTTTTTTTTTAAGAAACTAGCCGTTGGGCATTCAAAACAAAAAAAAAACATTTTTTTCAAAAATAACGGCTACTAGCCGTTGGATTTAAAAAATTTTCAATTTTTTTTTTAAATTAACCACTCACGCCCCGTGAGTTGGTTCACGCCGTGGGTTTTGTGGGTTAGGGGAGTTATCACGCGAAACGCGCCGTGGGTTTGGCACCCCACGACGCCATGGTTCCCTGCCCTCTACTTGTTGAGGCTACAAAAGAAAGAAAGATTAGACATCTTGCTATTTCCAATGTTCCTGTTTCCTAAAGAGATAAAATGATAAGATGTTTCAGATTTTGAAATGTACTTTTGTTAAGTAAAGTGAAAAAGATGTTTACATTGTTTGACTTAGGAATTGGAAGAAAAGAAAAAAGCTAGTCTATATATTTACTTAATTTCCCTATGACCTTAGAAATTAATTTCCATGTTCATTTGTGACTTTTTTAGCAACACTTGTGACTACATTACTTTGGACAAAAAATGAAACAGTAGCAAGTGTGTAATCAAATCACATGGACACTTTTATGTTTATCAAAGTTGATAACAAAAATTTAGTCCACATGCCATACCATTTCCATCTACCTAGTCCTGATCTATGTTCCATTGTGTGTAATCAAATCATACTTTTTATGTTTATCAAAGTTGATAACAAAATTTTTATGAACATACCTCTTGATTGAGTAGTAAAAACTGATGCTTGAATGGATCACTTCTTTGACCAAAGTTTTTTAATCACTTCAAAACCTGATAAATGAAACAAAAACAAATTCTGGATTAAGTGGATCAAAACCAAACAAAAACAGATTCTAGAAAATTACTAAAGGACCAATTGTGACAAAGTTGTTAACAAAAGTTTATGAACAACATGTTATACCTATTTCCATTCTACCTAGTCCTAATCTATTTTGTGTAATCAAATCACATATATACTTTTTATGTCAATTCTACTTATCTTCCTAGTATCTCTGTTCACTTGTGACTTCATTCTTTTGTTTACTTAATTTCCCTATAACCTTCATTACTTTAGTCAAAGACTTATTTCACAAGTACCTAATGATCAATTTAAATCACATTAACTACAGAAAATGGGTAAATAATAGCAAGTGTGTAACCAAATCAACAACATATAGACTTTTTATGTATTATACACATTTCAATTTAAAAGAAGTCACTTGCAAAGAAATTTTTTCAAAATGCATCTTTTTTCAAATATATGCAAATTCAAAAGACATATGCACATTCAAAAGACAAATGGTTTTACCATATAAACAACAGGTTTGGCAGTGAGCAGTTGAAAAAATCCATATTCCGATTTTTTTAAAAAAGATTACCTTGTCACATATACATAATCGGCTTTGAATATATAACGAATAATTTGCAGAACTATTTTGTAGTTAAGCTACATTCAATGAACGATGTTCCCTTTGTTTTTCCCTCACACTTTAGAAACATATGTCTACTCTCAATTAGCTCAAATTATTTTCCCAAAAATGAATCACCATAGTACAATCATTTTTCCCAAAGAGCCCAACTTATAAAAGTTCTTAACCTTATCAGGGCTACCTTGATTACCCCTTTTCCAGCACGCATAGATATACATCAAGAAGATCACAAACAATGACATGGTATATTCTAAGAATATATGTACATTCAAAAGACAAATAGTTTTACCAGATAAACAACAGGTTTGGTAGTGAGCAGTTTTGAAACATTGAAGATTTCAATCACAGCATCATTCCAGACCCCTAGCCGGATATCTTTTTCACACTCGGACCAGGCTTTGACCTGAAGTAAATAACCAGAGTCATCGATCATCCATTAGCCTTTGAGACCATATCTTTAGAATAGGAATTCACAAGTAATACCATGAACTTAGCGTCTGAGCTACAAGTGAACATGAACTTAACATCTCAAGTTATAACTTCCATAAAGACATGAATATGTATGACAATAAAAAAAGAACTAAGGTGTGGCTACTATTATAAAGACAACACATTCTGTCACCTTGACTGAAATTTAGCTTGCATCTATCTCTACGACTTCAATCATATCCATCACTTGCTTAACATGACGGAACCATATAAAAAATTGAAACCAAACACAGCAAAATAGTACCGTCCAAAACAGCCCCTCAGATTCCTAAAAAAAGACAAACAAACAAAAAGTTCAGATAAGATTTAGAAACAAACAGAATAAAGAGAGATAGTGCAATTTTAATCTAACATGATGTCATGGATAGTGCATCAGTTTAGAATTCCAAAAGTCATTGTCCGTTTTATAATTCCAAAAGTCTTTATCATTGTATAAATAACCTCTATCACTTTTGATGAGGGCACTCACTGTTTGAATAATAAAACAACAGAGCTTTTGATCTCTGCATTTATACATATTCTCATGGATTCCAGTGACATGTTGTTGTGATCTTTGTTTGGTTGCATCATATTGGTATCGGAGCTTTTGGTCGCTTTGAATCGTGTTGATGGCAGAAGAACAACCCCGTGGTCGTCGAGGGCGTCGAGGTGGATATGCGCGTAGGCAACCTCGTCTGGGTGCCGACGCCAATGAGGAAGAACCACGACCAAACCGTAGGGACCAGCGGGATCTCGAGATCGCAGCTCAAGGAAGACGAATCCGAGAATTGGAACGTTTGCTAGCACAGGCTAGATTGGATGATTTCCGCGACGCTGATCGTGATGAAGAAGAAAGTGAGGGATCAGACATCGACTCAACCGAGAGCAACATTGAAGAAGATGAAAACCCATGGGGTGTTAACCGACCCAATAGAGATCGCCATTACAGGCCGGGCCGTTATAATTCTTCTCAAAACTTTGGTGTGAAAGTCGACATCCCTGACTTTGAAGGTAAATCCCACCCTGATGATTTCATTGATTGGCTATATACTGTTGAGCGTGTGTTCGATATTAAAAACCTAAGTGATGAACAAAAGGTCAAGATAGTGGCAATTAAGTTGAAAAAGAATGCATCTATTTGGTGGGAGCATGTTATGAAGCAACGTACGAGAGAAGGAAAGCCAAAGATTGTGAGTTGGGGTAAGATGAAAAAGAAGTTAATGGCCAAGTTTTTACCCGTGCAATTTCGGCAAGAAGCTTTTATAGAATATCACAATTTTAAACAACCAGGAGGTATGTTAGTTGAAGAATTTACAAGTGAATTTGATCGTTTGAGGTTACGTTGTGATGTGGTTGAGGAGGAGGAAGAAACAATTGCACGTTATTTGGCTGCACTAAAACCCGAAATCAGTGATGTTGTTCAACTTCAACAATATTAGTCATATAATGATGTTTGTAGGTTAGCTCGAAAGGTCGAGTCACAACAAAAGAAAAAAGTGATTAGTAGCAGTAGTTCTCGCTTTTCAGGTCGTTTTATGGGGAGTGACACAGGTAAGAAGGTTGCAAATCCAAACTCGAACCCGAACCGAAACACTAACCCAACGACAAGTTACCGTCCTATTTCGAGCACGGGAGGGGTATCAACGACTAAACGATGCTATAAGTGCCAAGGCCTTGGGCATATTGCTGCTGATTGCCCAAATCGACAAATAATGTCTTTAATTGAAGAAGATAGTGGACCCGTATTTGACGAGTACGAGGGTGATACTTGCGTGCAACATTCTGACGAAGGAGAAATCACGTATGCTGACCATGGGGAGGCACTAGTGGTCTGACGCACTTTGAATGTGGTGACAAAAGAAGACGAGTCATGGTTGAGACACAACATATTTCATACAAGGTGTACATGTGAAGGTAAGGTTTGCAATGTCATTATAGATGGTGGAAGCTTTGAGAATGTAATTTCTTCGATAATGGTCGACAAGTTGAGCTTGAAAACTGAGACACATCCGAAACCTTACACGCTGCATTGGTTCAAGAAAGGCAATGAAGTGAAGGTATCAAAAAGATGTCTGGTGAATTTTTCTATTGGCAAGAAGTATAAAGATGAGGTATGGTGTGATGTGGTATCCATGGACGCATGTCATATTTTGCTTGGTCGACCATGGCAATTTGACCGTAAGACTAAGCATGATGGCTTTAAAAATACTTACACTTTCGAGAAGGATGGTACGACAATTACCCTTGGCCCGACAGATCTTAGAAAGGAGGCAAGAAACCAGTTTTTGTCACGAGCGGAATTTTTGATGGAAGCACATGAAGCCAATAATATGTTTGCTCTAATCTTGGTGGAACCAAATGAAGGAGCTTACAACCTTCCCCATCAAGTGAAGTCGATACTTGAGGAGTTTAAGGATGTAGTACCCGAAGAGTTACCTCCTGGACTTCCACCTATGAGGGAGATACAGCATTGTATCGACCTTGTACCAGGGGCTGTCATACCTCACAAAGCCGCTTATCGAATGAGTCCCAAAGAACATGAAGAGTTATAGCGACAAGTGAAAGATTTACTCGAGAAAGGGTCGATTCGAGAGAGCATGAGCCCATGCACGGTACCAGCACTACTAGTTCCCAAGAAAGATGGATCGTGGCGGATGTGTATTAATAGTCGTGCGGTCAATAAAATAACGATTAGATATCGTTTTCCAATTCCGCGGTTCGACGATCTTATTGACCAATTGCATGGAGCAACAGTTTTTTCGAAAATCGACTTACGTAGTGGGTACCACCAGATTCGTGTCCGACCCAGAGATGAATGGAAGACGGCATTTAAGACTCGTGATGGTTTATACGAGTGTATGGTGATGCCTTTCGGGCTGTCCAACGCCCCAAGCACCTTCATGCGGTTAATGAATCATGTTTTTCGGTCTTACATTGGTAAATTTGTAGTTATTTATTTTGATGACATATTGGTGTTTAGTACTTCAGAGGAGGAGCACTTAAACCATTTGAGACAAGTATTTGAAGTTCTAAGGGCCCAGAAGCTATTTACTAATGCTAAAAAATGTCACTTTCTTTCAAATGAGGTGATGTTTTTGGGCTACGTTGTCTCTAAAGAAGGCATTCGGATGGACCCTGCAAAAGTTGACGCAATAACGAGTTGGTCTACACCAAAAAATGTTCACGAGGTTCGTAGTTTTCATGGACTAGCCTCATTCTACCGTCGTTTCATTAATAACGTCAGCACCATTATCGCACCAATTACTGAGTGTATAAAAGGGAGGAAGTTCAGTTGGACCCGTGAAGCCGAGGAAGCATTTGGATTATTGAAAAGGAAGGTAACAGAAGCTCCTGTACTAATACTACCAGACTTTAATGAGGTGTTTGAAGTTCATTGTGACGCATCAGGGGTGGGCATTGGAGGTGTGTTGAGCCAAAGGAGTCGGCCTATAGCTTTTTTTAGCGAGAAATTAAATGACACTAGGCGCAAATACTCCACGTATGACAAGGAGTTTTATGCAATTGTTCGTAGCCTAGAGTATTGGCGTCACTATCTCATCGCTAAAGAGTTCATCTTGTACTCTGATCACGAGGCGCTAAAATACATAAATGGGCAACACAAGCTGAAAACAAGGCATATTAAGTGGGTCGAATATTTGCAGGCGTATAGCTTCTCTATTAAGCACAAGGCAGGATCACTCAACAAAGTGGCTGATGCGTTGAGTCGCAGACACACGCTACTTTCAACAATGCAAGTTCAAGTTCTTGGTTTTGATACATTTAAAGAGCTTTACAATGATGACTCTGACTTTACAACCATATGGCAAAAGTGCAAAAACCAACCCCACAAACAGTTTGTCCTGCAAGATGGTTTCCTTTTTAAAGATAATCGACTTTGTATCCCTAAATGTTCCTTAAGGGAGTCGATTATCCAAGAAGGGCATTGCGGTGGTTTAGCGGGACACTTTGGGGTAGACAAGACCGTGGCATGGCTGAGCGCGAATTTTTATTGGCCAAAAATGGAGCGTGCTATCAAACGGTTTGTGGAAAAGTGTCGGGTGTGTCGAATAGCAAAAACCCGAAGCTCAAATGCCGGTTTGTACCAACCATTACCTATACCGGTGGCGCCATGAGTGGATGTGAGTCTTGATTTTGTTCTCGGGTTACCACGAACTCAATGAAATAAAGACTCAATTATGGTAGTAGTGGACCGATTTTCCAAAATGGCCCACTTTATTCCGTGCAACAAGACGTTTGATGCATCACAAGTAGCACGTTTATTTTTGCAGGAGGTTGTACGATTGCATGGTGTGCCTAAGACTATCACGTCTGTTCGCGATGTGAAGTTCGTTAGTCATTTTTGGCGTACATTATGGCGCAAGATGGGAACTCAACTTCAATTTAGTTCATCACACCATCCTCAAACGGATGGACAAACTGAGGTGGTTAACCGTAGTCTAGGAAATTTGTTACGGAGTTTAGTTGGAGAGAATCCGAGACAATGGGATTTGGTGTTGCCACAAGCTGAGTTTGCATACAATCGATCAAAAAGTCGCACCACGGGCAAGACACCATTTGAAATAGTAACGGGTGTTAATCCCATCACACCACTTGATCTCACACCACTTTTGACACCTGCAAATTTTAGTTCTGAAGGAGAGGAGCACGCCAAACAAGTCCAAGAGTTACATAAACATGTCCGAGCACACATTGAAAAACAGAATGCAAAGTATAAGGAGCGGGTGGATAAACGTCGTAAGCAAGTAGTATTTAGAGAGGGGGACATGGTGTGGATTCGACTCCGAAGGGAACGTTTCCCTGCTGGTAGGTTTGGAAAATTACAACCACGTGCAGATGGACCGTTTCGAGTATTAAAAAAGATTAATGACAACGCCTACAAGATTAATTACCCGGTGAATACAATGTTTCTGGAACCTTCAATGTCGCAGACTTGTCCCCATATGTCACCGACAACGAGCTGGAAGAGAACCATAATGTTGAGCAAGATTCGAGGGCGAATCTTCTTTTAGCAGGAGAGTATGATGTCATGGATAGTGCATCAATTTAGAATTCCAAAAGTCATTGTCCGTTTTATAATTCCAAAAGTCTTTATCATTGTATAAATAACCTCTATCACTTTTGATGAGGGCACTCACTGTTTGAATAATAAAACAACAGAGCTTTTGATCTCTGCATTTATACATATTCTCGTGGATTCCAGTGACATGTTGTTGTGATCTTTGTTTGGTTGCATCATAACACATCTTGATTTTTAACTTAGGTGTTTCCACAAACACTTGGTATGCAAAAGAAGAAATACATGTAACATAACAACAAATCAAAAATAAGTTTTACCTTAACTGATTGAAATTAAAAATCTTAAATCGTTATCAACGATAGGTAAATCAACGATGGAGAAGGTTTCTGTTTCCATTGATCTTTCTAGATTTCACTATAGGTAGGATTTCATCATAGGTTCTTTTATTCATGGAGAGCATCATAGAAAAAAAAGAATAAAAAGTTTTAATTTGAAATCGTGTTGAATGAAGAGAATAAAGGTAAATCTTGAAAAGAGAAAAATGAAAGCAAAGAAACACATTGAAAGTGACACACCTTTAGGTGGGGTTTTCAAAAAAATACGTATAAACTTGATACTACTAACAAATATTACACATTTTTCTCTTAAAACCTTTTTTATTAATTATGACCTAAGACATTTGAGAATAAACAACCTCATTGAACGACACGTATACAAAAGTATAGAAATATGATGTCAGCCAAAACTCTCTTTTAATAGAATGTATAGATGTTCACACTCATCAACATATTAGTTCGCCTGGATCGACTTCTTCTAACTATAGATTAAATAAGTTAATTTAATCATATTTTAAAAAAATTTGTTGGTTTGTGAACAAGATATGTAATTCATCATATATAGGGCTGTAAAAGTTCTGTTGCAAAAATGGTTTGCAAAACAAACTCGTACACTATAGGAATGAAGATGTTATCTACTGAAATTGAGAGAAAATGGAATGTGAAGGTAAATTCTCATAACTGAAATGAATTACAATAGCTGTATTTATACAGCACTTACAAGTCAAAGTATGGAAAAAGTACTAACAGCCACAGATGAACTGTAATATGCATACGTAATGTATGGAATTCGCATTTTGTCCAATGTTTTAAAATTCGGTTTTCTATATGACCCGATCGAGCCACCGAATCATGGTTCAACTGGTTTATCCGGGGTTTTCAGTCAAAACCGGCGTTCGATCACTCGATCGGGTCACGGTTCAACCGATTCAACCGGCTGGGTTAACCAGGTTTTAAAACACAGATCGCATGCATCGTTTGAACATTTGTTGTGAAAATGTCATGTAACAAGTTTCTCTTTGATCTCTCCATGACTAAAAAAGGTTTTTCCTTGTTGTAACTGAATAGGAAGAGTTGCTATAAACAAGATGAATTAGTTTATCAACTAAGCTTTGTGACGATTAAAACGAACCAAATAAAATTACAATCGATCCTAAAATAAGCTTGACTTGTGATTTTATGTCTCATTGTTACTACACATTTATATTTAAGAACTAGATAATATGTATCATAACACATAATCCGACCATAGCTCAGTTGGTAGAGCGGAGGACTGTAGTTGTTGCTGTTATCCTTAGGTCACTGGTTCGAATCCGGTTGGTCGGATTTTTTTACACTATTTATTTTTGTT
Organism: Glebionis coronaria; assembly: GCA_025667525.1. Lineage (NCBI taxonomy): Eukaryota > Viridiplantae > Streptophyta > Magnoliopsida > Asterales > Asteraceae > Glebionis > Glebionis coronaria. The sequence goes on along the minus strand of CM046881.1, from coordinate 534,795,162 downwards.
TCTCAAAATGCCATTAACTTTATGACAAATTATTTTATAAAACTTTTTATATAAATTCTTTTGTTGTTCTAGCATTTTTCTATAGACATAATACACAACGTGGGTTTATGAGCTACCCTGTTTTCACTGTTGGTAGCGGATCTTTGTTACTCTTGTTTTTTTATCTAGATTAAATTTGTATGTGTATGAGAGGACGTATTTTAGTTTAGAAAATGTTTAGAGTGACGAATCGGTTAAGACTGAACATTGAGTTTGGATCAGATCAGCCATATGATGAATTACATATCTTGTTCATAAACTAATAAATTATTAAAGCACATACAATGAATCAAGTTACAAAAGATTTTTTATTATTCTAGAAAATGTTTAAGAGGTGTTTTTGCCGTTGTATTAAAAAAATTTTGTAAAACTTTTTACAAAATCTTAAAAGACTTAAGTTTTTTGTAAAAGCTATAGTGGCTAAATGTGTAATGTATTGAATGCATTAAATGCATCAAGTCTTTAAAAAACTTAGTACATTGTATATGCTCTTACGACAAAACGACTTACTTTTTCACAAGGCAGAAATTTTACATACCCCAATAGTATTCTAATACCCTTTAAGGTTTTACGTTTTATTTATTTATTTTTATTTATTTATTATTAATTATTTTTTTAATTTTACTTTTCTTATAAAACGGTGAAACAAAAAATACGGAAAAATGTATAAACTTTAACGGATCAAAAGTATTAAATTGTCGAAAATACAAAACATAAATTGATAAAAAAATGTATAGTTTGTAAAATAAGGGGACAAGAAAGGATGGAAGAGTAGTTTTTATACTTTTTACCAATGTTTTAAAACTCGTTTTTCAATTGATCCGATCGAGCCATCGGGTTACGGTTCAACCGATTTTTAACTAGTGGTTCAACCAGGTTTTTCGGTCAAAACTGACGTTCGATCATTCGACCGAATCAATTATAAACACTGCTTTTTACCTTTAAGGATGTACTAATAACACAACCAAGGTTCTAAAAGGCGCGCTATGGTGGCGTAAAGGCGTCGCCAAAGCGTGAGGCGTGGCGTCGCCCCATTACGATATAGACTATGACGTGGGTTTTAGGCGTGACGTGAGAAATACGTGAAAAGGAGCGATATTTAAAAAAAAAACATGTACAAAACTCTTTTTTATTCGTCAACGTGTCACACATGATCTAGTTGGACTTGATTGTTGAAAATAAGCCCAAATAGAAACAGGACTCACTTTGGACTTATTCTTGAAAATAAGCCTAAATAAGCCAATCAACATCAATTCCGAAATCTTAGCAGACAAGTATAACTGAAATTAATTTCATTTAAACAACCAACAACAAGAAAATATAGACTTTGTGGTCATCATCAAAACCCTCCTCATCACTGTCAAACCCTTATTCATTCATCCATAAAAAGATTATTAGTTTCTTGCTTATTTGAGTTCAAAATGCTGAATTTTAGTGACCCAATTAAGCTAAGGACCAAAAAGGTACTCTTTTTAGTCTTTTTCTTCATTCTTGATAATCTTGTTTTATACTGTGTTCTTAGGGGGTGTTTGTTTCGACTTATATAACGTAAGCCCATTTCAGCTTATATTTCGTAACCTCCAATTTTGTGGCTTATTTGGATACTTATCGGCTTATATAAGTTTATTATGATATGATGAACTTATATAAGCCATTAAGTTTCAAAATAAGCCACATAATTGGGGCTTATGTTATATAAGCAAAAAATAAGCCATATTTCGGCTTATATTTCATAAACCACAATTTTTTTAGCTTAGTTGGAGACTTATAGGTTGATATAAGCCCAATATATAATACAGTAATAAACCTATATAAGCGCATAAATCTCCAAATGAGCCACAAATTTGGGGCTTATGTTATATAAGCCGAAAATAAGCCAAATTTCAGCTTATATTTCATAAACCCCAAGTTTATGGCTTATTTGGAGACTCATGGGCTTATATAAGTTTATGTTATTATGATATAGTAATAAACTTATATAAGCCCATGAGTCTCAAGATAAGCACAACATTGCGGCTTATGAAATACAGCCTAAATGGGCTTATGTTTCTTAAGCCTAACCAAACACGCATGACCAAAAGAAACTTAAGCTGCAAAAAAATGGGGTTTATGAAATATAAGATGAAATCTAGCTTATTTTCGGCTTATATTTCATAAGCCTCAAGTTTGTAGCTTATTTTGAGACTTATGGGCTTATATAAGTTTGTCATGATATAATAAACTTATATAAGTCCATAAGTCTCTAAATAAGCCACAAATTTGGAGCTTATGAAATATAAGCCGAAATGGACTTATGTTTCATAAGCCTAAACACCCATGACCATAAGAAACTTAAGCTTTTAACATAAGCCGCAAAAGCGAGTTTATCAAACATAAGCCCAAAAAACCAAATAAGCCGTAAGCCGGCTATATAAGCCGAAACAAACACCCTTAGTTATGTTGTATACGTTCTTTTTTTAACAATGGTTTACCTTTTTGGCCGACTAGGTTTAAGCTCACCGCCACATAGACTCAAACCGTGTAAAGGCGTCCCCCTTTTTTCAGAAGGTTGGCGTGCCACTTCGGAGTTGTTAGACCGCTCACATTTTTAGTAAAGATAGTCATGACTTTTTTAACCAATAGGACACCCGCGAGTGGTTAGGGGATTAGTGGAGTATATGTTTACTTGCGAGTATGATTAGCTGTTTAACGTGTTAGCGATAAGTAGCAAGTATTTGTTTATTTTGAAAAAGAGTAATTGGATAACAAGTTTGAAAGATACGTGAGTTTGCTTATATTGGTCTTCGCAGTTTCGAATTTATAATAACGAGCCTATTATATGAGTAGTTATATTGAAACGTTAACTTGTAATTTCAAGTCCACTGTGGTCAACGAATAATCAGTTTGAAATAATTGAGTATAAAAAATGCATATTGAGAACGATTTATTACACCGTTAAATAAGCAGTTACCTAAAGTCTTAAAGCAGATACTACATGGTTTCAATAAGCTAGCCCAAACACCCCTGTTAGTCGTAGATAAGCTGTTTAAGAGTGTATATAACCATAAGCGCAAGCACTCTTGAGCCACAGAAAAGTAGTCTCAATTTAATATCATATTCGAGTGCTTGTGTGATCTAGTGGGATCATAAGGCCTTGGATTGTTGAAATAATTGAATATCAAAATGCTTACTGAGGATGACTTATTTCACCTTAAAATAAGCACTTACTTAAAGTCTTAGAGTAAAGCAGATACATGGTTTCAATAAGCTAGCCCAAACACCCCTGTTAGTTGTTTAATAAGCTGTTTAAGAGTGTAGATAACCTAGAGGTGGCAAAACGGCGGGCGGGCGGGCACGGGCGGTGGGCTAAACGGGCGACGGGCTAAACGGGCGGCGGGCCAAACGGGCGCGGGCTAAACGGGCGGGCTAAACGGGCGCAAGCTAAAATGAGAAAAAAAAAACATATAAAAACGTAGAATTAAAAAATAAAGATACTTGTTTAAAAGTCGGGGATAAAAACTAAATATAAAATAACCGCCGAGTAGCCTAATTAGTGTTTTACATGTGCGCCCATTAAGCCCATAAGTTTCTTACATATATGCTCTTTTAGCCCATTAATAATAAAGAATGGGCAAAAAGTGTCCCATCCTTTTTTGAAAATGGGCAAAAAGTGCCCATATTATATTTATTAAAATGGGCAAAATTTGCCACCTCTAAGATAACCATAAGCGCAAGCACTCTTGAGCCACAGAAAAGCAGTCTCAGTTTAATATTCATATTCGAGTGCTTGTGTGATCTAGTGGGAACATATCTCCTTGGATTCTTAAAACATTGTGGTCAGAACCGTTTATTACTTCTCTACTGAAGTATAAGTATAAAATACTTTTAAGGAATTAACGTAAGGTTGGTTTTGACAGGTTGTATTTGAAGATGCATATCCAGCTCAGGATTCAAGCACTCTTGAACAATTAAAAGAGTTAAGTTCAAGACGAGTTTATGTTGAATGTATTAATTCGAACAGATCGATTACTGAAGCAATCGCAAGGGAAATGTCTGGTGGATTGACATCTCAATGTGAACAGGTAACAATACTTGAGATTATTTGACAAATGATGTAACGTTTTGGACAAACTTCATGAAATAGTAGATTTGTGAGTATTATGGAATATGTTGAATAGTTTATTGAACAACATGCCAAAGCCAAGAGTTGCATATTGAATGGTTTCTCTTTTGCTGTTACATTTCAGGATATCCAAAAGCTAGAACGATATTTGCCATTATTACAGAACTTGGTTCATCATATTGATTCAATTGGTGATAAACCGTTGTTGAGTCAATTGACTCCGAAACTCAGAATAAGCTGGACTAGTCCTCTTAGCTCTTCATCTATCTTTAACTTCATGGGTCCCAAGTTCTTTCAGATTGATAATCTGCGTTTTGAGCTTGGAATTGTTTTGTTTTTTTATGCTGCAATGCTTCGAGAATGGAGTTCCCAAGTTCTAGTCACTGGTAAAAAAAACCGATTTCCCTGATACATTCTATTTTTATATCGTTATTGAGTATTAATAGCTTATAATCATTACAGATTTAGTACAATCTACGACCCTTTTTAGAAGAGCAGCAGGTGTTTATCACTATTTGGCTCATGAGGTTCTCCCCTCTTTAAATGATGCACGCACTCCCGAAGGTCCTCCAGAAGCAACTCCCTCTGTTGCTTTGGTAATGAGCTTCATTTGCTTGGCTGAGGCGCAGGTGAACGTTCAACTTCATCTTTTATCTATTTCACAAATATATGTAGGTCATTCATGTGATGTTTTTAAAATAAAATACACAAATATACAGATAGTTACTACAATGAAGGCTGAAGAGAAAAAAACTGCTGACACGCTTTTGTCAAAGTTGCATTATGGCGTTGTACAGTTATTTGATGAGGCCATGGGTTTTTATACTACATCAACCAAAGAATGCAAAGATATCTCACCAATCTTGATGGTATGTTTGTATGTTCGCTAAAACGATTTGTGGGTCCCATTAATCTAACAGAGCTGACTTCTTAATTACCTATGTAGGACTATATTTCGTGTTCTAAAGTGGTACACGAGTTAAGAAGCTACAAGTATATGGCACAATCTGTAAAAAACGAGGGGCAAATTGGAATTGCTATTGGACTTCTTAATCAGGCGTTAAACAATGTGCAGGAGAAGAACATCAGTGGGATTGAATCATGGCGAGTGGTTATTAAAGAAGATACCGACAGTTTGGCTGCTTTGTTAAAAAAATATGAGCAGGAGAATGAGTTTATATGGCGTGAAAAAGCTCCTGTTGACCATGATTTGCCATCGTTACAAGGGAAAAAGATCACGACTTGCATATCTTATAGTCCTGAAAGATGGGAACGAACTCTTGCATTGAAGATATAGAAGTGCAATCTATTCAAGGGGCATATAGGTAATTGTGATATATCCGGGTTGCTGCAGGGATTTTGAGGTGACTGAGACGTTGTAAGATGTGCAGTTGTGGTTATAACTTGAGTGTTTGTGACGCAGGTACATAATAGTAGGATTGTTTCTATTTTAGTTGTCACCTATGCAGGTGATAACCATTCTTTAATGTTTGTCGTCTCTTTACCCATGAAACTTGAATAGAAAAATGCCTTTGAGGAACATGAAGCATGATGTAAGACCAATGTCCGAACCATAGGATATTGGTGACAAATACACGTATGTGGGATTTGAGTACGGGTTAAAATGGGTAATATCAGCGTTACATGTGCATGGAATGAACATCAGACAGTTTCAAACTAGAACTGCTAGGTTCCTAACTGAACCGTGCAAAGTGCCTAAAGAACTGAACAGGGCCAAATTTATCAAAAAACGATTGGGCCGGCTTTAAAATTGGGTTTACAGTTCATGAGTGGGTTAATGTTTCTGTGATGAGGTGTTTCGACTTGGCTGGGTGACTGCACAAGTGAATAACACTGTAAACTGTATGTAAAAATCAGTTTTGCATTTGTTATATGTTGAACAAGCAAATATTATCTGTTTTATACTGTAGTAGGACCGAAACTTAATCCGTGAACAAAATAGAAGTGCGATTTTGATCTTGATTGAACCAGAAAACTAAAAAGTTCATATATGCCAAGAGTGCGGCGGTGGATACAATTCACGTGGATTAGTCGGCTGGCGTATCATAATACACACTTGAACTGATAATTCATGACAAGAATATCATTTTGAACAAAATAGTTGTGTACCAGTACTACTACTGAAAACTATGGGTTGCCGTTTACAACATTAACAAACATTGCGCCATTATGGCAAAAGACTTGTGAGTATCATTGCTAATACGTAAGAAGTATCAACTTCAAATTCTTATTACGTGCAAACAAACTCTATAGTGGTCACCACAAAGTTATAAGAAAAGAAAAGCTTTACCTTATTTAAGTCCGCGCGACAGTAAATTCAAATATCTGCTTATTAATTTAGTGCTCACACATTGAAAATCTTGGCAAAATTGTAGCCTCACAATTGGATGGGTCACAACTAACTAAACAACCAATTGGCGCTCAAATTCCACAACTACCCTTTTTAACAACAAAAACACAAGATCATATATCCCAGAATTTGATTCATTAGACAATTTGTGTTCCAAACATTCTTACAGTAAAAAACAAGATTATGATGGCTGTTCAGTGTAACTCAGTTTCCAAATTTCCCAACATACTACTAAACAAAACTATATCAAGACAACAGTTTGCTTCTTTTATTTCCAAAACCAGTTTTGTTTCGACTCGTGTAAATCCATCGTTAGCTGTATCGAATGCTCGTAAACTCTCCAGAAACAGGTAGTATAAACTTAGAGAATTTATATGAAATTTTGTTGAATTGTTTTGATGACTATATAGGGAGATGCATATTCTATGATACTTAATTGGATTCTGAGTGGTTAGCGGCTTTAGTTTACGAGGAAACAAGCAGTTTCGTATAAGCACACGGGGTCGGGTGGATGCTTATTTTAGACTGCTTCTAAGCCATAAGCATAACTGCATAAGTTTGGAGAGTTTTGCTACATGCTTATCTTTTTTAGCAGATAAGGTCTTTAAAAGAATCAATCCGAAACACCCCTAAAAGCGTTTGTTTACATTTCATATCGGTAGAGCAAAGAAGCACTTTTTAAGTTATCAAAATAATCACACTGCTTATGATAGGAGGGATTTGGGGTTTCTTGTTTGAGAACACCATAAGCACATAGTTTGTTTTAATAAGTAATCCCAAACACCTCTATGTGGGAGTTGCATATTCAAACCGTTTAGTAAGCTAAGCAAAAAATGGCAAACACGTGCTTATCTGACTATTAAGTTCTTTTTTTACGGAATAATGAATCCGAACACTATATATTGCATCGTGTTTTGTTACGACTACTTATCTGATTCTGCTGATTTTATAAAGCATAACTAGTTATTCAGTGGTAATAAGCAATTCCGAAGTCCAAAAATCCCCCACAATAGATATTGGATTTTGGATAAGAGTAAGTAATATTTAGTGACTGTTAAGTTTTTGGCTATATCTAGGGTTGTTTCTGCTTTGATTTCTGAAGAAAAAGTAGCTGAGCCGAGTTCTTCAGGCACCGATGCGTTTAAGCTAACTTACTTGGAGGTACGCTTTATAATTCTCTGATTCTTTATAGGGGTTTTTTTTTTGCATTGTGGATATCTATTGTATTGTAAGTTATTTAGTGTCGAACAATATTCGGTTTTTGAGTAAGTCACTTTTTTTTTTTTTTTTTTTTTTGTGGGGGGGGGGGGGGGGGATGATATTTATGAATCTTCAACCAAGTTAAGTAATTACAATCTACATACGGTAGTCCTAAGTGCTAGATTACCAAAGCAACACAATTGCCGCATGACTTATGAGCACCGTTAATAAAAGTAGTATGCAAACAGACCTCCCTCCCCTCGCTCTCCCAGAAATACTGATGAAAATCTTCATTCAAACTAGTATACTGATTTTGGTGATGTGGAATTACTCTTATAACGTGTCACCACGACAAGAAGCTTTTCCATATCTTTGATGCTCTTGGACGTGCGGTATGAAGCATCCTACCTGTTTATCTTGAACTCCTGCAACAATCCTTTCTTGAAAGCACTATGAAGCATCCTACTCAGAATCTCAGCAACCAATATAAATAGCAAGGGAGATAATGGATCCTCTTGATGACACGAGACACCAGCTTTCCCTGCCCTGGGCTTGTACATTTAATCTCGTGTTGACCAGGCGAATATTGCTCGTGTAATTGGTACAAATAGAATAGTATGCTCTTGTGTGCTGTATAACCGATGAAAGAATGTTGTATATCTATCCATTCTTTAAACCACCTTTCCTTTGAACATCGGTTTGGATTGTCGAGCTACACTCATTTATTTTATAGTGACCAATGCTTGTTCTTGACTCAGTTTTTGTCCTTGACTAGTTTTCTAGATCCCCCGCCCATCCATCCTCATTTGATTCATGCCAGCAACTTTTAAACATCTCCAAAAATTAGTATGTTGAAACCACGCACTGTTGAATTTTATTGGTTTCCTTTGCCAAAAGTGAGGGGGAATGATCTGATTCCATTCTGTCACCGGCTAGCAATTTCATAAACGACCATTACACTAACCAATAGAGAGAGACAAGAACCTGATCAATCCTAGCTACTTTGCCAACTCAATTGAATTGAGGATTGCTTGGATTAGCATCAAAGAGATTGTTATGTTAGACAAGCAAATTGCTTGAAGTTGCTAAGAGAGACATAGTCTGCAACTGAGTTAAATCTTTCTGATGGGTCTACGAGGTTGAACTCACAAAACAGGCGAGATGGATCGCTGTACAATTTTTATTTGATAATTTCCGGGGTTGTTATGGGTGTCATGGGAGCTCCTATGGCTTCTGCCTTAGTTGCTGACCGTTTTCTCATTTATTTTTGCCTGCTTCAATCCTTTGCTGATGGGAATTTCTGCTTTTCTTTCTTTCGTTTTTGAAAGAGTTTGGTAGACCTTACTTTGCCAAAAAGGACCTTTCCATTCACGTGCAATATTAGATTGTTTTTCTGATAAGACACATTCTTGTTTTTGGTTATAAGGCGTGTAGATATTAATGATCAAAACTTTTGTTTGAGAGTCTGAAAACGTGTAATCACCTGTAGAGAATAGAATGACGTTGAATGTGAGGATACTTGATAGGATTCTTTTTTCCACATTGTGATCAATCCACCAGATCTTTCACGTGTTGGAACCTGAATGCTGTCGTATACAATATCAGGCCATGTTGCAGAGAGAACAAGTTTACTAACATCGGATACTTGTGGTTCTTGAATTGTCATTTACGTGGGATCGAATACTCAGTTTTGAGTTATCAGTTTAATACTCCATCTAACAATAATAGATATCAATACGTAAGAGATAAATCACCTATATACGTGATCATGAGGGAATACTAGTATTAACTCCAACACTGCAACTGAATTGCTTAATGCTTATTGCGTAATATCACACATATTTAAACGACACATTGCTTATTAACTTTTGTATTACCAAAGAGGTTTTCTGAGCCTGGATAACATAAAAACGACACGTTGCTTTGTTACTTTTGCAAATCAAATATGTTACTTTTGTGGTCTTTATTAACTAGCATATTGTTGGCGTGTTTTTATCTAGGGAAATAGTTGGTTATGGGAGGTTGGTGGAGTGAAGCTTTTGGTTGATCCGATATTGGTTGGTAACTTGGATTTTGGAATACCTTTGCTTTATGATGCTAGCAAGAAATACTTGAAGAATTTTCAGGTACATTTTTAAAGCTTATCTTTTATCCTTCTGGTATCAAGAGTAGTAGCTAGCAGATGTACGTTTGATGTAAAATATTAAATGATTCAGGATTCAGGCCCTCTTGAATTGTTGCGTGAAACACTGTCATATAACAAGGTAGACATGGGCGTGTCATTAGAACATTGAACTCCAATAGGAGAGGCTTAAATCAGAAAACAATTTTGGAATGAACTAAGGACACAGTTCAGTCCCTTAAGGATAATTAGCCCCAAATATACGTTAATGATTTATAACTAAGCTCCTCCTTGGATCTTCTTGATTTATGGAGTATGATAGGCAAGAATCGTATATACCACCCTTTCTTTCCGAATGTTCAGTTTCCCAAGTCACTTTCTTTCCGAATTTGTTGTTATGGTTCTAACGTTGTGTAGTTTAATGCAGCTTACCGATCTTCCTGAAATTGATTGCATATTGATTACACAAAGCCTAGACGATCACTGCCATTTAAATACATTAAAGCCACTATCTCAGAAGTTACCGAATGTTAGAGTAATAGCCACTCCAAATGCAAAGACACTCTTGGATCCTCTATTCACCAATGTAAGTATTACAATCCACTCTATATTTTCTCAAAATACTAAGTGTCGTTAAGATGTCAATAAAATGCACATTTCAGGTCGTATATTTAGAACCTGGACAAAACTATGAAATTCAAACAAGCAACAGTTCATATGTCAAAGTACGGGCAACCGCTGGCCCAGTTCTTGGTCCTCCTTGGCAACGCCCCGAAAATGGGTACCTATTACTTTACACTCCATATTCATAAATCTTTTCTAAAATGAGATAATCACTTATGGGACGCTTAATATGCTTACTAGGTATATTGTCACTTCACCACAAGGGCAGCTGAGTCTCTACTATGAACCACATTGTGTATACGATCAGGAGATTATTGGAAAAGAACGTGCTGACATTGTTATTACTCCTGTTATCAAGCAGCTATTGCCTAGTTTTACGTTAGTGTCGGGACAGGAAGATGCTGTTCAACTTGCAAAATTACTACAGTCCAAGTAATTTAACGAGAATTTCATGATGTTATTATACGTGGAAACACATATAATTTTGCCCTGACTGTTTCTTTTATGTTTGTACAGATACGTTGTGCCAATGAAAAATGGAGATCTTGATAGTAAAGGCGTTCTTGCAAGTTTAGTGAAGTCTGATGGAACCATAGAATCATTTAAGGTATACATACGGGTGTTTGCGACTACTCACTACTTATGAAAGAGTGTATATTTATTCTAAGAGGCAGATCAGTAGTTTTGCCCAAATAACTAAATCTGCTTATTGAAATAAGCTAATCTAAAATACCCTTTATAGTTCGTAAATTTTACAAGTTATAAAGAAAACTATTTCATTTCACAAGTGAAAACTGGTTAACTTTGCAATGCAGGAGCTCTTATCAAAGGAGCTACCGGAGGCAAAGACGCTTGAGCCCATCCCTGGCGTACCCCTCTCTATACCATGAAATTTCTTTTTGTAGTGTACTACGTAGTAATAGAGTACAAAAGATGAAAAATACTGTAATGTCAATACGCAGCTGAATCGTTGGTCGTAATAGATTCTACATGTATATGCAGAGATTATGTTTGTAAACTCTAGCCTTCCCTTCCGGTACCAAAGTTTAAAGCTTGTATATAGTTAGAACTCAAACTTTCGGGTTTCGTTTGGTTTGGTGTTAGTTTTCTAAGTTGTTTGATCTTGCGCGTCTTAAGAACACTTATGATTCGGTTTGATTATGAACAAATAGGTTTTAAACCCTGCAAAAAGACCGGAGGTTCTCTGAAAACATCTTAAGAACACCTATGATTCGGTTTGATTATGAACGAATAGGTTTTAAACCCTACAAAAAGACCGGAGGTTCTCTGAAAGCAGTCTCTCTACCTTTAGTAAAAGTAAGCTTGTCTACATATCAAATGATTCATTTTGTTGTAAAAACTTATTGCCTAACAGAATAAGAATTTTCCAAATCAGACATATGGAATCATAGAAATTTAGGATAGATGTATAATGTGAAAAGAATAGTACTTTATATCTAGATATTATTAAAAAAAATTCAAATCAATATAAGAAATACATGGATCTTGACTTTTAGATTTCAAGAAAATAAAAGTAAAAAATAATCAAGTCTTAGCTTCAATATTGCTTTCCACTTTCATTTAACAATACTAAATAATTGACCATATATATGCTACTAATTGGTCACTAGCCCTTTTGAGTTTTGACCCCATAAAATTTTCATTTTTACATAACTTTTTTTATAATTTGAATCATATTATCTACATAGTCGTAAAAAACAAACGAGCAATAAAGTATGATAAAAAACGCAGTAACTAGTAAAGACAAGAGACGTTTACGTTCAGAAGTTTGTGACGCGTATAACCCACACACATTTTGGTGGGATATTCATGTAAGAGTGTCGGGTATCGTAGCTCAAGTCAAACCCAATAGCATCTTTGGCTAGGGTAGAGAACCCAAACCTGGCTAGTATCATGCACGGTCGTATATAACAACGTGAACTTTTATATTATAGACTATTATAAGTTGCGCTTATCTAAAGTCTCGAATATTTGAGATGCATCAACTTAGATAAGATGCGACTAAACTTAAATCCGGCTGGTATAATCGGGTCACGTAACATATACGATTATATATAACAATGTAAATTTTTATATTATATAATATTATAAGTTGCGCTTATCTGAAATGTCGAATATTCTCTTGCACAAATTCAATGCACGATTTTGCAAGATTTGCTGTTATAACGAAAGAGACAAATAACCTTTCATTCACTCAAGGGTCGTATTCATAGTTTGAGCACCTATTTCAAATACTACCTGTATATTTTTTTTTATTTTTTTTTTGTTACAAATTACTAATTGAATTGAAATTCACGTCAAAAAATACAATAAATGTTACACATGGCATAGAAAAATTACGAAAAATTTTCAAAAAAAAAGAATTTTTTATTTTATCTTCTTTATTTGGTGTAGTTTTCTTTTTTATTCTTTTTCCATAATTTAGCAAAAAAACGTTAAATACAACAAAAATAAAATTGATGATTGAAACTGCTAATTTCTTTTACATCTAAGCTATTTAATTTCTACGAAACAAAAGTCAATTTTTTCTACTTTCTTTTATATATTAGGTATAACTCTCGTTCACACAAGAGGTACAAATAAATCTCATTTAATTTAATATTTTAGTTTATTATAGAGATGTATTAAAAAAAATCTATGTTTAATATTTTATAATTGTGATATTATTAAGTTATAATTTGTATGGAGTATTTGTTAATTTTTTAGACTTATTAAAAAATATAAAAAATTTATAATTTTCACTTAATACTATCTAATTATTTAAAATTTAATTACTAAATTTTTATTTACGAATTTCTTTTTTTTAAGTTTTCTTTTCACAAATTTAACATTTATAATTTTATGTTGTTTTTTCTCTATCAAATTTCACCATAAAATTTTTACCAAATAACTTTTTTTTTAATTTAAACAAAGCATTAAAAAAAGAAATAAATCAAAATAATGTTTTTTATTAAATAAACATTCCTTTGAATAAAATCTCAACTTTAAATTTTTAAGTTTTGCTTAAAAGATTTGAAAAACATAAATATATCCACGTTTCATGTCAATCCATTTGGAATTTACATTCATGTCTATCTTGGAATCATACTTTCTTTTGCTATTTTTTTGTCTTTTACTTTCTTTTAGATACAATTTTTTTAGAATTTGATGCCGAAATACAATACATGCAATTATATACGCGTACAATACACGGATTTATATACACATAGACAACCTTTACCGACCTTTTTTAGTCATTAATTAATGTGTCTTTCAAAGAATAAAAATTACACAATGTGTGTAAGGAAAAAATCCCACAAACCTTTAATTTAACATAGACTCAACTAACCGATTACAACCATCCATTTTTATCATATAACAAAAAAACTCACTTTTAAAAATTAAATATCTCACAAACCGTTCATCGTTACGTAAAACAAAACATATCATCGCAACGAGAATTAAATCATCTATCTATCGAGGGGGCACATGTATATACTTTCGACGAACTTTTTTTTCGACTTTTTTTCTTAAGTCACGTCTGGAGAGAATCATATATGATTCGTTACGAAACATATATGATTTTCAAAAATCATATATGATTCATATCACGAATCATATATGATTTTCAGAAAATCATATATGATTCGTGACGAATCATATATGATTCTCTCCAAACGTGACTTAAGAAAAAAAAGTCGAAAAAAAGTTCGTCGAAAGTATATACATGTCCCCCTCGATAGATAGATGATTTAATTCTCGTCATAATTGTGTATTTTTTTTCGTTTGACGATTTACCGTTTGTGAGATATTTAATTTTTAAAAAAGTGATGGGAAATGAGCTTTTTTAAAAATAGGTGATTATAATTGATTGGATAGGTCTATGCTAATTTAAATGTCTATATAAATCTTAACTCATGTGTGTCATATGAAACCAATCCTATGTAAAAGATAAATATTGCACTAATGATAAAATATTTGTATATGAATACAGGGGATGTAGACTAAAAAGAAGATAGGTTTTTCAGGTCTCAAAAAATCGTAATCAGCTAAAAGTTTGTTTCAGCTGCATTCATCTTGTTTTTGCGATCGTTTTGACTGATTGTGGGCTTCAAACTTCTCTCGAAGCCTAGATTGTGTTTATTTTGGTAACTTATCACGTGACTTTTGATATATAAAAACAAATCAGTTCGTTTTTCAATACTTAAACCTAACGTATATATATTAGTATGCGACAATTTTAATGATTGCTGATTAAGAAAATAGACCCCATTTCGTATATAAGCCTTTTGTAAGTAAAACAATGTACTACAGTATATGAAAAAGTTAAGATAAGCAAATAATTTCGTGTTGAAATTGTTAAGAATTCACCTTTAAAACTTTAAAACCATCGCTATTGTATGATTTAGATTTCAAAAAACCTGTCGACGTGCATTACAGTTGTTTAAACTGCGTCAAACCATCTTATCCGATAATCCGATAACTAATTTAAAAATAAATTAAAATAATCATCGTTGATGAACAAAAATAAGCAAAATCGTACATCAATCGTTGTCAAGATTTCTTAATTAGATTTTGAAAATGACCTCCATCGCGAATCCTGGTTTATAATTGTCAAACCTAGAACATAAAATCTTCTAAGGCTAGTTAATCAATTGTGTAAGGAAATAATACTAGTAGTATGCAAACTATACATTTGTGATTAACATTTTGAATCATCAATGTGTTGCATAAACACTAGAGTTTATTTCAAAAATGTTTATAATCATAGTCGGATTCAAGATTTATAATAGGGTGTTACATAAAAAAATATTAAGTTAACTAAATTTACACCGTAAGAAATCAAGACAATATAATTTTTTTGAGAGTTATACAAACAAAGAAATAACAGTTTTAAAGATTTTTTGCATTGTGTAACCTCAAAATGAGTATTCGTGTTGCACCCAGGGGCAGATCTACTTGTTAGGTTGGGGGGTGGCGACGCCCCTCATAACTCGACCAAAACGACGAGATTACAATGTATTTTTTGTTCAATTTCGATAGTTTTTTTTGAAATGCCCCCCCACCAGAAACACAAATTGCCCCCCACTCACACATTGAAGTCTAACATTTAACACTCGAAAACCTAAAAATCTTCCGTTTTAAGTTAAAATACTCGATTTTTATTCGGATTTTAGTTTTTTTCGTTTTGCTATTGTCAAAAAAAAAAAAATTACACCCCACACTTGAATATCCTGCGTCCGCCACTGGTTGCACCCGACACTTATACAAATCCGCCCCGTTTACAACTATATACCTTAATAATGTGACAGCTTAAGAACGTTTATTTTCAAGCAACTATATTAAGTAATTAAAGGCATAAGTAGGTCATGCATGGATTTTAATAATATATGGAATCTAAAGTGATAATATATAAAAATGAAGAATATACTCCACCAATGGCCACTGACTATTTTTTTTGCCAAAAATGACACCTGATTATCCGAATATTCGGAAATATACCCACTTAAAAAAATAATATCAATAATAAATAAATAAATAAATAATTATTATATAGGATGGTCCTGAATAATATTTTATGTTATCCAAGTTCTAAGGAATTGGTTTTTTCCTTTGTATTATTTTTCAACGTGCTAATATAATCGGGTGTTAATCGGATCGGATTATTCGAGTTTAAGTTAATTTGAGTTGGGCCAAAATCGATTTAGAATTAACAATTTCATAGTTGAAGTTGAATTTTTTTGAATTCAGGTTAATCAGGTTTTGGTTAACTCGGATCGTATTAACTTGAGTCAGATTAATTCTATAGGATATTGTAAATCTATACTTAATCTAAAGAGAGAAAGAGATAGAAAGATGGTGAGAACACACACACTTAGAGATAGAAAGTGTAGAAAACAAACTTTACTATGTGTAAAATGAAAGTGAACCACCACCCTCTCCAACTAAGGAGAGGGTTTATATACCCAAGCCCATGAGATGGGCTTGGGCTTACAATGGGTCATCGGCCTCACACAAGTTGTAGGCTTGGCTTGACCTTTTTTTGAACAATATTAATAAGGCTAAAATACGAGCCACAACTTAGACTACTGTTGGAGTGACCGATCCTTTCTAATACGTAAAACGTATTTCCAACAATCTCCCCCTAAGGGAGGTCACTCCAAAGTACAAGGGGGTTACCCGAGTTACAATACAATAAAGATAAACCTATCATACTATGCTTGACTTGAGCTCGTAGTCTTCGTCTTTCTCTTCTTTTCTGGTGAGCATGCTGATGTGATATTTGATATCAATCTTTAGCATTAATCTCTTGCCTTGATCTTGTGCTTCCATCGCTTGTGATATTGGCCTCTTCGTGACTTCACGTCCCACATACTTATACCTTTGTAATTCTTGAAAGCTTCAGAGTTCGATACAGCGGAAGACTTGACTTTTAGGCTTTCTTGAATTAGATGAAGTATTAAGTGCATAAAGTATAAGCATGCGGGGACAACTTCTTCTCGGATTCCGCAATGCCACCGTCTTCAAATGCCGCAACATAAGTAGACACGAACGAAATGCTTTGAACATTTCATTCTAATTCGGTAGCATTTTACCTCCGGTCGGTGAAGACCGTTTGACGATTTAAAATATCGTACTTGTGGCAGGTAGATTTAATTAAAAATCTCCTTGACAAGATTTCGCGGGTAAACCCGTTCTCTTTACTCGACCGTCCAAAGCTGACTGCGAACGTAAAGAGTGAATCATTTGGATAAAATTATCCGCATGATTGAAACCGTCAATTCCGATTCCTGGAACAAGTTTGGTTCATTAAAGAATCGCACCATCGTTGCTTTCCAGTTGTCACGAGCTTGATTCATATTGAATCTTGCAAGTTACCTACCAAGTGCTGTTTGAGGTTAACACTAGAAGGAGTTCCACTCATCACTGTGAACACTAAGGTGTCACTCTGAGTGTTCTGGCAATATTACTGAGATATTGCTTAGAGGCCTGGAACGTGTTTATATTCAATTAAGAATTAAACAACTGTTGCTTTCCAGTTATCACAAGTTTGATTCGTAAAGAATCGCACAAGTCACCTACTATGAGCTTTTTGATATTTGCTCAAGAAGGATTTCCATCTTCATTGTTAATACTTTCGTATTACTCGGATGTTCAGGCAAGATCATGAAGATTTTGCGTAGGACTCTTAAGATCTTTCTTACTTTTCACAGTGTGTGAAGAAGCAAGGAAATATGGAAGTGTGTCCAAATGAGATATTTGATGATCTCAAATGGCTCTAAACTCGATCGTGCATTTTGGATTTTTAGTGATCGGAGGCTGGAGATCAGTGCCACATTTTCAATATCAATATATACGGAGTGAATAAATCGATAGATAATGCGTTGTCTCCGTGTGAATAAAACAAATACCTTTTGAGAGATATCTGAGTTAGCTGGGATGGGTTGTGCATTGCATCACTGGGTCCATGATGTCTATCTTCAATATCGAGCATCATTAAATGATCTCAATAGCATATGTGTTGACCCGGTTTCTGCCCAAGGTTGTAAGGAGGGCTTCTTTCTTTACACCCTTTATCTTTACAATTCTATTTCATTCTTCAACCCCTTCAATGCTTACCAATACGTCATAACTAGCACCTCGTTGTGATTGTTCCAGTGCTAACTTAGGTACTTGGTCGGCATTCAACTACATTCACAATCTTTCTCCATCTTTCCTGAGGACTACTATTTCTAGCTATGGAATGTCCTTGGGAAGATTCCTCCGGTTCTAGAGGAATCATTGGACTTTAACCTATCCTACCATCTTTATGTCACCATAATCTTCACCGTCGTGAAATAAATGGGTTTAGGGTAAGTATATGTCACCATGAAATCCATTTTAGATGTGCAAATCCGTTTTGCTCCCCCTTAACATATGCCACGATATCCGAAAATATTTCGCACATGTCGGGATGAGCCATCACGTTAAGTCAAACCATTTTTAAATAATCATGTCCCATATTAAATCACATTTTCTCTCCCATATTAAAAATATTAACAAAATCAATGTTTTTAATATCAATTGATTTAATGAAGTTTTAACAAAGTTTTGGGAAGAAAAATACAATTCCGTTTTATCTTCATGATACCAAATGTTGATATATGATACCAATTAGTAAAATGATCACAGATTCACCATATTTGAATAAATTGACAAGGTTGGACCTGATTGAGGAGAACATCATATGATAACAGCAAATGGTTCTTGTTTACAAATGTTGGTCGCCTCGTCACGTCTGAAGTCATCTCTTGACACCACATGTACGATTGGTATTGTTGTATGGACACCAATTTGTGAACTTGGCACGTTCGGCATCAAAGATTCTGAATGATTGACAATTGCTCCCCCTTAATTGTTGACATGTGTTCTACTGAAAGAGCTGTAGTCGTCGTTTGAGTAGTTGCGTCGTCGAACGCAGCTCTAGTGTGCTCAAAATTTCATTCACCTTCCGTTATGGCCGAAGCCGTCATACGTTCCGTAACGACGTTGTCAAAATCAGCAAAGTGTTGGTGCACCGCATTTAAGCTATCTCACACCTTACTTACCGGTGGAATTAACTTAGTTAAATCATTTTTGACAAGTGTAGGAAACGTACTAGGAAGGTTTTCCTTTGACAAACTTTGGGGCACAAAATCTGATAATTGAGATAATTCCTTTTGTAAGCGAATACGGGTCTTTTTAGAAAATTGATCTTTATTATGCTTATCATAATCAAGCTTATGGAATTTTGAAAGCATTTTATATCGAGTTTCTTCCGCAAGTGACATAGTCTCCTCAGTACTACGAACATAAGGTGCTTCTTTCGATTTGCCAACTAGGGTCACATCATAAAGACAAGTAATGCATTCCTGAGCTTGTTTTGCATAACCGGGATTAGGTGGTAAATCTTGAAGACGCTTAAGTTTGAGTTCTTTAAACGATTTAGTTAAAAGAAGAACTTTTTCTGTGGAAGCATATTGTTTTAAAAGCTGTTGTTCCTTGAATTTAAGAAGTTTGGTAAAATTAATTTCTGATTCAAACTTTTTAGACTCGAGAGTTTTGAAATCCATTTTAAGTTTCTGAAAATCATTTACAACCGACTCTTTTTCTTTTAATTCTAGGACGAGTAACAGTACCTTCCGTCACAGTACCATATACCAATGGTCTATTGAGCACCGATGCCCAAATGAGATGTCCGTTCTCTTTGTTCAACATATAATGTTCCATTCGGGAAGCCCAATCCTCGTACATAGTCTTCACCAACATTGGTGGACGATTATCCGTACCAGAAAGGATGGACTTATCCGTAAGAGATGTGTACTCTATTCCGATAAGTTAAGATTTAGAAACGTTGATCGAACAATGAGAGAAATTAAATGTGTTTGTTTTTGTGTGTAGAAGTCGAAAAATAATGTTGAAATCCCCTAAAATATGTTCTCGATGACCAAAAAATTCCAAGACGAACAAAAACTCACGAATATCTGATCGAAATATCTGATCGGAATGTCTATCGGAATATCTGATCAGAATGTCTATCGGAATATCTGATCGGAATAACCTGTCGGAATATCCTGTCGGAATAACCTGTCGGAATAACCTGTCGGAATACCTATCGGAATACCTATCAGAATAACCTGTCGGAATAACATGTCGGAATACCTATTGGAATAACCTGTCGGAATAATCTGTCGGAATAACCTGTCGGAATAACCTGTCGAAATCCTATCGGAATAACCTGTCGGAATAACCTATCGGAATAACCTGTTGGAATAACCTATCGGAATAACGTGTCGGAATATCACTATCGGAATACTTATCGGAATGTAGAAACCCGTAATCATTCTGATGGAATTCAGTAAACTTCTGTCGGAATAGTACCACAAAGATCAAAAATTCTACTTTTCTCGGACAAAACCCAACCAATTCGAGATTTTAAGCCAAAAAATGATCAACACCCAAATTTTTTGTGTTTTTAGCCAAAGTAAATATACCAAATCTCTACCACAACTATGTAGAAGATTTGTATCAAGAAAAAAACCATAAAAACACAAAAAAAAGTTGGTTCGAATGATTTAGATCTAAATAGGCACGAAAATCAAGAACACAAACACATAAACAATACAATCATCTCATGGCTCTTGATACCATTTGTAGGATATTGTAAATATATGCTTAAGCTAGAGAGAGAAAGAGATAGAAAGATGGTGAGAACACACACACGCTTAGAGAGAGAAAGTGTAGAAAACACACTTTACTATGTGTAAAATGAAAGTGAACCACCACCCTCTCCAACTAAGGAGAGGGTTTATATATCCAAGCCCATGAGATGGGCTTGGGCTTACAATCGGCCACCGGCCTCACACAAGCTGTGGGCTTGGCTTGGCCTTGTTTGAATAATATTAATAAGGCTAAACTACGAGCTACAACTTAGACTATTGTTGGAGTGACCGATCCTTTCTAATACGTAAAACGTATTTCCAACAAATTCGAATCCGAATCTACTCGAATACGAGTGAAATGTAAAAAGGCTATTTTTTTACTTTTTAATAGAATTTATATAAAATTTATATTAAAAAGTAAAAAAAATATCTTTATTTGGTTTATTTGGTTTAATCAGATTGAACCAAACTCGAGTTAGCCACATTTATCATACTTGATACCGACCTTATTTAGTATTCGTATTGACGCGAGTAATCCAAATAAATTTTGACCCGACTAACCCGACTCAAATTGGCTTGTTCGAACCAGATCGGGGTTTTTTGACACCCTTAAAAAAGTAACAACGTTGTTTTCATAATAACAACGTATTTAGCCCGCGATTTGCCGCGGGTTTCGTAATTACGGTGTTATAATAGGCTCGTGTATACGCTTCGTTATAACGGATGGAACAACCAGCTTAAAGCACCAAAAGGGAAATGTAACACAAAAACATCATATTAGATTTCATCAACCCATCACTAATAAACATTACATGCAAAAGTAGTAAGCAAATCATCTGAAAAACCAAGAAACAAATTATGGTTTCGAGTACATCCTTAAATAAAAGACATCATTTTAATGAATCAAAAGATAACTCATGCAAGAACACCATTTCTCAAGTGATATCCTTATGTGTTTCGGGTTAAAGTTAATAGCAATGATGATGGTTTTCACAGTGTTCTTGATGGTTCTTCCATTGGTTTTTCCGTCACTTCCACTGCCTCCGTCGCTGTCATTTTATCTATACATCCTTCTAGTTGTGTTGCAATAGTAGAAGATAGTTCATAATTAGTTCGCAAAATTCAGATAGCTTAGAACATGTTTCTGCATTCTCGTGCTATAATCTATCCATATTATGGCAGACAAAACAAAGTTGTTGTAGGCTTATAGATATACCTTTGGAGCCACGTTAACCGTCATACTTCAACTCGCAACCCTGTTATGCCTAAGAAAAACAAACCTCAAATGCCTTCAAGTCTACATATTGATGTACTGTAGGTACGCCAGAAGATAGTAAATCAGCCTTTTGTATCTGATCTTTGGAAAAGCCAAAGTTTTCTCAGGATTTCAACACATGGTTTTACCTAACAATCGTGGCATGATAAAAATGAACTCACAAACTTGTTTTCTTAGGCTCAGATAAAGAAACAATCTGATATAAGTGTATGGCCACCATGGCTGCAAACTTTCCTAGTTTACCCCCCCGCCAGGAGGCACATAACCCGAACTGTTGTCAAATATAGCTAGAAATATTGACGCATTATCATCATTGCCTTTTAGATTCACCTTTTTAGACAGTGGTGTAACTGTATGTAATGGTTTGTTCAACAGTGTAACAATTTTGGAAGTTGAGATTGTATTATTGACTGCTTTTATGTAGTAGACTCACAAACAGTACACTCATTTTGCAAACGAATGCTTGGCAGTGCTTTTGGCCCTTATTTGTTGTATTATAGATAAGTAGTAAACATGATAAGTCTTGTCATGTTATTTTTTTTTTACCATTTTTGAACCAACACTTGTAGTTAGTGGTCCTTTTTGGCCTAGCAGATTTTTGTTGGTCTATATAAAGCAGTTTTAGAATGTGTTTGTTATGTGCAAGTTTCCTTTTTTTGAACGGCAAATTTTATAGATAAAAACTAGCAAGGAGCTAGAGTTACAAGGAAATCAGAAAAGGGTGTTGAATCCAACTATCCCAGCTAACAACGTTTTTACCTCTAACAATACACCAAGAAAACGAGCGTCTAACAATGTACGCAAAAATGAAAACTAGTCTTGGAGAAGTATCAACAAACAACAGTTGGTTCCTCACAAACGAAATGCTCCACCAGCAAGTGTAAAAAACTCCTTCAAGAACCGTCTTCGAGTTAGCCTTCATACGAATGGACGAGAACCAAGCTAGCCAAGAACGATAAGAATCAAAAGGAGAATAATCCAAATTCCACCATTTACAAATGGCGCGATTGATCTCAAACGACAACCTGCTAGTAAAAAGAAAATAATCCAGGTCTTCCTGAGCAGCGCGACATATTAGACAGAAAGTAGGAGCCAACATCACCCCTCTCTTAACCATATTCGAAGCAGTGGGTAAACGGTCCAACACAACTTTCTAAGATAAAATGTTAGGAACAACTTTAATCCAACGCGTAGGAGCTTCGACTTTAGGAAAGAGAAAGTCATCAATCATAGTGCGTGCATCTTTGACACAAAAATAACCGTCACTGTTAAGATCCCAAACTCAACAATCATCCACGTTAGAAAGAGTCACTGAATCTAGAACATTGATAATATGAGAAAATTAAAGAGCCTTTGCTGTGACAACCCTGGTTTTGAGGTTCGCCACTTAGTTTTGTTTTGTGCTAGTTGCTGTCTTTACGTGTTTATATGCTTATTGGTGTGTATAGATTGTGGTTTGGATATCGTTTCCGGTACGGGGTACCTTGTGAATGAAACGATGTGTGATGATTTCATGTTCATGAGTTCACATGGTAGTGACTATGAAGTGAGATGGTGTTATTTGGTGGTTCTAAGTATACGTATATGTATTATAGAAAATCGTATTTTTACGATTTACGGTTTAGCATTTAGAGGTCGCGGATGAGGTAATTAGTCATATGAATATTTTTCGGGATGGTTTTAAGTCATTTAGGACTTAAATATAAAGTTTATTTCAAAATTTGAGATTTTTTATAAAAGTGTATATTTTACGACTTTTACGGTAAAACGCGTAAATTTGACTAGTTTTACGGTTTTGAGGTTTTGGAGGCTTTAGGAGCTGAAATAAATTAAGGAAATTTAAGGTAATATTATTAATACATATATTAATAATAAAAGAAGGAAAAAAACGAATTTAGGGGTGTTTGGGTCGGTTTAGACACACCAAAGAAGAAAGAAAGAAGGGAAAAGCCCAAAACAGGCCCAATGGACTTGTAATGGGATTAGGGGGCCTTTAGGACTTAACCAAACCCAAATCATAACCATAATAATCAGGTTTTTAACCTCCATAACATCTCCTAGTCGAAATTCATCAATGGTGGCCAATTAGGGTTCTTTAAAAATTAGGTTTTCTCATCTTCCATTAAATTAAAGGTAAAACCTTCTTAACCCTTTTCATATTAATTGTTTTTAATGTTTTCTATGATCATCTTATGATGGATTTAGGTTAGGGTTTAATTAAAAATAGTATATTAATCATATTTTATGATTAAATAAATTAGGGCTTGTAATTAGAGGGATTAGGGTTAATTAATGAGGTTGATTTTGTTAAACCCGTTTTTAAAAATTGGGCAGATTTTGAGTCAATTGTTTTGATCATATCGGGAGTTCTATAAACTCTTATTTTACGATCCAAGTACCCCTGGAAAGATATTTGAAGTGGTTTTCCAATGCAAGAAACGAGAACTAAATTGGAGGTCGGGAAGTGGGTCAAAAACAGGTTACAACAGTCGGAGGTCAAAACAGTTTTGAATTCAGCCTGTTTTCTTTTTAAGTTTTGGGTTGTTTGGGGTACTTAGGATTGCATTGGGATCTTCTCACGAACGTGAGAGATAGTTTATATATTGTAGTAAGTATCTGCACTTGGGATAAGGTTGTGCTTTAGGGTAAGACCCCTTAATGGTAACAAACTTTTAGTACGTTTAAAATCAGGAAATCTGGAATGACAAAAGTAGATATATGTATATCGGGGCCTTAACAGTAGATTTAAGGTTAGGGCAAGTGGGAGGTGTTAGCCAACATATGTAAGGGTATGAATATTCCTTTTACAGAAACCATGGGTATGTTTAAGTGGATTTTTGACTTAAAGTTTTGAGACTTAAAAACTGGGACTGATTTGTGTAAAATATGAACGGAATAGTTATTAAACTTAACCAAGTTAGGGACTTGTTAAGGAAGGGTAATGGGGTTATTAGAGCTTATCAATGAGGTATTATATGGGAATAGGCTAGATGTCCATCATAGGTTGATGAGCCATCTTGGTGATTGGTTCGGGTATTGATTGTGTGTTTTTGGTTTGTTAGCTCGTTGCTAGTGCGAGGACTTGTGAAGAAGCTATCAGGTGAGTTTCATAGTCCCATGTCTTTTAATGATTTTGACTTCCAGATGGGATGGAAGAGACACTGTTTGGTTTTATAACTTATGTTGTGAATGTTTTATGATTGGTAATGGACTTGTGTGTGCACTTATGTGATTAACTGCTATGTGATTCTTGATTGTGTTTATGATTTGGATCGGGGACACGTACCGTCTCAGTTCTTGAGGTTTGACAAGGTAGTGGCCTTGTGGTTTGACAAGGTAGTGGCCTTGTGGTTTGCCAAGGTAGTGGCCTTGGGATAGGTACATAGGGTGATCATCTAAGGTACCATGATGTTGTTTGACAAGGTAGGAGCCTTGGATTGGATTGGTTTGGTATGTTTGGTCTTGATTGATAGTTGTTAATACATAATTGTAACACATTGTCCATATGTTCTTTTGTTGATGATTGTTATTCACAGCTTGTAACTGATTTGGCGTTAGAGTCTAAACCTATGACTCTCACCAACTTTATGTTGACGTGTTTTAGTGTCTCTTTCAGGTGTGAATATGGTTGAGCTTGAGGATAGAAGTGGCTAGACTTGGATGCCTTAGGATTGCATATAGAAGGAGAACCCCGTTCCTTCTTAGTTTTTATTTGTTCATTTAAATAAGTGATACTGTTGGCACCTATATGTTTGTTTTGTTTGTATTACTTGTTTGTCTTGGGTAAGAGGTAGGACTGTTACCTACTTACCTAGACTCCTGCATGTTGAGATATTGTCATGACATTTGTGTCGCCATTTATGATATTTCTTATATCATTTAGTTATCTCTATAGACACGCTATTGTTGTGATGATATCCATACGTCGTGCCCCATATTCCGCCATGGTGGGGTGTGACAAAATGGTATCAGAGACAATGGTTATAGAGAATTAGGTTGCCTAGTCGCGTAGCCTAGTCTATAGCTTAAGGGTCCCTGCATATAGGCGTCATAGGAGTATGTGTGCATTTTATTATAATTGATGTGTTTGAATATTATTTATTGTGATGTTTTGACTAGTATGAATTGAACCATAGTAAGTTCATACTTAGCCACTTGTTATTTTCTTTTTGGGTGGTGACTAGTGCAGGTTGAACCATAATCGTCCACACTAGTCATTGTCGTATTTTGCTTAAATTGTACATTATAGTACATAATTTGGTGCATGGTAGTTCTATCTTTTGTTGGGTTATTTTATGTACCTGAGGTATAATATTTTTCTTTTGATGTTTAAGTCATGTTCCCTAAGAATCGTGTGGTGGTTCGAGTTACTAGGAGTACATGGGTAGGAAGGATTTTAAGCCGATTCCACTCTTATGGGCGACATGACTTATAACTGATTATGTTTTCGTTTTGGATTTAGTCTAGGCTGTTTAAGCTAGACTATGGATTTCTGTATTCCAAGAGTTTTATTATGTTATTTTTAAAGATGGAGTTTTGGATCTTATTGGTTATGTGGTTATGAGCTTATGTGAGAAGATGGATTTATGTGTTATATGTTGTATTGATTCTTATAAGTGTCATCATATGAGGGAGTGCATTGGGGAAAGGGTAATTGTATAAGTATGGTGGCCAACATAGTTATACAAGTACCACAACTTCAATGGGTTCCCAAGTATGGTTGCATGAAAGAGGGTTAGTACATGCTTGTATATGATGAGATGTAGAATTTGGGTATACGTATTTTATATGGGTATATGTAATGGCTACCTACGATATGGCTATTGTTCTTTTTGTGTTATATGTTTTGGGTTATAGTTGTGTTGTGTGATTTTGGGGTCACACGATATGGTTTGGTTTTGGAGGTGGGCTTTATGCCTTGTTGTGGCACGGTGAGATGGTGATTACTCGTATGGAAAAACGAGCGTATAAAGCGATTGATTGACTTACGTGTATGATAACGAGTATGTTTGGGGGATTCAATAGGTATACATATGCGGATGTATATATACTACTATGTGTTAAGCTATGGTATATGGTCGTTCACTAGTTATTATAACTTGAACGTGCCTTGTGTTTGTTCGTGTTTTATGGTGCTGGAGTTTGGTGGAGTTTCAACGACGTTTTGAATCTTTTGAACTGTGTCTTGTAGCGTATTTTTTTTGAGTGTCGTATTTCACGTGTACGTTTTAAAACGGTGTTCTTGGTTTTAAGTCTATTGAAATAACCTGAAATTTTTTTTGAGATAATGAAATCTTTTATGTTGAGTCTTACAATTCTTTTGGTTGGTATATGGAAAAAGGGGACTTGGAAATCTAGTATAGGGTTAGATAGTTGGTCGTATTCGGTAAAATAAGGGTAAGGTCGTGTTTGAAACAAGATGTAACATAAGATTTCTTTTTAGTCAACACTTATTTATTTCAAATTCTAAAAGACTTTCTTTAAAATAAAGCGAAGTAAAATTTCTTTCAACTTACATAGTTTATATAATTGGGTTTAACCGATTCACGTCATTTATAATTATTAATTCAAGGTTAAATTGAGTTTATGAAGATTTCACATACAATTTTATCTTTCATTAATATAAAACTGTTTCGGTCATAACTTGTTCGTTTTTAGAGCTTTTTGAGTGATTCAAAAGCCAAAAATTATGTACTCGGAACGTACTTTTCAAATATTCAGAAAGTATAGTCATGGGAGGCCAGTGGACTGGTCGGAATTGTTGTACAAGTGTCGGGTTCAAGGTTGAGTTTTGAATAGTAGTTTATTTTTATTTGGGGTGCACGGGATACCTAGTCCTTGGGTTGAGTTTTGA
This sequence comes from Glebionis coronaria, assembly GCA_025667525.1. Lineage (NCBI taxonomy): Eukaryota > Viridiplantae > Streptophyta > Magnoliopsida > Asterales > Asteraceae > Glebionis > Glebionis coronaria. Next base: position 534,767,393 of record CM046881.1, on the reverse strand, counting down.
GATCGCCTAGAAGGTTGTTTGTAGATGGTTTGAGTCACATAGATGTGGGGAGGTAAAAAAAAATAATAACAATAATAAATAAGAGTATATTCTTTTGGAAAGGTCGGTCTTTTGCACGGTTTAAATAATATGTTGTGGGGCGTAATATGTTTTGGTTGCCATTGGGTGTTTCTTGGATTATTTTTCTTTGTCATGGGTCATTTTGAATTGATACATGTTCTGGGTTTGAGTTTTCTTTTGAGTCTCGTGGTTTTTGACTTGTTTTAATTGGTGCACGTGAAATGTCGTTAGTTATCCGTTGGTTTGATTCGTTGATCGTATCTGATGGATTCAGGATGTAGTTTTGGTTTCGTATTGTTCGGGAGCGTTGAGGTAGTCGTATGAAAGACTTGGTCGCGCCTACACGCTTAAGTAGGTGACCATGAGAGAACGGTCGGAATACCCTTAGTGGGGAGGAAAGAAGTTCGTAGACAAACTAGTGTGGTCATGAGGTCTCTTAGGAGTACCAAGGAGATGAATAGCGATTTGTGGGATATTAGCACAAGTAACGCGCCATAGAGAGTGTTGGAAGGGGAAGTAATACCTCAAAGGTATTTATGATTGTTCGTAGGGCATGTAAGTTTTCTTAAAATTTCCTGAAATTTAGTAGGTTTGCCTATTACTGTGAGGTAGAACCATAAATAGAGCAAGTAGGAGAAGTGAGAGGAGTTGTAGTTAGTGCCCTTCTAAGGCAAATCGTTGATGGAGTGATTTAAAATAAAAAACAAGAGCTGTTAGAGATTGCAAGGAATGCCGGATAAAAGTTGAGTTGCTTAGTAGTAGATTGGATGAGGAAGCGTTTTGGAGGCTAAAGAGGTGGATTGGATAATGAGCCGATCTTGGCATTATCGGAAGGACCGGATGAATTCGCGAAGCATGACGATACGTGGAGCAAGGATTTGGACGCGTTCGAGGACGACAAAGAAAGGCGATCGCTTATACGTTGCAGGAACTGAAGATTTGGAAGAACTGGATAGACTTAGTTAGTGGAGCTGGACTGTTATATCTGCCTAGAATGCTAGAGGCATTTGGTGTATGAGACGTGGAGAATGATCTATACGGATCATGAACGTCTCCAACACATATTCAATCATCTTGATTGAACATTTGACAAAGGTGATGGGTGGAGTTAATTGATGAAAGAAAATTGCAAGGCCAAGTACCATCTGGGAAAGGCAAGCATGGTCGATGAGACATGGAATAAGAAGGATGAGGTGAAGCTGAGACGAACTTGAACTATAGGGATGATGTATTAGAGTGGTTTGGATGAAGGATGTGGGTTGCACGAGTTGAGTTGTCTAAAGCAGTGAACGTGTCAACATTTATGTTGTGTGTCTTGGACAATCGTAAGGAGGAAAGGGACGTAGACTATACTTCCTACATGGATAGGAGTAGTTTAGAAAGGGCGATGTAAGGACGAAGTTGGTGGAAGGGATACATAATGCAGTGGGGGGTTAAGTACGATGAGAGTTGGGTGATAGTCGATAGACTGACTAATTCATCACCTATTTCAAGAGGAATGAGAAGTCACGTAGTTGGGAAGTTGGAAGAATTAATGGATATGTGAAAGACAGTCATAGGTCACTTTGTAAGGAAATTGGAATTTAAAGTAGTTTGGGATACGGACTGAAGGGAGTTGATGAACATAATTGGACATGGGTGATTGATTTAGAGGTAGTTCGGAAACTCGTTAGCGATGGCTGAGTTTTCATATAATGATAGTTATCGCACTAGAAGTCGATAAATGCCATTTGAGGCACGATATGAAAGGATAGGGTGAGTTGTCCTCATTGTGGAATAGAATTGGTAAAAGAGGCTACTAATGTGGTAATGGTGTTTGTACAGAATGAGAGCAACAAGGGATGCTATGTAGAAAAGGAGGAAACCACTAGATTTAGTGACAAAGTTATGTATGGAGTTTCACCCATAGTAACGGGTGGTATGTTTTGGTAAAATGGAAGAGTTGATGTAGAGTTTTGTAGGTCCATTTATGATCTTTAGAAAGATCGGACCATTAGCTTATGAGCATAGAATTTCCTGGGGGAAATGAGTTGTATACATGATACATTTCATGTATTGAGATTAGTAAAGGTTATTTGAGAATGCATTTTGCATGTACGGTTATTCGGGACTTGTGTTAATGAGAGTATTTGTTTTATCAAAGAGTCATCTAGGAGATTTATTGACTGTGAGGTCAAGAGTTTGGCAATGAGTTTAATAGTTTTTGGTTTGTACATGTGGTATTTTGAAACTTGAACTAAAGTTCACTTGGAAATGAGAGGAGTTCTTTTAGAACAAATATCCTCGTGTGACTTGTTGTCTGTGTGTTTGATCCTAAGGAGTAAATCTCGGGACGAGATTTCTATTAGGAGGGAGTGATGTGACAACCCTGGTTTTGAGGTTCGCCACTTAGTTTCGTTTTGTGCTAGTTGTGTGTCTTTACGTGTTTATATGCTTATTGGTGTGTATAGATTGTGGTTTGGATATCGTTTCCGGTACGGGGTACCTTGTGAATGAAACGATGTGTGATGATTTCATGTTCATGAGTTCACATGGTAGTGACTATGAAGTGAGATGGTGTTATTTGGTGGTTCTAAGTATACGTATATGTATTATAGAAAATCGTATTTTTACGATTTACGGTTTAGCATTTAGAGGTCGCGGATGAGGTAATTAGTCATATGAATATTTTTCGGGATGGTTTTAAGTCATTTAGGACTTAAATATAAAGTTTATTTCAAAATTTGAGATTTTTTATAAAAGTGTATATTTTACGACTTTTACGGTAAAACGCGTAAATTTGACTAGTTTTACGGTTTTGAGGTTTTGGAGGCTTTAGGAGCTGAAATAAATTAAGGAAATTTAAGATAATATTATTAATACATATATTAATAATAAAAGAAGGAAAAAACGAATTTAGGGGTGTTTGGGTCGGTTTAGACACACCAAAGAAGAAAGAAAGAAGGGAAAAGCCCAAAACAGGCCCAATGGACTTGTAATGGGATTAGGGGGCCTTTAGGACTTAACCAAACCCAAATCATAACCATAATAATCAGGTTTTAACCTCCATAACATCTCCTAGTCGAAATTCATCAATGGTGGCCAATTAGGGTTCTTTAAAAATTAGGTTTTCTCATCTTCCATTAAATTAAAGGTAAAACCTTCTTAACCCTTTTCATATTAATTGTTTTTAATGTTTTCTATGATCATCTTATGATGGATTTAGGTTAGGGTTTAATTAAAAATAGTATATTAATCATATTTTATGATTAAATAAATTAGGGCTTGTAATTAGAGGGATTAGGGTTAATTAATGAGGTTGATTTTGTTAAACCCGTTTTTAAAAACTGGGCAGATTTTGAGTCAATTGTTTTGATCATATCGGGAGTTCTATAAACTCTTATTTTACGATCCAAGTACCCCTGGAAAGATATTTGAAGTGGTTTTCCAATGAAAGAAACGAGAACTAAATTGGAGGTCGGGAAGTGGGTCAAAAACAGGTTACAACAGTCGGAGGTCAAAACAGTTTTGAATTCAGCCTGTTTTCTTTTTAAGTTTTGGGTTGTTTGGGGTACTTAGGATTGCATTGGGATCTTCTCACGAACGTGAGAGATGGTTTATATATTTTAGTAAGTATCTACACTTGGGATAAGGTTGTGCTTTAGGGTAAGACCCCTTAATGCTAACAAACTTTTAGTACGTTTAAAATCAGGAAATCTGGAATGACAAAAGTAGATATATGTATATCAGGGCCTTAACAGTAGATTTAAGGTTAGGGCAAGTGGGAGGTGTTAGACAACATATGTAAGGGTATGAATATTCCTTTTACAGAAACCATGGGTATGTTTAAGTGGATTTTTGACTTAAAGTTTTGAGACTTAAAAACTGGTACTGATTTGTGTAAAATATGAACGGAATAGTTATTAAACTTAACCAAGTTAGGGACTTGTTAAGGAAGGGTAATGGGGTTATTAGAGCTTATCAATGAGGTATTATATGGGAATAGGCTAGATGTCCATCATAGGTTGATGAGCCATCTTGGTGATTGGTTCGGGTATTGATTGTGTGTTTTTGGTTTGTTAGCTCGTTGCTAGTGCGAGGACTTGTGAAGAAGCTATCAGGTGAGTTTCATAGTCCCATGTCTTTTAATGATTTTGACTTCCAGATGGAATGGAAGAGACACTGTTTGGTTTTATAACTTATGCTGTGAATGTTTTATGATTGGTAATGGACTTGTGTGTGCACTTATGTGATTAACTGCTATGTGATTCTTGATTGTGTTTATGATTTGGATCGGGGGACACGTACCGTCTCAGTTCTTGAGGTTTGACAAGGTAGTGGCCTTGTGGTTTGACAAGGTAGTGGCCTTGTGGTTTGCCAAGGTAGTGGCCTTGGGATAGGTACATAGGGTGATCATCTAAGGTACCATGATGTTGTTTGACAAGGTAGGAGCCTTGGATTGGATTGGTTTGGTATGTTTGGTCTTGATTGATAGTTGTTAATACATAATTGTAACACATTGTCCATATGTTCTTTTGTTGATGATTGTTATTCACAGCTTGTAACTGATTTGGCGTTAGAGTCTAAACCTATGACTCTCACCAACTTTATGTTGACGTGTTTTAGTGTCTCTTTCAGGTGTGAATATGGTTGAGCTTGAGGATAGAAGTGGCTAGACTTGGATGCCTTAGGATTGCATATAGAAGGAGAACCCCGTTCCTTCTTAGTTTTTATTTGTTCATTTAAATAAGTGATACTGTTGGCACCTATATGTTTGTTTTGTTTGTATTACTTGTTTGTCTTGGGTAAGAGGTAGGACTGTTACCTACTTACCTAGACTCCTGCATGTTGAGATATTGTCATGACATTTGTGTCGCCATTTATGAAATTTCTTATATCATTTAGTTATCTCTATAGACACGCTATTGTTGTGATGATATCCATACGTCGTGCCCCATATTTCGCCATGGTGGGGTGTGACATTTGCCCCTCCACGCACATCTCTTCAAAAAGATTCCGTAAAAGCACCGTTTAACTTAGACGCCACAGTAACATCTTTATCATTTTTGAGAGCAAAAAGACGAGGGTACTCCAGATATAGACATTCGTTGCCTATCCAATGATCTTTCCAAAAGTTAGTAGATCTCCCTTTACCTAACACGAATTTTACAGTGAGATATAAAATCGATACCTTTATGTTTTAGACGGGCTACTTCTGTGGTAATAGTCTTCCATATGGATGAATAAGAAACTGAGTGAACATCCGTAAAAGATCCATGTATAGCGTTTATGACTCGATACCACAAGGAGTTGTCTGTGGAGATGAAACGCTATATCCATTTAAGAAGTGACCATCTATTAAGGGCATAATAACTGGAAACACCTAAGCCATCATATGCTTTGGACGCTAGAATCTGAGCCCACTTGACCCAAACGATTTTCTGTTCGCCTTTACGCATACCGTTGAAAAAACTACTACGAATGGACTCCAAGCCTTTGAGCACCGCATGCGGAGCCTTGTAGATGGACATGTAATATGTGGGAAGGGAACCAAGTACCGAATTAAGAATAGTAAGACGACCTCCTATTGAGAGGGTTTTAAGCTTCCAAGTAGATAACCTCGACTTAACCTTGTGAACTATAGCGTCCCACGACTTTGTTAAGGCCATGTTTCCCCCTACCAAAACGCCCATGTATTTGAACGGAGCATGCATAATCGAACAACCAATGGATGCAGCTGCCTCAGACACAATAAAATTAGAAATCCCCTGTCCAAGTAACTGACTTTTCGAGTGGTTTATGGACAAACCCGAGAGCAAAGAGAAGCATCAAAGCACATTCAATACACACCTCAAATTCGAACCAGTCCAATTTCCAATGAAGATGGCGTCATCCGCATAAAACAAATGGGTAATAGAAGTCAAAGAATCAAGATCGATGCCAACAAACATACCTACATCTATGACTCTTGTAAACGAAAAATGAAGTGACTCCATTGCTAAAATAAATTAAAAAAGGGGCCAATGGATCCCCTTGTTTCAACCCTCTATGAATTTGGAACTCCAACGTGGGACTTCCATTGACCAAAATTGATGCCATACTAGAAGCTAAAGTTCCACGAATCCAAGAGCAACATTTATTCCCAAATCCAAAAGATTTGAGAATCGACTCTAAATAATCCCATCTGACGGAGTCGTAAGCCTTAGCAAAATCAACCTTGAACACGATAGCTTGTTGTTTTTTATACCGACATCGAGCAAGAAGCTCATTAATAATAAAAGGACCGTCTAAAATCTGTCGATTAGGAAGAAACGCCGTTTGAACTTCCGAAAATAGGTCGGAAATAACATTTTCTTAATACAAAGCAATGCCTAAAAACGTTGTTAGTGCTAACTAATCTTTCTTAGTTTTGATCACGACAAATTACAAAGACATTTAGCATAAAATATAATCATAAAACGAATTATCTAACAAACACTATCATCAAGGTAATAATCATTACATTAATATATCTTAATCATGGTTAGTGATCATAAAAATGGTTAGCCTTAAAACTCACTTTTGTCAAATGTGACAAAAGATTTTTAATAAACTTTATTTTTAAGAAAATGTTTTATTAAAATGAATATGTAAATTTGAATATGGCGTATTCCAAAATTCCATAAGAATATCCTTTGAAGGTTTTAAACTGCCTCAGATATTCCTACCCCACTAAAAGAAAAAAAGGAGTTGAGTCTACATCCGCGGTTCATTAAGTACCTATGCGATTCTTTATCGATAAGGAACCACCTAGGGAGATAAAGAACCGCGCACAGATAGCCGTTGGTTTTTGTCTCCTATAAATAGTGGATCAAATCTGCATTTTCCATAACCCTTTTTGGACATCTCTTTCAGCCTTCTTTCTCCTTTTTAATCCTAATCATTTGTAAATGATCACTTAATGTGTTAAGTATGTTTACTTCTGATTATCCTCTTGATCTCCTTCTTTACCTTGTCCAAAGAGAAGATCACTCACACACTTGTGATGTGATTAAAGATGAAGCCTTGATGAAGATCGTCCTCTCCTAAAGATCTAGTCATGTTCATCAGTTGTTTATTTGTGTCTTGTGTAGATCCAATGTATTTGTGAATACTTGGACTAGTTGTGTTCATCCAAGCTCTTTGTGAATACTTGGATTAGTGTTGTGTAAATCCTTTGCATATGTGTGTGGTTGGATTTGTGTGTAGATCCAAGTTACATGTGTGTAATTGGATATGTTTAGTTGAGTTGTAATAAGTTGTGTAAGTAGACTATAAAGTGCTGTAGTTGTGTCTTGTGAGTTCTCACTAAACTATAAAGTGATGTGTAGTTGTGTTGTGTGGAGTTCTCACTTAGCTTCAAAGTGAAGAGTCGTGAAGATTGGTTCTAGCTTTGTATTAGAACTCGACATCTAGCCTTGTGTTGGAAAATGGTGAAGTAGGAAACGTTGTGAAGATTGGTTCTATCTTTCGATTAGAACTCGATATCGAGCCTTGTGTCGTAAAATGATGAAGTGGGCGATGTTGTGTAGATTGGTCCTGGCTAAGATTAGGTCTCGACATTTAGCTTAGTGTCGGAAAATAATGTAAGCGATGTTGTAAGTTTTTCTCCGAGCTTGTGGATATAGTGGAAATCTCGAGTAGGTGTACTCGAGGAGTGGAGTAGGAACGAGGATAGAGCTTCGTTGTCGAACCACTATAAATCTTGGTGTCTTCCTACTAGGTTGTTTTTTTCCTTACTCTTTACTTACCATCATCATCATTACACTTACAACTTGTCATTGTTAATGCATTATAATTGAACCTAATCATTATGCAACTAGCTTTCAAGTAAAAGATAGTTTTAGTACTTACCTAATTGAAAGGAATTTTAATTAGGAGATAAATCAAAGAGAAACTATTCAACCCCCCCCCCTTCTAGTTTCTACAATTGGTATCAGAGCGATGGTGACACAAGATCTTTGAAGTATATTGTACTTTAAAACTTGGATCGATCCATTGTCTCCTCAAATTAGAAGGTTAAGTTGTACTAAAGTTTTTCTTTGGTCAAAACTATTTTTTATTGAAGATAGGCCTTTTAATTGGTAATATAGCATCTCATTTAGATTAGTAGTATTCTGCATTTTAGATTTACTCTTGAAATTTATCTACTAGTTTGCGTCTTGTTATGTGTAGGTACTCATGAAGATCAGTCACTCTATTGATTGTGGATTGAGTCACTTACACTTGTAGAAGACTCATCGTCTTTGATTTCCATCATCATTGAATGATGATATCAAGATGGATGGGAGTGATACTAATCCTTGAAGACTTAGTAGTCACTTTAGTCATGGTTGGGCTTTGCATTGATTCCTTGTTAGCTTGAAATGCACTATGTGACCAAGGTACATTTTCGTTCTTCCACACGCCCTTTTGATCACTCTTTTGATCATTACTTGACTATGTGCTTGTTCTTGGCATCCTTGCCTTGACATTTGTTTGTGGTTTGTGATTCTTTCCTTTTTCCCTCCCAAACCTTCATTGCTTGGATACTTGACTCACTATAGAGATGTAGAGTGAGTTAGTAGAAGCTTAAAGTATCAAGCATGATTTTGATGATTTGCACCCTCATGGTTAATAGGCCCTATATCATGTGTAACTTGTGCAATTTAGCTCATATCTAGGATGATTGATGAATCCCTTGAGATACCAAACTACTTCACAAGTTGTAGTTGGATTTTACACATTTGAAATTGAAATATTCCAAGGATATTATTATTGTAAATCCTAGCAATAATAATTGTCTGATCATGTGGGAGAGAAAGTGAATCTATACTTTATCCATATTTTAAAGTAGAGTAAGACTACTCTTGAAAATGATCTTATTCTATGTATCAAAATTGCTTGGTATAGTTCATTACCAAAGCCGTTTAGACTTTCGCCGGAAAGGCACGTCTTAAACCACTATATATGACACAAGCTCTTCGTCTCCTCGATTTGAAAATTGTAATTTGTCTCTTGAGCATTGTTCTTGGTCTGGATTCACTCCTCTTGATTTCTCTCCTCTTTGCTTCCTTGCTACGAGTAGTCGTTTGTCCGTTTAGGTCTTTTTCTATCTCGATTCAATTCGTAATCCTTAATTAAGGCATTATTACTTAGTGTTGAAGTGATCTAACGATTTCCAAAAGGCTTGAGACATATTTTAAGGATTTTAGAAAAATTTGGTTTTGAAAAATTCTTTGATTTACTTTGATAAAAACTCGCCACTGTATGGGGTTCTTTATCTGTCGCGACTCAAGTGCGCGGTTCCATATCGATAAGGAACCGTGGTCAGTGCTTTCGACTAAAGTGCTAGACTTTTTATAAAAATCATTTTTCAAACAAATCTTCTCTCTTTTCTCCAGTAGAGCGACGAGTTTCAGTTTTATTCCACCATTGTTGCACCTTCAAAACCTTCAATTACTCAAGATTAATTGATTCTAATTTGTGGGGTTCACTCATCCTTCATTCAAGATCAGTTAATTGTAAGTTATTTCTTTCAATTTCATCTAATTTGTTCTCGGGTTCATACATTCATAATTGAGGATTTTTAAAATTAATATTGAATTAGAACCTTACTAGGAATAAGAGTTGACATAGTAATCTTGCTATGATTCCTTAGGTTCATATTCAATGAGATTTCACTAAAACCCACTTGTAGAACAATCCGAATTTTGACTAAATAATTTTAATTAATTGATGGAATTGATATGAACCCATGAACAATTTTGTAATGGCATTGTTAAATGCTTACCTAAAAACCTTGTTTTGAAAAACCAATGTTCAAGTTCATTGTTGATTTTACATGATTAATATGTTATAATCAATGATGAACTAGGAACATTGTGAACATGAGAATGATAAGGATTAATCCTTTGCTTGTCAAAAAATTGTTGAAATACATTCTCAGATTTTTTATTTTTAGTTTATATGTAACAAATGAGTGATTGGGGAAATATCTTTGTGCTTATTTATGTACTAATCATGCATTCGGAATATCAACAAGATCACCAATGCACTAAACAATAAATGCCAAACCTAGCCGAAATATGTCCTTCCCCTCAACTTGCAAATACCTACAGCTCACTCCAAAATTGTTGCTTTCACGAGGGTAGAGTTGTCCAAAATGATATTGAGGGCTATATATATACTCAGTCGATGTTCGGACAAATCGAGTTTGATTGTTTGTTAAACATCAAGGAGGATATATATCCCGAATTTCTTTTGGAGTTATTTAGCACATATTCTCTCGTTTATGATAACGGTAGAGTATATGAGGTTCATCATTGATGGTCGACTCATTAAACTCTCTCTTGAAGACTTTGGTTAAGCTCTTCGTGTTCCATTTAGAGGCACTTGTCGATTTACGGATAGATGGAAGCTTGATTATCTCCTTGAACCCTTCGACTGTGCTCCAAATGAAAATGAAGAGATTGACCTTGACTTCGTCCTTGATTTCATTTGTAAAGAGCGTAGTGGAAACGTTGTAAGAAGCCTCCACTCTAACAAGCCTCGGATGAAACGCTATGAGGTTCTCTTAAGCGACCTTAATTATTGTATGGTCCGATGGGCCGACATCCTTAGGGAAAATGTGTTTTGTCTTGGTGGAAACCGGGATCATATTCCAGCGTGTATGACGCACATGTTATGTTGCATCCCTACCAACGCCAAGTACAATCTCACATACTTTATCGCTCGACGAATCACTTATGCTCTTTCCAAACCCAAAACAAACCTTCCCTATGCCATGCTCCTTACTCGTCTTCTTAAGAAGGTTGGTGAAGACTATCCCGACATCAACATTTCTCGCTTTCATTCATTCAAACGAGTTATGCTACCTATTCAAAGGGTACAACCATGAAAGCCTAGAAGTGATCGAGGTTCGAGAAAGTACGATCCACAAGATTCCGATGATGAGGACTTTGATATGTTACCAAGTGATGGTGGTGGCGTAGGCACTAGTACTCATGTTGGCTCTTCGAGTGACTCCCACCCATCCATGGACACTTTCATGGACGGGTTAGACAAATTATCCCTCCTCCTCACTTTGCCACTAGTAGACTTCCGGATAACTTTAGACTTGAGGATGTCTATCGTGCTAATCTTAAAACCCAAGGTGAGTTGTATGATCATCGAGTGGAGTCAAGAGGATCGTTTAAGAGCATAAGCAAATTGATCAAGGGACTTGGCAAAAAGAAGTGAAGCTTTGGTTTATCATGGTTAACATGTTTGTGAACATGTTTGGATTGTTGAACATTATTTCCTTTATCTTTATTTTTTAGGATGGTATGTTTATTAAATAATGCTATGTGTTTGGATTACTTAGTATTTTAATCCTAATTGCCTATGTGATCGATCTTTCGATTTACATAGCTTTGTGCATCTTATGTGTTAGTTAGATTCCTAGATTTTGATTAATAGTTCACTTTGGCTTGATAAACCTTTGCGTAAAATCTGGGCTAGCAAAAGTTTAAGGAAGTGCACTTTTTCGAACCCCCTGGTGGCGGTTCTTTATCCTCCCCGCGGTTCTTTATCGATATTGAACCGCGACCCTACATAAGGAACCACCAGCAACTGTTTCGACAGAATCTTTGCTTTACACTGTTTTCCTTAATCTGTGTAAACATTGATGAATTTTTTGCAAAAACCTGCACTCTCCTAAACTAGGCTACCTAATTTCATTATTCACCTAAAATGATTTTAACCCATTACTAGTTTGGATCATCCCTTTCTCTTCTTAAACCCTCTCTTGTTGATTGTGTTCTTCATCCCTTCAACTTCTCTCTAAACCTAAACTCACAACCATGGTGTCCACTAGAACATCCAACTCTCCCAAAATTCCTCTTCCAAAAGAAACCTTAAGATCAAGATTAAGTTACCCAAAACTTGGTTCTTCATCTTTCCATACACCCAAGAAAAAGACTTCTCATATTCTCATTTCTTCATCACCTTCACCACCTCTTGCTCCATGCAAGACCAAATCAACTCATGGTAACAACCACTCACATGGTTCTACCTCCTCTTCATTCTAATAAAAAATGAATGAGTTTTCCTCACCTTTCACTCCTAGTCCTCCCTTGGATGTGAATACTCAACCTAAACCTTTACAAAGCATCCCCTTTGTTGTTGAGCCTATGATTACCTCTCCTTTTACTCCACCCAATTCACCCATATCACCTTTGGACACTATGCCTCCACCACCTCCTCCTCCCTCAAACACTAATGATCCTCTTTTGGGAATTCCTATTTCTCACTTAATGGGTGATCCTTACTTCTTTGGTTTTCTAGAAGCTCATGGTGCTAATTGCCCATGTTGTCTTTATAACAACTACATCATTCAAAACCTAAGGTTGGAGATGCTTGGTCTGCATAAGAGGTTGCATGATTTCTTGCTTACCTTGTTCTCCATGTCTCCTCCTCCGAGGAGATGAATGATGTTTTTCAAAAATAAACGTTTTTAAAGAAAGTCAAGCCAAGGAAGACTATGCTATTAAGAACTAGTTTAAGCTAACTTTGTATTAGTTAGTTGTTATTTCTTTTCTTGTATTTCCTTTCCTTCATGAGTTTTTCATGAAGATATTCAATGGATTTAGTTTTACGTGTTTCAACCTATGTGGTCACATTAATCAACCTCAACTTATTTAAAATTGAACCTAAATCTATCACAACCTCTAAAACTTGATTCAAAATTGGATCAAAATGTTATCTAAATATTTTTTCACCCTTTGTCAATACACCCTTTGTGAGTGTGTTGCTTTTATGCAACCCTAGCATACTCTAGTTAAAAAGAGGTAAAAATCTAAGATTTGCAAAATTTTGAAAGAGTCTTATTTTTCTTCAAAACCTTTAAAGAATCATGGTTTCACGTCCACTGTACGCGGCTCCATAGCTAGTCGCGCGACTCCATATCGATATGGAACCGCCGGTTCCTTTAAGGAACCACGGACAGCAAGCCCGTTTTTGGCTTATTTTTGGTCTTTCTTCTTTGACCACTGTCTTGGCTAAGATTCCTTGTTTACCCAATTTCGCTAAACATTCCCTAAAACCTTTTCTTTTCATTTCAAATCTTTGCCTTGTCTACTTTCTTTAAATTCTTCTCTTTTGGGAGTTCTTCTCTTCATCCCTCACAATGCATAACTCTTCTATTTCTAACCTTGACATATCTCTGTCACAATCTTCTCAACCTAAAGCTTCTTCTTCTAAGCTTCCAAAGAAACCGAAAATCTCGGTTCGACCCATTTGGTTCAAGAAGAACAAGAATCCTCATGATTCCTCTTCTCCAAAACCCCCCCAAGAACTCTTCTTTTCCTCCGAACAAATATTGGAATGTGTCTTAATCTATAAATCCAATTACCGGAGAAAAGGAAATTCTTTCACCATCACATAAACCTTTCAACTCTCCACAACTCAATGACCTTTCTTCTTTCCCAAATCTCACTAGGCATTGTGAAAACATCTATTATCCATTATCTCCCTCTCTACCAAACTCTCATTTTGATGGACCTCCCCCATCTAACGACTTTGTTTTACATCATGGTTCCTCGTGTGCTTGTTGTCGATTTCAACAAATTGAACTTGCTCATGTTTATGACAAGCTAAATTTCCTTGAATTCCTCCTCACTCGACCTCCTCTCAAAGTTTTCGTTCCCGCGAACAAAACTTCGAATGATGCCTCGTCGTCTTTCTTTTCCAACTAAGGCACATTTTGCACATTAGTTGTTTAAGTCAATAAAACTTATGCAATCTTGGAAGATTATCACTACTAGAGTAGTTTATGCTTTGTGGTTTATTTTCCATATTTTTTGCTTTAAATATTCATATCGTGTGTGTGAATATTTCTCTTGTATGTTCTTTCATATTTGTGTAATATGAATGCCATGTGTGTTATCCCTTTCCCGCTAATTCTTTTTCACACATTTGTTAAAAGTTGATCATGGTTAAAATTTAAAATTAATTATGGGTGATTCTATAAATTTTAAATTTTTAACCCCTTGACATTTTAATCATTTTGATTGGTTTGGATGTTTCTTTTCTTCCTTAATTCCACCAATTGAACTTTGATGTTGTCAACACACTCTTTGAACATACTTAGCAAATACTTACTTCTAATTTGGGATTTTGATATGTGTGTAAACACACATCTTTTCTACCACTTAATTAATAACCGGACCAAAACGTGTATTTTATCTCTTTTATGTCGGAATTATGCGTGGTTTGTGTTTTTGTTGTGATTTAGGACGAAAAGGTGAAAAGTGGAGAAAACACGGGAATTCACGGGCATTTATGGACTTTTATTGAAGAAAAAGATGAAAGACGAAGTCGAGAAGTCAAGAGTGCAAAAAGAACGGAAGTCCAAGACCAATTCTGAAGATTTATCGAAGAAAAAGTCAAAAGACGGAAGTTTATCAAAAGCCGAAGAATTCAAGTCTATTTTATTGAAGAAATTAAAGACAAGTTCAAAGAAATCCCGAAGCCAAAATTCCTTTAAGTCCAAGTTTATAGAAGATTAGAAGAAAATGACTAAGCATGCAATTAATGAAGATTAAAGAAGGAAGGACTTAAGCTTGTAATTAAGAGAAAAGGAAAGAGGGGAGGAAGCTTCCTAATCCTCCCCTATATATAGTTAGGACTAGATAATCATTTTTATTGTTGGCTAAGTGTGACAATTAGTCTTCCACCATTTACTTACCTTGCACCTTTAATTCATGTCCTTTAAATACGTGTCAATTTAAATACCTTGTTTTGCACATTAAATTCCTTTAATTTCAAGTAAGTTTTCATTTAATTCTTGTCAATCTTTATTTTATCTTGTTAATCTCCTATCTACCTTTCTTGATCTTGATTTTTATGTTTATGTTTGTGTTCATGTTCTTGTTTTTATTTTGATCAAGTGGGTTTTTAATTATTGTGGTTAAATTTGTTTGTTTTGTTGATTTAAATTGTTTGTTTATGATGTACTGTTATCTCGTTATTAGTATAGCTTAATCGTTTGCCTGATTTTGGATTAGATTTGTGTTATATTCTTGTTTCTGTCATCCCTTGTTCTTCGGGGGCGTTTGTTTCTGTGTTTGATCATTCCCAGGAAAAACTTCCAAACCAAGAGAAGAGAAGGCTTTCATTCGGAACTCAAAAGTTCCGGATCAAGAGGTTTCATTCGGAACTTGAGAAGTTCCGGATCAAGCAATTCATTCGGAACTCAAAAAGTTCCGGATCAAGTCTTCAGAACGAAGTTCCGGACGAAAACTTCCGGATCAACAAAAGTTCCAGATCAATATCTTCCGAACGAAGTTCCGGATCAAGGGAAGGAAAAAGTTCCGGATCAACACCAAAACTTCCGAGTTAAGACTTCCGGACGAAATCTTCCGGATCAATTCTTCCGAACCAAAGTTCCGGGTCAAGAGGTTCATTCGGAACTCAAAAAGTTCCGGATCAACTTAAAAGTTCCGACTCAAGATTGTTTCACTCGGAACTCAAAAGTTCCGAGTCAAGCCAGTTCATTCGGAAGTTTTGAACTTCCGAATCAAGGTTTCTTTCATTTCTTTTTAGTCTTTCTTTTTAAATTGTTGTCTTTTATTTTTAAGCTTATTTTTCCCGCCTTTTTATTTAATTGCACTTTAAGACTATTTGTCTTAGCTTTATTTTAGCCTTGTCTTAGTTTAAGTTTTAGGTGCGTTTTTAAATTGCCTTAGATAGATTTAAGTTTGCGTTATTTACTTTAGTGCCTTTTAATTTTAGTCACGCTTTTAAATACTTGCACCATTATTTTAATTAGACTTAGATTTACTTTAATTGCACTTTTACTTTTAAAAGTTTTGCACTTTTTATTTTAAAATACTACAACGACACATTATTGTTCTACCAAAATAAAACTGAGTCACATAGAGAACCTAGATCAATTCGATTAGACACACGACAAAGAACTTTAATCTTTTTAACCTGAGTAAAATCGAGTTATCAAATGGCGCCGCTGCCGGGGATCGAACCCGGGTCACCCGCGTGACAGGCGGGAATACTTACCACTATACTAAAAAGGAGGGAAAAATAAAACTTGAAAATAAAGGACAGAAAATTAAAAGCAGATGATAACAAAAACCTGTAAGAATCCTTGATTCGGAAGTTCAAAACTTCCGAATGAACTGGCTTGACTCGGAACTTTTTGAGTTCCGAATGAAGCAGTCTTGAGTCGGAAGTTCCCAAACCCCAAAAGCCTTGATTCGGAACTTTTAAAGTTCCGGATGAAGCTACCTTGAGTCGGAAGTTTGGTTCGGAAGTATTGATCCGGAACTCTTCCGGTTCTGTGAGAGACGCGTTGCTTTTTGGGATCCGTTCACTTGTGAGCGTTACTTTTCTTGCATAAAAAATTCAAAAAAATCATAAAAATTAAAATTGATAAAAATCCATAAAAATTAAAATTTTCAAAAATCCAAAAAGATTTTATCTTTATTGTGTATATATATTGTCTTTGTGTTTGGTTTCTTTTTCTTTTGCATTTTCATGTGTATGCGTACTAGATCTTCTAATTATCTAGAGCCCGAGACTCAAGAAGATTTAGCTATGTCAGGTGTAAACAACAATAATCCACCGCACCCTAATAATAACAACAATGTTCTTCCACAGCCCGATCTTCGGACCATGGAGGAACTTTGTCAACCAACCATGTTTGGACGAGGAGGACCGATTGCGCCGATGCAAATCAACGCTCCCGAGTTTTCGTTGAAGCACCACATGATTCAGTAAGTGCAAACTAACCCATTCCGTGGATTGCCTGATGATGATGCCAACAAACACCTCGACAAGTTCATTACAATCACCCAAAGCATGAAGTTGGCTGGTGCCACAATGGATGAACTTCGCCTACAACTCTTTCCACATACTTTATTACATCATGCCGAGAAATGGTTTGATCGTCTCCCGAAGAATTCTATTCACACTTGGGATGACATGACTCAACGCTTTCTGTCGCGCTACTTTCCACCATCCATGGTCACGAGCCTTCGCAATCAGATCAGCGGTTTCATGCAAGATCCCGATGAATCTCTTTTTGATGCTTGGGAGAGATATAATGTCTTGATCGATAGATGTCCAAACCACAACATGCTCCCTGTGACCTTAATCGATACTTTCTACAACGGATTGACTTTTCAAGATCGTGATACGATTAATGCAGCCGACGGTGGCACATTCATGAAAAGGAGACCCGAGGAGTGTAGAGAGCTTATTGAGAACATGACTACTCACCACAAAAACTGGGATTCCTCTGCTTCTTCAAGGAACAACCCGAGAGTCAATGTTTCTTCCACCTCAGCAAACCCTGATATGACCGAACTCACCCGCATGATGACTGAAATGAGCAAAAGTATTACGCTTCTCGCTTCAAACCAACAACAACAACAAGTTAAAGCGGTTGCTAATCCTTGTGAAACATGCGGCGGTCCTCACTCATACACCGATTATCCTTCAACACAAGGAAATCCGGAAAATATGTATGCTGCTTATGGTAATTACACCGAAAAATTACCAAGCTAGACAACAAGGGGATAGAAATCTGCTGAGTTACCGATCCAACAATTACCTTTCACCCAGTTTTTCTCCTCAAAACCAAAACCGCGCCAACAACTACAATAGAAGCAACCAAATCCCACCAAGAGCTTCTAATCCTTATCACCCACCCTCCCAACAAACCCCACCCATTAACCCGGATGTTGAAGCCACAATGAGAACCCAGGGTGAGCAAATTAAGAATCTACAAAGCCAAATTATCAATCTTAGAGGAGATATCACGAAGCAAGGAAATGAGATTAGAACCGAGGTTCGCGATAATATTCAATCCTCCTTCAGCACTCAAACGAATGAATTAAAGAATCTGTTGGCTAGTTTCTTGCCCGCCGCTCAACCTTCTTCTTCGAGTTCTCTACCTTCAAACACCGTCACCAATCCGCGAGCTAATGTGAGTGCTATTACTACTCGTAGTGGAGTTACCATCGTAGGACCACCAACCCTACCCTCATCATCTACACCTCCTCCACCACCATGTATCCCTACTCCTCCTACACCTAGTATTAGTGCACCATTACAGTCTCCGCCTCGTAATGACGATGTCTCTCGGAAGGACCCTTCAACATCCCAACCTTTACCGACTACACCTTCACCTTCCACCTATAAACCCAAAATCCTATACTCTTCTCGCTTAGGCAAGACCAACGATCTAACAAAGGAGGACTCTCAAGTGTCAAACTATATCAAGATGATTTCTCAAATGGGCTTCAGCATTAGTTTTCTTGAAGCACTTGTCCACATGCCAAAATTTGTTAAAGCATTTAAGGAATTGCTTAACAAGAAGGAGAAGCTGATTGAACTCGCCAACACACGATTAAATGAAAACTGCTCTGCAGTTATTCTTAAAGAACTTCTGGAAAAGCTTAGAGATCCCGGTCGTTTTGTGTTGCCTTGCGTGTTCAACAAAACTGAAGAATTTACTGCCCTTGCTGATCTCGGGGCCAGTATTAATTTGATGTCATTGAGTGTTTGGAAAACACTATCATTACCCGACCTCACTCCAACAAAGATGACTCTGGAACTTGCAAATCGCACTCTCGCTTACCCTGTTGGTATAGCCGAAGACGTGTTCATTAAAGTTGGCGCATTTACTTTCCCGGTCGATTTTGTCGTAGTTGATTACGAAATGGACCCTCGTATTCCCTTAATACTTGGTCGGCCATTCTTGAGAACCGGACGTGCTTTAGTGGATGTTGTCGAAGGTGAGTTAATCTTAAGAGTCGGGAATGACTCACAAATTTTCAAAATGGGGAAGCTTACAGGAAAATACTATGGACGAGAATCAGTGAATATGATTAATGTGCTCGATGACTTTACCGTCTATGACAATCCTTTATTCGATTCTTCCATCGATAATCCACTCTTTGACGATGATGTGAATAATTCTCGGTCCACTTTGGCAGCTTCTCCCATTTATGATTCTCCACCGGTCTTTGATGCTTATGATGATGATTCTAGCTCAGATTCGGATGATTATGATGACGTTACTTCTGAGTATCCCGAGCTGCCTACGTATGATGATTTCGATGAGGCTGATACTCTTTCGAGCGATTCTTCACATGATGAAGATCCTCCGCCATCACTCGATCCTACTTTGGACGATTACTCATTTGAGGAAGATTTCTCTACGTTTCTCAACACTTACTTCCCTCATGAGAGTGATGCACCTCCTTTGGACTTTGAAGATTATCGTCTTGATCCTACTTTGGATTTGAAGCACATTCTTTCAAAGGAGAAGAAACCGTTCGACACCAATATCCGCAACACGTATGAGTTAACACCTCTTTGTCCCCCTTCTGAGGACGAGGTTGTGCTTCTTCGCGGATCTTCTTCACACTCTGCTGAGCCTGAGTGCTATTTTCCCCTAAAGGAAAAGGTGTTCGATCCCGGTATTGACATTCTGCAGCCATCTCAGTATCCACCTGATGAAATAAAAGGAAATATCTTTGGAACTTATGGAAATCTGCTTGCACCACTTCAACCTTGCTTCCACCGTGCTCCATCACTTCTTAAGGGAACCTTGCCTACTCTTCTTTGGCTTGCCTTGTTGGCCTTAAGCTTGTGCTATTTGATGGACGAAAACTATGTCTTTGATCCTGGTGGATATGTTTCATGCTTCTTCCGTTGATGATCAAGGTCGAGTCAGGCTAATGACTCGGTTAACAAAAATCAAGCGCTTTTTGGGAGGCAACCCATGCATCTATCTTTTCGCTTTCTTTCTCATAAGTGTAGGGGGAGACCCTTTGGTTTGCTATTTCCTCTCCTCTCTTCTTATAATCAGTGATTCGAGCTTCAATGATCCACTCTTGATGATTCTTGACGACCCGTGATTCCGTGTCCATTTCTTCTCGGTTCTATCCTAAGCTCTTTTCGATTCACTATTTTATATTTTCTCAATATTAAAATAGGAATCTCTTTAGTTGTCTTTTCCTTAGCGAGATTTAAACAAAGTGCACAATGTCCTAAGTGTAGGGGAGTTTACTCCCACATACTTAAACATTGAGGACAATGTTTATCTTAAGTGTAGGGGGGACTTCTATCGAAGTTAAGTGGTCTTTTCCTTGTATTTGTCCTCATTTTAACCGGAAAATCAATTTTTCGACATTTTTCAAAATTTTTGATCTATTTTGGCCTATTAGTTTTTCCCTTTGTATAGTTATTTTCTTTCCTTATTAGAATAAATGTTTAATAAAGTGGTTTTAATTTTCAAACGTTGTGAATCTTTTGACTCAACCCGAGTTTACTTATCTAAGTTACTCTAGCTAGTATCCTTAACGTGTTTAAGTCAAGTTTTGCTAGGCTATTATGTAGGGAGCTATAAAACGCGAAAGTCTTAACTCTCACGGGTTAAGAACAAGAACTTTTCACAAGTTCCTATAATTGATCCTAGAGAGTCGTTTATCAAGGGAACTTTAAAACGCGAATTCTAAACTTGAAAAAGTCTAAGAATTTGCATGATCCTATAGACGACTCGAAAACCCAAAACTTTGATTTAATAGGCTAAGTATCCACGAGTCTCATTACTTGAGATTTTAAACTGTGGAGAACGAGAAATGATAGAGCCAATTATAAGTTCGGTATTCTTTCGTGGATTTATGTGAGTTAATTATGAGCCTATTCTCCCATCGCTTGCTAATAATTTATCTGCTAATAAATAAGGTTGTACGATTTGAAAAGTTACTTAGCTTCTAGCCCAAGATCGTTTAAAAGTTGCTCGGTATGGATTAGAGTTCATAGCCAAGGCATAACTTATTGAAGCGGGATGCGAAGATTGGCGAGTCCGAAAAGGCCCTAACAAGGCATGAGGGCTATATTTTGTTGCTAAAGATCCAAAGTGATGTGAAGAATCATTTATCGAAAATCAATATGAAGGATCGAGACACACGACGAAAAGCAAAAACTCCCAAAAGTCATGGAGAAGTGTATCCGAAAAGATCCTAACAAGGTATGAGGATAAATAGATCCAAGTCATAAAAGGAGGCGGATCGTTGCATATCAAAGTCCAAAATAAAGATTGGAGAAAAATGAAGAAGTCGTGGTCCAAGTATGAATCTCTCAAAACTTCAAGTGAAGAAATTCCATTATGAAGAGAAGACCATAATTTCATGAACGTCTCTCAAGGTTTGAAGTATGAAGTCGCTGCCAAATATCGATCCGATAAAGGTCTCAAATCGCGAAGCGAGTTATGCCAAGATATGAACTTTATGAGGTCCCGAGAAGCAGTTTTAAAAGATTTTGTCCTTTAGCTAACTATTGATTAAATCGTTCACTTTATTTTCGGCCTAATAAACTATCGAAATAAGTCAAACAATGCATCCTCGTGATCATTCAAGTCAACAATAAAATATAAGAGATACACCTAAGAATAAGGGAGTATAAGTGAGTAATTGGCCCACATGAGTTCGTGATAGTTTACTAACTTATAATAACAATGATCTTGTTTTTAAGCTTGGTTTGGAGAAAGTGAAAACTTGAGGATGATGATTATTCATGACATTTCCAAAACCCAAGGTATGCTTTTGATTTCTTTATTTTGTATGTTTTTAATTTTCTATCTCTTTAATAAAGGCCAACGTGGATTAATTATGATGAAAAGTGTAATCTTGCTTTGTAACTAATGCATTTCATGAGGACATTGCAATGGTCAAGTGTAGGGGATTTGATATGTGTGTAAACACACATCTTTTCTACCACTTAATTACAATAATAACCAGACCAAAACGTGTATTTTATCTCTTTTATGTCGGAATTATGCGTGGTTTGTGGTTTTGTTGTGATTTAGGACGAAAAAGTGAAAAGTGGAGAAAACACGGGAATTCACGGGCATTTATGGACTTTTATTGAAGAAAAAGATGAAAGACGAAGTCGAGAAGTCAAGAGTGCAAAAAGAACGGAAGTCCAAAACCAATTCTGAAGATTTATCGAAGAAAAAGTCAAAAGACGGAAGTTTATCAAAAGCCGAAGAATTCAAGTCTATTTTATTGAAGAATTTAAAGACAAGTTCAAAGAAATCCCGAAGCCAAAAGTCCTTTAAGTCCAAGTTTAAAGAAGGTTAGAAGAAAAGGACTAAGCATGCAATTAATGAAGATTAAAGAAGGAAGGACTTAAGCTTGTAATTAAGAGAAAAGGAAAGAGGGGAGGAAGCTTCCTAATCCTCCCCTATATATAGTTAGGACTAGATAATCATTTTTCTTGTTGGCTAAGTGTGACAATTAGTCTTCCACCATTTACTTACCTTGCACCTTTAATTCATGTCCTTTAAATACTTTTCAATTTAAATACCTTGTCTTGCACATTAAATTCCTTTAATTTCAAGTAAGTTTTCATTTAATTCTTGTCAATCTTTATTTTATCTTGTTAATCTCCTATCTACCTTTCTTGATCTTGATTTTTATGTTTATGTTTGTGTTCATGTTCTTGTTTTTATTTTAATCAAGTGGGTTTTTAATTATTGTGGTTAAATTTGTTTGTTTTGTTGATTTAAATTGTTTGTTTATGATGTACTGTTATCTCGTTATTAGTTTAGCTTAATCGTTTGCCTGATTTTGGATTAGATCTGTGTTATATTCTTGTTTCTGTCATCCCTTGTTCTTCGGGGGCGTTTGTTTCTGTGTTTGATCATTCCCAAGAAAAACTTCCGAACCAAGAGAAGAGAAGGCTTTCATTCGGAACTCAAAAGTTCCGGATCAAGAGGTTTCATTCGGAACTTGAGAAGTTCCGGATCAAGCAATTCATTCAGAACTCAAAAAGTTCCGGATCAAGTCTTCAAAAAGAAGTTCCGGACGAAAACTTCCGGATCAACAAAAGTTCCGGATCAATATCTTCCGAACGAAGTTCCGGATCAAGGGAAGGAAAAAGTTCCGGATCAACACCAAAACTTCCGAGTCAAGACTTCCGGACGAAATCTTCCGGATCAATTCTTCCGAACCAAAGTTCCGGGGCAAGAGGTTCATTCGGAACTCAAAAAGTTCCGGATCAACTTAAAAGTTCCGACTCAAGATTGTTTCACTCGGAACTCAAAAGTTCCGAGTCAAGCCAGTTCATTCGGAAGTTTTGAACTTCCGAATCAAGGTTTCTTTCATTTCTTTTAAGTCTTTCTTTTTAAATTGTTGTCTTTTATTTTTAAGCTTATTTTTCCCGCCTTTTTATTTAATTGCACTTTAAGATTATTTGTCTTAGCTTTATTTTAGCCTTGCCTTAGTTTAAGTTTTAGGTGCGTTTTTAAATTGCCTTAGATAGATTTAAGTTTGCGTTATTTACTTTAGTGCCTTTTAATTTTAGTCACGCTTTTAAATACTTGCACCATTATTTTAATTAGACTTAGATTTACTTTAATTGCACTTTTACTTTAAAAGTTTTGCACTTTTTATTTTAAAATACTACCACGACACATTATTGTTCTACCAAAATAAAACTGAGTCACATAGAGAACCTAGATCAATTCGATTAGACACACGACAAAGAACTTTAATCTTTTTAACCTGAGTAAAATCGAGTTATCAGATTTCTTTTCTTCCTCCCTCTCAAGTTAGTTAGTAGGTAGTGCACATATATACATTGGTGTTTATTTTCTATCTTCTAACCTTTGTGAAGCATGTCACCTTAGCTCACTCACTTGGTGCCCCAAGCAAGGGGAGTAAGCACCAAGGGGGAGCTACTAGCAAAGTCCGGTTCTTCTCTTCTTCAAAGACTTGTGCTAACCTTTTTGCTTCGACAAAGGGGGAGAAATGATAGTGAAAAACTCGTTAATAATTTGAATAATTTTGTATTTTACGTAAATGAGTTTATAGTTTGTCGTAATAAAAAAGGGGGAGATTGTTAATGCAAAGCAATGCCTAAAAACGTTGTTAGTGCTAAATAATCTTTCTTAGTTTTAATCACGAAAAATTACAAAGACATTTAGCATAAAATATAATCATAAAACGAATTATCTAACAAACACTATCATCAAGGTAATAATCATTACACTAACATATCTTAATCATGGTTAGTGATCATAAAAGTGATTAGCCTTAAAACTCACTTTTGTCAAATGTGACAAAAGATTTTTAATAAACTTTATTTTTAAGAAAATGTTTTATTAAAATGAAAATATAAATTTATATATGGCATATTCCAAATGCCATAAGAATATCCTTTGAAGGTTTTAAACTGCCTCAGATATATCTACCCCACTAAAAGACAAAAAGGAGCGGAGTCTACATCCGTGGTTCTTTAAGTACCTATGTGGTTCTTTATCGATAAGGAACCACCTATGGAGATAAAGAACCGTGCACAGATAGCCGTTGGTTTTTGTCTCCTGTAAATAGTGGATCAAATCTACATTTTCCATAACCCTTTTTGGACATCTCTTTCAGCCTTCTTTCTCCTTTCTAATCCCAATCATTTGTAAATGATCACTTAATGTCTTAAGTATGTTTACTTATGATTATCCTCTTGATCTCCTTTTTTACCTTGTCCAAAGAGAAGATCACTCACACACTTGTGATGTGATTAAAGATGAAGCCTTGATGAAGATCATTCTCTCCTAAAGATCTAGTCATGTTCATCATTTGTTTATTTGTGTCTTGTGTAGATCCAATGTATTTGTGAATACCTGGACTAGTTTTGTTCATCCAAGCTCTTTGTGAATACTTAGATTAGTGTTGTGTAAATCATTTGCATATGCGTGTGCTTGGATTTGTGTTGTGTAGATCCAAGTTACATGTGTGTAATTGGATATGTTTAGTTGAGTTGTAATAAGTTTTGTAATTCTCACTAAACTATAAAGCGATGTAGTTGTGTCTTGTGAGTTCTCACTAAACTATAAAGTGATGTGTAGTTGTGTTGTGTGAAGTTCTCACTTAGCTTCAAAGTGAAGAGTCGTGACGATTGGTTCTAGCTTTGGATTAGAACTCGACATCTAGCCTTGTGTCGGAAAATGGTTAAGTATGCAATGTTGTGAAGATTGGTTCTATCTTTCGATTAGAGCTCGACATCTAGCCTTGTGTCGTAAAATGGTGAAGTGGGTGACGTTGTGTAGATTGGTCCTAGCTAAGATTAGGTCTCGACATTTAGCTTAGTGTCGAAAAATAATGTAAGCGATGTTGTAAGGTTTTCTCCCCCAAGAAGGGAGTTTGTGGATATAGTGGAAATCTCGAGTAGGTGTACTCGAGGAGTGGAGTAGGAACGAGGATAGAGCTTCGTTGTCGAACCACTATAAATCTTGGTGTCTTCCTACTAGGTTGTTTCTTTCCTTACTCTTTACTTACCTTCATCATCATTACACTTACTACTTGTCATTGTTAATGCATTAGAATTGAACCTAATCATTATGCAACTAGCTTTCAAGTAATAGATAGTTTTGGTACTTACCTAATTGAAAGGATTTTTAATTAGGAGATAAGATTGTAGGAATATATATTGAATCGAATACTGAATCGTAAAATTGTATTCTGTCCAAACCCAAAACATGAAGCGTAATATATATAGAAGAATATAACCGACATATGCTATCACATGGGCCTATATAAGCCCGCTAACACTCCCCCGCAGTTGGAGCGGGAGAACAACGAACACTCAAACTGTTACGAAACTCATCAAACAACGCCGAAGGTAAACCCTTAGTGAAGATATCCGCATATTGAAACCGAGACGGCACATGTAACACGCGAACCTGCCCAGAAGCAACGAAATCCCGAACAAAATGAATATCAATCTCAATGTGTTTTGTACGCTGATGTTGAACCGGATTAGAAGACAAGTAGACAACACTCACATTATCACAATACACAATAGTGGCAAAAGATAAAGGAGTATGAAGCTCACGAAGTAAATTCCGAATCCAACATGTCTCAGCAACAGCATTGGCAACACCACGATATTCCGCCTCAGCACTGGAGCGAGAAAGCGTCGGCTGACACTTAGAGGACCAAGAGAGTAAGTTGTTGCCAAGAAAAACACAGTACCCCGAAGTAGATCGTCGCGTAGTTGGGCAACCAGCCCAATCAGCATCCGAATAAGCAACCAAGGAATCAGTAGTAGAAGAAAACATTTGTAACCCATAATCTAAGGTCCCTTGAACATACCTCAAAATCCGCTTGAGAGCAGAAAAGTGAGGCTCCCGTGGATCATGCATATAAAGACAAACCTGTTGCACAGCATACGTAATGTCTGGTCTAGTAAATGTGAGATACTGAAGAGAACCTGCTAAACTCCGGTATAAGGTAGGATCAACAACCGGAGGACCACCAGCCCCTAACTTGGACTCTGTATCAATAGGAGTCCGAGTCATATTACAACCAACCATACGAGCACGCTCTAAAATCTCCATAGCATATGTCCGTTGGGACAGAAACATGCCAGAAGAGTCCCGCTTAACAGAAATACCCAAAAAATAATTAAGCGCACCCAAATCTGTCATAGAAAACTCGCGATGGAGAGAAGCTATAATCTGTTGCAGTAGACGATCAGAGGAAGCAGTGATAACAATGTCATCCACATATAGTAATAAAAACGCCGTATCAGTACCCTGTCTATAAATAAATAAAGAGGAATCACATCGACTAGGAGTAAATCCAACAGTGGTAATGTAAGAAGCAAACCGCTGAAACCAAGCACGAGGTGCCTGCTTAAGACCATACAATGAACGCTGCAATAAACAAACATAGTCTGGATGCTCAAAATCTCGAAACCCGGGAGGCTGGTGCATGTAAACAGTCTCAGCTAAGTCACCGTGTAAAAATGCATTCTTAACATCAAGCTGATGAACAGGCCAATGCCGAGAAATAGCTAAACTAAGGACAGTGCGAATAGTGCCCGGCTTAACAACCGGACTAAAAGTCTCATCAACATCAACACCCTCAACCTGAGTACTACCATTGGCAACAAGACGTGCCTTATACCGACTAAGCGAGCCATCTGCCAAAAACTTATGCCGAAATAACCACATACAACGAACAATATTAGCACCCTCTGGGCGAGGTACAGTAGTCCAAGTTTTATTTTAAATAAGTGCATTATACTCGTCAAACATAGCGTTGCGCCAATGAGGATCATTAAACGCGTCGTTATACGACCGAGGTATGGGGGAGATAGTAGACACATGACCAGCATAACGAGGATTAGGACAAGTTATCCCGACACGAGAACGTGTGACCATGGGATGAACAGATGCAGTAGTGGTGGTGGAAGCAAGTGATAGAGATGGTGTCGGATCAGGGACTGATTGCGTCACAGACTGAGGTGTAGGGGGTGAAAGCGGAGTAGAAGGGATAGTCGATGTAGATGGGACATGAGGTGTAACCGATGTTGGAGGTGTAGGTACATCAACTGTTTGAGGAATATGAGTAGGAGAAATGGGCGTGGTGTGAATAATGGTGGAAATAAGATTATTGGAATCATCCAAAAAATCATAGGAAGGTGGAGTAGGGGATTTTTCGGAGAGAAACGGAAACACCGTTTCATCAAAGGTGACATGACGCGAGATAATTATTTTATTGGCGTTGAGATCAAGACAGCGATAGCCAAAATGATTGGCAGCATGTCCCAAAAAAATGGAAGATGTGGCACGTGGGCCAAGTTTATGATTGGTATCGATATGTGGGTAACAAAGGCAACCAAAAACACGAAGAATACTATAATCAGGTTGCGCACCAAACATGCGGGTAAAGGGTATCTCGTTATTAATGGTACGAGAAGGTAAAATATTCAGTAAGTAAACTGCCATATGAAGTGCCTCAGCCCAGTGATTAGGTGGTAAATGTGCTTGGAATAATAATGTACGAATAAGATTATTAATTGTACGGATCATACGTTCAGATTTGCCATTTTGTTGGGAGGTGCGGGGACATGAAAATCGAAATTGAATGCCATTATCGATAAAAGAGTTTATGAAAAGTATGATTATCAAATTCACCACCATGATCACACTGAAAAGACTTAATTTCACACTTAAATTGAGTACGCACATAATTACGAAATAACACAAACTTAGACAAAACATCAGATTTATTCATTAATGGATAGACCCAAACATACTGACTATAATGATCTAGAAACAAAACATAATATTTGAAACCAGAAAGACTCAGAATGGGGGAGGTCCACAGGTCCGAGTGAACAACGTCAAAACAAGAGTTAACGGAAGTAGACGAACTAAAAAATGGAAGCTTCACGTGTTTGCCAAGCTGACAAGCATGGCAAAGAACGGGAAGTTTCTCTTTATTACATGAAATAGAGGCACTTGAAACAAGACGACGCAACACTTCACTTCCTGGATGTCCAAGTCGTTGATGCCACGTATACTGACTAGAAAGAAAAGCATGAGGGATAGTGGAGGGCTTCGTAACAGGATTAAGATCACCCGTGCTATCACATCGGAGGAGTACCCGTCGAGTTATGAAGTCCTTCACAGAAAAACCAAAAGAGTCAAACTCAATAGTACAAGAATTATCACGGACAAACTGACGAACAGAAATTAAGTTTTTGACAATATTGGGAGTGATTAAAACATTATTTAAACGAAGAGGACGAAAAGGTGTAGACAAAACACTATGACCAGAGTTAATAACAGGAATAAAACGCCCATCACCAACAGCAACAGACGGTTAAATGCACATATTAAGAATATCACTAAGACAATGTACAGAACCATTAAGATGAGAACTCGCACCTGTATCCATGTTCCAATTTCTGGAAGACGGATCCTGAAGAGTAGTGGTTGTGAATGCATTCGGCAAAAGTGTAGCTTGACGCGAACCTTGTGACCCGGACACAAATAGTTGACTTGGTTGAAAAGACATACTAGGGGATTGGCTGAATTGAACCAAACCAGGCAAAGAACCCCCTTGCTGCTGCTGGACAACTGTCGAGTATGGAACTGGCACCTGTGGAAGTCCAGGTACAAACTGAGCCCCCTGTTGTGAAGTGTGAACCCCCTGCTGTGGAACTGGAACCCCATGTTGTGTAGTGTGAACCGCTTGTTGTGGCAAGAACCCAGCCATGCTCATTGTTGACCCCCCCAAAAGGACTAGGTTGAAACTGTGAACTTACATAATTGGGTTGCGCTTGAAATCCAGGAGGAACCGAAATAGTATAAGCCAGGGGAGGAGAGGGGGTGACATTAGGAGGGGCATGTAAACCAAACTTAGCTAACAATGATTGCAACATATCCAAGTCTGAGCGTGTCACACCCGATACAGTTGATGTCGAACCCGTGGAACGAGGGAGCAACGTAGACTTGCCATGAACACCATTGTGTAGGTAACGACAAGCTTCTCCAAATCGACAAGGACCCTTAGTAAAACTCCAACATGGGCGATTGATTTTCTCCAAAGAAGGACCACGACTAGAACCGGTGTTGAATTTCGCCAATAAAACCATAGGAGAAGCAGAGGTAGCATCAACAAGTGGGTTTTGAGACCGATACTTGAGACGCTTCTCATGAGTGGTCAACATGGACCGAACCGTTTTCAGGTCTGGAAAGGGTTCCCGACTAACAATAACAGTAGATATGGTTTCATAAGTCGACGGTAAACCCTCAAGCGCGTAGGTAACAATATCATCATTGCTGAGAGGAGAACCAAGACCAATAAGGACCGAAACCAAAGATTCTATTTTTTGAAAATAGGCGTCAATGGATAAGTCCCCAAGCTTCAAGTTACGTAATTCGGCTTTCAAAGCCATAGCACGTGGGCGCTTGTTGTCTTGAAATATAGCTTCAAGATGTTTCCATGCTTCCTTAGCAGTGGTCGGGTTAAGATCAACCAAACGTTTTCTTACGGATGGAGCAAGAGTAGAAAACAGCCAAGACCGGACTATGAAATCAATCTTGATCCATTCTGCATCCCGAGTGGGTGGATCCGCAGGTGGGGCAGCGGATGAAGAACCAGCGGGATCAACAATATGATCCAAGATTCCGTAACCATGACATAAGTGGGAGAAGTAATACACCCACGACGAATAATTCATCGCATCGACATCAAGTTTTTCAGGAACAAAGGTGGTTAAATGGTTCATCGCCATGAGTTTGTCGGATAAAGTAAGAGATAGCGTGGGAGGTGGATTGCTGTTGGTCATGATGACAAGTTGTTAGGGTTTGTGGATTTTAGGGTTTGCTTGGGAAAGAATCAGGAAACAAAGAGAGAAAGGAAAACAAAACCGACTGAAACTTCAATCAAACAGTAGCTAAACTTAGCCTAGATACAGGACTATACTTAGTCGAACACAAAACAGCGAACCACCGAAAGAGGATCGATAACACAGCGGCTAAACTTAGCCGAGATACGTTGACTAAACTTAGTCAAAGAACAGCGAACGTCCGAGAGATCCTCGGTGAAGTAGGCGGAAGCGAATGAACTAGGATCGACAAAACCCTCTTGATACCATGTAGGAATATATATTGAATCGAATATTGAATCGTAAAATTGTATTCTGTCCAAAACCAAAACATGAAGCGTAATATATATAGAAGAATATAACCGACATATGCTATCACATGGGCCTATATAAGCCCGCTAACAAAGATGAAGAGAAACTATTCAACCCCCTCCCCCTCTAGTTTCTACAAGTGGTATCAGAGCGATGATGACACAAGATCTTTGAAGTATATTATACTTTAAAACTTGGATCGATCCATTGTCTCCTCAAATTAGAAGGTTAAGTTTTACTAAAGTTTTTCTTTGGTCAAAACTATTTTTTATTGAAAATAGGCCTTTTAATTGGTAATATAGCATCTCATTTAGATTAGTAGTATTTATGAATTTTAGATTTACTCTCGAAATGTATCTACTAGTTTGCATCTTATTATGTGTAGGTACTCATGAAGATCAATCACTCTATTGATTGTGGATTGAGTCACTTACACTTGTAGAAGACTCATCCTCTTTGATTTCCAATATCATTGAATGATGATATCAAGATGGATGGGAGTGATACTAGTCCTTGAAGACTTAGTAGTCACTTTAGTCGTGGTTGGGCTTCGCATTGATTCCTTGTTAGCTTGAAATGCACTATGTGGCCAAGGTACGTTTTCGTTCTTCCACACGCCCCAACATGATCCATAAATTTAGTCATGGACAAAGCCGAGCTAAACTCCAATAACACCCATAAACCTCCTATGTAAGATACCTTTCGTTGGTGAAAAACCCTCATTCAAAAGTAAAACCTTTAAATTATTAATAGAAGAAAAATCATTGACTTCCCCCATAACTGAAAACAACATATCTTGGGATGTCAAGCAAGCATCGTCAAGCACCAAAGTGGGAATCTCATGTGTGGGAGGCGAAAGATTACCTTTCACTGCTGAGACAAAAGATGGAGTAACATTGATAGGTCTGTGGTTAAGAGCCACCTGTGTCGGTTGAGCTGAAGATCTTTCGAATCGTGCAATATTCGCATGAAGATGCATGCGTCCGATCCAAAGAGTTGAAAGATTAGCAACCAGCCTATCGATATTAAACACCTTGATGAAAAGTACAAAATCAAACCGTTTGCCTGCCTTAGAGCGACGACTGAGGATAAAAACGTCAACCACGGTCCCATATGTTTGACACTCATTCCATAAATCTTTCGCCGAGGTATTGGTAGGGAAGTTGGAAATAAAAATGGTTTTGGAAATCGAACGGGTAAGATCAGCATTCGATTCAAACCTAGACGTCATGGCGAAAGAGAAAAAACACACTTAACCCTAAAAGAATGAACCCTAAAATCGCAACACACAATAAAGAAGAATCCGGGGAAAATTGATTGGAACCCCAATTGAAAGAACAAGGTGAATATTACTCCAATCTAAGATCCAAACCGAAGTTTGAAACCCTAGATTTAGTAACTACGTCGAACCAAGCCAAAACAATCGTGGAAGAATCAATTGAATCACAGGGATCCAACGTTATAACATATTGGGAAAATCAGGAGATCAAACCTAAAGGATGAAGTAAAAATAAAACCCTAACAAAAACTGAAAAGATGAAACCCTAAAATCATTTCAAACCAAATAAAGAGTAATTAATCGGCTCTCTAAATCACACATACGTCTTGTGATCCGATCACACAAGTAATAGGGATCAATCGAGATTGAAAGCATAAAACCTATCACGAAATCACAACGAACAGATGCAAAAAAGGAATCATATTAATCAAACGTTATGTGATGAATGATGATTAACAAGGGGATCAATTCAGAAGATGAGAGGGGTAGGAAAATCACCATGAGGAGACGCCATTGCCAAAACTAAAAAAACTTTTGTTATTTCTTGTTATGTGCAAGTTTCCTAAGGATGAATTCTTTTAGTAGAACTGAGGAGTTGCGTGAGAAGGTCGGTTCTAAGAATTGGAGCTGAGTTCTTATCTATTATTGTGCCACGACTATTTAGGAGGCTATTAAGCTCAAGAAGAGGCTAACAAGTTGACCGAAGATTTGCGTGCTATCATTCAGGAGCATGATATGTTCATTTTAGAACTTTAGCTAACTGGAAGGATTATGGCAGTAGAGAAGCTAGCTGAATTTTTGAAAGAAACACTAGATAACGAAGCGGAAGCGGAGAGGCTTCGAATGCTAGAAAGTGTTGGTACTAAGGCTAGGTTTCGTGTTAGTGAGAAGTTAGAGTTTATCGAGAAGTTGAAGGGGAAGCTACCTTTTTATGATCCATTGTGACTGCCAGTATGGTTGATTTGCATTGTGTTGACGTTTCTTATGTATGTGTGTATGTTGTTTTCTTTCAATAAGTGTGTTGGTATCATGCATCAATCGTGTAGGTATGTTTTTTTTATCTTTGATGTGTTTGTTAGTCCAGTGTGTGGATATGTATGTGATTTGGCTTGAATATTTTTAATTTGTGCATCAGCTAATGTATTTGTTTTTGCAGATGTTGTTTAAATAATTTCGGCTTGTTTATCCTAGGGTTATTCTTGGTGGATTTTTTTGTCTTTTTTACCCTAGCAAAGTAGAGTGATACATATTAGGTTCGTTGCAGATTTCACATTTAGGAAATAAAATGAACCCGAAATGGCTGATAGTCGACACATATGTGCTTGAAATCTTATTTATTCTTAATCAGGAATACACAATATTAGAATCATGAGTTGTATAATATGGGCCTAACCTTTGTGATTGCAATTGTTGTCGGCTGCTGCTGCTCATTGTTTCCCAAACCGTCAGCTAAACTATCTTTGCCCTGTAATTGTTGTTATCAGTTGGTTAGTGCGGCGATCTTTTAAAACATTTTACTTACTCGAGCCTATATATTTAGTGATTTGAACAATAATACATCACAACATGTAACAAAGATGATCAAAATTGAATATATACATGAACATCATGTATTTCCCTTAACAACAACCATATTTATCAACACTGGTGTGATTCCATTGTCGGCTGCCAACACTTCATTGTTCACTCCTTCGCAACCTACTTGTCTTCGGGATTCATATTTGTATAGTTCTAGAATGCAGCTCAACTATTCCTTTAACTGTGACCATCCATGGAAACTATAGGATCTAAAAGAGTATCCTATTTCTAAGTATCCATATGATTAATTGTGGATCCGAACCCGTTTATGTTCAGGTTTCAAAACTTTTGTGAGACATCAGGAATGGTGGAACAGTAACCATCTATTTTTTAACATTATACTAACAAATAATACATAGTATAATATTTGTTTTTTAAACAATCAATTTTTTTCGAGTACGAAAAACCTTGAATGAAAAGTTATGACTTAAACATTCCAAACTTGTTTTCTTAGGCTTAAATAAAGGAGCAATAGGATATAAGTGTATGGCCGCCATGGCTGTAAACTTTCACCGTTTACCCCACCAGGAGGCACATAACCCGAACTCTTGTCAAATACCGTTAAAAATGTTGACACATTATCATCGTCGCCTTCTAGAACCGTTATCATTAGCCACTGAGTACTTCCGAGAAATAAAATACCTTATCAGAATAGGACAAAGCGTGAAAAGCCTCAGATTTGTGAACCATTCACATTTGTAGCCAAAATGTTTTTGATTTATCATAGTTTTCGAACATGTGATTTCCACTTCCAAACCTTTGTATAAAAACAACTTTTCCCCCATTGTTTATGGGTGACAGATTTG
The DNA here is from genome assembly GCA_025667525.1 of Glebionis coronaria. NCBI lineage: Eukaryota > Viridiplantae > Streptophyta > Magnoliopsida > Asterales > Asteraceae > Glebionis > Glebionis coronaria. Next base: position 534,733,190 of record CM046881.1, on the reverse strand, counting down.
TAACAAAAGTTTTTCGTGCCCTCCGTAGCTGCGATCATAGGAGATTTCCATGCCAAACCGTGGGCCTAAAGACAAATGTCATCCAAAAGATGCCAAGGCAATTTTAAGCCAACATCTTCTCATTCTAATCTTTTTATAAGCGCGAGTCCAAGATACGGACTACTCCTATAAACAGACGTTGTGGCAAAACATTTTTTATAAAAAATGTTAATGCAATGATGCCTAAAAATGTTACTTGCATTTTTTGGTCTCACTTTGTTTTGATTACGACAACATATAAAAACAAGCATTTACGAAAACAACGAAAAACGAATTTTTGAGTTCAAATATTTTTCATTTCAACCATTATCACTTAAGGTATGAACAAACAAGTTTTCAACCTAACTAAGTGATCAAGGATTTATTTTTACTTAAAACTCACTTTTTATTAAATGTGACAAAGTTTTTTATTAAACTTTATTTTTAAGAAAATATTTTATTATTAAATATTTGAAAATTTAAAAATGGCATATTCCATATGGTTTAGGAATATCCTTTGAGGATAAATATTCCACCAGATGTGACTACCCCACTAAAAGACAAACGGGAGAGGAGTCTACTCCCACGGTTCCTCAAATGGCTATGCATTCCTTATTGATAAGGAACCGCGGGTACAATTAAGGAACCGCGCTCAGGGATAGCCGTTGGTGTTTTGTTTTATAAATAGTGGACCATTCTCAGATTTTCTCCTCACCTCTTTTGCATATAAATTTCCAAATTCAATCCAACTTCTTATATCATTCAAATCCTTGATTATTTGGTTGGTTACTACTTGTTTAAAAGTGAATTTTTCTCCTCCCATCTATTCCTCTCAAGTGTAAAGAGAAGAACACTTTCATCCTTGAAGTGATGTGTCTACCTTAAAGATCCATTGAAGATCAAACATTTGCTTTTCATTCTTGTGTTGTTGTTGTGAAGATCCAAGTAGTTGTGTCTATTTGGAAGTTGTGTATGTTGTGTAGTTAATACTTAGTCCTTAAAATATATTGGTGTAGATTGGTCCTAGCTAAGATTAGGGCTCGACTTTTAGCTTAGAGTGGGAAATTGGTTAAGCGACGTGTACGGTTCTCCACCTTAAGAAGCTTGTTGATTAGTGAACTCTCAAGTAAGGAGTACTCGAGGAGTGGAGTAGGAACGAGGAGTGAGATTCGTTGCCGAACCACTATAAATCCTAGGTGTTTGGTTTGATCTTTCTTTTCCTTATCTCTTTACATTCATTATTCTTTATTTGCACATACTTGTGATTATTATTAGTTCCACTATCCCTTGTCCATATTGTGTATAAAAAGATTTCACATATTTGCTCAAGTCTAAGTTTTTGAAAAGGATTTTTGAAAATCCATTTTTAACAAGTAAATATAAGAAACTATTCAGCCCCCCAATTTAGTTTCTACAATTGGTATCAGAGTGGGTTGCTCAAGCGTTTTTAAAATATATTGTATTTTAAAACCTGAATCGATCTATGGATTCCAACAAGTACCTAAAAAGGCAATCTATGCAAAGACCACCTCTTTTGAGACCGATAGTTTTATTTATTGGAAAAATAGATTTGAGACTTATGTGAAATCAAAATATTTAGATCTTTGGTATGTTATTACCAATGGTGACTTTTTGCCTTATTAGTATAATGAAGTTTCTAAAGAGAAAGAGTTAGTCACTTTTGATAATTCTAATGATGACACTAAGAAGAAACTTGCTAAAAATGATGAGGCTAAAATGATGATTTATAATGTTTTACCTAAGAAAAAGTATGAAAGGATTTTCATGTGTAAAACCGCTAAAGATATTTAGAACACTCTTCTAGTAACCCACCAAGGTAATAACCAAGTCAAAGAAAGCAAAATCGATCTTCTTGTTCAACAATATGAACAATTTTTCATCATAAAAGATGAAACTATCGATAGTGCATTTGCTAGGTTTAGTACTATTATTACTAGTCTAAAAGCACTTGATGAAAGTTTTTCTAGCAAGAAAAATGTAAGGAAGTTTCTTAGGGCATTGCATCCAAATTGGAGAGTTAAAGTCATGGCGATTGAAGAATCAAATGACCTTACTACATTATCACTTGATGAACTTATTGGCAACTTAAAAGTTCATGAAATGATAATTTTGAAAGACTCGGAAATGGTAAAAACCAAGAGTGAAAGAAAGTCTCTAGCACTAAAGGCCAAGAAAGTGCAAAGTGACCATGATAGATCCTCTTCGGATAGTGATGATGAGGAATATGCTATGGCGGTTAGAGACTTCAAGAAGTTCTTCAAAAGGCGAGGTCAACACGTAAGACAACCAAGTAATGACAAGAAAGTATTCTCCAAAAACCGATTTGTCAAGAACGACAACGGTGATAGGAAATGCTTTAGATGTGGTGACCTAAATCATTTCATCGGTGAATGTCCCAAGCCATCTCGCGAAAAGAATCACACGACTTTTGTTGGTGGTTCATGGAGCGATAGTGGTGAAGAATGTGACGACGACGCTAAAGCCGAGAAATGTCTCACGACACATTCTTCCAAAAAGGTACATTTCGAAACCGAATATTATAGCAATGATAGTTCTTCTCTAGAGGATTTAGAATTAGAAGGTTAATATAATAACCTATGCAAACTAAGTCTAAAATTCATTGAAAAGAACAAATTGCTAAAATCAACTAGGAACAAGCTTGAAAATGAGATTAGTGAGCTAAGAGATAAATTAGTCGAGCTTGAGAAAAATAAAGAAGTTGATTTAGGTTATCTAAGTTGTAAAAGTCTTAGACAAAAAAATGAAGATCCCAAAAGCACCTCAAATAACTTGAAAAAATTCATGAAAAGTAAAATTCCCAATAAAATTCTCAGTGAAAAGTAAAATTACCAACGTAAAATTCCCCAACTTAAGTTAACACATATAAATACATAGCAATAAGACCTTATAATTCCAAAAGTTTGCACAACCAACAGATATACATATTCACTAATAAGACTTTATAGAGAGCTCGAGCTCGCATCAGATGAGCCTTAAGGATTGAGCTCGATTCGAGCTCAGCTTGTTTGTGATGCATTTATACAAAATCAGGTTTAGTATCATGAACTTACTTGTTCGAGTTTATTTATTTAAGTTGGTTAATGGGGATTGTTAGTTATTCTGACATCATATATTAAAGTTCGTTTAGGCTCGTAAATTTATTCGATCTTTGTATATAAAGCTCGGAATCGAAATCGATTACTAAATAAGCTCCAATTTTGACTCGAGTATGTGTAGCTTTTACCGATATAATTTTGAGCTTTTCACGGATAACTTGACTCGTTTCTACCATTAAATCTTATGAATAACAAGTTCAATGTTAAAAAGAAAGAATCAACTTGGATCAAAAATAAAATAATAATAAAAAGAAGACTAAATTATTAAATTATTGTTGGAATAGAAAGGCTAAAAAGAAGGTTTGTCTTATGCTTGAAAATAAATTGATAGTAGTGTTTGGTTATCCGTCGTCAAATTCATGTTAGCATGCCACGTTGAACAATAATATATAATTTTTAAAATTTTTTGTACGGAGTTTTGATTTTCAATTGACACCATTTTTGTTTTCTTTCTTCTTCCCTGTTGGAAATAAAATACGTGAAATATTACTATTTGCCATGTATCCAATAACATTATTCCTAGTGTTCATTTTCAATTAAAAAGAATTGGAAATTATCATGCTATTGTTAAATTTAGCATTTAGCATGCATGCCCGCATGGGATGATTCGGAGTTGGTCGACCGATTGTTCGACTCGATCAGCCCACGGTGGTGACCGAGTGAATCCATCGTTGGACTTTTTGGCTAACTAGTTCTCAAAGTTTTATTACAAAAAAGGCTACCTCGACTAATTTACCTACATTTAATGGGTTGTTAGCATGTTATGCATAAGCTTTTTTTCAAATCACTTTTTAGTACTTAGACTTTTGGTATAGATCGTGGGAGACATCGTTTCTATTTCCTAGTTATGTACACGTTTCTTTTATCACCTCACCTATGTTAAGAGTTCCACAAACCCAACTTTGATTTCGATCTTTAACTCTAGATTGTAACTTATGTTCTAGGGTAAATGTAATCAGACATATACACATGGGTATACATACACATTTACACATGCATAAATGCGTATGTGCATTATTATACAAAAGTAAGTAAAAAACATGTAGCTAGGTAGGATATGTTACCTAATAGTCAAGATTCTCCATCTTGTCCACATTGATTATTCTTGAACGTGGAGGTTGGATCTTTAAACACCAGCGTACCCCTTTTAGTGGTTTTAGACATGAGAAGTCAATTTACACATCTAACATACTTGCCCCTTTGTTGAGTATTCTAGGGGCAAATTACTTTCTTTCTTCTTCCTATGGACTTCCAAATTCCAATTTTTATATATTAAACAAAACAAACATGTATTCGTTAAAGATCAGGTTCCTAATCGAGACAAATCTGCCTTCTATATTAGGTTAAGGTATGGAGATGTTTTCTGATAGTTAAGACGAGCATGTAACCTCTTGATCTTATAAATTTATGTCACAAACAAATTTTCTACGTAATAACTTATTTTAAAAACTCAAGTTTTCACAAATTATCACAAATTAGACTTATACATGTAAACACGCAAATACTCATACGGATCCATATGGACATTGGTGGATAATTAACTTATAACAACATTATAATATAGATGGTAGTAAGGCATGAATCTCGTTGAACACAAGTTTCTTGGCCTATTATATGTTAATGTTATGTTATGTTTATCATAAATATAATAGTAAGTGGAAAATGCACAAAAGCTATAAGGGGTTAGAGTAGCGTTTTTCGAAAACGTTGCTTTACGGCGCGAGAAATCACATTATGAGTGGTGTTTTCGTGTTTCGCGTCGTTTTTACTACCCAGTGTTATTTGTGAAAACATGACACAATGGTGTGAGGAGCACCCTCGCGTTTTCGTGTTCTTGCGCCAACAATTATTTTTTTTCTTTTTAAAAAATTTAATTAGTATAACACGAGAATTTATGATGTTAACCAAATAAAAAGATTTTTCACGTTGCGAGAAGTTTTAATATTATGAAAAAAAGTATGATGTGAAACACTTTTCTCACGATTCAAGACGAAGACTTTCGAAAAAGGCGTGGTTAATTAGCATATTCTTGTGAACATTATTGCTTGGAAAGTTATGGTCGACGGGTTTCTTACTCGGTTGAACATTAACCGTAGAGGCATTGGAATCCAATCTCTTGATTGTTCTATTTGTGATTGTGGCGTTGAATCTACGACACATATATTTTCAGGTGTAGTTGGATTAAGCAACTTGAGCGCAAGGTTATGGTATGGTGGAATCTCCCGGTGGCTGATTTTGAGTCCTACGATGAATGGAAAGTTTTGCTAATCTCTGTGCAAATACCGAAGATCAAGCTTCTGATTGAAGACGATTAGGGTGTTATGTGGTGGTACGTTTTGAATTATCAATAAACTCCTATTTAATGTGAACCCGCCCAAGAAATCGATGTTATTTGATGCCATTGTTTCGTCTTCTTTTAATTGATGTACATCTAAAAGTAATTCAGTTGGAATGAATGGCTTAAGAATCATTTTTTTTTTTTTAAGTTTTAGCGTTTGTTGAAATAAAAATTATCAAAAAACTAGATGGGCTATTCCATATTAAAAATCATTATCATTTAAAAAAAATATTCCATATTAAAAATCATTATCATTTCAAAAAAAAGTACAAGACCGTGTTACAGAAGATATGTAAAGTGGAGTGGTTGATAATATATGAAACTTTTTACAAATATAGCAAGTTACTTTTATCTTTCAAGAACTTGTAACATGTTAACGTGTTATATGCACCCATTACTTGTAAATTGGACCAAAGTAATTAATCTCTACATTTCTCTATACGTTTAACATATTCAACCAACAAAACAAGGCTAAAGATACAAAACATCGTACATAACCTCGTTACAAAAAGAATATTCTACACAAATCCGAGTAAATATCGCCTAGCCGAAGTATATATCAAAAAGCAGGTGACGCCGTGGTGGTATGTGTGGACGATGAAGTTGACGGTGAATTGTCGTGGCTATGGGCGCCATCTTTTTCACCTGAATTGGATGCTTCTGCAATAGACATAGGACGAGAAGCAATAGGGGCATATACGCCTTTAGAATTGTTGGTGTCGCCTGAGGTTGGAGTTGAGCCGCCACCTCCCAGAGCGTTGGTGTACTCTGGTGGCGGCATCCATATTCCTCCAACGACTACAAATTGTGGTGTTTGCGAGTTGTTGTTATTGTTATGGATTGTAGGACTTGGTCTTCTTGTATGCAAACGATATTTCTGTAGATGGCTTTTTACTTCATCGTTCGTGAGCCCATCAACTTTCATTAGTTCCCGAATTTGTTTAGGTGTAGCAACTGTAAAATCAAATAAGCATTCGAAAATCAGCATTCAAGTTTGAAAACAAAAGAACAAGTTAAGTGGTGTTTTTTCGGCTTTTTTATGGCTTTTTTTGAAACTTTTCAGCTTATATAAGTTCACTATCTCATCTAGGTTTTCGCTACTAGTATTGTTTGTCCCAAAATAATTGATCGCTATACGTTCTATAGTAAAAACTAAGCATTTATAAGTAGTGAACAATAATTTTGCGACGTATAAGTAATAAAATTCTCACCATGAGCACCTCCGAGTTGTTGAAGAGCATGGAGAAACCGTCGATGCAACTCTGGAGACCAACACCTTCTAGCTTTCCTATTCGACTGTCCTTTATCTTCGCTCTTAGTTTCATCGCAACCACCACTTCTAGTGTCCGTCTCAGCTGTAGAGCTGGCAGCAGCTGCGGGGTCTCTAGCGGGTGTAACTGATGATAATTTAGCAGTTACACCCGCTAGAGCTCCGTCAGCACTTTTTTCTTTCTTGAATGGATGAAAAGCACCACCCCCATTTCTTTTCACCTCCACAACTTGTACTCTTTTTGGTGATACCTCCTAAAAAATTTAAATAAAACATTAAAATCTTTAACAAAATAATTACTCCAAGGTATAGAATTTTTTTGTTTTTTTGTTTTTAATAAAAAAAATATCACTACTAATTTTTTTGTTTTTCTAAGACAATTTTTATTCGGCGTGTTATATCACATATCTCACAAATAACGCGACTAATTTTATTTTTAGTAGGATTGGTTTCGCTATTCAAAAGGTTACGGCGCAGCTTGTTGCCCGTTTACCTGTCATCTTATTGTAAAACTTTGTTTTGTTCTATCGAAGGTGAATTAGCATAATATCAATTTTATTATTTGCAACTTAATAAACATTATATAAATAAATAAAAACATTTGCAAAAAAAAAAAAAAAACATTTGCAAAAAAATAAAGTAATTACCACTGGATCCGGGGATTGAATAGAGAGTTGAGCAGATCTAAGCCAGTCTGATTTCTTGGATAAAGATGACTTAATATCTAACTTGCTAGAAATAACTTTGGGCTTATTATTATTATTTACTCTTTCTTGATGATGGTGTTCTTGGTCATCTTCATTATCCACTAAAGATGTTCTTTTTATTGGAATAAATTCTTCCAAGATTGGACCTTCACTTGATGTTTGCTCAGAACATTCAGATTGTCCATTGAAGTAATCAGTTGTTGTTCCTGACATTTGTTGTTTGCATCCTTCTATTGCTGCAACCATAAACAATAAAATTTTATTCAAAATTTGTTAAAAAAAATGAAAAATAACATACGTACAAAACCCTTTTTAAGGTAACAAAAACCTATTTAGAATCTGTTTAGCAAAATGCAAAGGATGGTACTAGTAGTTTACATGCATAGATAAGTACTAACAAGAACTATTCTATTTATGGAAAGTAAAAATAATGTGAAAATTGTAATCACATACAAAGTGTGACTTAACTATGTGTATTTTTCAAGATATTCTAAATTTGCACCAAAAACTATCAAAATCTCTTCTTTTTTTCATGACAAAAGAACCTTAACTACAAAAACAAAAACATTAAAAAGTAGTATGAGATGTTACATACCTTGAGTAACAAGCTCAAGACAAAGAGGAAGCTCTCTTTCAAAGACTTGAATCTTTTTTCTTTCAGTTTCCAAAGCTTCCATGTAATCTCTACATCTTTGCATTTTCTCACTAAAGTCACTAGTATTATGATGATGATGATGGTGATGATCAAAAACCATTATGGGATGGATTTTGGAGGATGGATCAAATATTGGTTGTGATGAAAGGGCATTAAATGTGGGAGATTTTGTCTGAGTGCATAGAGAGATCCGGTTTGAACGAGAATAAAAGGATCTAAAGAAGAATCAGAAAAAGGAATAAACTTGGAATACAAGATAATTTGCATATAAATAATTCTAGATAGAGAAAGAGGAAAGAGAAATAAAAAATTAAAAACTACTTTTGTATATAATATTGTGGAATAAAAACATTTTTATAAAATCATGTGTGTTGATAAGATGGGAGATGATTGTTTTTTTCATTTTGTCTATAAATTTTAGAAGTGAGTCTATTTTTTTTAATTATGAGTATTTTAAATTTTTTATATTTTTTAAAAAAAAGAGGTTACTCCGTAATTTTTTGTTCATTTATTAGTATTATTATTGATTGCGTTTATTTAACCTACGCTTTTTTAATTCGCACCCGTTTAGCTCGTCACCAGTTTTACCACCTCTAATAGATTTTATACTACTCTGTTAGTCCTAATACATTTGTGTATTTTATGTTAAATATTATATAATACATATAAGAATATTTAAAGTTAAATTATATGTCATAAAGACTTTTAATTATCACTTTAAGAGTAAATTGCATAAATTATCCCTAAAGTTTGGTCAAAATATATGTTTTGTCCTAAACGTTACGAAAGTGTAAGAATCATCATAATTTGGAATTTTTAATGCAAGTATCGTCCTTATAGGAAAAAAATTTGGGACGAAACACGCAAAATGGCTAATATATTTGGGACATAACATGCAAGATAGTAAAATCTTAAGAATGAAAATTTATAAAATTGTTTGATTTTGAGATTATATCAGCACTTTCAAAATATTTAGGACAAAACCTTCAAAATATCCAAACGTTAGAAACGATTTATGCAATTCTCTCTCACTTTAAAGTGTGTGAATCTTAAGTTTAATTTTTACTAAATGTAAATAATTTTAATTAGTCATGCTAATCTCAAGAAAATGGATTTTTTAGTTGAGTTTGTATGACGATAGATCAAACTCCATAGATTAGTTGTAAAATGTATCAAAATCATAGGTAACAAAAAATCAAAAAGTAAAAACATAATTTTTTCGTCCTATAATAATAGTCCACTAACTAAAAATAAACAATTTAATAAAAACATTATTTTTTTAAATTTTTAGATTTTTTTAAATAATAACAATTTTACTTTTAATCAATTAATTTATAATTTATTTATTGTTTATAATACTATACTTTTAAGTGAAAGTGATATAATACATTTAATTTATACTTTTTATTTATGTCCAAACTAAACTATTACTAGTAATTTATAACTTCTAAAAATAATAAATTGAACTATTGGACGAAAGGAGTAAATGGGTGTTTTGATGTGCTTATTGAAAATAAATTATTCATTTCGAAAACTCTATTTTGAAAAATCATCATTTTGAAAACTCCATTTTAAAAAATAGTATTTGGATTTGATATTCCAGTTTATAATCGCAATAATCAAATAATCATTTTTTTTAGTGTTTGGCAAATTTGATTATTTGATAATAAACTCCATTTCGAAAGCTTACTTTTCTAAAACTCCATTTCGAAAATAAAATAAGTAGTTCCCCACTAACTTTTTCAAAACTCTATTTTAGAGCTTCTAAACGCAAATAATCATTTATCTTCAGTTATTACCCAAACACTTTTTTTTAACTTATCTTCATTTTAAAACTGAGATTTGACTCCTAACCGCACATCCAAACACCTCCCAAATCTATCTTGAAATTTGTTTGGCCGATTCTCATTGACACAAAGTACAAGGGAGTAAAAACGTGTAACAAGAAGGTTAACGCGGTTACTCTTTTATAATTTCTTTTTTTTTTTTGAACAAAACAATTTTATAAAATTGAACTAGAATTAAAAGAGCCTTTTTATTTTTAATATTATTAATATTGAAATCGGGTAAAGGTGTATGGGAGAAGGTATCGAAGTCGGGCCGTCGCGTACGAAACGAATCTTTGATTAGGTTTTTCCAAGACACCTTTTTCCAAACCAAGTTTCACGACCTAATCTACTCACATGCATAACCTACATGTACATTATCCATACCAAATTGTACATTGGTTTAGATGTAGTAATATTTGGCTTAGAAAAAGAAAGATATTTAGGTTAGGTAGAGAGAGAGTGAAGTTTGAATATTCCAGAGCGATTCCTGTCTCTGAGCTGGCAGTGACGTCACCATTGGTTTATAAGATAAGATCAAAAAACTACTGTAGCTTTTGTATTTATCACATTAGTTATGGCTTTTCTACCCATCTTTATTGCTTGTAAATTACTTGGAATGTATTATATGATTGATATTTCAATCTAATTGTTGCAAAGTTTCACAAAGTCTTGTGTTATGGTCTTTGAAGCTACAATAAAATGATAGTTTTGTTGTTAATTACCTACAAGTTTATGTGAAAATTCGGTAACATTGTATTTAAGCTTACTTTAGCAAGCTCGTGAGAAGTGTTTTGTGAGAAAAAAAGATCACTTGCGCGTGACTGTTGATGTGAATATTTGGTTCGCGCGTGAGGAAATGATAAAAACAAGTCACTATGATGAGAGACTTACTTTTCGATTTTCGTTTTTGTGTGAGAATCATGCAACAAATACTACATTTATTTATAAATATCTTTTAAATTTCATAATTTCAAAACACAACTTCAAATATTATATTCTATCTATTTCTTATTTTTTACAACTTCAAATATCACGCTCTTTAATTTTTTTTACAACTTCAAAATTAGTGGCGTGTTTGGTTTCATATACCGTTGATGAATCTTATCGTAATTTTTTTATAATATTTTTGTATTGTTTTAATGTATTTAATTAATGTTTTTATTTTATTAATAGTTTTGTTGTTAAAAATATAAAAGTTGATTTATCTGGCAAAGGTGTACGGTTATTGATAAGAGTTAATTATAAGAAAAATGACGGTAAAAAGTATAATATGATGTTGATGTGTCTAATGAAAAAATCTTTTCTAAAGTTACTGATAAAAATAGCCTTTAACAATTAGACTTTTGGGTGATAAGTCGTGTTACTAAGACGTCTCGATACATTTGGCTGTTAAGGTAACGTCATCCCACCAGCAAAACACCACGGTGCCATTACCACACCTTAACTCGGTTGTTAGTGAGTCGCGTCGTACCCTAGCACGATATTTAGAGGGCACGGTATGGTAACTGATGGCTTGGCTGGCCACGACGGTGCGAGGCCACGGCGGCGCCAACCACACCGTGGCTCGCGTCGTCGAGTTTAGGCTGGTTACTACCAGTCGACGCCATGGCGACGGCGCGACCCCACGGCGGCGCCAACCACACCGTGGCTCGCGTCGTCGGGTTTTTTTTTATTATTTTTTTTTTTTTTGAAATTTCTGAAAATGTTACCGTTGTATTTTTTTTTATTAATGAGAATTTAAGTTTATGTTAATTAATTGTTGAAAAAAAAATGTGGTAGGTGACGACGACACGAGAATTCTCGTGTTAACCAGAGAGGGGGTTGAGCCATCGTGGGGAGTTATGGTGTCGTGAAAGTAAAAAGTGATGTGGCATCACTTTTTGCCCACGACACGAGCACGACGGCTCAACCATACCGCGTGCTCTTTCAGTTTATAATTTGTTGTTGCATTGCAACTTGATAATTGCTTATGTTGGATTAGTAGAGTAGTTACGCAATTTGAATAAATAAAATTGTCAATATTGTGTGCTCATTTTGTCGATCTAATGTGCTCATTTTTTTTTGTCTTTCTTATAATTGTTGTTAAGTTTCTCTAAACAGGTTTAACTGGATTTTAAAGATAAAAACCCCGGCTTGGCTTTTTTTTACCAAATTAAGTTTAAACGTTAGAATTGGTCTGTAACTGTGTGCTCAATAGTATAACCTTTTGAAATGCAATGATATGTTTCACATGTTTTTAGTTTTAATATGCTTCTATTATTTCTTTCGTCTCAAAATAGGTGTAATTTTTCATTTTTTGGTTTGTTTGGGTTTTTGACTTGAAATTACGATCTAACTAATTTTTAAACAACTACAGTATTTTTTTGAATAATCTGAAGTCGTTGCAAGTGAACCTCTGTCATCTAGTAAGAGTTGAACTTTTAACCTCTTATTTAAAAGTTAAAAACTACTACCACTAAGCTTTTTGATGATGGTTAATGAGTATAACCTTTTGAGATACAATGATGTGTTTCACATTTTTTAGTTTAAATATATATATTTTTTTTTTCGTCTTAAATTTATAATTTACAATTTTTCAATTTAATTTTTTACTATTAAAAATATATATAGAAATTCATCAAGTTTATTAAATTACATTTTGTTTAAAATTGTTATCATAAATATTAAATAAAAAATTAATTAATTACTGTAGCTAATAGTATATAACTCTTATTTTAAATAAAAATTTATTGATTTAAATTGCAAGTAGGCTTCCAAAACATAGAGATTCCAAATAAAGATTTTTGAGAATATCCATCCATTCGAAAGTGGGTTAAAAGAATCACGAGAAATAAAACACAAAAAGATTCCACATATTTTCATTAAATTTAAGTCATTAAATTATTAGTCCGACACGTGTTTACGTTAGGTCTCCATCATATCAAAAAAATGTTGTTTGGCTTTTCGAGACCTTCAAAGGCTCCTTTCTATTACGACGTCGCTTTTTCACGTTTTCTGCTATAACCGTATTTGGGTTAACCTAATCTCGGAAGATGGCGCGTGGTGTTACACGTTAGTGCCGGTTTCGGATCTTGGTTGGATCCATCGATGAGTGTATGGATGGATGGATATTTATGGAATATTCGAGTTAGTAGCTTTGGAAGAATAAAGCTTTTTTTAGTTTCTTCTAGAACACACAAGAATCATTTTCATTGATTCAAATAAATTATTTATTTTTAAACTCTTTTAACAGAATTTAATTACAGTAGTTTTTAAACTATAATTTAGGTGCTGGTGTAAGAAAACTAAACGTTTACTTGTGCATAACGATGGATAGTTTATGATATTTTAATTGTAGTCGAACCGATAATTTGGTGACTCCTTAGGATTGATCCGGTTGTCGAACTCTTGACTCGTTGGCACGATCGGTTTGATTCGGTGAACGAACGCGTAAAATGATGACTCGATCGGATTGACCCGTTGATCGACCCATAACACGATGACTCGATCGGGTTGATACGGCGGTCGAACCTGTCACTCGATGGTCGGACCTATGATGTAATGACTATACATAATTTATTAAATTTTGTTAGGAACTCGTGGTCCGATAATTCGATTGGTTGATTCGATGATCGATTCTAAGACCTCGTGACTCGACCAAATTGATTTGATAGTCAATACTGTGACTATGTAACTTGACCGAATGATTCGGGAGCTGATTATGCGACCTATCGAGTCGATCAGGACACCCTGTAACCCGATAATATTGTGTAAAAAAATATAACATTTATATAATAATAAATGTTGAGAATTTAATATTTTTTAATAAAGATGATACACTTTTTATATTAGTAAAAAATATAAATCATTTAAATTATTTATAACTTTTGTTTATTAAAACATATTAAATATAAAAATACATTAAAAAAACTCTCATATTTTGTCTCATAGTCATTGGAAGTAATAATATTTTTCTTACTATATATTTAGTAAAAATAAACTTTTAGTGATTTATTTATTTATTTTTAATAAAAGTTGATAAAATAATTTTTAATAATTTTTTAGTATTAATTATATTTTTATTACTTATTTTTTTTAAATTTAATTCAAAAAGTTTTTTGTAAATCTGTTAATAGCGTGTTAGTGCTTGAAAATCCATTGCAACAACCATGGAATAATAATCAAATGTTATAATCGGTTAAAATGAATCAAGATATGAGAGTTTAGGGCAGGATTGTTGGAATAATAATCAAATGTTATAACCGGTTAATATGAATCAAATGTTATAATCGGTTAAATGTTATAATCGGTTAAAATGGAATAATAACGAGAATGAATCAAGTTTAGGGCAGGATTGTTGGGAATAAAATGAAGCCAAGGTATTTAGACGCTGATAAGAGGAAACTGAACGTTGATAGGAAGAAATCAAGCGTTGTCAGATCAAGCGTTGACAAGAAGAAGTCAAGCATTGATAAGAAAAAGTCAAGCACTGATAGGATACTTAGTCTACACGTTTTATGTTTCTAGTAAATATATGTTCGACAATGTATTTCTTATGTTTATCTTTACCTAAAATAGCTGATACGTAGACTCTTGTACAAGGCTCCTTAATCTATAAAAGGAGGCCTTTAGGTTTTAGTTCAATATATGTTTTACACTTTCATTGTACGCAAGTTCGATTATCAATCAAAGTGAAAGTTTGGTTTACTCTATTTATGTATTCTTGTTCTAAGTATTAATTCCGCATAATACATAGATTGTTTCTATACAACAAAGTTTCTCTAAGTGTTTAACTTGATTCATTCTCGTTTACACAAAGCTAAATCGATCTAAGTTTGTGATCAACAAGTGGTATCAGAGCTTGTTGAGGAACTTTGATCTAAAGAACACAAAACCCTAAAAACCCTAAATCGCCAAAAACCCTAATTTTTCAAGAAACCCTAAAACCAGAAAATATGTCTACTCCAGAGTTGACCTCCTCCTCAAGCCATAACCTAAAAATCCCCATGCTAGACCCTGACAACTTTGAGCTATGGAAGTTCAATTTTGAGCAGTACCTCCAAATCCATGACCACACCCTATGGGAAATTATTGAATATGGAAACACATTCGATAAGGATGCCAAGATCCAATCTGCTATTACTTTGAGATCAACTCCATGCTCAACTGAAGAGGATAGAAAAGAACAACCTACAGATGGGAGACCTGTCTCAACTGAGGACATTGCACAGAGAAGGAACGACATGAAAACTCTAAGCATTCTCAAACTTTCTTTGGGACCAGCCAATCAGCACAAGTATAGAGGTTTTGAGTCTGCCAAAGAGCTTCGGGTAGCCCTTCAAGTCAATTATGGTGGTAATGATTATACTGCCTCAGAGAAGAAGAAGTAACTATTGCATGAGTATGTTGTGTTCAAAGCTCTCCCCAATGAAAAGCTAAGTGGGGTAAGAAGCAGACTTCTTGACATCACAAGTAAACTGTCCTTTATGGGAACAGTGTATGGTGATGCTGATATAATTACCACTTTCCTTAAAAGTCTTGGTGATGCATGGAAGATTGAAGCAAGGTCTATTATTGCTACCAATGTTCACAAAAGTTCCAATTTTGATGACGTCTACAATAAACTGAAGATTGTAGAGAATGAAATCCTTTTGGATCAAGGAATAAAATCTACCAATGGAAACATGGCCTTCTTCTCACATAGTGAAGGTCAATTTGATCAAAGGGAGTCATACATGCACCCTATTACTGGATCACCTTGTGTCAACGTTAGATCAAGCTTTGTCAGCGCCCCACATTCAGACGCTGACACATACAATGTTGACTCACCAAGGCTTAGACCTACTGGTATTGATCTAGATACTGTGTATGCATACATTGCTGCATTGCCCAATGGTTCAGTGATTACATATTAGGACCTTGAGCAAATCAGTGATGAGCATTTGGAGGAGATGGACATAAAGTGGAATATGGCACTTGCAAGCATAAGGGCCAATAGATGGAATAGGAGATTCGGGAAGAAGACGACCTTTAATGCTAAAAAACTGTTGGGTTTGATAAATCCAAGGTTGAGTGTTACAATTGCCATAGAATGGGTCACTTTATGAGAGAATGCAGATCTCCAAGAAGATCTGATGCTGGAAAGCCTTCAAGCCAAATCATCAAGGTTGAAGATACAAAGGCTATGGTTGCCATGCAAGAGATTGACGGTGTTGGCTGGGACTAGAGCTTTATGGTCAAAGATGTGGAAGAGAACAAGGCCTTGATTGCAGAGAAGGAGGAAGGGGAGCATGTTCACTATGCTCTCATGGCACATTCTTCTTCTTCATCAGATAATGAGGTATATGATGATGCATTTTGTAGTAAAGGTTGTCGTTTAAACACTAAAAAACTTAACAAAGAAATTTTAAAGTTAAAATCAGATGTTTTTGATGAAAAATGCAAGTTATCTAATTATCAACTTGCACTTGTTCAAACTGAAAAGACTGTGTCTGAATATAAGAAAATTGAGCTTGACCTAAAAGATCAAATCAACGTTTTGACTCATTACCTCAATGCTAGTATTGACATTAGAGACATCTTGGAGAGATCCAAAGGTGTTATACAAGCTAAGTTAGATGAGGCCATTAAAAACAAAGATAAAGTAGGGCTTAAAATTTAAAGATTTGATAAAGCTTCTCAAACCCTAGAAAAATGTGTTAGTGAACAAAGAGACTCTAGGGATATGACTGGGATTGGGATGAAAGAGTATGCTGATGTTCCACCACCTGCTGGGAACTTCTATTGTGTCCTTAGAAAGGATTTGTCTTGGACTGGTATACCAAAACTCCAAGAAAAGGAATTTATTCCTCCACCAAGAGTTCTTACTCCAGTAGAGGAATATAAGCAGAAATTGACTGATTTGGACCAATGGAAGAAAGCCAATCCCACTTTTTTTAAGGTGGCATGCTTAGTGAAAGCCCAAATGATTCCACACCCATAAAAGTGACCAACCCTACTACTGGAAAGACTGTTGACCTTGGCTTAAACATTGATAGAAAACCTAGTATTAAATATGCAGAAATGTATAGAAAACCTAGGTCACCAAAAAGTCAAGTTAGTAATAATGGGACAGGTTTCTTTTCATCTAGACCTAGAGTTATGTCTAGAAAGGCTTGTTATAGTTGTGGGAGTTTTTCACATTTGGCTTATAAGTGTGCTAGTGCTTCAAGAGTCAACGCTGACAAAAAGTCAACCATGGTCAAACCCAGACCATTTGTCCAGCAAAGTCCACAAGTCATTAAACCAGCTCCATTCTTTACTAAAGGGTATAATACTCATGGACAAATGCCTTTTGAAAAGACCAATACATGGTCTAACAGACAATGGGTTCCTGTAGCAAACCCTAGTTTTGGCGCTAACAGGTGCAATTTTAGCGTTGTCAAGAACAATTTTAACATTAACAGGAATGTTTCCAACGTTGTTAGACCAAGTAAGGATAAATACTTGCAACCAAAGGGAAAGGGGTATAAAGCTTCTTCTAGCTTAACTTGGAGACCCAAACAAGACCAAAATCCTAATTCAGATGGGATTTCTATGATCTGTAACAGATTTTATTATATTTCAAAGGTCATAACTAAACCAATTGGGGTTAACTGGGTGTTCAACTCTAAAAGGGATGAACAAGGGGTTGTTATAAGGACTAAGTATGTTCTTGTTGAACAACCAAATGAATCCAAGTCTGCTCAGGCTTGGGTTCCCAAAGAAAACTAATTTGTTTTCTTTATGTGTAGGGCATTCAAAAGCAGGTAAATGATTATGGCTATTGGGATAGTAGATGCTCTAGGCACATGACGGGGAAGGAAGATTATTTGACAAACTTTACCCCCATTAAAGATGGTGACAAAGTGTATTTTCGAGGAGGCTATGGAACTATCACTGGCAAAGGAACTCTTATCACCAACAATTTACGTTTTGAAAATGTATTTCTGGTAAAAAAAACTTGATTATAATTTGTTTAGTGTATCACAAGTTTGTGATAACAAAAATAAGGTTCTTTTCATTGATATTGAATGCTTGGTGTTAAGCAAAGATTTTAAAATACCTGATGAGAAATTCATTGATTATAGAACACCTAGGCATAAGGACATTTATAATGTGAATCTTAATGGAATTATAATGAATAATAATCTGTCATGCCTATATGCTAAGGCTTCAGTTGATGAGAGTAATCTTTGGCACAGAAGGTTAGGGCACATAAATTTTAAGAACATAAACAGACTTGTGAGACATGGTTTAGTTGATGGTTTGCCTGAAAAGGCTTTCCACAATGACCACTCTTGTGTTGCATGCCTTAAAGGCAAACAACACAAAGTCTTCTTTAAGTCTAAACTTATGCATTCTAGTTCTAAACCACTTCACTTGCTGCATATGGACTTGTTTGGTCCAACTAATATAGAAAGTTTAAATGGTAAATCTTTTTGTTTTGTTATAACTGATGATTTTTCTAGATTTACTTAGACTTTCTTTTTAGCTTTGAAAAGTGAAACTACCACTGTTTTAATTAACTTCATTACCCAAATTGAAAAGAAAACTGGGAATGAGGTTAAAATACTTAGATTGTTTCTATACAACAAAGTTTCTCTAAGTGTTTAACTTGATTCATTCTCATTTACACAAAGCTAAATCGATCTAAGTTTGGGATCAATAAGTTGTTAGATGAATTCTGTGTCAATAAAGGGACTACTAGGCAGTTTAGTGTAGCTAGAACCCCACAACAAAATAGGGTGGCTGAAAGGAAGAATAGAACACTCATAGAAGCAGCTAGGACAATGTTGGCTGATGCTCACTTTCCCATTGCATTTTGGGCCGAGGCTGTGAATACAGCCTACTATGTTCAGAATAGGGCATTAATCAATAAAATCCACAATAAGACACTTTATGAGCTATTTTGGAATAGGAAACCTAATATTGGTTTTCTTAAACCCTTTGGATGTCATGTAGTTATTCTTGATACTAATGATGCCTTAGGTAAGTTTAGTGCTAAAGGTGATGAAGGTTATTTTATGGGCTATTCAGTACAGAGTAGAGGATATAGGGTTTACATTAAGAAAGAAAAACGTATACTTAAAAAAGTACATGTTAGGTTTTTAGAAAGTAAACCTAGTGATCATGAGAGTGGACCAAATTGGTTCTTTGATTTAGAACCTTTATCTTGAACCTTGAATTATATGCCTGTTACTAATCCAGACATTGTGAAAGTGAATTCAAATGTTGTGGAAGAACCAGTTGTTGAAATTTCAGGTATACAGGTTGATAAGGAAGTAGGATCACATGCAACTCCCATACTTGAGTATGTCACCATTCCTATTTGGACAGATGGATTTGCTGTTGCTGCTGCTGGAAAGGAAGAAGATGGTCCACAGGAAAAACCAGTTGATGAAAACATGCATGAATCTTCAAGCGCTGACAAAGGAAAATCTGACGCTGACAGGCCAAATTCAGGCGTTGATGGCTCAAACGTTGACAAACCTAATTCAGGCGTTGACAACTCTTTTGACCATTTATTCTCTTCCAATGTTTTTGAACAAGGTGAACCTTAAATAGTACATGAATAGGTTCATTCAGGTGATGATGGAGGAGACTTTGAAGATGATATTGGCAATTTGGAGATTGAAATTGAAGACAACACAATTATTGAAGGAGGAATACTTTCATCTACTATCAAGAATCATCCTTCTTCTCTAATCATTGGTGATGTGATGTCTCCTGTTCAAACTAGAAGGTCTCATCAGAATCAAGGAGGTTTTTTTGCCAATATCCACAAGAAGGTTGATACCCCTCTTGTACAGGCATGTTTGTTTGCTTTTTTCTGTCACAACAAGAACCCAAGAAGATTTTTAATGCTCTCAAAGAACCAAGTTGGGTGGAAGCAATGCAGGATGAGCTTCACCAATTTGCTATTCAAGACGTTTGGGAGTTATTTGATTGTCCTAGATATGTCAGACCTATTGGGACAAGATGGGTTCTGATAAACAAAAAGGATGAAAGAGGGATTATGGTCAGAAACAAGGCACGTTTAGTTGCTTAAGGATATACACAAGAGGAAGGGATTTTGCACCTGTTGCAAGGATTGAAGCAATAAGGATCTTCTTAGCATATGCTTCTTGCATGGGCTTCACAGTTTATCAAATGAATGTGAAGAGTGCTTTTCTTTATGGCATAATTTCAGAGGAGGTTTATGTTATGCAGCCTCCTGGTTTTGAAGATTCAGAGCATCCAGACAAGGTGTATAGAGTGAAGAAAGCAATGTATGGACTTCATTAAGCCCCAAGAGCATAGTATGGAACATTGTCCACCTATCTGGTGGAAAATGGATTCAAGAGGGGCACCATAGATCAGACTTTGTTTACCAAGAAGACTGGTAAGGACTTTTTACTTGTTCAGGTCTATGTAGATGATATCATCTTTGGCTCTTCCAGTCCAAAGATGAGTGAAGACTTTTCCAAACTCATGACAGAAAAATTCAAGATGAGTGCAATGGGAGAGATGAACTTCTTTCTAGGGTTACAAGTTCAGCAGCAAGAAGATGGTATCTTCATCTCTCAAGATAAATATGTAGCAGAGATCTTGAAGAAGTTTGGTTTTTCTCCACATGAAAAACGGGCTAGCACACCCATGGATAAGGAACACCCTTGGGGAAAGATTGGAGATGGAAAAGAGGTGGATGTCAGACATTATAGGTCAATGATTGGATCATTGATGTATCTTACAGCTTCTAGACCTGACATTATGTTTGCTGTGTGTGCATGTGCACGCCATCAAGTGACTCCCAAAGAGTGTCATCTTCAAGCTGCCAGGAGGATTTTTAGATACCTTAGGTGCTATCCCACATTGGGATTATGGTATCCAAAAGATTCTCCATTGGAGCTTATTGGTTATTCAGACAGTGATTATGGAGGTGACAAATTTGATAGAAAATACACAACTAGTGGATGCCAATTTCTTGGGAGCAGGTTAATATCTTGGCAATGCAAGAAACAAACAGTGGTGGCCAACTCTACAACTGAAGTAGAATATGTAGCTGCAGCTGCTTGTTGTTGACAAGTCTTATGGATTCATAACCAACTATTGGATTATGGGTATAATTTTATGCATACCAAGATTTCTGTAGACAATAACAGTACTTTATGCATTATTAAGAATCCTGTACATCATTCTAAAACAAAACACATAGAAATTAGACATCATTAGATTGTTTTGAAAAATGTTTAATACAACCAGATAGGGTTGACACAGAAGGAAATGTGGCTGATTTATTAACTAAACCTTTTGATGCTGGGAGATTTCAATACTTGGTAACAAGTATTGGAATGATCAATCTTACCTAATATGTGTTTTGGAACTTATTGTAAAAGTATGTACAAGATATGCATTGTTATTGGTCTTTGTACAAAATTAGGTTTTCCACTTTATTTGTCTAACGCTGACAAAGGTTATTGTGACATTGATAAGTGTTAAAATGACGTTGACAGCAATATGTTAGTTTTGTGATTTTTGATCTAATTATGCAGGCATTATGAGCATTGTACAAATGGATACAGAGTTGCTTATGGATCTTTGGATCTTACCTGAAGTGTGTTCAAGTTTATGGATGATGGTTGGAATGTTTACATTCCTATCTTGACATAAATATTTATTGCATAATTTAAATTTGGCAACTTGTATATCATATTTTAAGGGGAGGTTTAGGAAACCTTTAGGACTTTTTGGGTATTCATATAATACTCTTATCACAATTGTCCACTGGTGAGTACGAGTTATTTTGCTAAATTGTGAGGCACTGTAACATGCAAAGTTGATATACTTTGCACGCTCCCAAGACTTTTTGACCTAGAATTGGATGTGGTCTGTTGGGAGACTTGGGTATGATTTTTATTGGGCTTACCTGGGAAGTTACAAAGGATTTTATGAGATAACTTCATTGTTAAGAACTTTGGTTAGCAAGGGACACTTGAGGACAATTATGTATATCTTGCTTAAGCAAGTGTGCATGATTGGACAGTGCTTCCCACCCTATGGTGACTTTCAGTCTATAAGTTATCTTCACTAGGATAAATTACTTTGTTAAGGTCCTTTTTCTTTTATATTATTTTTATTTTTGGACGCTGACAGTTTTCTTTCCAAGCGTTGTTAAGACTAATTTTGACGTTGACATGGCAAAATCCAACGTTGACAAGAATATAGCCGTTGGGCGCTGATAATATATTTTTGACCGTTGATAAACATTGGGTCCCACCCAGTTGTTATTTTTGACGAAAATTTGGGCCGTAATTTAGGGAGTTGATAACTTTTTATTAATGGAAAATATAAGTTATATATTTTCAAGATTTTAATCATTATATTTTAAATATAACTGCCTCATGTTTTGACCAATCACATGTTTTCACCTCTCCTATATATTTGGCTCATTCCTTTGAAACAGGGTAACTGCTTATTATTGTCTAACTAAATTTTCTCAAACCTTCATCTTTCATAAATTTTATCACAACTTTCTACATCAATGGCGCCTAAGTTTAAACCAAGAGATTTGGAATTGGGGTTTAGAAGTCAGCATAACATGGTTGCTTATTTAGAAGCTGATGATACTCTATTTCCCCAATATACTCAGATGGTGGAGTACTTGAATGCATCCCCCATTAGGTATGCACTTTCTCATGCTTCTCTTATACCTGTCACACATATTAAATAGTTTTGGAATACATGCACTTCCTCAACAGTTAATAATGTGACTACATTGACTGCTACTGTCCATGAACTTCCATGGGTGGTTACTGAAGCTTTGGTTCGCCAAGCTTTACATCTTAATGATGCAGATGGTATAAACACCCTACCCATTGGTGAGCTAGAACAAGGACTCCAAGCTTTGGGTTATCCTTTGCCAGAAGATGGCCATTTAAACAAATATACTAAACAAGAATTCCCCCCAGCTTGAAAGTACATGATACATGTCATTTTTCAATGTTTGAGTCCCAAATGTACTGCACACAATGAAATTAACCGTTCAATTAGGAGTGCCATTGTGTGTATTGCTACTGGGAAAAAATATAATTTTTCAAAAATGATTTGTGATGGCATGTGTCACAACAAGGGTAGCAAGATGACTCTTGCTTACCCAAGGTTTTTAAAAATGGTGTTTGATGAACAAAGATACTGTAACAGGGATCACAATGATTTTTATACGATCCCTGTTCAAAATAAAGCAATTTTGGGAAGATGAATTCACCACCTCATAGAGACTTACCCCTCACCCAAACCATGCTTGCTGTTATTGCAGCAACACAACCTCAACCAGACCCACTACCACAACCAGACCCCTTGCCTGAACAACCACCATCACCCCAGCAAATGGAAGTTGACCAAGAACCTTTCAACGCTGACACGTTAAATATTGGCGTTGACACTACAAATCCAAACGCTGACACCCTTTTACAACAAACCCAAACATCCCTTAACCTTCAAACAGACACCCAATCCACATCATCTTCTACACCCTCTGAACTTAGGTTGGTAAAACGCCCAAGGACTACTGGAGTATTCTCCTCTAGTGGTCCTAGCCATGTTGTAGAGAGAACCACCACCACAAGTGTGGTTGGTGACATGGGTGGAGCTGGGACTATTAGCTCTAGCTTAGATGCAGGCCAAGCCAGTCCTAACATCATTAAGACCCCATCCATGCCCCATGACTCTACTTTGGAAGGTCAAATTCTCATTCTAGAGGAGGGCAGATTGGAACCTTACACATTGTTGGAATTGATGGTTGTCTGCATTAGCTAGCAAAAGCAAAATGCAGACCTTGTACATACTATCTCTACACAAGGCCTTGAACTCAAGCAATTGAGTGATAGGATTGTTTTTTTGGAAACTGCTGAGGCTAGGAGACGACAGACGAGAGTCCTTTTATCTGGGGAGGATTCTTACAAAGGGGAGGAAGCTGCTACTGATCCATTTAATTTAAGTGACAAAGGCTCAGGTGGTTCTATTGGTGTGGAGATGGCTGACGCTTTGACCAGTTTGAAGGAGAGGCCAGTTATTGATGTTTCACTGGTAACTCCAACGAAGATATCATTTATGGAGATGCTGGAACAGGTTTCTAAGCCAGGCGTTGATACGCAGAGTTTGAGCGTTGATAGGAGTAAGTTAGGCGTTGACACACAGGTTTTGGACGCTGATAGACCTGCAGGAGTGGTTGATGTATCCCAGTCATCAGCTATCATCAAGGATGTGTCTACACAGGTACCATCAACTTCTTTACCCACCATTGATGTATTAGATAAAGGTAAAGGGATTATGGTAGAAACAATAGTTCCCAAGGATGCAGCTCAAGTAAAGTTTGATTCTATTTTGGCTGCACAACTTGAGAAAGAGGAGAGGATGAAGAGACTGCTATTGAAAGTAAGGAAGGCAGTAATGATGAGAGTACTGATTCAAGTGTGATGATCATTGAAGATCCAGAAAGGCTTGAATATGGTGATGAGTTGGCTAAGGAGAGGTGATACACGGCTTTTGACACCCTGTATAAAAATTAATTAAGTTCGTTGTGTGGTTCTCTTCGAATTGAAAAACTTGTTGTTTAATGTGTGACTCAGTTAAACTTTGGTGGAATAAAGATGTGTCGTTGTAGTTTTGAAAATAAAGGGTGCAAAACAATTAAATTAAAAGTGCAATTAAAATAAATCTAAGTCTAATTAAAATAAAGTGCAAGTATTTAAAAGCAAGACTAAAACTAAAGGGCAATAAAGTAAATAACGCAAACTTAAATCTAACTAAGGTAAACTTAAAACACAACTAAAACTAAAACTTAAACTAAGGCAAATAAACTTAAAGTGCAAGTAAGGGAAAAGGCAGGAAAAATAAAGCTTAAACTGAAAAGGCAGAAAACTAAAAACTAAGATTTCCCTATCCGGAATAAACTCCTATTCGGAATAAATGCTATTCAGAATAACTGTCACCTATTCGGAAAGATAGCCCTATTCGGAATATTTGTTTACTCGGAATATTAGACCCTATGCGGAATAATCCCCTATTCGGAATAGCTGTCCCTATTCGGAATAAAGAGCCTATTCAGAAAGATCTTCTATGCGGAAAAGTCCTCCTATGCGGAAAGCCAAGTCTATGCGGAAAAATCACCCCTATTCGGAAAGAACCTCCTATGCGGAAAAAGGTGTCTATTCGGAAAGTTGTTCCTATTCGGAATAAACCCCTGTTCGGAATAATGCCCTTACTCGGAAAGATCAGCCTATTCGGAATATCTGTCACTTATTCGGAATAACTATTCTATTCGGAATACCAAGCCTTACTCGGAATAACACCTCTATTCGGAATATCAAGTATTCCGAATAGACCACCCAGGCAAGTCTCCCTATGCGGAATACTGGGGATCAGAAACCTGCACTTTTTCAGTAACAAAAATACGAAGAACAAGGACAATAAAACGCACGGATCTAATCAAAAATTAACCAAATCAATAAAAAGATTAAACCAAACTAATAACAAAACATCTAATAAACATAAACAATCAATCCAAAACAACAAATCAAACAATAAAGATCAAGATAATCAAAACCCACTTAAATAAATCAACAAAAATCAAGAACATAAACATAAACAATAACAATCAAAGATTAAGAAAGGAAGAATGAGATTAACAAGATAAAGATAAAGCTTGACAAGAATTATAAAGAAAAACTTACTTGAATTAAATGGTAATTAAGGTGCAAGACAAGGTAATTAAATGACAAGTATTTAAATGTGCATAAAATAAAGGTGGAAGAGCTAATTTGTCAAGTTAGCCAACAAAAACAAATGCTTAACAATCTAAACTATATATAGGGGAGGATTAAGAAGCTTCCTCCCCTCCTTCATTTCTTGTTAATTGCGGGATTAAGTCCCTCCTTCATTTAATCTTCATTAATTGCGTCATTAGTCCTTTTCTTTTAAATTTGGACTTTAAGGACTTGTGGCTCGGGATATCTTTTGAACTCGTCTTTAATTTCTTTAATAAAATAGACTTGAGTTTCTTCGGCTTTTGATAAACTTCCGTCTTTTGACTTTTTCTTCGATAAATCTTCAGAATTGGCCTTGGACTTCCGTTCTTTTTCCACTTTTGACTTCTCGACTCTGTCTTTCATCTTTTTCTTCAATAAAAGCCGTGAATGCTCGTGAATTCTCGTGTTTTCTCCACTTTTCACAATTTCGTCCTAAATCACAACAAAAACACAAACCACGCATAATTCCGACATAAAAGACATAAAATACACGTTTTGGTCCGGTTATTATTGTAATTAAGTGGTAGAAAAGATGGGTGTTTACACACCTATCAAATCCCCTACACTTGACCATTGCAATGTCCTCATGCAATGCATTAGTTACAAAGCATGTTTACACTTTTGATCATAATTAATCCACATTGGCCTTTATTAAAGAGATAGAAAATTATAAAAATGCAAAGCA
Organism: Glebionis coronaria; assembly: GCA_025667525.1. NCBI lineage: Eukaryota > Viridiplantae > Streptophyta > Magnoliopsida > Asterales > Asteraceae > Glebionis > Glebionis coronaria. Next base: position 534,706,766 of record CM046881.1, on the reverse strand, counting down.
AAGAAATTAAAAGCATACCTTGGGTTTTGAAAATGTCATGAATAATCATCATCCTCAACTTTTCACTTTCTCCAAACCAAGCTTAAAAACGATATCATTGTTATTATAAGTTAGTAGACTAACACGAACTCATGTGGGCCAATTACTCACTTAGACTCCCTTATTCCTATGGTTATCTCTTATATTTTATTATTTGTCTTGAATGATCACAAAGATGCATTGTTTGACTTATTTAGATAATTATTAAGTCTGAAAATAAAGTGCACGATTTAATCAATAGTTAGCTAAAGGACCAAATCTTTTAAAACTGCTTCTCGGGATATCAAAAAGTTCATATCTTGGCATAACTTGGTTCGCGATTTGAGACCTTTCTCGGGCCGATATTTGGCAGCGACTTCATACTTCAAATCTTGAGAGACGTTCATGAAATAATGGTATTCTCTTCATAATTGGAATTTCTTCACTTGGAATTTTTGAGAGATTCTTCATATATGGACCACGACTTCTTCATTTTTCTCCAATCTTTATTTTGGATTTTGATATACAACGATCCGCCTCCTTTGTAGACTTGGATCTATTTATCCTCATACCTTGTTAGGGTCTTTTCGGATACACTTCTCCATGACTTTTTGGGAGTTTTTGCTTTTCGTCGTGTGTCTCGATCCTTCATATTGATTTTCGATAAATGATTCTTCACATCACTTTTGGATCTTTAGCAACAAAACATAGCCCTCATGCCTTGTTAGGGCCTTTTCGGACTCTCCAATCTTCGCGCCCCGCTTCATAAGTTATGCCTTGGCTATGAACTCTCGTCATTACCGAGCAACTTTTAAACGATCTGGGGCTAGAAGCTAAGTAACTTTTCAAATCGTACAACCTTATTTATTAGCAGATAAATTTATCAGCAAGCGATGGGAGAATAGGCTCATAATTAACTCATATAAATTCACGAAAGAATACCGACTTATAATTGGCTCTATCATCTCTCGTTCTCCACAGTTTAAAATCTCAAGTAATGAGACTCGTGGATACTTAGCCTATTAAATCAAAGTTTTGGGTTTTCGAGTCGCCTATAGGATCTTGCAACTTCTTAGACTCTTTCAAGTTTAGAAGTCGCATCTTAAAGTTCCCTTGATAAACGACTCTCTAGGATCAATTATAGGAACTTGCGAAAAGTTCTTGTTCTTAACCCGTGAGAGTTAAGACTTTCGCGTTTTATAGCTCCCTATATAAAAGCCTAGCAAAACTTGACTTAAACACGTTAAGGATACTAGCTAGAGAAAACTCGGATTGAGTCAAAAGATTCACAACGTTTGAAAATTAAAACCACTTATTAAACATTTATTCTAATAAGGAAAGAAAATAACTGTACAAAGGGAAAAACTAATAGGCCAAAATAGATAAAATTTTTTGAAAAATGTCGAACAATTGATTTTCCAGTTAAAATGAGGACAAATACAAGGAAAAGACCACTTAACTTCGATAGAAGTCCCCCCTACACTTAAGATAAACATTGTCCTCAATGTTTAAGCATGTGGAAGTAAACTCCCCTACACTTAGGACATTGTGCACGTTGTTTAAATTTTGCTAAGGAAAAGACAACTAAAGAGATTCCTATTTTAATATTGAGAAAATATAAAATAGTGAACGAAAAGAGTTTAGGATAGAACCGGGAAGAAGTAGAACACGGAATCACGGGTCGTCAAGAATCATCAAAAATGGATCAGTGAAGCTCGAATCCCTGATTAAGAAGTGAGGAGAGGAAATAGCAATCCAAAGGGTCCCCCCTACACTTATGGTAAAGAAAGCGGAAAGATAGATGCATGGGTTGCCTCCCAAGAAGCGCTTGGTTTTTGTTTACCGAGTCGTGAGCCTGACTCGACCTTGATCATCAACGGAAGTAGCATGAAACAAATCCACCAGGATCAAAGACATAGTTTTCATCCATCAATAAGCAATAGCTTAAGGCGAACAAGGCAAGCCAAAAGAGAAGTGGCAAGGTTCCCTTAAGCAGTGATGGAGCACGGTAGAAGCAAGTATGAAGCGGTGCAAGCATGTCTTCAATGGTTCCAAAGATTTTTCCTTTTATTTCATCGGGTGGATACTGAGATGGCTTAAAGACTTCAATACCGGGGTCGAACACCTTTTCCTTCAGGGGAAAATAGCACTCCGGCTCAGCCGAGTGTGAATAAGATCCGCAAAGAAGCACAACCTCGTCCTCAGAAGTGGGACAAAGAGGTGTCAAATCATAAGTGCAACGGATTTCGGTGTCAACCGGTTTCTTCTCCTTGGACAAAATGCTCTTCAAATCCAAAGTAGGATCAAGACGATAATCTTCAAAGTCCAAAGGAGGTGCATCACTCTCATGAGGGAAGTATGTGTTGAGAAATTCAGAGAAATCTTCCTCGAATGAGTAATCGTCCAAAGTAGGATCGAGTGACGGCGGAGGATCTTCATCATGGGAAGAATCGCTCGAGAGAGTATCAGCCTCATCAAAATCATCGAATGTGGGCAGCTCGGGATACTCAGAAGTACAATCAAAATCATCCGAATCTGAGCTAGAATCATCATCATCATAAGCATCAAAGACCGGTGGTGAATCATAAATGGGAGAAGCGTCCAAAGTAGGGAGAGAATCATCCACATCATCTTCAAAGAGTGGATTATCAGTGGAAGACTCGAATAAAGGATTATCGTAGACGGTAAAGTCATCGAGCACATTTATCATATTCACTGATTCTCGGCCTTCAAAGGATTTTCCTGTAAGCTTCCCCATTTTAAAAACTTTAGAATCATCCCCGACTCGTAAGATTAACTCACCTTCGGCCACATCTATTAAAGCACGTCCGGTTCTCAAGAATGGCCGACCAAGTATTAAAGGAATACGAGGGTCCATTTCATAATCAACTACGACAAAATCGACCGGGAAGGTAAATGTGCCAACTTTGAGAAACACATCTTCGGCTATACCAACGGGGTAAGCGAGAGTGCGGTTTGCAAGTTCGAGAGTCATCTTTGTTTGAATGAGGTCGGGCAATGATAGTGTTTTCCAAACACTGAGTGGCATCAAATTAATACTAGCCCCGAGATCAGCAAGGGTAGTAAATTCTTCAGTTTTGTTAAACACGCAAGGCAACACAAAACGACCGGGATCTCCAAGCTTTTCCGGAAGTTCTCGAAGAAGGACTGCGGAGCAGTTTTCATTTAAGCGTGTGTTGGCGAGTTCAATCAGCTTCTCCTTCTTGCTAAGCAATTCCTTGAATGCTTTGACAAATTTCGGCATGTGGCAAAGTGCTTCAACAAGGCTAATGTTGATGGTCATTTTAGATAGCATATCCACATATTTCGATACTTGGCAGTCATTCTTGGTTAGATCATTGGTCTTGCCTATGCGAGAAGGGTATGGGATGCTGGGTTGATAGGGGTTAGGTGAAGGTGTAGGTGGTGAAGTTTGTGATGTTGAAGGGTCCTTCCGAGATACATCGTCATGACGAGGCGGAGACGGTAATGGTGTACTATCACTAAGTGTAAGAGGAGTAGGGATACATGGTGGTGGAGGAGGTGTAGATGATGGTGGTGAGTCAGGTGGATTGACAATGGTAATTCCACTACGCGTAGTTATATCACTCACATTAGCTCGCGGATTGGTGACGGTATTTGAAGGTAGAGAACCCGAAGAAGAAGAAGGTTGAGCTTCAGGCAAGAAACTAGCCAACAGATTCTTCAATTCAGTTGTTTGAGTGATGAAAGAGGATTGAAGATTATCACGAACCTCGGTTCTAATGTCATTACCTTGCTTCAAGATATCCCCTTTCAAATTGATTATTTGGCTCTGTAGATTCTTGATTTGCTCACCTTGAGTTCTCATGATTGTGTCAACATCGGGATTAATGGGTGGGTGTTGTTGGGTGGGTGGTTGATAAGGGTTAGAAGCACGAGGTGGAATTTGGTTGCTTTTATTGTAGTTGTTGGCGGGATTTTGGTTTTGAGGAGAAAAACCGGGTGAAAGGTAGTTGTTGGAACGGTAGCTCAGCAGATTTCTATCCCCTTGTTGTCTAGCTTGGTAATTTTCCGGTGAATAATTAGGGTAATCTGCATACACATTTTCCGGATTTCCTTGTGTCGAAGGACAATCGGTGTATGAGTGAGGACCGCCACATGTTTCACAAGGATTAGCAACCGCTTTAACTTGTTGTTGTTGGTTTGAAGCGAGAAGCGTAATACTTTTGCTCATTTCAGCCATCATGCGGGTGAGTTCGGTCATCTCAGGGTTTGCTGAGGTAGAAGAAACATTGACTCTCGTGTTGTTTCTAGAAGAAGCAGAGGAGTCCCAGTTCTTATGATGAGTAGTCATGTTTTCAATTAACTCTCTACACTCCTCGGGTCTCCTTTTCATGAATGTGCCACCGGCGGCTGCATTGATCGTATCACGATCTCGAAAAGTCAATCCGTTGTAGAAAGTATCGATCAAGGTGACCGGAAGCATGTTGTGGTTTGGACAACGGTCGATCAAGATATTATATCTCTCCCATGCATCAAAAAGAGATTCATCGGGATCTTGCATGAAACCGCTGATCTGGTTGCGAAGGCTTGTGACCATGGATGGTGGAAAGTAGCACGACAAAAAGCGTTGAGTCATGTCATCCAAAGTGTGAATAGAATTCTTCGGGAGACGATCAAACCATTTCTTGGCATGATGCGATAAAGTATGTGGGAAGAGTTGTAGGCGGAGAACATCCATTGTGGCACCAGGCAACTTCATGCTTTGGGTGATTGTAATGAACTTGTCGAGGTGTTTGTTGGCATCATCATCAGGCAATCCTCTAAATGGGTTTGTTTGTACTTGCTGAATCATGTGGTGCTTCAACGAAAACTCAGGAGCGTTGATTTGCATCGGCGCAATCGGTCCTCCTCGTCCAAACATTGTTGGTTGACAAAGTTCCTCCATCGTCCGAAGATCGGGCTGTGGAAGAGCATTGTTGTTATTATTATTATTATTATTGAGGTGCGGTGGCATGTTGTTGTTGTTGACACCTGCCATATCTAAATCTTCTTGAGGCTCGGGCTCTTGATAATTAGAAGATCTAGTACGCATACACCTGAAAATGCAAAAGAAAACAAAACCAAACAAAAAGACAATATATATACACAAGAAAGACAAAATCTTTTTGGATTTTTGAAAATTTTAATTTTTATGGTTTTTATGAATTTTTAATTTTTTTATGATTTTTTGAATTTTTTATGCAGGAAAAGTAACGCTTACAAGTGAACGGATCCCAAAAAGCAACGTGTCTCTCACAAAAAACTGTTGATCTTTACGAAAAGAGCCGGCAGCGGCGCCATTTGATACACGGCTTTTGACACCCTGTATAAAAATTAATTAAGTTCGTTGTGTGGTTCTCTTCGAATTGAAAAACTTGTTGTTTAATGTGTGACTCAGTTGAACTTTGGTGGAATAAAGATGTGTCGTTGTAGTTTTGAAAATAAAGGGTGCAAAACAATTAAATTAAAAGTGCAATTAAAATAAATCTAAGTCTAATTAAAATAAAGTGCAAGTATTTAAAAGCAAGACTAAAACTAAAGGGCAATAAAGTAAATAACGCAAACTTAAATCTAACTAAGGTAAACTTAAAACGCAACTAAAACTAAAACTTAAACTAAGGCAAATAAACTTAAAGTGCAAGTAAGGAAAAAGGCGGGAAAAATAAAGCTTAAACTGAAAAGGCAGAAAACTAAAAACTAAGATTTCCCTATCCGGAATAAACTCCTATTCGGAATAAATTCTATTCGGAATAACTGTCACCTATTCGGAAAGATAGCCCTATTCGGAATATTTGTTTACTCGGAATATTAGACCCTATGCGGAATAATCCCCTATTCGGAATAGCTGTCCCTATTCGGAATAAAGAGCCTATTCAGAAAGATCTTCTATGCGGAAAAGTCCTCCTATGCGGAAAGCCAAGTCTATGCGGAAAAATCACCCCTATTCGGAAAGAACCTCCTATGCGGAAAAAGGTGTCTATTCGGAAAGTTGTTCCTATTCGGAATAAACCCCTGTTCGGAATAATGCCCTTACTCGGAAAGATCAGCCTATTCGGAATATCTGTCACTTATTCGGAATAACTATTCTATTCGGAATACCAAGCCTTACTCGGAATAACACCTCTATTCGGAATATCAAGTATTCCGAATAGACCACCCAGGCAAGTCTCCCTATGCGGAATACTGGGGATCAGAAACCTGCACTTTTTCAGTAACAAAAATACGAAGAACAAGGACAATAAAACGCACGGATCTAATCAAAAATTAACCAAATCAATAAAAAGATTAAACCAAACTAATAACAAAACATCTAATAAACATAAACAATCAATCCAAAACAACAAATCAAACAATAAAGATCAAGATAATCAAAACCCACTTAAATAAATCAACAAAAATCAAGAACATAAACATAAACAATAACAATCAAAGATTAAGAAAGGAAGAATGAGATTAACAAGATAAAGATAAAGCTTGACAAGAATTAAAAAGAAAAACTTACTTGAATTAAATGGTAATTAAGGTGCAAGACAAGGTAATTAAATGACAAGTATTTAAATGTGCATAAAATAAAGGTGGAAGAGCTAATTTGTCAAGTTAGCCAACAAAAACAAATGCTTAACAATCTAAACTATATATAGGGGAGGATTAGGAAGCTTCCTCCCCTCCTTCATTTCTTGTTAATTGCGGGATTAAGTCCCTCCTTCATTTAATCTTCATTAATTGCGTCATTAGTCCTTTTCTTCTAATCTTTCTTTTAAATTTGGACTTTAAGGACTTGTGGCTCGGGATATCTTTTGAACTCGTCTTTAATTTCTTTAATAAAATAGACTTGAGTTTCTTCGGCTTTTGATAAACTTCCGTCTTTTGACTTTTTCTTCGATAAATCTTCAGAATTGGCCTTGGACTTCCGTTCTTTTTCCACTTTTGACTTCTCGACTCCGTCTTTCATCTTTTTCTTCAATAAAAGCCGTGAATGCTCGTGAATTCTCGTGTTTTCTCCACTTTTCACAATTTCGTCCTAAATCACAACAAAAACACAAACCACGCATAATTCCGACATAAAATACACGTTTTGGTCCGGTTATTATTGTAATTAAGTGGTAGAAAAGATGGGTGTTTACACACCTATCAAGAGGCTTGTAGAGTTGAAAAATCAGGTAGATTATGAGATGCCTGAAGTAGCTCAGATGTACTTTGCATAGGAGAATAAGGTAATGGAGAATCCAGACATGACAATTTCAGATCAAATTTGGGGTTTAGAGATTCTACTAAGAGTTCAAAGAGATTGCAAGGTGATTCTGAAGTATAAGGCTAGCAAGGTCCTTTCACAGTCTAAAAAGGATAGAAGGGAGCTCTACTACATGCTTCTCAGATGTCATCAAGGAGGTTGGACTTTTCAGAAGTTGCAGGGATTGTCCTTTGATGAGTTGGAGTATAGGGCTTATCCTATATGGGCAAGTGTTCAAGAGCAGAATACTATCAGACTTCTTTCAAATGAAAGGAAGGAAGAACTCGAAGAAGAGATGTAGATTCAAAAGGCTTTAATTGCACCAAGGCCTTTGAAGAAGGGACTTCTTATTGAGTTCCCAGAGAATTTGGATAGAGTGAATCCTAGTGAATCTGTTATTAGAAGGAGTATTAAGCTCTCACCTTTGGAAGCTTCACATCTGGTCGAGGTATTACCTCATGATTCCAGAAACCCTATAGTTCATTATGAAGAAGATACAAATGGGTTTTGGATGATTGGCAGATATGGAAAGGAGGTACATACTTTTACAACTCTTATCTCTTTGTTTGCAAGCCTAGATAGAGAAGACTTGGTAGATCTTTATGGATTGATGAACACCAAGTATGATGCTGAAGCACCTACTTCAGTCAATGGAATAAAGATTTGGACCACATTCAATAGAATGTTTGCACCAAGTGATGAAGATCCAGTATGGTTGGATCTTGATGATATCAATGGACTTCAGTGGCGTCTACATTCAGCAGCTGGTGTTTATCATTTGAGTACTACAAAATTTTCTGAATATCTTCTTGTGGATTGTGAATATCCCATGTCCAAGGAAGTTTTTAAGAAAATGGTGTCAACACAGCTGGAGATGGATTACATAAGTGATGTTGGCAAAGATACAATTAGGTTTATTTATTTCCTAATCAACACGTAATGTGTATTTGTAAGAATCCTCCTTGTATTTAGTTTTTATTCAGAAACTTGATCACTATAGTAGATATCAAGTTTAGGTCAGGATTGTTGGAATAAAATGAAGCCAAGATATTTAGACGCTGACAAGAGGAAACTGGACATTGATAGGAAGAAATCAAGCATTATCAAGAAGAAGTCAAGATACTACACGTTTTATGTTTCTAGTAAAGATATGTTCGACAATGTATTTCTTATGTTTATCTTTACCTAATATAGCTGATACGTAGACTCTTGTACAAGGCTCCTTAATCTACAAAAGGAGGCCTTTAGGTTTTAGTTCAATATATATTTTACACTTTCATTGTACGCAAGTTCGATTATCAATCAAAGTGAAAGTTTGGTTTACTCTGTTTGTGTGTTCTTATTCTAAGTATTAATTCGGCATAATACTTAGATTGTTTCTATACAACAAAGTTTCTCTAAGTGTTTAACTTGATTCATTCTCGTTTAAACAAAGCTAAATCGATCTAAGTTTGGGATCAACAGTGTTGATTCCAAAAACTTTGTAAAAAACAATGTTAACAATGGAGAGGAGATTAAGGAGACCTTAATGGGCAGGGGTAACGTCAAGTCTTGTGTAAATAAGTCCAAAGATTGTTTAAGGGAGGATTATAGTGAATCAGTAGGTTCTGGTCACTTCAAACAATCCATGAAACCGCGTACAGGAGGCTCTATTTTGGGTGTTTTGGAAGAGATGGTGAAAGTTAGTCAAGTCTTGGGTTACAATATGGGGGGTGCAAATCTAATATAGTAGAGATCATTCAATCACAAGGAGTGGAAGATGTGTTCCGATGAATTTCTTATCCCTAGATGTCCAAGGCCTAGCCCAAAAGGCAAAAAAGGATTGGGTAAAGGAGTTATGTGTAAAACATAAGGTTAATTTTTTAGCTTTGCAAGAAACAAAAATGGAATCTTTGAATTTGTATTGTGTCAAATTATGTTAGGGAAACTTGGCGTTCGAGTATGCTCAGAGCGATTATGTTGGTAAATCAGGTGGAATTCTTTGTGTATGGGATCCTAGTGCCTTTTCTAAACATAATGTTACTGTTTCTGATTATTTTATCATGGTTAGAGGTGCTTGGCGTTTATCTGGTCAGCGTGTTCTTTAAATTACGGTATATGCCTCACAAGAAAGTAGTAAAAAACAAATGCTTTGGGATTTTCTTAAATGGGAAATTAGTAAGTGGAATGGAGATGTAGTTCTTATGGGCGATTTTAATGAGGTGCGTTTTAAGTCAGACAGGTTTGGGTCTACTTTTAATGACCGTGGTGTTGCTTTATTTAATTCATTTATTAACAGTTCGGGATTGATGGAGGTTAATCTTGGTGGTAGTGCTTTCACGTGGTGCCAGAAGTCTGCTTCCAAGATGATTAAGTTGGACCGGTTTTTGGTTTCTGAGAGTCTAATGAATACATGTCCTAATATAAGCGCTATAACATTAGAGAGATATCTATCTGATCATCGCCCTATATTATTTTACGAGTTGAACGTTGATTATGGTCCATCTCCATTTCGTTTTCCATTATTGGACCGAGATGGAGGGTTTTTGAAAGATAGTGGAAGACGGTTGGAAGGAGAGCCCTTGTGATAATTTCAACGAAATGAGAAACCTGATGGGAAAACTTAAACACATCAAAAAGGTTATTAGGATATGGAACAAGTCTAAGTCGCTGTGCGTTTCTAAAGACATTTGTAATGCTGCTCATAGTGATGTCGATTCTCGCATTGACAACGGTCATGCTACGGAGAAGGATATCAAGAAGAGAGCGGAGCTTATTACTAGGATGCGTGATATTGATAAGCTAAAGTCGATGGAAATGGTGAAAAAGATTAAAGTCAAATGGGTTGTGGATGGTGACGAGAATTCAAGTTTTTTTCATGGAATCTTAAATAAAAAGCGGAACACTCAGAATATACGTGGGATCATGGTTAATGGTATTTGGGAGGAAAAACTTGATAGAGTGAAAAGTGAATTCGTAGATTATTTCAGAAAGCGTTTTTGTTCGCCTGATCCCAAACATATAACTCTTCAAATGAATTTCCCTAATAATCAAACCCTTGTGCAACAAATTGATATGGAGGGTGATGTGTCTAATGCGGAAATTAAGAATGCGGTATGGGATTGTGGTACTGATAAGGCTCCGGGTCCTGACGGGTTCTCTTTTGGATTTTATAGACGGTTATGGTACCTTATCGAGAAAGACGTATGTGATGCTATGAAATACTTCTTTTATCATGGCGAATTTCCTAACGGATGTAACTCGGTCTTTATTGCATTAATCCCTAAAATACCTGACGCAAATATGGTCAAAGATTTCAGACCCATCAGTTTAGTGGGCAGTTTGTATAAAATCATTTCTAAAATTCTGTCGAATCGCCTTATTGGAGTGTTAGGTAACATTGTTAGTGATGTGCAAACTGCATTTATCGCGGGTAGACAGATTTTAGATGGTCTGTTCATTTTAAATGAAGTTCTTCAATGGTGTAAGGTGAAGAAGAAACAAGCGTTAATTTTCAAAGTGGATGTTGAAAAAGCATACGATTCCGTCCGATGGGATTTTTTGTATGAGGTTTTACACAAATTCGGTTTTGGCTCAAAGTGGAAAAAATGGATACAGGCTTGTCTTAAGTCATCTAGAGGGTCTATTATCATTAATGGGTCTCCTACGGAGGAATTTCAATTTGGGAAAGGTCTTAAGCAAGAAGATCCGCTTGCCCCGTTTTTATTCATTCTTATTATGGAAAGTCTACACTTATCATTCAACGAGTGGTAGATGCAGGTCTTTTCAATGGTTTGCAATTAGGTGGTTCAACGAACTTATCCCATATATTTTATGCAGACGACGCTATATCTGTGGGACAATGGAGTGATGGTAATATCAAGTCTCTTGTTCATGTACTTGAAAATTTTAATTTGGTTTCTGGACTCAAAATCAACACGAGGAAAAGTAAAATTATGGGAGTTCATGTTAATAGCAATAAAGTTAATATGTCTGCACAACAACTTGGGTCTCTTGTTCTTAAGGCACCGTTCATATATCTTGGGTCTATGGTAGGCAGGATCATGTCGAAGACCAATGCTTGAAATGATGTTGTGGATAAAGTCAGAAACCGATTGTCTAAGTGGAAAATGAAAGTGTTGTCCACCGGTGGTAGACTTACACTTATCAAGTCTGTTTTAGCTTCTATGCCTATATATCGTATGTCCATGTTTAAAGTTCCTACATGTGTTCTTAACTCTTTTGAAAAGATTCGTTGTCAATTTTTTAATGGACATGAATACAACAACAGAAACGCTACTTGGGTTAAATGGAAAATGGTTTTGACTTCAAAAGAGAGAGGTTGTTTGGGCGTCTCGAGTTTATATGCTCTTAACAGAGGGATGTTAATTAAATGGCTATGGAGTTTTTATAGTAAGGACTCGTCCTTATGGACTAGAGTTATCAAGGCGATACATGGTGTTGATGGTAAAGTTGATTCTGTAATTAAAGTAGGTAATAGGTCATGCTGGTTAAATATTGTTCGTGAAGTAGATGTGCTGAAGAACAGGGGTACCGATATCAAGAGTCTCATACATATTAAAATTGGTGACGGTGCGAGAACGGGTTTTTGGGAGGACATTTTGAATAAAAAAGGTAGGCTTAAAAATCTATTCCCACGTTTGTACGCTTTAGAAACGAGTAAAGCAACTACAGTTGAGGCAAAGATTGATAATGGGAATATGACTGGTTCATTCCGTAGACTTCCTAGAGGGGGTGTAGAGCAACAACAATTAGAGGAGATATTGACTTTGGTAAATTCTATTAGTCTTGCTCCTATGGCAAATAAAATGTATTGGGAATTAGATAGTGCGGGTGATTTCTCAGTGGCATCAGTTCGGAAAATGATTGATGATAGATGGCTTCCCAGGTACGATAGTAAAACTAGGTGGATTAACTATATTCCGATTAAGATCAATGTTCTCGCATGGAAGATTATGAGCAATGCCATTCCTTCCAGGTTCAATATTTCGAAAAGGGGTATTGTATTAACTCGACCAGTTGCGTTTTGTGTGATGAGGGGATTGAGACTACAAGGCATTTGTTATTCTTATGCAGCTTTGTTCGATCAATTTACCGGCTTATATCTTTCTGGTGGGACATTCCTGAGAGATTGGTTGAAGACTATGAAGGGTGGTTAGGTTGGATGGATAACATTAAATTGCCTCATAAGAACAAAAAATTTCTTGAAGGTGTTTTTTATATCATGTGGTGGCTCTTATAGAATTTTCGTAACAAGACGATATTTGAGACCATAACTCATTTGAAAGTTTCATTTTTTGATAATGTAGTGAATAAATCTTTCTTATGGTGTAGGCATAGATGTAAAGCGTCGTTCAATTTGAACGACTGGCTTAAGAATCCCAATCTCATTGTTTTGTAATCGCTAGCTTCTTGCTAGTTTTTTTCTAATAAAAGCGGTTGTTAAAAAAAACAGTCGTCACTCCTTCGAACCCACCTTACACTCAAGGCGATGTCTTAAAAACACTCTTAGTTCTCGGGTCCTAAATTTTGAGACATTTACTAAGCATTTGCATGCTCCGCTTCAACTTTTTCTCTGGCTCGAGTATTAACAAATTTCGGATTCCTGTTCTACACTCTTTTCGTTCGGATAAAACAACCCACGTGCCCCTCTTGAGCGATTCATCAACAAGATATGATTCACTAACCACAAGTTGCGATTCACCAACCATAGGCTGCGATTCGCCCACCATAAGCTGCAATTCATCAACTATAGGCTGCGATTTATTCGTAGGCTGTTGCGATTGACGAATAAGCTGTTGCGATTCCTCAACAAGCTCGAGGTGATCTTTGTTAGGTCCGAATGTAACATTCCTCACTTCTTCTGGTGCAACTTCTAGTGCAACGCCTGGTGTTGTAGAAGAATCATCCGTTTTCTTTTCAATGGTCTGCTTTTCTTCTAAAATTGCCTCAAGACGGGTCTCTAATATACGGGCTAAGTAGAAGGCTTCGCCTAATGTTGTAGGTTTCGGGTAAAACCTCAACAATTCTAGTTGTAGCTTCGGTTTAAATCCAGATATATAAAACGAGGCAAGTAAACTTTCAGAGATACCCGTTACTCGAGTTATAAGATACTTAAACTCATTTTGATATTTGACCACGGTACCCATTTGCAAGAGCTTAGATAATGCATCTCGATCGCTAGTGCTAAATGCCATAAACAATAAATCAATTTTTTTTTCTTTTCAGAAATGAACAATACCCGATGAACAGTACCAGTGAACAGTGACCCGATGAACAGTACCAGTGAAAAGTGAGCGATGAACAGTACGACTGTGAATAGTGCCTCGGTGAACAGTAAACCGTCGATTAACAATATTTTTTTTAATGATTGGAACCCTAGATCAAAAACCGTCAACGAGTTGAGTGATCTCAATGAAAGCACCTATTGATACGACCCTCTCGGGTAGTATCGAGATAGGACATCATTTTTAACGGATACTAGCTCCTTAAGAACGTGAGATGATAAGACCAAACATTTGTTTAACTTTAAATTGATTGATTTGATTAAATTAAGAATAATAGCATGATATCTATAAAACATGATAATAAAATCCTAATCTTATAATGGATAGTAATGACCCGTTTAGTCCAACTCACACCAAAACCTAACGTAACAACATTTTTTCTGATTTATCACTTTGCATCATACGTCTACGAAAGCAACAAATCTTACTCTCTAAAAACAATGAGAGGCGAAACTCCATTAAAATCTTCGCATGCATGTTTATTTCCGACTCATTTAAAAACCTATGATGTGGGCTTCTTTTGCGAAGATTCTGACATGCCTCAATATGTTAAAAGGACCTCTATCCTAACTATATATTGTATCAGTACTTTGAGGCAAAAATATCTATATTAATTTGATTATAACAATGTTAAGAAAATAAAAGGATCGTATTCTAGAGCCAGGATGTGCATATTTTTCTACGGCAACAGCGACCTCATAATATGTACCTAACGAGTTTTGAAACCGAAAATTATCATGGGGATATCGTAAACATGAGACAACTTTTGTCCTGGTCGCATAGTAGTTTATGAACAGTTAGGTTACATACCCACGTTATAGGTAAAGTGCACCTATAACGATTATAGCTGTATTATCTATTATTATTCATCACAATATATAGGAGATCACATCAAACCTTAATAGATCTTAAGCCCATAAACCGGATCGGGTCATATTTATTGATTAATACTATTTGTGTTATAGGGTTTTCGGCATTAGCATAACACGGGTTTTAAATTTTAAGTGTTCTACTTTTATTCTTTTGAGTTAGTATATTTTTTGGCGATGTTCACAGCAGGGATGTTAAGCCCATTTTTTAGTGGGAATGATATTTTTCAAGTTGTGTTAGTAGAATGTTATTGAGAAACTCAAGTCTTTTTTAATGGGAATGATATAAACAAAAATGCAAGTGGCAAATGCTAACATACTTAATGATGGATTTTTTGTTGCTTTCAGAATAGAATATACCGCATGTATATTCAACATTGAGTTATAGAAATTCCTTTTTTGCTCTGTGCAAGTGTGCAAGTATTTATGTTTTTGCTTTCAAAGTATAGCATGAATTTGAAACGGGGTCTTATTTGGACCAAATGGCTGGCTAAACTAGCCTTATGATAATTATTGGATTATCATTTCTCGTTGGACTGTAATCGTATTGGCCCATTTCCCTTTAAAACATCAAACATGGTTGGTAATATACACTTCCATTTTTTTTTCTGTTTCTAATTTGGATCGAGTATGAACACTACACAAATAAAACTAAATAAATTCATGTTTTATTTCTATCAATTTTCTGATTCAACATTTTAATCACGTGAGTTAAATCTATGTTTTGATAAATAAGTTAAGATCTAGAAAGAACAATCACACATTAAGAAATAAAAGAATAATTCACAATCATTTATTTATTTATCACTCAATGATCCACATCTAATCCATCAACTCCATATAAACCTTAAGAGTACACTTATCAACACAAAGATTCAATTTCTCTCTAAACTAAAACCATCAACACTCACCGACCACCATCACCCCAACCACCACCACCACCCCGACCACCTCGACCGCAACCAACCCGACCAAACCGCCTTCTACCGTCGCACCAACCCGACCAACCACCTTTTACCCTTCATTATATAACAACAATACACGTCATAAAATATCAACTGTCACCCAAAAATACCAAACCTCGTCGGATCTACAACAAACCTCGCTGGAAAATGGAGGTTTATTAAGTTTCCGGCGATGGGTATTGATTTTATGACAAGGCTGAATCACAAGTGTTTTAGGCTGAATCACATGTGTTTCTCTGAATTACATGTGTTTCAGGCTGAATCATATGTGTTTCAGGTTGAATCACATGTGATTCTGCTTAGTCTTTGTAGGTCCTTAGTTTCTTAGGATTGTGCAAGTGTTTGATTGATCTAAAGAAAGGAGAGGAATAAAGAACTAGAGAGAGAGAGTTAGAGAGAGAGGAAGAAGAGAAAGAGAGAAAATATGGAATGTTGAATAGAATAATGAAGTGCTCAACCCCTCCTAACATGCTAGGAGGGGGTATATATAGCCCGCCCTACATGTGGGCTATATGGCCTATATATATATTAATATATTGGATCACGAGCCCAATACTTGAATATACAGTTGGAGTGACCGATCCTTTCTAAATACGTAAAAACGTATTTCCAACAATCTCCCCCTAAGGGAGGTCACTCCAAGTTACAATGTCCTAAATAGTCCATAGCTCGTGATCTATGTTAATAATGATGTGACCGAGACTTTCTTTGGAAAAACATATTTCCAACAATCTCCCCCTAAGGGAGGTCACACCATTTTACAAAATCTTAAACCTGGCATACTATGCTTGAGTCTTCGATCTTGTTCTTGTGAATATGATTGATGTGATCTTTGACTTTAGTCTTGAGCATGTTTCCTTGCCTTGACCTTGTGCATTCATCACTTGTGATATTTGCCTCCTCGTGACTTCATGTTCCACATACTTATACTTTTACAATTTCTTAAAAGCTTCAGAGTTTGATACAACGGAAGACTTGACTTTTAGACTTTCTTGAATTTGTTGAAGTATTAAGTGCAGAAAGCATAAGCATGTTTTGACGACTTCTTCTGGATTGAACACTGCAATGCCACCTTCTTGTTACGCTGCATAAGACAGTTAGCAACAAAACATATACACGGATGAAATGGCCTTGAACATTTCATTCTAATTCGGTAGCATTTTACCGCCGGTCGGTGAAGACCGTTGGACGATATTAAATATCGTACTTGTGGCAGGTAGTTTCAATTAAGAGTATCCTTGACAAGATTTCGCGGGTAAACCCGTTCTCTTTATTCGACCGTCTAAAGCTGACTGCGAAAATAAAGAGTGAATCATTTGGATAATAATATCCGCATGATTTGAAGCCGTCAATTCATGTTCCTGGAACAAGTGAAATTCAATTAAGAACCGCACCATCGTTGCTTTCCAGTTGTCACGAGCTTGATTCGTATAAAATCTTGCAAGTTACCTACCAAGTGCTGTTTGAGGTTAACACTAGAAGGATTTCCACTCATCACTATGAACACTAAGGTATCACTCTGAGTGTTCTGGCAAGATCACTAAGATATTGCGTAGAGGCCTGGAACGTGTTTAAATTCATTTAAGAATTAAACCACTGTTGCTTTCCAGTTATCACAAGTTTGATTCATAAAGAATCGCACAAGTCACCTACCATGAGCTTTTTGATATTCGCTCAAGAAGGATTTCCATCTTCATTGTAAATATTTTCGTATTACTCGGATGTTCAGGCAAGATCATGAAGATTTTGCGTAGGACTCTTAAGATCTTTCTTACTTTTCACAGTGTGTGAAGAAGCAAGGAAATATGAAAGTGTGTCCTAATGAGATATTTGATGATCTCAAATGGCTCTAGACTCAATCGTGCATTTTGGATTTTAGTGATCGGAGGCTGTAGAGGAGTGCCACCATTTCAATACCAATTTATTCGGAGTGAATAAATCAATAGATAATGCGTTGTCTCCGTGTGATTAAAACAAATATCTTTTAAGAGATATCTGAGTTAGCTAGGATGGGTTGTGCATTGCATAACTGGATCCATGATGTCTATCTTCAATATCGAGAATCATTGAAAAAAATGATCTCAATAGCATATGTATTGACCCGATTTCTGCCTAAGGTTGTAAGGAGGGCTTCTTTCTTTACACCTTTATCTTTACAATTCTTTTTCATTCTTCAACCCCTTCAATGCTTACCAATACGTCATAACTAGCACTTTGTTGTGATTGTTCCAGTGCTAACTTAAGTACTTGGTCGGCATTCAGCTACGTTCACAATCTTTCTCCATCTTTCCTAAGGACTACTATTTCTAGCTATGGAATGTCCTTGGGAAGATTCCTCCGGTTCTAGAGGAATCATTGGACTTTAACCTATCCTACCATCCTTATGTCACCACAATCTTCATCGTCGTGAAATAAATGGGTTGTGGGTAAGTATAAATCACCATGAAATCCATTTTGATATCCGAATCCATTTTTCTCCCCCTTAACATATGCCACGATATTCGAAAACATTTCACACATGTCGGGATGAGCAAGCACATAAGTCAAACCATTTGTGATTAATCATTTCCCATATTAAATCACATTTTCTTCCCCATATTAAAAATATTAACCCAATCGATGTTTTTAATATCAATTGATTGAATAGCATTTTAAGAAAATTTGGGAAGAAAAATGTAATCCAATTATCTTCATGCTTTACACAAGCTCCCCCTCAAATTAATGAGGGTTTACTTGAAACGTGAATGAAGTACCTTTTAAACACAAGTGTAAGGTACTTATCACATGCAAAGATCATATATGATAATATTCACAAGATTAGCGATTTATGAGGTTGGACCTGAATGATGGAGAACATCATATGAAAGAAGCACATGGTTCTTGTTCACGAATGTTGGTTGCCTCATCACGTCTGAAGTTATCTCTTGACTCCATGTGTACGATTGATATCGTTGTCTTGACACCAACATGTGAACTTGGCACTTTCGGCGTCAAATATTCTAAATGCTGGACAATTGCTCCCCCTCAATTGTTGACCCGTGTTCTATTGAAAGAGCTGTAGTCGCCGTTTGAGTAGTCGCATTGTCGAGTATGTAGATATCAGTTGTAAATTGCTAAGGTTGGTGGAGATGATAACTTCATAAAAACAAGATTTCTCTTGTTTTAACAAATAAATGCACTGACACGTACATATATTCGTGTTAGATTGTGTTATTACGTAAACACAATCCCTTATATGGTTATAAAGTAAACCATGCCCGAGAAAATTAATTCCCGTTGTTGAGTCAAAGCATTCCGGTGAAATGCTTGACTTGAGTATGAAAAACGGGTTACTATCTAAAATAATAGCAAGCCATAATTGAGCATGTTTTAAAACGTTTGAACTTCTGCTCGAACTTTATTTACAACCCCGTGTCATTATTGAATGACATTTCTAGTATCGTAAATATTATCGATTTCAGAAGACATGCTCTTTTTATCAAAACATTTTTGAACACACAATTTTGAAAGATTTAGAAAAACCTTTTGAAAAATTCTTGAAAAATTGTGTTCAACATTTTGGAAATCAATTACTTGAGCTTAAAATGTTGAATATCTTACAAAACGAGCTCAAGTCCGAGAAGTTGTAAACTTCCCGTTGTGAGGATTAGTTTATCATCGGCGATAAACTTTCCTTTTAACTGAAGAACGAGTCCTAAGTTGACATTTACTTAGAAGTCGTGTTCATGAGCTTAAAAACTTTGAATGTTTTAACGGAAAGCTCATGACCGAGAAAGATGAATTTCTCGTTATGAGGAAAAGTTCTCTTATTTAAAAGATACACTTTCCTTTCTGAGCTTAAAACTTGGAATGTTTTAATACAAGCTCATGACCGAGAAAATTTAATTTCCCGTTACGAGCATAAGTTATCTTTAAAGATAAGCTTTCGTAAAATTAAAGTCCGAGTTACAGTCTGATATTTAACTGTAAGTCATAGTGCATGAGCTTAAAAACTTCGAATATTTTTATATAAGCTCATGCCCTAGAAAAATTAATTTCTCGTTATAAAGATAAGTTTATCATCGGCGATAAACTTTCCTTTCTTTGAAGAACGAGTTACAGTCTGTGATGTGACTATAAGTCCTTGTGCATGAGCTTAAAAACTTTGAATGTTTTTAATTTTAGCTCATGCCCGAGAAAACTTAATTTCTCGTTGTGAGGATAAGTTTATCATCGGCAATAAACTTTCCTTTCTTTGATGATCGAGTTACAGACTGTAATGTGACTGTAAGTCCTTGTGTAACTTAACAGCGAGTCCCCTGAGACACTTGTTTCTAAGATATCAACTTCTTCAGCAACCAAACTCTGAGAGTGTCCTTAATTGAATGGTATACAATGATTGAACCGCTTCGTTCTTTTGGAACATCCTCTTTGGTACATGCATTCTCATTAGGAATTTGCATGCTTTGATATGGGTTAGCGATATCTATCTTAGAAGCAAGCGGGGGTTCACAGTTGGCCTTACTTGTGCCAGAGGTGACCTGAGGAGATGAATCACTTGTCTTAGTTGGCAAACGTTTCCTTTTATAGAAAACCTTAAGTTCAGGCTTAAGTGATGTATCATCCTTTTCAATTTCCTCCCTAGTAGTCTTAGTAAAATCGGAGACTATCCTAGTTAAAGGGCACTCGTTTCCTACAAGAGTGAAACTTCTACCAGTGGGGCACCACATTTTACCAACGGGTTTGATTTTAGCTACCCACTGGGATTTAAGTCTAGCACGAGAGTTCACCTCATTAAGTAATTTTTTGATACAAGAATCATGATTGGCTTTAAAGACACATTTCCTACATATTTTACAAGTAGCATATTTAATGTCCGAGTAAGATCTAGAATTCCTAGATGATTGATTGATGCTCCTAGGATGTGACATGCTACGGTTAGCAGTGTTGGGTAAACTAGAAGGCATCTGACTAGGTTTGAAATTCCTATCTCTTACTTGTGTCTTTTGCTTAGCTTCCCTTAGACCAAATGTATGACGAACGTCATTTGAACTAGTTCGAGACGTGTTCTTTGGACTATGTCTAGGGAAACTAGAGGCAATCATGTGATTAGGTCTTGCAAAAGCTGTTTTAGTCACATTGGC
Organism: Glebionis coronaria; assembly: GCA_025667525.1. Taxonomy (NCBI): domain Eukaryota; kingdom Viridiplantae; phylum Streptophyta; class Magnoliopsida; order Asterales; family Asteraceae; genus Glebionis; species Glebionis coronaria. The sequence goes on along the minus strand of CM046881.1, from coordinate 534,686,249 downwards.
CCTAGTTGGTGGAGTGACTGTTCTAAAAATATGAGCCATATCAACTTGGGAGGCAAACCGCTGTCTCAAGGATTGTGGTCGCTCGGATCTAAATGCAGTCGGTTGTCTAACGGACTGTATTTGAGGCGGTTTCCCCAAGATTGATGGTTTTTCAAGCTTAGTGTCCACACTAGTTCCTTTGGTTTTCCTCAACTCGTTTTTCAGAGCCGCTATTGCAAAAACCTTTTCCTGAACTTGAGCCTTTAAAGTCTCATTCTCTTTGAGCAATTCATCTTAGGATGCCAACTTAGATTCAAGCAACTTAATTTGTTTCAAAATATTATCCTTTTCAGCTTTAGAATCTAGAACAGTTTGATCCAATTTTCGTTCAAGAACAACGTTTGACTTTTCAAGTTTTTCAAAATATGTTTCAAATTTCTCCGTTTTCTTTGAAATTTCAATTTTGGCATCCTCAAGCTCTTTAGATTGCTGAGCTATAATCGTTTCAAGCACTTTCATCCTAGAATCAGAATTATTTAAAGAAGCAGTCATAAGACACTTATCATGATGTTTAGCATTTTGAACACTTTCTCCCCCATTATGACTCACATCGGATGAATCAGAAGTGGTATCGCTATCACTCTTTTCCATCCCATGTTTGGCATAATTAGGTTCAGAAAGCTCAACATGTTGTATATTGTTGAAACTTAGCACCTGAACAGTTGGTGCTTGTGACTTGCTGCTAGTTTCATGCGTTCCTCTTGATTCCTTGCCATTTATGACCTTGACGACCAAATTGGCACCTATTTCTTGCACCGGGCAGAATTGGTCATCTTTTAACGACAACTTGAAGCGTGTCTCTCTCTCATGTTCATGTTCATGATGTATTGCTTCATGCAATGATTTAGACGACTCCTTGATTCTTTGAATCTGACCATTTTTCAACCGTATCTCGTTGTAATTAACGAACCTGACCTCAATACACTTCTCAAGTATATTGATGTGATAAAGTAAACCACTTTTAAAGGTTTCAGTCTGTAACCCATATGCACGTTGAAAAGCTAGTGAAGGATTGGAGTCGAATAATCAAAAGGAGGTACCATTGTTGAGGCAAAGAAGTCCTTAAATTGTGTGCGAAGGATTTCTAGAAATATCTTCGCGTTAACCTCATGAAGAGTCTCCCTTTCAAATTGTAACCGTAACTCATCCAAATTATTGAAAATCTTCTCTTTGAAATTATCCTCTTTGCCAAAGAACAGTTGAACCGTGGCTGGAAGTTCGGTCATGTTGTGCGGATAAAGAAGTGCAAGATGTGTCTTGAGCTCGTGAAAGATTTCCAATTAATGTTTTTTGTCGCAATTTGATCTCTTTAAGTTGCATGTGTTGCAGTTCTCTCTCTTGAACTGTTGAATTCAACGATTCCATTGAATGTCGATGTCGGATAATTGTGTTAATTATCGAAAGACCAATACGAGATTTGAAAATTTCGATTATAACCAATATACCACTTAATACACAAATTTTTTAAACCAAATCTCGTTTAGAAAATTTGACTTAATTATAAAAAAATGATAGAACTTTTTGCCCAAAAGTTTAGTACAAAATTCGGATATAAGAACTTTGAAAAGAGAAGTTGGCCCAATTTGTGTTATGTGTAGATCAGGCCACAACATATAATACCCGATCTAGTGATGAGATATAAGTCAGTTAACCCTAAATAATCTCATACTACACATTACCCTAAACACATTATCAAAACCATCGCCGCTTTTCCTTAATCTCACATCTCAAAACACATCGCCACCTCAAAACGAATCAACCAAATCTCATCAAAATCATACCTTAAACGAATCACACAAATACATGGGTAATCCTTTCAATCAGTCACGATCCAAAGAAGTACCCTCCGAATCAGTAAAAATACTTTCCCACTCCATCTCTTGTTAGACTCAGAAACATCTAAGTCACAAACTTGTTGTTCGAAACAGAAGAAAAAAACAAGCAAATCCCTTCCGAATAAACGTTATAGGCTTCAAGGCTCTCTTAATTAAGTGTCTCGGGTAGGGTTTTTTTTGATTGCATGTCAGTTTTAGTCGAATCAAAGTTAGAACATAACATATTTGTTATAGTTCTTTCTTTTATTTCGAAAATCAACAAGAGGTGTTGACCCTCATATAGATCGATGATTGTATATTTTTCTTCGAGTTCAAGATCTTAATAGATCTTGTCTTGCATGTGAAAGCACGTGGGAAATTAACTAAGATCTATTGTCTGACTGTTGTTTTCGAGTCAAAAAGTCGAGTCTAGTTGGGTTTTAATGATGATGTGACGATGGGAATAAGATTAAGTTCGGTGTTGTTGGAGTGTTGATGAGATTGATTTTTTTTGAAGTCGAGTCAGGGTCTGTTTGATGTTGAGTTGGGTTTTTGTTGATGCTGAGTTGAGTCTGTTTGTTTGATGCTGAGTTGGAGTAGTTGAGTATGTTTGTTTGATGTCGAGTTAGGGTCTGTTTGTGTGTTGAGTTGGTGTTTGTTTGATGTTGAGTTTGTGGGGTTAGTTTGTAGTCAAAAGGTTATGGTCGAGTCCTGACGTTGTGGTTGACGAGTCGATGGGTGAAAGAGACGAGGTCGAGGTCGAGACTTAGAGATGAGTGTGGATTAAAAAAAAGATGAAATGAATAAATAGATCGAGTACAGTAAAAAGATTTCTAATGTTTTTTAGTATCCATCGCAATAATGGACAAAAAAAAAATTTCTATCGCAATGTATTAAACAATGACCCTCACAAAATGACAAAAAAAAATAAGTAACTATCACAATAATGAAAAAGTAGCCATCGCAATATGAAAAAGTAACAGATCTATCGCAATATCCCAACACCTGTCGCAAAGCTGTCGCAATATGCTCAGAAACTGTCGCAATAACTCACAAGCTGTCGCAATATACCAAACTGTGTCGCAATATCACAAAAAAGCTGGCGCAATAACTCAAAAAGCGTTGCAATATGCGTCACAATATGTAAACCCTAGGCTATTGCGACGGAAAAAGTGTCGCAATAGTACAATATTATCCCAAATTCCACTTTTTTCCACTTTTTTCGGATAAAACCCAACCAATTCGAGATTTTAAGCTAAAAAATGATCCAATCACCCAAAAAATTTGTGTTTTTAACCAAAGAAACAATACCAAATCGCTACCACAACTAAGTAGATGATTTGTATCAAGATTAAACCATAAAAACACAAAAAAAAATTGGATCGAATGATTTTGAATCAAAATAGACAAATCAATGATGAACAAACACAAGAACAAATCCGTAGAAAAATCAACAACCATCGCCGAAAACTAAATAAATATAGTAGAAAACCGTAACCCCCGCTGAAAACTACTCTATTCAACATCAAACTTCCAATCATATAAGTTCCATCATCTCGTTTGTCTATACACCAGATCTGGCGGTTGGTGGTAGAGGGAGCAACGGCGGGTACATCGGCGGTGGTATAGTGGTGGTTTTAGGGTGGTTGGAATTACAAGATCTGGCGGTTGGTGGTTGAGTTAGCGGCAACGGGTACGTCAACGGTGGTATACTGGTGGTTTTGAGGTGGTCAAAATTACCATACTTGAATGTGTGTGTGTGTGTTTGGATGTTAAATCTCAAGCATTAGATGTGTTTAGAAATGGATGATCAATATTTGAACCTTCAATCTTTTTTACAAATATATGTTTTCTCCTAAACTTTCTCTTGATAAATAAACTTTATTCTTCGACATATATAAATAGTAGTAAACAAATACTGCAAGTTAAATATGCCAAATATGCCTTATAATCAGCTTAATCTATGTCATCAATGTTAACAATGATTACTTAACAAACACATAAACAAAAATAAAAGCACGAGATAAGTACATTTACCAGTGAAGTTCATTACTATCAACAGATTAAGCATAATAGAGAGAAATACGTAAGGATATTTCAACAAGGGTAAATAATCGAATAAAAACAACGGGTAGCTCGGTTGGCGACCATAGGTATTCTTCGGGAGATTGTTTCTTCATGCGCGAGTCCCATATTCGAGTTTCGCCATGCGCGTGTCTCATATTCAAGTTTCTCCATAAAGGTTTTGCTTTTAGGTGAGAATTTGTAAGGTTCTACCTCCTAAATGCGTAGATTCGAAGCTGATAAAACTATCATCTAAGTAGAACTATAGTGTCGTACTCACTCGCCATTTTAATAGAAAATCTAATCAAAAACTAAGTTTAATTAAGTAAATCATGTTGTTAATCCTATGTATAGGTTCATAACTAGCCTTCAATAATAATCATAGTAACAAAATATAATGAATTCGATAACTTAAAGTGTTAATAGTGAAACCGATAATCAGATAGAAAACAATTGTTTTTTGATAATAAGGACATGTTATCTTGAGTCTCGACGATCCATGCTAAATGTTGGTCGAATTGCTTTTGGTAGCTTGGGAAGTCAAATGGGTGACCTAAAATCTTTTCTAGGATTCCAGGTTGGTCGATGCTACGACGTAACAACGTCGACCTTGTTACGTTGTAGTAGTGTTCTTTAAGTAATAATCCACGCGTGTTGACATCTCTCTATGGCGCAACCATATCAAGTTTGTTAGGCTGTAACAACTATGTCTATAGTTATTGATATGAGTCATTCAATTGCTTGGTCTAACAAGGACGGCTGTTTCGTTGTATACGACTCCTAACACAAAATATTCTTTAAATTTTAACTCATGCCCCTGTCTTTTCGTTCCATTACTCAAGATTAATATTAATGCAAATCTTAGAAAAATAAGTACCAAATATATTTAAAACACAATGTTGGGAATAATTTTAGTGTTGTTTGTGTTTTACACTACCAATATTAATTATATTAATGTTGGTAGTTATATAATAGTGTTAGTCGTGTATGTACATAATTGGCCAAGTTGAGAGTAGTGTTGTCTGTGTTGTTAATGTTGCCAAGAAGATAAAGATTGAAGCCATGTGAGTTATCTATAGAAGATATTGTGTGTATATCTTCTAGGTTTAAATTATTATTTAGAATCTTTATCTTGTAAAGGACTTATTGTATTATAAAAAGAGGTCATAGGGCTAGATATTAGATGAAATTATTCTCTACATTCTTTAGACTTCAAGTTTTAGTAACCCTAATACTCTTTTCTGGAATATTCGTATTATCTCAATAATATTTAAGTGTTTAGTATACATAATATGTCTTGTTCTTTTTTATACTTCATATACAATCTTCATAATATCAAAGAGTAGATTCCGCATACTCTTTGATATCAATTCAAGGTTTCTACTAAGACTAAGTAGAATTTATTTAGTTTAGTCTAAATCTACAAGCTAGGTTCAAACGATCAAAGGGATCAATAAGTGGTATCATAGCTTGTTGAGAAGCTTTGATATTGAAGATTAATGAATATTATTTTTAACAAAAGAGATGGATCTAGAAGCTGCACAACCAAACACTATGAACAAGGTTCCAGTCTTTCAAACAAAGAGAGTTTAAAGAATGGAAGTTTAGGTTTACTCAGTTTGTGCACATGTACAACTAGGAACTGTGGGAAGTCATTGCCCATGTAGATACTCATACCAAGCCCACTGCTACTACACCTGTTGGTAAAACAAATGAGATAACCTCTGAGGGTAAAGAAGAAAATAATGAATGACATGAAGGCCATGAGTATAGTTATGCTAGCTATACCTAATGAGCATATTAATGCTTATCAACATCATGAAGATACAAAGTCTATGTTTGATATTTTTGTTCTAATATTTGGTGGTAATAACCCCACAAAGAAGGCTAAGAAGGCATTGTTGAAGTTAAGTTTTTGAAAACTTCAATGCTATTGGATTTAAACCACTTGATTCTATTTACAATAAACTTCAAAGGGTTGTGAGAAAACTCATAACTTTGAGGGGAAAGGATGAGTAAAAGGATATCAATGCTAAGTTCCTTAGAAGCATTCCTGTAGAGATGGCTAAAGAGGTGTCCATTTGGGAAAATAAAGATGGTATTGACAAAGTCAATGTTGATGATTTGTACAATCACTTCAACGTAGTTGAACATATTCTCAAGAAAAAGGCTAGGACAACTTCTAATGCTACTAACTTGGCGTTTGTCTCTAACCTAAGTTATAGTAATGAGGTTAATACTGGTAGTATTCTTAATTCGGATAGTACATCTTTTAGTCCTGGTAGTGCTTCTAACAGTACTGCTAGTTTGAGTGATGGTACTATCTATTCTTGTTTAACTATGAGAATGTAGTAGAGATAGTTGTTGATGATATTCAACTGCTTAGTGATGATGACTTACAAGAACTAGAAATAAAAAACCAGTTCGCCTTTCTAAGCTTGAGAGCAAGAAGGTTTCTCAGAAGGACAGGGAAGCAAATTAATCTTAATGCTGGTGACAAAGTTGTGTTTGGAAAGTCAAAGGTAGAGTGCTACAAATGCCACATGAGAGGACACTTTGCAAGGGAGTGCAAACGTCCTAGAAGTAGGGAGAAATGAGCAATCCTCAAAACAGGAAGGTGACTGTTGAAGAACCTTATATAAAGGCATTGATGACTATTGATGGCGTTGATACTGACTGGGATTTCTTGGAGGATAAGGAGCCTACTTCTAACATGGCTCTCATGGCATTTTCTAACTTTGAGGTAATTCTTGATAATAATTATACTAAAGAATGTTTAAAAAACTATGATGAACTTCAAAAGTACTATAATGACATCAAAAGAAATTATAACTCCTTTGAATGTAGTGTGTCTAATTATAAAAGGGGTGTTATAATGTTAGAAGAACAGATATAATGCTATAAGGAACAAGAAATAGCTTTTAAAGATTCTATCATTCTTCTTAAAAGAGAGATAACAAGTCAGGCTTTTGAAATTACTAAACTTAAGTCAAAACTAGAAACTAGTGAAACTAGTAAAAATGAAAATGAGGTTAAGTTCAAGAGTTTTGATAGTGCAACTGAAAGCCTAGAAAAAATGATTGAGAGTCAGGTTCCTGCAAATACAAGTGGGGTCTATGATACAATGGTGATTACCACACTGTTGAGTCTCCTCTTGTATACTTTCCTCCCAGGAAATATATGTCATACACTGGATTACTAGAATTCTAGAATAAGGAACCTAAGTTTGTGCCAATTAAGGTTGAGCACAAAAAGGAAAGTGATGATGTTGTTTCTCCTAGCAAATCTTGTGTTGACACTCCATAAGAAACACCAACTACTACTAGTAGTATTGGTGTTCAGAATGAGGATTGGACATATGAGCTTAATTGTTAAGATAGTACCAACTCTTAATCTACTGCTAAGTTGTAAGAGAAGGCAACATTTGAAAAGGTTGGAAAGTTGAACCCCAAGTATCAACCTGTTATAAAATTTGTTAGATATGCTGAGATGTACAAAACTTACAAACCTAGGGGAAACCAAAGAAATTGGAACTATCAGAAGTTCCAATAAAAAGGGGACAGTAAATCTTGCTATATGCATGGTAGCTTTGATCATTTGCAGGCCTATTACAGGAAGAACCAAATAAAAGGAGTGGGATATGGGAATAATTTCAACAGAGTTGATAACAACTTCTATGCCAAGACAGCCAACCTAATTCCTAACAGTAGAATGATTCCCAGATCAGTATTACTCAGGGATGGTCTAAGACCAATTAATAATGATAGTCATTTTAATTCTGGTATACCAAAACCAGTTAATTCTGGTCGCCCAAGATCACACTCTGGTGATAATAGTCAAAACCAGTTAATTCGGGTAGGCTTGTTAATTCTGTTTACCAAAGACCATATTTTGGAAGTGCTAGACCAAAACCTTTTGCGGCATAACCAAATGTTAAGTCTGGTAGGTCTAGTAATGCCGTCAGCCCAAGACCACATTTTGGAAACACTTGACTTGCACAACCACATGTTAGGGCACCTTTTTAGAGAAAAAGAGATTTAGACCATACAAATTCTTATCAAAAAAGCTGTTCGACCCGGGTCCAATAAATTTGAGTCTAAACCCAGTGAAAAAAACAAACAAGGTGAAACATGTTTTCAACAAGTTTCATAATAAAACAGTGCCAAGCAACATGGTTTGGAAACCCATAGTAAACTCAGCCAAATTGCTAAGCTAGAGAATCAGTCAAAAGTAAGTACTGAGAAGCTGTAAAGAGATTGGCTTATGATGAAAATAGAAAATTTTGGACTTGGGATTGGATAAATGGTACTGTTACTTATGAGTCCAGTACCTTGAATGACAAAGTTCTTTTAAGACGTATAAATTTGTTGGAGCAACAGACTTAATCCTAATGTGTCTTGAGAGATTCAAGAAAACTAACTAATTTGTCTTGATAAGAGTTGTAATTTTTTTTAACAATTAATTATGTTAGTGTAAGTTTTAAGTTTGGTAATGCCATTTTTAAGACTGTTACACCTCGTTCATATATAATGAGAAAATGTTTTGGGCAACTATTTTATTGGTTTTAGACTAATATTTGTAGGGTAAACAAAGAAGCATAGAAGGATTTAAATGATGTACTCTACATTTGAGTTGCTGTACTAGTTCTTAGCTAGCTAGTTTATACTTGCTAGTTCACTCTTTGCCATCAAATTTACAGTGAGTTAGTCATATGACATCTGGCTTAGAGAACAACTTAATATTGTAAATCATGTCAAGAAGGCTTTTTACATAAGTCTATCTGATCACGAGCATAACCTAGTACTGATATCGGTTTTCACAAACTACAAGTTAAAGCAACCTAAGTTGTGTGTGTACTATTTTATGTATGAATCTACTTTTAGACAAAGAACTGATGGATTTTTCTGAGCAAGGAACCATGCAGTCCTTAATGTCTATCTCATATATATTAGTGTCGTTTAAGGGCTTTGATGAGTTGCTTAGATCTTGAATTTAGTTCTAATCTAAAAGTGTGTGAGTTCTTACTGTTGTGGGTAAAAAAATGTTAGTATTTTGTTTTGTAGTCTTTGATGTACATTTTAGTGATTAGAGATAGTAGTTTGGGTTTTACTTTGCTGACTAAAGGGATTAATGTTGTTTTGTGATTACTACTGGCAGTGTTAGAATTAATCCTGGTAGTTTTATTAATTTTATGGCATAGTCGTTAGTTCTGGTTTGGAGGGAATTTTATATTATTACCATTGAGACTTTTATGCTAGTTACTTCGCCCCTTTGTAATCTTTTAAAAGATATTTACATAATATTCTCTAAATTTCAATTATTACATAGTTTTACCCTATAATTGGCAACTTGAGTTTCATGGCCCAATCACACCCCTTCAATTAGACTATAGAATCTCAATTAATTTTACTACACACTCACTTTTACTTTCACAACTTTAAACTAAACACTTATACCTTCTTTACTCATTCTTATTTGTACTACTAACAATGACGAACATAGCATTTTGTGAGAAACATAAACAAGTTGCTTACTTGAAAAAGGACATTGATCAACAAGATTTTCTTGATGTCATTGACTTCCTAACAAGAAGTCACATTCACTATGCTCTCCTAGTCAACCCCAAAGTCGTAAAAACCATCATTCATCAATTCTAGGGGTCTGCCACTGTGGGAGAAGCCACTGATGGAAATGTTGTGTTAAAGGCTATTGTAAATGGAGAGGAGCTAGTGATTTCTAAAGCTCATGTGAGAGAGCATCTTCGGTTGGGTGATGTTGTTGGAGTTTATACTCTGACGAATACAAAGATTTTGGATGATATGGTTGTAGTTGAATATGTTGGTGATGGTTCCTTTACATTCTATAAGGGTCCTTCTTACAACCATAGAGGTTTTTGATTCACAACCTTATCCATTGCATGAGTCATACGAGTGCCTCATGGGACCCGTTTGGGAGCAATCTTGCTACAAATTTTGTTTTTCTCTCTTCCAACAGAACATATAACTCTAGTATGATCTTTGTTAATATGGTAAAAAATGTAAGTTGTTAAAAAACGTTTCTTATGTTGCCAAGATTTTTGATGACCATTATTGCTAGGATGGGTCATCCTTTGTGGAAGCACAAAAGGGTGTATGAGATTACTACTCTCACTCATATGGTATTTGGCCATATAAAGAGGGCCAACCAATAAGTAGAATGATGTGGTAGCGCCCTTGACAACAACCATGGTTGTTGAAGCTGAAGTTGGTAATGATGCAGGAGTAACAAGCCCAATTGTGTCCCAACCCACATAATCCAGAGCAACTGACATACCATCTACATCTTAACCACTCTCCCAAACATATATGAGAAGAGACAGAAAAATATCTAAAGTACCTCAACTTGGGGAATCTACCTTGAACCTAGAAGCAGATGAGTCTATTAATGCGGGTGAGTATAGTAGTGCTGGTGGGGCTACTCCTACTGTGGCTGAAGTAGCACATTGGCTTCATAAGACCCCAACCAGGTCCAATGATTCACAAATAATGGTTATTTCCCTTCAAGGTGGTGAGGACAGATTTTCATAATTAGAATTGATGGTTTCAACCTTAGGCACCAAAGTTGTCACTCTTGAGCATGATAAATATGTGCAAGCTCAAGTTATTGTTGCACAAGCTAAGGAGATTGCCAGCTTATAGGAGTTTATTTAAAAGCTTTAGCATGAGAGGGTATCTTCCTCAAGGAAATTTGAGTTTCTTCTTCTTCAAATGAGATTAATGCTGCTAGTAAAGCCCCTGTCAATTCAAGGGAGGAAAAAGAGGAGTTAATTGATGAGTAGTTTCATTCAAATGAATTAAATGAAGCTAATACTGTATTGAGGTTGAAATCAGCCAGAGTTGATGAAGGTTTGGCTTCAAGGGAGGTCAATACTGGCAATGAAATTAATTTTGGTAATTTGTTTGTTAGTGCTGGTAGTGAATTAGCTAGTGTTGGTGGTGAAATATTGGATACTGGTAAGCTATAGAAAGAGGGTATTACAAAACAAAGTTCTGAGGAGACACAAGATGATGGGTCTTGACATATTCCGAATAAGTGGATTATTCCGAGTGAAGCAAATATTCCTAATAAAGGTGATATTCCGGATGAAGGTTTAGTCTAGAATATTCTGAACCAAGCAAAGTATTCCGGATCAGTGATATTCCGAATAAAGCCTGATATTCCGAATAAAGTATTTATTCCGGATAAGTGTAATATTCCGGATCAACTTGATATTCCGGATTAGTGTTTATTCCGAATAAAGGAAATATTCCGAATAAAGGATTATTCCGAACCAACTTGTGATTCCGGATCAAGTGATTATTCCGAATAAAGCATTTATTCCGGATGAGTTACATATTCCGGATGAAGTGTTATTCCGGATAAACCCCTTTATTCCGAACGAAGCTTTTATTCCGCATGAGCAACTTATTTCGGATGAACAAGTTATTTCGGATGAACCATTTATTCCGAGTGAACATTTTATTCCGGATCAAGGGTTTTGTTAAATATTCCGAGTGAAGAAGAATTATTCCGAACGAAGGTGACATTCCGAACGAGTGATTATTCCGAACGAAGGTTTATTCCGAATGAGCTGTTTTCAGGTTCTTTTAAGTTTCTGTTTTTAAGTTTTAATTTTTAAGCTTTACTTTTCTCGCCTTTTTCCTTAGTCCCACTTTAAGTTTACCTGCCTTAGATTTATTTTAAGCTTGCCTTAGTTTAAGTTTAAGCTTGCCTTGAGGATAGTTTTAAGTTTGCGTTATTTACTTTAATTGCCTTTTTAATTTCTCGTCACGCTTTTAATTTCCCGTCATTTATTTTTAAATTAGATTTAGATTTATTTTACCCGCCTTTTACGTTAAAGTTTTTGCACCTTTAATTTTACTACAACGACACAACATTTGTTTCCACCAAAAGACAGCTGAGTTGCACTTAAACCGGTAATCAATTCGATTAGACCACTTCAACGAACTTTAATTTTTATACTAGCCAAAAGCTTAGTTATTAAAATGGCGCCGCTGCCGGCTCTTTTCGTAAAGATTAAAGGTTTTATGTGAGAGACGCGTTGCTTTTTGGGATCCGTTCATTCTTGAGCGTTATTTTTCTTGCTTAAAATTTTCAAAAACCCATAAAAATTAAAATTGTTAAATCTATAAAAATTAAAAATTTTCAAAAATCCAAAAAGATTTTATTTTTATAGTGTATATATATTGTCTATTTCTTTGGTATCTTTTTCTTTTGCTTTTGCAGGTGTATGCGTACTAGATCTTCAACTTATCACGAGCCCGAGACTCGTGAAGATTTAGCTATGGCAGGTGTGAACAACAACAATAATCCACCGCACCTCAACAATAACAACAACAATGTTCTTCCACAGCCCGATCTTCGGACAATGGAGGAGCTTTGTCAACCCACCATGTTTGGACGAGGAGGACCGATTGCGCCGATGCAAATCACGGCTCCGGAGTTTTCGTTGAAGTATCACATGATACAACAAGTGCAAACTAATCCATTCCGCGGATTGCCTGATGATGATGCCAACAAACACCTCGGCAAATTCATTACTATTACCCAAAGCATGAAGTTGTCCGGTGCTACAATGGATGTCCTTCGCCTTCAACTCTTTCCACATACTTTATCACACCACGCCTAAAAACGGTTTGATCGTCTCCCAAAGAATTCCATTCATACTTGGGATGACATGACTCAACGCTTTTTGTCGCGCTACTTTCCACCATCCATGGCCACCAGCCTTCGAAATCAAATCAGCGGTTTCATGCAAGAACCTGATGAATCTCTCTTTTATGCTTGGGAAAGATATAATGTTTTGATCGATCGTTGTCCAAACCACAACATGCTCCCTGTCACCTTAATTGATACTTTCTACAACGGTTTGACTTTTCGTGATCGTGATACGATTAATGCAACCGTCGGTGGCACATTTATGAAAAGAAGACCCGAGGAGTGTAGAGAGCTTATTGAGAACATGACTACTCATCACAAAAACTGGGATTCCTAGGCTTCTTCAAGGAACAACCCGAGAGTCAATGTTTCTTCTACTTCAGCAAACCCCGACATGACCGAATTCACCCGCATGATGGCCGAAATGAACAAAAATATCTTGCTCATCGCTTCAAACCAACAATAACAAGTTAAAGCGGTAGCCAATCCTTGTGAGACATGCGGCGGTCCTCACTCATACACTGATTGTTCTTCTACTCAAGGCAATCCAGAGAACGTGTATGCGGCTTATGGTAATTATTCACCGGAAAATTACCAAGCCCGACCTCAAGGGGATAGAAATTTGCTAAGTTACCGGTCCAACAACTATCTTTCCCCCGGTTTTTCTCCTCAAAACCACAACCCCAACATCAACTACACTAGAAGCAACCAAATCCCACCTTGAGCTTCTAATCCTTATCACCCACCCGCTCAAAAAGCCCCACCCATCAATCAAGATGTTGAAGCTTTAATGAGAACCCAAGGAGAGCAAATCAAGAATCTACAAAGCCAAATTATCAATTTGAAAGGGGATATCATCAAGCAAGGGAATGACATTAGATCCGAGCTTCGAAATGATATACAATCCTCCTTCAGCAATCAAACGAATGATTTGAAGAATATGCTGGCTAGTTTCTTACCCACCACTCAACCCTCTACTTCGGGATCTCTACCTTCAAACACCATCACCAACCCGAGAGCGAATGTGAGTGCTATTACCACCCGTAGTGGAGTTACTTTAGTAGGACCATCTATCCCACCCCTAGTTACACCATCTACATCTCTTCCACCACCATTTATCCCTACTACTCCCACACCTAGTATTAGTACACCATTACCGTCTCTGCCTCGTCATGACGAAGTACCCAAGAAGAACCCTTCAACATCTCAACCTTCACCTTCCACACCTCCACCACCCAACCCCAGCATTCCTTACCCTTCTCGACTCAACAAGGCTAGAATTTTGACTAAGAATGACATTCTAGTCGCTAACTTTTTGGAAAAGATTGCCGGCATGAAAGTCACCTTTACCCTTGTTGAAGCTCTTGCCCAAATGCCACAATTTGTCAAGATGTTTAAGGAATTGCTTAATAAGAAGGAGAAAATGGTAGAGTTTGTTAATACTCGCTTGAATGAAAATTGCTCTGCAATCCTTCTTAAAGAATTTCCAGAAAAACTTGGAGATCCCGGTCGTTTTGTGCTACCTTGTACTTTTAACCAAACCGACAAATTTACTGCCTTAGCCGATCTCGGGGCAAGTATAAATTTGATGCCTTTAGGTGTTTGGAAAAAGTTATCATTTCCCGACCTTACACCCACCAAAATGACTCTTGAGCTAGCCAATCGAACTCTCGCTTACCCTCTTGGTATTGCCGAAGATGTGTTCATTAAAGTTGGCACATTCACTTTTCCGGTCGACTTCGTCGTTGTTGATTATAAAATGGACCCTCGTATTCCTTAATACTTGGACGCCCATTTTTGAGAACCGGTAGAGCTTTAATAGATGTGGATAAGTGTGAACTCATCTTAAGAGTCGGGGATGATGCACAAGTTTTTGAAATGGGGAAGCTTACAAGCAAATCCTATGGAAGAGAATCAGCGAATATGATTAATGTGCTCGATGACTTTGTCGTCTACAACAATCCTCTATTCGATTCTTGCAATGATAATCCACTGTTTCAAGATGATGTGGATGATTCTCTCTCCAATATGGAACCTTCACCCATATATGATTCTCCACCGATCTATGATGCTTATGATCACGATTCTAGTTCTGATGGAGATGATTATGATGATTTTACTTCCGAGTATCCCGACATGCCCACTTATGATGATTTTGATGAGGCCGATACTCTTTCGAGTGATTCTTCTCATGATGAAGATCCTCCGCCTACAACACTTGATCCTACTTTGGATGACTACTCATTTGAGGAAGACTTTGCTACTTTTCTCAACACATACTTCCCAAATGAGAGTGATGCCCCTCCTTTAGACTTTGATGATTATGGTCTTCATCCTTTTACGGATTTGAAGAAAATTCTTTCAAAGGAAAAGAAATCGGACGACACCAACATCTGCAGCACGTATGTTTTGACACCTCTTTGTCCACCTTCTGAGGACGAGGTTGTGCATTTTCTTAGCGGATCTTCTTCAAATTCTGCTGAGCCTGAGTGCTATTTTCCCCTAAAGGAAAAGGTGTTCGACCTCGGTATTGAAATTTTTAAGCCATCTCAGTATCTGTCTGATGAAATAAAAGGAAAGATTTTTGGAACTGCTAGAGATATGCTTGCACCTCTTCACCCTTGCTACCACCGTGCTCCATCTTTGCTTAAGGGAACCTTGCCTACTCTTCTTTGGCTTGCCTTGTTCGCCTTAAGCTTGTGCTATTTGATGGACGAAAACTATGTCTTTGATCCCGGTGGATATGTTTCATGCTTCTTCCTATGCTAATCAAGGTCGAGTCAGGCTCACGACTCGGTGAACAAAAATCAAGCGCTTCTTGGGAGGCAACCCATGTATCTATCTTTTAGCTATCTTTATCCTAAGTGTAGGGGAGACCCGTTGGTGTTTTCTATTTCCTCTCTTCTCATAATCAGGGATTCGAGGTTCAATGATCCACTCTTGATGATTTTTGACGACCCGTGATTCCGTGTTTCCGTCTTCCCGGTTCTATCTTAAACTCTTTTCGATTCACTATTTTATATTTCTCAATATTAAAATAGGAATCTCGTTAGTTGTCTTTTCCTTAGTAAGATTTAAATATCGTGCACAATGTCCTAAGTGTAGGGGAGTTTACTCCCACATGCTTAAACATTGAGGACAATGTTTATATCAAGTGTAGGGGGGACTTCTATCGAAGTTAAGTGGTCTTTTCCTTGTATTTGTCCTCATTTCAACCGGAAAATCAATTTTTTGACATTTTCAAAATTTTTGATCTATTTTGGCCTATTAGTTTTTACCTTTGTATAGTTATTTTATTTCTTTGCTAGAATAAATTTTAATAAAGTGGTTTTAATTTTCAAACGTTGTGAATCTTTTGACTCAACCCGAGTTTACTTATCTAAGTTTACTCTAGCTAGTATCCTTAACGTGTTTAAGTCAAGTTTTGCTAGGCTTTTATATAGGGAGCTTTAAAACGCGAAAGTCTTAACCCTCACGGGTTAAGAACAAGAACTTTTCGCAAGTTCCTATAATTGATCCTAGAGAGTCGTTTATCAAGGGAACTTTAAAATGCGATTTCTAAACTTGAAAGAGTCTAAGAATTTGCAAGATCCTATAGATGACTCGAAAACCCAAAACTTTGATTTAATAGGCTAAGCATCCACGAGTCTCATTCCTTGAGGTTTTAAATTATGGAGAACGAGAGATGATAGAGTCAATTATAAGTTTGGTATTCTTTCGTGAATTTATACGAGTTAATTATAAGACTATTCTCCCATCGCTTGTTAATAAATTTATCTGCAATAAATAAGGTTGTACGATTTGAAAAGTTACTTAGCTTCTAGCCCAAGATCGTTTAAAAGTTGCTCGGTATGGATTAGAGTTCATAGCCAAGGCATAACTTATTGAAGCGGGATGCGAAGATTGGCGAGTCCGAAAAGGCCCTAACAAGGCATGAGGGCTACATTTTGTTGCTAAAGATCCAAAGTGATGTGAAGAATCATTTATCAAAGATCAATATGAAGGATCGAGACACACGACGAAAAGCAAATACTCCCGTAAAGATCATGGAGAAGTCTATCCAAAAAGGCCCTAACAAGGTATGAGGATAAATAGATCTAAGTCCAAAAAGGAGGCAGATCGTTGTATATCAAAATCCCAAATAAAGATTGGAGAAAAATGAAGAAGTCGTGGTCCAAGTATGAAGAATCTCTCAAAACTTCAAGTGAAGAAATTCCTATTATGAAGAGAAGACCATTATTTCATGAACGTCTCTCAAGATTTGAAATATGAAGTCGCTGCCAAATATCGGTCCGAGAAAGGTCTCAAATCGTGAAGCGAGTTATGCCAAGATATGAACTTTATGAGGTCCCGAGAAGCAGTTTTAAAAGATTTTGTCCTTTAGCTAACTATTGATTAAATCGTCCCACTTTATTTTCAGACTTAATAACTATCGAAATAAGTCAAACAATGCATCCTCGTGATCATTCAAGACAATAATAAAATATAAGAGATACACCTAGGAATAAGGGAGTCTAAGTAAATAATTGTCCCACATGAGTTCGTGTTAGTCTGCTAACTTATAATAACAATGATCTCGTTTTTAAGCTTGGTTTGGAGAATGTGAAAACTTGAGGATGATGATCATTCATGACATTTCCAAAACCATAAGGTATGTCTTTGATTTCTTTACTTACTTTCTTCCTTTGAATGTTTATAATTTTCTATCTCTTTAATAAAGGCCAATATGGATTGATTATGATGGAAAATGTAAAACGTGCTTTGTAACTAATGCATTGCATGAGGACATTGCAATGGTCAAGTGTAGGGGATTTGATAGGTGTGTAAACACCCATCCTTTTACCACTTAATTACAATAATAACCAGGCCAAAACGTGTATTTTATGTCGTAAATGTCGAAATCATGCGTGGTTTGTGTTTTTGTTGTGATTTAGGACGAAAATGTGAAAAGGGGAGAAAACATGGGCATTCACGGGCTTTTATCGAAGAAAAAGACAAAAGACGAAGTCAAGAAATCAAGAGTGCAAAAAGAACGGAAGTCCAAGACCAATTCTGAAGATTTATCGAAGAAAAAGTCAAAAGACGGAAGTTTACTAAAAGCCGAAGAACTCAAGTCTAATTTATTGAAGAAATTACAAGACGAGTTTATTAATCCCGAGACAAAGTCAAAAGTCGAAGATTAAGAAGACGAGGACTAAATGATAATTAAAGAAAGAAGAAAGAGGGGAGGAAGCTTCCACTAAGCACCTCCCTAATCCCCTATAAATAGCTTTCATTTCATTTCATTTCATTTTCTTGGCTAGAGTGACACTAGTTCTTCCATCTTTAAATTTTGCACATTTAATTTTCATGTCAATTTAAATACATTGTCTTGCACCTTTAATTCATTTAAATTCAAGTAAGTTTTCTTTAATTGTTATTGAATCTTTATTTTTCTTGTTAATCTCCTATCTACCTTTCTTGTTTGATCTTAATCTTTATGTTTATGCTTATGTTGTTGAAGTTTTTATTGACTTAATCAAGTGGGTTTTGATTTTGTTGGTGTTTGTTTGTTAGTTTTATTGATTTAAATTGTTTGTTTATGATTAGTAGATGTTTATTGATTAGTATTGCTTAATCTTTTGGTTTATTTTGATTGATTTTGTTTAGATTCGTAGCTTTTTGTTTTCCCGTGTTCTTCGCTGTGTTTGTTTTCCCAGGTTTATTCCGGATCAGCAACATATTCCGAACCAAGCCCATATTCCGGATCAACTTAATTATT
Organism: Glebionis coronaria; assembly: GCA_025667525.1. Classification (NCBI taxonomy): domain Eukaryota; kingdom Viridiplantae; phylum Streptophyta; class Magnoliopsida; order Asterales; family Asteraceae; genus Glebionis; species Glebionis coronaria. The sequence continues at coordinate 534,667,874 of CM046881.1, read as the reverse complement.
CCGGATCAACAACTTCATTCTGAACCAAGGAATTCTTCTAATTATTCCGGATAAGTGACATATTCCGAATAAGTGGATTATTCCGAGTGAAGCAAATATTCCGAATAAAGGTGATATTCTGGATGAAGGTTTAGTCTAGAATATTCTGAACCAAGCAAAGTATTCCGGATCAGTGATATTCCGAATAAAGCCTGATATTCCGAATAATGTATTTATTCCGGATAAGTGTAATATTCCGGATCAACTTGATATTCTGGATCAGTGTTTATTCCGAATAAAGGAAATATTCCGAATAAAGGATTATTCCGAACCAACTTGTTATTCCGGATCAAGTGATTATTCCGAATAAAGCATTTATTCCGGATGAGTTACATATTCCGGATGAAGAGTTATTCCAGATAAACCCCTTTATTCCGAACGAAGCTTTTATTCCGCATGAGCAACTTATTCCGGATGAACCATTTATTCCGAGTGAACATTTTATTCCGGATCAAGGGTTTTGTTAAATATTCTGAGTGAAGAAGAATTATTCCGAACGAAGGTGACATTCCGAACGAGTGATTATTCCGAACGAATGTTTATTCCGAATGAGCTGTTTTCAGGTTCTTTTAAGTTTCTGTTTTTAAGTTTGAATTTTTAAGCTTTACTTTTCCCGCCTTTTTCCTTAGTCCCACTTTAAGTTTACCTGCCTTAGATTTATTTTAAGCTTGCCTTAGTTTAAGTTTAAGCTTGCCTTGAGGATAGTTTTAAGTTTGCGTTATTTACTTTAATTGCCTTTTTATCACGCTTTTAATTTCCCGTCATTTATTTTTAAATTAGATTTAGATTTATTTTACCCGCCTTTTACGTTAAAGTTTTTGCACCTTTAATTTTACTACAACGACACAACATTTGTTTCCACCAAAAGACAGCTGAGTTGCACTTAAACCAGTAATCAATTCGATTAGACCACTTCAACGAACTTTAATTTTTATACTAGCCAAAAGCTTAGTTATCAAAAAGGAGCGGAGTCTAGTCCGGCGGTACCTTAGCACCTAGGCGGTACCTTATCGATTAGGTACCGCGGGCTATGATAAGGTACCGCGGGCAGATATAGCCGTTGGCTCCTTTGTCCTATAAATAGTGGACCATTCTCAGCTTTTCACCTCACCTCTTTTGCACATTTATTTCCAGATTCAAACCCCTTCTTTAATCACTCAAATCTTTGATCATTTGTTTGATTATTACTTGTTTAAGAAGTGAATCTTGTTCTTCCATCCCTTCCTCTCCAAGTGCAAAGAGAAGAACACTATCCTAGTGAAGTGTTGAGTCTACCACCAAAGATCCATTGAAGATCTAATTTTATACACTTGTAGTTGTGTCATAGTTGTGAAGATCCAAGTAGTTGTGTATATTTAGAAGTTGTGTATGTACTAAGTATAGTTGTGTAGATTGGTCCTAGCTACGATTAGGGTTTGACTTTTAGCTTAGAGTCGGAAATTTGGTAAGAGACGTGTACGGTTTTCTCCACCATAAGGAGCTTGTTGTGTAGTGAACTCTCGAGTAAGGAGTACTCGAGGAGTGGAGTAGGAACGAGGAGTGAGCTTCGTTGCCGAACCACTATAAATCCTTGGTGTTCAGTTTGATCTTTCATTACCCTTAAATCTTTACATTCTTTATTCTTTATGCATATACATGTGTTAGTACTAGATTAGTTACACTATCATTCTTTATTATTTGTGGATATATTTTTGTTAGTATTAGTTTAGCTACACTATCATTGTTCATATTGTGCATAAGAAGATTTCACATATTTCCTCAAGCCTAAGTTTTTGAAAAGGGATTTTTTGAAACCATATTTTAACAAGTAAATATAAGAAACTATTCAACCCCCCCTTCTAGTTTCTACAATTGGTATCAGAGCGGGTTGCTCAAGAATTTTTAAAGTATATTGTATTTTAAAACTTGAATCGATCTATGGATTCCAACAAGTACCTAGAAGGGCAATCTATGCAAAGACCACCACTTTTTGAAACCGATAGTTTTATTTATTGGAAAAATAGATTTGAAACTTATGTGAAATCAAAAGATTTAGATCTTTGGCATGTTATTACCAATGGTGATTTTTTACCCTTTCAATTTAATGAAGTTTCTAAAACAAAAGAATTGGTCACTTTTGACAAAGCTAATGACGATACTAAAAAGAAACTTTCAAAAAATAATGAGGCTAAAATGGTGATTTATAATGCTTTGCCTAAGAAAGAGTATGAAAGAATTTTTATGTGTGAAACCGCTAAAGATATTTGGAACACTCTTTTAGTAACTCACCAAGGTAATAGCCAAGTCAAAGAAAGCAAAATCGATCTTCTTGTCCAACAATATGAACAATTTGTCATCTTAGAAGATGAAACTATTGATAGTGCATTTGCTAGGTTTAACACCATTATTACTAGTCTAAAAGCACTTGATGAAGGTTTTTCTAGCAAGAACAATGTTAGGAAGTTTCTAAGGGCCTTACATCCAAAGTGGAGAGCAAAAGTCACGGCGATTGAAGAGTCGAAAGATCTCTCAACTTTATCACTCGATGAACTCATAGGAAACTTGAAGGTTCATGAGATGATAACTTTGAAGGACTCTGAATTAGTGAAAACCAAGAGTGAAAGGAAATCTCTTGCACTTAAAGCCAAGAAGGCACAAAGTGACCATGATAGTTCCTCGGAAAGCGATGACGAGGAGTATGCATTGGCGGTGAGAGATTTCAAGAAGTTCTTCAAGAGACGAGGTCAACACGTTAGGCAACCCAACTATGACAAGAAACCATTGTCAAAGAATCGGTTTGTCAAGAACGAAAAAGGTGATAGGAATTGCATTAGATGTGGTGATCCAAATCACTTCATTGGTGATTGTCCAAAGCCCGCTCGTGATAAGAACCACACGGCATTCGTTAGTGGCGCTTGGAGCGATAGCGGTGAAGATGATAATGACAACCCCAAAGAGGAGAAATGTCTTATGGCTCACACTTCTAAAGAGGTACATTCCGAAACAGAATATTATAGCAATGATAGTTCCACTTTAGATGATATTGAATTTGAAGGCAAATATGATAGCTTACACAAACTTAGTCTTAAATTCATAGAAAAGAATAAAACCTTAAAATCAACCAAAACTAAGCTTGAAAATGAGATCAATGAACTTAGGGAGAAATTGGCTAAACTTGAGAAAAACAAAGAGGTTGATTTAGGTTGCTTAAGTTGTGAGAAACTTAGATTAGAGAATGAAGATCTCAAGAGCACCTCCATTAAATTGGAAAAGTTCATGAAAGGTACTAGTGCTCTTGATGATATGTTAAACAAACAAGTTCATTATAAGGAAAGACTTGGTCTAGGTTTTAACTCAAATGAAGCCTCAACTAGTGAACCAAAACAAGTCAGGTTTTCACAAAAAACTCCCACTAGACGCGGTTCCAAATTGTATGGCGCGGTTCCTTATCACTATGGAACCGCCGCCATAGATAAGGTACCGCGGCCAGAAGTTGAATTTTGTGAAAATTCTGAACTTTCTGAAAAATCTAAGTTAAATGAAAAACTAAAGCATCTTACTGTTAATAAGGTACAATTACCCATACTTGACGATAATGCTATTGGTAAGTTCGCCTTTAAGTAAACCTCTCATGGGAAATAGAAGTTTATCTAGACTATCCTCTACTCCACGTAGAGTACAGAATGAGTCTAAGCCTAAAAGTAGAACGACAAGGCCTACAAGAGATAATCAAAACAACTCACGACCTAGAAGTAAAACTCCAACACCTAGAAGGAATAATAATAACTCTAAACCTAGATCAAACACACCTAGGAGAAGTAATGAACAACAAAATGGTTACATGAATTACTACCCTCCTCCATTTTGTTCTCCATGGGGAATCCCCTCCTCATTCATGCATCCCAACCAAATGCAAGGGATGTTTGGAACTAACAATTTTGGGCCCATGAGATATTGTGGACCAAATGTTTGATCTTGTGTGTTGTTATCTAGATATGCTTGGGAATTGATTTGGAGCCCGATGAGTGGATTAAGGATAGTGGATGTTCTAAACACATGACGGGTAGTCGAAGTTTGTTCTCGCATTACAAAGCATATGATGGAGGTAACGTCACATTCGCTAGTAGTCTACGTGGTAATATCATTGGCAAAGGTACGGTTTCTCTTGACTCCATGACCATTGAAAATGTTGATCACGTAGATAACTTAGGTTTTAACCTTTTAAGTATAGGTCAAATTTGTGATAATAAGTGTAAGGTCATCTTTTCGGAACATGACAGTGAAATCGTAAAAGATGGAAAAGTCATTGGAAAAGGTGTTAGAAAGCATGGGCTTTATGTCATGAAGGTTAATAAGAAGTCAAAAGACAACATATGTCCTGCGACTATAGATGATAGTTCTACTCTTTGGCATAGGAGATTAGGTCACGCTAATATGCGTTTAATTCAATCTTTTGTCTCTAAGGAGTTGGTAAGACACCTCCCCAAGATTAAGTTTGATAGTCACTTTTGTGATGCTTGCAAAGTTGGAAAACAAGTTCACTCAAGTCACAACGCCAAGAATTTGGTTTCGACCTCTCGGTGCTTAGAGCTCCTACATATGGATCTCTTTGGACCTTCTGCCATACGGAGTTATGGAGGTAACCTTTATACCCTAGTTATAGTTGATGACTATTCTAGATTCACTTGGACTAGATTTTTGGCATCTAAGAATGAAGCTTTCGATCACTTTGAAATATTTAGTCGAAGAATTCAAAATCAACTAGGATGTTCAATTGTTTCTATTAGGACGGATCATGGTAGGGAATTTGATAATGAAGTGCAATTTGGTGCCTTTTGTGAAGCTCATGGTATTACCCATAACTTCTCGGCTCCTCGCACTCCACAATCAAATGGGGTAGTTGAAAGGAAGAATAGGACTCTCCAAGAGATGAGTAGGACGATGTTAAACGAGCAATCTTTGCCTCAAAAGTTTTGGTGCAATGCCGTGGACACATCGACTTATATTCTCAACCGAATTCTTATTCGACCTTTCCTAGGAAAGACCCCCTATGAGATTCTTAAAGGTAAGAAACCCTCATTAGAATACTTTAGGGTTTTTGGAAGCAAGTGCTTTATCCTCAACACCAAAGACTACCTTACCAAGTTTGACCCAAAGTCTTACGAAGGTATCCTTTTAGGTTATTCCCAAACTAGTAAAGCCTACATAGTCCTAAATAGAACCTCGGGGGTTATTGAAGAATCACTCAACGTAACCTTTGATGAAACCCCTCCTTCACCCAAGACACCACCATTGGTTGATGATGACTTGGATGAATTAGAAGTAGTTAAAGCCAAAGAGGCTAGAAAAATAGGAGTTGAAGACCTTAGTGTTGAAAAGGAAGTAAACATTAAGGAGTCTAGGGATCATACTCTCAATAATGTCATTGGTGACTTAAATCAAAGGACCCTAAGATATCAAGTCCAAAACCAAAGCAACTTCTTTTGTTTTGTCTCCTTGATTGAGTCAAAGAATGTTAAAGAAGCTTTGACGGATGAGAGTTAGGTCATTGCGATGCAAGAAGAATTGAATCAATTTGTTGCCAATGATGTTGGGAACTTGTTCCTCCACCTAGAAGTTCTACCATTATAGGAACCAAATGGGTATTTAGGAATAAGCTAGACGAGAATGGTGTTGTGTCTCGTAACAAGGCTAGACTTGTAGCTCAAGGCTATAATCAACAAGAAGGGATTGATTATGACGAGACATATGCACCGGTAGCTAGATTAGAATCAATTAGAATCCTTTTAGCCTACGCTTGTGCCTTAGATATTAAGCTTCAATAAATGGATGTAAAGAGTGCATTTCTTAATGGTTTGATCTATGAGGAGGTATATGTGGCTCAACCTCCCGGCTTCATTGATTTTGAGAAACCGGACCATGTTAACAAGCTTAAGAAAGCACTTTATGGACTCAAACAAGCACCCAAAGCTTGGTATGATAGACTTAAAGCGTTTCTTGTTAAACATGAGTATACCATGGGAATGGTAGACAATACACTCTTTACAAAGAAGAAAGGTCCGCACCTCATAATCGTACAAATATATGTTGATGACATTATATTTGGCTCAACTTGTCAAGAATTGTGTGATGACTTTGCCAAAATCATGCATGATGAGTTTGAAATGAGTATGATGGGAGAACTTAACTTCTTTTTAGGACTCCAAATTAAACAAATGGGCGATGGTATTTTCTTTAGTCAATCTAAGTACGCTAAAGAAATGCTAAAGAAATTTGGATTAGAAGAATCTAGACCAATGAAGACCCCTATGGCCTCGGATACTAAACTCACCGTAGATGATGATTGTGAGTCGGTAGACAACACCAAATATAGAGGTATGATTGGTAGTTTGTTGTACCTAACGGCAAGTCGACCGGATATCATGTTTAGTGTTTGCCTTTGTGCTCGCTTCCAAGAGGCTCCCAAAACCTCTCACCTTGAAGCGGTTAAGCGTATCTTCCGATACATTAAAGGCACTATACATTTAGGATTATGATATCCTAAAGGGACCGGCGTAGAAACCATTGTCTACGCGGACTCGGATCATGCGGGAGACTATGTGGACCGGAAAAGCACTAGTGGAGTTTGTACCTTCATGGGTTGTTGTTTAACTTCTTGGTTCTCCAAGAAACAAACCGCTCTTGCGATATCCACCACGGAAGCCGAGTATGTGAGTGCCGGAAAAGCATGCCAACAATCTCTATGGATGAAGCAAGCGCTTGTTGATTACGGGATTTCTCTTGATGATGTTCCCATCATGTGCGATAATAAAGGCGCTATAGACCTAAGCAAGAATCCCGTGCAACATTCGCGAACCTAACACATAGAAATTAGATACCATTTCCTTAGGGATAATGTTCAAAAGGGGAACATTACTATTGAAAAGGTGCCCTCCGAGGACAATTTAGCCGATATCTTCACTAAGCCACTTAAGAGGGAACCTTTTAATTACTTGCGTCTAGGTCTAGGATTAATGGAACATCTTCCTTAAATTCTTTTCTTCTTGTGTGTTTTCTTTTACCACTTTGAGTCCTTGAGTCTTTTAAACTCCTTTTGAAAAATCTTCTCCTCTCCTTTTCAAAACTCTCAAAGTCGCGTTCGAAAATAGTTGAGAAATTCGTTTGACATTGTTAATTCAATCTAAAAACGATTTTTCATAGATTCTCGCTATTAATCTAGAGCTTACATAATTCATATGTATGATTCTCTCAAACATAGCAAGAACAAGATTGAATCATGGAGGATCATTGTGTCATGACTTAAGGTCTTGTCTTACACACCTCCTACATTGATTTTTTAATCCATGTATTTTGGTCAAATCTCTATTTGGTAAGTTTGTATATGTTTTCTTTGTCTATCTTTGCTTTTAAGCATATCCCTATGATAAGTTATACTAGAAAAATAAGATTTGCTGAAAAATCTTCCTCCAAACACCAAACCCTACTTCTGCAGGCTGTTCCATATGTGAATCGCGGTACCTTATTGATAAGGTACCGCCACCCTAGATAAGGAACCGCCTACAGTGGCCTTCCTTTTTCGGGTTTTTGTCTGAAACTCCAGATTTGCTCCAACATTTTTGAGAATCTTTGTTTCAAACCCTTTGACCACCCCAAAAATACCCTAAGCCTTCCCTATTTAAACCATAAGCATTTTGCATTACTTCACATCCAAAATGTCTTATTCTCCCAATGAAAGCCTTGAATCTCCTCCATTTTCTCCAATTGCTTTCAATCCAAACCCACCCAAGAACACTCTTAATCATATTTCTCCTACCAAGAATGTTGATTGTGGAACATCTTTTCTTCCACCACCAACCTTTAGTGTTCTTCCTCCTTCTCATGATAATGTCATGCACCATGGAACATATTGTCATTGTTGTCAATATCAACATCTTGCTATGGCACACATCTATGAGGAGTTGAGCTACATCAAGAGTCTCTTAATCAAGCCTCCTCTTCACTTTGATTATGAGATCTCCAACAAGCCACCACCACCACCCTCCGCTATTACCTTGTCTTTCATATAAGCATTGATTGCTTATCCACAAGACACCAAATTCAAGCAAATCTTAGAATTCTAGAATAAATAGGATTAGATTTATGATTTTGGCTTGTTTCTTTTTCCATACTTCTTTGTATGATGTTCTTTTAGTAACCTATCTTGGATCTTTGTCTTTGTGTTTTCTTCTCTTTTAATTTTTTTATGTGACCTATTGCTATATATTGTTGGTTGTTTCTTTTTTTCAACTAACCCTTCTATGTAGCTTGTCACCATATCTCGATTCCTCGGTGCCCCAAGCTAGGGGGAGTAAGCACCAAGGTGGAGTCTTTGTAAAGTCTGTTTCTTCAACACCGGCTTACGCAACCTTTTTGCTTCGACAAAGGGGGAGAAATGAATAAACTCGTCTTCGAAAATCTTGTTTTTTGTGTGATTGAGTTTATGTATTGTCGGAATCAAAAAGGGGGAGATTGTTAATGCAATAATGACTAAAAACGTTACTTGCATTTTTCGGTCTCGCTTAGTTTTGATTACGACAATATGTAATAACAAGCATTTACGAAAACAACGAAAATCGAATTCTTAAGTTCAAGTATTTTTCATTTTACCCATTTTCACTTAAGGTATGGATAAACAAGTACTAACCTTAATCAAGTGATCAAGTGATTTAATCTTTTCTTAAAACTCACTTTTTATTAAATGTGACAAGTTTTTATTAAACTTTATTTTTAAAAAAATGTTTTATTAAATTAATTATTTGAAATTTGAAAATGGCATATTCTTATTTGGTTAAGAATATCCTTTCAGGATATTTTTTATACCCAGATAAGACCTCCACCACTAAAGGACAAAAAGGAGCAGAGTCTAGTCCGGCGGTACCTTAGCACCTAGGCGGTACCTTATCGATAAGGTACCGCGGGCTATGATAAGGTACCGCGGGCAGATATAGCCGTTGGCTCCTTTGTCCTATAAATAGTGGACCATTCTCAGCTTTTCACCTCACCTCTTTTGCACATTTATTTCCAGATTCAAACCCCTTCTTTAATCACTCAAATCTTTGATCATTTGTTTGATTATTACTTGTTTAAGAAGTGAATCTTGTTATTCCATCCCTTCCTCTTCAATTGCAAAGAGAAGAACACTATCCTAGTGAAGTGTTGAGTCCACCACCAAAGATCCATTGAAGATCTAATTTTATACACTTGTAGTTGTGTCATAGTTGTGAAGATCCAAGTAGTTGTGTATATTTGGAGGTTGTGTATGTACTAAGTATAGTTGTGTAGATTGGTCCTAGCTACGATTAGGGCTCGACTTTTAGCTTAGAGTCGGAAATTGGTTAAGCGACGTGTACGGTTTTCTCCACCATAAGGAGCTTGTTGTGTAGTGAACTATCGAGTAAGGAGTACTCGAGGAGTGGAGTAGGAACGAGGAGTGAGCTTCGTTTCCGAACCACTATAAATCCTTGGTGTTCGGTTTGATCTTTCTTTACCCTTAACTCTTTACATTCTTTATTCTTTATGCATATACATGTGTTAGTACTAGATTAGTTACACTATCATTCTTTATTCTTTGTGGATATATTTTTGTTAGTATTAGTTTAACTACACTATCATTGTTCATATTGTGCATAAGAAGATTTCACATATTTCCTCAAGCCTAAGTTTTTGAAAAAGGATTTTTTGGAAACCATATTTTAACAAGTAAATATAAGAAACTATTCAACCCTCCTCCCCTTCTAGTTTCTACAATTGGTATCAGAGCGGGTTGCTCAAGAATTTTTAAAGTATATTGTATTTTAAAACTTGAATCGATCTATGGATTCCAACAAGTACCTAGAAGGGCAATCTATGCAAAGACCACCACTTTTTGAAACCGATAGTTTTATTTATTGGAAAAATAGATTTGAAACTTATGTGAAATCAAAAGATTTAGATCTTTGGCATGTTATTACCAATGGTGATTTTTTACCCTTTCAATTTAATGAAGTTTCTAAAACAAAAGAATTGGTCACTTTTGACAAAGCTAATGACGATACTAAAAAGAAACTTTCAAAAAATAATGAGGCTAAAATGGTGATTTATAATGCTTTGCCTAAGAAAGAGTATGAAAGAATTTTTATGTGTGAAACCGCTAAAGATATTTGGAACACTCTTTTAGTAACTCACCAAGGTAATAGCCAAGTCAAAGAAAGCAAAATCGATCTTCTTGTCCAACAATATGAACAATTTGTCATCTTAGAAGATGAAACTATTGATAGTGCATTTGCTAGGTTTAACACCATTATTACTAGTCTAAAAGCACTTGATGAAGGTTTTTCTAGCAAGAACAATGTTAGGAAGTTTCTAAGGGCCTTACATCCAAAGTGGAGAGCAAAAGTCACGGCGATTGAAGAGTCGAAAGATCTCTCAACTTTATCACTCGATGAACTCATAGGAAACTTGAAGGTTCATGAGATGATAATTTTGAAGGACTCGGAATTAGTGAAAACCAAGAGTGAAAGGAAATCTCTTACACTTAAAGCCAAGAAGGCACAAAGTGACCATGATAGTTCCTCGGAAAGCGATGACGAGGAGTATGCATTGGCGGTGAGAGATTTCAAGAAGTTCTTCAAGAGACGAGGTCAACACGTTAGGCAACCCAACTATGACAAGAAACCATTGTCAAAGAATCGGTTTGTCAAGAACGAAAAAGGTGATAGGAATTGCTTTAGATGTGGTGATCCAAATCACTTCATTGGTGATTGTCCAAAGCCCGCTCGTGATAAGAACCACACGGCATTCGTTAGTGGCGCTTGGAGCGATAGCGGTGAAGATGATAATGACAACCCCAAAGAGGAGAAATGTCTTATGGCTCACATTTCTAAAGAGGTACATTCTGAAACAGAATATTATAGCAATGATAGTTCCACTTTAGATGATATTGAATTTGAAGGCAAATATGATAGCTTACACAAACTTAGTCTTAAATTCATAGAAAAGAATAAAACCTTAAAATCAACCAAAACTAAGCTTGAAAATGAGATCAATGAACTTAGGGAGAAATTGGCTAAACTTGAGAAAAACAAAGAGGTTGATTTAGGTTGCTTAAGTTGTGAGAAACTTAGATTAGAGAATGAAGATCTCAAGAGCACCTCCATTAAATTGGAAAAGTTCATGAAAGGTACTAGTGCTCTTGATGATATGTTAAACAAACAAGTTCATTATAAGGAAAGACTTGGTCTAGGTTTTAACTCAAATGAAGCCTCAACTATTGAACCAAAACAAGTCAGGTTTTCACAAAAAACTCCCACTAGATACGGTTCCAAATTATATGGCGCGGTTCCTTATCACTATGGAACCGCCGCCATAGATAAGGTACCGCGGCCAGAAGTTGAATTTTGTGAAAATTCTGAACTTTCTGAAAAATCTAAGTTAAATGAAAAACTAAAGCATCTTACTGTTAATAAGGTACAATTACCCATACTTGACGACAATGCTATTGGTAAGTTCTACAAGCCTTTAAGTAAACCTCTCATGGGAAATAGAAGTTTATCTAGACTATCCTCTACTCCACCTAGAGTACGGAATGAGTCTAAGCCTAAAAGTAGAACGACAACGCCTACAAGAGATAATCAAAACAACTCACGACCTAGAAGTAAAACTCCAACACCTAGAAGGAATAATAATAACTCTAAACCTAGATCAAACACACCTAGGAGAAGTAATGAACAACAAAATGGTTACATGAATTACTACCCTCCTCCATTTTGTTCTCCATGGGGAATCCCCTCCTCATTCATGCATCCCAACCAAATGCAAGGGATGTTTGGAACTAACAATTTTGGACCCATGAGATATTGTGGACCAAATGTTTGATCTTGTGTGTTGTTACCTAGATATGCTTGGGAATTGATTTGGAGCCCGATGAGTGGATTAAGGATAGTGGATGTTCTAAACACATGACGGGTAATCGAAGTTTGTTCTCGCATTACAAAGCATATGATGGAGGTAACGTCACATTCGCTAGTAGTCTACGTGGTAATATCATTGGCAAAGGTACGGTTTCTCTTGACTCCATGACCATTGAAAATGTTGAGCACATAGATAACTTAGGTTTTAACCTTTTAAGTATAGGTCAAATTTGTGATAATAAGTGTAAGGTCATCTTTTCGGAACATGACAGTGAAATCGTAAAAGATGGAAAAGTCATTGGAAAAGGTGTTAGAAAGCATGGGCTTTATGTCATGAAGGTTAATAAGAAGTCAAAAGACAACATATGTCCTGCGACTATAGATGATAGTTCTACTCTTTGGCATAGGAGATTAGGTCACGCTAATATGCGTTTAATTCAATCTTTAGTCTCTAAGGAGTTGGTAAGACACCTCCCCAAGATTAAGTTTGATAGTCACTTTTGTGATGCTTGCAAAGTTGGAAAGCAAGTTCACTCAAGTCACAAAGCCAAGAATTTGGTTTCGACCTCTCGGTGCTTAGAGCTCCTACATATGGATCTCTTTGGACCTTCCGCCATACGGAGTTATGGAGGTAACCTTTATACCCTAGTTATAGTTGATGACTATTCTAGATTCACTTGGACTAGATTTTTGGCATCTAAGAATGAAGCTTTCGATCACTTCGAAATCTTTAGTCGAAGAATTCAAAATCAGCTAGGATGTTCAATTGTTTCTATTAGAACGGATCATGGTAGGGAATTTGATAATGAAGTGCAATTTGGTGCCTTTTGTGAAGCTCATGGTATTACCCATAACTTCTCGGCTCCTCGCACTCCGCAATCAAATGGGGTAGTTGAAAGGAAGAATAGGACTCTCCAAGAGATGAGTAGGACGATGTTAAACGAGCAATCTTTGCCTCAAAAGTTTTGGTGCAATGTCGTGGACACATCGACTTATATTCTCAACCGAATTCTTATTCGACCTTTCCTAGGAAAGACCCCCTATGAGATTCTTAAAGGTAAGAAACCCTCATTAGAATACTTTAGGGTGTTTGGAAGCAAGTGCTTTATCCTCAACACCAAAGACTACCTTACCAAGTTTGACCCAAAGTCTTACAAAGGTATCATTTTAGGTTATTCCCAAACTAGTAAAGCCTACATAGTCCTAAATAGAACCTCGGGGGTTATTGAAGAATCATTCAACGTAACCTTTGATGAAACCCTCCTTCACCCAAGACACCACCATTGGTTGATGATGACTTGGATGAATTAGAAGTAGTTAAAGCCAAAGAGGTTAGAAAAATAGGAGTTGAAGACCTTAGTGTTGAAAAGGAAGTAAACATTAAGGAGTCTAGGGATCATATTCTCAATAATGTCATTGGTGACTTAAATCAAAGGACCCTAAGATATCAAGTCCAAAACCAAAGCAACTTCTTTTGTTTTGTCTCCTTGATTGAACCAAAGAATGTTAAAGAAGCTTTGATGGATGAGAGTTGGGTCATTGCGATGCAAGAAGAATTGAATCAATTCGTTGCCAATGATGTTTGGGAACTTGTTCCTCCACCTAGAAGTTCTACCATTATAGGAACCAAATGGGTATTTAGGAATAAGCTAGACGAGAATGGTGTTGTGTCTCGTAACAAGGCTAGACTTGTAGCTCAAGGCTATAATCAACAAGAAGGGATTGATTATGACGAGACATATGCACCGGTAGCTAGATTAGAATCAATTAGAATCCTTTTAGCCTACGCTTGTGCCTTAGATATTAAGCTTCAATAAATGGATGTAAAGAGTGCATTTCTTAACGGTTTAATCTATGAGGAGGTATATGTGGCTCAACCTCCCGGCTTCATTGATTTTGAGAAACCGGACCATGTTTACAAGCTTAAGAAAGCACTTTATGGACTCAAACAAGCACCCAAAGCTTGGTATGATAGACTTAAAGCGTTTCTTGTTAAACATGAGTATACCATGGGAATGGTAGACAATACACTCTTTACAAAGAAGAAAGGTCCTCACCTCATAATCGTACAAATATATGTTGATGACATTATATTTGGCTCAACTTGTCAAGAATTGTGTGATGACTTTGCCAAAATCATGCATGATGAGTTTGAAATGAGTATGATGGGAGAACTTAACTTCTTTTTAGGACTCCAAATTAAACAAATAGGCGATGGTATTTTCTTTAGTCAATCTAAGTACGCTAAAGAAATGCTAAAGAAATTTGGATTAGAAGAATCTAGACCAATGAAGACCCCTATGGCCTCAGATACTAAACTCACCGTAGATGATGATTGTGAGTCGGTAGACAACACCAAATATAGAGGTATGATTGGTAGTTTGTTGTACCTAACGGTAAGTCGACCGGATATCATGTTTAGTGTTTGCCTTTGTGCTCGCTTCTAAGAGGCTCCCAAAACCTCTCACCTTGAAGCGGTTAAGCGTATCTTCCGATACATTAAAGGCACTATACATTTAGGATTATGGTATCCTAAAGGACCGGCGTAGAAACCATTGTCTACGCGGACTCGGATCATGCGGGAGACTATGTGGACCAGAAAAGTACTAGTGGAGTTTGTACCTTCATGGGTTGTTGTTTAACTTCTTGGTTCTCCAAGAAACAAACCGCTCTTGCGATATCCACCACGGAAGCCGAGTATGTGAGTGCCGGAAAAGCATGCCAACAATCTCTATGGATGAAGCAAGCGCTTGTTGATTACGGGATTTCTCTTGATGATGTTCCCATCATGTGCGATAATAAAGGCGCTATAGACCTAAGCAAGAATCCCGTGCAACATTCGCGAACCAAACACATAGAAATTAGACACCATTTCCTTAGGGATAATTTTCAAAAGGGGAACATTACTATTGAAAAGGTGCCCTCCAAGGACAATTTAGCCGATATCTTCACTAAGCCACTTAAGAGGGAACCTTTTAATTACTTGCGTCTAGGTCTAGGATTAATGGAACATCTTCCTTAAATTGTTTTCTTCTTGTGTGTTTTTCTTTTACCACTTTGAGTCCTTGAGTCTTTTAAACTACTTTTGAAAAATCTTCTCCTCTCCTTTTCAAAACTCTCAAAGTCGCGTTCGAAAATAGTTGAGAAATTCGTTTGACATTGTTAATTCAATCTAAAAACGATTTTTCATAGATTCTCGCTATTAATCTAGAGCTTACATAATTCATATGTATGATTCTCTCAAACATAGCAAGAACAAGATTGAATCATGGAGGATCATTGTGTCATGACTTAAGCTCTTGTCTTACACACTCCTACATTGATTTTTAATCCATGTATTTTGGTCAAATCTCTATTTGGTAAGTTTGTATATGTTTTCTTTGTCTATCTTTGCTTTTAAGCATATCCCTATGATAAGTTAGACTAGAAAAATAAGATTTGCTGAAAAATCTTCCTCCAAACACCAAACCCTGCTTCTGCAGGCGGTTCCATATGTGAACCGCGGTACCTTATTGATAAGGTACCGCCACCCTAGATAAGGAACCGCCTACAGTGGCCTTCCTTTTTCGGGTTTTTGTCTGAAACTCCGAATTTGCTCCAACATTTTTGAGAATCTTTGTTTCAAACCCTTTGACCACCCCAAAAATACCCTAAGCCTTCCTTATTTAAACCATAAGCATTTTGCATTACTTCACATCCAAAATGTCTTATTCTCCCAATGAAAGCCTTGAATCTCCTCCATTTTCTCCAATTGCTTTCAATCCAAACCCACCCAAGAACACTCTTAATCACATTTCTCCTACCAAGAATGTTGATTGTGGAACATCTTTTCTTCCACCACCACCCTTTCGTGTTCTTCCTCCTTCTCATGATAATGTCATGCACCATGGAACATATTGTCATTGTTGTCAATATCAACATCTTGTTATGGCACACATCTATGAGGAGTTGAGCTACATCAAGAGTCTCTTAATCAAGCCTCCTCTTCACTTTGATTATGAGATCTCCAACAAGCCACCACCACCACCCTCCGCTATTACCTTGTCTTTCATATAAGCATTGATTGCTTATCCATAAGACACCAAATTCAAGCAAATCTTAGAATTCTAGAATAAATAGGATTAGATTTATGATTTTGGCTTGTTTCTTTTTCCATACTTCTTTGTATGATGTTCTTTTAGTAACCTATCTTGGATCTTTGTCTTTATGTTTTCTTCTCTTTTAATTTTTTTTATGTGACCTATTGCTATATATTGTTGGTTGTTTCTTTTGTTCAACTAACCCTTCTATGTAGCTTGTCACCATATCTCGATTCCTCGGTGCCCCAAGCTAGGGGGAGTAAGCACCAAGGGGGAGTCTTTGCAAAGTCCGTTTCTTCAACACTGGCTTACGCAACCTTTTTGCTTCGATAAAGGGGAAGAAAGGAATAAACTCGTCTTCGAAAATCTTGTTTTTTGTGTGATTGAGTTTATGTATTGTCGGAATCAAAAAGGGGGAGATTGTTAATGCAATAATGACTAAAAACGTTACTTGCATTTTTCGGTCTCGCTTAGTTTTGATTACGACAATATGTAATAACAAGCATTTACGAAAACAACGAAAAACGAATTCTTAAGTTCAAGTATTTTTCATTTTACCCATTTTCACTTAAGGTATGGATAAACAAGTACTAACCTTAATCAAGTGATCAAGTGATTTAATCTTTTCTTAAAACTCACTTTTTATTAAATGTGACAAGTTTTTATTAAACTTTATTTTTAAGAAAATGTTTTATTAAATTAATTATTTGAAATTTGAAAATGGCATATTCTTATTTGGTTAAGAATATCCTTTCCGGATATTTTTTATACCCAAATAAGACCTCCACCACTAAAGGACAAAAAGGAGCGGAGTCTAGTCCGGTGGTACCTTAGCACCTAGGCGGTACCTTATCGATAAGGTACAGCGGGCATATATAGCCGTTGGCTCCTTTGTCCTATAAATAGTGGACCATTCTCAGCTTTTCACCTCACCTCTTTTGCACATTTATTTCCAGATTCAAACCCCTTCTTTAATCACTCAAATCTTTGATCATTTGTTTGATTATTACTTGTTTAAGAAGTGAATCTTGTTCTTCCATCCCTTCCTCTCCAAGTGCAAAGAGAAGAACACTATCCTAGTGAAGTGTTGAGTCCACCACCAAAGATCCATTGAAGATCTAATTTTATACACTTGTAGTTGTGTCATAGTTGTGAAGATCCTAGTAGTTGTGTATATTTGGAAGTTATGTATGTACTAAGTATAGTTGTGTAGATTGGTCCTAGCTACGATTAGGACTCGACTTTTAGCTTAGAGTCGGAAATTGGTTAAGCGACGTGTACGGTTTTCTCCACCATAAGGAGCTTGTTGTGTAGTGAACTCTCGAGTAAGGAGTACTCGAGGAGTGGAGTAGGAACGAGGAGTGAGCTTTGTTGCCGAACCACTATAAATCCTTGGTGTTCGGTTTGATCTTTCTTTACCCTTAACTCTTTACATTCTTGATTCTTTAGGCATATACATGTGTTAGTACTAGATTAGTTACACTATCATTCTTTATTCTTTGTGGATATATTTTTGTTAGTATTAGTTTAGCTACACTATCATTGTTCATATTGTGCATAAGAAGATTTCACATATTTCCTCAAGCCTAAGTTTTTGAAAAAGGATTTTTTGGAAACCATATTTTAACAAGTAAATATAAGAAACTATTCAACCCCCCCTTCTAGTTTCTACACACTTGATTAAATCAATAAAAACTTCAAGAACATAAGCATAAACATAAAGATTAAGATCAAACAAGAAAGGTAGATAGGAGATTAACAAGAAAAATAAAGATTCAATAACAATTAAAGAAAACTTACTTGAATTTAAATGAATTAAAGGTGCAAGACAATGTATTTAAATTGACATGAAAATTAAATGTGCAAAATTTAAAGATGGAAGAACTAGTGTCACTCTAGCCAACAAAATGAAATGAAATGAAATGAAAGCTATTTATAGGGGATTAGGGAGGTGCTTAGTGGAAGCTTCCTCCCCTCTTTCTTCTTTCTTTAATTATCATTTAGTCCTCGTCTTCTTAATCTTCGACTTTTGACTTTGTCTCGGGATTAATAAACTCGTCTTGTAATTTCTTCAATAAATTAGACTTGAGTTCTTCGGCTTTTAGTAAACTTCCGTCTTTTGACTTTTTCTTCGATAAATCTTCAGAATTGGCCTTGGACTTCCGTTCTTTTTGCACTCTTGATTTCTTGACTTCGTCTTTTGTCTTTTTCTTCGATAAAAGCCTGTGAATGCCCGTGTTTTCTCCCCTTTTCACATTTGCGTCCTAAATCACAACAAAAACACAAACCACGCATAATTCCGACATTTACGACATAAAATACACGTTTTGGCCTGGTTATTATTGTAATTAAGTGGTAAAAGGATGGGTGTTTACACACCTATCAGGTCTCAGTACTTTTTTAGTCCAAGAATCACTCAAAGTGTTATAGTGACTATTCCAACTGTTGTAGAAAGACCTACAAGGGTAGTTTTGCTAGTGTTTGAGATAAGGGAGCTAATAGTTTAAATGCCTCTTCAACGACAGGTCCAACTATAGATCCTAAGGACAAGGCGAATCTGCTTTGGTTGAAGAGCCAAAACAAAAGAAGAGAAAAAGAGGTCCTTCTGATCATGATCCAACAACATAAGATTAAATTGATGCATCTATTTCAGAATCTGAACAAGAACTAGTTGCTGATGCTAAGAAAATGAAAGAAGGAGAAGGAGGATGCAAAGAATAAGTGGTTTCAGTAGAGAGCCAATGTAGAGGCGGGTTAGAGTTATGGATAAATAAACGTGGAAGAAAGGTCTAAGTTATTTATGGAAGCTTATGCTAGACAAAGGGATGAGAGAAACACCAGAATGATTACAAATAAAAAAGGCAGTATATGATAAATTTCATAGTCCATTAAACCACCAGAACAACGAAATCTTTGCAAAGGTGTTCTTATAAGGAATTAAATGATTGGTTTATGAAGTTATGCAAGTCAATGGACAATTTTGTAGACATGAAGGTAGAAAATCAAGAGAGAGAGATTCAAAGGAAGATCACTAAAACAACTAAGGAGAAGATGAAAAAGTTCTTAGATAAATTGAAGAAGGATGTTAAAAGAGATGATCTCTCTTATGAGGACTTGAATGATCTTCTCACTATTGTTCTTAGTGAGATTAAAATGTTGAACCTCTTCTTACTGGACATCCTATCTACAATTGGGATTTGTATACTAAAAAAACTGAAGCTCATACAAGGGTGTATTGGAGAGTGTACAGGTTTGGTGTTCAAGAATCAAAAGTATATCTTACCTTTGATGAGTTGCTAACAAGAGTAGACAGAGATGATCTGGTAGAATTGTGGGAGCTGGTAAAAAGTAGGTTTGAAAAGGAGGAGCCTACTGATAACAAAGAAAGGGATTTCTAGGTTGAGCTCAAGAGATTGTTTGAGCCGTATTCAACTGATGAAATCTAGAAAGAGTAGAGGAAGGGACATCACAAACTCATATGGATGCTTTTTGAGTCATGTGCAATTCACCATGTTTTTACTACAGGAGGTGTTAGGATATATGTGCTCACTGAAAAGGAGTACCCTCTTGATGTTTGTGTTTTGGAACAAATGATAGCACCAGGATTAAAGATGGCTGATGATTTTACTGAGATGGCTTTGAGCTTGTTGCAAAGGGTATATGCTCAGTATGACAGAACCATGTTTGAGACTAGAAGAAACTACCCTACATTTGACATAGGAGGTAGTAAAATTACTTTCATGCAATTTTGATTATTCCTATTTTATTTTGGAAACTTGTGAATTTGAGAGGGAAATCAAAAGTTTAGGGGATGATGGTTGGGAATAATTTTAGCGTTGTTTGTGTTTTACACTACAAGTATTAATTATATTAGTGC
Source organism: Glebionis coronaria (assembly GCA_025667525.1). NCBI lineage: Eukaryota > Viridiplantae > Streptophyta > Magnoliopsida > Asterales > Asteraceae > Glebionis > Glebionis coronaria. The sequence continues at coordinate 534,647,973 of CM046881.1, read as the reverse complement.
TGGTAGTTATATATAAGTGTTGTTCGTCTATGTACAGAACTTTGCCAAGTAGAGATTAGTGATGTCCACTGACAAGAAGATGAAGATTGAAGACGTGTGAGTTATCTATAGAAGATATTGTGTGTATATCTTCTAGGTTTAAATTATTAATTATTTAGAATCTTTATCTTGTAAATAACTCCTTGTATTATAACAAGAGTTCCTAAGGCTAGATGTTAGATACAGTTATTCTCTACGTTATCTAGACTTGAAGGTTCTATAACCTTAATACTCTTTTATGAAGTATTTGTATTATCTCAATAATATTGAAGTGTTTAGTATACATAATGTGTCTTGTTCTTTAATATATACTTCACATACAATCTTCATAATATCAAAAATTAGATTCCGCATATTCTTTGATATCAATTTAAAGTTTTTACTAAGATTAAGTAGAATTTATTCTGTTTAGTTTAAATTTACAAGCTAAGTTTAAACGATAAAAAAATTAACACACAATAAATAAAAGCAATAAACACGGGATAATAATACTCGATACTTTATTTGATGTTATCACCTACATACATGACCAAAAGACATCCTTACAAAGCCATTATCAGCTCTGCGATTTCTCTTTTATAGCTTGCAGTGACATATTAAACAATATTAGACTAGACAGGTGACCGTCCCAGTTTTATATTTGGACCGTACCAATTACGGTTGTGAGTTACAGTACTTACTCATTCCTTAAGCTATGTAACTACTGCAGTATATATATGCATATGCATAATCACGTATATCGTACACAATTAGAATTACGATAACACAATACTTTTTAGGTTTTCTAAACTATTATAATTCTCACACATAATTACCAATGAAATTTATAGTCTTGATAAGTACTACCTCTTTTTCCCAGCATTGAATATGTGTACAAATCGTATTCATGTACTTCGTTCGAGCCTTAGGGGGCCATATCCCTCATATGCCTTCACTATGTCCAGCCTTGACTATTTTGACAAGTAACATTTTTTTAACACACGAATAAATTATATTCGCTAGCTATAAATCTTAAAATAACCCTCACAGGGTAAAAAAAGAAAAAGACAGTTACTATCCAGTATCATAAAACAATGACAACACAAGGGATCCCCAACACAACGTACCACTACCAACCCATAAGCCAAGTACAAATGTACGATTAATATATCAATATTGGTAATGAAAAGGCAACGTACGAAAAACATATATGTTTTGCATTGGTCCAATACTTGCAAAACATATTCCATTAACGGGGCCAATACTTGCAATAGGGGTTCGATCCTCATTATTTGCAAGGTCAGAGGTCTTTTTCTACCTTGGTAGAACCGAAACCAGCCTCTCTACATTAGGGTAAAGGTATTACTGTCTACGTCTCAACCTCCTCATACACTGTTCTATACGGTATTGAAACCCATAATCCGTGGAAAACGGCATTGGATGTTACCTTACCTTACCTTATTAACGGGGCCAATACAAAAGGGTGGAAGACTAAATTTGTTTGATTGATCACTTCCATTTGGTTTGATCTTATTAAGAGTTTCATAGAGAACCAACATTAGTACTACATTAGCACTGGCTATGTACAAAGTCATTGGATTCCTGACTAACAAGTTGTAATTATACAAATGATGATCTATTTGTTGTACGGTTTTAGAAAAGAAACCCTATTAAAATAACGAACCCTAGAAAAAACAAAATCATAAGCGACACGATGCATTAGTCTAAGTACTCTAGCGCATCCACCCCGGTATCATATGTATTTATGTATAGATCCGACGTTGCCCTTTTGCGCTGAACCGTGGTTACACATACATGCATACCGTATGTAGAAACCTTGCCAAACAAACATTTTATACGGTATACAGTAATGTTTATCATTAACAATTACAATCATGCAAACATATTAATTTTTTATGAAAATAGCAAAGATTTTATAGGCCACCAAGCAAAAAAGAACTAAAAATCCAAATACAACACTCAAAATTAAAAGGCTCTAAAGATGAGTCCAAAAAAAATACAAGAAAATAAAGACAACAATAGCTAAAACTTAAGAACTGCATCAATTCCACGATAAGGACAGCCTGCTTGGAGCACGATTAGAGATCCATAAAAGACATTGCCGCTAAACCGTGGGAAATATATCCTCATAACGAGTAGAGTTGGCCTCTTCGATAGTTGTTGCATGGATGATTTTGTTTCTCCAACCCTAAATAACCAAATAAGAGTCATTAATTAAACCACATGAAATATTTTAGACTTCTTCTTATTAGGCGAAAAATGTGAGCCTCCACATATGATATCATGGCCAAGGAAGGGATGTTACTAAATGTTTACAAACAACTACGTTTTGCTAGTGTTTCTGGCTATTGCTAACTGCTATTGCTTCAATACCTTTAAAAGCATGATGTAATTTGTTGTGATCTTTTTTTATACAATTAAAAGTGTCAAATATCAATTTTTAGTTTTCCTACACTTAACAGTATCAATGTAACCAAATTTTCTTTTTTGAAAGGTAATTCTTTCTTATGTTATCTGCACGATATTGTGAGCCGACGGATACATTTTTGGATAGCCAACTTTTACACATGAATAATGAAAATTTACTCATTTTTAAACGTATGGTGGAGAATATTTTCCAAGACAAAAATTGAAGATAGAAAACAAAGAGCAGAAAACATAAAGTTAAAGCAAAAACAAGTCCTATATAGGAAGGTAAAACTGTGTGTTTGCCATGCTCACTGCATCATATCTTAAACTAGTTTAAAGTCGAAATAAATAAAATCTGCAACATATACAGATAGTGATTGTGTATTTCTTTTTGTAAAAGAGAGGGTAAAAAACTTTGGGTGAAACCCCAAAAGCAGTAAAAATATCGTCAGTGGTCCATCGTCACCTTTCTGACAAAAGACACGATCAAAGTGATAGTATTAGTATCAGTCATCTCGTCCTCAACTTAGAAAGAGACTGCAATGACTCTATCTCTGTGTTTTTTTATGTGTGTGTGTGAGAGAGAGTGTTTCTGTGTATATATGTGATGTAGTTGCAAACCTAAGCAACAGTAATATCTGTGAAAGTGGTACTTTACACAAGTACGTCTGTGATACTGTGTGTGTTTACAAATGTTATCTGCAGTGATCATGGAGTGGAGGATCACTTGACCATACATATACAATGTCTCACTTTAGACCACTTTGACTAGTTTGCTTTTTGTTTAGGGCATGCCTGGATTGCATGTTAAATGCCTAGAGCAAGAGCAGCATATGGTGCATGTTTATTCATTGGTTGGTAGTAGTCTATCGTCATCTGTCAACATCTCACTAAGTTAGTCGTGGATAGTTGTCAAAGAGTCCGTGGTTCTAACCATAGAGGGAATCGGGGTGAACTTTTTGGAAGGGCCGAGTGTTATATATATCAGTAAACATGAGAGGGTATAAGTTGTATTTCATAAATATAAGTAAAACTTTAAATTTTTAAGAGAGCCGTGACTCTCCTGATCGGTATCCACTAAGGTCCGTCCATGATTCTAACAACGGCCATTCGTGTGATCTTCTTATACTCCTATTTCAATAATATAGGTCACGAGTGTGTGAGTGATACATGGTATATGTATAAAAGATTATAAGGGAAACAACAGTAAAAAATGATCGAACGATGGTAGACTAAAAAGCTTAACATATCTAATGTTCTCACTCGATTGAAATTACATTTGTTTGATACTATATAAAACTTCTAAGTGGTTTAATGAATATAGAAAATTCTTGACAGACTAGATCTGTTATTATTCTTGTCAATTATAACGTGACGCTTGTAAATTTCTTACTGGATTATTGATCACTGGCTTAGGCCAGGTTGATGTTAGCTCAAGTGACAAGTGAGAACTTGATCCCAACATCATTTATTGCTTCATGGACATATTTGTGTGCATGTCTAGCTAGCATGCATCCCCTTTTTGTGCCCCCTCTCACTCAAACACATGCACACAGAAATTGTCCCATGTATAGTTGAAATCCATCAGGTGCCTAAGACCTATAGTCACAGTAAAAATTACGTATATGAAATTGTAATTTGTAAAAGTCTCTAACTCTATCTGCTCGTTTGGAGATCCTGATTTTCCTATAAGCAGTGACGGAATAAGGACACAAAACGACTAGGTGCATTTACTAAACTAAATAATACTGTAAATGTATTTCTTAAAAATTATGTGTATTTAACACAAATTTAATAAAAACTAATTTTTTTAACAGATTTAACATTATGTAACAAACTAAATCAATGGGTGTCTCGAGACTTTTCAAAAACTCACCTTGGTCCCGTCTCTGCATAGAAGGATCACAAAGTCATATTAGAAGAGATGCATCTTTCTTTACCATATTCTTCATACTTTGCTATCTATGAAATGCCAAGATTAAATATTATTACAGTATCTCATACTACGAGTAATTATTTTCTGAAAAATGTATACAGAATGATATAGCAACTTTTACTGCATTGTTTTTCCCTAAAGATGTTTATATTAACATCCAAAATCTAATTATTGAGTGTATACTAAAAATACGCATAGCCAAAACCCCACAAGATGGGGTGACATGAATAGCATGAGAATGTTGACTTTCCAAAAGTACCTAATGACAGTTAAATATCATACATCTAATCACAACTGATTAACCAGTTTTGGAAACATCTTTGTTTTGTCCTATTCGACTCTTTGGTCAGAAAAGATTAAAAAGCCTTTATTGCAAGAGGGGTAGCTTTGCATTGAATTCTCTTATCCAATAACATCGAGGTTCTAATCTGTTAAGCGTTTTTTCGTTTAAAATTTGATACTATTAAATTTGATCTTTCATCTTTCTAAAAGAAGAAATGATCTTTGTGTTTTGCTCTTTTAAGTTTTCACACATTGCTTTTTCTTACACGAGTTATGATATTGTTAGCTGGCGATTTAGAGGTGTTTACGAAAAGCAATCTAATAACTGGAGTACAAGTGGTAATGATGCCAATAATGAGCATTTTAGTTTTATGCAAAAAGGAGATAAATTATTTGCTAATTTATTTAATAAAGAAGCAAGTAGGAAATCTTTTAAATTTCGTACTTTGATAACACCGACGAAGATTGTGGCTGAGGTGACGGTCCAATTGGTTTCGATTCGATCTATTAGCGAAAGGTTAATTCACTCTGTTTATGGTTTCTTTCTATGTAAACGGGTGTCACATCCTGTTGTTGCTAACTATGTTAGGAACATTTGGAGTAAATTTGGATGTATAAATCAATCTTAGCTCGTGCACCGGATTTTTTTTTCCATCTTAACTATATGGATGAGATGAATGTTATGCTTGAGAATGGTCCATGGTTTATCAGAAATAATCTAATTGTTTTAAATAAATGGACCCTAATATGAATTTATTAAAAGAGGATGTTGGGAAAATTTTAGTTTGGGCTAAATTGCATGGTGTCTCTATGACGACGTTTAGCGAAGATGGTTTAAGTGACATTGCTACTAAATGTGGCTCTCCTGTGATGTTGGATTCCAATACTCTTGACATGTGTAACAGTGTAAGCAATTATAGGGTAAGTTAAGCTATGCTAGAGCAATGATTGAATTACATGCTGTGAGGTGTTGAAAGATACTAGGTGTTTAAAGGTAGGGGGCTTTACTTGAGCAGTGTCCGTGCAAAATATGAGTGAGACCTCCTAGATATTTGAGCTGGAAGATTTTTGTTCATTTGTTAGATGAATGTCCTCATGCTACACGCACTGACGCGTCAAAGAATGTGAAAAATTCTAAGCAATCCGAGAAGCCTAAGCTTCCTGCTAAGGGTGTCTCGATTGTGACTAGGGTGAATTTTAAACCTGCTAATCATGAATTTAGGTCGGTCTTGAAGAAGAGTACTACTTCTATTGGTAGAAAGAAGCCATATTAGGGTTTTAATAAAGAGGTTAGTAATTCTAATTCTTTTGAGCGTTTAATTCGGTTGAAAATGATGATAATTTTGGTACAAATGGGGGAAATTCTAAGTTGGTTGGGTTATATGACATTTTAGGTGAATTTATGTCTGCAAATAGTCCTCTCGTGCGGAATATAGTGCTACCACTATTAGTGTTAAAATTGATAAGATTGAAAAAAGTATTCTTGACGGTAAATGTACGCTTGTGGATGATGAAGGGAAGCTAGTTCCTAGAAAAATTGTTGAATTCTCAAGTGGAGGTTATGAAGAGGATGTTGTGTAACTTGTGGATAATGATATGTCAAAAGTCTTGGCTGCTAAAAAGTCTAATATGGGATATGAGAATAATAGTACGTGGGAACAAATGAAAAGACTCTTACAAGAATGTTGATAATGACTATGACCCATATGATGATGATATGTATAATGATCAGATTTCTCAAGTAATGTCCAGGGTATAGCTGGTAATCTTGGAATCAAGATTCGCGAATGTCCAGGGTATATCTGATAGCCTGATATGAGATATGAGAATAATAGTTTGTGGAAACAAATGAAAAGACTCTTACAAGCATGTTGATGATTACTATGACCCATATGATGATGATACGTATGATGATCAGATATTTCGAGTAATGTCCAGGGTATAACAGATAATCTTGAAATAAGGGTCCGTGGACGTATAAACTTTTATTATTTTGTATGTTTTATGTGACTTTGTGGGTTTTTATGTGTTTCTTCGTGATAGGAAGTTGCTTGCCTATGTAACAGGCGTAGATACATGATTCACCTACATCCTTTGTACTTATCCATTTTTAAGAGTAATAAAATTTAACCAGGAAACTCCTTACCTAAAAAAAAGGTGATTTAGATTTCTTAGTGACTTTCAAAAATTCAGTTCGAGGAGAGGTTGAAAGTGCAAGAATCATATATTTTACCGAGGAGTGACCGCTTTACCAAAAAAAAGTGCAAGAAACTTTATACCAACTGATGCTTCACGGATCCCTTGATTACTCGACGAATCCCTTGGTGTTGAGGGATCTGAGGGTTCCGTGAGATAATCCGAAGATTTCTTTCATTGCGTATTACCAAATTTAACATGTTTACTAGTGCTAGTTGAAGATTCATTGTTAGAGTAACCAAGACCACTCTTCTCACTAGGAAATTTTTGAATTTCCAAGATAGTATTTAGACAAAGACTACTATTTTTTATTTTATAAAGTTTACTTCTAAGTGTACTAATCTCTAGTTTAAGTTCATCACATGTTTCACAAATTCGGATGAGACTTATACTGATTTCCATCTTTCTTATATTACTTTTTAGGTGGTCAATCTCGTTTTCTAAGATATGATATTTATCTTTTATATATATGTTTTTAGCCATGATTTTAACACTAAATCACCAAAGTTTTTCAAATCCATTCTAAAGACTAATCATCAATAGAGCTACTACTATACTATTAAGAGTCAGAATGTACCTAGTTGTCTTCATGAGTCATGAGAAAAATTTCTTCCTTTGAGAACTTCCCTTCATCGTTGCTAACACTCCAAGAACCGCTCACAAATACTTTTTGATTATTCTTGGGTAAATCGCTAATTGGGATCACCACATTTGTAGCAATTCTGGTTGATCTTATCCTTCTTGTCATCCTTGGCTTTGTAGGAGGACTTCCTGTCTTTGTGCAGTTGGCGAACAAATCTTCCTCGTATACAAAAGAAAATATTGAAGTCTCTCACCTCCATGTCATATTCTTTATCGTCTTCGTCATTCGAAGAGGAATTTTTGTCACTAGACATCTTCTTGGATTTTAGAGCCAATGGCTTGTATTTCCCATTCTTCATCTTGGATGCACCACAATCTTTTTCAGGCACCACTTCATACACCTTTAGGTTACGATGGAGATAGTCGACAAGTCTTTTGGTTCTTTAATTTTTCGTAACCTTGGGTCTCCATTTGGAAGGTTGAGCTATTTGGAATATCCTAATATGGTTTCGGCTAGAGAAGCATTCATCGAGTACTTTGAGAGGTGATGATATTATTAAATCGAAAAAAAGCACTACCTCATCCGAACTGATGAATTGTTCATATTTTTGAACAAAGTGATCAAATTTGTTGTCCTTGACTTTATTGTTACCTTGGTGAATGATTACCAACGAGTTCTAGACGTCTTTAGTAGTTTTGTGCATAAAGACTCGTTCATACTCTTTCTCAGGCAAAGAGTTGTACAACACTATTTTGGCCTCGGTGTTCTTAGAAAACATTTTCTCATGATTATCATTGATTTGATGATAATAAAGATTACATTAACCTGATGTCTTTATTTTTAATTGTGAGTTGGCAATCTCCGTAGGTAATGATGTGCCAAAGATCAATATCTTTATACTTCTCATAAGTTTCAAACCAATTTTCCTAATTGATGAACTCGTTAACATTAAAAATTGGAGGCCTTTTGCATAGATTGTCCTTCTTTGTAGTTTCCAGTATCCATAGATCGAAGAAAATTTTTAGAATACAATGTATTCTTACAAACACTTTTATAACCCAATCTTGATGCCAATTGTGGAAAATTAGAAGGCGGGAGGAGGTTAAATAGTTTTACTGAATTAAAGTTTAAGTATCAAAATCTTAGATCTGATGTATGTGAAGTATGTGGTTATTGATTTGACAATAAATATTTAAAAGAGATAATATATGAGCATAGAGATAAGAACGACAAAAGTATTTCTATGGTTAGGCTACAAGGACACCTTCCTTACCCTACTCCGCTCCCCGATTCACCAACGTAAGAGTTCACAACACACTAGTAACAATCTCCTTCACTTGAGGTAGAATCCTTCACAACGTTGCTTACAATTTATAGGGTACAAAGCTAAATACCATGTTATTTTACACAAGGGTAAAACTACACCAATACTATCTATAATTTGAATCAATGGTACAAATAATTGTACAAGAAATAAATCTCAAGACACAAAAGTGGATCGTGAAATGAGAGGGTGATTAAGCAAGTGCCCATTGAGCTTGATAATCAATTTTTTGTAATTTTTGGATCCTCGATATCTAGCAAGGAGAGAACTCACAACAAGAAAAAGATAAGAAAGAACTAGATTTGAGATCTAGAGTTAAAGAGAAGAAAGAAATGAGAGAAAAGGTGAGGAGCAAGTGAGGTTTAGGTTCTATTTATAGGTAAATGATACTGCTGTAGTGCGGAACCCTCAGACTGTAACACCCCACTTTGATAAGTGGACCGTTACGCGTAATTATGGCGTGTCATTAAAGCATGCAAGGTAATATGTAGTAAAACATATATTAGCATAGGGTAAACCGGAATCAAACATCGGTTCCCAAACATAAGCCCAAAACATAATAAAGTAAATGAAATGAATGAAAGACTAAACAAGCTTAAGTATATGAAGGCAAAAGGAGAAGAAGTCTATGGCAGCTTCCATCCTATGCATGTCCTCCAAAATGCTCGAGTCTGTCCTTGGGTACCTGCCGTGTTGGGACATGGAAAGGAAAGTAACGGTTGAGCATAACGCTCAGTGCATGGATATACAAGCATGGAATGAATAATATAAGCATGTAAAACATATAGCAGCGGAAATGTATAAGTCATGGAAAACCTGGTATAACTTAGTAAAACTGGTTTTATAGTTTGAAAAGTCTTATGTTTATATTATAAAAACTGTTTAGCATGTTTACCATTAGCCAATTTAGGTCATGAAATATCAACGTGCATGAATACTTGGAGGGGTGACCTCGTCATACAAATTAGAGGGGCTGCCTCTAATTTAATATACTGGTTTGGGTAGGAGGGATCAGCTCCTTGTGAAGGATGCAAGGCACACACCACATTCACCTGAATAATCTGCTGAAACATGTAAACTAGGATGCACCCATATGCCCCACCTGATAATAATAATATGGCCAAAAGCTGAAGGGACGCCACGAGCTATCACTCCGTCGTGGTGGAGTCATAACACTGGTGCCTCCAGTGTTATGGTTATGGTACCTCCATAACTAGGTGAAACTGGTCATGCATGTATATGGCTTTAGGTATCTAATTAAACATAAGCAATTCAAAAACATATAAAACATATACTGGGGAAAACAGTTGGCTGCATACGGGGAATCCTAATAAGGAAGAAATGTCCATACTGAAAGGACGGAGAATCCGTACCTTAAGTCTAATGAAAGAAGAAGACGAACGGAAGAGATCCTACTTCGGTATCACTAATGCTACATAAATGATATACGTGTATAAGTATTCTGATTACTGAGTACGTAACTCGTTTTATATCATGTCTTAGCTTGTTTTATATGTTCATGTCATGTTTCATTGATTTTGACGTTATACTGTGTTTATCGTGTATTCTGTATATTCTGATTAAGTATTACTTGTATTTCTTGTATTATTATACTTGTTGTGCAATAATAAGTAACTTCCTAAAAATAGCAGGTTTCCTAAAATAGAAAGTTTTCAAAAATAGAAAGTTTCTAAAAATAGATTAACTGCTTAACATAAATAGGTTTCTAAAAATAGAAAGTTTACATATATAGATATAAGTTGGATTAATAAGCTAATAAAATAAGCTTAAGTGTTTAATGATTAATATTCTAAGTCATGTAATTAAATAGTATAGTTTATTAATTATTTCATGTGAATTAAATAAACTATAGGTTAAAGTATTTAATTAAATATAACATGGTTTAATTAAATAAAGACAAAATACTTAGGTTAAAACATGTATTATTAACTATTAATAATATAGCCTAAGTCATGTAAATTAATTAATTAATAGTCATGATTTTAATAATTAATTAATTATATAGTCTAATTATATGATAAATACTTAGGTTAAAATTCATGTATTAATAATAAAATTAATAACCTAAGTCATGTAAATTAAATTAATCATGTTCATGTTTTTTAATTAATTTAATTTGAGTCTTGTAAAAAAATAAACTTGTACATATAATTAATCTTGTAAAAATAACTCATGGACCGAACCGTGTTTTAAATCTAAACATGTATGAACCGGACCCGTGTTTTAACCCGTGAACCGGACCCAATTGCACCCTTGGTCAAACTAGCCGCCGGCTAGCCAAGGGTTCCCACCGGCTAGCCGGTGTTCCCCTTGCTGCCGTGGCCTACCCGAGCACCACCATGCCCCGACCGAGGTCGGGGTCTCCCCTTTCTTGCTGCTGCCGACACACCACCACCACACCGAGACCATGAGGTCTCGGTTGGTGCGAGAAAAATAAAACCGAGACCCCCCTTGAGGCTCGGTCCGTGCTTCGGTCACAAAACAAACACCCCTTAACCATTAATTAATTTACCCCATGATTAATTTACATGTTTTATAACTTGTTTTTAATTTGTATTAAAAACATTCATGATTTCATGTGATTTTATAAATCAAAACATAAAAGAAAAGAGGTTTAGGGTTTATACCAATCACGTGAATCAAAGTAGGATGAACACACAACGATCCTTGCAATAAATCGAACACCAAAATCGACCAATCACACCCTTGGTGTGATGTATACCCGGCGGCCAAAGAGCAAAGAGAAGGAAGAAAAAGATTTTAGGGTTTCTTTCTTTTTTTCTAAATTTTTGTTATTATGAAAATAACTTTTCCCCTTAATCCTTGTTTAGTAAAAATTTATGGGCTTGGCCCTTTGTCTTGTTGTAGCCGCGGGTAGGGGCCCACATGGGGGTAACCCGTACTTTTTTCATGTCTAAATAATAAGTGTGTTCTCGTCTTCGTGTTTTACGTGATTTAATTAGTTATCGTTCGTGACGTAATATATTTATTCGTGATCGTAATAAATATACATACATATGTAATATTAAGCTCGTGATTAATTACGTTCATGATTTCATGTTCGTGTGTTCGTGATTATAATTATTATTGAAATAGTTATCGTATGTTAACACATAATAATTACTTATCGTGTTATAACACGTACGTAATACTTGTAATTCTTGTAATTAATATTCGTGAAACGTAAACATGTTATATAAGGTAAGTTTTAATCATGTACGTACGATTATTAGTGTACCGTTCATGGTAAAAGCATGCGGGTTTTACAACTCTTCCCCCCTAAAAGAATAATTCGTCCCCGAATTATAGATAAAGTAAACTGAAAGAGAAACATACCCGAATCAAACTGAGAGGGTATGTAAGATAAAAGGACAATCAGGTGACATGGTAGAAAGGAACGTGGAACGTGACATGTCTTTAAAGGACATAGAACGTGACGTGATTGAAAGAACGTATCTAATCGATAAGAGAAAACGGATAAGAATTAACGTGCAAGTGTAAATGAAGCGTTACAATGCAAAGTAACTTAGAATAACTGATATTAGTCCCGTCTTAGCAATAATGCGCGAGACATATGAAACGTAGTACGTGAACAATTGTGAACGTGATACATGAACAATTGTGAACGTGATATGTGGAGATATGGTGAGTGTAATATGAGAAAACATATGGTGATTAATGATGCGTGTAACATATCGTGAACGTGATATGAGAAACGTGGAATGAACATGACATGTGAAACATACCGTGAACATGGAATACGGCGGCTGTATACCAAATGCTATTAGGTGAGAGGTGGAATGTGACGTAAAACGTCTATCTGAGGATAGGGAGTTATACTAGACTTGAGTCTGGTCTCTCCGGTTCTTGCAAAACCTCCAGAACGAAAATAAACGTGAAATCGTAAACCAGGATACTATCATGAACGTAAATAGTGTCATGAACGTGAGCGTGAAAGCGAGTCGTAAAACTGAAACAAGAACGTGAACGCACATAAGGAGCACAAATGCGAACCTTTGTCTAACCCGATAGCTGAGGGATTGCCAAGTGATCGGATGAGCCTTGGCTGGAACATGTCTGGTCAATCTGTTGGTTCTGAATTCCTTGCGGATGTAAGGAATCTGCAGACTTGATCAAACTGTTGGCAATAACCCAGATAGCATCTTGCTTCTTCTGAGTTTGCATTAATCTGGTAACCAAAATCCATGGAGAGCTTGTCCCGTTTTTGTTCACTATATCTGTTGGTGGCGAAACATCTTAGTCTGTTGGTGTTTTATCTTAGCCTGTTGGTACGTCAGGTACTTAGATATGAACGTACTACATCTTGCTTCGTAAAAACTTGATACATAGAAATTTGCGGAACTATAAGTCTCCGAAATTCGACTTCTCTTAGCGTAGGATTTTCTTGGAACACCTAACGTAGTGTAGGGTTCTCACCTTTATGCATAAGCTGAGTCATGGTAAGTTTAAGCGTGAGAATACACGTGATTCAGCGTGTCACTGTAATCAACCAGAATTTATATAGGAAATTTCAGGGTGATAATACAAGAGATTTTGTATATAAAAAGTTATCGTCCGATCTTTTCGAATTGATTACTAGTAGAAAGTGAGACTCAATCACACTTGGTGGAAAATAAAAAGGTTTGATTATCTATTTTAAGCTAAGAGTGAAAAATGTCGTTGAGTACTAAGTAAAAATGAAAGCTTGAAAGTTTAAAACTAAAAATAAAGACTTTAAAAATAATTAAAAAGTAAATGATGAAAACTTATAAAAATGTAAACTTTAAAAATTAAACTAAAACAAGACAAGTAAAAATAATGCTAAGTAAAAAGGCGGGAAAGATAAAGTTTAAATTAAAAACTAGAAATAACAAACCCTTATCCGGAATTCATAAAGAATCCTTTATCCGGAATATGAACTTTGGAGCGTTATCCGGAATCAGATTTCGACTCTAATCCGGAATCAGTGTTGTTGGCCTTATCCGGAATGTTTACTTCCTAGGCTTTTCCGGAATCAAGTTTCTGGTCCTTATCCGGAATTCACTTTTCGACCTCTTATCCGGAATTGACGTTTTCTGGAGCTTATCCGGAATGTAGTTTTCCAAGGCTTATCCGGAATAAAGGCTTGAGGTGCTTATCCGCAATCCGTCTTCTTCTACTTATCCAGAATTGCTAAGTCTTAAAGCTTATCCGGAAATGGAAGTTTGTAAAGCTTATCCGGAAAAATTGTGGGGATGCTTATCCGCAATGTTGTTTCCTACTGCTTATCCGGAAATCACTTTTATGAAGCTTATCCAGAAAGTGGTACAATGGAGCTTATCCGGAATCTTTGGGTGGCAACTGTTATCCAGAAAAAGAGGGCTTTATACCTCTTGTCCGGAATGAGGGACTTTGAAAGATTTTGGAACAAGAAAAACTTAAGCAAATCACAATAAGCTAAAAACCAATAAGCATATTACCAAAAACTAAACCAAAATGATTTTAAGAAAAAGTAAATAAGCTAGGATTAGAAAACTTTTAAAACACTAAATAAGCTAGATATTGAAAACCAACTTTTTATCAAAATATTAAACTTATCAAAATCAACTTATTTTTAAGAACTACTCCCTCCGTCCCATATTAATAGTCCACCGACCAAAAACACGCATATTAATAAAAACATCACTTTTTCAGCTTTCTCTCTCCTACTTTTTACACAATGACAATTTTGTCATTAACCATTTAATTTACAACTTCTTTATTGTTTGTAATAATACCCTCAAGTGAGGGTAATATGGTAAACTTAATCAACATTTCTTATCTATTTTTGGACTAGATATTAATTTGGGACGTCCCAAAATAGTAATATGGACTATTAATATGGGACCGAGGTAGTATTAATCATAAAAATTAAGAAAATAAGCACTATGATCTAAAAACTTATAAAATCACCAATTCAATAAGCCCAATCAAATAAGCTACACAATCAAATCATCAACAAAATTAAAATTAACTACATGATTATCAAGATTAAAAAGATTAAGAAATGTAGAATGAGAATTAAGAAATAAGCTTGATTTGATTAAAGATTAAGATCAAAAGATTACAAGATTAATGTTTGATAAACTTGAAAAACTAGAGAGAAAGAAATTAAAAACACACTAAAAATTAAAAATTACTAAAAACTAACTACAAACTAACACCCTCCTAATGACATATTAGGAGGGTATTTATAGGAGGTGGGGAGGTTAGTGTTTATGCTTCCTTCTTTCTTTCTTCTCGTCTCGACTCGATTTAATTTCTTCGACGTCGTCTCGGGATTTGTCGATATAAATTGAACTTGTCTTATAATTTTCTTCTATAATTAGACTTGAGTTCTTCGACTTCATTAAACTTCCGTCTTTAGACTTTTTCTTCGATAAATCTTCAGAATAGGTCTTGGACTTCCGTTCTTTTTGCACTCTCGATCTTTTGACTTCGTCTTTTGTCTTTTTCTTCGATAAAAGCCCGTGATAGCCCATGTTTTCTTCCTTTTGCATATTTTTATCCTGAAACACAATAAGAATACAAACCACGCATAATTCCGACTTTTACGACATAAAATACACGTTTTGGTCTTGTTATTATTGGAAATAAGTGATAAAAGGATAAGTGTTTTCACACTTATTAAATCCCCTACACTTGACCATTGCAATGCCCTCATGCAATACATTAATTGTAAAGCACAATTTACATTTTCATCATAAGTAACCTACCTTGGCCTTTATTAAATACTAAACACTAAGGAAGCTAAAGGAACAAAATTAGTAAAGAAATCACGGACTTACATTGGGGTTTTGGTTGTCATGAATGTTCATCATCCTCAAGTTTCACGTTCCCCATACCAAGCTTAAAAACGAGATCATTGTTATTATAAGTTAGCAAACTAACATGAACTCATGTGGCCCAATTATTTACTTAGACTCCCTTATTCCTAGGTGTATCACTTATATTTTATTGTTGTCTTAAATGATCACGAGGATGCATTGTTGACTTATTTCGATAGTTATTTAGGCAGAAAATAAAGTGGGACGATTTAATCAATAGTTAGCTAAAGGACAAAATATTTTAAAACTGCTTCTCGGGACCTCTTAAAGTTCATATCTTGGCATAACTTGCTTCACGATTTGAGACCTTTCTCGGACCGATATTTGGCAGCGACTTCATACTTCGAATCTTTGAGAGACGTTCTTGAAATTATGGTCTTCTATTCATAATAGGAATTTCTTCACTTGAAGTTTTTGAGAGATTCTTCATACTTGGACCACGACTTCTTCATTTTTCTCCAATCTTTATTTTGGACTTTGATATACAACGATCCTCCTCCTTTTAGGACTTGGATCTATTTATCCTCATACCTTGTTAGGGCCTTTTTGGATAGACTTCTCCATGATCTTTTGGGATTATTTGCTTTTCGTCGTGTGTCTCGATCCTTCATATTGATTTTCGATAAATGATTCTTCACATCACTTTTGGATCTTTAGCAACAAAATATAGCCCTCATGTCTTGTTAGGACCTTTTAGGACTCGCCAATCTTCACATCCCGCTTCAATAAATTATGCCTTGTCTATGAAATCTAATTAATACCGAGCAACTTTTAAACGATCTTGTGCTAGAAGCTAAGTAACTTTTTAAATCGTACAACCTTATTTATTGCAGATAAATTTATTAGCAAGCGATGGGAGAAAAAAATTATAATCAACTCACATAAATTCATGAAAGAATACCAAACTTATAATTGACTCTATCATCTCTCGTTCTCCACAATTTAAAATCTCAAGGAATGAGACTCGTGGATGCTTAGCCAATTAAATCAAAGTTTTGGGTTTTCGAGTCATCTATAGGATCTTGCAAATTCTTAGACTTTTTCAAGTTTAGAAATCGCATTTTAAAGTTCCCTTGATAAACAACTCTCTAGGATCAATTATAGGAACTTGCGAAAAGTTCTTGTTCTTAACTGTGAGAGTTAAGACTTTCGCGTTTTAAAATTCCCTATATAAAAGCCTAGCAAAACTTGACTTAAACACGTTAAGGATACTAGCTAGAGTAAACTTAGATAAGTAAACTCGGGTTGAGTCAAAAGATTCATGACTTTGAAAAATTTAAAACCACTTTATTCAAAATTTATTTTAGCAAAGAAAGTAAATAACGATGACAAAGGAAAAACTACGAGGCCAAAATAGATTAAAATTTTTGAAAAATGTCGAAAAATTAGATTTTCCAGTTACAGTGAGGACAAATTCAGGGAAAAGCCCACTTACTTCGATAGAAGTCCCCCTACACTTGATATAAACATTCCTCAATGTTTAAGCATGTGGGAGTAAACTCCCCTACACTTAGGACATTGTGCACGTTGTTTAAATCTTGCTTAGGAAAGGGAAACTATAGTGATTTCAGTGTGAACATATAAGATGTGAAATATTGAATCACGTCAGTTTAGGATAAAACCGGGAAGACGGGTATACGGGATCACGGTTCGTCAAAAGTCATCGAAAATGGATCTTTGAAGCTTGAATCCCTGCACATTATAAGAAACAAGAAAACAAACACATACGGGGCTCCCCCTACACTTATTATGAAAACGGTAAAGGATAGATCAATGGGTTGCCTCCCGAGAAGCGCTTGTTTTTGTTAACCGAGTCACGAGCCTGACTCGACCCAGAACTAATTCAAGGGATACGTGATGAGGGATGGAATCATCTCATGAGAGATGTCCTCACCAAAGTACAACTTCACACGCTGACCATTCACCTTAAAATTGGGCCCATTTGGCTGAGAAAGCTCAATGGTGCCATAGGGGAAGACTTTGGCGACGGTGAATAGACCAGACCAACGACTCTTCAGCTTGCCCGAGAAGATCTTCAACCGAGAGTTAAAGAGTAAAACTTGATCACCAACGTGGAACTCTCGGTTCTTAATCCTTGCATCATGGATGATCTTGATCTTCTCCTTGTAGATCAATGAGTTCTCATAAGCTTCATTCCTTAGTTCATTTAGCTCATTGAGTTGAATCTTCCGAAGATCGCCGGCTTTGTTGATGTCAAAATTCGCCCACTTCAAGGCCCAGTATGCCTTATGTTCCAGCTCGATAGGGAGGTGGCAAGCCTTCCCGTACACAAGACGATAAGGTGTGCAACCAATAGGCGTCTTATATGCGGTATGGAAAGCCCACAAAGCATCATCTAACTTATCGGCCCACGAGGCACGATGCTCTCCCACAGTACGCTCAAGAATTCGCTTCAATCCACGGTTAGATATCTCGGCTTGACCATTTGTTTGAGGATGATAAGCGGTGGAAAGACGGTGATTGACACCGTACTTAGCCATGACTCGAGCAAATTGATCATTGCAAAAATGAGTCCCGCGGTCACTGATTATAGAACGAGGAACACCGAATCGAGCAAAAAGTTGCTTCAGAAAGTTCACAACCACCCTCGCATCGTTTGTAGGGAGAGCCTTAGCTTCAACCCATTTGGATACGTAGTTAATGGCTATGAGGATGTACTTGTTCCCTTTAGATGATGGAAATGGCCCCATAAAGTCGATACCCCATACATC
This sequence comes from Glebionis coronaria, assembly GCA_025667525.1. Classification (NCBI taxonomy): domain Eukaryota; kingdom Viridiplantae; phylum Streptophyta; class Magnoliopsida; order Asterales; family Asteraceae; genus Glebionis; species Glebionis coronaria. The sequence goes on along the minus strand of CM046881.1, from coordinate 534,629,606 downwards.
AAAGATTTCACATTCTTGTATGAAATTTTGAGGCATCTCATCTTTATGTGTGATCTTGCCTTGGTGTTGGCAAGCATCACAACTTTTAACCATCTCGTAAGCGTCACGATAAATGGTGGGCCAATAGAATCCCGAGTCAAACACTTTCTTCACGGTGTAGTTGGGACCAAAGTGACCACCGGTGGGTCCTTTATGGCAAGCTTCGAGAATGTCTAAAGCCGCGGGTCCATCAACACACCGACGAATAATCATATCACCACATTGTTTGAAGAGATAAGGGTCATCCCAAAAGTAAGTCTTGACATCTTTAAAGAACTTCTTCTTTTGTTGGGATGTTAACCCTTGGATGAGAATACCACCCGCTAACTAGTTTGCAATGTTCGCAAACCACAGGGTGTCATCAAGATTGGAATTGATAGACATTAAGGCCTCAAGGGGAAAAGAGTCATTGATCTCTTGATTCGGATGATCCCCTTGATAAGGATCCTCAAGTCTACTTAGATGATCCGCGGCTAGGTTTTCGGCTCCCTTCTTGTCACGAATTTCAATTTTAAATTCTTGAAGGAGCAAAACCCAACGAAGAAGTCTTGGCTTGGAATCTTGTTTAGTTAACAAGTACTTCAACGCGGAATGGTCGGTATAGACAATGGTGGTGGAAAGGACAAGATAGGGGCGGAACTTATCAAAAGCATACACTACAGCTAAAAGCTCTTTTTCGGTAGTGGTATAATGCAATTGAGCCCCCGTCATTGTCTTGCTAGCATAATGGATTGGTTGGAAGTGTTTGTTCACTCTTTGGCCCAAAACCGCTCCAATGGCAAAGTCGCTAGCATCACACATCAATTCAAAAGGTAGCTCCCAATTAGGGGTAACCAAGACCGGTGCCTTAGTTAGCTTGTCCTTAAGAAGATTGAAGGATTCAAGACACTCTTTAGAAAAGATAAATGGAGTATCTTTTTCCAAGAGGTGGGTCATCGGGCGAGCGATTTTAGAAATTTTTTGAATAAATCGACGATAGAAGCCCGCATGACCAAGGAAACTTCTCACACCCTTCACGGTTGAAGGTGGAGGTAATTTAGCAATAACATCGACTTTAGCACGGTCCACTTCAAGACCGGCTTTTGAGATTTTATGTCCAAGCATAATGCCTTCTTTTACCATGAAATGACATTTTTCCCAATTTAGAACAAGGCGAGTGTCTTCACACCGCTTAAGCATGCGTTCCAAATTGGCAAGGCAATGAGAGAAAGAATCACCATAGACCGAGAAATCATCCATGAAGACTTCCATAGTTTCTTCAACCATGTCATGGAAGATAGCCATCATACACCTTTAGAAAGTCCCGGGAGCATTGCATAAGCCGAAAGGCATTCTTTTGTAAGCAAATGTTCCATAAGGACAAGTGAATGTGGCTTTCTCTTGGTCTTTAGGATCGATGGGAGTTTGAAAATACCCGGAGAAACCGTTTAAGAAGCAATAATAGTCATTACCCGCTAGACGTTCAAGCATTTGGTCCATAAAAGGAAGGGAAAAATGATCCTTTCTCGTAGCATCATTGAGTTTGCGATAGTCTATACATACTCTCCACCCTGTAACGAGACGAGTAGGAATCAACTCGTTATTTGCATTGGGCACAACGGTGATTCCGCCTTTCTTAGGCACACAATGGACCAGACTAACCCATGGTGAATCCGAGATAGGGTAGATCATTCCCGCATCAAGAAGTTTGATAACCTCTTTTTTGATAACGTCATGGATCTTGGGATTCACCCTTCTTTGGCTTTGAATAGTGGGTTTAAATTCGTCCTTCATGAGAATTTTATGTGTGAAAAAGTGAGGATCAATTCCACGAATATCGGAGATTTTCCAAGCAATCGCTTTCTTATGATTCTTCAGCACGGCGATAAGTCGGGATTTTTCGTCTTCTTTCAAATCCTTTGCGATGATGACGGGTAACTTCTTATTGTCTTCAAGGAAAACGTACTCGAGATGAGACGGCAGATCCTTAAGCTCTAAATCCGGAGGATTTTCGATGGACGGCATAGTCAAATTCGGATCATCGATAGAGATTTCCTTAGGAGATGGTGGAGAAATATGGTCCTCATTGAGAAGTTTCTCAATGGTACGAATGTCTTCATCCCAATTGGAGGGAGAATCGTCATATTGCAAGTCCACATCTCCCAAAGTTGCTTCAAATTCTTTCAAAATGAAATCACTTTCTCCAAATAGAGTTAGTGATGGAGCAATAGAGGCAACGGTCTCAACAATGGGTAGAGAAGAAGAACCACTTTTACATGCGTCTTTGAAATGTTCTTCACAAGCCTCATCAAGAACGTCAATAAAATTAACACTCTCGTTTTCAGAAGGCTGCTTAGAAAGTTTACCCATGTTGAAGACGATTTTATCGTCACCAACTCTCATGATTAATTCTCCCGCGGCTACATCAATGAGAGTGCGACCGGTCCTCAAGAATGGACGTCCTAGATTAATGGAACACGGGGGTCCATCTCGTAGTCAACGACAACAAAATCCGCCGGAAAGGTGAATTTGTCGACACCAACGAAGACGTCTTCGGCTATCCCCACCGGATAAGCAACCGTACGGTTAGCTAATTCCAAAGTCATTCGTGTGGGGACTAGCTCGGGTAGAGATAATTGTTTCCAAATACTTAATGGCATTAAGTTTATACTATCACCTAGATCGGCTAGGGCCATACAAGTCTCTACACCGGGGAAGTTGCAAGGAATGAGAAAACGACCTGGATCACCAAGTTTGGTGGGTAATTTCCTTAAGAGCACTGCGGAGCAATTCTCGTTAAGTTGGGTCTGAGCGATGTCAAGAAGTTTCTCCTTATCACTGAGAAGATCTTTAAACATTTTAGCATATTTGGGCATGTGAGCGAGAGCCTCAGCAAAGGAGATATTGAAATTCAGTTGTTTAAACATTTTAAGAAAGTTAGAAACCTGAATATCATCCTTGTTCTTCAACTTCTCTTTCCTCAACCTTGAAGGATAAGGTATATTGGGTTGAGATGAAGGCTTTAGAATGGAATTATCACTCACATCCTTGGGTGGTGGAGGGCTGGAAGTAGGAGGTGGAGGAATTGAAGAAGGGGACTCGTTTTCCTTTGTCACAATCACCGATGTAGGTGTAGGAAGCTCGGGTTACTTTAAACCTTTTCCACTGCGAGTGGTAATTGCTTTCATCTCCCCTCTTGGATTAGAAACGGTGTTACTCGGAAGAGAACCCGAACCAGAGGCTTGATTACTTTGGAAGAAACTAGCCATCATATCCCTTAAGTCATTCGTTTGACTGGCCAAAGAGTTTCGCATATCGGCTCGAAGATCATTCCCTTGTTTCACCATATCTCCTTTCAAGCTAGCCATTTGCCGTTGAAGATTCTGCACTATTGCGTCATTAGTCCTCATGTAAGTTTCAACCTCGTGATTAAATGCGGTAGGTTGGTTGGGAGGAAGAGCATGGTAGGCAGGTGGTTGATAAGCGGGTTGTTGGTGAATTTGATTGTTTCCTTGAGGTGGATATGGGTTTCTTTGGGTTTGATATTGATTTGGAGCTCGTGGTGGGTTTTGATTGTTGCGATTGAGGTTGTTTGGGTTTTGAGGTGGAAAACCGGGTGGTGAAAGAAAGTTGTTTGAACGATAACTGAGCAAATTGCGGTCACCTTGAGGACGTGCTTGATAGCCTCCCGTAGAAAAGTTATCGTTGGCGGCATACACATTTTCCGGATTGTCATGAGTTGAAGGACAATCGGTGTATGAATGAGATCCCCCGCATATTTCACATGACTGACTCATAGCATTAACTTGTGCATTGATGGTTTTGGTATTGTTAGCGGTTTGGAGAGCAAGTGTTTCAACAAGCGAAGTAAGCTTATCAATTCTTTTATCGCTCTCATTAGTGCTAGCACTAGCCACATTAGTCCGAACACTCTTGGTCTGCACTCTAGACTTATTCTCAATAATGTCCCATGCAGCATTAGAAGACTTAACCAAAATATTACCCCTCGAGGCACTATTTAGTGAATCTTGGTCATTCATGCTTAAACCATTGTAAAAAGTATTTATTTGATGTACTTTTTTAAAACCATGTTGTGGACACTTTCTTAAAAGTTCCTTAAAACGGTCCCAAGATTCACTAAATGTCTCACCGTACTTTTGTTCAAAGGTAATGATTTCATTCCGCAAAGCGGTAGCACATGAGGGTGGGAAAAAGTAGTTAATGAATTTAGTCTCTAAATTCGTCCACGTAAGAATACTTTATGGCGATTCCTTATCAAGCCAATTCTGGGCTTGTCCCTCTAAGGAGAAAAGAAAAAGTTGCAAGCGAATCACTTCTTGTGAAACCCCATTATACTTAACCGTATTGGTGAGTTGAAGAAACCTTTTTATATGGTCATGAGGATCATCAAGTGAACGCCCCAAGAAATGTTGAGCAGAGACAATTTGAATGAAGCCGGATTTGAGTTCAAAATTGTTGGCTCCAATCTCAGGTATGACAATAGCATCGGTGTTGCCCTCTACGTGCGATTGCAACTCGATCATTGGTTGATTGTCCATGGTGACAATAGGTGGAGTAATGACTTCGGCTTGAGTTGCTTTCTTCTTACGAGCACGAGTACGCATACACACCTACAAAAGGAAGAGAAAAATTGTAGAAATGTAAATCTTGCTTATGTTTTTAGAGAGAGAAAGAGATAGAGAGATGGTGGATTTCACACTTTTAGAGAGAGAAAGTTAAGAGAACTATGTGTAAATTATGAAACCACACACCCTCTCCATCTAAGGAGAGGGTTTATATACCCAAGCCTTGTAATGGGCTTGGGCTTACACGTTTGGGCCGGCCTACACATGTTGTAGGCTAGGCTTGGACTTGTTTGATAATTAAAGAAGGTTAACTAAACTACGAGCTATTACATGGACTATCGTTGGAGTGACCGATCCTTCTTAATACGAAAAACGTATTTCCAACAATCTCCCCCTAAGGGAGGTCACTCCAAACAAGGGCATTACCCAATTTACAATAATAAAATAAACCTAGCATACTATGCTTGTCTTGAGCTCGTAGTCTTCTTCTTTCTTTTCTTTTTCTTTTCAGGTGAACACGCTGATGTGATCTTTGATATCAATCTTGAGAATTAATCTCTTGCCTTGATCTTGTGCATCCATCACTTGTGATCTTCGCCTCTTCGTGACGCCATGTCCCACATACTTATACCTTCGTAATTCTTGAAAGCTTTAGAGTTCGATACAGCGGAAGACTTAGCTTTTAGGCTTTCTTGAATTAGATGAGATATTAAGTGCATAAAGTATAAGCATGCGGGGACGACTTCTTCTTGGATCCCGCAACGCCACCGTCTTGAAATGCCGCAACATAAGTAGACACGAACAAAATGGCTTTGAACATTTCATTCTAAATCGGTAGCATTTTACCTCCGGTGGGTGAAGACTGTTGGACGATATTAGATATCGTACCCGTGACGGATAGTTTCAATTAAGTAACTTCCTGACAGGATTTCGCGGGTAAACCCGTTCTCTTTATTCGACCGTCCAAAGCTAACTGCGAACATAAAGAGTGAATCATTTGGATAATAATATCCGCATGATTTGAAGCCGCCAATTCATGTTCCTAGAACAAGTGAAATTCAATTAAGAACCGCACCATCGTTGCTTTCTAGTTGTCACGAGCGTGATTCGTATAGAATCTTGCAAGTTACCTACCAAGTGCTGTTTGAGGTTAACACTAGAAGGATTTCCACTCATCACTGTGAACACTAAGGTATCACTCTGAGTGTTCTGGCAAGATCACTAAGATATTACGTAGAGGCCTGGAACGTGTTTAAATTCAGTTAAGAATTAAACAGCTGTTGCTTTCCAGTTATCACAAGTTTGATTCATAAAGAATCGCACAAGTCACCTACCATGAGCTTTTTGATATTCGCTCAAGAAGGATTTCCATCTTCAATGTAAATACTTTCGTATTACTCGGATGTTCAGGCAAGATCATGAAGATTTTACGTAGGACTCTTAAAATCTTTCTTACTTTTCACAGTGTATGAAGAAGCAAGGAATTATGAAAGTGTGTCCTAATGAGATATTTGATGATCTCAAATGGCTCTAGACTCGATCGTGCACTTTGGATTTTAGTGATCGGAGGCTGGAGAGGAGTGCCACCTTTTTAATACCAATTTATTTGGAGTGAATAAATCAATAGATAATGCGTTGTCTCCGTGTGATTAAAACAAACACCGTTTGAGAGATATCTGAGTTAGCTGGGATGGGTTGTGCATTGCATCACTGGGTCCATGATGTCTATCTTCAATATCGAGCATCATTAAAATGATCTCAATAGCATATGTATTGACCCAGTTTTTGCCTAAGGTTGTAAGGAGGGCTTCTTTCTTTACACCCTTTATCTTTACAATTCTTTTTCATTCTTCAACCCCTTCAATGCTTACCAATACATCATATCTAGCACCTTGTTGTGATTGTTCCAGTGCTAACTTAAGTACTTGGTCGGCATTCAGCTACGTTTACAATCTTTCTCCAACTTTCCTAAGGACTACTATTTCTAGCTATGGAATGTCCTTGGGAAGATTCCTCCGGTTCTAGAAGAATCATAGGACTTAACCTATCCTACCATCCTTATATCACCACAATCTTCATCGTCGTGAAATAAATGGGTTTTGGGTAAGTATATGTCACCATGAAAATCCATTTTGATATGCAAATCCGTTTTGCTCCCCCTTAACACATGCCACGATATTCGAAAACATTTCACATATGTCGGGATGAGCCATCACATTAAGTTAAACCATTTGTGATAATATCCCATATTAAATCACATTTTCTCCCCCATATTAAAAATATTAACCCAATCGATGTTTTTAATATCAATTGATTTAATGAAGTCTTAACAAAGGTTTTGGGAAGAAAAATGCAAATCCATTTTATCTTCATGATATCAAACGTATGAGATATGATACTGATTTGTAACATGATCACATATTCACCATATTAGAAAAGAATTGACAAGGTTGGACCTAATAGATGAGAACATCAAATGGTTCTTGTCAGCATATGTTGGTCGCCTCGTCACGTCTGAAGTCATCTCTTGACACCACATGTACGATTGGTATTGTTGTCTTGACACCCACTTGTGAACTTGTCACTTTCGGCATCGAAGATTCTGAATGCTTGACAATTGCTCCCCCTCAATTGTTGACCCGTGTTCTATTGAAAGAGCTGTAGTCGTCGGTTGAGTAGTCGCATCGTCGAGTATGTAGATACCAATTGTAGATAACATGGTTGTAGAGATGATAGCTTCATAAAAACAAGACTTCTCTTGTTTTAACAATTAAATGCACTGAGGCGTACATAGATTTGTGTTAGACCAAGTTATAAAGTAAACTTGATCCCTTACAAGGTTTTAAAGTAAACCTTGCCCGAGAAAATTAATTCCCGTTGTGAGCCAAAGCTTTCATAAGAAATACTTGACTTTAATGTGAAAACCGGGTTGCAGTCAGAAATAACTACAAGCCATTAAGGCATGTTTTATGAAATATTTACAACTTTTGTACGAACTCTATTTATGGCGCCGTGTCGATATTAATCAACATTTCTAAGGCCGTAAATATTATCGTACCAAAAGACATGCCTTTGAAAAATAAAGTAAAAATATTTTTGGATTTTTATGAATTTTTCAATTTTTATGGTTTTTATATGGTTTTATATTTTTGTATTTTGCTTTTATGGATAAGAATAAAAATAATATATACAGATGATCACCAAGGATACGGAGAATAGTTTTACCACCACTATTCTTTCGCTTCATCTGCCAGTTCCTTTAGAGTCTCAGGCGAGAAAGTTCTCATTCCTAGCTTGTCGGCCAAAAATTCAATTCGAGCGCGATCTAAAGCCTTTGTGAAAATATCCGCCAATTGATACTCATATCGGACAAAGTAAAGCTCGATTACTCCATTTTCCACTTGCTCCTTGATGAAGTGGTAGCGAATGTCAATATGCTTCGACCGAGAGAACTGAACGTTGTTGCAGCATAAGGCGATTGCACTCTTGTTGTCACAGTACATCGGAATTTTGTTGAAACCTAGACCATAGTCGGTTAATTGCGATCTCAGCCAAAGAATTTGAGCACAGCAACCGGACATAGCTATGTATTCTGCTTCCGTACTTGAAATTGCAGCACTTTTCTGCCTTTTCGATGCCCAACTGATTAGTCGATCTCCTAGGAGTTGCAAAGTTCCACTCGTGCTACGCCTTGTATCTTGACAACCCGCGTGATCCGCATCTGCATATGCCATTAGTGCAATAGAAGAGTCCTTCGAATACCAAAGTCCCCGATTAATGGTTCCTTTAAGATATCGAAAGATCCTTTTAACAGTAGCTAAGTGTAAATCAGTAGGCCTAGTTTGATACCGAGCACACATACATATAGCAAATTGAAGATCAGGTCGACTAGCTGTGATATACAGAAGAGTACCGATCATTCCACGATAAATTGTCGGATCAACGGAAACTCCATGTGGATCTGCATCAAGCTTAGTTCATTCCACCATTGGAGTATCCACGGGGTCGCAAGATTCCATCTTATATTTCTTAAGCGATTCAAGGGCATACTTGGATTGATTGATAAAGATGCCTCTGGGACTCTGAGATATCTGAAGACCTAAGAAGAATGATACCTTGCCCATCATTGACATCTTAAACTTGGAAGACATGAGTGTCCCAAACTCATCCGATAATGTTTGGGTCGAGGTTGCAAATATAATATCATCAACATATATTTGTACCATAATCATATCTTTACCTCGTTTCTGAATGAACAGCGTGGGATCCACCTTGCCTTTAGCGAAGCCTTGCGTAATGAGGAATTGTGACAATAGATCATACCATGCGCGTGGAGCTTGCTTCAACCCATAAAGAGCCTTCTTAAGCTTGTACACATGATTAGGATAATTAGGATTCACAAAACCATCCGGCTGTTGAACATAGACCTCTTCCTTGATTTCACCATTAAGAAATGCCGTCTTCACATCTATCTGATAGACGATCATATTCATGTGGCTTCATAAGCGAGGAATAGTCTAATAGCTTCCAAACGGGCAACAGGTGCAAAGGATTCCATAAAGTCGATGCCTAATAATTGCTTGTATCCACGAGCTACTAGTCGAGCTTTGTTCTTCAATATTCCGCCTAACTCATCGAGTTTCACCTTGTAAACCCATTTCAAAGTGAGTAACTGCACTTGATCCGGGCATGGGACAAGTTCCCATACTTCAAGACGTATAAACTCATTAAGTTCTTCTTGCATAGCTTCTATCCAACAGGATTGAGTAAAAGCTTGTTGCCATGTCTTAGGTTCAACTTCAGTGAGAAAAGCGTCAAAGTGACAAAACATTGCACTTTCTTGTAACTGACTTCGTGTGGATACCAGACGATTAGGGTCACCAATAATAGAATCTATAGGATGATCCTTTGTCCACTTGCTGTCATGTTCACGAATCCGTGGATTGGAGTAAACTGTAGTTGGAGCTTCCTCTGAGGTGGACGACCCGGCTTGATTAGGGTTGGGAATTGGTACACCAAAGAATGGAAGTTCACGCATTTGAGCGAATTCCAAATCGTGATCACCATCATCCTCTTCATCATCAATAGGCATGACATGGGTAGTTGAAACATGTGTTGGTTGAGAATTACTTGTTGAAGGTATATCTAGACCAATTGTAGGTGCAGACGTATCTGATTGTGCTTCGGTTGCTGGAGCGACAACTTCGGTTACCGGAGCTATTACCTTACGTTCTGGAGCAACAATACATGGAGGAGTAAAGAATTCATCAAAGAACGGTTGAAACAACGTATCCCATTCAGTCCTAGAAGGTGGTGTAAATGATGATGAAGTGGGGTTGTTTGGGACAAGACCATAACTAATATTACTGGGTCCCATTTCATGAAGTGCGAGTTCAGAGCGGCTTTGCTCAGAAGCCATTGCTGTCAGCTCATCAAAATCAACATTCATAGTTTCGAGGATCTTGCGTGAGTTACGGTTGTAGATTCGGTATGCCTTCTTTGCGGGTGCATAACCAGTGAAAATACCAATATCAGCCTTTGGTTGAAGTTTTCCCAAATTGTCACCATCATTATTTGGATAGCAAAGAGAACCAAATACATGAAGATATGATAAATCTGGTACTTTTCCATGGAGAAGCTCATAAGGTGTTTTACCATGGCGTTTACGAATTAGTGACCGATTTTGGGTGTACACTGCTGTAGATACTGCTTCTGCCCATAAAAACAATGGAGCCTTTGCGTAAATTAACATCGTTCGAGCAGCTTCCATAAGTGTGCGATTTTGCCTTTCAACGACACCGTTTTGTTGTGGAGTGCGTGCAACGGATGTTTCATGAGATATGCCAACTTCTTCATAATAATCACGCAAAATTTGATTCACAAATTCGGTTCCATTATCTGTACGAATGCGTCGGACAGTAGTGTTGAGACGCACTTGAATCATCTTGAGAAATCCGATGATGAATTTAGGTGCCTCATTTTTTGCTTTCAGAAATTTCACCCATGTAAACCAAGAGTAATCATCGACAATAACGAGGATGTACTTTTTGCCACTAATACTTTCAACACGCATTGGCCCACAAAGATCCATATGCAATAGATAAAGTTTCTCTTGGTTGGTGTCTTCCGTCTTGGGTTTGTAAGATTTCTTAGTGCTTTTCCCCATTGTACACGCGGAACACAAATGATCCTTGTGAAATGAAAGTTTAGGAAGACCACGAACAAGTTTGTTTTTTGCCAAATGATTAATAGCGTCAAAGTTAAGATGAGATAACCGTCGATGCCATAACCATGACTTAGTCTTCGATGCTTTGGAGAGAAGACATACGGGAGAAGCGGCCATCATGTCTTGTAGAGACAAAGTATACAAATTATTCCCTCGAGTACCTTTCAATAAATCAACCCCTTACAAATTACGAATGAAGCAGGTATGCTCTCGAAAAGCAACTTCTAGGTTTGCATCACAAAATTGTCCCACAGAAAATAAGTTGTGACCAAGACCTTCCACGTAATACACTCTTGAAATTATAACATTACCAATATGATATTCACCGTAACCCATTATCTTTGCAATATGATCATTTCCAAATCGAACCGTACCAAGAAACTTGCTGACGAAATTTCTGAGCTGAGAGCGATCTCCGGTCATATGCTTGGAGCAACCAGAGTCCAAATACCAGAGAACAATTTGGACCACCTGTTTTCAACAACAACAGTAGACAATGCATTGGAAACTATTGGTTCCGGAGTGTTAGCAGATACAGATATAGAATTATCAGAATTACTAACATTTTTGAAACCCTTAGATTTCCTACGTTTTCTAATGATAGTTTTAGCACTAACAGGTTTTACTGTTCCAACTTTCTTAGGTTTTGGATTATTCGCGGGCACTACAGTAGGAGTAGACATATTTAAAGGGCACTTAGTTCCTGCAGTAGTGTCGGTGTTCCTAGTTAAAGGACACGCTTGTGTTTTGGTAGCCTTGGTACTCCTAGTTAAAGGACACGCTTTCTTCGCTTTAGTGGGAGTGATCCTAGTCAAAGGGCACGTATTTCCTACTATAGTGAAATTTCTACCAGTGGGGCGCCACATCCAACCAACTTGGGTTAACACTTTCCCAGTCGGTTTCCATTCTAATCCATTTTTCCGAGCATACATCTCATTCACATGGTCAATAAGGCAAGAATCATGACGACTAGAAAACATACATTCATTGCAATTCCAACATTTCAAATTAGAATTCACACTAGGCTTAGAACGCTGCACAACCGTAGATCCTTTAGGTTTAGCTACATGATTCTTTTTATTCAAAACAGAAATAACATTCCTAGGATGGGCTTTTACTTTCTTCTTCACTTGACTACTAGATGGAGGCAAGATCCTATCATTCTTCTTGTTTCTCTTAAGCTTAGATCTTTGAGCCTTAGTAGTGGTGCTTACTCCTGTAGAAGGCAACACGGGAATATTAGAAGCTGGTTTTGATTCCGCCTTATCTTTAGTGACCAAAGTTTGAGATGGTTTAGTCCTAGGGCCCTTGTTAAGTGGTGTGACGGCTATAAGGGTTCTTTTTATTGCACTAGAGGACGATGCTGATATAGTGGCTGCATTATCTACAACATTCTTACCTTTTAGAGTACGAAGTGTTTCCTTTAATTCAGCCAAAACCAGATTTTTATCACAAATTTGTTCCCTCAAATCAGATATTTCCACCGACTTTCGATTCAATTGTTCAATCAATGATTGATTCTGTGCAGTGGTATTAGCACATGCGGGCTTTACTGAATTGAAGAGTCGAGTATTTTTCTGTTTTAAGTTATCAACTTTGGACAAGATCTTGGAAACTCGATTATCTAGATCAAGTTTAAGATTCTCGGCGGCCTCAAGTACGTTCACACAGTTAAGCTACTTAGATTTCTCTATGTCAGTCGGCAAAGATTGAGCAACCTTGTCACTTGGCTGACGCTGTTTTGATTGTAAATTCAATCGAAAATTCTTTTTAAAGTTTGCATCATCGATATTAACACCTTCGAATGACGTTTCAAAGATTTCTTGAATAAATTGTTGCTTGCATTCAAGCGAAATACAATGTGTTTGAATCTCATCAAAACGTTTTGAAAGCGAAGAATATGAATCTTGAAGCTTTAAAAATTCAGCGTTAGATTCGTGACAAGTACTATCTACCACAGTATCCACAGATTCAACATTATGCACAATAGAATCATCATCAACACTTTTATTCACACAGACGGAAACAATATCTTGAGACATCACTTGCTTAAGAAGCTGATCATTTTGGCGTGAAACCCGTTCTATTTCAATTAAACTGTTTTCAAAAGCATCTTCCATTTCATTGAAAACACGTCTAGCTTCTTCTATTTCCAAAAACAAATCTTGATCAAGATTACTAAGACAAGCTTTAACATTGTCTACAAACGGAACAATTTCATTTCGGAACGCAGCTCTAGTGTGCTCAAAGTTCCATTCACCTTCCGTTATGGCCGAAGCCTTCGTATGTTCCAAAATGACCTTGTCAAAATCGGCTAAGTGTTGGTGAACCGCATTTAAGTTAACGGACGCCTTGCTTACCGGTGGAATTAACTTTGTTAAATCCGTTTTGACAAGTGTAGGAGACGTACTAGGAAGGTTTTCATTTGATAAACTTTGGGGCACAAGAACTGTCAATTATGCTAATTCCTTTTGTAAGCGAATGCGTGTCTTTTTTAAAAATTGATCTTTGTTATGTTGATCATAATCAATTGTATGGAATTTTGAAAACATTTTAGAATGAGTTACATCCGCAAGTGATTGTGTCTCCTCAGTACTACGAACAAAAGGTGCTTCTTTCGATTTGCCAATTATGGTCATATCATAAAGACTGGGAATATATTCCCGAGCTTGTTTTGCATAACCAGGATTAGGTGGTAAATCTTGAAGACGTTTAAGTTCGAGTTCTTTAAATGATTTAGTTAAAAGATGAACCTTTTCTATGGAAGCGTATTGTTTTAAAAGCTGTTGTTCCTTAAATTTAAGAAGTTTGGTAGCATTAATTTCTGATTCAACCTTTTTAGACTCGAGAGTTTCAAAATCCATTTTAAGTTTATGAAAATCATTGACAACCGTCTCCTTTTCTTTTAATTCATTAGAAAGATTAGCTTTTAATGATTCTATTTCTTTCAAGTGTTCAGTCTTTTCAAAACGAAATTGGTCAAATTCAGAACATGTTATTTTCTCTACTTGAGGGACCATTTCAAAAGTTTTGACCTTTTCTTTATGCAACGCAAGCTCAGCAGTTAGGGTGGAATTGGTATCTACGGATTGTCTGAGGGCCATATGCATTTGATCAATAATATGTTTAGGCACCATGACCAAATCATGTTGAGCATAAGATTCCATACCCGTCATAGCATTTGGTTGAGGTTCACTCAAATGTGTAGGGTTGGGTACCGCATCATTTGAGTTACTAGTTCCCGAATGCTGTTCGAGGTTATCATTTTCATGCCCAACTTGATGTTGGTTAGCATCAATATTATTAGATGTGGTTGGTACCTCACTGACGACATCAGAACCGTAGTGAGAGAGATTAGCAACAAGAGCAGCTTGGGCAGAGTGAATGTCATCACAATCCGAATCATATGCGTCAAGATCATCAGCTTGATAAGTTGCATTAGAAGTGGAAACAACTGCAATGCCTTCAGTATCTGCTGCCCCTGGGTCTGCAAGAAATGCTAACTCCTCTGAATCCAAGATCTTCCCCTTAGACTGAGCATCAACCAAATACATCTTCTCACGAAACCATGCATCATCCCTTCTCCTCCTTGGTTGAGTGCATTCCCTAGCCATATGACCTTATCCTCGGCAATTGTAGCAAGTCACAACCTTTTTAGGACCAATAGGACTTCCATTTCCACTAGCTTAAGAAGTCATAGCTTGATTGTTCCCAGTCCTTGTAGTAGGTCCATATGAATTTTGCCTTCCCTGAATAGGTTTCACCGTCACTTGACCATCTTGAACAGTGGCTTGTTGTCGAGGATTTGAAAAGGTGCGGAGCTGATTGTTTGTTGGTGGAAATCCTCTAGTTGCAACAAATTTTGACAAGTAAGCAGTGAGATGGTTTAGTACATCAGCTGTCGTATCATTTGGAGTAAAGACCGGTGCTTGGATTGGTGGAAGTTCATTAGAGTAGAAAGCTTGTGCTGGTTGTGCTTCAATAGGATAGTATCCTTGCTGAGGGGTATAGCCCATTGGAGAAGTGTTGGCTTATGATGGTGATGTCTGATATGGTGGTTGATGTGGAAAAGATGGTTGATGAACACTTTGTTGATATGCTTGTTGTGGCATCATTGGTGGTTGATAAGATAGTTGCTGTGGTTGCTGATAGGTGTGTGGTGGTGGCTGCTGCAAGTATGATGGTTGTTGATAAGTATAGGCCATGTTTTGTTGAGAAGCATACATTGCAAGTGGATCATGAACTTGAGGTGTAGACAACCGAGCCTCGATCACATGGCATTCGTGTTGTTGAAGAAAAGCTTGAAGTTGATCCACATTGGTGTTATGCAAGTCCTTAGCCAATTTAACATCCGTCATGTATTTTTTCCATTCTGGAGGAAGAGTGTTCAAATACTTAGTGTTCAATTGAAAGGTAGGAATTGCCATGCCATAGATATTAAGCTCATTCAACAATAGGGTAAATCTCAGATAGTAATCATTGAGAGTCTCCCCTGGCACATAGGCAAACTTATCAAAAGTATCATAAAGCTTACACTCTCGTTCTTGTTTAGTTATCGAGGTGCCTTGCATGAGAACACGAATTCTATCCCATAACTCTTTGGCAACTTTATGTTTGCTGACGAGTTTGTAGACATCTGGAGGAAGGGCTTGGAGAATGATGTTTGTAGCACACTTATCACATTTATCTTGAATCTTCATATCTCCAGTCAATTCACCCGTTGTGCGAGGACGAGTAGTTGTACCTTCCGTCACAGTACCATAATTTAATGGTCCATTGAGCACCGATGCCCAAATGAGATGTCCATTCTCTTTGTTCAACATATAAAGTTCCATTCGGGAAGTCCAATCCTCGTACATAGACTTCTCCAACATTGGTGGACGATTATCCGTACCCGAGAGGATGGACTTATCCGTAAGAGATGTGTACTCCATTTCGATAAGTTAAGATTTACAAACTTGATCGATCAATGAAAGAAAGTAAATGTGTTTGTTGTAGTGTGTTAAAACCGAGATATAATGTTAAAATCCCCTAAATTATGTTCTCAATAAACCAAAACTCCAAGATGAAATTGCACACTAAAAACACGTTTTTGAAAAAATGTTGGATCGTACTCAGATCGCACTCGTGGATCGTACCCAACGATCGTACTCTGATCGCAACGAGGGATCACACTCACTATGATTGTACCCAACGATCATGCTCTGATCGCAACGAGTGATCGCACTCACTATGATCGCACTCAGATCAGACTCCCAGATCGTATTGCGATCGTACTCCCCTATCCTAGTCAGTGATCGGATTCTGATCGTAGCCTTGATCGTACTAAGCTATCGTATTGAAGAGATCGCACTCTGATCGGATTGAAGGATCGTACTAAGGATCGTAGTGAGCAATCAAAGTCAAGATCATAACTTGGATCGTACTAATGATCGCAGTCAGATCGTAACAACAGATCGTGACGATGGATCGCAAGTAGAAACCCCCAGGGTTTATGCAAACACAAAGTCAGATCGTACTGGATACCAACTTACCTTTTTTCTCGGACAGTACACGAACACAAACAATTCAAGATTCTAAGCCAAAAAATGAATCAAACAACCAAAAATTTTGTGTTTTTAACCCAAATAACAATACCAAATCACTATAACAAGTAATAAGATGAAGTAAATCAAGATTAACCCATAAAAACACAAAAAAAAATTTGGTTCGTGTGAAAATAGATCAAATATGGCGATTGAATCAAGAACACAAACACAAGAACTAAACAATCATCCCATGGCTCTTGATACCATTTGTAGAAATGTAAATCTTACTTATGTTTTTTGGGAGAGAAAGAGATAGAGAGATGGTGGATTTCACACTTTTAGAGAGAGAAAGTTAAGAGAACTATGTGTAAATTATGAAACCACACACCCTTTCCATCTAAGGAGAGGGTTTATATACCCAAGCCTTGTAATGGGCTTGGGCTTACGTTTGGGCCGGCCTACACATGTTGTAGGCTAGGCTTGGACTTGTTTGATAAATAAAGAAGGTTAACTAAACTACGAGCTATTACATGGACTATCGTTGGAGTGACCGATCCTTCTTAATACGAAAAACGTATTTCCAACAAAAATGGACAAGAATATTTTTGGTTTTTTATGTTTTTCTATTTTTTTTGTATTTTTGAAAATTTTTAATTTTTATGGATTTTTGAAAATTTTTAAGCAAGGAAAATAACGTTCAGAAGTGAACGGATCCCAAAATCCAACGCGTCTCTCACTAAAAACCGTTAATCTTAACGAAAAGAGCCGGCAGCGGCGCCATTTAATACAAGAGATTTTGTATATAAAAAGTTATCGTCCGATCTTTTCGTATTGATTACTAGTAGAAAGTGCGACTCAGTCGCACTTGGTGGAAAATAAAAAGGTTTGATTATCTATTTTAAGCTAAGAGTGAAAAATGTCGTTGAGTACTAAGTAAAAATGAAAGCTTGAAAGTTTAAAACTAAAAATAAAAACTTTAAAATAATTAAAAAGTAAATGATGAAAACTTTAAAAATGTAAACTTTAAAAATTAAACTAAAACAAGACAAGTAAAAATAATGCTAAGTAAAAAGGCGGGAAAAATAAAGTTTAAATTAAAAACTGGAAATAACAAACCTTTATCCGGAATTCATAAAGAATCCTTTATCCGGAATATGAACTTTGGAGTGTTATCCAGAATCAGATTTCGACTCTAATGCGGAATTGGTATTGTTGGCCTTATCCGGAATGTTTACTTCCTAGGCTTATTCGGAATCAAGTTTCTGGTCCTTATCCGGAAAACAAACTAATAAGCTTATCCGGAATTCACTTTTTGACCTCTTATCCGGAATTGACGTTTTCTGGAGCTTATCCGGAATGTAGATTTCCGAGGCTTATCCGGAATAAAGGCTTGAAGTGCTTATCCGCAATCCGTCTTCTTCTACTTATCCGGAATTGCTAAGTCTTAAAGCTTATCCGGAAATGGAAGTTTGTAAAGCTTATCCGGAAAAATTGTGGGGATGCTTATCCGGAAAAAAGACTTCGGGCGCTTATCCGCAATGTTGTTTCCTACTGTTTATCCGGAAATCACTTTTATGAAGTTTATCCAGAAAGTGGTACAATGGAGCTTATCCGGAATCTTTGGGTGGCAACTGTTATCCGGAAAAAGAGGGCTTTATACCTCTTGTCCGGAATGAGGGACTTTGAAAGATTTCGGAACAAGAAAAACTTAAGCAAATCACAATAAGCTAAAAATCAATAAGCATATTATCAAAAACTAAACCAAAATGATTTTAAGAAAAAGTAAATAAGCTAGGATTAGAAAACTTTTAAAACACTAAATAAGCTAGATATTGAAAATCAACTTTTTATCAAAATATTAAACTTATCAAAATCAACTTATTTTTAAGAACTATTAATCATAAAAATTAAGAAAATAAGCACTATGATCTAAAAACTTATAAAATCACCAATTCAATAAGCTTAATCAAATAAGCTACACAATCAAATCATCAACAAAATTAAAATTAACTACATGATTATCAAGATTAAAAGGATTAAGAAAGGTAGAATGAGAATTAAGAAATAAGCTTGATTTGATTAAATATTAAGATCAAAAGATTACAAGATTAATGTTTGATAAACTTGAAAAACTAGAGAGAAAGAAATTAAAAACACACTAAAAATTAAAAATTACTAAAAACTAACTACAAACTAACACCCTCCTAATGACATATTAGGAGGGTATTTATAGGAGGTGGGGAGGTTAGTGTTTATGCTTCCTTCTTTCTTTCTTCTCGTCTCGACTCGATTTAGTTTCTTCGACGTCGTCTCGGGATTTGTCGATATAAATTGAACTCGTCTTATAATTTTCTTCTATAACTAGACTTGAGTTCTTCGACTTCATTAAACTTCCGTCTTTAGACTTTTTCTTCGATAAATCTTCAGAATAGGCCTTGGACTTCCGTTCTTTTTGCACTCTCGATCTTTTTACTTCGTCTTTTGTCTTTTTCTTCGATAAAAGCCCGTGATAGCCCATGTTTTCTTCCTTTTGCATATTTTTATCCTGAAACACAATAAAAACACAAACCACGCATAATTCCGACTTTTACGACATAAAATACACGTTTTGGTCTTGTTATTATTGGAAGTAAGTGATAAAAGGATAAGTGTCTTCACACTTATTAGGTGAAATTTCTCCTGTCGTAGAATTTGCAACATCGTGCAAATATGGTCTCTCTGCTCTTCTCTAGCCTTTAGAGAAGGTTAGGTTGTCATAGATGAAAACACTGATGAATTTGTTTATGAGTTCATGGAAACTCGATTTATTAAGTCCGTAATGCTGCTAGAGCATTTATGAGACTAATACAAAATCATGAATCTAGCATGACCGAATCATGTACGAATAGCAGTCATAGAAATGTCCTGCTCTTTCACTCGTCACTGTTGGCAGCACGATCATGAATCCGATCTTGGAAAAGTGTTTGACACCCTAAAGTCGATAGGACATGTTGTCAATACATGGAGGAGGATAACGGTTATAAATGGTATGATTATGGAATAAATCAGCTGGTTATGCGAAAAAGGAACTTCTGTAGTCGTGTCTTAACTGACAGCTAGAAAGTTTTAGCAGTCATAGATAATAACGCACGTGCTTGTAAAGCATAGATAATTTGTACAGATTTCCCTGATGGAAAACCATGTTGAATGTATTCAAGAGCCTGAACATTACTGTACAAAATCATGAATCGTAGCAGGGTGTGCTGTTCGTAGTCCATAATTAGGATTAAATTTAACTCGTGTCTGTCCGAGGTAATGCGTTAGCAGCCTGGATCTCATCATTAGGCTGAAGGAAAACCTTCGTATACATGAGGAATACGAATGGCATCCTTTATGGTCATGGATATATGAAATATGGGTACAAGAAATGAAAGTGTCATTGAGCAAACGTGACAGATCTAACTAATACGCCCGTGATGGTACTGAATTTCTTGTGGCCTGATTAATACATAGCACAACAAAATGGATATACCCTTTGGAGGGTACCCTGAAATTCTTAACGATGTTCCAGAATTGGACTTGAGTCATGTGTCTTGACTCGTGTCTTGGGAAATATAAGCGTGACATGTGTCCTGACTGGTGTCTTAACATGTGTCTTCAGAGAGTATACGTGAGACATGTATCTTGACTGATGTCTTGACATGTGCCTCGAGATGTGAAACGAATAAAAACACAAATACTAGGTTATTATGCCAGAATTGGCGGATCGGTTGAACTACTGATCCTTTGTATTTCTGATCACGTCCGCGGTCGGAGCTTCGGTTGCGATTGCTAGGATAGTTGCTGTCATAGTAGTGGTTACTATCGTCTTGTGTGTTTGTTCCATAACGGTCATTCTCATGACTCTGATTCATGTAACTATTCAGCTGAGTGGCCGGCTGGTACCGGTCTTCACTCATATGACTGAAACGACAACTGAATGACGTGTGACATGTAACTAAGAATTAGGGAAAATGATTGATGGAAATCGTCTGGTGGTGAAGCATCTTCTCGTCCGATCGCTTTGATCTGACGCCTTTATCTTCGTCTTTTAAGATCTCCAGGTTGTGAACAGCATCATCATCTAATAGCGTCTCCAAAAAAATCAGCAGCATCAACCTTTAGTAGCATCTCTAAGTCATGAGCGGCATCAGCAATCTAATAGAATATCAGCAAGTGGAATATTCACATGGGATACGGTACATGGAATACACATGGAATGTACATGAAATGATCGGTATGGGGTCGATCATTTGACATGATTTTAAAGGTAAATAACTGATTAAACGGTTAGAAAGACCATCATTATAACCTGGCAATGCCAGTATATACCTCATTCTGGTTGCATAAAGAAACGCTAACGTGTGGTTAAACGAATTTCAACGATGATTTTCCTGAAAGCATGATTAATGAAAACCAACCATGACTATCATGAAAGCAGAATTTACATGAATTCCAACAGTGTCTTGCATGAAAGCAAAAACAACAAAAGAGACGTAAGACATAATCACGTGAAGACGAAGTCATCGTGAAGAAACATGGAACAACCCAACATGAAGGAGTGTATAACATAATCAGCATGAAACTGAAGTTAACCATGACAGTATGAAAACATACTTGACATAAAAACATAGTAACGTATGAGGGGACATGAAATTTTTTTTATGCCAATAAATCATGAGAAAATTTTTATGCATGAAAAACAGTGCATGAATGCATGATGTAGTTTATAAAAACCTTTATATGTGCGAGGGGACGCCTATGGGCCGGTCCCAAAACAAAAGACATGACGAGGGGACGCCTATGGGTCGGTCCCAAAGTTAAAAGTTTCGATAAAAGCACATGCGACTAAATAGGGCCAGTCCTGTACCAACCATTATATAGTCATAATTCCTGCAATGATACATGAAACATAAATAAATGAAACTCATCTGTCAAAACTTATCAGAAAATTTTTTATGTGACTAGTTATGAACTACTGGGGTTCAGTCCACATAGCCAAAGTTCACGAGGAATATTATGCATGAAACAATGACACGTAACTAAATATGAATGACGGTTGTCCATCCATATTAGTAAAACAATATCGATGAAAACATCATGGTTAAAACAACAAGGTGCTGAAAACATAAATACATGGAATAAAAAGCGTTGGTTTAGGAAGCTCCTGATGACTACCCACTAGTCACAGGTCGTGTTTTGAGAGCCTACAGGTCGAAGCCTTGTCTCTGATACCATAATTGTAACACCCCACTTTGATAAGTGGACCGTTACACGTAATTATAGCATGTCATCAAAGCAGGCAAGATAATATTTAGTAAAACATACATGACCATAGGGTAAACCGGAATCAAACATCGGTTCTCAAACATAAGCCCAAAACATAATAAAGTAAATGAAATGAATGAAAGACTAAACAAGCATAAGTATATGAAGCCAAAAGGAGAAGAAGTTGTAGAAACTAGAAGGGGGGTTGAATAGTTTCTAGTTAGTTTTCAAAACATTTCGGCTTAATCCACTGTGCGCGGTTCCTTATGTCTACCCGCGGTTCCTTATCAATAAAGAACCGCCGGTCCACTTATGGAACCGCCGACAGTGGACGATGCCATTTGTTACATGTTAAACATCAACAATCCTTTGTATCAAATTCTCGATCAAGCTTGACTAGATATGAGATGTGTTTGATTGAAAGATAAATACTACAAGTAAGTAAACACACAAACACATCAAATCAAGAGTACATCAAGCAATAGTCTAAACACTAAGCACACACGTACTAAGCATAAGCTTTTCCGCAACTAGGATGTTTAGACTAAGTGATGTACACTTGACCATAATCTAAACATGAAGCACACACGTATTAAGCCTTAGCTTTTCCGCAACTTAGATGTTTAGATTATGAGATGCACACAACACACAACAACAAGTATGCAACTATAAATATATCTAAAAAGGTAAAGACATAAATGTAAAGGAAAGTACTGACATGATGATTTATAGTGGTTCGGTCACGAAGCTCCTCTTCGCCCTACTCCACTCCTCGAGTCCACCTTACTCGAGAGTTACTTCACTAGTCAACAAACTCCTTAAGGTGGAGAAACCATACACAACGTCGCTTATCCAGTTTCTGACTCTAAGCTAAAAGTCGAGTCCTAATCTTAGGTAGGACCAATCTACACAACGTTGCCCACTTCACCATTTAACGACACAAGGCTAGATGTCGAGTTCTAATCGAAAGCTAGAACCAATCTTCACGACTCTTCACTTTGAAGCTAAGTGAGAACTTCACACAACACAACTACTAATCACTTTAAAGTTTAGTGAGAACTCACAAGACACAACCACATCACTTTATAGTTTAGTGAGAACTACCTAGACACAACCACATCACTTTAGAGTTTAGTGAGAACTACCAAGACACAACCTAATCTACCCACTAGTTATGTTTTATGGCCCAACATAACAAACCTTGTGTTTTATGGCCTAAACACATAAACCATATAGATCTAAGCACACAATACTTGGATCTATAACTCTAACACTATATCCAAGTACTAACAAGACTTGGATCTACACAACTAACACCTAATCCAAGGATACCCATCACTTGGATATTCTACCCTTACAAACACATCCAAGTGTACCCAACACTTGGATCTTCTACATATACATAGTAGGAAGACTAAAAACATAACTTAGATCTATAGAAGAAAGATCTTCATCATGTAGTGAACCCAACACATCATGGTAATGATAGTGTTCTTCTCTTTGCACTTGAGAGGATGAGGAGATTGAAGATTGAATCACATCTTAAACAAGATTAATCAAAACTAACTAATCAAGGATTTAAGATGGTTTTTGAAAGAAACTGTGCAAAAAGGGTTGAAAGAAAACCTGGAAATGATCCACTATTTATAGGGCAACATTACAACGGTCAAAAACACCCGCGGTTCCTTATCTCTACCCGCGGTACCTTATCAATAAGGAACCGCGGGTTCCTTTAAGGAACCTCCGCGTCGGAGTCCGTACAAATTTGTCCTTTAGTGGGGATATGCCATCTGGGGTAGTTTATACCCTCAAAGGATATTCCTTTGGCATATGGAATATGCCAAATTCAAATTTCCATTTTCTTTTTAATAAAACGTTTTCTTAAAAATAAAGTTAATTAAAATCTTTTGTCACATTTGATTAAAATGTGAGTTTTAAGAAAATATTAATCCTTGATCACTTAGTTAGGTTAATGACATGTTTGTACATATCTTGAGTGATTCATGCCGAATGCGGTCTTGGAGGTGTCGAGAGAAGTATACAAATGTATTCTTGAGTGATTACGAGTACCTTAACATTTTACATAATGTATTGCGAATTATACGTTTGTCATCAACAAAACACAAAGAAATTATATCGACAAAGCATCGTAATGTTTGCACTAACAGAAGTCTATGGAAGCTTCCATCCTATGCATGTCCTCCAAAATGCTCGATTCTGTCCTTGGGTACCTGCCGTTTTGGGACATGGAAAGGAAAGTAACGGATGATCATAACGCTCAGTGCATGGATATACAAGCATGGAATTAATAATATAAGCATGTAAAACATATAGCAGCAGAAATGTATAAGTCCTGGAAAACCTGGTATAACTTAGTAAAACTGGTTTTATATTTTGAAAATCCTTATGTTTATCTTATAAAAATTGTTTAGCATGTTTACCATTAGCCAATATAGGTCATGAAATATCAACGTGTATGAATACTTGGAGGGGTGACCTCGTCATGCAAATTAGAGGGGCCGCCTCTAATTTAATATACTGGTTTGGGTAGGAGGGATCAGCTCCTTGTGAAGGATGCAAGGCACACACCACATTCACCTGAATAATCTGCTGAAACATGTAAACTAGTACGCCGCACCTGATAATAATAATATGATCAAAATCTGAAGGGACGCCACGAGCTATCACTCCGTCGTGGTGGAGTCATAACACTGGTGCCTTCAGTGTTATGGTTATGGTACCTCCATAACTAGGTGAAACTGGTATGCATGTATATGGATTTAGGTATCTAATTAAACATAAGCAATTCAAAAACATATAAAACATATACTTGGGAAAAAAGTTGGCTGTATACGGGGAATCCTAATAAGGAAGAAATGTCCATACTGAAAGGACGGAGAATCCGTACCTTAAGTCCAGTAAACGAAGAAGACGAACGGAAGAGAGTCCTACTTCGGTATCACTAATGCTACATAAATGATATACGTGTATAAGTATTCTGATTACTGAGTACGTAACTGGTTTTATAACATGTCTTAGTTTGTTTTATATGTTCATGTCATGTTTCATTGATTTTAACGTTATATTGTGTTTATCGTGTATTATGTATATTCTGATTAAGTATTACTTGTATTTCTTGTATTATTATACTTGTTGTGCAATAATAAGTAACTTCCTAAAAATAGCAGGTTTCTTAAAATAGAAAGTTTTCAAAAATAGAAAGTTTCTAAAAATAGATTAACTGTTTAAAATAAATAGGTTTCTAAAAATAGAAAGTTTACATATATAGAAATAAGCTGGATTAATAAGCTAATAAAATAAGCTTAAGTGTTTACTGATTAATATTCTAAGTCATGTAATTAAATAGTATAGTTTATTAATTATTTCATGTGAATTAAATAAACTATAGATTAAAGTATTTAATTAAATATAACATGGTTTAATTAAATAAAGACAAAATATTTAGGTTAAAACATGTATTATTAACTATCAATAATATAACCTAAGTCATGTAGATTAATTAATTAATAGTCATGATTTTAATAATTAATTAATTATATAGTCTAATTAAATGATAAATACTTAGGTTAAAATTTATGTATTAATAATAAAATTAATAACCTGATTCATGTAAATTAAATTAATCATGTTCATGTTTTTTAATTAATTTAATTTAAGTCTTGTAAAAAAATAAACTTGTACATATAATTAATCTTGTAAAAATAACTCATGGACCGAACCGTGTTTTAAATCTAAACATGTATGAACCGGACCCGTGTTTTAACCCGTGAACCGGACCCAATTGCACCCTTGGTCAAACTAGCCGCCGGCTAGCCAAGGGTTCCCACCGGCTAGCC
Source organism: Glebionis coronaria (assembly GCA_025667525.1). Taxonomy (NCBI): domain Eukaryota; kingdom Viridiplantae; phylum Streptophyta; class Magnoliopsida; order Asterales; family Asteraceae; genus Glebionis; species Glebionis coronaria. The sequence continues at coordinate 534,604,105 of CM046881.1, read as the reverse complement.
GGTGTTCCCCTTGCTGCCGTGGCCTACCCGAGCACCACCATGCCCCGACCGAGGTCGGGGTCTCCACTTTCTTGCTGCTGCCGACACACCACCACCACACCAAGACCATGAGGTCTGGTTGGTGTGAGAAAAATCAAACCGAGAACCCCCTTGGGGCTCGGTCCATGCGTCGGCCACAAAACAAACACCCCTTAACCATGAATTAATTTACCCCATGATTAATTTACATGTTTTATAACTTGTTTTTAATTTGTATTAAAAACATTCATGATTTCATGTGATTTTATAAATCAAAACATAAAAGAAAAGAGGTTTAGGGTTTATACTAATCACGTGAATCAAAGTAGGATGAACACACATGATCCTTGCAATAAATCGAACACCAAAATCGACCAATCACACCCTTGGTGTGATGTATACCCGGCGGCCAAAGAGCAAAGAGAAGGAAGAAAAAGATTTTAGGGTTTCTTGCTTTTTTTCTAAATTTTTGTTATTATGAAAATAACTTTTCTCCTTAATCCTTGTTTAGTAAAAGTTTATGGGGCTTGGCCCTTTTGTCTTGTTGTAGCCGCCGCGGGTAGGGGCCTACATGGGGGTAACCCGTACTTTTTCCGTGTCTAAATAATAAGTGTGTTCTCGTGTTCGTGTTTTACGTGATTTAATTAGTTATCGTTCGTGACATAATATATTTATTCGTGATCGTAATAAATATACATACATACGTAATATTAAGCTCGTGATTAATTACGTTCATGATTTCATGTTCGTGTGTTCGTGATTATAATTATTATTGAAATAATTATCGTGTGTTAATACATAATAATTACTTATCGTGTTATAACACGTACGTAATACTTGTAATTCTATTAATATTCGTGAAACGTAAACATGTTATATAAGGTAAGTTTTAATCATGTACGTACGATTATTGGTGTACTGTTCATGGTAAAAGCATGCGGGTTTTACACAGACCCTTTTACCAAGGGTTCCGGCCAACTGACAATGGCTGGATTCGGGTGATTTCAAGTTTTTACTATTTGTAGCTATCACACCAACCTAGTTTTTTCATTTTATAACCCATACCAATAACATGACATGTATGATGGAATGCATAATTTCATTTGGTTATTTTAATTTTATTTTTACTTTAAAATAAAAATAAATATACTTTTGTAACAAGGCAAGTTTACAACTTGGTAAAAAAGGTAAATTAGGGTAGAAATTAATATACTTTAATTTGTAAAAATAACATGAGCATAGAAGAATGTTAGAGAACTATTTACTTAAAACTTGCACAACTCATTTTTAGTTGAAATGATTTTGTTGTTGTCATCGATAAAACACGAGATAATCGCGAAATACAAATAAAAGTTTTTACGGTTTATTTGTTGTAGGGTTTAATCCCTTCAATCCTGGTTAACTAGATGCGGAATAATCGATTGTAAAGAACACACACACAGCAGAATCGACAAAAAGTAAAACACACAAGGTATGATCCCTAATCGTTTCTCCGATTAGTTATTGAAAAAATGAAGTGAATTGGTTCTTTCCCCCTCACCTCCTTTTAATTATAGATGGGTTTGGGCTTGGACATAGCCAACCAACCTTTATTGTTAGCTCTTAGGCTACTCGACATTAATCCCAAGACACGACTTAGGCAAAGATAAAGACTAAACATAACAATTTTCACCTTAGACTTTATATTAGCCTATCCTAACACTCAGCAACTCCAAACAGTGTTGTAACTTACGTCCAAGTACCACCTTCGTCAAGGCATCCGCAACATTCTGTTCAATATCCACCTTCAAAACTTCAACCGTCTTTGCTTCCAAGACTTCTCTAATAAATTGATAACGCACATTGATGTGCTTGGTCCTTTCATGAAAAACATGCGATAAGTGAATCGTGCCCTAATTATCATAATTAACTTCAACAGTGTTGAGCTTCACGTCCAACTCTTCCAAGAGTCCCTTAGCCAAATAGCTTCCTTCAGAGCCTCTGTAAGGGCCATATACTCCGTCCCTGTAGTTGAAAGAGCCACTACATGTTGTAGCATTTCCTTCCAGCTTTCAACATATCCCTGTACTAAAAATGTGTAACCAGTAAGAGACCTACCCTTATCCGAATCCTTAGCGTAGTCTGAATCAACAAAGCATGTACGTCCACAAGGTTGACACAATTTGTCCCATACACCAAACCTATGTTTACAGTGCCCTGCAAATACTTCATAATCTACTTCACTGCTTCCTAATGGAGTTTACCCAAATTCGCCAAATATCTGCTAACTACACTTACTGCATAAGCTATGTCTGGCCTCGTGCACACCATCAAGTACATCAAGCCCCCAACCGCATTTGAATATGGCACCCTACTCACTCTTTCAACATCACAATCTCTAACCGGACAATCTTTCAATGACAACTTGAATTACCCATCCAATGGTGTCTGAACCGATTTCCCATTGTCCATTCTAAACCTGTTTAAAACTTTAGAAACGTACTCGGACTGTGACACCCTCAGAATCTTGCGACTCCGATCCCTGAAGATTTCCATACCAAGAATCTTCTTTGCTTCCGCGAGCTCTTTTATGTCGAACTCCCTTTTAAGCAAAGACTTGGTAGAACCGATCTCAGCCTTGCTCTTACAAGCAGTCAACATATCGTCTACATATAACAATAGACAGATATACTCCCTTGGTGCATAACTCCTGTAATATACGCAGTTGTTGTATCTGCTACGCTTAAACCCATTCCTCAGCATATACTCATCGAACCTCTTGTACCATTTCCTAGGTGACTGCTTCAAACCATAAAGAGATTTCTTTAACAAACATACCTTGTTACCTTGTTCAAATCCCGACGGTTGCCTCATGTAGATCACTTCTTTAAGATTTCCATGTAAAATGCCGTCTTTACATCAAGCTGCTCCAGCTCATAATCTTTACACGCAGTCAATGCAAGTATAACCCGAATAGATGTGTATCAAACTATCGGCAAAAATTATTCATTATAATCAATACCTGCCCTTTGTGTGAATCCACGAGCCACCAACCTTGCCTTGTACCTAGGCTTGTGAACACCTTCAATCCCTTCCTTCATTTTGTACAACCATTTGCAGCTCACCAGCTTTTGCCCAACTAGATGATCTACTAACACCTAGGTCTTGTTCTTCCTTAAAGAATCCATCTCTTCTTCCATAGCAGCTTTCCACTTAGAACTGTCTTCACAAGAAACTGCTTCCTGGTATATCAAAGGTTCATGAGTATCTTCTACCTCTACTACAACAAACGCGTAAGCAACCATATTACTCCCATCCTAAAACCTTGTCGGTTTCGTTCTCGTCCTTGGCTCTCGATCTCGAACCAATTGATAATCCGGTGGTTGATTAATTTCTCGAACCCCTGCGTCTTCATCATAGCCATCTTCTTGATCTGATCTTCCTGATCTGTCTGGTCTTCCTGATCTGTCTCATCTTCCTGACGTGTCTGATATTCCTTAGGCGTATGATTATTTAACCTATACAGTTCCACCTCAACCTGTAATTCCTCAACAGACTTATCATTACCTGCACCAGAATCCTTCAACGTGTCGTTGTGCATGACACTTTCATTGAAGACCACGTTCCTGCTTGTGACTATTTTAGGTGATTCATTATCAAGCCTATATCGTCTATATCCCTTCACACCCTCGGGATACCCCAAAAGAACACATTTTATCGCTCTCGGCTCGAGTTTACCTTGTTTAACGTATGAATACGTGACATAGTCGAAAACCCTTAACATCACATAGTCACTAGGATGTCCCGACCGCATCTCCATATGTGTCTTCTTCTCAATCGTTGTTGATCGTGACCTATTTATAAGATATGCGGTCTTACATGTCGCTTCCGCCCAGAAGGTCTTGGGTAATCCAAACTGTATTAATAAACAGCGTACCTTGTCCATGAGAGTTCTGTTCATCCGTTCTGCTAACCCATTCTGTTGTGGCGTCTCAACAACCGTCAAATGTCTAGCATTCCCACTCTCAGTGCACAGCTGATTAAATTCCCGGTTACAGAACTCAAGACCATTATCCATCCTCAACTTCTTTATCATCCTCCAAGTCTGATTTTCTACTAACTGCTTCCACTCTTTGAACTTTTCAAATGCTCCATGTTTGAACCTGAGAATATAAATCATACCCTCCTGGAATAATCATCAACAACAGATAAGAAATACCTCTTACCTCCCAATGATTTCACCTGAGACGGACCCCATAAGTCTGAATGAACATAGTCTATCACCCCTTGAGTAGTGTGCCTGCCCACATCGAAACTGACTCGATGTGACTTTCCCAGAATATAATTCTCACAAAAATCGAGCTTACCTAAACTCTTCTTACCAAACAAACCTTGCTTTTTCAGCACGTGTAGTCCCGCCTCACTGATATGTCCCAATATTTTATGCCAAACGTGCACAAGACTGTCTTTTTCCTCAACACTAGCATTAAGCTCACCGGCCACTACATGGCCATCCAAAGAGTACACCCAGTTCTCCTTTCGGTTCCAGATAAAATAACCCTAGAACTATTAATCACCTTGACTTTGCTCGACTATAATTTTACGGTATATCCCTCTTTTTTAAGAATTCCTAGCGATATCAAGTTTCTTTTTAATTCAGGAATATACCTGACATTATGTAACACAAAACTTGACCCATCTTTCAGTTGTACCTTTACCTTGCCAATACCTCTGATCTTGCACTCCCTGTTGTCTCCCAACAATACACTGCCCCTATCACATTCCAGAAAATCAAAAAATACATCTAACCTGGGTGACATGTGATATGAACCTCCTGAATTTATGATCTAATATAGCAGTCTTTCTGCACTCGTCACCATCATCACCTCATAAATCGAACCATTGGAGCTTGCTTGATCATTTTTCTTGACGTAATCTTTTGACTTCTTGCGATTATTCTTTGGACAGCTTCTTATCAAGTGCTCCCAGATTGGCAAATAAAGAATTTGAGTCTTCCACTTTGAGACTTAGATCTTGAATTTCCCCTTGACTGATGCGAATTCTTGCGGTCAGTTCTTCCCCTCACGTATAACCCTTCACCATCATCCCCTTCGCCTTGGAACTTTCTTTGATTTCCTTTGAATTTAGTGTGGCCATCACGTCCTCGAAAGTCAAATCTTCCCGTCCATAAAGCAGGGTATCCATAAAGTGTTCATATGATGCTGGTAATGAAGTGAGTAACAATAAAGCAAGATCTTCATCTTCAAATTTTACCTCAATATTTGCTAAATCAAGAACGATTTTATTGAACTCATCTATATGCTCGGAAATCTTTCATCCAGTCGGCATGTAGAATGTATACAAATTCTTCTTCAGGTACAACTCTTGTACAAAGACTCGAGCTTTGACCAAACCCGCGTTGCATTCGTCTCCCCGGTAACTTCTCTCGGAACCTTGTTACCTAAAAACAAAATCATGGCATTGTGAGCTTTCTTATAAAGCTTATAATTCTCTTCAACTTTCATAGTCGCGAGTAAAATCTCCATAGCTGCTTCACATTCGTTCTGGATTAATAAAGCACGCATCTTGATTCTTCATAACCTGAAATAACCAGTTCCATCAAATTTCTCAGATGTCAAACTTAGCTCCCGTCATTCTTTAATTCCTTTGTTAATTTGCTAGACCTTGATACGAAACTCACAATCACAAAATAACAAAGCTCCTTTATTAGTTTGCTAAACCTTGTGAAAAATCCCACAATCACAAACTAACAAAGCCCCTTTGTGTAAAATATTACACAGTAATAACCCTTTTATTTTTGTAAAAACAATAGTAATTATGCAATTTAAATATACATGCCCAATAAACTTATTAAATCCAAAAAGGCCCAATATATATCAAAAGTTATAATTATAAACAAACCCTTACTGTGCCACACAATCGTCTTCTACCTCTCTCTCTGATAGTCGATGAGAGAGAAAAAATAAAACAAAGACCAACACCTTTTCTGTCGATCTTTGCTGCTGCTTCTTGATGATGTCCAAGAGACCCGAACACCAATCCTTCACTGATCGATCCTAGAACCAGCGAGATCTTCGACACCAGAAGCTCTTGATACAACTTGTAGGATATAATCCTACAACCCTGATTACTAGTGTGGAATAACAACGATCTATGAAGATGCAATTGACTGAAAAAGAAAAAACCCACAAGGTATTATCCCTAATCGTTTCCCGGTTAGTTTATTGAAAGAATAACGTGAATTGGTTTTTTTTCCTCGCCTCCTTTTATAGAGGTGAGGGGAATCCACTCTTACAATTATGGGTTGGGTTGGGCTTGGACATAACCACAGGGGCGGACCCAAGTAGGATGTAGGTGATTCCCGGGAACCACCTTAGAGATTCAAATCATTTGCTAATGGTATAGAGAAAAAAAATTAGGGACCTACCTTGGAATGAGCTTGGGAACCACCTTATAGTAAAAAAGATGAAAGAAGAGACGCATAAATTATAGCGTATAAAGAAAGATGCTAAACTCAAGTTTCTTGTTTTTAATGGAGGTGACTGGTTTCTTAAAGAAGATGACTCAAAGGCTCATATTTGTTGATACAGCAGTTACTTTTTATCAAATTTATACATTAACCCCTTTTACATTATAATTTATCAGTTGACCCTTCAGGATTTAGAAAAAAATAGAAAAGGTCCTTCTTGTATGATGACAACGGCAAAACGCATATATTTTCCATCTTACAATATGGTCGGAGTTTACCTACTGGTATGATAACAATCAATGTTGTGGATATGATTATGTTCAAAAGATTTTTAGTATCATATGCTTAAAAGATACGGTATATTATACATAATAGTTTTATAAGTTAATCGCAAACAAGAAATCATATACCATTTTGCTTAGTTAATGCATTTTTGGTTTTACCGACCCCCGATTCATAAAATAGTATTGGTATGTTAACCCGCCAACTTTTTGACTTAATCAAATAGGCACAGGGACTAAACTAATGAGTTTCCGTGGGTGTCCATGAACCATATGAAATTTTTGTATCAAATGTTAATTTTTGAGAAAAAAACGTGATTTTTTTTAAATGTACGTTAAATACACCTGATTCATCAAAATATGTTTCTAGCCTTACAATTCAAAAAATTATGTGCGATATTTAGTCCTCGTTTTGTCCCTGACTAAGGAACCACCTTAGATTTTCGGCTAGGTCCGCCACTGCATAGCCAACCGACCTTTATTCTTAGCTCTTGAGCTACTTGACATTAATCCCTAGACACGACTTGAGTAAAGATAAAGACTAAACATAATATTTGTATGAGTCCGGTTATTTAAGATACCTTGTATCCTTTGGATACAAGGGGACAAATCTGGACCGTCCATCTCATCTTATCCAACAACCCATATTAAAAAAAAAAAAAAAAAAGCGGAGGGGTAGTTTCGTCATTTTACCCCTCCCACCTAACACCACCTACCACTCTCTGGGATCGATTTCTTCTTCGTCTTCTCTCTAAAACACACATAAACACACACACACACACACACACACATATTTACATCTTAATTTATCAACACAAACATCAAATCCTTCGATCATCACCGTCACAAATCGATCATCCTCTTCATAAATAAGGTAAAGTTCATTCGATCTGTTTTGATTCATCTTTTTTAGCTTATTCGATGTGAAGAAGCTTATAACTCATCTTATTTTTTATAGCTTATTTGATAAGTTACATGAATTTAACATGTCAAATGATAAGGTAACTTGATGCTTAATGTGAATAAGCTTATTGATAATCATCACCTTTATTATGATGAATTATAAGCTAACTTATTAGCTTATTTTCATGAATTATAAGGTTTTTTAGCTTAATCTCGCTGAACATATTTAGTGTAACCTGTTTGTGAAGTATCATATATGATATACTATATCATATATGATATAAGCTAAAATATCATATATGATGAGATATATCATATATGATAATGTGGTTGAAAATTGAATTAACTCTTTTTTTAATGGATTAATCTGGCTGAACATATTTAGTATGACTTGCTAATGAAGTATCATATATGATATGCTATATCATATATGATATAAGCTAAATATCATTATATGATCAAATATATCATATATGATTATGTGCTTGAAAATTGAATTAAATCTTCTTTTTTGTGTAGAGAAGGTTGTTTACAAGGCGTGTTGAACATTACAAGCATCCAAAAGACCAAGAAGCTTAATGAATAAGCTCGTGAATTTTTCTTTTACGTTTATTGTTTGTTTTTTCTTGTAATCTCCTAATGGAGTTTTGAAGTTTATGGACGATTTTGTAATCAATTGGTATCTCGTACAACATCTTGTTAATATGATTTAACTTTCTTGGTATTATGTCACGATGGTTTTTATAAATTAAGTCATACGGAGTATATGATCATGCACTATCATATATGACACTCAAGAAAAACTTGGATTTATTAAATAAAGAATCTGATGAATTCATGATTACAACAAAGAGTATGCACAATTAATAATCAAACACTTGTTCATAACATAAAAATGTACTTTTGAACAGAATCATATATGATAATTCAAACCGAACGTAACCTAATGTAAAATCATATATGATATACCTCTGATATCATATATGATAACAATTTATACAAAATCAAAAAAATGCAAAAAAACAGATTATCAAATGATGAATTCATGAACAACGCCTACTCCGTCTTGATCCTTAAAACATATCCATGCACATCCTCTTGTTATAATCAACATCCCTCTCTGCTTTGCTCCAAAGCTGCCAATCGCACCATCTCCGTCTGACTGCATTTATAAAAGATAAAAAGAACATATTATGCAACATTTTAACACCAAAATAAATTACTCATATATATGATAGAAGACAAGTTTCAAGAGTTTATATTGATTTTCTAAAAAATACTCATACAGAATCTGTTTTTTCCTATGGTTTATTTGATATATCATATATGATAGTTATATCATATATGATATATCATCAGTTATCATATATGATATATCTATCATATATGAAAAGTGATGATATATCATATATGATATATATATATCATACATGATATATCAAGCTTATTGCAGCCTACATCAGCAAACTTAATCCAACTTACATAAAATACCTCACGATTTGTCAACATAAGCTAATAAGCTAGCTTATTCATAACTCTCGTGTAATTTGTAAGCTTATTCACATAACTCCTATCTAATTCTCAAGATTATTTATAACTCTCATCTAATTAAAAATCTTATTCAAACAAATAAGCTTATTCACATAAATCACCTAATTAAAAGCTAAATAGAATAAATTGATCAAAATAAGAACAATCAATCGGAATAATTCGATCAAAATAAAAACTATCAATTGGCATATTTCGTTCAAAAAAGCTAATGAAAATAAATTAATAAGCTTATTCAAAATCAAATAAGCTAAAAAAAATAAGCATAGATTATAAGAATACAAACCTGATATGAATTCGTGTTAAGTAATCGATCTAGTTAATCGATTGTGATGGATTCATGATGATGTTGTGATTGTTCGCTTCAAATTTTAGAGAGAGAAAGTAGATCGGGGCAGAGAGAGAAGTGAAAGAACGGGGTGTGTGTTTTTATGAGAAAGAAAGGAGAAAGTTGTGTAAATTGAGGATTTAATCTCAGCCCTTGAATGAGATGGAGATGGATGGTGGGGATGAGTCCCCTTGTATCCTAGAAAACTTTGGTATCCAAAAGAACTTAAATCTATTTGTATTTACAATCTTCAACGTCTTGGTATCTCGACGCCATACAGACTTGCTTTGTGTATTACAAATTGTGTATTGCAAAGTGGATATATAGACATATGAATTTATATCTATTTTTAGAGCACGATACTGTTGTTGGGCACTCGATCAATTGTTGATGTTTACACGGCTGTGACTAAAGTGAAAGTTAAAATATTGTTACAACTTATTTTAGTTATATCAATATTTTAGATCGAAAAACACATATGATTAACAATTTGAGATGACTTGATCTATGCCTCATGTTAGCATGTATCAAGACAAAGAGAATAAGAATAAAACCTCAAATCATAAAATCATAAGAACTCGCTGAATTGGATAGATTGATTTTATAACCCGTGTAATTCTCTATCTATCATTATGTAATTTGCTTTGGTAGCTTTTTATTAGTTCTTTAATGAAACCGTTGTTTAAAAAAATAAATAAAAAATCGTAATTTATATGCTTCCGCCATGATTGAAAATAGTCAAGTTGTTAATCGTGTTCTATGACCTAATTATATCATGCATGGAATTTTTCTAATTTATCGCACATTCACTTATTTTTATACGTGTATGTAACTATATAAACCTTCTCGCGACTCTACAATTTTTTCCACCCTTCTCTACTTTCAACTAGTTATGTGATTCGACATTTTTAAGGCCTTTCGACCTTCCGATCTTGTAGAAATCTTGATACCAAGGGACGCCCTAACATACTTTTATCCTCTTTTTAGTGAATCGGGAATGGATCACGATTTCAAAATACCAGGCGTTTGATTAAAAAACTAGTTGTACAAAAAGATGACAGCTTGCCCATGGACGAGGATGAAACGGCCAGATTACGAGCTGCACCTTAGTTTTCGATTCAGTTATTTTGAGTTCTGATGTTGGCAGATTTAGAAAGCGAGTCGAATGTTTTAGTCCTAAAGGTGTGCGGCAACACATCCAAGTATCGTCATATTATGCTAGCAAGGGTGTATGTAATGCGAAGTTGTAAACCTTTTTGTTTCCATTCAAAAAATACTCATCATAGTTTTTCTTTTGAGCAAGAAAAAATACTCATAGTTAACATGCGTAGTTCAAATTTATTCTTTTAGTACTCTCAGGGTACTTTCATTTTGTGAATAAAAGAAAAGGGATTCAAACAAATGACTACGAATCCAGGGAAAACATTGTGGGGACTAGGAAAAAGACAAGGCGTCGTGGTGAGAATCTAGTCGCGTCAAACATGAAAACAAATGAATCCTTACAAAACATTTCCTAAATTGTTCTAGCATGCATTTCTCAGTGATATCACATAATAGACCAATACATTTGTGAGTAAAACTTTTGAAAACATATGGTCACTAATCAGCACTCCACTTTAAGTCATAAGAAAGCTATCATCATCATGACCTCCAATACTACTTTTCATGTCTTCATCAAGATTTTCGATATCCTCATCGATCTCGAGTAAATCTTCGGAAGTGTAATGAGGTGCATGACCACTTCCGAAGGCTTGAATATGGTCTTTTAGAGACCTCTTATGCTTAAAATCAGACCCACAGATACAATACCATAACTTCCCACAATTCTTTTCGTGAGTCCTCCAATCGCCTCTTACTGCAAAGGTCTTACCACATTTACGACACCCGTAGGGCTTCTCACCGTGCTTCCTTTTGTAGTGCGTTTGAAGTGTCCGAAAGTCTTTGAGTGGCTTTGATCTTGGGTGGTCGATGTTGTTCTTGCAACCCTCGGCGCAACAATAGCAAGGTAATCTAAGCATTGAGGATGCTGGTTTTGTGCCTCTTAAAGATTCTGGACCTTTTCTATATTGTGATCCATGCCCCCACATATGCATCTTCAAAACATATTTAGAATAGAAAATTTAGAGATAACATGAATAATATTTTTGCCATAACCCTATAAAATTACAAGAGGCAAATCAAGTCTTATTTTTTTTTAGAGATAACATGATAATTTATGGGCATCTAGCTTTTTGTTTCTCATTAAAGGCAAATCAAGTCTTATTTTTTTTTCTCTCAAGATTATGTTATACCTTGACTTACATTTAAATGCATAATGGACAATGAGACAAAATATTTCATATAACCATCTAAATTTTCGAAAATAGAAAGAAAACAAGATAATACATTTAATTGTGTTTTATGAAACACTAAATAAAAGCTATGTTAAAGTATAAAAAGGTAAACCCTAATTAGTATCATTTTATGAAACACTAAATAAAAGCTATGTTAGATGCATCAATTAAACACCAAGAAAATTTCTTCAGAAAATTATGCCAATACACTATTTTTTTTCTTTTTCTTTACAAATTTTCGGAAACTATGCGAAAATAGTGACTCGCTTACGATTTTCTTGTCACAATGTCATGTGCACCAATTAAATAACAGTACGTAGAAGGACTACAATGGCAGAATTTGTTAAACAAAATTAAATATTCCATTTAAGTCATAGCTAGAGATAAAAATAACCTGCATGTTGTTGTATCGGTTGAATGTTTTGTTACAAACAGTGCAAGTAAATTGTGTAGGCCCAACCAGGATTTGTGCTGGTGTAGGGATCCAATATTGCAAATGATCTGAAGGTGTCACACTTGTGTTCATAGTAAAGCTGCTAGCCCCTCCTTCACTTACTGATGATGTCGTACTTGCTGGTGCTGGTTGACCGATATGAAGAGCGACCGTTACACCATCCTCTTTACAACTACCAATACTCGCATCTAAACTAAGATTAAGGTTAAGATTGAGATTAAGGTTAAGATCGGCCTTATTAGGGTTTTGGTGACAAGAATAGTGTTTAGGAGATGGAATGTTGTTGAAATGATAATCGTGGTCGTGGTGGTTTTGTGTTCGTCCTGGAGGACTAAGAGAGAGTAACATAGAGTCTGCATAGACTTCATCACGTCCGAAACCGAAACACCCCATACTTTCACTTGTAGCTGACATTTTTGTAAAACTAAAATGAGTTTGCATGATTTAGGTTTAATGTTGAGCTTTGCTTGAGAAAGGGACCAAGAAGGTTAATTAGATGTTTGGTTTTGTCAAAGATTTAGGAATGCATACACATGTGTAACTGAAAGCATGTGGTAGTAAATGCCATTGTTTTAAGAATGAGAGACCTTAAGATAAAAAGGGTTTGATGGTTTATGCATAAGGCAAAATGAAGATGATAGTGGTAGGAACAAATGAAAGATTTAGGTTAAAGCACTGTGCACGTGGAATAGGGATATAAAGAATTGGAAGGTGATTGATTTGGCGTGTATAGAAATGGGGGAGACAAGGACTCGGCAAAAGACAGGTGAGAAAGAAAGAAACTGCATTGCATAGAATAGTGTACCAATATCATTTTTACCCTCCAATTATTTTCGATTCAAATTTTTGTTTTATAGTACATAGTTCTACAATAGTTAATCATCCCATAAAATTTTCATTAGGAGTTAATTTGATGGACAACACTCATACTAGTCCTATATAGATGACTCTAAAACATAGTAGTCCTAGATTGTCTTGATGACTATATAAATTCATATTTAGGTCATATGTTTCATGCCTTTGCATTTCATGCCTTTGCATTTCATGTAGAACACTAGGTGTTTAGAGACAAAATTTGAGTCCGGCTCGCTATATTTATAATCTTTGGATAATTTTGGTACGCGAAACAACTAGCATTTGCGATGTTATTAGTGATTTTCAAGATATGATACCGTTACAACTAGTCACCGCCTCCACGTCAGAATCACATCATCCACGTTTGTTTCAATCGGTGGTCTAGACTCTAGACCCTCGACTTTGTATTTCTTTTGGCCTTCATTCATGAACAGAAACCCCTTGTAACAATATCTCCGCATGATTATGTGATTTATGTCCCAAAGATGTGTTCAAGCATGGTGATTCTCTACCACTATGGCAGGGCTCATTTACTCATAAATTAAATAAGCATTAACCCTAATTAACCCCTATTAAATACCATATGCCACAAAAATTGTTGCAAATTTGATAGGACAAGACAAAATATAAATGCTTTTAATTTTTGTGAGCTAATGAACACAAATGTTACTGTACTTTTTTGTATGTAAGTGTATATGGCATGTACGTTCAAGCAATTCATACAGGGTTCATAAAGTACTCACCAACACAGAGATATGCATCTGTACAATAAAACTACATGATCATGAACTACTGTTATAAAACCAGCATGGGTCTTTCTCTCTCACACACATGAACATAAACACACACTCACTTTTCTAGTTAGCATGTAAAAGAGATGTTGAATGAGATGTACATGCCAGCAATACAATGATGGAAGATGTTACATTACATAGTGCAAACCAAGGATCTATCAAATATCACACAAACAAAAGTTAATTATTATATTTCATGCATATTCTTTTTCATCTGAAATGTCTAATTCATTAAATATTCACTATATGATTAGACACCATGTTATCAAAAGGCAGGTTGGTATCCCATAAATTGCAAGCTTATCACATTTTTTTGCTAGTTGTGTATAATCAAGATGGTGTACTACCACCTGTGTATATACATGCATAAATAGCCACCGTAAAATTATGTGTAATCATTATCTTTACCAGCATGACATTAGTTCCTCTAAGTAGCATCAACTTGCCGGACTATGGAGTATTATGTCTTTCAACTAGTAAGTCTTTAGGAAGAAAAGAGCAAATCAAAAGGGAGTTAGAAAGTGTGTAAAAGTATAATTTTAATTTGTTCATTATTTCATTTTGGCGGTGGGCTCAAACCCCGTGGATTAATCGGCCAATGTGTCGGAAATCACGGGTTACCAAAAAAAATAAAAATAGTTGAGGGTTAGTTTTTTTTAACGGCAGTTTGATGCAGTTGAGTATCTTACGTGTCACCGAGGCACCAAGTCTCTTGACCCGAGTTCGAATCATCTCACGAAGAGAATAGTTGAGGGTTAGTTTAGGAACACTTCGAAAGTTAGGAGGTGTGTACTATATTAAGTGGCTACATTTGAGTCACTTAATTAGTCTCTTAGTAGAGAGATACTAATTTTAATAGTTCTTCCGACTAATAGTGTGTTCGAGTTGATATGGGAAGAGAAATGAAACGAAAGGGAAATATTTTTGTGTTGTTTAGTTTTTTTAAGATATGAAATGGAATTGGAAAGTAAGATTAAGGGAAATTCTGTTTATAAAACTTTCCTTCTACTCTTGGGAGGAAAGGGAAAGAAAAGAAAAGAAAAGTTTATAACTTTTTGTATAAAGACTAAAATGTCCTTTTTATAATGTTTGGTCACAATAAGTTAAGGGCATATATATAACTTAGCAAGTTACTTTTCCCATTCCTCCCACTTAAAAACATGATTCTTACTTAACCAAAGGTCTCGGGTTCGAGCCTTAGGAATGGAAAAATCTCAATTGGGAGGGATACTACCAATCGAGGTATCGAGCAAACTCCTGCGGAAGATTAGTCCACTCGTCTTAATGGTGGTGGGAACTCCTCGTCGTAGACTAATAGAACATGATTCTTATTTCATTTCCTTTTCCTTTCCTTTGTCTCAAGAACACATAAACAAAGTTTATTTTATTTTTCCTTTTCCTTTTCACTTCCTATTTTTTTATTTTTCTCTCATTTAAAACTCGAGAACTGAGTGTAAAATAAACAAAAGGTTGGACCCACTTATTAAGTGGTTTCAAGTGAAAAAGAAGCACCCCATAATAGTTATAGTCTGTTAGATAGGCGTGTAGCTTTTCCTTTTAAATATTTTGTAATCACAATCATTTCCAAACACTGAAATTGTGTGTTTTCACATTTCTTATTTCGCAGTACCAAATTCCATATAGTATCGGAGCTAATCAAACCTTAGCTTTGATCATCAATGGTGGAATACATTTATATTCTGTTACAACTAAACTCAAAGATCTGCTTTCTTCGTTGTTTAATTTAGAACCATTTCTTGATCATTAAAGTTGGGATTCTTTTTGTTACAAAACCATTATTATTTATTGATCTTGATTGTTAACAATGATTCCACTTATAGTTACACTTACAGTTACATTCGATCAAAACAACACAAACACAATCAATGATCCCCTTCACATTGTTAGGTTTGATCAACCTAGAATGGTTTTAACCAATATACCTTTTAATGAAGGCAATTTCTTAGAATAGAGTTGAAATATAAAGATGACTCTTGGTACAAAAATGAAATTGAGATTCATTGATGGTTCCTGTCCAAAACCTTCAATAACATATGTTAATTTTCCAAGATAGATTAGGTGTGATTACATGGTGAGTGTTGGATCTTGAATTCTACGGTAGTTGAATTGTTAGAGGCTTTCTTGTATTCTTAGAGAAATAGACCATTGAAAGGTATGGTCAGAGAAATGGACCATTGATATATCAATTACAAGGAGAATTGAGTAGTATCACACAAGGTAACCTTAGTATTACTGCTTTCCGTAACAAGTTGAAAATATGTTGCGATGATTTACCAAAAAAATTACATGTTTGTAATTGCGGAAAAATCAGTGAACTTACGCAATATTTGATAAGTGTATTGAGAGGGATAGCCATTTGCAGCTAATGCAGTTCTTGATGAAGATTAGTGATGAGTACGAGTCTGTTAGGAGTTAGATCTTAGCTATGTACTCTCAACCTAATGCAAACAAGACTTTTACAATGTACAACAGATTGAGAAGCAAAAATAGGTCACCTAGCCATTCTTGTGATCCATATGATTTCTTAGGTAATACTAGTAACAATAGATGTTAGAAAAACTAGAGATGTTAGAGTTGATTCTAGGTCCGAGCAAAAGACATCATGTACTTATTGTGGTCAAGATGAGCATGTTTTTTAACAATGTTTGAAAGAATTGGGTATCCTGATTGTTACAAAGGCAAGAAGATCAAGAAACGTGCTAGAATGGTGGATCATGTCAGTGTTGGATGAGAAATGGTCAGTGGAAAAACTCCTTTTGATATGGGAAGTGAAAATAACATTGAAATGGGTCAAAATGGAATTGTGAATCAAAGGCTTGTTATAGTATTTTTCCAAGAGATGATAAAGACGTTTCACGGTCTCTTTTGCTTTGTTTTGTCATCAACAAATGAATATTGCACTTGATTGAGTTATAGACAGAAAGATATCAGACCACATGACACCTCATTTTAGCTTTTTCATATTAATTAGATACCTCACTTAAGGTGACAATTGTTGGAGAAACGACCTTCACACCTTCCCCAATTCTATATTATGTTTTCTATGTGCTTGAGTTTCAACTAAATATATTATCTATTAGGAAGTTACATGAACCATAAACATGACTACTCAATTCTTCCTAACTCCTTTCATGTGTCAAGACTTTACTAATAAAAGGATTATTGTAGTTGGAAGGGTTCAACATACTTATACATCTGCAAACATGTATCTGACTCAAATTATTTTTCTACTAAAATTGTTGAATTTCCTAAGTATAGTAAACATCTTATGTTTGTTAACACTTAAAAAAAACTACTTCTAACAATGTTGTAAGTACCATCTCAAACTTAGATGTTCATACTTTTCATGCTAGACTGTACCTACTTTTGTGTAAGCCAAATTTATGTTCGTAAAGAGTTTGATGGTAAAAAGTTTCCATTTATCTAAACAACACAGACTTCCTTTTTAGTTTTTTTATTGAAATGGTTGCTTTTGCTTTGTTACACATGGATCCAAAGGGACCTTATAAGAAACCCACTTTAAATGGTGCTCTTTACTTTTTTTACCATTGTAGATAATAACTGACTTTTGGTTAGTTAATAAAAAAGGTTTGCTTGCAAGATCTTTCTTTGCGTTGCTCATACCCAAATTTATATATGTCGTTGTTTCGTTCTCGGTATCTTCTCGAATCGATCACGGTCAAAAGTAGAATCGTTGTAATTGGTGACTAAAAAGGGGGAGCTTGGGTCTAATTCTACTAAAATGATAAGTGCTGGAAATAATAAAATTAAACTAAAGACAATTACTGAGAATAAAGTAAGTACCTCAACGTGGAGAAAACAAATTATTCGGAATATTTCTTCTCATGCGGAATAAAGCTGGAAAACTCTATTCGGAATAAAAGCTTATCCGGAATGTCTGCTCTACTCGGAATGTTTCAGTCTATCCGGAACATTTGTGCTATTCGGAATAATCATGGCTATGCGGAATATTATGCTATGCGGAATAATGGCCCTATTAGGAATAAAATGGTTATGTGGAATAATGGCCCTACGAGGAATAATAACCCTATGCGGAATAGTAGTCTACCCGGAATAATAACTCTACTCGGAATATTTGGTTTATGCGGAATAATGAGGTTATGCGGAATAATAAGGTTATGAGGAAAAATATCCCCTATGCGGAATAATAGTCTACCCAGAATAATAACTTTACTCGGAATATTTGGTTTATGCGGAATAATGAGGTTATGCGGAATAATAAGGTTATGAGGAAAAATATCCCCTATGCGGAATAATGGCCCCTACTCGGAATATTCGGGTATTCCGAATAAATAACAAAATCACACCTTGATCCGGAATAATTGATATTCCGAACCAACACAATCAAAGAACCTCTATCCGGAATAAAACTGGGCGAACACAGTAAAAAATGCGAAGAACAGGGGATTCTAAAACAAGAATTTAACACAAAATTTCACCAAGTTTTTAATCAAAACTTAAACCAATTTCACCACTAATCATTTACCTAAGGTAAACATCAATCCAAAACAACAAAAACGCAAAACCCACTTACTTTTTATGATCAAACCAATAAAATAAAACTTAAGAACTTTGAATCACCAAGAGATGAAGAACAAGATGATAGAAAGATTAAAAGTAAACTTGTATTAATGATTTAAGATTCAACAAACAAAATGGAAAGATTAAACTTACAAGATTAAAGAAGAAATCAAAGAAAAATGAAAACCACTCCTTATGGGATATGGTTCTTCCTACGAACTAGGAAAAGTGTAACAGAAAGAAAAAACTCCTGGAAATTTGTGAATGGGAGGAGTATTTATAGGCTTATCCCTTGGTTGGTGAGTGGGCTTTCTCCCTTTCTTTTTGTCTTCTCATCTTTTCAGAAAAGTTGTCGTTTTCGATTTCGATTCGGGATTTGTCGACGAATAAATTCAACTCGTCTTTTAATTTCTTCATTTAATAGATTTGAGTTTCTTCGACATGTGTAAATCTTCCATCTTTGGTCTTTTTCTTCGATAAATCTTCAAATAGACCCATTGACTTCAAATCTTTTGCATCTCTTGGACTATAGACTTCGTCTTTTCGTCTTTTTCCTTGATAAAACCCGTGCAATCCCATGTTTTCTTCAATATTTATCCGGTTGGCTCTGAAAACACAACAAACACACAAACCACGCATAATTCCAAACAAATGACATTAAATACGCGTTTTGGTCTTGTTTTAGCAAGAAATAAGTGGTAAAAGGATGGGTGTTTTCACACCTATCAAATCCCCTACACTTAACCATTGCCATGCCCTCATGCAATGCTTAGTGATAAAGCAAATTTACACTTTTCTCATAATCAATCAACCTTGGCCTTATTAAAATACTACTAAACAAAAATTTAAATACTAAGATAAATTAAAACTTTAAAGGAGACAAAAGGATAGAAACCATTTTCACTTGAAAATAGCTATATGAAAATAACTTGCAAAGAGATCAAGGACTTACATTAGGGCTTCGGTGCTGCGAAGATTTATCACCCTCAAGTTTCACGTTCCCCAAACTAAGCTTAAAAACGAGATCATTGTTATTATAAGTTAGCAAATCAAACACTTACACACATGGCTTAATTATATGCTTAAACTCCCTTATTCCTAGGTGTATCTCTTATATTTTATTTTTGTCTTAGAATGATCATGAAGATGCATTTTTGGACTTATTTCGATAGTTTATTTAGGCTGAAAGCAAAGTAGGACGATTTGATCAATAGTTAGCTAAAAGACAAAATCTCTTAAAACTGCTTCTCGGGATATCAAAAAGTTCATATCTTGTCATAACTCGGTTCACGATTTGAGACCTTTCTCGGGCCGATATTTGGCATGTACTTCATACTTCATATCTTGAGAGACGTTCATGAGATAATGATCTTCTCTTCGTTAATAGAGTTCTTCACTTGGAGTATTTTTTAGGGATACTCCACTTTGTTGACCACGACTTCATCATTATTTCTTCAATCGCTAATTGGGATTTTGAGATACAACGATCCGCCTCCTTTTCGGACTTGGATCTATTTATCCTCATACCTTGTTAGGGTCTTTTCGGATAGACTTCTCCATGATCTTTATGAGAGTTGATTGCTTTTCGTCGTGAGTCTTGATCCTTCATATTGATTTTGGGAATAATTCTTTTCACATTGCCTTGGATCTTTAGCAATAAAATGGAATCCTCATGCCTTGTTAGGGCCGTTTTGGACTCGCCAATCTTCGCGCCCCGCTTCATAAGTTATGCCTTGGCTATGAACTCTTATCATTACCGAGCAACTTTTAAACGATCTTGGGCTAGAAGCTAAGTAACCTTTCAAATCGTACGACCTTACTTATTGCAGATAAATTATTAGCAAGTGATGGGAGAATAGGCAAATAATTACACCAAGTGAGCTAGTGCAAGAATACCGACTTATAATTGACTCTATCATTTCTCGTCCTCCACAATTTTAAATCTCAAGTAATGAGACCCGTGGATGCTTAGCCTAATAAACCAATTAAGGTCTAAATGGTTAAGGATACTAGCTAGAATAAACTCGGATAAGTCTATTCGGGTTGAGTCAAAATAATCGCAACGGGCCTAATATGTCAAAGATTTCAAAACTAGCTACACCACTTTATTAATATTTTTGACTTTATTGCGGGATATATACATATGAAAGCAACGATAAAAATTTAAAAATTACGACTAAATGGCCAAAGTTAATTAAAAATTTGAAAAATGCTGAAAAAGATGATTTTCCGGTTAAATGAAGGCATTTTAATGGAAAAGTACACTTAAAACTTCGATAGAAGTCCCCCCTACACTTAAGATAAACATTGTCCTCAATGTTTAAGCATGTGGGAAAAAATCTCCCCTACACTTATGACATTGTGCACGTTGGTTAAATCAAGCTAAGGAGGAGACGACTAAAGTGATCAATTTCAAATGTGAGTATGAAGATAATTGAATCATGATAGTTGAGAGATAGAACCGGTATTGCGGAGAACATGGGAGCACAGTTCTTCAAAGATTCCAAGAGTGCACTTATCCTTGTAATCACATCACCATCCAAATACAAGCAACCTATATAGCTCCCCTACACTTAGGATGAAAAATGGAAAGGGGGATAGATACTCGGGTTGCCTCCCGAGGAGCGCTTGTTTTTGTTCACCGAGTCACGAGCCTGACTCGGTCCCGAACTAATTCAAGGGAAACGTGGTGAGGGATGGAATCATCTCATGAGAGATGTCCTCACCAAAGTACAATTTCAAACGCTGGCCATTCACCTTAAAGTTGGGCCCATTTGGCTGAGAAAGCTCAATGGTGCCATAGGAAAAAACATTGGCGATGGTGAATGGACCAGACCAGCGGCTCTTCAACTTGCCCGAGAAGATCTTCAACCGAGAGTTAAAAAGTAAGACTTGATCACCAACGTGGAACTCTCGGTTCTTGATTTTAGCATCGTGGATAATCTTGGTCTTCTCTTTGTAGATCAATGAGTTCTCGTAAGCTTCATTCCTCAATTCATGTAGCTCGTTGAGTTGAATCTTGCGAAGATCACCGGCTTTGTTGATGTCGAAGTTAGCCCACTTCAAGGCCCAGTATGCCTTATGTTCCAGCTCGATGGGGAGGTGGCATGCTTTCCCGTACACAAGACGATAAGGTGTACAACCAATCGGTGTCTTATAGGCGATACGGAAAGCCCACAGAGCATCATCAAGTTTAACGGCCCACGAGGCATGATGCTCTCCCACAGTACGTTCCAAAATTCTCTTCAGTCCACGGTTGGATATCTCGGCTTGACCGTTAGTTTGAGGATGATAAGCGGTGGAAAGACGGTGATTGACACCATACTTAGCCATGACTCTTGCAAATTGATCGTTGCAAAAATGAGTCCCGCGGTCACTGATAATAGCACGAGGAACGCCGAATCGAGCAAACAGTTGTTTCAAGAAATTACAAACCACCCTCGCGTCGTTAGTAGGTAAAGCTTTGGCTTCAACCCATTTAGAAACGTAGTCGACAGCGACAAGGATGTATTTGTTGCCTTTAGAAGAAGGGAATGGCCCCATAAAGTCGATGCCCCATACATCAAAGATTTCACATTCTCTTATGAAACTTTGAGGCATCTCATCTTTATGTGTGATCTTGCCTTGTTTTTGGCAAGCATCACAATGTTTAACCATCTCGTGAGCATCACGATAAATGGTGGGCCAATAGAATCCCGAGTCAAACACTTTTTTGGCGGTGTAGTTGGGACCAAAGTTACCACCGGTGGGTCCTTTGTGGCAAGCCTAGAAAATGTCAAAAGCTGCCGGTCCGTCAACACATCGGCGAATAATCAAGTCAGCGCATTGTTTGAATAGAAAAGGGTCATCTCAAAAGTAAGTCTTAACATCGTTCAAGAACTTCTTCTTTTGTTGGGATGTTAACCCTTTGATGAGAACACCACCCGCTAAGTAGTTTGCAATATCGGCAAACCACGGGGTGTCATCCAAATTGAGATTTATAGACATTAAGGTCTCAAGGGGGAAAGAGTCATTGATCTCTTTGTTCGGATGATCCCCTTGATATGGATCCTCAAGTCTACTCAAATGATCCGCGGCTTGGTTTTCAGCACCCTTCTTGTCACGAATTTCAATGTTGAATTCTTGAAGGAATAAAACCCAGCGAAGAAGTCTTGGCTTAGAGTCGTGTTTAGTCATCAAGTACTTCAACGCGGAATGGTTCGTGCATACGATTGTGGTAGATAAAACAAGATAGGGGCAGAATTTTTCAAAAGCATAGACAACAGCTAAAAGCTCTTTTTTGGTTGTCGTATAATGCAATTGAGCCCCCGTCATTGTTTTGCTAGCATAGTAGATTGGTTGGAAGTGTTTGTTGATCCTTTGTCCCAAAACCGCACCAATAGCAAAGTCGCTAGCATCGCACATCAACTCAAAGGGTAGCTCCCAATTAGGGGTAACCAAGACCGGTGTCTTAGTTAGCTTATCCTTAAGAAGATTGAAGGCTTCGATACACTCTTTAGAAAAGATAAAAGGAGTATCTTTTTCCAAGAGGTGGGTCATCGGGCGAGCGATTTTAGAGAAATCCTGAATGAATCGACGATAGAAGCCCGCATGACCCAGAAAACTTCTCACACCCTTCACGGTTGAAGGTGGAGGTAATTTGGCTATGACATCTACTTTAGCACGGTCGACTTCAAGACCGGCTTTAGAGATTTTGTGTCCTAGCACGATGCCTTCTTTTACCATAAAATGGCATTTTTCCCAATTCAGAACAAGGCGAGTGTCTTCGCACCGCTTAAGTATACGTTCCAAATTGGCAAGGCAAGAAGAGAAGGAATCCCCAAAGACCGAGAAATCATCCATGAAGACTTCCATGGTTTGTTCAACCATGTCATGGAAGATAGCCAACATGCACCTTTGGAAAGTCCCGGGGGCATTGCATAAGCCAAAAGGCATCCTTTTGTAGGCAAATGTGCCATAGGGACAAGTGAATGTTGTCTTCTCTTGATCTTGGGGATCGATGGGTATTTGGAAATAACCCGAGAAACCATCAAGAAAGAAGTAATATTCATTACCCGCTAAACGTTCAAGCACTTGGTCCATAAAAGGGAGGGAAATGATCCTTTCTCGTGGCATCATTGAGTTTGCGGTAGTCTATACAAACTCTCCACCCAGTAACGAGACGGGTAGGAATCAACTCGTTGTTTTGATTGGGCACAACGGTGATTTCTCCTTTCTTAGGCACACAATGGACTGGACTAACCCATGGTGAATCCGAAATAGGGTAAATCATACCCGCATCAAGAAGTTTGATAACCTCTTTTTTGATGACTTCATGGATTTTAGGATTCACCCTTCGTTGGCTTTGAATTGTGGGCTTAAATTCGTCCTCCATGAGAATTTTATGCGTGCAAAAGTGAGGATCAATTCCGCGAATTTCGGAGATTTTCCAAGCGATAGCTCTTTTATGTTTCTTCAACACGGCGATAAGTCGGGCTTTTTCTTCTTCTTTTAGGTCCTTCGCGATGATAACCGATAACTTCTCATTGTCTTCAAGTAAAACGTATTCTAGATGAGGAGGTAGGTCTTTAAGCTCAAGAGTAGGAGGATCCTCAATAGATGGTGTAACTAACGATGGATCATCATTAGTCACCTCTTTAGGAGAAGGAGGAGAGAACGAGTCTTCATTGAGAAGTCTCTCAATAGTACGAATGTCTTCATCCCAATCGGTGGAAGAATCATCATACTTAAGATCGAGAGGACCCAAGCTAGCTTCGAAATCATCCAAGTCACTTTCTCCAAAAGGAGTCAATGTCGGAGCAATTGAGGCAACGGTCTCAACATTGGGTAGAGAAGAGAGAGTACTTTTGCAAGCAAAGTGTTCTTCACAAGCCTCATCGAGAACATCAATATCATTAACACTCTCATATGAATAAGGTTGCTTAGAAATCTTTCCCATGTTGAAGACAATTTTATCGTCACCAACTCTCATGATTATTTCGCCCGCGGCTACATCAATGAGAGTGCGACCGGTCCTCAAGAAGGGACGTCCAACGATTAATGGAACACGAGGATCCATCTCATAGTCAACGACAACAAAATCCGCCGGGAAGGTGAATTTGTCAACGCCAACGAAGACGTCTTCGGCTATCCCCACTGGATAAGCAACCGTACGGTTAGATAATTCCAAGGTCATTTTGGTGGGGACTAGCTCGGGGAGAGATAATTGCTTCCAAACACTTAAAGGCATTAAGTTTATACTGGCACCTAGATCGGCTAGGGCCATGCAATTCTCTACTCCCGGGAAGTTGCAAGGAATCAAGAAGCGACCCGGATCACCAAGTTTGGTGGGAAATTTCCTTAAGAGAACGGCGGAGCAATTCTCATTAAGTTGGGTCTGAGCAATGTCAAGAAGCTTCTCCTTGTCACTTAGAAGATCTTTAAACATCTTAGCGTATTTAGGCATGTGAGCGAGAGCCTCGGCAAAGGAGATGTTAAAATTCAATTGTTTAAACATTTTTAGAAAGTTTGAAACTTGAATATCATCCTTGCTCTTTTGCTTCTCTTTCCTCAACCTTGAAAGATAAGGTATATTGGATGAAGAAGAAGGCTTAAGGGGAGTAGGATCACTCACAACCACGGGTGGTGGGGAAATGGGGATAGAAGGTGAAGGAGGTGAGGAAAGTTGCTCTTTTTCCTTGTTCACAATCACGGGTGGAGGTGTAGGAAGCTCGGGTTCCGTATAACCTTTTCCACTACGTGTGGTGATTGCTTTCATCTCCCCTCTTGGATTCGCAACGGTGTTACTCGGAAGAGTACCCGAAGAAGAGGGTTGATTACCTTGGAAGAGCGAACCGATCATATCACGAATGTTAACCGCTTGAGTGCTGAAAGAGTCTCTCATGTCTGCACGAATCTCATTGCTTTGTTTTGCCATGTCATTCCTTAGCTCGGCTCAAATACCGTTCCCTTGTTTAGCCATTTCTCCCTTCAAGTTGACAAATTGACTCTGAGATTCGTCACCATCTCTCGATTAGTCTTCATGAACGTCTCGACGTCTTGATTCAATACCATCGGTTGATTAAGAGGTGGAGCTTGGTAAGCTTGAGAATTTCCTTGAGGTGGGTATGGGTTTCTTTGGGATTGATATTGATTGTTAGCACGAGGTTGGAATTGGTTGTTTCGGTTATAGCTTTGTTGTTGGTTTGGGTTTGGAGGAGGGAAACCGGGTGGAGCAAGATAGTTGTTTGAATGATAACTTAGCAAGCTACGGTCTCCTTGAGGACGAGCTTGATAGCCTCCCGTGGGATAAGTACCGTATGCCGCGTTAACGTTTTCAGAAAAATTGCCTTGAGTGGAAGGACAATCATTGTAAGAATGAGGACCACCACATGTGTCACAATAAATAGAAACGGCTTTAGCTTGTTGAAAGTGGTTTGTGGCCATGGACATGAAATCCTTGTGCATATTTGCGATTTGTCGGGTAAGTTCGGTTATCTCGGGATTGGAAGTAGTAAAAGAAACATTGACTCTCTAATTAGATCTTGAGGATGCGGATGAATCCCAATTATTGTGGTGAGTAGTCATGTTTTCGATCAACTCTCTACACTCCTTCGGTCTCCTTTTCATAAAAGTACCACCGGCAGCGGCGTTGATCGTGTCACGATTACGAAAAGTGAGACCATTGTAGAAAGTATCAATGAGAGTGACGGGGAGCATGTTGTGATTTGGACAGCGGTCGATCAAATCATTGTATCGTTCCCAAGCATCAAAGAGTGATTCATCATTGTCTTGCATGAATCCACTAATTTGGTTACGAAGGCTCGTGACCATGGATGGTGGGAAGTAGCGCGACAAAAAGCGTTGAGTCATGTCGTCCCAAGTATGAATAGAGTTCTTTGGGAGACGGTCAAACCATTTTTCGGCATGGTGAGAAAGCGAGTGGGGAAAGAGTTGAAGGCGAAGGTCATCCATAGAAACACTGGGGGACTTCATGCTTTGGATGATGGTAATGAATTTGTCGAGGTGTTTGTTGGCATCATCATCCGGAATTCCGCGAAATAGGTTAGTTTGCACTTGTTGGATCATGTGATGCTTCAACGAAAACTCCTGAGCCGTGACATGCATCGGCGCAATCGGGCCTCCACGTCCATTCATGGTGGGTTGACATAGCTCCTCCATAGTTCGTAGGTCAGGTAAAGGTGGATTATTCATGTTTGGGTGGGGTGGATTATTATTGTTGTTGTTTGGGAGGGTGGATTATTATTGTTGTTGTTGTGTACACCGGCCATGTCTAAATCTTCGAGAGTCTCGGGCTCTGAATAAGACGTTGATCGAGTACGCATACACTAAAAAGAAAATGCAAGAGAAAATATTTTTGGTGTTTATAGGTTTTTTAATGTTTTTGTATTTTTGAAAATTTTAAATTTTTATGGGTTTTTTGAAACTTTTTTGTGCTTGAAAATAACATTCCCGAAAGAACGGATCCCAAAATCCAATTTTTCTCACAAAAAACCGTTGATCCTTACGAAAAGAGCCGGCAGCGGCGCCATTTTAATAACTGACTTTTGGTTAGTTAATAAAAAAAGTTTGCTTGCAAGATCTTTCTTTGCGTTGCTCGTACCCAAATTTATATATGTCGTTGTTTCGTTCTCGAATCGATCACGGTCAAAAGTGGAATCGTTGTAATTGGTGACTAAAAAGGGGGAGCTTGGGTCTAATTCTACTAAAATGATAAGTGCTGGAAATAATAAAATTAAACTAAAGACAATTACTGAGAATAAAGTAAGTACCTCAACGTGGAGAAAACAACTTATTCGGAATATTTCTTCTCATGCGGAATAAATCTGGAAAACTCTATTCGGAATAAAAGCTTATCCGGAATGTCTGCTCTACTCGGAATGTTTCAGTCTATCCAGAACATTTGTGCTATTCGGAATAATCATGGCTATGCGGAATATTATGCTATGCGGAATAATAGCCCTATGAGGAATAAAATGGTTATGCGGAATAATGGCCCTACGAGGAATAATAACCCTATGCGGAATAGTAGTCTACCCGGAATAATAACTCTACTCGGAATATTTGGTTTATACGAAATAATAAGGTTATGAGGAAAAATATCCCCTATGCGGAATAATAGTCTACCCGGAATAATAACTCTACTCGGAATATTTGGTTTATGCGGAATAATGAGGTTATGCGGAATAATAAGGTTATGAGGAAAAATATCCCCTATGCGGAATAATGGCCCCTACTCGGAATATTCGGGTATTCCGAATAAATAACAAAATCACACCTTGATCCAGAATAATTGATATTCCGAACCAACACAATCAAAGAACCTCTATCCGGAATAAAACTGGGCGAACACAGTAAAAAATGCGAAGAACAGGGGATTCTAAAACACGAATTTAACACAAAATTTCACCAAGTTTTTAATCAAAACTTAAACCAATTTCACCACTAATCATTTACCTAAGGTAAACATCAATCCAAAACAACAAAAACGCAAAACCCACTTACTTTTTATAATCAAACCAATAAAATAAAACTTAAGAACTTTGAATCACCAAGAGATGAAGAACAAGATGATAGAAAGATTAAAAGTAAACTTGTATTAATGATTTAAGATTCAACAAACAAAATGGAAATATTAAACTTACAAGATTCAAGAAGAAATCAAAGAAAAATGAAAACCACTCCTTAAGGGAGATGGTTCTTCCTACGAACTAGGAAAAGTGTAACAGAAAGAAAAAACTCCTGGAAATTTGTGAATGGGAGGAGTATTTATAGGCTTCTCCCTTGGTTGGTGAGTGGGCTTTCTCCCTTTCTTTTTGTCTTCTCGTCTTTTCAAAAAAGTTGACGTTTTCGATTTTGATTCGGGATTTTTCGACGAATAAATTCAACTCGTCTTTTAATTTCTTCATTTAATAGATTTGAGTTTCTTCGACATGTGTAAATCTTCCATCTTTGGTCCTTTTCTTCGATAAATATTCAAATAGGCCCATTACTTCAAATCTTTTGCATCTCTTGGACTATAGACTTCGTCTTTTCGTCTTTTTCCTCGATAAAACCCGTGCAATCCCATGTTTTCTTCAATATTTATCCGGTTGGCTCTGAAAACACAACAAACACACAAACCACGCATATTTCCAAACAAATGACATTAAATACGCGTTTTGGTCTTGTTTTAGCAAGAAATAAGTGGTAAAAGGATGGGTGTTTTCACACCTATCAGTAGATGATGATACTAGAGCAACATGGACTTATTTAGTTCATAATAAGGATCAAATACCAGAGTTGTTAAACATGTTTCTGATAGTTTATGAAGTTCATAACAATTATAAAAACATAATTAAAGATCAAACCACGTAATAGCAGAAGCGATTTAAACAAGATCATAATAACACATTCACAATTAGTCGAATTAGGGCTACGTACTTTTTGCAATGCAATTCCCACGAACAAGAACAAATCACCAATTAGGGTTTATGAGGTTCAATGATTAACCCCTTACCGTTTTGTTAATCGATCCAAGATATATTCTATAGTGAGAATATATTACGTTCGTGTACATACGTATAATAACGAGTTAACCGTAATACTAGTACGTTAAAAACGTATAGTGGAAAACCGATCCAACAACCCTAGAGAGGGGCTAGGACTCGACCAAGAAAACCAAACAAATGAAACGAAATCCTAGGGGTGTTTGGTCGCCCGATCGCAAAGAGAGGAGGAGAGAAAGTGGGGTGAAGAATTATGAGGTACCCCATGTGTTTATATCGGGTACCAAAACTTGGAGGCCAAGGCAAAAGGCAAATTAAGAAAGAACTTTTTTTCTTCCCTTTTTCCTTGTTCCACCGATTGGAACCCCTAAGTGGTGTTCCGGATCCTTCTTTTCCCGTTATTTAATATTCTACGTTAACCGTTAGTCTTTAACTCTTGAAACTTAATGACGGTTAAATATTTAAAACTCGGTTTAATTAATAAATATATAAATACATTTATTAATACATTAACTCTGTACGTATTGTGTGCAATCCCGTAATCCCGAGTTCGATCCTAACACACGACTATTAAATTTTACGTCCATAAAACTTACAGCTCCCACATGGACAAATTTTAATAGTGTGATTACATCTGTTAGCGTCTAGTTATACGTTGATGCCTCTAGTACGACTCGATTAAGGTCTCTTGGATAAAACCTTTTAATGATTTATCATTATTATTATTATTATCCTTTCGTTTCTAATACAACGTTAATAAGGATATGGATCTTAAGTCATTCCTTTCATTAACTATTTTGTTTCTCGTTAATCAGATTCAATAAGATTACCAAAACTTCTAAACATAGTTTAGAACGACTTTGGGTGCGGCCACACCAACATCTTACTAATCCCACGAGGGACCCAACTGTATTAAACTCTAAAATGAATTTGGAGGAAACAAATCCCATATTGACTACAAATAAAACTTATGAATTTTGCAACACTTTTGAAAATAATCCTTATGGCCACCAGCTACGTATAGCGTTAGATTACTTCACAGAAATAAACTATACCCATGACAGTTTTCCGGTATCTCAGGTCTGAGGATAACTATTTATGATTTAATTGATGACAAAGGTCCATAAAGATAATCATATAGTTGGGATAAGTTCTATATTCAATTCATCGCATATCATCTAAATTTGATATGTTAACACATCAATATAGTTTCAAGTATATTCTATCACAATTTAGATTTGTCTTAATTTAATAATACTCCCATAATGTAAATCGACAACGAACATTTAGAAATATTCATGGATTAAAACATGTAAAATAGGATACAAAACTAAATCACAAGAATAAACGTAACCCAAACTTTATTTCATTAAATAATAATGTCTAATCATCCTTTATCCAAATACTAATCACAATTTTGCATGAAATCACTAGCTAATTGAAGCCTAATTCTTTTGCATGTTCAATGACCTTTACTCTAGACAAAGCCTTAGTAAAAGGATCAGTTACATTATCATTTGTGTGAACTTTTATGAACTTGATTTCACCAGCCTCGACTTGTTTTCGAACATAGTGATATCTTCGTTTAAAGTGTTTGGCGCTCTTCATGACTCCAGAATCATTGGCGAATATGATTGCAGCAGAATTGTCACAATACATATCAATAGGTTATTTGATTGAATGCATCACTCCAAGATCTTCAATAAACTTCCTAATCCAAACAGCTTCCATTGCAGCTTCTGAAGCAACCATGTACTCAGATTGAGTAGCATGCATTGCAATTGTTGTCTGCTTTTTGCTTTTCCAGTCAACTGCTCCTGCATTGCAATTGTTGTTTGCTTTTTATCATATTGCCGGGACGCATCACAAAAACCTGTAACATTCGGTTATGTATCTGGTTTTCCTCAGAACACCAAAAAAATTTCTTTCGTACTCCTCAAATACATTAGAATATATTTAACAGCAACCCAGTGGAACTTCCCTTGATTCTGCTTATAACGACTGACTAAGTTCTGAGCAAATGCCACATCTGGCCTTGTGCATCTTACAACATACATGATACATCCTACAACCGAAGCATAGGGCACCTTCTTCATGTATGCCACTTCCCTTGATTCTGCTTGTAACGACTGACTAAGTTCTGAGCAAATGCCACATCTGGCCTTATGCATCTTACAACATACATGATACATCCTACAACCGAAGCATAAGGCACCTTCTTCATGTATGCCACTTCTTCAGGTGTTGATGCATCCATCTCATGGCTTAACTTATGCTTAACTTCCATAGGTTAAAAATATTTCTTGGAATTATGCATATTATACTTCTTCAATATCTTGTCAATATAAGTACTTTGACTAAGACCAATTGTTAGAAAT
Organism: Glebionis coronaria; assembly: GCA_025667525.1. Classification (NCBI taxonomy): domain Eukaryota; kingdom Viridiplantae; phylum Streptophyta; class Magnoliopsida; order Asterales; family Asteraceae; genus Glebionis; species Glebionis coronaria. The sequence continues at coordinate 534,572,694 of CM046881.1, read as the reverse complement.
ACGTTTTTACGTATATTAGAAGTATCGGTCACTCCACAATATTATTTATGTTGTAATAGCTCGTAGTTAACAAATAGTCATTAGTTACTTATTTAGTTAAGTAAGAACCGGTCCATGGGCTTGTCATGGACCGGCCCAAGCCCAATGTAGCTTGGAAGTATAAATACCCCTTTCCACCATGGAAAGGGGTTGGTTGTTGTTATTTGTTCTAGTTCCACTTAATAAAATACACATAGTTTTCTCTCACTTTCTCTCTCTTGTTTCTCTCTCTAGAAATCAACAAACCCCTTCATAGATTCATAGGTTATCAAGATTCTACATTTGGTATCAGAGCTATGGGGTGATTTAAGGTAATGATTTGTGTGGTTTTTTAGTTTTTGATTGTATTAGTGTTCTTTAAGAAGATCATCTTGATTCTTGGTGTTTTTTTTGGTGTTTTTGTGATTGGGATTAGTAGATAAGTACTAGTTTTTACTTATTATTGTAGAAATCACAAAACTTTTTGGGTTATTTGGTAAAAAATCTGGGTTTAAATCACCGTTTTTTTGATCGACTGTATACCTCGAACAAACCTTCTGTTTTTCCCAGTAAAAGTTCCGAACCAAGAACCAAAAAGTTCCGAACCAAGCACTTCCGAACCAAGCACTTCCGAACCAAGCACTTCCGAACCAAGAACTTCCGAATCAAGAACTTCCAAATCAAGAACTTCCGAATCAAGAACTTCCGAATCAAGAACTTCCGAACCAAGAACTTCCGAACCAAGAACTTCCGAACCAAGAACTTCCGAACCAAGAAGTTCCGGATCAAGCCAAAAGTTCCGAACCAAGAAGTTCCGGATCAAGCCAAAAGTTCCGAACCAAGAAGTTCCGAACCAAGAAGTTCCGAACCAAGAAGTTCCGAATCAACACTTCCGAATCATCAAAAGTTCCGAATCAAGGGTTATTTTGCTTGTTTTTCGACGATTTTTTAGAGGATTTAATCTTGGTTTCTTACAACAAAAACTCAACACAATTCACAAGCTTTACTTCACTGCTCGATCAACCGATAATCTTTGTCTCTTTGAAGTTAACAAAATGAATCCGAATTCAGTAATGCCTCAGATGACATCACTTACGGATATTTCCATCATTACGGGAACGGATAATCGCCCGCCAATGCTCATCAAAGAAGTTTTTGAAGCATGGCAAGGCCGGATGATGTCTTACCTTAAGGGAAAACCGGTTTATGGGAGGCTTATGGTTAAGTCAATTTTAAATGGTCCACTTGACTATGGTACCATCGTGGCTAACAATGTGTCTCGACCAAGAGAATTTGAAGAACTTACACCAGCTCAACAACTTGTTGCCGATGCAGACGAAAAAGCTCTTCAAACAATTCTCCAAGCTCTTCCCCATGACATCTATAGGATGGTAAGTCAGTATACGGTGGCAAAGGATTTATGGGAACGTCTTAAGGTGTTGCTACAAGGTACGTCTCTCACCAAACAGGAAAGGGAATGTCAGTTGTATGATCTGTTTGATAGATTCACGTACAACCCAGGGGAAACGCTTCACGATTATTACTTCAGATTCACCACACTCATGAATGATCTGAATGTATACAATCTCGTGATTGCACCATTCCAGGTTAACACCAAATTCTTGAATACTTTACCTCAATCTGAATGGGGTGAGTATATTACCGATGTTAGGTTAACCAGGGATTTGCATAAGTGCAATTTGGATCAACTATATGCTTTTCTTCAGCAGCATGAGAAACATGTGATCATGCACCGTTCGCCTCGAGGTATGTACCCTGATTCATTAGCTTTGATGGCGAATCAACCAAGCTTGTCTCACAACAACACTCCTTATATTTTGGGACATCAAGCCTACCATCCATCACCTTACATGACACCAACCTTTCCCCAATACTCGATTTTACCGCAACCACCCACCTCACATCAGCAACAATATCGGTTCAGCGCACCTTCATCACAATATGCTACACAACCTCACCCAGCAAGTATTGCACCTTATGCTTAATCATCATATTCTTCTTATCAAGAGAATGCAGCATATCCAACAAGCTACCCTGATCAAATGAGTATTCCTTCTAGTGATTATGCAGCTCATCAAGACAAAGCAATGTACTGTGATGATGAGGAAGTCCCCGTTCCTGTATTCAAACAAGGTGCTGACCCAGTTGAAGTGTTAACCACTATGGCTGCTTATCTCACAAGGACTTTAAGCAAACGAGGATTTAGGGGATCAGCTCCTACCAACAATCAGTTGAGGAATTCATCCAATTCTCGCCAACAAGCCACTATTGAGAATGGCAGGGTAATGGTTCAGCCTATTCAACCATATCAGGGGAGACCTACCACATCAACTACCAATGCTCGCACGGTCAATCAGGCTCCAATGGTCAATCCTGCTCCACGGGCTAATTCTACAGGCAAGTTGAGAATGATTACATGCTACAACTGCAAGGAAGCGGGTCACATGTCCAGGGATTGTAAGAAACCCAAGAGGAGAAGGGATGGACAATGGTTTGCAGAGAAGATCTATCTGGTGAATGCTCAGGCAGAAGGAAGGGAACTTGATGAAGAGGAGCTTGCATTTCTTGCTGATCCAGGGATTGCTGAACAAGACACTGTCACCACACAGAATGCAGCATACCAAGCAGATGATCTCGATGCGTATGACTCAGACTGTGATGACTTTCAATCTGCAAAGGCTGCTCTCATGGCAACTATCTCCAGCTTAGGGCCAGAAAAGAGATCTGAGGTACTTATTAATACCACTGATAATACCACTGATGCTAGTATTCAACCACATCAAGTTGTGCAAGAGAGTGCTGATTCGAATGATTCTTCGGTGGTGAGTCTTTCAAATGAGGAGACGATCAATGATAGCAATATCAATGTGAGTCCCTAGACTTTGAGTGAATCACAACCGGGAGCCATTTCGCATACGCCTACTCCTGCTCAACAAGATTTGGTCATGGTTCCTGCTACATTACTTAGCCAAATGAATGCTGCACTCTTAGAAACCCTAGCTAAGAATAAGAATTTGTCTGATGAGCTTGCCTTAAGCAATGAGAAAGTTCAAACTTTGGAGTTAGTGCCTTCGTCTAGTGTTCTAACAAATCCCGAATATGATCACTTTCGAAACAAACAAATGGGTCACTTGCAAGAAATTGAAAACTTAAGAGCAAATCTGTCTAATGAACTTAAAGAAAAGGAGTTAGTGGTCACTAATTTTCAAAAACTTCAAACGGATTTTGAATCACTCGAGTCTAAGAAGAATGAAATGGAGATTAATGCTACTAATAAGATTAGAAGTCTAGATTACTTGCTGTTAAGACAATACGCTGCTTCTCAACTAGTGCACTTATTTGATGCTTCGTTTAGAGAATTTAACTTATCTCGTCAAAAAGGCCTTCCCCCTAATCCACGGTATGCAAAACAAGCTTTAAGACATAGTCCTAGACTTTATAATGCAACTCAATTAGGATTGGCCTTAGACCCGATTGTTTTTCCCGATGATCGAACAAGTAAGGATCTAGTTGATGAGGATCGGTCATACAATTCTGCAAAATATCCCGAGTGTGATTATTTTAAATTGAATAAGGAGCTTGCAAAAACGGATTTTAGAATTCGCTTCCATATGGACAAAGATCTCATAACAGCACCGACCTACATATTAGATGAAGAAAACCCTAGTACATTTCCTACACTTGTCAATATAGAAGGTCCTAAGGAAATTCCAAAGGATCTTCCACCTGTTAGCACTGTATGGTTAAACTTGCAAGAGATTAATCAATACTTTACTAATTTTGACAAGGTCATTTTGGAATGTACGACTTCAAATGGCTTAAATGCCAGAGAATGGGCTTTCGAACATATGAACAAGGTGTTTAAAAATGAGATCAATCCGTTTGTCGAAATTCTAAAAGGAACTTTTGCATCTCTTAAGGAAAATCTTATGTTTGAAATTGGTGAAGTTCAAAAAGTGTTTTATGAAATGGACACCGCTTACGAACTACAACTAATTGAAAAAGAAAATATTTTAACCGAATATGACCGATTCTTGTCTGCAGTAATCTCGTGTGATGTGCTTACTACTGTAAATGTTAATTATTCGAATGAGCTTACATCCGCTATGATTAATTGTGATGCTGTGCATATATGTGATGATGTTTGTGATCTCTCAGTAAATGTTGCTGATACTGTAAATGAGGTAGATAATCATTCTTGTCACGAATCTAACGCTGAGTTTTTAAAGCTACAAGATTCTTACAATTTACTTTCAAAACGCTTTAATCAACTAGAACAACATTGTATATCTTTAGAATTAAAACAACAAACTCAAAATGAAGGTCTTTTGATATCAAATGGTTGTGAAAACGGTGTTGAGACGAGTGACAAGATGATTGCAATTGTTAAGGCATTAGAGGAAGAGATTATGAGATTGAAGAGAGATGCGTCATCAAATGAAACATTAAAATTGGAACTAGAGGCTGCAGAGTCTAAAAACCAGGTCTTAGAAATTAGACTTTCGTCTGTTCTAGGGGAGATGGATCGAACAAGACAGGGACTATCCGCTCTTTATGGTTCACTAGAAGAACGCTTTGCTTTTAATGCGGCACAGCAACAATCTTATGTTGAACAACTGAACCAAAAGTACGAGGAAATCTCTGACTTGAACATCCTGCTCATTGACAAAAATATGGTTTTGGCTGAATTAAAGGAGACACTTCTTCTCACCTGACAAGAAGTTGTTGATAACTTAGCTACCGACTCTGCACCGTCCACTAGTGCTCCAACAACCAAGTCAGTAGTGCTTTATAAGAACCCGCTTCATAAGAGAAACCCGGTTACCTATGATGATTATATGAGGAATGCCATTAAGCATGTAGATCTTCTTAGGGATATTTTAGACGATCTTTATGCCTTAGATCCCTCAAGTAGCGACTATTATTCGGCTCATGAATATATTAAGCGAGTTCAATATTGCTTAGCATATTTGCAATACATAGGTACACCAGGTTCTGCACTACTTACAAATAGGCCCATTGCTGTAACTCCCTTTAATAAGACTCCAGGAGCAAAACCGTCATTGGCACAATCAAGTAAGGCACCTTTAAAATCTGTTGCTAATGTTCCCACTTTGCCTTCTACAGGATTAAAAGAGACTACTAAGGCTAAAGGATCGCCACTCAAGAAAGATAAGATCAAGCCCTCCACTAGTAGTGCCAAAAAGAAGAAAGTAGAAGTTCACAATAGGAATGCTAGTTCAGTTTTAAATAAAAAGAATCATGTTAAGACTAAAAGCTCTGCGCCTGTGCAGAAGCCAAAACCATTCGTGAATTCTAATTTGAATTGTTGGAATTGTAATGAATGTATGTTTTCCCAACGTCATGATTTGTGTCTTATTGATCATGTGAATGAAATGAATGCCATTAAGAATGGTCTTGAATGGAAGCCAACGGGTAGAACTCGTGCCCAAGTTGGCTGGCAATGGCGTCCCACTGGTAGGACCTTTACATTAGATGGAAAAATGTGCCCTTTAACTAGGAATGCATCCGTTGAGGTTAGGTCTGAGCGTCCTTTAGTTAGGAACACTCGCACTCAAGTATGGAAACAGCACCCTTTAACTAGGTCAGCTCCCACTATAGTGCCTATCAGTGAAGAAATACCACAGGATTTAAGCCAACTAGAATCTACACCACCAACTAAGAAGAAGCAGGCTAGGAAATCTAGGAAACCTAAAGTTAGCAAATCTAAGATTATTAAATCTGTACCTGCTAATAACAAGGAACAACTCAGATTCCGATACCTCTACATTGTCTTTGTGTGGTGATATTTTCAGGTGGTCCAAATCATCCTCTGGTATTTGGACTCTGGTTGTTCAAAACATATGACCGGAGATCGCTCGATGCTCTGAAATTTCGTCAGCAAGTTTCTTGGTACGGTTAAATTCAGGAATGATCATATAGCAAAGATAATGGGGTATGGTGAATATCAGATTGGAAATGTGACGATTTCAAGGGTATACTATGTAGAAGGTCTTGGTCATAATTTATTCTCAGTAGGACAGTTTTGTGATTCCAACCTTGAGGTTGCTTTTCGACAACACACTTGTTTCATCCGCAACTTGGAAGGAAAAGATTTGTTGAAGGGATCTCGTGGTGCAAATCTTTATACCTTGTCCTTACAAGACATGATGGCCGCCTCTCCAGTATGTCTTCTCTCTAAAGCATCTAAGACCAAGTCATGGTTATGGCATCGCAGATTATCTCATCTTAACTTTGATGCTATTAATCATCTGGCTAAAAACGAATTAGTTCGTGGTCTTCCAAAGCTTAAATTTCACAAGGACCATTTATGTTCCACGTGTTCAAGGGGGAAAAGTACCAAGAAATCTTACAAGCCCAAAGCTGAAGACACCAATCAAGAAAAACTTTATCTTTTGCATATGGATCTTTGTGGGCAAATGAGAACTGAAAGTGTGAGCGGTAAGAAATTCATTCTGGTTATTGAAACATACTTTGAAAAACTTGAAAAGTCAAACGTTGTTCTTGAAAGAAAATTGGATCAAAAAGTTTTAGATTCTAAAGCTGAAAAGGATAATCTTTTGAAACAAATTCAACTGCTTGAATCTAAGTTGGCATCCTAAGATAACTTGCTCAAAGAGAATGAGACTTTAAAGGCCCAAGTACAGGAAAAGGTTTTTGCTATAGCTGCATTGAAAAACGAGTTAAGGAAAACTAGAGGACCTAGTGTGGACACTAAGCTTGAAAAACCATCAATCTTGGGGAAACCGCCTACAAATCAGTTCGTCAGACAACCGATTGTCAGACAACCTACTGTATTTAGATCCGAGCGACCACAATCCTCGAGACCGCGGTTTGCCTCCCAAGTTGATTTGGGTCATATTTCTAGAACAGTCACTCCACCAACTAGGCCTAATGTGACTAAATCAGTTTTAGCAAGACCTCATCACATGATTGCCCCTAGTTTCTCTAAGAATAGCTCAATGAACACGTCTAGAACTAGTTCAACTGAGGTGCGCCATGATTTTGGTCAAAGGGAAGCTATTCAAAAGACACATGTAAGAGATAGCAATGTCCAACCTAGTCAGATGCCTTCTAGATTACCCAACACTGCTAACCGAAGCATGACGTCTCCTAGGAGCATCGATCAATCATCTAGGAACTACTCGGACATTAAATATGCTACTTGTAAAACATGTAGAAAATGTGTCTTTACGGCAAATCATGACTCCTGTATCAAAAAATTGCTTAATGAGGTGAACTCCCGTGCTAGACTTAAATCCCAGTGGGTAGCTAAAATCAAACCCGTTGGCAAAATGTGGCGCCCCACTGGTAGAACTTTCACTCTTGTAGGAAACGAGTGCCCTTTAACTAGGATAGTCTCTGATTCTACAAAGATTACTGGGGAGGAAATTGCAAAGGATGATACATCACTTAAGCCTGAACTTAAGATTTTCTATAAAAGGAAACGTTTGCCAACTAAGACAAGTGAATCATCCCCTCAGGCCACCTCTGACACAAGAAAAGAAAACCGTGAACCCCCACGTGCTTCTAAAATAGATATCTCTAACCCATGCAAAAGTATACAAACTCCTAATGAGAATGCATGTACCAAAGTTGATGTTCCAAAAGAACGAGGCGGTCCAATCATTGTATACCGTTCAACTAAGGACACTCTCAGAGTTTGGTTGCTGAAAAAGCAGATATCAGAGAAACTAGTATCTCAGGGGATTCATGGTTAAAGCTTACAAGGACTTATAGTCACATCACAGACTATAACTCGATCATCAAAGAAAGGAAAGTTTATCGCCGATGATAAACTTATCCTAAAAACGAGAAATTCATTTTTCTCGGGCATAAGCTTATATCAAAAACATTCCAAGTTTTTAAGCTCATGCATTAAGGCTTATAGATAAATGACAGTCTATAACCCGCTCTTCAAAGGCAGGAAAGTTAATCGCCGATGATAAACTTATCCTTACAACGAGAAATTAAGTTTTCTCGGGCATGAGCTAATATTAAAAACATTCGAAGTTTTTAAGCTCATGCACAATGACTTACAGTTAAATGTCAGACTGTAACTCGAACTTAAAATAAAGGAAAGCTTATCGTTTATGATAACTTATCCTCTTAACGAGAAATTCACCTTTCTCGGTCATGAGCTTGTCTTAAAACATTCGAAGTTTTAAGCTCATAAAGGAAAGTGTATCTTTTAACTAAGAGAACTTTTCCTCGTAACGAGAAATTAACCTTTCTCGGTCATGAGCTTTCCGTTAAAACAGTCAAAGTTTTCAAGCTCATGAACACGACTTCTAAGTAAATGTCAGCTTAGAACTCGTCCTTCAAATAAAAGGAAAGTTTATCGCCGATGGTAACTTATCCTTAACAACGGGAAGTTTACAACTTCTCGGACTTGAGCTCGTTTTATAAGATATTCAACATCTTAAGCTCAAGTAAGTGCTTTTCAAAACTTGGAACACAATTTTTCAAGAATTTTTTCAAAAGATTTTTCTAAATCTTTCAAAATTGTGTGTTCAAAATGTTTTGATAAAAAGAGCATGTCTTCTGGAATCGATAATATTTACGAACCTAAAAATGTCATTCAATAATGACACGGGGTTGTAAATAAAGTTCGAGCAGAAGTTTAAAAGATTTAAAACATGCTCCATATGGTTTGCTATTATTTCAGATAGCAACCCGCTTTTCATAATCAAGTCAAGCATTTCACCGGAAAGCTTTGACTCAACAACCGGAATTAATTTTCTCGGGGACGTGACGAGGTGACCAACATTCGTGAACAAGAACCATTTGAATCTTTCATATGATGTTCTCCATCATTCAGGTCCTACCTCGTAAATTGTTAATCTTGTGAATTCATTATTATATATGATCTTTGCACGTAATAAATACCTTACACTTGTGTTTAAAAGGTATTTAATTTACGTTTCAGCACACCCTCATTAATTTGAGGGGGAGCTTGTGTAATTTATGAAGATAATTGGATTTGCATTTTTCTTCCCAAATTTTCTTAAAATGCTATTAAATCAATTGATATTAAAAACATCGATTGGGTTAATATTTTTAATATGGGGGAGAAAATGTGATTTAATATGGGATATGATCAATCATAAATGGTTTGACTTAACGTGATAGCTCATCCCGACATGTGCAAAATGTTTTCGGATATCGTGGCATATGTTAAGGGGGAGCAAAATGGATTTGCACTTCAAAATGGATTTCATGGTGACATACACTTACCCAAAACATCTCTATTCACGATGATGAAGATTGTGGTGACATAAGGATGGTAGGATAGGTTAAAGTCCAATGATTTCTCTAGAACCGGAGGAATCTTCCCAAGGACATTCCATAGCTAGAAATAGTAGTCCTTAGGAAAGATGGAGAAAGATTGTGAACGTAGCTGAATGCCGACCAAGTACTTAAGTTAGCACTGGAACAATCACAACAAGGTGCTAGTGATGACGTATTGGTAAGCATTGAAGGGGTTGAAGAATGAAAAAGAATTGTAAAGATAAAGGGTGTAAAGAAAGAAGCCCTCCTTACAACTTAGGCAGAAACCGGGTCAATTCATATGCTATTGAGATCATTTTAATGATTCTTGATATTGAAGATAGACATCATGGACCCAGTGATGCAAGGCACAACCCATCCCAGCTAACTCAGATATCTCTTAAAAGATATTTGTTTTAATCACACGGAGACAACACATTATCTATTGATTTATTCACTCCGAATAAATTGGTATTGAAAAGGTGGCACTCCTCTCCAGCCTCCGATCACTAAAATCCAAAATGCACGATCGAGTCTAGAGCCATTTGAGATCATCAAATATCTCATTAGGACACACTTTCATATTTCCTTGCTTGTTCACACAATGTGAAAAGTAAGAAAGATATTTAGAGTCCTACGCAAAATCTTCATGATCTTGCCTGAACATCCGAGTAATACGAAAGTATTTACAATGAAGATGGAAATCCTTCTTGAGCGAATATAAAAAAGCTCATGGTAGGTGACTTGTGCGATTCTTTATGAATCAAACTTGTGATAACTGGAAAGCACCAGTGGTTTAAACTCTTAAATGAATTTAAACACGTTCCAGGCCTCTACGCAATATCTTAGTGATCTTGCCAGAACATTCAGAGTAATACTATTAAGTATTTACAGTGACGAATGGAAATCCTTCTAGTGTTAACATCAAACAGCACTTGGTAGGTGACGTGCAAGATTCTTTATGAATTGAGCTCGTGACAACTGGAAAGCAACGATGGTGAAAATCTTAATTGAAATTCACTTGTTCCAGGTTCCATGAATTGACGGCTTCAAATCACAAGGATAATTTATCCAAGTGATTCACTCTTTATGCTCGCAGTCAGCTTTGGACGGTCGAATAAAGAGAACGGGTTTACCCGCGAAATCCTGTCAGGAAGTTACTTAATTGAAACTATCCGTCACGGGTACGATATCTAATATCGTCCAACGGTCTTCACCGACCAGAGGTAAAATGCTACCGAATTAGAATAAAATGTTCAAAGCCATTTTATTCGTGTCGTTGCTGTGTACCTGTTAAAGACGGTGGCGTTGCTGTGTACCTGTTGAAGACGGTGGCGTTGCTGTGTACCAGTGAAGACGGTGGTGTTGCGGTGAACCTGTAGAAGTCGTTCCTACATGCTTATGTTTTTCTGCATCAAAGTTTAGCAAAAATTCAAGAAAGTACAAGATAAAGTCTTCCGCTGTACCAAACTCTGAAACTTTCGAGAATTCAACAAAAAGACATAAGTGTGTGGAACATGGAGTCACGAGGAGGCAAAATTCACAAGAAGGCAAAAGATCGCACGTGAAAGGCCAAAAGAACAATGCTCCCAAGCCAAAGCCTAAAAGATCAAACCAACATATTCACAATAAAAGAAAGAAAAGAAGAAAAGACTACGAGCTAAAGAACGAAGACTTAGTATAGTATGCTAGGTTTAGAACTTTGTAACGTGGAGTGACCTCCCTTAGGGGGAGATTGTTAGAAATACGTTTTTACGTATATTAGAAGTATCGGTCACTCCACAATATTATTTATGTTGTAATAGCTCATAGTTAACAAGTCATTAGTTACTTATTTAGTTAAGTAAGAACCGGTCCATGGGCTTGTCATGGACCGGCCCAAGCCCAATGTAGCTTGGAAGTATAAATACCCCTTTCCACCATGGAAAGGGGTTGGTTGTTGTCATTTGTTCTAGTTCCACTTAATAAAATACACATAGTTTTCTCTCACTTTCTCTCTCTTGTTTCTCTCTCTAGAAATCAACAAACCCCTTCATAGATTCATAGGTTATCAAGATTCTAAGAGAAAAGGTTCAAGTCCATCAAGGTATACAAGAAATTGACTCTTCCAACTGGCAAAGTCTTCTTCATCAAAGACTGGTACACTGGTTACGTGTGATCCACCTCTTGAGTCAAGAAGTTGGGGTAGATCATCGTCATTTGCTGGTGGGTTAAGTCTTGGTGAAGATGGGTTTGTGGAAGGTGAGTGTGGGCTAGAGGTTTCCGGCATGGTGGATCTTGATTATAAAACGGAGAACGATGTTTCTTAAAGGTTTTAATATCAAACACCTCTCTGATACCAATTGAAAGTCCCTAATCAATGCAAGAAACCCTAATCTTAACTTAATCAACACAAGGTATTACTTTTCAAACGTAATCTTATTATTGTATAATAAAGAATTACAAGTGTTATGGATAACACCGTTTGATGACAATGTGTTGTGCACACTTTGAACAACAATAAACCTTAACTTATGAATACAGTCGTAGCTGTTTGATTCACTAAGTTACACGCACTAATGTTCTTAATATCTCAAAGTGTTAAACATTAATGCAAGGATACACATCCTATTTATAGTGTTACGAGTTTGACTTGAACAGTACTTGATGTCGACTACACAAGCTTTTACAAGTTCCCACATCAGTCACATGATGTTCTTCTATTCTTGGTAGTCTTCCATTATGCTTTAAGGAACAGTTGTCAAAAACAGTTTCCTTATTCTTCATATTCTCGAACACACAAATGGCATGTCCAAAGTGTGCTGAGAGTTATCAGGGTATTGCCACCCCTGTTAACTCTCAACCCCTCAGAGTCCCTAATACATCTTGGCTGTTATCCATCACAGCCAAGGAGTATGTCTTCAGGTAATCTTCGACTTCCCTGACAATGTCTCTGACATGGACTCCTCTGAGGTTGCTCACAGAGACTTGGATCTCTGTGAGTCTTGCGAAACTTGCCTGCCTCCTAGGCACAGGCAAGAGACTATCTATCAGCCTAATTATGTTTAAATCAATGAATAGGGAATCTAACAAGTTTAGATTCCCAACAATCTCCCCCTATTTAAACATAAATAGTGCTAGATCTAACTAAGTTAAGGTAAGTGAGTTTAACAGCTTCTTCTTACACATAACAGATCTAAACAAACATACCTCATGATTTTATTAAGACTTAAATAAAAATTACAAGTTCATTACATAAGTTAAATAAAAGATGAAGGTAAAAGGGCTGACACTATCTTCAATAGTCATCATTTTTGATTCTTTCTTCAGCTTCGGCCACATCTAATCTGTTATCAATTTCATCCTGCAAAGTCTTTGCAAACTTCTTGGAATACTCTGAGTTGATCTTGAGACACTTCTTGTGACAGAGTAGCTGAATAGTTGAAGCCAGGCAAAGTTCATCTTCCCTCTGAAAAGCATATTGGCAGGCTTTGTTCATAAACGCCATTCCTCTTTCAGGCACTGAGTATGTCTGACCATCAACAGGGCCAACTATACCATTAGGAAGGATCAGATCCCTGTGCATGCCATCCACACGAACATCTTCAGTAACAAAAGTTTCATCAATGATTTGGGAAATTCTTCTTCTTTTGTTGCCTGTCTTTGGGGGTCCTTGTTCGAAAAGCTGTGGTGGAGGATCAATCTTGAGTTTGGCAGCCGTTTCCTTGATCCAGTTAAACTTAGCCTTAAGAGTTTTAAGCAGAAGGAAATTTGCCTGTCCAGACTTTTTGGCAGCTAAGGCTTCGAGTTCAAACCATTCTGATAACCCAAGTGTTTTTAATCTGAAGTTGTCAAACACATCCATATTCCTCTGTTGATTATCCCTCCATAAGATCATCTGTGGGGTGTTTGTGGATTTGTGAATGGTGTATCTAAACTTGGTTATCTTGCCAGCAGCATACCTGTTGTTCACGCAGGCATCATAGTCAGCTTTGACTTTCTTTAAGGCCTCAGCGCGTTTAAGTTCCATTTCCCTCAACCTTTGTTTTTGTTTTTCCCTTTCAGGTGGTGTCATCTTCCTCAGAGTAGCTTCATTTAATTCTTTGGCTGCCTTGAGCTCATTTAGTCTTTTGAATTCTTCAGCCTGTTGCTCTATTTCTTCAGGCGTTAAAGGACTCTCATTGGAAGGTGTAAAGGTTGAAAAGTGGGAAAGGTCTGTTGTGGATCCTCCTGTCTCTAGCATCGCAGCTATCTTCTTAAGTTTGGTGTCAGTATCAACCAAAACTATTTCTTTACCTTTCTTTGAGACAGAGGACTCCACACTTATGTTTTTCAAATCATCAGCTCTTTTGAGGAACGCTGTCTGAGCCTGATTTTGAATAGATTTTGGTAGGGAGCTCACAGTGAATTTAAGTTTCTTGGCCACTGGTTCATCATCATCCTCAGGCTTGCTGATGTTAACTAAGATCATGGATTTAGATGAGTCAGCTCCATCTTGTGTTTGTTGCTCCCCCTGAGTCTGATCCTCATCATCATGTACTATAACTGGTGTGATGACCTGAAGAGGAACAGGTGTTGTTGAAGGGTTGGCTGAAGATGAGCCTTGTTCAGCAGATGCAAGGCTGAGTGTAGTATTCTTCTCCCCCTCACGTTCATCCTTACTTCTCTTATGCTTGGATGAACGTGCCTGAAATCTTCTTGCAATCTGCTCCACAGAGGCAGCCATGGCACGCTGTCTTTTTCTTGATGCCCTGGCAATCTTCAGCAATAGGTTGGCATTGGCATTGGTATTTGCCTGAACACGCCTGACAATAAAACCAGCATGGTTGTATTGCCTGTTGCGAACTGCATTGAAGTGCCTGTTCATGTTGTTCTCTTGTTCATGGAACATGGCTGGGACAACAGAGTCAATTGCATCCTTGATCCGTGTCGAGAGATGACTTAGTCCCTGGGACACACCTTTTCTTGCACCCTCCTGAATAGGTTCAGTGACAGCCTCAGTCACATCCTTCTTTATTATGCCTGGAAAAGTGACAGTAAAATTGTGCATCTCTGACTTGATCACGTCCAGCTTTCTTGATAAGCGCTCAATATCAGACTGATGGTGAACAGGCTGAAGATTCTTGATATTGAGGCTTTGTTGAGCAAAATCATCCTCCCTTGGAATCAAGTCGAAGTTAGTCTGGGTAGGATGATCAAACAAGAGGAATTCAGTTGTAGGATCATATATTGGTCTTTGGAAGACTGTTGTTGCAGATGTAGCAGAGTTTTGTGTGTCAACAGCTTCCTTGAGAGGAGAAGTCTTATCATCTTCTTTAGGAGGAGAGGCTGACAGCTGGTCATCCTCATCTTCTTCCTCCTCTTCATCAAACATTCCCTTAGGGAATTCATCCTCAGGCATGGGTTCAAACTCAGCGACATAATCTTCTACAGAAAGCATTTCTTCATCAGTATTGAGCTCAAGTTCTTCTTCATTTGGAATGTCCTGAGTTATTGTTTCAGCCTCCTTTTCATGTACCTGAGGTTCTTTGACTGGCTGTACAATTTCAGCCTGCAAGTTGTTGAAATTAGTAACAGGGAAAATATAAAGTGAATGGTCGCCATTTCGCTGTCCCAGAGAGGCTGAGGGTGATTACTCAGCCACTCCAAAGGATAAATCCTTGGGATTCTTTTAAGTGTGAATGAAGTGTGGTTAATGGTCGCCATTCGCTGCCCCTAGGAAAGCTGAGTGTGATTATTCAGCCCCCCCAAAAGGTAAAAACCTTTGGGACTCTTTTGATTGTGAAACATATGTTGTTTAATGATCGCCATACGCTGCCCCTAGGAAAGCTGAGGGTGATTATTCAGCCCCCCCAAAAGGTAAAACCTTTGGGACTCTTTTAAGAGTGAAACATATGTTGTTGTAGGTCGCCTGTTACGCTGCCCCTAGGAAAGCTAAGGGTGATGATTCAGCTCCCCCTGAAAGGATAAATCCTTTGGGACTCTTTTAATGAGGGAACCAAGAGGCTGTGTGAAGTACAGCCCTCAAGGTTGAGACATTAATGTATTCAGGTTGTTGTTAGCCTGAATACTGTCTAGAGGGTTCAGGGTCATCGGGGTGCTTTATAAACACAAATGAATCACTCCCTGGTGCAAAGACAGAGTGTACAGAAGTCTTAAAGTATTCTAAGTGAAATGACAGACTTCTATGGGTCGAGGATTACCCTAACTTTACCACTCTCTCCTACAGACAAATGAGAGTGTTTGATTGTGAACCTCTAAAAATGTACACTGATTACCTGTGAGATATCAGCTTGGTTTGGCTGGTTTCCTGTAGTCTCTGCTGACCTAGAGACACTAGACGCCTGTTGTTTGTCAGCCAAAGATTCTGTATCCACAAGAGTATCTGGACCAGAGGCGGTGTCAATCTTCTTTTCCTTGGCCTTACTAACAGCTTTAGGTTGGGAAGGAGAGGGGATTTTCTTCTTCTTTGGCTGTTGGCCAGATGAAGCCTTGGACTTAGTAGTGTGCTGCCCAGAGGTCAAAGACGTAGACTTGCCAGCGACACTAGAAGTATTCACCTTCTCAGAGGAAGGGAGCAAGGGCTTCTCAGCGTTGGGTACCTGGTTGGCCACGTTCAGCATGTGTGCAGTCACAGGGATATCTTCAGCTCCTATCTCCTTGTAGATGGCGCCAGTGATGCGATAGGGCTTCAGAGCTGTCAAGGCCTTGTTATGGTAGTTCTCTCCCAGCAAACTCTCAAAGATCAGGGACAGATAACGCACATAACAGATGTTCTTTTCCGTGACCTGATTTCGTCCTTTCAGTTGTTCTACCAGGTTTGAGAAAAGGATGCTTCCAAAATCAACATCAGCTCCCCAGATAAGTCCATATGCAATAGCCTGATGATTGGACGACATCTGATCCTGTGATCCCTGCATTCCTCCCAGGGACTTCACAATGTGGGTGAAGAGGACACGCCACATAGGAGTAAAGTACTTTATCTTCAGAGGGGCTTTGGCGAGGACCTCAGCTGGCGTAAGTGCAGGGTTAACATCATGGCAGGGTTTTAGTGTGGCTAAGGCTTCCTTGACAGCCTTTTTGTCAACCGTCTTCAAGCATTCATCTCCATGTTTGAGTCCGGCCACACTAGAAAAATCATTGAGGGAAAAGGCAAAAGGATGTTCATTGCAAGAAAGGCTAAAGGTAATGGTGTCTTCAACTACTTCAGCAGAATACCAGAATTACCTAAGGTATTCTTGGTAAAAGGTGGATGGAGATTTGGTGAAGGCTTCGTTTAGGTCACAATTCTGCATGAAATTTACCAGATCTGAGTAGGTGTTGTTTGGTGCCTTGATCCATCCAATGGCGTTATTGGAGGCGATGATGCTCTCGTTGATCTCGAAGTTCACATTGGAGGCTTTTGGTACGGGAAACGCCATTGATTTAAGGTTGAAGGAGAATGAAAATGGCGGATGGTTGAGAGAGATAAGAGTTTAGAGATAGAAGATGATTTTTAGAATGGTGGTGGGTGAAGAGAAAGAAGACAATATATATATTCAAACTTGAGTGAACAGTTATTCAACCGTATTAAATGCAAGAGCGAAAATGACTGCTCAAGTGGGTCCCCTTGACCTTACAACAAGTTTGTCTCCTCGTTATCCGAAACTTAAATGATTAAAAAATGTGAGAATGTTTTTCGCATTTACTTGGAAAGTAACTACCTAGTTTCATGTGAAAAACATTTAATAAAACATTTAATATAGAATCAATCATTTAATGAACACATTTAATATCAAGCCACAGGCTTTGAGATATTGAGCATCCCAAGCTCAGCAACTAGCCTGTTGAACGTAGGTTCAGCCAAAGGCTTTGTAAAGATATCAGCTAGTTGCAGCTCTGTGGGAACAAAATGCAGCTCAATATCTCCCTTCATAATATGATCCCTGATAAAATGATACCTGATATCAATGTGTTTGGTACGAGAGTGAAGAACAGGGTTGTTGGATATGGCAATGGCGCTGGTGTTGTCACAAAAGATTGGCACTTTGTCATACAAGATTTCATAGTCAGCCAATTGACTTTTCATCCAGAGCACTTGAGCACAACAGCTGGCTGCAGCGACATATTCAGCTTCAGCTGAAGACATAGCCACAGAGTTTTGCTTCTTAGCACTCCATCCAACCAATTTTCCTCCTAGGATTTGACAGCTGCCTGAAGTACTTTTCCTGTCAATACAACATCCAGCATAATCTGAATCTGAATAGGCCTTGAGATCAAATCCTGATTCCTTTGGATACCATAGTCCTAGGGATGGTGTTCCTTTGAGATACCTGAAAATTCTCTTAACAGCCACTAGATGGGATTCTTTTGGGTTAGCTTGGTACCTTGCACAGAGACATGTGGAGAATTGGATATCTGGACGACTGGCTGTTAGATACATCAGTGACCCAATCATGCCTCTATATAAAGTCTCATTGACAGAGACCCCTGACACATCAGGGCCCAAGTCGTTGGGTGGAAGCATGGGGCATTTCACTGATGCACAATCAGCTAAGTCATATTTTTTAAGTAAATCCTTAACATACTTTTCTTGACAAATAGAAATTCCCTTAGGACATTGTTTAATTTGAAAGCCCAAAAAGTAAGTTAATTCACCCATCATACTCATCTCATATTTCTTGGTCATTAATTTAGCAAAACGTTTACTAAGATTGACATTTGTTGACCCAAAGATGATATCATCCACATAAATCTGCACAATGATGAAATCACTCTTGTCCTTGAAGGTAAAGAGTGTTTTATCAATAGAACCCCTGATAAATTTGTTTTCAGATAAGAAATTTGAAAGAGTTTCATACCATGCTCTTGGAGCTTGTTTCAGACCATACATTGCCTTGTGAAGTCTGTACACATGGTTGGGAAACTCGCTGTTCTCAAATCCTTCAGGTTGTGCAACATAGACTTCCTCAGCTAAATCACCATTGAGGAACGCACTCTTTACATCCATCTGATAGACAGTGATGTTCATATAGGCAGCATAAGCAAGAAAGATTCTGATGGCCTCAAGTCTAGCAATAGGTGCAAAAGTTTCATCATAATCAATTCCTTCAGTCTGAGAGTATCCATGTGCTACCAATCTTGCCTTGTTCCTGATGATGTTCCCAATTTCATCCATCTTGTTTCTATAGATCCATCTAGTGCCTGTGATATTCTTTCCAGGTGGAGCTGGCACTAGTGTCCATACTTTGTTCCTTTTGAACTGATTGATTTCTTCTTGCATAGCAGCTACCCATCCATCTTCTACCAGAGCCTCAGCAACTCTTTTAGGTTCAATTTGAGAAAGAAATTCAGCAAATAAACATTCATTGGCTGAGGCAGACTCTGAGTCTTGGATTCGCTGTCTGGTTGTGACCCCTGCATTTGGTTCCCCAATAATGTTGACAAGAAGAATGTGTTGATCTCTTGACCACTTATTTTGAGGAGCTGGAGTTTCAAGAACAGGGGTACTTGAGGGCACAGCTGGTACAATTTGAGTCTCATCCTGCTGACTAGGAGGGCTTTCTTCAAAGACTACTTCAGTGTCTGAGTCTTCTTCAGCCACATCAAGGGAAGCAATTTCATTATCAGCAGGAGCAACTTCAGAGGTTTGAAGAATTGGTGAGTCATTAATATCATGAGAAGGACCATCAGAGATTTGAGGTTCTTCTTCATCAAATTCTTGAGAGGTAGGAACTTCTATGTTGTGAGTAGACAGAGGATCAAAAGCAGGAACATAAGGAGTGAGAGTGTTGGAGTGGTGATGACTGGTAGGTCTGGGTTCTGTGAACTCATCACTTGGGAAAGAAATATTTTCATTAAAATCTACTTCATCACCCTCTGTTCCTGTTCTCTGTATGACTTCATCATCTTCATTAAATCTGACATGGAAAGTTTCTTCAACTTCTTGTCTTCTGATGTTGAATACTCTGAAGGCTTTGGCTGTTGGAGAGTATCCCAAAAAGAATCCATCATCAGCTTTTTCATCAAACTTTCCAAGTTTATCCCTGTAGTTATAAATAAACACAGGGCATCCAAACACATGAAAATAGCTGACGTCTGGAGATCTTTTTCTGAAAACTTCATAGGATGTTTTGCCATGTCTTTTGACAATGATTGATCTGTTTTGAGTGTAGCAGGCAGTGTGTACAGCTTCTCCCCAAAATTTCTTTGGTAAGGCTGCACCATTTAACATAGTTCTTGCTGCTTCAATCAGAGTCCTGTTTCTTCTTTCAGCCACACCATTTTGTTCAGGAGTGCCAGCTGAAGAGAAATTATGAGAAATCAATTTTTTCATCACAAAATGATTCAAGTTGATGATTCTTGAATTCTGTACCATTATCACTTCTTAGAGCTTTGACTCTGACATCATTCATATTTTCAACCTGTCTGATGAAGGACATGATGGTATCAGCTGCATCACTTTTCCTTCTGAGGAAGAACACCCATGTATATCTTGAAAATTCATCAACTATGACCAAGGTGTATTTGTTGTGATTAATGGTTTGAGGTTTGACAGGCCCAAACAAGTCCATGTGAAGGAGATGTAAGCACTTGTCAATAGAGAATGATTGCCTAGTCTTGAATGAAGACATGTGATGTTTTCCTTTGACACAGGCAGAACAAGTTTTGTCTTTGGAAAACATTACTGAAGGTAGACCAGCAACCAAGTTTTGAGTGGCTATCTTATTGATGTTCTTGAAGTTGAGATGAGACAGTCTCTTGTGCCACAGCCAGTTGACACTTTCAGAGGCTTTGGCAAGAAAACAATTTGAGCTGTCTTCAGAGCACACAGCCATGTTGATGACATAAACATCTCTCCTTCTAGGTGCAACCAGCACAACATCATTATTTTTGTTGAATATGGTTCCCCGAGTCTTAGTAAACAAAACCTTATAATCAGCATCACATAATTGGCTGATGCTAATAAGATTGTGCTTAAGACCATTCACATATGCAACCCTGGTAAATGTGATCCCATTGCAATTCACTGAGCCATATCCTTCTGTGTCACCTGAAGAGTTATCTCCAAACACCACTTTGGGACCTGGCTCCTTTGAGTATCTGTGTAGGTATTGTTGAATCCCTGTCATGTGTCTAGAACAGCCACTATCTAGATACCATACCGATTCCTTGAGATATTTCTGCACAGATACATAGAAACAGATTAGTTCCTATGGTGAACCCACTTTCCAGTGGGTTCCCTGAATTGCTTGTTAGCAACTCTTGTGTTCCTGAAAAACTTTTGGCGTTGGGATGGACAGTTCATAGTTTCATGGTTATAACTCCCACAGATATCACACCCAGGGAAGTCACCACACTCGTCTGAGTGATGGTCTGTGAACCCACAGAATTTACAGGGAGGATAAGAATTGTAATTTCCCTGTTGACTTTTGGAACTCTGTGGTCTGTCCCTAGAGGGTGTCTGAGCTCTTTTAGCTGCCATGTGTCTGTCATGATCTAAGGTCGAGTGGTGAGAATTCTTACAAATATTGCAATAAGGTTTGATTAACCTTTCCCCTTTGGGTTCACCTAGGACTGACTTAGGTTCATGAGAAGTAGAGCATTCAGCGGAAGGCTTAATGTGTTGTTTCAAGAGTTCTACTTCTTTCATAAGAGACAACAGGCGATCTTCAGTGGTGGGGTCAACCTTATTCACAGCTTTAGTAGAAACAGGCTTAAAAGCTACTTGTTTACCAGTTGGTTTAGCAGGCACACGAAAAACTTTGGCTGGAGGATTCTCAATATCTGTCTTAAGTTCATCCTTAGCAGATCTAGAAGAACTGCTAGGTTCAACTCCAGAGAGTTTGGGCAAAGGTGGTAGCTCAGCCACATCTTCAGAGACAGGGTCATTAGTCAAAGAGGTATCTGACATATGAATAGTCTATGTAGATTTAAAGACAATGTCTTTGGGTTTGGTGATAATCCTCAGCTTTTTATTCTTAGCAGTTATATCCCTGTTTAGGTCAGCAGGGACTTCATCCCTAAGCAATTCATCAATAGTAAACCTAGCACATAGCCATTTTTCAATAACCTTGTTTAATTCAGTGACTTGATCATTTAAAGCTATGTTTTTCAAGGTTAATCTAGCTACTTCATTTTGCAGGGATATTTTTTTCTAAGTTAACCCGCCTGAGAGTTTCACATTCAGCCTTAGTATTTATCATTTCAGTTTTAACAGAGTGAAACTTATCAAGTAGGTTCTTACTTTGTTCCTCAACAAAGTGCAAATCAACAATGGTGTAATCAAGGACATGCTTACGTTCATCACTATCAGACATAGATAGAAGCCTGTGTACCTTTTTCATTGTGATGTCAACCCATTGTCCTGATCTTGCATCACCTTTTCCAACAGCTGGTTCATCCTCAGCTATTGCCATAAAAGCCCTGACTCTTGTGGTGTCTTCTTCATCTGAAGTCAATGGTTCATCATTCCAATCATAGGTTTCAGCAACCAACCCTTTTTCAGCCTTTTTCTCACCACCTTTCTTTTTGGACATAGCTTCAATCTTCAAGTTCATCTGTTCTAACTCAGCTTTAAGTGCCTTGTACTTATTTTTGTAATCTTTCTTCTCAGTGTCTGAAGAATTGGATTGAGATGAGTTGTTATGTTGTTTGAACTTGTAGGGTTTGGATGAAGATGATGGATAAGAGGGTGAGGATGTTTTGGTGGAAGGACATTCTTTTTGAAAATGTCCAAGCTTTCCACAGGCAAAACATGTTTCTTTTGACCTGTCAGTTGGTTTGCTAGCTGATCCTACTCTTCCAGATCTTTTGTAGTATCTTCTTTGGTTGGCTAGCAGTGCTCTTTCATGAAATTCTGCATTGAGGTCTGACAAGAACTCTTGGCTGCTACGGGTATCTTCTTCAATATCAGAGTCGCTGTCAAGAGGATGTGATGCAGAGATCAAAGCTTTGGAAGATGCTCCTTGGACTACAAATCTTTCAGTCTCTGATTTGTAGATAGTATCGATCAGCCCTTCTTCATAATTGTACTTACCATAGAGCTGAGCAAGGGTATCATTTTTGATTGAGTTGTTAGCTCTCTGAGTCTGATTCATACTCAGCCACTTTCTTGGAAGGCTGTTGACAAAAGTGGCATTGATCTCAGCTTGACCAATAGTGACATCATTCATGGCGAGGTCATTTAGAAGAATCTTCAGCCTAGTATAGGTTTGCTGAACTTTTTCACCTTCAAGAGACTTAAAGGCATTAAACTGAAGTCTGAGTGCCTGAATCTTTGTCTCTCTTGTTTCAGAGGGTCCTTCATGGCCTAGAATGAGGTCTGTCCACATTTGTTTAGCTGTGGGACACTGAATGACAGACTTCATGATATGCTTTGGAAGACAGGAAATTATGATGCTTTTGAGACGTTTATCTTGGTTTGCTAATTTCCTATCGGCTGCGGTCCATTGTTTGACAGGCTTGGGAAGAGGGTTTTCCTCAGTAGAAGTAAGCGCCATGGGAATATATGGACCATTTTCTAAAATTTCTAAGAGAAAAGGTTCAAGTCCATCAAGGTATACAAGAAATTGACTCTTCCAACTGGCAAAGTCTTCTTCATCAAAGACTGGTACACTGGTTACGTGTGATCCACCTCTTGAGTCAAGAAGTTGGGGTAGATCATCGTCATTTGCTGGTGGGTTAAGTCTTGGTGAAGATGGGTTTGTGGAAGGTGAGTGTGGGCTAGAGGTTTCCGGCATGGTGGATCTTGATTATAAAACGGAGAACGATGTTTCTTAAAGGTTTTAATATCAAACACCTCTCTGATACCAATTGAAAGTCCCTAATCAATGCAAGAAACCCTAATCTTAACTTAATCAACACAAGGTATTACTTTTCAAACGTAATCTTATTATTGTATAATAAAGAATTACAAGTGTTATGGATAACACCGTTTGATGACAATGTGTTGTGCACACTTTGAACAACAATAAACCTTAACTTATGAATACAGTCGTAGCTGTTTGATTCACTAAGTTACACGCACTAATGTTCTTAATATCTCAAAGTGTTAAACATTAATGCAAGGATACACATCCTATTTATAGTGTTACGAGTTTGACTTGAACAGTACTTGATGTCGACTACACAAGCTTTTACAAGTTCCCACATCAGTCACATGATGTCCTTCTATTCTTGGTAGTCTTCCATTATGCTTTAAGGAACAGTTGTCAAAAACAGTTTCCTTATTCTTCATATTCTCGAACACACAAATGGCATGTCCAAAGTGTGCTGAGAGTTATCAGGGTATTGCCACCCCTGTTAACTCTCAACCCCCTCAGAGTCCCTAATACATCTTGGCTGTTATCCATCACAGCCAAGGAGTATGTCTTCAGGTAATCTTCGACTTCCCTGACAATGTCTCTGACATGGACTCCTCTGAGGTTGCTCACAGAGACTCGGATCTCTGTGAGTCTTGCGAAACTTGCCTGCCTCCTAGGCACAGGCAAGAGACTATCTATCAGCCTAATTATGTTTAAATCAATGAACAGGGAATCTAACAAGTTTAGATTCCCAACAGTTTCCTTAGGGTATCCTACAAAGATACATTTCACATATTGTTGTTGGAGTTTATCAGCTGAGTCACGTTTCACATACGCCTCACAACCCCGGACCTTTAAATAAGACAAATATGGCATTTTGCCATGCCATATTTCATATGGTGTCATATTTACCTTCTTCGTGGGAACCATATTTAGAATACGAACAACAGATTCTAAGGCATAGTCCCAAAAGGATAATGGCAAAGTTGTAAGATTAAACATAGATCGCGCCATATATAATAATGTACGATTCCTCCTTTCGGATACACCATTTTGTTGTGGAGTATAAGGAGAAGTAAGATTCTAAACAATTCCATTCTCACTTAGATAATCTTTAAACTCCTGGCTTCAGTACTCACCACCTCTATCAGAACGAAAAGCTTTAATCTTCTTCACTAGTTGTAGTTCTACTTCCGCTTTAAACACTTTGAATGTTTCAAATACCTCATGTTTATGCTTAAGTAAATAAACATAACCATAATGGCTAAAATCATCCGTAAATGTTAAGAAGTAGTTAGCACCTTTCCTTGACACATGTCTAAGTGGTCCATATACATCAGTGTGTATTAAACCAAGTAGATCAATAACCCTTTCAATATTATTATTAAAATGTTTCTTGGTCATCTTTCCAGAGATAAAAGATTCACATTTATCAAATGATTCATCATTGATATTTTTCAAAAGACCTTCACGTTGAAGCTTTTGTATGCGTGTCTTCCCAATGTGGGAAAGTCTACAATACCAAAGATAAGAAGAGTTCGAGTCTAACTTTCTATTCTTATTCATGTTAAAGACATAATTATTTTTATTCTTGGAAACATTATGATGCATGTAAATTTTAAACACACCATTCACATAAATTGCGTTAAAATAGAAAATACCATCTTTGAAAACAGAAATTCCATTATGATTGTAGGAAAAATACGACCTTTTAGGAAAAAGGCGTAAAAGTGGTAAGTATTAAGTGTTGATTTAGGAAAATCAAACACTAATGACCCAATTAAGTTCGTTTCCCAAGGAGGTATATGTGTGTGAATAATTCGTAATTGATTTGAGATTAATATATGAAAGAAGGGGATGAGAAAATAGAATGACGAAGACGTGAAAATTATTACTACGACGACTAAAATTAAAACCGTAAAAAGAGCTAAAATAAAAATAAATTCTATAAATTCCCAAAAAATTACCAAAAATCAAATTAAATAAATTAAGAGTTTACAAATTATCAAAACTTTTTCTAACCTTTTAATTAATTAAATATTAATTTTTAAATGCTAATTAAAGCACTAAAATCAAACTAATTATTAAAAAACCCAAATAAAGATTTTTCACTTTGTATACCACTAAAATGACCAAATAAGACAAAAACTATTTTTATAAAATTTAAACTAATTAAAACTATTTAAAATGATTAAAAACTATTAAAAACTTAAAATAATTCTAAAAATTAGAAAAATGATGATAAAATTAATCTAAGAGTTGCAAAAATCCCATTTTAATGTATTAAACATAAGGAAAATATAAAAAGTGTAAAAATGTGAAATTTGAAATTTAATAATAAAATAATATTAAAGATCCAAAAATTATAAAAAATTCTAAATACTTGCAAAATATTATATTTTAACCTAAATAGTCAGAAAATGAAAGTGAAATGACCAAATTACCCCTAATAGGCCCCCAAATGGGCAAAATGCTAAAACAGTCAACTTTAATGGGCTAAATGGGCCCAAAAAGTCAAACTTGGCCCAAATGACCAGACAAAGCCCTATCTGACTCAAAATTTAATTCTAAACACAAAAGTCTGAAGGCCCAAAAGCTGGTTTTTAGCTTATCACAGCTTAAATGGTCAACAGCTTATTCTTATTGGGCCAATAAGCCCATTAAGCAATAAGCCAATGCCATAAGCTCTAATTAAACACACAACCTTATTTTGAGATGCCTAAGAGATCTGTGAAAAGAAATTTTGAAAAAGCACACTCAATAAGCCAGAAATAAGCAAAGTAGAATTTCACTAAAAGACAAAATAGTCGTCTTAGAGTTCTAGACCACCTCAGACCTTCTAATAAGTTGCAAAAGACTCTAAATTACTTAATTAAGACAAATCAACAAAGAAAAGTTCAATAAGCCAAGCCAAATAACCACAATAAGCTGATAAGCACTTATTTAAAAGTCAAAGTTATTGGTTTTCTAGTCAAACCTCAAAGTCAACCCCTCAAATGCTCCAGAATGAACAAATGGGTCAAATAAGTGACACCTATTACAAATTAAAAGTTGTTGCAGGTTAAAAATAAGCTAGAATAGCTTATTGATAAGCACCAGTTGAAATAACACTAGCAGTGGCTAGCAGCAGTGGAAAGGAGTTCCCACTGCTTTGACTATTTGACTTGCTTTTTTAGAGAGATCCAGTTGGATTCAAATGGAAACAAGGGAACCCTTGTGATTAGTGAATCACATGGAGTCTAAATCAACAAAGAAATCACAATTTGTTCACTAAATAAGCACAGAATAAGCAAACAGTTCTCAGATATTGCACAAACCTTGATAATAAGCAGTTATGAACAAATAAGCAGATTGAGCATGAATAAGCCAGCCAAATTGAACCAAATGCATATACAAGCTATAATAAAGTCCAATAAGCACAAATAAACTTGTTTCAAGCAATGTATCCAAGTAAATAAGCAGATTCAAGCACCAAAAGTTACTGATTAGCAAAAGTGATTATCCAAAATCCTTTTGCTGATCTATTTTACCACCAATCCAATTTCAAGACTTCAAATCCCTTTCACTGATTAAGTTAACCAAAATTTAGCACTTGTTAACCCTAGTCTACCCTTAGATCTAGGTGTCTCTAAAATTTTAGCCAAAATACCCAAGTTAAACAGATTTTATAGCCTTTTGATTGATTTGGTTGTTTCAAGCCACAAAACTTGCAGATAATGAAAGCTTTGCACCAGATAAACAGATACCAATCCAGTAGAACCAAAAACAACACCACTAGTTGCCTTAAATCCCTTTGAATCAGTTAACCCAAACACCCCTTTGGAATCTGATTTCTCAATCTTCCGAAGGATTGTTATGATTTAACCTTCCAAACAAGATCTAATCAACCCTAACAACACTTATCCAACCTCAGAAACTCAAATCAACCACAAAAACACAGATCCACAATAAATCATGGAAAAATCACCAAATATTCAATAAAATTCAGAAAAATGAAAAGGGAAAAGAGATGCAAACCTCCAAGACTTACATCCAAGCCTTGGAATGTTTGAGTTGAGGTGCTAGCAAGAACAAACACCAGCTTCTAAAGCTGCTAAGATGAACAAACAGAAAAGTGAGCAATAAACAGATTATACCCTTGATTTTGAAAACAAGTGTTCTAAACCTTAAAACCTTTTCTCAAAACCAACAAAACATGTATATGGAACTCAGATTTCAGCTATTGAATCACCAAAATTTTATAAAACATAAAAGAGAACTCACAATTTTCAGAAACTCAAATTTTATTTAAATAAAAAGGAATTACAAAAAAATATCTAAAATCTGGAACAAAGGGGCTCTCACATGTTTAGGCCTCCTTTTATAGACGAATACAAGGTATGAATAAGCAAAACCCTAGACTATGAAATCCCAAAAGTGCCCTTGAAATCTTCTAGACGCATTTGTTGTTTGAGCTGTCCAAATGAATCAGGGACGTTCATTTTAGCTTTAGGGCTAAGCAATGAGTGTTGGCTGTTGATTTGGCCACGTGTCTTTACTTGGAAAGGAGGGTGTGATATGATTGGGTGACGGGTTGAATGGTGGGGGCCATTTGTGAGTGGGATTGAGGGTTTTGTGTGTGGGAAGGGTTTTCAAGTATGTGAATCAAACGTGGGACTGGGTAATTGAAATTAACCCTTTGCTTTAAGTAGAGTAAAATTTGGGTTCATGTGGGTAAACAAT
Organism: Glebionis coronaria; assembly: GCA_025667525.1. NCBI lineage: Eukaryota > Viridiplantae > Streptophyta > Magnoliopsida > Asterales > Asteraceae > Glebionis > Glebionis coronaria. The sequence goes on along the minus strand of CM046881.1, from coordinate 534,544,879 downwards.
AAAACGTTTGATCCGAAAAAGAGGGTGTAAAGGTGTTTGACGCGTGTTTTTGTGATTTGAAGTTTGGGAAATGGCATTAGTAGTCCTTGTGTTTTGGAGAAATGGGTAAAACGTGTTTTCAGCCAACAAAACTTGGTTCTCTTTGTTAATAGAGTTTTATACTTCACACTTTTGCCCCAAAACTTTGGCAAAAGGTTTTCAAGGCTTGTTCTTGCCATTTTTGCATAGTTTGAGGACTGATCTTGGACATTATTGATCTTCAAAGGTCTTCAATGTATCTTTGACTTCATGAGGGACCATTATTGACAATTTAGAATTGTTGAGGGACTAAACTTGCCAATTCTTCAAAGTTGAAGGACCTTTTTGTAATTTTGACAAACTTAAGGGACCAAACTTGTAATTATGAATATACAAGGGTATTAAGTGTCATTTCTTCATAAATGAAGGATCAATATGTACATCTTCAAGTCTTCAAGGGTTTTTCTTTGAGAAATCCATAACTAGGGCCCGGTTCATTGTACGGCTTCGTTTCTCGTGTCCGTTTTTCCTTGTTTCTTGTGATCTTTTGTCTTTTTCACGATATCCATACCTAAAACACACAAGTAAACAAATACAAGCATATATATGGTATATTAATGACATTTTATGCATTTAAAGCCCGAAAAGAACGATGAGATCATGTATAAATGTCATCTCATCACTCCCCCATACTAAGCCATTACCGTGCCCTCACGCAATGCTAGAATAAAGTATCTAAGCATCACCAAAATTCAATTTTAGTAACCTTTATTGAAAAGTAAAAGACTTGCAACAATGCTACGAAGATGTGTAAAGACATAATGTATGATTGTCATCACGAATGTGACTTTTAGGGTCAATGAATAGAAACAAGTAAATGTCCCATAGAGTAAATTTCATCATCCTTGATTGTCATACATTCCATGATAAGTGCAAAAACGAGATCATTGTTGGTACAAGTCACAATGCTAACACTACTCATACGTCCAAATTGTGTAATACTTTTTCTCCCCGCAATCCTAGTTATTAAAAAAAAGAAATGGGTTTCTAGAATTTTTTTAACTATTTGTCATGGTTCACAAGTGATTCATATTGAATTATTTGAGTATTTATTAGTCCGAAAGTAAAGTAGCACGATTTAATCGATAGTTAGCCGAAGGACAAAATATTTTAAAACGGCTTCTCGTGTATCTCATTAAGTTCATATCTTGGCATAACTCGTTTCACGATTTTAGACCTTTCTCGGACCGATATTTGGCATGTACTTCATACTTAAAATCTTGGGAAGACGTTCTTAAAATTATGGTCTTCTCTTCATATATTGGAATTTCTTCACTTGTTGTTTTTGAGAGATTCTTCATACTTGGACCACGACTTCATCATTTTTCTTCGATCTTTATTTTGGATTTTGAAATACAACGATCCGCCTCCTTTTCGGACTTGGATATATTAATCCTCATACCTTGTAAGGATCTTTTTGGATAGACTTTCTCCATGATCTTTAGGGGAGTAATTGCTTTTCGTCGTGTGTCTCGATCCTTCATATTGATTTTGGAATAATGATACTTCACATCATCTTGGATCTTTAGCAACAAAATAGAGCTCCTCATGCCTTGTTAGGGCCTTTTTGGATCTTCACCAATCTTCGCGTCCCGCTTCAATAAGTTATGCCTTGGCTATGGACTCTATTCAACCCCGAGCAACTTTTAAACGATCTTGTGCTAGAAGCTAAGTAACCTTTCAAATCGTACGACCTTACTTATTGCAATTATTTTTATTCCTAATGCATTGATCTTATGGGAGAAAAAGCCATAATTAAAAACATATGAGTTTTTGAAAGAACATTTTCATGTTCTACGTTTAGCATGATCACTTGTCTAACTCTATCACTTCTTGTTCTTCACTATTTAAAGACCTCTAATTAAAGAGACTCGTGAATACTTAGCCATGCAAGTCAAAATTAAACCAAATTTGGATTAGCTTTTATTAAGACTATATCAAATCAAAGTTTTAGGTTTTCAAGCCACCTATAGGATCTTGCACTTTCTTGGACTTTTTCAAGTTTAGAGAATGCATTTTATAGTTCCCTTGATAAGTGACTTTCTAGGATCAATTATAGGAACTTGCGAAAAGTTCTTGTTCTTAACCCGAATGAGCTAAGACTTTCGCGTTTTAAAGTTCCCTATATAAAAGTCTAGCAAAACTTGAATTGAGCGGGTTAAGGAATGTAAAGGGCTCCAAATGCCCATCAAGTCAAAAATTAGCTCTTATTCTTCCCATCGGAAAATATACATTCGTGTCTTAAAAACACTTATGAAAACTAAGAAACTTTTAAAAATTTTTTGGCCATTTTAGCCTTATTAGCAACAAAATAAAACAAAACATTTAAAGTTGGAAAACGTGAGGGCGTAGCAAAGCAAGTACCTATTCACCCCTCATACTAAAATTAAACATTGTCCTCAATGTTTCGAGTCTAAAGGTGGAGCACCCCCATACTAGAGACGAAGAGTCGAATGCTTAGGATCTAGCATGGAAAGGGTGATCAACAATATATCTAAAGCCGTTTATTAAGTATGCTAGAAGATAATTGTTAGAACAATAAATGATATTTCATGGATTCGTGAAAAACTTCTTCAAGCAAACAATCGAGGCTCACGTAAAACGAACACGAGAGTCTTCAATCATAGCGATGATCTAGATAACACAATCACAAACAACCACGAGACAACGAGTTGGAAGGGCACAAATCCCCTCTCATTATTTATTAGAAAAGCATAAAAAGGATAAGCATGGGATCTCCCCCACGAGGCACCTCGTTTTTTATTACCGAGTCATGAGCTCGACTCGATCCCCTCAATGCTAGTTATCATTGGGGAAGGTGACTTGGTCGAGGTCATCGAATGAAGGAACTTCCCCACCAAAGTAGTGCTTAAGCCTATGTCCATTCACCTTAAAGTTAGAACCATCATTTTGAGCTAGCTCGATGGTCCCATAAGGAAACACTTGTGTAATGGTGAAAGGACCCGACCAACGATATTTCAATTTCTCGGAAAATATCTTTAATCTAGAGTTAAAAAATAACACTTGATCACCAACGTTAAAAATCCGGTTTTTAATCTTTGCATCATGAAACTTTTTAGTCTTTTCTTTGAAAATCAATGAATTTTCATAAGCATTATCTCTTAATTCATCCAATTCATTCAATTGTATTTTCCGGTGATCCCCCGTGGTCTTTAAATAAAAAATAGCATGCTTAAGGGCCCAATATGCCTTATGCTCCAATTCAATGGGAAAATGACAATTTTTCCCATATACTAACTTATAAGGAGTACAACCGATAGGTGTCTTATAAGCGGTCATAAAGGCCCATAAAGCGTCATCGAGTTTGTCGGACCATGAAGCACAGTTTTCTCGAATCGACCTTTCTAAAATCCTCTTCAAAGCTCGATTTGAAACCTCGACTTGCCCACTCATTTGCGGGTGATAAGCCGTAGAAAGACGATGAGTAACTCCATATTTCTTTAAAACCTTCTCGAATTGTTCATTACAAAAATGGGTTCCATGATCGCTTATAATAGCACGAGGGTTCCAAACCGAGAGAATAGTTCTTCAAAAACTTCACTACCACACGAGCATCATTAGTAGGTAAAGCCTTAGCTTCCACCCACTTAGAAAGGTAGTCGACGGCGACGAGGATATACTTGTTACCATGAGACGATGGGAACGGCCCCATAAAGTCTATGCCCCAAATGTAGAAAATCTCACGCACTTGAATTATATTTTGCGGCATTTCATCACGTTGAGACGATTTTCCTTGACGTTGGCACGAATCACACGACTTCACAAGTGCGTGTGCATCACGATAAATAGAAGGCCAAAAGAAGCCGGCATCGAACACTTTCTTAGCCGTGAGATTAGCACCGTGGTGACCACCCGTGGGGCCCTCGTGACAAGCTCTAAGGATGTTAGAAGCTTCGGCACCAAAAACACAACGTCGAACGAGTTGATCCGCACAAACCCGAAAGGGATAAGGGTCGTCCCAAAAATAGAACTTGACGTCACGAAAGAATTTTTGCTTTTGTTGTGTCGTCATACCCTTGATTATGAAATTGCCCGCATGGTAATTTGCAATGTCGGCAAACCATGGGGTGGTGTCTTTAGAATTCACTACACCGAGAGTCTCGAGAGGAAATGTTTCGGTGATTTCCTTGTTCTCAAAAACATCTTTGTGAGGATCTTCAAGACGAGAGAGATGATAGGCCGCTATATTCTCGGCTCTTTTTTTGTCAAGCACGGTGACATCAAATTCTTAGTGGAAGAGCATCCAACGAAGCAATCTCGGCTTAGCATCTTGCTTAGCTAAGAGATACTTGATAGCCGAATGGTCCGTATACACGATGCTTTTAGTTAAGACGAGATAAGGTCGGAATTTCTCAAAAGCATAGACCACGGCAAGAAATTCCTTTTCCGTTGTAGTGTACTTTAATTGAGCCTCGGTCATCGTCTTACTAGCATAATGGACAGGACGGAAATGATTTTCATAACGTTGCCCTAAGACGGCCCCTATAGCATAATCACTTGCATAGCACGTGATTTCAAAGGGTAATTCCCAATTAGGAGCAACAAGAATGGGAGCTTCGGTAAGTTTCCTTTTGAGAGTTTCGAAAGATCTAACACAATCCTCATTGAAATTAAAAGGAGCATCCTTCTCGAGAAGGTGTGTCATAGGTCGAGAGATTTTTGAAAAGTCTTTGATGAAACGACGATAAAATCCCGCTTGGCCTAGGAAACTCCAACTCCCTTAACGGTTTTGGGATGAGGTAACTTGGCGATGACGTCTACCTTAGCTTTATCGACCTCAATCCCTGCTTTCGAGACCTTATGTCCTAAGACGATTCCTTGTTTACACATAAAATGACATTTTTCCCAATTAAGTACAAGATTGGTTTCTTCACAACATTTTAACTTTTGCTCGAGATTAGATAAACACGACGTGAACGAATTGCCAAACACCTAAAAGTCATCCATAAACACTTCCATCGACTTCTCGATCATATCGTGAAAAATAGCCATCATACACCGTTGAAACGTACCCGGTGCATTGCAAAGTCCGAAAGGCATCCTACGATAAGAAAACGTTCCATAGGACACGTAAACGTAGTCTTCTCTTGATCACGAGGGTCGATAGGGATTTGAAAGTAACCGGAAAAAACATCTAAAAACCAATAGAATTCATTTCCCACGAGCCGCTCCAACATTTTATCCATGAAGGGCAAGGTAAAGTGGTCTTTACGAGTGGTGTAATTTAACTTTCGGTAGTCAATACACACCCTCCAACCGGTCACAACACGAGTGAGAATTAACTCGTTGTTTTCATTGGGTACAACAGTCATTCCTACCTTTTTAGGGACACAATGGATGGGGCTCACCCATGGGCTATCGAAGATAGGATAAATCATTCCCGCGTCAAGGAGTTTTAAGACTTCCTTTTTGATGACATCGTGAATTTTGGGGTTTACCCTTCTTTGACTTTGAATTGCGGGTTTGTATTCCTCCTCCATTAAAATCTTGTGAGTACAAAATTTTGGGTCAATACCCTTAATGTCGGAAATTTTCCACGCAATTTCCCCTTTATGAGCTTTAAGAACTTTCAAGAGCGCGGTTTTTTCATCATTAGCAAGACCTTTTGCAATAATAACCGGAAACTTGTCATCACCTTCCAAGAATGCGTATTCAAGGTGAGATGGAAGATCTTTCAATTCAAGGATAGGTGGTTCCTCGATTGAAGATTTTTGCTCAACACTCATAACTTCCATCGGCGGAAGAAATGGTGGAATAGAAGTATCATTACTAACAATCACCTCATCTTCATTGTCGATTTTATTTGAAGTAAAATCGCCTCCTTGGAATGGAGTGAGATTTGGTGTAGAATTAGCAAGAATCGGATCCAAAATAGTGGGATTGCCACTTGACGAACTATCGGAAAAACCTAACACTTCTTGTGAAAACTCATCGCAAACCACATCAACTAAGTCGATGTGATTGATGGTAGCGATTTCATAAACATGAGAAGGTGTCGAGTTTTGAGTAGCGTTTATAACAAGTTCCTCTTCGTTGAATCTCAAAGTAATAGTTCTTGCATGAACGTCGATTGTTGGGAATAAAATATGGGCCAGTTCACTAGACGCTGATAGGAAGAATGTCAACGCTGATAAGAAGACATTGGACGCTGACAGCCAAGCGTTGACATTGAAGAAGTCAACGCTGACAGCCTTGAAGATTGACACTGATGGAATATCTTCATACGTATCTTTTTGTTTATTTGTTTCTTTATTTATGTATGGTAAAGATAAGCACAACATTGTATTTTCTATTATTATCTTTACCTAGAATAGTTGATTCATAGCTTATTGTACAAGACTTCTTGTTCTATAAAAGAAGGTCTTTTAGGTTAAAAGTCATATATCAGTTTTCATAAGTTTTCGATTGTTAAACCCTTTCATTGTAACCAAGTACGATTATTCTAATACAAGTGAAAGTTTGTTTAACATCATTGTGTTTTAGATCAAGTGTTAATTCCGCATAACACTTTGTTACTTTATTCATAAGCAAAGGTTTCTCTACGTGTAGTACTTGATCTAATCTCGTATACACAAAGCTTAATCGATCTAAGTTTGGGATCAACAAGTGGTATCAGAGCTTGTTGAGAAACTTTTGATCTTTAAGTAACGCAAGAAATCTAAAACACCAAACCCTAAAAACCCTAAATTCTCAAAACCCTAAAAACATCATGTCTGGCACAAATCAACCTCCTTCTTTGCTACAAAACAACTTCTCAAACCCTAGTATCAAAATTCCCATGTTTGATGCCAGAAACTTTGAACTTTGGAAGTCTAATTTTGAGCAATACATAGCTATTCATGACTACACTCTTTGGGAGATTATCGAATATAGGAACACATTCGATAAAGCATCAAAGATTACTGCTGCAATTGCCACAAGGACAGCTGTTCCTAATTGTCCTGAATCTGATAAGGTGGAAAAGCCTGAAGAGGGAAGAGCTGTAGCTGTTGAAGACATAGCCAAGAAGAGGGTGGACATGAAAATCTTGAACATCTTGAAACATGCCCTAGGTCATGAGAATCAGCACAAGTACAAACGCTTTGAGTCTGCAAAAGAGCTTTGGGAAGCTCTTGAAGTAGCACATGGTGGCAATGCTGACACAAAAGAAGAAAAGAAGAAGCAACTATTGCATGAGTATGCTGTCTTTAAAGCTCAACCTAATGAGAATCTCAGCAGTGTGAGAAGTAGACTTCTTGACATCACAAGTCAACTTTCCTTCATGGGAAAACAGATTGATGACCCTGAATTGAATGCTACTTTTCTCAAAAGCCTTGGTGATGTATGGAAGATTGAGACAAGATCCATTCTTGTCAATAACACCCACAAGACTTCCAGGTTTGATGACATCTTCAACAAACTAAGACTGTTGGAGAATGAATGGCAATTGGAAAGTGATAATAAATCTTCCAGCAGCAACATGGCCTTCTTCTCACAAAGTGAAGGCCAATTTGATTCCATGAACTTCTATGGACATTCAGCAACTGGATCTCAAGGTGTCAGCGCTGGATGTCAATCTGTCAGCGCTGGATCATATCCTGTCAACGCTTTATACTCAAGCGCTGACACACACAATCATGGCGCTGATAGAATTAAACCTGCTGGTTTTGATCTGGATACTGTGTGTGCATTCATTGCTTCTCTGCCCAGTGATTCAAGGATTACATATGAAGATCTTGAGCAGATAAGTGATGAACAATTGGAAGAGATGGACATCAAGTGGACTATGGCTCTTGTAAGTTTAAGAGCAAACAGGTTCAATAAAAGGTTCAAGAAGAAGATGACCTTTAATGCTAAGGATGTTGCTGGATTTGACAAGTCCAAGGTTGAGTGCTACAACTGTCATAGGATGGGGCATTTTATGAGGGAATGTAGATCTCCAAGAAGATCTGATGCTGGGAAGCCTTCTAGCCAAATGATTAAGAACCCAGATCCCAAGGCCATGGTTGCTGTTCAACAAATTGATGGTGTTGGAGAATGGGATTGGAGCTGGATGGCTAAGAATGAGGAAGAGGACAGAGCCTTGGTTGCTGAAGTTAAAGAAGAGCATGCTGAATATGCTCTCATGGCACACTCCTCCTCTTCATCAGATAATGAGGTATATGATGATGCTTTCTGTTCTAAGGGATGTCGTTTAAATACTGAAAAATTAAAACAAGAGATAGTTAAATTATTAGATGAGGCAAGTACTGAAAGATGCAAAGTATCTAATTATCAAATTGCTCTTACCCAAACAGAAAAGACAGTAGCTGAGTATAAGAAAATGGAGTTTGATTTAAAGGATCAAATAAACATCTTAAAACATGAGTTATTTCAGAGTAAAGATGTTCAAGATATAGTAAATAGGGTTAATCTTGATTTGATAGCTCAGTTAGAGGAGGCTAACAAAAATAAAGATAATGTGAGTCTTAAAATCCAGAGATTTGATAAGGCCACACAATCCCTAGGAGAGTGTGTTAGTAAACAAAGATAATGTCTATATGCTAAAGCCTCAGTAGATGAAAGTAATCTTTGGCACAGGAGATTAGGGCACATAAACTTTAAGAATATCAATAGACTTGTGAGGCTTGGTTTAGTTGATGGTTTGCCTGAAAAGGCTTTCCACAATGACCACTCTTGTGTTGCATGTCTTAAGGGCAAGCAGCACAAGGTCTCATTCAGGTCTAAACAGGTGCACTCTAGTTCTAAACCACTTCACTTATTGCATATGGACCTTTTTGGTCCAACTAATATAGAAAGTTTGAAGGGAAAATCATACTGTTTTATTATCACTGATGATTATTCCAGGTTTACATGGACTTTCTTTTTAGCCAAGAAAAGTGAAACTGCCCAAAGTCTGATTAATTTCATTACCCAGATAGAAAAGAAGAATGGTAATGAGGTCAAAATTATTAGAAGTGACAATGGGGGTGAGTTTAGAAATCAGTTGTTAGATGATTTTTGTGCCAAGAAAGGGATTACTAGGCAGTTTAGCATAGCTAGAACCCCACAGCAAAATGGGGTTGCTGAAAGGAAGAATAGAACCCTTATTGAAGCAGCCAGAACCATGTTGGCTGATGCCCACTTTCCTATAGCCTTTTGGGCTGAAGCTGTTAACACAGCTTGTTATGTTCAGAATAGGGCATTGGTCAACAAGATACATAATAAGACACCTTATGAATTACTTTGGGGAAGGAAGCCCAATATTGGCTTTCTCAAGCCTTTTGGATGTCATGTAGTTGTTCTAGAAACTAGTGAGGCCCTAGGTAAATTTGATTCTAAAGGTGATGAAGGCTACTTCATGGGTTATTCAGTGCAGAGTAAAGGATATAGGGTTTACATTAAAAAGGAAAAACGTATACTTGAAAAAGTACATGTTAGGTTTTTAGAGAGTAAACCTAGTGATCCTGAGAGTGGTCCAAATTGGTTGTTTGACTTAGAACCTTTATCTAGAGCTTTAAATTATATGCCTGTTACTGATCCAGACATTGTGAAGGTAACTTCAAGTGTTTTGGAAAAGAGAATTGGTAATGTTTCAGGTATACAGGTTGCTAAGGAGGATGGACCACCAGCAGTTGAATCATCTCCCACACAAGAATATGTTACACTTCCTATATGGACAGATGAGTATTATGCTGCTGCTGCTGCTGCTAGAAAAGATAATGGTGGTTTTCAGATACCACCAAATACAAACATGCATACTTCTTCAGGCGCTGACAAAGGGAAATCAAGCGCTGACAAGAGCAATTCAGACGCTGATGGATCAGACGCTGACAACAATAGTTCAAGCACTGTTAGCTCAAACGCTGACAAGCAAGGTTCAGAGTTTGATGACACCTTTGCACATCTTTTCTCTTCCCATTTTGAACAGGGTGGACCTTCTAATGTTCATGAAGAGATTTCTGTTGATCAAGAAGAATCTGAAGAAGATATTGGCAACATGGAGCGTGAAATTGAGGACACCAGACTTATTGAAGGAGGAGTTCTCACTTCCACAGCTAAGGATCACCCCACATCTCAAATCATTGGTGATTATGGCTCCAGTTCAGACAAGAAGATCCCATCAAGGTCTTGGTGGATTTATTGCCAATATACACAAGAAGGTTGATACCCCTCTTGTACAAGCATGTTTGTTTGCCTGTTTTCTGTCACAGGAAGAACCCAAGAAAATTTTTGATGCTCTCAAGGAACCAAGTTGGGTGGAAGCAATGCAGGATGAGCTTCACCAATTTGCTATACAGGATGTTTGGGAGCTGGTTGATTGTCCTAGATATGTGAGACCAATTGGGACAAGATGGGTTCTAAGGAACAAGAAAGATGAAAGAGGCATTGTGGTCAGAAACAAGGCACGTTTGGTAGCTCAGGGCTATACACAAGAGGAAGGAATTGATTATGAAGAAGTTTTTGCACCAGTTGCAAGAATTGAAGCTATAAGAATTTTTCTAGCTTATGCCTCTTGTATGAACTTCACTGTTTATCAAATGGATGTGAAGAGTGCTTTCCTCTATGGGACAATTGTTGAGGAAGTATATGTCATGCAACCTCCTGGTTTTGAAGATCCTGAGAATCCAGACAAGGTTTATAGAGTGAAGAAAGCAATGTATGGACTTCATCAAGCCCCAAGAGCATGGTATGGTACATTGTCCACCTACTTGGTGGAAAATGGTTTCAAGAGGGGCACTATAGATCAGACACTATTTACAAAGAAGAAAGGAAAACATGTGTTGCTTGTGCAGGTCTATGTTGATGACATCATTTTTGGGTCTACTGATCCAAAAATGAGTGAGGAATTTTCCAAGCTCATGACAGATAAATTCAAGATGAGTGCAATGGGTGAGATGAACTTCTTTCTAGGTTTGCAAGTTCAGCAGAAAGAAGATGGTATCTTCATCTCCCAAGACAAGTATGTAGCTGAAATCTTGAAGAAATATGGTTTTTCTCCACATGAGAAGGAGGCTTCCACTCCTATGGATAGGCAACACCCTTGGGGAAAAATTGGAGCTGGAAAGGATGTGGATGTTAGGCACTATAGATCAATGATTGGATCATTGATGTATCTTACAGCCTCAAGACCTGACATCATGTTTGCTGTGTGTGCATGTGCACGCCATCAAGTGACTCCCAAAGAATGTCACCTTTTTGCTGTGAAGAGAATTTTTAGGTACCTAAGGTGTTATCCAGATCTTGGATTATGGTACCCAAAAGATTCTCCATTGGATCTTATTATATATTCAGACAGTGATTATGGTGGTGACAAGTTTGATAGGAAATCCACAACTGGTGGATGTCAATTTCTTGGGAGCAGATTAATATCTTGGCAATGCAAGAAACAAACAGTGGTGGCAAACTCTACAACTGAAGCAGAATATGTGGCTGCAGCTGCTTGTTGTGGACAAGTCTTATGGATTCAGAACCAGCTGTTGGATTATGGGTATAATTTTATGCATACCAAGATTTTTGTAGACAATAACAGTACTTTATGCATTATTAAAAATCCTGTACATCATTCTAAAACCAAACACATAGAAATTAGACATCATTTTATAAGAGATTGCTTTGAGAAAGGTTTAATACAACCAGATAGGGTAGACACAGAAGATAATGTGGCTGATTTATTAACTAAACCTTTTGATGCTGGAAGATTTCAATATTTGGTAACAAATATTGGAATGGTTAATCTCACTTAATATGTGTTTTGGAATCTTTTTGTAAAAGTATGTACAGGATAATGCATTGTTATTGGTCTTTGTGATGATTTAGATTTCCACTTTATTTTTCTAACACTGACAAAGGTAAATGTAACGCTGTCAAGTGTTATTTTGCCGTTGTTAGAGATATTATTGTCTAACGCTGACAAGAGTTTCTTCAACGCTGATAAGTGTTGTCGGGACGCTGTCAGCAACAAATGTTAGTTTTGTGGTTTTCATCTAAATGTGCAGGTAGGTGGTAGCTTTATACCATTGGATACAGAGTTGCTTATGGATCTTTGAAGAGCTATTTGGACATGTTTTTGTTTATGGATGATGGTTGGAATATTTATATTCCTATCTTGACATAAATTTTTAATGTTCATATATATTTTGAGAACTCATGTATCATAGTTTGAGGGGAGGTTTAAGGAACCTTTAGGATTTTTGGGTATCCATATGATACTCTTATCACAATTCTAGATTGTGTCCACAGGTGAGTATGGGTTAGTGTTACTAAACCATGAGGCACTGTAGCATGCAAAGTTGATAAACTATGCATGCTGCCAAGACATTTTTGGCCTAGAATTGGTTGTGGTCTGATGGGAGACTTGGGAATACTTTGGTTATGGGTTTTACCTGGGAGTTACAAAGAATTTTATGAAATAACTTTGTTGGTAACTATTTTGGTTAGCAAGGGACACTAGAGGTCATTTGTGTCTATCTTGCTTAAGCAAGTGTGCATAAATGGACAGTGCTTGCCGCCCAGTAATTATTATCAACTTGTAAGATATTTCCCTTAGGATAAATTACTTTGTTAAGGTCTTTTTCTTTTTAAATATTTTTTTATTTTTACTTTTTAGACGCTGACAAGTTTTTCTCCAAACGTTGTTACGTCCAATCGTGACGCTGACAAGGCTTTAGGCAAACGCTGACAAGAAAATATAGCCGTTGGGCGCTGATGGGCTATTTTTGACCGTTGACACCTAGTGGGCCCTACCCAGTTGTTATTTTTGACTAATCTTTGGCCGTAATTTTAGGGAGAAGTTACTTTTAATTAATGCATGAGATAAGTTATATTTGATTCAAGATTTTCATGATTGCTTTTTGAATATAACCGCCTCATTTTTGACCAATCAAAATCATGCATCTCTCCTATAAATTTGGCTAATCTTTTTATTCTGGGTATTCATATTTTCTTGTCTAACACTTTTTCTCCTAGATTTTTCCATATCACATAACCTAAACAGCTTTCAATCATGGCACCCAAATTCAACTCAAAGAATTTAACATTGGAGTTCAAGAGCCAACACAATATGGTAGCTTACTTGACTGCTGATGATGATTTGTTTCCTCAGTATTCATAGATGGTGGCATTTTTAAATGCATCTTCATTGAGGTATGCACTTTCTCATACACCATTAGTCCCTGTCGCACACATTAGACAGTTTTGGAACAATGTCAGTTCCACAACAACTAACGGAGTGACCACATTAACCTCTACTGTTCATGGAAGAACATGGGTGGTCACTGAAGCCTTGGTTCGCCAAGCTTTGCGTCTTGATGACGCTGATGGTGTAACTACCCTTGCCATTGCAACAATAGAACAGGGTCTTAGGGAATTGGGTTATCCTATTCCTGCTGATGTCACTTTAAATAAATATCATAAGCAGGAATTTCCCTCTGACTGGAAATATTTGATACATGTCCTTTTACAATGCTTAAGTCCAAAATGTACTTCTTTTAATGAAATAAACAGGTCAATAGCAAGTGCTTTGGTTTGTATAACTCGTGGGCTTAAGTATAATTTTTCAAAAATGATTTTTGAAGGGATGTGTAAAAACAAGGGAAGTAAAATGACTTTGGCTTACCCTAGATTTTTGCAAATGGTATTTGATTTACAAGAATATTGTTCTAGGGATCATGACACTTTTTATGAGATCCCTAAACAACAGAAAACCATTTTTGCTAAAATGAGCTCCACAAACGACCCCATACCTCTTACCCAACCAATGCTTGAAGTAATTCAGGCTGCACAACCACAACCACAACCACAACCAGACCCTGAACCCCAACTTGAGCCTATTCATGAACCATCACCTTCACCAGAAAACATGGACCTTGACCAACCCAGCGCTGACACAGCCAATCCTAACACTGATACAATTCCTGAACAAACCCAAACACCCCTTAACCAACCCACACCCACACAATCTACTTCATCTTCCACCCCATTACAATCTAGGTTGACTAAACGCCAAAGGGTTACTGGAGTGTTCTCCTCTAGTGATCCTAGCCTTGTAGCAGAGAGAACCACCTCCACAAGTGTGGCTGGTGACATGGGTGAGGCTGGGGCTATTGACACAGGCTTAGATGCTGGTCAAGACAGTCCCAACATCATTAAGACCTCATCCATGCCCCATGATTCTATTTTGGGAGGTCAAATCCCCATTCTAGCTGAGGGCAGATTGGAACCTATGACCATAATTGAATTGACGGCGGCTGTCATTAGCTTGCAAAAGCAAAATGTCAGTCTTGTACAAACTGTCAACAAACAGGGACGTGAACTTCAAGTTTTGAGGGAGAGAGTAACTGTTTTGGAGAATCCAAGTAGCAGGAGTCTAATGGAGGAATCTTCCAAAGGGGAGGATGAAGAGGATGAGGAGGATGAGCTAATTCACACAGCTAGTGAGAAGAGTTCAGAAAAGAGTTCACAATTTAGTGAATCTTTGCAGGTTGCTGAAGCACTCACCAACTTGAAGAAGCACCCAGTTGTTGATATATCCAAGGTGACACCAAAGAACTTGGAAGGATTTTTCAAAGAAACATTGGGCGCTGATACAAGTTTGGACGCTGACAAAGGTAATCGTGGCGCTGATAGGAGCAACTTGAACGCTGACAAAGTTGCAGGTGGTGTTGATGTATTCCAGCCATCAACAATCATCAAAGATGTGTCCACACAGGTTTCTTCTTCCACTTTACCAATTATTGATCCAAAAGACAAAGGTAAAGGTATTTTAATTGAAGAAGATGTTCCAAAGAAAGATGCAGCACAAATAGCTTTTGATGAACAGTTGGCTGCACAACTTGTGGAAAGAGATTTGAAGAGGAGTAGAAGATCACCATTTGTTGTTTCTGAGAGTGAGGAAGAAAGTGGTGATGGAAAAGATGATGATAGCTCAGATTCAAGTATTCAGATTATTGAAGATCCAGAAAGGCTTGAATATGGGGATGAGCTTGCAAAGGAAAGGTTGAGTGAGTTGAAGAATCAGATTGATTGGGACCTACCAGAAATCACCAGAATGTACCATGCTTGGGAAGACAAGGTGATGGACAACCCAGGTATGAGTTTATCAGATCAGATTTGGGGGTTAGAAGTTCTTCTTAGGGTACAAGAAGACATAAAGGTGATTATGAGGTTTAATGCACAAGAGGTCAAGACCTGGCTCAAAAGAGATAGAAGGCAGTTGTACTATAAGTTGCTTAGATGTCATCAGCCTAATTGGACATCAAAGAAGTTGCTGGCCTTGTCTTTTGAGGAGCTAGAGTATAGGGCACACCCTATTTGGAGGAGGGTGCAAGAACAGAATGTCTACAAGTTTCTTTCAGAAGAAAGGAAACAAGAGCTTGCTGAGGAAATGCAGATTCAGAAGGAAATGAGGATTGCTCAAAGACCAGTGAAGAAAGGAGATCCTTTCCAATTTCCTAAAGACATGGATGTGTATTTTCCAACTGAAGGTGTTATAAGGAAGCATCTCAAGCTTTCTCCATTGGAAGCTTCAGATTTGGTAAATGTAGTACCTCTAGATGACAGAAATCCAATCATCAGTTTTGATGAAGATGAGTGTGGATTTTGGAAGATTGGACGATTTGGAAAGGAGGTACATACTTTCACTTCAGTTATTTCTATATTTGCAAGCATAGACAGGGAAGACTTGGTGCATCTATGGAGGTTAATAGAGGCCAAGTATACAGCTGAAGCACCTACTTCAGCTAATGGAATAAGACTTTGGAACACATTTATGACTTTGTGTGGTCCAAAAGAAGCAGATCCTGCCATTTGGAAGGATCTTGAAGAAGATCTCAGTAATCTTCATTGGAGGCTATATTCTACTTGTGGTGTATTTCATATGAGCTCTACAAAGTTTTCAGAGTATTTACTTGTGGATGCTGACTATTTCTTGTCCAAAGAAGTGTTGGAGAAGATGCTAGAGACACCCTTGGAGATTGACTATACTAGTGACGTGGCCAAGGACTTGATCAGATATGTTTATCACCAACATAAGAAGTTTTTGCAAGATTCCTCCTAAGTCTTAAGTTTTTATTCAGAAACTTGATCATTGGAATGGATATCAAGTTTAGGGGAGGATTGTTGGGAATAAAATATGGGCCAGTTCACTAGACGCTGATAGGAAGAATGTCAACGCTGATAAGAAGACATTGGACGCTGACAGCCAAGCGTTGACATTGAAGAAGTCAACGCTGACAGCCTTGAAGATTGACACTGATGGAATATCTTCATACGTATCTTTTTGTTTATTTGTTTCTTTATTTATGTATGGTAAAGATAAGCACAACATTGTATTTTCTATTATTATCTTTACCTAGAATAGTTGATTCATAGCTTATTGTACAAGACTTCTTGTTCTATAAAAGAAGGTCTTTTAGGTTAAAAGTCATATATCAGTTTTCATAAGTTTTCGATTGTTAAACCCTTTCATTGTAACCAAGTACGATTATTCTAATACAAGTGAAAGTTTGTTTAACATCATTGTGTTTTAGATCAAGTGTTAATTCCGCATAACACTTTGTTACTTTATTCATAAGCAAAGGTTTCTCTACGTGTAGTACTTGATTAATCTCGTATACACAAAGCTTAATCGATCTAAGTTTGGGATCAACATCGATAAGCGATCTTGAGGTGTCTAAAAATGGACGACCTAAAATTAGAGGAACTTGAGGATCCGCGGGGATGTCAACTACTATAAAATCAATGGGATAGTAGAACTTCCCCACTTTCACGAAAACATCCTCGGTTACTCCACATGCTATAATTGTAGAATGATCGGCCATCTCGATAGACATGTTCGAAGGAGTAAGAGCCGGAAGCGAAAGCGATTTCCAAATGGAAAATGGCATCAAATTAATGCTCGCACCAAGATCGGCCAAGGCGAGGCATCTTTCATATCTTGTATATCACAAGGAATAAGAAACTTTCCAGGGTCACCAACTTTTTCTGGTATGCGGTTAAGATAAACCGAAGAACAATTAGCAAGCTTTCAAAGCTTTTCCTTATCATTAATCATACTTTTAAAAGTGGAAGCGAAACGAGGCATATATAACAACGCGTCGGATAAACTTACATCAAAATGAACTTGTTGAAACATTTTTATAAAAAGCTCGATTTGTTGTTTGTTACGTTCTTGCAATTTCTCTTTGTTTCGTCTCGAAGGGTAAGGTAAGGGTGGTGTGGGTTGGACTTTAGGCGACGGCCTTGGAATCTCGGGTTCCATGATTGGTATTGGTTCAACGAAGGGTGTGGTATGAGCGGTACTTCGTGGGCTTGTGATATGCTCCTTTTCTAACATCACCTCGGGCTCTTTCTCGATTTCCTTCTCCGTAGAAGTACTTGGACGAGAGATTGGTTCCTTGAAATTTTTACCACTACGTGTAGTAATAACCTTCATTTCTCCCTTCGGGTTTGCAATGGTATCACTAGGAAGACCACCCAAGGAAGAGGGTTTACACATGATTGCTTCAAACATTTTTGCCATTCGGTCTTCAAATTTTGATTGCCTAGCATCCGCTTTTAACAATTCTTGCTTAATCTCATGTTGCCCTTGTTCCATCTTTTGTTGATTTTGTTGAAGACGTTGAACGTTTCCTTCCATTTTATTAGCATGAGTCTTAAGTTCATTAGCAAGTTCGTTTTTAAGCTCGTTTTTCAACTCGGATCCTAAGCTAATCATCTCACGTTGCATATTATCAAACTTAGCATCGTTTGCTTTTGCATAATCAAAAAATTCTCCATTAAGATTTTTAGTGTGAGCATTTTGAAAACCTTGTGTAGTGTTTTGATAATCACGGTTTTGGTTTTGATTTGAAAATTTTCCATTCCCACTTTGATAATTCCCTTTGTTGTAGTTACGTGAATTGCCTTGATAACCACCATTTTGATTGTTGTTTCGATAGTTATTAGCATTTTGATTTTGTGGAGCTTGATTTGGGCGGGAACCTTGGCCGTTTTGGTTGTAAGTTCCCGTTTCTACGTAAGCACTCGAAGTGTTACCACCGGCGGTAATGCACTCAGAAAGATCATGAGGTCCACCACAAGATAAACAACTCTTTTCAACCGCTTTAACCGATGCGGAATTCAAAGCATCTTGTGCTTTCCAATGAGTCATAAGATTCGAAAACCTATCGAAAAACCGATTTTCCTCATTAGCTTCATCATGTAAGGCATTCATTTTACGAGACGATGACGAACCCATATTGGCAACACTCGGTGTGTTACGAGGGTTATAGACCTTAGATCTATTCTCGATAATCTTTAAAGCTTCATCGGTCGTTTTGCACAAAAAATTACCACCCGCGGCGGCATTCAAATAATCTCGTTCATGATCATTAAGCCCATTATAAAAAGTATCTATTTGATGCAATTCCGAAAAATCATGGTGTGGACATTCATGTAACATTTCCTTAAATCGTTCCCATGCCATTGAAAAAATCTCATTATTACGTTGTGTAAACCTTGAAATCTCATTTTCCAAATGTGTTCTTTTAGATGGTGGAAAAAATTGTTTCACAAACTTAGAAACGAGATCACCCTATGTGAAAATCGAATTTGGCGGTTCTTTCTCGAGCCAAATTTTTGCGGGTCCATCTAACGAGTATGGAAACAACATCATCTTAATGGCATCATGTGGAACATCCTTAAACTTGCTTGTTGCGGTGAGACGATTAAAATTCCTTATGTGATAATGCGGGTTGTCTTTCTCATGACCTCTAAACTTATTTGCTTGCAACATCGACATTAAACCCGTCTTAATCTCGAAATTCTTCGCAAGGATGGCGGGAATCACAATAGCTTCTCCAAAACCCTCGGTGGGTGCTTGAAGCAACTCCATCATAGTACGATTATCCATGACGGCTATTGGTTCTACAACGGGTTCAACAATTGGAGTTTGTTCTTCAAACAAAGGCTCTTGATTTCCTTGACTTTGACGACGTTTACAAGCTCGTTTTGCTTGATTACGAGTTAGCATAAACTTGAAGAAGAATGGGAGGTGAGCAAAGAAGATTCTTTTTGGGTGTTTTGTGAATTTTCAAAAAAAAAATTTGTGTTTTTTATTGTTTTTAATTTTTTCGGATTTTGTGAATCTTCGTAGACAACAATCTACCAAATCTCTCCTCGAATCAAACTCTTGATTAAAGAAGCCTCAAAAGAATGAAAACGATCACGTGGAGTGAACGCCTCGAATGACTTTAGAACTTTGGTGAAAACCAAATTGTTCAAGAGGGTTTCATCACAAAGAAAACCAAGCAAATATATATGATACGTAATAATATTTTGGGCGGCAAAACCCTCGATTAGCCTTCAATCTCAAAATATTCACAAGCAAGCGGGGAAACGAGGCGGCGCGAAGCACTTAAGAGTCTTTTTCGTTAGGGTATATTTTATAATACCCGCCTTATACCCACCTTATAATTTGTATTTTTCAAAATCGAGCTTCACGAAAGTATTTACCTATTTTTGCCTTTTTTTTCTTTTTGTTTGAGATTCGAATACAATAATTATGAGATCAAATCACAATTAAGGTTGTGTTTGCACACTTTGGAGATATTTTGTATTTGTTGTGATACTTAATACAATATAGTAATAATAATTTCACAAGAAAAACGAAAAAACCGATAATACATATTAGTAGAGTTCTACTAATACAAATACTATTTATGGTTAATATTAAAAACAAAATGACAAATTAATCACGACACACCTCCCCGGCAGCGGCACCAAAATGATTGTAGGAAAAATACGACCTTTTAGGAAAAAGGCGTAAAAGCGGTAAGTATTAAGTGTTGATTTAGGAAAATCAAACACTAATGACCCAATTAAGTTCGTTTCCCAAGGAGGTATATGTGTGTGAATAATTCGTTATTGATTTGAGATTAATATATGAAAGAAGGGGATGAGAAAATAGAATGACGAAGACGTGAAAATTATTACTACGACGACTAAAATTAAAACCGTAAAAAGAGCTAAAATAAAAATAAATTCTAAAAATTCCCAAAAAATTACCAAAATCAAATTAAAATAAACTAAGAGTTTACAAATTATCAAAACTTTTTTAAACCTTTCAATTAATTAAATATTAATTTTTAAATGCTAATTAAAGCCCTAAAATCTAACTAATTATTAAAAATCCAAATAAAGATTTTTCACTTTGTAAACCTCTAAAATGACCAAATAAGACTAAAAACTATTTTTATAAAATTTTAAACTAATTAAAACTATTTAAAATGATTAAAAACTATTAAAAACTTAAAATAATTCTAGAAATTAGAAAAATGATGATAAGATTAATCTAAGAGTTGAAAAAATCCTATTTTAATGTATTAAACCTAAGAAAAATATAAAAAGTGTAAAAATGTAAAATTCGAAATTTAATAATAAAATAATAATAAAATAATATTAAAAATCCAAAAATTATAAAAAAATTCTAAAAACATGCAAACTAGTATATTTTAACCTAAGTAATCAAAAAATGAAAGTGAAATGACCAAATTACCCCTAATGGCCCCCAAATGGGCTAAATGCTAAAATAGTCAACCTTAATGGGCTAAATGGGCCCAAAAAGTCAAACTTGACCCAAATGACCTGACAAAGCTCTATCTGACTCAAAATTTAATTCTAAACACAAAAGTCTGAAGGCCCAAAAGCTGGTTTTGAGCTTATCACAGCTTAAATGGTCAACAGCTTATTCTTATTGGGCCAATAAGCTCATTAAGCAATAAGCCAATGCCATAAGCTCTAATTAAACACACAACCTTCTTTTGAGATGCCTAAGAGATTTGTGAAAATAAATTTTGAAAAAGCACACTCAATAAGCCAGAAATAAGCAAAGTAGAATTTCACTAAAAGACAAAATAGTCGTCTTAGAGTTCTAGACCACCTCAGACCTTCTAATAAGTTGCAAAGACCCTAAATGACTTAATTAAGACAAATCAACAAAGAAAAGTTCAATAAGCCAAGCCAAATAAGCACAATAAGCTGATAAGCACTTATTTAAAAGTCAAAGTTATTGGTTTTCTAGTCAAACCTCAAAGTCAACCCCTCAAATGCTCCAGAATGAACAAATGGGTCAAATAAATGACACCTATTACAAATTCAAAGTTGTTTCAGGTTAAAATAAGCTAGAATAGCTTATTGATAAGCACTAGTTGAAATAACACCAGCAGTGGCTAGCAGCAGGGGAAAGGAGTTCTCGTTGCTTTGACTATTTGACTTGCTTTTTTAGAGAGATCCAGTTGGATTCAAATGGAAACAAGGGCACCCTTGTGATCAGTGAATCACAAGGAGTCTAAATCAACAAAGAAATCACAGTTTGGTTCACTAAATAAGCACAGAATAAGCAAAAAGTTCTCAGATATTGCACAGACCTTGATAATAAGTAGTTATGAACAAATAAGCAGATTGAGCATGAATAAGCCAGCCAAATTGAACCAAATACATATACAAGCTATAATAAAGTCCAATAAGCACAGATAAACTTGTTTCAAGCAATGGATCCAAGTAAATAAGCAGATTCAAGCACCAAAAGTTACTGATTAGCAAAAGTGATTATCCAAAATCCTTTTGCTGATCTATTTGACCACCAATCCAATTTCAAGCCTTCAAATCCCCTTCTCTGATTAAGTTAACCAAAATTTAGCACTTGTTAACCCTATTCTACCCTTAGATCTAGGTGTCCCCAAAATTTTAGCCAAAATACCCAAGTTAAACAGATTTTATAGCCTTTTGATTGATTTGGTTGTTTCAAGCCACAAAACTTACAGATAATGAACACTTCGCACCAGATAAACAGATACCAATCCAATAGAACCAAAAATAACACCACTATTTGCCTTAAATCCCTTTGAATCAGTTAACCCAAACACCCCTTTAGAATCTGATTTCTCAATCTTCCAAAGGACTGTTATGATTTAACCTTCCAAACAAGATCTAATCAACCCTAACAACACTTATCCAACCTCAGAAACTCAAATCAACCACAAAAACACAGATCCACAATAAATCATGCAAAAATCACCAAATATTCAATAAAATTCAGAAAAATGAAAAGGGAAAAGAGATGCAAACCTCCAAGACTTACATCCAAGCCTTGGAATGTTTGAGCTGAGGTGCTAGCAAGAACAAGCACCAGCTTCCAAAGCTGCTAAGATGAACAAACAGAAAAGTGAGCAATAAACAGATTATACCCTTGATTTTGAAAACAAGTGTTCTAAACCTTAAACCTTTTCTCAAAACCAACAAAACATGTATATGGAACTCAGATTTTAGCTATTCAATCACCAAAATTTTATAAAACATAAAAGAGAACTCACAATTTTCAGAAACTCAAATTTTATTTAAATAAAAAGGAATTGCAAAGAAATAGCTAAAATCTGGAACAAAGGGGCTCTCACATGTTGAGGCCTCCTTTTATAGACGAATACAAGGTATGAATAAGCAAAACCCTAGACTATGAAATCCCAAAAGTGCCCTTGAAATCTTCTAGACGCATTTGTTGTTTGAGCTGTCCAAATGAATCAGGGACATTCATTTTAGCTTTGGGGCTAAGCAATGAGTGTTGGCTATTGATTTGGCCACGTGTCTTTACTTGGAAAGGAGGGTGTGATATGATTGGGTGACGGGTTGAATGGTGGGGGCTCTTTGTGAGTGGGATTGAGGGTTTTGTGTGTGGGATGGGTTTTCAAGTGTGTGAATCAAACGTGGGACTGGGTAATTGAAATTAACCCTTTGTTTTAAGTAGAGTAAAATCTGGGTTCATGTGGGTAAACAGTAAAACGTTTGATCCGAAAAAGGGGGTGTAAAGGTGTTTGGCGCGTGTTTTTGTGATTTGAAGTTTGGGAAATGGCATTAGTAGTCCTTGTGTTTTGGAGAAAAGGGTAAAACGTGTTTTCAGCCAACAAAACTTGGTTCTCTTTGTTAATAAAGTTTTATACTTCACACTTTTGCCCCAAAACTTTGGCAAAAGGTTTTCAAGGGTTGTTTTTGCCATTTTTGCATAGTTTGAGGACTGATCTTAGACATTATTGATCTTCAAAGGTCTTTAGTGTATCTTTGACTTCATGCGGGACCATTATTGACAATTTAGAATTGTTGAGGGACTAAACTTGTCAATTCTTCAAAGTTGAAGGACCTTTTTGTAATTTTGACAAAATTAAGGGACCAAACTTATAATTATGAATATACAAGGGTATTAAGTGTCATTTCTTCATAAATGAAGGATCAATCTTGTACATCTTCAAGTCTTCAAGGGTTTTTCTTTGAGAAATCCATAACTAGTGTAACACCCCTAAATTTATACAACATAGTACAGCGGAAGACTAGTTGGTGTTACGGGATAGCACATTACTCACATCATAGACAACGCATAAAAATCGCGTCGTTTATTAATAAAGCATTTCCATTCATAAATATCCAATTTACATAGGTCCCAAGTCATTATATTTCATACAAAGTTTTACAAAGTATTTGAATGGAAAATATTGTTTAAGTGCGGGCCATGAATTCTTGTCGTCTTCCCGAGAATTACCTTCAAGTACCTGAGATAAAACATGTTAAAAGAAAAGGGTCAGCGATAACGCCGAGTGAATTCATAGAGTTTAATAAATTCCATCAATATAATTTTGGTATAAAATTAGTACCAAAAATCAATCCGTACAAATCGTTGTAATAGGCCGTAAAATAGCCAAAATCAGTTTATACAAATCTTTGTAATAGGCCATAAAATAGCCAAAATCATTTTATACAAATCCTTATCGAAAATCATAATATAGGCATTTGCCTTAAAAATCATTATACGAGCCAATGTCGTAAAAACATCATACAATACGTCTTATGACGTTGTATAAAATCAAATAAAAATCGTTATATGAATATGGTTATGAAAACCAAAATACAAACATAATATCAATAGTATGACCCAGTATTGCTAGTCAGGCAATACATCGTAATTCGGAGCGTCCAGAAATATTTTGGTGATTGGATTATTATAAGCCGCATGACATTGTTACCTTACTAAACCAAAACGGGTAGCTAACCCGATACCAATTTTGCCCATCTAAAGTAGCGTGTCGTCACAAAGGTCACGCTATTGGAAATCTTCTCATACATAAATTCGCTTACCAATCAATGTGGCACGACGGGGATCAACCGTCAAGGCGCGAACTGGGGTGATCGTCCCCAAATAGTACTATTAAATGCATAAGCGTCTACCAACTCCCGGTAGTTCACAATTCATGCTAATGGGACTTTTAGTGACATAACCTAACTTTAATAATCCATTTAATTTCATCTATCGGGTCCATTAATCATTTATCGGGTCATACAATCGGGTCATTCAATCATTCGGGTCCAAAATCAATAAACAAACAATCGGGACAAATGGTGTCCTAAGTTTATAAAAGCTAACATGTTATCTCCCTCGCGGGTTTATAAAGCATTTATAAAACATTTAAAAGAGTACGAGGCTATGAACTCACGTTGATGTGGGTAGGCGGGTTATCGGCAATTCGGACGTACGGTACGTGCTTCAATCACGGAAACCTAGACAAATAATAATCGGTCTTAGACGTTTGTCCAATGACTTCATAAAAATATCAATTATGTATACATATGATGATTATATATATATGATGATCAAGTGGGTTTACATATTCTCGTTTACTCCTTTTAGTGTTATATGTCGATAACTTTTATATTAGTTTACTAGTTTTACCCGTTTACGTATTTTAAGTCCAATAAACTTATTATAAGTTATTTAACTTATTTTAATCCATTTTGTACCTATATTATCAGTATGTATACTTTCCAAGTTGGGCCTAAATGGGTTAAGCCCAAATAGATTCTTTTTACAAGTTTTTATCCTATTTAGTCCATTTATTAGTCCAATATGTTTACTTAGCTCGTTAATGTCCGTATGCCCTAAAGTTCGGGTTTTATCGGTTTTTACTTGTTATACATGTCTATATATCAGTATATAAGTTTTATAAAGTTTTCATTAGACGGGTCCAACCATCTAAGTTTTATTTAACAAAAACGTTAATTTTACGGCGATAGCCGAAAAAGTCGTAAAATCAAGTTTATAGTTTTATAACTTATAAAACTTAACAAGTTTCCATTTTTATCATTTATACCCTTATTACACCTTTTATATATTTATATAAATAAGTTTTATAAGTTAGTGGGTTTTTATTTACATTTTATATATTAAAATGTGAGTGCTTATATAATAGTATTATTCTTTAATTTCCAAAAATCTGATTTTTAACTTCATCTTCACCAAAACTGCCATATCTTGAGTTCTACATGGAGATAGAAGCTCAAATTTTTATCACATAAACTACATGATATGTGCTACATTTAACTCTTCTATAGCTACTGTTGAATCTTCTTCTAAATATTTTCTAAAAATCGTCCAAAACAGTAACTTCAGATTTATACCCTAAACTTGTTTTGATCATATCTCACTCATTATTTTGATTCCATTGCATGGCCAACTCTCACATGTGTACAATACATTTAGCTTACTGTAAATGGATCCTACTTCATTATTTCATCAGTTCATAACATGTTTCTTTACTGTTTTATACAGCCATGTAAATTAATCAAGATTTTAACCTTGTTTCATATGGTTTTTCATCTTTTTATCCATGATTATCAACAACAAATCCCCACATAACATTTTTATCATCATATAATCATCATAAATATATACAATAGGAAATAAAATACAAGTTTACATAATCAAAATAACAAGAAGTTGAGGAGGACAATCTTTATACCACCAACTTGATGTAGGTTATGAGTTTGACATGGTTTTTGATGGAGAAACTTGTAGACAACCATGACCATCTTCAAGACCACCATGCTCCATGAG
Source organism: Glebionis coronaria (assembly GCA_025667525.1). Taxonomy (NCBI): domain Eukaryota; kingdom Viridiplantae; phylum Streptophyta; class Magnoliopsida; order Asterales; family Asteraceae; genus Glebionis; species Glebionis coronaria. Next base: position 534,518,910 of record CM046881.1, on the reverse strand, counting down.
AACCTTGTGGGAAATCAGCCCTCCTACTCCATGAAAAATCCTCCTTGGATGTTATAAGCACCACCAATCAATAGGGTTTCAAAGGGGCTTCAACATATGTAGAGATAACATAGGATTCCATGGTTAATTTTTGATGGAAATGGTGTTTATGAGTGAGGATGGGACGGCATATTTGGGAGGAGTAGAGAGAAAAGAGTGGTTTTGCATGTGTGAAATGATGCAAATGGTTATGGTGTTGTGGTTTTGAGGTTGAATAGCTTACTTGGTAAGCTTAAGTTACATGTGTAACTTAATAAGGTGTACACTTGACACATAAGTGTCATTGTGGCTAGTTAGGCCGGTTTTGAGAGTGGGGTGGGACAAGTGTCCCACTTGTCTCATCCCATTTATTTACGGGTACTCCTCGATTCTAGTTTCCTCGATTTGCGTGCCCTCGGGTCGTTTTACGAAAAACGTTTTTATAAATTATGAATCGACGTCACAAAACGAATCCAATAAAAATTGTCTCATCAAAAACGGAGTTCGAAAACGTAAATACGTAATCCTAAGGTTTCTGGTTTAGTCGTAAAGGACGTTAAAATAAAATCGTAAGTCCTAATCTCTTCTCGTAAATTTGTGAGTTTATGAACCAACACAAATTTAAAACTCCAAAATAATATTCACGGATAAATTTATTTTCCGAAATGTCGGACTGCCACCCAAGACGGTGTATGTAAACGTAAGCACGTAACGTTGAATCCTCCGGTTTAGACGTAGTCGATGCTACTCCAAGACGTAAATCCAAATTTCTTCCCAAAAATATGTGAGTTCATATTGTAAATTGTTTTCAAATAATATTGAGAATAAAATATCAACCATAAATTGACGGATTGTCACAGCATTTACCCCTAAACAGGATCTTTGTCCTCAAAGATCATCTTACTACTCGCTTCTTATAGAGTTTAAGCCATGTGGGTATTTCCTCCACATTCGGTCTTTTCTCACAAGTGTAATTTGTTACAATACGCGAGTTTCATCAAACATAACTACGGGAATAAGATCAGGCTAAATGTTGACTTACCTTCTCTATCCATGATATTCACGGGTTTCTGATGAATGCAACTTTTCGCCGATCTAAGCTTTACTAAGAACAGTCAGATTTTCACTTGATAGATATTCCATCAAGTTTGATTTACGAAACATAATTCACGCATTTCTTTGAAGTCCTAGGGTAGATCCAGCTTATATGCCTTTCAATCCCAACTTTACATCATCTCAATGGTCCCATATGACGGGGACTTATATCCCATGATTTGTCAGATCATGAATTCATTTTTTTCCAACGTTAAAAATTGTGGCATAACTTCGCTACCCATTTGGCACTTCAAGATCTACATTTCACATTCACATAACCTCTTGCCCACTACCGGCAGTCAATAATCAGATCCTAATTTCAACAATCATTTCAGATCTCGCGGGTCGGGTATTTTGCAAGGATAGGTTCGCCATCATAGGAAACCTTAAACCTGAAAGACATGTCCAACTCACAATGGGTGTATGTCGGATGTCTTTATCTCAAATCCTGCTTACAGATGCTCTAAGATTCAGATCCTAACAAGATTCGATCTCAATCCTAATACGATGATCATCAATGATAATCCTTCCAAAGGAAAACGATTATACGGTCTATTACCAAAGGTCAATCATTCAATCATAAAACAACGCTTATATTACCTTGTATCATTACTTTACCTCGTCCCTTCGATTTGGGATGGTACATAGTACTCTCATCAAGGTTCGTTCTCAATGATTTCTGAGCAAATCTCTAGAAATTCGATGCGAAGCGAGGATCTTGATATAGATGTTCGATACAGGCACACTATGTTTACATAACTCTTTTTGCATTTATCATTTAACGGAAATGATATTAGCAGATTTGGTCAGTCTGTCGACGATGACCCAAATCGAATCAAATTCAGATGATGACCTTTGCAATAGCTAAACGTTTACTAATGTATGAGGCGGTGTCTGCCTTCATAATCTGCCATTAGTACAACTTCTTCAGACAAAGATACATTTAGTCATAAAATGACTTAAATAGAATACTTATACTTACAAATTCCAACATAATTATATCTCACAATCTCCATATTTAGGCAACCACAAGTAGCCTTTAAAATATTTAACGCTATCGGCTTCTCAGTTCTAATGGTTCACATTAGCCACGAACCACTTTTTATTATCTATATTATCCTTTTTACAAACATCGGCTATATTTTAAATTGTTCGGCAATTTATTTTGCACAGTCATTATTAAGAAATACATTCTAATTGATTCTTTATCTTTTATACATAATGTGTCAGTATTTATATTCACCTCTCATGATGATATAATTATCATGTCCATAATTCACTCAGGTATTCTTTCTATATTATGCGTCAGCAATTACGTTCGCTTTCTCCTGATGAAATAAATATCATAACTGTATTTATTCAAAATTTCTTTCTTCATATCTTCTATGTTTTAGTTTCGTCTCATCTATCATTTTTATCCGTTTTACTCAATCCGTCGTCTAAAGCGTCGATAATTATTATAATTAATTAAATAATTATTAGTTAATTTTTTTGTGAAGCGTAAACGTTTTTAAATTTCTTAGTTCGACCAATTATATAAAATGTTCAAAATAAATTTAAATTTAATTAACAAGATTTTTGCTGATTTATCGAAAATAATTAATAAGATTCGTAAACGTTTGAAAAATCTTTGGTTATATTTTGGTCAAAGTTTTCTTAGTTGAAAAGCAAAAATTGTCGTTTCAAATTTCAAGTTTTGGTTTAAATGGGTTTCCTCAACCCCTCTTAGGTTATCTAGAAGTATACACAAACATTTACCCCTAAACAGAAGTTTAGTTAAATGGTTTGTGTATAAGGGAATAATCCCTTAAAATCCTTTGTCAAAACATTTGTCAAAACATATTTCCATTTCTTTTTGGTAAAATCCAAAGTCTTAAAAGGGCTCTTAATTTTTGAAGAGTCAATTTATATTCCATTATCTATTAATCACACGGTTAAATCATGTAAAGTATTAAGTCTTTAATCACATATCAATTATTCAAGGTTCAGGTTTTCATTGTTTAGCCAATTCAGGGCAATTTATAACTAATTATTAACTCATTATTATTCTTATAAACAAATAAATGGTCCGTAATGATCACGAGCATGAATTTATCAAATTATAGCCTACACACGTGATTCACCAGATTTATGAATACTACATGTGCATCGGTCAATCCAAACGACATCACGTGAAACTCATAATGTTCATCACAAGTTCTGGATGTAATGATTGGAATAGATAATCTCTTCCGCAGATGCGAAATTGATGATAACCATGCCGTGGATCAAATCTTTAAAACATACGCTAGAACCTTGTAAATGATCGAACAAATCTTCCATTTCGAGTTATGGATATCGTTTTCGATTGTCAATTTACTCAGTCACAGTAATCTATAAATATAAGGAAAGATAACACCATAGCTCTTCAGGATGACAGGCTTGGTATAATAAAATCTTTCTCCGACAACTATCTCAGTTGTACGGTAATTCCTTAAATTCAGATGGTGCTGACGTACAGTGCACAAACCACAAGTGCAGCACCGGAAATATAATCAATACCAATTTCAATCTTGCCTTAATGGCGAAAGTCTAGTTAATTCGTCAACAAATACCTCCTAAAGTGTCAGATAACATAATTATCTTCTTAATAAATTCGTTTTAAGTTCATTCTAGATTATAATATCTATGACTAATTCACAATCATTCACAATATAATTTCAATTCCCAATATAGGATATCGTCATCTACCAAGAATTATTTATATCACTTTTGATAATCAACATCTTATCTTTTTAGGGGAATTCTGCTCGAGTTCCCATCAATTAAGACAATATCGTCATGTCATCATCAATCAATCCATTCTACCGGCATTATCAACTTTTCAGTTCCATTGCCGTCGATAAGATGTGAACTTCTCAAAAGACTAATAATAACTCATAATCCTTCACAAATTCAAGGATATATGGAGACACAACTACCATCTAAAGAGTAAGGTCAACGCATAATCTATGCGAGAGAATTTCAATTCAGATACAGATGAAAACATTTAACGAATATGAATATATCCCATGTTTTCATGATTCGAGTACGCATTCGAAAGCTCCTCGGATCGTTACCCAGGTCGTTCAAATGAAATCAAATCATAAGAAATGATAAGAACGTCAATACATCCAGTCGGGTATCAACACTCGATAATCAGATACTTTTCCTAAGAATCTCACTACGGGAGAATTGGACAAGAAAGAATTGTCAATTGTCAAATAAGACAATTTCCACAGATGAGTAAATTCAACTCAGAAGAATAGGTGCTATAGGCACATGTGTAGGTGTCCCTAACACTATGTCCTTATTTTACACTTCTTGCAGATCTCATAAAATTTTAATCTTTCACAATCTTCAAAGAAAATGTAGTGTTTATTCATTAGTTTTATGGTGACTACTAATCAGCCTTGCATAGTCCATTCCAAATTGTATGTAGGCGCGCAACTATATACAATTTCAAGATTAACGATGCAATACTCAGTTCGTCAAAATTTTATCACCATGTTTATAATAAAAACATTTTCATGCTTAATTCTTAAATAAGAATCAAAATAAATTTACAAAGATTTTTCCTTGTTATGAAAACCATTAAATTTTTCAAAGCGTCTCGTAAACAACTTTATTTTGATATCAATCACTTATAAATCTCACTATGAATAATCCTTATAGTGATGAAAATTCAATTTTTCTCAAAAGATACCGTTTTAACTTTATAAAAACAATGTGTGATCTGCAAAAGAGTGATGAAAAGTTGTTCATCAAGAACTAACTACAGTAAGATAGGAAATGAGCTTAGCCAAGTAATCATGAGGTTCATGACCTCGATGGCACTCAAAAAGAATAATTCACAATGTAACTCAAATCAAGATGAGTACTTGTTTAATGGTTGCATCACTAATGCGAACATTAGGATGAAGCAATAAAAGATAGATAACATCGATACATGTATAATTTAGCAATCAAAGGTAGTCTTTTCATTAATCACAAACAAGTCATATTGTACCGTAACACATTACGTGTCACTATGTCATACAATTCTCAGAACTCATCCTACCAACTGATATCTCAGTTAAGTTAGGGATTATTTTTAAAAGATACCACAATGAATACTAATCTACAAGAGTCATTAGGTGTCCTGCCTGTCCTGGAAGATCCATCGGTCCCAATTCAGAAGAAGATTTCTTCAATTTATTTATTGGACACTGGGCATCTTCATTAGTGGACAATGGCCTAGGAACAACACTTAACACGAATCAACAATCAATTAAAACCTTATAATTCAATCACAAAACTTAACGACTTCTATTAATAATCTCATATTCCATATGGGTTAAATTTTACTTTTATTCAAGTTTCAACCAATTTTATACTCAATTCAGTATCCTACCTCATTATCCAATACTTACAACCTTATTCTTCGGCCTTGTAAAGGCAATACAATCTCAATATGAATCAACACTTAATTTCCAATCCTATTAGCTCTTACAACAACAATTATCAAATGAGTCATTAATATGAAATGACTCGATCAATCAATTAGACTTCTCGGAAAGGTATTAGTGGCATGAGGCTTTTGGGTAATGGTTCCAATAACAGCCTCAAGTGCAACATTTACCCTTTTCGATTTCAATTTAAGAATTGGATGACAACGAACCAGATGACATCTTTCTAGGTGATAATGTTTTGTCAAACTCCACTCTATAAGAAAAGATCGTCATGACATCGATATCAGTTTTAATCTTGCCAATTCTTCTTCAATATCACAATCAACTAATATCTACATTTCTACGAATATCAAGCATTTGTTGGGATCATAAATATCCACAACTTGGTTTAGATCTAGGATAGCTAGAATTCCTACGAGAATAGCTTCGATTAATTTACTAGGGGATTTAGGGTATATTGTGACAATCTACGTCGTATAAATATCTCGTATAAATATCAAAATAATCATCAAACAATCATGTAATAAAATTACATCATATATATATATAATCCAAGTTATATATATATTAAAATAACACTTCTCAGTCTTGGCCTTGTCGGTAACTCGGGAATTCTTCGGCACCGTTATAGTCAAAAGATTTTTAGACATTTTAGAAAAATGTTTATAGTTAAAAGATTTTGAAAAGTTTTATTCAAAACCTTGGTTTTAAAAATCTTTCGTTCTCTATAACGAGAGCTCTGGTACCAAACTGTAACACCCCCAAATTTATACAACATAGTACAGCGGAAGACTAGTTGGTGTTACGGGATAGCACATTACTCACATCATAGACAACGCATAAAAATCGCGTCGTTTATTAATAAAGCATTTCCATTCATAAATATCCAATTTACATAGGTCCCAAGTCATTATATTTCATACAAAGTTTTACAAAGTATTTGAATGGAAAATATTGTTTAAGTGCGGGCCATGAATTCTTGTCGTCTTCCCGAGAATTACCTTCAAGTACCTGAGATAAAACATGTTAAAAGAAAAGGGTCAGCGATAACGCCGAGTGAATTCATAGAGTTTAATAAATTCCATCAATATAATTTTGGTATAAAATTAGTACCAAAAATCAATCCGTACAAATCGTTGTAATAGGCCGTAAAATAGCCAAAATCAGTTTATACAAATCTTTGTAATAGGCCATAAAATAGCCAAAATCATTTTATACAAATCCTTATCGAAAATCATAATATAGGCATTTGCCTTAAAAATCATTATACGAGCCAATGTCGTAAAAACATCATACAATACGTCTTATGACGTTGTATAAAATCAAATAAAAATCGTTATATGAATATGGTTATGAAAACCAAAATACAAACATAATATCAATAGTATGACCCAGTATTGCTAGTCAGGCAATACATCGTAATTCGGAGCGTCCAGTAATATTTTGGTGATTGGATTATTATAAGCCGCATGACATTGTTACCTTACTAAACCAAAACGGGTAGCTAACCCGATACCAATTTTGCCCATCTAAAGTAGCGTGTCGTCACAAAGGTCACGCTATTGGAAATCTTCTCATACATAAATTCGCTTACCAATCAATGTGGCACGACGGGGATCAACCGTCAAGGCGCGAACTGGGGTGATCGTCCCCAAATAGTACTATTAAATGCATAAGCGTCTACCAACTCCCGGTAGTTCACAATTCCTGCTAATGGGACTTTTAGTGATGATAGGTGTGAAAACACCCATCCTTTTACCACTTAAATCGGGCTAATACGAGACCAAAACACGTATTTAATATCATTTGTTTGGAATTATGCGTGGTTTTTGTGTTTATTGTGTTTTCAAAATCGACCGGATGAATATTAAAGAAAACATGGGATTGCACGGGTTTTATCGAAGAAAAGGGCTCAAGACGAAGTCTATTGTCCAAAAGGTGCAAAAGATTCGAAATCGTTGTGCCTATTTGAAGTTATGTCGAAGAACTCGAGTCTATTAAATAAAAGATTATAAGACGAGTTGGAATTATTCACCGACACTTCTCAAATCCAAGTCGGAAACGTTTATTTAAAGACGCATGAAGACTTAAGAAGAAAGAAGAAAAAGAAGCCCAAATCAAAAGCCCATCAACACCATACACACGCCTATATAAAGCCTTCACCTCACAAAATTTCACACACTTAGTTTTTAGCTAGTCTTTAGCTTTTCATTTTTCTCTAGTTTCTAGAGAGAGAAAGTTCCATACTTTCTCTCACTAAAATTTTCCGTTGTTTTTCATCTTTTAATTCAAACTTTCTTGTACTTTTGATTTCATTAATCTTAATCAAGTTTATGCTTTTAAGTTCTTTAAGCTTTTCTTACTTTTCTTGATTTGTCAAATTCCTTGATCCGATTGTTGCATTCCATACGGTTTGGATTTTGGATATGTTCGTGAATAGAGTTTGATCTTTCTTGTGTCTTTTGAAGCTCTACGTGAATAGGCCATAAGCTCTCCATGCTTATTGGTTTATTGCTTGTTGAAGCTTAATATTGTTTTCGGATTACTTCTTAGTTTTAATCATTCACAAGTTTTGTTTATTAAGTTTAAAGTTTCTTGTTTTCAAAAGTGGTTAAATTTAAGTGTTTTGAGTTATTTAAGTTTCGGATTATATAGCTTATTGTAAGTGCTTATTGAAATTTTTGAGTTTCCACCATTTTCAGAAAATAGCTGCCTTTATTCCATCGCAATACAAGGGTTTTAACACATTCCGATGGATCTTAGTTGCTTGGTATCGCAATAACCCAAAAAGGGGTTTTACTTTGCGATAGGATAGAAGTCCCCCTATTCCGATCTGGGATTGCGATCGCATATTGCGATCGCACATTCCGACGGGTTTAGGTCCATTTTCTTGTCGAAACTCTGGCCAATTTTTGTCTTCCATATTCCGATAGAACTAACGTTCCGATCTGGGTCATTCCGATAGCCTCATTCCGACAGCTTGATTTTAGAGTATTCCGATGGTGATTGTTAGAAACATTCCGATGAACTTTCACGTGAGATATTCCGATGGACCATTTTAATTGCATTCCGATAGTAGTAATTTTCAACATTCCGATAAGAACAAGTTTCTAAGCATTAATTCAATTAAGTTTTCAAAGTAATTTTCTAATCTTTCCTTTACGTTTTCAAGCACTAAATTTTAACTTGTTTTAAATTACTCAACGTCATTTACATTTAATTGTTATTAATTTAAAAATAGATAAACAAAACAACTCCTTTCTATAACCAAGAACAAATCATTCCACTTAAGGCCGAGATCAATTCGAGAGGATATCGAGAGAACTTTAATCAGAACCCATAGCAAATCTATGTATCAAATGGCGCCACTGCCGGCTCTTCTCGTTAAGATCAACAGTTTTTTGTGAGAACTTGGATTTTGGGATCCGTTCCCCGTGAACGTTACTTTTTCATAAAAATTTTCAAAAATACTAAAAAAAATATAAAATTTTCAAAAATCCTAAAAAGTAAAAAAACATAAAAACCAAAAATATTTTTGCTTTGTTTTTCTTTGTTCGTTCTTTTGCAGGTGTATGCGCACTCGATCCACGTCTTATCAAGAGCCCGAGCCTCTCGATAACTTAGACATGGCGGGTGTACAAAACAACAATAACATACCACCTCCGAACAACAATAATAACAACAACAATCCGCCTTTCAACAACATGAACAATAACAACAACAATGAGCACCTTCCGGATAATCGCCCAATGATTGAATTGCTGCAAGCTCATGTCGATGGCAACATGGATCCAATTGTTATTCCACCAATTGCCGCCAACAATTTCGAGCTAAATTCAGGCTTTATCCAGATGGTCTCAGCTCAACCATTCTTTGGACGAACCATTGATGACCCACACGATCACATCAAGAGATTTCTACAACTCACGAACACGGTCAAGTTCAATGGTGTTCCATAAGAAGTGATAAGGTTACAACTTTTTCCCTTTTCTTTAGAGGGACAAGCCCGGCATTGGCTTGCTAAGGAACCGCCACAGAGTATTCTCTCGTGGACGGATTTGGAAACAAAGTTTATCAACTACTTTTTTCCACCCTCTCGTACTACCGCTTTGCGGAATGAGATTATAACCTTTGAACAAAAGTACGACGAGTCATTCAGTGAATCTTGGGATCGCTTTAAAGATCTTTTAAGAAAATGCCCACAACATGGTTTTACCAAAGTTCATCAAATTAATACTTTTTACAATGGTTTAAGCATGAGTGACCAAGATTCCCTGAATAGTGCCTCAGGGGGTAATTTATTGGCTAAGACTTCCAATGCTGCTTGGGATATCATTGAGAACAAGTCTCGTGTGCAAACCAAGAGCATTAGGAACAATGTTGCTAGTGCTAGCACTAATGACAGCGACAAGCGACTTGACAAAATCACCACGCTTCTTGAATCGCTTGTCACCCACACCGTCAGCAACAACAACAGCAATAACGCCAAGAACGCTCAAGTGAACGCTGTCAGCCAACCTTGTGAGATATGCGGTGGTCCTCACTCTTACACAACTTGTACCGCCACCCAAGACTACCCTGCTGAGAATGTTAATGCAGCATATGGCACCTATACTCAACCTGCTTATCAAGCAAAACCTCAAGGTGACCGCAACCTGCTTAGCTACCGTTCTAACAACTATCTCTCACCGCCTGGTTTTAATCCTAACAACCAAAACCAACAACAAAACCTCAACCGTCCTCCTCAACAACAACAAACTCGTACACCATACATCCCTCCTCACAAGCAGCAACAACCACCGCAACGAAACACCCACGTTTACCAGCAACCTGCTTATCAATCACCCGCATACACTGCTCCTTCAAACCAAACCCCCGCATCACATCAAGATACTGGAACCTACATGAGAACTAACGATGTGATCGTGGATAATCTCCAACAGGAAGTGCGCAACTTGAAAGCAGATCTGATGAAACAAGGGAATGATCTAAGAGCTGATATGAAGAACACTATGGATAGTCAAACGAATGACTTGAGGAACATGATGGCTAGTTTCTTCAACAGTAATCAACCCTCTTCTTCGGGTACTCTTCCGAGTAATACCGTTGCGAATCCAAGAGGGGAGATGAAAGCAATCACCACTCGCAGTGGTAAAGGTACCAGGGAACCCGAGCTTCCTATACCTCCACCGGTGATTGTGACTAAGGAGAACGAGTCGCCTGCTCCTATTCCTCACCCTTCTCCTTCCCCAATTTCTCCACCTCTTCCTTCTACCCCTCCTCCACCCAAGGATGTGAGTGATCCTATTCTTCCAAAGCCTTCCTCGTCTTCCAATATACCTTATCCATCTAGGTTGAGGAAAGAGAAGCTCAAAAGCAAGGACGATATTCAGGTTTCTAACTTTCTTAAAATGTTTAAACAACTGAATTTCAATATCTCCTTCGCTGAGGCTCTCGCTCACATGCCTAAGTACGCGAAAATGTTTAAAGATCTTCTGAGCGACAAGGAAAAGCTCCTCGATCTCGCCAACACCCAACTTAATGAGAACTGCTCTGCAGTGCTCTTAAGGAAATTGCCAATCAAGCTTGGTGATCCGGGTCGTTTTCTTATCCCTTGCAATTTCCCGGGAGTAGAGAATTGCATGACCCTAGCGGATCTAGGTGCCAGTATTAATCTCATGCCTCTAAGTGTTTGGAAGCAATTATCTCTCCCAGAGCTAGTCCTCACCAAAATGACTTTGGAATTAGCTAACCGTACGGTTGCTTATCCAGTGGGGATAGCCGAAGACGTCATTGTAGGAGTCGACAAATTCACCTTCCCTGCTGATTTTGTTGTCGTCGACTACGAGATGGACCCCCGTGTGCCACTCATTGTTGGTCGTCCATTCTTGAGGACCGGTCGCACTCTCATTGATGTTGAAGCCGGTGAGCTTATCATGAGAGTGGGTGACGATAAAGTAGTCTTCAACATGGGAAAGTTATCTAAACAGCCTTATTCTTACGAGAATGTTAATTGTATTGACGTTCTTGATGAGGCTTGTGAAGAACACTTCAAGGATGCTTGTAAAAACATTCCTACCTCTCTTCCCAATGTTGAGACCGTTTCCTCTATTGACTCATCACTATCTCTATTTGGAGAAAGTGATTTCCTTTGGAAAGATTTGGAAGCCACCTTGGAAGATGTGAAGCACGACAATGACGATTCTACTGCCACTTGGGATGAAGACCTCAGTTTCATTGCAAACCTCCTCAGAGAAGACAATCCTTCCCCTCCATCTCCCACTATTATTGCTATCGAGACTCCGACTTCGACTACGCCTCCCGTCGACAATCCTCCGGATTTGGAACTTAAGGAGTTGCCACCCCATCTTGAGTATGTATTCCTCGAAGAGGAGAAGAAGTCGCCTGTCATCATTGCTAAGGATTTGAAGGATGAAGAGAAAGCCCGACTCATCGCTGTGCTTAAAGCTCATAAGAAGGCAATTGCTTGGAAAATTTCCGATATCCGCGGAATTGATCCGAACTTTTGTACTCACAAGATTCTCATGGAAGATGACTTCAAACCCACAATCCAGAACCAAAGAAGGGTTAATCCTAAAATTCATGACGTCATCAAACAAGAGGTTATCAAACTTCTAGATGCCGGCTTGATCTACCCTATTTCGGATTCGTCATGGGTAAGTCCCGTCCATTGTGTGCCCAAGAAGGGAGGAATAACCGTTGTTCCCAATGAACACAACGATTTGATTCCCACTCGTCTCGTTACTGGGTGGAGAGTTTGTATTGATTATCGCAAGCTCAATGATGCCACGAGAAAAGACCACTTTCCTCTTCCCTTCATGGATCAAATGCTCGAGCGTCTAGCTGGTAATGACTATTACTGCTTCTTAGACGGTTTCTCCGGGTATTTTCAAATTCCCATCGATCCCAAGGACCAAGAAAAGACCACATTCACTTGTCCCTATGGAACATTTGCTTACAAACGCATGCCTTTTGGTTTATGTAATGCTCCTGGGACATTCCAAAGGTGTATGATGGCGATCTTCCATGACATGGTGGAAGACACTATGGAAGTATTCATGGATGATTTCTCGGTCTATGGCGATTCATTCTCTGCGTGCCTTGCCAATTTGGAACGTATGCTCAAGCGGTGCGAAGACACTCGCCTAGTTCTGAATTGGGAAAAATGCCATTTTATGGTAAAAGAAGGCATCGTCCTAGGACACAAGATCTCGAAAGCCGGTCTTGAAGTAGACCGTGCTAAAGTCGATGTTATCGCTAAGTTGCCTCCACCTTCAACCGTGAAGGGTGTGAGAAGTTTCCTGGGTCATGCGGGCTTCTACCGTCGATTCATCAAAGATTTTTCTCAAATCGCTCGCCCGATGACCCACCTCTTGGAAAAAGATACTCCTTTTATCTTCTCCAAAGAGTGTCTTGAAGCCTTTGACTCACTTAAGGATAAGCTTACTAAGGCACCCGTCTTGGTTACCCCTAATTGGGAGCTGCCCTTTGAGTTGATGTGCGATGCTAGCGATTTTGCTATTGGAGCGGTTCTTGGACAAAGAGTGAACAAACACTTCCAACCGATCCATTACGCTAGCAAGACAATGACTGGGGCACAATTGCATTATACGACAACCGAAAAAGAGCTTTTAGCTGTTGTCTATGCTTTTGAAAAATTCCGCCCCTATCTTGTCCTTTCCACCACCATCGTGTATACCGATCATTCCGCGTTGAAGTACTTGTTGACAAAGCAAGATTCCAAACCAAGACTTCTTCGCTGGGTTTTGCTGCTCCAGGAATTTAAAATCGAAATTCGCGATAAAAAAGGAGCAGAAAACCTAGCCGCGGATCATCTCAGTAGACTTGAGGATCCTTACCAGGGGGCTCATCCGAACAAAGAAATCAATGATTCTTTTCCCCTGGAGACCTTAATGTCTATTAACTCGACTGCTGACGAAACCCCGTGGTTTGCAGACATTGCAAACTACTTAGCGGGTGGAATCCTCGTTGACGGGTTAACATCCCATCAAAAGAAGAAGTTCTTCAAAGACATAAAAACTTACTTCTGGGATGACCCGTATCTTTTCAAACAATGTGCTGACTTGATTATTCGCCGATGTGTTGATGGACCGGCAGCTTTCGAAATCCTTGATGCTTGCCACAAAGGACCCACTGGTGGTCACTTTGGTCCCAACTACACCGCCAAAAAAGTGTTTGATTCAGGATTTTATTGGCCCTCCATTTATCGTGACGCTCACGATATGGTTAAAAAATGTGATGCTTGCCAGAAACAAGGCACGATCACACATAAAGACGAGATGCCTCAGAATTTCATTCAAGAGTGTGAAATCTTTGATGTTTGGGGTATCGACTTTATGGGGCCATTTCCTTCATCTAAAGGAAACAAATACATCCTTGTTGCCGTTGACTACGTCTCCAAGTGGGTTGAAGCCAAAGCTTTACCTACTAATGATGCAAGGGTGGTTTGTAACTTTTTGAAATCGCTGTTCGCTCGATTCGGCGTTCCTCGTGCTATTATCAGTGACCGCGGGACTCATTTTTGCAACGATCAATTTGCAAGAGTCATGGCCAAGTATGGTGTCAATCACCGTCTTTCCACCGCTTATCATCCCCAAACCAATGGGCAAGCCGAGATATCCAACCGTGGATTGAAGCGAATTTTGGAGCGTACTGTGGGAGAGCATCGTGCCGCGTGGGCCGATAAGTTAGATGATGCTCTGTGGGCTTTCCGTACTGCTTACAAGACCCCGATCGGTTGTACACCTTATCGTCTTGTGTACGGGAAAGCATGCCACCTTCCCATCGAGCTGGAGCATAAGGCGCACTGGGCCTTAAAGTGGGCTAACTTCGACATCAACAAAGCTGGTGATCATCGTAAGATTCAACTTAACAAGCTCAATGAACTGAGGAATGAAGCTTATGAGAACTCGCTGATCTACAAAGAGAAGACGAAGATCCTCCATGACGCAAAAATCAAGAACCGAGAGTTCCATGTTGGTGATCAAGTCTTACTTTTTAACTCTCGGTTGAAGATCTTCTCTGGCAAGTTGAAGAGCCGCTGGTCTGGTCCATTCACCGTCGCCAACGTCTTTCCGTATGGGACCATTGAGCTTTCTCAGTCAAATGGGCCCAATTTCAAGGTGAATGGCCAGCGTCTGAAGCTGTACTTCGGTGAGGACATCTCTCAGGAGATGATTCCATCCCTCACCACGTTCCCCATGAACTAATTTTGGGTCGAGTCAGGCTCGTGACTCGGTCATCAAAAACAAGCGCTCCTCGGGAGGCAGCCCGAGTATCTATCCTTTAATGTTTTATCCTCCTAAGTGTAGGGGGGACTGCATAGGTGTTTGTATTTGTGTGGTGATGTGATTACAGGGATAAGTGCACTCTTGGAACCTTTGAAGAACCATGCTCCCGTGTTATCCGAAATCCGGTTCTATCTCTCCACTATCGTGATTCAATTTTCTTCATACTCACATTTGAAATTGATCACTTTAGTCGTCTCTTCCTTAACTTGAGTTAACCAACGTGCACAATGTCATAAGTGTAGGGGAAACCTTTCCCACATGCTTAAACATTGAGGACAATGTTTATCCTAAGTGTAGGGGGGACTTCTATCGAAGTTTTAAGTGGACTTTTCCATGAAAATGCCTTCATTTAACCGGAAAATCATCTTTTTCAACATCTTTCAAATTTTTAATTAACTTTGGCCATTTAGTCGTAATTTTTAAATTTTTATCGTTGCTTTCATATGTATATATCCCGCAATAAAGTCAAAAATATTAATAAGTGGCGTAGCTAATTTAGAAATCTTTGACATATTAGGCCCATTGCGTTTATTTTGACTCAACCCGAATAGACTTATCCAAGTTTATTCTAGCTAGTATCCTTAACCATATAGACCTTAATTGGTTTATTAGGCTAAGTGTCCACGAGTCTCATTACTTGAGATTTTAAATTGTGGAGGACGAGAAATGATAGAGTCAATTATAAGTCGGTATTCTTGCGCAAGCCCACTTGGTGTAATTATTTGCCTATTCTCCCATCACTTGCTAATAATTTATCTGCAATAAGTAAGGTCGTACGATTTGAAAAGTTACTTAGCTTCTAGCCCAAGATCGTTTAAAAGTTGCTCGGTAATGATAAGAGTTCATAGCCAAGGCATAACTTATGAAGCGGGGCGCGAAGATTGGAGAGTCCGAAAAGGCCCTAACAAGGCATGAGGATTCAATTTTATTGCTGAAGATCCAAAGTGATGTGAAAAGCATTATTCCTAAAGTCAATATGAAGGATCAAGACTCACGACGAAAAGCAATCAACTCCCATAAAGATCATGGAGAAGTCTATCTGAAAAGACCCTAACAAGGTATGAGGATAAATAGATCCAAGTCCGAAAAGGAGGCGGATCGTTGTATCTCAAAATCCCAATTAGAGATTGAAGAAATAATCATGAAGTCGTGGTCAACAAAGATTGGAGTACCCCTCAAAAGTCTCCAAGCGAAGAAACTCTATTATGATGAGAAGACCATTATCTCAAGAACGTCTCTCGAAGATATGAAGTATGAAGTACATGCCAAACATCGGCCCGAGAAAGGTCTCAAATCGTGAACCAAGTTATGCCAAGATATGAACTTTTTGATATCCCGAGAAGCAGTTTTAAGAGATTTTGTCCTTTAGCTAACTATTGATCAAATCGTCCTACTTTACTTTCAGCCCTAAGAAACTATCGAAATAAGTCCAAAAATGCATCTTCATGATCATTCTAAGACAAAAATAAAATATAAGAGATACACCTAGGAATAAGGGAGTTTAAGCATTTAATTAAGCCATGTGTGTGAGTGTTTGAATTACTAACTTATAATAACAATGATCTCGTTTTAAGCTTAGTTTGGGGAACGTGAAACTTGAGGGTGATAAATCTTCGCAGCACCGAAGCCCTAATGTAAGTCCTCGATCTCTTTCCAAGTGATTACCACATAAGTTATTCTCTATTCTTTTACATTTAAATTTTAATTTCTTAGTACTTTAAATTTTTGTTTAGTAGTATTTTAATAAGGCCAAGGTTAATTGATAATGAGAAAAGTGTAATTATGCTTTGTCACTAAGCATTGCATGAGGGCATGGCAATGGTTAAGTGTAGGAGATTTGATAGGTGTGAAAACACCCATCCTTTTACCACTTAAATCGGGCTAATACGAGACCAAAACACGTATTTAATATCATTTGTTTGGAATTATGCGTGGTTTTTGTGTTTATTGTGTTTTCAGAATCGACCGGATGAATATTAAAGAAAACATGGGATTGCACGGGTTTTATCGAAGAAAAGGGCTCAAGACGAAGTCTATTGTCCAAAAGGTGCAAAAGATTCGAAATCGTTGTGCCTATTTGAAGTTATGTCGAAGAACTCGAGTCTATTAAATAAAAGATTATAAGACGAGTTGGAATTATTCACCGACACTTCTCAAATCCAAGTCGGAAACGTTTATTTAAAGACGCATGAAGACTTAAGAAGAAAGAAGAAAAAGAAGCCCAAATCAAAAGCCCATCAACACCATACACACGCCTATATAAAGCCTTCACCTCACAAAATTTCACACACTTAGTTTTTAGCTAGTCTTTAGCTTTTCATTTTTCTCTAGTTTCTAGAGAGAGAAAGTTCCATACTTTCTCTCACTAAAATTTTCCGTTGTTTTTCATCTTTTAATTCAAACTTTCTTGTACTTTTGATTTCATTAATCTTAATCAAGTTTATGCTTTTAAGTTCTTTAAGCTTTTCTTACTTTTCTTGATTTGTCAAATTCCTTGATCCGATTGTTGCATTCCATACGGTTTGGATTTTGGATATGTTCGTGAATAGAGTTTGATCTTTCTTGTGTCTTTTGAAGCTCTACGTGAATAGGCCATAAGCTCTCCATGCTTATTGGTTTATTGCTTGTTGAAGCTTAATATTGTTTTCGGATTACTTCTTAGTTTTAATCATTCACAAGTTTTGTTTATTAAGTTTAAAGTTTCTTGTTTTCAAAAGTGGTTAAATTTAAGTGTTTTGAGTTATTTAAGTTTCGGATTATATAGCTTATTGTAAGTGCTTATTGAAATTTTTGAGTTTCCACCATTTTCGGAAAATAGCTGCCTTTATTCCATCGCAATACAAGGGTTTTAACACATTCCGATGGATCTTAGTTGCTTGGTATCGCAATAACCCAAAAAGGGGTTTTACTTTGCGATAGGATAGAAGTCCCCCTATTCCGATCTGGGATTGCGATCGCATATTGCGATCGCACATTCCGACGGGTTTAGGTCCATTTTCTTGTCGAAACTCTGGCCAATTTTTGTCTTCCATATTCCGATAGAACTAACGTTCCGATCTGGGTCATTCCGATAGCCTCATTCCGACAGCTTGATTTTAGAGTATTCCGATGGTGATTGTTAGAAACATTCCGATGAACTTTCACGTGAGATATTCCGATGGACCATTTTAATTGTATTCCGATAGTAGTAATTTTCAACATTCCGATAAGAACAAGTTTCTAAGCATTAATTCAATTAAGTTTTCAAAGTAATTTTCTAATCTTTCCTTTACGTTTTCAAGCACTAAATTTTAACTTGTTTTAAATTACTCAACGTCATTTACATTTAATTGTTATTAATTTAAAAATAGATAAACAAAACAACTCCTTTCTATAACCAAGAACAAATCATTCCACTTAAGGCCGAGATCAATTCGAGAGGATATCGAGAGAACTTTAATCAGAACCCATAGCAAATCTATGTATCAAGTGACATAACCTAACTTTAATAATCCATTTAATTTCATCTATCGGGTCCATTAATCATTTATCGGGTCATACAATCGGGTCATTCAATCATTCGGGTCCAAAATCAATAAACAAACAATCGGGACAAATGGTGTCCTAAGTTTATAAAAGCTAACATGTTATCTCCCTCGCGGGTTTATAAAGCATTTATAAAACATTTAAAAGAGTACGAGGCTATGAACTCACGTTGATGTGGGTAGGCGGGTTATCGGCAATTCGGACGTACGGTACGTGCTTCAATCACGGAAACCTAGACAAATAATAATCGGTCTTAGACGTTTGTCCAATGACTTCATAAAAATATCAATTATGTATACATATGATGATTATATATATATGATGATCAAGTGGGTTTACATATTCTCGTTTACTCCTTTTAGTGTTATATGTCGATAACTTTTATATTAGTTTACTAGTTTTACCCGTTTACGTATTTTAAGTCCAATAAACTTATTATAAGTTATTTAACTTATTTTAATCCATTTTGTACCTATATTATCAGTATGTATACTTTCCAAGTTGGGCCTAAATGGGTTAAGCCCAAATAGATTCTTTTTACAAGTTTTTATCCTATTTAGTCCATTTATTAGTCCAATATGTTTACTTAGCTCGTTAATGTCCGTATGCCCTAAAGTTCGGGTTTTATCGGTTTTTACTTGTTATACATGTCTATATATCAGTATATAAGTTTTATAAAGTTTTCATTAGACGGGTCCAACCATCTAAGTTTTATTTAACAAAAACGTTAATTTTACGGCGATAGTCGTAAAATCAAGTTTATAGTTTTATAACTTATAAAACTTAACAAGTTTCCATTTTTATCATTTATACCCTTATTACACCTTTTATATATTTATATAAATAAGTTTTATAAGTTAGTGGGTTTTTATTTACATTTTATATATTAAAATGTGAGTGCTTATATAATAGTATTATTCTTTAATTTCCAAAAATCTGATTTTTAACTTCATCTTCACCAAAACTGCCATATCTTGAGTTCTACATGGAGATAGAAGCTCAAATTTTTATCACATAAACTACATGATATGTGCTACATTTAACTCTTCTATAGCTACTGTTGAATCTTCTTCTAAATATTTTCTAAAAATCGTCCAAAACAGTAACTTCAGATTTATACCCTAAACTTGTTTTGATCATATCTCACTCATTATTTTGATTCCATTGCATGGCCAACTCTCACATGTGTACAATACATTTAGCTTACTGTAAATGGACCCTACTTCATTATTTCATCAGTTCATAACATGTTTCTTTACTGTTTTATACAGCCATGTAAATTAATCAAGATTTTAACCTTGTTTCATATGGTTTTTCATCTTTTTATCCATGATTATCAACAACAAATCCCCACATAACATTTTTATCATCATATAATCATCATAAATATATACAATAGGAAATAAAATACAAGTTTACATAATCAAAATAACAAGAAGTTGAGGAGGACAATCTTTATACCACCAACTTGATGTAGGTTATGAGTTTGACATGGTTTTTGATGGAGAAACTTGTAGACAACCATGACCATCTTCAAGACCACCATGCTCCATGAGAACCTTGTGGGAAATCAGCCCTCCTACTCCATGAAAAATCCTCCTTGGATGTTATAAGCACCACCAATCAATAGGGTTTCAAAGGGGCTTCAACATATGTAGAGATAACATAGGATTCCATGGTTAATTTTTGATGGAAATGGTGTTTATGAGTGAGGATGGGACGGCATATTTGGGAGGAGTAGAGAGAAAAGAGTGGTTTTGCATGTGTGAAATGATGCAAATGGTTATGGTGTTGTGGTTTTGAGGTTGAATAGCTTACTTGGTAAGCTTAAGTTACATGTGTAACTTAATAAGGTGTACACTTGACACATAAGTGTCATTGTGGCTAGTTAGGCCGGTTTTGAGAGTGGGGTGGGACAAGTGTCCCACTTGTCTCATCCCATTTATTTACGGGTACTCCTCGATTCTAGTTTCCTCGATTTGCGTGCCCTCGGGTCGTTTTACGAAAAACGTTTTTATAAATTATGAATCGACGTCACAAAACGAATCCAATAAAAATTGTCTCATCAAAAACGGAGTTCGAAAACGTAAATACGTAATCCTAAGGTTTCCGGTTTAGTCGTAAAGGACGTTAAAATAAAATCGTAAGTCCTAATCTCTTCTCGTAAATTTGTGAGTTTATGAACCAACACAAATTTAAAACTCCAAAATAATATTCACGGATAAATTTATTTTCCGAAATGTCGGACTGCCACCCAAGACGGTGTATGTAAACGTAAGCACGTAACGTTGAATCCTCCGGTTTAGACGTAGTCGATGCTACTCCAAGACGTAAATCCAAATTTCTTCCCAAAAATATGTGAGTTCATATTGTAAATTGTTTTCAAATAATATTGAGAATAAAATATCAACCATAAATTGACGGATTGTCACAACTAGGGCCCGGTTCATTGTACGGCTACGTTTCTCGTGTCTGTTTTTCCTTGTTTCTTGTGATCTTTTGTCTTTTCCATGATATCCATACCTAAAACACACAAGTAAACAAATACAAGCATATATATGGTATATTAATGACATTTTATGCATTTAAAGCTCGAAAAAAACGATGAGATCATTTATAAATGACATCTCATCACATTACTAGTGAATAAATCCAAGATTCATCAAACAAGAAAAGAAAATAACACCTATAACAATAGAAGGAGCATAATGACAATTGTTTAAGATCAGTAGTAAGCCCGAAGGTAAAACTAAATTAAACACTCCTATGGCTTCAACAGCTGTTTGTACTCTATAGCCCACTTGCAGATATTGCTCCCCATAGGATAGCTTTCTTTCCAGCTTAAACCCCTGAAGCGTATTACAAATGTTAATACCGTATCTCGTATCATATACCCAGGAATTTAATTTGTATGTTAAATTAAATAATTCAATCATGAATAAGTTACTTGAAGCTGCAGCACTTTGCTCAGACTTCTTCTTACTTTCTCGTAACTCTTCGAGATACCGAGGGCAGTTCCTCTTCCAGTGACCGTTGGCGTCGCAATGGTGACATGTCTCATCCTTTTGAGATTTATTCTTCTTAGAAAAGTTTTGTTTAGGATTTTGATAAGTCACAACTTGCGTGCCTTTATCACCTTTGCCTTTTCCCATTATCTTGTTCGATTGTGGTTTTGGCTTACCCACTCTACCCTTTTGTATGTTAAGTACTTGAGGAGTAAAGGTCGGTGCCTTTTACTTTAAATCCTTTTCATAGTTAATGAGCATTTCGTGCAAATCACTCATTGTCTTCCCCGCGCAATGCATATTGAAGTTCCTAACAAAATCATTAAAATCCTTGTTAAGGGACCTATTGATTAAGTTAATCGCCATATCATCATCGTAGGGCTTTCCAAGTGAAGTTAACTGGTCCATGAAACCTCTCATTTCCAAATAATGCGCACTTACGGATTTCCCTGGGGATTATCTACAGCTACGCAAAGAATCCACTAAATCGTAGATCTCCACAACTTGAGGCTTCTCAAACATTGCCTTGAGCTCTTCAAGCATTTTTTTGGGAGGATACTGCTCAAACTTATTTTGAAGCGCATGTGACATCTTCCCAAGCATTAAACAAGCCACATCATTATGCTTCTTGTATTCGGCTTTGTATTTGAATTTTTCCATATCAGAAGCCCCTTCAGCGGGTTCATCAGGAACTGGCTTGTACAAGTAATCATAAGTACTTGCTACTCTCAAGACAAGTCTTAGTGAGCGGTACCAATCATTGAAGTTAGGACCAGTCAGTTCTTGACGTTCAAAGAAAGTCTTGAACGCCGAACTTAAAGTGTTATTGTTATCAGATTGAGCCATTTCTACAGAAATAAGTTCAATTATTAGTATTTTCGATAATACTTTCAAGAAAATAAAATTACCCCGGTAAATAAAATCAACCATAGTATTTTTCTTGAAACTAGAACCTATATTGACATAGATCCATTACATCAGTTGATCTACTAGCTAGTAATGAATGTATTCAACATAGTAACTTGTCGAAAAATTTGATTGACAAACAATTTTCAATTTCTAGATATTTTAGGGACTTACATTGCCAAAAACGTGTTGCGTTGTAAACATGTTTCATCCCCTCTTAATGCCTTAAGTTTCTAAATCTCACTAAGTAACCTTAATTAAATCGTCTAATCTAAAGAACGTAAAACTATTCATGTGAAGTCTCATTCAATCACGAAAGTTTTCTTTCCATCACAATTTCGCCCATGATCTCACATGACGACATTGTAACTTCAAGTGTTCGTTAATTAGATGACATTTGACTTAAATTTTAGGGTACAAATTTTGATGTCAAAGTCTATGTATGGAGAAGCATGCATACATCTCCACATCATAAGTTTAATAAAACATTTAGTAAACTTTTCGGCAAGACTAAATATACATAAATTATTGTTGAGGCATTGGTTAACCCAATTAAAGAATTACCCGCAACAAAATTCACAACGTACTTTTTCTAGAACTCGGCTAAAGCACAAAGCAATAACCTAATTCATTGTGTTTTGGACGTGAATTTACGGTAAATCAACCTTATAGTAATTGTGAAAAAATAATCGTAGGTAATTCTAATTTGACGCACAAGCAAGTTGGGAATTTGGCCAGTGACAATGACGTAACCTCCTTCCTTAGTCGGGCACATGACCAGCAACGCGTTATACCCACCTTATAGTTTGTTAAACTGAGTAGGCCTTTTTAATTATTATTGAAAATTACCAATCAACGCAATTTAATGTAATTTAGATCTCAATTTTTTTTTAGTTTTATATATGATTTAGTCCAAATTATTTTTCTTAAAAAAAGTACCCTTGTTTACAACAATTCATGTAATTTAAATAAACAAATATGCAAACAAAAAAACTAAATCATAAACACATAATAATAATTTATATGTGTAATAAATAAATCAAATAGCCACATGCACACGATTTTTTCAATAAGTTTAAAATATAGGGTTTTTATATTCATATAAAAGTCTTCCCTAATTCTAGATTTATTGAATTAAAATAAACAAGTAACACATATGTAACAATTACCACATAAAATCATATGATCCATGAAAACATGCATGATCCACTGATAGTTTATGAAGTTCATAACAATTATAAAACATAAATAAAGATCAAGTCACGTAATAGTGAAAGCGATTTAAACAAGATCATAATAACACATTCATAATTAATCAAATTAGGGTTACGTACCTTTTGCAATGCAATTCCCACGAACAAGAACAAATCACCAATTAGCACTACAAGAAAATCCGCTTATAGGGACAACAGAAGTAGTCTCCAAAAGTGACTAATGTAGTGTCAAAAAACCTTTAGAGACTACACATAGTCTCAATAAATGACGTGCCTATTACCTAGACGCTAGAGGTTTATAGGGATTACCGAAATTTTTTTAGGGACTACAACGTTGACCCTGACTTTTTGACTTTTGACTTTCATTGACCCAAACCAAAGTATCGTGTCAACCTTTTGGGACAACAATTAGTCCCAATAGTATCTTTAGGGACTACCATTTGCCACTACAATTAGTCCTAAATATCATGACTTGACATGTCCGTAAGCCTTATCAAGTTGAGTCAAGAATAACATCATTTTCATAAATCTCATAAGAGAAATATGGATCTATTAGTCTAAGTCAATATGTACTTTGTCTTAGACTTTCGGCTCATTAAGAGATATAGTTCTACGATAATAAGTTATGGAACTCGGTTGAGAAGAAAACCAGATGTCAAGAGAATATATCTTGAATATTAGACCATGAGATAACAAGTACAATGACTCTATACTAATAATAATAGCTCTAAGACTTGGTTGGCTTGTACTCACAATGAGGATAAGTTATATTTGAATGGGGTGAGTTAAAATGAGAAAAATGGGCTTGTATTTATAGGCAAAACTAGATATTGTTCACACCGAGCCCGCAAAGCCTTCGACTTGAAGGCTCTGAGTTGTTAGCCGAAGGCTCCGTGTAATTGGGTATATTTGTGAGAATCGTTGGTTCTCCTACAGCTTCAATGATTCTAAGTTATTTGCTAGGACCTTCAACCACTCCAATTTATTTTCCAGGCCCTTCAATGACTCCAAATAAACATTGTTAGCGGATGAGTCAAAATTAAATTCATATAAGTGAGATATAAAACAAAGGATTCGAGATAATACTATTGTACATGAGATCTTAAACGTATGAGTCAAGAAGATATTGTTATACATAATATGTTAAACGGATAAGTCGAGATGATCTTATTATACATGAGATGTTAACCGGATAAGTCGAGATGATATCAGTATACAACAAATTATGTTTTGAGTAATTTGTCATTTAGCTGAAGCAATTTAGCAGTTGAAATGTAATTTGTATGCTTAGTGTTTAAAATTTTATCGATTTGTAATGTAATTTAAATGCTTTAATCATTCGTTGTTTTAACACAACACAACATAGTGCAACAAACATCAGACGAGTTTAGCTCGATTTTGATAGCGTAATAAAACTTAATAGCAGTCTCGAAAGTATCCAAACCACATAGAAAGTTCTAAAATGACAAGTGTCATGACACTATGGTTTGAAACACTATTTAGCAACTTTCGTCGAGAACACGCTTTTCGTTGGCAAAACTTCCTTGTAATGTCAAAACTTTCTTCGTCAATTTCCGTTTTTCTTGTAGTGACAAAACCGTAACAAGTTATCTTGTAGTGGGGTTCAGTGAATCGCTAACGACCTCTTTTTATGGTCGCTGGAGATTTTGGCCACCCGAAACATTTTTTGGTGTAGCGTTTTATCGTTTTGTAAAAGTTAAATTTTCACTAACTATAATCATCTTTAAGTGTAATAATGTCCAATATTTATGGTTAATAATATTTAAATGTAATAATGTCCAATATTTATGGTTGACTATAATAATTATTAATAAAAATATGTAAAATAAACTTTAGAGACTATGTAATATTTTTAGGGACTACGTGTAGTGGCTAAATGTTGAGCGGCAAATTTTCCCGCCACCACAAAATTTATAATTTTTGACATTGACTAGAAAGATTTCGTCTTCAAAGTTATAGGCACTACATGTAGTCCCTATAAATTTTATAAGAAAAGATACTCGTATATGGGAGGGTAAAAATTTTGACTTTCACTTAAAAAATTTCCTTCCCAAATGTATAGAGACTACACGTAGTCCCTACAAGTGATAGTTAAAGTCAAATATTTGGCTAACTCAAGTTTTGTATTCTAGTGAATCTTTAGAGACTATACATAGTCTCTACAAATCAATAAGTAGTCCCTAAAGATTTTGGTCAAACATGAGGCTGAGAAAGTAGGATTTTTGTCGTTTTGTGGAGTTTTAGAGACTATATCCGTAGTCTCTAAAGGTACGCCGTCCCTAAAGGCTGTTTTTCTTGTAGTGTAGGGTTTATGACGGATCAGTGATTAATCCCTTACCATTTTGTTAATCGATCCAAGATATATTCTATAGTAAGAATATATTACGTTCTTGTACACACGTATAATAACGAGTTAACCATAATACTAGTATGTTAAAAACGAGCTTAAACATATAGTATAAAACTGATCCAACAACCCTAGAGAGGGGCTAGGACCCGGGAAAGAAAAAGAAACAAACGAAACGAAACCCTAGGGGTGTTTGGTCATCCTATCGCAAAGAGAGGATGAGAGAAAGTGGGGTGAAGAATTATGAGGTACCCCATGTGTTTATATAGGGTACCAAAACTTAGAGACCAAGACAAAACGCAAATTAGGAAATAACTCTTTTTCTTCCTTTTTTCCTTGTTCCACCGATCAGAAACTCCAAAGGGTGTTCCGGATCCTTCTTGTCCTCTTCTTTAATATTCCACGTCAACCGTTAGTCCTTAAATCTTAAAACTTAACGACAGTTACATATTTAAAACCCGGTTTAATTAATAAATATATAAATACATTTATTAATAAATTAACTCTTTACGTATTGTGCGCAATCCCGTAATCCCGAGTTCGATCCTAACACACGACTATTAAATTTTACGTCCATAAAACTTACAACATGTTTCTTACTTATATTAAGAACCATTTCAAAGGAAAAACAAAGTTTATTAGAACTGATAATGGGACATAAGTCATTAAGAAAAGTTGTGCAATCATTTTTAAGTCTAAAGGTATTCTTCATTAGAGGTCAATGGCTTATACTACTCAACAATATAGGGTGGTGGAGAGGACACATCTATTTATTGAAAACTACTAGGTCTTAGTTCATGTTAATCCTCCAATCAATTTTGAGGTGATTGTATACTTGCAAACACTTATATGATCAACAAAATGCTTATGAAAAATTAAACTAGAAGTCTCCTTTTGATGTTCTATTTGGCATGCATCCTAAATTTGATTATCTCTAACAATTAGGTGTTTGTGTTATGCTATTGTTACAAGGAATCACAAAGATAAATTTAAGAACAAGGGAGTCAAATGCATCTTGCTTGGATTCCCTTCAAACCAAAAAGGGTATAAGGTATACGGTTTGGATTCAAAAGATTTCATTTTGATTAGAGATGTGGTATCTGAAGAACAACTTTTCCTTTTAAGGAAACAATTGTACCTTATAAGGAATCACCTATACCTAGTTTTCCTATATGTGGTGATTCTAAAACTAATGAAGAACCATTAAGTTCTAATACTACATATGCAGAAGCTCTCCTAAACATTGTTTGCCCATGATGACAGTACTAATCTTAACACACACACTTCTTCTGTCTCAACAAATCCTACACTAGATGTCAGTCATGAACAATTTGTGTAGAATAATGTTCTTCCATCATCTAGAAGTCCTCAAGAGCTTCTACAAGGTCTGTCTGGTTAAAGGATTTTCTTACTTCTAAATCTGTAGATAGTACAAAAACATTTTGTTCCACCTAGCCTCAATATCCTTTGTTCAGCAAGGAAGATTTTAGGTATGTTCCTTCTTCTAACATTTCCTTTTTAACTAATGTTTTTTCTCAAGTTGAGCCAACTAGCTACAAAAAAACTGCCTTAGACAAATAATGGGTAGAAGCCATGGATAAGGAACTTTCAACTATGAAAAAAACCCATAGACTTGGCAGATTACACTCTTCCAAAAGGTGATAATTCTATCACTTCAAATGGGTATAAGACCAAATATAACCCTGATGGCACTACTAAAAGGCTGAAAGCTAGATTGGATGTGAAAGGGTTTAGACAACAAGAAGGAAAGGACTGTAAAAATACATTTTCCTTTGTGAAAAAACTAGAAAAGTCAGAGTTGTTATTGCTTTGTTACTTCAAAAGAATGGTTTACATCAATTGGACACAAACAATGCTTTTATCCATTACATTAATGAAGAGATATACATGGTTCCACCTATGGGTTATAACAAAGCTGCCTTTTATCAAGTCTGCAAGTTAAGCAGACGTCTCCATGGCCTTAAAGAAGCATCTAGGAAATGAAACTATGAGTTGACACATAATTTTATTAGCCGTGGATATCAACATGATTATTCCCTTCTTGTCAAACATATAAATGGTAAGTTATAGTTGCATTAGTATATGTTTGTGATGTACTAATCATACGTAGTTGTTTAGCTAAAATTAAATATCTGAAACACGCCCTTAATAAAAAAAACTTCACTATCAAAGACCTAGGCCTATCAAAGTAATTCTAGGGTCTTAAATTACAGAGAACTAATGCAGACACTTATATGAATCGGATGAAATACATATTACATTTATTGACTTATGTTGGTTTAACAGCTACAAAGTCCAAAGAATTTCCTCTACCAACTCAATTAAAGTTATATCTCACAGAGAGAAGTCCATTCAAGGATCCTGGATCTTACAAAATACTAGTTGGCATGCTTCTTTATCTCGCAATGATAAGACCAAGAATTTCCAATAATGTTCAAGATTCAAGTCAGTTTGTTTTATCCCCTAAAGATGCTTGATGTGTGATTTATATCTAATTATAATTACCAAATTTTAAATTTATAAAACTCATTTTTATCTATAAATGCATTAACAGGCAGAAAAACTGACCGTGTGTAATATAATAATGGTAAATTTGAGATCGTCCAAAGCGCTAAGTGATTATACTTTATAATTTTAGTTGTCACGTGCTTGAAATATATTTGATCTGAAATATAATACAAGAAATAATGTAAATAACAATCAGAAAAAAATATGCTAGCCTAATTAATCCATTTGTTACAGTTAGAATGTTATTTCCTATTGTAATGTCTAATTATCGTTTATTTAGGTGGTTCTAAAATCAACATGCCCAAATGGTATCGAAACTTGTCATATATGTATTATGATCTCCATCTCTCGATGTTCAGGGGACTCGGGTATCGAGTCTTTAGTGATTAAGCCCCAACTATCCTAATGACATGTCTAGTTTCAATATTCCCACTTATCGACTATAAAACCTATAGAAGGATTTGTCGTATTTTATAAGCATTTAATTTACCGAAGGCGGTGATTGGGTGAATCCAGACACTATAAGAACATGTGTAAGATATTCCTAGTACCATGTTGAGTCATATTTCAGATTGGTAAGCCTAATAAAAGACTAAACAAAATCAACAATATCTTAAACACTACAACTATGAGGATCATGCAACATGCATTAGGGTATCATAAACAATGAAAATATCAACAAGAAACAATCATAGTAATCATAACAACATCATGACTAAGTTAGCACCTAAAGTTCTTCGCCACTCATATCACATACCATGTAAGAGATAAAAAAATAATCATGGATTGATTCATTATAGTATTCTTACAAGAATGTATTTGAATTAAAAATACAAAATAGATTAAAATGATTTATCCCTTGAATGGATGGTGAATGTGCCCGAATTTGTCTCCTTAGAGAAGCCTTGATCGTCCCCTTAAACATCTATGTCATAAATGATATGAATGAGTGTGCTTTGGGACCTATATAGTTTTTGGCCAAACTATGACGTAGTTCAAAGTAGGAAGTACGCTGGAGTTTGTAGTTATATGATACAACTTTCTTTTATTAGTTAATATGGAACGACAACGTAGTTAAAAGAGTAAACTACGTCATAGTTTTTCTCTTGTACATGTCCTCCAGGATGAGTCATTATAATTACAACGTAGTTGTGCGTGGCAATAAAGTCGTAGATTTTCTTCTACTTGTTTCTTAGTAAATGTGAAATATGACGTACCCTCATGGGCTAACTATGTTGTATTTTGGTCTTGAAGTCCAAATACATGTGCATTATTTTGTATAAGTCCATCTAATCATGCATTTTTCTGTCAATGCTTGTTTTGTCCTACACAAGATTTAAGCAATTAAGTATACATTTCTATTATTTTTAGAACAATTACGAGCATTCTAATAGGGATTTTGATACTAAAGATCATGAACCATTTGATGTTAGCAATGCTCATAAGAAAACTGCTTTGCACCTACTTAAGTATCTAAAAGGCAAAATGTCTAAAGATCTCTTTACCCTATTCAATCCCATATGAAACTCACTCGCTTTTTTATGCTAGCTGGACATCATGCCTTATGACAAGAAGATCACTCCTTGGTTATTGTATCTTTATGGGGGCATGCATTGGAAGAATTTGTGTATAATAATAAAAAAATTATCTTAAATGTGATCATATATCTTAGGGATGAGCATATAGACCCGAATCCCAGTACTGATTGTTCGGATGTGCGTAATTCATAGTTAGTATTTTATACATCCGGGAGTACTGGGCCTAAGGGGTCACACACTCAGACATCGATATCATCTTTTATTAAGATATACGATATAACATGGCTATATTTATTGTCTAATCTTAATGTGATAAAAGTGTATATTTAACGATAATTAATTAAAAAGTTAAAAAGTTTAACAATGATTAATTAAAAAGACTTCAGACTTTAGGGTAATTATCGTAATTACATATAGAGCATTCTATAAAGTCAAAAGTTCAACCCAAGGGGTGTAGGAGGGGTGATCGGCTAATGTAAGCAAAAGGTAGCAGGTGGAAGATTTTCTAGAAGGTTAATTGTTTGTTAAGAAAAATTAAGATATTTACCTTAAATAGCCTAAGTCTTCTACTATATAAAAAAATAGATTATGATAACTTTCTCACAACTTTAAAATAAAATACTCATCTCTATTTATCTCTTGTGGTCGACGATTACCAACACTAAACCAAAGGGATTTTTATTTGTCTCTTGGTTTTTGTTAAGTATTTACTTGTTCAAGATCTAACAATCAAAGGTCATTGATTGAAGTGTCGTGTGAACTAACTTTAGAAAAGATCTAGTTGTTGATCTTTGGGTCTATAATGTGAATGTGTGATTTATAAGAGGGGTTTTCTTGATTGGTGATTTGCAACAAAAGGTATGCGATTTCTTTATCTTTATGTTAATTACTTGTATGCATATGTGATCTTTCTATCCGCTTCATTTTACTCTTGATGCATGTATGATTGATATGTTAGGTTGTTAAATTCCAAAATTGACCTGGATACGTTCCGATTCTTTACCGAAATGGTATCAAATGATGCATGGTACGGGACCGGTACCGTGATATCGAAACCAATAATTTGATTAAAGCGAGAAAGTACCGAAAAATACATGAAGTTTATATAAACATACTTTTTATTAAATATGTATCCAAACACCCGTTCGAGCTATTACATGTAAAACAAAGTCCCGCTCTTTTGCTAAGGAGAAAACCAAATGTCAAATATTTCTAGTCAACAAAAACTATAATAAAAAACCTCCCAAAACTTAAACCCTAATCTATTATCTCACTCATAGTCGTTAGAAACAAATGGAGATATGTTATTTTGTTATTGTTGGAATATTAGTAGTAAACTTAAATATAGTTTAGGCACTTAAGTGTACTTTGTAATATAAATTAGGATTAGACTTGTATTAGGAAGTATTTAGGTTAACCTCTTTAAGTTGGTTTATAGGAAGTTTCCTATTTAACTTAAGACGGTGCCTACCCTCATCTCTATAAATAGGGATGAGGGGATCCTAGTTCATTGTATTCTTCTTCCTCAATGTAGTCTTTATTAGGGTTATTAATAAAGAGGTAGTTGAGGGTATACCGTGTGCATATATTTGTCGGTTCTTTGTAGTCTCACGTGTTCGCTACTTGTGCTCGATACAACTCGCGATCTAACGGTTCCGCGTTATCGAACTTCGGGTTTGTTGTCGGTATCGTACAACAGTTGTTGTTTATAATTCTTTTCATATTTTCTTAACATACCAGGTTCTATTAAAATACCAATTGCGATAGAATTTGTAGATGATATGTAGTTTTTGTTTATCGAGTCTTCTTAATATTGAGCATATACATCCTAGTTAAGAGTATGATACCGTTAATTATATAAGATTCATCCCTACTT
This sequence comes from Glebionis coronaria, assembly GCA_025667525.1. Lineage (NCBI taxonomy): Eukaryota > Viridiplantae > Streptophyta > Magnoliopsida > Asterales > Asteraceae > Glebionis > Glebionis coronaria. The sequence goes on along the minus strand of CM046881.1, from coordinate 534,487,035 downwards.
GTCACATTCATACATGGTTTAAAGAAAACAAGAAGAATCGTATACGTACTGATTTCTCGATACCGACTCTAATACTAAAAGATCTTTATTTATACTCAAGAAAAAATTGGTACCACTAATTCAGTACTAAACTTGTAACATGCTCATCCTTAATATACCCCTCCTTCATAGATGTAACACAAATCAAATACCGTCATGACATTTTGTAGTTGATTTGAATGTTAAGTAGCTAGATAAGTAACCATGTAAAGCGGCGATGTATGAGGGTCAATAATCTATATACCCTATAAAGGGTGTATCTAATTTGTTGAATGTTGAAAACTTGAAAAGTTGAAAAATCAACAAATATGGTAACTAAAAAACTCAGCTATAATATTGAACTAATCAACTTTTTAAATGGGACAATGCAATAATACTTAGCTGTTATATTCAACTAAATTATAGGAACCATGAGTAAATAAATATATATGAAGAAACCATGAGCTAACTAAGAAAATGTTAAAAATTGTAATTGTAAAGCTGTAAACATTTAAACTTAATTGACGAATCTTTTTTAATATGTTTCATTCATCATTATTAAGTTTCCTTATATTATTTTGTCAAAGCTTGTGTGACACACATTCGAAGGTTATTTAACCTTTGTTTTTGGTTGAAGAAGGTGTATCTCTACGAGTGGGTCGGTCTTTGAAATAACGAAAGGGAAATAACATATATTTACTACGTCAGTTTTTTAAGAAAGTAACCCATTGTGTTGACTCTCGAGTGTTTTATAAACAAATTTGGTTGGACATGTTTTCTTTGCTTTGATAATCGGTGTGTAGCATTTGCTTAATGTTGTCTTCGTAAAATGGTAATTATCTATTTTTTTAGTGTTTTGTGAATGTGATTACTCTAGCTATTATTACTGATTATTGATTCGTTATTTTTAAGCCTAATGAAGAGTTTATGTAAGCCAATTAAAATGATACTAAACTTGAATCAATTAGCTTGATTTAGGCCTGATGAAGAAACTGAACTTTATGAGGTTTGTTCTACAAACTACTTAGTAGCTATGGTTGATATCTTTCCATATATGAATTTGGGTTTTTCTTCTTTATTCATCAGAAAATATATCTCGAGCCCAATGTAATGTGTGACTGTCTAAAGAAATGTGCTTCGTGTAGATCAAGCCAGGTATAAGCTTCATCTGTTTCACAGAAGATATTGAATAAACTCACTATAATATGTATATAACTATCAAAGAGATACCTTCTCTATACTAATATATAAAAGAGTTATCTACATGTTTGAAAGAACTTTATATGCTTATGAAATGATTACTGATGGGAGAAGCGATTCACAAACTGAAAAGGCAAGTTCTATATGTTTAAGATATAACTTAGACAAATATTTTTGTTTCAGTTATGCAGTGGAGAAATCAACAGGTTGCGAATCTAGGTAACATAGGTTGGCGTCAATTTTTTTTTCATGACGAACTGGTCATACCTGAGTCAATTTTTACAGCTATTTGGTTATCTATACCTTTTACTTTGTTGATGATACCAAGCAAAACTTATGTTACAGTGAGATAATTGAAATTGAAAAAAGTGGCGATGTCTTTAACATATAATCAAATAAAACTGATCAGTGTTGTGCTTTGTTTTTTGACATATTTATCTTTTCTTTCTTTTTTTTATCTCATGAGGACGTGGAAGATTTTATCTAGAAGGGGGTCTAGATTTAAGAACGGAGGGCGTGAGAGTATGTGGAAACTTCGATAGTAGTCTAAGAGGCTTTTAACAAGGGTGGTGATTTTGGTGATAGGATGAATGATTTTGGCGGCAATAGGAATGAATATGGCAATAAAGGTTGTGGCTGTGTAGGAGCACCTCCAAACCGTGGTGGTGGTGGTGGTCATGCGTACGCTTAATTTCTGTCACTAATTAAGGATATTTAGTTTTTATTTAAGTATAAGGTAAAACCACTAATTAAGGAAATGGTACATTATTAGTAGAATCTTGTTTCTTGCGATAAAACAAGTTGTACATTTTATATGCAAATCAAGGATTTATGCAAATCAAGGATACATTGTGATGTCGATGTAACTAAATATGTGCTTTTTGTATTAGAGAGTATGAAAACAACAACGCTTACATAATATTAGCACCTTTGTCTACATATATGTGAAAATATGCATCTATAAGTTCCATCTTAATAACCACGACATTATCTATTTGATACGAAGTTGTTTTAGATTGATGTTTAGGTAAGGGCTAATTTTTTAAATGCCTCAAGATGACGATGTATTTGTTTTTTTTTTACCCATCAAACTAAAAGTTCTCTAAATACTCCATGCGACCTATGCGACTTATGCAACTTTTTAAAATTTCTCAAATACAATTTTTTTTATCGTTTTATACTAAGTTGTATAGGTCGCATAAGTCGCATGGGTCTTTAGAGAAATTTTGGTTCGCTTGCTGAAAAAAAACAAATGGTAAATAATCTTGGATCATTTCAAGAATTAGCCCTTTACGTAAATGGATTTTGATCAAAGTTGTTTGGTTACTCAAATATGTAAAATTTTCTGGCCATTAACTTGTATACAAGATTTCTATGTTATGAACTATAAGCGCGGAAAGGATTTCTTTGAAACTTATATCAATCTACAATCAACTTATTATAATGGCATGTATACTTAATCAATGCCCTTTTTCTTATTTAGATGACAAACGTAATAGAGTCATGTTGTGAGCTTGTGACTCACTTATGTATCAAAGAGAGTAGCTTAGTCAACTGGTATGCACATATAGGACATTCAGATGACCAACGTAGAATAGAGTCATGTACAAACAAGTTGTTAAGTTGATTTTGTATTCCGACCTTAATACTCTTTCGGTTGAAGTAATTACGGACCAGTTCCTACCTTAATATTTTTGTTAAGTTGATTTTTTATTCCGACCTTAATACTCTTGCTTTATGAAGAAAAAAAGAGTCTTGAAGAATCAACGTTAATAATGTACTGATTTGGTGTCAATCCTTTCGTAATATATCTTTCGCTACAAGGATGTTGTTCAAATTAGAATGCTAAATGATGTATCAGTTAACTGTGGGTTTGTTGGTCTTTTTAAAACATGAGATTATGTTTATTTTCAACCAGGTTTGTGAAGAAACTAGATGCATATTTGGGTGTTTATGTACAACAAGTATAGGTTTGAAGATGGTTATGTAAAACATAGTAATACCTTAGGGCTTATGGAAAATGATAATGGCAATAACAGAATTCTAAAAGCGGTGGTTTACTCTACCATTCGTTTATGTATTATAGCTGGGTATTACTTTGATGTTAAATATTATTGACAGCTTTGTTGACTCACTTGTGGTTTTATGAGTATGAAGGTTTGCATTTTTGTGATGTCCGCATAGGTTATGAGTATCAACACGGTGAGTTGATATTTTCGCGTTCGAACATTACACGAAACACTTATCACGACATTGCATATCCGTATTTATCTGCCGCTAAGCATTTTCCATATGGTTAATTATATGTCGGTAAGCATCCCCGCCGCTATGCGCGGGTATTCGCCTAGTTATATTATACAAGTGAACTTGTTTTTTGTGACCTTTAATGTGACACTTACAAGCTCAATTTGTAATTATTGCGAGAAAAATAGTCTAGGTTATTAACGAAAAATGATAAAAGTGAGGTAAAGAAAAAACAATATTTAAACTATTAATTTACTTAGTTACCATATTTATTTTAAATTTTAAAATTTTAAAATTCAAGTTTCAAGATTCATAAAAAGTCATCCGCTCTTAACAATTATATGCTATGTAGCTAAGAGCTTTAGATGTCATGACACAAAAACATCTTTTCATTTGGACTTCACCGCATAATTTAACACTCTCATTTTTCAAAAAACTCATGTTATCATAGTTAACACCTTTCTTCATTTGGGCATCACCACTACTCATTTTATTTCTTTTCCATCATTTTATTTCTTTTCCACCATTTTATATCTTTGTCATTGATTTAAACATGGTTGGCCCCACTTTTTTTTGTTTTACACTCGTAGTGTAACTGGCGAACTTTGATTTGACCAGCAAATGGCTAGGGTTAGTGGTGTAGTGGCTAGCAAGTGGTGAGGCCACATCAGACTAGCCAGAGATGAAATTCACCATACCTTACACTCTAACAATAAGTAATTGAGGATTTAATAGCTATACTTCTCAACAAAATTAATTTTATATTCTCAAAAGTGATGTATGCCTAAACTAAAAGTATATGCAAAACTTTAGTAAAATCTTATCTAACTCATTTATAAAACATTTTGATCCTTATAAAACATTTTGATAGGTTATTAATAAAATACTTGAATTTTCAACTTACAACATTAATAACACACGGTATAGTCAAAATAAGCTTACCTAACAAAAATAAAAATTTGAAACATAGAATTTTAACAGGGGGAATTAAATATTATATTTAAAATACCCTATCACCTCGTTTTATAATAAATATAACACATGGTACAAGTAATTTTGCTAATGTAACTAATCTGCATTTATTATTTTATTTTATTTTTGAACGGCGAGTTAGTTGTTAGTGATTCGAGCTTACAGTGACATCCAATTAATTCGTGTTCCTGAAGGTCGTTAGTGAGACTCGAACTTGAGACCTCTCCAACAATACCTCCCAAAAGTTATCCTTGGTGGCGTTGGTTTAATCTGCATTTATTATTACAACACTATTCCTAACTTTTTTCCGTTGCAAGCCCAATAACCACCCACTCCAAAACCAAAGCCCAAAATATCTTATTCATCATTAGATATTTTACGTTTTTCATATCCACGTTTAATGAAGAATTAGAGGGTTTAATGAAATGGGTATTTGATAAAAGACATGAATATGCAATTGGTGATGATGAGATTGAGGTGTTTGTATTTTATTGGATACACTGGGTTGAATTTGTTGAGGTGTTTGTTTTGGATATTTGGTAGTTGGTACCAGCCGTGTTTACATGTAAGACGAGTATTTGAGTATTATTTTTATTTATTTTTTATGAGTGGGAATAATGTACTAAAAATATATAATCACCCTAAACAAACATTATATATATTATACTTTCCTATAATATATGGTTGTAAAATAAATTGAAAGAATCTGTAAACTTTAATTTTGTTGTCTATTCTTGATGATGAATAGATAATATTTTAATTCATCATTATATATTATTTTACAATCAGTTTCGTAATTAGAAGTGAAAATAAAACAAATTTTATATTAAAAACAATAATTTATGAACAAAAGGATGCTAAAGTCCGTACAGTTTATAATTTTCAGGATCAAAGGTTTTTAACGCGGCTGATTGATATAGAATTTGAGATAAATAGAATACAAAAAGTTTTGACGTTATGTACCAAAAGAAAAAAAATGTCGTTTTTTGAAAGACACGTATGTGTACTTACGTATATAGTTTATACTATATGTAAAGTTTTCGACGTGTCAATACGTTGTCGCCCAACACGCTTTCGACGACAATACATGTAAAGTTTTCGACAAAAAAAAGGTGTCATTAAAGCTTAGTCAATTTTTTTAATAAAGACGGGATGTACACTCCAATCGCTGTGTATCGAGAAATCTTACGAGAAGAGTATTAATTTAGTCTTTCGATTATTACACTTTATAAGTATACAGTATCGTGATGCATTTGGTTTACTAGCTCATGATTTGGCATGTGACATTTTGCGGACACAGTTAACATTTTTTGACCATAATATATTTTTAGGGTACCGCCGCCGCATCGCGCGGGTACCCTACTATTATTGTATTTCAGGACTGATGCACATTCGCAATTCTATACAACATAAAAATAAAAAATCTATGTATTTAATCTAAAGGACCCAAAACTGCTAAAGCTTAATTTGGGAATTTTACAACAAATTATCATAGTCCAAATAGAGCCATGGTTGAAGGTTCAACACTTGGTCAAGATTTCTGCGCCGGTCCTGGTGATCAAAATGGTGTGTTCAAACTGTGCAGCAGGCCTGCCATCCTTCGTTAAGGTGGTCCAATTATCTTCCCATGTTACACACTCCGTCGTTCCAAGTGTAAGGATTGGTTCTGCACAAATAACAACATATTTCATGTAAATCAAAAGAAAGATAATCAGTCTTTTAGGTAGAAGTTTTATGCTTAGAAGCATAAGGAATTTTACAACTAACCGATGGTAAATGTTTGCCCTGCAACCATGCTACCCGGTTTCTCATTCCCTGTAAATAACAAATAACCCAACATTTAGAGAAATACATGAGAAAAAGTATACAGTTGAGTTTATTTTTTAGGAACCAAGGAATCAAAAACATACGGTGATGAAATATGAGGGGTTCTGAATGAAATACGGTCCCCACGCCATGCCCTACAAAACGGTCCACGACACCATAGCCAAATTTTTCCGCATGTTCACTGAACGATTACAAATGATAAGTTAATATTCAAAACAACTATATGTAAATATGTAATTAGACTATGAGAGTCTCTTAATATAACTCCTACAGGTAGATTAAATTATTAAATGTCATGAAACTTGTATTCCAATTAAAAGTTTAGTTACAGATTCCCGGTGAAAACGGATTATTACATTAATTGGAGTTCAAACTTGGCTTTCCAAATTAACGCATTTTGCCATTTTAACTAAATAATATGACTTTCTTTTGAATCATTGGATTCAAAAATTTGGCGCACTCTTAATTGTTTTGTGCATGTCTCTAAGTATTACTCTGGCATCAACCATTCATACAATTCTGAATCTAAATAAATACGCATTAAAGTACTAAACTTTCAATTAGCTAGAAAGAATCAAGTACCTAATCCTCTTCCCAATTTTTCTAAAAAGTGCGCCATCTTTGCAAACAGCAATACCTCTTTCCAAACACTCTTCAGTAACCTGCCATAGAAGTACAGGTAAAAAATTTATGGGTAGATCGTAGAGCAATGATATATATAATTACATACGTTTATAACTGCAAGAATGATACTTTCATAGAACAAATAAGTTAAAATATTCAGACCATTGGCTCTAGTTGTTTTGACAATCTCCTATTTGTTATAAATTGTCCGAGCTATAAGGTCAAGAAATGATGACGTAACAGAGCTTCCCACTTAGGGCGTGGTTTGGCAGAGATATAATAAATATTGATTCTGATTATTTAGAGGCCATATAATCATTTTAGGAGTAGCCGCAACCAAACTGAGTTTTCTTATCTGAATGTTCAGGGATCATTTATATGCCAATTCTTAAATAACCAAAAAGTTTCAAACAGTCAAACCAGCTATGTATCTGACACAAATTCACCGTCGGAAGCTGATCAGAACACTATCTTCTGCAGCCCGTTTTGTTAACTACAGCAGAGGTGTGATATGAACCCATCCCATACTAGGCCCGCATCAAGCCATAAGCTAGGTGTAGAGCTTACTCCAAAAAGCTAGCTTAAAGGAGGAGAGGACATCTAAAGTTAGAAGCCACTAATCCCATATTTGGCCTATGTTGGTTCGTAACAAGGTGACACACATATCTAACTTCAAACCTAATGCCAAACACCCCCTTAATACGAGAGGACTGACACAATGAAGAATGGGAACAGAGGAAAATGATATATAATGGATGAACCTTATCCTTTTTAGGTACTGATAAGCCAAAATAGAGTATGCTGAAAAGACATTATAAACGGGAAGTTTAACAAAAGGATACGGAAGTATACCTTGACAAGACGCTTTGTAGCTTCATGAACATTTCCACATAAAAATGTCTTTGATGTATCACCATGATAACCCTAATTAAAACAGCGATTCATCACAAATGACAATATTTAGTTTTTTTTTTTTTCTTAAGAACATGATACTGGTTGGCAAGTTGACATCATTGGTCTTACATTTAAGTACACAGTGACATCAATATTTATTATATCTCCATCCTGCAAAAAAGAAATACAGTTAAGGAATTTTGTTATCTTCCGTAGGAAACCAAGACTATGGTAGCAAAGAACCTGAAGTTGACGAGAATCAGGTATTCCATGACACATACACTCGTTGACTGATGTGCATACACTTTTAGGGAAGCCACCATAGCCAAGAGGTGAAGGGTAGGCACCAGCATCGATAATCATTTGGTGCACTGCTTTGTCAATTTCATTAGTCGTCACTGAAGGCTGATACAATCACAGAAAAAAACGCGATTAATTAGCATGCATTCCTAATTTCTATATAGAATAATGATATTTAAGCATATGCACATGAATAGATATGTGTACCCAATCCCATGGACATGAAAATATACACAGAACTTAAATAAATAAATAAATTATATCAAGATAAATTTAGGGGTGTTTGGATTTGTGTTTTGAAATTGCTTAACTTGTTATTGCAGCTTGAAATCTCAAATATCAGTTTTATACGGATAAAACCACTTTTAACAGCTCCGATCAGTATTTACAACAGGTGGTTATCTAATTCTGTGAAATGAATATCACATAAACACTAGAAAAACGCACACCAAATACCTCTTTAGCTACTATGTATATGATAAAAGACAGTAAAACATGCAATTATATTAGTATAAGTTCTTACCCTAACTAAAGTTCCAGCATGCTCCAAAACTCGAGCAGCGAGCTCACAAGCAGCCCTCATACGAGCAATTCCTTCTTCATCATGAATTTGATGCTCACTTGCAATTTCTGGTAACAATTTTGAGCTTACGTAAGGAGGCTTCAGTATGTGATCAGGCACAGGAAGACGTGGTGATACCTTTAGACGCCTTAAGGGTAATCTACGTCTAACTGGTGTTGAAGGATTTTGTTCACGTTCCCTATATGTTCAAAAATTCATAAATCAAGAAATTTTGTTTTAGAAATAAATATATGTGAAGTGGAAATTTAGTCATACCTTCTTATTCTCATAGCCTCTTCTAATCCTGATAATCTTTTTGCAAAAATCACGAATCTCTTTCTACCATTGAAATCACTACCTGAATTTGTAAATCGCATAACGAAATACAACCCAAACACATTTCACTTAGTACCATTATGATTATCGAGGGAATGACATTCAATATGCAATACCATTAAAGAACATTCAGTACATTTTCGGCAGGTAAACAATTTGACGATTTAATAATTACTTGAAATTCACTTACACTGTTACACAAATACAAAATCTCGTTGACCGAAATCAACAACAATCTATATCTGAGTATGATATAAATTTTCACAAGACATCCTAAAGGTAAGGCATGGGCAATTTTGCATTAGTCCCCTAACCTTGCAAAATATTTTGTATAGATAACCAGAGTACCAGACCATATAGATAATCACACGATACATCTAGATTACAAGTTCACACACACGAAATTTGCGATCGAAAGTTATCTATACATTTCTAGCAGGTTAGATTAGTTTATTGTACCACGCGAAGATACTCTCATACACGTCACAAAAACAGGAGTCTACTACATCAGCACATTATACAGGGAATGTCCAACGTTACATTATGAAAGTAACAATCTGATTATTGCATTTCTTTATTACAGAAAATCGGTTTCTAGTGTTTTCGTCTAGCGAAATAGTCAGTCTCCAAAAACCAGTATAAGAAACAACAACAAAACCGGTTTTCATTATCTAATAAGGGTCATTTCAAATGTTAATAAAAATTAGCCCGATTTTCGCCTTTTCCTAGTGCTACTCGAGAACACAGTGTTGGGGAGACAAAACATACAACATATGTAAATTGTAACCTTAAACTCGACAAAGATGAACACAAATTCGACAGCAAACGACAAAACAAAGATATAAGAAAAGAAGACTAAAATTAATAAAGACTTACCAGAAATAGAAATGGGTAAAGTGAGTGTATTCCTTGTAAAAAGAGAAGATGAAGATGTATATAAATTATTGTCACCAAGAAAACAAGAAGCAGCAGCAATTGAAGCCATTTCCAGCTTCCAAAAAAATTGTAAAGCTAAAAAACAGGATAAAGTAAGTTTTTTTTTTATTTTAATAAGATAATAATATATAAAAGGTTACATATTTTTGGGCTTGAAGAGCATAATCCATGGGTTAAGTTCTTAAGTTTTGTATGGGCTTAGAGTGCTGAGGCAGATCCAGTAGTTTTAGTTAAACAAAAAGTCAAAGTGATAGATATTGTTTCAAAAATTACTCTACTTTTCTTTTATTGTTTAAGTTATTTACTTTTATATTTTTATACACGTTAGACAAGTATCCGCGCATAGCAGCGGGAATGTCTAACTACATGTATTTAATGATATGTGATATTTTGGTGAGTGTTGTGTAATGTTTGAAATAAATCATGAAGAGATTTAAATGAGATTGAGATTGCAAATGCTCGTAACATGCGGTAAATTCTTAACATATATGAAACAACTTACGAAAACATTGCATCGATTAAATATAACAACTCACTTTGTGTAACTGATAGTAGCAACGGTTTTTAATTTCGACCAAAATTTGACACTAAATAAAGTTTTCGATGGTGTGATTGTATTGTTGCAATGTATTTCTTTGTGTGATAGCGTCGTTTTAAGGTTCGTAATCATTTTAAGTTGTAATGTTTTCTATCAGTATGATTGCATTATCTTACGGTATAACGGACCATTTCCATACAATAAAATTAAAATATATTTTAATATGCTATCAATTGAAGGTGGTGTTATATGTAGGTCTAATCTATTTATCATCCACGTAATGTTTATCTTTATATAACGTACCAAACAATATCATCCTCTAACCAGCCATCGGTAGCAAGTAGCTACATGGAATAGGCTGAAGAAGGGGAATGTATATCGGTAACATGTGGCACTATGAAATTGACCATCAGCCCTCATCAAATGGATTTGCTAGCCTTACAAGCTTGCGGTTGGACCTTGGAAGATGAAGAATTCATTAAGAAAACACACCTATATCTCATATCTAGTTATCCGGTACTTAAACACTTTAAACTGGTAACAATTTCATAATACCTTATTAATCTTCACGGTCTTTCATCATTTATCTGATTATTGCAAGTTGGTGCATCTTATAAGAAATCATTATCGTTTTGTTGTTAATGTTTATGAGGTTGATACCTTTATTGAGCTAAGTGTCTACAACGCATTTAGCCTTTGGTTTAATGAGGTAATATTATTATTCTATCTGATAAAGAATTTGTATAATTTTTAAATCTTTTGTTTTTTAATCTTTGTTTTTTCATGTGGTTTACGACTTTTGGTGTAATTGTGCTTCCACGAGAGCTTCCAACATTATTAGTCCACCTCAAATACATATGTTTACAGCATAGGCCTTTCCGTGACAAAGACTGGCTCCGTTGCTCTGTTGATGAGAAGCTCTGTCAACTTGGAGAAAATTAAAATAGCGGTCAATAACATTAATCTCTTTTGTATCTTTTGTGGATCTATTACCATGTCATTATAAACTGACAAAAGAAACACCATTCATTTTGATGGATATGTAGGTTACATTTCCATTTTACAAGACACGTGAGATAGACTCTATTGCTCAAGAATATTTATTGGATAGTTGGTTGGAGCACCTGAATGAATTTGTAATTGGCAAATTCGGTTGCATGAGGCTTGATCTGGAGTTGAAGTTTATCTTCGCTTGCTAAAGAAGCTGAGGATAACAACTTCAACTCGTGGGGTTTCCAAGGAGGAAGAGTTGAAGATATGCAAGATCCTCTTATGCTCTCCGCGTGCATCACTACTGGTGGACTTGAGCATGGGTAATGAAATATTCTAATTAATGTCATATTATTGCAGATCACGTGACCTTTTTGGAAAATACTGTTAAGATTGATGATCATACTATACCGATGTTAATTTGCTACTTGCTTTTTTTATTCCGATTTTGACTTGGTTGACCAAACACCCTATTTTGCCTTACAAGAAATCTTCAATTTTCAATTATCTTGTCCACCATCATCTTCGGGACCTGGAAACTAAAAATACGTTAGACCAAGCCCCCAACACTTCATCCTTTAATTCATCAACTTCCCTTAAAACTGTTCACATCACTTATGCAAGAATATAACACATCTTGTCAGGAATGGGAGCAGAAAAACTGCATTTAGTAGACCAAATAAGATTAGCCCTATTCAATAAAGGCATGGCTAAATGCAACGTTAAACCTTAAAAAAATGAACACATTTCGATCATATCATAAATTACACGTGAAATGAATTCCTTTATACTATGCTATTCGGCAAAGCTCACAAAGATGATGCATGATGGTCTTTATAAAATGAAAAGACCTAAATTTAATACCAGCTCGTTTATCGGTGTTATTCATTATTCTATACATCTACATGCATATAAGTCACATATATGTGAGTAATTACGGCTTCGCCAAAAAAGTTATTTATAAATATAATCCAACATAATTACGTCTAAACTTAAAAAGTAAAGTATTCGAAATAAACCCTTTTCTAATGTTTATGCAGAATCCGAACCAAATTGTGAGCTGAGAAAACGCCATCACTTTACCTTTGCATCAAAGTAGTTCAAATGATATACATTAGTATAACTATATACCAAAACGAATCCGTAAAAATGTATAGGCTAGTATGTGATCCATTTGTAGACCTACTCACCGAGTAGGCCTTCTTCTGTTGTCACTTGGTCACGTCACCAAGCCTTTTCAGAGGAAACATACAACTCTCAACTACTCAAGATTCAGTGAATAATCCTCTGTCTTCGAAGATAAAAGTCGCCATTGCCAGACCTCAACAACTACACCCACAAGCCACAATGCAACTTGTTCGTGTATGTGTCCGGAACACATGACACGATCCGGAACATACTTGACGATCCGGAACGCCCACATCCTTCTAGAAGAAGTCAACGCTAGTCAACAAGGAACTCAGCAGACACACTTCCTATAAAATAGGGAGTGTGTCCCCAATCAGGCCAATCAAGGACCATCACCATTCCCGGCCTTTTAGGAATCAAACTAGTATAAATACCCCCTTTGGGTTCAAGGTTTAGGTTAACTCTTTCACCCTTATCATTTTTTACTTATATTATTTTACTCTCATTTTCCTCTTCGGATTTTTACCCTTTACTTACTTTCACGCCGGAGCTTGGTCTGGGTTCTCACACCCGGACGAGGCTAATGCGTTGCTTTGGTTTCAGGTGATCCGAAGCATACATCACACCAGATCCGAACCGGTCTTACCATTCGGATCCTCGCAAGAAATTGCACGAACATTTGGCGCCATCCGTGGGACCTGATATTTTATCTACCAGTTGTTTAGAATGGCAGGTCCTACTCCTCCTGTCACTCCAACAGGTCCTAACCTTCCAATTGACTTGACCTCTCCGAACAATCAGAATCTCACAAAGGAACAACTTGAACAACATATCTCAACCTTGCGGCTACTAGTCAAAGAGCATAACCGGAACGCCGTGGAACCTGTCCGTCTAAGTTTCAACGAAGAAGACGAAGGAAACAGCAACACTAAGATAGTAAGAGGCAAGGTGGTGTCCGATGCGGATTTAAAGAAACCTTTCAAGGAAGCAGTCAAATCCCCACTCACTCAAAGAATCATTGACTTCTCCGGACCCGAGTACAAGATTCCTTCCACTGTCAAGACATGTGACGGAACGGGAGATCCGGAGGACCATTTGAACCGCTTTACCGGAGCAGCCAATTCGGGCGAATGGCCAATGCTGGTTTGGTGCAGGATGTTCCAGCAAACGTAAGAAGGGGAGCTAGGGGATGGCTTGAAAGCTTGGATACCGACAGCATTGATGAATGGGCAGAGTTAAGGAAGGCCTTCGTCAAGAGATACTCGATCCGATAGCTATGTCATAAAGGCCCGCATGAGATAACCAAGATTGTAAGAAAAGCGAATGAGTCATTAACAGATTTTAAAGAATGATGGACAGTCGAAGTAGGTCTTATCCATGGAGTTCCGGAAGTCATTAACAGATTATCACAGGAATGATTACAACCGAAACAATTATCATGACCGAAACAGAGTGGCCCCGGTCCTAAGTGTTAATTCCTTGACAAAGAATCTAAAAGAAATCCTAGCAACCGAAACACAGCTTCGTCTACCCCCTCCCCGTCCAATGAACAATCCGGCAAGAGGTGGAAACATGGATCGTTATTGTGACTATCATCAGGATAAGGGGCACTTTACCAACGACTGCATCCAGCTAAGAAAGCAAATTGAGCTAGCCCTAGAATCTGGAAAGCTGAATCATCTTGTCCGGGAGGTACGCTAGAGAGGACGAGATAATCGAAGAGAAGAAGCTCCAAGGCAAGACAAGATTATAAACATGGTTCGGACACTACCGGAAAGGGAGAAAAGGAAAGCTAGAGAAGCAACTGAAAGCTGGATGAGAGCCCCAATCACTTTTCCACCATTGGAAGAAGATGAGATGTCTGATGATCCAATCATTATAGAGGCCGAATTGGGAGGTTACTTGGTAAGAAGAGTTTATGTTGATGAGGGAGCATCGGTGGAGATTATGTTTGAACACTGCTTCGAGAAGCTGCCAACAAGCATCAAGTCAAAGCTGAGAAACACGCAAACTGATCTCGTCGGATTCGCTGGAGAAGTAGTCAAGCCGATAGGGAAAGATCGAGTGAGAAGTCAGTTTCGGATCAGATAGCTTAGTCCAAAGAACTCACATGAAGTTTGTAGTGATTAGCGCCCCGTCACCATACAATGTGATCCTAGGGAGAACAGGCATCCGGATCCTCCGGGCCATACCGTCAACCATTCATGCCATGATGAAGTTTCCCACTCCAAGAGGGGTAGCTTCGCTAGTCTCTCGATCAGTCATCGTCTCGGAATGTAGGCAGATAGAAAAAAGACAAGCACCAACGCCCACAACCAAAGATAAGACCATGACGGCTAACTTACCATCCGGTACGGAGAGCATCATGATTAACCCTGCTTATCCGAAACAGCTTACCACTATTGGTGGCGGATTAACTAAAGCTTGCCAAACAGCATTAAAGAACCTTCTAAAAGACAACTTGGATGTCTTCACATGGGAACCATCAGACATGACAGGAGTGTCGAGACGAATCATGCAACATAATTTGAATGTCAATGAGAGCTTAGACCCGGTATGTCAGAAAAGACGAATGCTAGGATCCGAAAAGAGCAAGGCCGTAACCAAAGAAGTGGAAGAACTAGTGGCGGCAGGAATTGTCAGATCAGTAAAGTACCCAACATACATCTCCAATCCGGTCATGGTCAAAAAGAGTGATGGGTCGTGGAGGATGTGCGTAGATTTCAAAAATCTTAATTCAGCATGTCCGAAAGACTACTACTCACCATCGGACATTGATGAAAAGATTGAATCCATAGTAGAATATCGCTTTAAGTGTTTCTTGGACGCATACAAGGGTTACCATCAAATTCAAATGGCCCCGGAAGATGAAGAGAAAACAGCTTTTTATACGGATCAAGGCACGTTTTGCTACACCAAGATGCCCTTTGGATTAAAAAATGCCGGAGCAACATATCAAAGGCTAGTTGACTCAGCCTTTCAAAGTCAGATAGGGCGGAATATGGAGGCATACATTGATGATATGGTGATAAAGAGTAAGGATGAAATGAGCATGTTAGCAGACGTGACAGAAACCTTTGACAACCTCAGACAAATCAACATGAAGTTAAATCTGGTTAAGTGCTCGTTTGGGGTAGAAGAAGGCAAATTCCTGGGATACATCATCACTCCGGAAGGTATACAAGCCTGTTAGAAATACGTTTTACGTATATTAGAAGTATCGGTCACTCCACAATATTATTTATGTTGTAATAGCTCGTAGTTAACAAATAGTTGTTAGTTACTTATTTAGTTAAGTAAGAACCGGTCCATGGGCTTGTCATGGACCGGCCCAAGCCCAATGTAGCTTGGAAGTATAAATACCCCTTTCCACCATGGAAAGGGGTTGGTTGTTGTCATTTTTCTAGTTCCACTTAATAAAATACACATAGTTTTCTCTCACTTTCTCTCTCTAGTTTCTCTCTCTAGAAATCATCAACCCCCTTCATAGATTCATAGGTTATCAAGATTCTACATTTGGTATCAGAGCTATGGGGTGATTTAAGGTAATGATTTGTGTGGTTTTTTTTAGTTTTTGATTGTATTAGTGTTCTTTAAGAAGATCATCTTGATTCTTGGAGTTTTTTGGTGTTTTTGTGATTGGGATTAGTGGATAAGTATTAGTTTTTACTTATTATTGTTGAAATCACAAAACTTTTTGGGTCATTTGGTAAAAATCTGGGCTTAATCTTCATTTTTATTGGTCGACTGTTCATCGTAACAAACTTCTGATTACCCAGCAAAAGTTCCGAACCAACAAGTTCCGGATCAACCAAAAGTTCCGAACCAAGAAGTTCCGAACGAAAAAGTTCCGGATCAAGAAAGTTCCGAACCAAGGAAAGTTCCGAACCAAGGAAAGTTCCGAACCAAGGAAAGTTCCGAACCAAGGAAAGTTCCGAACCAAGGAAGGTTCCGAACCAAGGAAAGTTCCGAACCAAGAAGTTCCGAACCAAGAAGTTCCGGATCAAGGAAAGTTCCGAATCAAGGAAAAGTTCCGGATCAAGCCAAAAGTTCCGAATCAAGGTAATTCCAAGCCAAATCTTCCGAATCAAACTTCCGAATCAACAAAAAGTTCCGAATCAAGGGTTATTTTGCTTGTTTTTTCGACGATTTTTTAGAGGATTTAATCTTGGTTTCTTACAACAAAAACTCAACACAATTCACAAAGCTTTACTTCACTGCTCGATCAACCGATAATCTTTGTCTCTTTGAAGTTAACAAAATGAATCCGAACTCAGTAATGCCTCAGATGACATCACTTACGGATATTTCCGTCATTACGGGAACGGATAATCGCCCGCCAATGCTCATCAAAGAAGTTTTTGAAGCATGGCAAGGCCGGATGATGTCTTACCTTAAGGGAAAACCGGTTTATGGGAGGCTTATGGTTAAGTCAATTTTAAATGGTCCACTTGACTATGGTACCATCGTGGCTAACAATGTGTCTCGACCAAGAGAATTTGAAGAACTTACACCAGCTCAACAACTTGTTGCCGATGCAGACGAAAAAGCTCTTCAAACAATTCTCCAAGCTCTTCCCCATGACATCTATAGGATGGTAAGTCAGTATACGGTGGCAAAGGATTTATGGGAACGTCTTAAGGTGTTTCTACAAGGTACGTCTCTCACCAAACAGGAAAGGGAATGTCAGTTGTATGATCTGTTTGATAGATTCACGTACAACCCAGGGGAAACGCTTCATGATTATTACTTCAGATTCACCACACTCATGAATGATCTGAATGTATACAATCTCGTGATTGCACCATTCCAGGTTAACACCAAATTCTTGAATACTTTACCTCAAGCTGAATGGGGTGAGTATATTACCGATGTTAAGTTAACCAGGGATTTGCATAAGTGCAATTTGGATCAACTATATGCTTTTCTTCAGCAGCATGAGAAACATGTGATCATGCACCGTTCGCCTCGAGGTATGTACCCTGATTCATTAGCTTTGATGGCGAATCAACCAAGCTTGTCTCACAACAACACTCCTTATATTTTGGGACATCAAGCCTATCATCCATCACCTTACATGACACCGACCTTTCCCTAATACTCGATTTTACCGCAACCACCCACCTCACATCAGCAACAATATCGGTTCAGTGCACCTTCATCACAATATGATACACAACCTCACCCAGCAAGTATTGCACCTTATGCTCAATCTTCATATTCTTCTTATCAAGAGAATGCAGCATATCCAACAAGCTACCCTGATCAAATGAGTATTCCTTCTAGTGATTATGCAGCTCATCAAGACCAAGCAATGTACTGTGATGATGAGGAAGTCCCCGTTCCTGTATTCAAACAAGGTGCTGACCCAGTTGAAGTGTTAACCACTATGTCTGCTTATCTCACAAGGACTTTAAGCAAACGAGGATTTAGGGGATCAGCTCCTACCAACAATCAGTTGAGGAATTCATCTAATTCTCGCCAACAAGCTACTATCGAGAATGGCAGGATAATAGTTCAGCCTATTCAACCATATCAGGGGAGACCTACCACATCAACTACCAATGCTCGCACGGTCAATCAGGCTCCAATAGTCAATCCTGCTCTACGGGCTAATTCCACAGGCAAGTTGAGAATGATTACATGCTACAACTGCAAGGAAGAGGGTCACATGTCCAGGGATTGTAAGAAACCCAAGAGGAGAAGGGATGGACAATGGTTTGCAGAGAAGATCTATCTGGTGAATGCTCAGGCACAAGGAAGGGAACTTGATGAAGAGGAGCTTGCATTTCTTGCTGATCCAGGGATTGCTGAACAAGACACTGTCACCACACAGAACGCAGCATACCAAGCAGATGACCTCGATGCGTATGATTCAGACTGTGATGACTTTCAATCTGCAAAGGCTGCTCTCATGGCAACTATCTCCAGCTTAGGGCCAGAAAAGAGATCCGAGGTACTTATTAATACCACCGATAATACCACTGATGCTAGTATTCAACCACATCAAGTTGTGCAAGAGAGTGCTGATTCGAATGAGTCTTCGGTGGTGAGTCTTTCAAATGAGGAGACAAGCAATGATAGCAATATCAATATGAGTCCCCAGACTTTGAGTGAATCACAACCGGGAGCCATTTCACATACGCCTACTCCTGCTCAACAAGATTTGGTCATGGTTCCCGCTACATTACTTAGCCAAATGAATGCTGCACTCTTAGAAACCCTAGCTAAGAATAAGAATTTGTCTGATGAGCTTGCCTTAAGTAACGAGAAAGTTCAAACTTTAGAATTAGTGCCTTCGTCTAGTGTTCTAACAAATCCCGAATATGATCACTTTCGAAACAAACAAATGGGTCACTTGCAAGAAATTGAAAACTTAAGAGCAAATCTGTCTAATGAACTTAAAGAAAAGGAGTTAGTGGTCACTAATTTTCAAAAACTTCAAACGGATTTTGAATCACTCGAGTCTAAGAAGAATGAAATGGAGATTAATGCTACTAATAAGATTAGAAGTCTAGATTACTTGCTTTTAAGACAATACGCTGCTTCTCAACTAGTGCATTTATTTGATGCTTCGTTTAGAGAATTTAACTTATCACGTCAAAAAGGCCTTCCCCCTAACCCAAGGTATGCAAAACAAGCTTTAAGACATAGTCCAAGACTTTATAATGCAACTCAATTAGGATTGGCCTTAGACCCGATTGTTATTCTCGATGATCGAACAAGTAAGGATTTAGTTGATGAGGATCGGTCATACAATTCTGCAAAATATCCCGAGTGTGATTATTTTAAATTGAATAAGGAGCTTGCAAAAACGGATTTTAGAATTCGCTTCCATATGGACAAAGATCTCATAACAGCACCAACCTACATATTAGATGAAGAAAACCCTAGTACATTTCCTACACTTGTCAATATGGAAGGTCCTAAGGAAATTCCAAAGGATCTCCCACCTGTTAGCACTGTATGGTTAAACTTGCAAGAGATTAATCAATACTTTACTAATTTTGACAAGGTCATTTTGGAATGTACGACTTCAAATGGCTTAAACGCCGGAGAATGGGCTTTCGAACATATGAACGAGGTGTTTAAAAATGAGATCAATCCGTTTGTCGAAAGTCTAAAAGGAAGTTTTGCATCTCTTAAGGAAAATCTTGTGTTTGAAATTGGTGAAGTTCAAAAAGTGTTTTATGAAATGGACACCGCTTACGAACTACAACTAATTGAAAAAGAAAAGATTTTAACCGAATATGACCGATTCTTGTCTGTAGTAATCTCGTGTGATATGCTTACTACTGTAAATGTTAATTATTCGAATGAGCTTACATCCGCTATGATTAATTGTGATGCTGTGCATATATGTGATGATGTTTGTGATCTCTCTGTAAATGTTGCTGATACTGTAAATGAGGTAGATAATCATTCTTGTCACGAATCTAACGCTGAGTTTTTAAAGCTACAAAATTCTTACAATTTACTTTCAAAACGCTTTAATCAACTAGAACAACATTGTATATCTTTAGAATTAAAACAACAAACTCAAAATGAGGATCTTTTGATATCAAATGGTTGTGAAAACGGTGTTGAGACGAGTGACAAGATGATTGCAATTGTTAAGGCATTAGAGGAAGAGATTATGAGATTGAAGAGAGATGTGTCATCAAAGGAAACATTAAAATTGGAACTAGAGGCTGCAGAGTCTAAAAACCAGGCTTTAGAAATTAGACTTTCGTCTATTCTAGGGGAGATGGATCGTGCAAGACAGGGAATGTCCAAACTTTATGGTTCACTAGAAGAACGCTTCGCTTTTAATGCGGCACATCAACAATTTTATGTTGAACAACTGAACCAAAAATGTGAGGAAATCTCTGACTTAAACATCCTGCTCATTGACAAAAACATGGTTTTGGCCGAGTTAAAGGAGACACTTCTTCTCACCTGACAAGAAGTTGTTGATAACTTAGCTACCGACTCTGCACCGTCCACTAGTGCTCCAACAACCAAGTCAGTAGTGCTTTATAAGAATCCGCTTCATAAGAGAAACCCGGTTACCTACGATGATTATATGAGGAATGCCATTAAGCATGTAGATCTTGTTAGGGATATCTTAGACGATCTTTATGCCTTAGATCCCTCAAGTAGCTACTATTATTCGGCTCATGAATATATTAAGCGAGTTCAATATTGCTTAGCATATTTGCAATACATAGGTACACCAGGCTCTGCACTACTTACTAATAGGCCCATTGCTGTAACTCCATTTAATAAGACTCCAGGAGCAAAACCGTCATTGGCACAATCAAGTAAGGCACCTTTAAAATCTGTTGCTAATGTTCCCACTTTGACTTCTACAGGATTAAAAGAGACTACTAAGGCTAAAGGATCGCCACTCAAGAAAGATAAGATCAAGCCCTCCACTAGTAGTGCCAAAAAGAAGAAAGTAGAAGTTCACAATAGGAATGCTAGTTCAGTTTTAAATAAAAAGAATCATGTTAAGACTAAAAGATCTGCGCCTGTGCAGAAACCAAAACCATTCGTGAATTTAATTTGAATTGTTGGAATTGTAATGAATGTATGTTTTCCCAACGTCATGATTTGTGTCTTATTGATCATGTGAATGAAATGAATGCTATTAAGAATGGTCTTGAATAGAAGCCAACGGGTAGAACTCGTGCCCAAGTTGGCTGGCAATGGCATCCCACTGGTAGGACCTTTACATTAGATGGAAAAATGTGCCCTTTAACTAGGAATGCATCCATTGAGGTTAGGTCTGAGCGTCCTTTAGTTAGGAACACTCGCACTCAAGTATGGAAACAGCGCCCTTTAATTAGGTCAGCCCCCACTATAGTGCCTATCAGTGAAGAAATACCTCAGGATTTAAGCCAACTAGAATCTACACCACCAATTAGGAAGAAGAAGGCTAGGAAATCTAAGAAACCTAGAGTTAGCAAATCTAAGATTATTAAATCTGTACCTGCTAATAACAAGGAACACTCAGATTCCGATACCTCTACATTGTCTTCGTGTGGTGATATTTTCAGGTGGTCCAAATCATCCTGTGGTATTTGGACTCCGGTTGTCCAAAACATATGACCGGAGATCGCTCGATGCTCCGAAATTTCGTCAGCAAGTTTCTTGGTACGGTTAAATTCGGGAATGATCATATAGCAAAGATAATGGGGTATGGTGAATATCAGATTGGAAACGTGACGATTTCAAGGGTATACTATGTAGAAGGTCTTGGTCATAATTTATTCTCAGTAGGACAGTTTTGTGATTCCAACCTTGAGGTTGCTTTTCGACAACACACTTGTTTCATCTGCAACTTAGAAGGAAAAGATTTGTTGAAGGGATCTCGTGGTGCAAATCTTTATACCTTGTCCTTACAAGACATGATGGCCGCCTCTCCAGTATGTCTTCTCTCTAAAGCATCTAAGACCAAGTCATGGTTATGGCATCGCAGATTATCTCATCTTAACTTTGATGCTATTAATCATCTGGCTAAAAACGAATTAGTTCGTGGTCTTCCAAAGCTTAAATTTCACAAGGACCATTTATGTTCCGCGTGTTCAAGGGGGAAAAGTACCAAGAAATCTTACAAGCCCAAAGCTGAAGACACCAATCAAGAAAAACTTTATCTTTTGCATATGGATCTTTGTGGGCCAATGAGAACTGAAAGTGTGAGCGGTAAGAAATTCATTCTGGTGATTGTGGATGATTTCTCCAGGTTTACATGGGTTAGATTTCTACGTACAAAGGATGAAGCACCGAAGGCTATCATCACTTTTCTGAAATTCATTCAGGTACGTTTGAATACTATTGTCCGCCGTATTCGTACAGACAATGGTACAGAGTTCGTCAACCAGACTCTTCGTGATTACTATGAAGGAGTTGGTATTTCACATGAAACATCCGCTGCACGCACTCCACAATAAAACGGTGTCGTTGAAAGACGGAATCGTACACTTATGGAAGCTGCTAGGACTATGCTTATTTACGCGAACGCTCCATTGTTCTTGTGGGCAGAGGCTATATCTACTGCATGTTTCACCCAAAACCGTTCTATCATTCGGAAACGCCATGGAAAAACACCTTATGAGCTTCTACATGACCGTAAACCCGATGTTTCATTTTTTCATGTGTTTGGTGCCCTTTGTTATCCAAACATTAATAGTGAGAACTTGGGTAAGCTTCAACCGAAAGCCGATATAGGTATTTTCATTGGTTACTCACCGTCCAAGAAAGCATACCGAATCTATAATCGTCGTCTTGGCAAGATTGTAGAAACTATGGACGCAGATTTCGATGAGCTGACAACGATGGCTTCTGAGCAACACAGCTCTGAACCCGCGCTTCATGAGATGGGAACCGGTGCTATTAGTTCCGGATTAGTTCCCAATAATCCTACTTCTACATCATTTTTACCACCATCAAGGCCCGAGTGGGATAAACTGTTTCAACCGTTGTTTGACGAATTCTTTGATCCCCCAAATGATGAAGTTCCAGCACCCGTAGTGATAGCTCCAATTCCTGAAGTTGTTGCTCCAGCCAATGAAGCTTTATCTAATGCATCTTCAATTCACATTGAACCGGATGCACCTTCACCAAGTGATTCTCAAACTACACCTGAATCGTCACCCCTACTTGTGCCTAATGATGTGGAAGAGGATTCTATTGATCACAACTTGGAATATGCTCACCTACAAGAGCTTCCTTTCTTTGGTGTAGCGATACCTGAAAACCCTTCAGCCGCGTCTACCTCAGAAGAAGCTCCTTCTATTGTTCACTCCAGACCACCTAGGATTGAAAACCATAGCACTAAATGGACAAAAGATCACCCAATTAGGAATGTCATTGGAGACCTAGATCGACCAGTCTCTACACGCCATCAATTACAAGAGAGTGCACTCTATTGCTACTTTGATGCATTTCTCTCTGAAGTTGAACCCAAAAATTGGCAGCAGGCTATGACTCAATCATCTTGGATTGAAGCCATGTAGGAGGAACTAAATGAATTCCAACGACTTGAAGTATGGGAATTAGTTCCTCTCCCTGACAAGGTTAACATCCTTACCTTGTTATGGGTTTATAAGGTTAAACTTGATGAGATGGGTGCGGTATTGAAGAATAAGGCTAGATTGGTTGCTAGAGGATATAAACAAGCCTTGGGTATAGACTTTGAAGAATCTTTTGCTACTGTGGCAAGATTGGAGGCGATTAGACTATTCCTTGCGTATGCTGCTCATATGAACATGATCGTCTATCAAATGGATGTGAAGACGGCATTTTTGAACGGTGAACTAAGGGAAGAAGTCTATGTTAGTCAGCCGGATGGGTTCGTTAGCACGGAGTTTCCTAATCATGTGTACAAGCTTAAGAAGGCTCTCTACGGGTTGAAACAAGCTCCACGCGCGTGGTATGATCTCCTGCCCACATATCTCATTTCGGAAGGCTTCTCCAAAGGCAAGGTGGACCCCACTCTATTCACTCTCAAGGAAGGCAACAACATGATTCTGGTACAAATTTATGTTGATGATATAATATTTGCTGCCACTAACATAGAATTGTCAAATCGATTTGAGAAGATAATGTCTACACGCTTTCAGATGTCGATGATGGGAAAAATTTCATTTTTCTTAGGATTACAGATTTCTCAGAATCCCAGAGGCATCTTTATTAATCAATCCAAATATGCTCTAGAATCTCTTAAGAAATAAAACTTTGAAAATTGTGACCCCGTGGACACTCCAATGGTGGAGAAATCCAAGTTAGATGAAGATAGGAATGGGACTATTGTCGATCCAAAACTTTACCGTGGGATGATCGACACCCTTCTATATCTGACTGCTAGTAGGCCTGATTTGCAATTTGCTGTATGCATGTGTGCCCGGTATCAGGCTCGACCTACCGAAAAGCACCTACATGTTGTGAAAAGGATCTTTCGGTATCTAAAAGGAACACTTCATCATGGTCTATGGTATCCGAAAGATTCCTCTATTGCTTTAATATCATACGCAGATGCCGATCATGCTGGATGTCAAGACACGAGGCGTAGCACTTCTGGATCTGTGCAACTCCTTGGAGATAGATTGATCAGCTGGTCTTCAAAAAGGCAGAAAAGCGCTGCAATATCAAGCACGGAGGCTGAATACATCGCCATGTCCGGTTGTTGTGCTCAAGTCCTTTGGATGAGATCACAATTAACTGACTACGGTTTGGGATTTAACAAAATCCCGATGTATTGTGACAACAAGAGCGCCATTGCCCTTTGCTGCAACTATGTTCAACACTCCCGGGCCAAGCACATAGACATTCGCTACCATTTCATTAAAGAGTAGGTGGAGAACGGAGTGATCGAGCTGTATTTTGTCACTACTGAGTACCAGCTGGCGGATATGTTCACCAAAGCCTTAGATCGAGGACGAATCGAGTTTTTGATCGACAAGCTTGGCATGAAATCATTCACTCCAGCGACTCTCAAAGAGTTGGCAGAAGAATCAGTTGAATAGTCGTGGTAAACTATTCAGAGTATCCTTTGTTCGTGATCATGTATATTATAGTAAATATATAAACCACAAAAGAAAAATACAAAAATATAAAACCAACAAAAACCATAAAAAATATAAAACCTAGAAAAACCATAAAAATTATAAAATCGAGAAAAACCAAAAATATTTTTCGTTTTTAAATCGGGCATGTCTTTTAGTACGGTAATATTTACGGCCTTAGAAATGTCGATCAATATTGACACGGTGCCATAAATAGAGTCCGTATAAAAGTTGTACATTTTTAAAACATGCCCACAATGGCTTGTAGTTATTTCAGACTGCAACCCGGTTTTCATATTAAAGTCACGTATTTCCTTGGAAAACATTGGCTCAGAACGGGAATTAATTTTCTCGGGCATGATTTACAAGCCAAATCATGCAAAGGGATCAAGTTTACTTTATAACTTGGTCTAACACGAATTTATGTACGTCTCAGTGCATTAATTTGTTAAAATAAGAGAAATCTTATTGACACCTCGAATCAAACTTTTTCAAGATACTAAATTGGAAATGCTTTCATCAATATTTGACTCTTTAAACAATGACTACAGCTCTTTAAATAGAAAACGGGTCATCGTTTAAGGGGGAGAAAATATTAAAATCATCTTCGTCATTAAATTGATTTTCAAAAGTGATTGTGGAAAATTAATGGCTAAATGGTAAATGAGTGGTATTGCTTTAGAATACAACTTGTGCGTGTTCTATGTGATAGGAATTGCGTTAGAATTTGGAGATTTGCAAATAGGTTGCGATTGCTAAGTTGTGTGAACGATAATAGTGGCTAAGGTTAACAATGGTCAAGAAAAGAAATGAAAAGTTTTAAATCTAAAAGGGAAAAGAAGTAAAAAATGTAGGTTTTAAAAGTGAGAAGTTAAGAAAGTTGCAAAACTTGACCTAGTCAAACAAAACCCCCCGCCCCTTACCATTTTTCAGTCACTGTTTATCTTCATTTTCCCTCCTTGCCGCCATTGTTAAAACACACACAAGCTCACAACACTTGATTTTAATCAATCCTTTCCGCTCATTCGATTAATAAGGTAATAATCATCATTCCTTGATTTAAAATTCGTCTAATTCATCACTATCTCCTAGTAAACGACTCGTTTAATTAAGATTAAGTCCAAATTAGGGTTTGTGTCTTATTAAGCAGTAATTGATTAGGATTTGTGGTGGGTTTTATGCGGAATAGCCTTAGATGATGTGGTGTTGCCTTAGATTGCTTTAAATCTCACAAACGCGCTTAGAATTAATCATCATAGCTTCATTTGAAAAGTTCCGGATGAACAAGGATATAAACTTCCGAATGAAGGATTTTTTCTGAAAAACTTCCGAATGAGGAAGTTCCGAATGAAGGACTTCCGAATGAAGGAAGTTCCGAATGAAGAACTTCCGAATGAAGAAGTTCCGAATGAAGGACTTCCGAATGAAGAAGTTCCGAATGAAGGACTTCCGAATGAAGAAGTTCCGAATGAAGAACTTCCGAATGAAGAAGTTCCGAATGAAGAACTTCCGAATGAAAGAAGTTCCGAACGAAGGACTTCCGAATGAAGAATTCCGAATGAAGAACTCCCGAATGAAGAAGTTCCGAATGAAGAACTTCCGAATGAAGGAAGTTCCGAATGAAGGAATGTTCCGAATGAAGAAGTTCCGAATGAAGGACTTCCGAATGAAGAAGTTCCGAATGAAGAACTTCCGAATGAAGGAAGTTCCGAATGAAGAACTTCCGAATGAAGGAAGTTCCGAATGAAGAACTTCCGAATGAAGGAAGTTCCGAATGAAGGAATGTTCCGAATGAAGAAGTTCTGAATGAAGGAAAGTTCCGGATGAAGAGTTGTTTGATTATTATTGTTTGCATGTTATATGTACTTGTTATATTATGTTATGAAATGTGTTATGCTTAGAAGTAAGAATGCTATATATCTATATGTTTTGTGTGCATCAACCTTTCATGTCTTATCTTAAGCAGATACAATGACTAATCCAACAGTACAAGCAATCCAAGACTCTAGAGAAGCCGCTATTGCTAAAGCACGAACCCTCAAGTTCATACCCAACAATTACCGGCTGAAGCAAGTCTCAAAATCCACTCACCATGGATTTAAAGTAGCCATAGCAATCCTTGATCAATCCCATTTTAAGAATGCTTTAAGAAGTAGTGCATCGGTGCCTTATGATTATATGTATGAATTTTGGGCTACCAAGGAAATCACTTCAAACAAGATCACCTTCACATCGACAACAAGCAGCAGACGCTCACGGTTTCAGACTTCCGAAAGATTTTTGGTATACGGGATACACCCAAAGGCATGTCATTTTCAAGGGATCCTACTAAAGATGAACTCATGGAGTTATTTGACGCTATTGGATGTCCTGAAATACGAGTTGCGTCTGAGTTTACCACTGCTAAAGTAGGACAACCTTGGAGAGCATTGTTAGGGATTCTCAGTAGATGTCTTACACCAAAAACAAGTGGGCATGATGCTTTGCGCAGTCCTATTATGAACCTCTTCTATGGGATGTACAAAGCTGCAAATGCAGATTATGCATTATTGATATGGGAAGAATTCACCTTTCAACTCTTCCATAACAAGAAGCTGAAGACTAACTTCTTTCCTTATCCTCGGTTTATCAAGCTTATCATTCATTATTTTATGAAGAATGATGCTACTATTGATAGGCGTGCAGCAAGTCGTTATCACACTGAAGAAGCTAATGATACTGTGGATCTAAGGCATGAAGGACCTTCTGGTGGTGTGATTCCTGGTCCTATTCCTGATTATCTTCTGACGGATAAAATCAAAGGTTCTGCTGATTACAAGCTACTGCTGCTAGAAATCAAGAAGCTGAAAGCAAACCTTCAGACTGGAGAAGATTCGTCTACTACAGTGAAGAGTAAAGGTAAACGCAAGCAACCAGCTGCTTTACCTGAACCCGAAACCAAGAAGAAAAAGACGGAGGTTAAGAAGGGAAATGGTAAGGCTGATGAGTTACGTCTACGTGACGAAGAAGATGTTGTTGATCCTAATCTTGACAAAGCAGAGAGACAAATGATGAAGATAGCAATTCAAAGGAGTAGGAAAGATACTGGCGGTAGTGGTTCAGGTGCAAGGGTAAATGTTGAAGAAGAGTACGAGGAAACAGATGATATTGATGAGTTTGGGTCACCTGAACGGTATTCCACTTCGAAGGAGCCATCAATCCCTATTTCAGCAAGTGTTGAAAAGGAGTCCGGTACTCCTACTATCATGGTGTCTACTCAACCTTTAGCAACTCAACCTCCACCAATCCAACCCTTACCAACCAGACCGGCGTCAACACCATTTCTTCCACCACCAATAACTCCCATCCTTTGTACCGTAGTAACAACCGAGCCTCTTCCATCAACCCAGAGCAGCTCTGCAACATCTACAATGGCTGCATTGGTGATGGCCGAAATGTTGGATAAACATACGGATAATCACAAGAGAGAAATGGATGAACTTCGCCAAGAGCTACGTAGACGAGTTCAAAGTGAAGAAGCATCTAGGAAAGCCCAAGAAGAGATGCTTGCTAAGTTCGCTGCTGATATGGAATTGACGCGAAAAGCTCATGTAGAAGAACTAGCTCGGGTTAAGCAGGCTGAGGCCGATAAGCATGCTGCACGTATCACCAGACTTCAAGCGATGAGGGATAAATACAAGGAACAGAAAGAAGCACTTGAAGCTTCTGTTGAAGAAAGAGTGAAGGAATCTGTTGAATCCATTATGCCTAAACTGCGTGATGAGTTGAAGACACTAGCAGCTGATAACTTGATGATCAAGTCATCCAATCCTTCAGAATCCGCCTACAAAATTGCTTATGAGTTAACGGATTTTGAATTAAAGAAGATCCTCAAAGCTCGTATGGTGGAACTTGGATCATTTGATAAGTCTAGGATTCAACGGGCTCTTTACAAATCCCTGAATGACGCTATCATGGAGGATGATAGGTTATTCAAAACGTTTGGAAGTGTGGTACCTTATCACATTCTACCTGAGGAGGATAAAGATGATAGTGAACAGGAAGAGGGTACTGGTGAAGAGGAAGAGGAAGAAGAAGGAGAAGAAGAGGAAAAGGATGACGATAATGGTGATGATGATGATGATGAGGATGAGGGTGATGATGATGATGATGATGGCGATGATGGTGGTGATGGTAATGAGGAGAGTGCTAGGGGGAGCAACGGGGATAACAATGAGGATGATGATGGGGGTGAACAGCCTAAAGAGGGAGATAAGGTTACCAGTTCCAAGAAACCTGCTAAGTCTGGAATCAAGTCCAAGAAAGATGCAGCACAAAAGGACAAATCAACATCATCGGAATCAAGACGATCTAAGTGGCGCCACGATGTGAATGCTACTACAGCGTCATTGATTCCCGGTACCTCTATTGCTGTATCTTTACCTATTACCACCAACCCCATTGGTTCTGTTGTTGTTGCTCCTGTGATTGCAGAATCGGTAACTGAACCTGAAGCTGCACAACACTCACCCGTTCACGACACTGCCGAAATGCCTGAATCAGAACCAGCAGATGTTCGCATTTCTACTTCTCTACAACAAGCACAACAATCTACGGTTCCTGAACCAAGCACACGAGACTGGGCAGACACGTTGGAGATTGACGAGACTGCACCGCCACAGGCTTGGATCACGGCAGCAGCACAATATGATCCGATCACAGACGCTGACAAAGATGTTTTGTATCTCCGTATCCGCAGTCCGATTGACTTATGTGCATTTCTTGCTCTTGAGTATAAGACTTCGGTTACTCCATCTTTGGTGAAGAAAGCGCTGAAGGATAAGAGACTTCGCGCCAAAACCCGGTTAACCCGAATGGAGTTCGAGTATTATGCCGATGAGATCCTGAAGGCCCTGAATACCGTTCAACGGCCAGGTCTTCATGAATCAGAAAGAGCTCCACCTCCACTTGATCCAACTCAAGATAATCAGATAGCTCTCGACTTCTTCGTCACCTATGATCTTGAGTATCTTCTGAAGGGTTCATCAAAGTACGCAACATCCTTGACCTTGCTGAAAGCTTCCAACTGGGGGACAATACCCTGGATCGAGGAAAAGGTAAACAGACTCTGTGTCCCAAGGGTAACTCGTAATTATGATATGTATGCTGTTATAGGTGCATCTCATTGGGACGAACGAGTCCGAAGGGCGTACAGGGGTTGCTGCCTAGTCAATTCTGGAAGTAATGTTAGATCCGATATCCGCATCTCCAGCATCTTAGGGTTGAAAACTGAAGCCAAGAATGGCTATTATCATGTGACGGAGATTCGCTTGAAAAGGGAGGATGACAGAGAATACAAAATCCAGCAGGGAGATTTTTCTATCATTCGCCTTGAGGATATCGAAGATATGTTGCTTCTGATGACCCGAGATCAACTCACACATATTCCTCGTGAAGACCTCATTGCCTTGAATACAGCACTTCGTATGTTCACACGAAGCGTTGTTATCAAGAAACGAGTTGAAGATCTTCAGTTGGGAGTCGAAAGCTACCAAAGGAAGCTTAACTTAACCCGTCCAGTGAATCAAGTTCTACCTCAACATGTAGATAGATGTCCTTATACCGACATTTCTGTCCCGAATTGCGGCATTTTCTACTTGAACAGTCGAGGTTTAATGAAGTTTATGAGGGTGGGTGAGCTTTATAAGTACAGTGATGGGACTCTTCTACAAGTCAGAGGAAAGTTGGAGCATCTTAACTCGGGTGGGACTTTGCCAGAGATGACGGAGGATTGGCATCCAGGTTATCGACAGATGACGAAGTATGTGATCAAGAAGATTGATCAAAAGCTCCGTGAACGTAGATTGATGAGGAGCTTGGAAAGATTCGTTGGTGGAAGACCATATTTAGTGCACCACAAGCTACTGCAACGATCCATCTAATGGGTCGTACATTTCAGGTCCACTTTATATTGGTTTTCAATTGTGAATATGTATATTTGTGAATATTGTGCTTTTGCGGCTTGATGTAGTGTTAAGGTATGATAATTTTTCAAGAATTTCTCACGAGATTCTAAATCTCTCAAAATATATCATACTAAAGCACTACAACTATCCCTTATTAAATTAAGGGGGAGCAATAACTTGTTCTATGGCCAAACATCGATTTCATTTTTACCCAAAGACCGGTTAATCCATTCAATATCCCAAATATTAATGGTTAACATTTTGGATAAGGGGAGAAAATGGGATTAAGGAGACTTAAGTGATACTTGGCTAAAAGATGAAAAAGACTTAACGATAATCCAACTTAATATGTGTAAAGCACGTGTTAAGGGGGAGCGTTTTTGATGATCAAAAAACACCTAAGGTACGAAACTTTTGATTTCAATATCACAAGTACTTTAGGTGATTTTCAATGATTTTTCATGGTGGCAATTCCTTCCCAAAACACGCTTAAATTCA
This sequence comes from Glebionis coronaria, assembly GCA_025667525.1. Lineage (NCBI taxonomy): Eukaryota > Viridiplantae > Streptophyta > Magnoliopsida > Asterales > Asteraceae > Glebionis > Glebionis coronaria. The sequence continues at coordinate 534,455,475 of CM046881.1, read as the reverse complement.
CGACGAATGTGGTGACAAAAGGGTGGTAGGAATAGGTGTAGTCCAATGATTCATCAGAGCCGATGGAATCTTCCCAAGGACAATTCCCTAGATAGAATTAGAAGTCCTAGGAAAGATGGAGAAAGAATGTGAACGTAGCTGAATGCCGACCAAGTACTTAAGCTAGCACTGGAACAATCACAACAAGGTGCTAGTGATGACGTATTGGTAAGCATTGAAGGGGTTGAAGAATGAAAAAGAATTGTAAAGATAAAGGGTGTAAAGAAAGAAGCCCTCCTTACAACTTTAGGCAGAAACCGGGTCAATACATATGCTATTGAGGTCATTTTTGCTAATGATTCTCGGTATTGAAGAAAGACATCATGGACCCAGTGATGCAATGCACAACCCTTCCCAGCTAACTCAAATATCTCTCAAAAGGTATTTGTTTTAATCACACGGAGATCAACACGTTATCTATTGGTTTATTCACTCTGAATAGACTGGTATTGAAAAGGTGGCACTCCTCTCCAGCCATCGCTCACTAAATCAAAACGCACAATCGAGTCTAGAGCCAAGAGATCATCAAAAGTCTCATTAGGACACTTTCCATTTATTCCTTGCTTTCTCACACACTGTGAAAAGTAAGAGATTTTCATGAGTCCTACGTAGTATTCCGGTAATATTGCCAGAACATCTGAGTGATACGCAAGTATTACAATGAAGATGGAAATCCTGCTTGAGCCAACATCAAACAAGCTCATGGTAGGTTACACGTGCGGTTCTTTTAGAACCAATCTTGTGAAAAACTGGAAAGAAACAGTGGTTTAATTCTTAATTGAACTTAAACTCGTTCCAGGCCTCTACGCATTATCATATGATCTTGCCAGAACACTCAGAGTGACTCTTTATTGATCACAGTGACGAGTGGAAATCCTTCTAGTGTTAACATCAAACAGCACTTGGTAGGTGACGTGCAAGATTCTTTATGAATTGAGCTCGTGACAACTGGAAAGCAACGATGGTGAAAATCTTAATTGAAATTCACTTGTTCCAGGTTTCATGAATTGACGGCTTCAAATCACAAGGATAATTTATCCAAGTGATTCACTCTTTATGTTCGCAGTCAGCTTTGGACGGTCGAATAAAGAGAACGGGTTTACCCGCGAAATCCTGTCAGGAAGTTACTTAATTGAAACTATCCGTCACGGGTACGATATCTAATATCGTCCAACGGTCTTCACCGACTGGAGGTAAATTGCTACCGAATGAGAATAAAATGTTCAAAGCCATTTTATTCGTGTCATTGCTGTGTACCTGTTAAAGACGGTGGCGTTGCTGTGTACCTGTTGAAGACGGTGGCGTTGCTGTGTACCAGTGAAGACGGTGGTGTTGCGGTGTACCTGCAGAAGTCGTTCCCACATGCTTATGTTTTTCTGCATCAAAGTTTAGCAAAAATTCAAGAAAGTACAAGATAAAGTCTTCCGCTGTACCAAACTCTGAAACTTTCGAGAATTCAACAAAAAGACATGAGTGTGTGGAACATGGAGTCACGAGGAGGCAAAATTCACAATAAGGCAAAAGATCGCACGTGAAAGGCCAAAAGAACAATGCTCTCAAGCCAAAGCCTAAAAGATCAAACCAACATATTCACAACAAAAGAAAGAAAAGAAGAAAAGACTACGAGCTAAAGAACGAAGACTTAGTATAGTATGCTAGGTTTAGAACTTTGTAACGTGGAGTGACCTCCCTTAGGGGGAGATTGTTAGAAATACGTTTTACGTATATTAGAAGTATCGGTCACTCCACAATATTATTTATGTTGTAATAGCTCGTAGTTAACAAATAGTTGTTAGTTACTTATTTAGTTAAGTAAGAACCGGTCCATGGGCTTGTCATGGACTGGCCCAAGCCCAATGTAGCTTGGAAGTATAAATACCCCTTTCTTTCTAGTTCCACTTAATAAAATACACATAGTTTTCTATCACTTTCTCTCTCTAGTTTCTCTCTCTAGAAATCATCAACCCCCTTCATAGATTCATAGGTTATCAAGATTCTACAAAGCCAATCCGAAGAAAACTAGGGCCATTGTTGACATCCAATCACCAAAAACATGGAAGGAAATGCAATCGTTGAGTGTTAAGTTAGCAGCTTTGAACCGATTCTTATCACGATCTGCCGAAAGGGCACTCCCATTCTTTAACACACTAAAGAACATCACAAAGGAGAACAAGCATGAGTACAAATGGACCGCGGAGGCGGAAGAGGCATTCCAGCAAATGAAGAAGTTAATCATGAACCTGCCAACCCTTACCACTCCAAGACCAAAGGAACCCCTATACATGTACTTGGCAGCATCACAAGAATCAATCAGTGCAATACTGATTACTAAAAGGAATGGAAGACAATGTCCGATCCATTATATTGGCCGAACACTTACTGATGCGGAAAAGAACTATTCTCCTATGGAAAAACTGGCTTTAGCCTTGCTAAAAGCGTCAAGGAGACTTAGAAGATATTTCGAAGGCCATGAGATAAATGTAATCAGAGACCAACCAATCAAGCAAATATTAAGCAAGGCAGATGCATCCGGAAAGCTGGCTAAGTACACAATTGAGTTGGGGGCTTACAAAATAGAATACAAACCAAGGAACGCAATCAAGAGGCAAGTTCTGGCAGACTTCCTAACTGAAGCACCTATAGGTCAGGCAAAAGAATAATTCTTCCAGATGCCCGCTTCGAAGCCGGGAAAGGACGAAATAGAAATATGGACCCTCTTTACAGACGGAGCATCCAGTGCCCAAGGTGCAGGAGCCGGATTGGTTCTCATCAGTCCAACCGGAACCGAGTTCACTTACGCTCTCCGGCTGAATTTTAAAACCACCAACAATGAAGCAGAATACGAAGCCCTTCTGGCAGGTCTAAGAATTGCAATACAAAAGAAAGTAGGAAAGATCGAGGTCCGAGTAGACTCAAAGTTGGTAGCAAACCAGATCAACGGAACATATGAAGCAAGCTGTGATAGAATGATAAAATACCTAGCCGAAGCAAAGGCCTTGATACCAAAGTTTTCCCATTTTGCAATCATAAACATACCAAGGAGTAAGAATCAGAAGGCTGACGTTCTAAGCAAACTGGAAATGTTGGCATTCGACCACTTAACAAAAGAAGTATTAGTGGAGGTCTTGTAAGAAAGGTCTACCGACCGGAACGAAGTAAACACCATAGTGGAAGAAGTGGGCGACAATTGGATCACTCCCATTATTAAATGCCTCCGGGATGGAACCTGGCCAACTGATAAGAATGAAGCACGATGTTTAAGGTTGAAGATACACCAATATGAAATGGTTGATGGGATCTTATTAAAAAAGGGTACCTAGAACCAATGATTCGGTGCGTGGGTTCGTTACAAGCCAATTATGTCCTTCGAGAGATACACATGGGCTCGTGTAGCATGCATTTAAAGCCAAGATCGATAGTAGCACAAGCTTTAAGATCGGGGTATTACTGGCCAACCATGCACACAGATGCAAGGGAGGAACTACAAAAATGTGATTCATGCCAAATTCATGCACCAGTAGCAAGATTGCCAAAGACATTGATGAAATCTATCATGGCACCATGGCCATTTTACCAATGGGGAATGGACATTTTGGGTCCATTACCAACCTCATCCGGAAATATGAAATACATAATTGTCGCCATTGATTATTTCACCAAGTGGATGGAGGCTAAGCCTTTGGTGAAAATATCCGGAAAGGAAGTTATCAAATTCTTCTGGGACAATGTTGTTTTCCGATTCGGAATCCCAAAGATAATAGTCACAGACAATGCTAAACAATTCATCAATGAACCATTCAAGAGCTGGTGTTCGGATTTGGAAATCAAGCAAATCAATACAGTCGTAGCCCATCCCCAAGCAAATGGTCTTGTTGAAAAGGCTAACAAGACTCTCATGGAAGGCATTAAGACAAGGCTTGGCCGAGTCAGGAATGGATGGGCAGAAGAGTTACCGCACATATTATGGGCCCACCGGACGTCACTAAAGCAAAATAATGGTGAAACTCCTTTCAGCCTCACGTATGGGTCCGAAGCAGTCATCCCGGTTGAAATAGGAATGCCCACCTATCGGACAATGATGATCAGTGAAAAGGACAATGATGATGCCCTGCGTATAAACTTGGACCTACTACAAGAAAAAAAAGAGATGACAGCTATCCGGGAAGCAAAGTACAAGACAAAGGTGGAACAATACTACAACAAGCGAGTTCGTCCAGTCGTATTTCGCCCAGGAGATTTTGTGTTCCAAAAGAATGAAGCAAGCAGGGTCCAGAAAGAAGGAAAACTTGCTCCCACATGGGAAGGCCCATACTGTGTCAAGGAATCATACCAGAATGGCTCATACAAGCTCCTTACCATGAAAGACAAGGAAGTCCCAAGGGTGTGGCATGCAATGAACCTTAGGAAGTGTTATTTGTAATTTTATTTCTATCCTGTAACGGCTCTTTCTCCCTTCAGCAAAGGAAGAGTCCAGTTTATCACTTTATCTAGATTTTATTTCGAAATGTATCAACCCTCACTCCCTCTAGAAGGGAAAGGTTATGTCTTTTATTTTTAATAAAAAAGCTTCTCCTCTCGTTACTAAAGGAGGAAGCACCTTTGCAGCAATTATGAGTAGCATGAATAATATGGCATTGCACTTAAATTATACCCTAGCAATAGAAACACAATTCTTTCTCCCTTCAGCAAGGGAAGAATTTAGTTATTTATGTTAAGTCTTATCCGAAACGGAAGGTAATACATGGGATTGCCAAGTATCAAAATTCGTTGTTCCGATCTTTTCGAATTGACTATTGGTTCAAAGTGCGACTCAATTGTTCTTGGTGGAATAATAAATGATTTGGTTGATTATTTATTTTAAACTAAAAGCAAATAATTAAAATTGTCGTTGAGTAAAGTGAAAGCTTTAAAAAATTAAACTAAAAGTTATTTAGAAAAACACTTAACGAATTTAAGTATAAACAACTAATCCCATCGCAATGTCAAGCAATCCAATCGCAATGTACCCATCGGAATACTGTCGTAATGTGGCCAAAAGTAATACCGTCGCAATGTGGCCCAAAAGGAATACTGTCGGAATACCAATCGCAATATCAAAAGAAATCCAATCGCAATGTCAACAGCAATCCAATCGCAATGTCACTAAAAGTAATGTTGTCGCAATGTCACCAAAATGAAACCTATCGCAATACGAATCGGAATAATAAACCCTAATGCGATGCACCAATCGCAATGTGCATCGCAATATATAACCCTTTTGCGATTTGCTGATCGCAATACGTGCTTCAAGTCCCGTCGCAATGGGGTTTTACTTTCCGATAAGAGTTAATCCGAAATAAGCTAGGAAATAAGCTACTTTCAAAAAGCTCAATCCAAGACTTAACTAACTCAATAATAAGCAGAACTAATAAGCATGAAATAAGGACTTTTAAACTTTAAATAAGCAAACTTTCTAAATCAAACTTTGAAAAAGATTAAAACTTTAAGAAAACTTTTAAAAGTAAATAAGCTAACATACAAATAAGCCAATAAGCACAAATATCTTAAAGCTTAAACCATATAAAAGCTTATAGATGAATAAAAAGATGAACTTTTTATTCACATAAACAAGAAAATCAATCACGGATTATGAATAATTTGAATCAAAGGTGAATCAAAATCAAGAAATGTAGAAGGAGATTAAGGAACAAAAAGCTTAACTTGAACTTGATTAATGAAATCAAAATACAAAAAGGTTTAAACTTGAAAGATTAAAAGAAAGAAAAGATGAAAACTTAGTGAGAGAAAGTTTGGAACTTTCTCTCTCTAAAAACTAGAAAGGAAAAGTGGAAAATGAAAACTAAACACTAAAAACTAACCACCCTCCTAATGTGTATTAGGAGGGTATTTATAGGGAAAAATGGGAAGGAGTGCATGTGTTGCCTCTTCTTTCTTTCTTTCTTCACGTCTTCTCGGCTCGATTTAATTCCTTGTCTTTTCTCGACGTCGTCTCGGGATTTGAACTTGTCTTGATAATTTTCTTCTTTAATTTAGACTTGAGTTCTTCGACTTCATTAAACTTCCGTCTTTAGACTTTTTCTTCGATAAATCTTCAGAATAGGCCTTGGACTTCCGTTCTTTTTGCACTCTTGATCTTTTGACTTCATCTTTTCCCGTTTTCTTCGATAAAAGCCCGTGAAAGCCCGTGTTTTCTTCCTTTTTCATCTTTTGGCCCTAAAACACAATAAAAACACAAACCACGCATAATTCCGACTTTTACGACATAAATTACACGTTTTGGTCTTGTTATTATTGGAAATAAGTGGTAAAAGGATAAGTGTTTTCACACTTATTAAATCCCCTACACTTGACCATTGCAATGCCCTCATGCAATGCATTAATTTTAAAGCACGGTTTACATTTTCCATCATAAATAACCCACCTTGGCCTCTATTAAATACTAAACATTTAGGGAAGATAAAAAGATAAAAATAAGTAAAGAAATCAAAGACTTACATTGGGTTTTGGCTGCCATGAACGTTTATCATTCTCAAGTTTCACGTTCTCCATACCAAGCTTAAAAACGAGATCATTGTTATTATAAGTTAGCAAACTAACACGAATTCATGTGGGCCAATTATTTACTTAGACTCCCTTATTTCTAGGTGTATCTCTTATATTTTATTTTTGTCTTGAATGATCACGAGGATGCATTGTTTGACTTATTTCGATAGTTATTTAGGTCGAAAATAAAGTGAACAATTTAATCAATAGTTAGCTAAAGGACAAAATCTTTTAAAACTGCTTCTCGGGACCTCATAAAGTTCATATCTTGGCATAACTCGCTTCACGATTTGAGACCTTTCTCGGACCGATATTTGGCAGCGACTTCATACTTCGAATCTTTGAGAGACGTTCTTGAAATTATGGTCTTCTCTTCATAATAGGAATTTCTTCACTTGAAGTTTTGAGAGATTCTTCATATTTGGACCACGACTTCTTTATTTTTCTCCAATCTTGATTTTGGACTTTGATATACAACGATCTGCCTCCTTTTAGGACTTGGATCTATTTATCCTCATACCTTGTTAGGGCCTTTTTGGATAGACTTCTCCATGATCTTTTGGGGAGTATTTACTTTTCGTCGTGTGTCTCGATCCTTCATATTGATTTTCGATAAATGATTCTTCACATCACTTTTGGATCTTTAGCAACAAAATGTAGCCCTCATGCCTAGTTAGGGCCTTTTCGGACTCGCCAATCTTCGCATCCCGCTTCAATAAGTTATGCCTTGGCTATGAACTCTAATCCATACCGAGCAACTTTTAAACGATCTTGGGCTAGAAGCTAAGTAACTTTTCAAATCGTACAACCTTATTTATTGCAGATAAATTTATTAACAAGCGATGGGAGAATAGGCTCATAATTAACTCACATAAATTCACAAAAGAATACCAAACTTATAATTGACTCTATCATCTCTCGTTCTCCACAGTTTAAAATCTTAAGGAATGAGACTCGTGGATGCTTAGCCTATTAAATCAAAGTTTTGGGTTTTCGAATCGCCTATATGATCTTGCAAATTCTTAGACTCTTTCAAGATTAGAAATCGCATTTTAAAGTTCCCTTGATAAACGACTCTCTAGGATTAATTATAGGAACTTGCGAAAAGTTCTTGTTCTTAACCCGTGAGAGTTAAGACTTTCGTGTTTTATAGCTCCCTATATAAAAGCCTAGCAAAACTTGACTTAAACACGTTAAGGATACTAGCTAGAGTAAACTTAGATAAGTAAACTCGGGTTGAGTCAAAATGTTCACGACTATGAAAAATTTAAAACCACTTTATTGAAAATTTATTCTAGCAAGGAAAGAAAATAACTATAACAAAGGAAAATACAACTATACAACTAGGCCAAAATAGATTAAAAATTTTGAAAAATGTCGAAAAATCAAATTTTCCGGTTAAAATGAGGGCAAATTCATGGAAAAGACCACTTATTTCGATAGAAGTCCCCCTACACTTGAGATAAACATTGTCCTCAATGTTTAAGCATGTAGGAGTAAACTCCCTTACACTTATGACATTGTGCACTTTGTTTAAATCTTGCTAAGGAAAGGACAACTATAGTGAATTCAATGTGAACATATAAGATATGAAATATTGAATCACAACAGAGTTTAGGATAGAACCGGGAAGATGGGAAGACGGTGTCACGGTTCGTCAAAAGTCATCAAGAGTGGATCGTTGAAGCTTTAATCACTGCACAACACAAGAAACAAGACAACAAACACATACGGGGCTCCCCCTACACTTATTATGAAAGCAGTAAAGGATAGATCACAGGTTGCCTCCCGAGAAGCGCTTGTTTTTGTTCACCGAGTCACGAGCCTGACTTGACCCAAATTTAGTTCATGGGAAACGTGGTGAGGGATGGAATCATCTCATGAGAGATGTCCTCACCAAAGTACAACTTCAAACGTTAGCCATTCACCTTGAAATTGGGCCCATTTGACTGAGAAAGCTCAATGGCCCATATGGAAAGACTTTGGCGACGGTGAATGGACCAGACCAACGGCTCTTCAACTTGCCAGAGAAGATCTTCAACTTGCCAGAGAAGATCTTCAACCGAGAGTTAAAAAGTAAGACTTGATCACCAACGTGGAACTCTTGGTTCTTAATCCTTGCGTCATGAATGATCTTGGTATTCTCCTTGTAGATCAGTGAGTTCTCGTATGCTTCATTCCTCAGTTCGTTGAGCTCGTTGAGTTGAATCTTGCGGAGATCACCGGCTTTGTTGATGTCGAAGTTAGCCCACTTCAAGGCCCAGTACGCCTTGTGTTCCAGCTCGATAGGGAGGTGGCATGCTTTCCCGTACACAAGACGATAAGGTGTACAACCAATCGGGGTCTTATAAGCTGTACGGAAAGCCCACAGAGCATCATCTAACTTATCGGCCCACGCAGCACGATGCTCTCCCACAGTACGCTCCAAAATTCGCTTCAATCCACGGTTGGAAATCTCGGCTTGACCATTGGTTTGAGGATGATAAGTAGTGGAAAGACGATGATTAACACCATACTTAGCCATGATTCTTTCAAATTGATCATTGCAAAAATGAGTCCCGCGGTCACTGATAATAGCACGAGGAACGCCAAATCGAGCAAAGAGCTGCTTCAAAAAGTTCACAACCACCCTCGCATCATTCGTAGGGAGAGCCTTGGCTTCAACCCATTTAGATACGTAGTCAACGGCTACGAGGATGTACTTGTTCCCTTTAGATGATGGAAATGGCCCTATAAAGTCGATGCCCCATACATCAAAGATTTCACATTCTTGTATGAAATTTTGAGGCATCTCATCTTTATGTGTGATCTTGCCTTGTCTTTCGCAAGCATCACAATGTTTAACCATATCGTGAGCGTCACGATAAATGGTGGGCCAATAGAATCCAGAGTCGAATACTTTCTTCGCGGTGTAATTAGGACCAAAGTGACCACCGGTGGGTCCTTTATGGCAAGCGTCAAGGATTTGTACCGCTGCCGGCCCATCAACACATCGACGAATAATCAGATCCGCACATTGTTTGAAAAGGTAAGGGTCGTCCCAGAAATAATGTTCAATATCTTTAAAGAACTTTTTCTTTTGTTGGGACGTGAGCCTGTCCTTGAGAATCCCACCCTCTAAGTAGCTTGCAATGTCCGCAAACCACGGGGTGTCATCGAGATTAGAGTTGATAGACATTAAGGCCTCAAGGGAAAAAGAGTCATTGATCTCTTTGTTCGAATGATCCCCTTGATAAGGATCCTCAAGTCTACTGAGATGATATGCGGCTAGGTTTTCAGCTCCCTTTTTGTCACGAATTTCAGTGTTAAATTCTTGAAGGAGCAAAACCCAACGAAGAAGTCTTGGCTTAGAATCTTGCTTAGTCATCAAGTACTTCAACGCGGAATGATCGGTATACACGATGGTGGTAGAAAGGACAAGATAGGGGCGGAATTTTTCAAAAGCATACACTACAGCTAAAAGCTCTTTTTCGGTAGTGGTATAATGCAATTGAGCCCCCGTCATTGTCTTGCTAGCGTAATGGATTGGTTGGAAGTGTTTGTTCACTCTTTGGCCCAAAACCGCTCCAATAGCAAAGTCGCTAGCATCACACATCAACTCAAAAGGTAGCTCCCAATTAGGGGTAACCAAGACCGGTGCCTTGGTTAGCTTATCCTTAAGAAGATTGAAGGATTCAAGACACTCTTTGGAAAAGATTAAAGGAGTATCTTTTTCCAAGAGGTGGGTCATCGGGCGAGCGATTTTAGAAAAATCTTGAATGAATCGGCGAAGAAGCCCGCATGACCGAGGAAACTTCTCACACCCTTCACGGTTGAAGGTGGAGGCAATTTTGCAATAACATCGACTTTAGCACGGTCCACTTCAAGACCGGCTTTGGAGATTTTGTGTCCTAGCACGATGCCCTCTTTTACCATGAAATGGCATTTTTCCCAATTTAGAACAAGGCGAGTGTCTTCACACCGCTTAAGCATACGTTCTAAATTGGCAAGGCAAGCAGAGAAAGAATCGCCATAAACCGAGAAATCATCCATGAAGACTTCCATAGTTTCTTCAACCATGTCATGGAAGATAGCCATCATACACCTTTGGAATGTCCCAGGAGCATTGCACAAGCCGAAAGGCATTATTTTGTAAGCAAATGTTCCATAAGGACAAGTGAATGTGGTTTTCTCTTGGTCATGGGGATCGATGGGTATTTGAAAATACCCGGAGAAACCGTCCAAAAAGAAGTAATAGTCATTACCCGCTAGACGTTCAAGCATTTGGTCCATGAAGGGAAGGGGAAAATGATTCTTTCTCGTAGCATCATTGAGTTTGCGATAGTCTATACAAACTCTCCACCCTGTAACGAGACGAGTAGGAATCAACTCGTTATTTTCGTTGGGAACAACGGTGATTCCGCCTTTCTTAGGCACACAATGGACGGGACTAACCCACGGTGAATCCAAGATAGGATAGATCATTCCCACATCAAGAAGTTTGATAACCTCTTTTTTTATTACGTCATGGATCTTAGGATTCACCCTTCGTTGGCTTTGAATAGTGGGTTTGAAGTCGTCCTCCATGAGAATTTTGTGTGTGCAGAAGTGAGGATCAATTCCACGAATATCAGAGATCTTCCAAGCAATCGCTTTCTTGTGATTCTTCAGCACGGCAATAAGTCGGGATTTTTCTTCTTCTTTCAGGTCCTTAGCGATGATGACCGGTAACGTCTTGTTGTCTTCAAGGAAAACGTACTCGAGATGAGACGGAAGATCCTTAAGCTCTAAATCCGGAGGATTTTCGATGGAAGGCGTAGTCAACTTCGGATCATCGGTAGAGATATCCTTAGGAGATGGTGGAAAAGTTTGGTCCTCATTGAGAAGTTTCTCAATGGTACGAATGTATTCATCCCAATCGGTGGGAGAACCATCATACTAAAGATTGAGAGGACCCAAGCTAGCTTCAAAATCATCTAAGTCACTTTCTCCAAAAGGAGTCAATGACGGATCAATTGAGGCAACGATCTCAACATTGGGTAGAGAAGAAGAACCACTTTTACAAGCGTCTTTGAAATGTTCTTCACAAGCCTCATCAAGAACATCAATGAAATTAACACTCTCGTTGTCCGAAGGTTGCTTAGAAAGTTTACCCATGTTGAAAACGATTTTATCGTCACCAACTCTCATGATGAATTCGCCAGCGGCTACATCAATGAGAGTGCGACCGGTCCTCAGGAATGGACGTCCAACGATTAATGGAACACGGGGGTCCATCTCGTAGTCAACGACAACAAAATCCGCCGGGAAGGTGAATTTGTCAACGCCAATGAAGACGTCTTCGGCTATCCCCACTGGATAAGCAACCGTACGGTTAACTAATTCCAAAGTCATTCGTGTGGGGACTAGCTCGGGGAGAGATAATTGCTTCCAAACACTTAATGGCATTAAGTTAATACTAGCACCTAGATCGGCTAGGGCCATGCAATTCTCTACTCCCGTGAAGTTGCAAGGAATCAAGAAACGACCCGGATCACCAAGTTTGGTGGGCAATTTCCTTAAGAGCACTGCAGAGCAGTTCTCATTAAGTTGGGTCTGAGCAATATCGAGAAGTTTCTCCTTATCACTGAGAAGATCTTTAAACATTTTAGCGTATTTGGGCATGTGAGCGAGAGCCTCAGCAAAGGAGATATTGAAATTCAGTTGTTTGAACATTTTAAGAAAGTTCGAAACCTGAATATCATCCTTGTTCTTCAATTTCTCTTTCCGCAACCTCGAAGGATAAGGTATATTGGGTTGAGATGAAGGCTTTGGGATAGAATTCACACTCACATCCTTGGGTGGTGGAGGGGTAGAAGTGGAAGTTGGTGGAATTGGAGAAATAGAAGTTGGAGGAATAGAAGATGGAGGATTCGGAGAAGGAGACTCGTTTTCCTTTGTCACAATCACCGATGTAGGTGTAGGAAGCTCGGGTTCCTTTAAACCTTTTCCACTGCGAGTGGTGATTGCTTTCATCTCCCCTCTTGGATTAGCAACGGTGTTACTCGGAAGAGAACCCGATCCAGAGACTTGATTACTAGGGAAGAAACTAGCCATCATATTCCTCAAGTCATTCATTTGACTTGCCAAAGTGTTTCGCATATCAGCTCGAAGATCATTTCCTTGCTTCACCATATCTGCTTTGATGTTGGCCATTTCCCGATGAAGATTTTGCACGATCACATCGTTCGTCCTCATGTAGGTTTCAACATCTTGGTGTAATGCGGTGGGTTGGTTGAGAGGAGGAGCATGGTAGGCGGGTGGTTGATAAGCAGGTTGTTGGTAAACTTGGTTGTTTCTTTGAGGTGGATATGGATTTCTTTGGTTTGGATATTGATTTGGAGCACGTGGTTGGTTTTGATTGTTGCGATTGAGGTTGTTTGGGTTTTGTGGGGGAAAACCGGGAGGTGAAAGAAAGTTGTTTGAGCGATAGCTGAGCAAGTTGCGGTCACCTTGAGGACGTGCTTGATAGCCTCCCGTGGAATAGGTACCGTTGGCGGCATACACATTTTCCGGATTGTCGTGAGTCGAAGGACAATCGGTGTATGAGTGAGATCCCCCGCATATATCACATGATTGGCTCAAAACATTAGCTTGGGCATTGAATTGTTTGGCATTGTTGGCAGTTTTTAAAGCAAGCGATTCGACAAGCGAAGTAAGCTTATCAATTCTTTTGTCGGCCTCACTAGAACTAGCACTTGCTACATTAGTTCTAACACTCTTGGTTTGAACTCTAGATTTGTTCTCAATAATATCCCAAGCAACATTAGAAGACTTAACCAAAATATTACCCCCCGAGGCACTGTTTAGTGAATCTTGGTCATTCATGCTTAAAACATTGTAAAAAGTATTGATTTGATGTACTTTTGTTAAACCATGTTGTGGAAACTTTCTTAAAAGTTCATTAAAACGGTCCCAAGATTCACTAAAAGACTCACCGTACTTTTGTTCAAAGGTAATAATTTCTTTCCGCAAAGCGGTAGTACGTGAGGGTGGGAAAAAGTAGTTGATAAACTTGGTCTCTAAATCCGTCCACGTAAGAATACTTTGTGGCGGTTCCTTATCAAGCCAATTTCGGGCTTGTCCCTCTAAAGAGAAAGGAAAAAGTTGCAAGCGAATCACTTCTTGTTATACCCCATTGTACTTAACCGTATTGGTAAGCTGAAGAAACCTTTTAATGTGGTCATGAGGATCATCAAATGAGCGGCCCAAGAAGGGTTGAGCAGAGACCATTTGTATAAAGCCAGATTTGAGTTCAAAGTTGTTGGCTCCAATCTCAGGGATGACAATTGCATCGGTGTTGCCTTCTACGTGCGATTGCAAAAGCTCGATCATTGGTTGATTGTCCATGGTGACAATTGGTTGAGTAATGACTCGGCTTGAGCTACTCTCTTCTTACGAGCACGAGTACGCATTCACACCTACAAAAGGATTAGAAAAATAGAAAGGAAATATTTTTGGTTTTTATGGTTTTTTAATTTTTTTTTGTATTTTTGAAGATTTTATATTTTTTAGGATTTTTGAAAATTTTAAAGCAAGGAAAATAACGTTCAACAATGAACGGATCCCAAAATCTAACGCGTCTCTCACTAAAAACCTTTAATCTTAACGAAAAGAGCCGGCAGCGGCGCCATTTAATACTAGGTTTTTACCCCAAGTATAAAATATTATCGTCTGAATCTCTTCGAATTGACTATTGGTTCAAAGTGCGACTCAATTGTTCTTGGTGGAATAATAAATGATTTGGTTGATTATCTATTTTAAACTAAAAGCAAATAATTAAAATTGTCGTTGAGTAAAGTGAAAGCTTTAAAAAATTAAACTAAAAGTTATTTAGAAAAACACTTAACGAATTTAAGTATAAACAACTAATCCCATCGCAATGTCAAGCAATCCAATCGCAATGTACCCATCGGAATACTGTCGTAATGTGGCCAAAAGTAATACCGTCGCAATGTGGCCCAAAAGGAATACTGTCGGAATACCAATCGCAATATCAAAAGAAATCCAATCGCAATGTCAACAGCTATCCAATCGCAATGTCACTAAAAGTAATGCTGTCGCAATGTCACCAAAATGAAACCTATCACAATACGAATCGGAATAATAAACCCTAATGCGATGCACCAATCGCAATGTGCATCGCAATATATAACCCTTTTGCGATTTGCTGATCGCAATACGTGCCTCAAGTCCCGTCGCAATGGGGCTTTACTTTCCGATAAGAGTTAATCCGAAATAAGCTAGGAAATAAGCTACTTTCAAAAAGCTCAATCCAAGACTTAACTAACTCAATAATAAGCAGAACTAATAAGCATGAAATAAGGACTTTTAAACTTTAAATAAGCAAACTTTCTAAATCAAACTTTGAAAAAGATTAAAACTTTAAGAAAACTTTTAAAAGTAAATAATCTAACATACAAATAAGCCAATAAGCACAAAGATCTTAAAGCTTAAACCATATGAAAGCTTATAGATGAATAAAAAGATGAACTTTTTATTCACATAAACAAGAAAATCAATCACGGATTATGAATAATTCGAATCAAAGGTGAATCAAAATCAAGAAATGTAGAAGAAGATTAAGGAACAAAAAGCTTAACTTGAACTTGATTAATGAAATCAAAATACAAAAAGATTTAAACTTGAAAGATTAAAAGAAAGAAAAGATGAAAACTTAGTGAGAGAAAGTTTGGAACTTTCTCTCTCTAAAAACTAGAAAGGAAAAGTGGAAAATGAAAACTACACACTAAAAACTAACCACCCTCCTAATGTGTATTAGGAGGGTATTTATAGGGAAAAATGGGAAGGAGTGCATGTGTTGCCTCTTCTTTCTTTATTTCTTCACGTCTTCTCGACTCGATTTAATTCTTTGTCTTTTCTCGACGTCGTCTCGGGATTTGAACTTGTCTTGATAATTTTCTTCTTTAATTTAGACTTGAGTTGTTCGACTTCATTAAACTTCCGTCTTTAGACTTTTTCTTTGATAAATCTTCAGAATAGGCCTTGGACTTCCGTTCTTTTTGCACTCTTGATCTTTTGACTTCGTCTTTTCCCGTTTTCTTCGATAAAAGCCCGTGAAAGCCCGTGTTTTCTTCCTTTTTCATCTTTTGGTCCTAAAACACAATAAAAACACAAACCACGCATAATTCTGACTTTTACGACATAAATTACACGTTTTGGTCTTGTTATTATTGGAAATAATTGGTAAAAGGATAAGTGTTTTCACACTTATTAGAAGGCATACGCATCAAATTCTTTCTCCCTTCGGCAAGGGAAGAATTTGGCCATTTTTATATAAGTCCTATCCGAAACGGAAGGCATACACATCCAATTCTTTCTCCCTTCGGCAGGGGAAGAATTCGGCTATTTTTAAAGTCCTATCCGAAACGAAGGCATACGCATCCAATTCTTTCTCCCTTCAGCAAGGGAAGAATTTGGCTATTTTTGAATAAGTCTTATCCGAAATGGAAGGCATACGCATCCAATTATTTTTCCCTTCGGCAAGGGAAGAATTTGGCTATTTTTAAAGTCCTATCCGAAACGGAAGGCATACACATCCAATTCTTTCTCCCTTCGGCAAGGGAAGAATTCGGCTATTTTCAAACAAGTCCTATCCGAAATGGAAGGCTTATCTATAATCTTGTTCACTTTCGCTTTAAGTCCTAAGCCGAAAGGTGAGGTCTATTCGTATGCAATTATTTTTTCAAACAAACAAGAACCATAAAAGAGATATATATTTACAAAATATAAAGGTCAATGCACGAAAGCACAATATAATCATTACAATCTTCCGAATCAAAAGAGGCATAAAAAAACAACAAGTAAAAATAGTCTGCAAATATTACATTCATCCGAATAGAGTTAAGATTGAAAACAATTGTTTTAAACGGGTCATAAGCAAATTAGGCCGCGGGGGTATCCTTGCTTCCAGAGGCATCGGCATCATCATGAGGGGACACTATGTCTTCATCATTGGGGATCTCGGCCGAAGGGTCCACAACCTTTGGAGGAGCCGGAGCAGGTTCAATTTCCATCAAACACTCAATGGGCAGGTAAAAGTTGGTGGCGACCTCTTGGATATAAGGATACGTATCAGCCGGAAGGGCATCAACCATCGGCCCCATCTTCTTCTCACAATACAAGTCAAAACCCGGAGTGGCAGCAACGACGGCTAACTGCTCTTCAACCGGTCTCCAAACCTTAATCCCCGCGGCCCAGTCAGCCTCAATGGCTTTGTTAAAGCAGTCTGTTATGTTCTACTTATGCTCATGGTTGTTCAGAAGTTTGGAGACAACAGCAGGTGGTAGTGTCCGGACAACATTGTACCTTCCCATCTCAGAAGTGTTGCGCTTGCTTTGCAGCTCGTCCTTCTCGGCTTTCAACGCCTTGAATTCCTCGGCATATCTATCTTTTTCGGCATTCACCACGTGCAAAGTCGCTTCGAGATCAGCAATCCGGGCATCACGACCTTTGAGCCTCTCAGACAAATCAAATTTCTCGCCCACAGCGGCAGCAAGCTCCGTATCTTTAGCAGCACAAACCTTTTCGGCATTTTGAAGCTGAGAGGAGAGTTTGGAGTTAGCTTGGATCTGATCCGACAACTTGGCATCGGAGGCTTGAAGGAGTGCCTTATACTTTTCACACTTATTCAAGAGATGTCCTTGGTCCTGGGATTCTTCTTCTAACCTGCGAAGGGAATCGGCCATGCCCATGGTACTCCGGGCAAGTTGGTACCAGCTACGGCTCAGGGCAAGAGAAGGAGGATAGGAGCTCAAATCTCGTTGCACAACCGGAGGAATAAGATGCATCATCAAATCTCGGTACTCCTAAGGGGTATCCACCCGTCTGGCAGCATTAATGCCCCAATTCGGAGCATACCTAGCACTTGGGCCAGTTGCCCATTCCTCCGCAGTAAACACGCCTGTTTCGGACAAACATAAATTTTTTCTTTTTAATTAAAGCAGATGACATGATATGCATGAGTAAGATAAGAGGAAAACATGAGAGGAAGGTACTTACGTGTAGAATGATGATGATCTGGATGCATAACCCCTTTCCCATCCCTCTGTTTGACAGGCTCCTCAACATCGTCAGAAAAAACACCTTTGGAGCTTGATCCATCCAGATACGAATTGCCAAGAGTGGGACTTTTTTCCTTAGTATGTTCCGAGGCAGTATCCTTCCCATCCCCTTTGGACCCCTCCTCATGTGTCTTCTCCGAACCGGTGCCAGTAGGTCCGGGAGAGTCATCATCCACGTTAATATTCAAGTTAACAGACCTAAGAGGCGAAGGACTGAGAACATGATCTTCATTAAGGACCTCATCTTCAGTAACACCCACACCCCCATCCGCATCTACCTTTCTTCTCTTAGCCGAACCACCAGAAGCCGCAGCCTTCTCAGTCATGCGCTTCATGCTCCGATGAAGGTCGCTGACAGCCTTGCTCGTTTTAGTAGAAGCACCGGAAGAACCACCCTTCTCGGGAGCCTTCTTCTTCCCTTTCGGTTTCCCCACCGGTTCCCCACCGGTTCCCCACTTTCTTCTTATTTCTTCTTCTCCTCCAGGGCACGAAGAGCGGCAAGCCTTTTCTTCTCACGAGTGGCTTTGACAGCCCCGCTCTC
Organism: Glebionis coronaria; assembly: GCA_025667525.1. NCBI lineage: Eukaryota > Viridiplantae > Streptophyta > Magnoliopsida > Asterales > Asteraceae > Glebionis > Glebionis coronaria. The sequence continues at coordinate 534,437,250 of CM046881.1, read as the reverse complement.
ACTCATAGCAATAATCTGATTAGCAGTAGGAGCACTCAAACGCTCCCCGGCCGCAAGGGCCTCAGAAACATGAGGTGTGATCCGGTTGGTGTCAGTCAAGCGATCGTCCTTAGTAATCTTTCCCGGAGCAGTTATAGGAAACCTAAGGTATTCAGACATGGTGACAACTACAAGAAGAGAAAGAAAACACAACGAAAGCAATACAAACTTACAACCATGAAAAGGGAAAAGACAAAGTATAAAAAGAGAGAGAATGAAAATAAGGGTAATACCATTCCCTTCCGGATCCAAAAAACAAGGCAAGAATCTTGGACACTCCCAAGTTAGTGACACACCAGCCATATACAACACCCCCTCCGGAATGGCAGCCAAGTCTACAACATGCTCTTCAAGAAGAAGAGCATCCGATTCATTAAAACCATCTCGGGGAACATAATCATTCAAGTCCGAATCAACATGTCTCCACGACATAAAGTCTGGAATAGCTCGACGATCTATGACAAAAAAACTCCCATTTCCAATTCTTCAAGCAAGTAAGAGTATCATGAAAAATCTGTTTGCGAGAACCCTTTCCAGACCTCTTTTCAAAAGAGAACCAATGACCTTGTTTGCTAAGCCTATAGTAAAGACGGAACAGGGGAGCAGTAGGTTCGATGGAGAGGCTTCGACAGTAAACTTCAAAGGTGATAACACGATTCAACCCTAATGGAACTAGTTGTGAGATATGTACGACGAAGTTTTTTAAAACGGCCAAAAGGAAGGTGGAGAAGGGGACTCGTAGTCCGGATAGTTTAAAGAACTGCTCATATAAGCCTATGCGGTTTGGAGGGAGACGGTCCATAGTCATACCTTCCGGAGCAACTTGGGGGTTGAAGCTTTCCGGAATATGATATGTCTTCACCAAATATTTAACATAAGCCTCGCTGAGAGTAGTCGTATATTTAGGCATGTCAAACTTGGGAGCGTAGCGAGTTGAGCCGGAAGGCCCATGAAGATCCTCGTCTGCCATAACGTATAAGGGATGGATCCGGAAAGGTAACTAGGAAAGTAAGAGAAGATACCTGAGAAGAGAAATCCGGATTGGTAGAGAGAAGGAAAACCTGAGAGAGAAGTAAAAACACACACAAACAAATGACGAATGGTTAGGTATTTATAGGCTCGGTAAAAACATGGGAGAACGTGAAAGGTACAGTAAAAACACACGTGTCATCAATCCGAGCAAGCTGACACCACGTGTCGATCATCGCAGGAAAGTAGGGTAAAAGTGGTTGGGCCTTGATGGGCCTCACCTGTAAAATGGGCTGGAAAGTTTGTTCGGCCCACACCAATCACGAAAGAAATGGGCTTTAAGTATTGATTTGACTAAACCTTTTTTAAACAAGTTAGCCCAATCAACACTTGGGGGGACTTGTTCGTGTATGTGTCCAGAATACATGACACGATCCGGAATATACTTGACGATCCGGAACGCCCACATCCTTCTAGAAGAAGTCAACGCTAGTCAACAAGGAACTCAACAGACACACTTCCTATAAAATAGGGAGTGTGTCCCCAATCGGGCCAACCAAGGCCCATCACCATTCCCGGCCTTTTAGGAATCAAACTAGTATAAATACCCCCTTTGGTTTCAAGGTTTAGGTTAACTCTATTACCCTTATCACTTTTTACTTATATTATTTTACTCTCATTTTCCTCTTCGGATTTTTACCCTTTACTTACTTTCACGCCGGAGCTTGGTCTGGGTTCTCACACCCGGACGAGGCTAACACGTTGCTTTGCTTTTAGGTGATCCGAAGCATACATCACATCAGACCCGAACCGGTCTTACCATTCGGATCCTCGCAAGAAATTGCACGAACACAACTCCTGCATCCATAGACTATATCATGATACATTTAATTATTTTACTGCAAATGAGTATGTTAAGAATCCAAAAACATAAAAATTAAACAAACCTTGATTTATTAGCAATTGAATATGATACATGCAACCTGCTAGAAGTCGGAAGACAAGAAAAGCCATGTATTTCACTCATAACATAATTAAAAGAAGTCGGAAGACAAGAAAAAAATATCACTTTAAAAGCAAAACCAAGTAACATTATAAATAAAGAGATCAAACGCAAGTAACTTAGCACAAAATCTAGCAGGACGACTGCAAAGAGGATGATATGCAACATAACATGCACTGTTGGAACACTGCATTCACATCTCAAAATAAGATACAAAACAATGACATATAAAAATCCTAACAATTTCAATATAGATATTGAGAACCTGATTTGAAAACACACATATCCTGCCGCTCAGAGGTTGAGTTAGGGTTTTGAATGATAATAGGTATGTTTTTTTCTTTTTGAATGAATAGGTATAAGGCACACAGATGGGTTACAACTGTTAAAGCTTCTTCCGAAAGTTTTGTTAAATCTTCCAAAGTTATTTCTACTTCCTTAAATAATGCATACCAAATTGAACACTTTCCTTAGATAATTTCTTTTTTCATAATCATTCGTCAACCCCTTAATACATTTCAAATTTTCCTTGAATACATAGTTTTTCTTTAACATTTCTATAAATATAAAGTTTTTCAATTTTCAACATTTTCAACTTTCAACAAATGGGATAAACCCTTTATAGGGTATATAGAATATAGATTAGGGAGATTGAGTCGCAAACAATCATACTTCTATTTAAAGTAAAAGCTGATTTTGATTTTACCATTTCTAAAAAAACTAGACGTATATTTGTGTATAGTTGCAAAAATTGTCTAGCGGCAAATAGTTAACGGTATGTTAACTGTCTCAGTAGGTGAATCGGTAACCTGGCGACTTGACCGGGTTAATCTAATGGTCGAATCAGTGACTCAATGATTCGACCGGGTTGACCAGTAGTCTATCTTGTGACCCGGTGACACGACCTTGTTGACTCGGGTGTCGATCTAATGGCTCGATGACTCGACTGAGTTAATCCGATGATCGATCATGTGACCCGAAGATTCGACCAATCAACCCCATAGTCGAATTAGTGACCCATAATATTGTATGAAATAATCAATTTTGAAATCTATTTTTAAAAATTTAACTTTTTAACAATTGTCCTGTTAACATTGTCCACTATAAACATTTTAACTTGATAAAATTTTGGTCCTCCATTCATTTCGATCAACTTTTATACTCTCTTTTCATAAACATTGAAAAAAACCCTTATATTTCCCTTAAATGTATAATCAACTTTTAATTTACAAATGCACTAAAAAGGAGTTGTTATTCACACAAAACCGGGTGGCTTGACGCAGATTACTATTAGTCAATATTTTCAAACCTGAATTTTTAATCGATCCAGTCAAGTGATCGGGTCACCGGCTCAACCGTCGGGTCAAACCGGTTCCATGAAAAACAAGATTAACTCAACCTTATAACTCATATATCACCAACTAATTCAACTCTTCTATGTTGTAAGTAACGACATTCAACTCTAACATATTCAAGGGATGATTGCCAATATTCTCGTAGCTTTAAGGTATACAATTAATGTGACATTTATTGTAGTCAATTACTCCTTAATTAATTTAAAAAATTAATTCAATAAAATAAAGGGAAAATTATGAAAAAGGTCCTTCAATGTTGAGCAATTCTCGATTGAGCCCAAAAAAACATGTTTTTCTTGATACGGTCCAGGGCAACAAAGTACCAACAAAGAATATAGGGAAACAACCGTTCAATTTTGACAAGTGTCCACAAAATAGGGCAATTCTGACAGATTGCCCTAAGATATAGGCAACAGAGGACACTTGGCGCATTCTGCACCCAGATGCCCAAAAAATAGGCCATTTCTGGAAAGAGAAAATTAAAGGTGTTTTGTGGGAAGAACATAATGAGCAATGGACCTTTTTCATAATTTTCCCTAAAATAAATGTTACAAAGTTAATAAAAAATAAATATAAAAAAGTTAAAGGCTTACCTCATATCATTAATATTGTAATAACTTTCAAAAGAAAATGAAACGGTTTAGGCGTAAATTTAGGAAAAAGATGAGTTTGACATTAGTTATTGGAAAAAGAAAGTCACATTAATGTTTCAACTGAAAATAAAACAAACCTTTTTGACCCAGCCGGGTTTTCTAAACCAGTTCAACCCGGGTTATTGAAAACCGGCCGGTTTAATCCAGTTTCGAATCTGCCAAAAAGTTGTCCACATCCAGACTGGTGCTCCAACCGTGCTCATCTTGTGTGACTCGCATGAAAGCCGGGTGTGACACGAGTTACACCTTATTTTAAGTCACGAATGGTAAATTTTATATAAAATAGAGTTCTTCTCAAGAAGTGTAACACCTAGTTTTACGTAACGTGAGTCAAATTTAGTACTAATAATCTTAAAAAAATTGTGCTAACACCTTATTATAAATTATTGGTCCGCCTCGGATTACACTGTTATAGAAATTTAACTGTCTTTCATCTTTAAGACCTTCGTTGGAGAAGAAGAATTAAGCTATGAACAACCTTATGTGACAACGTGACCAAATAATTAGTAGTAGTAGGATGAGGAGGAGGAGGAGGTTATCCCGCCATTCAAATCCAACAAAACGCGGCGTTTATATCTTTTAAGGGATATAACTTACCTTAACACCATGGGTATAAATAAATTCGATGTTGGAACCAACAGTTCAGAGATGTTAGGTAGTTTTCGGTGAGGATAACAGACACACCAGTTCTGCCTCTAGCTAGACCGAAAAACTAGATTGAAAAAAAGATTCCTTGATAGTAGAGGCGACAAAATAGGTGGATCATGCAGGTAGGTAACCGGTCAAAAAGAGTTAAGTTCAGAAGGGTCGGATCGGGGAAGACAAACTCACAGGGACTACTGTATTCTTGATCCATATAAATTTTTTAACGTGTTAAGTTATACGATCAACATTCTTGCAATGAAGATTAAAATCTGAAAAATGAAACAAGTTTGGAGTTATTATTCATTTTGATTACACTTTTGAATAATTTTTAACTTTTACCATTTTAGCCAACTTTTACCAACATCGAATTTATTTATACCAACAACTTGACTTGTTAGAGACAGATTATAACCCCGACTCGGCCTGTTTACTCCTAAGCAGTTTTAAGTTTCCACTTTTGTGGCTATGTTGAAGGTGAAAAACGTTTTTTAGTCTAAAAGTGAGATAAAATATGGACACACTCTATTATGGATGTCGTGTAACTCAAGAAATACTAGATTAAGATAATAAAACCTCGTATTTTTCGGAAGTTAGACTTCGTTATCTGATGTAATATCCAACTGTTTGTAATATGCTAGGAGAATTGCTTGATGGGCATAAAAGGATCTGTTCGAGGCAGCACTCCAGTAAAATATGTACATCATGAACGAGTGTTTTTTGCTTGGTCGACGCATATTTAAGCTTTTTGGTGCATAGGAGTTCTTCATATTATATGAAAAACGATATCATATATGTAGTAGAGGCGTTTTGACTATGTAGCCAACCAGGCTATTTTACCACATCTAAGGGGGATGAAAACAGCCAGGAAATAATAGTTACCAGTTGAAAATACTTGAATAGCGCCGTTTCTACCAGGTTCTTTGTTCCTCACATATTCACTGTTCACAGCCTGAAGACCATGATATAAACTTGAGTGATCATAATACCATCAGATGCGAAATTCAAAAGAATTAGTAGTCACGAAGTCCTCATTATGTTTGTCATGATTTAATTGTTATGATAAAAAATATAGGAAACACTTATACTTTTATTATATAAAATCGAATTACAATTATAAATTGACAGAAATTAAGAAATAGAAAATAAATAATAGTAATAACGAAAGCATTAAAAATTAAGACGAGACACATGTTTAACACGCTTCCCTTAAAACATATTCATCGTCTATTTCCCAGGGTACAACGTTCAAAGCTGTTGTACAGCCGGACTCGACTTACTTGCCTGAAAGATCACAGCTCATTGCGAAGCTATCTTCGAGGAGAACGCGAAGATACTAAGTACTACGAATATACATAACATATACATATATATAATTATGTCTAAAGTATTGCAAAAACCCATTTTGCAAACATTTTTTCCAACAATCCCCCACATGAATGGAGATCGATCAAAAACACTCAAAAGTTTCGGCGAAATTTATGCGGTTAAGTCTTGCATAGGATAGGTAGGTATGACCCTTTGAACCTTCCCTTGTGAGATGCACTTAGTCTCCTAGATCTGAGTAGACGCGATGTCCTTGAACTCAGCCTTTGTTTATGTAGACGACAATACACACTCACACAAGACTCTTCCTGACCTTGTCAAGTCCTCATAGTCGTGTTCGTTATGGTCATGAACACTCTCCTGGTTCTGCAAGAGCTCTTAGAAATTTCTCCCCCACAATTTCCTTCGAAACGACCCCACTTCTCTCTCACATAGGTGATTTCATCTTGAATCATTAAAAAAATATGTTTTGTGATTTCATCTTAAATCATTATGATTTATGATTTCATCTTTAATCATGCCATATGTTTAACCTCTCAACAGGTCACATTGTTTAGGAATGGACTAGGATAGTTACTGTATTTAATATCTCTTCCACATTGATGTGACTCCCCCCACATTTCTATGATTAGGTTGTCCTATTGAACCCAGATCTTAGAATCTCCAGTCAAATGGGTTAGGTTTTCCTACATAGAAACTCATTCCTTCAAGGGCTTTAGTCCTAATCCTTTAGACGACTTACTAACTAACTCTCTTCTTAAGCCTTTCGTAAGCGGATCCGCATTGTTATCCTTTGACTTCACATAGTCAATTGAGATAACTCCTGTTGAGAGTAGTTGTCGTACCGAATTATGTCGACGACATATATGTCTAGACTTTCCATTATACATTGTGCTATGAGCTCTGCCAATTGCTGATTGACTATCACTATGTATACTAATGGCTGTTACTGGTTTAGGCCACCTGGGTATGTCCTCTACGAATTGACATAACCATTCCGCCTCTTCTCCGCATTTATCTAACACATAAATTTTGATTCCATCCTGGACTTAGCTATTATTATTTGCTTGGAAGACTTCCAATATATAGCGGCCCCTCCTAGTATAAACACATATTCACTGGTCGATCTAGAATCTTTTATTTCAGATATCCAATTTGCATCAATGTATCCTTCAATAACCACTGGATATCTAGCATAATTCCGTCCATAATCACGATTGTATCTCAAATAATGAAGTACCCTAGTCATATCTTTCCAATGTGCTTCATTTGGATTACTAGTATACCTACTCAGCCTGCTACAGCATATGCTAAGTCAGGTCGGGTATATGTCATCAAATTCATTAACATGCTAATAATTCTTGAATACTCTAATTGGGCAACACCTACGCCTCTATTTTTAGATAGATGCAAACTGGTGTCAATTAGAGTTCTAGCTAGGCCGGAACCCCCCGCATTATGAGTATTAAGAATTTTGTCCACGTAATGTGCTTGACTCAATGCAAGTCCACTCTGAGTTCGTATGATATTTATTCCAAGGATCACATCAGCCAACCCCATATCTTTCATGTCAAACTTTGATTTCAACATGTCTTTAGTAGACTTGATCATCTTGTCGTTACTGCCAACGATAAGCATATCATCGACATAAAGACACAAGATTACATATCCACTATTTATGTCTTTGACATAAACACACTTGTCGCATTCATTAATTTTGAATCCACTCTCTAACATAGCGTGATCAAACTTTTGATGCCATTGTTTGGGATCTTGCTTTAAGCCATACAATGACTTAAAAAGCCTACAAACGTTTCTCTCTTGTCCAGGAGCCATGAAACCCTCAGGTTGGTTCATGTATATTTCTTCTTCTAAATCTCCGTTTAGAAAAGCCGTTTTCACATCCATTTGGTGAACTTCTAAATTTCTTAATGCGGCAATAGCAAGTATCATTCTAATAGAAGTTATTCGCGTAACAGGCGAATAAGTATCAAAGTAATCTACACCTTTGCGTTGTCTAAATCCTTTGATCACCAATCTTGCTTTGTACCTGTCAATGGTGCCATCAACTTTCATCTTCTTCTTGAAGATCCATTTATAGGCTAGTGGTTTACAACCAGGAGGTAAATCCACGAGCTCCCAAGTATGATTTTGTAAAATAGAATCTATTTCACTGTTAATCGCTTCTTTCCACCGAGGCCCTTCCGAGGAATTTACAACTTCTTGATAAGAAGTGGGTTCATTTCTACCATAAAAGAGACAAAATCGGGTCCAAATGATTTCTCGTTTCTCGCCCGTTTGCTTCTTCTAGGTTTAACCTCTTCTTCCTCGGGTTGATCTTGTCTCTCATCTTGGAGATCATTATCATCTCGTTGTCTCTTCTCGTAGACAACTGCATCATTTATTCTAGATGTGCTTCCATTTTCCTTCTTTAAACAAGGAAATATGTTTTCAAAGAAGGACGCATTCCTTGATTCCATAACTGTGTTCTTGTGTATATCTGGATTTTTCGAATCATGTACAATGAAACGATACGCACTGCTATTCTTAGCATATCCAACAAATATACAATCCACATATTTAGGTCCAATCATTTGGGCCTTAGATGTCGGCACAACTACCTTGGCTAGACACCCCCACACTCGTAAGTATTTGGTATGATGGTTTTCTTCCCATCCATAGTTCATATGGGGTTTTCTCTTTATCCTTACGAGGTATCTTGTTTAAAAGATAAGTAGCCGTTAGAATGGCTTCCCCCCACATGTCCCGGCTCAAACAAGAACTTAACAACATGGCATTACCCATTTCTTTCACGGTACGGTTCTTTCTTTCGGCAATACCGTTTTGCTGAGGTGAATAAGGAGCAGTAAACTCGTGTCTAATTCCATGTTTCACACATAGATCAGCAAAAGGAGACACATATTTACCTCCTTTATCACTTCGTACAACCTAGATTTTCCTACCAAGTTGATTCTCAACTTCGGTTTTGTATACAACAAACTTGTCTATAGCTTCATCTTTACTTTTCAACAAGTAAACGTAGCAGTACTTTGATCAATCATCAATAAACGTGATTAAGTACTTATTGCCACCTTTTGTGGGTAGTGATTTCAAATCACATATGTCTGTGTGTATCATATCAAGTGGTTCGATTTTTGTTCAACCGATTTGAAAGATGATCTTGTAAGTTTGGCTTCGACACAAGTTTCACACTTATAATTTTAATCAATATGAAAATTTGGTATGCTATTAAATTTAATCAAACAACGCATTGAATTAAAATTAACATGTCCAAGACGGTCACGCCACACATTAGAAGACTCAATCAAGTAAGCAGAAGAATTCATTTTATTGATAGCATTCTTAACAACTATTACATTGAGCTTAAACGTACCATTCAGGGAATACCCCTTACCAACATACATTTGATTCTTAGAAAGAACAACTTTATCAGACTAAAAACAAGACAAAAACCAAACTTATTCAAAAGCCATCCGGACACAAGATTCTTGAGAATCTCCAGAACATACAAGACTTTAGTTAACTTGAGCTCTTTCTCGGATGTCATCTTAAAAATAACATCTCCTTCGCCCTTGATATCAGCAGTCGCAGAGTTTCCCATGTACAACTTATCTCCATTGTCAACCGCTCTGAAAGAGTGAAACATACTCTTGTCAACACACACATGACGGGTTGCCCCAGTATCAACCCACCAATCACTATTATTAGAACCTACCAGATTAACTTCAGAGATCATGGCAACGACATCAGACACCATAACAATCATGCCCGCATTATCATTCACCATATTAGCCTCGCATAGAGTCACCCGCTTCGGCGATTTGCAATTAGCAGCACGATGACTTGGATTGTCACAATTGAAGCAATTTCCTTGGAACTTCTGCTTTGCAATTCCAGCTTTAGGAGCAAGGTACTCAGACTTCCCTTGGCTCTTCTTGTCATTCTTCCCTTTGCCAAAGCTCTTGCCTTTAGACTTTGAAGAAGACGAACCATGCTCAACCATAATTGCTTTGGCAGAATCAGGTGTATAAGTGTTTTTCTGAGCCAGCTTGTTGTCCTCTTCAATATGAAGACAAACAACCAAGTCTTCAACAGTCATCTCCTTTCGCTTATGCTTCAAGTAGTTTTTAAATTCTACCCAGCTTGAAGGTAACTTTTCAATGATAGCAGCAACTTGAAAAGTTTCACTCAAAGTCATACCCTTAGCATGAATGTCGTGTAGCAAAACCTATAGATCTTGAACCCGAGTTACCACATTCTTTGAATCAACCATCTCGTAATCCAAAAAAATGAGCTACCACAAACTTCCTTGTACCAGCATCCTTATTTTTGTACTTGCGTTCCAATGACTCCCATAATTCTTTGGCAATCTTACTCTTGCTGTACACGTTGTACAAAGAGTCCATCAAACCATTCAAAACATAATTATAACACAAGAAGTCTGAATTGTAGAAACTAGAAGGGGGGGTTGAATAGTTTCTTGAAATTTACTTGTTAAAAGAGGATTTTCAAAAATCCTTTTCAAAAACTTAGGCTTGAGTAATTATGTGAAATCTTCATATACACAATATGAACAAGGGATAGTGCAACTAAACTAATAATCACAAGTATATGCTAATACAAAATAATGAATGTAAAGACACAAGGAAAAGAAAGATCAAACCAAACACCAAGGATTTATAGTTGTTCGGCAACGAAGCTCACTCCTCGTCCCTACTCCACTCCTCGAGTACTCCTTACTCGAGAGTTCACTAATCAACAAGCTCCTTAAGGTGGAGAAACCGTACACAACGTCGCTTATCTAATTTCCGAATCTAAGTTAAAAGTCGAGCCCTAATCTTTGCTAGGACCAATCTACACAAATATACTTTGAGGACTAAGTATTAACCCTAATACATACACAACTTCCAAATAGACAAACCTATTTGGATCTTCAAAACACAACTACCAAATAGCACAACTACTTGGATCTTCACAACACAACTCCAAATAACACAACTACTTGGATCGACACTACACAACTATAATGAATGAATAAAACTTGATCTTCAATAGATCTTGAGGTAGACTCAACACTTCAAGGATGAAAGTGCTCTTCTCTTTACACTTAAAAAGGAAGAGATGGGAGGAGAAAGATTCACTTCTAAACAAGTAGTAATCAACCAAATAATCAAGTATTTAATTTATTTAAGAAGTATGTTTAAATCTGGAAATTTGTGTGCAAAAGAGGTGAAGAGAAAATCTGAGAATGGTCCACTATTTATAGGACAAAGGTCCAACGGTCATATCTGAGCGCGGTGCCTTAATTGTGCCTGCGGTTCCTTATCGATAAGGAACCGTATAGACCTTTGAGGGACCGCGGTCGTAGACTCCGCTCCCTTTTGTCTTTTAGTGGGGTAATCACATCTGGTGGAACAGTTATCCTTAAAGGATATTCTAAACCCAAATGGAATATGCCATTTTCAAATTTTCAAATATTTAATTTAATAAAACATTTTCTTAAAAATAAAGTTTATTAAAAAACTTTGTCACATTTAATAAAAGGTGAGTTTTAAGAAAACTTAAATCCTTGATCACTTAATTAAGATGCAAACTTGTTTGTTCATAACTTAAGTGATAGTGGTTGAAATGAAAAAATACTTGAACTCAAGAATTCGTTTTTCGTTTTTCGTAAATGCTTGTTTTTATATTTTGTCGTAATCAAAACAAAGCGATACCGCAAAATGCAAGTAACGATTTTAGGCATTATTGCATTAACATGAATGTTTCCATGCTTCAACAGCTTGCACAGCTTGTTGATTAGCGGGTTGACCTTTCTGAGGAGATTCCACATGAGGTTCAGTCTCTTTTAAGAACCTCGCAAGGTTCAAAGTTGTGAGATAGAAGAACATCTTCTGTTGCCACCTCTTAAAATTCTATCCATTGAATTTTCTGGTTTTTCAGCATGATTAGCAACGGTGTGGGTCACTGACGCGCCAGTTACATTCACAATAGTAGTTACAGGAGTTTCAGGAGTACTGGTAGACATTCTGAAAGATCACACAATATCAAAACACAAACAGTTAGACAACTGTTATAAATCTGTATATAAGAAATTCAGTCGTGATCTCTATATACTTATATTGGATCTGCTTCAAAGAAACTCAATCTTGGTTTTAATGAATCAGATGCATAAAATCGAATTACAATGTATACTTTTATTATATAAAATGGAATTACAATTATAAATTGACAGAAGTTAAGAAAGAGAAAATAAATAACAGTAATAATGAAAGCAGTAAAATTAAGACGATGCACGTGTTTAACACGCTTCCCTTAAAACAGATTCGCCGTCTGTTTCCCAGGGTACAACGTCCAAAGCTGTTGTACAGTCGGACTCGACTTACTTGCTTGAAAGATCACGGATACAGTGTGTGCTTCTAGTTAAAAAAGACTGCTAGAACTTTGATGCATAAAAGCTGCGTTTTTGGATGTTCTTAATGAATGAAATTCAAGTTTAATTTATAGGCATTATATGTCTTGGTCACCAATACCGAATATGCCCGCACCCAGGCAGATTTTGGAGCTGCATTCGTATCCGTAGGTCGCGCGCTCATGCACAAGTTCAGTAACTTCGAACCCATTTTTGGCCTAGAAATCTCACTTTCTGCACGTCCCCTGCGCGCGCGTAGGCGTGGGAGTAAAAACCCACAAATGAATATTGAAGGTAGAAACTAAGATTTCCTTATAAACATGTTTTCACTTCATGTTTTAAGCGATGTGGGACAAATATATTTTCCAAATATTGTGTTTCACATGCCTCACTTTGAGACACGATATCTCATTCATATTAACTCCATATTGGACATACTTTATCTCGTTGTGAAGCTCTCTCCGAGGAGAACGCAAAGCTGCTAAGTACTACGAATATACATAACATATACATATATAAAGTTATGTCCAAAGTATTGCAAAAGTCATTTTGAAAACATTTTTTCCAACAAAAAATGCCTACTTAATAACTGAAATATAAAGCATAATGTTTTGCCCTTCGGCACCAGACTAAAGTTCAGCAAGGAATTCCTAAGATTTATTCATGACGTGATTTTTTATCTTTACCATAATTCTAGATCAGAGACATTCAAAGAAATAAGAAGCGTATCAAATATAAAAAATATAAAAAATTACAGCACCTTTGCAAATGGATATACCGAATGAGCCAGCCAAAGGATATCATCCGCAACATGCTCTGAATTTTGTAATAGTTGTTCAGCATCCTGTAATCCAAAGTAATGCATGTGTTCGCTAACTTTAATGTGCAGGTATCGGCTGTCAAGAATTTGATAAATTAATCAACATAAAAAGATCACAGTATTACACTACAACATTCGACGCCTTCCCCGTCGAATTTTTGGACGTTTCCCCGGCAACGACAAGATGGGGAAACGTTTCCCTATCGACATGTCGATGGGGATTCTTTGATGGGCAAAGTTCGATGGGAATAGTTTCCTCATCGATCATCCCCATTGACAAGTGGGACCCACGCCATTTTCAGTCAAGAAAATAAGTGACACGCTGGCCCTAGATTCCCCGGCGACGGCCGCCGGGGATTATGACGTCGACTTAACGAAAGCTTATTTAACTTAACAGTAATCTTGCGCCGCGTTCAATGTTTCCCCCGGCGATGGTGGATTGGTATTCTTGACGTTAAACGTTGACTAGTCAAACGTGTTTTTGGCGACTTTTTAAAAAGTCAAAATATTACCAATCTTTCCCCGTTGACGTGTCACCAGGAAACCTCGAGACTTTTTAAGAAAGTCAAACGGGTCTTGTTGACTAATAGAAAAAAGTAAAAAAAAAATACAACCTTTCCCTCGTCGACCGGCGCCGGGGAAAAGTCTGTATTTTTTTTAAATACAGCCTGCACACAGGCGTTTTCTAGATTTTTTTCGAAAAATCTACCAAAACCTGAAACCTGTATGCACCAATATGTAATATACCCAAATACACCACAACTCGTAACAAAACTCAATACAATATAACGGATCAACGCATTTGATATATTACACCTAGAATCGTCCAAAATCATACTAATCAAAGAAATAGACTCAAAACGAGTGACCAATGTATTCACCTAGCTAGATCGATAACATGTTCTAAAACAAACTAGAAATAAATTGTTCATGGTAGGAACACCTAAATAAATTACAAGACACGAATACGATATGCATGCTTACCCGACACCGATCACCTATTCCTCATCCGACTCATCGTCATCATCGATAATAAAGAGGTCCGGGTTGTCATTCCCTCCTGTGCTGCTGCTAGTACCTACCCTTGGAGCCGAGTTATCCCGTGTAAGCATTTGGGAGAATCTCTCGTCTTGGATGAAGAGCTTCGTGTACATATTTAGCGTTTGCATGATCTTCTTGTTCTTTTTCTTCATCTTTTATTATCGTTCTTTAATTTATCAATTTCGGAGGCATGATCGGGAAAAGAGAAAGAGGATCGATCATAAACGACCCTACCAATACCCGGGAGGTGCCCCCAACCCTTTCCCGGGCGAACTCTCATCATGATCTCCTCCTTCGTGTACGGGACACCGCTGGGGGTGTCTGAACCTAAATCCCGTAACCTAACCATCTCCTCCTACGTAGTAAAAAAACACAAGTTAGTTAATATATTAGTGAGGTTTCCCGGGTATGGTTTCTCGGAAAATAATTAAAGTGCCATTATTTGAGATAAAACTTACATATAACGCTTTCTCCACGGGGTCCTGAAAGACGTCGTCGCCTACTGTTGCTTGACTTGAAGACCAAGGAAAAATCTAAGCTCTCCCATAGCACTCATCTGAAATTCGCCCTTCATCAGTTGTTCAAACACATCACACCATTCCTTTTTAGTAGAATCAAAAATAATATCGTCCACATACACCTGAACAAGGATAATGTCCTTGGTATTCCTCTTAAGAAATAGTGTTATGTCAATTGTGCCTCTTCTATAGCCATGTTTCAAAAAGAAAGTTGAGAGACGCTCATACCAAGCTCTAGGAGCCTGATGAAGTCCATAAAGAGCTTTGACCACCTTGTAAACTTTCTTGGGATGAAGTGGATCTACAAAGCCCTTAAGTTGAGTGACATAAACTTCCTCATCAATCTTGCCATAGAGAAATGCACTCTTGACATCCATCTAAAAAACTGTAAAGCCCATATAAGAAGCAAAAGCCAAAAACAGACGAATGGCCTCAATCCTAGCAACAGGAGCAAAAACTTCAGTGTAGTCAATGCCTTCAAGTTGTGTATGACCCTGTGCAACCAACCTCGCCTTATTTCTCACCACAATACCCCGGGAATCTTTCTTGTTTTTGAGAATCCATTTGGTACCAATTGCTGTCTTTCCATCCGGCAAGTCAACTAGGATCCAAACATTCTAAAACAAGAATTGCTGCATTTCCTCCTGCATAGCCTCCACCCAACTTTGATCCTCAAGAGCATGAGAGACCGATCTAGGTTCCACCTGTGAAAGAAAACAAGCAAACAAACAATTTTGAAAGTCCGTATGATTATTACGCTTTTGATCTTCAATATAGCTCACAAGAGCATGATGATCAGACGTGGCCTTCCTATGCATTCTGCGAGTCTTGACAGTAGAACCAGGATCTCCAATGATTTGAGTAGTAGGATGATCTTTGTGTGACTGCAACACTGGATTGGAAGCTACTACCACTTCTGGTGCCAAGTTATTAAGATCCCCAACAAAGTCATCATCATATGAAGCAGATTTGAAAATGCCATCTATTGGTTGCTTATGAATATCATCCAGCTTGGTAGAAGACTTCTTTTGATAGTTCCCCATGTCAGAAGGACTTGAGAATCTAGTATGGGAAGTAGAATTACTAGCCGGACTACCAATAGGTGTTGAACTAGCACTACGAGTAACAGTTGGAGTACTAGGAGCAGCATTGTCAGTAGACGTATTCAAGGGAAACTCAAAGCCACCTTGAGCAGCTGCTGTAGTAGCTTCTTGTTGTTGTTTGAGTAATGTGTCAAGAGCTACCTGTGAATCCAATACATCCAATAGAGTTGCATCACTAGGAGGAGTAGGAGAGACTGTGGTGGAATAGGATGGAACAAAAAAATATCATCCTAGTCATCTGAGTCGGAAAGACTAGAATGAGCACCTGTACTAGAAGTTGCAAACACTTGTGGACCTGCATCATGGTTAGTTTTGAAATGAAAATATCCTAATGAATCACTAAGATAATTAAGATCAAAATACCATTCAGAACCCTTGCCTTGGATGTTTGACTTCTCCTCAAAATACCTGAGATTTATAGTTTCAATTACTCGCTTGGCTTGGAGATTGTAGACACGATAAGCCCGAGAGTGAGCTGAATATCCCACAATGTATCCTTCATCTACCTTGCCATCAAATTTCCCCAAATAGTCACTAGTATTCAGAATGGTGACAGGACACCCAAATGGCTTCAAATGAGCAATATTTGGTACTTTTGATGTTAGTATCTCATAGGGAGTCTTCTTGTGAGGATTTGTAATAGAAACTCTATTCAAAACATAACTTGCAGTATTAACAGCTTCTGTCCAGAACATGGTTGGAAGTTTGGAATCGGCAAGCATTGTTCTGGCAGCTTCTATTAGAGTCCTGTTCTTTCGTTCTGCCACTCCATTCCGTTGAGGAGTTCTTGCTGCACTATAATCTCTTTTGATGCCTTTAGAATTACAAAGTGCTATGAGGTCTGCATTTTTGAATTCGGTTCCATTATCACATCGAATACCTTTAACCTTCTTGGACAACTGATTCTCTATAAGTGTAATAAAATCTTTGAGAATTAAGTAGGTCTCACTCTTGGCAGCCATGAAGAAAACCCACGTAAACCTGCTATATCCATCAGTTACCACCAGACAGAATTGTTTGTGGTCAATGCTCCTAATAGAGGTAGGACCAAATAAATCCATGTGTAGTAGCTGCAATGGTTCAGTTATAAGGCTGAGAGCAGTAATAGCCTTGAAGGATGCTTTATGTTGTTTGCCTTTGCTGCATGCAAGACATTTGATATCATTTCTGAATGACTTGAGAGGTAAACCAGAGACCAGGTTCATATTTGCTAGTTTGTGTATGGTCTTGAAGTTCACATGTCCCATCCTTCTGTGCCATTGAGTGGCTTCATCTTCTGAGGCTTTAGCAACCAAACATGCTAGTTGACCAGTAGGGTTGACTTCATTCAGCTTGATGCTATAGAGGTTGTGTCTTCTAGGGATTCTGAGTAGAACCTGTGAGTCATCCGGAAGTTTAAAGTCTTTTGATAACACTAGTGCATCAGTATCCGTAAAGAGGACAAACTGCTTCTTGTCACAAATCTGAGAGACAGATATCAAGTTGAAGTGTTGAAGTGCTTCCACATAGTAGACCTGTTCAAAATTAAGATTAGGCATCTGAATCGTTCCTTTGCCAGTGATCCTGCCTTCACCTCCACCAAAATAGACCTTTCCGCCTTGAAATGGTACAAAGTTAGATAGAAGACTTTTATTTCTTGTCATGCTCCTAGAGCATCCACTGTCAACAATTCCTAGAGTAGGATCTTGGTATGGAGTAACCTACAACAACAAGAAAATAAAGTTGCAAAAGTTAGGGTCTTAAGGGGCCCCAAACCTTTTCAGGTTTGAGCCTGCCTTGTGGATCTTTAGTAGATAGCCAAGAAGATTAATGAGATCCACCGTTGTTCTTTGGTTGCCGATGCATCATATGTGTGTTATTGTTTGACCAAGAACAACCTGCTGAGGGCTTAACAACAGTTCCCAGATTCCCCAATCCAAAATACATGTGGTCAAAATTATATGCATAATTTGGATTAAAATTCTGAAAATAGTTATTGGTTGGTCTATTTGATGTTAATCCAATGTTTCTCCAATGATCAGAAGCTAATGGAGAGGTCCTTCTAGAAGAAGAAAAAGATTGAGCACTTGGGTTTAGTCTTCTAGAAGTATATGGAACAACTCCTGGTAGACCAGGAGTAGGAAATGCTTGATGAACAGAAGAATAAAAATCACAATCTTTAATCAAATGAAATTCACTCCCACAAACAAAACATGTTTTAAACGAACTTTTATTAGAATGATATTGTTTCATACTGCTAACTTTATTACACACAATTCTAGGAGAAACATTCTTCCTGGGACTCAATAAACCAGGACTAGACACTGTTGAAGTAGAAGCAACTCTCTCGTCACACTTCCTAGCACTAGTAGCAGCATGATCATTTGACTTAGAACTTGTAGGTCTCGACTCTTCACTTGAACCACTTGATGCAGAGTCACTGGCTTTGTCACTGAAAGTACACGAGACAAAGTCATTAGAATTAGTAGAACTTTTTGGGGACTCATGCATCTGTGATCCATCCAAGTCATTATGCCTAGAAGTGGGCATGAAAGTTCCTGTAAGAGGTGGAGGGACAACATGCATTTCTGCTGCTGGTTTAAACCTATTGTAACTAGGTGCTCCCTCTTCCTCTTTGTTGGGATCAAAGACACTCGAAAAAGATAAATCAAACACATCTTCTGAATCAATATATTTATCAAATCCTAACCCTCTTTTAGTCCTACCAGACATGCTACTATCAATTAATTTTGAAAGATTCTTAGGTGCCTTTTGCCATTTTTCAAATCTCAGAAGTGTAGCATCCAATTTTTCTTTCATCTCTTGTTTTTCTTTGATACTGTCATCTTTTACCTTTTCGGTGTATTTAAGCATATTTGTTGTGTTTTCTAAATCAATGTTCAGTATCCTAATTTTATCCTCATACTGACGTTGAGTATCTTGAAGCCACCTCTTCTGTTGTTCCAATGTTTTTAAAGAAGCCTTATAGGCTTGAACCTCTAAAAAATACTTATCATTTGATCATTTAAGTCATTATATTGGGACAACAATTCTGAATATTTATCATGACAACCAAGAGGACAATGTTGTACCTGAGATGAGATGCCCATAAGAGCAAACTCTTCTGCTTCCTCTGCATCAGATAGATTCCCATCAATCATTGCAAACACGTCAGTAGAGGGCTCAGCTATTTCCAGTGTAGCAGTCTGATGATCATTCCAGTTGACCATAGAGTCAACAGACACCAATGCCTTCTTGTCATCCTTCGCCTCCTGAATCTTAAAAGCTGAATATCTGCTATTCTCCTGGTCATTCTTGTTAGGACATTCCCTTGCCAAGTGACCTTGCTGCTGGCAGTTATAGCATCGAACCTTGCTTCTGTCAAACCTTGCTGGCTCTCTTGGGTTGTAATTAAATTTTCGATCGGCTTTCTTCTCAAACTTGTGAACCCTAAGAGTTAGCATGGCCATCTGCCATTTGAGATCCATTTCATCCAGGTCAAGTTTATCAACCTGTTTGAAGTCATCAAAAGCAAGTTGCTGTTGAGCATCAACGTCAGCAACAAAAGAGTGAAGAACAACTTCTACCATGCTACCAGACTTGGCTGTTGGTTCAGGAGTAGAAGTATGCTGAAAAGTATGTTGAGAAGACACATTATTGCTTGGGCTACTAGCATAAGACATGGGACTGGATCCCATAGAACTTACAAAGGCAGAGTTAGCAGGAGTGGGAAAAGAATCACTTGAATATCCACTCACATGAGGCTCAAAAGTTTTGAGCTTATGAAATAAATCATCAAAATTAACATAGTCAAGCCCACCTTTTGCTTTGAGAGAGATTACCACCTGATTCCATGAGTAGGGTAAGTCTCTAAGAAATCTTGCATTGATATCACCATCGTCAGGTTTCGAACGAAGTTGATTCAACTGGCTCAATATCTTTTGGAACCTGTCATACCCTTGATGGATACCTTCAGTTTTTGAGATCTTGAATTATGTGAATTCATCTCTCAGCATGGATCTTCGCATTTTCTTTGACTCCTCATTCCCACCAAACCTTGCTTTTATTCCATTCCAGATCTCTCTAGCATCATCTAAATGATAGAAGTCACCCATCTGATCATCAGGAAGGGATTGAAGCAAAATAGTTTTTGCTTTGACCTCCTTCTAAAGAGCTGTGATTTCTTCATGAGTTTTAGGGTCAAGAAGAGTAATATTACCATTCTTGTCTCTTCCAGCCAGTTTCCTGTTGTTACCATTCAGAATGATCTTCCAAAGGTCTTGATCAGTGTTGGTGATCCACCATTCCATCTTCATTGCCCAGCTATCATACTCGTCCTTTTTCAGAAGAGGAAACTTACCCTTTGTGTTGGAAACCGTAGCAACGATTTGTTGAGGTTGCTGAGTTCTAGGAGTACTATCTTCTCCTGCTTGAGTAGAACTTGAGGCAGACATGATTTAAACAAAAATGTTAGTAATGAGAAAAATTGATTCTACTTGTAGAGAGACTCTCCCAGGCTCTGGTACCACTTGTTGGGTCCACTAGATGTGGATCTTGCAGCCTGTCAGGAACGGTGAACGACTTCTGTAATCACAAGTCTATTCACAGAGAGACTCTATATACAATATAAGTGCGGAATACAAATACTATAAAGAAGTACAGAATAACTATAATGACTTGATCCTTTTCTAAGGATTTCTAATATTAATGATAACTAGAATTACGTTTGATGAAGGTGTGTCTAACCCTTATACCTAAGGTTCCTTTTATACTACAAGGAAACCCTAATACAACATTAAACAAAACGTGTAAAACTGATATGCATATCCTTTCCTAACATATCTCATGCATATCCTAACAGAATAAGAACTAAATAATAAAGTTTGACTTTAACTAAGACCAGGAGCACGACTTGCTCCTACTACTACTATGACCAGGAGGAACTACATACCTCCTAGTCTACCTATTACAAATAACTATTCCAATGGTCCTAACATAATGTGCCGATCAGAGAGGGATACTCATGTGTCTTAGAGCTACTCATCTGCACATACACACGTATATAAGATGCAACAAACTAAAATTACAAAAAAATACAAAAAAATTATTAAAAAATACACAAAATTATAAAATAATTTTAATGCTCATTACCATAAGATGTCGGAAAGCAGGAACATACCAAGATCCTTGTCGGCTTACGACCATGCTCTCCGCCCTGTTTTTGGAATTCTGTTCACCCCGGGCAATGTTCTTAGTCAATCTTGTTGATGGGTGATAAACAAAGTTTTCCAAATGCCTCTAGTTGTATTACAAATAAAAAAATTCCATATTCTTTATGTGGCAAAATATTGTATATAACCATTTTAGCTTCGTTAACTTCAGTTAATATCTTTTTTAAGATCATCAATTAGTTTTTTATAATAAACAATTTCATCCTCTTTAGTTTCTTCATTAAATAGAATAGATTTAAAATCACTCTCGGTATAACATGGCAAAGATCAAGATCTTTATATTTGAGATAAGTCTCGAATCTATTTTTTCAATATATAATACCATCGGTTTTAAAAAGTTGTGGCCTTTTCATAGATTGTCCTTCTAGATATTTGTCAGAATTCATAAATTGATCCAAGCTTTAAAATGAAAAATATTTAAAAATATTGAGTGACCTTTGCTCATGATACCAGTTGTTAAAACTAGAAAGGGGAGGGTGGAGGGGGTGAATAGTTTACCGGTTACAGTTACATTTTCAAAATATTTACTTGTTTAAAGTGTTAGATCCGAGTTTATATTAAAGCTACTTGCAATAAATATCAAAATGCAATAATTAAATCTAACTAAGAATGTAAATGACAAGTATGAAATAAGTAGTAAAAAAGGGAAAGAATATGCAAACCACAACATCAAGATTTATAGTGGTTCGACTAGAGCTCCTCTTCACCCAAATCCATTCCCCGAGCACCTTATTCAAGATCTCACTATATTAGCAAGCTCCCTTAAGGCGGAAAAAATCGCATACACGTAGCTTACACTAATTACCGACACCAATCTAGATGTCGAATCATAATCTTAGCTAGAACCAATCTACACTCGTATTTGCTCTCTTAGAAATACTATCACGATCACCTGATATATCTGCTAAACACTTATACACACTATCATGCTGGATCACAAGTATTTCCTCACCTCGTAGGTACACTCTCAATCTCACAAATACCTACACTCAATGGTCTCACAAGATCATACACAAATTTACAATACTTCAACAATATACAAACTAACAAGAACACTAATCTATAACACTTGATCTTTGAATGAACCATAAGCATTCTTCTCGTGCACAAAGTATAGGTATAATAATTGGATCACTTGTAAACAAATTTACACAAGTTATATGATCAAAGAAAGGAAGGATTAAGAAGGATGATTTAGACAAAATATTTTTAGTTGTGCAAAAAGGTATTTGGTCGAGTAAAACAGTGGACTATTCATACTGAGAGACCAAGCTTAGGAGCGTCGCTGGTGCACTTAATTAAGCCTGCCGGTACACTTAGCTAAGTGCAACGGTAACCTAGTCTAGTGTACCGGCTAGACTAGACGCTCTCTTTTTGTATATTAGTGGTGAAAATATTATCTGGTGAAAGTTTAATCCTTTGGGAGGAGAAAATTTGAATTTAAAATTTATTCATTTATTAAAACATTTTATTTACTTTAGAAAAATATTTTGTACCATTTTATACACTTTGTGTGTATTTATAAAATGTTAGTTTTAAAAGACTTAATTTTCCTTTGATCACTTTGCAAGTATGTAATTTATTTGTAAATACCTTAAGTAATATTATGCCGGAATAAATATTAACGACTAAAAATTTACTTAGTTTTAATTTTATATAGAACGTTTTTTATATTTTGTATTTATCAAAACGTTGAGAAGACGAAAAATATAAATAACATTTTTAAGACATTATTTGTATTAACATATTTGATAACTTTAACTGCTCACATTTAGGGGTGTCATTTTTTCCGACCCGACCCGAACCCGACCCGAGTCGAATCCGACCCGAACTGAACCCGACCCGAGTCTATTCGGGTCGGGTTAGTCGCGTTGAAATTTTGATTCGGGTTAGTCGGGTAAACCCGATTAACCCGAATTCGAAATCGGGTCGGGCATCGGGTATAATATTTATGTCTAATTCGGGTTCGGGTCAACCCGACTAACCCGAATTTGATTTTTTTTAAATTTAAATTTAATATAAATTGTATTAAAAAAGTAAAAAAAAATATTTTTTTTTAATAATTTACTCGAATTCGGGTTGACCCCAACCCGATTAAACCCGACCCGACTAGACCCGACCCGAATAGACCCGAACCCGACTAACCCGAGTTCAAATCGGGTCAGGTTCGGGTAAACTATGTTTAGCCTTGACCCGACTTCGACCCGATCCAAATAACCCGAACCCGACCAACCCGACCCGATTCCCACCGCTACTCACATTAGTGACAAAGATTGCGGCCCGAATTCAAATACACTATCTAAAATTGAATTCTAAATAAGTTCCACGGATATCACAATACCGTCCTCATACTTCGAAAAGATTTCAATAGACACAAACGAAGGGTATGTTTGAAAACAATAGTTGTAAGTTGTATGTTGTAAGCTATTAATTGTAAGTTGTTAACATCAAAGTTATTAACATGAGTTATAAGGTGTTTTTTTAATAGAAGTGTTTGGTAAATAAGTTGTTGATTGCAATATTAAAATATAAAATAACTTAAAAGGGAATTTTTAAAATCTATTATAGTATACTTAAAAGGGTATATGAGTAATTTACAATTTAAGTATTTTTAACAACTTTATTTAACTTGAAAATTCTCATGAATCAATTTTTATTTAAAAATTACTCATTTAAAATAAATCTTTCTAATTGATGTTTCAAAACAAAAGTATCTTTAATCTTTATTAATATAATAAAGGAAGCTTTTGGAAAATCTGATCTTGGGCCAAAATCTTGAAAAAACTACACGTGTAAAATCAACAATAATCAACGACTGACATTGCACTAACACAAATAATACCTTCTTGGACCAGACATACACAAACAATTCAATATTGTGTTATTTGTATCACTTATGCAACATAATATCAATATCATGTTCATCCAAGATCCATCAATCCAATTAACCTAACCTAATCGTTTATTCCATCAGTGAATCAAATCGATGATTTATATGAAACTACCAGTTAATTCGATTAACCACTAATTTCTGTTGCTGGAGGATTAGAGGTATTATAATGTTTTAAGTATTTAAGTTAGGATAATAAAAGTTATAATTTTATTACACATACTTATGTATATCAAATCAATCAGGTCCTGTTATCTTCGTTTGATAAAATTTATAATATGTTACATGTTTGTAATTTATTCATTAATCTTTGAAATATATTTAGGTTTAAAATAGTGTAACTGAAAATCATGAATGTAACAATCTTCCCGATTTCCTGGTCAATCCCTATGAATGCTGTGATTATTTCCTCACTTATCCATCTAAAATTTTGATTTTTTTGAAATTTAAATAAACCATTTAACCTAATACAATCACTATAAATAACATCGTGACATACAGAGTTAAAAGTCACATTTTTTCAATCTCTTTTTTTGTAACAGATTCAACAAAAAGGTAATGTTGTTTATATAGTTTTTTATCTTTTATGTATATAGGGTACATATAGGTAGTATATATATGAGAAGATTGATGATGTGTTTTCTTTTACTTTGTAGGCAAAAATGGATGCAAACATGACTAAGATATGTGATGTCGATCCAATGTTGGACGATATCAAGGGATTAGCCAGATACCTCAGCATTTAAGTCCCATCCGGTTGGAAACCCAAGTGTGGTCTGGAGCTTAGACTTTGTGATGCAGGACCCTGAGGTAGTTTTATTAAGATTCGTTTCTATCTAATTAATTAGATATAGTTAATATAAGTAGATAAACAATGAAGTTTTTAATTGGTTTGCAAGGTAATCGTATGCAAGCATACCACCATTTAGCGTTGTATCAGAAGCATACCTTGAAAGCCTCCGATGGCAAAAATTTGTTCATGACATAACTTTCTATTAATATTGACTACGTTCATAGCTACATTTAACAATTTTTGTATTGTAATTGCAGTAATGGATGATGAAAAATACTACAAAATGTAATCGAGGATTTGGTGTTGATATCATAATTACTGCAAAATGTGGAGAAATGGTATAAATTATGCTTTTGACATATGGTATTATCAGATGTGTAAGTACTAAAAGGTATAGTGAAACATTTCAAAAGCTAGAGAAAAAAAGAGATATTGTTATCAATATTCAAGGAGACGAGTCTCTTAATAAATCTGCAACTCATTTATAGGATTGTCAAAACTCTTTAGGTTCACTGATCTTAGAAAATCACACGTTTGACCCCAAATAATTCATTTTTTTCAAACTTTGTTATGATAATTTATTATATTCAATGTTCATGGTAATCTGGTATGATTGTACCCAAAAACAACGTACATGAGCTTAAAAGTTAACGACACAGCCTTTGATCGATATTAAGATCAAGAAAGTTCACGCTAAGCTGTTATGTTGACTTTTCTCAACCTGTATATAGGTGTTTGAGATAATAACTTATGTGCATGTCTGCAACCGGAGTTGACCAACAATAACTTAAGCAAAATTGTATTTCATTGTAATTTACTAAATCGACATGGTATGTTTGCAATGAAAACAAAGTATGTGAGCGCGTTCAAAGAGTCAAATCGATTAAAAATAAACTCTTTTTTGCATATCACCACAGAGCGAGGACCGAGTAAAATCTTGTGCGGACTTTAAACAACACATGTATAGGTAGGTTTGAATATAGTAACTCATTTTAAAGTCTACAACCACATTGTTTAGAGACGTGAGCAAAATGTAAAAAGACCATTTGTAATTTAACTTGATTGTGCAGACCTACACGACATTTGAGTCCAATAATGTCTACTGCTAACACATGCATCCAGTCAATGCAACCAAGTGAGAATCATATAGGCAGCCAAATCGCAAATACTCCAGAAGCTACACATAGTCTAGCTACACATAGTCTGGATGTTCAGGGAAAGCTCTAAGTCTTTCTTCCAATTTTTACTGCTCATGGATTGTTTCTCTGTAACTGAACAAGGTACATTCATATATATTGCTCTTTACTTGAAAGTATATTTCTCTTTTACTTGACTGAATTTAGTTAAGGAATTCTCAAAGTTATGTTTGGTATAAATATTTATTGATTATAGTTTGTGTAGGATTTAAAGGAACGCAATCCTGATTATATTTTGTCCCAAATGCTTTGATGCAAACTAAACTGAACATATACTTGTCTAACTATTGTCAAGATTGCTAAATAAAATGTTTTGCATGTTTTTCACAAGGTAACTCCACCACATTCTAATCTACTTTTTTATAGAAAAGATAATAAATATTCAAGTATGATTGCTTATACCACCTAATTCAAATTAGTAAGAATTAGCTATACAGATAAACCAAGTTTTATATCCATCCATATACGCCCTTAAGAGGGATGAAAAGATAATACTTGAATTATAATCATTGCTATTTTGATGCTTGAAGTTATTTTATGTTTCATATACGTAATTACTTTCAATTCTCCAAAAGTAACTAACATTGCAGCTTCCTCGCAAACTTTTAGGTGGTATAAAGAGATGGGTCTTAAGATTAACTATCCATTTGCATGTTTGATTACGTTATGTGCATTATGAGTGATTGTTGATATAATAGTATGGTTGGTTACTTTATACACATTGTTCAATAGTGTTTTAGACGCCCTCAATGGTGTATGGAACAACTTACAGTAAGGATCTTTAGCTATTAATTGCATACCTAAAATGCTTATTGCCAAAAGAAAGATCACCAATATCTTTTAATGATTGGTTGATTGCTAATGAGCTAACAAGTAAATATTGATTTCAATTGTAGTAAAAGAAATGTAGAAAGGTTTGGAGGTGGTATCACCACTAAGGACGAGGATGGCTATATTGCGTCAAATACCTAAAGATTCATAGACCCGGATGACACAATCCTTGTCAAGGCAACAAGGCATAAAGGTAAATTTTTTTAATTTAGGTACCGTTTATAAAAGTCTAATGATAAAACCACAATCTTATTATTAGAAACTTTGTGCAGCTGGAAGCTTTCTTATATATGTGATAAAAAGCCGGACACACATCCAAATATTAGGTAGTTTGCAGTTTGTTAGGATTATAATCAAAAAGTTGATCTTGTCAAAACAGTGTAGCAAACTAAACTACTATCGTGAAAACAAAAACAAAGGAGATCGTTGGTTTAACCTTCACCTATTTATTATACTCCTTAGTTATTAAAAAAAATTTGCAGGAAATTCTGTAAAGAGTACCATGACCAGAAATGAAGTAAAAAATGTGAGAATGAATTGGCTTCCGAAATGAAAGAAGTTTGGTTATTAGATACTAATAATTATTATTTGACTTATCTGGACGATTTATTGTAAGATTCTTATGACGCATATTTCATTATTTTGTTTGAATCTGAAATTCGAATGTATGTATTTCTTATGACGATTTATTGTAAGATTCTTATGATTCATAGTTGTGAAAGTTATTGTCAAACATTGCAAGTTTTTGACATACGATAAATAATCATTTTACTGTTTCATTTATTTGTTTAGTAAAACTTGACGAGTGTGTTTTTATATCCTCCATTACATTAAATAAAAATTTTGAAGCTCGCCGCCTAACGGGCGGGTCTTGTAGCTAGTTTATTATAAAAAAAAGTTATGTTTTAAAAAAATTCATACCAAAAAAGGCCGTAATGTCAAAACAAACCTCACGTGTAACCAAAGTCCAAAAGAAACGCCTTCTAAAAAGCCCAATTCTAATAACAAAGGCCTAAAAACTTATTGCTAAACAAATTGGCAAAGACCTCAAACGTTCAGATTTTTTCCCACTTGTTTTCACTGGGAAGACCTCAAGATCGATTCGCAATCCACACGATTCTTAATTACCGTTTACCTATTTATTTTCACGGCTAAATGAACCTTGCTCGCATACCATTTTCCAGTGATCAAAAAGCAAAACAAAGATACAAAAAGAGGAAACTTTACTTAAATTGCCAAACAAATACAAAGTACCTAATACAAAGTTTTAGTTCAAAAGTTACTAGCAGGGTATTCGCGCGATGCGGCGGCGGGTACCTTGTGACTAAATTCTTTGGTGTTATAATTCGTATTTTTTAATTATAATTTCTGAATCAATAGTTTTCATTTAAAAACATGTCCTAAAAACGTAATTTCAATCGAGAGATATTATTACTTTTAACATTATATGTAATATATATGTATACGGGGCGTTTGTGCTGTTGCGACGCACGATCATATAAGGAGGGAAAAATTAATCAAAAACGTTCACTATAAATCAATTTTTTGCAAACTTACCCGAAATGATTTAAGAGATTCATATGTTTGTCAACCAACGTATGTAAAGAATTTGTGAAGTTACTTGAAATGATTCAATACATTCAAAATGATTCAATTACAAAATTTTAATACAAAGATTAAACAAAACATTTTAAGGAATTTGAAAGAAAATAAGAACTTGCGAATAGCCCATAACTTTCGTGAATTCCAAACCGTGTTACTGAAATTGCTAGCCAAGCAAAATTTTACTCGACCAAGTTAAAAAGATACTAACATTGCATATAATATACTACTATATCATGAGTTTGAAGTTGGCCCAATTGAGTTTGTTAACACATAATATCAGTATTATCATAACCTAACCCTACTACACCTCTTCTACCGCAATCACACCACTCTTGTAAACTTATCTAATCTCACATCAAGACCCTCTCCTCAAATAATTAATCAAAACAAATAAACCCTTTTAATTAACCACAAACATTCTTGTCTTTAATTGTATGCTCGAATTAACCAAGAACTATCGTCAAGATCTTTTTAATCAGGGTCTTAGATAGGGTTATTGTTGTGTTGTTTCTGTCTACTCGAATCGAAACAAAAGAGAAATAACCTTTCATGTTTATGTTCTTATTTTTTTATTCGAATATTAAGAAAAGACTATCGGTTCTGAGTTAGTTTTTGTGTAATGGATCTAGTAATTGAAATACACGAAAAGTTCTAAGATCGATGATGAGTCAACTTCGTAGATAGTTGTTTGATGCATACATGCAAATTACACAAATTTTTGTAATGTTATAATTTCTTTGAGAAATATATGTATATTATAGTTTGCATTAGTATAGTATATTTGTTTTTTAATTTTTGTACAATCTGCATATAGTATTGTATATTTATGTAACGGGATGTTTTATTAAAAGGATTAATTACATTTTCATATTTAATTCTACCATGTTGTATATTTGGCTTGTAAAGTTGTATTACTCAAATCATGTTTTATTTTGTGTATTAAAAAGATGTACACCATGTTAATTTAGTGGTACCTCTTAATTTTTTTTGCATTTAATAAGAGAGAAGGTACAATTTGCTTTATAAAGGAGTAAGATAGAGCTCTATAATGACATTAGTCAATACTAGTTTTATTATAAAGGATAAATTAAATAATAATTTTGTTATTACAATTCTATGTATATTATATATATTTTTTAAACACCTAATGTTTATATAATTGTTTATGTTTATATGGTTTGATTATGTTATTCTTTACTATGCACCGTGTAAATTAATATAAACTCACCTCAATTTTTATTTTTCGAACTTCATACTCTTTTTATTTTTGATATTTTATTCTAAATAGTTATATTTTAATTATTAATCAACAAACCATTTGCATCAACCTTACACAACCTTACACCTACACGATTTATAAATTTATGATTTTGTAATGCTTAATATTATTCTATAAAGTAATATTAAAATTTTAATTTTGATTAAATTGAATTCAGTTTTGATTTTTTTCCACCAATCAAATCCTTCGATTTTGCTTATGCGTCAAAATCAAGTTATTTAATTGGTCAAATTGTTTTTTCTACAACATTTACTTTTCACTAAAATTCTCAAAAAATTTAAATCTTTTATTATATAAAAAAATTTGTAATTCAAATCAATGACAAAATTGCTAAATTCTCCTCTCGTGGGGCTAGGCAGTCGAGATTTTACAGCGGGTCAGGCTGCTATAAAAGCTGCCTCGTGCAAAGTGACTAAACACGAGAAAGCATGTGTTGAAAATCAACACGTGTTTATTCCTTTCGCGTTTGATACATTTGGTTTCCTTGCACCTGAGGCGGTGAAGCTACTTACGAGAATACAACGTGTTATGAATAGTAATATTTTGACTCCTAAATCCACAAACGTTGTATTTAATAGAATTGATTTTGCTTTACAAAAAAGACTAGCGACGCAGCTTGTCGCCTGTTTGCTTTCTCCTAATATATAAATTATAATTATTATTAAAAAAATATTACTTTATTGCATAAAAAAAGTAATAAAACTAACAAACATTTTAAAATTACAAAGATCCAACATGATAATATTAAAGTCAACGCCTCTCCTATAAACTACAACAACCATTTCAAAATTACAAACCGTGATGATTCTTCTCATTGTTTAATCTAGTTGGTTAATATTAAATAAGAAAATATAAGTTGGCTAGTTGCTAGCTTTCCGGGTTTAAGGAGAAAAACGTGATGAGAAAGTGTTTAACACAACATTTTGACCGAGTCAAATATTGACTTTAGTTTGGTCAAATTTAGATAAACACATTTCTACTTAAAGATTGGTTGATTAGTTTACTATAACTAAATATATGATTGCTTAATAATGCATGTGGTATTTAAGAGTCTCCACGTCTAAATACACGTACTGAAGCAATAGCTTAAACGATGTGATTGAGGTGATTTGCACATTCTCTTAATTGATTGTGACACTCAAATTTGTTATGTATTGACAATTATACCTTTATAAAGTAGACATGATTAAACATGATTTAAGGATATACATGTCAAGACACACTTATTTTTGAGTGTGCAAATCAATTAAGAGAGTGTACAAATCAATTCCTATTCTAATATTACTAACTGGAACTAGTTGCATAGATATTTGGTATACCTACAGTGGTATATCTAATTGTACATAGAAGTTACGACGTTCTAATATCAGACCATGTGTTATCATGTATTGAGTATTACTCGTCGCTGCATTATGCAGGATCACATACGTATGCTATCTAGAAACAGATTAGAAAAGAGAGGAAGAAGATCGATCGGCTTGCTAAAGCGCCCCCTTTGCCTCTGTCGACCTTCATTAAGGCCACACCGGCCAACGACAACCCCCCTTTGCCGACCCTTCCACACGTGCTTTAGGAGATTATGTTAGATCTATAGATACTTTAATCTTCGAGAGGATACGTGATATATTAATCAGTTGGATACAAGTTTCTCTTATTTTAAACTGATTTTCGACTATCTACTTCAACAAAGTTGATTTGAAGGTGATGTGCTATTCAATTATTAGTCCATAGAGAGGAATTGCTAGCCAATCATTAAAAAACGTGGTTATTATACAGTTGTGGCATATGGAGCGACACATTTTACATTCTAGTAATGTACTTTAAAAAAGAATTTGAAAAAGAAATAACCAAAAAATCATAAGTTTTTATGAATGCATTTAAATTTTGTGGTTGTAATTCCTTCTTATTTATCGTAATTTGTTATATTTCTTAGATTCTAACTCTTTTTCAAGAGAATTTTCGTTTGTCGGAATATACATACTAACAGAATGAGTCTTGTGGTTCTTACCCACCCCTTTGACCCAAATCCTAAAATCTATGTTTATTAAACTATTAAATTTTACAGTACATATTTTTTTTTGCAGTCAAACCATATTTAATAATTTTGTAAAAATTTTACATTGAAAACATTAATTATTAACATCTATCTTAATTGATTACTTATATAATAATCTTTAGTTGATAACTGTCAAAATAAATAAACAAGTTAAAAAAAACTAGATACAAAAGAAGTAAACATTATGGTGGGTTGGTGATCAGTTGGTTGCAGTGGCCGGTGGTGTCTGATTGCAGTTGCAGGTGGTATTTGGTTGCAGCGGCGGTTATAACCAGGTGGTCCGTTTGCTTTATCTATAAGTAAGTATTTCATAACTATAACTTTGTCATTTTTTTGCATGATAGAATGAAAATATGAGTAAGATGATCCACAGTATAAATTTTGACTCATATTATTCATGGATGAAAAAAAGTCATTGTTACATCATCTATAAAAAATAATAAAGTAGTGCAGTGTTATATACTAGTAATATAATTTATATACAGAGAATCAATTTGTATCTCAAATATAAGTGTATAAGCTAGAATTAACGATGAGGCCCATATTAAAATGATAACAGTCTCAATTGACAATTACTTATTGCATTTTTTAATAATGGAAAAAATATTATCCAATTTTTAATGCCTTTTTTTTAAAATATAAAAAAAATGAAGATGATCATCATCTAACCAAACATTGTTTTCGTAAAAATGATATAAAGTGATTAAGTAACATAGTTTTTATTTTAGTTGAGATTTAAAAGATCTGGTAGAAAAAAAAGATTATCTAATTATTTATTATGTTTTTTAATAATAAAAAAGATAAAGATTGCCAAAATATGTTTTTGTCAAGATTGCCAAAAATTAATTAGGTAATATTAATTTTTACAAAATCAGAAACACCAATTTTTTACAAAATCAGATTAATAAACATTATTTTTTTAGGCGAGATCTAAAAAAATTATTTTTTACAAAATCAGAAACACCAATTTTTTACAAAATCAGATTAATAAACATTATTTCTTTTATACGAGATCTAAAAAAATTATTTTTTACAAAATCAGATTAATAAACATTATTTCTTTTATGCGAGATCTAAAAAAATTATTTTTTACAAAATCAGGAACACCAATTTTTTACAAAATCAGATTAATAAACATTATTTTTTTAGGCGAGATCTAAAAAAATTATTTTTTACAAAATCAGAAACACCAATTTTTTACAAAATCGGAGTAATAAACATTATTTTTTTTAGGCGAGATCTAAAGGATAATTTTTTACAAAATCAGAAACACTGTTTTTTAGGCGAGATCTAAAAGATCACGGAGGAAAAAAAATGATTTAATACTTTATTTTCATCACCTGGGTATGATTTTCGTAGATACACTGTGTGGATTTTAGGAAATAATAGAAATGGTTATGGAGAAAAAAGGGTAGAGATTGGATGAGGAACATTAGAAATGGGTGGGTGTAGATGGTGGGTTAGGAGAGAAAAATAAATGGTGGTTGTGAAGAGAATGTGTGTTTTAGGGTTTTGAATGTGTTTTAGGTTTAAGTTAGGTGGGCTTTTAGTCTTGTTGGGCTTTATTTATTTTATTATTATATTTATTATTATTTAAGATACGTACATGAAAACTGGTTGGATAAATACAAAAATCATTTTGTCTCTGTCTCAATTGACCAATGTCTAAACTTTGGAAATCGCACTAGTAACAGAGTTGAGAGCCAACATGCCAAGTTGAAAAACTACATGCAGTATCATAGTTACACTTTGGATAAATTTGTTCTTTGTATTGATAAGATTGTAAAGTCACAACTTGCGGCTATCAAAGAAAGTTTTGGGAGAAGTGAAATTTCTCGTTACCGTAAACACAATATACCATGCTTCAGTTTACTACGGGGTTTCGTCTCAAATGAAGCTCTTGATTTGATGGTGAAGGAAATTAATCGGTTGGATGATTCTCAACTAGATTCCTCAACGTGTGGTTGTCAACTACATAGCAGTTGTGGGTTACCGTGTGCTTGCAGACTTTCACGTTATGTAAATTCAGGTTCGTAAATACCATTACTCTTGTTTAATTTAATATTATCAAGTCTTTATAATGTAATATTAAAGATGAAATATATTTATATATGCAGGTGAGTTTATTCCTTTGAATGCAATAGATATATTCTGGAGAACGTTAAAAATTTCACCGACAACATATTTTCAAAGTGACACTATTCATTGCGAGACTGAAGTTAACCAGTTTAAAGAACAATTCAAAAATCAGTCTGAACCTGGAAAAAGAAGTTTTCTAAGAAAGTTGGTTGACATATTCAATCCAAGTAAAACTACTATGAAACCGCCAACGGTTAGAAGAAACACTCGCGGTCGACCGAGTTTGAAAAAACAACAACAACAAAAGAGACATGCTCCTCCTAAGAATACAGAATCACGAGCACGTTGCCAATCAGCGAGGTTTTTTGGTGTTGATTTGAACTTCGAACCGGGAAGACATAGTTCATATACGAACTATCAAAACGAGGAGCCGGCAAGAAATAGTATGTTTTCAGATTTAAATGAAGAGTCGGCGAGAAATAGTATGTTTTCAGATTTAAATGAAGAGTCGGCGAGACGTAGTATGTTTATGGATTTAAATGAGGAGCCGGCGAGACATAGTATGTTTATGAATTTAAATGAGGAGCCGTCGAGACATAGTATGTTTATGAATTTAAATGAAGAGTCGGTGAGACGTAGTATGTTTATGGATTTAAATGAGGAGCCGGCGAGACATAGTATGTTTGCGGATTTAAATGAGGATCCGGCGAGACATAGTACATTTTTGGATTTAAATGAGGAGCCGGCGAGACATAGTATGTTTGCGGATTTAAATGAAGTGCCGACGAAACATAGTATGTTCATGGATTTAAATACGCAACCAGCGAGACATAGAAGGTTTGTTGATTTAAATGAAGTCCCAAACTTAAACCAGGGGATTTTAACAAACCCTTTACTCTATCATATTCCAGATATTTTCATCGTTATATCAGACAATTAAACAATGTCAAAGGTGACGGAAACTGTGGATTCCGGTCTGTTGCCGTTGCCGTTGGTCGTGATGAAAGTATGTGGCCTCTAGTTCGACAAGAGTTGTTGCAAGAGCTAAGGAATCATATGCAATATTACATGAATATATTTACTTCTAACGGCTTTGAATACATTTGGAAGACCGTGAATTTTTCGGGAACTGGTATTGCCCCAAGAGAGAAATGGATGTCTATGCCAGATACAGGATTTGTTATCGCTTCATTTTATAGGAGGCCGGTTGTATTCATATCTATGGTAGGAAGTGATGTACTTAGTTCTACGTGTTTTCCTCTTTGGTCGAATCCGCATGAGTCAGAATCAACTAACCCTATAGTTATTGCACGTGTGGAGGAAATTCATTTCATTAATTTGTTGCTACGAGAAGGTTTTCCAATACCGCCAACTCACCCACAATGGAAGACGTATAGGACTTATAGGGCATCTCCATGGGA
Source organism: Glebionis coronaria (assembly GCA_025667525.1). Taxonomy (NCBI): domain Eukaryota; kingdom Viridiplantae; phylum Streptophyta; class Magnoliopsida; order Asterales; family Asteraceae; genus Glebionis; species Glebionis coronaria. The sequence goes on along the minus strand of CM046881.1, from coordinate 534,401,988 downwards.
AGACATGTTTTCAAGTCGGCAACTTGTGTTTGAAGAATATATTCGTTCTCGAAGACAAATGAAATATTTTCGTGATTGTAATCTTAATTTTAAATTTAATAAAAGTATAATGTTTAATTTTTATTTAATATAAAATAAATAAAATGTAATTAGTAGTAAATGATTAGTTAATTAATAGTTAATGATTATTTAATTAATAGTAGTTAATGATTAGCTAATTAATAGTAGTTAATGATTAGCTAATTAATAGTTAATGATTACTTAATTTATTATTTTAGTCAAAAGGTGGGTAAGGATCCTAAAGAGGGTGGGTATGAACCCATGAAGCCTAACAGAATGGAAATTATTTGATTTTCTTCTTCAAAAATCAAAGTCTATCCGAAGTACAACGTACATCGTTAGTCGTTACATATTCACTTTGGCTCAGTTTGACACGAAATTGCATGTTACCGAGTTATAAATTATGATGGAGATAAATATGGCATGAATTAACCTATATGTTGATGTAGTCTGTAAATTAGACGTATACAACAATTTTAGAAGTTTTGAAAATTAAAGCAATGCAACAAATTGTTCATTTCTTACGTTTTACCGTCTAAAAGTAAAGTTATAACTGTTTGGCTAACTTTATACCGAATGATGTTACTGATGGCCAATTTTGTACAAGGTAATCTCACAATTATGTATAAGATGATTTTACTGATAAATTTGAATAACAATAAGCCTAAGTACCTTCAATAACCTTAAACACTATGAAATCATCGAGTGAACAGTCACTCAGTGAGTTGCCTTCAAGAGCTCAGCCTGAGTCTAAGAGACAGACTCGAGTATTTAGTGAGACGAAACTCAATGAATGATGTACCTGAGACGAAGAAAAAGGTGATGGGTTCAGTGAGTTGTGGCAATAGACTCCCTGAACCCCGTACGATCTCCTTGAAGGAACAATGAGGTCCTGAAAACTCAAGTAAAGGCGGAATAAGTTTAAAATAGATAAGATGTAGTACACACACGCTTACCGTCACTTACCCTTTTAATTTAAACAAGGGTACTGAGCTTGTAAAGGACTTTGTCCTGAGACCTAGAATAGGTAGTTGACAAGTATGTACCTTGTACCTCAGATAAGACAAGAATTGCACATGACAATTCTTTGCCTCCTACCTAGTCTTAAGTCTATAAATTGGATTCACTGTAAAAGAGAGAATTAAGTCTGTGCACTCAATGTATAACATCAGCTTTGAAAAAGAGATAAAGTGCCACATTTTATGATGTCATATCAAATACATCAAAACATAAAGGTCCAAAATGAAACTTATAAATTAAAACATAAACATAATTCAACAATATCATATCCCCAAAACAACAGGGTCCAAAATGCAATGTACTGAAATCATAGATGTATTCAATAATTATTAGACTCGGGTAACTCTAGACGCGCACATCAAACTCTCATTGCCCAACTCCCTGCTTAATACCTGTAACATGGAAAATAAACACGGCTGAGCAAAACACCCAGTGAACGGATATAACAAATAAGGCTGATAAGTAAAGAGTATTAATGAAAGCTATGGATATCAACAATGTATGAACAAGAGAATGAATATATGGATCATAAAGTAGAAAAGAAATGTAACGGAATGCCCACGAGCTCATATAACATATCACATATCATATCAAATCAAATAGTCACATAGGTGTACATGGGGCGCGACTCCCATGTACCAAAAGCGATATGGGGTGTATAATACACACAACCCATTCACTACATATCATATCATACTTACCAAAAGCCTAGGATGCATACATACGCTCCCTGCAAAAAAAGTCAAAAGCATGTATACTAGCTCATGACTAGTACATGCGCTAACATAATATAGCAACATAATGGCCATCAAAAAGGAACGTCGGTGTCTAATCACACAGCCCAAGAATGTGTCATGTCGTTGGTTCATCAATCGACATGGTCATGGTACCTCCATGACTAGTTACAAAATATGGCTCGGGTATCAGGGGTTCATAATCAAAAGGCATATCAAAGCATACATCATAATAGGTCAAAGGGAAGTATATGAAGGCATATAAAAAAGGGATCATAACGAAACAAAGAAAATCATAGATCATATCAAAACAGAAACTAATGATATAGGGAACATAGCAATCAATTAGGGAATGATCTAAAGGAAAAGTTTACAAAAGAGTAGAAAGTGTTCTTACTAAAAGAACTGAATATCCGTACCTTATTGCAAAACAAATCGAATATCCGCACACAACGTAACAAGTCTTAATCCTGTGTCACCAAGGATACAACATACACATAATACATTAATACAGGGTTTTTGCCAAGTATGAAAATTTGTTCGTTGTTCCAGTCTTTTCGAATTGATTATTGTTAATCCTGCGACTCAGTCGTTCTTGGTGGAATAAAAAGGGGAAAGGTTATCTATTTTAAACTAAAGTAAAATGAAAATGTAAATTTAAATAAAAATGTAAAAGGAATGACTCACTTCACGATTTGAGATCTTTCTCGGGACCTCATAAAGTTCATATCTTGGCATAACTCACTTCACGATTTGAGATCTTTCTCGGACCGATATTTGGCAGCGACTTCATACTTCAAATCTTGAGAGACGTTCATGAAATAATGGTCTTCTCTTCATAATAGGAATTTCTTCACTTGAAGTTTTGAGATATTCTTCATATTTGGACCAAGACTTCTTCATTTTTCTCCAATCTTTATTTGGGATTTTGATATACAACGATCCGCCTCCTTTTAGGACTTGGATCTATTTATCCTCATTCCTTGCTAGGGTCTTTTTGGATAGACTTCTCCATGATCTTTAGGGGAGTATTTGCTTTTCGTCGTGTGTCTAGATCCTTCATATTGATTTTAGATAAATGATTCTTCACATCACTTGGGATCTTTAACAACAAAATGTAGCCCTCATGCCTTGTTAGGGCCTTTTCGGACTCGCCAATCTTCGCATCCCGCTTCAATAAGTTATGCCTTGGCTATGAACTTTAATCAATACCGAGTAACTTTTAAACGATCTTGTGCTAGAAGCTAAGTAACTTTTCAAATCGTACAACCTTACTTATTGCAATTATATATTAACAAGCGATGGGAGAAAAAGCTCATAATTAACTCACATAAATTCATGAAAGAATACAAAACTTATAATTGACTCTATCATCTCTCGTTCTCCACAATTTAAAATCTCAAGGAATGAGACTCGTTGATGCTTAGCCTATTAAATCAAAGTTTCGGGTTTTCAAGTCATCTATAGGATCTTGCAACTTCTTAGACTTTTTCAAGTTTAAAATTCGCATTTTAAAGTTCCTTTGATAACGACTTTCTAGGATCATTTATAGGAACATGCGAAAAGTTCTTGTTCTTAACCCGTAAGAGTTAAGACTTTCGCGTTTTAACGTTCCCTATATAAAAGCCTATCAAAACTTGACTTAAACACGTTAAGATACTAGCTAGAGAAAACTTAGATAAGTAAACTCAGGTTGAGTCAAAAGATTCACAACGTTTGAAAATTAAAACCACTTTATTAAAATTTATTCTAGCAAAGAAAGAAAATAACTATAACAAAGATAAAACTACTAGGCCAAAAATAGATCAAAAATTTTGTAAAATGTCGAAAAATCAAATTTTCCGGTTAAAATGAGGACAAATACAAGGAAAAGCCCACTTAACTTCGATAGAAGTCCCCCTACACTTAATATAAACATTGTCCTTAATGTTTAAGCATGTGGAATAAATTCCCCTACACTTAGGACATTGTGCACGTTGTTTAAATCTTGCTAAGGAAGAGACAACTAAAGTGATTCCTATTTTAATATTGAAGAATATAAAATAGTGAATCAAAAGAGTTTAGGATAGAACCGGGAAGACAGGAACACAGAATCACGGGTTGTCAAAAGTCATCAAGAATGGATCTTTGAAAGCTCGAATCCCTACACATGATAAGAAAGAAAACAACAAACACATACTAGGGTCTCCTCCTACACTTATTATAAAAACAAAAGAAAAAGGATAGATACTGCGGGTTGCCTCCCGAGAAGCGCTTGTTTTTGTTAACCGAGTCGTGAGCCTGACTCGACCTTGATTAGCATAGGAAGAAGCTTGAAACACATCCACCGGGATCAAATACATGGTGTTCGTCCATCAAATAGCACAAGCTTAAGGCGAACAAGGCAAGCCAAAGAAGAGAAGGCCAGGTTCCCTTAAGCAGAGATTGAGCGCAGTGGTAGACAGTATGATGCAGTGCAAGCATATCTCCATTGTTTCCAAAAATCTTTCCTTTTATTTCATCAGATGGATACTGAGATGGCTTAGAAATTGCAATACCGGGATGGAACACCTTTTCCTTTAGGGGAAAATAACACTCAGGTTCAGTAGACCTTGAATAAGATCCGCTCATAAATCACACAATCTCATCCTCAGAAGGTGGATAGAGAGGTGTCAAGACATAGTGTCGGCCGGCTTCTTCTCCTTTGAAACAGGTTTCTTCATATCCGAAGGAGGATAAGAGCAGCATCAAAGTCCAAATGAGGAGAATCATTCTCATTTGGGAAGTAGGTATTGAGAAAAGTAGCAAAATCTTCCTCAAATGAGTATCATCCAAAGTAGGATCAAGTATTGTTGGCGGAGGATCTTCATCAAAAGTAGGTGCAAGGTCATCATGTGAAGAATCACTCGAAAGAGTATCAACATCATCGAAGTCATCATAAGTTGGCATGTCTTTATACTCAGAAGAAAAATCATCAGAATCATCCATGTCAGAACTAGAATCATCATCATAGTCATCAAAGATCGGTGGAGACTCATGAATTGGTGGGGGACCTAAATTGGAGAGAGAATCATCCACATCGTCTTGGAACAGTGGATTATCATAGCAAGAATCGAAAAGAGGATTGTTGTAGACGACAAAATCATCAAGCACATTAATCATATTCGTTGATTCTCTTCCATTGGGTTTGGTTGTGATCTTCCCCATTTTAAAAACTTGTGCTTAATTCCCGACCCCTTAAGATTAACTCACCTTCGGCAACATCGACTAAGGCTTTTCCGGTTCTCAAGAATGGCCGACCAAGTATTAACGGAATACGAGGGTCCATTTCATAATCAACAACAACAAAGTCGACCGGAAAAGTGAAGGTACCAACTTTAATAAATACATCTTTAGCAATAACAACAGGGTACGCGAGAGTGCGATTTGCTAGCTCAATAGTCATCTTTGTTGGTGTAAGGTCGGGTAATGATAGTGTTTTCCAAACACTTAAAGGCATCAAATTTATACTTGCCCCGAGATCAGCTAAGGCAGTAAATTCTTCGGTTTTGTTAAAAATGCAAGGCAACACAAAACGACCGGGATCTCCAAGTTTTTCCGGAAGTTCTTTAAGAATAACCATAGATTAGTTTTCATTTAGGCGTGTGTTGACAAACTCAGCCATCGTTTCCTTCTTGTTAAGCAATTCCTTGAATGCTTTGATGAATTTCGGCATTTGAACAAGTGCTTCAACGAGGCTATTGTTGAAATTCATTTGAGAGATCATCTTCATAAAAGAAGTGACTTGAGCATCCTCTTTAGTAAGCAATTTGCACTTGTCTAACCGAGAAGGATAAGGGATGTTGGGTTTAGGTGGTGTGGGTGTTGAAGGTGAAGGTGTAGCAGGTACAGGTTGAGATGTTGAGGGTTGAGAAGTAAAAGGTTTAAAGGTGGTAGGTGGGGTTGGTGGAGGGTTTTGCTTGGGTAATTCGTCATTAATAGGTGGAGACGGTAATGGAGAACTCGTACTAGGTGTGGTAGTAGGAGGGATAAATGGGGGTGGAGGAGGTGTAGATGGAGTAACGGGAGGAGGGGTAGAAGGTCCTACTAGAGTTGCTTCATTTCGGGTAGTAATAGCACTCACATTCGCTCTAGGGTTTGTTTCGGTTGTAGAAGGAAGAGCACCTTGGGGGCGAAGGGTTTGTAAAATTTGAACGAATTTCCTATCCGTGGACTCTTAAATTTGTCTAGTAGATTCTTGCATTGCTTGCATGATTTTCTCATGTTCACTCAATTTTTGCAAAACCAAGTCCATTGGCGGATGAGGTGAATTGAACCCTTGTTGTTGAAAACCTTGATTTGAGTATTGGTTATAAGGTGGAAAACCTTGAGGATGGAAACCTTGGTGTTGAAAACCTTGGTTTTGCATGTGATAGTTTCCCTGGTTTGCATTGGAGCCCCTCACATTGGCATTACCTTGAAAATTAGCTCTTGGCGGCCCTTGGTTGTTTTGGTTAGGTTGTGGTGGTCTTAGTTGAAAACCAGGTGGAGCCAAGTAATTTGTCGAGTTGTAAGACAAGTGATTAACATCGACATTAGGCTTGGAATGAATTCTCTCGGTGTTGTTGTAAGCACACACTTCCCTGTGAGATTGATCATAAGCTTTATCACAATTAGCATAAGAGTGTGGCCCACCACAAGTTTCACAAGTTATATTAAGAGCATTGTTGTTTTTGGCATTGTTAACGGCTTGTAAAGCAAGTGCTTCAACAACCGTAGTAAGCTTATCAAGTCTCCTTTCGGTGTCACTAGTGCTAGCACTAGCCACATTAGCCCGAACACTTTTTGTTTGCACTTTAGATTTATTCTCAATAATATCCCATGCAGCATTAGAAGACTTAACCAAAATATTACCCCCCGATGCACTATTTAGTGAATCTTATTTGATGCACTTTTGTAAAACCATGTTGTGAACACTTTCTTAAAAGTTCCTTAAAACGGTCCCAAGATTCACTAAATGTCTCACCGTACTTTTGTTCAAAGTTAATGATTTCATTCCGCAAAGCGGTAGTACGTGAGGGTGGGAAAAAGTAGTTAATGAATTTGGTCTCTAAATCCGACCACATAAGAATACTTTGTGGCGGTTCCTTATCAAGCCAATGTCGGGCTTGTCCCTCTAAGGAGAAAGGGAAAAGTTGCAAGTGAATTACCTCTTGTGAAACCCCATTAAACTTGACTGTATTAGTGAGTTGAAGAAACCTTTTGATATGGTCATGAGGATCATCAAGTGTACGCCCCAAGATGGTTGAGCAGAGACCATTTGAATGAAGCCGGATTTGAGCTCAAAGTTGTTGGCTCCAATCTCGGGTATGACAATAGCATCGGTGTTTCCCTCTACGTGCGATTGCAAAAGCTCGATCATTGGTCGATTGTCCATGGTGACAATAGGTTGAGTTTCGACTTCGGCTTGAATTGCTTTCTTCTTACGAGCACGGGTACGCATACACACCTACAAAAGGAAAAGAAAGATAGACAAGAAATATTTTTGGTTTTTTTTATGTAATTCTATTTTTTGGATTTTTGAAAATTTTATATTTTTTTTAGGATTTTTGAAAAATTTTGAAAATTAGACAAGAAAAATAATGTTCAAGAGTGAACGGATCCCAAAATCCAACGCGTCTCTCATAGAAAACCGTTAATCTTCACGAAAAGAGCCGGAAGCGGCGCCATTTAATACAGGGTTTTTGCCAAGTATGAAAATTTGTTCGTTGTTCCAGTCTTTTCGAATTGATTACCGTTAATCGTGCGACTCAGTCGTTCTTGGTGGAATAAAAAGGGGAAAGGTTATCTATTTTAAACTAAAGTAAAATGAAAATGTAAAAGGAATGAAAATGTCGTTAAGTAAAAGTGGAAGTTTGAAATTTAATACTAAATAAAAGCCTTAACGTAAATAACAAAATGATAAAAGCAACAAACTAAATAAATCTTAAATAAAAAACGCAAATGAATTAACTATAAAATCTTGAAAAAATTTCACGTTTGGTCCCTATCGTTTACCCCAAATATCAAGTTTGGTCCCTATCTCAAACTAAGTGCACAGATCGTCCCTATCGTTTACACTTTGGATCAAAAATGGTCCCTATCTTGGATGGGAGTTAGTTTTTAACGTTAAGTCATGTAAATGGAGGAGTATATTTGTCTTTTCATCCACAAACCCACTTTATACACACACAACCACCACAGCTTTTCATCTTCATCTACCTGCTACATCTCATCTCCCACCATTTACACTTCCTAAACCTCAAACATCTTTCGATTCACATTCAATCCTCAACCGCAACAACCATCCGATAATAAACAATCATAAGCCAAACAATCAAACTCAATTAAATCGAATTCATTCCTGTGGCCAAAGGAACGAATCCACCTCATTTTTTTTTCTCGATTTGATTTCTGGATAAAAATCAACTTTATGTTGAACTATTAGCTACACAGACTAATAAGGTTTTATTATGTTATAAACTTTGCAGGCTCAATACAATACAAAACAAAATCCTGAAATTACTAAAGCAATCAACATAAACCATTAATAATAATAGTATGTTTTTACTACATCACAAGAAGCACAGTAGAAAACAGGAAGGTTCTTTCGGGCAATAAGATCAGATACCTCTAAAAGACTATCTGATATCATCACAACCCTTCACTAAGCAACTTTGCATATATCTTCATATTCAATCGCTTGAATAACTCTCCCATCATAAACCCCCTTCTCAATCTGCACCTTCGCACAAAACTTATCAGTATTAACACTTAACAACCTCGCATTCGACCCACGATACGCACCATTCACAACCCTCACAGCACCACCAGTTTGTGGAAGAACTGTCTCCAACTCCTTCTGATCCAGCCTCAAGTTATGCTTATTCTCGATCATCTCACTCTCACCTACATACGACCATTTTTATCAAATCCTACACTCATTTTTTAGTCAGTTCGACACCCACTAATTGTTCACTGATTTTCTCAGTTGAACAACCATCATCCAAAACCTCGTGTTTGATGTTCTTTAAACATCACAACCGCCACCACCACTCATCTTCATATCACTCCTACCAGCAAATCATCTCCCATTTTATCCATTCTACCACCATATTAACATCAATAATTCATAACCCACATCAAAATCAATTAGAACCCATAAAAATCGATCTTCGTTTTTTACAGTCGGATCTTATCCCGCGGCGAAAAGGGATTCAATCCTCCTTCTTTCTTAATATCTCGATCGATATTTTTGATGTGGGTTGCCGGTTTTGATTTCTAGATGCTAACAGCATGAAGATGCTCACGACACAGCTTGAAGCTAAAAATGCTCAGAACTCCAAAATCCCGAAGGTCACGACTTGAAGCTCAGGACCTGATGCTCTCATCTACTTCAACATACTCTCTTGTTCCTGAGCAATCTTGTAAAAAAACGCAGATCCAACAACCAGAACAAATACAAGATTCACTGATCTTAATAGGATGTCAAGATCAATCCTACCAAGAGAATCGATCTAAAACCCAAAAAAGAGAAAAGTGAAATCCGATTGGATTGAGCCACGTTAGATAGATCAGGAAGTAGATTAGATTAATATAATCAAAGTTTATGAAAGGGAACAAGGATTTGAGGCGGCTGAATATCACCATGAAAAAAGAATGGTGTTCTTTGTTTTTGTTTTTTTTTTATCTGTTTGATAAACAACAAAATGGCAGGTGGTGATAATAGATCTAGGGTTTTTGTGATAAATAAAGAAAGTGAGAGATTATGTGAGAGAAAAGGATTAAAAGAAAAAAAAGAGAGTAAATGACTAAATTACCCCTCCCCTCATACCACTTAACGTTAAAAACTAACTCCCATCCAAGATAGGGACCATTTTTGATCCAAAGTGTAAACGATAGGGACGATCTGTGCACTTAGTTTGAGATAGGGACCAAACTTGATATTTGGGGTAAACGATAGGGACCAAACATGAAATTTTTTCTAAAATCTTTGACAAAAAGTAAATGACGAAATATCAAAACACGACAAAATGTAAATTGGACAACTTAATAAAGACGTGAACTTAAAATAAAACTAAGACAAAACAAATAAAATAAAACTAAGTAAAAGGCATGAAAAATAAAATAGATTTGAAGTCAAAACGAAAATAAAAATAGAAATCGAAAACTGAAACCCATCGGAATGTAGTCGGAATCCCGATCGTAATCAGCGTCGGAAAGTCCTAGATCGGAAAGCAATCGGAATAAGCTAAACAAATCCTACCGGAATAAACTAAAAACAAAGCTATCGGAATCCTGGAAAATCAAAGCTATCGGAATAAGTGAAAATCAATTCTATCGGAATGTAAGAAAAACTAGTCCTATCGGAATCCCAAAAGGAATCCTTGTCGGAAAGCAAAACCCTATTCCGATCCTATGATCGGAATATTAGGGAACCTAGTCGAAAAGCACATCGGAAAGGGGAAACCTTATTCCGATGGCTTGATCGGAATACATAAGGTAAATCAAGAAAAACTTTTTAGGCGAAATCAAAAAGGAAATAAGCAAACCCGAATAAGCTAAGTTTTAGATAAGCACTAATCTAAGCTTTATCAAATCTATATTTAAACTAACTAAATAAGAACGATTAAAACTTACAAAACTATAAATAAGCAACTTTTCAAATCAAACTTTAAAAAGACAAAACTTTTAAGAAAACTTAAAAAGTAAATAAGCTAAATACAAAATAAGCCAATAAGCATGTCAAGCTCAAAGCTCAATTTGTATTAAACATATAGTTGAACAAAAAGACAAACTTTTTAATCAAATAAACATTAAGATGAAATAAAATCAAAGATTAACATGAATCAAAGATAAACAAAATAAGAAAGGTAGAAGAAGATGATTAAAAACTTGAATTTAAAAGATTAAAGATCAAAGATTTAACAAAAGATTAAAGAGAAAGCTTGAAGAACATTAAGAAAAACTAGAGAGAGAAAGTATTTTAATCTACTCCTACTTACCTTACAAAAATAAAACTAAAAACTACAACTAGCTAACCACCCTCATAATGACACATTAAGAGGGTATTTATAGGAGGAGTACATGTGATGATGTTTTCTTCTTTCTTTCTTCTTGTCTCGACTCGATTTAAATTCTTTGTCTTTCTCGACGTCGTCTCGGTATTTGTCGATATAAATTGAACTTGTCTTATAATTTCTTCAATAATTAGACTTGAGTTCTTCGACTTCATTAAACTTCCATCTTTAGACTTTTTCTTCGATAAATCTTCAGAATAGGCCTTGGACTTCCGTTCTTTTTGCACTCTTTATCTTTTGACTTCGTCTTTTCTCGTTTTCATTGATAAAAGCCCGTGAAATCCCGTGTATTCTTCCTTTTTCATCTTTTGGTCCTAAAACACAATAAAAACACAAACCACGCATAATTCTGACATTTACGACATAAAATACACGTTTTGGCTTGGTTATTATTATAGTTAACTGGTAAAAGGATGGGTGTTTTCACACCTATCATACATCATACATACTGATCATACAATATAGATTACAAGTTTCCATGATTTGGTGATTTAAAACCCTAGTTTTCCACTTTCTTAAAACCTGTTATTTAGGGACTGTTTTTAAATACCCGATTGATAACCATATTTCCCAAACCCTAATCATTGATTTAAGACCAGAATTGAAAACTAGATTCGAAGAGCATAATCATAGACTCCAGAACCACTTAAAAAGCTATCCCGAGACTCTCTTTATGACCTTTGCAAGATGACCCATTTTCTTAAACTTGATTTTTGTGGACTGTTTTCAAAGACCGGATTAATAGACCTAGTTCCCGACCCTTAAAAATTGAATAGTGACCAGGTTTAAAAACTAGATTCAAAGGGCATAATCATAGGTTTTTGAAACACTTAAAAAGGTATCATGAAACTCATTTTATAACCCTTACAAGATGATCCAAAAACCGGACAACTTTGGATCCTTATTTTGTTTTAAAGGTTTTAGGGATCTAGATCATGTTAAGATGTTTAGATCATGTTAGAAATTATGTAAAAACTTGTTTAAACTATTTTAGGGCTAATCTAAAAAGATCTAACACATGAAAAGGTCTTTAATTCATTAAATCATCAAAAACACGTTTTTAGGGTTTATAAAACCCTGACCATCATATACATAATAAAATTGACAATACAAAAGCCATAGAGGTGACACAAGGATCATAAGAACTTACATAATATGTATACAATGATGTGCTAATCACCAAATGCAAATAATCACCAAGGAATGAAGGAAAGATAGAAGAAGACACCAAGAAAAGCCCTAGAAACATCAATGTTTCTACAATAGAGATGTAAGAAAACCTTAGCAAGATCAACAATGGAGGGATGGTATTATGTGGGGAATATGGGACGGCACATACGGACATAGGGGAAGAAATTTGTGAATTTTGGCAAGTACTTAATTAAGAGAAAACATGTTTCAATTGTTTTTATTTACTTTCTCCTTTAAACATATTTTGTATTAAAAACAAATCTCTTTTCTTTTTTTCTTCCTCAAACCACACGGCCAAAAGGCCTTGATGTGACTAAATATTATTTTCTCATCTTTACAAAGTCTTACAAATATAGGTTAATTAATTTTACACCCTTTTCCCTTTTTAAGCCTTGATAATTTAAGTAATAAAACTAATTAAAATCATATTTTATATATATATATATATATAAATCCGTCCTAAATATTATTTTCATAAAATATATATTTTTTCTTTTTAAATAAACTATATATTATATGACTATTATTTCCAAAAGATTTTATAACATAAAGTTTAATTAATTTAAACTTATTAAATAATTAAATACATATTTAAATTCTTATAAATGAAATGCAATAAAATTTCAGAAATGAAACGAATTTTCAAAATGACATAAATGACCAAAAATCGTATATTTAAAATGCGAATTTTACAACTCTTCCCCCTTAAAAAGAAAATTGCGTCCTCAAAATTAAAGTGCTATTACGACCTTTATAATTCTTCCCCTCTAAAAGAAATTTCGGCCGCGAAATTTAATGAGAACATAACGAAACGAAACATACGAATCATGAAAAGAAGTGCGGATAGCTAGAGAGCATAGATTCCTCGGTCTCCCAAGAAGCGTCGCGCTCAGGATGGTTCTTCTAAAGAATTTTAACGAAAGGGATAGTCTTATTCCTCATAGCACGATCCTGACGGTCCAGTATGGCCTTAGGTTCCTCGGCTAAAGATAAGTCCTCTTGGATTTGATCCAAAGGATACGAAATGACATGCAGTAGGTGATACTTGTATCCCCTCAAAAGCAAAACATGGAACACGTTATGCACATGAGATAACTGCAGAGGTAGAGCCAAACGATACGAAACCTCCCCAATACGATTGAGAATCTCAAAAGGGCTGATGAAATACGGACTCAGTTTCCCCTTAATACCAACACGATGAACACCAGGACACGGAGAAACCTTAAAAAACACACGGTCACCAGGATTAAATGATAACTCTCTTCGATGACGATCAACATAACTCTTTTGTCGATACCTAGCTTCCTTAAGCTTTTCTTTAGCAATGGCGACCTTCTCATTAGTCACCTCGATCAATTCCGGGCCCTCAATGATACGCTCACCTACCTCATTATAACAGATGGGTGCCCGACATTTCCGTCCACACAAAAGCTCAAACGGTGCTGCCTTAATGCTAACATGCCAAGTATTGTTGTAGGAAAACTCCACAAGGCATAAGTACTCGTCCCAATTTCCCGTCCACTCCAAAGCACAAGATCTCAACATATCCTCCAAATTCTGAATGATACGCTCAGTCTGACCATCAGTCTGTGGATGAAACACCGTACTGAATTTGAGTCTCGTACCCAAAGCTTTCTGCAAACCCTTCCAAAACCGAGAAGTAAAACCTGGATCTCTATCGGATACAATCGCTGCCGGAGTACCATGTAACCGCATAATCTTTTGCCGGAAAATATCTGCCAACTTACTGACCGAAAAGTCCTTCCGAACGGGAAAAAGTGAGCCAACTTGGTCAATCAATCCACCACAACCCAAGTAGCATCGTACTTCTTCCATGTACTAGGGAGTCATGTCACAAAATCCATGGAAATATCATCTCATTTCCAAACGGGAATATCCAAGGGTTGAAGAAGACCACTAGCACGCGGATGCTCGATTTTCACCTGCTAACAATGTGACAATCTGACATTTTCAGGTAGTAAATTTATTCTCGTATATTATTTTTATATTTTATTTTAGTGTTGGTTCATGAACTCACATATTTACGGGATGAAATTAGGGCTTACGTGCATAATTTAACGTCTTTTACGATTAAACCAGAAACCCTAGGTTTACGTATTTACGCTTTTGTGCTCCGTTTTTGATGAGACAATTTTTATTAGAATCGTTTTGTGCCGTAGTTTCATAATTTGCAAAAACGTTTTTCGTAAATCGATCCGAGGGCACGTAAATCGAGGAAACTAGAATCGAGGAGTACCCGTAAAATAGTGGAGATGAGACAAGTATTACACTTGTCCCACCCCCACTATGGATAGATTTCACAAAGGGGTGACACCCTTTGGTGTCAAGTTATTAGCTTATACATGAGACACTTGTCTCATGAAAGCTTAAGGTACAAAACCTCAACATCTCCCACACACTCACATACATGCAAGTGTAACTATAAAGTGTATCAAAAAATCTCCCCCTCTCCCTCTTTGGCCGTCCACCACCACCCTCATAACACAATTTTCATCAAATTTTAACTTACAACTTAATATATAATCAACATATGATGATAACTACATAAAAGGAGGATGATTGGAGGTGATTACAACTTGTGAAAAGAAGTTTCTAAGGAGTCCTAGGGCTGATTTTTCAAGAGGATTTCATATACTTGAAGATTTCAAAATTTTGTTTTGCAAAGTTAAAGATTTGGTTACAAGATCAAGCCTTGTTCATCCAAAATCTCAACATTTTCATCACTTTGGTTGGTATAAAGATTATTTTCTTTCTATCATCCTATTAATTTTGTAAATGTACTTGTCTATTTAATTCAAAATATATATGTATGATGGTGATGAATGATGATCAAAGTATTGCTTGGGGATTTTGTGTCACTAAATTAAGTTAACAGGGCTAAATCTACAAGTAAAAGTGATAAAAATCTTAACTAGTTATGTAGGCTGTGAAAAACAGTAAGTTTCAATATTTTTACTTGATTAAATGGATTAGATTATTTTATATAATGATAGATAAATGATTTTTACACATGTGGTTAATTGGCCACACAATGGAATGCTAAAAATGAGCAAGATATGGCCAAAATAGTTTTGAGGTACTAATCTGACTGATTTGTTTTGGACGAATTATTACTGATATTTAGAAGCTTTTGAGAAGGAGCCATAGAAGATTTAATTATAGAGCATATCATGTAGTTTCTACAGTAAAAATTTAGGGTTCTAACTCATTATAAAACTCAAGATATGATAAAAATGGTGAACTTGACTTTTGACATCAGATTTCACTATAAGTTATATAATATTAAAAGACAACTTGAAGTAAATTAACATATAAAATAAGTATATAAAAGTAAATAACTGATAATAACTACTATAAAATATGTTTATATACTATAATAAATAAGTATCACATTTTATAAAAATAAAACTCAAATGGTTCTCTAACTACAAACTATATATATAACTTTTACGTCTTTTCGGCTAAAACCGAAAGGATGGCGTTTTCGCCAAATAAAACTTAGATGTTCGGACCTATCTAATGTAACATTTTTATAGAACATATACTGATATATAAACACATTTAACAAGTAAAAATCGACAAACCCGAGCTTTGTAACTTATGGACCATAATGGGTCAAATTAGCCTTGTTGGACCACTAGGCCCAACTAGTTTGGTTTAGCACTATTGGACTTGCTCATGGGCTCACCCAACTTGGGCCTAACATATGAGTAGAGGCCTGGTCCTAAATGAATAAATGGACTAATAAAAACATATTGGACTCTTAGTGGGACTATTGGGTCTCAACATACAAATGGGCTAAAACTAGTATAATTAGACTAAGTTAACTAAATACTTAACAACTAATAATGTTGTATAAAGTGTTAAAACCCCACTTGATCATCATGTCTATGACATCATTACATATACATAACAACTTTTTATGAACATTATTCGACATAGTCTAAGATCGAGTATTATTTGTTTAGGTTTCCCGTGATCGAGGCACGCACCGTACATCCTAATTGCCGATAACCCGCCGTTCTCAACCAACGTGAGTTCATAGCCTCATACTCTTTTAAATGTTTATGAAATGTTTTGTAAACCCGCGAGGGGATAACATGCGAGTTTTAATAAAAATAGAACACAAGTAGTCCCGATTGTATGCTTATTGATATGGACCCGATTGATTGTATGACCCAAATGAATGATTGAAATGGATTATTATTAGTTAGGTTATGTCACTATAAGTCCCATTAGCATGAATTGTGAACTACCGGGAGTTGATAGACGCTTATGCATATAATAGTACTATTTGGAGAATATCACCCTAGTTCGCGCCTTGACGGTTGATCCCCGTCGTGCCACATTGATTGGTAAGCGAATTTATGTATGAGAGGATTTATATAGCGTGATTTTAGTGACGACACGCTGATTTAGATGGGCACATGTTTGTCGGGCTCGTGACCCGTTGTATATTATAGAAAGGCAACAATGTCATGCGGCTTATAATAATCCGATAATAATACCGATAATGGTAAATACTGAGGCTGCAGTCTCATAAATAACATATGCTATATGATTTGAATTATAATATATTGCCTGACTAGCAATATGGGGTCTCATTACTGATATTATGCTTGTGTTCTGCTTTACATAACTGTTTTATATAACGGTTTTTACTAAACTCTATGAATTCACTCGGCATTCGCTGATATATTTTTCGCATGTTTTATCTCAGGTGCTTGAAGGTAACTTGGACGGAGATCGACTCTGATGGCCAACATGTTGGAAATACGTTTTTACGTATTTAGAAAGGATCGGTCACTCCAATGATATTGGGCTCTTGATCCAATATAGTCCATATAGCCCACATGTAGGGTGGGCTATATAAACCCCCTCCTAGCATGTTAGGAGGGGTTGGTCATTCATGTTTTCATTTCTCACTTAATCAACCATCTCTTTCTCTCCTTTCTCTCTCTATCTTTCTCTCTCTAGTTCTTCATTCCTCTACTTTCTTTAGATCAATCAAACACATCTACAATCCTAAGAAATTAAGGACCTACAAATGGTATCAAGAGCCATGGTTGATTAGGTTGTTCTTGTGTTTGTTCATCATTGATTTGTCTATTTTGATTCAAAATCATTCAATCCAATTTTTTTTTTGTGTTTTTTATGGTTTAATCTTGATACGAATCGTCTACATAGTTGTGGTAGTGATTTGATATTGTTTCTTTGGTTAAAAACGCAAAATTTTTAGGGGTTTGGATCATTTTTTAGCTTAAAATCTCGAATTGGTTGGTTTTATCCGAAAAAGTGGGATTTGGGATAATTTTGTACTATTGCGACACTTTTTCCGTCGCAATAGCCTAGGGTTTGCATATTGCGACAGCTTGTGAGTTATTGCGACAGTTTCTGAGCATATTGCGACACTGTTTGAGTGATTGCGACAACTTTTCTTTTGATATTGCGACACAGTTTGGTGTATTGCGACAGCTTTTTGAGTTATTACGACAGCTTTGCGACAGGTGTTGGGATATTGCGATAGATCTGTTACTTTTTCAGATTGCGATGGCTATTTAATCAATATTGTGATATTTATTTATTTTTTTTGTCCTTTATTGTGATGGTGTGCTTTTTTCTTGTCCTTTATTTTTTTTGCAATGTATGATCTTCACATCTAGACTCACTCCTCACAGATTCCAACCAACAAAACCCTCAATCTAACCAAGACTCACCCTCATCCTCACCATCAAAATTAAAAGGAGATTAATTTAACATCAAACATCAAACAGACCCTCGACTCAAAAAGGCACATAACATCATCGAAATTATTTTAATTGCCTCGCACACTCACCCTCGACTCACTCTCGACCCAACATCAAACAGACCCTGACTCGACATCAAACAAACAGACTCAACTACTCCAACTCAGCATCAAACACACAAACTCACAACTTAACAACACAAAACATTCTCAACCCCTTCAATCAATATCGCGACTCGAACTCAACCAACTGGACTCAAACATCACAATTTCACTCTAGACTCGAACTCAACAGACCCTACTCGATCTCACAAATCCGCTCTCGTCTCAAACACAATCCCTCAAACATCTCTCAAAGATCTCAGTTCAAAGAAAACCATCATCGATCCAAAACTAAAACAAAAATCAAAACAAACATGCAATTCATTACAAACCTACCCGAGACCATGGAATGACCTTGAAGACGAATTAGGAGATGAGTGATCTGTTTATGGTTCGAGCTTCTGGGTTTTACAAATCATGGAGGATGGTTTGATTTTCGGTATGAACGATTTTGATGTGATGAGATCAGATTCTTGAGTTTGGTGTTTTATTTGGATGATAATTGGTTGAGTTTGAGATTCGTGGATGATAACTGATTTGTTATCACATA
Source organism: Glebionis coronaria (assembly GCA_025667525.1). Taxonomy (NCBI): domain Eukaryota; kingdom Viridiplantae; phylum Streptophyta; class Magnoliopsida; order Asterales; family Asteraceae; genus Glebionis; species Glebionis coronaria. The sequence continues at coordinate 534,383,487 of CM046881.1, read as the reverse complement.
ATTCGTGTTTTTAGATAGTGAGATTGTGAGAAACAGCAGGTGATTTAGGAAAGAGACAAGGGCGGAGTATACTATGAATTTGTGAAAGTGTGTGTGATTTGTGTAAAGAGAGAGTAAAGATAAAGGGGGCGGAGAAACCTAAAGATTAGGTTTAGGTTTTTTTTATAGGGATTGTGTGTTTATAAATCCAACTTGTGTCATGGGCCGGGTTTAATGGTTTGTATTTTTCAGTCAATGGTATAGCCTTTGCAACTCATTTGGGCCTATCTCTGAGTGAATTTGGGCCTTTCATAACTATAGCTCAATTCACGTTTCAGTAATTGGTTTTAGATAAATCAGATATTGGCTAATATTTTGGATTTTTATTATATTTTGTCGTGCTTTTGTTATATTTGTGGCTCACACATTTAAACGTGACAAAAAGAGGTGACAAAGATACTCCGAGTATCATAATTGTTGTCGGGATTTAAAAGTGTCAAAGTGCCGAGGTAAAAAGACGAGACAAAGACAAAGTGACAAGATTTATTTTGTCGACGGATTTTTGATCGGGTTTTTATTACTTGAAAGTAAAGACGGATTTTTTTCATCAATCGTAATCCTTAACGTCATTGTTCATTGAACTTCAATGGATTCGTTGATTTCGACATCTCAAGAGGGAGAATCGCGTCACATGAAAGTTAAAGCTAGAGATAGTAGAATGACTTCATTTCGACTACTTCGGTCCCTTCTGTCGAACATTTCTCTACTTAAAGAAGGAAGCGGATTTGTGACACTCTTCGGTCAAGATCGTACCATTTTCGTCCACCAAATGCTCCTAAAATTTAACCAACTACTAAAGCAGGTCAACAAAGAAGACATTAATCAAATTGAATCCTCACATTCACTTCAAGTTCTAGAGCAACAATTTTCGAGTTTCTTTCAGTTTGATCCTGCCAAGGTTGAAGCTTCAACGATCTGCCAGTCATTCTTTGAAGACACATAAATCGAGGTTAAAGACTTCAGTGATAGATTGCTCAATTTCATGAAATCTATTGCACTTTTGATTTATGAAAGTTCAAAACTTCAACTGGAGCATGATAGTGGAATACAATAAAATCCGATGCAAATGCTAGAGAAAACAAATGGTCTTACAAATGACTCAAAGGAGACCACCTCGGTTAACAATGATAGCAGCGTCATTGCATCACGCCAACATGATTCAAGCATGCATGACTGATAAAAGACTTTTGTGTGGGTTCTGGTTAAAGTTCTCTCGATATCCTCTCGAATTGATCTTGGTCTTAAGTGGAATGATTGTTCTTGGTTACTAAATAAAAGGGTTTGGTTTTCTAATCTAATAAGAAGTGGAAATGAAAATTTAAATCAAAGACAATTATTTTAATTATGATTAACAGAGATTTATATTAAACTAAAGATTAAAATTAAGATTTAAAACTCAAATTGAAATTAAAGTTCAATAAGCATAAAGGAACAGTAGAGCAAACAATCAGTAACCTAAAAGAAAAATTGATTCGGAACTTTTCAAAGACAACTCATCCGGAACTTACTCATCCGGAACTTACTCATCCGGAACTTACTGGATTGGTTCGGAACTTTCCGAATGAATGTTGTTTCATTCGGAACTTGCTGGATCGGAAGTCACTGATTCGGAACCTTCAGCTTGATTCGGAAGATTTACTTGATTCGGAACTTAATGGATGATTTGGAAGTTTCCGAATGAAAAGGTTGATTCGGAACTTCTTCTTGATTCGGAAGTTTGAGACTTCCGAATGAAGGTGTCTTGATGCGGAACTTAAAGACTTATGCGGAACTTAAGGCTCGATTCGGAACTTTCCGAATGAAAGCTTCATTCGGAACTTTTAGCTGATTCGGAAGTTATGAAACCCAGATACAGTAGCAGTCACGAAGAACACGGAAGCAATGATTTTAATCAAAATCAAACCAAATACTTAAAAAGGGTTTACCAATTTAAACACAAATCATTTAGACATCATAAGCAACGAATCCCACTAATAAAAACACAAATCCAAACAACTTTTGAAGATCAAATCAAGAAAATAAAAACTTAAAAACTTGAAGATAAAAATGATGATGAACAAGATGAAATGGAAAGATTAAACAAGAACTTGTATTGAATGATTAATGTTTTGACAAGATAAAACAAAGATTAAAATTACAAGATTGGAAAGACAAAGATAAAAATCACCAATCACCCTAGTGGTGATGGTGTTCTACGAAACAGGGAGAAGAAAGAGTGGAGAGGAAGAAAGAAAAAACTAGTCTAAAATGTGTGAGGGGAAGGCTATTTATAGCCTTGTCTTTTGGTTGGTGAGTGGGCTTTCTCCCGTTCTTCTTGTCTTTTCGTCTTTTCAGAAAAGTTTCCGTTTTCGATTCTGATTCGGGATTTGTCGTCGATTAAATTCAACTCGTCTTTTAATTTCTTCGTTTAAAGGACTTGAGTTTCTTCGACTTATAAAAATCTTCCATCTTTGGTCCTTTTCTTCGATAAATCTTCGAATAGGCCCAGTGACTTCAAATCTTTTGCATCTCTTGGACAATAGACTTTATCTTGAGTCTTTTTTCTTCAGTAAAACCCGTGCAATCCCATGTTTTCTTCAACATTCATCCGGTTGACTCTGAAAACACTATAAAGACAAAAACCACGCATAATTCCAAACAAATGATATTAAATACGTGTTTTGGTCTCGTTTTAGCCCGAATTTAAGTGGTAAAAGGATGGGTGTTTACACACCTATCAAATCCCCTACACTTAACCATTGCCATGCCCTCATGCAATGCTTAGTGATAAAGCAAGCTTACACTTTTCTCATAATTAATCAACCTTGGCCTTATTTAAATTCTACTAAACAAAAATTAAAGAAATAAAACTTCAAAGATAACAAAGGGATAGAAAACCATTTTCACTTGAAAATAGCTACATGGAAATAACTTGCAAAGAAATCGATGACTTACATTAGGGCTTTGGTGCTGCGGAGATTTATCACCCTCAAGTTTCACGTTCCCCAGACTAAGCTTAAAAACGAGATCATTGTTATTATAAGTTAGCAATTCAAACACTTACACACATGGCTTAATTAAATGCTTAAACTCCCTTATTCCTAGGTGTATCTCTTATATTTTATTTTTGTCTTAGAATGATCATGAAGATGCATTTTTGGACTTATTTCGATAGTTTATTAGGGCTGAAAGCAAAGTAGGACGATTTGATCAATAGTTAGCTAAAGGACAAAATCTCTTAAAACTGCTTCTCGGGATATCAAAAAGTTCATATCTTGGCATAACTTGGTTCACGATTTGAGACCTTTCTCGGGCCGATATTTGGCATGGACTTCATACTTCATATCTTCGAGAGACGTTCTTGAGATAATGGTCTTCTCATCATAATAGAGTTTCTTCACTTGGAGACTTTTGAGGTGTACTCCAACTTTGTTGACCACGACTTCATGATTATTTCTTCAATCTCTAATTGGGATTTTGAGATACAACGATCCGCCTCCTTTTCGGACTTGGATCTATTTATCCTCATACCTTGTTAGGGTCTTTTCGGATAGACTTCTCCATGATCTTTATGGGAGTTGATTGCTTTTCGTCGTGAGTCTTGATCCTTCATATTGACTTTAGGAATAATGCTTTTCACATCACTTTGGATCTTCAGCAATAAAATTGAATCCTCATGCCTTGTTAGGGCCTTTTCGGACTCGCCAATCTTCGCGCCCCGCTTCATAAGTTATGCCTTGGCTATGAACTCTTATCATTACCGAGCAACTTTTAAACGATCTTGGGCTAGAAGCTAAGTAAATTTTCAAATCGTAAGACCTTACTTATTGCAGATAAATTATTAGCAAGTGATGGGAGAATAGGAAAATAATTACACCAAGTGAGCTTGTGCAAGAATACCGACTTATAATTGACTCTATCATTTCTCGTCCTCCACAATTTAAAATCTCAAGTAATGAGACTCGTGGATACTTAGCCTAATAAACCAATTAAGGTCTACATGGTTAAGGATACTAGCTAGAATAAACTTGGATAAGTCTATTCGGGTTGAGTCAAAATAAACGCAACGGGCTTAATATGTCAAAGACTTCTAAACTAGCTACACCACTTTATTAATATTTTTGACTTTATTGCGGGATATATACATATGAAAGCAACGATAAAAATTTAAAAATTACGACTAAATGGCCAAAGTTAATAAAAAATTTGAAAAATGTTGAAAAATAGGATTTTCCGGTTAATTGAAGGCATTTTCATGGAAAAGTCCACTTAAAACTTCGATAGAAGTCTCCCCTACACTTAAGGTAAACATTGTCCTCAATGTTTAAGCATGTGGGAAAGGTTTCCCCTACACTTATGACATTGTGCACGTTGGTTAACTCAAGTTAAGGAAGAGACGACTAAAGTGATCAATTTCAAATGTGAGTATGAAGAAAATTGAATCACGATAGTTGAGAGAAAGAACCGGATTTCGGATAAACACGGGAGCACGGTTCTTCAAAGATTCCAAGAGTGCACTTATCCCTGTAATGCACCACACAAAGACAAACACATATAGAAGTCCCCCCTACACTTAGGGGATTAAAACATACAAGGATAGATACTCGGGCTGCCTCCCGAGGAGCGCTTGTTTTTGATAACCGAGTCACGAGCCTGACTCGACCCAAAATTAGTTCATGGGGAACGTGGTGAGGGATGGAATCACCTCCTTAGAGGTGTCCTCACCAAAGTACAACTTCACTCGTTGGCCATTCACCTTAAAATTTGGTCCATCAGGTTGAGCGAGCTCGAGAGTACCATATGGAAAAATTTGGGCAATGGTGAATGGGCCGGACCAACGAGATTTGAGCTTTCCCGAGAAGATTTTTAACCGAGAGTTAAAAAGTAAGACTTTGTCTCCAACATGGAACTCTCGGTTTTTGATCTTAGAGTCGTGAATGAGCTTAGTTCTTTCCTTATAGATCAAAGAATTTTCATAAGCCTCATTCCGGAGTTCATTCAGCTCATTGAGTTGGATCTTGCGTAGGTCACCGGCTTTGTTTATATGAAAATTAGCCCACTTCAAGGCCCAATAAGCCTTGTGCTCCAACTCAATGGGGAGGTGGCACGCTTTCCCGTACACAAGACGATAAGGCGTACAGCCGATCGGGGTCTTGTAAGCAGTACGGAAAGCCCACAAAGCATCATCCAGTTTATCAGCCCATGAGGCACGATGCTCTCCCACAGTCCTTTCAAGAATTCGCTTCAGCCCTCGGTTGGATATTTCAGCCTGGCCATTAGTTTGTGGGTGGTAGGCTGTGGAAAGACGATGATTTACACCGTACTTAGCCATGACTCGAGCAAATTGATCATTGCAGAAATGAGTCCCACGATCACTAATAATGGCGCGAGGCACACCGAATCTAGCGAATAGAGCCTTCAAAAAGTTACAAACCACCCTTGCGTCATTAGTAGGCAAAGCTTTGGCTTCAACCCACTTTGAAACGTAGTCAACGGCTACAAGGATGTATTTGTTTCCTTTAGACGTAGGGAATGGCCCCATAAAGTCGATACCCCAAACATCAAAAATTTCACACTCTTGAATAAAATTCTGAGGCATCTCGTCTTTATGTGTGATTTTGCCTTGTTTTTGGCAAACATCACATCGTTTGACCATATCGTGAGCGTCACGGTATATGGAGGGCCAATAAAATCCCGAATCAAACACTTTCTTAGCGGTGTAGTTGGGACCAAAGTGACCACCGGTGGGTCCTTTGTGGCAAGCATCAAGGATGTCCGACGCTGCCGGTCCATCAACACATCGGCGAATAATCAGGTCAGCACATTGTTTGAATAGGTAAGGGTCGTCCCAAAAGTAAGTCTTGATGTCGGTAAAGAACTTCTTCTTTTGCTGGGACGTCAACCCTTCCTTGAGAATTCCACCCGCCAAGTAGTTTGCAAAGTCCGCAAACCACGGGGTTTCATTCGGCTTCGAGTTTATAGACATTAAGGTCTCCAAGGGAAAAGAATCATTGATTTCTTTGGTCGGATGATCCCCTTGGTAAGGATCCTCAAGTCTACTAAGATGGTCCGCGGCTAGGTTTTCTGCTCCTTTTTTATCGCGGATGTCGATTTTAAATTCCTGGAGCAGCAAAACCCAGCGAAGAAGTCTTGGTTTGGAATCTTGCTTTGTCAACAAGTACTTCAACGCGGAATGATCGGTGTACACAATGGTGGTGGAAAGGACAAGATAGGGGCGGAATTTTTCGAAAGCATAGACAACAGCTAAAAGCTCTTTTTCTGTTGTCGTATAATGCAATTGTGCCCCAGTCATTGTCTTGCTAGCGTAATGGATCGGTTGGAAGTGTTTGTTCACTCTTTGTCCAAGAACCGCTCCAATAGCAAAATCACTAGCATCGCACATCAACTCAAAAGGAAGCTCCCAATTAGGGGTAACCAAGACGGGTGCCTTAGTTAGCGTATCCTTAAGCGAGTTGAAGGCTTCAAGGCACTCTTTGGAGAAGATAAAAGGAGTATCTTTTTCCAAGAGGTGGGTCATCGGGCGAGCGATTTGAGAAAAATCTTTGATAAATCGACGGTAGAAGCCCGCATGACCCAAGAAACTTCTCACACCCTTCACAGTGGAAGGTGGAGGCAACTTTGCTATAACATCAACTTTAGCACGGTCTACTTCAAGACCGGCTTTCAAAATCTTATGTCCAAGCACGACGCCTTCTTTTACCATAAAATGGCATTTTTCCCAATTTAGAACAAGGCGAGTGTCTTCGCACCGCTTTAGCATACGTTCTAAATTGGCAAGGCAAGCAGAGAAGGAGTCCCCGAAGACCGAGAAATCATCCATGAAGACTTCCATGGTTTGTTCAACCATGTCATGGAAGATAGCTAACATGCACCTTTGGAAAGTCCCGGGCGCATTACATAAGCCAAAAGGCATTCTTTTGTAAGCGAAAGTGCCATAGGGACAAGTGAATGTAGTATTCTCTTGATCTTGGGGATCGATGGGTATTTGAAAATAACCCGAGAAACCATCAAGAAAGCAGTAATATTCATTACCGGCTAATCGTTCAAGCATTTGGTCCATGAAAGGTAGAGGGAAATGATCCTTTCTCGTGGCATCATTGAGTTTGCGGTAGTCTATACAAACTCTCCACCCAGTAACGAGACGAGTGGGAATCAACTCGTTGTGTTCATTGGGAACAACGGTTATTCCGCCCTTCTTGGGCACACAGTGGATTGGACTAACCCATGGTGAATCCGAAATAGGGTAAATCATACCCGCATCAAGAAGTTTGATAACCTCTGTTTTGATGACTTCGTGGATTTTTGGATTCACCCTTCGTTGGCTTTGAATAGTGGGCTTATAGTCGTCCTCCATGAGAATTTTGTGCGTACAGAAGTGAGGATCAATTCCACGAATATCCGAGATTTTCCAAGCAATAGCCTTCTTATGAGCTTTCAGCACGGCAACGAGGCGAGTCTTCTCTTCATCTTTCAAATCCGTTGCAATAATGACGGGTGACTTCTTATTGTCGTCAAGGAACACGTACTCGAGATGTGGCGGCAACTCCTTAAGTTCCAAATCCGGAGGATTGTCGACGGGAGGCGTTTTCAAAGTCGGAGTATCGATAGCAATAACCGTGGGAGATGGAGGCGAAGGATTGTCTTCGGTGAGAAGATTGTGAAAGAAACTCATGTCTTCATCCCCCTCGGTGGGAGAGTCATTAGTAGCTAAAGTCGCATCTCCCATGGCATCTTCAAGATTGTTCCAGAATAAATCACTATCTCCAAATAGAGACAACGATGAATCAATAGAGGACACGATCTCAACAGTGGGAAGAGAGGTAGGAATACTTTTGCAAGCATCATTAAAGTGTTCTTCACAAGCCTCATCAAGAACGTCAATACAATTAACGCTCTCATATGAATAAGGCTGTTTAGACAACTTTCCCATGTTGAAGACTACTTTGTCGTCACCCACTCTCATGATAAGCTCTCCGGCTTCAACATCAATAAGAGTGCGACCGGTCCTAAGGAATGGACGACCAACAATCAGTGGTACACGAGGGTCCATCTCGTAGTCGACGACAACAAAATCAGCAGGGAAGGTGAATTTGTCGACTCCTACAATGACGTCTTCGGCTATCCCCACTGGATAAGCAACCGTACGGTTGGCCAATTCCAAAGTCATTTTAGTGGGGACAAGCTCTGGGAGAGATAATTGCTTCCAAACACTTAGAGGCATGAGATTAATACTGGCACCTAGATCGGCTAGGGCCATGCAATTCTCTACTCCTGGGAAATTGCAAGGGATAAGAAAACGACCCGGATCACCAAGCTTGGTTGGTAATTTCCTTAAGAGCACTGCAGAGCAGTTCTCATTAAGTTGGGTGTTGGCAATGTCGAGGAGCTTTTCCTTGTCGCTCAGAAGGTCTTTAAACATTTTAGAGTATTTGGGCATGTGAGCGAGAGCCTCAGCGAAGGATATATTGAAATTCAGTTGTTTAAACATTTTAAGAAAGTTAGAAACCTGAATATCATCCTTGCTCTTTTGCTTCTCTTTCCTCAACCTAGAAGGATAAGGTATATTGGAAGTAGAGGAAGGCTTTAGGGGAATAGGGTCACTCACAACCACGGGTGGAGGAGGGGTAGAATGAAGAGGTGGGGAACTTGGGGAAGGAGAAGGAGGAGGAATAGGAGCAGGCGACTCGTTCTCCTTAGTCACAACCACCGGTGGAGGCATAGGAAGCTCGGGTTCCTTGGTACCTTTACCACTTCGAGTGGTGATTGCTTTCATCTCCCCTCTTGGGTTCGCAACGGTGTTACTCGGAAGAGTACCCGAAGAAGAGGGTTGACTACTTTGGAAAAAACTAGCCATCATGTTCCTCAGATCATTAGTCTGGCTATCCAACGTGTTTCTCATGTCAGCTCTCAAATCATTTCCTTGCTTGACCAAGTCTGCCTTCAAATTGCGCACTTCCTCTTGGAGATTTCCCACTATCACATCATTGGTCCTCATGTAGGTTGCGACCTCTTGGTGTAAAGCAGTGGTGGTTTGGTTGGAAGGAGCATTGTATGCAGGTGGTTGGTAAACAGGTTGTTGGTAGACTTGATTGTTACGTTGAGGTTGTTGTTGTTGCTTGTGAGGTGGGATGTATGGTTGACGAGGTTGTTGTTGTTATGGAGGAGGGCGGTTAAGGTTTTGTTGTTGGTTTGGGTTGGTAGGTGGAAAGCCAGGTGGTGAAAGATAGTTGTTTGATCGATAGCTAAGCAAGTTACGGTCACCTTGAGGTCTAGCTTGATAAGCAGGTTGTTGGTAGGTGCCATATGCCGCATTCACATTCTCAGCAGGGTAATCTTGGGTTGCTGTACAAGTTGTGTAAGAGTGGGGACCACCGCATATCTCACAAGGTTGGCTGACAGCGTTCACTTATGCATTTTTGGCGTTGTTGCTGTTGTTGTTGCTGACGGTGTGGGTGACAAGCGATTCAAGAAGCGTGGTGATTTTGTCTAATCGCTTGTCGCTGTCATTAGTGCTAGCACTAGCAACATTGGTCCTAACACTCTTGGTTTGCACACGAGATTTGTTCTCAATGATGTCCCAAGCAGCATTGGAAGTCTTAGCCAATAAATTACCCCCCGAGGCACTATTCAGTGAATCTTGGTCACTCATGCTTAAACCATTGTAAAAAGTATTGATTTGATGTACTTTGGTAAAACCATGTTGTGGGCATTTTCTTAAAAGATCTTTAAAACGATCCCAAGATTCACTGAATGACTCATCGTACTTTTGTTCAAAGTTTATAATCTCATTCCGCAAAGCGGTAGTACGAGAGGGTGGAAAAAAGTAGTTGATAAACTTTGTTTCCAAATCCGTCCACGAGAGAATACTCTGTGGCGGTTCCTTAGCAAGCCAATGCCGGGCTTGTCCCTCTAAAGAAAAGGGAAAAAGTTGTAACCTTATAACTTCCTGTGGAACTCCATTGAACTTGACCGTGTTGGTGAGTTGTAGAAATCTCTTGATATGGTCGTGTGGGTCATCAATGGTGCGTCCCAAGAACGGTTGAGCTGAGACCATCTGGATAAAGCCTGACTTTAGCTCGAAATTGTTGGCGGCAATTGGTGGAATGACAATTGGATCCGTATTGCCATCGACATGAGCTTGCAGCAATTCAATCATTGGGCGATTATCCGGAAGGTGCTCATTGTTGTTGTTATTGTTCATGTTGTTGAAAGGCGGATTGTTGTTGTTATTATTGTTGTTCGGAGGTGGTATGTTATTGTTGTTTTGTACACCAGCCATGTCTAAGTTATCGAGAGGCTCGGGCTCTTGATAAGACGTGGATCGAGTGCGCATACACCTGCAAAAGAACGAACAAAGAGAAACAAAGCAAAAATATTTTTGGTTTTTATTGTTTTTTACTTTTTAGGATTTTTGAAAATTTTATATTATTTTTTTTTTTGTTGTTTTTGAGAATTTTTGAAAAAGAACGTTCACGGGGAACGGATCCCAAAATCCAAGTTCTCACAAAAAACTTTTGATCTTAACGAGAAGAGCCGGCAGCGGCGCCATTTGATAAAAGACTTTTGTGTGGGTTCTGGTTAAAGTTCTCTCGATATCCTCTCGAATTGATCTTGGTCTTAAGTGGAATGATTGTTCTTGGTTACTAAATAAAAGGGTTTGGTTTTCTAATCTAATAAGAAGTGGAAATGAAAATTTAAATCAAAGACAATTACTTTAATTATGATTAACAGAGATTTATATTAAACTAAAGATTAAAATTAAGATTTAAAACTCAAATTGAAATTAAAGTTCAATAAGCATAAAGGAACAGTAGAGCAAACAATCAGTAACCTAAAAGAAAAATTGATTCGGAACTTTTCAAAGACAACTCATCCGGAACTTACTCATCCGTAACTTACTCATCCGGAACTTACTGGATTGGTTCGGAACTTTCCGAATGAATGTTGTTTCATTCGGAACTTGCTGGATCGGAAGTCACTGATTCGGAACCTTCAGCTTGATTCGAAAGATTTACTTGATTCGGAACTTAATGGATGATTTGGAAGTTTCCGAATGAAAAGGTTGATTCGGAACTTCTTCTTGATTCGGAAGTTTGAGACTTCCGAATGAAGGTGTCTTGATGCGGAACTTAAAGACTTATGCGGAACTTAAGGCTCGATTCGGAACTTTCCGAATGAAAGCTTCATTCGGAACTTTTAGCTGATTCGGAAGTTATGAAACCCAGATACAGTAGCAGTCACGAAGAACACGGAAGCAATGATTTTAATCAAAATCAAACCAAATACTTAAAAAGGGTTTACCAATTTAAACACAAATCATTTAGACATCATAAGCAACGAATCCCACTAATAAAAACACAAATCCAAACAACTTTTGAAGATCAAATCAAGAAAATAAAAACTTAAAAACTTGAAGATAAAAATGATGATGAACAAGATGAAATGGAAAGATTAAACAAGAACTTGTATTGAATGATTAATGTTTTGACAAGATAAAACAAAGATTAAAATTACAAGATTGGAAAGACAAAGATAAAAATCACCAATCACCCTAGTGGTGATGGTGTTCTACGAAACAGGGAGAAGAAAGAGTGGAGAGGAAGAAAGAAAAAACTAGTCTAAAATGTGTGAGGGGAAGGCTATTTATAGCCTTGTCTTTTGGTTGGTGAGTGGGCTTTCTCTCATTCTTCTTGTCTTTTCGTCTTTTCAGAAAAGTTTCCGTTTTCGATTCTGATTCGGGATTTGTCGTCGATTAAATTCAACTCGTCTTTTAATTTCTTCGTTTAAAGGACTTGAGTTTCTTCGACTTATAAAAATCTTCCATCTTTGGTCCTTTTCTTCGATAAATCTTCGAATAGGCCCAGTGACTTCAAATCTTTTGCATCTCTTGGACAATAGACTTTATCTTGAGTCTTTTTTCTTCAGTAAAACCCGTGCAATCCCATGTTTTCTTCAACATTCATCCGGTTGACTCTGAAAACACTATAAAGACAAAAACCACGCATAATTCCAAACAAATGATATTAAATACGTGTTTTGGTCTCGTTTTAGCCCGAATTTAAGTGGTAAAAGGATGGGTGTTTACACACCTATCAATGACGAAGAGCCAATAGTTGGGGTACAATTGAATCCTGTATCTAACAATGATTTACAGCATGTTGAGCATTCCGACCCTAAATATGCCGAACATGGGATGGAAAAGAGTGATAGCAATACCACTTCTGATTCATCCGATGTGAATCATAATGAGGGAGAAAATGATCAGAATGCTAAAAATCATGATATGTGCTTTATGACTGCTACGTTAACCAATTCTGCTTCTAAGATTGAAGATCTTCAAATGATTTTAGCTCAGCAATCAAAAGAGCTTGAGGATGCCAAAATTGAATTTTCGAAGAAAACGGAGAAATTTGAAACATATTTTGAAAAACTTGAAAAGTCAAATGTTGTTCTTGAACGAAAATTGGATCAAACAGTTCTCGATTCTAAAGCTGAAAAGGATAATTTTTTGAAACAAATTCAGTTGCTTGAATCTAAGTTGGCATCCCAAGATGAATTGCTAAAAGAGAATGAGACTTTAAAGGCTCAAGTTCAGGAAAAGGTGTTTGCATTAGCGGCTCTGAAAAACGAGCTGAGGAAAACCAATGGAACTAGTGTGGACACTAAGCTTAAAAAACCATCAATCTTGGGGAAACCGCCTCAAATACAGTCCGTTAGACAACCAACTACATTTAGATCCGAGCGACCACAATCCTCGAGACCGCGGTTTGCCTCCCAAGTTGATATGGCTCATATTTTTAGAACTGTCACTCCACCAACTAGGGCCAATATGACTAAAACAACTTTTGCTAGACCTAATCACATGATTGCATCTAGTCTCCCTAGACATAATCCAAAGAACACGTCTCGAACTAGTTCAAATGACGTTTTACATACATTTGGTCTAAGGGAAACTAAGCAAAAGATACAAGTAAGAGATAGGAATTTCAAACCTAGTCAGATGCCTTCTAGTTTTCCCAACACTGCTAACTGTAGCATGTCACATCCTAGGAGCATCAATCAATCATCTAGGAATTCTAGATCTTACTCGGACATTAAATATGCTACGTGTAAAACATGTAGGAAATGTGTCTTTAGAGCCAATCATGATTCCTGTATCAAAAAATTGCTTAATGAGGTGAACTCCCGTGCTAGACTTAATCCCAGTAGGTAGCTAAAATCAAACCCATTGGTAAAATGTGGCGCCCTACTGGTAGAACTTTCACCCTTGTAGGAAACGAGTGCCCTTTAACTAGGATTGTCTCTGATTCTACTAAGACTACTAGGGAGGAAATTGCAAAGGATGATACATCACTTAAGCCTGAACTCAAGGTTTTCTATAAAAGGAAACGTTTGCCAGCTAAGACAAGTGAATCATCAACTCAGGTCGCCTCTGACACAAGTAAAGCCAACTGTGAACCCCCACGTGCTTCTAAAATTGATATCGCTAACCCAGGTCAAAGCATGCAAATTCCTAATGAGAATGCAGGTACCAAAGTTGATGTTCCAAAAGAACGAAGCGGTCCAATCATTGTATACCATTCAACTAAGGACACTCTTAGAGTTTGGTTGCTGAAGAAGCAGATATCGGAGAAACAAGTGTCTCAGGGGATTCATGGTCAAGCTTAACAAAGGACTTATAGTCACATCAGACTATAACTCGATCTTCAAAGAAAGGAAAATTTATCGCCGATGGTAAACTTATCCTTATAACGAGAAATTAATTTTTCTCGGGCATGAGCTTATATCAAAAACATTCCAAGTTTTTAAGCTCATGCACTTTGGCTCCTCGTTAAATGACAGACGATGAACCGAACTTCAGAGACAGGGAAGTTTATCTACGCAACGATAACTTACCCTCTTAACAAGAAATTAAATTTTCTTGGACACGAGCTTATCCTAAAACCATTCAAAGGGTTTAAGCTCGTATATATGGTTCATTGTTAAATATCAGACGATGACCCGATCTTCAGAGAAAGGAAAGTTTATCACCGATGATAAACTTATCCTCACAACGAGAAATTAATTTTTCTCGGGCATGAGCTAATAATAAAAACATTCGAAGTTTTAAAGCTCATGCACAATGACTTACAGTTAAATATCAGACTGTAACTCGGACTTTAATTTTAGGAAAGCTTATCTTTAATGATAACTTTTCCTCGTAACGGGAAATTAATTTTTCTTGGTCATGAGCTTGTAGTAAAACATTCCAGGTTTTAAGCTCAGAAAGGAAAGTGTATCTTTTAAATAAGAGAACTTTTCCTCATAACGGGAAATTCATCTTTCTCGGTCATGAGCTTTACGTTAAAACATTCAAAGTTTTTCAAGCTCATGAAAACGACTTCTAAGTAAATGTCAACTTAGGACTCGTTCTTCAGTTAAAAGGAAAGTTTATCGTCGATGATAAACTTATCCTTAACAACGGGAAGTTTACAACTTCTCGGACTTGAGCTCGTTTTGTAAGATATTCAACATCTTAAGCTCAAGTGATTGGTTTTCAAAACATTGAACACAATTTTTCGAGAATTTCTCAAAAAGGTTTTCTAAATCTTTCAAAATTGTGTGTTCAAAAAATGTTTTGATAAAAAGAGCATGTCTTTTGGAATCGATAATATTTACGATACTAGAAATGTCATTCCATAATGACACAGGGTTGTAAATAAAGTTCGAGCAGAAGTTCAAATGTTTTTAAAACATGCTCAAAATGGTTTGCTATTATTTCAGATAGTAACCCGCTTTTCATACTCAAGTCAAGCATTTCACCGGAAAGCTTTGACTCAACAACGGGAATTAATTTTCTCGGGCATGGTTTATTTTATAACCATGTAAGGGATTGTGTTTACGTAATAACACAATCTAACACGAATATATGTACGTGTCAGTGCATTTATTTGTTAAAACAAGAGAAATCTTGTTTTTATGAAGTTATCATCTCCACCAACCGTAGCAATTTACAATTGATATCTACATACTCGACGATGCGACTACTCAAACGAAGACTACAACTCTTTCAATAGAACACGGGTCAACAATTGAGGGGGAGCAATTGTCCAAGCATTCAGAATCCTTGATGCCGAGAGTGCCAAGTTCACATATTGGTGTCAAGACAACGATATCAATCATACACATGGAGTCAAGAGATAACTTCAGACGTGATGAGGCGACCAACATTCGTGAACAAGAACCATGTGGTTCTTTCATATGATGTTCTCCATCATTCAGGTCCAACCTCATAAATCGCTAATCTTGTGATTACATTATCATATATGATCTTTGCACGTGATAAATACCTTACACTTGTGTTTAAAAGGTATTTAATTTACGTTTCAAGTACACCCTCATTAATTTGAGGGGGAGCTTGTGTAATTCATGAAGATAATTGGCTTTGCATTGTCTTCCCAAATTTTCTTAAAATGATATTAAATCAATTGATATTAAAAACATTGATTGGGTTAATATTTTAATATGGGGGAGAAAATGTGATTTAATATGGGATATTATCACAAATTATTTGACTTAATGTGCTGGCTCATCCCGACATGTGCGAAATGTTTTCGAATATCGTGGAATATGTTAAGGGGGAGCAAAATGGATTTTCATATCAAAATGGATTTTCATGATGACATATACTTACCCAAAACCCATTTATTTCACGACGATGAAGATTGTGGTGACATAAGGATGGTAGGATAGGTTAAGTCCTATGATTCTTCTAGAACCGGAGGAATCTTCCCAAGGACATTCCATAGCTAGAAATAGTAGTCCTTAGGAAAGTTGGAGAAAGATTGTGAACGTAGCTGAATGCCGACCAAGTACTTAAGTTAGCACTGGAACAATCACAACAAGGTTCTAGTTATGACGTATTGGTAAGCATTGAAGGGGTTGAAGAATGAAAAAGAATTGTAAAGATAAAGGGTGTAAAGAAAGAAGCCCTCCTTACAACTTTTGGCAGAAACCGGGTCAATACATATGCTATTGAGATCATTTTAATGATTCTTGATATTGAAGACAGACAGCATGGACCCAGTGATGCAATGCACAACCCATCCCAGCTAACTCAGATATCTCTCAAAAGATATTTGTTTTAATCACACGGAGATCAACACGTTATCTATCGATTTATTCACTCCGAGTAAATTGGTATTAAAAAGGTGGCACTCCTCTCCAGCCTCCGATTACTAAAATCCAAAATGCACGATTGAGTCTAGAGCCATTTGAGATCATCAAATATCTCATTAGGACACACTTTCATAATTCCTTGCTTCTTCACACACTGTGAAAAGTAAGAAAGATCTTAAGAGTCCTACGCAAAATCTTCATGATCTTGCCTGAACATCCGAGTAATACGAAAGTATTTACAATGAAGATGGAAATCCTTCTTGAGCGAATGTCAAAAAGCTCATGGTAGGTGACTTGTGCGATTTTTTATGAATCAAACTTGTGATAACTGGAAAGTAACAGTGGTTTAATTCTTAAATGAATTTAAACACGTTCCAGGCCTCTACGCAATATCTTAGCGATCTTTCTAGAACACTGAAAGTGATACCTTAGTGTTCACAGTGATGAGTGGAAATCCTTCTAGTGTTAACCTCAAACAACACTTGGTAGGTAACTTGCAAGATTCTATACGAATCAAGCTCGTGACAACTGGAAAGCAACGATGGTGTGGTTCTTAATTGAATTTCACTTGTTCCAGGAACATGATTTGACGGCTTCAATCATGCGGATAATTTTATCCAAATGATTCACTCTTTACGTTCGCAGTCAGCTTTGGACGGTCGAGTAAAGAGAACGGGTTTACCCGCGAAATCTTGTCAAGGAGATTTTTAATTAAATCTACCTGCCACGAGTACGATATTTTATATCGTCCAACGGTCTTCACCGACCGGAGGTAAAATGCTACCGAATTAGAATGAAATGTTCAAAGCCATTTCGTTCGTGTCTACTTATGTTGCGGCATTTGAAGACGGTGGCGTTGCGGAATTCAAGAAGAAGTCGTCCCCACATGCTTATACTTTATGCACTTAATACCTCATCTAATTCAAGAAAGCCTAAAAGTTAAGTCTTTCGTTGTATCGAACTCTGAAGTTTTCAAGAATTACAAAGGTATAAGTATGTAGGACATGGTGTCACGAAGAGGCGAATATCACAAGTGATGAATGCACAAGGTCAAAGCAAGGACACATGTTCAAGACCAAAGTCAAAGATCTCATCAGCATATTCACAAGAACAAGATCGAAGACTCAAGCATAGTATGCTAGGTTTAAGATTTTGTAAAATGGTGTGACCTCCCTTTGGGGAAGATTGTTGGAAATACATTTTTCCAAGGAAAGTCTCGGTCACATCATTGTTAGCATAGATCACGAGCTATAGACTATTTAGGACATTGTAACTTGGAGTGACCTCCTTTTGGGGGAGATTGTTGGAAATACGTTTTTACGTATTTAGAAAGGATCGGTCACTCCAATGATATTGGGCTCGTGATCCAATATAGTCCATATAGCCCACATGTAGGGTGGTCTATATAAACCCCCTCCTAGCATGTTAGGAGGGGTTGGTCATTCATGTTTTCATTTCTCACTTAATCAACCATCTCTTTCTCTCCTTTCTCTCTCTACCTTTCTCTCTCTAGTTCTTCATTCCTCTACTTTCTTTAGATCAATCAAACATATCTACAATCCTAAGAAATTAAGGACCTACACAACATAATAATAATATTCATTCGAAATATATTTTGTAAACTTTATGCTGTGAAACTGGGGGACCTTGTGTAGACTCTAAACTTTTATTCGGATGAATGTATGTTTAACTTTGTACAACCCTTTTTATGCGTTGTCTATGATTTGAGTTATTGTGCTATCCCGTAATACTCTATTGACCCTTCCGCTATACCAATATGAAATTTGAGAGTGTTACAGACAAATCATACAACGAGACACAAATGTAGCCACATCCTGCTTCATTCCATTCAACCAAAAATGTTGTTTCAGATCACCATACATCTTAGTAGAACCTGGATGAATAGAGAAAGGAAAACTGTGTGCTTTAGTTAATAAGGCCTCGCGGAGAGTAGGATCTTCTAGAACACACAATCTATCCCCAAACCGGATTACACCGTCGTCTAACCAAAATTTCGTATTGGCATCCTCCTCAGATTTCGGCAACACGGCCCATAACTCACCATCCTCTTTCTGATCTTCGTTGATTTTTAATATAAGATTAGGCTCAATCCTTATACTAGCCCAGAAACCATAAGTACCACGAACACAAAACTCGACATCTAAATGTTCCAAATGACTGATGAGTTCACACCCCATCTCAATGCCTATTAATGTTGGTCCCTTGTAATTTGTTATTACTTATTAACTTAAGTAATAACTCTTATTTCGACTCAAGTGAGTTGTTTTAACAATAGATAAGAACTATGAAAGATTAAAACAACAATACCAATATACTTTTCAACGTATAGACTTTTATTAGAATCAAATAAAGAATCTATAACCCACTTTGTTTGCGTAATAACAAAGTGGTTGAATGACAATAGGGTTTGATCTCCTCTACTTAAACGTCTAACCAAAGTTAAAGTCTAAGCTCCAATCTAAATGTTCATATGCATCTTTACTATATGGTTTAGTTGGTATCGAGAGAGAAAGGTTTTCTAGAGTTTAAGCTCTTGTATATAGGCAGTGTAAATTAGGGTTTGCATTTTGCATGTACCAATGCATGAGTTTATCCAGTGGGTGGTTGATGCCCATGCTGGATAAACAGTACAAAGTACATAATAAACTATTCTAGAAAAGATAAAGGTTGTACTTATATCTAAGTATACAATCAACCTACTTTGATTTAAGTAATCTTTTCCCGCCTAATGCAAACCATCAGAATATTGAAGAGTCTTCAGTATCCTAGAGGAGATCGACATCATTCAGTTTGGTATTGTCAAGCAAAACTGAACTGAAAGCCCTTCTTCAGTCCTTGTTCTTCAGCAACTAGACCGCCTAGTATTTGAAGCGAAGACCTCTTAGTCTTCTAAGTTCAATGGAAGGGGAGTGCTGAACTTTCTTCATCTTTAAAGTTTTTCAGTTTGAACTTTGTTCCTCTGGTCATCCATCAGCAGACTGGCCTTACTGCTGAGCATGAAACACCTAGGGGGATTTTATATTCAAATCCTAGAGTTGCTTTAGGGTCAGTAAATACTGACCCAACAATCTCCCCCTATTTGGATATATAAATGGCCTAAGTCTAACGTCAGTAGTAAGTGAGCATAACAACTTCTTCTTACTTGCACTGAACAATTAATAACTTATAAACATCAGATAATCATTTATTTAATAACATTAAAAATTACAACAAAATTAATACAAATGATTATTCAGTTTTCCTTTGGCCTAAGTTCTTCAATGACAGGGGTCTGAACTGATGGATCAGAGTTTCTGATGTCCAATATTGATAGTAAGCACATGCTGAAAGTTTTTGCAGCTTTAGTGAGTCTTGGACCACCATGGTGAGCAAAGAATATCTTCTGAATGTTTCCAAGAAATTCAGTGTTTAGATCATCAAGATCACTAATACCCATAAAGTCTTGTCTTTCACGATGGTTGAACATAATCATTCCCAATTCTGGTTCTTCTAACACATGTCCAGGGAGATGATTTCCAAACTGAACAAGATCTTTGTATTTCTTGGTGGTGACAAAGACGTCACCCACACCAGGTTGAACCAGATTAGCTTTCTTGTTTAGTTCCAGAATTGGATCTTGATCCTCTAGTGAGATTTGGTTGCTGATGTTCAGATGCTGACCAAGCCTTTCATGATTTCTCACAAAGTGTTCAATTCTTGTACGAACTTCTACCCATCTCCTGGATGTTTTCTTTTCAATGATTCTGCTCATCTCTAACCATTCAGTATAGGAGAGCTCCTTCCCTTGGAAGTCATCTATAATCTCATCAGCCCTATCAGCCCTATAGAACTTTAGATTGATATCTCCCTTGTAAATCATCATGTCAACATTTGTGATTTCTGAGAGACATCTTCTGTTCAACTTGCGATACAAAATTTTTCGTATAACATCTTTTTCTTGAAGAGGCCTTCAACTTCAGATTTTCCAATTTCTTCATATAAGCTCATCTTCAGATCTCTGAGCTTTTCTTTATTTTGAAGCTTGTGAATTATATCAAGTTCTTCTTGAGTGACCAGCCCAGACTTGATAATTCTTTCATCTAAAGTGAATTCACCTTTGCTTTTGGGTTTGATGGGAGGTGACCCATTTTTAGATGATTCAGTGTTGGTGATAAGACCATCAATATGAGTGCCCTTTGCTGAAGACTCCCCCTTAGTCTTAGCTGGACTGTCTTCACTGAACGGAGATACATAAACAAAAGGTTGTTTTTGGGCCTTCTTCTGTGCATGTTTCTTAAAGAGCTGTTGAATAGTTACTTTCTCCCCCTCAGCAGAAGATTGCTCTGCAACTTTTGATGAACCCCCAACAGGTAATCATGCACATAGAGAGTCTAAGGTGGATGATACCTTGGCCAACATTGCTGGAACATTAGCAAGAGCATTTAGTTTCTGCTGAACTTCATCAGATAAGTTCAGTTTTTGTTGTTCCAGCAAGCCCACCCTATCCTTGATCTTGGATACTAAATCACATAGCTCATTAAGCTGAGTAGGAATTGGCTTGAATTCAACAGGAAGCTCAAAGGATGCAGTATTAATGGAATCCATGAGAGAGATGATCTCTTGCTTGATAGAATTAGTAGTGGACACATCCTTCAACAATGGCTCCAGTGCAGTGAAAACTGCATCTCTGATCTGTTCAGTAGTGGGAGGAACTGGCCTTGCTTTAAGAGTAACAAGTTCAGCATCAGCAAGAGCCTTTTCCTCCTTGAGCTTGGTCACCTGTGATTGTAGAACCAACACCCGATTTGTCAGTTCATTTACCTTAACGGTTCTGGGGGATAGAGGCTTGGGAGTTTGATCATCAAGGTCATCTTCAGATTCACTATCATCCAGGTTGACTGGAGCTCTTTCACTTAGTCCCAACTCCTTTTCCAAGTCATCAGCAGACATGCTGAAAATAAATATAGGCAAGTGTCCCCCCTTGGCGCTAGTGGAGAGAGGCACTTCCTTCATTGTCTGCTGATTCCCATCTTCAGCGTGCTGGTCAGTTTCAAGTCCTTCACCACCAGGGTTGGTTTTACCTGATGGATCCTGAGAAAAGTCCCTGATGTGTTAAGATCAATGATAATGTTTTTGGTTCCTTAAGTAGAACCCTGTTGTGGGGGAACTACATCATTAGAAACAGATAGTCCAGGGTCAGTATCAGCTGTTGGATTTGCCGACACATCATTCCCTGATGCAGACTCAGAGTGACAAATGATACAGATTGGTAATGAAATTTGAGATGCATTCAGATTTAAATTGCTTACCGATGCTGACTCCACTCTATCGAGCTGAAGGTGCGCTCTATCTTCACCCTTCTCTCGTAAAGAAGTTGAGAGATGGGTTGCCTTCAGGGCCTCTTGATGCATGCCACCTTCAGCAGAGACTGATGGTGATGGCTGGCTTGGGTTCTGGTCCTTGGCCGAAGACTTTTGTTTCTTCAAAGCTTGGCCTTTGGGATCATCAGAATGCTTCTTTGATGAAGATTCTGTGGGGTGCCTCCTTTTCTTAGACCCACGTCTACACTTAAGAGTATTCACAGATGTGCTCTTTTGACGTGGTCCAAAAGAAGCTCCAGACTTTATGCCTGTTAGATCCCCTTCTCCCGTTGGAGGAGTGTCTTGTGGAGCTTTAAACACTACTGGAGCATCTGCTGAGCAAATGTCCAGCATAGGCTGTGTAGAAAGGAGGTTTAGTGGTGCTGACTGGAATATTCCAGCGATTGGTATCAAAGATTTGAAAAACTAGTTGAACTCCTTGGTTCTTTGAGTACTCTTCACCAAATTGGTCAGCAAAAATGAGGGACATAAATCTGGTGTAGACCACATTCTTTTCTCTAGTTTTCTTCTCCATTTTTCCATGGAGATCTTCAAAGATTAATTATCCAAAATCAGCTTTTATGCCCTTTGCCAGACAATACAAAATCAGGGCATCCTTTTGGTTGATTTGATCAAGCCCACCAGTTTTCCCACCCAGACACTCAATTAAGATGGACATCAAAAGTTTCCACTTAGGTGGTAGACAACTTCTCTTCAACCCTCATTTATCACCAATCTCGTCAGTGTATCCAATTTCTCTAAAAAACGTTTTGACAACAGAGAGATCATTGGAAGCAGCCTCATATTTGCTAGAATCCTCCAAATAGTTTAACCCTAAAACCCTTCTAAACATCTTTAAATTTATTTTCCCATGAATACCTAAGGTTGTAGACACAAACTCAATAGATTTCTTGTTCGTTGACCCTTGTGCTGTGAACCAAAATTCTTTTAAGACATTTTCAAACATAACCCCTGGATCCTTGAACAAGGAATCACGAATCACACATTTCGATAAAAAGTTTAGTACTTGTTTTCCTGGTTCAGATGTTAGGGTTTCTGGTTTGATCAAGGTGATGTTGTTGGGTTTAAAGAATATGTCCTCGATGGGATAGTTTACATGGATGGAAGGATTGAGGGTGATCTCAGTCTCTTGTGGTTGTGAAGAAGATTCAGCAGCCATTGATGTTTTTTGTGTGTGCTTTCTTTTGAAAAAAAGAGAGAGAGAGTTGTGTGTGTGTTTTCTTAAAGTTTTTGCAAATGATATGAATCATCAATCTTCAAAAGATATATGTAAACATTTTTTAAACTGAGTTATCAAATTTTGTAAAACATTTGAAAAGAGAATGAAACTTTTAGGGTTTCTTTTGAACAAATGGCACAAACTCTCTCATTAGTGTTCTAAAAAAGGTGATGATTTTATGTTGCTTTGAACAGTGAAACGCCTCATTGTGTCAGAAAGTTGTTGACTGTGATATGGATGCTTGATATTTCCTAAATAAACAATTGACACCTTTTGAAAGAATGTTTTGTATTTATTCTCAAGAATTTTAATGCCATTTACTCCATTGAGTCATATGATTAATTTGTTTTAAAAGCTGTTGCTCAGATATGCTAAAGCTGATGGTAATACTTGTGAGCTTCAGTGCGTCAGATGAGGCGACAAAACCCCATATACATGTTCACAAAGTGAACAAGACATATGACATTGCACGCTCCTCTACTCAGGCCTAGCTACTCAGCTGTATTAAAAAAATTTGTTTAGCATTGCTGAAGGAATCTTTTGATGACTGGTGATTTATTTGTTCAGCTTCAGTGAATCAGATAAGGCGACAAAACATCATATACACAATCACATAAAGTGAAATAGACACATGACATTTCACACTCCTTTACTCAGACAATGCTACTTAACATTAATCAAAATCTTTTAAGAAATGCTGAACCTTCAAGCTTTTTCAGTGAATGCTGAAGGTTCAGGTTTTGTATCATCAATGTTCAACATACCAAGCTCCATTATCAATCTTTTGAAAGTTGGTTCATCTAATGGTTTGGTGAAGATATTAGCCAATTGGTATTGAGTGGGGATGAAATGTAATTCAATGTCCCATTTCACAATGTGATCTTTGATAAAGTGATATCTGATATCAATGTGTTTTGTTCTTGAGTGGAGGACTGGATTATTGGATATTGCAATAGCACTAGTGTTATCACAAAAGATTGGTACCTTTTCATATTCTATGTTATAATCAGCCAGTTGGTTTTTCATCCAAAGAACATTGGCACAACATCCAGCAGCTGCCACATATTCAGCTTCTACTAAAGACATGGCAACTGTTTGTTGCTTTTTAGCACTCCAACATACAAGTTTGCCACCCAACAATTGGCAGGCACCAAAAGTGATTTTTCTGTCCAAATTGCATCCAACATAGTCAGAATCTGAATACCCCTTTAGATCAAATTCTGAGGATTTGGGGTACCAAAGACCTAGACTTGGTGTACCTTTTAGGTATCTGAAGATTCTCTTTAGAGCAGTAAGGTGTGATTCCTTTGGATCTGCTTGGTATCTTACACAAAGGCATGTAGAGAATTGAATGTCAGGTCTGCTTGCAGTTAAGTACATGAGTGACCTAATCATACCTCTGTACTGAGTCTCATTGACTGATTGTCCAGTAAGATCAGGTCCTAAGTTGTTAGGGGGTACCATTGGAGTCTTTACTGAAGCACAATTGATATCATACTTCTTCAGCAGATCCTTGACATATTTTTCTTAGGATTGATGGAGATGCCTTGGTCAGATTGTTTAATCTGAAGACCAAGGAAGTATGTGAGTTCTCCCATCATACTCATCTCAAACTTGCTGGTCATAATCTTGGCAAATTGTTTGCAAAGTTTCAAGCTTGTAGAACCAAAGATTATGTCATCCACATAAATCTGTACCAGAATGGTGTCAGTTTTAGATTTATAGATAAACAAGATGCTATCTATTTTTCCTCTAACAAATTTATGTTCAATGAGAAATGTTGAGAGAGTTTCATACCATGCTCTTGGAGCTTGCTTCAGTCCATACAAAGCTTTGTAAAGCTTGTAGACATGATTTGGGTATTTACTACTCTCAAAGCAAGGAGGCTGAGTAACATAAACTTCCTCTTTTAGGTCGCCATTTAGGAATGAACTTTTGACATCCATTTGGTAGATGATGAAATTCATGTAGGTGGCATATGCAAGGAAGATTCGTATGGCTTCCATACGTGCAACTGGAGCAAATGTTTGATCAAAATCAACACCAGGTTCTTGATTGAATCCTTGGGCCACCAGCCTAGCTTTATTTTTGGTCACTACATTGGTTTCATCTTGAGCTTGTAAACCCATTTGGTGCCAATGGTTGATTTTCCATATGGAAGAGGGACCAATTTCCAGACTTTGTTTCTTTCAAATTGATTGAGTTTTTCTTGCATGACATCCACCCATCCAGGGTGTGTGAGTGCTTCAGAAACCTTTGTAGGTTCAATTTCTGAGAGAAAATTTGCACAAAGGCATTCTCCAGATGAAGCAGCACTCAGTTTCTTTGCCATAGATCTAGTGACTCTACCTTCACCAGGATTACCTATTATGTTCACCAGCTGTATGTGACTATTTTGAGTCCAAGATTTTTGTGGAGCTAGAGAATAGGTACTGGTATCATGATTAGAGCTAGAGCTTGGAAGTCCATGACATGGAGTTGGACTTGGAATGTCTCTAGTGTCTACTGAAGGATATTCAGTGGACAAGGGTTCAATCATTGGAGGGCTTCCTTCTTGGTCAGAAGCAGCATATCCAAAACCTAATTCCCTAGAGATGATAGGAGAGCTTTGAGCAAGGGGCTCATATTGTTCTTCAGCATCTGCATATGATTGATCATTTTGATTATGTGTGTCAGCATGCTGATTGTTTTGAGACTGACCATTTTGGTCATTTGTGTTTCCTTGCTGATCATTTTGATTATTTTGAGATTGATCATTATTTGATTGACAGCCATCAATATGTGATACTGAAGGATTTCCTTTTGTATGACTTGTCATATCTTCAAATGGATCAATATGAGGGACTGAGTTGCTAGTTTGATATTTTTTAGAAGGCTTATAGTGATTAAATTCATCAAATGGATAATTTTGAGAATCATGTATATAAAGTTCATCATCTGATGGATTTGTAAAAGTGAGAGCTTCAGAACTTTCATTGAATGTGATGTGATAGGTTTCTTCAATACATTGCCATCTTGTTTTGAAGACTTTGTATGCTTTAGATACTAGGGAGTATCCAAGAAACTAACCATCATCATATTTTTCATCAAACTTTCCAAGGTGATCCTTGTGATTGTGAATGAATACTGGACACCCAAACACATGTAAGAATGTAATGTTTGCAATTCTCCCACTGGAGACTTCATAGGGAGTCTTCATGTGTCTCTTCACAATGATGGATCTATTTTGAGTGTAGCAAGCAGTGGCAACAACATCAGTCCAAAAATGCTTAGAGAGAGCAGATCTAGCAAGCATTGTCCTTGCTGCTTCAATCAAAGTTCTGTTCCTTCTTTCAGCCACACCATTTTGTTCAGGTGTGTAAGGAGATGAGAAATTTTGGGAAATTCCTTTGTCATCACAGAATTTGATTAGAGAGTGATTTTTGAATTCAGTGCCATTGTCAGTTCTGAGTTGTTTGACATGAGTGTCATTTTGATTTTCAACTCTTTTGATGAAAGACATAATGGCATCTGGTGCATGGCTTTTCTTTGTCAGAAAATATACACAGGTGTACCTTGAGTACTCATCAACAATGACAAGTGTATATTTTTCATGACAATGACAAGTGTATAGTTGGTGTTTTATTTTATCATTGCGTGAGGACACGGCAATTGCTTAGCAAAGGGGAGTTTGATATGAGTGAAATTACTCATATCATTTATATTAATAAACGGACTTAAAATGCTTATTTTTTATGATATTGGCATTGCATTTGCTTGTTTTGTTGTTCCGTGTGTAGGTACACAAACATCAAAAAGATCACAAGAACCGACAAAAAACCGACACGAGATTGAAGATATTATCAAAAGACAAAGACGGGAATTGAGTTTGAAGCTAAGTGGGTCCCACATTTTGTTAATGGACCTGAAAACCCATGTTAAATTAATGAAGTTTTGATAATTTAGTTTGAAGCCCAATAATAAAAAATTAAAACGGATGGAAGTAATGTTATGGACCCAAGCCCAGAAAGAGTAAGTCGGTGGAAGTTTGTTGGGTCCAAAGCCCATGTGCACAAAAGTTAGACGAAAGAAAGTATATACACGTTTGGGGGGTCAAAGTTCACTCGGTCAAAAAGTAACACAAAAATAAAATAGAACGTGAGAAAGAATAAACAGAAGAAAAAAAAACGAGAGAAGAAAGAGGGAAAACTTACCCCAATACCAGTTACTATGAACCCTAGTTTTTGCTAGGTTCAATTCGGGGTCAAATCAAGTTAAATTGGAGGATAATATGAGCGATTGAAGTCACGTACATGATTTCCCAGAAGAAAGGAAGCCCAAGCGCGTGATAACACGAAGATGCTTAGTTCTATGTGGTGACGTGGCTGATTGATTCGTCATTGGAGGCTTCTGATTGGTTGAATACTTGTCATACCTTGACAACTCAGCAGCAAACTAGCACTGGATTGGCCACGTTGGCAGTCCAAGTGAAGGTAAACCAATCTCCACCCTTGGATCTTAACAAACAGGAGAGATAAGAAGGAAGAGAAGATTGAAGGGCCTTTAATCGTCCTCAGCAATCACCCACCTCTCTCTCGTTCCTATAAAACCCTCCCCATTTTCTCAGAATGGTATCTCCTTCTTTAGTGTAATTTTTAGTGTTAGGAGTAGTATTAATTAGTTAAATGAAATTGTATTTCTCCTTTTTATAAGTTTGTAATGCTTTGTGAATTAATGAGACCATATTTTTTATGTTATATAAACTGTTCTTATTTTCTGCAAATTAAAGTTTATAAATGTTGTTGAAGTTATGCTACGAATTTCTCGAGTTCTTGTTTAATTAATTAAACCATATATTCGTGACCTTGAAATTACAATAAAGAGGGATTAAAAGCTCATTCCCACTGGATGAGTTAAAACAAGTGAAAGTTGCTGATTTATGAGATTAGATGAAGGATTTAAGGCGAGGGTTTAGTGCTGATGGTCAGCATTAGGGTTAGATTAGGTGGATAATAAAAAGGTGTAGTCCGTGGCTCGTCAGCTACGAACCGAAAGAAAAAGCTCTATAGAGCAAGTTTTGGGACCTTCGTTTTTGCAGAAGGTCGAGGTAACTCGATTTCTAATTGTTTTTTATAAGCTATTTTTAATGTTATCTGCTAGTGATTAGTCTCTTAATATGATAAATGATGCTATTGTAGGAGAATAAATGTTGAATCCATGCTTGTTTATTGAATTACTTTGTCTGTTTTTTTTGTAATTGCTGATAATGAAATATGAATATGCTTTGTTCTGTTAAGATTATTGTTCCTAGAATTTATTACATCACTTAGTTAAAACCGGCTATGATCTATGATTTCTCTTGGAATAATCCAATAAGTTACTTTTGTTCATGAGTTTGTAGGTTTGATTTAATCTGTTTTAATTAAGCTTTAGTTGTCTTAATGAAATTTAGATCTGCTGTTTTAGATGATTTTAACGTGCCAATGTTTCTGAATTAACTTCTCGCTTGCTGAGATGTTTTTGTCCTATGTTGAATGGTTGATAAAATTCTAGCTGTTTATGCTAGTCAATTGATTAATGTGCTTTTACTTAAAGTTTAATTATAGAATTGCCTTATTCTGTTAGGAGTTAATATATTTATCATCATGATTGCGATTCTTCTGTTTCATTATACTGATATGAGTTATGTTAATGTTTAAATGCGTTTTTATGATTTTAAGAGTAAATCTGCTTTGATATATTTGATTTAGAGGCTTCTGGTTAAATATAGATGATATGCTAATGACCTGTTTTAAACAGTTTCTCGTGATTGGACTTAACTAAGCATAATTTTTCTGTTTGAGTCGAAATAGTTTAATAAGCATTTTTGGTTTACTGTCTTACCTTTGTTGATGAATTACTGAATAATAATGAAAATAATTATGATTTGTGATGGATGATAGACTGTTCTGATTTGCTAGTTTTAAGATTATGGCTTATCTTGCTGAGTGATTTTTTTTTTGTTATATTTTAGTTAGTTTAGAAGCTCGATTTGGTCTCATCTTTGACTGTCTTAATTTTCTTTTGGCTTTAGAGTACTGTTAAAAATTCATTTGCCCTGCCACTTTAAATTGCTGAGTCTGTATCCTGCTTTTATCTGAACTTGGGAATATGAAATTACTTTGCTGAATTGTAGTGTAATGCTTATATTTGTTTGGAGTTTATTGATATATCTATTACTTTTCATAGTAAAAGCTGCTAATTTGGAATTTACTGAATGTTTGATTTTACCTTTTTCGTGTATACAAGTTTAAGTAACTGATTGATTTTCCCTGTGTATCTGTTTTTTAACTGTCTTATTTTGGCTTAGTTTGTTTCCAATGTTGGAATTCTGATAATTGTATTTTCTTTTATTTCTTTGTTCTGATATGATTTTTAGATGAGAGTGTTTGTTTTGTATCTGCAATTTTTTTTAATTTAATGTGTAATTTTGGCTGTACCCACGAATTGGGGGTGTTTGGTTTGTTGTTTTAATCAATATCTGATCCAAAATTATTATTCCAAAAAGAATCATACTCAGGGGGTCTCGAACTCGAGACCTCCCCCTCACTTGCCCTGCGTGTTAACCATCTATTCTAACCTGTTGTTTTTGTTTTAATACTGTTTTAAAATTTAATATAGGTTGTTAGTTTTGGATAAGTCTGCTTTTAATTAAAGTTTCAACAAGTAAAGTTAGATTATTTGTTTTAAAAGGATTTAATAAATTTTTAAAAATAAATAAATAATAAATACAACAAATAAAAATATATTTTAAAATTAGTTTTCCTTAAAATTAGTTTAAATATAATTAGTTTTTAATAAAAGTTAATCTTTAAATAGACTTTGTTGTTAAAAGTAGAAGTAAGATTTTTTTTAAATAATGTAAATAGTTTTTAAATTTGTTTATTTAGATTTTTAATTGATTTGAAAATGTTTTTAATTGATTAATTTTAAATAGTTTAATTTTATATAGTTTTAATAATTTTATTTAAGTTTAAGAAACGATTCATGCACTTTAATAATTTTAGTTTAAAAACCGACAAACCATTCAAATCAATTGTCCAAATCGAAACAAAACGTCTCAAATTCACTCGATCTTCGTATACAACGAACTTGGTTCATCCACGTGTTTAACTGAATTCGTCTTTGGTAATTTTAGACTATTACTTTTTCCTAAAGGTAATTTTCTAATTTACCCTATAACGTATCTCAAATTATCACTATACTATCACGATCACATCAAAAATTTTGGCGCCGCTGCCGGGGATCTTGTGTACGATTCGTCTTTGTGGAGATTTGTTGATCGTTGATTTGAAGACCCTTTCCGTCCTCGGAAAGTTTTGTTATTTTCTTATTATATATTATGTATCGTTTTTATGAAAAATACCAAAAATAGTCTTCTTAATCCTCTATCATGTTTAATTCTTTTTCTCCTCACCCGCTAAATTTTAATTCTTCCATGGATTCCTTCGTCGATTGTGTTGGGTGTGGAGAACCGTTATATGGTTTTTTGCCATGTCGGTGGTGCACGTGTGAGCGTTGTGGAAATGACTTACGTCACGATTTACAAGTTGGATTTTGTCCTTCTTGTGATGATATTACTTCATGTGGAAATCCGAATTTTTCAAATAATTCTCTCGATTTCAATCCACCTCCACACCCCACATACGAGACACCCTCGTGTGAGTTTTGTGGAAACGATTCTCATTTTGGTGATGATTGTTCGCATCGATTCTCGCTTAATTTCGAGCAAGAACCGAGCTACAATCAAAACTTTAATGATAATTGTTATCCACAAGATTTACCGAGTTTATCACAACAATATCTTTGTTGTGAGTATTGTGGAGGTCCTCACGGGAGCTTTTGTTGTCAACCAATGGATGAAACTTTTTATGAGCCTAATCCTTGCTATAATTCGATTCCTTCCGATTTTGACCAATCTCCACAATATTCTTTCGATATTGAACGACTTGAAACAATTTCCCAACAAATAATTCGAGAGAAAGAACGAGCTTAAGCGGAAGCAAAATCTCTTGCTAATCGTGAACTCGAGCGTTCTCTTCTTTTGGATGATGATGGATAGTACTCTTTCTTTGAGAGATCTTATTGCTCTACATCCTTCGTCTAGTGCTATCGTGCTTCCTTTTCATGTTTTGCCGGCTAAGGAGCCCGAGGATTCTCCCATCCTAGATGATGAGGAAATCTCTCATGACATCACCACTCCTATTCATGATTCTTCCACCGAGGAACCCGGAAATTCTCTAAGCAAGGGGGACGAGCATATTAGCACTATACTTGTCCAAAACCCAAGAGAGTTTGACGGTATTTCCAATGAAACGTGTGATTTGCCACATTGTGATGACTCGACTTCTTCCATTCACTTTGATATTTTTCTCCAATTCTAATGATGAAAATTGTGATGGAAATGAAGATTTTGAGGATGATTCTACTTCTAGTGAATTTTCTAATGAGGAGTTCTCCGATGAACTTTCTTATAAAGATGATATTCACGACTCGGATTTTGAGGGGTTTACCGATGAACCTCCTCTTCTTCACCCATTTCCACTGGGAAATGAGGATGATAGTGATCCGGTTTTTGAGAGGTTCACTTTTGAACTTGCTCCTTTAGACCCATTTCCACCGAGAAATGAGGTTGATTTGACTATTCCGATCCTCGAGAAGTTCTCCGATGAACTTACTCATTTAGATGTGGAAGACGTGGTTCTTCGTGAAAAATTATCCGACGTCTATCTTCTCATTTCTAGGATCGAGGCTTTGAATTCTAAGCCTAGTGCCAAGTCTTTCTCTCCATCTCCTATTCCCGTTGAGGATAGTGATCCGCTTATGGAGGAGATTGATACTTTTCTTGCTGATTCGATACCACCGGGTATTGATGATATCGACCCGGAGGGGGACGCTCTCTTTTTAGAGAATTTACTTGATGATGATTTCGTCCCAAGTCCTCCTCCCACCCACTTTGACCTTAATGTGAGGGTTTTTCATGTGTCTTATATTGAGTACCATGACCCCATTAATCACATTTCTAAGGGTGAAATGGTCGTTAAAGCTAAGAATGTTGATTCCACTATGGATGAAACTTTTATTCCACCATTACCATTTGCTTTCTATGATCGTGGATTAGCATGGGGGGATGACACCGTGTTATCCTTTCCTTTCTCCACCGAGGACGAGGTATTCGACCCCGGAATCATTGATTTAGGGAAATCTCGGCCTTTCACCGATGCAATAATTGAAAGACTTTTTAATCATCTTGGTGCGAGTTTATCTCGGGGAGCATGCTACATCCATACCATTATTTGTGACTACCATCTCTTGTTAGAGATTTGTGTTGGAGTTTTATCCTTTCGTTTGTCATCGGACAACGAGGATGTAATCTTTGACCCCGACATCGTGCTTTATCATGGATTTTATTCCAATATGCCGGTTTTCACCATTTTCCCTAAGGACCAATGAATGCGGGGATCGAGTCGAGCTCATGACTCGGTTAACAAAAACGAGGTGCCTTGTGGGGGAGTCCCAAACATTCTATCTTGTTTCTATTTTCTAACACTAATAAGGCTTGATCTTTCAAGCTCGTGCTCGTGTTTTGTTGTGTTGTGAATCTTAGGTATGACCCTTATCATTGAAGACTCTCGTGTTCGGTTTTTGCCGGTCCACTTGATCTTCCATTCTTTGAATGTCAAAAAGGGGCACACTCTTTATCCCTTGATTTTTATCGACTAACGTTTTATCTTGAGGCATAATTAATAAACGGCTTATAGATTTGCGTTCTCTTTCCATGCTAGGAGTTTGCATTAGACTCTTCGTGTTTTAGCAAGGGGGTGTTACTCTTGAGCTAAGAAACATAGAGGACAATGTTTGGTTTTATCATGGGGGAGTCAATCGATATAATTGTTTGCAATTGCTTTTGTCGTGTCCAAACATTGTTTTTCTCATTTTTAAATAAACTTTTAAATTTTTAGTGTTGTTTTTAAGTTTTAATAAAGAAAATAAGTGCTTTTGACACGATTGTAGGCTTTTTGTTGGTGAAAATAAAAATAGTTTTTGACTCGACTCGGTTTTTAACCTTAGATTTTCCTTAACGTATTTGAATTGAGTTTTGCTAGGCTTTTATATAGGGAGCTTTAAAACGCGAAAGTCTTAATTCATACGAGTTAAGAACAAGAACTTTTCGCAAGTTCCTATAATTGATCCTAGGAAGTCGTTTATCAAGGGAACTTTAAAACGCAAATTCTAAAACTTGAAAGAGTATAAGAAGATGCAAGATCCTATAGATGACTTGAAAACCCAAAACTTTGATTTAATAGGCTAAGTATCCATTGATTTCACATTTTTGGAATTTTACAATATGGAGAACAAGAGATGATAGAGTTCAATCATAAGTTTCTAAAATTAACTCTTCTTTGTGCAAGTATTTTTGTGTTTGATTTAATCTCCTCGTTTTTACTTTCCACACTTAAAAAATAATTGCTTAATAAATGAAGTTTTTAGCGGTTTAGGCTTGATATCTTAACTCGTAACTCCTTCTTTTTCTTCCCTTGTAATTAAAGTGAGAACACATTAAGGGTGTCAGCGTCATGGACTTTTGATCATGGGATTGCGGAAATTTGGCTTACTATAAATATCATATTAATAAAGAAGAATAAATAAAAACATGTTCTCTAGGAGCCTTCGGGTGGGAGTCATGTAGCACTAACCTTGTCATTAGATCCTTAGGGTGTATGTCAAGGGGTGTGTTGAATAAAATTTGCTTCATCATCATGATCCGTAAGGTGGGATGGTGTTGTTAATTCCCTTATTTTTGTCCAAGGAGCCTTAGGGTGTGGATTTTAAATAAGGAGCACAATTGCATCATAAAGAGCCACAAGGTGTTATGATGTAGTTGTTGCTAACTCCATTAATAAGGTCATAACTAACTTTGGAGGTTTTATTGTTGCTTTTAAGTAGCCATATTAGCCAAATTTCGGGTCCGGGATTTATCCCTAAATCGTGTTAAGTTATCCTTGATGTGGGCTCTCTTTAGTGACAACGGTTTTTGAAGTCGAGGTTAGGTTTTGAGTGTTGAGTTTACACCGTTCTTGCCTTCATTTTTGGACTAATAAATATCAAAATAAAGTCAAATGAGCCTTTGGGTGAATGACAAATAAAATCTAGAGATACAATTAGGAATAATAGGAGATTGAGTTTAACACAAATTACTTGTATGAGTTGGTTTAATTTTGGGGCTTATGATTGACAATGATCTTGTTTTTGCACTTGGCATGGAAAAGTGAAAAGTCGGGGACGATGAATCTATTTGAGTTTTATCATCCTAAAAGTTATTTTTCAAATAATGAAAGCAATACATTATGTCTTTGCAAAATAAAGTTTAAAAAGTCGAATAATGTTGTAGTTGGCGTTTTATTTTATCATTGCGTGAGGACACGGCAATTGCTTAGCAAAGGGGAGTTTGATATGAGTGAAATTACTCATATCATTTATATTAATAAACGGACTTAAAATGCTTATTTTTTATGATATTGGCATTGCATTTGCTTGTTTTGTTGTTCCGTGTGTGTAGGTACACAAACATCAAAAAGATCACAAGAACCGACAAAAAACCGACACGAGATTGAAGATATTATCAAAAGCCAAAGACGGGAATTGAGTTTGAAGCTAAGTGGGTCCCACATTTTGTTACTGGGCCTGAAAACCCATGTTAAATTAATGAAGTTTTGATAATTTAGTTTGAAGCCCAATAATAAAAAATTAAAACGGATGGAAGTAATGTTATGGACCCAAGCCCAGAAAGAGTAAGTCGGTGGAAGTTTGTTGGGTCCAAAGCCCATGTGCACAAAAGTTAGACGAAAGAAAGTATATACACGTTTGGGGGGTCAAAGTTCACTCGGTCAAAAAGTA
Source organism: Glebionis coronaria (assembly GCA_025667525.1). Classification (NCBI taxonomy): domain Eukaryota; kingdom Viridiplantae; phylum Streptophyta; class Magnoliopsida; order Asterales; family Asteraceae; genus Glebionis; species Glebionis coronaria. Next base: position 534,348,774 of record CM046881.1, on the reverse strand, counting down.
ACACAAAAATAAAATAGAACGTGAGAAAGAATAAACAGAAGAAAAAAAACGAGAGAAGAAAGAGGGAAAACTTACCCCAATACCAGTTACTATGAACCCTAGTTTTTACTAGGTTCAATTCGGGGTCAAATCAAGTTAAATTGGAGGATAATATGAGCGATTGAAGTCACGTACATGATTTCCCAGAAGAAAGGAAGCCCAAGCGCGTGATAACACGAAGATGCTTAGTTTTATGTGGTGATGTGGCTGATTGATTCGTCATTGGAGGCTTCTGATTGGTTGAATACTTGTCATACCTTGACAACTCAGCAGCAAACTAGCACAGGATTGGCCATGTTGGCAATCCAAGTGAAGGTAAACCAATCTCCACCCTTGGATCTTAACAAACAGGAGAGAGAAGAAGGAAGAGAAGATCGAAGGGCCTTTAATCGTCCTCAGCAATCACCCACCTCTCTCTCGTTCCCTATAAAACCCTCCCCATTTTCTCAGAATGGTATCTCCTTCTTTAGTGTAATTTTTAGTGTTAGGAGTAGTATTAATTAGTTAAATGAAATTGTATTTCTCCTTTTTATAAGTTTGTAATGCTTTGTGAATTAATGAGATCATATTTTTTATGTTATATAAACTGTTCTTATTTTTCTGCAAATTAAAGTTTATAAATGTTGTTGAAGTTATGCTACGAATTTCTCGAGTTTTTGTTTAATTAAATTAAACCATATATTCGTGACCTTGAAATTACAATAAAGAGGGACTAAAAGCTCATTCCCACTGGATGAGTTAAAACAGGTGAAAGTTGCTGATTTATGAGATTAGATGAAGGATTTAAGGCGAGGGTTTAGTGCTGATGGTCAGCATTAGGGTTAGATTAGGTGAATAATAAAAAGGTGTAGTCCGTGGCTCGTCAGCTACGAACCGAAAGAAAAAGCTCTATAGAGCAAGTTTTGGGACCTTCATTTTTGTAGAAGGTCGAGGTAACTCGATTTCTAATTGTTTTTGATAAGCTATTTTTAATGTTATCTGCTAGTGATTAGTCTCTTAATCTGATAAATGATGCTATTGTAGGAGGATAAATGTTGAATCCATGCTTGTTTATTGAATTACTTTGTCTGTTTTTTTTGTAATTGCTGATAATGAAATATGAATATGCTTTGTTCTGTTAAGATTATTGTTCCTGGAATTTATTACATCACTTAGTTAAAACCGGCTCTGATCTCTGATTTCTCTTGGAATAATCCAATAAGTTACTTTTGTTCATGAGTTTGTAGGTTTGATTTAATCTGTTTTAATTAAGCTTTAGTCGTCTTAATGAAATTTAGATCTGCTGTTTTAGATGATTTTAACGTGCCAATGTTTCTGAATTAACTTCTCGCTTGCTGAGATGTTTTTATCCTCGTTGAATGATTGATAAAATTCTAGCTGTTTATGCTAGTCAATGTGCTTTTACTTTAAGTTTAATTATAGAATTACCTTATTCTGTTAGGAGTTAATATATTTATCATCATGATTGCGATTCTTCTGTTTCATTATACTGATATGAGTTATGTTAATGTTTAAATGCGTTTTTATGATTTTAAGAATAAGATCTGTTTTGATAGATTTGATTTAGAGGCTGCTGGTTAAATATAGATGATATGCTAATGACCTGATTCAATCAGTTTCTCGTGATAGGACTTAACTAAGCATAATTTTTCTGTTTGAGTCGAAATAGTTTAATAAGCGTTTTTGGTTTACTGTCTTACCTTTGTTGATGAATTACTAAATAATAATGAAAATAATTATGATTTGTTATGGATGATAGACTATTCTGATTTGCTAGTTTTAAGATTATGGCTTATCTTGCTGAGTGATTTTTTTGTTATATTTTAGTTAGTTTAGAAGCTCGATTTGGTCTCAGCTTTGACTGTCTTAATATTCTTTTGGCTTTAGAGTACTGTTAAAAATTCATTTGCCCTGCCACTTTAAATTGCTGAGTCTGTATCCTGCTTTTATCTGAACTTGGGAATATGAAATTACTTTGCTGAATTGTAGTGTAATGCTTATATTTGTTTGGTGTTTACTGATATATCTATTACTTTTCATACTAAAAGCTGCTAATTTGGAATTTACTGAATGTTTGATTTTACCTTTTTCGTGTATACAAGTTTAAGTAACTGATTGATTTTCCCTGTGTATCTGTTTTTTTTAACTGTCTTATTTTGGCTTAGTTTGTTTCCAATGTTGGAATTCTGATAATTGTATTTTCTTTTATTTCTTTGTTATGATACGATTTTTAGATGAGAGTGTTTGTTTTGTATCTGCATTTTTTTTAATTTACTATGTAATTTTGGCGGTACCCACGAATTGGGGGTGTTTGGTTTGTTTCTTTAATCAATATCTTATCCAAAATTATTATTCCAAAAAGAATCGTACTCAGGGGGTCTCAAACTCGAGACCTCCCCCTCACTTGCCCTGTGTGTTAACCATCTATTCTAACCTGTTGTTTTTGTTTTAATACTGTTTTAAAATTTAATATAGGTTGTTAGTTTTGGATCACTCTGCTTTTAATTAAAGTTTTCAACAAGTAAAGTTAGATTATTTGTTTTAAAAGGATTTAATAAAGTTTTAAAAATAAATAAATAATAAATACAACAAATAAAAATATATTTTAAAATTAGTTTTCCTTAAAATTAGTTTAAATATAATTAGTTTTTAATAAAAGTTAATCTTTAAATAGACTTTGTTATTAAAAGTAGAAGTAAGATTTTTTTAAAATAAATTAAATAGTTTTTAAATTTGTTTATTTAGATTTTTAATAGATTTGAAAATGTTTTTAATTGATTAATTTTAAATAGTTTAATTTTATATAGTTTTAATAATTTTCTTTAAGTTTAAGAAACGATTCATGCACTTTAATAATTTTAGTTTAAAAACCGACAAACCATTCAAATCAATTGTCCGAATCGAAACAAAACGTCTCAAATTCACTCGATCTTCGTGTACAACGAACTTGGTTCATCCACGTGTTTAATTGAATTCGTCTTTAGTAATTTTAGACTATTACTTTTTCCTAAAGGTAATTTTCTAGTTTACCCTATAACGTATCTCAAATTATCACTATACTATCACGATCACATCACCCACCTTTGTTGGGTGGGGGTTTTAGATCTAGAAGGTGTTCTAGATCTGAAGGGTCCTCTTGTAGAGGGTATGTGTGATTGCTCAGAAGAAGAGGAGGTCTAAACAGCTTTTGCTTTCTTAGCCTGGAGGGCTTCACTTCTTCTGAACCACTCTATGTGGTTGTGATCAGATGTAGTGTGGACATCGCTTCCACAAGTCTCACAACATTTGGTAATAGAGTTTGGGTTTCTTGGTTTAATATCTCTTCTGAGTGAGATGATTCGATTATGTCTATGAGTGTCATGGTCATAACTTCCACAAATATTACAAACAGGGTAATAGTGGCAGTCATTTGAGTGATGATTGCCCATACCACAATGAATGCATGGTGGGAAAGGCATATTTCGCCTGGAATGAGATGCTTCAGATTTGTGAGCATCAACACTTGTTTTGGCCAGCATATACTGAGTGTGTTCACAAGTGCAATGATCAGTCCTTTCACATTTTGTACAATAAATCACTCTTAGGCAAGTTTCAGTGAGATGGTTATTTAGACCACACAAATCACAAGCCCTTTTAAATTGTGTCTTGTACTTGAGATGAGGATAATCTGAAGGTTCATCTCTGAATCGTGTTGGTGTTTGCTGCTGCCTGAGTTGCAATTTAAGATCATTGATCTCTTGCATAATAAGAGACATTCTCTCATCTTCCTCAGATCTAGCATTCTTTAGTTTATTTGTTGAAACTGAAGAGGTAGTTCTCATATGTGAACCTTCAGCAGAAGCTGAAGAGTTCTTTGATGTGTCAATTTTGACATGTTTGGAAGAACTACCTTTGTGTGTGGTGTGATACTTGATGATAGACTGGATAGTTTTGGGTCCAGTAGAAGGTTCAACACCAGCCAGCTTCTCCAAAGGAGGAAGTGGGGTACTTACTTCATTCTCTATATCATCAACTGAGTCATCCTCAGTAACTAAGGATTCAACTGGTGCTGAAGTGCACATGCTTGTAACTCAAGAAGAAGGATTCGTCCAGTGTCATGATTGAGTAAGTTCTCTTCACCTGACTTTTCAATGTCAGGGATCGAGCTACCATCCTCATTTGAGGCTTTGATAAAGACAATAGATTTGGTCCTGGAGGATCCTTCAGCATCAAGCATTTTCTTCTTTTGAGCAGGTATTTGTTCACTTATGCATTGATTTACCCTATCAGAGTTTCTAAGCCAAGATTTAACAATATCTTTTGCTTCTTGAGTTCCTCTCTAAGATAGTTATTTTCATCCAAAATTTCTTTGTTCAGTTGTTGAAAGGTAAGAATATCAAGTTTAGCTTCTTTTATCTCTATTTGCTTACTTTCAAAATATTCATGTTTTAGAACAAGTTTGTGAAAGTTTTCAAGCAAATTGTTTCTTTGCTCTTCAACAAATTTTAGATCAATGCACAAGTAGACAAAGACAAATTTAATGTCATCTTTATCATCTAATTCAAGAAGAGTTTGTACCTTTTTTATTGTGACATTGACCTATTCACCATTTCTGGCACTTTCTATGGTCACAACATTTGAGCTTGCCCCTTCATCATCAGCAAGGGCCATTATCACTTTCACATTTACCAACTCATCATCATCTGAAGAAACATCTTCTTCATCCCATTCATATGCTTCAGCAACAAGTCCTTTGTTCTTGTCTTGCTTGGGGGTCTTGAATGAGGAGCTTTCAGTACTCATTAAGGCCAATCTTGCCTTGATTTCCCTGTATTTAGCCTCAAAGTCTTTTGTAGGCCTGAGTTCAACCCTCCTTTGCTGAAATGGAATAGAAGCAATTTGTTTTGGTTGAAATGATGATTGACCAGTTGGTCTTGATTGAGCTGGTGAGGAATATGAAGGGAGAGATGTTTTTGAATAACAATCCCTAGCATAGTGACCAGTCTTCCCACATTTGTAGCATTCAGTGTCAACTGAAGCTTTTGTGGAGCTGGAGAACTTGCCTCCTTTCTTAAAGAACCTTCTAGACTTGGCCAGAAGTGCTCTTTCATGAAATTCCTCTTTGAGGTCATTCAGATATTCCTCACTAGATCTAGTATCTTCCTCATCATCAGGACTATCTTGGTAGTCTTGAATGACAGCTTCACTGAAGAAGGCTGTGGACAAGGGTGTAGCAATGGTTAATGCTTTACTCTTGCTTGAGCCTTCATAAATCCTATCAACTAGGTTTTCTTCATATTTTAGTTTCCCAAAAATAGAGGCTAGATCACAATCTTTAATGTGATTAGCATTTCTCAAGCTTTGGCAGAAACTGAGCCACTTCTTTGGCAATGCATTAACAAAAACTGTGTTGATTTCAAGTTTTGAAAGCTCAACACCATCATTCACAAGTTCATTCATCAGTGCTTTGTATTTGGTGAATGTCTGTGTGAGAGGTTCCCTTCTTTGTGCTTGAAGTTGTTGTATTGAAGCTTTAAATCTATGATTCTGGTTTCTTTTACATCAGAGGGTCCCTCATGATAAAGAATAAGGTCCTCCCATGTTGCTTTGGCTGTTTTACAATTTACAAAAAAATTCATTTGGTCATCTGGGAGTACAGACATGATGAGACTTTTGAGACGTTGATCAAGGTTAGTAGCTTTTCTCTCATCAGCAGTCCATTGTACTTCAGGTTTTTTATTGTCCCCAACCATGGAAACAAAAGGACCATTTTTAATGATTCCAAGGAATTGAGGTTCAATTCCAACCATGTGGACAAGAAACCTCTTCTTCCAATTTGTAAAGTTGGCTACCTCTAGTACAGGAGTAGCATTGAGTTGGCCACCCCTATATTCTAGGGTTTGTGGTATAACTTGAGCCATTTTGAATCTTGATTTGAAAACTTTTAAGTGAGCAGTTTAATAAAATAAGAGTTTAACTAATCAAACTGCTCTGATACCACTTGTTGGTCCCTTGTAATTCGTTATTACTTATCAACTTAAGTAATAACTCTTACTTCGACTCAAGTGAGTTGTTTTAACAATAGATAAGAACTATGAAAGATTAAAACAACAATACCAATATACTTTTCAACGTATAGACTTTTATTATAATCAAATAAAGAATCTATAACCCACTTTGTTTGCGGAATAACAAAGTGGTTGAATGACAATGGGGTTTGATCTCCTCTACTTAAACGTCTAACCAAAGTTAAAGTCTAAGCTCCAATCTAAACCTTCATATGCATCTTGGATATATGGTTTAGTTGGTATCGAGAGAGAAAGGTTTTCCAGAGTTTAAGCTCTTGTATTGGTTACCTTTCTCACACAATGTACACTCCTTTATATAGGCAGTGTAAATTAGGGTTTGGATTTTACATGTACCAATGCATGAGTTTATCCAGTGGGTGGTTGATGCCCATGCTGGATAAACAGTACAAAGTACATAATAAACTATTCTAGAAAAGATAAAGGTTGTACTTATATCTAAGTATACAAGCAACCTACTTTGACTTTAAGTAATCTTTTCCCGCCTAATGAAAACCATCAGAATACTGAAGAGTATTCAGTATCCTAGAGGAGATCGACATCATTCAGTTTGGTATTGTCAAGCCAAACTGAACTGAAAGCCCTTCTTCAGTCCTTGTTCTTCAGCAACTAGACCGCCTAGTATTTGAAGCGAATACCTCTTAGTCTTCTAAGTTTACTGGAAGGGGAGTGCTGAACTTTCTTCAGGTTTAAAGTCTTCAGTAGGAACTTTGTTCCTCTGGTCATCCATCAGCAGACTGGCCTTACTGCTGAGCATGAAACACTTAGGGGGATTTTATATTCAAATCCTAGAGTTGCTTTAGGGTCAGTAAATACTGACCCAACAATTAAAATCCCCGTCTTCCTACTAAGTGCGTTAGCCACCACATTCGCCTTTTTGGGATGATACTGAATATTTGCATCATAATCTTTAAGAAGTTCCAACCAACATTTCTGCCTCATATTTAACTCTTTTTGGGTAAAAACGTACTTAAGACTTTGTGATCGGTGAAGATGTCACAATTCTCGCCATACAAATACTGTCTCCATATCTTAATAGAAAATACAACGACCGCTAGCTCCAAGTCATGTGTAGAATAATTAGCTTCATACAGTTTCAGTTGTCTCGATGCATACGCAATAAATTTACAGTTGTCTCGTTGCCAGAACCACTACCACTATAACTACTCTTTGTAGGAAAATCTTTCACCCTATTCCCGATTTCACCATAATTAAAACAAGCGCTAGTAGCCGGTAACACTGCTTACCTAGATGATGTTTCCTACATGAGTTACATGAAGGAGTAGAAGCATAGTCAGTGTAACCTTTCTGAACTTAGGATCCTACAACACGGTTATTTTTGTATTGTTGTCCCTAATTCTGCTGATAGGGCCTCTGGTAGTTGTTGTTTCCAGCCTGCCTGTCATAACCATGACCATCATACCACCTTGAATCATATCCCCGCTGGTTGTTGTTATTCTGAGCCATTGGTCGAATGCAATCCCCATCACCGTTCCTCTTATTCTGACCCGACCTCTCGCAAAGAATCTCAATATTCCTTGCAATATCAGGCACATCCTTGTAATCGAGGTTCACGATGTTGTCTAGAATGTGATCACCGAGAGCCCACATGAAGTGCGTTGCTTGTTCCTGCTGGGTACCTGCTTTTGTTCCTAAGAAACCTACCAACCTGAGGAACCGCTTCATAAAGTCCCCGCTTAACTCACCCTCTTTCAGACGGATGGTGTGGTACTCCCACTCATATTATTGCTGTTTCGACCTGGTAAAATACTACAAAAAAGAAAGCCTCTCGAAAATCTTCCCAAGTCATAGTCAACATAAAAGCATCATCTCCCTTGGCCTGCTTGTAGGCCTTCCACCAGCTAAGAGCATCACCCTCGAGTTTGTAGCTATCCAGCCTAGCCTTAAACCCGTCCTCACATCCCAACACCTCGAACAATTTATCATTGTGTGTAATCTAATTTTCAGCCTTAACCGGAGTAGTAGTAGAGCTAAAAAACGAGGTTTTTGCTTACCGAAACTTTCCAACCACGTATGAATAGTTGGGTTCTGATCACCACTTCCACCAGCAGCATTCTGGCGAACTTGGTTGGTGATCTCGGTGGTGATGCCAAGAATCAATGCAGCAATGAGTCGCTTTACCGCCTCATCGAACGCAAGACAAGAATAGTTGGGGGAATTTTGACGCGTATTCACCATCTGAGACATAAATGAATTAGTGACGAAAAAAACAAAGCTACCTAGTAAGATGCGCATATATGAAGGAAGCTATATAACCAGAGTACGAAGAGTATAATCATAAGCTCCGGAATCACTTCCCGAGACTCACTTTATGACCTTTACAAGATGACCTATTTTCTTAAACCTGATTGTTGTGGAATGTTTTCAAAGACCAGATTATTAGACCTAGTTCCCGACCCTTAAAAATTGATTAGAGACCAGGTTTGAAAACGAGATTCAAATGGCATAATCATAGGATTTTGAAACACTTAAAAAGGTTTCATGAAACTCATCTTATAGCCTTTACAAGATGATCAAAAAATCGGACAACTTTGGATCTTTATTTTGTTTTAAAGGTTTTAGGGGTCTAGATCATGTTAAGATGTTTTGATCATGTTATAAATTATGTAAAAACTTGTTTAAAACTATTTTAGGGCTGATATAAAAAGATCTAACACATGAAAAAGTCTTTAGTTCATTAAATCATCAAAAACACATTTTTAGGGTTAAACCCTAACCATCATATGTATAATAAAATTAACATAAAAAATGGAGAAGGCTGAGAAAGCAAAACCAAGTGAGGCAACCAGGGCTGAGATACTCAAAGTATCAACTGAGTTTCTCAAAGAAGTTGGCGAGGATCCAAAGGAGCTTCTAAGTTTGGCTGGCGGTCTGTAGTTTATCAAGAAACAAGAGGAAGAACTTCAGGCCATACAACAATATATGATGATGAAGCAACAAGAAGGAATCTTACAATTGAAGAAGTTGTTTGATCAGTACACTTGGATCACCACAAAAAAGAGAAAGCCAGAGCCAATCACAGATCTTCAAATCATTCCATACACCAAGCTATTATCAATCTTTGTCATCGGGAACAATGATAACAGGAATTTTGAAGTGATCAAGGAATTTTTATTTGGAGATTTTGGTCTAACTAAATGTGATAATATGGGTATGATCCTCAGAACCAAAACAAACAAGTGTGTGCCTGACTTATTGAACTCACTGAGCAAAAGATATGAGAGACTGAAGCAGGTTACGACACAACTAAGCATCACTGAAGAACTACATTTGGCTTTACAAGATCCCACTCGAACTCAGGGAAGAAAAAGAATAAGGATTGAGTATGAACCTGAAACCAGAATCCTTTGGTTAGAATGCAACATGTCACTTCCTGAGAATGTCTCCTTTGTGAACAACATGGTAATAGAAGAACCTGAATAAGGTATCTTCTTCATCAATGAATTCAGTGATTATGCATTCCACGAGATGAGTAACATTGACAAGTGCACCACTGAGAGGCTTTTCATTTATCTGGTTATGGTTGGACAGATTCAGTATAAGGAGAACAAAAGGGTTGCAGTCAAGCTCAGGGAGTTGATTGCATGGAGGCATGTCAAAGAAAAAGTGTTGAGTTCTTCAAGAGTAAAGAGAAGCAATGGAAGCCTGAGAATTAATGTTTTTTTTCTTTGTAATAGACTAATAGGATCATGTAATGATAAATAAAAAGATGTACATTGTTTAAAACAAGACTCTTTATCTCTAGAAAATTTTATATCCAAATAGACTTAGGCAAATTTTATATCCAAATAGAGGAAGATTGTTAGGCCAACTTTGTATAGACTAATCTCACTGGTAGCCAATTCTGTACAAGGTAATCTCACTAATGGCCAATTTTGTACAAGATGATCTCACTGATGGATTTAAATAACAATAAGCCTAAGTACATTCAATAAGCTTGAACACTATGAAGTTACTAAGTGAACAGTCATTCAATGAGTTGCCTTCGAGAGCTCAACCTGAGTCTAAGAGAAAGACTCGAGAATTCAGCGAGGCGAAACTCAATGAATGATGTACCTGAGACGAAGAAAGAGGTGATGGGTTCAGTGAGTTATGGCAATAGACTTTATGAACCCCATACGATCTTCCTGAAAGAACAACGAGGTTCTGAAAACTCAAGTAATTGTGGAATAAGTTTAAAATAGATAAGATGTAGTACACACACGCGTACCGTGACTTACCCTTTTAGGTTGGACATGGGTACTAAGCTTGTAAAGGACTTTGTCCTGAGACCTAGAATAGGTAGTTGACAAGTATGTACCTTGTACATCAGATAAGACAAGAATTTCACAAGCAATTCTTTGTCTCGTACCTAGCCTTAAGTTTATAAATATGATTCATTGTAAAAGAGAGAATTAAGTTTGTGCACTCAATGCTTAGACATTCACAAACAATGCTCTCTTCCAAATAGATAGAAAGCACTTGAGTTATAAACTCATGTTGACTTAATCGTCGAACATATTTAATTGTTAGGATTGATATTGTTCGTTAGTGAGGAGATCACTACACACACATTATCTATTCAACCCCTATTGTAGTTTCGCATACAAAAGGGTATAATTCTTTGAACAATAAGAGTTAAACGTTGAAAAATCTTTTGTGTCTTATTTGTTATATTATTGTGTTTTAATTACATTACTTTACCATGAGTTAGATTTATATTTAGTATTATTAAGTATAACACTAATTACAAGAGACTAACAAAAACGTTTGACTTGGGTTGACCATTTCATAGTGTCTAATAAATTATAGAATCTTATCTTACTACTTTATAAAAGATTTAACCCTTTTCCTATATTTAGAAGTCTTAAAATTTTCAGCCTCAAACATTGCTAAAAAAGAAAGTTATATATGATCATTTTCAAAATCAGTATAGGTTTTAATGCATATACGTTATTTCAAACCACATTTAAAAAGTACTTAAAATGACAATATGATTAATAATAAATAATTTAATGAGAAATTATGTAACCATTTTATGAGAAATTAAATGAGTTAAGGTCATTATTAATTAATTTAATGAGAAATTAAATAATTTAATGAGAAATTATGTAACCAATTTATGAATACATGTAACATAATACTACAAATAACTTCTTATTGATATACATTAAAATATCAGTTACGAAATCTTAGTATAAAAAGAAATCATGATTTATCAAAAGACGAAAATTACAGACAAAAGATTCAGCCATTAACGTTCCTCGAACCACCAATACTATCTGATTTCTGAATCGCTGCCACCACCACCATTAGGATCCTCACCAACATCGCCGCATATATTGATAATTAGTGGTGCTTGAGTTTGGGTTTTAGTTGATGTTTTTGTAGTTCTGGTGGCATTTTTATGTTTTTGGTGATGTTTTTGGTTTGTTTTGTGAAGTGATTTAAAAGGATTTGTATCTTCTTCATAATCACAACCCGAAAACCTTCACCACTTCCTCACTGTCGTACTTTCGCCGATACCATGGGTTCAAGAACATAAAACGAAAATAAATAAAGACGTGGTTTTCAAGATCTTGGTTTCGTTCAAAGATACACAAACTAAACCTACCCCGGACCTTTGTTTTCAAGATCTTTGTTCTAAATCTACGAACCTAGCATGTAATCGTGCTTATGTGGGTGTGTTTTTGTTTTCGTGTGGGGTTGATAAGAGCAAGAAAAACAAGAACAAGAAAGACGAGGTTGTTGGCTTTGTATGAAAAAAGAAGAAGTGGCTATGTCACTATTTGTTATGTGTGGTGTGAAGTGTATTAAGATTATTAATGAGATAAATTAGGGTTGTTAAAATATATCCCAAATGGTCGCATAATGGACTCGGGTATAGTTGTTACTTCTAAACTTGAATTGATTTTTTTATTCTTGTTTAAAGTTGTAAACACATTATTAGTATATCTTTTGCTTTAGTGATTTATTATTTTAATTTTTTTAATTAAGTTGTAAACACATTATTACTCGGGTAGTTTGTCATCTTGAAGGAATTAGTTGGCCCATTCCTACTTGTACTTTGGAAATTATTACATGTACATCGCTTTGAAAGACTTTTCAAGATCTAGAATTTAGATACTGTTACTATCCAGGTAAGACATTAAAGGTCAACTAACAATATTATTCTAATGTATTAAAAACTCTCTCAATTTAAGTTTAGCATACATACAACAATTTTTAATTTTTTTTGAACAAAACATACAACAATTTCATTTGATATCGATCATAGTAAAAAATAGAATAGTTACTCGACCAAATACAAAGAAACTCCTGTAAAAAAAAAACTACCGTAGGGTAAATTTCAGTAAAGACATGCATAGTACAACTGCCAGTAAGATTCTATATGTTTTTCATTTTTTCCCATATACCCTTTGTATAGTTGTATGCCCATCATCATCAGTACATGAATGATGAATGTGCCATCCTCGATCCTGAATCATGCGCATCTAATTCCATGCATGTATTATAACCCATCATCTTTAGATTCTCATGTCTTGAAAGATTATTTCTGATAGTTAGATATTGTATTAGATAAACTTTATATAGGGGCGGATCTATATGAAGCCGGGTGTGGCATAGACTACACTTAATTTTAGGTCATGAAAAGTAATTTTTTATAAAATGTGTTTTTTCTTGACACGTTCAACACTAATTTTTAGTTCTTGTGAGACAACTTTAGTACAAATAATCAGAAAAAATATATTTATATAACACCCTATTATAAATCCTGGTTCACATAGACTTATATGAGCACATATAAGTATTATATGAATATTTTTTTAACAGCAATGTTTTTTCCAAACTCTTTCTATAATAATTGCACAATGTACGATCATAGTCAGTTTAGATACACTAATGTTTGTGATACATAATAAAGATTCTAATATTTCTAACACATAAAACCATAACATGGATATAATGTACGATCAGGGAAAGTGCCAACGACGAGCACAAACCATTAATAGCCAAATATATCGCAAACCTGCTGCACGCGGCTATTTACCAAAGCGAAAGAACATTACTACTAGTAACACCAATGGATGCACCAAAGCCAAACAAATAATCTTTTTTAGAGACTAATAATTATTATAATTAAAACTAGTTGATAATAATTAAAGGGTAGGTTATAAAGACCCTTATTGGTCGTAATTTCTTGATTATTATAACCAATAAACCAAATTAGCCTTCTTCATCATTTAATGAAACATATACATAATGCACTTAAAAATTAGTAGCATGCAACTTGCAAGCCACTGGGAGACATCAATCAAGGTTAAGAACAGAAAAAATGGTTCCACAACGTTAGTTTTGAGCTACTTGTGGCTGTATATAATATAATAATGTAGTATATATATTACTCTCAACATGAGATAAATAGTTCATCAGTTAAAATTTTCTTTGACAATACAAGCTCACACAGGAGTATACCAGCATTTTCTTTTAACTTTTGAGACTTCATGTCATTTATTAGTTTTAAAGAGAAAATTGTATTGTAACAACAAATTGGCTTTGATGCCTTTATATTTAGGGCTATTTTCACAAATGCTCCTTTTACAATAGGTGTAGGTGTTAATTGCACTTCAAGTTTATATTTTCCAAAAATATCTCGAGGTAATCGAAGAAACACAAGCAACCTTTCATCATATCTTGACACGTGTCTGATACAAGTATAAGTTGCCTCAGTTTGACTCGGGTTTCTTGGTTACCTTGGAACACATATCAAAATACGGTGCCAAATTACTTCAATTTCCTCGATTTCTTCAAAATATTTTCCAGAATTTAAAATCAAAGGACAAAGTCTTTTGTGGAGGGGCATTTGTGAAAACAATTTATGCTTATATTGATTAGCATCTTCTATCAAGTGTCCTTTTTAACTTGTAATTCAAAATGTGTGTCCTTTTTTTGCCGAAATAGGAAGAAACTAGAAACCTAATTGTTGAACATGAATTATACTATATACAGGCATGTACTTAATTGGAAGACATGTTGGTACAAATTTGACAGCAGAAATTATACCCACTTGCTACTACTTTTTATGGAAAGAAAATTGAGTACCAATAATTTTTTATTTCTTTTTGCAATTTAATTTTATCAATGGATACTCATGAATATGCATGTTTCTTTAGTTTTATATCTTTATACATACACAAAAATATCCCTACTACAGGTATTCCTAATGACCAGGTCTTTTTTTTGGTTATGTGTGCAATGACTTCGTGTTCTAGAATGGATGTCCTAACTTTAATCTTTTGCAACTTGCACATTTACCCCACATTCGACAATAATGAATAACCATTCCTAAAGAATAACAACAATGTTACAAAACATCAATAACTCTTTGTTTCTTACAATTCTGAAAACCTAATACATCCATCTCTGTGTTACTTCTCTTACTGTTAAAACCACTCACGCTCGAAATGTTAACACCAAATAGCCGTAACATCTGAACGGGTTCGATTGGCTGCGAGTTTGTAACACCTGGCGTGATTTTCGCCTTCGAGTCTATGTACAATTGCGTATCCGGTCCAGTTGATCTATGAAAACTAACACTATCACCTGCTTTTAAGTTTTTTTCTTTAACAAATCGGCTCCAACCTTTGGTTAAAACATAACTTTGACTACTATTCCAATACGAGTAACGGAATCGCCATACTTTTGAATCACTGTCTTCGAAATGTAATAGTACACCTTTGGAAGTGCTTCCTTTTTGAACTGGGAAGTGTTTTTCCGCATGTTGTTTTGGTATCACAAGACGATTTAATTTTCCAACGTCACTAGGTGTAACGACTTTCTGGAAGAGATTTTCGCGTGGTCTGATGGAATTCGTACGCGAAAAACTATTGAAACCTTGTTGAGATGTTTTGTGTACGGTGCAACTTCTTTTGCTTTGTTCTAGCTCGTCATTGTATGTGTGTTTTCTTAACATATCGACTATTTCTGATTTCGAATGGTTGCTTAAGAAACTTGCTTCCATTGTGGCTTCTTTATCGTTGGTGTCGATTTGCTTAAAGTTTGTGACAGCATCTCGACCACGGAACCTTTGTACCGCGATATCGTACGCCTTTGCAGCCTCTTCTTCCTCGTTGAAGGTACCTAACCACACCTATAAGAAAATAAAAATACAACAAGTTGATTAGATTGTGTTTATGGGTCTCGTTGTACTAGGAGTACTTTTTAACTATAATTGTCTATGTGATTTTAAGGGAAAGAAACAAAATAAGTACTATATATAAGTGTCATCCTTCAACTTATCTACATTATATTCAAGATCTAAATGAGATGTGAGAGTTTACATAAAATTAACACATACCCTTTGGTGTTTCTCATAAATCTGAGCTCCCCAACGGCCATTTGGTTGAGGGACGACACCTTTGTATTTTGAAGACGGAAGCTTTTTTGAATGAGCTTCCGCTTCGACTTCCACGCCACCTTCTAGGTCAAGGACTACGCTGGTTCCACTTTCAAACCGGCGTAGGCTTGTTTCACCTGTCGGTGGCGTGGTGACTAATTGGGGAATGGTGGAGATGATTTCAGTGGTTGTGGTTTTATCATATGTGCAACTTGTATACATTTTCTAGAGAGAGAAAATGAATTGTGAATGAGGTTGGTTTGCTTTTTCTAGAGAGAGAAATTAAAAGGTTATGAAATAGGTACGAGACAAGGGTTGTGTTATATAGGAAGAGAATATATCAAAATATCAAATCTTCATGTGGGTGTATGTTGATATTATTTTAATTTCATGTTGTCATATAATAAATCCTAGTTGATATTTGTGGCTATAATAACATGTACACATTGAGAAGAAGACAATCTATGTTTAGGTTAGAACTGGGAAGCTACCTATATTATATTACCCTTTTTGATACTCCCTCCGTCCCAAAATTATTGTCACCAGACAAGAATCACACAGTTTAAGAAAAGTACATTTATTACAGATTTCTCTCTCTTACTTTTTAGCATAATGACAGTTTTACCCTTAACTAATTAATTAGTTCTTCTTTAAATTTTGTAATAATAATTTTAATCAAGGATAATATAGTAAATTTATCAAAGCTTCCTATCTATTTTTAGTATTGGACAATAATTTTGGGACAACCCAAAATAGAAAGATGGACAATAATTTTGGGACGGAGGGAGTATTTTTTTACATGACGTCATTATAATAGGCAGTTATTGAGTCACGTCGGGTCGATCAGACAGTGTTCAACTCGAGCTCGATTTGTTTATTAAAACTCGAACTTGAAACTTGACTCGAATCGATCGATTTTGAATATCTAAATGAAACTCAAGTTTTTCATTAAAAACTCAAACTTGAATAGTGCACGGTTATTTGTATGCATCAAGCTCGAACTCAATGAATAATCGTTATATCAACATCCACTCAATTGAAAATTAAGTATTGCGTGTAAAGAAAAGGATAAAAGTACTCTAACATAATCGAAGCTCGATTAGGCTCGAGCTTCATAGTTAAAAGATTTTGGAGCTTGAACTCATCGAAAATATGCTCTGGTAGCTCGAGCTTGACTCTTTTAAATCTAGTTGATTCAGAGTAGCTTACGATCTATCTTGAATAGCTCGCAAGTTGTCTCCTCTCATTTACATCAGTAGTTATTACAAAATTGTTTTGTGTCTTAATAACGTTCTTTGTTGTGCGAAACACTCTTTATTCAAGTGGCTGTTTGTTCAAGTCCTGCTTAAAGACCGCAGTCACTATTCAAAATATATGTCATTATCAAATATTTTGATGCAGTAATTCTTCTTGTAAGAAAGCTCTTCACAACTTATGTGATTTTATGTGCATTGCCTGGGAGTAATTCTTCTTTGTTGTGCGAAAAACTCTTTATTTTCAAGTGGCTGTTTGTTCAAGTCCTGCTTAAAGACCGCAGTCACCATTCAAAATATATGTCATTATCAAATATTTTGATGCAGTAATTCTTCTTGTAAGAAAGCTCTTCACAACTTATGTGATTTTATGTGCAT
Source organism: Glebionis coronaria (assembly GCA_025667525.1). Taxonomy (NCBI): domain Eukaryota; kingdom Viridiplantae; phylum Streptophyta; class Magnoliopsida; order Asterales; family Asteraceae; genus Glebionis; species Glebionis coronaria. The sequence continues at coordinate 534,331,642 of CM046881.1, read as the reverse complement.
TGCCTAGGAGTAATTCGTCATGTATGAAAGCTCTATTAGTTCATGGACACTATGGAGGTCTTATGTCTATTTCTTCTCACTCGTATAAAAATGGGCCTTAGCAACATTTTTTAAGCTGAAAAAAGACCTTGACCCTTAAGGATTAAACCTTGAATCAATCTTTATACATAAAGTTGGTAATAGAAAAGTAACATGTTGTGGCTAGATCCATGGAGTAGAGGTCCTTTGTGATTCTTTCCTTAGATTATTTCGACTAGAATCTAATTCAAAATGCATGGTGATTGATCAAGCTCCCAAACCTACTCACATTGTAAGTCTGCTTTATCACTTAATACAACTCCTTATTTATTCCCTTTGATAAGGCATGATCTCGCATCCAACCAACACCACTATCAGCCCGTCAACTTTCATAACACAAACACAAACATGTTTCTGGCTTGTCATTTTTCTGGGCCTGGTCTAGACCTATTCGATCACATACAAAATAAAATGAGCTTCAAAAGCTATCCCCTGTTCTTCGGATACAATTCGATCCTTCTATGGACACATCTCACTTTGTGGAAAGCCTTCGTTGGCTTCCTTATGCTCGCGAGGAAAGAAGAAAAGCGATAAGGTGAAGTTCATATTTTATTGTTAGCAGCATGGGAAGATCATTTTGATTCTATTAGTAATGAGGATTAGAAATATCACACCTTGATTAATCATATGCTTCTCGCGTTCTGTGAATAGCCGGGACATTGATGAATATCCAGAAAGGCATTTTGGGAATCGGTTTGATCATCTGCTTCCGGAAGAAATCGATGAATTTCTTGGGAATCCTACAAGATCCATTCGTTCTAATTTCTCTGACAGATGGCTAGAACTTCATCTGGGTTCGAATCCTACTAAGAGGTCCACTTGAGATAAAAAAATTATTGAAGATGTTGGGATGTGCGTAAGTCATAGTGTGTATTTAATACGGCCACGAGTACGTGGGCCTAAGGGGTCACATACTTAGACATCGAGATCATCTTTTATTAAAGTAGATAATAAATATGGCTATATTTATTGTATATTTTAATTTCATAAAGGTTAATACTTCACGGTATTTAATTGATAAGTTAAAAGGTTTAACAAGGATTAATTAATAAGACTTTAAACTTTAAGGTAATTATTGTAATTACATAACTAAGTTTATAGAAAGTCAAACCAACTACACCAAGGGGTGTAATCGACCACCTATAGTACAAGGAAAAGGAAGGAAAAGTTTCTGGGCTCTAGAAGGTTTATTACTTGGAGGTTAAGTTGTAGTCTTTCTCATGAATAAACCTAAAGCTCAACTATATAAACAAGAGATTTGATTCATTGTTTCATAGCATTAAACCAAACTTTTATCCCCTTCGATGAAAAAGGGAAACCCACAAGGGTTTTAGGGTCTGATTTTCATTAAGTATTTGTTTAATCAAGATCTAGCAATCAAAGATGATTGATTGAGGTATTGTGTGGACTATCTTAGAGAAGATATAACTTGAATTTTGGGTTTATTGGTGATCGGTTTTGGTGTATTGAAAGTTAGGGTCTTGGTGTATTGAAAGTTGGGATTTTGGTTGGTTGATTATTGGTTACTTGATCATACGTTCTTTGACTTAAGGTATTCATTCTTTATCTTTATGTTAATTACATTATGTGCATAGTTAATTAATCTTATCTGCTGTGTTTACTCTTGATGCATGTATATTAGATATACCAGGGTTGTTAAATTCCAACAATGGTATCAGAGCCAAATCTATGTCATGTAATTACATAAAAAACGCCTAAAATCAGTGCAATTAAAAGAATTTTTTTCTTGAATAGTTGATTATGATTTAACTGAAGATCTTTAAATTGATTAATTAGATTCTATTAGATCCATAATTTTCTGAAAAGATAAGTTTGCATGCTTTTTAGGTTATAGCAAAACGTTAATTACATCTACGTGTGCAATTTATGTGTTTCTGTTATGTTATACATGTTTAAATTGTCTAAATCCATGAACCATGATTACTAATAGTTATAATGCATGATTTATATGCTTAACATATTTTGGGATTCTTATGTGGTAAAAAAAACGCTAATTGAATTGGTGTGCTAAAAGGGGGTTTTATAAAATTGATTTAGGGCGGCGATTTTGACACCCGAACAGAAAATAATTTTTATAAAATAATATGTACACATTTAAGGTCCAATTCAATATTGAACACTAAAAACTCAATTCTGCACAACGTTTTAGCTTTAGCCGAAAGCTGGGGACGACTTCTTCCTGCCGATTTGTTTCTTACAAAACAGGATCAACCTAAAATCTTAATTGGATTTTTAGATTTACTAAAGTTAGTGCCCTGAAATAAGTTATTTTTGGAAAATATTTTGCTTAGATATATTTTATATATGATATGTTAGTTATGTTTATTGTCTTGCTAATTTTTTTTTTATTTATTCCTATAATTGTTATACTGTATAAATGCAAAAAAAAATTTAAAAATTAAACCGGACTAACTAGGGTAAGTAAATATTCGGTCTTTGACTAAATATCTTATTGACTCTAGAACTATATAGAAAACTATCTTTTATTTGATTTATATATAGTTTTAGTTTACCACTAGTATAAAAAAGGCGGATTTCTATGATGTCCTAAAGAAGAATGGCTCTTAACAAGCTTCTACAGCTGACCAGCTTCTCTAGTTCTTTTCTGTGTATCTTCTAAGACACCATAGAGTCGAATGTGACCATAGCAAGGTTCATTTGAGTTTCCATCAGTACTCGTAAGAGGTGTGAGGAAACCACGATCGAACAAACCAATGACACTTTGTAAAGACTAGTACAACGTTTTAAAACAATCGGTAACTCGTGTTTTTGAATGACTGGCGAATTCATGCGAAATGAGGCACATGTTTTATTTAGGAAAGTTTTAAAATATGGAAAATTCATTGTTTTAGAAACTTTTATAAAAGGAAGTATTACATGTTTGCTTTTATACGAATTTTTGTCATGATTCCAAAAATTATTAATACCCACTTATGTAAGTTTTGTACTAACCAATGTATTACTCACTTTTCTTGGTTATGTTATCAAAGACAATCTTCAGACTTGACCAAGATGGGGCACCATAATAACCATGGGTCAGACCCGACGGTTATAAATCCGCAAACTAATATTGGACTACTTACGTTGTGTATTTTGTTCAGACCTTAAGCACAAAGTACGAGATGAGGCAAACATGACGTAACTATGTTTATGATAGATATTATAGTCATGACCTTATTATGGCTAAGAGTTGCACCAGTGGCAATTATCATTCGATGATTACCTGTTTAATTATTTCGTCTCTATTAGATCATCTGCATTGACGAAATAAGTTCAAGTTAGGTCTTAGGATCTTTATAAAAATAATTTTTCAACTTGGGTAGTTGATTTTATGAGACACTTATTGTTGAAAATACTAACATTTTCTTAACTTTGTTTGGTAGATGGCTACTACCCAAAACACTGATTCTACACTAAGGTCAATTCTCACTGATGAGAAGTTAACTAGGTTGAATTTTAGTAACTGGTATCGAAACTTGAGAATTTGTCTCAAGTTTAAGATATGTTGAGATTCATTGAACAACCTCTTGGAGAGGTCCCTGATCCTACAGTAGCTACAGAGGCTCAAATTAATGAGTACTATGGTGGAGCTAGCAAATAAAGAGATGTATCATGCCTTATGCTTGGTACCATGACACCGAAATTGCAAATTCCGTTGGAGCATTTAAACGCATATGACATGATAACCGAACTCAAGACTTTGTTTGAGGAACAAGGAAAGATTGAAATGTATGACACTACAAAGTCATTCACGCTTGCAGACATGATGAGGAACAATCCGTTAGCACTCATTTACTGAAAATGAAAGGCTACTTGGATACTCTAGGCTATCACATGCCACAAGAACTTGATGTCAATTTTATTTTAAACTCTCTCAACAAGGATTATGAATCACTTGTGCAAATTTACAATTTGCATAGCATGGGGAAGACGTTAGTACACCTACATGCTATGATAAAGTTGTAAGTTTATGGACTTATATTTAATATTCATGTGATAGGATCGAACTCGAGATTACGGGATTGCACACAATACGTAAAGAGTTAATTTAATTAATAAACATATTTATTGTATTTATTAATTTATTTAATAAATATATTAATGTATTTATTAATTTAACCGAGCAAGTAACTATATAACCTTAACGATCGTTAATTAATTAATAGTTAAGTTACAACGAGCGTTAGATAAATATATAGTATGTAAACAAAAGGAAAGAAGAACGGAAGGTTTCGGAACACCCCACATGGGTTGTTCGACCGTCGGTATAGCCTAAGGGGGTGGGGGGGGGGGGGGGGAGTTGCCTTATATTTATTGGGCTACAATTGGTTAGAAGTTTATAAATACACCTCCTTATCCCTCATAATTCACACAACAATAATCTTTCCCCTCTTTATCTTTTGGTTCGATCGCAGGACAAACCCAAAGAAGGGTTTCAGTTGGTTTTTCTTGGTTGATCGATTGTGTACGTAATCTAGTCCTAGCCCCTCTCTAGGGTTGATGGGTAGATTATCTACAAGCGTTGTAGCTCGGTTTTCACGTGCTAGAATAACGGTTGGCTCGTTGTATAACGTGTGTACAAGAACGTAATATAGTCTTACTTTAGACTATATCTTGGTGTATACGGTATTAGCCCGAATTGGTGATTCGTTCTTTGTCTTGTGGAATTGCTTTAGCGTAAAGGTATGTAACCCTAATTCGATTAGTTATAATTGTGTTATTATTATGATATTGTTAATCGCTTCCGCTATATGTGCTTTGATCTCGTTTAGGGTTTTATATAATTGTTATAATACTAATAAACCTTCAGTAGCATCGAGAGCCGTTTTAACATGTTATAATTATCGAAAATCTAAAGATATTTAACTATAAACTGTTTTGAGTTAAAACTACATGTTTTTTAGGTTTTCATAAATTAGGGTTTTGTTTTTTAAAAAAATTAGTGTTTTTGGCCGAATTTTTAATAAAAAAAAGTGATTTGTTCTGAAATCCTAAATTACATGTGGGATAATTTTGGATTATATTGCATGATTTATTGTTATGTCATGTATGGTTACGATCCGTAGAGATTTATTGTTAAGATTTTTCGGGATTCCATAATTACGTGCATGTTTTTATGGATCGTAAAATTATATGTTTATATGATTTTATGTGCTACGTGATTATTTGATTCAATAGATCTCGAATTACGGAAGACTTTTATATGAATATAAAGACCTAGATTTTGTGATTATTGAATAAATCGTATGCATGTGGCTATTTGATATATTTGTTGCAAATATAAATTGTTATTATGTGTTTATGATTTAGTTTTTTACTTATATAAAATTGTTGAATTGTTGTAAACAAGGGTTTTAAAAAAAATAATATGGACTAAATCATATTAAAATAATGATTTGTAAAGAGATCTAAATTACATAAGATTAAGTTGATTGGTGAATTGCAATAATAATCTAACGGCCTACTCCTTTTGACAAACTATAAAGTGGGTATAACGCGCCGCTGGTCATGTACACGGTTAAGGAAGGAGGTGTTATGCCATTAGTCGCTGATCAAATTCCCGGCTCGCCTGTGCGTCAAATTGAAATTACCTACGATTATTAATTGAGTTATACCTTAAGGGTGATTTATCACAAATTCACATCCGAAACACAATGAATAAGGGTATTGCTTTGTGCATAGCCGAGTTCTAGCAAAAGTACGTTGTGAATAGTTGTGGATAAATTCTTTAATTGGTTTAACCAATACCTCAACATAATTTATGTAGAAATTTAGTCTCGTGAAGAAGTTTACTAAATATTTTATTAAACTTATGCTATGGAGTTGTATGCATGCTTCTCCATACATTGATTTTGACATCAAAATTTATACCCTTAAAATTTAAGTCGAATGCTCCTAATTGACGAACACTTGAAATTACTTCGTCATCAAATGATATTTTTGGGTGATGTTGTGATGGAGAGAAAACCATTTGTAGAATGAGAATTCATATGATGGTTTTACGTTACTCAGATTAGACGACTTAATTAAGTTATCCAGTGAGATCTAGAAACTTAATGCATTCAGAAAGGATGAAACATGTTAACGTTTTTCGCAATGTAAATCCCTTAAATATCTAGAAATTGAAAATTGTTTGTCAATTGAATTGTTCGACAAGTCGCTATGTTGAGTACATTCATTACTAGCAGATCAACTGATGTAACGTATTTATGTCAGTATAGTTCTAGAATTCAAGGAAAATAATATGGTTTTATACCAGGGTAATTTTACTTTCTTGAAAGTATTTTGTTATCGAAAATACTAATATTTGAACTTATTTCTGTAGAAATGGCTCGAACCAAAAACAATATGACTATAAGTTCTGCGTTCAAAGCTTTCTTTGATCGTCCTGAACTTACTGGCCTAAACTTCAATGATTGGTATCGCTCACTAAGAATTGTCTTGAGAGTAGCGGGTACTATCGATATCTTGACTAATCTTTATCCGGAGGATCTTACTGAAGGAGCATCTGATGCGCAAACGCTTGAACACGCTGCTAATGTTAAGAAGTACTCTGAGGTGGCTGCTTTAATGTTAAGAAAAATGGCTCCTTCACTTCAACAGAAGTATGATCTATTTTCACCTAAGCGAAAGCTTGATGAGCTCAAGGCTATGTTCGAAAAGCCGCAAGCCGTGGAGATGTACGATTTGGTAGATGTTTTGCATAGCTGCAAGCAAGCTGCTATAAGTTATGCGTTCAAAGCTTTCTTTGATCGTCCTGAACTTACTGGCCCAAACTTTAGTGATTGGTATCGCTCACTAAGAATTGTCTTGAGAGTAGCGGGTACTATCGATATCTTGACCACTCCTTATCCGGAGGATCTTGCTGAAGGAGCATCTGATGCGCAAAGGCTTGAACACGGTGCTAATGTTAAGAAGCACTCTGAGGTGGCTGCTTTAATGTTAGGAAAAATGGCTCCTCCACTTCAACAGAATTATGAGCTATTTTCACCTAAGCAAATGCTTGATGAGCTCAAGGCTATGTTCGAAAAGCCGCAAGCTGCGGAGATCTACGATTTGGTAGATGTTTTGCATAGCTGCAAGCAAGCTCCTGGAAAGTCTGTAAGTGCCCATTATATGGAGATGAGGGGTTATATGGAACAACTCATTGCACTAGGACAACCCTATGATCATAATATGTCTATCAACTTGATCAATAGGTCCCTTAATAAGGACTTCAATGATTTCATTCAAAACTATAATATGCATTGCACGGGGAAGACAGTTAATGATTTGCATGCAATGCTCATTGACTATGAAAAGGGGTTGAAAGACAAGGCATCTACCACTACGCCTTTTGTACTAACCATACAAAAGGTAGTGTGAGTAAGCCAAAACCGCAAGCGAATAAGAAGAAAGGCAAAGGCAAGGGTGATAAGAGCAAACTAGTTGCGACTTATTCAAAACCTAAGCAAAACTTTGTCAAGAGGAATAAATCTCAGAAAGATGAGACTTGTCACCATTGCAAGGCAAGTGGTCACTGGAAGAGGAATTGCTACCTTGAAGAATTGCGATAAATAAAGAAGAAGTCTGAGCAGAGTGCTGTAGCTTCAGGTACTTTATTTATGATTGAATTGTTCAATTTAACATACAAATTAAATTCCTAGGTATATGATACGGGATACGGTATTAACATTTGTAACACGCTGCAGGGGTTTAATCTGGAAAGGAAGCTATCCTATGGGGGAAAATTTCTGCAACTGGGCAATGGCGAACAAGCAGTGGTTGAAGCTATAGGAACATTTAATCTAGTTTTACCTTCGGGTTAAAACTTAATTTAAATGATTGTCATTATGCACCTATAATTGTTAAGGGCGTCATTTCCTTTTCTTGTTTGTTAAATGATGGATTTGTTCACACGATTGATAATAATGGAATTTCTATTTGGAAAAATGGTATTTTCTATTTTAATGCAATTTCTGGAATGGTGTGTTTGAATTAGACATGCATGATAATGAATCCAAGAACAATAAATCTGTGTTTAGCATGAGTAAGAAGAGAAAGTTTGACAAGAACTCTTATTATCATTAGCATTGTAGACTTGCCCATATTCGGAAGACTCGTATACAAAAGCTTCAACGTGAAGGTCTTTTGGAAAATATCAATGATGAATCATTTGATAAATGTGAGTCTTGTATCTCTGGAAAGATGACCAAGAAACCTTTTAATAGCAATATTGAAAGAGCCACTGATCTACTTGGACTTATACATACTGATGTATGTGGACCACTTAGACATACGTCAAGGAAAGGTGCTAGCTACTTCTTAACATTTATGGATGATTATAGCCGTTATGGTTATGTTTATTTACTTAAACATAAACATGAGGTATTTGAAACATTCAAAGTGTTTAAAGTAGAAGTAGAACTGCAATTAGGGAAGAAGATTAAAGCTCTTCGTTCTGATAGAGGTGGTGAATATTTAAGTCAAGAGTTTATAGATTATCTAAGTGAGAATGGAATTGTTCAGCATCTTACTTCTCCCTATACTCCACAACAAAATGGTGTATCTGAAAGGAGAAATCGTACATTATTGGATATGGTACTATCTATGTTTAATCTTACAACTTTTTCTTTATCATTTTTGGATTATGCTCTAGAATATGTTGTTTACATTTTAAATATGGTTCCCACAAAGAAGGTCAATAAGACACCATATGAACTATGGCATGGCAAGAAGCCATATTTGTCTTATTTAAAGGTCTGGGGTTGCGAGACGTATGTGAAACGTGACTCGGGTGACAAACTCCAATAACGATCTATAAAATGTATCTTTGTAGGATACCCTAAGGAAACTATGGGTTACTACTTTTATTATCCACCTGAGAACAAAGTGATTGTTGCTAGGTATGGACACTTCCTTGAATCTGATCTTGTAAATCAAGAATTCAGTGGGAGAAATTATGATATAGAAGAGAGTCATATAGATACATTGCCTTTTGAAAACACTAGCAAAATAATTCCTATAGAACCAGAAAGTCTGGCGGTTCCACCAGAATTAGTTCCTCTACGTAGATCTGCAAGGATTAAAAATGCAAATAGCAATATATATCTTAACATAGAGGATGATGATGAGTTAGGGGATATTGGTGTACCCTCTAATTATAAATTCGCCATACTTGATCCTGAAACGGATAAGTGGATGGTTGCTATGGATGAGGAAATGGAATCCATGAAAGTAAATGATGTTTGGATTCTTGTAGAACCACCACCGAATGTTAAAGTAGTGAGATATAAGTGGATATACAAGAAGAATACTGACATGGACGGAAAAGTACAATCCTATAAAGCTCGTTTAGTAGCTAAAGGTTTTACTTAAACTTTTGGCAAAGAGTACGAGGAGACATTTTCTCCTATAACAGACTTAAGAGCTATTAGGATTCTCATAGCTATAGCAGCATACTATGACTATGAGATATGGCAAATGGATGTTAAAACTGACTTCTTGAACGATCGCTTAGATGAAGACATCTATATGCAGCAACCAGAAGGGTATGTTGATCCTAAAAATCCAGGACACGTGTGCAAACTTCAAAGGTCCATTTATGGTTTGAAGCAAGCATCACGTCAATGCTATAAACGATTTGACAAAGAAATAAAAAAGTTTAGATTTATTTAGAATCGTGATGAGCCATGTGTATATCGCAAAGCTAGTGGGTGTGATGTAGCATTCCTAGTCTTATATGTTGATGACATATTAATCATGGGAAGTAATATTCCAAGACTTAAAGTAGTTAAGGATTATCTTGGTAAATGTTTTTCTATGAAGGATTTAGGAGAAACTGCATACATTCTGGGAATTAAGATCTATCAAGATAGGAAAATACGGTTAATTGGTCTAAGTCAAGATGCTTATATAGATAAGATTTTGAAGAAGTATAATATGCATAATTCCAAGAAAGGTTTTCAACCTATGGAAGTTAAGCATAATCTGAGTCATGAGATGGATGCATAAACTCCTGAAGAGGAGGCATAAATGCAGAAGGCGCCTTACGCTTCGGCTGTTAGGATATATAATGTATGCTTTTAGATGCACAAGGCCTGATGTGGCGTTTGCTCAGAACTTGGTCAGTAGATACAACAGAATCCAGGGAAGCTCCACTGGACTGCTGTCAAACATATTCTAAAGTATTTGAGGAGTATGAAAGATATGTTTTTGGTATTTAGAGGGAAACCAGACACATAACTGAATGTTACAGGTTTCTGTGATGCGTCCTGGCAATGTGATAAAGACGATACGAAGTCTCAGACGGGTTAAGTTTTGTTATCAATGGAGGAGCAGTTGATTGGAAGAGCAAGAAAAAGACAACAATTGCAATGCATGCTACTCAATCTGAGTACATGGCTGCTTTAGAAGCTGCAATGGAAGCTGTTTGGATTAGGAATTTTATTGAAGATCTTGGAGTGATGCCTTCAATTAAAGAACCTATAGATATGTATTGTGACAATTCTGCTGCAATAATATTTGCCAATGACCCTGGAGTCATGAAAGGCGCCAGACACTTTATGCGTAGACATCAATACGTACGAGAACAAGTTGAAGCTCGTGAAATAAAATTGATAAAATTTCACACAGATGATAACGTAGCTGATCCTTTAACTAAGGCTTTGCCTAGACCAAAGGTAGTTAAGCATGCCAAAGCGATTCGGCTGTAACTAACTAGCGAATTCAAGCAATAAATCTGTGATTAGTATTTGGATAAAGGATGTTATGATATTATTATATAATAAAATAAAGATTAGGTTTCATTTATTTTTATTATTTAATAAGTGTATCCTATTTTACATGTTTTAATCCATGAATAAAAGTTATGCTAAATGTCCGTTGTCGATTAATAATATGGGAATATTATTAAACTAAGACAAATCAAAATAGTGATAGAGTATACTTGAAAGTATATTGATGGATTTTGGGTGACATTCGATGAATCAAATATAGGACTTATCCCAACTATATGTTTTTACTTTATGGATCTTTGTCATCAAGTAAAACATAAATAGTTATCCTTAGACTTGAGATACCAGGAAACTGTTGTGAATCTAGTGCATCTCTATGAAATAATCTAAGGCTAAACGTAACTGGTAGCTATAAGGATTATTTTCGGAAGTGTTGCAAAATTCATAAGTTTTGCTCGTAGTCAATATGGAATTTATTTCCTCCAATTTCATTTTGGAGTTTAATACAGTTGGGCCCCTCGTGGGATTAGTAAGTTGTTTGTGTGGCCACACCCAAATTTATTTTGGTAATCTTGTTGAATCTGTGAACAAGAAACAGAATGGTTAATGAAAAGAAATGAGTGAGATCCATATCCTTAATAACGTTGTATTAGAAATAAAAAGATAATAATAACGATGCAGAATCGTTAAAAGGTTTTGTCCAGGAGACCTTACTCGAGTTGTACTAGAGGCACTCCTAGTGTAACTAGACGCTGGTCAATGTAATCACGATATTCTAAATATGTCCAAGTGGGAGCTGTAAGTTTATGGACTTATATTTAATAGTCGTGTGATAGGATCGAACTCGAGATTACGGGATTGCACACAATACGTAAAGAGTTAATTTAATTAACAAATATATTTATTGTATTTATTAATTTATTTAATAAATAGATTAATGTATTTATTAATTTAACCGAGAAAGTAACTATATAACCTTAACGATCGTTAATTAATTAATAGTTAAGTTAAAACGAGCGTTAAATAAATATATAGTATGTAAACAAAAGGAAAGAAGAACGGAAGGTTCTGGAACACCCCACATGGGGTGTTCGACCGTCGGTTATAGCCTAGGGGGGGGGGGGGGGGGGGCAAAAGTTTCCTTATATTTATTGGGCTACAATGGGTTGGAAGTCTATAAATACACCTCCCTATCCCTCATAATTCACACAACAATAATCTTTCCCCTCTTTCTCTTTTGGTTCGATCGCAGGACAAACCCAAGGAAGGGTTTCGGTTGGTTTTTCTTGGTTGATCGATTGTGTACGTAATCTAGTCCTAGCCCCTCTCTAGGGTTCTTGGGTAGATTATTTACAAGCGTTGTAACTCGGTTTTCACGTAGTAGAATCACGGTTAGCTCGTTGTATTACGTGTGTACAAGAACGTAATATAGTCTTACTTTAGACTATATCTTGGTGTATACGGTATTAACCCGAATTGGTGATTCGTTCTTCGTCTTGTGGAATTGCTTTAGCGTATAGGTATGTAACCCTATTTCGATTAATTATAATTGTGTTATTACTATGATCTTGTTAAATTGCTTCCGCTATATGTGCTTTGATCTCGTTTAGGGTTTTATATAATTGTTATGATACTAATATACATTCAAAAGTCACATAAGAAAGGGCTTCCAAAGAAGGTTAAGACTCCTGCTGTGATGGGTATTTAAGCAGGACGGATCCATATATACAATGGTAAGAAACCGCAAGGGGGTAAAGGAAAGAATGTTGTAAAGGATAAGTCAAATTACGCCCCAAAGGAGAAAATTCCCCCACCACCAAAGAAAGATAATTCGGCAAAGGAATTCGAGTGTCACCACTGTAAAGAGGTAGGACAATGGAAAAGGAACTCCCCGAAGTATCTTGCTGAGGTGAAGAAACGCAAGAGTGCTAGCGGAGCTAGGATTTCAGGTATCTTTGTTGATAGAACATTATGCTATGTCTAATAATAAGTCGATGGTATATGATACGGGTTGTGAAACTAATATTTGTAATACATCGCATGGACTTAGAGATAGCATGAAATTGAAGCAATGAGCTTTGAGCTGATGTGGGAAATGACATGCGTGCAAACGTTGAAGAGATTGGTCAATATGATTTGGCACTTTCTAATGGACTAGTTATTACTTTGAGTAATTGTCTTTTGCACCTTCTATAACTAGAGGTGTTGTTTCATTTTCCATATTGATGGAAGACGGTTTTAATAATGTTGTTTTGACTAATGTAATTTCCGTCTACGACGACAACATACTTTATTTTAATGCAATACCGCGTGATGGCATTTTTGAAATTGATATGTAAGGTCTTAATCTTAATAGTTATATATATAATGTTAGAAGGAAAAGAGCCAAACATGCGATGTTGGACCCTCGACCTACTTGTGATTACTAGAATATTTTAAGTATTTCGGAGCAAGTGCTTCATTCTCAACACCAAAGGTTATCTTACTAAGTTCGACCCAAAGTCGTACGAAGGTATCTTTTTAGGATATTCAGAAAATAGTAAATCCTACATAGTCCGTAATAGAACCTCAGGCGTAATCGAAGAATCACTCAACATGACATTCAATGAAACTCCTCCTTCATCTAAGACACCACCTTTGGTAGATGATGACTTAGATGATGTGAGAACTCGTATTTTCCCGGTATTATTTTATTATTTTATTCTTGCTTCTTGAATTTTCCTATATGTTACATTTTCTTGTATTCTTCATACGTAAATCCTGAAATCTCGATAATTTTAATAAATTATATTTTAAAGTATTTTTCTGATTATTGATAATACTTTATTCGGAATTATAAAATTTCTTATTTTATTTTTCTGTATTTATATAAATCAAAATCTTTGATTTAAAAGCACCCGCGTGCATTTTACAAAAAGATTACTCAAACCAACGAGTAACGAGAACTACTAGCGATCACAATACCGACGGATGCCCGAAATTTTACGTCTTATTATCGATTGTTTCGATACTTGATATTTTGACATTTTTGTTTCATTACGTATTAAGTCGAGTCGGAACCTTACTATTACTTTTCGTGTGCGTTAAATCTTTGAAAAGGTATTTTTATTGATCGGGACTTTATTTTTATGAAGCCGGGACGAAACCCGACTTCCATAAATTTTTAAAAACCGACTAGGTACTATTCCCGCTCTTTAAAAAGTTACTTGCAACAAAGGCCAAAAGATAGCTAATATTACACTTTTTACCCACCTCTACTATATATAAGCTCCAACAAAATACACTCACTATTTTTTTTACTTAAATTTTTTTTCACCATCCTTTCTTCTCTCTAACCACCATAAACTTTCATGATCCACCACCAAAATTTGGTTTTTTGGAAAATCTAACAAATACCCATTGCTTAAAACAACATTTTAAGCATATCCTCACTCAAATCTCAAACATGCAACAACATTTTTTTAAGATTTATTTTTTGTAAAAATGTTGATTTGATCGAAAATGGCTTGTGCATGTGTATTTTCTTGTGTTTAGAAACAACTAATGGAATAAATCAAGCTTCAGAAATGTTTTTCTTGGTGTTCATGACCTCAAAACCCACGAAATTTTGTGGGTTTTTGGATGTTGTTGATCATTTGATCTTTTAAATCATTTGTAAGATTCCACAAAGTGTTATTATTATACTTATTTTTACTTTGAATGCATGTATTGTTCTTGATTTGGTAGTTTGCATGTGGATCATGAAATTAGAAATGAGTGTTAAGATTAGTTACAAATGGTGTATATGGGTTATTTGAGGTATGGATGAACTTAGAAATGGGTCAAAATGAGTTTTAGTATGATTTTGAAAAGGCTATTTTTGACCAGTAGGTTTAAGGTCATTTTTCGTGAGTTTAAGTTTTGGTAGAGGTTGAGATGATGGGATATTGTTGTAGAGTTTTTCCTAAGCTTAGATTCAGTATAAAGTAGGCGTTCCAATTCAAAACGAGGAGGAAGTTACACTTGTTTGAATATTCGTGTACCGGGAGGCGAGTATCGAAACAACACGAAATTGTTGTCAATATTTGGTCAAATATCGAGGACTATAGAATGAGTTTCAAAAATGTTCAAGGGCTGTCCTTTGGCTCTAAACCTGGGGTCTTGAGTCTATTTTCAAACTTAGGTGTCAAGTTTACAAATGGTAACGGTTAAATGGGTCAAATTGGTTTTGCAATACAAA
This sequence comes from Glebionis coronaria, assembly GCA_025667525.1. Lineage (NCBI taxonomy): Eukaryota > Viridiplantae > Streptophyta > Magnoliopsida > Asterales > Asteraceae > Glebionis > Glebionis coronaria. The sequence goes on along the minus strand of CM046881.1, from coordinate 534,316,609 downwards.
GGCACAAAACTGTCCGGATTTTAGAGTCTAGAAATGTGTTGTGCAGGTGGTTCTAAAATGTAAATCTTTGGATGAAATTTAAATTGAGTTTTATTCAGGTTATGATTGATTTTTTCACCAAGTTTCATAAAGATTCCAGTTCTCTAAGTATGGGAAATCAGCGGGTACATTTGGTATGTACCGACTGAGTGCTTTCGGGAGCACTTGTCTTAATAACGTAGTCTTGTAAAAGTGTCTAGTAAATTTACATGTGTGGTTTGTTCTTGCGTCTTTACTATGGTTTTGAGTTTATTTAATTGGTTATACTAAATATGTTTCGATACTTGAGTAAATTGATGAAGTGCGCGCCTTATGTGGTAGGTTGTGGCTTTCGTGTTTTACCGGGCATCTATATCGTCGGCGATCGTCTTACTACTACTTTTTCTACTCAGTTTCCGAGTTCTATGATTCACTTACCTTGTGTCTTATAAGGTAAGTTCATAACCCATTTTTACTACTTACACATTTTTCATGAAACGAGGGGTGAGATTTTACATGATGGAACACATTCATTTAAAACTGTATGCTATCCAGAATTTGTATGCTATCCAGAACTTGTATGCTATCCATAACTTGTATGTTTTCCAGAACTTGAATACTTTCCAACATTTTTTCATTATTATTATTGCTTTTTGTGTACATACCCACTAAGTTACCCCTCTTGATCATGAACCGTTAATTTTCTTGTATTACTTTGTGCTAAGCGCGAATATTGTGGGTGGATCCATCGGGATTGACAATCCCCGTCTCGTATTACTTTGATGCATTACATTAGTTTATACTTGAGTATTTAGGTTGAATACTCACTAGGGGAACTTACATGTTGTTAAGCTTCGATGTCATCAGCTAAATAGCAATAATAATGGTTTCAGTCTATGGTTAATGTACATAACCATTTTACATATTACTTGTTTTAGAAATGAATGCTTGTGTTCCACAACTTTACTACTAAACCTATGAATATCACTCAACTTTGTGTTGACGTTTTACATGTTTAATCTCAAGTAATAATACTTATTTTTGCTTGGATGGGAGCTCGCGAGATATTTTCGCAGCTTGGAGATTTATGTATTAAATTTAATGTGACAACCACGGTCTTGGGGTTCGTCACTTAGTCTTATTATTAGGTTATATTATGTGTGACTATGTTTTTATGTGTTTATGTGTTTAATTTGTATGAATGAGGTTGGAGTGGACATCATTCATGTGTACAAGGTACTCATAAGTAAATCGATGAAAGGATATTTCATGAATCATGAGCTCACATTATAGTGACTATGAAATGAAATGGAATTATTTTGGTATTTTTACATATACGTATATGTATTATAGTGAATCGTATTTTTACGATTTAGGATTTAGCATTTAGAGGTCTCGGATGAGGTATTTAGTCACGGGAATAATTTACGGGATGGTTTTAAGTAATTTAGGACTTAGTTATTTAGTTTATTTCATATTTCCAAGAGTTTTTATAAAACTATATATTTTTACGTCTTTTACGGTATACGCGTAAAATTGACTAGTTTTACGGTTTTGGAGGTTTTAGGAGCTGAAATAAATTAAGGGAAATTAAGGTATTATTAATAAGATATTAACAAGTAATAAAAATAAAAAAAATTAAAAAAAAAAGTATAAGTCGGCATAAACAAACACAAGAAAGAAAAGAAAAGGGGAAAAAGGAAAAAGGAGAACCGGGTTTTTGTAATGGGCCAAGAATTTGATAGGAAAGTATATAAAACCTTTTTATTATCAAAAACACTTTATAAAATCCGTGGAGATCAGTTTTAATTCGACATCCATGGAGGTTTTTAGGGTTTTTCATTAATTTTTCTTCTTTCAAGAATTATAAGGTAAAATTTTCAATACCTTTTTTAATTAAATTGTTTTTAATTCTTTCACAATCAATACGTGATGGATCTAGGGTTAGGTGAATTATGAAATCTGTAATTTAATGATATGAACATGATTAGAATAATTAGGGTTAATAAATATATATCGTGAGGGTAATTAATTAGGTTAATTGTGTTAAATCCGTTTTTAAAAACTGGGCAGATTTTTAGGTCACTTGTTTTGATCATATCTAGAGTTCTACACAATTTTAAGATGCGATCCAAGTACCCTGGAAAGGTATTTGAGTTGGCTTTTGAATGCAAGAAACGAGGACTAAATTGGAGGTAGGGAAGTGGGTCAAAAACAGGTTACAACAGTCGGAGGTAAAAACAATTTTAAAATCAGTCGGTTTTAAAATAATGTTTTAAGATGGTTAGGGTACTTAGGAGTACAATTGGACCTTCAAATGAACATGAGAATTAGTTCATATATTAAATAAGAGATCTGAAAGAGGGATAATCAATTGGGATAGAGGAAGACCCTCTGACCATAACAAACTTTTCATATGTTTAAAATCAGTAAAATCTGGCTTTGTAAAAGTATATATCTTTATATTATATATAGGTATAATTATGATTTGAAACCACTCTTTTTAATCCAATCATATCTCAGTCACATCTTTAAACTAATAGTATTTGAGAAATTCCTTGAAAAATCTCCATTTTCCACGTTTTTTGTGATTTGAAATCGCACTTTTCAGAAACTACATTTTGGAAACGCTGTTTTGGAACTTTCATGAAAGCGCGTTTTGGAAACCCTGTTTTGGAAATTGTGTTTTGGAAACAATACAATTTTGAAACTTTTGTTTTTGAAACGCAGTTTTGAAAATGGCGTTTTCGAAACGCAGTTTTGATTAGAAACGCAATTTTGAAAATTGCGTTTTGGAAACGCATTTTTTGATTATTTCCGTATTCTTTATAAAAAATATTCCATTTGCAAGAATTGAACATGAGACCTTTCGTTTAGGGTTAATCATACTTAACAACTTGCTATGGTAATGTTTTGATTTAAATGTTACTAACCCATATACTTAAACTCATTAAAATTGAATACCTTTATTTTTTGTTTTTAATGTTCGAAATATTTTTATTAATTTTCTTTTTAAGTTTTAAATTTTTTTATTTTCTAAATTTCAAATTAAAAACATGTTTATTATAATATTTTTAATATTTTCCAAAAATCATGAAATTTTCATATTCTAATTTTAAATAGAAACTAAAAAAACCCCATATTACCCTTTATATTTCTTTTCCAAAATAAAAATAAAACATAACGCTATTTTTGTGAAATTTTGTATTCTTTTTATGATTTATCCGAGTGTAAAGGTTTTTGATTTCATTAATGCGTGTTTGTGAGGTTTAGACATGAATTTTTTTATTAATTTTTGAAATATATTTTTTTAAATTCAGATTAAATTTTAAATCTTTTAAATATATCTATTTTAATATAAATTTAAGAATCATAATATAGCAATATATCACGTTACGATATCACCACGGGTTAACCCGATCAAGTCACTGGGTAACGAGATCGATCATTGGATCAACCTGGTCGAGTCACAGGTTCACGGGTTCATCGTTAATGGTTCCTTCATATTAAGAAAAAAAATCTCGCTCGTTGACCACAAAAAAAACGTTACTTAAGTGAAAAATATAACTAAAATATACTAAAAATTAAATTACAAATTCAAGAAACTAAAAACGCACAACAAAAAACCCTCCGAAACAAGAAAAAAAACGACCCCACCCTATGGGCGGGTTACGACGCTAGTATATATATATATATATATATATATATATATATATATATATATATATATATATATATATATATATATATATATATATATATATATATATATATATATATATATATATATATATATATATATATATATATATATATATATATATATATATATATATATATATATATATATATATATATGAATTTAGATAAAATGGTTTAGGTGTTTAAAGTTGTTAAAATGAAAAGTAATAGAAAATTGGCAAATATCACATTTATTGATTAGTTTTGGTTCGTTTATGATTTTTTAGTTCGTGTACGAGTGTTTTGGAAGTTTTACTTCGTGTACGAGTAGCTAGTTCATAATTTTTAATATTACTAGTTTTTCGTGTATCAGTTGTTTATCATAGTTTATCAATTATTTTGTTATATCGAACGCAACATGTGATAATGTATCACTGAATTTGCGAATAAATGATTATTTATGCTAATAATATTTTTTGAAGTAAAACTATGTATCATATGTATCAGCTATAAATTTTTACGTATCAAATTTTTTAGTGTTTTTATACCAGTTTTTATGTATAATATTTATTATTTTGTGTTTAATATTAAATAAATCACATGTTAATTGATAAAATCAATGGTTAAGATGACTTTTCATTTTAACAACTTTAAGTTACTACACTACAATAATCTAACTCATATATATATATATAGAGTTAGGATCAAATGAGAAGAAACCTTAAAATAAGAAGGATAAGAAGAAACTATAACCGTATATTCGAGATGCGTGCACTTAAATTAGATGCATCTTTGTAATCTTAGATGCATTATAATACATCATAACATGTTTTATAGCTTTTAATTAGATGCATATACGTATATTAGATGCATTTCATGATTTATCTTTATTTTTGTTCCTCTACACGTGCCCAAATCATGAAAATCAATTTGTACCATCTACACATCAAATTAACTTTCAAAACTCAAGATCGTGCATCTACATGAATAGAAATTCATCTAATTCAAGTCGTTGCATCTCAAATGTGTGATTTTAGTCTCTTCTCACCACTTCTTATTTTAAGTTTCTTCTTATTGGATCCTTACTATATATATATATATATATATATATATATATATATATATATATATATATATATATATATATATATATATATATATATATATATATATATATATATATATATATATATATATATATATATATATATATATATATATATATATATATATATATATCGAGGCCTTAATAGTAGCTTTAAGGTTGGGGAAAAGTGTGAGAGTTAGCTAACACATGTAAGGGAATAGGGTTTTCTTTAGGGTATGGTTAAGTGGGCGTTTGACTCATAGTTTAGGGTATAAAAAGCTGGACTGTTTTGGGTAAAATGTCAACGGGATAAGTTACGAACTAAATTAAGTTAAGGGCTTATTAGAGAGGGGTAATTGGATGTTTATAGCATATTAAGGAGGTTAACATATGGGAGAGGGTTAGATTTCCATCATAGATTGATGAGCCATATTAGTTATTGGTTCATGTCTTGATGTTATACATTTGTTTGTTTAGCTTTTTGCTAGTGCACATATATTTGGAGAAGCTCAATCAGGTGAGTTTCATAGTCCCATATTTCTTAATATTTTTACTTCCAGATGAGATGGAAGATACACTCTACTTTACTTGTTCTTATAAATGAAACTGATGTGAATGTTTTGGTATGTTAGTTTGGACATTATGTGTTTAATTATGCATTTAACTGATGTGTGGAATACTTAATTTATTTAAGTATACTTGATATCAAGGAGGACAAGGTTGGGCCTTGGGGACAAGACTGAGTCTTGGGGTTTGGTTATTAGGTGTATGGGTGTGACAACCATGGTTTTGAGATTCGTCACTTAGTATTAATTTGGGCATATTTCGTGAAATTATGTGTCTTTATATGTTTATGTGTTATTTGGTGTGTATAGAGTGTGGTTTGGACATCGTTTTCGGGTACGGGGTACCTTGTGAGTGAAATGATGTGTGACGTTTTTATGTTCATGAGCTCACATAGTAGTGACTATGAAATAAGATGGTGTTATTTAGTGGTTTTACGTATACGTATATGTATTATAGAAAATCGTATTTTTACGGTTTAAGGTTTATCATTTAGAGGTCTCGGATGAGGTAATTAGTCACGGGAGTATTTTTCGGGATGGTTTTAAGTCATTTTGGACTTAGTTAATTAGTTTATTTCATATTTCAAGAGTTTTTATAAAACTGTACATTTTACGTCTTTTACGGTATACGCGTAAATTTGACTAGTTTTACAGTTTTAAGGTTTTGGAGGCTTTAGGAGCTGAAATAAACTAAGGAAATTTAAGGTAATAATAATTAATAGTTAATTTAAAGTAATATAATTATAAAAGTCGCCCATATGGTGTTTGGGCTTGGATTTGGGCTGACTTAAACTTAAGGAAGGGAAAGGGAGCCCAATTTGAGTCCTAATAGGAAGCCTTTTTAATTTTAACCATAAATAAGACTCCATATGACCAAAAACAACGAATTTAGCCTTCCCCAAACCAAATATCAGTCGTTTGTATCAATAGAGGAGCAAGAAAACCCAATAATTCAATTAGGGTTTAAGGTACACACTAGAACTATGTCAATAAACGTTTAATTTACGTATATGTAACCTAATATGATGGATTAGGGTTGAGATTCATAAATTTTTATTAGGGTTTGTTAAGGACCTGTAATTAGTGAGGTAATTAATGGGTTTTTATCATTCGAAAACGTTTTTAGGTATTAATTAGGGTTATGTATGATTAATTAGGGTTTAATCATGTTTAAAATCGTTTTTAAAAACTGGGCAGAATTTTAGGCTTATTGTTTTGATCATATCAAAAGTTCTAGGAACATTCATTAATCGAACCAAGTATCCCTGAAAAGGTATTTGAGTTGGATTTTAAATGCAAGAAACGAGGAATAAATTGGTGTTCGGAAAGTGGGTCAAAAACAGGTTACAACAGTCGGAGGTGAAAACAATTTTGAAATCAGTCTGGTTTAAATTAATGTTTTAAGATGTTTAAGGTACTTATGAGTATAATTGGACCTTCAAACGAACATGATACTTAGATTATATGTTAAGTAAAATATTGGTAGGAGGGCTAAACAAATGGGTTAAGGTAAGACCCTCTGATCATAACAAACTTTTCATATGTTCAAAATCAGTAAATTCTGGATAGATAAAAGTATATATATATATATATATATATATATATATGGAGGCCTTAACAATAGTTTTAAAATTGAGGCCAAACGTGAGAGTTAGATAACACATGTAAGGGCATAGGGTTTCTTTTATAGGGCATGTTATTTTGGTTAATGGGGTGTTCGACCCTTAGTTTAAAGTATGAAAAACGGGGCTGTTTTGGGTTAAATGTTAACGGGGCGAGTTATGAACTAACTAAGTTAAGGGCTTTATAGAGGGATGTAATGAGATGCATATGACAAATAAATGGGGTTAAGTGGTAGGTTAAGGTTATATACCTATCATAGATTGGTGATCCATTTTGGTATGTGGTTCATGTCTTTATTGTATACGTTTGTGTGTTTAGATTTTTGCTAGAGCGCGGATATTTAGCGAAGCTTGTTCAGGTGAGTTTCATAGTCCCATGTCTTTTTATGATTTGAATTTCAGATGGGATGGAAGAGACACTCCATGGTTTTGTAACTAATGTTGTGAATGTTTTTATGGTTTGTGATGGACTTGTGTGTGCACTTATGTGATTAACTGCTATGTGATTCTTGATTGTGTTTATGATTTGGATCGAGGGACACGTACCATCTCAGTTATTGTGGTTTGACTTGGTACCAATGGGACGTTGACAAGGCGGGGCCTTGGGATTGGTTCATAGGTGTATGGGCGCTTATGGGACCATGGTTATTGGTAAGGCTTGGAGCTTTAGATTTGTGGTTATTAGTAAGGCTTGGAGCCTTGGATTTGTGGTGATTGGTTAATCTTGAATGCTAGTTGTTAATACATAATTGTAGCACATTGTCCATATGTTCTTTTGTTAACGATTTTTATTCACACCTTATAATTGATTTGGAGTTGGAGTCTAAAACTATGACTCTCACCAACTTTATGTTGACGTGTTTTAGTGTCTCTTTCAGGTGAGAATGTGGTTAAGCGTGAGAATAGGAGTGGCTAGCTGGGAGGCTTAGGATTGCATTGGAGGAACCCCCTTTCCTGTTAGTCTTTACTTATGTTTGAATAAGTGATACTTTGTAGACACCTATATGTTTGTATTTGTTAATTGTATGTCTTTGGTAAGAGGTAGACATGTTACCTACTTACCTAGATGCCTGCATTATTTGTGATATCTTCATGACATTGTGTCACCATTTATGATATTTCCATTTCATTTAGTTATCTCTATAGACACGCTATTGTTGTGATGATATGCATACGTCGAGTCCCATATTCCGCCATGATGGGGTGTGATAGAATGGTATTAGAGACAATGGTTATAGAGAATTAGGTTGCTTAGTTTAGTAGCCTAGTCTATAGCTTAAGGGTCCATGCATGTAGGTGTCATAGGGGTATGTGCATTATAGTATATGGAGTGCTTAAGTGTTAATTTCGTTTTAGATATTTATTTACTTTCATACTTACTTATTGAGACATATTATATGTAAGTACATTCATTTATTTTCTATTGATGTGACGTATGAACCAGAAGTGTAGGAACCTATTTATTGTTACCCATGTCGCGTAGTAGAAGAGGTGCGATAGGTAATAATAGGATAGTACCGATGTTGAGTCTGCGACTAGTAGTAGATTCGAATTTCCGCCTGAATTGTTATGATCATTTTCTTTAATGTTGGATATTTTGTTGTTATTGATTTGTTTTGGCGTTTGAGCCTCGAGTTATGAATGAAGTTAGGGTTGACGTATGAGATGTTCTTATTTGACTTATATGGTATATATATAGAGTGTATTTTATGTGGTATATATGTGTTCCGTGTAATACTAATTTCTTATAAGTGTCGTCTTAGGAGGGAGTACATGGGTGAAAGGGGACATATATGATTATGGAGGCCTACGTAATTATATATGTGCCACAACACCGATGGACTTCCAAGTATGGTTGCATGAAAAGTGGTTAGTACATGCTTGTATATGATGAGATTCATATTTTGGGTATTTGTATACAATATGGTTTATGTAATGGTTGCCTATGATATGGCTATGTTTTTTTTGTGTTTTATGTTTTAAGTAATAGTCATGTTGTGTGATTATGGGGTCACACGATATGGGTTGGTTTTGGTGATGGGTTTTATGCCTTGTTGTGGCATGGTAAAATGGTGAGACGGTGATTACTCGTATGGAAGAACGAGTGTATGACGCGATCTATTGACTTGACATGTATGATAACGAGTATGGTTTTGGAGATTTAATATGTATATATATATGCGGAGGTATATATACTAGTAGATGTTATGTTATGATATACGGTCGTTCAATAGTTATTATAACTTGAACGTACCAAGTTTTCTCTCGTGTTTAAACAGTTTATTAGTGTTGGAGTTTGATGGAGTTCCAACGACGTTTTGAATCTTTTGAAGTGTGTCTACATTCGGGTATGTATTTTAATTGATGAGAACTACCAAATTTTCTTGCAAAGGAGTCTAGCTAATTAAAGGAAAATGCTTTTGAAAATACTTTGTAAGTGTATGGTATGATTTCCTGACCTACATATCTTTTCTTTAAGTTTATTGGTAATAAGTTTAAAAAAAATCTTGACAATGAATGGATTAGTTTTCTAGGTAACATTTGATAGTACGTATAAAGGGTAAAGAAGTTTTACGATAATTTTCTTAAAAGTGGAGTTAAGATTCTAGAAGTATTTAAATAGACGGAAAGATTAAAAAGGAAGATTTTATTATAATAATGATAATAATAACACCACACCTTTTAAATGTGTAATATTTAGTTATAACAAGCCTAAATAGATTATATAAAATAATTATAATATAGAATAAAATGAATAAAAACACCATATTTTATAAACACGTATTGGTTTCATAATAACAAGTGAAATGAGTTTAATGTGAGTAAATAAGATAATGGTTAGAATAACGTTATATTCTACTAACTAGTAGATACCTTTGATAAAATAATGAAGATAAAAGAAGAGTTTATTGTTAAAGGAGATGATAGATAAAGTGAGTTTTAGTACACTAACTGAGTTATGCCCTTTGATAGTAACGAAGATGGTAAAATATGACTATGATTTCATTTATTGGTGTTAAAATATGGTCCTAATGTGAAGTAACTTATTGAGATGAAAATTTAAAATTTTCTAAGATATTGAAATTTGGTAATACAAATCGTGACGAGTCTATCTTTTGTTGTTGGCACACTCCATTGATCTTTTAGATTACATTGTTTCGTTTTCAGTTGTTTTGGCTAGGGTTCATTATGGTTGATCTTTCGGTTTACCCTATATTTATTATGGGACGCGATCGTTTGGAATTATTTTGGTACACGCCATGATTGATTTAGTTATGCGGTTGTGGAAACGTTAGGATGAGAGGATAGAGCTGGGTAGTATTACTTATGGTTAGATATTAGAATGTAGAGATGTGTTTTGGTTTAAAGGTGGTGTTGAAGGAATGATTAAGATTTGTGGAGTTTTGAAACTTAGATTGGTTACAGGAATAAGGGAGTAAGTAAAGTTAGTTGACTGGTTGTGGGAATGAGATGTCATGCTATGAGAAGTTGGTTGAAGTACCATTACGAGATTGATGAAAGTACTAGCAGATGTGAGGGTAAAGTAGAAAGTTTCTACTAATTGAAAGATGGGGCAAATAACACGCAAGGGAATTGGTATAGTTATGGAGGCAAGCTAGTAGTAGACAGGTGAAGGAAAACATGTATGTGAAAGAATGATTAGTAGGAGGCTGATTAATGGTGAAGTACAACAAGTAAGGAATAGTGAGCCATTGAGGGGTTGAAGTACCTTTAGAAATATTATGGTTGATGAGTTGAAGTTAGAAGCTACTGCGTAGTGTGAAGTTCCTAGGTAACATCATGGAGACGAGAAGGAGTGCGTGAAGAGCTACATCATGAAGTAAGGAGCCGAAAGGACTACGTGCCGGCTGCTAGAAGGATGCAAGAGATTTCGAAGGAGTCACAGCAGTTGCAAGGACGGGAAAGGTGACAAGCACTATGATGGGAATCTCCATATGGTTCGTGACAAAGAAGGACAGATCGAGTACCGGAGTGGAGCTACAAAGAGCTGAAGCAATGGATCATGATGGAGTGACTACATAACATTGGAGATTAAGAGCTCGTGGAAGTAACAAGGGGAGTCGAGTGACTGCACAAAGATAAAATTTCGTGGCAATCAATATCGAGGGATGAGTAGTGAAGCTGAGCGGAATAAGTTCGTGGAGAAGTGATTATAGGGTTAGTTTAGTGAAGGTGTTTATGAAGGATCTTTGGAAGAGACAGTTATGCATTATCCAACGAAATAACGATTTCCATAGAGTTAATGAATTGAGTGAGAAATTTTGGTTGGACATGATAGTGTAAGAATTAGGGAGAACCATGGAAGGAGAGAGCCAGGTATTCTTAGAAGATGATGATTGAAAGTACCTCATGTTAGGTGCAAGGTCATAATAGAAGTATGAGACTTGAGTAAGAATTTAGAATATGGCTTAGTTTAGACATATGGAAACTAATATGGGTATAAGATGAGAGTGTGATCTGCATGTAATCACATGAAACTCTAGTTTGTCCCTATTAGGAGGGAGTAGGAGAACTGGTCGTGAGGAAAACAAGTGAAGCTATATGGAAAATTTTGACGTATAGATGATTTGAAAGACGTGAAGCATAACCTCGTGATGTATGCCATTAGCTGCGAAAGAAGAAGGAAGTGTGGATAGATGCGAATCATGAATGAAATAGGTCTAGATAGGAACCAAAGGTAAAACTTTGGTATAGCCTAATGAGTAGACTAAAGCATAAAGTATGCTAATATTGTTGTAGTGTGGAAAAGGGAATGGCACTGACTGATACTGTTGGATTGGAAGGCTTAGTATTGATAATCGAATGGATGAGGAGTTATAGATGTGATGTGTCCTCAGAGACGAAGGGTTTGGTCTAACTGAGAAAAGATGAGGAACACTATGACCTTGAAGGTAAGACATTGTGTAGGTATAAAGGAAGTGTTGGGTATTAAAAAAAGTATATAAAAAATCTTTAATTGAGGAAAGTGAGAAAAGAAGTGTATGGGTGTTACTAATGAGCTATCCAAATTTGATAGAATCAGTTGTAATATGGGTTTGAATGACAGTTGATAAAACTAACTAATGAATATCTGAAAGACTGTCATAGGTCACTTGTGTAAGGAAATTGGAATTTTTAAGTAGTTTGGGGGTACGGACTAAAGGGAGTTGATGAACATGGTTGGATATGAGTATATCCAACTAATTGGAAAAGGATGGACGAAGTGAGAAATTGCTACAAGTATAGGAGTCATGTTGAGAGCTTGGGTGACTGATTTAGAGGGAGGTGGGAAACTCGTTTGCAATGTCTGAGTTTTCATAAAATGATAGTTATCATACGCGAAGTCGATGAATGCCATTTGAGGCACTATATGGAAGGATAGGGTGAGTTGACCTTGTGGTGGAATAAAATTGGTGAAAGAGACTACTAATGTGGAAATGGTGTTTGTGGAAAGGATGAGAGCAACAAGAGATGCTATGTTGAAAAGGAGGAAACCACTAGGGTTTAGTGACAAAGTTATGTAGGAAGTTTCCCCCATAGTAACGGGTGGTATATTTTGGTAAAAAGGGACAAGTTGATGTCGAGTTTTGTAGGTCCATTTATGATCTTTGGAAAGATCGGACCAATAGCTTATGGGTAAAGTATTACCTGGAGAATTAAGTGGTGTACATGATATATTTCATGTATTAAGATTGGGAAATGTCGTTTGAGAATGCATATTTGCATGTACGGTTATTTGGGATTTATGTTAATAAGAGTCTTCGATTTATCAAAGAGTCATTTGTGAGATTTATGGGCTGTGAGGTCAGGAGTTTGGGAATGGATTTTAATATTGTTGGTTAGTATATGTGGTAAATTAAGACATGAACTGAAGTACACATGGTAATGAGAGGAGTTCATTTAGAACAAGTATCCTCATGTGATTTGTTGATTGTGTGTTTGATCCTAAGGAGTAAATCTCGGGACGAGATTTCTATTAGGATGGAGTGATGTGACAACCATGGTTTTGACGTTCGTCACTTAGTTTTGTTTTGGGCATATTTCGTGAAATTATGTGTCTTTATGTGTTTATGTGTTATTTGGTGTGTATAGAGTGTGGTTTGGACATCGTTTTCGGGTACGGGGTACCTTGTGAGTGAAATGATGTGTGACGTTTTTATGTTCATGAGCTCACATAGTAGTGACTATGAAATAAGATGGTGTTATTTAGTGGTTTTACGTATACGTATATGTATTATAGAAAATCGTATTTTTACGATTTAAGGTTTATCATTTAGAGGTCTCGGATGAGGTAATTAGTCACGGGAGTATTTTTCGGGATGGTTTTAAGTCATTTTGGACTTAGTTAATTAGTTTATTTCATATTTCAAGAGTTTTTATAAAACTGTATATTTTACGTCTTTTACGGTATACGCGTAAATTTGACTAGTTTTACGGTTTTGAGGTTTTGGAGGCTTTAGGAGCTGAAATAAACTAAGGGAATTTAAGGTAATAATAATTAATAGTTAATTTAAAATAATATAATTATAAAAGTCGCCTATATGGTGTTTGGGCTTGGATTTGGGCTGACTTAAACTTAAGGAAGGGAAAGGGAGCCCAATTTGAGTCCTAATAGGAAGCCTTTTTAATTTTAACCATAAATAAGACTCCATATGACAAAAAAAACGGTTTTAGCCTTCCCCAAACTAAATATTAGTCGTTTGTATCAATAGAGGAGCAAGAAAACCCAATAATTCAATTAGGGTTTAAGGTACACCCTAGAACTATGTCAATAAACGTTTAATTTACGTATATGTAACCTAATATGATGGATTAGGGTTGAGATTCATAAATTTTTATTAGGGTTTGTTAAGGACCTGTAATTAGTGAGGTAATTAATGGGTTTGTATCATTCGAAATCGTTTTTAGGTATTAATTAGGGTTACGTATGATTAATTAGGGTTTAATCATGTTTAAAATCGTTTTTAAAAACTGGACAAAATTTTAGGCTTATTGTTTTGATCATATCAAAAGTTCTAGGAACATTCATTAATCGAACCAAGTATCCCTGAAAAGGTATTTGAGTTGGCTTTTAAATGCAAGAAACGAGGAATAAATTGGAGGTCGGAAAGTGGGTCAAAAACAGGTTACAACAGTCGGAGGTGAAAACAGTTTTGAAATCAGTCTGGTTTAAATTAATGTTTTAAGATGTTTAAGGTACTTATGAGTATAATTGGACCTTCAAACGAACATGATACTTAGATTATATGTTAAGTAAAAGATCAGGAGGAGGGCTAAACAAATGGGTTAAGGTAAGACCCTCTGATCATAACAAACTTTTCATATGTTCAAAATCAGTAAATTCTGGATAGATAAAAGTATATATATATATATATATATATATATATATATATATATATATATATATATATATATATATATATATATATATATATATATATATATATATATATATATATATATATATATATATATATATATATATATATATATATATATATATATATATATATATATATATATATATATATATATATATATATATATATATATATATATATATATATAGAGAGAGAGAGAGAGAGAGAGAGAGAGAGAGAGAGAGAGGGCTTAACAGTAGCTTTAAGATTGAGGCCAAATGTGAGAGTTAGATAACACATGTAAGGGCATAGGGTTTCTTTTATAGGGCATGTTATTTTGGTTAATGGGGTGTTCAACTCTTAGTTTGAAGTATGAAAAACGGGACTGTTTTGGGTTAAATGTTAACGGGGCGAGTTATGAACTAAACTAAGTTAAGGGCTTTATAGAGGGATGTAATGAGATGCATATGACATATAAATGGGATTAAGTGGTAGGATAAGGTTATATATCCATCATATATTGGTGATCCATTTTGGTATGTGGTTCATGTCTTGATTGTATATGTTTGTGTGTTTATTTTTTTGCTAGAGCGCGGATATTTAGAGAAGCTTGTTCATGTGTGTTTCATAGTCCCATGTCTTTTTATGATTTGAATTTCAGATGGGATGGAAGAGACACTCTATGGTTTTGTAACTAATGCTGTGAATGTTTTTATGGTTTGTGATGGACTTGTGTGTGCACTTATGTGATTAACTGCTATGTGATTCTTGATTGTGTTTATGATTTGGATCGAGGGACACGTACCATCTCAGTTATTATGGTTTGACTTGGTACCAAGGGGATGTTGACAAGGCGGGGCCTTGGGATTGGTTCATAGGTGTATGGGCGCCTATGGGACCATGGTTATTGGTAAGGTTTGGAGCTTTGGAATTGTGGTTATTGGTAAGGCTTGGAGCCTTGGATTCGTGGTGATTGGTTAATCTTGAATGCTAGTTGTTAATACATAATTGTAGCACATTGTCCATATGTTCTTTTGTTAACGGTTGTTATTCACACCTTATAATTGATTTGGAGTTGGAGTCTAAAACTATGACTCTCACCAACTTTATGTTGACGTGTTTTAGTGTCTCTTTCAGGTGAGAATGTGGTTAAGCGTGAGAATAGGAGTGGCTAGCTGGGAGGCTTAGGATTGCATTGGAGGAACCCCCTTTCCTGTTAGTCTTTACTTATGTTTGAATAAGTGATACTTTGTAGACACCTATATGTTTGTATTTGTTAATTGTATGTCTTTGGTAAGAGGTAGACATGTTACCTACTTACCTAGATGCCTGCATTATTTGTGATATCTTCATGACATTATGTCACCATTTATGATATTTCCATTTTATTTAGTTATCTCTATAGACATGCTATTGTTGTGATGATATGCATACGTCGCGCCCCATATTCCGCCATTATGGGGTGTGACAATGGGCCCCTAATATGCCATGGAAGGAAGGAAGGATAGGAAAGGCTTAGAGCCTTGGGACAGAAAGGATAAGCGCTTAGTACTGAATTGTTTTGCATGTTAGTAGTACACTGTCCAAATGTCTTAAATGTTATTGAATGTCGTTATTCACAGCTAATGTAATATGTTTTGACGTTGGAGTCTAAACCTATGACTCTCATCAATATTATTGTTGACGTGTTTTAGTGTTTCTTTTAGGTAATATTGTGGTTAAGCGTAAGAATAGAAGTGACTAGGACTGGAGTTGCCATAGGATTGCATTTAGGAGGAGATCC
The DNA here is from genome assembly GCA_025667525.1 of Glebionis coronaria. NCBI lineage: Eukaryota > Viridiplantae > Streptophyta > Magnoliopsida > Asterales > Asteraceae > Glebionis > Glebionis coronaria. The sequence goes on along the minus strand of CM046881.1, from coordinate 534,300,491 downwards.
CCTTTCCTTATAGTTTTTCATTTGACTTTGAGTGATACAATGGGACCTATATGTTGTATTGTTTAAATTATTTGTTTGTCTTGGGTGAGAGGTAGGACTGTTACCTACTTAACTAGACTCATGCATATTGTTGAGATATTGTCATGACATTTCTGTCACCATTTATGATATTTCAATTTCATTTAGTTTTCTCTATAGACAAGCCATGTTGTGATGATATCCATAGCTCGCGCCCCATATTCCGCCATGGTGGGGTGTGTCAGAATGGTATCAGAGACAATGGTTATAGAGAATTAGGTTGCCTAGTCTCGTAACCTAGTCTATATCTTAAGGGTCCCTGAATATAGGCGTCATAGGAGTATGTGTGTAGTTTATATTAATTGAAGTGTTTCTGTATGTTATTTATTGCGATGTTTGTTAAGTTATAAACTACTATGATTCATACTTAGCCACATGTTATTTTCTTTTCGGGTTTTGACTAGTGCGGGTTGAACCATAATCGTCCACGCTAGTCATGGTTGTATTTTGCTTAAATTGTTCATTATAGTACATAATTTGGTACATGGTAGTTTCTGTCTTTCGTTGTGTTATTCTTTTTGTATTTAAGTCATGCCCCTTGAGAGATTCGCAGTGGTTCAAGATTACTGGGAGTAGGTGCGCGTCCAACAGCTATATGTTTAAGTAGTTTAAGTTGTTTTCTACTCTTACGGGCAATTTGACTTAATATTGATAATGTTTTCATTTTGGATTATGTCTATGCTGTTTTAGCTAGACTATGTTATTTTAATAAACGAAGTTTTGAACCTTGTTGGTCATAGATTGTGTGCTTATGTGAGTAGATGGATTTATATGTTATGCGTAGTATTAATTTCTTATAAGTATGATCATAGGAGGGAGTGCATTGGGGAAAGGGTAATTGTATAAGTATGGTGCGCAACATAGTTATATAAGTATCACAACTTCAATGGATTCCTAAGTATGATTGCATGAAAGAGGGTTAATACATGCTTGTATAGTATATGTTGGACGGATTTAAGTATACGTATCCCGATATGCCTAAATATGTATGATCCCCTATCGTTATCAATTGTATCCTTAGGAGGGTTTGCTAGCTCATCTCTTTTGGATGTTCAACCTCTGTTGCAGCACATTCTTCAAGTTCATATTTCACGTGTCCGTTTTAAAATGGTATTTTTGGTGTTAAGGCTATTAAAATAGCATGCTATTTATTTTGGGATAATGATATATTTTGTGTGAGTTTTATATTTCTTTTGGTCGGTATATGGAAAAAGGACTTTGAAATCTACTATAGAGTTAAGATAGTTGGTGGTATTCGGTAAAATAAGGGTAAAGTGTAGGATCCGTATTTGCAACAATATGTAACATAAATTCTTTTGATATATAAATCAGCACTTATTTATTTCAAATTCTAAAAGACCTTATTTAAAAATAAAGTAAAATAAAATCTTGCTTCTACTTAAATATTTCATATAAATGAGATTAACCGATTTCACGTCATTTGTAATTATTATGAATACAAGGCTAAACTGGGTTCATGAAAATTTCATATACAATTATTTCTTTCATTTAAAAGGATTACATTAACCATTAAAATGATTCTTTAGTCTTAAAAACAACTGATATAAAATTGTTTTGGTCATAACTATTCGTTTTTAAAGCTTTTGGGTGATTTAAAAGCCTAAAATTATGTATTCAGAACATACTTTTCAAATATTCATAATGTATAGTCATGGGAGGTCAGTAGCTTGGTCGAAAATTTTGTACAAGGTTTTAATAATATGTTGCGAGTTGTAATATGAATTGGGTGGTCGCAGGTGTTTCTTGAATTATTTTGAATTGATACATGTTTTATGTTTGGGTCTTCTTTTGAATTTTCATGGTTTTGGTCTGTTTTAACTAGTGCACATGAAATGTCGTTAGTTATCCGTGGGTTTGACTCATTGATCGTAGTCGGTGGATTCTAGATGTAGTCGTATGGAAGACTTGGTTGCGCCTACACGATTAAGTTAGTGGCCATGAGAGAATAGTTTGAATGCCTTCAGGGATGGGGAAAGAGTTAGAAGATCGTGGGAGGAAGAACTAATCTGGATATATGGTCTCTTAAGAGTACCAAGGAAGATGAATAGAGATTTGTGTATGGTATGGATATTAGCACAAGCAACGCGTCATGGAGAATGTTGGAAGGGGATGTGATACCTCAAAGGTGTTTATGGTGTTCGTGAGGTATGTAAGTTTTCCACAAATCTCCTAAGATTTAGAAGGTTTACCTATTATCGTAAAGTAGAACCATGAATAGAGCTAGTATGAGAAGGAAGATGAGTTGTAGTTGGTGCCTTTCCAAGGAAATTGCTGATGGAAGGATTTTAAAGGCAAGAGTTATTAGGATAAATATCAAAGGATGCAAGGTAAAGGCTGAGTTGCCTAGTAGTAAATGTGATGAGAGAGCATTTGAATGGTTTGATAAGAGGAAGTATCAGTCTTGTAGGAGGTGCATAGAAGCTCGTGAGTAGAACGAAGGAGAAGTTGATGTGTTACCACCAAGAGAGGGCACAAGGATGAGGTAGTTGAAATTGTTAAGGATGTTTTATGGACGCTTTAGGCTTACGGTTATGTTTTTGGCTTCACCAATGCTCTAGCGGTTTTCATGGAGCCAATGAACCGAGTGTGCATGACCGTATATAGACGAGTTGTCATCGGGAGTATCGACGACATCTTGAATCTACTCAAATTTCAAGAAAGAGGGTGTGAAGCGAATTGTGAGTTGGTTTTGGGAGTTGTGTAGGACAGGGAAATTATGCGTGAGACTTTGCAAGTGTGAGTTTTTGGACTAAGTTTACCAGGATAAGTAGTTAGAGATAATGGCGTTGAGTTGGTACCAACGAAGTTAAAGCAGAGGAAGATGGAGAAGCGTTCTGGAGGCCAAAAACTAGCATGGGCAATGAGCCGATCTTGGAATTACCGGAAGGATTGGACGAATTCGCGAAGCATGAAGGTACGTGGAGCAAGGATTAGGATGTGTAAGAGGACGGCAAAGAAAGGTGATTGCTTATACGTGACAGCAACTAAAAGGTTGGAGGAATTGTACAAGACTTAGATAGTGGAGCTAGATTGGTAGATTTGCCTAGAATTCTAGAGGCATTAGGTGTACGAGACGTAAAGAATGATTTATACAAATCATGATCGTTTCCAACACACGTTCAATGCTCTTGATTTAGACATTAGGAAATGATGATGGATGGAGTTAAGTGGTGACGAAAATTTGCAAGGCCAAGTACCATCTGGGAAAAGCAAGCATAGTTGATGAGTCATGGAATAAGAAGAAGGAAGTGAAGCTGAGGCAAACTTGAGCTATATGTATGACATGTTAGGATGGTTTGGATGAGGGATGTAAGTTGCACGAGTTGAGTTGTCTAAAGCAGAGAACGCGTCAACATTTATGTGGCGCGGCTTGGACAATCATATAAAGAAAAAGAGACATAAACTATACTTCCTACATGGATAGGAGTAGCTTAGAAAGGGCAGTGTAAGGAAGAAGTTGGTAGAAGGGATACGTAATGGGGTAGAGGAATAAGTAGATGAGAGATTGGGTGATAGTCGATAGACTAACTAATTCATCCCATATTCTAAGCAGAATGAGAAGTCACGTAGTTGAGAAGTTGTAAGGATTGCATACGGATGTGATGGGATAGGAGTTTTTTCATAAAGGTTGGTCTAGTAGGTATGGAATTTCTTATGAAGAATTATGGCAAGGGAAGGGACGATGGGAAGCGAACATGGTATACCATTGATAGACAAATGGTTGGTGTGAACATACTATAGGGATAATTGAGAAAGACGCCTAAAGCATTGGCGTGGGGATTGGAGATAGTTGGAGAACACATTAATTAGGAAGAATTCTTTTACAAAAAGAGTGTCACTAGTGAGAGGGGCGTATTCCTCATTGATGAGAATGTGAGGAGTAAAAGAGGAACGCCTAAATTATAGGCTGAAGACGAGATGGAAGATGGTATGGAATTTAAGATTGTGGAGATACAAGAAAAAAGTAGTATGGAGGAAGAATGGTTTGAGGGAGCAAAAGAGATTGTCAAGATAGTAGAGTGATATTGAAGGAAGAATCTTTAGAGTTAAAGGTTAGTATCATGAATGATGGAACGTTCACATATAGAAGGCGTAGCGCCTGTTAGTATGAAGGATGGTTGGTTACTTGGTACCGAGCATGGAGAAGCGAAGATGTGGTGGTGAGTATGACATGTTTCATGTGACTGTTATGAAAAGCTTTTGGCTATGCAATCCTGCATATGCCATTAGATGTGATTAAGGTTGGTAGAACTTCTGGATGATGAAAAATCTGTAGAGGATGGGAGCCATTAGGTATGGTGATAGGAAACGTAGCGGAAATTGATGGGGTCAATCAATAGGAGATGAGGTGGATCACTGTTATTGTGGGATGGAGTTTGAAGTAATCACGTATTGGAACGGAGGTGGATCAGGAAACTATGGAGGTGGTGGCAATGCTTAGGTAGAAGTTGAAAGGGGCAAAGGACTGACAAGAGAGCTGCATGGACAAGAGATGTAAGCCGTTGGATGTTAAAGTTGGAGATAAGGTATGCTAGAGGTTTCACCATGGAAATGGGAGACGCGCTTGGGAAGAAAGGGAAGTTAGCACCTAGAATCGTGGGACCATCCGAAATATTTGAAAGGAACGGGCTAGTGGCGTATATGTTGAGGAATTACTGGAAGAGTTGTGTAGTATGCATGACGTATTTCATGTGTTAACTTGATGAGATGCTTAGCAAGAACCGACTTACAAGTACCGATAGAATACATTAGTATAGATATGAGTCATCATTTTATCGAAGAGCCGGTAGAGATTATGGATCGTAAAGTTAGGACATTGGGAAAAGGAAATATACCGTATTTAAGGTTAGAAGGAATTCGAAACATGGACTAGAGTTCACGTGGGAATGGAAAGGGCCGACGAGCAACAAGTATCTTCATCTATTTGTTAATGACGATCCTAAGGAGCAAATCTCGAGGACGTGATTTCTATAAGGATGGAGTGATGTGACAACCACGGTCTTAGGGTTCGTCACTTAGTCTTATTATTAGGTTATATTATGTGTGACTATGTGTTTTATGTGTTTACGTGTTTAATTTGTATGAATGAGGTTGGAGTTGACATCGTTTATGTGTACAAGGTACTCATAAGTAAATCGATGAAAGGATATTTCATGAATCATGAGCTCACATTATAGTGACAATGAAATTAAATGGAATTATTTTGGTATTTTTACGTATACGTATATGTATTATAGTAAATCGTATTTTTACGATTTAGGGTTTAGCATTTAGAGGTCTCGGATGAGGTATTTAGTCACGGGAATAATTTACGGGATGGATTTAAGTCATTTAGGACTTAGTTGTTTAGTTTATTTCGTATTTCCACGAGTTTTTATAAAACTGTATATTTTTACGTCTTTTACGGTATACGCGTAAAATTGACTAGTTTTACGGTTTTGAGATTTTGGAGGTTTTAGGAGCTGAAATAAATTAATTGAAATTAAGTTTTATTAATAAGATATTAACAAGTAATAAAAAAAAGTATAAGCCGGCATAAACAAACGCAAGAAAGAAAAGAAAAGGGGAAAAAAGGAAAAAAGGGGAACCAAGCTTTTGTAATGGGCAAAGGTCTTGTTAGGAAAGTATATAGAACTTTTTTATTATAAAAAAAACACTTCATAAAATCCTTGAAGACCAGTTTTAAGTCGACATCCATGGAGGTTTTTAGGGTTCTTCATTAATTTTTCTTCTTTCAAGAATTCTAAGGTAAAATCTTCAATACCCTTTTTAATTAAATTATTTTTAATTCTTATACAATCAATACATGATGGATCTAGGGTTAGGTTAATTATAAAAACTATAATTTAATGATATGAACATGATTAGAATAATCAGGGTTAATAAATATATATGTTGATGGTAATTAATTAGGTTAATTGTATTAAATTCGTTTTTAAAAACCGGGCAGAAATTTAGGTCACTTGTTTTGATCATATATTTAGTTCTACACACTTTTAAGATGCGGTCCAAAGTACGCCTCGAAAGGTATTTGAGTTGCATTTTGAATGCAAGAAACAAAGACTAAATTGGAGGTAGGGAAATGGGTCAAAAATAGGTTACAACAGTCGGAGGTCAAAACAGTTTTGAAATCAGTCGGTTTTAAATTAATGCTTTAAGATGGTTAGGGTACTTAGGAGTACAATTGGAGCTTCAAATAAACATGAGAATTAGTTCATATATTAAATAAGAGATCTGAAATATGGCTAATCAATTAGGATTGTGGAAGACCCTCTGACCATAACAAACTTTTCATATGTTCAAAATTAGAAAAATCTGGATAGGTAGAAGTATATATATATATATATATATATATATATATATATATATATATATATATATATATATATATATATCTATCTATATATATATATATATATATATATATATATATATATATATATATATATATATATATATATATATATATATATATATATATATATATATATATATATATATATATATATATATATATATATATATATATATATATATATATATATATATATATATATATATATATATATATATATATATATATATATATATATATATATATATATATATATATATATATCAAGGCCTTAATAGTAACTTTAAGGTTGGGACAAAAAGTCAGAGTTAGAAAACACATGTAAGGGCATAGGGTTTTCTTTATAGAAGGTATGGGTATGGTTAAGTGGGCATTTGACTCATAGTTTAGGGTATTATAAGCGGGGACCGTTTTGGGTAGAATTTCAACGAGATAAGTTATGAACTAAACTAAAGAGGTTAATATATGGGATGCTTATAGCATATTAAGGAGGTTAATATATGGGAGAGGGTTAGATGTCCATCATAGATTGATGAGCCATATTAGTTATTGGTTCACGTCTTGATGTTATGCATTTGTTTGTTTAGCTTTTTGCTAGTGCGCGAATATTTGGAGAAGCTCAATCAGGTGAGTTTCATAGTCTCATATTTCTTAATATTTTTACTTCCAGATAGGATGGAAGACACACTCTACTTTACTTGTTCTTATAAATGAAATTGTTGTGAATGTTTTGGTATGTTAGTCTGAACATTATGTGTTTACTTATTCATTTAACTAATATGTGGAATACTTAATTTATTTATGTATACTTGATATCAAGGAGGACAAGGCTGGGCCTTGGGGACAAGAATGGGTCTTGGGGTTTGGTTATTAGGTGTATGGGAGCCTAATATGCCATGGAAGGAACGAAGGATAAGAAAGGCTTGGAGCCTTAGGACGAAAAGGATAAGCGCTTAGTACTAAATCGTTATGCATGTTAGTAGTACATTGTCCAAATGTCTTAAATGTTATTGAATGTCGTTATTCACAGCTAATGTAATAAGTTTTGGCGTTGGAGTCTAAACCTATGACTCTCACCAACATTATTTTTGACGTATTTTAGTGTCTCTTTCAGGTGATATTGTGGATAAGCGTGAGAATATAAGTGGCTAGGACTGGAGTTGCCATAGGATTGCATTTAGGAGGACATCCCCTTTCCTCGTAGTTTTTCCTTTGACTTTGAGTGATACTTTGGGACCTATATGTTGTATTGTTTGAATTATTTTTTTGTCTTGGGTGAGAGTTTCAGGTCTTATATTTCTTAATATTTTTACTTCCAGATGGGATGGAAGAGACACTCTAGTTTACTTGTTCTTATAAATGAAATTGTTGTGAATGTTTTGGTATGTTAGTCTAAACATTATGTGTTTACTTATTCATTTAACTGGTATGTGGAATACTTAATTTATTTATGTATACTTGATATCAAGGAGGACAAGGCTGGGACTTGGGGACAAGTCTGGGTCTTGGGGTTTGGTTATTAGGTGTATGGGCGCCTAATATGCCATGAAAGGAAGGAAGGATAGGAAAGGCTTGGAGCCTTGGGACAGAAAGGATAAGCGCTTAGTACTGAATTGTTTTGCATGTTAGTAGTACACTGTCCAAATGTCTTAAATGTTATAGAATGTCGTTATTCACAGCTAATGTAATATGTTTTGGCGTTGGAGTCTAAACCTATGACTCTCACCAACATTATTGTTGACGTGTTTTAGTGTTTCTTTCAGGTAATATTGTGGTTAAGCGTAAGCATAGAAGTGGCTAGGACTGGAGTTGCCATGGGATTGCATTTAGGAGGAGATCCTCTTTCCTCATAGTTTTTCATTTAACTTTGAGTGATACTATGGGACCTATATGTTGTATTTTTTGAGTTATTTTTTTGTCTTTAGGTCAGAGGTAGGACTGTTACCTACTTACCTAGACTCCTGCATATTGTTGAGATATTGTCATGACATTTGTGTTACCATTTATGATATGTAAATTTCATTCAGTTTTCTCTATAGACACGCCATGTTGTGATGATATCCATAGCTCGCGCTCCATATTCCGCCATGGTGGGGTGTGTCATTTAAACTTTGGTTTCAATAAAAGCTGTCAGAAGTTTATCTTGTATTCTTGGGAACTATATGTTACAAAACCAGGTTAAAAAGTAGATTCATCCGCTTATAAAACTCTAGGACCTTTTAAGTTAAAAACTCTGATATTTTATGATGTAATATAAATGTTTTATTACGTCAATTTTGTGTCACTTATATATCACTGTTTTATGTACCATGACGTGGCACCCCCATGCTGACTACATATTTCCTTGCCTGATTTTAGGGGTCTCACAAATGAATTAGACATAGTCAAAGCCAAAGAGATTAGACAATTAGGAGTTGAAGACCTTAGTGTGAAAAAGGAAGTAAACATTAAGGAATCTAAGGATCCATGCCCTAGAAAATGTCATAGGCGACCTTAACCAAAGGACCCTTAGATCTCAAGTCCAAGGTCAAAGTAACTTTTTTTGTTTTGTCTCCTTGATTGAACGAAAGAATGTTAAAGAAGCTTTGATGGATGAGAGTTGGGTCATCGCCATGCAAGAAGAATTAAATCAATACATTGTTAATGAAGTTTGGGAACTTGTTCCTCTACCTAGAAGTACCACCATCATAGGAACCACATGGGTTTTTAGGAACAAACTAGATGAGAATGGTGTAGTGTGTAGTAACAAGGCTAGACTTGTAGCTCAAGGTTATAATCAACAAGAACGAATTGATTATGACGAGATGTATGCACCCGTAGCACGGTTAGAGTCCATTAGGATCCTTTTAGCTTATGCATGTGCCTTAGAATTTAGGCTTCAATAGACGGACGTAAAGAGTGTATTTCTTACCGGTTTAATCAATGAGGAGGTATATGTGGCTCAACCTCCTAGCTTCATTGATTTTGAGAAACCAGATCATGTCTATAAGTTTAAGAAAGCTCTTTATGGTTGTAAACAAGCACCCAAAGCTTGGTATGATAGACTTAAAAGCGTTTCTTGTATAACACGAGTATACCATGGGAATGGTAGAAACTAAGCTCTTTACATAGAAGAAAGGATCTCACCTTATCATTGTTCAAATATATGTTGATGACATTATATTTGGTTCAACTTGTCAAAGCATGTGTGATGAATTTGCCAAAATCATGCATGACGAAATCGAAGTGAGCATGATGGGTGAACTTAATTTCTTTTAAGGACTCCAAATAAAACAAATGGACAATGGTATTTTATTTAATCAATCTAAATATGTAATAAATGCTAAATAAATTTGGATTAGAGGACTCTAAGCCTATGAAGAACCCCATGGCCTCGGATACTAAACTCACCATAGATGATGATTGTGAGTCGGTAGACAATACCAAATATAGATGTATGATTGGTAGTTTGTTATACCTAATGACAAGTTGACCTAATATCATGTTTAGTGTTTGTCTTTGTGCCCGTTTCCTAGAGAATCCCAAAACCTCTCACCTTGAAGTGGTTAAGCGTATCTTACGATACATTAAAGGCACTATACATTTAGGATTATGGTATCCTAAAGGGACGGACGTAGAAATCATAGTATACGTCAACTCAGATCATGCGAGAGACTATGTGGACCGGAAAAGCACTAGCGGTATATGTACCTTCATGGGTTGTTGTTTAACTTCTTGGTTCTCTAAGAAACAAACCGCTCTTGCTATATCCACCACGGAAGCCGAGTATGTGAGGTAACGCTTGTCAACAAGCTCTATGGATGAAGCAAGCGCTTGTTGATTACGGGATTACACTGAATGATGTTCCCATCATGTGTGATAATAAGGGTGCACTAGACCTTAGTAAGAATATCGTGCAACATTCATGAACTAAGCACATAGAGATTCACCACCATTTCCTTAGGGATGATGTTCAAAATGGGAACATTTCGATTGAGAAGGTACCCTCGGTAGAAAAGTTAGCCGACATCTTCATTAAGCCACTTAAGAGAGAACCTTTTAATTACTTGCGTCTAGGTATAGGTTTAATGGAACATATACCTTGATTATGCTTGATTAATTGAGTCTTTTCTCTTTTTAGTTTTTATTTTCTTTTTTAGTCTTTGAGCCTCTAAAATTTGTTTCTGTAATTCTTCTTTCTTGATATTAAAACCTCTCAAAGCCTTTTATTAAATGGTAGAGAAATGTTTGTGCATTGTTAATTTAATCTAAAAATATTTTTCATAAGTTCTTACCATTTCTATCGAACATACATAATTAACAATCATAGCAAGAACAACACTGAATTATGGAGGATTCATGGATTATAAAAAATATGTCATAACTACGTGTCTAGATAATCACACCTCCAACATCGATTTCACTTTTAAAACAAATTCTTTTGGTCAAAATCGTGTTTGTTCTGTTCTTGTGTGTTTCTTAGTCTTTTGTTGCTCTTTAGCATGGCTTTATGATAAGTTAGACTAGAACATTAGGATTTGTTGAATTGGAAAACTTACCTCATCCTCCAAAACACGCGCTCTAGCGTCGGATCAATAATTATCAGTCGGCTCATGTAATTATTGAACCACAGGAACAATGAATAAACCGCAGACAGAAGCACTCAAAAACGTATTTTTTGAAACTCCCAAATTGTTCCAACACTTTTTGAAATATTTGTTTCAAACCTTTGACCATTCCCAAAATATCTTGTGCTTTCTCTACTTAACCCTAAGCATTTTGCATCTCTTTTACAAAGCTTAATGTATTATTCACCAAATGAAAGCCTTGAGTCTTCACCTTTTTCCCCAATCTCTTTCAACCTTAATTTACCAAAGAACACACAAAATGAAATATCTTCTCCTTTTATAGAAATTGATTTTGTAAACTCTCTTTTTCCCCTACTTCCCTTTTGTGTGCTTCCTCCATCACATGATAATGTCATGCATCATGGAACATATTGCCTTTGTTGTCAATATCAACATCCTACCATTTCTCACATATATGATGAGTTTAAATAGATCAAATGTCTGCTAGTCAAACCTCCTCTCAACTATGACTACAAGACGATTGTCAAGCCTCCACCACCACATTCCGCTACCACTTCGTCTTCTAATTAAGCATGTGTATTGCTTATTAATAAGACATCTACTTTGAGCAAATATTATAATTCTAGTATAACTAGGATTAAAATTATGCTTAAGTTATAGGCTTGTGTTTCATACTTCTTTGTATGATTTCTTATTTCCTTGTATCTTTTCATGTTTTGGTCTAACGTGATTTTATGGATCTTGGATATCTTCTTTCTTTGTTCCTTCTATTATTGTGACCTTTGTTATATCTTGTTGGGTGTTTATTTTCTTCTTCTAACCCTTCTATGTAGCTCCTCACCATAGCTCGATCTCTGGTGCCCCAAGCAAGGGGAAGTAAGCACCAAGGGGGAGCATTAGCAAAGTCGTTTTCTTCTCTTCTTCAAATATTTTGGCTACCTTTTTGCTTCGACAAAGGGGTTAAATGAACTAAACTCATCTTCAAAAATCTTGTTTTTATACTTGATTGAGTTTATATGTTGTCGTAATAAAAAAAGGCGAGATTGTTAATGCAATGATGCCAAAAATGTTACTTTCATTTTTCGGTCTCGCTTTGTTTTGATTACGATAATATATATAAACAATCACTTCGAAAACAATGAAAATCGAATTATTTAGTTTAAGTATATTTTATTTCATCCATTCACTTAAGGTATGAATAAGCAAGTTTTTAACCTAACTAAGTGATCAAGGATTTATAAACTCACTTTTATTAAAAAGTGAAAAATGTTTTTAATAAACTTTATTTCTAGAAAATGGTTTTATTAAAATAGAAAATGAAAATTTTAATTTGGCATATTTCAATTTATCTAGGAATATCCTCTTGAGCTATAAACTTCACCAGATAAGATTTCACCACTAAATGACAAAAAGGAGCAGAGTCTACAGTCGGCAGCTCAATATACGTGCCTACGACTCAATATCGATATTGAGCCACCAGCCTATTTATTGAGCTGCGGCCAGATAGAGCCGTTGGGACTTTGTCCTATAAATAGTGGACCATTTCCAGATTTCCTTTTCACATCTTTTGCACACAAATTATTAGATTCGATCCACCTTCTTTAATCACACAAATCTTATGTTATTTGGTTGATTATACTTGTTTAGAAGCGAATCTTTCTCCTCCCCTCTTATTCTCTCAAGTGCAAAGAGAATAACACTTTCATCCTTGAAGTATTGTGTCTAACTCAAGATTCATTGAAGATCAAATCTCTCTTTCATTCTTATGTAATTATGAAGTTCCAAATTGTTGTGTATATTTGGAAGTTGTGTATGTATTGTGGTTAACACTTAGTCCTCAAAGTATATTGGTGTAGATTGGTCGTAGCTAAGATTAGGTCTCGACTTTTAGCTTAGAGTCAGAAATTGGTTAAGCGACGTGTACGGTTTCTCCACCTTAAGGAGCTTGTTGATTAGTGAACTATCGAGTAAGGAGTACTCGAGGAGTGGAGTAGGAACGAAGAGTGAGCTTCGTCGCCGAACCACTATAAATCCTTGGTGTTCAGTTTGATCTTTTCTTTCCTTATAACTTTCCATTCATTATTCTTTATTGCATATACTTGTGATTATTAGTTTAGAACCACTATCAATTGTTCATATTGTGCAGAGGAAGATTTCACATAAATCAATTAAGTCTAGTTTTTAAAAAGGATTTTTGAAAACCGATCTTTGATAATTTTAGCTAGAGAAACTATTCAACCCCCCCTACCCCCCCCATCTTGTCTAGTTTCTACAGAACGACCTCGGTTTAAAAAACTTAGAACACAGATTTCTAGACGACCCGACCGGCTATCTAGCGGTACTTTTAGTTGATACCGCGAGTCACTAACGAGATCACCCTTTTAACAACCAATGAAACCGCTTCGAGATTAAAAGAAATATTTGTTTGCCAACAAAGCGTTTTAGACATGTTAGTATGCTTTTCAAATGAGTACTTTATGTTTCATGTTTCCAAACAGGAAACATGTCTCATTTTAATTAATAATTAATATAATTATTAATTTTATTTAAAATATAAAAATATATTTAGGATGTTTGACCCATTAAATGACCCAGCTAAATAAACTGTCCTAACAACGAGATGTTCAATGTTGTTAAATATGTCTCGAATAAATAACTACACTTTTATTGAAACGTTAAACTTTCGCAAGTGTTAAAAACTATCAATTTCTTTATATAAACTCAAGCACATAGTAGGGACAAGCATGAATGCATTCATCTTCTGCTACACATTTAGTTAAGCAAACGTTATTTATATCTAGGTTGCGGATAGAGTTTGACACTGCTTTGCGTGCTCTGTTTTTGTGCCTACACCTTGTTGATATCTTCGCTATTACTTCGAGGTGAGTTTCATAGCCCCACTTTTAATTGTTTTATATGCTTTGAGGTGAGAACATTGCTTGTCTTAAAAGAATGAACATAAGTAATAAAACTTGATACATTTACTATCATGAACTGTTAATTATTATTGTTGATCCCTTTGAATAGATCTATATCTTGTTAAGGATTGCACAATAGCTTGCAAACAAACTAGAGCACTTGAGAGACTCTTACTAAACTCTAATAAGTTATGCGAAATCTAACTTATAAAAGCAAAAAACAACAACAGTATACTCTAACTATTCGATTCTCTATTAATCGACTATGGCAAAAGGTACAAATAACTCATCGTACCTATGTTCCTTGTATAGTGCAAGGAACCCTAGAATAATCTATTTGGATAAATATATCACACACGATAGATTCTCAATATACTACTAAGATAAGTATATCACACACGATATACTCTCTCTATATACTTAGAACATATCTTTACTAAAGATATGCTCGTACTTATCCTATTAGAAGTACTTACATAAACACTAACAGTACTTAGCATGTACCGCGTTAACACTAACAATACTTACTATAGCTAACGGTACTTGATACTTTAACTAACGGTACTTGGTACTTTATAATAATTCCCAACAATCCTCCCCTAAACAAGAATGATAACTTGTTGTCTTCTTGTTTTTCTTTGTGTTGAATGTATAAGAATACATGTCTACAAACTTCACTTCAAAACTTGGATTGAACATGGTAATCTTAATTTGTGTACCAACTGAATGTATCCAAACACTTCTTGTAGATCTTCTTCTGATATAATGAAGTTTAAAGCTTCATCTTTGTCTTCAAAATGTGATTTTCTGTGTGTTGAACATTCTTCACGACAACTATGTTGTCTTCATATGTTAGTCTCTATCATCTTTAAGCTTTTAGCCCAATAATCTTTTCCTATTTGATGATGACAAAACTTCCTTGTGATCTTCTTGATCTTGATCATACATGAATCTCCTTGAACGTGTTGTTTAAATAATTTATAAATCAACATCTTGTGCTTGTATCTACTCACCTGAAAGAAAACTATTAACACCAATCTGTATTGGCATCATGATTTTTAGCAAATCATCAGCTATCAACGGATTTGATTTATTCTTTACCACTTAGTCGTACACTCTGGAATATCCAATAATTTATTCATCAAGAATAAGGTGTACTGATAACCCTACAATTTTTGGTAACCTGCTAACCATTCAACAGATTTGACAGAGTCTTTTAGGGCTAAGCACGAAAGACCCAAAACCAACCCGGGCCAAAAAACCTGACTGGACCGGACTGAACTGAACCGGACCGAACAATATTGGTCCGGTCCTTGGTCCGGGGTTTGGACCAATTCGGTCCTCGGTCCAGTAGGTCCGGTCCGGTCCGGTTCGGTCTTACCAAAATCTCGTCAACTATGCTTAATAGGACCGGACCGAGGACCGAACCGGACCAACCCAGACCGGACCAAACCATTTCGGTCCGGTCTCGGTCCGAGGTTTCGGACCATTTCGGTCCTCGGTTTGGTCCGGTCCTGTGCGGTCCCGGACAGATGCTCAGCCCTAGAGTCTTTACCTAGAACCGTTTGCCCTAGGACTAGCTAACTCTTTGCATTTAAGCATGGTGAGTTAATGACCTTGTAGTTTTTAGCAAACTGCCAGCTATCAACGGATTTGAGAAGTCTTTACCATAAACCGTTTGCTTATGGACTTGCTAGCTCTTATGTGTGACTGAAAGTCAAACACTTAAGGTTCTTTATCAGCTTCATCCTCTCTCTCCAAATCCTTTATCTGATGTTTGGTCATTTTGATAAACTCTAAAGCACCATTGGACTCTTCTAAAAATTCTAGTTGTAGATCCAACATTCTTTCTAGCATTCTCCTTCTAAAAGGATATCTCTTTTCTTGAAGTATGTAGTAGGTAACATCATCTACATCCACTGTATGTATCCCACATGATCTATAGTATCTCCAATAAGTAGGAACCTGATTCTCTAAGTCCTTCAATATTCCTTGATCACAATTTTGTGGCTCATAAATAAACTTAAACTCATAAAGTAATAGTAAGACATCTTCTCTACCTTCAATTCCTCCTTGGACATACCTGTAAAGATCTTTAATATATTGTCTATCAAGTATATGAAGGATGTCTTCCAATAACCTGAACATCCTAAATGTTCCATCTGTCCTGGTTATTCCATGAGCTTCAAGTCCTTGATTTGTAGCACATGTCTACCTTGTAATAGAAGATTTCTTTCCTAAAATCTCTGTGTCCATGCATTCATCAACAAATCCAACTACCTTCGAGTACTTCCTGCAGCTCTCATCACTACCACTATCTTCATCATCAACTGTAGTTTTACCTTTCTTCTTTGCTAGTTGCTTTCTTCTCGTTGACCTTTTTTGTTTTAAGACCTTTGGAGTTTCCTTCTTCTTGATCTGTTGTAGCATAATCTTCCTCCAAATCAGTATGTACCGTACCTTCATGTACCGTTGACTGTATATATGTACTGCTGGTACATTTTCACGCTTTTCAACACCTTGAGTTTTATCCCCTTCATCCAACACTTGAATCTTTACTTCTTTTGGAGTCTCCTTAGCCTTCTTGTCCTTCCTAGCATAAGTAGTCTTGATAGGTGGAGAACTTCCTTCTGGTCTAGCAGTACTTGCATCATCAAGCCTGGGGGTACTTCCAAATTGTCTTTGTTGTCCTAGATGCTTCTTGACATCTTCAATATCCTTCTTGTCCTTTTCAGAACCAATTTCAACAAAGTTCAATTTACTCCTTTTGTGTTGTTCATACAATGCCTTGATTTCATCAAAAAAATTCCTAACAAGCTGAGCCTGAGTAAAATGCTTCACTTTCTTGAGGTAGGTCATCATCTGATTCCTTAATTGATTAGTAGTTGGAGGCTTTACTTTCTATCTTCTTCTTTTCTCTACAAAGAATCTCTGTTGCTCCCTGACTAGATCATCAATCAACTTATCTTTTTCTTCCTCATCGTAAGCATCTCTTTCTTCAGCTATTATAGATTCAGCTAGAAATTCACTTGCATTAAATTCAGCTTGTATTCTGTCATACTCTTCAATATTCCACTCTTGCTGCAATCTTTGTGCTTCAAGCAGTGCTTGTTTAGCTGCAAGTTCTTGTTGTTGTTGTTCGTCATGGAGTCTAGCTTGTAACCTGTAAGCTACTTCTTCATCATGCTCCATTTGATGAAATTTATTTATGGTTGTACTTAAGTCATCTGAATCACTATCATCCTCTTCTTCTGATTCATATTAACTTCTTCTTGCCCTTGTCCTTTGGGTCAATCTTAGGTTGTTTCTTTGTAAACCTTGAAGATCTTCTATCTTCTCCCTCATTTGGTTGTTGACCTGGTATAACAATACATTTTGAAGCAGGCTTTGAAGTCTGCACCTTCTTACGTCTATCTTGGACTTTACTGGCAAGATTTGGTTGTTCCACAGATTGATCATTTTGTTCTTGTGAACCTTCAACCTGTTTCTGTTGTGGTTATGTTGTTGAAGTTTCTTGAGCTTTCACAACTTCCTCTTATGCCTTCTTTTCCACTTCTTCTAGTCTAGCTTTTTTAGCTGAACTTTTCTCCTTAAGACCAAGCAAAAGGTTTGCTAAGGTCTCGTCTTCTCCAAAAGATGGAGTATGACTCTCCTCAGAAGATGGTAGTGAAGATCTTTGACCAGCAGTACCTGCACCTAAAGCGGTACTTGCACTTGGCTTGACGGTACTTGGGTCATCAGCAATACTTTCTTCACCAATTGTAGACACATTCCTATCATCAATCACCAAGGTATTCTCAGACACCTTATCCTTTTCAAAAGCTGTCCTTTCAATCTCTAATTCTTCTGTCTTATCAGACCCATCACCTTTCTTTGACAGTACTTGAGTTGACTGTTTCTTTTGCAATTGTGGAGTTGTAGTAACAGGAAATGTTTGATCTATTTCCTCAAGCTTCTCATATAACTTATTCCAATTAGCTTCTTGAAATACTTGCTCTTGTAGTGGTGGTGATTGTGGTTGAGATTGATCTTCCATGTTGATATCATCAGTAAAGTGTTCAATCTCATCATCAACAGCTAAATTCTTTCCCTCAAAATTTCTTTCTTCCCTAAAATTAGCTGGAATATCAGAAGTTGGTCTTGCTTCCTCTAAATTCTTCCACTGTTTGGGTGCATTCAGTTCTTTCCTCCTAAAGTCCCTTAGCTTCTGCTTTTGCTCCCTTAACTGAGTCTTTTGAATTGTCATGTGATGCCTGATCCAAGGATTTGATCTTTTCCTTAGCTTTTTGAGCTTGACTTCTAGGTCTTCAATTCTTTTATCTTGTACAAGCTTTGCCTCTTGCAAATTCTTAACCTGTTTTGGGAAACTTGTACACAAAGCATTTAAATTTGCAACATCCAACACCTTTGTTGCCCTAGCTTGTGGAGAACCACTAGCAGCATGTGAAGCAACAGGTGTGGATCATCTCATCAGAGATGAGTTGTTTATCATTATGATGAGAAGAAGAAGTTTGAACTTCTCTAGAGGGTTGTAGACTGTGATGAGAGGGTGTAACACCCTACTTCGATAAATGGAATATCACAGGATAATTATGGCGTGTCATCAAAGCATGCAAGGTAAATGTCTTATAAACAATAAATGACCATAAAGACAAATAACATAATCAAACATCGGTAGTCCAACATAAGCTCCCACATATGAAATATAAGTACTGAAATAAAAGGACTAAATAATGTCCAAAAGAAATAATATATGGAAATGCATAAGGTAAAGGAGGCTGGATAGCTTCCGTCCATATGCACATACTCTCAAGATCCTAAGTGCGTCCCTGAGTACCTGCCGTTTGAGAACATGGAAAGGAAACGGCTGAGCAAAACGCCCAGTGATCGGATATATAACATAGTATGAATGACATAACATAATAAAGATTGATTAGCATCAGAAAATGTATAAGTCCTGGAAAACCTAGAATATTTTTATAAAACTATTTTTATAGTTTGAAAAGCTTATGATTACTTATGAAAACTTCATTTTAAATTTAGTCAAGAGCCCATATAGGTCATGAGGTATCAACGTTTATGAATACTTAGAGGTGACCTCATCATGCAATTAGAGGGGTTGCCTCTAATTATACTGGTCTAGGTAGGATGGATCAACTCTTTGTGAAGGATGCAAGGCACATACCACATTCACCATGAAAATCCTGACTGAAAACATATAACTAGGATACACCCATACGACCCACATGATAATATAAATAAATTGCCAAACTGAAAAGGGACGCCACGAGCAATCACTCCGTTGCAGGGAAGTCATAACACGGGTGCCTCTAGTGTTATGGTTATGGTACCTCCATAACTAGATGAACTGGCATGCATGTATATATAGCTCAGGCATTTAATATAAAACATAAGCATTCAAAACATATAAAATAACTGGGGAAAACAGATGGATCAAAACGGGGAATCCTAATCAAACATACGAAAGAATGTCCACACAAAAGGATGGAATATCCGTACCTTATGTCCAGTAGTGAAGCTAGAATAGAAGTTGAATGATCTACTCCGACTTCGCGAATACTACATAAATAAGGGACGTGTATGAGTTGTCTAATTACTGAGTGTGTTACTGGTTCTGTGTGTTCTTAACTTATTTTATATGTTCTTGTCATGTTTTACTGTTTTAAATGTTATCTTGTATTTATTCATGTTTTACATGTATTCTGATTATGTATTTCATGTATTCTTGTATTACTATACTTGTAGTGTCATAATAAGTAACTTTCTAAAAATAGCAGGTTTCCAAAAATAGAAAATTTCCAAAAATAGAAAGTTTTCCAAAAATAGAAAGTTTCAAAAATCAGAAAGTTTCCAAAAATAGTAAGTTTCTAAAAATAGAAAGTTTCTAAAATAGCAAGTTTCATGAAATAGAAAGTCTCCATAAATAGAAATAAGTTGGATTAATAAGTCTAAAATATAAGCTAGTGCTCTTTAATCATGTGTTATAAGTTATGATAATTTATTAGTAAAGTCTATTAAATTAAATACTTAGGCTAAAGTGATTATTAATTAATAATGAAAATACATGATCTATTAATTAATAAATGTCATGGTTAATTTAATAAAACTTTACCTTATATCAATTAGTTGAATTAAGTCATGGTTTTAATTTAATTAAGTCATATAAAATACTTAGGTTATAACATGATTTATTTAATTAAATAAATAACCTAAGTCATGATTTTAATTAATTAATTAATAGTGCATGTAAATTAATTAAATATACCAGCGCCTTAATCCCGAGAAAAACCAAACCGAGCACCAAACACCCCCACACAGTCGGCGGCTAAGCAGCCTGGGTTGCAGCCGCTGGTTGCCGCTGCTAGGGTGATGAGATGGCATTTATACATGATCTCATCGTTCTTTTCGGGCTTTAAATACATAAAAATGTCATAAAATACCATATATATGCTTGTGTTTGTTTACTTGTGTATTTTAGGTATGGATATCGTGAAAAAGACAAAAGATCACAAGATACAAGGAAAAACGAACACGAGAAACGAAGCCGTACAAAGAACCGAGCCCTAATCATGGAATTTTCATCAAATACCCTTGAAGACTTGAAGACAATACAAGATTGATCATCCAAGAATGAAGAAATGACACTTAAAACCCTTGTATATTAATAATTACAAGTTTGGTCCCTTAAGTTTGTCAAAATTGCAAAAAGGTCCTTCAACTTTGAAGAAATGGCAAGAATAGTCCCTCAACAAATTCAAATTGCCAATTATGGTCCCTCATGAAGTTTAAGAGACATTAAAGACCTTTGAAGATCAACATTGTCCAAGATTAGTCCTTGAAAAATCACCAAATGTCAAATTACATCCTTGATAACCTTTTATCAAAAGTTGGTGCCAAAATTGTCAAAGTGGGAAAGTTAATTATCAAAGGGATGCAAGTTTTAGGCTGAAAATCTTTAAAGGCCAAAAAAACCAAAAACCAAGGACCAAAAGTGACAAAGCTGAAACATTTGAAAAAAAAATGCGCCTAACACCCACACCACCCCCAATTTCGGATCAAATGGTAACTGTTCATCATTCTTACCACCCCAGATTTTACCCTCACTTTTCCTTGGGTAAAACTCAATTAAACTTGCACACACTTAATTCACACATGCCAAAACCCTTCCCACTCCTAAAAACCTGCATCCCACTCATGTGCACCAAAACCCCAATTCCCCAATCCACCAATCACATCATTCCTTAGCCCCCAAGCTCATGACGTGGCTTAAATCAATGGCCAAGATTATTTGCTTCCTCCCAAAGCAAAATAAACGTCCAAGATCAAATGAGAGGACAAAATGCACTCAAGGGCACATTTGGGATTTTCTATGTATTAGGGTTTTATGTTTTTATGCTTCTAGGATGTTCTATAGGCTCTATAAAAGGAGCTCACAACTTGTGTGAAGCCCTTGTTCCAGTTTCTAGTCTCTCACATGTAATTCCTTTTTAAAGAAATAAAAAGTTTGGTTTTTGAAATATTCAAGTGTAATTCCTTTTTTATTGTTTTTAAAAGTTTGTGTGTTGTGAGGAGATTGATTCTGAGTTCCATTTTGTTTTATGGTTAAGCAACTTTGATTTTCAAAGTTGTTTAAGGTTTTGTGATTTTGAGAGATTTTGGTAAAATCTTCTCAAAAGGTATTTTGGTGTTTATGGTTAATGTTATTGGTGATATAGGGTTTTAGAAAACGTATTTAGAAGGTTGGAAAGATTTTGAAAGAATTTTGGAAAGAAGAAAAAGGAAACAAGAAAAAAAAATATATATTGTTATATTATTTTGTTGTTTTCTTGTTTTGTGTTCAAATAGGTTGAAGGCTTGTTGATTTAGTTCAGCTCCAACCCGGGTTGGATTGGAGGAGGATTTTCATCCTCTAGGTTCTTGGATGTAAGAACCTAAGGTATCTTCCTTTTACCTTGAAAAAGTTCATAAAAGTGCTTGTTACTTGATTTGATTGATTGATTGATTTAGTATGTTTAAGTTACTTGATTTGTGTTTATGTTATGTTATATACATGTTATGAAGCTTTGATAACAATTTGGTTAGGTTTCATAAGGTTTTGATTTGGAAAAATTGGTTTTCAAAAAGTTTAAAGGGTGTTTGGCAACGCGTTTTAGCAGGACATAGTTTTGATTAGTGATAATTAAAAGGTGTTAGATTGTTTGTTTAGGGTTGATTAAGGTTATTGGTAAGTAGTTAATTACTTTGGAACAAGTTTGGAGTAATTTTGTGTGTTTAAAAGGTAAAAAGGGTGTTAAAAATCTGCATATTGCTATATTGCTTGGTTTTTCATGATCTTTGATGCATTTGATTTCTTGAATTTGAGTGCTAAGTGATTTGTGCTTGATTGTCTTGACTTCTTGTGATCAAAGGATCACAAGAGTGCCCTTTTGTCCAAAATATTCATCCAAATAAGCTCAATAAGCCCAAGTCCTCTTGGCTTAAAATCTCAAGCAAAACACAAAAGTCCAAACCTGCTAGTGTCAACTTACAACCAGGTCCGTCATACAAGTTGCGGCGCAAGACAGAAGGTTGCGGCGCAACACAAGGAGCTGCAGATTTTGGTATTCCCGTTTCACAAGTTGCGGCGCAAGACAGAAGCATTGCGGCGCAACTGAAGGTGCTGCTGATCTTGGTGATCTCGCAACACTAGTTGCGGCGCAAGACCCCACTTGTTGCGGCGCAACTGAGTGGCTTTTATTTTTTTGTATTATCTTAATATTATTTTATTTTCAAAATTTTCTTTTTCTTTATTTTTCATTTTTCTTAAGTTCTATAGCATTAAATAGGACTATTTCCATTTTTAGATTATTTTTATCACTTTTAGATTTATTTTTATAATTATTTTAAGTTTAATTAGGTTTTAATCATTTTTAATCATTTTTAGGGTTTTAAAAATAATTTTAATAGGTTTTAATTTTTAGAAAATTACTTTTTAGTCTTCTAATAATATAAGTTAAGTAATTGTTCAATAAAATCATATTTTAGACTTTTGAATTAGTTAAATTTAATTTTAGGGCTTTAATTAGCATTTAAAATTAATTATTTAATTAACAAAAGGTTTTAAAATATCTTTGTTGGATTTTTATCTTTATTTATATTATTTTAGACTTGTTTTTTTATTTTTGATATTTTGTTTTTGGTTTTAATAATTTTTAATTTTTGTGGTTTTTCTACGGTTTTACGTTTTCGTTTTTTACGTCATAGTGTAATTTACAAGAAACCGTCATTCCATCTTCTCAATATTAATCTCAAAGAAATACAAGTTAATTCACAACACCATACCTCCTTGGGAAACGAATCTTTCATCTCTTTTAAGTGATTGTGGGTCATTACTTGTGGTTTTCCTAAATCACTCGTCGATACTTACCGCTCATATTTAGTTGCTTGTTTTTCCTAAAGCAAGTTATCTAAATTTTACCTACAATCATTTTTGGCGCCGCTGCCGGGGAGGCGTGTTGTGTTTTGATTGACCATTGTTGTTTTTCTATTAGCCATAATATAATTGTATTAATAGCACTCTATTAATACGTATTATCGTTTTTCGGTTTTTGTGTGAATATTATTACTATATTGTATACGTAGAACAATAAATACACAAGTACTCCAAATACGTGAGCAATCACAACCTTGATTCGGGATTTCATCACTCGATCATTGTATTCGAATCTCAAACCAAAGGAAAAGGCAAAAATAGATAAATACTTTCGTGAAGCTTGATTTTGAAAATACAAACTATAAGGTAGGTATAAGGCGGTTGTATTTCACAACCTAAAGGAAAAAGGCTCTTAAGTGCTTCGCGCCGCCTCGTTTCCTCCGCTTGCTTGTGCGTATTTGATTTTGAGAGTGAATCGAGGGTTTTGCCGCCCAAAGTATTATTACATATCATATATATTTTCTTGGTTTCATTTGATTAAACCCTCTTGAACGATTTGGTGTTCCACCATCGTTCTAAAGTCATCGAAGGCGTTCACTCCACGTGATCGTTTTCATTCCTTGAGGCCTTTTTAATCAAGAGATTTGATTAGTGAGGAGATTTGTGGACTCATTGTCTACTTAATACATTCACCAATTTCCAAAAAAGGTTAATACAATCAAAAACCACAAAAAAATTGAAAAAACACAAAAAAACCAAAAAGAATCTTCTTTGCTCGCCTTCTCGTTGTACGTGACGTTTATGCAAACTCGCTCTAAAGCTAGACGTGCTCGTAAACGAAGAAACAAATCACTCACTCTTTCTAGTGAGGAGTCTCCTATTGACGAACCCATTGTACGAGAGGAACCAACCATGGCGAATCGAACTATGATGGAGTTACTTCAAGCACCCACCGAGGGTTATGGAGAAGCTATTGTAATTCCCGCAATCCTTGCGGAGAATTTCGAGGTGAAAACGGGTTTGTTGTCGATGATCCAAAACAACAAATTCCGTGGTGATGAGAAGGACAATCCTCACAACCATATCCGCCAATTTAATCGTCTTACCGCCACGTGCAAATTCAAGGATGTCTCGAATGACTCGATTAAGATGATGTTATTTCCGTATTCCTTAGCGGGGCCCGCTAAAATTTGGTTAGAGAAAGAGCCACCCAATTCTATATTGACGTGGACCGATCTCGTTTCCAAATTTGTGAACCAATTTTTTCCGCCCTCTAAGACTACGCATTTGAAAAACGAGATTTCTAAATTTTCACAAGAACCAAATGAAAGTTTTTCTACGGCTTGGAATAGGTTTAAGGAGATGTTACACGAATGTCCTCATCATGGTTTTTCCGATTTGCACCAAATCGACACGTTTTACAATGGACTTAACGATCATGAAAGAGATTATTTAAATGCCGCCGCGGGTGGTAATTTTTTGTGTAAAACGGTTGATGAAGCTTTAACAATAATTGAGAATAGGTCTAAGGTTTATAGCCCTCGTCACACACCGAGTGTTGCCAAAAGGGGCTCATCATCGTCTCAAAGTATCAATGCATTACATGATGAAGCAAATGAAGAAAACCGATTTTTCGATAGATTTGCAAACCTTATGTCCCATTGGAAGGCTCAAGAAGCTTCCAACACCGCTTCGGTTAAAGCGGTTTCTAAAAGTTGTTTGTCGTGTGGGGGAGCTCATGATTTATCCGAGTGCATTACCGCGGATGGTAACACTTCGAATGCTTTTGTAGCCACGGGAACTTATAACCAAATAGGTCAAGGTTCACGTTCAAATCAAGCTCCACCCAATCAAAATGCTAATAATTATCGCAACAACAACAATCAAGGTGGAAATTACCAAGGAAATCAAAGAAACTATAACAAAGGTAATTACCAAAGTGGAAATGGGCAAATTTCAAACCAAAACCAAAACCGTGATTTTCAAACTAATGCCCAAGGTTTTCAAAACGATCACACCAAAAATCTTCAAGGAGAATTTTTGAATTATGCTAAGGCTAATGATGCTAAGTTTGACAACATGCAACGTGAAATGGTTAGCTTAAGATCCGAATTGAAAAACGAGCTTAAAAACGAACTTGCTAATGAACTTAAAACTCATGCTAATAAAATGGAAGGAAATGTCACACGACTCCAACAAAATCAACAAAAAATGGAGCAAGGACAACATGAGATTAAGCAAGAGTTGTTGAAAGCGGATGCTAGGCAATCTAAGTTTGAAGATCGAATGGCTAAAATGTTTGAAGCTATCATGTGTAAGCCCTCTTCTTCGGGTGGTCTTCCTAGTGATACCATCGTGAACCCGAAAGGAGAATTGAAGGTTATTACCACTCGTAGTGGTAAAACTTTCAAAGAACCCATTTCTCGTCCAAGTACTTCTATGGAGAAGGAAAAAGAGAAAGAACCCGAGGTCGTGGTTGAAAAGGAGCACGTTACAAGCCCACGAAGTACCGCTCAAACCACACCTACGGTTGAACCAATACCCATTATGGAACCCGAGATTCCAAGGCCGATGCCTATGCCTAATTTGCCCCAACCCACACCACCTTTACCCTACCCATCAAGACGAGACAAGGAAAAGGCACAAGAACGAAATAATTATCAATTTGAACTCTTTATGAAAATGTTTCGTGACTTGCATTTCAACATAAGTTTTGCCGACGCCTTAGTCATGATGCCTCGATTTGCCGCAAACTTCAAAAGTATGTTGAATAACAAAGAAAAATTGCAAAAATCGTCTAGTTGTTCTTCGGTTTTTCTAAGCCGCATACCTCAAAAAGTCGGTGATCCTGGAAAATTTTTAATCCCATGTGCTATCCAAGACATGGAAGAATGCTACGCCTTGGCCGATCTTGGTGCTAGTATTAATTTGATGCCTCTCGAGATTTTTAAATCGCTCAATCTTCCAAATCTCACTCCTTCAAGAATGTCAATCGAAATGGCCGATCATTCTACGATTCTAGCTTGTGGAGTTGCCGAGGACGTCTTTGTGAAAGTTGGGAAATTCTATTATCCCGTGGACTTCATAGTTGTTGATATTCCCATCGATCCTAAAGTTCCGTTAATTTTAGGTCGATCCTTTTTGGATACCTCGAGAGCACTTATCGATGTGCATGCAAGAAAAATCACTCTTCGTTTCAATGAGGAAGAACTCGTCATTAATGCAACCCAAAACTCCACTCTTTCTCATGTTTATTCGATCACATCTTTGTACAATGTCAATCCCATCAAAAACATGTGTCAAAAGATTTCAAATAGAGTTTTAGGAGTTGATAAAAATGAAGTTCCGTCCCCTCCGCCGATGGAGGTTAAGAGTGTTAAGCCGATAATTCCAATCTCGAGTGATTCTTCGGATGATGAATACGTTGATCCCGATGGGGAGGTTTTCTTTGTTGACAAAAGATTTGAAAACTTGCCACCACCTAAACCAAAACGTTTTCAAAATGTAAGAATTTTTAGTGTGACTAATATTGTTTTAGATACACCAAATATTTTTGACATAATTAAATCGGGTTTTCACAAGGAGAGTGTTAAAGATAAAAAAGGAAAAGATTTTGAATCTAATTTAAAAGATTTTTCTACTATTCTAACTCCGTCATCACCGCGTATCTTGAGTACTACAAGCTCGTCTTCCCCTTTTGACGATGCTTTGTGTGGACCTAGTATGGGGGAAGCCCCTTATGTTCCCTCCCCTTTCTCCACCGAGGACGAGATATTTGATCCTGGAATTGCTTATATAGGGAAATCTCGGTCTTCCACCGATGCAATAAATGGAAAATCTTTTCATTTGATTGGTGCGAGTTTACCTCGAGTAGCTCATGTTTTTAGAGACTTACCCATTGTCCCACCCTTCTATTTCTTCTTATCTATTTTCTTGAAACTCTTTGAGTTTGTGTTGACACACGACAAAGTGGCGTTGATTTGTTTTTCCAAAGAAAACGAGAACGCCATCTTTGATCCCGGTATTTTGCATCATCAAAGGACTTAGTCCTTAATACCGGTTGTTTTTGGGCCTTGTTTATCATGTAAGCCCCACCAAAAATTGACCATACCATGATTATCCCTAAATGATCACATTTATGGGGATTCGAGTCGAGCTTTTGACTCGGTTATCAAAAACAAGGTGCCTCGTGGGGGAGACCCATGCTTATCCATGTACATATTATTGCTTTCTAATTAGTTTAATGTGAGGGGATTTGTGCCCTTCCAACCTTTGTTTCGTGGTTGTTTGTGCATTGTGTCTTTTAGATCATCATCTTCACGATTGGAGCCTCTCGTGTTCGTTTCATGGGAACACTCGATCGTTTGCTTTGGAGGCCTTTCCCAATATCCACATATGATATATCCTTTTATGTTCTAACCTTAGGTTTTTAGCACACTTCATAAACGGCTATTACTTATTGGTTACACCCTTTCCATGCTAGATTAGGCATTCGACTACGTCTCTAGTATGGGGGTGTTTGTACCCCTAGACTCGAAACATTGAGGACAATGTTTAACTTTAGTATGGGGGGGTGAATAGATACTTGCCTTGCCAAACCTTCACGCTTTCCAAAGTTTATCATTTTGTTTATCGTTTTCTTGCAAAATAAGGCTAAAAATGGCCAAATTTTAAAATTTTTCTTAGTTTTCATAAGTGTTTTTAAGACACGAATGTATATTTTCCGATGGGTAGAATAAGAGTTAATTTTTGACTTGATGGGCATTTGGAGCCATTTACATTCCTTAACCCGCTCAATTCAAGTTTTGCTAGACTTTTATATAGGGAGCTTTAAAACGCGAAAGTCTTAATTCATTCGGGTTAAGAACAAGAACTTTTCGCAAGTTCCTATAATTGATTCTAGAAAGTCACTTATCAAGGGAACTATAAAATGCATTCTCTAAACTTGAAAAAGTCCAAGAAAGTGCAAGATCCTATAGGTGGCTTGAAAACCCAAAACTTTGATTTGATATAGTCTTAATGAAAGCTAATCCAAATTTGGCTTAATTTTGACTTGCACGGCTAAGTATTCACGAGTCTCTTTAATTAGAGGTCTTTAAATAGTGAAGAACGAGAAATGATAGAGTTAGACAAGTGATCATGCTAAACGTAGAACATGAGAATGTTCTTTCAAAAACTCATATGTTTTTAATTGTGGCTTTTTCTTCCCATAAGATCAATGCATTAGGAATAAAACATAATTGCAATAAGTAAGGTCGTACGGTTTGAAAAGTTACTTAGCCTCTAGCGCAAGATCGTTTAAAAGTTGCTCGGGGTTGAATAGAGTTCATAGCCAAGGCATAACTTATTGAAACGGGACGCGAAGATTGGCGATCATCCAAAAAGGCCCTAACAAGGCATGAGGAGCTCTATTTTTGCTAAAGATCCAAAGATGATGTGAAGTATCATTGTTCCAAAATCAATATGAAGGATCAAGACACACGACGAGAAGCAATTACTCCCCTAAAGAATGGAGAAAGTCTATCCAAAAAGACCCTAACAAGGTATGAGGATAAATATATCCAAGTCCGAAAAGGAGGCGGATCGTTGTATATCAAAATCCAAAGTAAAGATTGAAGAAAAATGATGAAGTCGTGGTCCTATATGAAGAATCTCTCAAAAACGTCAAGTGAAGAAATTCCAAATATATGAAGAGAAGACCATAATTTCGAGAACGTCTTCCCAAGATTTAAAGTATGAAGTACATGCCAAATATCGGTCCGAGAAAGGTCTCAAATCGTGAAACGAGTTATGCCAAGATATGAACTTAAGGAGATACACGAGAAGCCGTTTTAAAAGATTTTG
The DNA here is from genome assembly GCA_025667525.1 of Glebionis coronaria. NCBI lineage: Eukaryota > Viridiplantae > Streptophyta > Magnoliopsida > Asterales > Asteraceae > Glebionis > Glebionis coronaria. The sequence continues at coordinate 534,271,274 of CM046881.1, read as the reverse complement.
TCCTTCGGCTAACTATTGATCAAATCGTGCTACTTTGCTTTCGGACTAATAACTACTCAAATAAGTCAATATGAATCACTTGTGATCCATGACAAATAGATAAAAAATGCTAGTAACCCATTTCCTTTTATAATAACTAGGATTGCGGGGAGAAAAAGTATTACACAATTTGGACGTATGAGTAGTGTTAGCATTGTGACTTGTACCAACAATGATCTTGTTTTTGCACTTAGCATGGAATGTATGACAATCAAGGATGACGAAATTTACTCTAAGGGACATTAACTTGTTTCTATTCTTTGACCCTAAAAGTCACATTTTGGTGATGAAAATCATACATTATGTCTTTACACAATCTCGTAGTATGTTGCAAGTCTTTTACTCTTCAATAAAGGTTAATAAAATTGAACTTTGGTAATGCTTAGATACTTTATTCTAGCATTGCGTGAGGGCACGGCAATGGCTTAGTATGGGGGAGTGATGAGATGGCTTTTATACATGATCTCATCATCAAAAACGGACTTTAAATGCATTAAAAATCATGAAATATGCCAAATATATGCTCGTGTTTGTTCCTTGTGTATTTTTAGGTACGGATATTGTGGAATTGACAAAAGACAACAAGAATCATTCAAAAACGAACACGGGAAACGAAGACGCACAATGAACCAAGCTCAAATTTGGAATTTTGCAAAAAGACCCCTCAAGTTTGAAGAATTGGCAAAAATGGCCCTTTATCTTTGAAGAACTTGTCACTTTTAACCTTTCAAAATATTAAAAGTGCAAGTACCATCCTTGAAGAATGAAGATTTGACAAATTCAGCCCTTGGAATTGGATTGAGAGTTCAAAAGTTAGTCAAATAGACCTAAAGGACTGATTTTGCAAATCAATTTGGACTGACTTTGTGATACACTTGACGGAATGGACTAACAATGCAAAGCTTTTAATGGAGACCAAGTTAAGTTGAAGGACTGGAAATGAGAAACCCAAACATTAGCCCAATAAAACCCTTTAGCCCAAAATCCCTAACCCGGTTTTGTTATTAATCCCAGGTCAAACCAGGGTCAAACCCTCCACTAAACCACTTTCCCTCCCTTAACATCTTTTCAAAATTAATTAAACCCAAATGAGATTAAACTCAACCTAATCAGCCAAGAACCCTACCCCACCCCCAGTTTCAATTAACACTTAAACCAAAGGGTTATTAGCCCTAAAGGTGCAGATCACTAATTCCCTTAATCCTCACCATTTCCCACCACTCAGAAATAGGCCACGTGGCTTGTGGTCCTCACCCCCACACTCCCCTGCAAGTCCTTTTCGCACAAGGATCAAAACCCCGACAAGATGAACGATTCAAAGGCTACTCCTTGTCCTCCAAGTCCAAATTAACGTCCAAGATGAGGGAATCAAGCTGTCAAGCACATGTGATCCCTTTTTGACCAAATCAGTCAAGAACAAAGAGGGCATTTTTGAGAATTCCACCATTAGGGTTTCCAGTGCTTGTATTATTTTAATTCAGTCTCTAGATAGTTCTAAATTAGCCTATAAAAGGATGTGAGCATGTTCACAATCCTTTGTTCCAGTTTTTGCATAAACTTGTAATTCCTTTTTTATAAAATTAAAGTTTGGTGTTTGTTTAAGTCATTGTAATTCCTTTTAATATTTATAAAAAGTTTGTGTGTTGTTGAATGCAAAAGCTGAGTTCCATTATCATTTGTGAAGGTTTATGTTAAGATTTTCAAAACGGGTTTAAAAGGGTCAAATTCCACAAATCATTGTTCTTGGAAGTGAAAGTGGAAGAGAACTATTTGATTTGTGAGTTTGAGTGTTTTTAAAACGTTTGTGTTAAGGTTTAAAAGTATTTGGTAAGGTTTTAAGAAAGTAAAAGGTAAAAACCAAAATATTTCATATATTGTGTTTTTCTTCTTGAATTTCTTTTTCAGGTAGATCATTGTTGTTGATAAAGGTTCTGCTCCAACCCGAGTTGGATTGGAGGTGGATATTCATCCACAAGAACCCTTGGATGTAAGGGTTCTAAGGTATTTTCTTTTACCTTTGAAAAATTTCAGAAAGTTGTGGCTTATGTGATTTGAATGAGTGTTGGATAATTGTTGTTAAGAGCTGTTTGAATTGTGTTCTATTATGTTATTATGCATGATAGATGCTAGTTGAACTAGTTTGAATAGGTTTTGTTAGGTTTCACTTTGTAAAAATTTGGTTTTCAAAAGATAAAGGACTGTTTGGCAATACGTTTTAGCAGGGGAGAACATTTGATTAGTGATTATTAAGAGTGTTAGGGTACTTGATTAAGGTAGATTAAGGATGCTAGTTAGTTGTTAGTAAGATTAAAACAAGTTTTAAGCCAATTTGTGTGCTAAAAAGTGAAAAAGGTATAGCAAAAATCTGCATATCAACTTTTGCCTAATTTTTCATAAAAATGGTGTTTGATTCTTGCAAACTGCTAAGTGTTAGGTTGTAGGGGTTATAGAACTTGATTGTGTACCATTGGGTGCCATTGTGTGCAAATTTTGGAACCTTGAAACCCACTAGAGTGCAAGTAATTAGCCATAAGCCCACAGACTTAGCATTTTTGTCTCAGCAACTTGAAATTGCTTTGTGTGCATCATTTTTGTGAGATTTTTGATTGCTAAGTGTTGTTTTCAGCTTGTTATTGACTCCCTACACTCAGAAAGAGTGTAGGGGTGTCCCATTGTTCCATAAACAATCACCAAAAACAGCAAGCAAGCCAAGTCCTCTTGGTTTCCAAAAGTTTACAAGTGAACTCACTTGTTTTTCAGAAAACTAAGCAGACCTGGAAATGTTTTTGATCATAACTTGTTAAATCTTGGGTAAATTTGGAAGTTGGATTGTGTTTGGAAGCTATTAAGGGTCATTGATCAAGTGTTTAAAAGTTTAAAAAGCAAAAACCAGGCACATTTGCGCCGCAAGACCTACTAGTTGCGGCGCAACTAAAGAACCTACAGACCAAAGTTGCTTTCGTTTCACACGTTGCGCCGCATGACCTACTAGCTGCGGCGCAACTGAAAGAGCTGCTGACCAAGGGTGCTCTCGCAACACTAGTTGCGGCGCAAGATACCAGCGTTGCGGCGCAAAAACAAAGTGAAAAAAAAGGGGTGCCAGGACTCGAACCCGTGACCACCCGTTCACAGCACCAACACCTCAACCAACGCGCCCTGGGGACTTTGACTGAGAGATTTGGTTTTGTTTTCTACTTAACACCTTTTCTCTTTTGCTTTTTAATATAAAGCCGTAGGTCTTTGTGCTTATTACAGCTTATCTATTAAGCTTAATTGGTTTCTTTTATTTTTCTTAGGTCAGTTATAGTACTTAGGATTTTTAAAAATTGGTTTTATAATTTTCCTTTTATTAATTTATTTATTAGAATTTATTTAGTATACGTTTTTAGAAAATCCATAAAAAAATATCAAAAAGATTTTTAATTTTTAGAAAAAATAGTTTTTAGGTTTTTATAGATATTTTTGAGGTTTACATGTGAAAAAGTTTTCAAAAACTTTAATTTTTGATTTTATTTGATTTTAGGTTTTTTATTAAACTTTGAAAATTAATATAAAATTCATTAAGAGGTTTTAGAAACTTTAATTTACATTTTCTTTCTAGTTGGAATATTTAGGATTTTTGAGAATTTTTTAGAATTTATTTTAGGACTTTTAATTTTTTAGAATATTTTAATATTATTTTATTTCATTAAAATAAAAAGTTTAATTTTTATTTTTATTTTTTTTTCATTTTTCCTAGATTATATATCATTAATTAGGACTTTTCCCATTTGTAGAATAATTTTTAGGCTTTTCAATTAATTTTTAGAATTAATTTAAGATTTAATACATTTTAATAGTTTTAGGAGTTTAAAAATAGTTTAATTTGGTTTTAAAATTTTTAAAAATAGTTTTTAGTTTAATTAAGTCATTTTTGAGGTTTACAAACTATTAAATCTTGTTTAGGGCTTTTTAATATTTAAAAGTGATTTTTAGGGCTTTAATTAGCATTAAAAAGTCATTATTAAATTAATTAAAAGGTTTTGGCAAGTTTGAATTTTTTGTAAACCCTTAGAATATTATTTGGGAGTTTTTAGTAATTTTTAGGAATTTTTAGGTTTAAATTTTAAATTTTGTGTTTTTCTCGTTCTTCGTCGTAACTTTCTAGTAGTGTTTTGCCTTATTTTTCTAATTTTTTTTCGTCTTCGTCATTTTTTTTCTTCTTTTCTTCTCATCAATAATCAAAAACATAATCAATCAATTCATTACACAACACACGTGCCTCCTCGAGAGAACGATCCCACCTTCTTAAGGGTCATAAGTGCTTGGTTTTCCTAAACCGACACTTAACGCTTACCACTTTTTGTGTTGCTTTGTTTTTCCTAAAATAAAGTATATACAAAATCTCTACATCAAAAAATGATAAAGGACTAAGTCCTTAAGTGATAGAATAAAATGATTGATTGATGAGATGGCTTTTATACATGATCTCATCATCAAAAACGGACTTTAAATGCATTAAAAATCATGAAATATGCCAAATATATGCTCGTGTTTGTTCCTTGTGTATTTTTAGGTACGGATATTGTGGAATTGACAAAAGACAACAAGAATCATTCAAAAACGAACACGGGAAACGAAGACGCACAATGAACCAAGCTCAAATTTGGAATTTTGCAAAAAGACCCCTCAAGTTTGAAGAATTGGCAAAAATGGCCCTTTATCTTTGAAGAACTTGTCACTTTTAACCTTTCAAAATATTAAAAGTGCAAGTACCATCCTTGAAGAATGAAGATTTGACAAATTCAGCCCTTGGAATTGGATTGAGAGTTCAAAAGTTAGTCAAATAGACCTAAAGGACTGATTTTGCAAATCAATTTGGACTGACTTTGTGATACACTTGACGGAATGGACTAACAATGCAAAGCTTTTAATGGAGACCAAGTTAAGTTGAAGGACTGGAAATGAGAAACCCAAACATTAGCCCAATAAAACCCTTTAGCCCAAAATCCCTAACCCGGTTTTGTTATTAATCCCAGGTCAAACCAGGGTCAAACCCTCCACTAAACCACTTTCCCTCCCTTAACATCTTTTCAAAATTAATTAAACCCAAATGAGATTAAACTCAACCTAATCAGCCAAGAACCCTACCCCACCCCCAGTTTCAATTAACACTTAAACCAAAGGGTTATTAGCCCTAAAGGTGCAGATCACTAATTCCCTTAATCCTCACCATTTCCCACCACTCAGAAATAGGCCACGTGGCTTGTGGTCCTCACCCCCACACTCCCCTGCAAGTCCTTTTCGCACAAGGATCAAAACCCCGACAAGATGAACGATTCAAAGGCTACTCCTTGTCCTCCAAGTCCAAATTAACGTCCAAGATGAGGGAATCAAGCTGTCAAGCACATGTGATCCCTTTTTGACCAAATCAGTCAAGAACAAAGAGGGCATTTTTGAGAATTCCACCATTAGGGTTTCCAGTGCTTGTATTATTTTAATTCAGTCTCTAGATAGTTCTAAATTAGCCTATAAAAGGATGTGAGCATGTTCACAATCCTTTGTTCCAGTTTTTGCATAAACTTGTAATTCCTTTTTTATAAAATTAAAGTTTGGTGTTTGTTTAAGTCATTGTAATTCCTTTTAATATTTATAAAAAGTTTGTGTGTTGTTGAATGCAAAAGCTGAGTTCCATTATCATTTGTGAAGGTTTATGTTAAGATTTTCAAAACGGGTTTAAAAGGGTCAAATTCCACAAATCATTGTTCTTGGAAGTGAAAGTGGAAGAGAACTATTTGATTTGTGAGTTTGAGTGTTTTTAAAACGTTTGTGTTAAGGTTTAAAAGTATTTGGTAAGGTTTTAAGAAAGTAAAAGGTAAAAACCAAAATATTTCATATATTGTGTTTTTCTTCTTGAATTTCTTTTTCAGGTAGATCATTGTTGTTGATAAAGGTTCTGCTCCAACCCGAGTTGGATTGGAGGTGGATATTCATCCACAAGAACCCTTGGATGTAAGGGTTCTAAGGTATTTTCTTTTACCTTTGAAAAATTTCAGAAAGTTGTGGCTTATGTGATTTGAATGAGTGTTGGATAATTGTTGTTAAGAGCTGTTTGAATTGTGTTCTATTATGTTATTATGCATGATAGATGCTAGTTGAACTAGTTTGAATAGGTTTTGTTAGGTTTCACTTTGTAAAAATTTGGTTTTCAAAAGATAAAGGACTGTTTGGCAATACGTTTTAGCAGGGGAGAACATTTGATTAGTGATTATTAAGAGTGTTAGGGTACTTGATTAAGGTAGATTAAGGATGCTAGTTAGTTGTTAGTAAGATTAAAACAAGTTTTAAGCCAATTTGTGTGCTAAAAAGTGAAAAAGGTATAGCAAAAATCTGCATATCAACTTTTGCCTAATTTTTCATAAAAATGGTGTTTGATTCTTGCAAACTGCTAAGTGTTAGGTTGTAGGGGTTATAGAACTTGATTGTGTACCATTGGGTGCCATTGTGTGCAAATTTTGGAACCTTGAAACCCACTAGAGTGCAAGTAATTAGCCATAAGCCCACAGACTTAGCATTTTTGTCTCAGCAACTTGAAATTGCTTTGTGTGCATCATTTTTGTGAGATTTTTGATTGCTAAGTGTTGTTTTCAGCTTGTTATTGACTCCCTACACTCAGAAAGAGTGTAGGGGTGCCCCATTGTTCCATAAACAATCACCAAAAACAGCAAGCAAGCCAAGTCCTCTTGGTTTCCAAAAGTTTACAAGTGAACTCACTTGTTTTTCAGAAAACTAAGCAGACCTGGAAATGTTTTTGATCATAACTTGTTAAATCTTGGGTAAATTTGGAAGTTGGATTGTGTTTGGAAGCTATTAAGGGTCATTGATCAAGTGTTTAAAAGTTTAAAAAGCAAAAACCAGGCACATTTGCGCCGCAAGACCTACTAGTTGCGGCGCAACTAAAGAACCTACAGACCAAAGTTGCTTTCGTTTCACACGTTGCGCCGCATGACCTACTAGCTGCGGCGCAACTGAAAGAGCTGCTGACCAAGGGTGCTCTCGCAACACTAGTTGCGGCGCAAGATACCAGCGTTGCGGCGCAAAAACAAAGTGAAAAAAAAGGGGTGCCAGGACTCGAACCCGTGACCACCCGTTCACAGCACCAACACCTCAACCAACGCGCCCTGGGGACTTTGACTGAGAGATTTGGTTTTGTTTTCTACTTAACACCTTTTCTCTTTTGCTTTTTAATATAAAGCCGTAGGTCTTTGTGCTTATTACAGCTTATCTATTAAGCTTAATTGGTTTCTTTTATTTTTCTTAGGTCAGTTATAGTACTTAGGATTTTTAAAAATTGGTTTTATAATTTTCCTTTTATTAATTTATTTATTAGAATTTATTTAGTATACGTTTTTAGAAAATCCATAAAAAAATATCAAAAAGATTTTTAATTTTTAGAAAAAATAGTTTTTAGGTTTTTATAGATATTTTTGAGGTTTACATGTGAAAAAGTTTTCAAAAACTTTAATTTTTGATTTTATTTGATTTTAGGTTTTTTATTAAACTTTGAAAATTAATATAAAATTCATTAAGAGGTTTTAGAAACTTTAATTTACATTTTCTTTCTAGTTGGAATATTTAGGATTTTTGAGAATTTTTTAGAATTTATTTTAGGACTTTTAATTTTTTAGAATATTTTAATATTATTTTATTTCATTAAAATAAAAAGTTTAATTTTTATTTTTATTTTTTTTTCATTTTTCCTAGATTATATATCATTAATTAGGACTTTTCCCATTTGTAGAATAATTTTTAGGCTTTTCAATTAATTTTTAGAATTAATTTAAGATTTAATACATTTTAATAGTTTTAGGAGTTTAAAAATAGTTTAATTTGGTTTTAAAATTTTTAAAAATAGTTTTTAGTTTAATTAAGTCATTTTTGAGGTTTACAAACTATTAAATCTTGTTTAGGGCTTTTTAATATTTAAAAGTGATTTTTAGGGCTTTAATTAGCATTAAAAAGTCATTATTAAATTAATTAAAAGGTTTTGGCAAGTTTGAATTTTTTGTAAACCCTTAGAATATTATTTGGGAGTTTTTAGTAATTTTTAGGAATTTTTAGGTTTAAATTTTAAATTTTGTGTTTTTCTCGTTCTTCGTCGTAACTTTCTAGTAGTGTTTTGCCTTATTTTTCTAATTTTTTTTCGTCTTCGTCATTTTTTTTCTTCTTTTCTTCTCATCAATAATCAAAAACATAATCAATCAATTCATTACACAACACACGTGCCTCCTCGAGAGAACGATCCCACCTTCTTAAGGGTCATAAGTGCTTGGTTTTCCTAAACCGACACTTAACGCTTACCACTTTTTGTGTTGCTTTGTTTTTCCTAAAATAAAGTATATACAAAATCTCTACATCAAAAAATGGCGCCGCTGCCGGGGAGGCGTGTTGTGTTTTGATTGACCATTGTTGTTTTTCTATTAGCCATAATATAATTGTATTAATAGCACTCTATTAATACGTATTATCGTTTTTCGGTTTTTGTGTGAATATTATTACTATATTGTATACGTAGAACAATAAATACACAAGTACTCCAAATACGTGAGCAATCACAACCTTGATTCGGGATTTCATCACTCGATCATTGTATTCGAATCTCAAACCAAAGGAAAAGGCAAAAATAGATAAATACTTTCGTGAAGCTTGATTTTGAAAATACAAACTATAAGGTAGGTATAAGGCGGTTGTATTTCACAACCTAAAGGAAAAAGGCTCTTAAGTGCTTCGCGCCGCCTCGTTTCCTCCGCTTGCTTGTGCGTATTTGATTTTGAGAGTGAATCGAGGGTTTTGCCGCCCAAAGTATTGAGTGAATCTAAGCATCACTTAACTTTGGTGATGCTTAGATACTTTATTCTAGCATTGCGTGAGGGCACGGCAATGGCTTAGTATGGGGGAGTGATGAGATGGCATTTATACATGATCTCATCGTTCTTTTCGGGCTTTAAATACATAAAAATGTCATAAAATACCATATATATGCTTGTGTTTGTTTACTTGTGTATTTTAGGTATGGATATCGTGAAAAAGACAAAAGATCACAAGATACAAGGAAAAACGAACACGAGAAACGAAGCCGTACAAAGAACCGAGCCCTAATCATGGAATTTTCATCAAATACCCTTGAAGACTTGAAGACAATACAAGATTGATCATCCAAGAATGAAGAAATGACACTTAAAACCCTTGTATATTAATAATTACAAGTTTGGTCCCTTAAGTTTGTCAAAATTGCAAAAAGGTCCTTCAACTTTGAAGAAATGGCAAGAATAGTCCCTCAACAAATTCAAATTGCCAATTATGGTCCCTCATGAAGTTTAAGAGACATTAAAGACCTTTGAAGATCAACATTGTCCAAGATTAGTCCTTGAAAAATCACCAAATGTCAAATTACATCCTTGATAACCTTTTATCAAAAGTTGGTGCCAAAATTGTCAAAGTGGGAAAGTTAATTATCAAAGGGATGCAAGTTTTAGGCTGAAAATCTTTAAAGGCCAAAAAAACCAAAAACCAAGGACCAAAAGTGACAAAGCTGAAACATTTGAAAAAAAAATGCGCCTAACACCCACACCACCCCCAATTTCGGATCAAATGGTAACTGTTCATCATTCTTACCACCCCAGATTTTACCCTCACTTTTCCTTGGGTAAAACTCAATTAAACTTGCACACACTTAATTCACACATGCCAAAACCCTTCCCACTCCTAAAAACCTGCATCCCACTCATGTGCACCAAAACCCCAATTCCCCAATCCACCAATCACATCATTCCTTAGCCCCCAAGCTCATGACGTGGCTTAAATCAATGGCCAAGATTATTTGCTTCCTCCCAAAGCAAAATAAACGTCCAAGATCAAATGAGAGGACAAAATGCACTCAAGGGCACATTTGGGATTTTCTATGTATTAGGGTTTTATGTTTTTATGCTTCTAGGATGTTCTATAGGCTCTATAAAAGGAGCTCACAACTTGTGTGAAGCCCTTGTTCCAGTTTCTAGTCTCTCACATGTAATTCCTTTTTAAAGAAATAAAAAGTTTGGTTTTTGAAATATTCAAGTGTAATTCCTTTTTTATTGTTTTTAAAAGTTTGTGTGTTGTGAGGAGATTGATTCTGAGTTCCATTTTGTTTTATGGTTAAGCAACTTTGATTTTCAAAGTTGTTTAAGGTTTTGTGATTTTGAGAGATTTTGGTAAAATCTTCTCAAAAGGTATTTTGGTGTTTATGGTTAATGTTATTGGTGATATAGGGTTTTAGAAAACGTATTTAGAAGGTTGGAAAGATTTTGAAAGAATTTTGGAAAGAAGAAAAAGGAAACAAGAAAAAAAAATATATATTGTTATATTATTTTGTTGTTTTCTTGTTTTGTGTTCAAATAGGTTGAAGGCTTGTTGATTTAGTTCAGCTCCAACCCGGGTTGGATTGGAGGAGGATTTTCATCCTCTAGGTTCTTGGATGTAAGAACCTAAGGTATCTTCCTTTTACCTTGAAAAAGTTCATAAAAGTGCTTGTTACTTGATTTGATTGATTGATTGATTTAGTATGTTTAAGTTACTTGATTTGTGTTTATGTTATGTTATATACATGTTATGAAGCTTTGATAACAATTTGGTTAGGTTTCATAAGGTTTTGATTTGGAAAAATTGGTTTTCAAAAAGTTTAAAGGGTGTTTGGCAACGCGTTTTAGCAGGACATAGTTTTGATTAGTGATAATTAAAAGGTGTTAGATTGTTTGTTTAGGGTTGATTAAGGTTATTGGTAAGTAGTTAATTACTTTGGAACAAGTTTGGAGTAATTTTGTGTGTTTAAAAGGTAAAAAGGGTGTTAAAAATCTGCATATTGCTATATTGCTTGGTTTTTCATGATCTTTGATGCATTTGATTTCTTGAATTTGAGTGCTAAGTGATTTGTGCTTGATTGTCTTGACTTCTTGTGATCAAAGGATCACAAGAGTGCCCTTTTGTCCAAAATATTCATCCAAATAAGCTCAATAAGCCCAAGTCCTCTTGGCTTAAAATCTCAAGCAAAACACAAAAGTCCAAACCTGCTAGTGTCAACTTACAACCAGGTCCGTCATACAAGTTGCGGCGCAAGACAGAAGGTTGCGGCGCAACACAAGGAGCTGCAGATTTTGGTATTCCCGTTTCACAAGTTGCGGCGCAAGACAGAAGCATTGCGGCGCAACTGAAGGTGCTGCTGATCTTGGTGATCTCGCAACACTAGTTGCGGCGCAAGACCCCACTTGTTGCGGCGCAACTGAGTGGCTTTTATTTTTTTTGTATTATCTTAATATTATTTTATTTTCAAAATTTTCTTTTTCTTTATTTTTCATTTTTCTTAAGTTCTATAGCATTAAATAGGACTATTTCCATTTTTAGATTATTTTTATCACTTTTAGATTTATTTTTATAATTATTTTAAGTTTAATTAGGTTTTAATCATTTTTAATCATTTTTAGGGTTTTAAAAATAATTTTAATAGGTTTTAATTTTTAGAAAATTACTTTTTAGTCTTCTAATAATATAAGTTAAGTAATTGTTCAATAAAATCATATTTTAGACTTTTGAATTAGTTAAATTTAATTTTAGGGCTTTAATTAGCATTTAAAATTAATTATTTAATTAACAAAAGGTTTTAAAATATCTTTGTTGGATTTTTATCTTTATTTATATTATTTTAGACTTGTTTTTTTATTTTTGATATTTTGTTTTTGGTTTTAATAATTTTTAATTTTTGTGGTTTTTCTACGGTTTTACGTTTTCGTTTTTTACGTCATAGTGTAATTTACAAGAAACCGTCATTCCATCTTCTCAATATTAATCTCAAAGAAATACAAGTTAATTCACAACACCATACCTCCTTGGGAAACGAATCTTTCATCTCTTTTAAGTGATTGTGGGTCATTACTTGTGGTTTTCCTAAATCACTCGTCGATACTTACCGCTCATATTTAGTTGCTTGTTTTTCCTAAAGCAAGTTATCTAAATTTTACCTACAATCATTTTTGAGGGCCATGGTTGACACCGGCTTCAGCCGGTTCCTCCCGCCGAGCCAAATACCCACCGGCCAATAGCCGATTCCCACTTTTTCACCAAGGGTACCCCCTGTTGGGGACCTTGGCTCGCGGCTGACCTTGAAACAAACACCACCGCCCCATGAAGGGTTGCGGCTGGTGGTACCCAAAAGACCACCGAGACCATGGTTGGTCTCGGTTTGTTTGCAGCCGAAACAAAAACACACCAAATACCCCGAATCTTGTTTACCCCATAATCGTAACATGTTTATTTTTATGTTTTTAAGATTCGTGTTCATATAATCAAAATCAAAATAAAAAGATTAAGGTTTAGTTAATACCAAATACGTGAATGGAAAGAGAATCGAATCACAACTACGTACACGTAATAACCCTAGATCAAATCACAAAAATCGTCCTTGTGTGTTGGTTGGCTGCCGCGGCTCAAAGGAAGAAGGGGGCTAGGGTTCTTGATTTTTCTACAAAAATGTATTATGTGTTTATTCCCTGGAGATTAAGGTTTACTAGTTGGAATCAAAATGGGTCAGGCCATGAGGCCCTTCCCTTTCTCCTTTGTCCTTGCCGCGGATACACCAAGCCCAAAACCCAAATTCATTGTTATTCCGTGTCTAAATATTAATCGTGAACGTTCATGTTTTAAATTTCGTGAATTAAATATTATAGATAATATTTAACTAGCATTAATAATATACGTAGTTCTTGTAATTTAATGTTCGTGACACGTGACGTATATTATAAATGGAAAGTTTTAATTTAGTCGTGTTTTTATGTAATGTACTGTTCATGGTATTTTATACGGGTTTTACAACTCTTCCCCTCTAAAAAGAATAATCTGTCCCCGAATTATAGATAACATAAACTGAAAGAGAACATGCCCGAATAAAAACTGGAAATGAGGGTAAGAAGTCTGGATAGACTACTCCGTCTCCCAAGTGGCTTCTCGCTCAGGATGGTCCCTCCAAAGGATTGTGACGAATGGAATCGTCTTCTTCCTCATGACTCGCTCTTGGCGATCAAAAGAACTCTTTCAGGTTCCTCAACATAAGAAAGATCCTCACGAATCTGCTCTAGTGGATACTGAACCATATGTAGGGGATGATAATTGTACCCTCTGATTATGGACACATGGAATACGTTGTGGACGTGAGATAGCTGCGGAGGTAACGCCAGACTATACGATACCTCACCGACACGTTCGAGGATATCAAACAGTCCAATGAATCGAGGACTGAGTTTTACCTTGATTCCAATACGTCTAACACCACGTGCTGGTGATACCTTGAGAAAGACATGATCACCCACGTCGAAGTATAAATCTCTATGATGCTTGTCGACTTAGCTCTTTTGACGTGCACGAGCTTCCTTCAATTTCGCCTTGGCGACGACAACCTTCTCATTGGTCACCTCTATCATCTTTGGACCCTCAATAATTCTCTCACCAACCTGATCCCAGCAGATTGGGTCGCGACACTTCCTGCCATACAACATCTCAAACGGTGCACACTTGATACTGGCGTGCCAACTGTTGTTGGATGCAAACTCAACTAAGAAGATATAGTCGTCCCAGCTTCCTGTCCATTCTAAGGCACAAGCTCGCAGCATGTCCTCTAGTGTCCGAATGGTACACTCCGACTGCCCGTCTGTCTGAGGATGAAAAGCCATGCTAAGCTTAAGTTTGGTGCCCCAAGCTTTCTGCAGACTTCTCCAGAACCGAGATGTGAAACGAGGATCTCTGTCTGAGATGATACTGGATAGAGTACCATGTAGTCTCATGATCTCCTTTTGATAGATTTCCACCAATATTCTAACTGAATCATCCTTGCAGATTGATAGAAAATGAGCGAACTTGGTCAGTCGATCAACAATAACCCAAATGGCGTCATGCTTCCTTTTGGTCTGAGAAAGTCCGGTGACAAAGTCTATGGAGATCTTGTCCCACTTTCCCTCTGTAATGTCTAATGGTTGTAGTAAACCACTAGATCGTTGATGCTCAATCTTAACCTGCTGGCAGGTAAGACATTTAGAGATAAAGGTAGCAACATCCTGTTTCATACGACTCCACCAGAAATACTGCTTGATGTCATGGTACATCTTGGTGGAAATAGAATGAATGGAAAATGGAGAGCTGTGAGCTTCAGTCAGCAAAGCCTCCCTGAGTGTAATGTCATCAGGAACACATATTCTAGTGCCCTGTCGTAAGATACCATCCTCATCTACCCGAAACTCCGTCTGTTGGTCGATGTTCTGAATAATCGCCCAAATTTCACCGTCATCTTTCTGAGCTTCCTTGATCCTAGAGAGTAAGTCTGGCTCAACTCTAAGATTAGCTGAGTAGCCATGATGTCCACGTATCATAAACTCGATGTCTAGTCGTTCTAAGTCACGTATGATTGCCTCTTCTATCTTAATTCCGTTTATCATGCCCGGCTTCCTGCTGAGAGCATCTGCCCCTCCATTTGCCTTGCAGGGATGATACTGAAGATTGATGTCATAATCCTTCAGTAGCTCTAGCCACCTTCTTTTCCTCATGTTCAGTTCTTGTTGGGTGAAGATATATTTAAGGCTCTTGTGATCTGTGAAGATATCACATGATTCACCATACAAGTAATGCCTCCAAATCTACAGTGCAAAAACAATTGCTGCAAGCTCCAAGTCATAGGTAGGATAGTGTTGGAAATACGTTTTTACGTATTTAGGAAGGATCGGTCACTCCAATGAGATACATCTAGTATGGTCTCGTGATCTAGTATGTAATAATATAACCCACAAAGCCCACATGTAGGGTGGGCTATATATACCCCTTCCTAGCATGATAGGAGGGGTTGGTTCTCACATTTTCACACATCTTCAAATCTAATATTCTCTTATTCTCTCTAACCTCTCTCTACTTTCTCTCTCTAGTTCTTCATCTATCTCTCTTTCTCTTTAGATCATTCCAAGGTTAAGATAATCCAAGGATTACGTAGACCTACAAATGGTATCAAGAGCCATGGGATGATTGGTTTGTTCTTGTGCTTGTTTCTTTTATTTTCGTGAGTTTTAGATCAAAAAACCGAAGATCCAATTTTTTTTTTTTGTTTTTGTTGTTCCAAGTGATCCACATATCCTACATAGTT
Organism: Glebionis coronaria; assembly: GCA_025667525.1. NCBI lineage: Eukaryota > Viridiplantae > Streptophyta > Magnoliopsida > Asterales > Asteraceae > Glebionis > Glebionis coronaria. The sequence goes on along the minus strand of CM046881.1, from coordinate 534,256,048 downwards.
GTGGTATGGATTTGGGTGCTTTGGATTGGTTAAAGTCACGGATTTATAAGCAAAAAATCTTATCTTTCTTCAAAAAAATAGAAAAAGTGACTTTTATTGCGAAACTTGTGCTTAAATTTAATTTGCAATACACAAGGGTTTTCACATTGCGAAATCCCATTTGTCGCAATACACAAGGGTTTAAATATTGCGAAGAGTGGTATTTTGAATATTGCGAAGGTTGAATTTTATTATTATTGCGAAGTCTAAACTTTCTAGATATTCCGAAGATAGTGATTTGAGATTATTACGAAGATATTGGTTTGTGATATTCTGAAGAGTGTATTTTACATCATTGAGAAGATTTTCAAACTTCATCATTGCGAAGATTCTTATTGAATTGTTATTGCGAAAAGTGCACTAGGGATATTGCGAAGACTGGTTTGTACATTGCGAAGATTGGGTGTATTGCGAAGGTTGGCAATTTTGAACATTGCGAAGATTGATATTTTTTAGTTATTGCGACATTTATCCAATTCCAATATTGAGAAATCTTCACAAATAATCCGAGATTTTTCAAAAACGTGATTTAGGGGATTTAATCACTTTTCTTCACTTATCAAGGAATCAAGAACATTTACGGTTTATTCAGTGGTTTGTAAAATCCCGCGAATTTTATTCTCGGTTTCTCCACGAATTGTAAAACTCTGTATTGTTCTTTCGAAAACAACAAACACAATTACTTTCTTTCATTGCTCGATCAACAAGTAATCCTTACCTTTATTTTCCATCAAATATCAAAAGGAACCGTTGAATTCGACATCGCAAAAGGGAGAATTGCATCAAATGCAAGACAAAGCTAGAGAAAGTGGCATAACCTTATTTCGACTACTTCAGTCTCATCTAGTAACCCTTTTATGGCTTCAAGGAGGAAGCGAATTTGTGACACTCTTCGGTCAAGATCGTAACATATTCATCGACTCAATATTCCTCAACTTGAACCAACTAGCTGAGCAACTTCATAAAGAAGACTTTAATCACTCTACGTCAGAATCTTCATATAAAGCTCTCGTGACCCAACTTACGCACTTCTTCGAATTCAACATCGCTAAGTCTGATAATTTAGGGATATGCTAGTCATGTTTTCAATACTCACATAGCGAGGTTCAATGTTTCCGTGGTACACTGTTGAAATTCATGACATCGGTCTCTTCTTCGATTTATGAAAGATCTCGAATTCAGCAAGCGTATGATAGTGGAGTGCAAGATTCTACGATGCAGATGCAAGAGGATAATGGTCATACGGCTAAAAAATTGGAGGCTTATAAAGATTGCAGTAGCATAGAATCACATCATGATACAACAACACGTCAAGGAAGGTTACAGACATCTCTTATGATGACAACATACCCGTTTTGACGAAGAACCTACAGATACGGTACAATCGAATGTTGCATATGATGTTTATGCCGATGAAATACCGCATGTTGAGCATTCTGAACTTATTTATGACACACATGAGATGGAAAAGGGTGATAGCAATATTATTTCTGATTCATCCGATGTGAGTCATAAAGGTGGAGAGATTGAACATAATGCTGTAAGTAATCATGATAAATGTTGTATGACTGCTTCTTCTAAGATTGAAGAGCTTGAAACGATCATATCTCAACAATATAAGCATCTTGAGGATGCCCAATTTAAATTTTCGAAGAAAACAGACAAATTTGAAACATATTTTGAAAAATTTACAAAGTCAAACGTTGTTCTTGAACGAAAATTGGATCAAAAAGTTTTAGATTCTAAAGCCAAAAAAGATAATCTTTTGAAACAAATTAAATTGCTAGAATCTAAGTTGGCATCCCAAGATAAATTGCTCAAAGAGAATGAGAATTTAAAGGCTCAAGTTCAGGAAAAGGTTTTTGCAATAGCGGCTCTAAAAAATGAGTTGAGGAAAACTAAAGGAACTAGTGTGGACACTAAGCTTGAAAACCCATCAATCTTGGGGAAACCACCTCAAAATCAGTCTGTTAGACAACCGACTGCATTTAGATCCGAGTGGCCAAAATCTTCGAGACCGCGGTTTGCCTCCCAAGTTGATATGGTTTATATTTCTAGACTAGTCATTCCACCAACTAGGGCCAATGTGACTAAAACAGCTTTTGCAAGACCTAATCACATGATTGCATCTAGTCTCCCTAGACATAGTCCAAAGGACACGTCTCGAACTAGTTCAAATAACGTTCACCATAAATTTGGTCTAAAGGAAGCTAATCAAAAGACACAAGTAAGAGATAGAAAATTCAAACCTAGTGAGATGCCTTCTAGATTACCCAACACTGCTAACCGTAGCATGTCATATCATAGGAGCATCAATCAACCACCTAAGAATTCTAGATCTTATTCGGACTTGAAACATGCTACTTGTGAAACATGTAGGAAATGTGTCTTTAAGGAAATTCATGATTCTTGTGTCAAGAAATTCCTTCATGAGGTGAAATCCCATGCTAGAATTAAATCCCAGTGGCTAGCTAAAATCAAACCCAATGGTAAAGTTTAGCGCCCCACGAGTAGAACTTTCACTCTTGTAGGAAAAAGTGCCCTTTATCTAGGAAAGTTTCCACTCCTACTAAGACTACTAGGGAGGAAACTGAAAAAGATGATACATCACTTAAGTCTGAGATTAAGTTAGCCTATAAAAGGAAACCTTTGACAGCTAAGAAAAGTGAACCATCTATTAATGTCACATCTGGCACAAGTAAAGCCAACTGTGAACCCCCATATTGTTCTAAAATAGATATTTCTAACCCATATCAAAGCATACAAACTCCTAATGAGAATGCAAGTACCAAAGTCAACGTTCAACAAGAACGAAGTGGTTCAATCTTTGTATACCGTTCAACTAAGGACACTCTCAGAGTTTGGTTGCTGAAGAAGCTGATATCTAAGAAACAAGTGTCTCAGGGGATTTTTGGTTAAACTTACATAAAAGTGGCTCATCATTAATTATCAGACGATGACCCGATCTTCAAAAAAAAAGGAATGTTTATCGCCGATGATAAACTTATCCTCACAAAATCTTCGTGTACTTGGTTCATTGTTAAATGACAGACGATGACCCGGACTTCAAATAAAGGTAAGTTTATCTATGCAACGATAACTTACCCTCAAAACGAGAAATTAAATTTTCTCAGACACGAGCTTACATTAAAACTATTCAAAGGTTTTAAGCTCGTGTATACGGTTTGCAGTTACATGACAGATTATAACCCGAGCTTCAAAGAAAGGAAAGTGTATCTCCGATGATAAATTATCCTCATTAACGAGAAATTAAAATTTCTCGGACACGAGCTTACATTAAAACTATTCAAAGGTTTTAAGCTCGTGTAAATGGCGTATAATCACATTTTAGATTATGCCCCGGACTTCAACAAAAGGAAAGTTTATCGCCGATGATACCTTATCCTTACAACGAGAAATTAATTTTTCTCGGGCATGAGCTAATATTAAAAACATTCGAAGCTTTTAAGCTCATGCACAATGACTTATAGTTCCATATCAGAATATAACACGGACTTCAATTTTAGGAAAGCTTATCTTTAATAATAACTTATCCTCGTAACGGGAAATTAATTTTTCTTGGTCATGAGCTTGTATTAAAATATTCCAATTTTTAAGCTCAGAAAGGAAAGTGTATCTTTTAAATAAGAGAACTTTTCCTCATAACGAGAAATTCATCTTTTCTCGGTAATGAGCTTTATGTTAAAATATTCAAAAGTTTTCAAGCTCATGAAAACGACTTCTAAGTAAATGTCAGCTTAGGACTCGTTCTTCAGTTAAAAGGAAAGTGTATCTTTAATGATAAACTTATCCTCACAACGAGAAGCTTTCAACTTCTCGGATTTGAGCTCATTTTGTAAGATATTCAAAATATTAAGGTCAAGTAATTGGTTTTCAAAACATTGAACATAATTTTTCAAGAATTTTTCAAAAGGTTTTCTAAATCTTTCAAAATTTTGTGTTCAAAAATGTTTTGATAAAAATATCATGTCTTCTAGAATCGATAATATTTAAGATCCTAGAAATGTCGTTCAATAATGACACGGGGTTGTAAATAAAGTTCGAGCATAAGTTCAAATGTTTTAAAACATGCTCAATATGGCTTGCTATTATTTCAGATAGTAACCCGCTTCTCACATTAAAGTCAAGCATTTCACAACAAAGCTTTGACTCAACAACGAGAATTAATTTTCTCGGGCATGGTTTACTTTGTAACCATGTAAGGATTGTGTTTACTTAACAACACAATCTAACACAAATATATGTACGCATCAGTGCATTTAATTTGTTAAACCAAGAGATATCTTGTTTTTATGAAGTTATCATCTCCACAAACCGTAGAAATTTACAATTGATATCTACATACTCGATGATGCGACTTCTCAATCAATGACTACAGCTCTTTAGATAGAACACAAGTCGATAATTGAGGGGATCAATTGTCAAGCGATTAGAATCTTAGATGCAGAAAGTGCTAAGTTCACAAATTGGAGTCAAGACAACGATATCAATCGTACATTTGGTGTCATGAAAGATTACCACTTTTCAAAAGGAGGAGATAATTTCAGACGTTACGGGGGAGACCAACATTCGTGAACAAGAACCACGTGATTCTATCATATGATGTTCTCCATCATTCAGGTCCAACCTCGTAAATTGCTAATCTTGTGAATACAATGTGATTTAATAATGAGATTAGATCAATAATGGTTTGACTTAATGTGTTGGCTCATCCCAACATGTGCGAAATATTTTCGAATATCGTGGCATATGTTAAGGGGGAGAAAAATGGTTTTGTACTTCAAAATGGATTTCATGGTGACGTATAATTACCCACAACATCTCTATTCACGACGGTGATGATTGTGGTGACATAAGGATGGTAGGATAGGTTAAGTCCAATGATTCTTCTAGAACCAGAGGAATCTTCCCAAGGACATTCCATAGCTAGAAATGGTAGTCCTTAGGAAAGATGGAGAACATTTGTGAACGTAGCTGAATGCCGACCAAGTACTTACAAGGTGCTAGTTATGACGTATTGGTAAGCATTGAAGGGGTTGAAGAATGAAAAAGAATTGTAATGATAAAGGGTGTAAAGAAAGAAGCCCTCCTTACAACCTTAGGCAGAAACCGGGTCAACACATATGCTATTTAGATCATTTTTTATGATGCTCGATATTGAAGATAGACATCATGGACACAGTGATGCAATGCACAACCCATCCCAGCTAACTCAAATATCTCTCAAAAGGTATTTGTTTAATTCATACGGAGACAACGCATTATATATCGATATATTCTCTTCGAATATATTGATATTGAAAAGGTGGGACTCCTCTCTAGCCTCTGATCACTAAAAAATCTAAAATGCACAATCGAGTCTAGAGCCATTTGATATCATCATAAATTTCATTAGGACATACTTCCATATTTCCTTACTTCTTCACACATTGTGAAAAGTAAGAAAAATCTTAAGAGTCCTACACAAAATCTTCATGATCTTGCCAGCACATCTGAGTAATACGCAAGTATTTATAATGAAGATGGAAATCCTTCTTGAGCAAACATCAAAAAGCTCATGCTAGGTGACTTGTGTGATTCTTTATGAATCAAACTTGTGATAACTGGAAAGCAATAGCTGTTTAATTCTTAATTGAATTTAAACACATTCCAGGCCTCTACGCAATATCTGAGTGATCTTGCCATAACACCTAGAGTGACACCTGAGTGCTCACAGTGATGAGTGGAAATCCTCTAGTGTTAACCTCAAACAGCATTTGGTAGGTAACTTGCAAGATTCAATATGAATCAAGCTCGTGACAACTGGAAAGCAACGATGGTGCGATTCTTTAATGAATCAAACTTGTTCCAGGAATCGGAATTGACGACTGTAATCAAGATAACTTTTTCCAAATGATTCACTCTTTATGATCGCAGTCAGCTTTGGACGGTCGAGTAAAGAGAACGGGTTTACCCGTGAAATCTTGTAAAGGAGGTTCTTAATTGAAACTACCTGCCACAAGTACGATATTTAATATCGTCCAACGGTCTTCACCGACCGGAGGTAAAATGCTATCTAATTTGGTTGAAATGTTCAAAGCCATTTCATCCGTGTCTATTTTTTGTTGCTATTTGTCTTATGCAGTGTAACAAGACGGTGGCATTGCAGTATCCGAGAGGAAGTCGTCCCCGCATGCTTATACTTTCTTCACTTAATACTTCAACAAATTCAAGAAAGCCTAAAAGTCAAGTCTTCCGCTGTATCAAACTCTGAAGCTTTCAAGAATCATAAAGGTATAAGTATGTGGAACATGAAGTCACGAGGAGGCGAATATCACAAATGATGAATGCACAAGGTCAAGGAAAGGAAACATTCTCAACCTAAAGTCAAAGCTTGCATCAGCATATTCACAAGAACAAGATCGGAGACTCAAGCACAGTATGCTAGGTTTAAGATTTTGTAAAATGGTGTGACCTCCCTTAGGGGGAGATTGTTGAAAATACGTTTTTCCAAAAAAAGTCTCGGTCACATCATTGTTAGCTTAGATCACGAGCTATAGACTATTTAGGACTTTGTAACTTGTAGTGACCTCCCTTAGGGGGAGATTGTTAGAAATATGTTTTAACGTATTTAGGAAGGATCGGTCACTCAAACGAGATACATCTAGTATGGTTTTGTGATCTAGTATGTACTAGTATAACCCACAAATCCCACATGTAGGGTGGGCTATATATACCCCTTCCTAGCATGTTAGGAGGGGTTGGTTCTCACATTTTCACACATCTTCTAATCTAATATTCTCTTATTCTCTCCAACCTCTCTCTACTTTTTCTCTCTAGTTCTTCATCTATCTCTCTCTCTCTCTCTCTCTTTAGATCATTCCAAGGTTAAGATAATCCAAGGATTACGTAGACCTACAGATAGTTCTCCTCATAAGGCTTAAGCTGCCGTGATGCGTAAGCAATCACTTTCCCATGTTGCATGAGAATGCAGCCAAGACCCTTCCCTGAAGCATCACTATAGATTTGAAATCTACCTATGCCAAATGGGAGTGTAAGAATAGGTGCATATACCAAATTTTGCTTAAGTTCTTCAAAGCTCTTCTCTCGTTCATCACTCCAGATGAATTTCTCCCCTTTTCGCATCTAGTTAGTCAAAGGTAAGGCCAAACGTGAAAAATTCTCCACGAACCTGCGGTAATAACCAGCTAAGCCCAAAAAACTACGAACCTCAGTCACCGACGTTGGTCTTGGCCATTTTTGTGATAGCCTCAGCCTTCGCAGGATCCATGGTTATCCCGTCTACGGATACGATGTGCCTTAGAAACGCCACTTTGCTCAACCAGAACTCACACTTGGAGAACCTGGCATACAAATGCTTCTGTCGAAGTATCTGTAATACTATACGAAGATGCTCATCGTGTTCTTCCTTGGATTTTGAGAAAATCAGAAGATCATCAATGAAGACGATAACAAACTTGTCCAGAAACTCGTGGAAGACAACGTTCATCAGATCCATGAAGACTGCTGGAGCATTGGTAAGTCCAAAAGGCATGACTACAAATTCGTAGTGACCATAGCGTATACGGAAGACAATCTTGGAGATATCCTGCTCTTTCACCCGTAGCTGATGGTAGCCAGACCTCAAATCGATCTTAGAGAAATGTTTGGCGCCTTACAGTTGGTCAAACAGATCATCTATACGTGGCAAAGGATATCGGTTTCTGATTGTGATCTTATTCAGCTCACGGTAATCAATGCATAAACGCATACTGCCATCCTTCTTCTTCAAGAACAACACCGGTGCACCCCATGGAGATACACTAGGGTGGATAAAACCTCGCTAAAAAATTTCTTGCAGCTGCTCTTTTAACTACTTGAGCTCAATGGGAGCCACGCGGTAAGGATCCTTGGAGATTGGTTCAGCTCCTAGGACGAGCTTAATACCAAACTCTACTTCACGAGCAGGTGGTATGCCCAGAAGTTCTTCAGGAAATACATTGAGAAATTCTGACACGATAGGCTGATCCTGAATGAATGGAGTCTCAACCTCAATATCATGAACAACAGATAAGAAACCCTCGTAGCCATGTGACAGTAAGGCATGTACCTGTAAGGCTGAAATAATTTGTACAGTCTTTCCTGGTATGAAACCATTATGAATGTACTCTGGTGCGTTGTCATCACCGTGGCAATCTAGGTAGCGTGGTGTTTGGATAACCAGTCCATGCCTAATATCATGTCAAACTCGCACATGTCTAACGAAAGTGCATCAACTTTAAGAATTCTTTCATCAAACTGTAGGGGAAGATCTCTGTACCCATGTGTGATGCGCATAGAGTCTCTCAGGGGCATAGATATGTTTAAGACATTATCAAGTTGCACAAGGGATATCCTAACACGAGTAGCATAGGCAGTGGATATGACTGAATGAGTCGCACCCGTATCAAACAAAATGCAAGCAGCTTGACCATACATAAACAAGATTCCAGTGATGGTACCTAATGACTTGTTTGCTGGTCCCTCATGGTGGTATACACACGTCTAGTATTCGGAGGTGGCTTGGTATCAGCATGCCCGGAAGTACCCTCAATCTCACCCTTCTTACAATCTTTCATCTGGTGTCCCTGCTGGCCACATTTGAAGCAACCACCGGTAGCCCAACGACACTGACTTGGGTGTCTCCGAATGCAAGTGGTACAAATAGGGTGAGTGTACCCTCCAACATGTGCTCTAGCTGGTTGGGAGCCTGATTTAGAAAGTATACATGAGACATGATTATAGGTACAAACATGACTACATAGAAAGTTTAGATTATAATACTAGATGAAGCTGCACGGTTGGGCTATGAACCTCTGTGGTCCTGATCCCGTCCGTTGCCAGTATTCCTGGTAATAGATGCTGAAGTGTCAGAATTTATGAATCATAAAGCAATATAACATAGAAATGAATAGTTTTTAGGGACCAGTTGTTGCTGGAGTTGTTGGCGTTGTTGCGGTAGTTGTCACTACCGCCACGCCTATCAGATGCAGAACGATCCTGAGTCTGACCGTTTCCCTCGGACTGGTAATGTTGAGTGGCTGGTTGGGACCTGTCCCCTGTCTTTTGCCTGAAAGATGTAGTTGTATAGAGAATGATATAAAATGGAAGGTATTTAATTGAATGAAATGATTAACGCTTGATGACTGAGATATACCTCTTCTCAGATCTGCCTGCTTCACCAAACTCATCTCTCTCCTGGAGCATCTCTAGCTTGCGAGCTGCATCTGCCACCTGCGCCACATTGGTAAATGTATCACACACCAAGTTGTTGGCGACAGAAGTACGAAGAGCCCAACAAAAGTGATATATCTGCTGTTCCGGTGTCCCGGCTGCTGCGCCAAAGAAACCAGCAAGTCTAAGGAATCTCTGCATAATTTATGTGCTATTCTCTCCAGCTCTCTATCGAATGTCATGATACTCCCTCTTGAGCCGATCCTGCTCAGCTTTCGGAAAGAACTGAACCAGAACCAACTCCTTAAACTGCGCCCAAGTCAATCCAGCAACCCAGTTATCACCTCCATTCGATTGCTTGCGTGCTTTCCACCATGCCGATACGTCTCCCTCAAATTTGTAACAAGCTAGCCTCGCCTTAAAGACAACATCACACCCCATGGCGTCAAAAATCTTCTCTATGTATGTAATTCAGGTCTCAGCCTCAGATGGACTGTCAATCTGCTCAAAAGATCTAGGTCGCTGCTTATTGAACCTTTCCAGCCATGTGATAAGAATAGCTGGTGGAGAAGGATGATGGTTGTTCTGATTCTAGTGCTGATTGTGATTGGCTTGAACCTCAGTACGAATCTCATTTCTGAGTTGGGGAAGTAAAGCTTGCAAAGCAGCTTGGACAGTTGCCTACAGTTCTTTCTCACATGTGTTAACCATCTGACAGTTTTAACAGAAAACGAAATGATTAATCTGATTAGAACATAAGATAAACATAAGAAAATGATGCATGGAATAGTTTATGTAGGCATAGCCAACGAAAATTAACATGAGTTTGGGTGAACGCCTATGGGTCGGTTCACCAAAACAAAATTGACATGACAAGAGTGAACGCCTATAGGTCGGTTCATAAAAATAAAATTGACATGACGAGGGTGAACACCTATGGGTCGGTTCACTAAAACAAAATAATTAGAATAAAAGCACATGCGACAAAATATGGTCAGTCTTGTACCAACCATTACTTAGTCAAAATACCTGCAAAAATGATACATGAAACAAATGCATGAAAACAAACTGTCAGTTTAGGAAGACACTGATGACTACCCACTAGTCACAAGTCAATTTTTTTGGAGCCTACATGTCGAAACCTTAGCTCTGATACCATAATTGTAACACCCTATTTCGATAAATGTAATATTATAGGATAATTATGGCTTGTCATCAAAGCATGCAAGGTAAATGTCTAAAAAACATTAAATGACCATAAAGACAAATAACGGAATCAAACATCAGTACTCCAACATAAGCTCACACACATGAAGTATAAGTAATGAAAGGAAAGGACTAAACAATGTCCAAAAGAAATAATGTATGAAAATGCATAAGGTAAAGGAGGCTGGATAGCTTCCGTCCAGATACACATACTCTCGAGGTCCTAAGTGCGTCCCTGAGTACCTGTTGTTTGGGAACAGGGAAAGGAAACGGCTGAGCAAAACGCCCAGTGATCGGATATATAACATAGTATGAATGACATAACATAATAAAGACTGATTACCATCGGATAATATATAAGTCCTGGAAAACCTGGAACATGTTTATAAAACTGGTTTTATAGTTTGAAAAGCTTATGATTAACTTATGAAAACTGTATTTTAAATTTAGCCAAGAGCCCATATAGGTCATGAGGTATCAACGTGCATGAATACTTCGAGGGGTGACCTCATCATGCAATTAGAGGGGTTGCCTCTAATTATACTGGTATGGGTAGGAAGGATCAACTCCTTGTGAAGGATGCAAGGCACACACCACATTCACCATGAAAATCCTGACTGAAAACATATAACTAGGATGCACCCATACGCCCCACATGATAATATAAATAAATGGCCAAACTGAAAAGGGACGCCACGAGCAATCACTCTGTTGTGGGGAAGTCATAACACTGGTGCCTCTAGTGTTATGGTTATGGTACCTCCATAACTAGATGAACTGGCATGCATGTATATATAGCTCAGACATTTAAAATAAAACATAAGCATTCAAAACATATAAAATAACTAGGGAAAATAGATGGCTACAAACGGGAATCCTAATCAAACATACGAAAGAGTGTCCATAATAAAGGACGGAATATCTGTACCTTATGTTCAGTAGTGAAGCTAGAATCGAAGATGAACGATCTACTCCGAATTCGCGGATACTACATAAATAAGAGACGTGTATGAGTTGTCTGATTACTGAGTGAGTTACTGGTTTTGTGTGTTCTTAACTTATTTTATATGTTCTTGTCATGTTTTACTGTTTTAAATGTTATCTTGTATTTATTCATGTTTTACATGTATTCTGATTATGTGTTTCATATATTCTTGTATTACTATACTTGTAGTGTCCTAATAAGTAACTTTCTAAAAATAGCAGGTTTCCAAAAATAGAAAGTTTCCAAAAATAGAAAGTTTCTAAAAATAGAAAGTTTCTAAAATTAGTAAGTTTCTAAAATAGAAAGTTTCCAAAAATAGAAAGTTTCCTAAAATAAAAAGTTTCCATAAATAGAAATAAGTTGGATTAATAAGTCTAAAATATAAGCTAGTGCTTATTAATCATGTGTTATAAGTCATGATAATTTATTAGTAAAGTCTATTAAATTAAATACTTAGCCTAAAGTGACAATTAATTAATAATGAAAATGCATGGTTTATTAATTAATAAATGCCATGGTTAATTTAATAAAACTTTACCTTATATCAATTAATTAAATTAACTCATGGTTTTAATTTAATTATGTCAAATAAAATACTTAGGTTATAACATGATTTATTCAATTAAATAAAATAACCTAAGTCATGATTTTAATTAATTAATTAATAGTGCATGTAAATTAATTTAATTAATTAATTAATTAAATAATGGCTAACAAAAATATACCCGCGCCCTAATCCTGAGAAAAACCAAACCGAGCACCAAACACCCCCACACAACCGGCGGTTGGTGGTGGTGGTCGGCGGCTAAGCAGCCTTTGTTGTAGCCACTGGTTGCCGCTGTTGGGGCCACCACTTCAGCCGGTTTCTCCTGCCGAGCCAAATACCAACCGGCCATAGACGGTTCCCATTGTTTCGCCAAGGGTACCCCCTGTTGGGGACCTTGGCTTGCGGCTGACCTCAAAACAAACACTACCGCCCCATAAAGGGTTGCGGCTGGCGGTACCCAAAAGACCATCGAGACCATGGTTTGTCTCGGTTTGTGTGCGGCTGAAAGAAAAACACACCAAAACACCCCGAATCTTACCCCATAATCGTAACATGTTTATTTTTATGTTTTTAAGATTCGTGTTCATATAGTCAAAATAAAAATAAAAATATTAAAGTTTAGTTAATACCAAATGCGTGAATGGAAAGAGAATCGAATCACGAACGCGTACACGTAATAACCATAGATCAAATCACCATAAATCATCCTTGTGTGGTGGTTAGCTGCCGCGACTTAAAGGAAGAAGGGGGCTATGGTTCTTGATTTTCTAAAAAATGTATTATGTGTTTATTCCCTGGAGATTAAGGTTTACTAGTTGGATTCAAAATAGACCGGTCCATGAGGCCCTTCCATTTCTCCTTTTTCCTTGTCGCGGATACACCAAGCCCAAAAACCCAAATTCATTGTTTTTCCGTGTCTAATATTAATCGTGAACGTTCATGTTTTAAATGTCGTGAATTAAATATTATACACAATATTTAACGTTCATTAATAATATCGTAGTTCTCGTAATTTAATGTTCGTGACATGTGTCGTATATTATAAATAGGAAGTTTTAATTTAGTCGTGTTTTAATGTAATGTACTGTTCATGGTATTTTATGTGGGTTTTATAGAGGGAGTTTGTTGAGGTTCACTAGATGAACTAGGATCCTCACACCTCTGTGTTAGCCTCATATGCTAACATGTGGGAAAACAATGGTGTTACAGTCCTTGTAAAAGTAGTACCCTTCTTTGATAAGAAGGAAAAGGTTCTCTTAGAGAAAGTAGGGACATCCCATGTGTCTGATAAGGTAGGCAGGTTAGGGATTTGGTCATGAATTAGAGCCTGAAAAAATTTAGGATACATCAAGAATTTCTTAGAACCATCTAAATTCATATTCATACCTTCAAATATTAACTTTGAAAAATTAAAAACTATTTGCCAAACAAATACCAGCTGATGCGAAAGCAGCAGGTTATTTGATCAAAAGAAGTGCTTTTAGAGCTTAAACAGTGTATAATAGTATGATAAAGTAATCTACATTGAGGTGAAAATAAACCCTTAAAGAAAGAAAGACTTTCCCTACTACCCTCATATCCCATGGCTGCAAGCCCATCATGTATTTCTGTGATAGTTAGCATACTAGTGCCATTAGCATCATTAATCCTTAAAGATGCTCTTAACAGTACTTCTGTAACATATATATTCCTATCATTAACCCTAGCTCTAATATAGGGTTGATTATGACGAATACCAGCAATAGCAGTATTCCAAAATTGTTCAACAAGAGAATAGATACAGTAGGACTTACACTAAGTGCATATTGTAAGCGACTTCAAAATAGAGAATCAAGAATCTCATGGAAACCATTCGAATCAGTATTCTGAATTAGATTAGCAACCTGATTGTGTTTAGAGATCACTTGAAGAGCAACCATTTGTTTTTTATGAACGAAGATGAGAATTAGAATTATAGAATTGAGGTGTAAAAGTAAAAGATTAGGTGAATCAATTATGTAATTGGGGTTGGTTTATATATGGGAAGCAAACCCAAGCGCGAAGAAGTCGCCAATTTTACAAAAGAGACCCTCAAACGATACAACGTTTATATAGCGGTACATGGAACATAAACGGAACTTCAATTTTTCCTAGCGGTACTTGGTTTCCAAAACGGTACTTTAAAGATAAGACCGGTACATGTAATCCACTATCATTGCAACCTCTTTTACCTTGATCTAATAACCTGTAATAACATAAAAAACAAATACAAACACTATACAATGGAAATAACAAAATCAATTGTACATTTATTACATCCCCTTAACATATGCAACAGTTATTGGTTAAGCATACCAATATGTGGTACCAAGAACTCAAATATCTTAGTTTCAAACGCCTAGGTCAATAAATCAGCTACATTGTTATATGCATGGATCTTCAAATCCCAAATAAGCTTTTTGTCATAAGCATCCCGTATAAAGTGATGTCTTATTTCAATATGCTTGGTTTTGGAGTGAAAGACTGGATTTTTGACAATGTAGATAGTACTTTCATTATAAATGTAGATTTTGGTATTCATGAAGTTGAAACCATAGTCTAACAGTTGATTCTGAATCCAAAGTACTTCTCCACAACAACGAGAAGCAGCAACATATTCAGTTTCCGTTGTAGAAGTAGCGACAATAGTTTGCTTTTTACATTGGCAAGATATGAGTCTTCTGCCTAGGAATTGACAACCTCTTATTGTGGATTTCCTATCACGATTAGCTCCAGCATAATTACTATCTGAGTAAGCTTCCAAATCAAAAGTAGAATCTCTAGGATACTATAGACCTAAATTAGGTTGTCCTTTGAGATACTTGAAAATCCTTTTCACAGCATGTAGATGTGAAACTTTTGAATTGACTTGAAACCTTGAACAAGCACATACAACAAACATGATATCTGGCCTAGAAGCAGTAAGATACATCAATGACCCAATAATTGACCTATATAGGTGAAGATCCACATCTGTACCATGTTCATATTTTGACAAAGACTTCTTGGATTCAAAAGGTGCACTTCTACTTCTTGTATCCATACTTGAGAATTCTTTAAGATTTCAGCAACATACTTATCCTCACTGATAAATATTTCATATTTCCTTTGTTTGACTTGAAGTCCTAAAAAGAAAGTAAGTTCTCCCATAGAACTCATCTGAAACCTTCCTTTCATTAAAGCTTCAAACTCTTCACACCATGACTTCTTGGTTAAACCAAAAATAATGTCAACTGCATATACTTGGACTAAGATAATGTCCTTAGCATTCTTCTTGATGAAAAGAGTCTTATCAATGGTCCTTATCCTATATCTATGTTCCAAAATAAAATTGGAAAGAATTGCATACCATGCCCTAGGAGCCTGATGAAGATCATAAAGAGAGTTAATAACTTTGTAGACTCTGTTGGGGAACTTGGGATCTACAAAACCTGGAGGTTGTGAAACATATAACTCCTCAGAAATAGTGCCATAAAGAAAAGCACTTTTCACATCCACTTGATAGACTATAAAACCCATATATGATGCAAAGGCCAATAATAACCTAATGGCTTCTATCCTTGCCACTAGTGTAAAAACCTCATCATAGTCTATCCCTTCTTCCTGTCTAGATCCTTGAGGAACAAGTCTATCGTTGTTCCTTACAACAACATCTCTTTCATCCTTTTTGTTTCTAAAAACCCACCTTGTATCAATTACTCTTTTTCCCGAAGGGAGGTCCACAAGAATCTAAACCTTTGGTAGTTCAAATTGCATAAGTTCTTCTTGCATGGCATCCATCTAACTTTCCTCATCAAGATCTTGAGAAATATTCTCGGGCTCTACTTGTGATAAGAAACAAGCAAAAAAACAATGTTGAGTATCATTATGATTTGCTCTTTGTTGTTGCTTGACATAACTCACAAGTGCATGAGTTTCAGCACTGGCTTTAACTTGTCTCCTGGTTTGCACAACAGACTTTGGATCTCCAATGATCTAAGCTATAGGATGATTGTTGTTGACTCTATGAGTGGGAATAGGACTGACTGGTATATCAGTTTCCAAGTTATTGAAATCAGTCACTACACCCTGCTCATCATAGGAAGCATTTAAGAAGATTCCTTCCTTTAGACTAGTATAAGCATCTTCATCATCCATAGATTGAAGAATGTCTTTTAGTGAATCAACAGTCTTTGCAGAATTTGTATTAGCAGTACTTGTAGATGAAGTACCGCTGGTTTGGAAATGTACAGCTGAACTTTGTAATTCCAAGGGTTCTTCTCTAGAGTGCTTAGCATTTGCTGTAGCATTCTTTTCTTAATCCATAAGCATATGAAGTTCATCATGTGAGCCTTGATCATCATTTGGTTTCACTGGTTGCTTCTATTGTGGGCTTACTAATGTAGGTGAGACAGTAAATAGATTGGGTACATAGATATGAGCATCATCATCATCTTGAGTGTCTGATGTAGAAGAACTCTCTTATTGAGTACTTGTGCTAGTTGCAATAGTCTCTTTACCTGCATTGTTAGTTTGACAGTCTTGTTGCATAAAATAGTAATTCATGGAGTTAGTTAGATAATCCAAATCAAACATCCAAGCATAACCTATTCCTAGGACAGTGGGCTTATTCTCTAAGAAGTTGATATGGAATTTTTTTTAACCCTACCTGATGACAACTTATAAACCCTATACGCTCTACTTTACAAAGAATATCCTACTAGATATCTTGAATAATAATTTCCATCAAACTTTCCCAACTGATCAA
Organism: Glebionis coronaria; assembly: GCA_025667525.1. Lineage (NCBI taxonomy): Eukaryota > Viridiplantae > Streptophyta > Magnoliopsida > Asterales > Asteraceae > Glebionis > Glebionis coronaria. The sequence goes on along the minus strand of CM046881.1, from coordinate 534,239,293 downwards.
GAGTATTTAGTATAGAAACATGACACCCAAAAGGTCTTAAGTGACTTATGGTTGGCTTAATGCCAGTCAAAAGTTCATAAGGTGTTTTGTTATGAGTCTTAGTTACCAAAACTCTATTAAGCATATAACATGCATTATTGATTGCTTTTGTCCAAAAGGTATCAGGCAAAAGTGAATCAGCCAACATTGTCCTAGCAGCCTCAATTAGTGTCCTATTTTTTCTCTCAGCCACTCCATTTTGCTGTGGAGTCCTAGGATTACTAAGTTGTCTCTTGATTCCTTTAGACCTACAGAATTCATCAAACTCATCATTCTCAACAAAGGTGACAAAGTCTTTAAGTAATTCATTGGTTTCATTCTTATACAATAAAAAGAAAACCCAATTGAATCTACTATAATCATCAGTTATAACTAGGCAAAAGATCTTTTGACTAATACTCCTAACAGAAACTGGACCAAACAAATCCATATGTAAGAGTTGCAAAGGCTTAGTCACTGAATTGAGAGTCTTGGTCTTACAAAAGGTTCTATGTTGTTTACCCTTTTGACAAGCAGTACATATGAGATCATTTTGAAAAGATTTGGTAGGTAAACCTATAACCAAATTTCCCTTAACAAGTTTGTTTAGGTTCTTAGAGTTCACATGACCTAACCTCCTATGCCATAAACTAGACTCATCACTACAAGCTTTAGCTATCAAACATGTAATACCACCTGTTGGTTAGTATTATGAAGATTAAAGGTATATATATTTTCTTGCCTGGGTACTTTAAGCAGTCTTTGAGATTCCTTACGCATCTCAAAATATTTAGAGAGCACCAAGTAGTCTGTAGTTGTGAAGAGTACCTTGTTCTTTTTATCAGACATTTTTGATACTAAGAAAAGATTGAATTCATTCAATTCTTTAACAAAGAACACATCTTCAAACTCCAACCTTCATGTGTTGATTTTTCTTTACCAGTAATCATGCCTTTACTTCCACCAATGGCTACTGGTCCACCTCTAAATTCTTCAAATTAAGCAAGGAAATCTTTGTTCCCTGTCATCTGCCTTGAGCATCCACTATCTACTTTACCTTTGTCTTTCAATTTATTAATCAGATGCTCCTCAGTGTCTTCATGAGAAAGAGCCATTAGACCATGCTCTTCTTCTTCATGTGCTTGAGCCTAGTTCACCACTCCATCTAATGTAACCAAAGCGTTAGTTCTTTTTTGACTCCATGGACTTCTGTTATCTCCTTTAGAACACTTTCAATGACTCTTGGACTAGTCCTATTTTTTTTCTTGGACTTCTGGTTGCTACCTTCAGCCTTTTCTCTCTTGCTTTTCCTGGAAAAGTGTCCAAGCTTTCCACAGTTGTAGCGTTCAACTTTTGACTTGTCATACCCTAATAGTTCATTAGGATCAACATTCATCTTCCTTCCAGTACTTTTGTAGAGTCTATTGGATCTAACAGAGACCATGGCAGCTTGCCACTTTAGATCCATCTCTTCTATGTTAGTATCATCCAACTGGAACAGATCATCAAGAGTCAATCTTGGTCTGTTGTCTTGTCCAGCAAAGAATGAGAAGGCATCATTCTCATTGAATAATGATAGAGATCTTCCCTATGGAGTCTGAGTCATGGAAGGACTATTTTCAGCACTTTGAAGATAAGTACTGTTAATTGGTCCACCACCAGTACTTTGGAAGTAAGTATCGCTACTTGATCCACCATCGATACTTTGAGAGTATGTATCGTTGCTTCCTTCAGACACAAAATCCAAATTAGGTTTTGGTACAGATGCTTTAGCTGGCTCAATACCTTTAACATCCATCTCATATACTTTGATATTATTATAAAGATGATCAAAAGGAGTAATATCCAAATCATCTCTTGTAATAAAGTGCATAGCTATTACTTTCCACTCTGATGGAACTTCTCTCAAGAACTTTTGATTAGCTTATTCATGAGGGATTATTAGTCCATGAACTGCTAGTTGAATTAGCAATTTACTGAACCTTCCATATCCTTTATGGATTCCTTCTGAACTAGAAATTGAGAAGTTATCAAATTCTTGTTTTAGCACAATCTTCTTCATCTTCTTATATTTGTCATTACCTTCAAATATAAGTTTGATAGCCTCCCACATAACTTTTGCATCCTTGTAGTGATGAAAGACAGGTAGAATATATTTTGAGAGTACCATAGCTAATGCAGTTCTGGCCTTTCTTTCTCTGATCTCAGCTTGTACCTCTTCAGTAGTGACAACATGCAAAGCATAAGTGTACCATCAGACAACCAATGTAGCTTTTTAGGAGTATTCCCATTCTTAATGACTTGCCATAGAGTATGATATGTGTGATTCATATAATGTTCCATCTGCATAGCCCAAGTCTCATAGTTATCACTTTTGAGAATAGAGAGTTTTACAGCGGACAGAGTATGGGGAGAAGATGCAGCTGATTGTGTAGCTACGACTTGTGTAGTTTGTGTAGCTGGTGGAGGTGGAACCACTAGTGCAGGCTGCACAACTTGAGGTTGTTCCTGTGGTACAGGATCAGGGATTGGAAATTCTTCAAACTAAGGATGTTCACCAGATTGAGATATTGTGTGAGTTTTTATGAGTGAAGATTTAGAGCTTTATTCTTCTTATTAAGAGTTTCTCAACAAACTCTGATACCACTTGTTGATCCCTTTGAATAGATCTAAATTATGTTAAGGATTGCACAATAGCTTGCAAACAAACTAGAGCACTTGAGAGACTCTTACTAAATTCTAATAAGTTTTGTGGAATCTAACTTATAAAAGTAAAGAAGAACAACAATACACTCTAACTATTCGATTCTCTATTAATCGACTGTGGAAAAAAGTACAAATAACTCATCGTACGTATGTTCTTTTTATAGTGCAAGGAACCCTAGTATAATTTGTTTAGATAAATATATCACACACAATCTATTCTCAATAATCTACTAAAATAAGTATATCACACATGATATACTCTCTATAAACTTAGAACATATCTTTACTAAAGATATACTCGTACTTATCCTATTAGCGATACTTACGTTAACACTAACAGTACTTAGCATGTACCGTGTTAACACTAACAATACTTACTATAACGAACGGTACTTGGTACTTTAACTAACGGTGCTTGGTACTTTACAATAATTCCCAACAACTATGTGTAAGCACAAATGTTATGGATAGATATATTGAGATTGACCTACCTATCTAATTGTGGTTGTGTGGCCAAATTAGATACAATTACATTTGATTCCTTACGGATGTCCCGAGATAGGCATCTGCATTGCGCTTAGATTATATATTATTGGTTTGGTTAATGTTTCGGTGTTATGAGGTTAGACGTAGGTTTAAACGTATGCTATTTGATTATAGTCTTGTATTTGTTATAAGATTATACGTCGGTTGCCTGACTAAAATCTTATGGTTTATCACACTATTTAAACTTAAACTTATGAACTCACCAACCTTTTGTGTTGACGCTTTAGCAATATTTTCTTAGGTATCATGACGGAGGAGTGGTGTGGTTGTACTATGGAGATTAATAAGTGTTATGACTATGTTTTGGGATTTTTATTATGATGGTATGTCATCCAAAAATTTGATATTTATATCATGTTGTATCAAATGCTTCCGAACAAATTTATTTATGTTTAATAAATTAAAACGACTTTTAAATAGTCGTTCTTTATATCAATGTCTTATGATAGTCATGATAGTCGCGCCCTAAAAAAGGCTAGCGACACACGTTATTACTCATTTGTCTTCTACGATTATGTAAATAATACTCCCTCCGTCCCATTTTTATTGTCCATGTTTCCATTTTGGGATGTCCCAATTTAATTGTCCACTACTAAAAATAGGTAGGGATGTTTGGTCAAGTTTACTATATTACCCTTCTTTGAAATTAATATTACAAAATTTAAAGAAGACTCTAATTAATTAGTTAAGGGTAAGATCGTCATTCACTCAAAAAGTAAGAAAGAGAAAGCTGTAATAAATGCACTTTTCTTAATCTGTGTATTTTTTGTCGGAGGACAATAATTTTGGGACGGAGGGAGTAACAAAAGTTATTAAAAAATAAAAAAATCATATTTGATTTTACGAATAACATGTGATTTCTTGCCGAAAATTTCAGTCATAAAAAATAGTCGAAAATATATTAAAATGTCCGTCTACTGAAAGATAAGATTTATTGTTTGAAAGATATGTTCTTTTAAAAAAAATGAAAAGTGACTTTTTATTATTGGATTAAAAAATAAGTTGTTGAGATTTAACTATTTATTCGTTTATTAAATCATGTTATATATAAATCTCTCGCACATATAAATCTAGTTTTTTAAAATAGAAAACCTATTATAAACCAATTCAAAAAATATCGATACATTTAACTAAAATCGATGTATTGTGATTATAGTTGTTGATTATTCTCATTTTAGTTCATTTTTTTCACTTAGATCCAAGTCATTCTTTGAATACAATATGTGAGTCGACATATAAATACTTTCAAAGACTCTACGTCTCTACCATCATCGATCATAACATTTCCAATAGTAATAGTGAGAAGGAACTCATTTCTTTCTCTGCATTTCTGTTTTCATACATCCTAGTTTATAACTTGTTGAGGCATCCAAAAACCAACACACACGTCAATATAATAATTCCAAAAGATTTTATGCTCAATTAGTATATCCAAATATATATAAATCCATCATTTATATACACATAGATATCATGGGGTGACATGAATACTACATATGTATGCACATAAAGGAGTGTGAGGGGACCAAGTTGATGGGTTCACATGAAAATGAAACCGAGTGATATGTTTAGTCCTTGCCTTATCGGTGCATTCCCCTTTAAGCTAGCCATATACATGCTTCTTGGACTGGCTGCTGTCCAAGTTAATGACCATGATGCTTACCTGGACTTCCCTTGGTCTTTACTGAAAGCATCAACAAATAATACACATGATTTCGATGAGGGTATTTAGTAGGGGTGTTAGAAAAATCGAGAAATCAACGAATCGAGTTGAACCGCTCAATCTAAAACCGAAAGAACCGGAAACCTAATAAACTGAAACCGAAATCGAATAAACCCGTTTACCACGGTTCGGTTTCGATTTTTATTTTTAGATATCCATGGTTAACCGACCAAACCCGTGCATACTATTCATGAAATTTTGTAACTAAATATTTAAATAATAGTATATGTATTAATTATATTAGTATACTAATTTTATTGTACAAAAACTTTATTACTCCTAGTGTGAATATTTCTAAACATTTATGCCTAAAATTTAGTTAATGTGATCGTAATTTATAAAAGTATAATAAATGTTTTTTTGTTAATATGTTAATTACGAAATATTTGAATGCATTTTTTGTAATGAGATAACTTTTATATTATTTTAATCTATTTAATGTCATTTAAGTGAACGAAAACGACATCACATATTGTAAACTACGTTATTACTTATAAACTTAAACTTGATTAAACTTAAAAAGTAATCCGGACCACGGATAACAGCTCATTCCGAGTAACCGCATGTTTGGTTAACCGTCTAATACGGTTTGAGGTAGTGAAATTATCTATACGCTTCGTGATGGATAGTTAAAATCGTCTAACTAACCGAACCGATTTGACCCTTAAACACCCCTTCTATTACTATTTAATGTTTACTAGTATCAAATATGAGATATGATGAAATTAGATGGTACAATTTACGCATTAATATCATGGTTGTTAAAATTTTGACCTATGCTATGTTTTACATAACAAAAATATTTAGTTCTCACGTAAAATCTTTGCGAGATTTAAGGCATAAAATAACTAAGTACTTTTTGAAATGTATCGATATGATACGTGCACTTTTTATTGTTTATATCATACGTTTGCTTTTTGATTCTGATCGACGTCGAAGTGCCGGTAAAAAATAACCTAATTACCTTATACTAGATAGGATAAATGGGTATCGATCCACGAGGACTATGTGGTTTTAATTTAAGTTTTGAGGTGATCACTGATCAATAAAGGTTTTGGTTTTGAAATCTGACAACTAAAAATACTTTTGATAATAAAAATGCTGATTAAAAATTAAAATAATTATTAAACTAATAGTAAAGCTAGAAAAATAAAATGAAGATGTAAACAATTAAAAGAAAAATGTAATCCCTTCCATCTCCTAGTATTTATGGTTGGTCATACTTATGGATTATTGAAACTTTTTAGAACCAATTACAAAGATTATTTTGACTTAATATGAATGAATTAATGTCGGCATTTATTATGTTCATCAACGACTTGCAATAATAAATCTTATATTAATCCAACCAATAATTATGTTTTAACAATTTATTTAGGTACAACTTATGTTTATTATACGACCATCTTTTTTTTTAACTAAATAAAATAAGTATGAATCGTTAACTAACAATAAATTGTCTCACACAAATAATTAAACATAATATTAAGTCAATAAAAATAATTTATAAATAAATCATAAATCAATGTAGTAAAAATATGATAACCCAAAAGTAATGATCAAACTATAAATAAAGTTACCGGAAGGAATTACAACAAAATTAGCCGGACATCGCGATGCACTCGACCCACTTGATATCAACCATCATCGTAGGAAAAATCGAAATCTTTTTTTTTTTGTTTTTTCTTTTACGGCTAAACTCACAAGACTTGGACAAATTGTTGTTTCACCAATGGCAAATTGATGTCTTGTATAATGTGATGATATGTAGCTACAAGACAATCCAAAGGGCAATTGTAGTTCTTTTTGATGCCACTGCCCAATCTTTTAAATTACGGCTCCCACTTTATAATGCGTCGGCTGATTCTTTTTTCTTTTGTTGCAAGATGTGTATGTGTCGACCCTCCCAAAAAGCACCCTCTTTTTTTTCTTTTATACTTGTAATTGGTCGGTTATGGTGTTGGGCCATTGGGTCCAAATGGGCCAAAAGTATATTTTTTTTCTTTTTTTCTTTTTCCATATAGTAATTTTGGCCCAATAAAAATTAACCCAAAACCAATAATTGCTCAAACGAAGCCCGGACAAATAAAAGATGACCGAAAATATCGCGACCCGCTCAAATCTTTTTTCTTCAATATTTTTTCTTCATTCATCGGCACTCACAATGTCTTTTCTCCAAAAAATTAATTAAAGCGGCCATTTTATTCCATTTCGCTCGTAACCTACATAATCACAAAACACACTCAAAGTACATATATAACGAAAAAAATAAATATATAAATATACTAAATTAACATGCTATGAGGTGTATGCAAAATACACCAATCAGATCCCCTCGAACTTAACCTTTTACGTGTCCCAAGTAAAAATAAAATAAAAATATACAAGCATGTTAATTTCATAATTTTTAATCATACTATTGAAATTTCATCAAAAAGATCACATTCAACCTAATACACTAATAACTATCCTACATGACAAATAATCCAAAATGATTACCAATATTTTTGTCCTTCTTAAACACTTAGCATAACCATTCCCATTGACTCCATTTACTTTATGTTTCATATAATTAACCATGTGTCCAACGTACCTATTACACACCTATAATCAATATAAACATTAATCTAAAACAAGAGGTGAGAATATCGTACACCTTTTATAACATTGGAGTTTTTATAGCATAAGAGCACATCATAAGCCATCATACTTTAACTTACATACTTCCACTTTTTTTTCTTTTTTCTCATCATTTTTTTTCACATTTTTTTACACATTTTTTTTCACTTTTTTTCACTTTTTTTTTTTTTTTTTTGATTAAACATCACACATAAGCTCTTCTTTTTAGCCATTCGGGACCGTTTCTTATACAAGTCATCCCGAACGCTTTATACACTCCTTTCAAGGTTGATATAAAGACCAATTATTCAGAAAAATGAATATCTATCCTATAGGTGCATACTACGACACATTGGCACATGAGAACCGGTAAATTAAATCTGTTTATTTAAATGGGAACAGTTATACGTTGTGCCTACTGGTACATCACATGATGGAATTATCTACCACATAGTATAATTATACAATGCACTAAATTAAACTAATCTTTCTAATTTCATTACAATAATACAAGGATTGGGTTATTTCACATAAAATTGTCTCAGCTAAGTGCAATGCTATCCATCATAAAAATTGGCGTCTGACCCATGCTAACAACTAATGTATCACCTTGCGCGGGTGACGAATCAGATAGGCAAGCCCAGCATATGACTACCACCAATAATTATGACAGTTCTCCAACTCTTTTCTAAGGCCACCGTGCGCGGGTGGCGAGCCGAATAAGATCAATTTCAAGTGTCCTAACCCAACTATCACATTACTATATTTCATATTATTTATTCAAACTTTCTACTCGATCTAAGCAAAGGTAAGTAAAGGAAATTTAACCGGCGTGGTTTGATCATCTAATTATACATATGCCTAACTACATGCAAACAATCAAATCAATTTAATAACCAAATTATACAATGGAATCGGGTGCACCTGATAATTATGGCCAAATCCTCTAGCTTGCTCCAATAAATCATCCACAAGCTAATCTTCAGAATCTGCAAACACTCAACAAACATATATGTAGAAGAAACTTCCACATCTAATTAGCACAAGACTCTTATAATGTGATTTAAAATTTTAAAAATTTTCAATTTTTCCCAAAAATCACATTTTAACCCATTTTGACCAAAATTTCACACAAAAGCATGTAACACACGTGCCACCCCCCTCAACTTAAAGCATTGCATTGTCCCTAATGCAAAAACTTTAAATTGAAATTTTGGTTAAAAATCAATTTGACAAACTCACACAAAAAACAAAAACCTAACTCACTTTCGTAGGAATCACGGTTGCATTTAGCGTATGCAACAAGCCTTTAAACCACTCGGTAGCCTGACTGGACGAGTTTTGTCTCGTGAGGGTTTGTAGTGAACACACCCACAAAGTTCCACAAACCACGGGTTGCCTCCCGCGAAGCGCTAAGTTTACCGTCTTCAGCCAGACATAACTCAAATGAGCTATTGAGACGGTTGGAGTGGTTCCAAGTAAACCACATCCACCGTTTCCATCTAATCACTCTCCAACTCAACATACGGCTTTAAACGGTGTCCATTAACTTTAAAAGGCTCTCCACCCACCATATTTTTTATTTCAATGGCTCCGTATGGAGAGACTTTAGTCACAACGTATGGACCCGTCCATTTACTTCTCAATTTTCCAGGAAAAAGCTTAAGTCTAGCATTGAATAACCAAACTTTTTGACCAACCAAAAAAAACTTCTTGGTGATGTGTCGATCATGAAAAGCTTTGGTTTTCTCCTTATAAATCCTAGAACTATCATAAGCATCACGTCTAATCTCATCCAATTCAGATAATTGAAGTTTCCTAGAACTACCCGCTTTCTCTAAATCCAGATTAACAGTCTTAATCGCCCATTCAGCCCTATGCTCTATCTCAACCGGTAAATGACACGCCTTGCCATATACCAACTTATACGGTGACATACCAATAGGAGTCTTAAAAGCCGTCCTATATGCCCACAAAGCATCATCTAACCTCAAGGACCAATCTTTCCTATCACTACGAACGGTCTTTTCCAAAATTCGCTTAATCTCCCTATTAGATACTTCAACCTGTCCACTAGTCTGTGGGTGATAAGGGGTAGCTATCCTATGATTAACTCCATAGTGTTTCAGTAATTTCCCAAATCTAAAGTTCTTAAAGTGGGAACCCCCATCACTAATTATAGCCTTAGGAATTCCATGTCTAGCAAAGATATTCTTCTTAACAAACTTAAGAACTACACTATGGTCATTGGTTCTAGTAGCCTCAGCCTCTACCCACTTAGACACATAATCAACTGCCACTAAAATGTAAACATTTCCATGGGAAGTGGGGAATGGTCCCATAAAATCAATACCCCACACATCAAAGATCTCAACAACAAGTATAGGATTCATAGGCATTTGATCACGCCTTGAAATCCCTCCAACTTGTTGGCAACGAATACATGCTTTTACAAAAGACTGGGCATCCTTGAAGATAGTCGGCCAAAAGAAACCGCTTTGCAGGACTTTATGCCCAGTTTTCGTAGCACCAAAGTGACCACCACATGCATAAGAATGGCAATGAGCCAATATGTCCATATGCTCATGGTCGGGAACACATCTCCTAACAACTTGGTCAGCACACACCTTATAGAGTTCCGGATCCTCCCAAAAATAATGCTTCAACTGAGAGAAGAAGTATTTTCTTTGTTGTTTGGACCAAAAATCCGGAAGCTTTTTATCAGCTAGGTAATTAACTATATTTGCGTACCAAGAAACCTTAGAAACCTCAAATAAACTTTCATCTGGAAATCTTTCCTTAATCACATCAGAAGGGTTGAACGGCGGAGGGATAATTCTAGACAAATGGTCAGCAACTACATTTTCTGACCCCTTTTTATCTCGAATTTCTAGATTAAATTCCTGTAAAAGCAAAATCCACCTAAGCAACCTCGGTTTTGTCTCTTTCTTAGTCAACAAATGTCTTAAGGCACTATGATCTGAAAACACTATCACCTTAGAATGCCCCCAAATATATGACCTAAACTTATCAAGAGCAAAAACCACAGCTAACAACTCTTTTTCAGTAGTAGTGTAATTCATTTGAGCTTCTGAAAAAGTCTTACTAGCATAAAAGATTACAACGGGCTTCTTATCGACCCGCTGTCCTAGAACCGCCCCAGCGGCATAATCACTCTCATCACACATGATCTCGAAAGGCTTCGACCAATCAGGTGATTGCAGAATAGGGGCTTCTACAAGCTTTTGCTTAAGCATATTGAATGCTTTAATACATGATTCATTAAAGTCAAAGCGTGCATCTTTTAAGAGTAGATTGCAAAGAGGCTTTGATATAGCACTAAAATCTTTAATAAATCGCCTATAGAACCCAGCATGACCAAGAAAAGAACGCACACCTTTGACGGTAGTGGGAGGAGGAAGGGTTGAAATTACTTGAACTTTGGCACGGTCAACCTCAAATCCTTTTTCAGACACAACATGCCCTAATACAATTCCCTCTCGAACCATGAAATGGCTCTTCTCCCAACTAAGCACCAAATTAGTTTCGGTGCATCTTTTTAACACACTTTCAAGCTGATCAAGGCAGCTTTCAAAAGATTGACCAAAGATGGAGAAATCATCCATAAATATCTCTACAGATTCTCCAACCATGTCAGAAAAGATACTCATCATACACCGCTGAAAGGTAGCGGGTGCATTACACAGGCCAAAAGGCATTCTTCGAAATGCAAACGTCCCGTATGGACACGTAAACGTAGTTTTGGCCTGGTCATCAGGATGGATGGGTATTTGATTATAACCGGAGTACCCATCCAAGAAGCAATAGATTTTCTTACCAGAAAGCTTCTCAACTATCTGATCAATGAAAGGTAGTGGGAAGTGATCTTTAGATGTGGCATTATTCAGCTTACGGTAATCTATACAAACTCTCCACCCAGTAACTGGTCGGGTTGTGAGCTTTTCCCCATTCTCGGTTTCCACAACGATGATTCCAGCCTTTTTAGGCACCGTTTGAGTAGGACTTACCCATTTACTATCCGAGATGGGATAGATGATACCAGCATCTAACCATTTAAGAACTTCCGTTTTCACTACCTCTTTCATATTAGGATTCAGACGCCTTTGCGCATCTCTTGCTGGCTTAATATCTGGGTCCGTAACAATTCGATGCATACATAATGAAGGGCTGATCCCTTTTAAGTCTGCAATTGTCCATCCCACTGCTGCTTTGTACTTGGAAAGCACTTTTAAAAGTGCTTCCTCTTGTGATTCAGAAAGATCAGAAGCAACAATAACGGGTAACGTATTGTTAGGACCTAGAAAAGCATATTTGAGATTGGATGGCAAAGGTTTTAGTTCAAGAGTTGGAGGCACTTCCAAAGACGGCTTCGTAGCCGTGTCAAAAGTAGAAGGCAAGGGCTCCACTTTATATCACCAAGGTGGTTTTTGATGGTCCAAAGAACTGACCAAACACTCTTGAATCTCTAGAACTTCAGCAACATCAAGAATCTCCTCATTATCACCAGTTAAATATAATTCCAAAGGATCATCCTTAAGCATACGGGATGCATACTTTTGAACTTCCTCATCAATCACATCTACTTGGTAACATTCATTCATCGTAGGAGAATTCATAGAATTAAACACATTCAATCTTATCTTCTTATTACCGAAGGAAATATTCATGGCGCCAGTCCGACAATTAATCCTAGCATCTATCGTGGCTAAAAATGGGCGCCCAAGGATAATAGTTGGTTGAACATCTTTGTATTGTGACTCGGTGTCCATAACAAAGAAGTCAACTGGGTAATAGAAATCATCAACTTTCACAATAACATCCTCTAAGATACCTCTAGGAATTTTGGTAGATCGATCGGCTAAGGAAATAATGGTGTCTGTCTTACGAAGAGTTCCTAAGTCATACTTATCAACCAAACTAGCAGGAAGGATGTTAATACTGGCACCAAGATCAAGGAGCACCTTCTTAATGGCAATATTTCCGACCACAACTGAAATCAGTGGTGCTCCAGGATCTTTGAATTTAGGAGGAAGAGAGCTAGATAAGACTGCACTAACATGCTCAGTTAGGTCAATCTTTTTAGGCAAAGACGCCTTCAGCTTCCTCTTCTGGGTACACAAGTCCTTTAAAAACTTGGCATATGCAGGAATTTGCTTGATAGCATCAATAAGGGGGAGATTGATTTTAACTTGCTTGAAAGTCTCCCACATATCCTCAGCATGAGGACCCTTTTTAGCTAACTTTGCAGATGTCGATTTCTCCAAAGCCGTAGGGTAAGGTGTGCTGGACACACCACCCTCCCCAACTTCAGGAGATTCAGTAGCTTTAGGATTCGGTGTTGTTGGTTTAGGAAAATCATTTAACAAATCATTTACCAACTCAGAACCGGACTTAACATTATCATAATTTTTACCTTCAACAATAATTTCGTCATCGGTGACGAAATCCTCAACGTCAGGAGAATTTGGAATCCCCTTGTCATTGTTGTAGATTTTACCGTTTCGAAGAGATGTCACCATATTCACGTGCTCATTTCCATTTTTCTTGTGTGCGGGATTCATGGTGGGGTAGCTCGGTAGCCTTCCCTCGTCTCTTTTGCTTAATTGATCCGCCAATTGACCAACTTGTCTCTCAAGAGCTGCAATAGATTTAGTAGTGGTCTCGTGTCTTTGATTAGTGACCTCAAATTTTCTATTGATCTCTTGATTGTTGGTAGACAATGAATCCATAAGCCTATCAAACTTTCGGTCAAGGTTCAAGAGACGGTTGTCATCTTGGCCTTGGCCCTGATTTGGATATTGTTGTTGTGGCCTATGATTGTAAGAATTTTGTTGGAAGTTAGATGAATCGCCACCCTCGTACCTTGGTTTATAACCATAGTGTTGTTGTTGGGCATTATTAAGGCGACTGTCTTCATCTTTCCAACGGAAATTGGGGTGATTGCGCCATCCAGGATTGTAACTTTCGGAGAATGGGTCATTTCGTGGACGACCACCATAGACTCCATTTACCTCCTCATTTGGTGGCGTCACCCAACTTTGACAATTATCGACAGAGTGACTCGGATCACCACACATTGAACACCCACTATGCGACACATTAGACACATTCGGCACACCTTTTCCTATATTTTTCAACAAAAGATCAACTTTCTTACTTAACTCGCTAATTTCGGAATGTGTGCCACGTTGGTTAGACACATAATTGGCGGAAGATGGGTGGTTGTTTCGATCCACTGAAGCTTGGGTCTTAGAACCTTTGCTTAGTTTTTCAAAAAACTCCCATTCTTCCTCCATAGGTCGCGAGAAAAACATACCCCCACTAGTGGCCATCACAAATTGTTGGTTGTTATAATCCAACCCATCATAGAAGACTTTGACAAGCTCCCATTTTGGAACATCGTGATGAGGGCATGTTCTTAATAACTCCTTAAGTCTATTAAATGCTTCATGAAACTGCTCGCCTGGGATTTGACGAAAGGATTTAATCTTATTCCTAATGGCAGCAGTTTTACTTATAGAATAAAATTCCTCAAAAAAAGCCGATTGCATTTCAGACCATGTGTTAATACTACCTGGCTCAAGAGATGAGAACCAGTCCTTAGCTTGATCTTTAAGTGAAAAAGGAAAAAAGCGAAGTCTTACCTCATCCTTGGTAATGTTATTAACCTGATGTGTGTCAGCAATTGAGAAGAATTCTCGCAGATGTGCGTATGGCTCCTCACGACCTCTAAACACTGGCAAGATTGCTATGAGGTTCGGCTGGATCTTGAAGTTACTTGTAACCCCTTTAACCGGATCCGGATAAACGATAGGCGAGGGATCCTCGAAGATCCCCGGCCTGTAATAAGAATCAACACCCCGTGGTGGAGATTCTTCTCCGCTACTACTGCCGCTAGCACTTCCGCCAACATCTTCGTCACCTGGCATTTCAGCGAAAAACTCTGCTAAACCTGAAAAATCAAGATTAGTAGAAAACTGTCGAAACGTCTTCCTTCTTAACCTTGCACTTTTCTCAACCTCAGGATCGTAAGCTAACGGTGATGTCCGTCCCGATCTACGTGTGCGCATACACTAACCTGCACACTCACAAGAAACAAAACAAACAAACAAAACAAAACAAAACAAGAAAAATAAAATCTTTTTGTATTTTTGTATTTTATTAAAGAAAAATATTAACAAAAACTTAAACGAAAAGCTCACTGAGTCCCCGGCAGCGGCGCCAAATTTTTGATCGACGTCGAAGTGCCGGTAAAAAATAACCTAATTACCTTATACTAGATAGGATAAATGGGTATCGACCCACGAGGACTATGTGGTTTTAATTTAAGTTTTGAGGTGATCACTGATCAATAAAGGTTTTGGTTTTGAAATCTGACAACTAAAAATACTTTTGATAATAAAAATGCTGATTAAAAATTAAAATAATTATTAAACTAATAGTAAAGCTAGAAAAATAAAATGAAGATGTAAACAATTAAAAGAAAAATGTAATCCCTTCCAGCTCCTAGTATTTATGGTTGGTCATACTTATGGATTATTGAAACTTTTTAGAACCAATTACAAAGATTATTTTGACTTAATATGAATGAATTAATGTCGGCATTTATTATGTTCATCAACGACTTGCAATAATAAATCTTATATTAATCCAACCAATAATTATGTTTTAACAATTTATTTAGGTACAACTTATGTTTATTATACGACCATCTTTTTTTTTTAACTAAATAAAATAAGTATGAATCGTTAACTAACAATAAATTGTCTCACACAAATAATTAAACATAATATTAAGTCAATAAAAATAATTTATAAATAAATCATAAATCAATGTAGTAAAAATATGATAACCCAAAAGTAATGATCAAACTATAAATAAAGTTACCGGAAGGAATTACAACAAAATTAGCCGGACATCGCGATGCACTCGACCCACTTGATATCAACCATCATCGTAGGAAAAATCGAAATCTTTTTTTTTTGTTTTTTCTTTTACGGCTAAACTCACAAGACTTGGACAAATTGTTGTTTCACCAATGGCAAATTGATGTCTTGTATAATGTGATGATATGTAGCTACAAGACAATCCAAAGGGCAATTGTAGTTCTTTTTTATGCCACTGCCCAATCTTTTAAATTACGGCTCCCACTTTATAATGCGTCGGCTGATTCTTTTTTTCTTTTGTTGCAAGATGTGTATGTGTCGACCCTCCCAAAAAGCACCCTCTTTTTTTTCTTTTATACTTGTAATTGGTCGGTTATGGTGTTGGGCCATTGGGTCCAAATGGGCCAAAAGTATATTTTTTTTTCTTTTTTTCTTTTTCCATATAGTAATTTTGGCCCAATAAAAATTAACCAAAAATCAATAATTGCTCAAACGAAGCCCGGACAAATAAAAGATGACCGAAAATATCGCGACCCGCTCAAATCTTTTTTCTTCAATATTTTTTCTTCATTCATCGGCACTCACAATGTCTTTTCTCCAAAAAATTAATTAAAGCGGCCATTTTATTCCATTTCGCTCGTAACCTACATAATCACAAAACACACTCAAAGTACATATATAACGAAAAAAATAAATATATAAATATACTAAATTAACATGCTATGAGGTGTATGCAAAATACACCAATCAGATTCGTGTCAATATCATACATGTACCTATTTTTCTACTGTTTTAACTAGCAACTTTGCTTACTTGGATAATTAATAACAAAAATCCTACCATTGTACAGTTGTACTATGACATGGCTTTTTTATCTTCTTTATATAATACCTCTTGTGTTACCTTTTTCCCCAAACACAAATCATAATTTTTGGTCTTTAAACAAAAACTTTAATTACTATATCAATTAATTCGTGACCTCATCATCTATCACATTCAGTTGGATCGGGCCTATTCACACCCATCGCTTCTGTGATTTGCCCGTTGTTGAAAGAACATCGCGAACTCCTGCTGACCCAACTAGACGATTTCTTTGTTGCCCTAATCATAATGTAATATAAAGATATACCTACTACTTATTTTTATATTTTCCTTGTAATTGTTATAATTTTCTTTTTATTTATGTATATATTAGGATTCACGCCAATAGTGTAGGTTCTACGACTTTTTTGATTATGAGATGTGCTCTGGTTATTAAAGAACTGAGATGCATAGTCTTTATACTCAACTCCAACAAGCAAGGCGAGAGATGCAAGTGCGAATACAACTATAGGAATAGGATTCGTGATTTGGAGATGGAACTAAATGAAAGAACAATGACTGGTGATTACTATAAGAAAGCTGTTGTTGTCTTTATTTTTGTGGTATTTGTGATGTTCTTCCTAACCAACGACTAAATGAAAGAACTAAATATTGTGGTGATTTGATGGATCTTGGGGTGTATTTTTTATATTTAGGATTAGTATTATTATGTAAATATTGTGGTGATTTGATGTTTTGTGTTAATATTTTTATTATTAATAGTCAAAAGGTTTTGCTTTGTGACAAGTCAAATAGGTTAAATTCAGAAAATGCAATGGGTAAGTCACAATAGTAATGTTTGACATGATGCATAGATTGTAAAGACACAAAGAAAGACAATAATGTTTAAGATGTTAAGACAACAATGTTTATGATGTTGCATAAACTGGAAAGATATAAATAAATACAACAAAGAACTTAACACTAGAATTCATACATTAAAAAACAAAAAAAGACATAAAACGTTGCATAGTTTAAGATTTTGCATAGTTTTAGACTTCTTGTTTCACAAAATCATAACATAAATTTGTCATCCACCCACTACATAAAGTTTCACAAAAGCATTGTTTCAATATGATACATAAGTGTTGTGTCTGATTTTTCCCAAGACCATTGGGGTCTTCGTTCTTCCTCCTTTAATTTTCTTTAATCCTCTCTGATGGTCCCCTGTATCCATCAACACCTCCCTTTCTATATACTCACATCCTTTTAGCCTCCTCGAGCACCCTTTTCAACATCATGTTTCTTTTGTTCTTTTTCTCCCGATTTAGTAATCTCAGTAAGAGCAAGAATCTCAGGAACAATGTCAGCCCATTCTATACAAAAAACAATATCGGTTAAGCACCTCTATTTTTATGTGATCTTAAAACATCTATCCATTAGAATCTATCCTCCATACTTATTGTTTCATGGTTTTTAGGAGTCCATTGAAGCTTCCAACATAAGGAGTTGCATCATAAGGATCTGCAAATTCTTGATCTACATCATAAGGAGCCAAAGGAGTTAGATCTATAATATCTTGATATGCATAATTCTAGGTGTTCTTAACATTTACTACTTTCTAAGTCATTGGAAACATCTGGTTGTTGCCATCTTTTCCCATAGCTATCAATAGTTCACCTCTACAAGTGCTTTTCGAAAAACATCCAGTAAACTGTTAACTATAAGTTGTAAGCTGTAAACTACGAAGTTGTTATCATGAGCTATAAGCTGTATTTATTTTCAATAAAATTGTTTGGTAAATTAGTTGCCGACTGTAAACTTAAGATGTAAAATGACTTAAAATGATATAATTAAATAAATTATAATATAGTTGAAGGATATATAGGTAACAACTCTTAATAATTTAAATGCTTCATAAATCAACTTCTTGTTTAAGAGCTACTTGTTTAAAATAAAAGCTAACAGCTCCAAAAAGTTGTTATGTCCAAACGGAGCTACTTATTCTGGAAGAGAATATTTTTGAGAAAAAAGATAACATCTAAAAAAAAGGTTTTAAAAACCTCTTGCCAAACAGGCCCCTAGTCCAACTACTCACTTACATGATCCCCTCATCCTACTTTTATAGATTTTTAAAGACTCAAATGTTATTGCTTTAAAAACTGATCAATTCAAGTAAACAAAATAAATGAGTAAATATTGTACATTTGTAGCAAATGTACATCCTTTTGAATTGTGTTTTCCCATCATCAAAGTCTTATGTTAAACCAGGATAGTTGCCAACATCTAAGCTTTGTAATCCCACAACCTTCCATAATAGTCTATCAGTCTACTTTCATGATCATATGTTGCCCTTTGTTTTGCTCTTTTACACCAGCTTACACTCACATCTATCCTAAATTCATCCCTAACATCTACTACCATCAGCCTATAACTAATCTTAGAACTTTTGTACCACTACTACTATAAACTGTTTTACTATCCACTTGTAAGTTTCCAAACTCCCCAAATTAAAGTTTCTGGAGCATGTGTGAGTAAGAACGAAGGCTTTTATTTGGAATGTTGATTCATTTTGCACCCACCTTGCCCATAGTCTAAAAGAACAACCTTTCTTTGCAACATCAACATAAGGTGTAGTGTTCGGTGATTTAGGTGATTTGAGGGGTGTCTTGGGTTTATTAGACTTACTCTTATACTTAGACTTACTCTTAGGCAAGACTAATGTGTATCTAGGTCCTCATCAATTAATTGTTTTCCTTTTTGACTTGAACACCTACCTTCTTTCACATTTTTCCCACATAAAACTGCAACATTCTTATAATCATTCCTTATATACCATAATTGATAACCATTTGAAACCTTATAGTTAATAAACAATATTTTAGTTGTTGTGGGTTCTCATCGAGATTAAAAATACAATAACAAAACCCTCCTTTTATTTTAAATGTATCATCAACATCTCTGTTTTCATCAACACCATCCTACAATTACTAGAAATTGTACCTAAGTTGTTGACAACATATTTATCACTGATATACTTATCATCAACTAACTTTATTAGAAAAATATCATTAAGTCATCTGCTTAGGATAACTACATCTTTTTCACCTACTTCTTCTAAAACCCCAACATCAATGATACAATCTGATATATCCTCCATTTCAATTTCATATATCCTCCATTTCAATTTCGTCATCAGAATCATCATTTTCTAGTTCTATTCTAACATTCTTTAATACATCATAACCATCATGTTTAACATATTTGTTATCAAAAGCTAATTTTACAAAGTGGGCTAACTCATCATCATTCCTTAAAGATTTCAATTGTGTACCTAGATATTGTTTAGGAGCAAAAAAATACATACAATGAGCAGAAACTCGACTGTCAATCCTTAACAGCTTTTTATGATAGCGTTTTCTCAAATCCACACTTTCCACGACATCAACATCGCAATTGTGATAGGTCAACAGATCGTACATTAAAGTGCCTTCATAATGTACAATAATTGATATTGTCTTCATGGCTTTTGTTAATTTTCATTAGTTGAACATTTGAAAAAATTAGGATTTTGGTTTGATTTTGAGGATTAAGTTGTTTATCAGTTGTGTGTGATATGAGGGTTTTTATAATATGTTGATTGAATATGGCTACGTAGATATCATAAAAATAAAAGTAATTATACACGTCACAGATGGTAGCCGATTTTACCAGTTTCTAGTAATAAAGTGGCCATACTGACACGAATAAAAAAGTAAACGTTTGATATAGACAATAAAAAAAGTACACATATCGTATCGATACATTCAAAACATACGTAGCTATTTTGTGCCTTAAACCCAATCTTTACGAGATAAGATCCTTGACAATATGATGTTTAAATCTCGATCGTTCCAATCTTACTTTCCTCGACTTTAAATTAAAAATTACATATTTATGTATTAAGTTATGTAGAATATGATAAACAAGAGGATAATTGTATTAAAAACTTCATAATCATAAATTTGACCAACAATTTCATGATATGATAGTATGTTGATTTGCATTATTTTTCAACACTAACGAAAAAGATGACACTATTATTTTCGAAATTGTGATTCGTTTTTTATGATCACGATCTTGCGAAGACAAAAATATCATATGTAAGACTAATCTTAAAAACCTTTAGAGATATATCACATGCATAATAGGATGGAAGGGGTTTATACCAACAATGATGTCTTTAAAGGCTGACACAATGGGCCACTATTTGGAATATGAATATTTAATCTAGTTTTTTAAAGCTTAACATGCATAACTATTAAGAAGCAATAAACAATTAATAATTATATATTGTGAGTTTCATGCAATTATAAACAAACACTTATTAATTTAGCCGGACATAGTAAAATAAGAATAAGTATAAAATAAAATCACACACATATTGCATATTAAAAAGATTAAACCTTGATATTCAATTAAAGTAAGAGTTATAATGGTGTTTTAAGGGTTTAAGAACCCTAAAAACAACTTAGAAAAGTTGCTCCTATTTGTCACAAAATTCCACATGGATATGTAAAATACAAGCGTTGTATATATATGAATTAGGCCGTGACAACATGGGGTTATGTGCCATACGACTTCCAAACGGCAAATCTTTTTAAGGTTTCTCAACCGTCATAATACAAACGACATCACAAGTTCTTCAAACGACGCCTCTTAAGGGATTCGCATGACGTCTAGAGCTCTTGTTTGCTGGGCTTGATAATTGTTGAGAAATTGTTCCGATTACTTCCAAATTTCATCAAAATGATTTGAAATGCTTCCAGAACACCTCTAAATTATCTCCAAATGCTCCTAGTGTTTTCAATTTGCTAAAAATAAAGAAATAAAAAAGGCGTTTTAAAGGCACATTTAGGAAAATATGAAGGTTAAATGACCCTAGAAATATGTATAAAATGACACCTCATCATACCATGTCGGGAGAATCCTTAACAATGGAGGATTTCTGATGTCACTAAATTTAAGGAATTAAAGAAAGAGAAATGAATGCACAAAAAGAATAAACTAGTGACAGATTAAATGTTAGGGGAAAGTCGGATCATTCATGTAAAGCTTATTATAATGGGAGTTCGTGGTTTAAGTCTAGGTTGGAACTGGCAAACTCAAGTGCTTCATATGTCATTTATGTTGGGAATAAATGTATGTGTATTAGTTTCCCCTGCTGGTTGGTCAGAGTTCCCCCTGCTGAATAACAAAGACAGGGGGATTGGTCCCACTGCTGGAAGTCAAAGGCCCTGCTACTAAGATAAACTTGGAAGAGATTATGACGCGTTTCAGTTACTACTCCAAGATAGTTTTCTAGTTTGTTAGTAGTGATCTTGTACGTGAGTCCTTGTGCTATAAAAGGACTCACAAGGTTGTCATGTAAAATATATCTGTCTCTGTTCATTTCATTTCACACTTTAAGGTTGTATAACCCTAATACCACTATTGGGTATTCGTATATCTTTGATATATTAAAGTTTAACGTTTGATCTTAATATTTGTTCTTGTGCTAAACACTATATTCTGCATCTTGTTTAGTTACTTTGTATTGTAGAGTTTCTCTAGTGTTAGATTGAATTTATTCTTTTTATCACAACCCTTAAACAAGCTAAGGTTTAAGATCTGAGTTTGGGATCAACAAGTGGTATCAGAGCTTGTTGAGAAACTTTGATTAAACTAAGAACAAAACATCTCTTACAACCAACATCAACCATATCCTCAGATTCTCACTCATCCTCAAGCAACAACAACTCTCTTAAACTACCTATTATGGATCCTGAAAACTTTGAACTATGGGAATTTAGGATTCAACAATATCTCAAGATGGAACACTATGTTCTATGGGAGATCATAGAGTTTGGTGATCAATTCACCAAAACTATAGCAGTTGAAGAAAAAGATAAGGGAGAGGCTGGTGGTGAAAGCTCCAAAGGTGACAACAAAAAGAAATCTGCTGCTCTTGCCGACAAGGAGATACAAGCAAGAAGGCATGATGTCAGAGCTCACAGTTCTTTGTTGTTGGCTCTACCTGATAGACATCAGCTAAGGTTCAGGAAGTACAAGACTGCTAAGGAACTTTGGGAAGCAATAGGCAACACATTTGGAAGGAATGAAGCCACAAAGAAGAAGAAAAAGAATCAGATGCTTGACCAATTTGCTTCTTTCAAAGCAAATGGTGATCAAGCAATGGTGCTATCTATAATAGGCTTCAAGATCTGGTTGCTCAACTGGAGTTCTTTGACATAGAAGTGTCAAGGGAACAGGTGAATACAAGATTCCTCAACAGCCTTAAGAAAGAATGGTTTGTTTACAAAGCCATTTGGCAAAATAGAGATGACAGTGATGATAAGAACATTGATGACATCTACAATAACCTAAACGTTTTTGAGCCAGTGGTCAATGAGATGAAGTCATCAAGAACCATCCCCACTAATTTAAGTGGATCTGCTGATTCCCCTGCTAATATGGCCTTTATATCTCACAGTAGTGGAATCTCTAAATGAAGTGGAATTAAGGTTTCCCCTGCTAACCATTCCCCTGTTGCAAGGTCTGGACCATTTTAGGATGAAGAAAGGCCTACAACTTTCATCCTTGACACTGCTTGTGCTTTCATAGCATCTCAAGGATCTCAAGGATCTACTGTGTTACATGAAGATCTGAATCAAATCAGTAAGCAAGGACTGGAGGAGATGGATATTAAGTGGAACTTGGCTCTACTCAGCATGAGAGCCAACAGATTTTACAAGAAGCATGGGAAGAAGATTTCCATCAATCCTTCTGATGTAGCTGGATTCGACAAATCAAAAGTGGAATGCTACAACTGTGGCAAGAAAGGTCACTTTGCTAGGGAGTGCAGAGGACCAAAGAATAGAAGCAGCTATAGGAAGGAAAGCAGGGATGAGGATTCTGGTGCTAAGGCTATGGTAGCCATGCAAGGGATAGATGGAGCAGGTGGATGGGACTGGAGTGCTATGATAGAGAGTGTTGAAAGGAATCAATCCCTAGTTGCTGGAGAGAAAGAGAAAGAGTTTGCTCTTATGGCCATGTCAACATCATCATATTGTACCAAAGCTTGTAGAAAAAATACTGAGTCTTTGAATGATCAAATAAGAAAGTTAAAAGTTGATTACATAAATTGTGATAATGATTTAGATAACTACAAACATGCTCTAGAACAATTAGAGTCCACCATAAGAGAATATAAATAAAGAGAAAATGATTACAGAGATCACATTGTCATACTAGAGAGATGCTATAGAAAATGATGATTCCATTAGTGAATTAACTACTGAATTAGATGTTTTTAGATCTAACAAGAAGATAGATGAACAAACTGTTGAAAAATTTGGAAAAGCTTCTAAAGATCTCAGTAAGGCAGTTGAATTTGGACAATCTCCAAGGGACAAAACAGGTTTTAGGGTCAAAAATGAACGTGCCACTATTCCACCACCACCTACTAATATACATGCACCCATGCCTAGGAAAGATCTTTCTTGGACTGGTCTTCCTTGTTTTAAAAAGCAGGAGGACATTGAGTTTGACCTAAATGCCTACATACCAAAGAATCTAGAAACAAAAGAACCTCTAGTAAAATCTAGTTCTGTTAGGGATTTTGAAAAGGAACAAATTGCTTTAAAACAATGGAAAAATGATAACCTTGTTCTCTTTTCAAGAGAAGGATTGTTTGGATGTGATTCTAGTTCTAAAAGTAGCTCATCTAGAACCTCTAGCAGATCTGAATTAGGACCAAAACCCCTTAAAATAACTGTTAAATATGCTGGTATGTATAGACCCATTAGAGGAAATCAAAGGAATTGGAACAACCAAAAGTCTCATCAATTAGGAGAGGACTTTGTGAAAAACACCATACTTTGCTTCACTTGTGGCAGTTTTGATCACATTTATCAAGACTGTCAAGCACCAATGGAAATGGTGGTTGTCAATCCTTTAAAGGAAATGCAACCAAAAGCCATTCTATTGAGTGCAGGGGCAAAATCTTTTTCCCCTACTAAGTATGTTGCCCCTTCTTTGAGAAATAAGGTGTTTGAAAAGTATGTAGTTCCTGCACTAAGAAAGGTGAATGATGCATGTCCTAAATATATTTCCTATATGACCAAACTAGAACCACATACTGCATATAAATGTGTTTATAGACTCTACCAACACGCCAATAAAGTCTAAAACAAAAGATTGGTTCCCTCTGCTAAGCATAGGGATTCCCCAGATAAGTCTAGGGTATCCACTGCTGGCAAAGTTTTGCCCTCTAGAAACATGGGAAGATGGGGAAAAGTTGTGAAAGCCTCAGCTTGTTGGGTCTGGGTACCGAAAGGGGTACTCAATCCAATGGTGTATCTTTAGTCTTTGACAAGTTATCTTACATTGATACACGAGGTAGATCCAAGTCAGTAATGGCTTGGGTCCCCAAGAGAAACTAAATTGTTTTTCTTTTTGCAGGTGAGAAAGCAGACCAGGAATGATAAAGCCTATTGGGATAGTGGATGTTCAAGGAGTATGACTGGACATAAATCCTATCTGTCTAACTCCGTTCCCCTGTATGACAATGATGGTGTTTCTTTTGGAGATGGGCATGGCACAATCACAGGAAAAGGGACTATTGTCACTAATGGAATGACATTTGATAATGTTTACTTGGTGAAAGAGATCAAGTAAAATCTTCTCAATGTGTCTTAGATGACTGATAACAAGAATTTTGTCCTCTTTACTGATACTGAATGTCTTGTTTTGGGAAAGGAGTTTGTTTTGCCACCAGACACTCTTATTGTGCTCAGAACCCCAAGACAGAAGAACATGTACACCATTGATTTAAAGGACATTACTCTTCAAGACAATGAAAACTATTTCATTGCCAAAGCATCAGTTGGTGATTGCAAGAAATGGCATAGAAGACTTGATCACCTTAACTCTAAGAACATGAAAAAGCTAGTAAAATTTAATCTTTTTCATGGTCTTCCATCCAAGTCCTTTGCTAATGATCATACTTCTATTGCTTGCCTGAAAGGAAAGCAACACAGAGCCTCCTGCAAATAAAAAACAAGTTGTCCACCACCAAGCCATTGGAATTGCTGCACATGGACCTGTTTGGTCCTACTTCTGTGGCAAGCATTATGAAGAAATGGTACTGCCTCGTGATTACTGATGATTTTTCAAGGTTCACATGGACATTCTTCCTGTTTGAAAAGAGTGACACAGCAGATGTACTCAAAGATTTTATTAATCAGATAGAACTCTTCAAGAGTATGAAGGTGGTGACCATTATATCAGACAATGGTGGTGAGTTCAGAAATAAGAAACTGGACACTTTCTGCACAAACAAAGTAATAAGGAGGGAATACAGTATAACAAGAACACCTCAATAAAATAGAGTTGCAGAAAGAAGAATCAGGACACTCATTGAAGCTGCAAGGACTATGCTGTCTGATTCCAAGCTTCCAGTTATCTTTTGGGCTGAAGCTGTAGCCACTGCTTGTTATGTTCAATAAGGGCCTTGGTGGTAAAGGCACATAACAAGACCCCCTATCAGCTGTTCAATGGCAGACCTCCTTTGATTGACTTTTTCAGACCATTTGGATGTCATGTGATCATTCTGAACACCATTGACCATTTAGGCAAATTTAACTAAAAAGGGGATGATGGGTACTTTATGGGTTATTCATTGAACATAAAGGGATATAGGGTCTTCAACAAGAAGACAAGAAAAGTGACAGAAAATCTCCATGTAGATTTCCTTGAAGACAAGCCTGAAGATGTACAAACAGGTCCTGATTGGTTCTTTGACATTGAAGTAATTTCTGAATCAATGAATTATGTGCTTGTTGCTTTGGATAATACTAACATTTCAGGTACAAAAGAACCAACTGCTGTGGAGAAGCCACCAATGAGGTACATGACTGTACCCTCATTGTTTCCCATTGATAGCTACAAAAACATATGAAGAAAATGACACATCTCAAAGGAAGGAGCAGTCAATCCCTTCCTCTGCTAAGTCAACTACTAAAAGCAGTTGAATTGCTGAAAGCAATGGAATCCAGGATTCCCCTGCTGGACCAAATGTTTCCCCTGTTGCTAAAGAACCATTTGTCAATGCTGTAAATGATGAAGAAAGAGAATCCCTACTCGTTCACTCATCTTCACCAGTCACTTTATTTAGCAGTGGAAGCAGAATAATTAGGAATGGAGGTCCAAGTAATTCAGAGCTGCATTCAGCTTACCAGCATCCATCCCTCAGTCATGCAGTATCATTTGGAAGCTCTTTTGAGGATTTCTTTCCTAATCAAGATAGTACTATAGATCCTGATTTAGAAAAGGATGAAACAGAGGTAATCATGAGCATGCAGCCCACCTACAGAATCAATAAAGATCACCCCCAATCCTAAATCATAGGTGATCTTGATACTCCTAGACAAACAAGGTATTCAGCAAAGGAACACAACTTCATTGCCAACATTACTATAAAGTCTAACAATGAAAATATGTAATGCTGTCTGTTTACTGCCTTTTTGTCACAAGAAGAGCCAAAGAAGATTTTTCAGGCTCTCAATGATCCAAGCTGGGTTGAAGCCATGCTAGAAGAACTCTTGCAATTTGACATCCAAGAAGTATGGATTCTGGTAGATTTTCCAAAATAGGCAAGGCCCATTAGGACAAAGTGGGTGCTCAGGAACAAAAAGGATGAGAGGGGCATTGTAGTCAGAAACAAAGCAAGACTGGTAGCACAGGGATATACTCAGGAAGAAGGTATTGATTATGAAGAGGTCTTTGCTCCAGTTTCCAGGATTGAAGCCATCAGATTGTTTTTGGCTTATGCTTCCTTCATGGACTTCACAGTATATCAAATGGATGTTAAGAGTGCCTTTTTATATGGCACCATTGATGAAGAAGTTTATGTGATGCAACCTCCAGGGTTTGAAGACCCAGAACACCTAGACAAAGTTTACAAGGTGGAGAAGGCTATGTATGGACTTCATCAAGCTCCTTGGGCCTGGTATGGAACTCTCTCTAAATACCTGTTGGATAATGGCTTCAACAGGGGGAAAATTGACCAGACCCTGTTTATTAAGAAACAGAAGAATGACTTTCTTTTGGTGCAAGTATATGTGGATGATATCATCTTTGGATCCACAAACTCTCCGCTTAGCAAAGAGTTTGCCAAGTTGATGCCGGATAAATTTCAAATGAGTGCAATGGGTGAACTCAACTTCTTTTTGGGGTTACAAGTTCAGCAGAGAAAATATGGGATCTTTATCTCACAAGACAAGTATGTTGCTGAAATTGTGAAGAAGTTTGGAATGTGTGAAGGAAAGAAAGTCTCTACTCTAATGGATAAGGAGCATCCTTGGGGAAAAGATGGCCCAGGGAAGCCTATTGATGTCAGGAGCTATAGGTCCATGATTGGATCTCTCATGTACCTTACAGCTTTAAGACCTGATATCATGTTTGTAGTCTGTTTATGTGCAAGATACCAAGTGACACCCACAGAGTGTCATCTTTTTATTGTGAAGAGAATCTTTAGGTATCTAAAGTGTCATCCTACTTTAGGACTTTGGTATCCCAAGAAGTCACCATTTGAGCTAGTGTCCGACTCAGATAGTGATTATGCTGGTGACAACAATGATAGGAAGTCAACAACACGTGGATGTCAGTTTTTGGGAAGCAGGATTATATCTTGGCAGTGTATAAAGAAGACTATTCTGGCCACATCCACAACTGAAGCTGAATATGTAGCAGCTGCAGCATGCTATGGACAAGTTCTTTGGGTTCAGAACCAGCTTCTTGATTATGGGTACAATTTTCTTAAAACCAAGATATTAATTGACAATAACAACACCATTTGCATTATTAAAAATCTTGTTTTTCATAGCAAGACTAAACATATTGAAATCAGACATCATTTCATTAGAGATTGTTTTGAAAGAGGATTGATTGTCCCAGAGGCAATTGATACTGAACATAATGTTGCTGATCTTTTGACAAAAGCTTTTGATGTAGGGAGGTTTCAGTACTTGGTTGCAAGTATTGGAATGATCACTCCCTAAAAATCGCTGTCTAATTTGTCTTGTGTATTCAGGTGTGTATTATTGCTGTTGTTGTACATATGTTAGTCACTTTTTCCATTATTCTTCATTGCACTGCTTTTGAACAAAGATTCCCCTGTTGGGGTTCATCCCCCTGCTAAGGCATTTTTCCTTGCTAAGAGTTTTTCTCTTAAGTTGGGTTTGTTCTTTTTAAAGTGGTTATATGTGGTTTTTAGACTAACTATGCAGAGATCCTAATGGAGTATATTATATTATGGGAGGATCAGGTATATGCTCTATGTTTCAGGGGAGGTTAGGTCACACCTTTAGGACTTAGGGTATCCTTAGGATACTCATATATGATTCTAGATCTTATCCACTGGTGAGTAGGGGTTTGGGACAATGAAGGGTTGCTGCAAAGCCTGTTGGAGTTCTGAAACCTTGAGGCACTGTAATGTGTACCTAAAATTCTTTATTGAGCAACTTGCTGCCTAATTTAAGATTTTCAGTGCATATTGCTAAGACCAAATAACCATGGCAAGGAAATGGTAGGGTGGAGTCTGGGGTATGCTTATTTTATTAGGTTAACTAGGTGCAAGATTGCTTATGTGTTAACTTTTTCTATTTGGAACTTTGCTGAATGGAGGACTCTTGAGTTTCTATGTATCTAACTTATTTTTACAAGGGTGTGCATTAGAGCAAAGCTGTTTAGCATTGATCTATTCAGGATAAGTCTAATACCATTAGGAAAGTTTCCCTGCTTTAATTGTTGATACCCCTGTTAACACAACATTCCCTTACTTTGCAAAACATTCCCATGTTTGATCGTTGACCGACAATACCGTTGCCCTGCTTATAGCCGTTGGGCCTGCTTGTTAACTTTTTGGTTAGGGAATATTTTATTCTTTTCAAAAGATATTTAAGGCGCTTTCTTCGCTGATTGGTAACCTTTTTATTATTATTTCAAATAAATTACTCTCTTATCAAGATTTATTTCTAATCTTTTTGCAAATTGATAATTTGGTCCAATCACAGCTCTTTTATTCGCCTATATAAACTCAATTCCCTTAGCCAACAGGCCTAACTCACTCTTTCGATCAAATCCCACAAATTTTTCATAAACATAAAACTTTTTACTCTTAAAATGTCTTCTACGACTCTCAAAATTTCAGCTAACCATAATCAGATTGCTCTTTTATCCCAAGAGCCTACTGAATTCACTTATGCTGTTGCTTACCTAAAATCTTGCTATATTAGGTTAGCTCTTGTCATCAATCCTAGAATCTACACCTCACACATCCAACAGTTTTGGTCTAATGCTAAGATTGAAACAGTAGATGGAGAGGTAACAATTAAAATCCTGGTTGATGGCCATCCCAAGGTGGTTACATTTGCCTCCATTCGAGACAAATTAGTCTTGGACAATGAGGGTGGGGTGGTTTCTTTCAAAGAAGCTAAAATTTTTGAGGGTCTTACAAACTTGGGGTACAACATTTCTACTGATCAAAAATGTAAATTTGCTAACCCCATTGAAAGTTTTTAATTCACACTATTTTGCAATGCTTATCATCAAAAACTACAGCTTTTAATGAATTTGGGAGTCAAGTTGCTTCTGCCCTGATTTGCTTGGCAACAGGGAGAAAATATTGTTTTTCTCAAATGATTTTTTAAGGTATGGTCAAAAATGTTACAAATCATTCAAAATTTTGTATGTATCTAAGGTTTGTTGAAATTTTTTTGGATATGAGGCAACATGGTAAAATTCATCACAAGGACTATTTTGAAGCTAACCCACATACAACCAAATTGTTCACCACTCTTGCAGCACCTACCATACAATTTTTTGGCAGGGCAGTTCCCCTTACACCAATCATGATTGACCAGATCAGAAGAGAAGCTGCTTCCAAACCAAGAGCAGCCCAAACTCCTCTTACTGATGCCCCTGCTAGAGATACCCCTGCCAGTCAACTTCCCCCTGTCAACCCACAACAAGAAAGAAGAACCAAAACTAGAATTGCTAGGTCTCCCTTGCCTGGTAAACCTTCACTAGGAGCAGAGAGGAGAGTCTCCAAAAGGTTGGAGCACATTGGGGGTTTGGCTGCCACTACTGTCTCGTCCCCAAGGGATGAGCAGGATAGTGACACCATAAGTAAGTCCTCTCCCTCACTCAGTGATACCTAAAGAGGGGAGCAATCTCCTCCTAGGGTTGAGAGCAACATGCAACCACTATCCATCTTGGAATTGATGAATATGCGCATTAGCTTGCAAGAGCAAAATGCACAACTGGTACAAACTGTCAAAAAGCAAGGTCTGGTTATTAATAATTTGGAGACCAGACTTACTACACTTAAGGGGAGGAGAAGACCAAAGCTTATTGTTTCTACAGATGAGGATGCTTCCAAAGGGGAGGAAGTTCCTCAAACAGATGAGTCTACTTAGTGGTATGCATTTCCTAGTGGTCAGGATCTAGGACAAGAAAAGGTGGCAAGTGATGAGAAAGGGAGTGATAAGGGGAGTGCCATAAAAGATATTTCCCAAGCCTTGTTGAATATGGGCAATCAAGAAGAATCCCCTGCTTCTACAAAAGTTACCCCTGCTACTATTGATCCCCCTGCTGTAAGTCCTTCCCCTGCTAAACCTATTACTCAAACATTTGTTAGGAAGAAGAGAAGGCAACCAGCTCAGAAGGGGATAAAGATTGGAGAGGCTGCACCCAAAGCAAAACCAGCAATGGATCCAAAAGACAAAGGAAAGGGGAAGATGATTGAACAGCCTAAGAGGAAGTACACACACAAAATGCCTGAACAACTAAGGGCTCAAGAGGAACATGATGAACATGTAGCACTTAGAATTCAAGAAGAAGAGTTGCACATGCAAGAAGAGAGAATGAAACAAATGAGGCCCAGAGAAATGCTTAAACATGTTAAAATCAGGCATACAGAGTTGGATGACAGGGTACCTCATGTTCAAGAATTTCTAGACCAGTGGGATAAGGAGTTGGTGAATGCTCCTTTAGAAGAAAGATATGAACTGATTCTTTTGGTATTCAATTATCAAAAGGATTATATGGAAAGAAGAATGAGTCAGATTCAGAAGGAAAAGTATTTAAGGTCTGAGAAGGGGAAGCTGGCACATTACAAGCTTATGCTTAAAAGACACAAGAGGTGGACTGATGCTCACTTCAAAGACATGACTTTTAAGGAGATAGAGAGAGCAGCTAGGCCAGTACTAAGGGAGACAAATGTGGATGACATCATAGGCCTAAATACTCCTAAAGAGGTTGAGTATCTCAGGAGGAAAGATGAGATGATACAGAAAGCTAGGGAGTCCAGAAAAAGAAAAGCTGAAGGAGTGGCAGTGGAAACAACACAAGCAGGTGCATCATCCAAAGCAGGTGCAACTTTTCCAGTAGTTGAAAGATTTGTTCTCAATTTACAGAGAGCAGCCAAAAGATTAAAAAAGAATCGAAAAGATTGGTACAGTCACTAAGGAAACTCAACATCCTTCCAATGAAGAAATAGATCAGCATTTGATTATGGAAGAAAATGATGAAATTGCTCCAAGTGAGTTTGGGAAGAAGTACACCATAGTAGAGTATCCTGTTTATGAGCACAAAGGAATGTCTTGGTGGAAGCTTACACGAGCTGACAATACAACACAGACCTTTCTAAGGCTATATCTGTTATTTCAAACATTAGACAGAGAAGACTTAGATGATCTATGGAAGATTTGAAAAAGACATTTGCTGCAAATCATCCTACTTTAGATGGTGTAGAGAAAGATTGGGTGATTTGGGACTACATGCACAGGATGTATGAGCATGAGTTGTTTGATCCTATCTTTGATGCAGTAAATGAAGCAAAGATGCTATATTGGAAGTTGTTTACCAATTCTAGGGTTTATGAGGTATCCATGGAAGGTGTAAGTGTTTATTTGCTTAATCATTGTTATTATCCTTTCACTCAAGAGACCTTGAAGAAACTGGCACATGCTGATTTAATTATGGATGTTAAAGCACCTATTGCTTATGATTTGGTAAGATTAATTCATAGTCAACTCTGGCTAGGAAATTTGTAAGCATCCTCATCAACTAGCATTTATTCTGAAACTTGTCTTTAGGCTAAAGCACAAGTTTAGGGGAGGATTGTTGGGAATAAATGTATGTGTATTAGTTTCCCCTGTTGGTTGGTTAGAGTTCCCCCTGCTGAATAACAAAGGCAGGGGGATTGGTCTCACTGCTGGAAGTCAAAGTCCCTGCTACTAAGATAAACTTGGAAGAGATTATGACGCGTTTCAGTTACTACTCCAAGATAGTTTCCTAGTTTGTTAGTAGTGATCTTGTACGTGAGTCCTTGTGCTATAAAAGGACTTACCAGGTTGTCATGTAAAATATATCTTTCTCTGTTCATTTCATTTCATATTTTAAGGTTGTATAACCTTAATACCACTATTGGGTATTTGTATATCTTTGATATATTAAAATTTAACGTTTGATCTTAATATTTGTTCTTGTGTTAAACACTATATTCCGCATCTTGTTTAGTTACTTTGTAT
The DNA here is from genome assembly GCA_025667525.1 of Glebionis coronaria. Taxonomy (NCBI): domain Eukaryota; kingdom Viridiplantae; phylum Streptophyta; class Magnoliopsida; order Asterales; family Asteraceae; genus Glebionis; species Glebionis coronaria. Next base: position 534,206,360 of record CM046881.1, on the reverse strand, counting down.
TGCAGAGTTTCTCTAGTGTTAGATTGAATTTACTCTTTCTATCACAACCCTTAAATAAGCTAAGGTTTAAGATCTGAGTTTGGGATCAACAATTTAGAATGTCATCTAAAGAGAGATCGTCGAATAAATAAGTCAAGTGGGTTCGTCGGGAAGGGCATGCATGATCAAGATTGTGATTCTTATGATGACGAGGGTAACTTCGACTGTGGAGAATCCTTGGTGGTTGTCGAGAATGATGAGATGACTGACTTGGCTATGGATTTAGATTTCTCCTATCATATGCCACACATGAGGGATTTATTGTATGACTTTAAGATTGTTGATGGTGGTTCGTTCAGTTAGATGATAACTGATGAGACTGCTTTTATAAGTCTCATTGTCCAAATTGGGCTTAAAATGCATTAAATATCATGAAAAATGCCAAATATATGCTTGTGTTTGTTGCTTGTGTATTTTAGGTACGGATATTGAGAAAATGACAAAAGATCACAAGAATCATGCAAAAACGAACACGGGAAACGAAGCCGCACAATGAACCAAGCCCTAATGAAGAATTTTCCAAAGAAAACCCTTGAAGATTTGAAGAATTATGAAGAAGGGTCCTCCAACATGGAAGAATTGACACTTTATACCCTTGTATCTTTATAATTACAAGATTGGTCCCTAAAGTTTGTCAAATTTACAAAAAGGACCCTTAGCTTTGAAGAATTGGCAAATTTAGTCCCTCAACAAAACTAAATTGTCAATATTGGTCCTCCAAGAAGTCAACAAACAAGTCAAAACCTTGAAGAATGAAGAAAATGCCAAAATCAGTCCTTCAAATATCATGAATTGGCATATCTAGTCCTTGAAACAAGTTTAAAAACTTGTTGTGCCATTTTTGACAACTCAGCCAAAGTTGTTTACAAAGAAAGAAGGATATTTGGCTGTTTTTATACAAAGTGAAGAAAGGAAGAAAGTCAAGGGGCCATATTTGTGAAACACTACAAGTCTCCCCCACCAATCAACCTGCCATGTCACCCTCCTCCTCCACTCACATCACACCACCTCACCATCACACTCCACGTCTGATTCCCACCCAACTTAAATAATCAGATTAACTGATTATTTAATTTTCCCTCTAAACACCATATTTAAAAACCCATTTACCCCAAACGGATTAAACAACCCCTTAATCACCTATAAACCCTACTTAATCCCAGGTGGAATTAAACCCTAATCAAAGGGGTTTTTGCTCAATGTTTCCAGAACACTAATTCAGCACACCCTAAACCCAAACCCAACTCCCAAAAACGTCACCCTCATCCCCACATGGCTCTCCACCCCTCCCCTGACCCACAATTGAGCTTGAAGACAAACTGAGGACAGAGGATCAACGACTCATGACATTTTCGTGTTCTCAAAGACTCCTTTTGATGGCCAAGATCATTTTTTATCCAGCTTGCGTCAACATACAGCTAAGAAATCATCACATGGCATCCAAAGTTGAATTCAAATTCAGCATCTTTGAATGATATGCTAAGATTCGAGTAAGGGTATTCCTGGAATTCAACAAGCATTAGGGTTTAGTGTTTTTCTGCTTTCTAGAATCTTGTAAGTCCCTATATAAGGACACATAAGACATAGCATAGTTCTTGTTCTTGTTTTCTCTTTCCTTGGTCAAGCAAGTGTAAATCCCTTTCAAGTTAATGAAACTGGTGTTTGTTGTGACGAAAAAGAACAAGAGCCATTTACTTTTCCATTGCATCTTTAAGTTTTGAAGTTGAAATCTCATTTTCAGTCCTTGTTTATTTTTGGAAACTCAAGTTATTTAGTTCTTAAGTTAATGTCCAAGCTTTTTAAGTTGATCATATGAGCCTGATATTCTTGTTGAATATCAAGCTCAAGTGAAACTCAATTGGTTTGTTGATTTAATTATTGTTAAGATTTTCAGAAAACCAAAAAATCAGTTTTTTCATTTTTTGTCAAATAAGCCATAGGTAGCTTAACTGATAAGCTGGCTTATAGCTTATTTGACTTGTGAACAGCTCAATCTTTTGTTTACCTTCTTTCTTAGCAGGTTCATAATATCTCATCCTTTTTGAAGACATATTGGGTGTATGTGTATAGTTAAGACCATCCCCAGCATATCTCTACTAAGCTACTTGTTCTATAAGCCATAAGCCCAACTATAAGCTGATGGGAGATGGCATTGCTGCCATAGTGGGGCCTGGTTGTGGGTCCCACAAGGTATAAACCTTGAACTCATTGGTTTTCAAGTTTTTATTGTGATTTGTGTGATTTGGTGAAAAATGCATGAAATCTGTGTGAATGCTAGTTTATATGTTTGTTCATGTTTGTTTTGATGTTATATGCATATTAGAATAAGTTACAAGTGATTTGGATTGAGTTTGTTTTGATTTTGTTTGAAAAAAGTGAATTCTGAAAAATTAAGGGGTGTTTGGGATTAGGGATTTAAGGGGCTTAAAGGTTTATAAAGTTGTTAAAAACCACTCACACTCACTCTCCTTGGTGTATTTAGTGCAATTTTCTTGTTTTTGTTAGTTTGTAGTGCTTAATCAGAAGTTTGTATGCCACAAGTAGCATAAAAACAGTCAAACACATTAAGTGCCCTTTTCATGCCTGTTTTGTGAAATTTTGTGCCATCAAATCTTGGTAGGTGCTAGATATTAGGTTCATTTAGGAGTTTGTATCTCTTGTAAGTCATTGGGTGGGATTGTGTGCTTAATTTGAAGCTTTGAAAATCACTTTTGTGCAAAGTGCATCAGCTAACTGTTCATCAGAACTCATCTAGCTTAATCAGTAACATTTAGTGCAATTTGTGTGCAATTTGTGTGAAGGACTTGTGTGTTTTCTTGTTTAATTGACTTCCCACAACCCAACTGGTTGTGGGAGTGCCCCCATTATCCATCAAACAGCAACAAATCTCATTGAACAAGCTCCTCTTGTTCTATCTTCACACGTGAAAATACACTCTTTTGTGTTCATTAGTTATCTTGTAAACTGGGCAATTGTTTTGATTCTATAGGATTGATTCTAGCTTGTTTTTGATTAAAAGTCTCTTTTAGATTAAGTTAAGGTCTCTATAATTGAGTTTTTAAAGTTTAAAAAAGAAAAAAAAGTTTTTGTAAAAAGGACGTGGCCAGGACTCGAACCTGCGCCACTCCTCTCACACTCCAACGTGATAACCAGTTGCCCTAGGGACTTTGACTGGTTATCACTTGGATCTTTTATTACTTAAGGAGTATTTGTTTTTGGCTTATTTAACTTAACAGCTTAGTTATAAGCTGATTTCAGCTTATTCCTTTTAGATATTTACAAACTATCATTTTTCCTTTGTACTTATTTGGGTTTAGGACTTTTTGGTTAAAAAAAATTATTTTTCACGGGTTTAATTAATTTACTAGGATAATTTTAAGTTTAAATTTTGAAAAGTAAATAAAAAATAGGAAAAGGTATTTTAAAAATCTGGAAAAATAGTTTTTAGGTTTTTAACTATATTTTTGAGGTTTATAGCCATTAAAGTTTTCATTTTAGCTAACTTTTGCTTTTATATGATTTTAGGGTTTTTAACCAACTTTGGAGTTTAATATAAAATTATTAAAAAGGTTTTGGAAACTTTTGATTGCATTTCTGTCTTAGTTACATTATTCTAGATTTTTGGTAATTTTTTAGAATTTTTTTATAAACTTTGAATTTTTTGAATATTTTAATATTATTTTATTATTAAAAATTAAAAGTCTGATTTTCTAAGTTTTTATATTTTTCCTAGATTTTAGACACTTAATTAGGAATTTTGTAACTTTCCAAATATTTTTAGGGATTTTCAATTATTTTCTAGAATTAATTTAAGTTTTAATTGATTTTAATAGTTTTTAAGTGTTTAAAAATAGTTTTATTTGGTTTTAAAATTTTAAAAAATAATTTTTAGCTTAATTAGGTTATTTTTGAGGTTTACAAACTTTTAAATCTTGTTTGGGACTTTTTAATAATTAATTTTGATTTTTAGGGCTTTAATTAGCATTAAAAAGTCATTATCTAATTAATTAAAAGGTTTTAGCAAGTTTGGATTTTTTGTAAACTCTTAGAATATTATTGTGGATTTTTAGTAATTTTTAGGAATTTTTAGGTTAAAATTTTAATTTTGGTAGTTTTTACGGTTTTACGTGTACGCCTTTTTCGTCCTATTGTAATACGTCATCGTAACCGTCATTCTCTTCTAATCTCATTTTTCTTTTTCTTTATCAAAAGTATAATCACAAAGATAATCATTTCAATACACACACACTAAGCCTCCTTGAGAACGAACTCATTTTAGGGTCATTTACGCACGGTTTTCCTAAATCGTCGCGCTTACCCTATTTGTTGCTTCCTTTTCCTAAAGGGGTAATTTTACAACAATCATTTTGGCGCCGCTGCCGGGGAGGCGTGTTGTGTTTTGATTTGGGAATTGTTGTTTTTATATATAGCCATAATAGTTAATTGTATTAGTAGCACTCTACTAATACGTATTATCGGTTTTTCGTTTTTTGTGAATACTATTACTATATTGTATACGTAGAACAATAAATTCACAAGTACTCCAAATACGTGAGAAATCACAACCTTGACTTGGGAGGTCATTACCCAATCAATGTATTCGAATCTCAAACCAAAGAAAAAGGCAAAAATAGATAAATACTTTCGTGAAGCTCGATTTTGAAAGATACAAACTATAAGGTGGGTATAAGGCGGTTGTATTTCACGACCTAAAGGAAAAAGGCTCTTAAGTGCTTCGCGCCGCCTCGTTTCCTCCGCTTGCTTGTGCGTATTTTGAGATTGAAAGCCAATCGAGGGTTTTGCCGCCCAAAGTATTACTAAGTATCATATATATTTTCTTGGTTTCATTTGATTAATCCCTCTTGAACGTTTTGGTGTTCCACCAACGTTCTAAAGTCATCGAAAGCGTTCACTTCACGTGATCGTTTTCATTCCTTGAGGCTTCTTTAATCGAGAGATTTGATTAAGGAGGAGATTTGTAGATTTTGCTCTACTTAATACAATCACAAAATCCAAAAAAGTAAAAACAATCAAAAACCACAAAAAAATTCAAAAAGTAAAAACACCAAAAAGAATCTTCTTTGCTCACCCTCTCGTTGTACGTGACGTTTATGCAAACTCGCTCCAAAGCAAGACGTGCACGTAAACGTCGTCAAAAGGAAGGAAACCAAACATCTTCTAGTGAAGAATCTCCTATTGTCGAACCCATTGTAGTGAAAGAAGCACCCATGGCTAATCGAACTATGATGGAGTTGCTTCAAGCACCCACCGAGGGTTATGGAGAAGCGATTGTGATTCCCGCTATCCTTGCGGAGAATTTTGAGGTTAAGACGGGTTTGTTGTCCATGATTCAAAACAACAAGTTTCGAGGTGACTGATGACGTATAGTCCCCAGCCGGGTCATGGACCCAGCCCAAGGGTACTACCCGTATCCGGCCCATCACAGATGGGTGGGATAATGTCAGTCAGGCTTATGGGCTTGAATGAACAGTAACCGCACACATGTGTGCGGCCCACGGCCCGGTACGCCCGACACGGCCGACATAGGGTTAGACAAAATGATATTCTGTCTAGGAATATCTTTACCCCGAAAAGGAGAGGATATTCACTACCATAATTAGAAGATAACAATCATTCTAATTCTGGTGCTTATCTCTTCCTTGGGGCCGAAGGATCAGTGAAAGCCCACTAGGGTTTCACTGCCTATAAAAGGAACCCCCAAGGGTTCCACAAAGGTATTACGACTTATACTCTAAACTCACATATAACCCTAAACCGATTACTTACTCTCACGCCGGAGTCTAATCGTGGGAAACCTTCCCACGGTAAGCTTAACGCGTGTTGTTTAGTGTGCAGGATCCCAACCAGACGATTCACTTGGTGCAGGAGCCGGAGCCCAGCCAACCCGAATTAAGCCTAATTCGGGTCTAGCAAGGATCAACCAACTTTTGCATCAACAAGTTGGCGCCATCCGTGGGACCAGTAACACTAAGCTAGAACAAAACCTCATCTCGAATCTCCAATGACGAAGGGACATCCGCCAACTAACCCCAGGAATGTGAATCCTGGGAACCGGAAGTCCCAAGGGGAAGGGATTCTCATCCCCAACCAATCGCCTAACCGCCTCGCAGGCGGGCTGGGTAACCGTAGCGGTTTTCAACTTGCGGGGGTGACGAGCACGATCTCAGTGACACCCCCGCCTACTTCAACCCTGGACAACCCTGATCCAGGGAGTACGCCAGACCCTCCTAACAAGGAACCGCGCAGACCTTCGACGGAGGAAGAAGTGGAAGCCCTACCACTCAGTGAGGAGGATCTTACTCGAGTTCTCACTCAGAACTTCGAAAGGATCGTCCCAGGGATCGCATCAAGATTGAGTCTGGGGAGGAACCTCCAAGCCAGACTCAACTTTGGTGACAGTGGACCATCCACCCCTTCCCAAAATCGGAGAAAGAGGAGGACTCGGCCTCAAGAGCAGGGAACCTTTGAGGAAAACCCTCAACCCCGCAATGTGTTTGAGCGCATAGGAGATCGTCTTATGCAAGAGTTAACGCAGTCTCAAGATGGAGAAAGGTCGGATGGCTCACCCGAGCGGCCAGATCGAGAGTTGACCAGAACCACACGCCGCCCAAGTGTGTGGGATAGAATGAACACTGGGAGAAAGGCTCCTGGTTCGTCTCAAAAAAGTGGGCCCTATTCAAAAGGCGGGGCACCACCGCTGTCCCCAGATCCGTCTGGGGAGGACTCAGATGACCATCCGCCTAAGTGTCGCCGGCCTAGGCGCACGCCTCCACTACCAAACAATGAGGAGTATTATGGTGGCCCTTACTATCGGGATACGGAAGCAGAGGACCTCTCGCGTCCATGGTGTGAACCATGGGATGATCCTAGGCTCACACGGCCATGGGCGGATCCCAGGGAAGATCCGTTCACCCTCCGCATACGGAACTATTCTGAGGACACCAAACGTCGCATGCCGGCATGCATTAAGACTTATGATGGGTCCGGTGATCCTGTGGATCACCTCAAAATATTCGACACTCAGGCTAAAATTGAGCGATGCCCCATGCCTATATGGTGCCAAATGTTTAATTCGACCTTGATTGGAAACGCCCGTGACTGGTTCGAGGCGCTCCCCCCACGAAGCATTGATAGTTTCACGGAACTACGCACTGCGTTCGAGAACAATTATACTCAAAGGAAGAAGTATAATAGGGATCCGGTCTCATTGGAAACCGTTAAGCAACGGCCGGGGGAGTCCACAGAAGCCTTCACTGAGCGCTTCAATGATGAGTGCACACGCACAAGAACCATGCCAGAGCTCCTGAAAATCTCTGACTACATGCACGCCATAACAGACAGAGAACTGATCAGGCGTCTCAACGACAAGCGCCCAGAGAGATATGATGACCTCATGGAAAGGGTCAGAAATTTCATAGAGGGAGAAACAGCTGTTGCCGCGGCCTACCCATCCCGAGGAAATGGGTACCGGTCAAATGACCAGTCCCGGAGACAGTTGGGCGGTCAAGGCAACCAGAACAATAACAAGGGCTCAGATTATAAGAGCCAAAGCAAAGGCGGACGGTCGGATGACAAGTTCACCCCCCTAAAGATGTCCTATCGGGAGATCTTGTTGACTGAAGGGGCGAACTTTCCAAGGCCTCCCCCAATGACCACTCCCCCGGAACGTCGGCAAGGAAGTCGCTTCTGCGAATTCCATAATGACAAAGGACACGGCACGGAAGAGTGTATCCAGCTCAAGAAGCATATTGAGTCGCTAATCAAATCGGGCAAACTCAAGCACCTAGTTAAGGATTGGAAAGACGGAAAAGACAACAACAAGAAGTATGATAAGAAGGATCCCCAAAAGGACAAGCCTTCTACCATATACATGATCCAATCCAGACAGCACCGCACGAGACAGAAAATTGGCCAAAAATTTTCACGCGGCAGGGAAATCTCATTCCCTCCCATTACAGCAAGCGATGTGATTGATGCGCCCCTCACCATTGAGATAAGCATTGGAACACACAATGTTCGTCGCATGTATGTGGATGGAGGGTCGTCAGCAGAGGTACTGTATGAACACTGTTTTGTGCAGTTATGTCCAGAAATAAGAAGCCAATTAGTACCGGCCACGTCGCCGCTTACTGGCTTTAGTGGAGACACTATCTGGCCGATAGGGCAATTGCGTTTGCTTGTCACCATTGGGAATGAGGAACATTCCACTACGACGTGGATGAACTTCATGGTGATACGTTCACACTCTCCGTATAATGGAATCATAGGCAGACCAGGCATTTTGGCTATCCGGGCAGTACCCTCTACGGCACACGGAATGATCAAATTCCCCGTTGAGGGGGGAATTGTTACCATTTACAACACAGTCGTACCAACATCCGAGTGTCACACCGTGACAACACCGGCACCACCTGTCCCACCCAAGGATGGGGCACCACCGCCCAATTGGAAGGTGGCCATCCACCCTGACTATCCGGAACAGGAGGTATCCATAGGAGGGACGCTCTCGGATAACGGAAAAAGGGCCATGTGCTCTCTTTTAAGTGCAAACCTGGACATATTCGCATGGGAGCCAAAACATATGACGGGTGTGCCCCGTGCGATAGCAGAACACAAGCTCCAGATCCGCCAAGGGTACCAACCCATCAAGCAGAAGAAGCGCGGCCAGGCGCCCGAACGCAGCCAAGTGATACTGGAGGAAGTACGGAAGCTAGTGGACGCAGGCATCATGCGCGAGGTATACTACCACGAGTGGTTATCTAATCCGGTCATGGTCAAGAAACATGACGGAAGCTGGCGCATGTGTGTGGATTTCACGGATCTGAACAAAGCCTGCCCACAGGACTGCTACCCGTTACCAGAAATCGACTGGAAGGTGGAGTCCTTGTGTGGATATCCTTTCAAATGCTTCTTGGATGCATATAAAGGGTATCACCAAATCCAGATGGCGGAGGAGGATGCAGAAAAAACGGCGTTCCACACGAGCCAGGGCGTATATTGCTATACGAAAATGCCGTTTAGATTGAAGAACGCCGGCGCTACGTATCAGCGGTTGGTGGATAAAGCTTTCGAATCACAAATAGGACGCAACCTGGAAGTATATGTTGATGACTTGGTGATAAAAAGCCACACGGAGGAGACACTTCTCCGGGATGTCCAGGAGACGTTCGACACGCTAAGAAGGATTAACATGAAGTTAAATCCAAAGAAATGTACGTTTGGTGCAACAGAAGGAATGTTCCTGGGATATTTGATTGACCCAAACGGCATCAAGCCGTGTCCAGAGAAGACGGACGCAGTGATACGACTACCGTCCCCGCAGACACGGAAGGAGGTGCAGTCCCTGAATGGGAAGTTAGCCGGGCTGAATAGATTTCTATCTAAATCCGCAGAGAAGTCATTACCCCTATTTAAAACACTCAAGAAGTGTATTAGAAAGGGAGACTTCCGTTGGACGAAGGAAGCTGAGGAAGCCTTTGGCCAACTCAAGCAGCATCTCGCATCTCTCCCCATGTTAGTAGCTCCCCGGCCAAAGGAGGAACTCGTTATGTATCTCTCAGCTACTCATGGCGCAATAAGCGCGGTACTGATGACGGATAGGGATACAATACAAACCCCGGTCTACTTTATAAGTAGAACACTACAAGGGGCGGAGCTGAATTATTCCTCCATGGAAAAATTGGTGTTAGCACTAGTATTTGCTACAAAGCGGTTGCGCCGGTACTTTCAGGCGCACCCAATTGTGGTGATTACGGATCAGCCAATCAAGCAGGTTATCTCTAGACCAGACGTGGCGGGGAGGCTGGAGAAATGGAGCATCCTATTGGGAGGGCACAATATATCTTACAGACCAAGGACGGCGGTGAAAGGCCAGATCTTGGCAGATTTCCTGATCGAGAAGCCGGATGAGGAAGAACCAGTCATTAAGCAAGACGAGATCCCAACAGAACCTTGGGTGCTATTCACGGACGGATCTTCATGCACAGACGGGTCTGGGGCAGGTCTCATCCTCACGAATCCAGAAGGAATGGAATTCACATACGCCCTCCGTTTTGAGTTCATGGCCACCAATAACGAAGCGGAATACGAAGCATTAATTGCGGGTTTAAAAATCGCCGCTAGAATGGGAGTCCGCAACCTTGAGGCCTACGTGGACTCACGGCTTGTCGCGAACCATATTCTAGGTGGGTATGTGGCTAAGGAGGACAACATGGTCAGGTACTTGGAAAAAGTCAAGTCGCTAATCGCGACTTTCAGTAAGTTTTCCATCAAGCAGGTGCCAAGGGGCGAGAACAAAAAAGCGGACGCTCTTAGCAAGATCGCATCCACGAGCTTCGCCCACTTGTCCAAACAGGTTTTGGTGGAAATACTCAAGGAGAAATCTATCACGGAAGGGGAGGTAGCCGCTATAGTTGAGGAGGAGGGACCTACGTGGATGACTCCAATCATCAACTATTTGACTAATGAAACCCTTCCAGACGAGGACAAAGCAGCAAGACGCATCAAAAGGAAGTCACAACATTTTGAACTCCGAGAAGGCATCCTTTACAAGCGCTCTTTCTTGCAGCCGTGGCTGCGGTGTGTTGGGCCACGCCAGGCGGCTTACGTCATTAGTGACATACATGAAGGGTTGTGCGGCATGCATGCAGGCCCACGATCCGTGGTGGCTAGAGCCTTACGGACAGGTTATTATTGGCCGACCATGCACAGGGACGCGCGCGACATGATCTGCAAGTGCAACGACTGCCAAGTGCATAGGCCAGTTCCGCGACACCCGCAGCAGGAGCTTACACCTATCACGTCCCCATGGCCATTTTACAAGTGGGGAATTGACATTGCAGGACCATTTCCTATAGCTGCGGGGGGGGGGGGGGGGGGTTAAATTCTTGATTGTTGCAATGGACTACTTCACACGATGGATAGAAGCCAAGGCAGTCAAGTCTATCACAGGTAAGCAGGTCAAGAAGTTTGTGTGGGAACACATCGTGTGTCGTTTCGGTCTACCAGGAGAAATTATCTCAGACAACGGCAAGCAGTTCACGGATAACCCATTCAAAGATTGGTGTGCATCATTGAACATCAAACGGCGCTTCGCGTCCGTTAAACATCCACAAACGAACGGCCTTGTCGAACGAGCAAATAGGAGCTTGGGGAATGGAATCAAGGCGCGGTTGGATGAACGACAGGGCAAATGGGTCGATGAGTTGTCACACGTGCTATGGGCACATAGAACCATGATCAAAACAGCCAACGGAGATACTCCATTTGCATTGGCTTACGGCACTGAAGCCGTTATACCAGCAGAAATAGGGATGCCTACCATCCGCACGGCAGAGGTTAACGTCGTCATAAACGATGAACAACTGCGAATCAACCTAGATCTGTTGGAAGAGAAAAGGGAAATAGCAGCCATCAACGAGGCTAAGTCCAAGGCTAAGATGAAGGCTTATTATGACGCCAAGGTCAAAGGTGTTTCTTTTCGACCGGGAGACTACGTCTATCGTGCTAACGAAGCGAGTCGAGTGGAGAATACAGGAAAGCTGGGCCCTAAATGGGAAGGACCGTATGAAATAACTGAAACCTTGGGACGAGGCGCGTACAAGTTACGTGATATGGATGGCCGCGACCTAGAGCGCACATGGAACATCTCCAATCTCAAAAGATGCTATCTTTGAAAGCTACGGCTTCCGCATGGGTGCTTCGCTATAGGCGGATTTAATAAAGAACCATGCGGGTTATTTGTTTTGTTTGTTTTTCTTATGTTTGTTTAAGTTTCCTTTCTTATTTTTTAGGACTTGTCGTCATTATTCAAACAAAAGTGTAAACGTTCTAATAAAATGCCGTGGTGCCTAGCTAGCTTCACGGCCGGTTTCGTGCAAATCTTTTCCTTTCTTTGTTAGATTCTTTGTTAGCCGTATGAATTTTACTTGTATTATAATATGCCATGTTTCATTCGTATGCATTCTCTCAAAATACTGTACATGTACCATACGCCTCCAGGTGGGGTAAGAGGATTAAGTGAACCTACTAATTCAACTTGCCGCGTAAGAGGGATGCAACCCCAGCCGCACGGATCATGTATCCTTACTAGACACCTTACTCACAAGACGTTGGGGTAAGTTTCATATGCTATAGCCATACGGTGCTCCGCATAGTAAAGACGCACGTCGCATGTCTAGTAAATTATAGACTTGTATGTATTTTCTTTGTGTGTAAGACGTGATATATCATGCAGTATTGAGCTACAATATTTCAAACACAAGTAAAAATACGCAGGTTTCCGAACACATCAAAATTGCCGTGGTTACTCACGGACTTATATACAAAACACAAATATTGTTAGCCGTGTACATGCACGGACGAATAGAAACAATACATATTCATAGATTACAAAACAAAAGTGTCTGATCATGAAAAAGGAGCATCTTAAATAGAAGGGAGAAACCTGCCCATTTCTGCTTGCTCCTCCATCAGACGCGGCAACCATTCATCACTTTCTCCCCGTTTCTGGGCTTGAGCCGCAGTTCTTTCCAACACCACACCTAAGGGTTCCTCGTCAAGCACGACCCTGGTTACATCCTCGTATATAGGAAGGGTCAAAGGAAAGGAAGCATTGGAAGGCGTGCTGAGACTGAGTTTTTCCATAATGTCAGCGTTTGGGGCATCTTTGGTGGCCTCCAGCTCATCCAGGAATGGGTAGTGTAGATCTTGCATAGCGGCCATGGAGGCAGTCATCTTGCTGGCAGCTTCAGGTTTAAAAAAGGTATGACGGGCAATGTCTCCCCCTTCGTGATCAGCTCAGCGGCCTCAACCATTCCTTCATGTCGTCCGTGGTCAATACCATCAGATACGAGGTTGGCGAATTGTTGTACAAAAGACGGGGCCTCTAGCACCTTCATGACGGCTAGGCGTGCTCCATACCCAACCATCCACCTGCGGTCGGCAATGGCTGTTAGCAGTTGGGGGCATAGTACGTTGTCACGCTCAGCGGTAAGGGCATCAATCATCAATTCTTTTTGGGCAACTGCCTCTTTCAGTTCTTGGATGACGGCCCTCTCCTCAGCAAGGTCTGTCTGCACTTTTTCCATGTTTTGGACGGCCAGGTGCGCGTCCTCTAGTTTCTGGTTCAGCACGTCTACTTGACTGGAGTACGAGTGGGCAGAAGCTTCCGTCGTGGCTACCTATAGGGAAAAACGTGTTAGCACATTCATTTTTTAAATATGGGTGGCACGGCACGGATATGTACCTTGGTGTTTGCAGCATCTAGTTGAGACTCAAGGTTGGTTACTTGCTGATCGTATTCACTCGCGCGGGCTGACTGTTTTTTGATGGTCGCCTCGGCATTCACTAGTTGGGATTGGAGGTCAGCAATCAGGGCTTCATTATCTTCAATCATTTTTTCTCTCCGTCCAACTTTCCTCTTGAGAGAGTCAACATGCCCAAGCGCAGCTTCAAACCTAACCCTCATTGAGGTTCCCATCGCCATTTGATGTACCAGGGTGCCATTATACTCATCCGCCAAATCCGCATGACTGAGCGAGTTTACCTCTTGCACCAAGCTTGGTGGTATGCAGTTATTGAGGTACTCCCGGCACTCGTCAGCATTCCTCAATCGCGACGCCGTGGTAATAGTCCACACCGGGTTAAAAGGTTGGGGAGCGCCGGACGTAGGGAAGTCTTGGGAAGCTAGGGGTGAACCATCTTCAAAAACAGGGCCGGACCTTGTGGGGGCCGTGGGGTTTTCTTCGGCAGCTTTTCCTTTCCCCTTATCCACTTGGGTGTCAGAAGGAGGCGCGGCACCAGCCTGGTTGTCCCTGTGACACAAGTATTACGAAATATCTTAAGTATTGCTTACAAAAAAAAAAGGGAAGCGGAAATTCCTGCATATTGAGATGGTTTCTTACATATTGCTTCTTGCTACTTCGGAGGCGGTTGGGGCAATTTGGGTGACGGGATCGACATGAGCGGCCCGGTTAGCCTCGGAACCCTGAGTAGCACTCCCAACGGATTGATACATGGGGTGGTCTTCTCGAAGCCTCTTGGCGGGAGCATTGTGTTCACCAATCTCGACCGAGGCAGTCCCTCTCGCACGGTTCCCCCTCTTCCGGGTACGCCTGGTGATGGGCTGCGTTGTTAGTTCAGCAATCTCCTCCTCGGCTTCCTCCTCTTCGTCCAGGTTGACATATTGTTGCACTTCATCATCATCATCGCCCATCAGTCGGCGAATGCTGGAGTCGGTTTGTTCAATATTGTCTCCCTGTTGTTCTCTATGTGGTGAGGAGGGCCCGGCCCCTCCTTGGTTCATCTGGTTGTTACCACCACCGTTGTCTCCATGTTCCTCGTCAGAATGGGGATCAGGCACGGCTTCCAAGGCAACCGTCACTGGTCGGGTGTGCTCGAGAAGGGGTTGTTCATTTTCACGAAGAGGACGGAGACCTTCCGGCACAAGCCTTGGATCGCCCTGGCGCAACAGTCCAAAAAAGTTCATTTCTGTCCAGCACAAAACAATAAATGTTAGTTATTATGCAAACACATGTATACATTCTTCTTGTCGTACGGATGATTAGCCTACCTTCGCCCTGCCTTCTCCAAAAAACGGGATACCTATTGGAAGGAACAAAGTAATTGCGGCTAATTCCTAGCAAGCATAGGAATGATTCGGGTAGGTTTCTGTGGAATCCAGTCCTATTTAGATCTAAATCTTGGGAGTGACGAGGATTGTATGTACTGGTGTGCGGCTTGGGGTCGTGCGGGATTCTGGTTCTAATGACATAATCACCTGGCCATACCACTGCGTCAATGAAAAAGTAATGATCATACCAATTTTTCAGTGAATCCATTGGTTTGTTGTGTGATTATGGACTGTTGGAGGATCGTTTCTTGAAAGATACCCAACCGTTCACTAAGTTGGGGGTATAAAACAACCTAAATAACTCTACGGTTGGGGGGATTCTCCTGGCACGGCAAAGAATCTCGAATTGACTAATCTTACAGGCACCTATGCAGTGGAGCTGACTAATGTGTACATTATAATATCCTAGCAGATCTACGAGAAAGTGGGTGAAAGGGATGCGGCAATTAGCCGCGTCAAACAGGCGAGTATAAAGGCCTATCTTACCCGCTGGAGCCTCAGTTATGAGGTCTCCGGCACCAGGAAGTGAGGGGTGTAGGTTGGTAGGGATGAAGTAATTTGTACAAAAATGGTTTAATTGGTCTTGGGTCATGACATTTAGCACGGATCCGATGGTAGGGCTGTTTCTATGAGCCATTACTAAAAAAGAGTGTAAGGACGTGGTATTCTAACCTGCGTGTGAAGGGATCCGTGCGTACTTGGTTCAAGCTAAGAGAAAAGCTTTAATGGCAGAAATGGAGGTTATGAACTGTGTGTTTCACACAGCCGTAGGGGTGGCTTATTTATAGGGTTGCCTCGTGGGTCACAGCCTGTTGGATGTGTGACACGTGTCTGCCATTATTCTTAATCGTGTGGCTAGGGGGCAAGTGGCAAGTGAAACGTCAGGTGGGACCCACGGGTCATATCTGACCCACACGTTTGCACTGCTCAAGGTTCTGACTGTCTGCACTTTTGTCAGTCAAACAAGTCAGATGAACAGTTGTTCATGTCGGGTTATGCGGCTCTTACGTAAGACTTGACATTTAATGATATATTTAATTTGTCTCAGCTACTATGTATGGATGAAGTAGTGATAAGATAACTTCTTAAGCCAGGTTGCCACGTGCGGCCAACATAAATTCTTGAACAAAATGGTCCTTTGCTATGGTTTCCTTGGTACGTCCGGGAGCATCTTTGTAGTCTAGAGGTTCCACCTACGGTTGTAACAACTAGACTGGGGGGACATGATGACGTATAGTCCCCAGCCGGGTCATGGACCCGGCCCAAGGGTACTACCCGTATCCGGCCCATCACAGATGGGTGGGATAATGTCAGTCAGGCTTATGGGCTTGAATGAACAGTAACCGCACACATGTGTGCGGCCCACGGCCCGGTACGCCCGACACGGCCGACATAGGGTTAGACAGAATGATATTCTGTCTAGGAATATCTTTACCCCAATAAGGAGAGGATATTCACTACCAGAATTAGAAGATAACAATCATTATAATTCTAGTGCTTATCTCTTCCTTGGGGCCGAAGGATCAGTGAAAGCCCACTAGGGTTTCACTGCCTATAAAAGGAACCCCCAAGGGTTCCACAAAGGTATTACGACTTATACTCTAAACTCACATATAACCCTAAACCGATTACTTACTCTCACGCCGGAGTCTAATCGTGGGAAACCTTCCCACGGTAAGCTTAACGCGTGTTGTTTAGTGTGCAGGATCCCAACCAGACGATTCACTTGGTGCAGGAGCCGGAGCCCAGCCAACCCGAATTAAGCCTAATTCGGGTCTAGCAAGGATCAACCAACTTTTGCATCAACAATGACGAAAAGGACAACCCTCATAACCACATTCGCCAATTTAATCGTCTTACCGCCACTTGCAAGTTTAAGGACGTCTCTAACGACTCGATTAAGATGATGCTTTTTCCGTATTCCTTAGCGGGGCCCGCAAAAAATTGGTTAGAGAAAGAGCCACCCAATTCTATATTGACGTGGAAGGATCTCGTTTCAAAATTCGTGAACCAATTTTTTCCGCCCTCTAAGACTACGTATTTGAAAAACGAGATTTCAAAGTTTTCACAAGAGTATAATGAGAGTTTTTCAACGGCTTGGAATAGGTTTAAGGAAATGTTGCACGAATGTCCTCATCATGGTTTTTCCGACTTACATCAAATTGACACGTTTTACAATGGCTTGAACGATCATGAACGTGATTATCTTAATGCCGCCGCGGGTGGTAATTTTTTGTGTAAGACGGTCGAGGAAGCATTGTTAATCATTGAAAATAGGTCTAAGGTCTATAGTCCTCGTACCACGTCGAGTGTTCGTAAGACTTCATCTTCACCTTCGCCTTCATTGTCACATACCGTTGATGCTTGCCAAATCGAGGCTAATATAGAGAACAAGTTTTTTGATAAGCTTAAAGGATTGTTAATTGAGTTTAAAGTTGGTGAACAACCCACTCCCGCTACGGCTAAAGCGGTTGAGGTTTCTTGTATGTATTGTGGTGGAGCTCACGATTACTCCGAGTGCATTACCAACGGTGGTAACACTTCGAGTGCCTACGCGGTCGCGGGAACTTATAACCAAAGCGGTCAAGTTCCCCGCACTAATCAATTGACTCCACCGGGTTTTCCACCAAATCAAAATGCTAAAAATTATCGAAACAATCAAGTTGGTTACCAAAACAATCAAAGAAACAATTACAAGGGTAATAACAACTATGGGAATCAAGGAAGTAGTAGCCAATTGCAAAATCAAAACCAAAACCGTAATTTTCAAAACACAAGTCAAGGTCTTCAAAATGTTTACACTAAAGAACTTCCAATGGACTTTTTGAATTACGCTACGGCAAATGATAAGATTTTGGAAAATATTCAAGAGCAATTAGCTAGTCAAGCTAGGGACACCGCTAAAAACACCAAGGAGTTAGCTAATTTTGTTAAGGAAAATGTTAACATGAGAAATGAGTTGAAAAATGATTTGGCTAATCAAATTAGAGGTCAAAACAATAAAATTGAACAAAGTCATGCTAGGCTTGAACAAAGGATTGACCAAAAAGCCGCTAGTCAAGATGTTAAGCTTAATGCTATTTTAGAAGCGGTCATGGGAAACAAAGCCTCTACTTCGGGTAGTTTACCTAGTAACACCATATCAAACCCGAAGGGAGAGATGAAAGTGATTACCACACGAAGTGGTAAGACACTTAAAGAACCAACTCCTCAACCAATTACTCCAACGGTGGAGGAAATTGAGGAAGAACCCGAGGTGGTGGTCGAAAAGGAGCATATCTCAAGCCCACAAAGTACCGCTCATGCCACACCTACGGTTGACCCATTACCAACATTGGAACCCGAGATTCCAAAGGCTATGCCTATGACCCAACCCACACCACCCTTACCTTACCCATCGAGACTTAGGAAGGATAAACGACAAGAGCGCGACAATTATCAATTTGAGCTTTTTATGAAAATGTTTCGTGAGTTGCACCTTAATGTGAGTTTCGCCGATGCTTTGGTCATGATGCCTCGATTTGCCGCTAACTTTAAGAGTATGTTGAACAACAAGGAGAAATTGCATCAATTGTCTAGTTGTTCGTCGGTTTATCTTAATCGCATACCTCAAAAAGTCGGTGATCCCGGTAAATTTTTGATCCCTTGTGCAATTCAAGATATGGAAGAATGTTATGCCTTGGCCGATTTTGGTGCTAGCATTAATTTGATGCCACTTGCAATCTTCAAGTCGCTCAATCTTCCTAATCTTACTCCTTCACTAATGTCTATCGAGATGGCCGACCATTCCACGATTCGTGCATGTGGATTGGCGGAAGACGTTTTTGTGAAAGTGGGGAAGTTCTACTATCCCGTAGACTTTATTGTTGTCGATATTCCCACGGATCCTCAAGTTCCTCTCATTTTAGGTCGTTCGTTTTTAGATACGTCTATGGCTCTAATTGATGTGCATGCTAGAAAGATCACCTTACGTTTCAACGACGAGGAACTTGTTATAAACGCAACTCAAAATTCTCAACTTTCTCAAGTTTATTCCGTTGCTACCATAAACCTCGTTGATATGATCGACGTTGTTTGCGAGGAATTTTCACAAGAAGTTCTAGGGTTTGGTGATGAAGAAACTAGTGGCAATCCCACTATGTTAGATCCAATTCTTGATAATTCGACACCAACCTTCACTCCATTTGAAGGTGGTGGTTTTACGTTGGAAGAATTCAATGTTCCACGTACTTGTAACGAAGACCTCGACAACGATGAGGACTTCTCGATTATCAAGGATTTTCTTAACGATTTCCCATTTCCTCCACCCGAGGAGGTTATGAGTATCGAGACCAAATCTTCACTTGAGGAACCACCTATCCTCGAGTTGAAAGATTTACCTCCTCACCTCGAATATGTCTATTTGGATGAGGACGACAAGTTGCCGGTTATTATTGCGAAAGAACTTTCGAATGATGAAAAAACCGCACTTGTCGATGTTCGAAAGGATCACAAAGGGGCAATTGCGTAGAAGTTATCCGACATTAAGGGAATCGATCCCAAGTTTTGTACTCACAAGATATTAATGGAGGAGGATTACAAGCCCGCAATCCAAAGTCAAAGAAGGGTGAACCCCAAAATTCACGACGTCATCAAAAAGGAGGTCCTTAAACTCCTTGACGCGGGAATGATTTACCCTATTTCCGATAGCCTTTGGGTGAGTCCTATTCATTGTGTCCCTAAGAAGGGAGGGATGACCGTTGTGCCAAACGATGCCAACGAGTTAATTCCCACTAGACTCGTGACCGGATGGAGAGTGTGCATTGACTATCGAAAGTTGAATGAAGCCACTCGAAAAGACCATTTTCCCTTGCCCTTCATGGACCAAATGTTAGAGCGTCTTGCGGGAAACGATTTCTATTGCTTTTTAGATGGTTTTTCCGGTTACTTCCAAATTCCCATCGATCCTCGTGATCAAGAAAAAACTACGTTTACGTGTCCATATGGAACGTTTGCCTATCGTAGAATACCATTCGGACTTTGCAATGCACCGGGAACCTTTCAAAGGTGCATGATGGCTATTTTTCATGACATGATCGAGAAGAAGATGGAAGTCTTCATGGATGACTTTTCCATGTTTGGTGATTCTTTCACTTCGTGTTTGTCGAATCTAGAGAGAATGTTAAAACGTTGTGAGGAAACCAACCTTGTGCTCAATTGGGAAAAGTGTCATTTTATGGTTAAGAGTGGAATCGTCTTAGGGCACAAGGTCTCGAAAGCGGGGATTGAGGTAGATCAAGCTAAGGTAGACGTCATCGCCAAATTACCTCATCCCAAAACCGTTAAGGGAGTTAGGAGTTTCCTAGGCCACGCGGGCTTTTATCGTCGATTCATCAAGGATTTTTTGAAGATTTCTCGACCCATTTCACATCTTCTTGAAAAAGAGGCACGTTTTGTCTTTGAAGAAGATTGTATACGAGCCTTTGAAATCCTTAAGAGGAAACTTACCGAAGCTCCCATTCTTGTTGCTCCCAATTGGAACCTCCCCTTTGAACTACTGTGTGATGCTAGTGATTACGCTATTGGGGCCGTTTTGGGGCAACGTCATGATAAGCACTTCTTGCCTATTCACTATGCTAGCAAGACGATGACCGAGGCTCAACTAAAATACACTACAACGGAGAAGGAATTCCTTGCCGTGGTGTATGCATTTGAGAAATTTTGACCTTATCTCGTCTTGACGAAATGCATAGTGTATACGGATCATTCGGCTATTAAGTATCTCATGGCTAAACAAGATGCAAAGCCTAGATTACTTCGTTGGATTCTCCTCCTTCAAGAATTTGATCACACCATCGTTGACAAAAAAGGAGCCGAGAATCTAGCGACCGATCATCTCTCTCGTTTGAAAGATCCTCACCAAAGTGTTTACGAGCCCAAGGAAATCACCGAAACATTTCCGCTCGAGACACTTGGTGTAGTGAATTCTAAGCTTGATTCTTCTACCCCATGGTTTGCGGATTTTGTAAATTACCATGCGGGTAACTTCATCATTAAGGGTATGACGACTCAAGAAAAACAAAAATTCTTTCGTGACGTCAAGTTCTACTTTTGGAACGACCCTTACTTGTTTCGAACGTGTGCGGATCAAATCATCCGACGCTGTGTATTTGGCATCGAAGCTTCTAACATCCTTAGACCTTGTCACGAGGGACCCACGGGTGGTCACTACGGTGCTAATCTCACGGCTAAGAAGGTGTTTGATGCCAGCTTCTTTTGGCCTACTATTTACCGAGATGCACAAGATCTTGTGAAGTCGTGTGATGCATGCCAACGACAAGGAAAAGCCTCACAAAAAGATGAAATGCCACAAAATATCATCCAAGTGTGTGAGATCTTTGACGTTTGGGGTATAGACTTTATGGGGCCGTTCCTATCATCTCGTGGTAATAAGTACATCCTTGTTGCGGTTGACTACCTATCTAAGTGGGTGGAGGCCAAAGCCTTGCCCACCAATGATGCTCGTGTGGTAGTCAAGTTTTTGAAGCAATTGTTTTCTCGGTTTGGAACCCCTCGTGCAATCATAAGCGATCGTGGAACCCATTTTTGTAACGACCAATTCGAAAGGGTCCTAAGGAAATATGGGGTTACACATCGGCTTTCTACGGCTTATCACCCACAAACGAGTGGGAAAGTCGAGGTTTCAAACCGAGCGTTGAAGAGGATCTTGGAGAGATCCGTTGGGGAAAACCGACAATCTTGGTCGGATAAGTTGGACGATGCTTTATGGGCCTTTAGGACCGCTCATAAGACACCCATTGGGTGCACTCCCTATAAGCTTGTGTATGGAAAGAATTGTCATTTGCCTATCGAGTTAGAACACAAGGCTTATTGGGCCCTAAAGCATTGTAATGATGATATGGAGACCGCGGGAAAACACCGGAAAATGCAATTAAATGAATTAGATGAATTGAAGGATATTGCTTATGAAAATTCATTGATTTACAAAGAAAAAACTAAAAAGTTGCATGATTCTAAAATTAAAAACCGGGTTTTTAACATTGGGGATCAAGTTTTGATTTTTAATTCAAGATTAAAAATCTTTTCCAGTAAGTTGAAATCCCGTTGGTCCGGTCCATTCACCGTGACTCAAGTGTTTCCATATGGGACCATCGAGCTAGCTCAAGATGATGGTCCTAACTTCAAGGTGAATGGACATAGGTTGAAGCACTACTTTGGCGGGGAAGTTCCATCCTTGAACTACCTCGACCAAATCACTTTCCCTAATGATAATTAGTATTGAGGGGATCAAGTCGAGCTCATGACTCGGTAATAAAAAACGAGGTGCCTCGTGGGGGAGTCCCATGCTTATCCTATGTACATATTATTGCTTTCTAATATAGTTAACGTGTGGGGATTTGTGCCCTTCCAACCTTTGTTCCGTGTTTGTTTGTGAATTGTGTACTTTAGATGATCATGATATTCACGATTGGAGCCTCTCGTGTTCGTTTTATGGGAGCACTCGATCGTTCACCTTGAAGACTTTCTCAATATCCATGATATATCCTTGATTGTTCTAACCTTAGGTTATTAGCACACTTCATAAACGGCTATTAATTTATTGGTTACACCCTTTCCATGCTAGATTAGGCATTCGACTACGTCTCTAGTATGGGGGTGTTTGCACCCCTAGACTCGAAACATTGAGGACAATGTTTAACTTTAGTATGGGGGTGAATAGATACTTGCCTTGCCAAACCTTCACGCTTTCCAAAGTTTATCTTTTTGTTTATCGTTTTTGTTGCAAAATAAGGCTAAAAAGGGCCAAATTTTAAAATTTTCTCATATTTTATAAGTGTTTGAAGACACGAATGTAGATTTTCCGATGGCGAGAATAAGAGTAATTTTTGACTCGACCGTGCGTGTTAAGCACTTAGCTTTGATTCCTTAACTACACATTAGGCTAAGTCTCTTAAATGAGGACGAGAAATGATAGAGTTAATTATAAGTTACTATGCTAAACGTAGAGTACTCGTATTCTTTCAAAAACTCATGTGTTCTCGTTGTTTGCTTATTCTCCCTTTGCATGTATATATTTTGTGCTTAATAAATATTGACTTAGCAGTTTAGTTAGGATTGTTTGGTTTCTAGTCTTTTCTAGTAGCTTCCGTGTAATTAAATTGGGAAGACATTAAGGTATCGCCAGCGTCATGGTTTTGAAGTATTGGCATCCGAATAATCAAAAGCTTCACCCAATAATAAGATTTCAAGTGCTCACCTAAATCTAGCAAACAATTTGAAGCCCCACAAGGCCGAAAATCTATGCAAAATTGAAAGTGAATCAAGCCTTAATCTTCGAAGCTTTAAAGATCCAAAACTCGCCTTAGCGTGAGGATATACGTCTTTGGCTAATAAAACCACCGATGAGTCGGATAATAAAAGGCAAGGCAAGACCGAAGTCATAATAAAAGCTTCATGGCGAAGTTGAATAAAAGATGGAGGTAAACCAAAGATAATAAGTCCCTTCCGTTAGGGGGCGTATAAAAGTCTTGGTAATAAGTCTCATGTTCAAAACCGTTATAAAACCGTGTTTATCGATCCTTCTTGTTGACTTAATTTTTTGACATCGTTGTCTATTAGGAGGGGTTATTGATTTGATGGTCTTAGTTACACCGTTAGGACTCTATTTTTAGACCTAAATCTCTATTATCGCATAAGTCAAACAATGTATCCTCGTGAAACATTCAAGACAAAATAAAATATAAGAGATACAACTTAGGAATAATGGGAGGATAAGTACGTGATTAGGGCATATGAGTAGTGTTAGCATTACTAACTTATAATGACAATGATCTCGTTGCACGCTTGGCATGGAATTGGGGTGAAAATCGAGGACGATGAAATTATTTCTAACGAAGCATTCACGTGTTCTTATTCTATGAACCTAAACGTCCCATTTTGCGATGAAAATCATACATTATGTCTATAACACAAGTAGTAGTAGCAATAGTAGTAGTGTAGCTAGTTTATCATTCAATAAAAGTGTATAAAAATGAATTTTGGAGGTGCTACGATACTTTATTCTAGCATTGCGTGAGGGCACGACAATGGTTTAGTATGGGGGAGTGATGAGACTGCTTTTATACATAGTCTCATCGTCCAAATTGGGCTTAAAATGCATTAAATATCATGAAAAATGCCAAATATATGCTTGTGTTTGTTGCTTGTGTATTTTAGGTACGGATATTGAGAAAATGACAAAAGATCACAAGAATCATGCAAAAACGAACACGGGAAACGAAGCCGCACAATGAACCAAGCCCTAATGAAGAATTTTCCAAAGAAAACCCTTGAAGATTTGAAGATTTATGAAGAAGGGTCCTCCAATATGGAAGAACTGATACTTTATACCCTTGTATCTTCATAATTACAAGATTGGTCCCTAAAGTTTGTCAAATTTACAAAAAGGACCCTTAGCTTTGAAGAATTGGCAAATTTAGTCCCTCAACAAAACTAAATTGTCAATATTGGTCCTCCAAGAAGTCAACAAACAAGTTAAAACCTTGAAGAATGAAGAAAATGCCAAAATCAGTCCTTCAAATATCATGAATTGGCATATCTAGTATTTGAAACAAGTTTAAAAACTTGTTGTGCCATTTTTGACAACTCAGCCAAAGTTGTTTACAAAGAAAGAAGGATATTTGGCTGTTTTTATACAAAGTGAAGAAAGGAAGAAAGTCAAGGGGACATATTTGTCAAACACTACAAGTCTCCCCCACCAATCAACCTGCCATGTCACCCTCCTCCTCCACTCACATCACACCACCTCACCATCACACTCCACGTCTGATTCCCACCCAACTTAAATTATCAGATCAACTGATTATTGAATTTTCCCTCTAAACACCATATTTAAAAACCCATTTACCCCAAACGGATTAAACAACCCCTTAATCACCTATAAACCCTACTTAATCCCAGGATGAATTAAACCCTAATCAAATGGTTTTTTGCTCAATGTTTCCAGAACACTAATTCATCACACCCTAAACCCAAACCCAACTCCCAAAAACGTCACCCTCATCCCCACATGGCTCTCCACCCCTCCCCTGACCCACAAATTAGCTTGAAGACAAACTGAGGACAGAGGATCAACGACTCATGACATTTTCGTGTTCTCAAAGACTCCTTTTGATGGCCAAGATCATTTTTTATCCAACTTGCATCAACATACAGCCAAGAAATCATCACATGGCATCCAAAGTTGAATTCAAATTCAGCATCTTTGAAGGATATGCTAAGATTCGAGTAAGGGTATTCCTGGAATTTAACAAGCATTAGGGTTTAGTGTTTTTCTGCTTTCTAGAATCTTGTAAGTCCCTATATAAGGACACATAAGACATAGCATAGTTCTTGTTCTTGTTTTCTCTTTCCTTGGTCAAGCAAGTGTAAATCCCTTTCAAGTTAATGAAACTGGTGTTTATTGTGACGAAAAAGAACAAGAGCCATTTACTTTTCCATTGCATCTTTAAGTTTTGAAGTTGAAATCTCATTTTTAGTCCTTGTTTATTTTTGGAAACTCAAGTTATTTAGTTCTTAAGTTACTGTCCAAGCTTTTTAAGTTGATCATATGAGCCTGATATTCTTGTTGAATATCAAGCTCAAGTGAAACTCAATTGGTTTGTTGATTTAATTATTGTTAAGATTTTCAGAAAACCAAAAAATCAGTTTTTTCATTTTTTGTCAAATAAGCCATAGGTAGCTTAACTGATAAGTTGGCTTATAGCTTATTTGACTTGTGAACAGCTCAATCTTTTGTTTACCTTCTTTCTTAGCAGGTTCATAATATCTCATCCTTTTTGAAGACATATTGGGTGTATGTGTCTAGTTAAGACCATCACCAGCATATCTCTACTAAGCTACTTGTTCTATAATCCATAAGCCCAGCTATAAGCTGATGGGAGATGGCATTGCTACCATAGTGGGGCCTGGATGTGGGTCCCACAAGGTATAAACCTTGAACTCATTGGTTTTCAAGTTTTTATTGTGATTTGTGTGATTTGGTGAAAAATGCATGAAATCTGTGTGAATGCTAGTTTATATGTTTGTTCATGTTTGTTTTGATGTTATATGCATGTTAGAATAAGTTACAAGTGATTTGGATTGAGTTTGTTTTGATTTTGTTTGAAAAAAGTGAATTCTGAAAAATTAAGGGGTGTTTGGGATTAGGGATTTAAGGGGCTTAAAGGTTTATAAAGCTGTTAAAAACCACTCACACTCACTCTCCTTGGTGTATTTAGTGCAAGTGTCTTGTTTTTGTTAGTTTGTAGTGCTTAATCAGAAGTTTGTATGCCACAAGTAGCATAAAAAGAGTCAAACACATTAAGTGCCCTTTTCATGCATGTTTTGTGAAATTTTGTGCCATCAAATCTTGGTAGGTGCTAGGTGTTAGGTTCATTTAGGAGTTTGTATCTCTTGTAAGTCATTGGGTGGGATTGTGTGCTTAATTTGAAGCTTTGAAAATCACTTTTGTGCAAAGTGCATCAGCTAACTGTTCATCAGAACTCATCTAGCTTAATCAGTAACATTTAGTGCAATTTGTGTGCAATTTGTGTGAAGGACTTGTGTGTTTTCTTGTTTAATTGACTTCCCACAACCCAACTGGTTGTGGGAGTGCCCCCATTATTCATCAAACAGCAACAAATCTCATTGAACAAGCTCCTCTTGTTCTATCTTCACACGTGAAAATACACTCTTTTGTGTTCATTAGTTATCTTGTAAACTGGGCAATTGTTTTGATTCTATAGGATTGATTCTAGCTTGTTTTTTATTAAAAGTCTGTTTTAGATTAAGTTAAGGTCTCTATAATTGAGTTTTTAAAGTTTAAAAAAGAAAAAAAAAATTTGTAAAAAGGACGTGGCCAGGACTCGAACCTGCGCCACTCCTCTCACACTCCAACGTGATAACCAGTTGCCCAAGGGTCTTTGACTCGTTATCACTTGGTTCTTTTATG
The DNA here is from genome assembly GCA_025667525.1 of Glebionis coronaria. Classification (NCBI taxonomy): domain Eukaryota; kingdom Viridiplantae; phylum Streptophyta; class Magnoliopsida; order Asterales; family Asteraceae; genus Glebionis; species Glebionis coronaria. Next base: position 534,179,676 of record CM046881.1, on the reverse strand, counting down.
ACTTAAGGAGTATTTGTTTTTGGCTTATTTAACTTAACAGCTTAGTTATAAGCTGATTTCAGCTTATTCCTTTTAGATTTTTACAACCTAGCATTTTTCCTTTGTACTTATTTGGGTTTAGGACTTCTTGGTTAAAAAAATTTATTTCTCACGTGTTTAATTAATTTACTAGGATTATTTTAAGTTTAAATTTTGAAAAGTAAATAAAAAATAGCAAAAGGTATTTTAAAAATCTGGAAAAATAGTTTTTAGGTTTTTAACTATATTTTTGAGGTTTACAGCCATTAAAGTTTTCATTTTAGCTAATTTTTGATTTTATATGATTTTAGGGTTTTTAACCAACTTTGGAATTTAATATAAAATTATTAAAAGGGTTTTGGAAACTTTTGATTGCATTTCTGTCTTAGTTACATTGTTCTAGATTTTTGGTTATTTTTTAGAATTTTTTATAAACTTTGAATTTTTTTGAATATTTTAATATTATTTTATTATTAAAAATTAAATGTCTGATTTTCTAAGTTTTTACAGTTTTTCTAGATTGTAGACACTTAATTAGGAATTTTGTAACTTTCCAAATATTTTTAGGGCTTTTCAATTATTTTCTAGAATTAATTTAAGTTTTAATTGATTTTAATAGTTTTTAAGTGTTTAAAAATAGTTTTATTTGGTTTTAAAATTTTAAAAAATACTTTTTAGCTTAATTAGGTTATTTTTGAGGTTTACAAACTTTTAAATCTTGTTTGGGACTTTTTAATAATTAATTTTGATTTTTAGGGCTTTAATTAGCATTAAAAAGTCATTATCTAATTAATTAAAAGGTTTTAGCAAGTTTGGATTTTTTGTAAACTCTTAGAATATTATTGTGGATTTTTAGTAATTTTTAGGAATTTTTAGATTAAAATTTTAATTTTGATAGTTTTTACGGTTTTACGTGTACGCCTTTTTCGTCCTATTGTAATACGTCATCGTAACCGTCATTCTCTTCTAATCTCATTTCTATTTTTCTTTCTCAAAAGTATAATCACAATGATAATCATTTCAATACACACACACTAAGCCTCCTTGAGAACGAACTCATTTTAGGGTCATTTACGCACGGTTTTCCTAAATCGTCGCGCTTACCCTATTTGTTGCTTCCTTTTCCTAAAAGGGTAATTTTACAACAATCAATAACATGACATGCACTATCAAAGGGATGGGATACGTGAAGATACAGTTGCATGATGGATAAAGCTTTATAATGAAATATGCCATGTACGTTCTAGGGTGAAGAAGAAGTTTGGTTTCATTAGGTACTCTTGTAAAAGGTTGTCATGTTATGATGAATAGGATCAGGAAAATATATCATCTAGAAACAAAAGAGATGACTTTTGATGTACAAAATCACATGGATTTAAAAAAAGTTGGTTTCAAACAACTTAATTATAAACAAGTTGGGTTCAAATAACTTGGTAAAAAACGAGTTGGGTTTAAACAACATGGTCTTGGTGTTAAAACATGAGTTCACGGAGTACTTGTTGATAAACGTGTTTAGTTCAAAGTGGAACTGTAAGGAGCTCAAGGAATCATGATTTTAAGGTTTTTCAGGTTAGTAACAATGATGTTGCAGTGGCTCAAAGACGATTATAGGACAAGAAACTTGAATAAAAGGCAAACATGGACTACTTGGTAAAGAAGAGGGAAAAGATACATCGTAGTATATAGGTGAGGGTAAATGTTATGGAAATCAAAGTACCTAGTCAAGAAGGTTTAGAGGGTAATGATGCTGAAAATAAGAAAGTGAAGAAGTCTAAGAACGCTAATCTGAGAAAATTGATGAAGTACAATATCTGGTCGACAACAGTCCCCGTTTCAAGGTTTCAACATGAGAAAAAGATGTTGAGTATCAATTATGTTTAAGTGTTACTAATAATAAAAGAAGCGAATTGGGAATGCCGGAGTGACAAAACCCTAGGGCCCAAAGGTTTCACTTTCAAATTCTTCAAAAAACATTGGGACGTCGTTGAAAATGATGATTTTTCTTTTGTCAAGGAGTTTGAATCAGCTTCATACATCCCTGTCGGGTGTAATTCTTCTTTTATCTCCTTAATCCCTAAAGTTGAAGATCCTTTGGTTATTAGAGACTGTTGACCTATAAGTTTAATTGGGTGCCAATACAAAATTGTTGCAAAGGTACTTGCTAATTGTCTCTCCAAGGTCTTGCCATCAATAGTAAGTGATGTCAAACGGATTTTATCAAAGGACGACAAATAGTCGACGCGACACTCATGGTTAATGAAATTATTGCTTGGGTAAAGAAACATAAGAAACGCCTCATGTTTGTTAAATGGATTTTGAGAAATCGTTTGACTCTTTGTCATGGCATTTCCTATTCTCAATTATAGAGCAAGTTGGGTTTAGTAGGAAATGGATTATATGGATTCGATCGTGTCTCGATTCGGCATTTTCTTCGGTTCTAGTTAATGGTTCGCCAACTATGGAATTTAAACTTGAAAGAGGTCTTCGCCGAGGAGATCCCCTATCTCCCTTTCTTTTTATTCTTACATTGGAAGCCCTTAATGTGGCAATCGTGAAAGCTAATACTAACAACATTTTTAAATCCATTCACGTAGAGAAATATACGACTCAAGTCTCACACCTTCAACATACGGGTGATGCACTCATTTTGGGTGAGTGGTCATTGTCGAATGCTAAAACCCTCTCTCAGATCCTCACCTGCTTCCATCTTGTTTTCGATCTAAAAGTGAACTATAACAAAAGTAAACTATTTGGCATTGGGGTCTCGAACATCGAATTAAATGTCGTTGCCTCATCGCTTGGTTGTCTAGATTCTGATTTTCCATGCTCTTACTTGGGTTCCCCATTGGTGCACAAATGTCAAGATTGCTAATTGGAATCCTTCGTCGATAGGTTTGGAAAGAGGCTTTCTTAATGGAAGGCTAACACTCTTTCTATTGGTGGTCGCCTCACACTAATTAAGTCCGTCCTTGGTAGCTTGTGTAAAACCCGCATGCTTTTACCATGAACAGTACACTTAGTAAATGTACGTACATATTAAAACTTTCCTTTTATAGTATAAGCACATGTCACGAGTAGTAATTTCAGAAGTTATGTACGTATTGTTACACGATAAGTATTAACTATGTGATAGTACACTATAGTTATAAACAATAATAGTTATAATCACGAAAATGAAATCATGAACGTAAAAATCACGAACACGTAATTACGTACTTAATTAATATAAAACGATTAATATCGTTACTTACAAGTATTTAAATATAACACAAACAATTATAACACGAAAACACGACCATACGAACACGTAAATTATAACACGGGAAAAACTTCAGTTTTTCCCTTGTGGGCCATACATGCCGCGACACCAAAGAGACAAAAGGGGCCAAGCCCAACTTGATTTTTAGTAAATAAACAAAAAGGAGAAAACACTTTTCACTTTATAGAGTTTTTTAAGAAAATCAAAACCCTAGTCTCTTCCTTTTCTCTCTTTGGCCGGCGGCAAGAACAAACACCAAGGGTGTTTGATTTGAGTTTTGATTAAATTAAATTCAAGGATCGTGTTCGTGTTATTGTTCTCAAATCTTTACACGCATTCGGTAATCTGTAAACCCTTTTATTATTATTCTTTTTATTTAATTATGAACACATGAACATGGATTAAATAAACAAGAATTAAAAACATGTTAAACAAATCATGTGGTAAATTAAGGGTTGTGTTCGGGTTTGGTTGCTCGGCCGACACTCAACCAAGAGCCCAAGGCTCTCAGTGTGTCTTGGTCTCGGTCGGCAGCAGTGGACAAGGGACCCCGACTCGCGTCGGGGTGTCCTTGTGGTTCAGTTGGGGTCTCGGCAGCAGGCAGCCACCACCGGCACACAGCCAGTGGTAGTTGGGTCAAGCAGGGGAACCGCGGCTGTAGCAGGGGTAACCACCGACACACAGCCGGTGGGAACTTCGTTGTGGGCAGTGGCTAACCGAGATAAACCACCGGCAACAGCCGGTGGTGTTTTTACCCGAGCAGTGGCAACCGGCCGAGCCGGTTTGCCACTGTTAAGGGGTGGTTGGTTCGGTCCGGTTCATGGGGTTCCAGGTCCGGTTCATGACATGTCTAAATTAAATTCACGGGTCCGGTTCATGACTAAAAATGTACAAGTATTTATTTTACAAGTTATATTATTTAACAAGAGAATTAAATTAATTTAACATGACTTATAATTAATTTAATTAATCATGGACTTAGGTTAATTATTATTTATTAAATAATACATGTTTTAACCTAAGTATTTATTTATTTAATTTAGACTATATTATTAATTAATTATTAAAACATGAAATATAATTAATTAATAAACATGGCTTAGGTTATAATTAATATAATATTAATCCATGTTTTAACATAAGTATTTTATGCGCCTTAATTTAATTAAATCATGTTTATTTTTAATTAAATCATATAACTTATAGTTTATTTAATTAACATGATATTATTAATAAACTATACAAATAATCACATGACTTATGACATTTACTAGTAAACTTAAGCTTATTTTATTAGCTTATTATTTCAGCTTAATTCTAAATATGAAAACTTTTTAATTCATGAAACTTACTATTTTTGGAAACTTTTTATTTTTAGAAACTGATCTATTTTAAGAAGTTAATCTTTTTTTGGAAACTTTCTATTTTTTGAAATTTTCTATTTTTGGAAGCTTTCTATTTTAGGCAACCTGCTATTCTTAGAAAGTTACTTATTATTACACAACAAGTATAATAATACAAGAAATACAAGTAATTTAATCAGAATACGTAGAATACATGATAAACACATAATAACATTAAAATCAATAAAACAAGACATGAACATATAAAACAAGCTAAGACACGATATAATCAGTTAAGTACTCAGTAAAAAGAATACTTATACATGTACCCTATTTATGTTGCATTAGTGAGATCGGAGTAGGACTTCCTTTTGTTCGTCTTTTCCGTTCACTGGACATAAGGTACGGATTTTTCGTCCCTTTAGTATGGACATTCTTTCCTTATTAGGATTCCCCCGTTTGCAGCCAATTGTTTTCCCAGTTTTACTTTATATGTTTGATTACTTACGATAGTTTAAGAGCCTAAGCCATATACATGCATGACCAGTGTCACCTAGTTATGGAGGTACCATAACCATAACACTGGAGGCACCAGTGTAATGACTTCCCCACGGCGAAGTGATTGCTCGTGGCGTCCCTTTTCAGTTTTGGCCATTGTTATTATATTATCAGATGGGGTGTATGGGTGCATCCTAGTTACATGTTTATCAGTATTATTAGAGTGATTGCGATGTGTGCCTTACATCCTTCACTAGGAGCTAATCCCTCCTACCCAGACTATTTAATTAGAGGCAATCCCTCTAATTACATTACGAGGTCTCCCCTCCAAGTGTTCATGCACGGTGGAACCTCATGACCTATATGGGCTATTTGGCTAATTAATACAGATTTTCATAGAAACATAAGTCTTTTCAAACTATAAAACCAGTTTTATGAACATGAATCCAAATTACTTAGAACTTATATTATTCCACTGCTATTAGTCTTTATGCTTATGTTATTCCATGCTATACTTGTATATCTGTGCACTGAGCGTTATGCTCAGCTGTTTTCCTTTCATGTTCCCAAACGGTAGGTGGCGCTCGTAGACTTTAAGCGTACGTGCATATGGATTGAAAGCTATCTAGCCTTCTCTACTTTATGCATTTCATCATACATTTTGCTACTTGTTTCTTGGACATTGTTTAGTCCTTTTCCTTTACAATACTTATGTTTGTGTGTGATGAGCTTATACTTGGGGTACCGATGTTCGTTTCTGGTATTTCCTGTCATGGTCATTTAATGTTTTTAAGACATTTACCATGTATGTTTTGATGACACGCTATAATCACGCGTGACATTCCATTTACCAAAATGGGGTGTTATAATTATGGTATTAGAGTCAAGGCTTCGACCTGTAGGCTCTCAAAACATGACCTGCGATTAGCGGGTAGTCACTATGGTCTTCCTAGAACTGACAGTCAGTTTTCATGCATTCATTGTTTTCATGCATTCATGTCATATGTCATTGTCGCAGGTTTATGACTAAGTAATGGTTGGTACAGGACTGGCCCTATTTAGTCGCATGTGCTTTTTTCGAAAATTTTAACTTTGGGACCGACCCATAGGCGTCCCCTCTCCATGTCTTTTGTTTTGGGTGAACTGACCTTAGGCATTTACCCTCGCGCATATAAAAGTTTTCATAAACTGCATCATGCATTCATGCACTGTTTTCGTGCATAAAAATTTTCTCATGATTTATTGGCATAAATTTTTTTCATGTATATATATTATGTTTTAATCAGTTTAATCACGCACTTTGTTTTATACTGCCAGATGGTGAACACACGCAATGCTCAGGAGATGGGTGCAGCTGCCAATGCAGCTATGCAAACCATCCTCCCCCAAAACTACAACAATCCTTCCCCACCATAGATGGTCCCCATGACTGAGTGGGATAGGCTAACAAGGGAGTACTACGCAATTAGGCAGAGAGTCGAAGAGAACAATAACGAGTTCATGCAGCGCTTTCTACATTTGGCCGGTGTTCTTGGCGCAGCAGCGAGTACTGCTGAAGAGCAGGCATGCTATTTTTGTTGGGCTATGCGTACATCGGACGCCAATAACTCGGTGTGTGCTACCTCCAACACGGTGGCACAAGTAGCCGATGCAGCACGTAAGCTGGAGATGCTTCAGGAGAGAGAGGAATTCGAGGAAGCAGAGAGACCCGAGAAGAGGTAGTTGTTCGTCACTCAGTGGTGATCATTTCAAATTCATTCAGTACTATCCTATATTTATCCTTCTCTTTAAACTGCATCTTTCAGGCAGAAGACTAGGGACCGGTCTCAACCGGCTACTCAACAACAGCCTACTCAGCCCAAGGGTAACGGTCAGACTCAAGACCGTTCTGCTACGGATAGGCATGGCGGTAATGATAACTACCATAGCAACGCTGGCAACTCTAACAACAGCAGGTCCCTAAACTTACTCATTCTTATGTTACACGTTTATGATTCATAATTCTGACACTTTAGCATCTTCTACCAGGAATCATGGTAGCGGAAGGGAGCAGGACCGAAGAGGTTCACAGTCTAACCGTACAGCTATCACTGGTATTACGTCTTACGATTTTCCGCATTTTCCTTTTGTACCTATAAACCATGTCTCATGTGTACTTTCCGAACATGCTCCCAGCCAACAAGGGCACCTGCTGAAGGGTATACTCACCCTCTCTGCACTACCTGCAACCGTAGGCACCCAGGGCCATGTCACCGCGACAACGATGCTTGCTTCAAGTATGGCCTTACTGGTCATCGCATGAAAGACTGCCACAAGGGCGAGATGGAGGGCACATCTGGACATGCTGATTCCAAGCCACCTCATACTAGTGGGCGAGTGTACACGTCTTCTCACGATCAGGCCAACAAGTCTACAAGTACCATCACTGGAATCTTGTATATGTATGGTCAAGATGCATGTGTTTTATTTGACACGGGTGCTACTCACTCGGCCATTTATACTGCTTATGCCAAGAATGTTAGGATATACCCTATGCCTTTAGAGAATGTATTTAACATTTCCACGCCTTTAAGAGACTCTGTACGCATAACCCATGGGTACAAGAGCCTTCCCCTAGAATTTGACAACAAGATTCGTCCTGTTGACGCACTTCCATTGGATATGTACGATTTTGACATGATATTAGGCATGGACTGGCTATACAAACATCACGCCATAATTGACTGCCATATATATCGGGTCATCTTCGGTGATGTAAATGCACCAGAGTACATTCACAACGGGTTCGTACCTGGAAGGTATGTATAAACAATTTCAACCTTACAAGCACGTGCACTACTGTCACATGGTTGTGAGGGTTATCTTGCTATTGTTCATGATCTAGAGGCTGAATCTCCATCTATCCAGAATCAGCCGATCCTGTTTCAATTACCAGACGTATTTCCAGAAGAACTTCCGGGCATACCACCTACTCGTGAAGTAGAGTTTAATATTGAGCTCGTCCCAAGAGCTGAGCCAATTTCCAAGGCTCCTTATCGCATGGCTCCCATAGAGCTGAAGGAGTTAAAGGAAAAATTGCAGGAACTGTTAGAACGCGGTTTCATTCGACCTAGTGCTTCTCCATGGGGCGCACCTGTTTTGTTCGTAAAGAAGAAGGACAGAAGTATGCGTCTGTGCATAGATTATCGTGAGCTCAACAAGATCACTATCAGGAATAGATATCCGTTGCCACGCATTGATGACTTGTTTGACCAACTCCAAGGGGCCAAACATTTCTCCAAGATTGATCTAAGGTCGGGCTATCATCAGTTACGGGTTAAAGAGCAGGATATCGCCAAGACTGCTTTCCGTACACGATATGGGCACTAAGAATTCGTGGTCATGCCATTTGGCCTTACCAATGCTCCTGCTGTTTTCATGGATTTGATGAACCGTATCTTTCATGATTTCCTGGACAAGTTCGTCATTGTCTTCATTGACGACATTCTTATTTTCTCTAAGTCAAAGGAGGAACACGAAGACCATCTTTGTACCGTACTACAGATACTTCGCCAGAAGCAGTTGTATGCCAAATTATCCAAGTGTGAGTTCTGGTTAGACAAGGTGGCGTTCCTAGGCCACATTGTATCAGCAGAAGGAATCAACATGGATCCAGCGAAGGTTGAGGCTATTACCAAGTGGCCAAGACCAACATCAACGACTGAAGTTCGTAGTTTCCTAGGCTTAGTTGGTTACTACCGTAGGTTCGTAGAGAACGTTTCCCGTTTATCACTGCCATTGACCAAACTGATGCGGAAAGGGGAGAAATTCGTCTAGAGGAGAAGAGCTTTGAATACCTAAAGCAGAAGTTAGCATCTGCACCGATTCTTACTCTCCCATATGGTACAGGTGGATTTCAAATCTACAGTGATGCTTCAGGGAAGGGACTTGGCTGTGTTCTCATGCAACATGGGAAAGTGATTGCGTACGCTTCACGGCAGATTAAGCCTTATGAGGAGAACTACCCTACGCATGACTTTCAACTTGCATCAGTCGTGTTTGTGTTGAAGATATAGAGGCACTACTTGTATGGAGAATCATGTGATATCTTCACAGATCACAAGAGCCTGAAATACATCTTCACTCAACGTGAGCTGAATATGAGACAAAGAAGATGGTTAGAGCTGTTGAAGATTATGACATTAATCTACAGTATCATCCTAGCAAGGCGAATGTAGTGGCAGATGCACTTAGTATAAAGTCCGGTATGATCAACGACATTAAGATTGAGGAAGAAATTATAAGAGACTTGGAGCGACTAGACATTGAGATCATGGTACGTGGACAACACGGTTACTGGGCTAATCTTAGAGTGGAACCTGGGTTACTCTCTAGGATCAAGGAAGCTCAGAAGGATGATGGTGAAATTTGGGCGATCATTCAGAACTTGGATCAGCAAACGGAGTTTCGGTTGGATGATGACGGTATCTTATGGCAGGGCACCAGACTTTGTGTTCCTGATGACTCTCAGGGAAGCATTATTAGCTGAAGCTCATAGCTCCCCATTCTCCATTCATCCTTGTTCAACCAAGATGTACCACGACATCAAGCAGTACTTTTGGTGGAGTGGTATGAAACAGGATGTTGCTACTTATGTCTCCAAATGTCTTACCTTCCAACAGGTTAAGATCGAGCATCAATGGTCTAGTGGTCTACTACAACCGTTAGACATTCCAGAGTGGAAGTGGGACAAGATCACCATAGATTTTGTTACTGGTCTTCCACAAACAAAGAGGACACATGATGCGATTTGGGTTATCGTTGATCGACTTACTAAGTCAGCTCATTTCCTACCGATCCGCAAGGATGATCGGTCCGCAAACTCACCGATACTTACAAGAAGGAGATCATGAGACTTCATGGTGCTCTATCCATTATCGTCTCGGACAGAGATCCTTGGTTCACTTCGCGATTTTGGAAGAGTCTGCAAAAAGCTTGGGGTACAAAACTTAAGCTTAGCACGACTTTTCACCCTCAAACAGACGGACAATCAGAGGGAACTATCCAGACATTAGAAGAAATTCTTCAGTCATGTGCATTGGAGTGGAAAGGAGATTGGGATGATTATATCTGTTTGGTAGAGTTTACATACAACAATAGTTGGCACGCCAGCATAAAGTGTGCACCATTCGAGATGTTGTATGGTAGGAAGTGTCGCGCCCCAGTCTGTTGGGATCAGGTTGGTGAGCGAACACTTGAAGGACCAGAAATGATAGAGTTGACCAACGAGAAGGTCGTTGTAGCTAAGCAGAAATTGCAAGAAGCTCGTTCACGTCAGAAGAGTTATACAGACAAGCATCATAGGGACTTACATTTCAACGTAGGAGATCACGTCTTTCTAAAGGTATCACCGGCACGTGGTGTTAGACGTTTTGGAATCAAATGGAAACTCAGTCCTTTATTCATCGGACCGTTTGATTTCATCGAACGAGTCGGTGAAGTATCTTATCATTTAGCGTTACCTCCGCAACTTTCTCATGTTCATGACGTTTTCCACGTGTCCTTACTTAGAGGGTACAAGTATCATCCCCTTCACATGGTTCAGTATCTACTGGAACAGATTCGTGAAGATCTTACCTTCATAGAGGAACCCGAACGAGTTCTTGACAAACAAGAACTAGTCATGAGGAAGAAGACGATTCCATTCGTCAAAATACATTAGAGGGATCATACCGAGCGGGAAGCCACTTAGGAAACAGAGGAGTCTATCCGGGCTTCTTACCCTCAGTTCATATTTTGAATTCGGGTATGTTCCTCACTTTCAGTTTATTTTATCTGTAATTCGGGGACGAATTATTCTTTTTAGGGGGGAAGAGTTGTAAAACCCGCATGCTTTAACCATGAACAATACACTTAGTAAATGTACGTACATATTAAAACTTTCCTTTTATAGTATAAACATATGTCACAAGTAGTAATTTTAGAAGTTATGTACGTATTGTTACACGATAAGTATTAAGTACGTGATAGTATACGATAATTATTAACAATATTAATTATAATCACGAACATGAAATCATGACCGTAAAAATCACGAACACGTAATTACGTACTTAATTAATATAATATGATTAATATCGTTACTTACAAGTATTTAAATATAACACGAACAATTATAACACGAAAACACGAACATACGAACACGTATATTATAACACGGGAAAAACTTTGGTTTTTCCCTTGTGGGCCATACATGTCGCGGCACCAAGGAGACAAAAGGGGCCAAGCCCAACTTGATTTTTAGTAAATAAACAAAAAGGAGAAAACACTTTTCACTTTACAGAGTTTTTTAAGAAAATCAAAACCCTAGTCTCTTCCTTTTTCTCCCTTTGGCCGGCGGCAAGAACAAACACCAAGGGTGTTTGATTTGAGTTTTGATTAAATTAAATTCAAGAATCATGTTCGTGTTATTGTTCTCAAATCTTTACGCGCATTCAGTAATCCGTAAACCCTTTTATCGTTATTCTTTTTATTTAATTATGAACACATGAACATGGATTAAATAAACAAGAATAAAAAACATGTTAAACAAATCATGGGGGTAAATTAAGGGTTGTGTTCGGGTTTGGTTGCTCGGACGACACTTAACCGAGAGCCCAAGGCTCTCAGCGTGTCTTGGTCTCGGTCGGCAGCAGTGGACAAGGGACCCCGACTCGCGTCGGGGTGTCCTTGTGGTTCGGTTGGGGTCTCGGCAGCAGGCAGCCACCACCACCGGCACACATCCGTTGGCAGTTGGGTCAAGCAGGGGGAACCGCGGCTGCAGCAGGGGTAACCACGGGCACACAGTCGGTGGGAACTTCGTTGTAGGCAGCGGCTAGCCGAGATAAACCACTGGCAGGAGCCGGTGGTGTTTTTACCCGAGCAGTGGCAACCGGCCGAGCCAGTTTGCCACTGTTAAGGGGTGGTTGGTTCGGTCCGGTTCATGGGGTTCCGGGTCCGGTTCACGACATATCTAAATTAAATTCACGGGTCCGGTTCATGATTTAAAATATACAAGTATTTATTTTACAAGTTATATTATTTAACAAGAGAATTAAATTAATTTAACATGACTTATAATTAATTTAATTAATCATGGACTTAGGGTAATTATTATTTATTAAATAATACATGTTTTAACCTAAGTATTTATTTATTTAATTTAGACTATATTATTAATTAATTATTAAGACCTAAAATATAATTAATTAATAAACATGACTTAGGTTATAATTAATATAATATTAATACATGTTTTAACCTAAGTATTTTATGCACATTAATTTAATTTAATCATGTTTATACTTAATTAAATCATATAACCTATAGTTTATTTAATTAACATGATATTATTAATAAACTATACAAATGATCACATGACTTATGATCTTTACCAGTAAACTTAAGTTTATGTTATTAGCTTGTTATTTCAGCTTAACTCTAAATATGGAAACTTTCTAATTCAGGAAACTTACTATTTTTAGAAACTTTCTTTTTTTAGAAACTGATCTATTTTAAGAAGTTAATCTGTTTTTGGAAACTTTCTATTTTGGGAAAATTTCTATTTTTGAAAACATTCTATTTTAGGAAACCTGCTATTTTTAGAAAGTTACTTATTATTACACAACAAGTATAATAATACAAGAAATACAAGTAATACTTAATCAGAATAAATAGAATACATGATAAACACAGCATAACCTTAAAATCATTAAAACAAGACATGAACATATAGAACAAGCTAAGATACTACATGTACCCTATTTATGTAGCATTAGTGAGATCGAAGTAGGACTTCCTTTTGTTGGTCTTTTCCGCTCACTGGACATGAGGTACGGATTTTCTGTCCCTTCAGTATGGACATTCTTTCCTTATTAGGATTCCCCGTTTGCAGCCAACTGTTTCCCTAGTTTTGTTTTATATGTTTGATTACTTATGATAGTTTAAGAGCCTAAGCCATATACATGCACGACCAGTGTCACCTAGTTATGGAGGTACCATAACCATAACACTAGAGGCACCAGTGTTATGACTTCCCCACGGTGAAGTGATTGCTCGTGGCGACCCTTTTCAGTTTTGGCCATTGTTATTATATTATCAGGTGGGGCGTATGGGTGCATCCTAGTTACATGTTTATCAATATTATCAGAGTGATTGCGATGTGTGCCTTCCATCCTTCATAAGGAGCTGATCCCTCCTACCCAGACTATTTAATTAGAGGCAAACCCCTCTAATTGCATGACGAGGTCTCCCCTCCAAGTATTCATGCACGGTAGAACCTCATGACCTATATGGGCTATTTGGCTAATTAATACATATTTTCATAGAAACATAAGTCTTTTCAAACTATATAACCAGTTTTATGAACATGAATCCAGATTACTTAGAACTTATATTATTCTGTTGCTATTAGTCTATATGCATACGTTATTCCATGCTATACTTGTATATCCGTGCACTGAGCGCTATGCTCAGCCGTTTTCCTTTCATGTTCCCAAACGGCAGGTACTCAAGGGCGCTCGTAGACTTTAAGCGTACGTGCATATGGATTGGAAGCTATCTCGCCTTCTCTACTTTATGCATTTCATCATACATTTTGCTAATTGTTTCTTAGACATTGTTTAGTTCTTTTCCTTTACAGTACTTATGTTTGTGTGTGATGAGCTTATACTTGGGGTACCGATGTTCGTTTCCGGTATTTCCTGTCATGGTCATTTAATGTTTTTAAGACATTTACCTTGTATGCTTTGATGACACGCCATAATCAAGTGTGACATTCCATTTACCAAAATGGGGTGTTACATCTTGGGAGTCTATTATTTCTCATAATTCAAAGCTCTTAAGAAGGTTATCCATAAACTTGAAAATATTCGTAGAAGGTTCTTTCGGGGTAGGAACTCAGATCAAGATGAAATTTCATGGATTGCTTGGAAGAAAGTGACTTCGCCTCGTAAAAGTGGTGGTCTTGGCATTGGTAGTCTCATCGATAGAAACCAATCTTTGTTAGCCAAATGGTGGTGGTGATTTCGTATAGAAGAAAACACTCTTTGGTGCCAAGTGATTCGTTCTATTCATGGGTCCTCAAGTGGCATTCTTAATGTTTTTGAGCTAAAGAGATCATCAGGTACATGGTCTCACATTATCAAGTTAAAGGACAATCTTAGCATTATTGGAAATCAACATTAAGATGTTATTAGAAAAGAAAGTAGGAAATGGGATGACTATAAGATTTTGGTACGATAACTAGTTAGGTTGCCCATATCTACGAGAGACCTTCCCACGTTTATTTAGACTTGAAAGTATGCGTAATTGTCTGGTACATATATATATATATATATATATATATATATATATATATATATATATATATATATATATATATATATATATATATATATATATATATATATATATATATATATATATATATATATATATATATATATAACTTTAAAAAATGTATGTTTTTGAATGCGTGCACATACATGCATACACGCCCTCAAACATGTATGTTTTTTGATATCTTTTTTCATAATTTTTTTTAATTTTGACAAAAACAACTTCAAATATGCTTCGCGAATACAAATATTCTCTAGAAACATACATGTACTCCTTCAGACATACATGTTTGCCTTAAAAAACAAGAGTTCTGCAAGTTCTGTCGCTAAGATGAGTTCTGTAAATAAAGTCCCCCTATATATATATATATATATATATATATATATATATATATATATATATATATATATATATATATATATATATATATATATATATATATATATAGGGGGACTTTATTTACAGAACTCATCTTAGCGACAGAACTTGCAGAACTCTTGTTTTTTAAGGCAAACATGTATGTCTGAAGGATAACATGTAGGTTTTTTAAAGCGTACATGTATGTTTTTGGATCGGTGCACATACATGCATGCGCACTTTAAAAAATGTATGTTTTTGAATGCGTGCACATACATGCATACACGCCCTCAAACATGTATGTTTTTTGATATCTTTTTTCATAATTTTTTTTAATTTTGACAAAAACAACTTCAAATATGCTTCGCGAATACAAATATTCTCTAGAAACATACATGTACTCCTTCAGACATACATGTTTGCCTTAAAAATCAAGAGTTCTGCAAGTTCTGTCACTAAGATGGGTTCTGTAAATAAAGTTACACTATATATATATATATATATATATATATATATATATATATATATATATATATATATATATATATATATATATATATATATATATATATATATATATATATATATATATATATATATATATATATATATATATATATATATATATATATATACTGTTGCCTATCTAGAATTTCTTGATTTTTACATGTCAAAAGTTTGCTAACACCAGGCGGTCTTAGACCATTCTAATTACTCAGAATTTAATGGGGACTCTTATTTAACATCTAAACAAGACCTCACATCCATATGAGAGTCTTAAACCATCCTTAAGTACCTTAACCGTCTCAAAACATTATTTGTAAATAGGCTAATCCAAAATCAGTTTTGACCATGACTGTTGTAACCCCTTTTTCCCCACTTCGTGACCTCCAATTGAGTTCTTGTTTCTTAAGTTGAAAATATTATTCAATACCTTTTAATGGACACCAAATTCGACTTCTATATGTTTTCCAAACTCCCGTTATGATCAAAACAAGTGACCTAAAATTCTGCCCTGATTTAAAAACGATTTTAAAAACGATTAAACCCTAATTATCATCACTAATCTTCATAATAACTAAATTAATCAATTCATATGAACCCTAATCTCACTAATCTCAGAAAACTCATAAACCCTAATCCAGCATAAGATTAATTACATGATTAGATTAATTAAAATCACTAATAGAACAAGGGTTTTGAAGGTTTTACCTTAAAAATAAGTGGAAGATCTTTATTTTGAAACCCTAAATATGCCACCATTGTTGATTTAGACCAAAAGGTTGTTTTGGAGAGTAAAATCTGATAAATTTGATTATAGGATGGGTTTAGTCATATCCTAAAGGCCCCCAAACCCATTTCAAGTCCATTGAGCCTGTTTTATGGGCTTTTCCTTCTTTCTTTCTTTTAGCCGCCCAACCCAAAGCCCAAAACCCCTATTTGGCAGAATTTTATACTCCACCTACTGTTATTCAATCTTAACCAAACTTAGTGGTACCCTCGGGTTACCTCTGGGCCAAAACCCGAAAGCCTTACGTTAATTTTTCGACTTTTTACGCGATTTTCGAACTAACCTTCATTTCCAAAAGTTTCTAAATATGGATAGTAACTCTTAAAATTATGTAATACACATAATATATACTTAATATATACATACAACATACGATACATACACGAAACCTTATAAAAACGATATCCGAACTTTCTCGCAGTTCATTTCTGGACGCATTTTATTTCATTTCATTTCGTTTCATTTCCAACTTGTACCATGCTTTACGAATCATGTACCTCATTCCATCCATTATCATTCTCAAAATCACACATATAAACACATACATCACATAGAGGACATAATCTAACACATGAATAAAAATCAAAGGATGACTACTAACCTGTCAAAACCCAAGTTGTCAAAGTTACCATGGAGTGTAAGCTCAAGCCTTTCTTTAATGTGTTTATAAACACCTCTGTCTGGTCTTTGTGATCTACGGAAATAAAGTACTTTTTAAAATTAAACGGCCCCTAAAAAAATCTCATTTTCAAAGAGATTAAGCTTTCGTCGTTCAATAGGATTACTAGTAGAAGCAATAGAAAAGTTTCTTTTAGTTGGTCAGAGTGGTTTAGAAATCCATGTAACCCTTTATCATCTCATATGTAATTGTTCCTCTTAGCGTCTTGCTAGTTGTTTTATTGAAATGCCGTTCCAAAAAAAGGTGAAAATCGTAAGAAAATTATTTGTAAAATTAACATAGTTTAGGAACTCAAGTGTAAGTTATGATATAGATTAAGATTAGACTAAAACTAAGATTTATTTAGCTTGTCTTGCAAAGCAAAGAGTTTCCTATTTGACTTAGGATAGGTTTTCACCTCTTCATATTTACAAATAGAGATGAGAGGGGATGTGTTAAAATTGATGACCTAATCTGTCAACCATATCGCAACATAAAGGCTTATTGTGTCAATGTTTAAACTTTCAGTTAGCTAATTGGACTTTATTTGTATGTTGCTATATGGAGGACAGACTTACGTTGCTGTTTGATGAAACTACTCACTGGACCAAGCCCATGTCTCAAGCCGGAACCATGAGCAACGGCTCTTAAAGCCCACTTCACCCTTATCTAATATAGCTAGGGTTTCACTTTATTGATTGTATCGCAGTTTATTATATCTGTGTGTTTTTTCACACAGTTACTCTTTCACCATTGTTGTTCTTGATCTCGAAACCTTAGCTTGATCTTTATCTTTTATTGTTTGATTGTAAAACTATTATCATGTAGATAATAGGGCTACACGTGAGTAGCACTGGTAGCCTTAGTTATTTTTCATTTTGTTTGTTTTTCAAATCTTGTTTAATATATCTAAAAGGGTTTTGAGGTCTCTTGATTCATGTTTTTCTACATGGTATCAGAGCCAGGTTACAAAAAATATTGATGAAATTTTTTTAGGGTTTGATAAAAATTGGGGGTTTTTGTTTATATACACCTTTTTGGGAAGATCTGCTATTGAGATAGTTTGATCTGTTAATATTACTTATTGATATTCAATTTTGGTAATTTAATTTTTTTTGAGAAAAAATTAGGGTTTCGTAGATCTGTTGGCTATTATTTTTTTGATACTATTTATTGTTACTGGCTCTTTTCTCATTTGATTAAAGTGATTTTCCCTAATTTTCCTTGAGAAAAAAAAATTAGGGTTTCACGTTTTTGGAGGATTGGTTGATTGGTGGTGGTTACTGTGGTGATTTGCTTGATTGGTTCATTGATCTATTCGATTGGGTCATTTTTCCTAATTTTTCCAGAGAAGAAAAATTAGGGTTTGTGGCTAGGAGGTTCTGTTACTTCCTGTACTAAGTGAATCTAGGAGTAACAGTTCGATTGTGCTTGCTGGAGCTTACTGTAACACCCATCATACTCTCTTCTTTGATTGCTATTTTTTTTTGTTCTTGTTGCTTTTTCTCTTGGGTTGGTTGTCTTTAATTATTTTACCCTTTATATTGGATCCTCACTCATTGTCTTGCCCTTGACTTGTCACCCTTGAGTGGTTTGGAAGCCTGGGAACTTTGTTGACAGTGTTGTGAGTTCTTTTTTTGACCATTGTGACTTTTTCACCATGTCTGACCATGACCAGTCTGTACATGGTGATGATGATACTTTGAGTGTGAGTAATCCAGTTACACTTATTAGTAAACTTGACTTGAGTGACCCTTTGCATTTACACCCTAATGACACAGTTGTGTTGACTGTTGTTTCTGTTAAATTAAAAGGAACTGAAAATTATCAAGTATGGGCTAATGCTATGTTACTGACTTTGGAAGGTAAAAACAAAATTGGTTTTATTGATAGGTCTTGTAAAAGATCCATAACTGATGAGATTTTGGGGAAACAATGGGGTAGGGTGAATATTGTTGTTCTTGGTTGGATTCTAAACGCTATTTCTAAGGAATTATGTAAAACCTGTATTTAAAATCTACGAATATTAAATATACTCAGTCTCAAATTAAATGAAAGTTTACGCAATTAGTTGTTACAGTTATTTCAGGAAAAATAAATAATACAAGTATTAATTATTATTTATTCAGAAAATAAATAATACAAAACCCCAAATCACGAACATCTAAGAAATTATCACGAAACGAAAACCGAAAACATAAGTATTATATTATGGCTGACGGTTTTAAAGAAAACAAAAGAAGAGGAATTGGGCTTTAGGCCCAGCCCGTTTAAAAGTTTACAACAGGAAACAAATACACACTTTTGTCTCATTTATCATATCACAAACACAAATGTGGAAACCTTGGTTTTCTCGGATCTTTAAGCAACTAGGAACGATTCCCATTCCCTTGATTGACTCAAGGCGAAATAGAATGAAAACCGTTAACAAGGTGTTTAGGCACAAGACACAAAGAATCACTTAATTGGATTGCTCATTATATTAATAACAAACAATCACTAGGTGTGTATACATTTGATCCCCACCTAGTCGACACACGCTTTAGGT
The DNA here is from genome assembly GCA_025667525.1 of Glebionis coronaria. Lineage (NCBI taxonomy): Eukaryota > Viridiplantae > Streptophyta > Magnoliopsida > Asterales > Asteraceae > Glebionis > Glebionis coronaria. Next base: position 534,160,347 of record CM046881.1, on the reverse strand, counting down.
TTACATTGTGAATAAAAGTTATGAATGTAAAACCTACATCTATGCTTTATATAATAGAGACATAGCTTACAAAGAAAGCTAAAGTAATAAAAAGACTCCACCGGCTTGATCTTTTGTAACTTGTACATTTTAGCCCTCTTCTTCTTATTTTGTTGTTTTTGACACATAAACTCATAATTTCGACCCAACAACAAAAACTAGGGTTTGAGGTTTGTGGCTTGGATATCCGTCGGCTAGAAACAAAACACAGGGGAAAAACAATTTTGATTGTACAGTTGATTTGGCTTATGTGTTGATAGTAAATCTTTAATCACGTTAAAGGTAATCATCTCTTATTTCCTTCTTTTAATTCACAAAATCCATTTGGTATAGTAAGAACACGCGGGGTTTTGGATTTAATCATGTATTGGTTATTAAAACAGTGGGGGTTTTGATGTTATATACGAAAACCGAGAGCATAAAGCTCTCGGTGGGCTTTTGGTTTATACAGCCGAGACCTATAAGGTCTCGATGGTTCTTCTTTTGTGATCAGCCGCGAAACAAACCCAAACAGGGGATTTGGGTATTAAAATGGGCGTTTGGTTTACAAACAGTGGGAGTAAATAAGTTAGCAGGGGGTGTTTGTTTGACAGCAGTGGCAACCGAGAGTCCTAATGACTCTCGGTGGGTCTTAGGGTCAAAACAGTGGGAACAATAACAAAACTGTGGGAACAATAACAAAACAGTGGGAACTAAAAACATACAGTGGGAACCACTATGATAACAGTAGCAACTTGCACTAGGCCAATGGCTACTGTTGGTGTGACGTCAGTAGGGGGACCACGACGTGGGTCGTGGTGGGCCCGGTTTGGTTTAACCCGGGACATGGGTGTCTCGGGGAAAGTTTGACTCGGGTTTTCAGAATCGCGAGTAATAATAAATACAAGGAATTATTTAAGTTTAATTAAATCATTTTATAATAGGTTTTATAAATAAAGTTAACTTCATTGTTTTGTTTTATTAATTTAATTAGTAAAATTAAATTGATACTAGCTTTATTCTTTTTACTACTTAAAAACGTGGGATTTAGTTAATGATTGATTTTCAAAGAAACCAATTTGGGAACCTTTCTAATTTAAGAAACTTTCTAATTATAGTAAATTACTATTTATAGTAATATCAGAATCCATGCTATACCGTAATCAGTAGTACAGGAATACATTTATCAGCATAATGTAGAACAATAAGATTTATCAGATTATACACAAACAGGAATACAAGAATATGGTAAATCAAACTAATAACAGTAAAGATCAGTAAAAATAAACATATATCAGTCAACTCATTTGCGTTCGTTATTCATGTAGCTTTTGTGAAGTCAGAGTAGGAGTTTCATCGGCTTTTCCTTGCAGTCAGTTACTGGACACGAGGTACGTGTTGATACAAAAGTTAGATGATCCTTGCTTGATCCGAATTAGGCTTAATCCGGGTAGGCTGGGCTCCGGCTCTCGCACCAAGTGAATAACTTGCTGAGATCCTACACACTAAAGCAACACGCGTTAGACTTATCGTGGGAGCGTATCCCACGATTAGACTCCGACGTGAGAGTAAGTAATCGGTTTAGGGTTATGAATCGGCTGTGGGATGAGAGTATAGAGAATGTAATACCTTTGTGGAACCCTTGGGGGTTCCTTATATTTGCAGTGAAACCCTAATGGGCTGTCACTGTTACTTCGGTCCCAAACATAAGATAATCACCATAATTAGCTTGATTGTTATCTTCTAATTATGGTGAGTGTATATCCTATACTTTGAGACAAATCCTAATCCTGATAAGATTGTGATTGTGTTTAACTCTGTACCGGTCGTGCCGGGTCATGGGCCGCACACATCTTATGCGGCCACTATTCATTTATGCCCATAAGCTTAAATGACATTAATCCAACCCATTCGTGATGGGCCGGGTGCGGGTAGTACCCGTCGGCCGGGTTCATGACCCGGTTAGGGACTATACGTCATCATTTCCCTCTAGTCTAGTTGTTACAGCCGTAGGCGTAACCTCTAGACTAATCAATGCCCTTTATATATCGTTGTCGCAAACATAGCCGCACTCAAAAAAGGTTGGCTGGGACAATATTAATGAATACATTAATGGTAGTCATTAGTCGGACGTTTTGTCTGCAAAAGTGCACCAGACATGCCCACTCTTGAGCCACGTAAAACTGTCAAGAAGTGACCCGTGGATCCCTTCTGACATTTTAGAAGTGTCAGAAATCCCATCCGTAGATGGGCGCAGTGGTTTACACGTGGAAAACATCCATGGCACCTCGTAACTCGAGGCAACCCTATAAAATATTTGGTGTTGTAACTGTGTAAACAAACAGTTAACAACTTCATTTCCGCCATTGTTATAACTTCGCTCTATTCTTCATTTCCTCTCCTTCTTTTCCACGGAAATCCATCACACCAGGTTAGACCACCGCGCCTTTCTAATCCTATTTATAAATCATGGTGAAAGATAATCATGTGATCACGGACGTCCTCAACGTGATGTCCGTGGAGAAGTATATAGAATTTTTGTCTGAATATTACATCCCTGAGAGCGTAAACCCCACCTATCCAGGTGACGGTGAAGCTATCACGGACGCCCCTGAGGGGAAAATAGGCGTGTACATGCGCCTATTTGACTCGGCTAACTACCGCATCCCCCTATCTAGGTTCCTCGTAGATGTGCTATTGTATTATGATTTCCACATAACCCAGCTTCACTGTATAGGTGCGTGCAAGGTTAACCAATATTTAGGGTATTCTACTCCCCTCAAAAGGTAAATGGGTGGTTGTCGTTTAAAAAACGATCCGCATCCGCCCCTATGACTTATAGGAAACCCCTTGATTCCCTCAAGAAGTGGTACGACCACTACTTTTTCGTAGATGCCAAGGTGTTCCCTACCCCCTTTGTTCTGAAGTACAAAGTACGCTTTGACTATCCACCATCCTACAAGGATTATAGCAGCCAGGACGTGAAAATGTTAGATACCAACCGCACAGACTTCCATAAGGGCCTGCCAGAGCATTTCTTATGCCTAGTAGGAATCAGCCACAATTATTTTGGGAGGGAGGATAGATATCCATGCTTTCTAACCGATCGTAGACAGGGTAGGTACTCCTGACACATATTCTTGTTAACGTGTCCAAAATGCTTGTAAACTTACTAACACTTATGCGTGCTTATGTCCGCAGAGATGAAATTGTTTGGTCTACTGCGCCAGGGGGGTCCAAGCAAGGTTCCGGAAGGATCTCTACCCGTGAAAGAGGGTGAGTCCCATTATTAGTCGCCACTGCCAACATGACTATCGCACTGGAAGAAATAACCGAGCAACGGTCAGATGAACAGGGACCAGTGATCCAGAAGTCGCCGCTGGATTTCACCAATGAAGATGGTGGTGAGCTGCTACTGGAAAATGCCACCTCCATCCAAGGTGAAGAACAACCAACAGATCCATCTATCAACCGCATGTTTAATGATGATGATGAAGGAGAAAAGGAAGTGGCGCAGGAGGCTGGATCCTCCCAACAATCAAAACCTACGTCCAAGAAGCGCAAAACCACTAGGAAGGTGGTGAAGAATGTAGAAGCTGAGGCGGGGGAACACAATGCGCCCGCCAAGAAACTAAGGAAAGACCATTCACAGTTCCAGGAAGGGAGCAACACCACACTGCCTCAAGGCAACCCCCTGCCGCAAGTAGATACTCATGTTTGGAAGGCAACACCAGTGAGCACCATAGCTCCCACCATCACGGAGCCAATGATAGATGTGACGTAATTACTTGTTATACTTCATAACACTTGCTCCCCTCTCAAAAACTCATATGTGTATGTTTAAATAGCAGGGTGGATCCTTCTATAATGGCGCAGGAGAAGGAAGTAGAGATAGAACCCTCTCCCATGATATCCGTGGTACCCCCATCACCTCCCTTCGCCTGGCGTGGAACTTGTCCAGCCTAACAAGACTAGAGGCGGAGTCTGAGTGTAAATAGTTTATGGACCACCTAAATCCTCCCGCGCTGGCACAAGATCTAGATGAACTTGAGCATGGAACTCTTCTCGAGCAGTATGATGTTGCCACGGCGCACCAAGTAATAGTTGGTGCAGCCTTACAGCGTCGCTTGGAGGAAGCTTTAGTCAATGTGAGCCGCGCGGATAGGAGAATTGCTCGTAGGGAAGAAATGAAGGAGAAGCATGAGAAAACAATAGCCTCCCTACAGGCGGACTTGGTCGTGGCGGAATCGACAATAAAAGAACAGACCAACCACGCCAATGCCCGTGATGAGCGTATTACTGAGTTGGAGGCTCTCCTTGAGGCGGCCAACAGCAAGGTACGCGCCAATTTTTATACCAATTTATATGTGTAAATCCACGTCTTTCTTTGTAGTAACCCAAGTGTTGTTCACAGGTATCTGCGGCTAAAGTCGCCGCCAAAACCGCAGCGGACCAATCCTCCGCCTTGGCAGAAGAGCGTGGCACGCTGAAGGAGGAACTTATCAAGGAGCGAGCTGTCATGGAGGAGCGAACAACGGCGGTGGAGGGAGAACTGAACATGCTGGCAACAGAATGTGCAGAAGTGTTGTGCCCCCCACTACTTACAGCCATAGCTGGTCGTACGTGGATGGTGGGCCAAGGGATGCGCCTAGCCGTGACAAGGGTAACGGAGGCTCCTTGGTTTATGCAGGCCTTCGTGGATGTTGTGTCAGACGGTATTGACCGTGGCAGGCATGAGGGATTGACCAAGGCTACGGAACTGATAAGCAAGAAAGAGGACATCTCCAAGCATGCCTAGAATAACCCCGAAGCAGAGGCAAAAATGACTGCCTCCATGGCCGCTCTTGGGGATATGCAATACCCCTTCCTAGGTGACCTTGAAGCTTTAAAGGATGCTTCCAACGAGGAGATCATGGCAAAGCTCACCCCAGACCCAATCCAGCTTACTCTACCAACATATGATGCCAGTCTGAAGGTCGTGAAGGGTGAGAGGCCCTTGGCTGAGGCGTTGGAAGCCAACCTGGCCAGGGCGCATAGTGGAAAGGATGCTCATGGCAAAGCCCTCCGCGCCATGATAGCCGAAGGGAAGAAAGAAGTAGGAGAGTTTCTGCCTCCTTTGTAGTTTAACTGTTGTAAACATTTGCATCTTGTATTTATTCGTCCGTGCATGTACACGCCTGGAATTCGCAACTCTATGTGTAAACATTTTAGAATATCATATGTATGTGTCCGTGGTGATCACGGAAATTTTGTTTTTCTAAATTGAAACTTGTTTATATTCCTTAGATATCGTGTATCTATTCACATGACATGTCATGGCTTATCAAGGATAAAACTGTATAATTTACTAGACGTGCAGCGTGTGTCTTTATCATGTCCGGCACTATGTAAGTACGACATGCAGAAACTTATTAAAATGTCTTGTAAATAATGTGTCTAGTAAGGATACATGATCCGCGTCACTGGGGTTGCATCCCTCTTATGCGAAAAGTTGAATTATTAGGTTCACTTAATCCTCTTACCCTGCCTGGGAGCGAATAGTACATGTACGGTTTGAATGAATGCATATGAATAAGAAATAGCACACTATGGAAATAACAAATAAATCTAAAAGACATAAGATAATAATTTGCACAAGAACAGACCGTGGATCTAGCTAGGCACCACGATATTTTATTAGAACGGTTATGATTTTTTGACAAAATTAAAATCCTAAAACAAATAGAACCTAGAAAGCATGAAAACAAAAAAATACATGGATCTTCATTGAAGCTGTAACACCCCATTTTGATAAATGGAATGTCACGCGTGATTATGGCGTGTCATCAAAGCATACAAGGATAAATGTATAAAACATTACATGACCATAAAGGAAATACCAGAATTAAACATCGGTACCCCAAAAGTAGAACTCATCACACACAAACATAAGTACTGTAAATGAAAAGGACAAAACAATGTCCATGGAAATGAGTATCAAAGTATAAAGAAATGCATAAAGTAAAGAAGGCTAGGAAACTTCCAATCCATATGCACGTACGCTTAAAGTCTACGAGCGTCCCTGAGTACCTGCCATTTTGGGAACATGAAAGGAAAACGGCTGAGCATAACGCTCAGTGCACGGATATACAATTAAAGCATGAATAGCATAGAATATAAGTATAGAGCAGCGGAAAAGACTAAGTCCTGGATAACCTGGTTATATCTTATTAAAACTGGTTTTATAGTTTGAAAAGCCTTATGTTTATCTTGTAAAAACTGTTTAACATGTTTACCATTAGCCAATATAGGTCATGAATTATCAACGTGCATGAATACTTAGAGGGGTGACCTCGTCATGCAAGTTAGAGGGGCTGCCTCTAATTTAATATACTGGTTTGGGTAGGAGGGATCAGCTCCTTGTAAAGGATGCAAGGCACACACCACATTCACCTGAATAATCTGCTGAAAACATGTAAACTAGGATGCACCCATACGTCCCACCTGATAATAATAATATGGCCAAAAGCTGAAGGGACGCCACGAGCTATCACTCCGTCGTGGTGGAGTCATAACACTGGTGCCTCCAGTGTTATGGTTATGGTACCTCCATAACTAGGTGAAACTGGTCATGCATGTATATGGCTTTAGGTATTCTAATTAAACATAAGCAATTCAAAAACATATAAAACATATACTGGGGAAAATAGTTGGCTGCATACGGGGAAATCCTAATAAGGAAGAATGTCCATACTGAAAGGACGGAGAATCCGTACCTTGTGTCAAGTGAACGAGTAAGACGAATGGAAGAGAGTCCTACTTCGGTATCACTAATGCTACATAAATACATACGTGTATAAGTATCTGATTACTGAGTACGTAACAGGTTTTATATCATGTCTTATCTTGTTTTATATGTTCATGTCATGTTTACTGATTAAAGCTTTATATTGTGTTTATCATGTATTCTGTCTATTCCGATTAAGTATTTCTTGTATTTCATGTATTATTATACTTGTTGTGTAATAATAAGTAACTTTCTAAAAATAGCAGGTTTCCTAAAATAGAAAGTTTCAAAAAAATAGAAAGTTTCCAAAAATAGAAATAAGCTGGATTATTAAGCTAATTATATAAGCTTCAGCGTTTACTTATTAATATTCTAAGTCATGTAATTAAATAGTATAGTTTATTAATTATTTCATGTAAATTAAATAAATTATAGGTTAAAGTATTTAATTAAATATAACATGATTTAATTAAATAAAGTAAAATACTTAGGTTAAAACATGTATTATTATCTATTAATAATATAACCTAAGTCATGTAAATTAATTATAAGTCATGATTTCAATAATTAATTAATTATATAGTCTAATTAAAAGGATAATTACTTAGGTTAAAATTCATGTATTAATAATAATATTAATAACCTAAGTCATGTATAAATTAAACTAATCATGGACATGTTTTAATTAATTTAATTTAATCTTGCTAAAATAAACTTGTAAAAATAATTAACCTTGTAAAAATAATTAACTTGCAAAAATAGCCCATGAACCGAACCCGTGTTTTAATCTAAAAATGTGTGAACCGGACCGGTTTTAACCCATGAACCGGCAACCAAACGCACCCCTAGCCTTGGCTAGCCGCCGGCTAGCAAAAGTTCCCACCGGCTAGCCGGTGGTTCCCATTGTTGCCGCGGCATGGGGGTTCCCCCTGCTTTCCTTATTTAGCCACCGGCATAAGCCGGTGGTGGTTCTTGTTTTAGCCGAGACCCACCCGAGCACCAAACATACTCCGACCGAGGCCGGGGTTCCTTTTTCTCCTGCGGCCGAGACACAAAACCACCACACCGAGACCTTGAGGTCTCGGTTGGTACGAAATAAATCAAGCCGAGACCCCCTTGGGGCTCGGTTCCTTGCGTCGGCCACAAACAAACACCCCTTAACCATGATTTAATTTACCCCCCCCCCCCCATGATTTTATAACATGTAATTACTTGTTTTTAAATACACCATGATTTTATGTGTTCTTAATTAAATAAAAACATCAAGGAAAAGAGGTTTAAAGATATACCGATCAAGTGAATCAAAGGAGAACGAACACACTAACACCCTTGTAATAAATCAATCACCAAAATCAACAAACACACCCTTGGTGTGTGTTTATACCCGGCGGCCAAAGAACAAGAGGAGAGAAAGATTTTTAGGGTTTTGATTATTTTCTAATTCTTGTAATTATGAAAATAGTTTTTCCCTTTTCTTTGTTTAGTAAAATTGCATGGGCTTGGCCCTTTTCTTTGTGTTTAGCCGCGGGTAAGGGGCCCACAAGGGGTAACCCGAATGTTTTCTCGTGTCTAATAATAAGTATGTTCTCGTGTTCGTTTTTTTACATGATTTAAATAGTTATCGCCGTGTCTTATTATATTTATCCATGATCGTAATAAATATACATAATACGTAATACTAAGCTCGTGATTATTTACGTTCATGATTTCATGTTCGTATGTTCGTGATTATAATTATTATTGAAATAATTATCGTGTCTTAATACGTAATAAATGCTTATCGTGTTATAACACGTACGTAATACTTGTAATTCTTGTTCGTGAAACGTAAACGTGCTAGAAAAAGAAAGTTCTAATCATGTACGTACGATCATAAGGGTACTATTCATGGTAAAAGCATGCGGGTTTTACAGAAGCTGACCACATCGAAGTGTCCATGCGGAGGTCGTAGCTCTCTCAGAGGTAGCATCTTTTAAGGTTGCAAATATTCCATGTACGATCCAAGTCACGGCCATGCATATCACGCAACTTGTACGCACCTAGTCCCAAAGCTTCCGTGACCTCATACGGTCATTCCCACTTTGGACCAAGCTTCCATGTGTTCTCCGCGCGACTTGCCTTGTTAGCACGGTAAACAAAATCCCTCGGTCGGAAAGAAACACCATTGACTTTGGAATCGTAATAAGCTTTCATACGTGCCTTAGACTTGGCCTCATTGATGGCTGCTATCTCTCGTTTCTCCTCTAACAAGTCCATATTGACCCGTAGTTGCTCATCGTTCGTGACGACGTTAACATCCGTAGTGCGGATTGTTGGCATCCCAGTTTCTGCTGGGATAACGGTCTCGGTTCCATAGGCCAGTGCGAACGGAGTATCCCCATTGGCTGTTTTGATCATCGTCCTATGTGCCCATAGGACATGCGGCAGTTAATCTACCCACTTAGCACTTTGTTTATCTAGGCGTGCTTTAATACCTTCACCTAGGCTTCTGTTTGCCCGCTCCACGAGACCATTAGTCTGTGGGTGTTTAACTGATGCGAAACGTCGTGTCATGTTCAACGCCGCGCACCAATCCTTGAATGGATTATCCGCGAATTGCTTTCCGTTATCTGAGATGATCTCGCCTGGCAAACCAAAGGGGCACACAATATTTTCCCAAACAAACTTTTTTATCTGTTTGCCCGTAATCGTTTTGACCGCCATAGCTTCTATCCAGCGTGTAAAATAGTCTATTGCGGCGATCAAGAACTTAACGCCTCTTGCGGGAACAGGAAAAGGTCCTGCGATATCAATCCCCCACTTATAGTGTTAGAAATACGTTTTAACGTATATTAGAAGTATCGGTCACTCCACAATATGATTTATGTTGTAATAGCTCGTAGTTAGTAATTAGTTATTATTTGCTTATTAACTTAAGTAAGAACCGGTCCATGGGCTTGTCATGGACCGGCCCAAGCCCAATGTTTAGCTTGGACTATAAATACCCCTTTCCACTAAGGAAAGGGGTTGGTTGTTGTCATTTCTTATTTTCCATATTAATAAAATTCACATAGTTTCTCTCACTTTCTCTCTCTAACTTTCTCTCTCTAGAAATCAACAAACCCCTTCATAGATTCATTGATTATCAATATTCTACATTTGGTATCAGAGCTATGGGGTGATTTAAGGTGGTGATTTGTGTGGTTTTTTAGTTTTTGATTGTATTAGTGTTCTTTAAGAAAAATCATCTTGATTCTTGGTGTTTTTGGTGTTTTTGTGATTGGGATTAGTGGATAAGTATTAGTTGTTACTTATTTTAGTCGAAAGCACAAAACTTTTTGGGTTATTTGGTGAAAATCTGGGCTTAATCTTACTTTTTACTGTTCGACTGTTCATCGGAGGAGGTTTCTGTTCATTCAGCAGAAGTTCCGGATCAAGGAGTTTCGGATCAAGGAGTTCCGGATCAAGAAGTTCCGGATCAAGGAGTTCCGGATCAAGAAGTTCCGGATCAAGGAGTTCCGAGTCAAGAAGTTCCGAATCAAGAAACTTCCGAACCAAGAAGTTCCGGATCAAGAAACTTCCGAACCAAGAAGTTCCGGATCAAGAAACTTCCGAACCAAGAACTTCCGAGCCAAGAAGTTCCGGATCAAGCCAAAGTTCCGGATCAAGAACTTCCGAACCAAGAAGTTCCGGATCAACCCAAAAGTTCCGAATCAAGGTAATCTTCCGAATCAACACAAAGTTCCGAATCAAGGTAATCTTCCGAATCAAACTTCCGAATCAACAAAAAGTTCCGAATCAAGGGTTATTTTGCTTGTTTTTTCGACGATTTTTTAGAGGATTTAATCTTGGTTTCTTACAACAAAAACACAACACAATTCACAAGCTTTACTTCACTGCTCGATCAACCGATAATCTCTGTTTCTTTGAAGAAAAACAAAATGAATCCAAATTCAGTAATGCCTCAGATGACATCTCTTACGGATATATCAATCATAACGGGAACTGATAGCCGTCCACCGATGCTCATTAAAGAGGTGTTTGAGGCATGGCAAGGTCGAATGATGCAATATCTAAAGGGGAAACCAACATACGGAAGACTTATGGTCAAATCGATTTTGAATGGTCCACTCGACTATGGTACCATTACGGTTGATAACGTGACTAGACCACGAGAATTTGAAGAACTTACTCCAGCTCAACAACTTGTTGCAGATGCAGATGAAAAAGCTCTTCAAACAATTCTCCAAGCTCTTCCCCATTACATCTATAGGATGGTGAGTCAGTATACGGTGGCAAAGGATCTATGGGAACGTCTTAAGGTGTTGCTACAAGGCACGTCTCTCACCAAACAAGAAAGGGAGTGTCAGCTGTATGATTTGTTTGATAGATTCACCTACAACCCAGGGGAAACGCTCCACGATTATTACTTCAGATTCACTACACTCATGAATGATCTGAATGTATACAATCTTGTGATTGCACCATTCCAGGTTAACACCAAATTCTTGAATACTCTACCTCAAGCTGAATGGGGTGAGTATATTACCGATGTGAAGTTAACCCGGGATTTGCATAAGTGCAACTTAGATCAAATCTATGCCTTCCTTCAGCAGCATGAGAAGCATGTGATTATGCACCGTTCTCCTCGTGGTATGCACCCAGATTCTTTAGCTTTGATGGCGAATCAACCAAGCTTGTCTCACAACAACACACCCTATATCTTGGGACATCAAGCTTATCATCAATCACCTTACATGACACCAGCCTTTCCCCAATACTCGATTCTACCACAACCACCCACCTCACATCAGCAACAATATCGGTTCAATGCACCCTCAATCCTACTTCTACATCAATGGCTTCTGAGCAACACAGCTCTGAACCCGCGCTTCATGAGATGGGACCCGGTGCTATAAGTTCCGGATTAGTTCCCAACAATCCTACTTCTACATCATTTTTACCACCATCAAGGCCCGAGTGGGATAAACTGTTTCAACCGTTGTTTGATGAATTCTTCGATCCCCCGACTGATGAAGTTCCAGTACCCGTAGTAATTGCTCCAATGCCTGAAGTGGTTGCTCAAGTCAATGAACCTTTATCTAACGCATCTACAATTCACATTGAACCGGATGCACCTTCACCAAGTGATTCTCAAACTACACCTGAATCATCACCCCTACTTGTGCCTAATGATGTGGAAGAGGATTCTACTGATCACGACCTGGAATATGCTCACTTGCAAGAGCTTCCTTTCTTTGGTGTAGCGATCCCTGAAAACCCTTCAGCCGCGTCTACCTCAGAAGAAGCTCCATCTATTGTTCACTCCAGACCACCTAGAATTGAAAACCATAGCACTAAATGGACAAAAGATCACCCAATTAGGAATGTTATTGGAGATCTAGATCGACCAGTCTCTACACGCCATCAACTACAAGAGAGTGCACTATATTGTTACTTTGATGCATTTCTCTCTGAAGTTGAACCCAAAAATTGGCAGCAGGCTATGACCCAATCATCTTGGATTGAAGCTATGCAGGAGGAACTCAATGAATTCAAACGACTAGAAGTATGGGAATTGGTTCCTCGCCCTGACAAGGTTACATCCTTACTTTGTTATGGGTTTATAAGGTTAAACTTGATGAGATGGGTTCGGTATTGAAGAATAAAGCAAGATTGGTCGCTAGAGGATATAAACAAGCCTTGGGTATAGATTTTGAGGAATCTTTTGCTCCTGTGGCTAGATTGGAGGCGATTAGACTATTCCTTGCGTTTGCTGCTCATATGAACATGATCGTCTATCAAATGGATGTGAAGACGGCATTTTTGAACGGTGAACTAAGGGAAGAAGTTTATGTTAGTCAACCGGATGGGTTCGTGAGTACGGAGTCTCCTAACCATGTGTACAAGCTTAAGAAGGCTCTCTATGGGTTGAAACAAGCTCCACGCGCGTGGTATGATCTCCTGTCAACATATCTCATGTCGGAAGGCTTCTCCAAAGGCAAAGTGGACCCCACTCTATTCACTCTCAAGGACGGCAACGACATGCTTCTAGTACAAATTTATGTTGATGATATAATTTTTGCTGCCACTAACATAGAATTGTCTAAACAATTTGAGAAGATAATGTCCACACGCTTTCAGATGTCGATGATGGGAAAAATCTCATTTTTCTTAGGATTACAGATTTCTCAGAATCCCAGAGGCATCTTTATAAATCAATCCAAATATGCTCTAGAATCTCTTAAGAAATATAACTTTGAGAATTGTGACCCCGTAGACACTCCAATGGTAGAGAAATCCAAGTTAGATGAAGATAGGGATGGGATTATTGTCGATCCGAAACTTTACCGTGGAATGATTGGCACCCTTCTCTATCTGACTGCTAGCAGGCCTGATTTGCAATTTGCTGTATGCATGTGTGCCCGGTATCAGGCTCGGCCTACCGAAAAGCATTTACATGTAGTTAAAAGGATCTTTCGGTATCTAAAAGGAACACTTCATCGTGGTCTATGGTATCCGAAAGATTCCTCGATTGCTTTAATATCATACGCAGATGCCGATCATGCTGGATGTCAAGATACGAGGCGTAGCACTTCTGGATCTGTGCAACTCCTAGGAGATAGATTGATCAGTTGGTCTTCAAAAAGGCAGAAAAGCGCTGCAATATCAAGCACGGAGGCTGAATACATCGCCATGTCCGGTTGTTGTGCTCAAGTCCTTTGGATGAGATCACAATTAACTGACTACGGTCTTGGATTTAACAAAATCCCGATGTATTGTGACAACAAGAGCGCCATTGCCCTTTGCTGCAACTATGTTCAACACTCCCGGGCCAAGCACATAGACATTCGCTACCATTTCATCAAGGAGCAGGTGGAGAACGGAGTGATCGAGCTGTATTTTGTCACTACTGAGTACCAGCTGGCGGATATGTTCACCAAAGCCTTAGATCGAGGACGAATCGAGTTTTTGATTGACAAGCTTGGCATGAAATCATTCACCCCAGCGACTCTCAAAGAGTTGGCAGAAGAATCAGCTGAATAGTCGTGGTAAACTATTAAGAGTATCCTTTGGTTGTGATCATGTATATTATCGTAAATATATAAACCACAAAAAGAAAATACAAAAATAGAAAACCAACAAAAACCATAAAAAATATAAAACCAAGAAAAACCAAAAATATTTTTCGTTTTAAATCGGGCATGTCTTTTAGTACGGTAATATTTACGGCCTTAGAAATGTCGATCAATATTGACACGGTGCCATAAATAGAGTCCGTATAAAAGTTGTACATTTTTAAAACATGCCCACTATGGCTTGTAGTTATTTCAGACTGCAACCCGGTTTTCATATTAAAGTCACGTATTTCCTTGGAAAACGTTGGCTCAGAACGGGAATTAATTTTCTCGGGCGTGATTTACAAGCCAAATCATGCAAAGGGATCAAGTTTACTTTATAACTTGGTCTGATACGAATTTGTGTACGTCTCAGTGCATAAATTTGTTAAAATAAGAGAAATCTTATTAAAACCACGAATCAAACTTTTTCAAGAGATAAATTGGAAATGCTTTCATCAATATTTGACTCTTTAAACAATGACTACAGCTCTTTAAATAGAAAACGGGTCATCGTTTAAGGGGGAGAAAATTTTAAAATCATCTTCGTCATTAACATTAATTTTCAAAAGTGATTGTGAAAATTAAGGGCTACATGGTAATTGAGTGGTTTTGCTTTAGAAAACGACTAGTGTTCGTTCTAAGTGATAGGCATTGCTTTTAGATATTGGAGATATGCTAAATAGGATGCGTTTGCTAAGATTGTGTGTAAGTTAAACAAGGTTTAAGTGAATTAAAAAAAGTTAGAAACAAAAAGGATAGGGAGTGAAATTGGAGGGACTAAAGTTAGTATTTAATGAAACTAGGCAAAATTTGACCTAAGTCAAAAACAAATCAACCCGCCTCTCACTACTATTCATTTTCACTGTTTCTATTTCATACTTGCCGCCATTGTTGTTTACTCACACACAAACTCTTAAAATCATCTCGTCTGATCATTCCTTCCTGATTCATTCACTACATAAGGTAATTAACATCATATTTTAACTTATGAATTCGTCTAAATCGCCATCTATATCCCCTTAATTGATTCAAGATAATTAACAATTATCAGATTTAGGGTTTTGCCTTAATTAGGGTTAATTGATAAGGGATTTATGGTGGGTTTTGCTCGGAATAGGTTAAATGATGATTAAATTGCTTTAGATTGCCTTAGAAACTCACAAACGCGCTAGATCAAACATCTGAGTTTAGTTGGCAAAAGTTCCGGATGAACATGGCTCAAAACTTCCGAATGAAGGATTTCTTCTGAAAAACTTCCGAATGAGGAAGTTCCGAATGAAGAACTTCCGAATGAAGGAAGTTCCGAATGAAGAACTTCCGAATGAAGGAAGTTCCGAATGAAGAACTTCCGAATGAAGGAAGTTCCGAATGAAGAACTTCCGAATGAAGGAAGTTCCGAATGAAGAACTTCCGAATGAAGGAAGTTCCGAATGAAGAACTTCCGGATGAAGGAAGTTCCGAATGAAGAAATTCCGAATGAAGGAAGTTCCGAATGAAGAACTTCCGAATGAAGGAAGTTCCGAATGAAGAACTTCCGGATGAAGGAAGTTCCGAATGAAGAACTTCCGGATGAAGGAAGTTCCGAATGAAGAACTTCCGGATGAAGGAAGTTCCGAATGAAGAACTTCCGGATGAAGAAGTTCCGAATGAGGAGAAGTTCCGAATGAGGAAATGTTCCGGATGAAGATGTTCCGAATAAGGAAAAGTTCCGGATGAAGAGATTGATTATTCTTGTTTGCATGCTATCTATGTACTTGTTGTTTTATCTTATGAAATGTGTTATGCTTAGAAGTAAGAATGATATATATATCTATATGCTTTTGTGCATCAACCTTTCATGTCTTATCTTTAGCAGATACAATGACTAATCCAACGGTACAAGCAATCCAAGATTCCAGAGAAGCCGATATTGCTAAAGCCCGAACCCTTAAGTTTATACCCAACAACTACCGGCTGAAGCAAGTCTCTAAATCCACTCACCATGGTTTTAAGGTCGCCATAGCCATTCTTGATAACTCTCATTTCAAGAACGCCCTTAGGAATACAGCCTCGGTGCCTTATGAGTATATGTTTGAATTTTGGGCAACCAAGGATTTCACTTCGAACAAGATCACCTTCACCATCGACAACAAGCAGCAGACACTCACCGTTTCAGACTTCCGTAAGATTCTTGGTATACGGGATACACCCAAGGGCATGTCTTTCTCAAGGGATCCTACTAAAGATGAACTCGCGGAGTTATTTGACGCACTTGGATGTCCGGAAATACGAGTTGCATCTGAGTTTACAACTGCTAAGGTGGGACAACCTTGGAGAGCGTTGATGGGTATTCTCAGTAAATGTCTTACACCAAAGACGAGTGGCCATGATGCTTTGCGCAGTCCGATAATGAACCTCTTCTATGGCATGTACAAAGCTGCAAACTCAGATTATGCTTTGTTGATATGGGAAGAATTCACCTTTCAACTCTTCCACAACAAGAAGCTGAAGACAAACTTCTTTCCTTATCCTCGGTTTATTAAGCTTATTATAAATTATTTTATGAAGCTTGATGATACTATTGATAGGCGTGCAGGAGGTCGCTATCACACTGAAGAAGCTGATGATACTGTAGATCTGAGGCATGAAGGACCGTCTATTGGTGTGATTCCGGGTCCTGTTCCTGATTACCTTCTATCTGAAAAAATCAAAGGTTCTGCAGATTACAAGCTACTACAGTTAGAAATCCAGAGGCTGAAAGCAAACCTTCAAACTGGAGAAGACTCATCCACAACGGTTAAGAGTAAAGGTAAACGCAAACAACCAGCTGCGTTACCTGAACCCGAACCCAAGAAGAAGAAGTCAGAGGGTAAGAAGGGAAAGGGTAAGGATTTGATGCGTCTACGTGATGAAGCAGATATTGTTGATCCTACTCTTGATAAATCCGAGCAACAAATGATGAAGATTGCTATTAAAAGGAGTAGGAAAGATACAGGCGGTAGTGGTTTAGGTGCGAGGGTAGATATCGAGGATGAGTACGAGGAACCGCATGATGTTGATGAGTTTGGGTCACCAGAACACTATTCCACTTCGAAGGAGCCATCAATCCCTATTTCAGCAAGTGTGGTAAAGGAACCTGTTGCTCCTACGATCATGGTGTCAACTCAACCCTTAACAACTCAACCTCCACCCATACAACCTTTACCAACCCGACCGGCTTCAACACCATTTCTTCCACCACCCATAATCCCCATCCCTAGTACAGCAGTAACAACCGAACCCCTCCGGTCAACCCAAAGCAGCTCTGCAACATCTGCAATGGCTGCATTAGTGATGGCCGAGATGTTTGATACTAACAAACGCGAAATGGATGAACTTCGCCAAGAGTTGCAAAGACGAGCTCAGAGGGAAGAAGAATCAAGGAAAGCTCAAGAAGAGTTGATTGCCAAGTTCGCTGCAGACATGGAAGCTACACGTAAAGCTCATGCAGAGGAACTTGCTCAGGTTAAGCAGGCTGAGGCTGATAAGCATGCTGCACGTATTACCAGACTTCAAGCGATGAGGGATAAATATAAGGAACAAAAAGAAGCACTTGAAGCATATGTGAAAGAAAGAGTGCAAGAATCCGTTGAATCCTTAATGCCTAAACTTCGCGATGAGTTGAAGACACTTGCTGCTGACAACTTGATGGTCAAATCATCCAACCCTTCAGAAGCCGCCTATAAGATTGCTTATGACCTGACGGATTTTGAATTGAAGAAGATCCTTAAGGCTCGTATGGTGGAACTTGGGTCGTATGATAAGTCGAGGATTCAACGGGCTCTATATAAATCCCTGAATGATGCTATCAGGGAGGATGATAGCTTATTCAAGACGTTTGGAAGTGTGGTACCATATCACATCTTACCTGAGGAAGAAAGGGAAGAGAGTGAAGAAGAGGGTACGGGTGAAGAAGAGGAAAAAGAAGAAGAAGAAGGAGAAAAGGATAAAGACGATGACGAGGGTGGTGATGATGATGAGGATGATGAGGATGATGAGGATGATGACGAAGATGAGGATGATGATGATGGCGATGATGGTGGTGATGAGAATCAGGAGAGTGCTAAGGGTAGTAACGGGGATGACAATCAGGATGATGATGGGGGTGAACAACCGACAAAGGGAGACAAGGTTACCAGCTCCAAGAAGACTGCTACTAAGACTGGAACCAAGTCCACAAAAGATGCAGCACAGAAGGACAAATCGACATCCTCGGAATCACGACGAACTAAGTGGCGCCACGATGTGAATGCCACTACAGCGTCATCGGTTCCTGGTATCTCTATCGCTGTATCTGTACCTATTACCACTAACCCCATTAGTTCTGCTGTTGTTCCTCCTGTGATTGCAGAATCAGTGACAGAACCCGAAGCTGCACAACACTCCCCAGTTCAGGACACTGCCGAAATGCCTGAAACTGAACCAGTAGATGTTCGCACTTCCACTCCTCTACAACAAGCACAACAATCTACGGTTCCTGAACCAAGCATTCGTGCCTGGGAAGACACGTTGGAGATAGACGAGTCTGCACCACCACAAGCTTGGATCACGGCAGCAGCACAATTTGATCCAATCACAGATGCTGACAAAGATGTGCTGTATCTCCGTATCCGAAGTCCGATTGACTTATGTGCATTTCTTGCTCATGAGTATAAGACTTCGGTTACTCCATCCTTGGTGAAGAAAGCACTGAAAGATAAGAAACTGCGTGCCAAAACCCGATTACCCCGAATGGAGCTCGAGTACTATGCCGATGAGATCCTGAAGGCTTTGAAAACCGTTCAACGGCCTGGACTTCATGAATCAGAAAGAGCTCCACCTCCAATGGATCCTGCTCAAGATAATCAGATTACTCTTGACTTCTTCGTCACCAATGATCTTGAGTATCTTATGAAGGGGTCATCAAAGTATGCAACATCCCTGACTTTGCTGAAAGCTGCCAACTGGGGGACAATACCCTTCATCGAGGAAAAGGTAAATCGACTCTGGGTCCCAAAAATGAATCGTAATTATGATATGTATGCTGTCATAGGTGCATCTCATTGGGACGAACGAGTCCGAAGGGCGTACAGGGGTTGCTGCATGGTCAATTCTGGAAGCAATGTTAGATCCGACATCCGTATCTCCAGCATCTTAGGAATGAAAACTGAAGCCAAGAACGGCTACTATCATGTGACGGAGATTCGCTTGAAAAGGGAGGATGACAGGGAATACAAAATCCAGCAAGGAGATTTTTCCATCATTCGCCTTGAGGATATTGAAGATATGCTGCTTCTGATGACCCGAGATCAACTTACTCACATTCCTCGTGAAGACCTGATTGCTTTGAATACAGCACTTCGTATGTTCACACGAAGCGTTGTCATCAAGTCACGAGTTGAGGATCTTCAGTTGGGAGTCGAAAGCTATCAGAAGAGGCTCAATTTAACCCGTCCTGTGAATCAAGTGCTACCTCAACACGTAGAAAGATGTCCTTATACCGGCATTTCTGTCCCGAATTCCGGCATTTTCTACTTGAACAGTCGAGGTTTGATGAAGTTTATGAGGGTGGGTGAGCTTCACAAGTATAGTGATGGAACTCTTATACAAGTCAGAGATAAGTTGGAGCATCTGAACTCGGGTGGGACTTTGCCAGAGATGACGGAGGATTGGCATCCGGGTTACCGGCAGATGGCAAAGTATGTGATCAAAAAGATCGATCAAAAGCTCCGTGAACGTAGATTGATGAGGAGCTTGGAAAGATTCGTGGGTGGAAGACCGTATTTAGTGCACCACAAGCTACTGCAACGATCCATCTGATGGGTCGTACATCTCAGGTCACTTTATATTGGTTTTCAATTGTGAATATGTAAATTTGTGAATAATGTGCTTGAATGGCTTGGTGTAGTGTTAAGGTATGATAATTTTTCAAGAATTTCTCACGAGATTCTAAATCTTTCAAAATATGTCATACCAAAGCACTACAACTATCCCTTATTAACTTAAGGGGGAGCAATAACTTGTTCTATGGCCAAAACATCGATTTCATTTTTACCCAAAGACCGGTTAATCCATTCAATATCCCAAATATTAATGGTTAACATTTTGGATAAGGGGAGAAAATGGGATTAAGGAGACGTAAGTGATACTTGGCTAAAAGATGAAAAAGACTTAAAGATTATCCAACTTAATATGTGTAAAGCACGTGTTAAGGGGGAGCGTTTTTGATGAACAAAACACCTAAGGTACAAAACTTTTGATTTCAATATCACAAGTACTTTAGGTGATTTTCAATGATTTTTCATGGTGGCAATTCCTTCCCAAAACACGCTTAATTCACGACGGATGTGGTGACAAAAGGGTGGTAGGAATAGGTTTAGTCCAATGATTCATCAGAGCCGATGGAATCTTCCCAAGGACAATTCCCTAGATAGAATTAGAAGTCCTAGGAAAGATGGAGAAAGAATGTGAACGTAGCTGAATGCCGACCAAGTACTTAAGCTAGCACTGGAACAATCACAACAAGGTGCTAGTGATGACGTATTGGTAAGCATTGAAGGGGTTGAAGAATGAAAAAGAAATGTAAAGATAAAGGGTGTAAAGAAAGAAGCCCTCCTTACAACTTTAGGCAGAAACCGGGTCAATACATATGCTATTGAGGTCATTTTTGTTAATGATTCTCGGTATTGAAGAAAGACATCATGGACCCAGTGATGCAATGCACAACCCTTCCCCAGCTAACTCAAATATCTCTCAAAAGGTATTTGTTTTAATCACACGGAGATCAACACGTTATCTATTGGTTTATTCACTCCGAATAAACTGGTATTGAAAAGGTGGCACTCCTCTCTAGCCATCGCTCACTAAATCAAAACGCACAATCGAGTCTAGAGCCAAGAGATCATCAAAAGTCTCATTAGGACACTTTCCATTTATTCCTTGCTTTCTCACACACTGTGAAAAGTAAGAGATTTTCATGAGTCCTACGCAATATTCTTGTAATATTGCCAGAACATCCGAGTAATACGTAAGTATTACAATGAAGATGGAAATCCTGCTTGAGCCAACATCAAACAAGCTCATGGTAGGTTACACGTGCGGTTCTTTTAGAACCAATCTTGTGAAAAACTGGAAGGTAACAGTGGTTTAATTCTTAACTGAACTTAAACTCGTTCCAGGCCTCTTCGCATTATCATATGATCTTGCCAGAACACTCAGAGTGACTCTTTATTGACCACAGTGACGAGTGGAAATCCTTCTAGTGTCAACATCAAACAGCACTTGGTAGGTAACGTGCAAGATTCTTTATGAATCGAGCTCGTGACAACTGGAAAGCAACAATGGTGAAAATCTTAATTGAAATTCACTTGTTCCAGGTTTCATGAATTGACGGCTTTTAATCACAAGGATAATTTATCCAAGTGATTCACTCTTTATGTTCGCAGTCAGCTTTGGACGGTCGAATAAAGAGAACGGGTTTACCCGCGAAATCCTGTCAGGAAGTTACTTAATTGAAACTATCCGTCACGGGTACGATATCTAATATCGTCCAACGGTCTTCACTGACCGGAGGTAAAATGCTACCGAATTAGAATAAAATGTTCAAAGCCATTTTATTCGTGTCGTTGCTGTGTACCTGCTAAAGACGGTGGCGTTGCTGAGTACCTGTTGAAGACGGTGGCGTTGCTGTGTACCAGTGAAGACGGTGGTGTTGCGGTGTACCGGTAAAAGTCGTTCCCACATGCTTATGTCTTTGGCAACAAAAAATTCAAGAAAGTACAAGATGAAGTCTTCCGCTGTACCAAACTCTGAAGCTTTCAAGAATCCAACAAAAAGACGTAAGTGTGTGGAACATGAAGTCACGAGGAGGCAAAGTTCACAAGAAAGGCAAAGATCGCACGTGAAAGGCCAAAGAACAATGCTCTCAAGTCAAAGCCAAAAAGATCAAACCAACATATTCACAACAAAAGAAAGAAAAAGAAGAAAGGACTACGAGCTAAAGAACGAAGACTTAGTATAGTATGCTAGGTTTAGAACTTTGTAACGTGGAGTGACCTCCCTTAGGGGGAGATTGTTAGAAATACGTTTTAACGTATATTAGAAGTATCGGTCACTCCACAATATGATTTATGTTGTAATAGCTCGTAGTTAGTAATTAGTTATTATTTGCTTATTAACTTAAGTAAGAACCGGTCCATGGGCTTGTCATGGACCGGCCCAAGCCCAATGTTTAGCTTGGACTATAAATACCCCTTTCCACTAAGGAAAGGGGTTGGTTGTTGTCATTTCTTATTTTCCATATTAATAAAATTCACATAGTTTCTCTCACTTTCTCTCTCTAACTTTCTCTCTCTAGAAATCAACAAACCCCTTCATAGATTCATTGATTATCAATATTCTACATATAGAATGGCCATGGGGATGTGATGGGTGTTAGTTCTTGTTGTGGATGTCGCGATACTGGCCTGTGTACTTGGCAATCGCTACATTTGAGAATCATGTCTCGTGCATCCTGATGCATAGTCGGCCAATAGTCCCCTGTTTGTAAAGCTCGTGCCACAACTGATCTAGGGCCTGCGTGCATGCCGCACAACCCTTCATGTATTTCACTAATCACATAGCTAGCCTGGCGCGGGCCAACGCATCGCAACCACGGCTGTAGGAAGGAACGCTTGTATAGAACACCATCTCGGAGTTTGAAATGTTACGACTTCCTTTTGATACGCCGTGCCGCCTTTTTGTCCTCTGGAAGGATTTCATCAGTTAGATAAGTGATGATCGGGGTCATCCATGTAGGTCCCTCTTCTTCAACTATGGTTGCGATTTCTCCTCCAGTAATGGATTTTTCCTTGAGTATTTCAACCAATACTTGTTTGGATAAATAAGCGAAGCTTGTAGACGTAATCTTGCTAAGAGCATCCGCCTTCTTGTTCTCGCCTCTTGGTACCTGCTTGATGGAAACTTCCCAAAAGTGGCGATGAGTGACTTGACTTTCTCCAAGTATTGGATCATGTTATCCTCCTTGGCTACGTACCCTCCTAGGATGTGATTCGAGACAAGCCGTGAGTCCACTTAGGCCTCAAGGTTGCGGACTCCCATCCTAGCGGCGATTTTTAAACCCGCAATCAATGCTTTATATTCTGCCTCATTATTCGTGGCTGTGAACTCAAAGCGCAAGGCGTAGGTAAATTCCATTCCTTCCGGATTCGTGAGAATGAGGCCGGCTCCTGATCCGTCCGTACACGAAGATCTGTCAATAAACAAAACCCATGGTTCCGTTGGAATTTACTCTTTTTGCGATTGGTTCGTCCTCCTCAGGTTTCTCAATTAGGTAGTCTTCCAAAATTTGGCATTTGATGCCTGTCCTTGGTCTATAGGAGATGTTATGTTCTCCTAGTAGGACGCTCCACTTCTGTAGCCTCCCGTCCACGTCCGGTTTATAGATGATCTGTTTTATTGGTTGATAAGTGATGACCATAATTGGGTGCGCCTGGAAATACCGGCGCAGCCTTTTCGCGGCGTAAACCAGTGACAAAACCAACTTCTCCATTGATGAATAGTTCAACTCCGGCCCTTGCAATGCTCTGCTTATGAAGTAAACCGGAGTCTAGACTGAGTCCCGATCAGTCATAAGTACTGCGCTTATTGCTCCGTACATAGCGGACAGATACATAATGAGCTACTCCTTAGGTCGGGGTGCAACTAGCATAGGAAGAGCCGCGAGATGTTGTTTAAGCTGCCCAAAGGCTTCCTCTGCTTCTTTTGTCCAGCGGAAGTATCCTTTCTTTAAGCGCTTCTTGAGTGTTTTGAATAGAGGTAGTGACTTCTCCACGGACTTTGACAAGAACCTATTGAGCCTGGCCAGCTTTCCATTGAGTGATTGTACCTCCTTCAGTGTCCGAGGGGATGGTAACTGTATCACGGCGTCCGTCTTCTCCGGACAAGGCTTGATGCTGTTTGGATGAATCATATACCCAAGGAACATCCCTTCGGTTGCCCCAAACGTGCACTTTTTTGGATTCAGTTTCATGCTGATTCTCCTCAACATGTCGAACGTCTCCTGGATATCACGGAGAAGTGCCTCCTCTGTATGGCTCTTGATGACCAAATCATCAACATATACCTCAAGGTCACGGCCTATCTGGGAGTCGAAGGCTTTATCAACAAGTAGCTGATATGTCGCTCCGACGTTCTTTAGTCCGAACGGTATTTTCGTGTAACAATACACGCCCTGACTAGTGTGGAACGCCGTCTTCTCCTCGTCCTCCTCCGCCACCTGGATCTGATGGTATCCTTTGTACGCATCTAAAAAACATTTGAAAGGGTATCCGTATAAGGATTCTACCTTCCAATCAATTTCTGGTAACGGATAGCAGTCTTGTGGACAAGCTTTGTTCAAGTCCGTGAAGTCCACACACATGCGCCAGCACCCATCATGCTTCTTGACCATGACCGGATTGGATAACCATTCGTGGTAATATACCTCGTGTATAATTCCCGCGTCCACCAATTTCCGTACCTCATCCAGTATTACCTGGTCGTGTTCTGGTGCTTGGCCACGCTTCTTTTGCTTAACAGGGGGATATCCCTTGCGGATTTGAAGTCTATGTTCTGCTATCGAACGCGGCACGCACGTCATATGCTTTGGCTCCCATGCGAATATATTAAGGTTTGCTTTTAGGAAAGATCACATGGCCTTCTTCCCTTTATCCGATAGCGTTCCCCCTATGGCTACCTCTTGCTCCGGGTAGTCGGGTGGATGACCACCTTCCCTGGGGGGTGTTGATCCTTCCTTATTGGGAACCGGCTAGACTAGTGTTGTCACGGCGTAGCATTTTTATGCCGGTACGATCGAATTGTAAATTGTAACAATTCCCCCTTCGACTGGGAATTTAATCATGCCATGAGCCGTGGACAGGACCTCCCGTATGGCCAGGATCCCTGGTCTTCCGATAATACCATTATACGGAGAGTGTGAACGTATCACCATAAAGTTCATCCACGCCGTGGTGGAATGCTCTTTATCCCAAATGGTTACAAGTAGACGCAGTTTTCCTATTGGCCAGATAGTGTCTCCACTAAAGCCAATGAGCGGTGACGTGGCCGGCACTAATTGGCTTTTTATCTCTGGTCGTAGTTGTACGAAGCAGTGGTCGTAGAGTACTTCCGTCGATGATCCTCTGTCCACATACATACGACGAACGTTGTGTGTTCCAATGCTTACCTCAATCGTGAGAGGTGCATCGGCCACGTTGCTTGCCGTAATGGGAGGGAATGAGATCTCTCTACCGCGTGAAATTTTTTGACTAACTTTCTACTTTGTGCGGCGCTGCCAAGATTGGATCATATATATGGTTGAAGGCTTGTCCTTTTGGGAGTCCTTCTTGTCGTACTTTTTGTTATCCTTCCAATCCTTGACCAGGTGTTTGAGTTTTCCTGATTTAATCAGTGACTCTATATGCTTCTTGAGCTGGATGCACTCCTCCGTGCCGTGGCCCTTTTCATTGTGGAATTCGTAGAAGCGATTTCCTTGACGGCGGTCAACTGGAGTTGTCACTGGGGGAGGCCTTGGGAAGTTTTCCCCTTCCATCAACAAGATATCTCGGTAAGTCATCTTTAGAGGGGTGAATTTGTCATCCAACCGCCCTCCTTTATTCTGGCTCTTGTAATCCGAGTTCCTTACGTTGCCTTGGGTGCTTTGACCACCTGATTGCCTCTTAGGCTGGTCGTTCGATCGATAGTTATGATTTCCTTTTGTAGGATACGCTGTAGCTACCGCGGTTTCTCCTTCTACAAAGTTTCTAACCCTTTCCATGAGGTCGTCGTACCTCTCTGGTCGTTTGTCATTGAGACGCCTAATTAACTCCTTGTCCGTTATGGCATGCATGTAGTCAGAAATTTTTAGGAGCTCGGGGCACGTTTTTGTTCGCGTGTACTCGTCATTGAAACGTTCCGTGAAGTCCTCCGTAGACTCTCCGGGCCGTTGCTTGACGGTTTCTAATGACACCGGATCCCTATTATACTTCTTTCGCTGAGTATAATTGTTTTTGAACGCAGTACGCAGCTCGCCGAAGCTATCATTACTTCGGTGAGGGAGCCTTTTAAACCAATCACGGGCATTGCCAATCAAGGTTGAATTGAACATTTAGCACCATATAGGCATCGGCCATCGTTTAATTTTCGCATGCGTATCAAATATCTTTAGGTGATCATCCGGATCACCAGACCCATCATAGGTTTTAACGCACGCCGCCATACGGCGCTTGTTTTCCTCAGAGTAGTTTCGTGTGCGGAGAGTGAAGGCATCCTCTCTGTCATCGCACCATGGACGGGAAAGATCCTCCTCTTCGTTCCGATAGTAGGGATCATCATAGTATTCCTCATCGTCCGATGGTGGTGGTGGGGGGGGGGGGGTATACCTAGGTCGGCGACGCTTGGGAGGATGGTCATCCGAATCCGACCCCGAAGGGCCGTGAGTAGGGGGCGGTGCCCCACTTCTCGGTTGATGACCACTTCTGTGAGAAGAGCTAGGAGCTTTCTTCCCACCGTTCACCCTATCCCACACGCTGGTGCGGCGATTGTTCACGGGTGTTTCTAACACCAGGCGTTCGGTAGAGCCGTCAGACCTCTCCCCTTCCTCACGGACTTATAGTAATTCATGCATGATGCGATCCCCTATGCGCTCAAATACATTCCGAGGTTGAGGGTTTTCCTCAAGGGGAGTTCATTCCTGTGGGCGCGCCCTCCTTCTCCTCTTTTGAGTTTGAGGGGAGGTGCCAGGTGTGGTACTGCCAAAGTTAAGCCTAGATTGGAGGTTCCTTCCCAGGTTTAGCCTTGACGCGATACGCGGGATGATCCTGTCAAAGTTATGCGTGAGAACACGCTCGAGGTCTTCGTCACCGAATGATTCTACTTCTAATTCTGTTTCGATTTGTGGCCTCTACGGATCCTTGTTAGTGTCCTTTGGCGCACTCCCCGGATCAGGATTATCCATGGTGATGGTTGGTGGCGGGGTATTGGCGGACGTGCCTGCCCCGCCAAAAGACTGAAAGATGTTTCGATTATTCAGTCCACCTGTTTGGCTACCAGGTGACTGGGTGGAGATGAATATTTCGGTTCCCAGGATTCGTGTTCCTCGGATTCCCTTGTTGATACAAAAGTTGGATGATCCTTGCTTGACCCGAATTAGGCTTAATACGGGTAGGCTGGGCTCCGGCTCTTGCACCAAGTGAATAACTTGCTGAGATCCTGCACACTAAAACAACACGCGTTAGACTTACCGTGGGAGCGTATCCCACGATTATACTCTGGCGTGAGAGTAAGTAATCGGTTTAGGGTTATGATCGGTTGTGGGATGAGAGTATAGAGAATGTAATACCTTTGTGGAACCCTTGGGGGTTTCTTATATAGGCAGTGAAACCCTATTGGGCTGTCACTGTTACTTCGACCCCAAGCATAAGATAATCACCATAATTAGCTTGAATGTTATCTTCTAATTATGGTAAGTGTGTATCCTATACTTTGAGGTAAATTCCAATCCTGATAAGATTGTGATTCTGTTTAACCCTGTACCGGCCATGCCGGGTCGTGGGCCGCACACATCTTATGCGGTCACTATTTATTTAAGCCCATAAGCTTAAATGACATTAATCCAACCTATTCTGATGGGCAGGGTGCGGGTAGTACCCGTGGGCCGGGTTCATGACCCGGTTGGGGACTATACGTCATCAGTACGCATTTCACGTCCTTCAGTAAGGAATTCTTTTCCTATGAATGATTAGGAATCCCCGTATGCAGCTATCTGTTTTCCCAGTTTTATGCTTTAGAAACTTTATATGATTGACATGATAACTCAATTAATTGCCTGAGCTTTATATACATGCATGATCAGTTATACTAGTTACGGAGGTACCGTAACCATGACACTTGAGGCATCGGTGTCATGAATCCTCTACGAGGGAGTGATTTCTCGCAGCCTCCCATTTATTTCAGCTTGGCCATTTTATCCGTATTATCAGCCGGGCGTATTGGTGCATCCTAGGTTATTAGTTGCAGCTTATCAGATGAATGTGATGTGTGCTCTACATCCTTCACATTGGAGTTGATCCCTCCACCCAGCACATCAGTTAGAGGTCACCCTTCTACAGCATGACGAGGTCACCCCTCTATGTATTCATGCAGACGTTGTATAGTACATGACCTATATAAGCTCTTGGCACTTAAAATACAGTAAATGCATGTTTTCATATTTAACGGATAATACTTCAGCTTTACTAATTATAAATCAGACTTTTTAGAACATACACAGTTTTCTTCTGCACTCTACATATTAGTTTTATAGCTTCAATAACTGTTATCTGTTCATTCCAATACATTCTTATCATTCTGTATATGCGTTCACTGGGTGTTATGCTCAGCCGTAGTTACCTTTCATGTTCCAAACGACAGGTACACAAGGACGCTCTTAGGATTCTGAGAGAGTATGTGCATTGGTTAGAAGATGTCCAGACTTCTTTACTTTATGCACTTCATACATTACTTAGCTTGTTTGGACATTGTTTAGTCCTTCCTTTCAGTACTTAATTATTTATGTTTGAGCTTATGTTTGGATTACTGATGCTTGATTCCGGTATTTCTGTTATGGTCAGTTATTGTCTTTAAGATATTTGCCTTGCATACTTTGATGACACGCTATAAATACACGTAACGGTCCACTTATCCAAGTGGGATGTTACAATTTTGGTATCAGAGCACAAAGTTCGACCTGTAGGCTCTAAAACTTGACCCGTGACTAGTGGGTAGTCACCAGGAACTTCCTATATTTTGGCGTCGTTATCTTAAATGTTTCTCATGCATTCTATCAGTCAGTTTTTCCTTATTTTGACTAAGTAAAAGGTTGGTACAAGACTGTCCATATTTAGTCGCATGTGCTTTTCTACGAAATTTCATTTTGGTGAATCGACCCATAGGCGTTCACCCTTGTCATTTCAGATTTTGTATTGATGAACCGACCCATAGGCGTTCATCCTTAATCATGTCAGATTCATGTTTTCGATTGAGTGTTATTTTGTGAACCGACCCATAGGCGTTCACTAGTATTCATGTCACATTTTGTTGGCTATGCCTTCATGAAGTATCTCATGCATATTTCAGATTTCTTATTCCATGTTTCTAACAAGTTAATCATCTTATCCTCTTTAAACTTTCAGATACCACCCAGACGCAACAATGAGAATGGTACCATAATTGCTGCTATTGTTGCAGCTGTTCAAGCAGTTGTGCAAGCCATGCTACCCCAGATTTGGGATGAGATTCGAGCTGAGTAACAAAATGGACCTCAGATCAATAACAACCCTCCTCCTCCACCACCTGACACTTTATCTATCTGGTTAGAAAGGTTTAATAAACAGAAACCCTGGTCCTTTGAGCTGACAGTAATCCTAGCGGACGTAGAAAATTAGATTTCTCATATGGAGAAAATATTTGAGGCCATGGATTGCAAGGATGCCTTTAAGGTCAGGCTAGCTATTTGCAAGTTGGAGGGTGACGCCCTACATTGGTGGAGGGCTTATAAGCTAACAAATAGGGGAGATGATTGGGTGCTCACGTTGACTTAGACACAGTTCAAGGCAATATTTTATGATTAGTTTTTCCCTCATGCTGAGCAGGAAAGACTAAAGAGAGACTTTCACTCCATTCGTCAGAAGAATGAAGAGAACAGTATGGAGTTCAAGCAGCGAAATTTTAGGTTGGCTGGATTCTTGGGAGCGGCTGCAGGTACTACGGAGGAGCAGGCGATACACTTTCGCTGGGCTCTTCACTCTTAGACTGTGGATAGACTACTTAGTGCCACGTACACTAACGTGTCGTAGGTAGCTAACGCGGCTCGTAATGTAGAGCTGCTTTATGAAAGGGATGAGCTCGAGAGCGTAGAGCGACCTGAGAAGAGGTACTTTCCATTCAGCAGACTTAAACAATTTAACTCTTGTGCTTACATTACAATATATATAATATACATTATCCAATTATTATTTTTTAGACACAGAGGAGGAGACTGATCCCAGTTGGCTACTCAACAGTAGAGCTACAGAAATCATGGTCAGTCTTATGACCGTAACTGATCAGATAAGAGAGGCAGTGGTGACAACTACCGTGGCAGCTCTAACTCATCTGGCAACCACAGGTGATTCAATAAGCTTCACAGTACTAAACTGTTGTGTAAAACAAATTCTAACTTTTAGTATGTCAACAGAGATGCTGGACAATGGCGTGGCCAAAACCACAGACGTCAGTAGTCTTCCCGACCAGCAAATCCTGGTAATTAAATTTAAAACTTAACAACCTTATTTCAGCTATGTCACCATGATTGTGACACTCGTACATTTTCTTGAATCAGCTTCGTAGAAAACCAGAGCAGCTTATACGGGGTATACTAACCCCACTTGTATCACATGTGGGAAGAAACACCCTGGACCGTGTCGCTGTGGTTCTAGTGGTTGTTTCAAGTATGGACAGCTGGGTCACATGATGAGAGATTGTAAGAAGGGAGATGCTATCGGTACCTCAGGCCATACTCCTCAGATTTTACCACCACCACCACCACTACCACCAACCACAGGTCACGTTTATACCACTACCCGAGAGCAGGCAAACAAGACTACATGGACCATCACTGGCATTTTCTTCATAAACGGACAGGCTTCCTGTGTTCTTTTTGATACAGGCGCTACACATTCCGTTATATCTACTTCATTTGCTACTAGTATAAACAAGACCCCTACACCACTTGATAGTGTGTTAAGTATATCTACACCCATGCGAGACTCTGTACGCATTACCCAGATGTACAGGGATCTTCCGCTAGAGTTTGACGATAAAATCCATCCAATTAGTGCCCTTCCTCTAGACATGTGCGAGTTTGATATAATTATGGGTATGGATTGGTTTTCAGCGCATTGTGCCGCTGTAGATTGTCATGCATACCGAGTCATATTCGATGATGTTCGGAAACTAGATTTTGTTCACCGTGGTTTTCTGCCAGGAAAACATGTTCAGATTATCTCAGTTTATAGGCTCGTGCTCTTTTATACCATGGTTGTGAGGGTTTCCTAGCTACCGTTCATGACACTGTTTCTGAGACATCTTCACTCCATGATCAGCCAATTGTGTCAAACTTTCCCGATGTCTTCCCATAAGAACTTCCAGGCATACCTCCCACGTGAGAGGTAGAGTTTGGTATCGATCTTATTCTAGGAGCAGAACCAGTGTCCAAAGCTCCTTACCGTATGGCTCCCGTTGAGCTTAAGGAACTAAAGGATCAGCTACAGGAACTTCTAGAAAGAGGTTTCATCCATCCGAGCGTATCACCATGGGGCGCGCCAGTATTGCTTGTCAAGAAGAAAGATGGTAGTATGCGGTTGTGTATTGACTAACGCGTGCTGAATACACTCACAATTCGTAACCGTTATCCACTTTCTCGTATCGATGTTTTATTTGATCAGCTTTAGGGTGCCAAGCACTTCTCTAAAATTGATTTACGATCAGGTTACCACCAACTGCGTGTAAAAGAGCAGGATATATCCAAAAGTGCTTTTCGCACGAGGTATGGTTATTACGAGTTTGTTGTCATGCCATTTGGTCTCACGAATGCGCCAACAATATTCATAGACTTGATGAATCGAGTCCTTCACGAGTTCTTAGACAAGATTGTAATTGTACTCATCGATGATATCCTATTCTTCTACAAGTCTAAAGAGGAGCATGAGGATCATCTTCGTACAATTTTGCAGATTCTCCGACGAGAGAAGCTTTATGCTAAATTTTCTAAGTGTGAGTTCTGGCTGAGAAGGTAGCGTTTCGAGGCCATATTGTTTCTGTAGAGGGGATCACCATGGATCTTGCAAAAGTGGAGGTTATCACTAAATGGCCAAGACCGACATCTGCCACAGAAGTCCGTAGTTTTTCAGATTAGCGGGATACTACCGCAGGTTTGTAGAGAACTTCTCACGTTTGGCTTTACCATTGACCAAACTTATGCGCAAAGGAGAGAAGTTTGTATGGACTGATGAGAGAGAGCAGAGTTTTGAAGAACTCAAACAGTGCTTAATTTCAGCACCGATCCTTACTCTTCAATCTGGCACAGGTGGATATCAAATATACAGTGACGCTTCAGGGAAAGGTTTAGGCTGTGTACTTATGCAGCATGGGAGATTCATTTCCTATGCTTCACGACAGCTAAAGCCGTATGAGAAGAATTATCCCACGCATGACCTGGGGCTTGCGGCAGTCGTCTTCGCTCTCAAAAATTAGAGACATTATTTGTATGGTGAGTCGTGTGATATCTTCACCTATCACAAAAGTCTCAAGTATATATTTACACAGCGGGAGCTGAACATGATACAGAGGCGATGGTTGGAACTGCTAAAAGACTATGACACTAACATTCAGTATCACCCAGGTAAAGCAAATGTAGTGGCAGATGCCCTTAGTATAAGTCAGGGATGATTAATGGCATCAAGGTTAAGGAGGAGATCCTACGGGACTTAGAGCGGTATGATATTGAGCTCTTAGTACGCGGACAGACAGGTTACTGGGCTAATATGAGAGTGGAACCATATTTACTCTCTCGGATTAAAGCTGCACAGAAGGATGATGGTGAAATTTGGGCGATTGTCCAGTATATTGACCAGCAGACTGAATTTCGTATCGATGATGATGGTATTGTATGGCAGGGTACCAAACTCTGCGTTCCAGAAGACCCGACTCAGAGAAGCCTTATTGAATAAGGCTCGCAGCTCTCTGTTTTCTATCCATCTAGGTTCCACTAAGATGTATCACGATCTTAAGCAGCATTTCTGGTGGAGCGGCATGAAGCAGGATGTCGCCACTTTTGTTTCCAAATGTCTAACCTGCCAGCAGGTTAAGATAGAGCATCAGCGTACTAGTGGCCTACTTCAGCCATTAGATATTCCGATGTGGAAATGGGACAAAGTCTCTATGGAGTTTGTCACCGGGTTACCGCAGACTCAGAGGAAACATGATGCAATCTGGGTCATTATCGACCGTTTGACCAAGTCAGCACACTTCATCCCTATCCGTAAAGATTTCTCAGTCAGTAAATTAGTAGATCTATTCACAAAGGATATCTATGATTACACGGTACACCTTCAGATATAATACCAGACAGGGATCCACGATTCACTTCACATTTCTAGGGAGGTCTGCATAAAGCTTTTGGAACCAAGCTTAAACTCAGCACAACCTTTCATCCACAGACGGACGGTCAGTCAGAGCGTACCATCCAGACCTTAGAGGACATGCTACGCGCCTGTGCATTAGAATGGACAGGTAATTGGGGTGACTATATCTACTTGGACGAGTTTGCCCACAACACCAGTTGGCACGCCAGTATCAAGTGTGCTCCATTTGAGATGTTATACGGCAGGAAATGTCATGCTCCGATCTGTTGGTATCAGGTTGGAGAGCGTTTGATTGAAGGACCAGAATTAATAGACCTGACCAATGAAAAGGTCACCATTGCCAGGGCAAAGCTGCAAGATGCGCGTACTCGCCAAAAGAGTTACGCTGACAAGCATCACAGAGATCTAGCATTTCAGACTGGGGATCGTGTATTCCTCAAAGCATCACCAGCACGCGGGGTCAGACGTTTTGTACTCAAGGGCAAGCTCAGCCCTCGCTACATCGGACCGTTCGAAATCCTCGAACGTGTCGGTGAAGTATCATATCGTTTGGCGTTACCGCCTCAGCTTTAACACGTTCATAACGTGTTCCATGTATCACTACTCAGAGGGTACAATTATCATGAGCTTCACAAAGTTAATTACCCATTCGATCAGATTCGGGAGGACATATCTTATATTGAAGAACCCGATGCAGTCTTAGATCGCCAGGATCGAGTTATGAGAAGGAAAACTATTCCTTTCGTCAAGATCCGGTGGAGGACCCATTCCGAGCGGGAGGCCACTTGCGACACAAAGGAGTCTATACGGACTTCTTATCCTCACTTCTAGTTATGATTCGGGTATGTCTTTCATCTTTCATGACCTTTCAGTTACATGTCTTTCATCTTATATGTCATTTCAGCTTTCATGTCCGTTCAGCTTATCAGTCCTTTCAGCTATTATAACGTCACCAGCTTAATTTACCTTTAATTAAAGAATAAATTTTCCTTTTAGAGAGGGAGAATTGTAAAAGCACAACATTATCGCATCCCTAATCCAGGAACGAATTATATTTTTAGAGGGTAAGAATTGCAAAACCCGTATTTAAAATCTACGAATATTAATTATACACAGTCTCAGATTAATGAAAGTTTACGCAATTAGTTGTTACAGTTATTTTAGAAAAATAAATAATACAAGTATTACGAAATAAGTATTAATTATTATTTATTCAGAAAATAAATAATACAAAACCCCAAATCACGAACGTCTAAGAAATTATCACGAAACGAAAACCGAAAACATAAGTATTATATTATGGCTGGCGGTTTTAAAGAAAACAAAAGAAGAGGAAATGAGCTTTAGGCCCAGCCCGTTTAAAAGCTTACAACAGGAAACAAATACACACTTTTATCTCATTTATCATATTACAAACACAAAAACTAGGGTTTGAGGGTTGTGGCTTGGATTACCGCCGGCTAGAAACAAAACACAGGGGAAAAACACTTTTGATTATACAATTGATTTGGCTTATATGTTCATAGTAAATCCTTAATCACGTTAAAGGTAATCCTCTCTTATTTCCTTCTTTTAATTCACGAAATCCATTTGGTATAGTAAGAACACGCGGGGTTTTGGATTTAATCATGTATTAGTTATTAAAACAGTGGGGGTTTTGATGTTATACACGAAAATCGAGAGCATAAAGCTCTCGGTGGGCTTTTGGTTTATACAGCCGAGACTTATAAGGTCTTGGTGGTTCTTCTCTGCTGATCAGCCGCGAAACAAACCCAAATAGGGGATATGGGTATTGAAGGGGGTGTTTGGTTTACAAACAGTGGGAGTAAATAAGTCAGCAGGGGGTGTTTGTTTGACAACAGTGGCAACCGAGAGTCCTAATTACTCTCGGTGGGTCTTAGGGTCAGAACATTAGGAACAATAACAAAACAATGGGAATAATAAGAAAACAGTGGAACTAAAAACAAACAATGGGAACCACTTTGAAAACAGTAGCAACTGTCACTAGGCCAGTGGCTATTGTTGGTGTGACGTCAGCAGGGGGACCACGACGTAGGTCGTGGTGGGCCCGGTTTGGTTTAACCCGGGACAAGGGTGTCTCAGGGAGAGTTTGACTCGGGTTTTCGGAATCGCGAGTAATAATAAATACAAAGAATTATTTAAGTTTAATTAAATCATTTTATAATAAGTTTTATAAATAAATTTAACTTCATTGTTTTGTTTTATTAATTTAATTAGTAAAATTAAATTAATACTAGCTTTATTCTTTTTACTACTTAAAAACGTGGGATTTAATTAATGATTTATTTTCAAAGAAACCAATTTGGGAACCTTTCTAATTTAGTAAACTTTCTAATTATAGCAAATTACTATTTATAGTAATATCAGAAACCATGTTATACCGTAACCAGTAGTACAGGAATACATTTATCAGAATAATGTAGAACAATCAGATTTATCAGATTATACACAAACAATAATACAAGACTATGGTAAATCAAACTAATAACAGTAAAGATCAGTAAAAATAAACAGATATCAGTCAACTCATTCACGTCCTTTATTCATGTAGCTTTTGTGAAGTCAGAGTAGGAGTTTCATCGGCTTTTCCTTGCAGTCAGTTACTTGACACAAGGTACGGATTTCCCGTCCTTCAGTAAGGACTTCTTTTCCTATTCATGATTAGGAATCCCCGTATGCAGCCATCTGTTTTCCCAGTTATATGCTTTAAAAACTTTATATGATTGACATGATAACTATATTAATTGCCTGAGCTTTATATACATGCATGATCAGTTATACTAGTTACGGATGTACCGTAACCATGACACTTGAGGCACCGGTGTCATGACTCCTCTACGAGGGAGTGATTTATCGCAGCGTCTCATTTATTTCAGCTTAGCCATTTTATCAGTATTATCAGCGGGGCGTATGGGTGCATCCTAGGTTATCAGTTACAGCTTATTAGGTGAATGTGGTGTGTGCTCTACATCCTTCACATTGGAGTTGATCCATCCACCCAACACATCAGTTAGAGGTCACCCCTCTACAGCATGACAAGGTCACCCCTCTACAGTATGACGAGGTCACCCCTATATGTATTCATGCAGACGTTGTACAATACATGACCTATATAAACATTTGGCACTTAAAATACAGTAAATGCATGTTCAGATTTAACAGATAATAATTCAGCTTTACTAATTATAAATCAGACTTTTCAGAACATACACAGTTTTCCGCTGCACTCTACTTATCAGTTTTATAGCTTCAGTAATTGTTATCTGTTCATTCCAGTACATTCTTATCATGCTTTATATCCATTCACTGGGCGTTATGATCAGTCGTAATTTCCTTTCATGTTCCAAACGGCACGTACACAAGGACGCTCTTAGGATTCTAAGAGAGTATGTACATTAGATGGAAGTTGTCCAGACTTCTTTACTTTATGCACTTCATACATTACTTAGCTTGTTTGGACATTGTTTAGTCCTTCCTTTTAGTACTTAATTATTTATGTTTGAGCTTATGTTTGGATTACCGATGTTTGATTCCGGTATTTTCGTTATGGTCAGTTAATGTCTTTTAGATATTTGCCTTGCATACTTTGATGACACGCCATAAATACACGTAACGGTCCACTTATCCAAGTGGGGTGTTACAAATTGTTCCTTGGTCAGATTTTTTCAAAAAGGGCAAAACATGTTTAGAATGAGTTAAAAGAGACTTATCATAAAGTTGATGGGTCTGTTATTTTCAATCTTCATCATAAAATTAATACTCTTAAGCAAAATGGGTCTAACATGTCTGATTACTATCATAAACTTAATGCTTTTTGGAAACATTGTGATGCTGTGATTGAGTTGCCTAATTGCTTGTGTTCTGCTGCTAGTGAATTTAAAAGGCATAACCAATTGTTGAAATTTATGCAATTTTTGATGGGTCTTGATGATTCTTATATGAGTATTAGGAGTTCTATTCTCTCTAGAGAGACCTTGTCAGATGTCAAGGGTGGCTATGCTATAATCTCTAGTGAGGAATCTCACAGGGTAGCTTCTGGCACACTTGTTGGATCCTCTCAGAGGACTCAAACATCTGCTTTTCTTTCTAATGGGCCTGGTAGAAACAATTTTCAAAGAACTCAAAGTACTAATAGTGGTAATTTCATACCTAACAATTTCAACAATGGGAATTTTAGACCTAACACTATGAATACTGGCTTTAGACCTAACAATCAGAATACTATTAGACCCAACTTTACCTTTAATGCTGAACTGGTTTGTGAGAACAGTGGGTACAATGGTCACACCATTGACAGGTGTTTTAAGATCATTTGGTATCCCAGTGACTTTGGAAAGAAAAAACCTGGGCAAAACTTTAAAGGGAAAAGTGTGTCTAATAATTATGTTGGTTCTACTAGTGCTACTGTTTTTTCTTATGAATAAATGGCTACTCTTCTCTCTCTTATTAAGGATAATAATGGAACTGGAAAGAATGTACAAGCCAATATGGCATGTACTTATTTTAACTCTAGTAAAAGTTTTAATGATAACTTCAACAAGTTTTATTGTTCCAACACAAGTTCTAAAATTGGTATGACCTATAATGGGAAGGTAATTAACTCTGGGGCATACCAACACATGACCACCAGTGATAAGAATCTTGATAATGTTTTTGACATTTCTCACCTTAAAATCAAAGTTGCTCATCCTAATGAAACGAGGCTATTATATCTAAAATTGGTAATCTTAGACTTCCTAATGGGTTGATTTTAGTTGATGTGCTGGTTATACCTGAGTATTGTGTTACCTTGAATCTGTTCATAAATTGGCTAAGGACAATAAAATCTTTATTGTGTTTGATGAGAATAAGTGCTTCTTTGTGAATCAGGATTTGAATCTGAAAAATCTTTTGGGAATTGGTAAACAATGTGGTGGTTTATATTATATAGACACTGAAGGTATTAAGTGTAGAGACCAAACCAGTCTTGTTACTTGCTCTTTGTCTCATTATGATTGGCATTGTAGACTTGTCCACCCTGCTTACCCTGCTCTTAATGTTCTTAAACAATCTTTAAACATTGATAAAAATGACAAAACCCTTTTCTATGAAATTTGTCAAATAGCTAAACAAACTAGGAAACATTTTCCTTTAAGTGATCATAAAACTAAGAAACTTGGTGATGTTGTTCATCTTGATTTGTGGGGTACTTATAAGGTGTCCAGCTACTCTGGCTACAAGTACTTCTTAATTGTTGTGGATGACTATACAAGGGTAGTTTGGTTATATCTTATAAAGACTAAGGATGAAGTCATGTATTACATTCAAATCTTTTACAACTTGATTAAAAATCAGCTTAAAAGTATTGTTAAGATTTTTAGAAGTGACAATGGCACATAATTTGTAAATCAAAATTTCAAATCTTTTTGTAATGAAAATGGTATTATACACTAAACTTCTTGTGCATATACCCCACAACAGAATGGAATTGCTGAAAGGAAACATAGACATCTTCTAAATGTTGCTAGATGTCTTATGTTTCAGGGGGAATTCCTCTTAGATTTTGGACTGAGTGTGTGCTAACTGCTACTTATCTTATTAACAGATTGCCCACTTCTGTGCTAAATGGAAAAACACCCTTTGAAATGATTTAGAATACTTTTCCTAGTCTCTCTCATATCAAAATGTTTGGTTGCCTTTGCTTTGCTACTATTCTTAATAGTCATGATAAGCTTGCTACCAGATCTGAAAAATGTGTTATGATGGGTTATTCTAGTTCTCATAAGGGATATAGGGTTTATAGTCTTGATAGGCACCAGTTTCTTGTTTCTAGAGATGTTAAATTATTTGAAACCGTATTCCCTTTTAAAAATTCTATTACTAATGTCAATAAAAATAAGAACTTAAATGTTTTTCAAGACTTAAACCTATTGAAATTT
Source organism: Glebionis coronaria (assembly GCA_025667525.1). Lineage (NCBI taxonomy): Eukaryota > Viridiplantae > Streptophyta > Magnoliopsida > Asterales > Asteraceae > Glebionis > Glebionis coronaria. The sequence continues at coordinate 534,121,328 of CM046881.1, read as the reverse complement.
TTTGATTATGATAACCTTGAGCTTCTTAGTGATGATAAGAGAGTAACAGCTTATTTGAATAGTAACAATGGGTCACACAGTGATGGTGGCCACTCTCCCATTCTTGGGGATAGTGTACACACTGATGATTCCCCAACCATTAGGGATGATGCTCATATCAGTGACAACACTAATTCTAGTTTGGGAGAGGAGGCTGTTGCACTTGATGAAACAAATGAGTCTGAAGGAACTTTGGATCAACATCTAAATACTTTAGCTCAGGGAACTCAAAACCCTAGAAAGTCCACTAGACCTTCTGTTTTTCCAAAAAACTACAATGATTTTGTTGTAAATCCAAAAGTTAAGTATAGACTTGAAAAATTTGTTGGATATTCCAAACTTGATAAAGAAAATTTCTGTTTTGTCACTCAACTTAATAAAATGAGTGAACCAAAAAGTTTCTTTGAAGCTTCTCAGAATTCTCATTGGGTTGATGCTATGAATTTTGAGCTTGCTGTCCTTCTTGAAAATGATACTTGGGACATTGTTGAGCTACCTAAGGGTAGGAAGGCTTTAGGTTGTAAATGGGTTGTTGCCCAAGGCTTTAGCCAAAAAGAGGGAATTGATTATGATGAGACTTTTGCTCCTGTTATTAAGATGGTCACTATTAGGTGTTTGCTTAATCTTGCTATTGTGCAATCTTGGCCTGTTTTCAGCTTGACATTAACAATCCCTTCTTATATGGTGACCTTGATGAGACTGTTTACATGAAACCACCCCAAGGATATCTTCTTGGGGGTGAAAATTTGGTTAGTATGCTTTAAAAATCATTGTATGGGCTCAAGCAAGCTCATAGGCAATGGAATGCTAAACTTACCTCTGTTTTGAATGAAAATGGCTTTGTTCAAAGTAAATCTGATTACTCTTTATACACCAAGTCTCATGGTAATGTTTTTCTTGCCTTACTTGTGTATGTGGATGATATCATTATAACTAGAAATGACACAGTTGAGATTGAAAAGTTTAAAACTTTTCTAAGAACTAAGTTTATGATCAAGGATTTGGGTAAGCTCAAGTATTTTTTGGGAGTTGAGATTGTTTATACTGACAAAGGTGTTTGTTTAAACCAAAGAAAGTATGTGCTTGACTTGTTGTCTGAATATGGGATACTTGCTAGTAAACCTGGTAAGACCCCCTTGCCTTCTAAACTTGTCATCACTAATGAGCCACCAATGAGGACCCTTTACTTGCTAACATTGTTGATTATCAAAAACTCAGGGGAAAGCTTATTTATTTAACTAACACCAAACCTAACATCTCTTATGTTGTGCATTGTTTAAGTCAGTTTATGCATTCTCCATTGAACTCTCATCTCAAAATTTCCTTTAGGATATTAAGATATCTTAAGAGCTCTCCTAGTTTGGGTATTCATTTCACAAGGAATTCTGGTATGATTCTTGATGCTTATTCTGATGCTGATTGGGCTAAATGTGTTGTCACAAGAAAATCTGTGACTGGGTATTGTGTTTTTATAAATGGAAATTTAGTTTCTTGGAAAAGCAAGAAACAAAACACTCTTTAAGTCTTCTAGTGAGGCAGAGTATAGAGCTCTTGCCTTAGTAACCAGTGAAGTGACCTGGGTGCTCAAAGTCTTGAAAGACTTGCAGTGTGAAAAACCTGCTCCCAGTCACACTTCACTGTGATAGTAATTTTGCCATCAAGATAGCAGCCAACCCTGTCTTTCATGAGAGAACTAAACATCTTGAAATTGACCTTCATTTTGTGAGGGAAAATTTTTTGAGTGGTGCTGTTAAAACTGAAAATGTAGATTCTACAAATCAAATTGCAGATATCTTGACCAAAGGGTTGGAAACATAGTTGCACCAAAAATTTGTTGAAAAACTTGTCATGATGAATTTATTTAGGTTGTCAGATTAAGGGGATGTTAAAATTGATGACCTAATCTGTCAACCATATCTCACCATAAGAGCTTATTGTGTCAATGTATAAACTTTCAGTTAGCTACTTGGACTTTATTTGTATGTTGCTATATGGAGGAGGGACTTATGTTGTTGTTTGATGAAACTACTCACTGGACCAAGCCCATGTCTCAAGCCTGGCCCATGAGCAACGGCTCTTAAAGCCCACTTCACCCTTAGCTAATATAGCAAGGGTTTCACTTCATTGTTTGTATCGCAATTTATTATCTCTGTGTGTTTTTTCACACAGTTACTCTCTCACTATTGTTTTTCTTGATCTCGAAACCTTAGTTTGATCTTTATCTTTTATTGTTTGATTGTAAAACTATTATCATGTAGATAATAGGGCTACACGTGAGTCTGGTAGCCTTAGTTATTTTTCATTCTGTTTGTTTTTCAAATCTTGTTTAATATATCTAAAAGGGTTTTGAGGTCTCTTGATTCATTTTTTTCTACAAGACGCTAGTTTTAAACATTCTTCTTCCTCAATATTTTTATTAGGTTCTTAATAAAAGTTTGGTACGAAGATATAACATGTGCATATCCTTATCGATTATTTGTAGTTACGTGTTTATGAGTATGTTCGATACAACTCCCGGTCTAACGTTGTGCGACCGAACTCGAGTTTATTGGCGTAATCGTTCAACAATAATAATAAAATAAACAGAGAGACGATTTCAGCAAAAGAAGATTTCTAACAAATTGTTGCCCGTTTTCGTCCATCAACTGAAATATGAGAAATATCTCGTCTTATTTACCAAATGGAATATACTATATGCGAATTGAAGTATGCAAAACAAACTTAAAACGTGCACCCCGACAAAGTGAATAACAAAAGGAAAGAGAAATGATGACATAACTAAATTCAATGGAACTAGACACAATACATTGTAATCCTGTGTATGTCGTTCCAAAATACATCAATTTGCATTCCACTCACTCGGAAACTGTTCAGAATGTAAGGCATGGATTTGTTGGTTCTGAGAAAAATATGTTGTTGGACAAACTTAGACGTCGGTCCATGAACAATAATTATGCACTCATCTTAAAATGTAATTTTGCCAACCAAAATGGACCATGACTACAAATTTAAGCTAAATGTTTAACATGTTAAAGAAGTTATCAAATTATCATAAGCACATAGCTATTACTGAAACTACACGCAGTGAGTTGTGAACTCATGGGTCACATCCTAAAACAACAACCAAAACTCACTCTTGAGTATGCGAATATTGGATTACTGAATGGTGAGTAAACTCGATCACCATTGTTGAGTATTAAAGTTTTAACATTTTTATTTTATTTATAAAGTGCACGTGAAATATTCGGTGTAATATATTTTGTATAAAATGGACACATTAACAAAATGTGAGTTAATAAAATGAGAGAAAAAGTCAGAAAGGCGTTAATGTGGCTGGTGAGCTTACTTTTATGTGCAAACCCTACTTTTATCACTCCGTTTAGCCTAATTAAAGAAAGTAAAAAGAAGAAAAACTACAGCAAAGTCCGTACAACATTGGATTTGTGGTTGCCGACACAACAATACACATATGCTACAAGAAAAGTCACTAATTGAACAGTAAAAAGTAAATGGAAAAAGGTCAAGTAGATGCAAGTGATCATGAATGAAGAAAAAAAAACAATATTCGCTTATAAAAACTGTCTCAACAATCCTTAAACTCATAATTTAAACGTTATATAATATGTTGTAAAGGCATGCACAGTGGTATATTCAACAAAACTTCCAAATTTTAGTTTTTCAGCTAGAGTGCAAAATCATAGAGAGACGTTACACTTCTATCCGAAGGGTTCTTGGAAGTGTGGGAGTTGGCTGTATATAAAGAAGCGCTAAAACAATACGTATATTCCGGTTTTGAGTCTGTCCTCATTGCTGTAGACTTTTTATGGCCAAATATTTTTTTTTTCCGGTTTTGACCATGCTCTATCAGAAAAATACTGATGGAGGAACATAAAAAATAAACTGGTTATTTAGTTTAATATGTGGTATCTTTTATTTAGTAATCTTATTTTGTGTTTTTTTTAAAATAATTTTTATCTTTTTGCCCAAGTTTAGTTTTCCTATAAAATTAGGACTTATTTGTATTGAATTATAATGAAGCTATGAATAAAAAAAATACAGACTTTTAGTCTTTTGTTAATCAACTTAAATCCAGGTTAGGGTTTATTGTTTGATTTCATCCAAATAATCGGGTATTCGTTGAATCAACGATTGTTGGAGTTACCTGATTATCGGTATTCTTTTTGAATCAACGATAGTTGGAAGGATTGTTTCTGGCATTCTTTGTGAATCAACAGATTCAATTATTTATCCTTGTTTTCCGCTACATCAGTTGGTATCAAGAGCCGAAGTTCCTGATTAAGATGTTAGCATATCCGTTTTTTGAGGTTGATGGTTCTTCTGATGAATGGGAAGATTATGGTGCGGCTAGTGATGATATATATGATGGACCTCCCATATTGGATGAATATGAAGAAGAACCGATGCTAGTTTATGACACAGACATTGAAGATGTCATTGAGGAAAAAGAAGGAATTACGGCGAAAAAAGAATTTGGTGGGGAAGAAGACAATATTGAAGACACTGTAGTTGTGGCTAAAAATCTTTGTCCTACAATGATCCAAAATATCATGATCGATAAGTTGGGTTTTAAGACGATCAAGATTCGTGGTCGAGTCATTTTAAAGAAAGGAAACTTGATGCAAGAGATGCAAACTTGGATGTTACGAGTACAAGGACGAGCCACACAAACTCGAGGACGAGTTTTTTGAAGTGAGGGAGAATGATGGAGGAACATAAAAAATAAACTGGTTATTTAGTTTAATTTGTGGTATCTTTTATTTAGTAATCTTATTTTGTGTTTTTTTTAAATAATTTTTATCTTTTTGCCCAAGTTTAGTTTTCCTATAAAATTAGGACTTATTTGTATTGAATTATAATGAAGCTATGAATAAAAAAATACAGACTTTTAGTCTTTTGTTAATCAACTTAAATCCAGGTTAGGGTTTATTGTTTGATTTCATCCAAATAATCGGGTATTCGTTGAATCAACGATTGTTGGAGTTACCTGATTATCGGTATTCTTTTTGAATCAACGATAGTTGGAAGGATTGTTTCTAGCATTCTTTGGAATCAACAGATCCAATTATCTATCCTTGTTGACACTTGACATGAGTAGAGCACTTTTAATTAGAGTAGAGCACGTTTGGATAAAGCATGGCTATAACAGGAAACCTTTTATTGTCTAGCCAAAAAAGATCTACAGTATGGGGGACATGACCCAAAACATAAATTTTCTCTTCTGAAATCAAATGACGATGAATTGTTTTCATTCTAACTGTTGGATTATGAACATATAGTAATATATGTTTTAAAGTCGTCTCGAGCTTAAAGAGAAGTACGATTAAATCGTTAAACAATATATAACTAATATTGTATTAAATATTAACTAGTAGGGCACCCGCGCGATGCGGCGGCGGGTACCATGTGACTAAATTTTCTTGCGAGTAAATGTTATTCGGTTATTCGTCTTTCATAGCAATTACTTATGAATGACGATAGTTTTCACCTATAAACATATCTCAAAAACGTAATTTTGATCTAGAAATATTATTACTTATAGCGTATATGTAATATGTAATATGTGTAACTTTATTTTCGGAACTCAATTAAGTGCAAAAACTGCCAGAACCTCTTTTGAACATTTGAATGAGAAGATCAATTTAAAAGTAGTTTGTACATATGATTGCAAGAAAAAGGGAGAAAAATATGATGGAGAAGATTTGTAAAATGTGTTGCTTTGCTTGCGAATTGTAGTGATGGAGAGTTTTAATTGTATTATTAATTATGTTTAATTAAGTATGGTTAAATGATTTGTATATACTAGAGATATAAAGTTGTACATATGTACTAAGATCTTGTATTACTTAAATCAGATTTGAGTTAGTGCATTAAAAGGATGTATAATATGTTTTTTTAGTTGTACTACTTAATTTTTCTCCATTTATGAATAAGAGAGTGCACAAAATGCTTTATATGTAGTCAAGATTATATTTAAACAAATAAACCAAGAAAAAAAGTCTAAGAAAAGGAAACAAAAGCCCATGAGATTTTTGAGCTTGTTTGCTTGATCACCAAGTAAACACAAATATATAAGGAGAATTTGGTTCGTTCATTATTCATAGGTTGAAAACCTAAATCTCTCTTTATCCTCTCTCTTTGTGCGATTGACCAAAACAAACCCCAAGGGTTATTCGATTTGTTGTGATCGACTCAAGACAAGAAACCAAAGGTTTCGTTGATTGATTCAAGAGGTTTGGTTTATTGGTTATTAACACAAACATACTAGTATACTCATTGATTGTATAAATGTATTGGTTATGTTTTCTTAAAGATATCATTGTTTGATCTTTATTGAGTTTTGGTTGATTGGTTATACGATAAAGGTGATTTTATCCATTGCTAAATTGTATGTTTTCTTTATCGTTTTGCTAATTACTTGTCTATATGCGATCTTACTTATTCCGATGCGTACTCGTGATTATTAATATTTTATTACGGTTAAGGATTTTTAAAAATTCCAACAGTGGCATCACGAGCCGTTCGTATAGCTTTTTAATTACATTAAAAACGAAGATCTAAATTTGTGTGACTTAATATGATGTTACAACTTGGTTACAAGAATGTTAGGGAGATTCATCAAGACTTAGGTTAAAACTTCTAAATCGATGGTTTTCATTTAAAACATGTCTTAAAACGTAATTTTAATCGAGGGATATTATTACTTTTGGCATTATAGTAGGGTACATGCGCATTGCGGCGACAGATACCTTGTAATCAAATCTCTTGTCGAGAAATATTTTTCAGTCATATGTTTTCAATGATAAGAATTTTGCACATGAAGAAAATTTTTAGAAATAACTTTATTATAGTTCTATATACATGTGCATCAGAACGATATCAAAACGGTTTCGTAGTATTACGAGGTTGTGTTCATTGGCGGTGAAATGCACTTGCTAATAAGTAGATGTTACGTAATATTCGTCACATTATATAACATGCAAACATTTACATACTTAATATTTTACATGTTTTCATACTTTGTAAATTATTTGAAAATATTTGTGTATTGACGTGGACAATTTTTTTTAATTGAATTATTAAGCAAAATGATTACAATTTCACAAAGCTTTTACTAATATACATATACAAATGATAGGTAATTTCACTAAGCTTTACATATACAAATGTGTAATATGTAGTATAGATAGATATATTTTTATTTGTTGTATAATAAGAATATATGAATATAATTGTAAATAATTGGGTGTATTAATTCTATATTATTAATGTTATATTATTTTTATTTTGAAGTATGTATTAACGATTATTTGATTATTGATTATTATGTATTAATTAATATTAATATAAGAACTAAATTTTGAAAACTTAAGTATTACTATTTTAATTTTTAAACTTCTTTTAGTTGTACATAATGTATCAAAAGATGTAAGTTGAATTTTCATGTTTCTATTAATAAAATGTCAAAATGTTTTATATGTAGTTATGATTATGTATCAATTAGTATTAATATAAGTATTAAATTTTAAAAACTTAAATATTACGTAGTACTATTTAAATTTTTAAACTTCTTTTAGTTGTACATAATGTATCAAAAGACGTAAGTTGAATTTTTAAATTTCTATTAATAAAATGTCAAAATGCTTTATATGTAGTTATGATTATGATACTTTCTACTGGATGTACTCTTAAAGAACGAGAAGTAGAAATGTTCCATAAATAGAAGCGAATGAATGTTGTAAAAGTCCTAAACTAAAGATACGATTTATGATCAGTAAATCAATAGATCACAATAGTAATCCATATTATATGATATATCGATAATATAATACGGTTCAAAATTGTATACGAAAATACACAGTAACACATGTACATGTTACGTAAATTACAGAAACGACTTCTAGCAAGCAAGACTTTGAGACTAAACAAATTGTGAAATCATTTAAATCTTTGACTTTGTTTACATTGACAATTTAAAAGTCGAGTGTTATGTGACGGGCATGTGATTATTGACTCGATCGAACAAGCATATATGCCGTACAATTATATAATTAATACAACTATTTTCCTTATCTTTTCAAAGTTTTTTTGCTTATATTAACAGATAATATAACATTATAATGTTCATCAACCAACTTACTTAGCTCCGTTGGTCATGTGAGTTTTTTTTTTTGAGTTTAGGGAGTGGGTTTTACTCAGCGTTAGTGGTTTAGTTCTTGAGGTCTGCTCGTTTAGATGGTTTAACTAGTGGATCAGATTTTAAGTATAATGTCATTTAAAAAAAATTATAATGTTCATCTGTAACTGTTTTCCCAGTACTCCTTTGCTCATATATCTTGACCTAGAAAACTATTATGACTATTATACGTAAGAAAAGTCTATCTATCTTGCATAATGCACTCCATTCTACACTGCAGTGGACCGATTTCATGAACAACATTGCACTCTTCGTGCGTGTTTAATCAAAACTCATCTTCCAATCGTCCTTTGAATTTTCACTTTCACTCCTTCGGCGAAACCGTACCCTAAGTCGTTGTCGTTGTACAAACCACATCTTGGATCGCATTATGGTCCTAGCAATTTGTTTCAACATGAAACCCCAAGGAAAGACATTAATTCTCTTTCACACTCTTGGCTGGGTTATGTATATTAATGTCGTTGATCGACTCAACTTGTAACAAAACTAACAACTTGTTACTCTCATCTTATTAATCTATTTAATTCCTTGCTAAAGGCTAAAACTTTTGTCTAGTGATCCTTCTAGCTAATTATATGTGTAATGATGGATTCGAAAGTGATAAAAGTAGGACAACCTCATTATATGTAAGTTAGGAATATCTGACATTGAAAGAAATTTAAAAAATGTTCGTAAGATGATATAGCACTAATCAAGTTATCTTGATTACAATGGAGAAGGGGTTTTCCGGGTTAAGGACGTACGTAATCTCCTTGACGAGTTCTTTATGCCTTAAGTTTCTACGCCTGCTAGATGGGTCAAGTATTTTCCGATTAAAATTAATATTCTTGCTTCGAAGATCTTCCTCGACCCGTCTTCCTACCCATTCCAACTTGCTGCTACGTGCACTACTACACAAACAGCCTTTACCCACGAAAATTTTCCCACGGAACAAAAACCGTGGGAAATTTGACACGGATTTCCCACAGAGATGACAAAAAAATATTCCGTGGGAAATCCGTGGGAAATTACCCACGGATTTCCCACAGAAGCATTGACCAAGGTTTCCGTGGGAAAGTCGTGACAAATTACCCACGAACTTCCCACGGATTGCAAATTACCCACGGATTTCCCACGGATTACAAAACTATTTTAGTTATTTTACACATCCGTGGGAAACCTGTGGCAAATTACCCACGGATTTCCCACGGTATATACATTATTATTATTATTTATCTATCCGTGGGAAATCCGTGGGTAATTTACCCACGGATTTCCCACGGACAACGTATTATTTTATTATTATTAATCCGTGGGAAATCCGTGGGTAATTTACCCACGTATTTCCCACGGATTTCCCACGGATAACATATTATTTTATTATTTATCCATCCGTGGGAAATCCGTGGGTAATTTACCCACGGATTTCCCACGGACAACATATTATTTTATTATTTATCCATCCGTGGGAAATCCGTGGGTAATTTACCCACGGATTTCCCACGGATTTCCCACGCATAACATGTTATTTTATTATTTATCCATCCGTGGGAAATCCGTGGGTAATTTACCCACGGATTTCCCACGGACAACATATTATTTTATTATTTTTCCATCCGTGGGTAATTTACCCACGGATTTCCCGCGGAACTTTCCCACAGATTTCCCACAGAAAACATATTATTTTATTATTTATCCATCCGTGGGAAATCCGTGGGTAATTTACCCACGGATTTCCCACGGATTACAGATTTCCCACGGTTTTCCCACGGATTTCCCACATATTACCCACATATTTCCCACGGACTACCAATATTTTGTGATTTATACATCCGTGAGAAAGTTGATAAAAGTTTATTCAATAAAACATACAACTTACATTATAAAGTCGATAAAAAGTTAAACAATAAAACATACGAATCATATTACAAAGTCTAAAAAACATAGGAATTACACTAAAAAGATGATAAAACATACGAATTACATTACAAAGTCAATAAAACATACGAATTACATTACGCAGTAGATAAAACATACGAATTACATTACGAAGTCGAGATGCTAAATGACAAACTACTGCAAACTAATGTTTCCCACGCTATTGTAAAGCTCATGTAGTAGTGCATTTGAATTCGTTGTGTGGTGCTCGGGATGCATTTGTGTTTCCATTGTTGCCTCGAGTATATTTAGCTTTGTAGTCAAGAGCTTGCAGTTTGCACACTTTGCATACCTCGAAGGTCCCGAAGAATAGATTGGAGGTGTTGAAGAGCTTGGAGAGGAAACTGGAGTCATTGAAGGTATTGGTGAATAAGTTGAAGTCGTTGAAGCTCCAGTAGAACCAAGTAGTAGACGAACTCGATCCTCTTTCCATAGAAAAAATTCACATCCAAAAGTACCTTCCCGAGGCTGTTAATTAAAGAGTAAGGAAAATTTATTCATTAAACATACCTAATCATATTATTTGTAAACTACACAAATAAAAACACATGTGACTGATCACCTTCGATAGTGGACAAGCATAGTATAGTTTACCACGGGTATGGTGTCTATACGATTCTCTTAGAACTACATCTCCGGCTCCACAAGTACACGTAAAAGCTTCATATGCCACCATCTTCATAATTACAATGTGTGTGTTGGTCGTTGAGATGGCAAGAGTGTGTGTGATCTGTTTAGTTCTTGGTTATGAAGATGCTTTTATGGTAACAAAAAAGGTGCTTTTGGGGGGAAATCTTGGGGGGAACTTTTGGTGGGAAGTTTTCGCTGGAACTTATGGTGGGAAGTTTTGGCGGGAAGTTTTGGCGGGAAGTTTTGGCGGGAAGTTTTGGGGGGGAAGTTTTGGCGGGAACTTATCGTATACAACGATACCCTATCGACTACTCATTTGAACATATCGTATACAACGATACCCTATCGACTACTCATTTGAACATATCGTATACAACGATACCCTGTCGGCTACTCATTTGAACATCTCGTATACAACGATAGCCTATCGGCTACTCATTTGAACATCTCGTATACAACGATACCCTATTGACTACTCATTTGAACATATCGTATACAACGATGCCCTATCGGCTACTCATTTGAACATGTCGTATACAACGATACCCTATCGACTACTTATTTGAACATCTCGTATACAACGATACCCTATCGACTACTTATTTGAACATCTCGTATACAACGATACCCTATCGACTACTATTTTGAACATCTCGTATACAACAATACCCTATCGACTACTCATTTGAACATCTCGTGTACAACGATACCCTATCGACTACTCAATTGAACATCTCGTATACAATGATACCCTATCGACTACTCATTTGAACATCTCGTGTACAATGATACCCTATCGACTACTCATTTGGCCATATCGTGTACAACGATACCCTATCGACTACTCATTTGAACATCTCGTGTACAATGATACCCTATCGACTACTCATTTGAACATCTCGTGTACAACGATAACCTATCGACTACTTATTTCAAAATCTCGTGTACAACGATACCCTATCGACTACTCATTTGAACATCTCGTGTACAACGATACCCTATCGGTTACTCCTTTGATCATCTCGTGTACAGCGATACCCTATCGACTACTCGTTAGAACATCTCGTGTACAACGATACCCTATCGATTACTTATGTAAACATCTCGTATCGACTACTCCTTTGAACATCTCGTATAAAACGATACTCTTTGAACATCTCATATACAACGATACCCTATAGACTACTCATTTGAACATCTCGTATACAACGATACCCTATCGACTACTCATTTGAACATCTCGTATACAACGATACCCTATAGACTACTCATTTGAACATCTCGTATACAACGATACCCTATCGACTACTCATTTGAACATCTCGTATACAACGATACCCTATCGACTCATCTATTCAACAAGTCGTGTACAACGATATTATATTGAGTTATCCGTTTGACATCTCATGTACAAAGATACTTTTCGACTCATCCGTTTAACATCTTATGTATAACCTTACACTCTAAACTCATCGGTTTGACATTTGTGTACGACGATACCCTACTGACTACTTCGTTAAACATCTCATGTTCCGTTTGATTCTACTGTGAAGCTGATTCCTAATAAGGTATTCTCTATGGATAGAAAAGTTCAATCCTTAGTGACACTCTAATATTCGAATATTTGGAATGCGAATATACTTATGTGAAACTCAATCATGTCGACATTTCATTTATGCATCAGTTTGATTGTGTTATGATTTTCTTTAAGTTAATCAAGATTACACTTATATAGGGGAGGATTGTTGGTGATTTTGTGTTACCAATAATGATTTAAGTGTAATGGATTTACTTTGTTGACCAATGTGTAATCGTGATAAACGTTCATCAAGTCGGGGTTGTATGGAGTGCACACTTGTATTACATTATTACGGTTATCATACGGGGGCGAAGCCCCCGTACGACGGGGGTCCGGGGGCAGCGCCCCTGGGCAGGGTCCAAGGGGCAGCAGCCCCTGGCAGGGTCCAAGGGGCAGCGCCCCTGGCTGGGGTCGAGCTGAGTTTTATTTGGTATAAAGTGTTTTGTCGAAAACGCACTAGAAAATAAAATTCCCGGGTTTTGACACCTATTTTGCCCGTTGTAAATATGCGGTTTTAACTGCTTAAAGCAGTTACAAACCGTCAACAGTTATTTGGTCATTTATGTTCTTCATTTTCTGGTTCTGACATCATAACAACAATAGCACATATACAATTTGAATCTGAGTTTTATCCGATTAGAGATTTCGATAGAACCATCGAAATACTTTGATCTGAAAGTGCTTGACACGACTCTCAGATTATTGATTCACCCACCAAAATTTCTAACATAAAAATGTATCTATATCGAGAAAAATAAAAGAAAACGATCGTCCGTGGGAAAGTCGTGGGTAATTTCCCACAGATTTCCCATATATTTCCCACGAATATTATAAATCTGTGGGAAATTAGTGGGTAATTACCCACATATTTCCTACAAAAAAATCCGTGGGAATGTAAGATATAATTTTGCCACGGATTTCCCACGCATATACATTTTCATCATTTTCTATGTCCCGCTTATATTTTTCACCAAAAATCAAAATTATCCCTCCATCCTTCTCAACCTCACATCCCACATCTCAGAACTTATTATCTTTACTCTCTCTCTAAAATAAACTTATCCTCACATCTCACATCTCAAATTGATTATTGATTCGAGGCTATGTATTAATTGGGTATATGGATCTGAGGCTTCTATACACTTCTCCATTGCTGATCCTATCTAGTCACCTCCCTCCATTGTCCCGATTCCAGTTCATATCACAAATCAGGTTATTTTCATTTTTTCTTCAATATGATTATCGATATGAGGCTATGTATTAATTAAAGAAAATCTAATTTAGTTTTGTTATTTTTAGATCTTAACTGTGATTGGTCTATATTAATTTATGTTTTTGCTTTTATTTTAGATCTTCATCTTGATCTATGATAAGATATAATTGATGAGTCTTAACCAACTGTTCCTATTTTATCTCACGGTTAATAGGGGTAAAGAGGTGACTACACCAGGAGGCGTGGTGTTGTTGATTGAGTTGGCTAGCATTGAGCCAAGGTTTTTTAGGAGGAGGCTGGTGGAGGTGGGGACTTGGCATTTTCTGATTGAGTTTGTGGAAGGAGAGTTTGGATTTGTTGGCGGAGATGAGGTAGTTGCCGCTATTTATTAGTAGGCTGTTTGGGATTTTGATAAAGATGATGTTGGATATTGAAGATGAAGCTGCGTGGCATATGGCGAAGAATCAGGATGAAGATGTGGGGGAGTCGAGTAATTATAGTGTGGCGCAGATAGTGTTTGGATAGGTTGGTTATTGCGTTAGAGAGGGGTTTCACCTGACCATTATCACGCAGATATGGATGTAAATGCTCGTGAAAGAATTCATATCCAACCTGTACATGGTTAGTACTCATTGTTTACCTAGTATTTGGTTACAAAATGATCCAAACCGAACTTAAAACCATTTTTCTTAAACTCGGATGTACAGAAAAGTACCATAACTAGAACAGGAGAAATGAATTAGTACATTGGTATTTTTGGCAAATGACCATCTAATAAAATGGTCAATCGTCTTTTATTTTATAATATCTATGATTTTTTCATGTCTTACGCGCTATTTTGTTATAGTCAGGTTTGTCATTCATCACAGCCTGGGTAAATCGATGGAGACTTACTACCAGGTTTGCACTCTCTATGAAAAGCTTATGTGTAGCATTTGATTTTCTTGTTTGTAACTTATTTAATATTTCCAGGAAAGCGGTCGGGCAGGACGTGACGGGCTTCCTTCTGAATGTTTACTGTACTTTAGGCCTGCTGATGTGCCTAGACAGGTATAAATTAGAGACATGTACAGGTTGGATAACGGGTCAAAATGGTACTTTTGTGCGGGTTCAAACGGTTTGGTTTGACAGTAAGACCCTATCAATTTAGAATAAAATGTATTATAAGGTGTTACACATGATCGCAGAAACTATAACGTGCCATACAATAGAAAAATTTCGATTGATGTATCTTTCTCATACGAGTTAACTTACTCTCGTTCTTTACAGAGCTCCATGGTCTTCTACGAGAATTCAGGGCTGCAAAATCTTTATGACATGGTCCGATATTGTCAGGTGCGCATTAAAACATATTTTTTGTATCTTAACGATTACAAAGGAAAATAACTTTCAACTGATATGTTAAAACCTATTTTGATATCTTCTAAGTGCAGTCCAAAAAAGAATGTCGTCGAAGTGCTTTCTTTAAACATTTTGCTGAGCCTCTGCAAGACTGCAACGGTATCTTATTCTGCTATATTATATTCGGGTATTGAAATATTTGTTCTTTTAGCAAGGGAAGTGATACCGTATAATACTATACATTCTTGCAGGGATGTGTGATAATTGTGCTTTTTCATGCGAGGTCAAGGAAACTGATGCAACTGGTATGCATCCTTACCGTTATGGAATTGAAAATTTGCAATCATTAAATTAAAGACATGAAACAATAGTTTTATTGTTATCACAATTTCTGTACAATAAGTGTTTTTAGTAAACTCGTCCTGCCCCACTCAAAAAGCTACCTGTTTTGTCACACAATGCTCGATTCAGCCAGGTTCTCGTTTTAGCCAGAAGATTATTCTGTCGGACGAGGAAGGCACATTATGGTGGCATGCACACAGCGACTGGTCTTGAGCTACTGTACATGGTTTATTAGTCGTATCTCCCAAGATTGGTACTACTTACCCATTTCCTAAACCTCATGCAGAGGTTCCTGTCATCGTAGGTATTTAATTACTTCCCACATTCCATGTCAACTACTAATATGTATCTTCATCTTAGTTCAAATACTTTGTAAAAGAATACCGAATTAATAACTGAAAGTGCAGGTGACTGGTGGAAAAATGATATACAGACGGTGATGGAAGACTTCTTGCGTAGAGGAGGTGATCCAGTAATCTCTGATGCTTTGACAAGCAACGGTCAACCTGGCGACCGTTATGACTGTTCTCGTCAAGGTACTACATACCTTGTTTTTGCGTCTTTCTTTTCATTTTATCGAAATATCGGCTAGACTTATTTTCAGATAAATCAAGTATACTTGATGTTTATTTTTAAATATTAATGTCTTCAGAAACAACAAAAGTAAACGTGGATCAAGGAAATACTTACATGCTCCGTATGGTCAATGCTGCAATGAACAACATCATGTTCTTTGCAATCGCAGACCATCAGCTAACAGTCGTAGGAAGTGACGGAGCCTACACTAAGCCGTTGAAAACGAATTATAATTCGTTTTCAACGGCTTAGTGTAGGCTCCGTCACTTCCTACCACTGTTAGTTGATGGTCTGCGATTGCAAAGCAATCACATGAGTTGTTCATTGCAGCATTGACCATACGAAGCATGTAAGAGTTACTCACACCTTCTATGAATAATATAGAACTTATATTTTTTTTACTAACATATGTATTCTCTGAAAAACAGGAACAAGCCAATCATCTAAAATCCAGTGCACGTACTAAAAGCGGAAAAGAAGTCATAACAACGCCAGTTGAAGAAAAACTCACAGCATCATCAATCGCTCAAAATATCCTTGCTAATCAGGTCATAGCTAGTTTGATTTGGGATTAGGCTTTAGCTTTTTTGTTAGAAGTTATAACTATTAGGTTGTAGTATGTCGACAAAAGTTTAGGAATACGGATTATGTCCAACCAACGACACATTTATGTATCTCGAGGTACTGGATTTGTATATTTTGTTTATATATCAATTAATGGTTATATTCTTTCAAATATCAATTTTTCATATTTCCAGATTTTAGAATCCGAAAAATTACGGATATTTGGCCATGTGTTTCCCACGGATGAATGGTTGATAAAAATTGTGGGAAATCCGTAGGAATATGTCCGTGGGAAATCCGCGGGAAATAGTTGTGGGAAATCTGTGGGAAACATATGGGAAAATGGGGGTTAAAATTTGTGGGAAATCTGTGGGAATATGTCCGTGGGAAATATGTGGGAATATGCCCGTGGGAAATCTGTGGGAAAATGTATGTGGGAAATCTGTGGGAAAAAGTTCGTGGGAAATCCGTGGGAAAAAATCTCACATCATTTATGTTAAAAAATGTGTAATAATAACCGTGGAAAATCCGTGGGAAAATGGTCAACGCTCTGTGGGAAATTCCGTGGGAAAATATTTACCCACGATGTTTTTACAAACGGAACAATTCCATGAGAAATCCGTGGGTAAGGGCCCTTTCCCACTGGATTTCCCACGGAACTTGCTGTGGGTAAAAGTTGTTTTTCTAGTAGTGGTGGTGTGCATGTTCCTGACACTTCATGTCTACTTTGTTCTTCTGGCCAAGAAGATTCATCGCATCTTTTTTCAATTGTTGTTTGGTTTCGGATGTTGTTAAACTCGTGTGTCGATGGTGGAACCCGGCTTGGAACCCGCTTGGCTCATACTCCGACTCGCTCACTTGGTTTAGTTCAATCAGACTTAACTCCATAACAAAAGGATTAATGGAGGGGGTTTTTATGTCTTGTGGTGGAGCGTTTGGTTATTTCGTAGTCAGTTGTTCTCGGCACAAATTTCTCGCAAAGATGTTCTTTTTGATGACGTTGTTTCACGCCCGTTTACTTGGTGCCATTCTAGTTTTTAATAAAAATTGAAAAAAAAACACAAAAACTATCTTGATTACAAAAGTTCGAGAAATGATTTAATTAAGGTCACGTCTATTATAGTCTATAGATGCTTAATGCAGTAACGTACGTTAGCACATTCAAACTACGATAGGTTTCATGCAAAGAAAAACCCTAGCTAGATGGGGCCAGCCTAGCTAGCATGATAATAATCAAAGTAGTGTGGGTCAAAATTCCACACATATACATGAACCATATTGACACATATGAATTGACGCATAATAAGATTCCAAATATAGTAATAGAAACAGAAATGTCAAGGAAAAACAGCCTGTCTTGTACGAAACCAATATAATATACACCAAACAAAATCCACGTACATATAAACTAGGTAGTACCTAGTTTTAGGCCACTTGGTGTATCGCGAAACCCACACGATAGTGTTATTTGACTCTATCCTCAGCTCGTCGTTGCATTAAAGGGGGCCCATGGGCAACTTGTTTCTTGGTTTAAAAAGTGTATTAAAGAAGTAAGAGCTTCAAGATATTGGTTACATTAGATTAGGTAGTTCGTTTATTAAATTTAACATTTTGAATTTGTTGACGAAGTAAAAAAAAGAATCTTCACTGAAATTTCAACAATGTTGAAAAGATAGAGATGCAAATAGAGACATATCTGACGGGCATTCATGCCAACACTAATTTGTGGTGAGCTACCAATTGTAGCACCCCGCATTTATTTCTCATAGCAATCGATACCACCATAGGTCCCATGGAATGACTTGTGACGCACAAACGTAACCACTTGATGAGCCATGCAAACATGATGTCGGTCATTAGGTTTTTGGTCATAGGTGCTACAGTAAATAGCTCTTAAAGTTCCATACCAAGTAGTATGTATCTATATCTATGTTAAGCTACATGTCTCAAGTAAATGAATTGTAGTATGATTCGCCTACAACCTCGTTAACTATGTTAGTCTATATTTAGTATATAGTTATTGTAATTGATATGCATTGACTGTAATTGATACTCTCTTCGTCCTTAAATAAATGTTCACTTAATTGTTTTCAACTTTTATCTTAAATTATCGTGTATGTGTTATATAATACTTGATACAAATCATATGAATGGATTGAGTTTTAAATATATTTTCATTATTATAACTTTCACCAAGTATTATATAACACAAACAAAATAATTTACGGTCAAAGTTTAAAAAAATGACTCCGAAAGTCAAACGTGGACATTTAATTAAGGACGGAAGAAGTATATATTAGCTGTAGATAGCTGGGCTCAAGCCCAATGTACACTATATGTATTATGACGTTTCACTGAATAGACACGAAAATCATTCCAATCATTATCTCTTACATGGTATGAGCCACATTGGTCGATCCACCATAAACCCTAAATGGTTTCTGCTACTCTCTTTTTATTTTTTTATTTTTAGGTCGATCGTTGGTTCCTGTGTGATAACCAGTCGACCTGTTAAGTTATTAGTTTGCCGACCGTTGGTATTAGTTGATTACCAGTTGGCTTGTGTTGATTCTATGATTATATCTTGTCTCCATTGATTTCATGGTAATTTACTAAACGTAATGTTACAGCTTTACAAACCCTCATATTCACTATAACACATTCACTCCTCCATACACTCCAACAAATACTCTAGTCAATATGACAGGTCCTACTGCCCCTCCCATTATCTTACTCTCCGATAAACTAATGACAGTCGCCAATCTCTCTCTTCATGTCCCCATTCTGTTAGATGTGGAAGAGATGAATTACTCATCTTAGGTATATTTTTTTCAAAAATTTTGTGGTGGTTACAAGCTGTTAGATCACATCTCGGGTGCATCTAAGGATGATGCAACATCTAGTGAAACTACACCTCCAACCGATGAATGGTTGACTGTTGATTCGATCATTCTTACATGGATATTTTCCACTTTATCCAAAACATTTCAACAACAACTTATAGTCGAAAGCCCTAAACCCGCAAAAGAGGCGTGGGACACGTTGGAATCGATATTCAATGACAATAAAAGATCACGTTCAATTGCATTGAAAGCCGAGTTGCGGTCGATGAAGCTTGGAAACTTGTCCATTGATGCCTATTTTCAAAAGATCGAGTCTATTGCCACAATTTTATCTAGTCTTGAGTCTCCCATAAGCAATGATGATGTGGTTAACATTGCTCTTGATGGGTTACCAGATCAGTATCAACATGTCTCCGACATTATCATCCATCGCGATCCATTCCCGAATCTCAAGACGGTCTGTTCCATGCTTACCACGACGGAGACGAGGTTGAAATCGAGGGCTCAAGGTACATATGTGCATTCTACAACGTCATCACCCATGGTGTTGTTAGCTAACTCCGGTACCAATAATCGGCGTTCCGCTTCATCTGCGGAAAAGGTACACAAACCGTGCTTCCAATTTGTTAAAGGCTTGTGTCGGTTTGGTGAATATTGCGAGTATTTGCACAATGGAGTGCATGTTAATTCATCTAATAGTGTAAAGACACCACTGATGTAAAACAAGATGATTTAAGGACCCTACAAAATCTTATGGCTAAACTTGGTTTTGATAGCAGTACAATATCACTTGGTAACACATATATGAAACACAACACACTTACTGCTTTCCATACGTCTCTTAGTTATCCATACGGAGTTAAATATGCACATCAAACCCAATTTACTACTAGCCCACCAGGCTTTATGTCACAACCGCAGGCCCAAACAACCTTTTCCCCACAAGCCCAACAGGTTTCTTATTCCCAAGCCCCAACAGTTTACAACCCAGCCCAGTTCCGCACCCAGCTCGGTCCGCCGGGTCAGACCAGCCAACCCGGTCAGCCAAGTCAACCAGGTGAAACCGGATAGCCAGGTCAGTCAAATTATGTGGGTCTTTCGGAGCATTTTCAGGACAAGAATCGGTTTTACCAAGTGCTTTTAATGCGGTGACACTCCAGGATCCTTCTCCGGGAAACTAGAATATGGATACAGGTGTGAGCTCTCACCTTAATGCTAATGTATCTAGTCATAGTGATATTTTTAATATGTGCATTTATCCATCGGTCTCGGTTGGTGACGGTTCTTCTATACCCGTTACCAACTCTGGTAATAGTATTTTACCTACACCACATCGACCTCTCCACCTAAAAAACGTCCTTATTACTCCTCATATTGTCAAAAACTTAATTTCAGTTCGTCATTTTGTTCGTGATAATTCTTGTACTATTGAGTTTGACGCTTTAGGTTTTTCTGTTAAGGATTTCCTAACTCGACGGGTGCTCCTCCGATGTGATAGCACTGGCGATCTGTACCCGGTGACAAAACCATCTACCATTCCTCAAGTGTTTCTCGCAAGTCAGTATACGTGGTACAACCGTCTTGGGCATCCAGGAAGTGAAGTGTTACATCGTGTGCTTTCTAATAATTTCATTTCGTGTAATAGAGAGAAACCTCCTATTCTTTGTCATGCTTGTAAGCTTGGCAAACACGTTAGGCTTCCATTTCTTAGTTCCATTTCTTCTGTTAGTTCTTGTTTTGATATTGTTCACTCGGACTTGTGGACTTCCCCAATTCCGAGTCTCCCTGGCTTTAAATACTATGTCTTATTCTTGGATTATTATTCGCAGTATGTTTGGATTTATCCTTTGGTTAGTAAATCTAATGTTTTGTCCAAATTTGTATTGTTTCGTAACTTAGTCAACACCCATTTCAAGTGTGAGATAATATCATTCCAGTGTGATCATAGTGGTGAATTTGACAACCATGCCTTTCATGAATTATTTGCAACTAATGGGATTCAATTTTGCTTTTCTTGCCCACGCACCTCACAACAAAATGGAAAGTCTGAACGGATGATTAGAAACATCAATAACCTTATTCGCACCTTGCTATTTCAAGCTCAACTACCACCAACTTATTGGACCGAAGCACTTTACATGGCCGTTTACCTATTGAACATTATACCTTCCCGTGCTATTGACAACGAAATACCCTTCACTCGCATGTTTGGCGCAACACCTGACTATAGTATCTTGCGTACATTTGGGTGTCTTTATTATCCTCATATTGACGTAACTCATAAACTTGAACCACATGCTACACCTTCTATATTTTTAGGCCATGTTAACAATCACCGTGGTTACCGTTGCCTTGACCTAAACACCAACAAAATCATAATTTCTCGCCATGTCACATTTGGTGAGACCGTTTTCCCGTTTGGCTCGATGACCCCAACCTCAAGTCCCTCCTATGATTTTTTGAAAGAACCCTCGGATGTTATCTCTAATTACATTCGATCAGTACCGGTTACTAATCTCGAACCTGTTCATATACCAGTCGATAACAACACAAACAACACAACTAATACCGAAAATACTACTAATACCGAAAATAATGGTGACGTTCACCCTGGTTCAACAAGCACATCTTCAACCGAGCCTACTATTCACCCACAAATAAGCCAAAATCATAACCAAAAAATCGACCCATCAACCACTGCTCCCAACCAAACCGAACAACCAACTCACCCCGTTACCACTAATACAACGACAACTAACACTGACTCAACTTCCGTTTCCATTTTTGTTCCTCAAAACCAATCCACTTCAAATATTAACCCAAACCCGAGTTCGACTCACCACATGGTCACACGTTTTCAGGTTGGGACAAATCGTCCTACTCAACGTCTTACTCTTCACGTGTCCACTATATCCCCCTTAAAATCGTACGGTGATGCGTTTAATGATCCAAATTGGAAAAATGCTATGAATGATGAGTATAATGCACTTATTAAAAGTAAAACTTGGACTCTTGTACCTAGACCTGTAGATTCCAATGTTATACGGTGTATGTGGTTATTTCGCCACAAGTATTTGGCATATGGCACTCTCAGTCGCTACAAGGCTTGTCTTGTAGCAAATGGTAGTATTCAGATAGAGGGTGTTGATGTTGATGAGACTTTCAACCCAATTGTTAAACCATGTACTATCCGGACGGTTCTTAGTTTGGCTATTTTGCGACACTGGCCAGTTCACCAGCTTGATGTCAAGAATGCCTTTCTACATGGCGATTTATCTGAGACGGTTTACATGCATCAGCCTCCAGGGTTTCGGGATTCTACTCATCCTGATTATGTTTGTTTGTTGGAGCGGTCTTTGTATGGGCAAAAACAAGCCCATCGGGCTTGGTTTCAACGTTTTTCTACTTATATCACGAGGGTTGGATTTGCTCATAGTCGTTGTGACTCCTCCTTATTTATTTATAGACAGGGGATTAACATTGCTTATATGTTACTATATGTTGATGATATTGTTCTCACTGCCTCATCAGAGACCTTGTTACAGCGGATTATTGCCTTATTACATCAGGAGTTTTCTATGACAGATTTGGGCTCACTTAATTACTTTTTGGGTATCTCTGTTACTCGTGATTCTTCAGGGATGTTTTTATCTCAGCGTCAGTATGCTACCGAGATTCTCGAGCGGGCTCATATGGTTGGTTGTAATTCTTTTTGGACACCTGTTGATACTGAGTCCAAACTAGGTGATGGCGGTGATGCAGTTTTGGATCCAACATTTTATCGGAGTCTTGCGGGCTCTCTCTAGTACCTTACGTTCACTCGCCCTGATATTAGTTATGCAGTACAACAGATTTGTCTTCATATGCATGATCCTCGAGAACCTCATTTCCCGGCTCTTAAGCGGATCTTGAGGTATGTTCAGGGTACGTTAGATTATGGGTTACAGTTGTTCTCATACTCTACCACATCTTTGGTTGCTTATTCAGATGCAGATTGGGCCGACTGTCCTACCAATCGGAGATCCACCTCAGGTTATTGTGTCTTTCTTGGGAACAACTTACTCTTTTGGTCCTCTAAGCCTCAGGTTATTGTATCAAATGGCGCCGCTGCCGGCTCTTCTCGTTAAGATCAAAAGTTTTTTGTGAGAACTTGGATTTTGGGATCCGTTCCCCGTGAACGTTACTTTTTCACAAAAATTTTCAAAAAAAAAATCCTAAAAAATATAAAATTTTCAAAAAATACAAAAAAATTTAAAAACATAAAAACCAAAAATATTTTTGCTTTGTTTGTTCGTTCTTTTGCAGGTGTATGCGCACTCGATCCACGTCATATCAAGAGCCCGAGCCTCTCGATCACTTAGACATGGCCGGTGTACCACCTCCAAACAATAATAACAACAACAACATGAATAATAACAACAACAATGAGCCCCTTCCGGATAATCGCCGAATGATTGAACTGCTGCAAGCTCATGTCGATGGCAACACGGATCCAATTGTCATACCTCCAATTGCCGCCAACAACTTTGAGCTAAAATCAGGCTTTATCCAGATGGTCTCCACTCAACCATTCTTGGGACGTACCATTGATGATCCACACGACCACATCAAGAGATTTCTACAACTCACCAACACGGTCAAGTTCAATGGTGTTCCACAAGAGGTTATAAGGTTACAACTTTTTCCCTTTTCTTTAGAGGGACAAGCCCGGCATTGGCTTGCTAAGGAACTGCCACAGAGTATTCTCTCGTGGACGGATTTGGAAACAAAGTTCATCAATTACTTTTTCCCACCCTCTCGTACTACCGCTTTGCGGAATGAGATCATAAATTTTGAACAAAAGTACGATGAGTCGTTCAGTGAATCTTGGGATCGTTTTAAAGATCTTTTAAGAAAATGCCCACAACATGGTTTTACCAAAGTACATCAAATTAATACTTTTTACAATGGTTTAAGCATGAGTGACCAAGATTCACTGAACAGTGCCTCAGGGGGTAATCTATTGGCTAAGACTTCCAATGTTGCTTGGGATATCACTGAGAACAAGTCTCGTGTGCAAACCAAGAGTGTTCGGACCAATGTCGCTAGTGCTAGCACTAATGACAGCGACAAGCGACTTGACAAAATCACTACGCTTCTTGAATCGCTTGTCACCCACACCGTCAGCAACAACAACAGCAACAACGCTAAAAACGCTCAAGTTAACGCTGTCAGCCAACCTTGTGAGATATGCGGTGGTCCTCACTCCTACACCACTTGTACCGCCACCCAAGATTACCCTGCTGAGAATGTGAATGCGGCATATGGCACCTATCCTCAACCTGCTTATCAAGCTAGACCTCAAGGTGACCGTAATTTGCTTAGCTACCGCT
Source organism: Glebionis coronaria (assembly GCA_025667525.1). NCBI lineage: Eukaryota > Viridiplantae > Streptophyta > Magnoliopsida > Asterales > Asteraceae > Glebionis > Glebionis coronaria. Next base: position 534,096,697 of record CM046881.1, on the reverse strand, counting down.
CAAACAACTATCTTTCACCACCTGGTTTTCCTCCTACCAACCCAAACCAACAACAAAACCTTAATCGCCCTCCTCAACAACAACAACAACCTCGACAACCATACATACCTCCTCACAAGCAGCAACAACCACCTCAACGTAACAATCAAGTCTACCAACAACCTGCTTATCAACCACCTTCATACAATGCTCCTCCCAACCAACCCACCGCTCTTCACCAAGAAGTGGAAACTTATATGAGGACTAACGATGCGATAGTGGGAAATCTTCAGAGAGAGGTGCTCAACCTGAAAGCAGACTTGGTAAAGCAAGGAAACGATTTGAGAGCCGACATGAGAAATACGTTGGATAGCCAAACAAATGACTTGAGGAACATGATGGCTAGTTTCTTCCAAGGTAATCAACCCTCTTCTTCGGGTACTCTTCCGAGTAACACCGTTGCGAATCCAAGAGGGGAGCTGAAAGCAATCACCACTCGAAGTGGCAAAGGTACCAAGGAACCCGAGCTTCCTATACCTCCACCGGTGGTTGTGACTAAGGAGAACGAGTCACCTGCTCCTATTCCTCCTCCTTCTCCTTCCCCAATTTCTCCACCTCTTCCTTCTACCCCACCTCCACCCAAGGATGTGAGTGATCCTATTCTCCCAAAGCCTTCCTCTTCTTCCAATATACCTTATCCATCTAGGTTGAGGAAAGAGAAGCAAAAGAGCAAGGATGATATTCAGGTTTCGAACTTTCTTAAAATGTTTAAACAACTGAATTTCAATATCTCCTTCGCTGAGGCTCTCGCTCACATGCCTAAATATGCGAAAATGTTTAAAGATCTTCTGAGCGACAAGGAAAAGCTCCTCGATATTGCCAACACCCAACTTAATGAGAATTGCTCTGCAGTGCTCTTAAGGAAATTGCCAACCAAGCTTGGTGATCCGGGTCGTTTTCTTATCCCTTGCAATTTCCCGGGAGTAGAGAATTGCATGGCCCTAGCCGATCTAGGTGCCAGTATTAATCTCATGCCTCTAAGTGTTTGGAAGCAATTATCTCTCCCAGAGCTAGTCCCCACCAAAATGACTTTGGAATTAGCTAACCGCACGGTTGCTTATCCAGTGGGGATAGCCGAAGACGTCATTGTAGGAGTCGACAAATTCACCTTCCCTGCTGATTTTGTTGTCGTCGACTACGAGATGGACCCCCGTGTGCCACTAATTGTTGGACGTCCATTCTTGAGGAACGGTCGCACTCTTATTGATGTTGAAGCCGGTGAGCTTATCATGAGAGTGGGTGACGATAAAGTAGTCTTCAACATGGGAAAGTTGTCTAAACAGCCTTATTCATATGAGAGTGTTAATTGTATTGACGTTCTTGATGAGGCTTGTGAAGAACACTTTAATGATGCTTGCAAAAGTATTCCTACCTCTCTTCCCAATGTTGAGACCGTGTCCTCCATTGATTCATCGTTGTCTCTATTTGGAGATAGTGATTTATTTTGGAACAATCTTGAAGATACCATGGGAGATGCGAATTTAGCTACTAATGATTCTCCTATCGATGGGGATGAAGACATGAATTTCTTTGACAATCTTCTCAACGAAGACAATCCTTCGCCTCCATCTCCCACGGTCATTGCTATCGATACTCAGACTTTGAAAACGCCTCCCGTCGAAAATCCTCCGGATTTGGAACTTAAGGAGTTGCCGCCACATCTCGAGTACGTGTTCCTTGACGACAACAAGAAGTCGCCCGTCATTATTGCAACGGATTTGAAAGATGAAGAGAAGACTCGCCTCGTTGCCGTGCTGAAAGCTCATAAGAAGGCTATTGCTTGGAAGATTTCGGATATTCGTGGAATTGATCCTCACTTCTGCACGCACAAAATTCTCATGGAGGACGATTATAAGCCCACTATTCAAAGCCAACGAAGGGTGAATCCAAAAATCCATGAAGTCATCAAAACAGAGGTTATCAAACTTCTTGATGCGGGTATGATTTACCCTATTTCGGATTCACCATGGGTTAGTCCAATCCATTGTGTGCCCAAGAAGGGCGGAATAACCGTTGTTCCCAATGAACACAACGAGTTGATTCCCACTCGTCTCGTTACTGGGTGGAGAGTTTGTATAGACTACCGTAAACTCAATGATGCCACGAGAAAGGATCATTTCCCTCTACCTTTTATGGACCAAATGCTTGAACGTTTAGCGGGTAATGAATATTACTGCTTTCTTGATGGTTTCTCGGGTTATTTCCAAATACCCATCGATCCCCAAGATCAAGAGAAAACAACATTCACTTGTCCCTATGGCACATTTGCTTACAAAAGAATGCCTTTTGGCTTATGTAATGCGCCCGGGACTTTCCAAAGGTGCATGTTAGCTATCTTCCATGACATGGTTGAACAAACCATGGAAGTCTTCATGGATGATTTCTCGGTCTTCGGGGATTCATTCTCTTCTTGCCTTGCCAATTTGGAACGTATGCTAAAGCGCTGCAAAGACACTCGCCTTGTTCTGAATTGGGAAAAATGCCATTTTATGGTAAAAGAAGGCATCGTGCTTGGACATAAGATCTCGAAAGCCGGTCTTGAAGTAGACCGTGCTAAAGTCGATGTTATCGCAAAGTTGTCTCCACCTTCAACCGTGAAGGGTGTGAGAAGTTTTCTGGGTCATGCGGGCTTCTACCGTCGATTCATCAAAGATTTTTCTCAAATCGCTCGCCCGATGACCCACCTCTTGGAAAAAGATACTCCTTTTATCTTCTCCAAAGAGTGTCTTGAAGCCTTCCACTCGCTTAAGGATAAGCTAACTAAGGCACCCGTCTTGGTTACCCCTAATTGGGAGCTTCCCTTCGAGTTGATGTGCGATGCTAGTGATTTTGCTATTGGAGCGGTTCTTGGACAAAGAGTGAACAAACACTTCCAACCGATCCATTACGCTAGCAAGACAATGACGGGGGCACAATTGCATTATACGACAACCGAAAAAGAGCTTTTAGCTGTTGTCTATGCTTTTGAAAAGTTCCGCCCCTATCTTGTCCTTTCTACCACCATTGTGTATACCGATCCTTCCGCGCTGAAGTACTTGTTGACAAAGCAAGATTCCAAACCAAGACTTCTTCGCTGGGTTTTGCTGCTCCAGGAATTTAAAATCGAAATTCACGATAAAAAAGGAGCAGAAAACCTAGCCGCGGATCATCTCAGCAGACTTGAGGATCCATACCAAGGGGATCATTCGAACAAAGAAATCAATGATTCTTTTCCCTTGGAGACCTTAATGTCTATAAACTCGAAGTCGAATGAAACCCCGTGGTTTGCGGACTTTGCAAACTACTTGGCGGGTGGAATTCTCAAGGAAGGGTTGACGTCCCAACAAAAGAAAAAGTTCTTCACCGACATTAAGACTTACTTTTGGGACGACCCTTACCTATTCAAACAATGTGCCGACCTGATTATCCGTCGATGTGTTGATGGACCGGCAGCTTCGGAAATCCTTGATGCTTGCCACAAAGGACCCACCGGTGGTCACTTTGGTCCCAACTACACCGCCAAAAAAGTGTTTGATTCGGGATTTTATTGGCCCTCCATATATCGTGACGCTCACGATATGGTTAAAAGATGTGATGTTTGCCAAAAACAAGGCACGATCACACATAAAGACGAGATGCCTCAGAATTTCATTCAAGAGTGTGAAATCTTTAATGTTTGGGGTATCGACTTTATGGGGCCATTCCCTTCTTCTAAAGGAAACAAATACATCCTTGTAGCCGTTGACTACGTTTCAAAGTGGGTTGAAGCCAAAGCTTTACCCACTAATGACGCAAGGGTGGTTTGTAACTTTTTGAAAGCTCTATTCGCTAGATTCGGTATGCCTCGCGCCATTATTAGTGAACGTGGGACTCATTTCTGCAATGACCAATTTGCTAGACTCATGGCTAAGTACGGTGTAAATCATCGTCTTTCCACAGCCTACCACCCACAAACTAATGGCCAGGCTGAAATCTCCAACCGAGGACTGAAGCGAATTCTTGAAAGAACCGTGGGAGAGCATCATGCCTCATGGGCTGATAAACTTGTTGATGCTTTGTGGGCTTTTTGTACTGCTTACAAGACCCCGATCGGCTGTACGCCTTATCGTCTTGTGTATGGGAAAGCGTGCCACCTCCCCATTGAGTTGGAGCACAAGGCTTATTGGGCCTTGAAGTGGGCTAATTTTGATATCAACAAAGCCGGTGACCTACGCAAGATCCAACTCAATGAGCTCAATGAACTCCGTAATGAGGCTTATGAAAATTCTTTAATCTATAAGGAAAGGACTAAGCTCATTCACGACTCCAAGATCAAAAACCGAGAGTTCCATGTTGGAGACAAAGTCTTACTTTTTAACTCTCGGTTAAAAATCTTTTCGGGCAAGCTCAAATCTCGTTGGTCCGGCCCATTCACCATTGCCCAAATTTTTCCATATGGTACTCTCGAGCTCGCTCAACCTAATGGACCTAATTTTAAGGTGAATGGCCAACGAGTGAAGTTGTACTTTGGTGAGGACACCTCTCAGGAGGTGATTCCATCCCTCACCACGTTCCCCATGAACTAATTTTGGGTCGAGTCAGGCTCGTGACTCGGTTATCAAAAACAAGCGCTCCTCGGGAGGCAGCCCGAGTATCTATCCCTTTAACCCCCTAAGTGTAGGGGAGGACCTATTTTGGTCGTTTGTGTTTGAATGGTGATGTGATTACAGGGATAACTGCAATCTTGGAAATCTCTGAAGAACCGTGCTCCCGTGTTTTCCGAAATCCGGTTCTATCTCTCAACTATCGTGATTCAATTTTCTTCATACTCACATTTGAAATTGATCACTTTAGTCGTCTCTTCCTTAACTCGAGTTAACCAATGTGCACAATGTCATAAGTGTAGGGGGGACTTTTCCCCACATGCTTAAACATTGAGGACAATGTTTATCTTAAGTGTAGGGGGGACTTCTATCGAAGTTTTAAGTGGACTTTTCCATAAAAATGCCTTCATTTAACCGGAAAATCTTATTTTTCAACATTTTTCAAATTTTTTATTAACTTTGGCCATTTAGTCGTAATTTTTAAATTTTTTAATCGTTGCTTTCATATGTATATATCCCGCAATAAAGTCAAAAATATTAATAAGTGGTGTAGCTAGTTTTGAAATCTTTGACATATTAGGCCCGTTGCGTTTATTTTGACTCAACCCGAATAGACTTATTCAAGTGTATTCTAGCTAGTATCCTTAACCATGTAGACCTTAATTGGTTTATTAGGCTAAGTATCCACGAGTCTCATTACTTGAGATTTTAAATTGTGGAGGACGAGAAATGATAGAGTCAATTATAAGTCGGTATTCTTGCACAAGCTCACTTGGTGTAATTATTTGCCTATTCTCCCATCACTTGCTAATAATTTATCTGCAATAAGTAAGGTCGTACGATTTGAAAAGTTACTTAGCTTCTAGCCTAAGATCGTTTAAAAGTTGCTCGGTAATGATAAGAGTTCATAGCCAAGGCATAACTTATGAAGCAGGGCGCGAAGATTGGCGAGTCCGAAAAGGCCCTAACAAGGCATGAGGATTCCATTTTATTGCTGAAGATCCAAAGTGATGTGAAAAGCATTATTCCTAAAGTCAATATGAAGGATCAAGACTCACGACGAAAAGCAATCAACTCCCATAAAGATCATGGAGAAGTCTATCCGAAAAGACCCTAACAAGGTATGAGGATAAATAGATCCAAGTCCGAAAAGGAGGCGGATCGTTGTATCTCAAAATCCCAATTAGAGATTGAAGAAATAATCATGAAGTCGTGGTCAACAAAGTTGGAGTACCCCTCAAAAGTCTCCAAGTGAAGAAACTCTATTATGATGAGAAGACCATTATATCAAGAACGTCTCTCGAAGATATGAAGTATGAAGTACATGCCAAATATCGGCCCGAGAAAGGTCTCAAATCGTGAACCGAGTTATGCCAAGATATGAACTTTTTGATATCCCGAGAAGCAGTTTTAAGAGATTTTGTCCTTTAGCTAACTATTGATCAAATCGTCCTACTTTGCTTTCAGCCTAAATAAACTATCGAAATAAGTCCAAAAATGCATCTTCATGATCATTCTAAGACAAAAATAAAATATAAGAGTTACACCTAGGAATAAGGGAGTTTAAGCATTTAATAAAGCCATGTGTGTGAGTGTTTGATTTACTAACTTATAATAACAATGATCTCGATTTTAAGCTTAGTTTGGGGAACGTGAAACTCGAGGGTGATAAATCTTCGCAGTACCAAAGCCCTAATGTAAGTCATTGATCTCTTTGCAAGTTATTTCCATGTAGCTATTTTCAAGTGAAAATGGTTTTCTATCCTTTTTTTTATTTTAAAGTTTTAAGTTCTCTTAGTATTTTAATTTTTAGTAGTATTTGAATAAGGCCAAGGTTGATTAATTATGAGAAAAATGTAAAATTTGCTTTATCACTAAGCATTGCATGAGGGCATGGCAATGGTTAAGTGTAGGGGATTTGATAGGTGTGTAAACACCCATCCTTTTACCACTTAATTCTGGCTAAAACAAGACCAAAACACGTATTTAATATCATTTGTTTGGAATTATGCGTGGTTTTTGTGTTTATTATGTTTTCAGAGTTAACCGGATGAATATTAAAGAAAACATGGGATTGCACGGGTTTTATCAAGGAAAAAGACTAAAGACGAAGTCTATTGTCCAAGAGATGCAAAAGATTTGAAGTCAATGGGCCTATTTGAAGATTTATCGAAGAAAAGGACCAAAGATGGAAGATTTACATATGTCGAAGAAACTCAAGTCTATTTAACAAAGAAATTAAAAGACGAGTTGAATTTAATCGAAGACAAATCCCGAATCAGAATCGAAAACGTCAACTTTTCTAAAAAGACGAGAAGACAAGAAGAAAGGGAGAAAGCCCACTCACCAACCAACCACTAGGACTATATATAGGGTTTTCCTTCACATTTTAGGGAGTGAGCTTTCATTTTCTTTTTCCCAGTTTCTTAGGTTCGGTTCATCACAAACACTATTAGGGTGTTTGGTGATTTTTAATTTTCTTTCATTCTTGTAAGTGTTTTAATCATTACTCTTGTTACCTTTTCATTAATCTTTCAATTCCATCTTTTCATTCATCTTGTTCTTCATCATCTTCTATTGCAAGTTCTTAAGTTTTTTATTTGATTCAAGTTTGATCTTAAAAAGTTGTTGATTTAGTGTTTTTATTGGTGGGATTTATTACTTATGGTATTTAGATGATTTGTGTTTAATTTGGTAAAACCTTTTTGAGTATTTGGTTTGATTTTGATTAAAATTCGAGCTCCCTGTTTCTCTTATTTCTGCTACTGTTCTTGATTCCCAGATCTTTCCGAACAGAACCAATATTCCGAATAGGCGAGTTTCTGTTTGCCTTATTCGGAATTTTGGATATTCCGAATAGGACTGTTTGCATTTCCCTTATTCGGAATATTTTATTCCGCATAGCATGATCTTCCATCTCCTTACTCGGAATATTTGATATATTCCGAATAGGACTTATTTTTCCGCATAGACTCGATTATTCCGAATAGCTATTTTTCCGCATAGACCATATTTTTCCGAATAGAGACATTTTTCCGAATAGGGTCATTTTTCCGAATAGACTTGTTTTTCCGAGTAGGCAATTTTTCCGCATAGGATGTTTTTCCGCATAGATCTCCTTTTTCCGAATTGAACTTTATTTTCCGCATAGGAGATTTTATTCCGAGTTGCATTTTATTCCGAATAGAAGATTGTTTTTCGCATAGTGCTTGTTTTCCGAATAGGGTAATTTCTGTTTGGGTATTTTTCATTTACTGTTTGATTTAAATTTTTAAATCTAGCTTTACTTTTCAATAGAATAGAAAACCAAATCTACTTTTTGTCACCAAGAACAAATCATTCCACTTAGAACCGAGATTAATTCGAGAGGATTCCGAGAATTATTTTGAACCCCATACAAAAACGCTTGTATCAAATGGCGCCATTTGATACAAGGCTTTTGGCCCGTATAAAAATTAAAGTTCGTTGTGTTGGTCTCTTCGAATTGAAAAACTTGTGTTTAATGTGTGACTCAGTTATCTTTTGGTGGAACAAAAGTGTGTCGTTGTAGTGTTTAAAATAAAAGGAGCAAAACAATTAAAGTAAAAGTGCAATTAAAGTAAATTTAACTCTAATTAAAATAAAGTGCGAGTATTTAAAAGGAAGACTAAAATTAAAGGGCAATAATGTAAATAACGCAAACTTAAATCTAACTAAGGCAAACTTAAAAACGCAACTAAACTAAATCTTAAACTAAGGCAAATAAACTTAAAGTGCGAGCAAGGAAAAAGGCGGAAAAAATAAAGCTTAAAATGAAAAGGCAGAAAACTAAAAAAAAACTAAGATTTCCCTATCCGGAATAAACTCCTATTCGGAATAAATGGCTATTCGGAATATCTGTCCCTATTCGGAATATCACCCTACTCGGAATATTTGTCTACTCGGAATGATTGACCCTATGCGGAATAAACCTCCTATGCGGAATAATCCTCTATTCGGAATAGCTGTCCCTATTCGGAATAAAGTTCTATTCGGAAAATTCAGCCTATTCGGAAAGAACCTCCTATGCGGAAAATTCAGTCTATTCGGAAAACTATTCTTATTCGGTATAAAAGTCCTTATTCGGAATAATGCCCTTACTCGGAAAGATCAGCCTATTCGGAATATCTGTCACCTATTCGGAATACCAAGCCTTACTCGGAAAGATCACCTCTATTCGGAATGTCAAATATTCCGAATAGACCACCTAGGAAAATCTCCCTATGCGGAATACTGGGGATCAGAAACCTGCAATTTTTCAGTTACAAATACCCGAAGAACAAGGAGAGATAAAAATAGCTCGGATCTAACAAAAACTAAGCTAAAACAAACTCAAGATTAAATCAAACAAGTAAATAAACAACTAATAACCATAAACAATCAATCCAAAACAACAAATCAAACAATAAAGATCAAGATAATTAAAACCCACTTAAATAAATCAATCAAAATCAAGAACATAAACATAAACAATAACAATCAAAGACTAAGAAAGGAAGAATGAGATTAACAAGATAAAGATAAAGCTTGACAAGAATTAAAAAGAAAAACTTACTTGAATTAAAATGGTAATTAAGGTGCAAGACAAGGTAATTAAATGGACAAGTATTTAAATTGACAAGATAATTAAAGGTGGAAGGACTAATTGTCACTATTAGCCAACCAAAACAAATGCTTAACAATCTAAACTATTTATAGGGGAGGATTAAGGAAGCTTCCTCCCCTCCTTCATTTCTTGTTAATTGCGGGATTAAGTCCCTCCTTCATTTAATCTTCATTAATTGCGTCATTAGTCCTTTTCTTCTAATCTTTCTTTTAAATTTGGACTTTAAGGACTTGTGGCTCGGGATATCTTTTGAACTCGTCTTTAATTTCTTCGATAAAATAGACTTGAGTTTCTCGACTTTTGATAAACTTCCGTCTTTTGACTTTTTCTTCGATAAATCTTCAGAATTGGTCTTGGACTTCCGTTCTTTTTCCACTTTTGACTTCTCGACTCCGTCTTTCATCTTTTTCTTCAATAAAAGCCGTGAATGCCCGTGAATTCTCGTGTTTTCTCCACTTTTCACAATTTCGTCCTAAATCACAACAAAAACACAAACCACGCATAATTCCGACATAAAAGACATAAAATACACGTTTTGGTCCGGTTATTATTGTAATTAAGTGGTAGAAAAGATGGGTGTTTACACACCTATCAGTCCTCTAAGCCTCAACCGAAGGTTTCTCGTTCTAGTGCTGAGGCAGAGTATCCTGGTGTTGCCAATGCTGTTGCTGAGACATGTTGGTTACGAAATTTATTGCGTGAGTTACATACACCCTTGACTTCCGCTATGCTTGTGTATTGTGATAACGTTAGTGTTGTCTATTTTTCGTGTAATCCGGTTCAACATCAACGTACGAAGCATATTGAGATCGATTTTCGCTTTGTCAGAGATTTGGTTGCTACTAGTCAAGTTCGAGTTTTACATGTTCCTTCTCGATATCAATATGCTGACATATTCACTAAGGGCTTGCCCTCGGCTTTGTTTGAGGAATTTCGGTCAAGTTTGAGCGTCCGGTGTCCTCCCGCTTCAACTGCGGGGGAGTGTTAGTCTATATTTAGTATATAGTTATTGTAATTGATATGCATTGATTGTAATTTATATATATTAGTTGTAGATAGCTGGGCTCAAGCCCAATGTACACTATATGTATTATGACGTTTCACTGAATAGACACAAAAATCATTCCAATCATTATCTCTTACAAACTAGACGTAAAATATTAAAGATTTATGAAGAACATAGCAATCAACAGAAAGAATTCACAAGGTATATCTTTAATCCAAACGATAAGTATTATGAAAGAATGACATGTTGTTCTTTCCTCCTCATCTCCTTATATAGTGGTGAGGGGGAACCGACTATTATAACGACCTACGGGTTGGGTTGAGCTTGAACACAACCAACCGACCTTTATTCTTGGCTACCTGGTAAACTAGACTCTTATTACGATATCGACTTAGGCTAATATTTTATTTTTATTTTTTTTAACAGAGGCTAATATAACGACTAAACATACAATGAATCTTGATTTTTTATTATTAGCTAGTTCGGGTCTAAGAAAAGAAAAGCATATATATATATATATATATATATATATATATATATATATATATCCAATTGCCACAGCTTGATGGGCTTCTGAAATTTAATCAGTGATGTCACCCCAATCGACTCACCTTATATTATATATACATAGGAATGTTCCTTAGATTTGTACTCTCTCCATCTCTTCCTTCCGGCGCCTTACTTGAAAGCTTTCTGCATGCAAAATTTAACCAACTTTAATTGGTCCGATGCTTCGGAGGAAACCTATTCCAGGGTATGACAGGCAGTGTGGATGAAACATATTTAGCCCTTATTAGCCCATATATTTAGCAATGGTATATTTAGCAAATCAATTAGCTGTAGCATTGCAATTATCATTTATGTGTGATGAGATGTGATTGTATGTCATAAGCTCTATCATTTTCCCTATATTTATTTATATGTAACCTTTGAAGAGAAATAGAGAACATAAAACATTCTTCTCAATCTACACACATTTACCATTCTTACATGGTATCAGACCTATAGCTACAACCTAGCACAAGTTAGTTGTTCTCTGGTCATCGGTCATTCACCAATGATTCGAAGGGATCCCGCTGATTTTCTTCCGCTTTATTATTTTTCATAATTCGCCTTTGTTTCCAAATAAACACATCTCATATTATGTTGATTTAGCAAATCAATCAACAAGTTTTGTCTCATCGGTACATCCTTTGTTTAACTGTTGGAGATCATTTTCGTTTTTCGCAAATAGTTGCTCGCAAAATTGCCGCTCCTGCCTAAAGGCAAAGCAAGCCATGACGTAAAAAAAAGTCACGCAAAGGGGGAAGCTGCAAGTAATTAACAACTATGCTGTTGAAAACCATTATATTTTCGTTCCAAAAGAACTAACAAAGAAGATGCTTGAAGAAACAAAAAAAAAAGAAAAAAAGATGTGACTTTGCTCCCGTCTGAATGTTCGAAGACCTCACGCTCACACTGCGGGGAGTATTAGCCCATATATTTAGCAATGATATATTTAACAAATCAATTAGATGTATCATTGCAATTATCATTTATGTGTGATGAGCTGTGATTGTATGTCATAAGCTCTCTCATTTTTCCTATATCTATTTATATGTAATCTTTGAAGAGAAGTGGAGTATAAAAAACATTCTTCTCAATCTACACATATTTACCATTCTTACAGCCTATCAAGGTAAACATCAACTCGTGGTGAATCACCTACAACAATCTCCGATCCCTACCCGCTCTAATCTTTGTACTCTAATTTGAAGTGCATTCTGTGACGACGCTATAGAAATTAATACTTTGTACTCTAGCTTCTCGCCACATTAGAGGTCCCTTAACGTTGCCGTTAAAAAAATATTTTTAATAGTATTTGCTTATAATATCATATTAAGTCATATAAAACAAAACACTATTGCTAAAAGGGAAAAATGCATACTACGTATTATGATAAGGATTAGTTAGTAAAACCCAAACGAGTATATTTACATGAAAATTTATGAAACAAAAATGTAAAAATAGAATTGCAGCGCTGGAATTGCCGGCAGCAAAAGACAAACATAGTACAAACAATAATGAACCTGGCAAATTAAAGGAGGAAAGACAATTAGGCGAGTGGACCTCAAACATCATAAAATTTGCATCTATAAAATTTACTCACTTCCATTAAAGGAGTGAAGAATTTTGTTTAATTTTCATATTTAAGACTCTGGAGAAATGAATTATTCGTACATTTTGGGTGGTTGTTTTTCTTCATTAATTACCAACTACATAAGTGTAACACAATATATTATCCAAGTTAATCGATGAGGTTTTCTTTGCAACTATTTATGTGCCAGAAGCTATAACCTGCACATTACGAGGCGTGAAAATATTCATTTAGGAGTTACGGGAAAGTATTAACACCCGCCTCGTAATGTGCATGTTCAATTGGTCGATGACTCGTAATGGATACTCGGTTTTCAAAATATTACTCGGCCGGTCGATTGGATACTCGTTTTTCAAAAATCCACACAAGAAATCTAGACAAAACTAGAAAGTATTACTCGTTTGGTCGATTGGATACTCGGTTTTTAAAATATTGATAGTGTGTTAACACTTTCTAGTTGTATGTAATACTTTCCTAAACTACTATCACTTAATCTCTTTATATAAAATATTAACATCAAAAGATTGAAGAACGAGTTAACTTATTTTTAAAGGTATATGATCGTATAAAAAAGCGTTTACTAAAATGTGCATATCGTGGGCTCTGGGAGGAATCAAAAGGCTCATGACCAGTCAAATCGAAGGTAGAAACGAGATAGACGCAACAGTAATCAGATAAAATTTTCGAGGCACGTAACACTATATTTTGGTAGTTATTTACATTTTTATGTGTTTTTAGACTTTCTGTTGGACTTGTTTTTGTTTTTAGCTCACGGCCCGATTTGTGACATGTTTCAATTTTGTGAGCCTATTTAAATAAGGGTTATTTACTGTAGAGACCCTCTAGAGAGAGGGTTCTCTTGCAGTGACCCCTTTTTACAAAGAATCTCCAAAATAACCCACTTCTCCGCGCCAAAATCAACGCGGAGCCAAAACACCACACGTGTCACGCTCACATTTAACAAACAAAAAAAAAATTTTAAAGTTTTTCGCGCCAGAATTAAAGCGGACCAATTAAAAAAAATTATAAAAAATGTTCTCAGCGCCAGAATTTAAGCAGAGCAAAAAAATTAATTGTTGGGTCAACTCAAGTCTGCAAAAGCTGTTGATTTCTTTCCCCATAAAATGTTATTTATGGTCTCCGCGTCTCAACCTTTGTTATTTATAGTCTCCGCGCCAATATTAAAGCGGACCAAGGGAAAAAACAAAGTATTTCGTTTCCCAATATATAACTTGACAGTAAAAGATTTTTACCTAATAAATACCGTATTTTTCTCTTCAAACACATTCTCAAAACTATCTTACTGCAATGTTTCTAATGGATGATAAGGGCCTTGATATACTTGGGTGAAAATGAGGATACATCTAGTATTTTAATAAAGATTCAGTAGCAGTTCGTAGTTCGCTTCATAAAGATTCAGTAGCAAGTTTTATTTTGAAGATTAAGTAGTAGTTTGCATGATAAAGAAGGTGGCAAGGTTTTGTAGTTGCTGTTTTTTATTTTGAAGATTGAGTAGTAGTTCAAGATTAGTATTCTTCATCAGTATTAACTTAATATTCTCAAACATTGCAAGAATTGTTCCCATACAGGTATGTTTTATTATTATTTTAACTTAAAATTGTTGTTAAAAACTTAAAATTGTTGTTAAAAATTGTTGTTAAAAACTTAAAATTGTTGTTAATAATTTAAAATTGTTGTTAAAAATTTAAAATTGTTGTTAAAATTATTTTAACTTATTTTATTCTTTTAATGTACGTGAGTATTAGTATTAATATTGTGTATTAATTTTTATTATTTTAGGATTATCCTGCGAAACTTACATGTAGAAGTAAGATATCCTTGATTGGCGACATTAGGAGTAAATTAGAAGACACTCCTAAAGAAGCTTTATTTAGGGCTTCTTGTTTAGGTTGGCTTTGGGATTTAGACTTTACCAGTGATGAAAAATGTGTATTGATACATTATTTAGGATGTTGTCAAGGATATAGTGAAGAAGAACATGACATAAATACCCGTTTCACTTACTATGTAAATGGGCATGAATTATATTTTGGGAGGGAGGAATTCTGTTTGGTCACCTCCTTGAAATTTGGTGTTGAATTTAAGGAGGAATTTACATCAGGCCCTATGCCGTTTAGGAGACGAGTATTTGGATCAAGGTATGATGGACGCGTGATACGCGCCGGGCAGCTGTTAGAAAAGATTTTAAGCGATTCTTTTTATGACTTGAATGGCAACGATGCGGTTGGCTTGTGCTTGTTAGCGTGTATGGACTTGATACTTTTAGGACATGAGATATCACATTGTGTCCCAGAATGGTACTTTAGGATAGTGGATAATAGGGAAGCGTTTAACATGTACCTATGGGGTTCGCATGTATGGCCCACTCTCTATTGGCAACTTAGGGATGCGGTAGGATGGCGTGTTCATCACTTTATAAATGACCTTCCAGAAGGGAGAGTGCATAGCTATACGCTAATTGGATTCACATGGGCATTCAATGTATTTTTTTTTCTTTAGTAATATTAGTAAATTTAATGTAGAATAATTGTAACATTTATTATTTTTTTGCAGACCTGGATATTAGAGTGCTTTAGATCAAAAAGTGTGCATTATTATAAATATGTACATAACCATCCTAGAGTGAATCGTTGGAGGCGTTTGAAAAGGTTTTATCGAAAGCAGCTTCTCGCTTTAATAAACGTAAGTAGTTATTAATTTTTTTAATTATTTTCTATTTTTGAAATGTTTTATTACAACACTAATTACATAAATAATTTTTAGGGACTTGAGCCTGTAAATATAACACCAGATGCCGAGTAGGCTCGGGCACGTTGGTGGATTGAAAGCAGGGCATATTTTGACGGTGAGATACATGTTCATCCGCCTATACCTCCTCGTGCTAATCCATACGTCCGTGATGATCTTCCACAAGACGTATATCAAGTTTTGAATGAACATACCAAACAGATAAAAGATGTGTTGGATTTTATCAAGGTGAATTTCGTGACCTAGTTTGTGTTATACTAGTTATTATAATAATACGTGTTTAGTAGTTTGTATAATTATTTTAAGCAGGATTTGAGGCGACCAGAAACTTGTGCAGCCCCGGTCAATCATGGTGTTAGTTCGTTGCTGAGTGGTGTGCCTCGTACGCATGTATAATTTATCCATTTATTTAAAGTGAAATTATATTATATTATTTAGTGTAAATTAAAATAAAATGAAAATGTTGAATTGCAGGACTTCATGGGTCCGTCTAGAAATTTTGATGACCCTCCGAGTAGTCATTTTTTCGACGGTGCTAGGTGGCCTTCACCTAATACGCCGGTTTATCCACAATCTTTCCGTAATAGTGCCCAAATGCCTACACACGGTCAACCAAGTAATATGAGGAACATGTCACCCCTCCCCACTCCACAAACTAACATGGGCCCACCACTAGGATTTGCTGTGAACAATCGTGAGTCGGTTTCTCGCATGGGCGAATGTGGTCCATCGAACACTCGTGCTGAACACGGTGTTGTATTTGTAAGTCTAACATTAATGTTTATGGTTTTTATAGTTGTATTCGCTATCTTTGTATATATTTAACCAATTGTGTATACTATTTTTAGGATGGCATGAATCGAGAAAAGAGAGAATGTCGACCTGGAGACAAAAGCAAAGTCCATATGTTTCGTTGCCTACAACGACGATATTAGTCCCGAAACGAGTTAGGAAGACCAAAACCAACCAACATTCCCAGAACATATCTTCTTTGGATTTAGAATTGCCACTAGTCATCGTACTCGATAACGTGGATTTATCTAAGGTGATTATTATGATATTTGAATATTTAACTTATTTAAGTATATGTTAGATAATTACTCTTAAAATATGAATTTTCTTGTATAGGTTCGTCGAGGATTGTATGAGGACTTAATGACATTCTTACAAATTCCTTATCGTATTTATTTGGACTGTCACATGAGGGGTTATGCTGTTGAACCAGAGTTTTGGTTGTCACTAGTTCCTGATCAGACTGGCACTCTCAGTGTTATTTCATATATCCATAGGAGAAACGGGGTTGGTTGACTGACGATGTAAGTTTATCAACTAAATTAATTTTGCCTATTTAGTTTAAATTGTATGAACATAGCTAAGTTGTATTATTTAAATGCATAAACAGCAAATGAACGCATGGATAGAGTTGATAATTAGAACTAGGCCCCCCAATAGTATTTGGACAGTTGCAAAGGGAAAGACTACAACACTAGACCCACCGGAAAACAAGCACACTTTGGATTTCGATTACTTCATTAGAGGAACTATTGGCGGCACGAGCCAGCCGTATCCTTCGTGGGATGATGTAGAATGGGTACGTATTAATTTGTACATGTTTATTGTGTTTAAAATATGTTATAATGCTTATTTATATAATTAAAATGTTATCTGTAGGTTTTTTTGCCAATCGTGCATGGCAATCATTGGGTCTCAGGTGTTATAAACCTAAATTTTTCAACTTTCACTATATATGACTCGAACAATTATCCGGAAAGAGGGCGGATGATTTTTAACAACTTAGACCATTGGACAACTACTTTGAATGAGTTTTTGAATGCATCTGGTCACTTTCTAAGAACAGGACGTGCTCCTTATCAATTCTTGTATAGTTACAACCCAGAAGGTGTCAATGTCCCACAACAGGAGAACGGTTACGACTGCGGCGTTATTACATGTTGGCTATTAGAGCAACTTATTCAAGGAAGATCGCCCGAGTACATAAGTCAACCTACAGCCTTCTTCGGACAGTTTAGACTTGAAATGGCAA
The DNA here is from genome assembly GCA_025667525.1 of Glebionis coronaria. Classification (NCBI taxonomy): domain Eukaryota; kingdom Viridiplantae; phylum Streptophyta; class Magnoliopsida; order Asterales; family Asteraceae; genus Glebionis; species Glebionis coronaria. The sequence continues at coordinate 534,079,516 of CM046881.1, read as the reverse complement.
GAAGGTTTTATGAAACACGTTGTGAAGAGACTGACGATTGTGGTTATGATTTGGTTTGATGTTGTTTGTTTGTATTTTATAAATGTATTTTAAATAAAAGGTTTGCATTTTTAATGTGACATTCGTTATCTACGTGTTCTTTAATGTAGTATATATTGTTTATTTGAAATAGAAAATCAATACAAAAAAACGATTAAATCACATAAAACCAATACATATGTAAAACAGAAAGGCAATAAAAACAGAAACTTAAAAACGATTACATCGCACCAATAAAGCTACACTATAAATTCATTTTGGCGATGGTTGTGAAGAATAAGTGATTCTTTGTATTGTCCAAGAAAAAAAGAACCACCGTTTCCTTCAATCCCTGGTACCATTTCCAAGCCTTCCGAATTACGATTCCATACTTGTAGTTGGTGAAACCATAGTTGCGGGTTCTCATTAACCTGAACTATTAGTTCAGCCGAATTGTTAAATCCTAATAATTTTGGGATTTGCTCTATAGGCATCTCAATGTTGAATAATTCTTGAACTGAATTAACAAACACACCAGTAATTTGTAACTGCCAAGCACGAAATACACGTGCGTATTCAGTGTTGTAAGATCCTGAAATCACCAAAGTATCTCCTAACTTGACAACATAGTAAGGTGGTGGAATTGTGGAAGTTATCACATTAGGAATGTCTATAATTTGAAAGTAACAGTCAATCAAATCAAACGATATAATCATGTAGGATTTGGACCAGTTACCGTTAGGGAAAAAAATTCTTTTCAGACCCAACCCAATATATTTTACTGTCAACCACAGCTTGACCTGACCGTTTTAATCTAATTGTGTTGCGTGGTAAACGGTCATTTCCGAGATTGATCCAAGTGTTAGAACTCATTTTTCGCACCGACACATACCATGGACCCTCACCATAGTATGGGTAGTTTATTTTTAAAAGGATCGGGTCTAGAGTGATCGGGTTGATACCAAAACCAAAAATCATTTTTGGAGAATCAGGTTGGTTTAAATAATTTGGTGTTAAAATTGTTACTATTTTTGGAATAGACGGGTTGAACAACACAAATGCGAAAGCATTAGCATATGAAAAGCACCATATACCTTTTGAAGTACCAACATGTTGAATCTCATCTAGATTTTGAAGATAATGTAAAGGGGTGAATGTGAATTTATCATCGACCATATACATTCTACCGTTTGTGACATGCTTACATTCCAAAATGAAAGAACATGTGGATGAATAACGCGAACCGTATTCTCGTCGAAAGCTTCGACGGTCTATGGTTGCTCGCCATCGTCGTGATACCCTACGAAACCGAAGTAAAGAAACGACCGGAAATCGTAGCATGATTTGTCTTTGGATTTCAAATGGTATGTATGTAGACATATTAGTTTGTGCTGTTTTACGAAAGCTGAGTTTGATAATTGAGCCTAATATGTTACGTTATTTATAGAAAAAAAGAAACACATTCCTTATACACTGTGGGACATGACTTTTCACTGAAAAAATGTTCTCCGCTTCAATATTGACGCGGAGAATGACGTCATCATACACTTTATACACTGTGTGACACGACGTTTCACTGTGGGACATGACTTTTCACTGAAAAGATGTTCTCTGCTACAATAATGACGCGGAGAATGACGTCATCATACACTTTATACACCGTGGGACATGACTTTTCACTGAAAAAATGTTCTCCACTTCAATAATGACGCGGAGAATGACGTCAGCATACACTTTATACACTGTGTGACATGACGTTTCACTGAAAAAATGTTCTCCGCTTGAATATTGACGCGGAGAATGACGTCAGCATACACTTTATACACTGAAAAAATGTTCTCCACAAATAAAAAACACGTGTATAAATACTATAAAAATCGTATCGTCACTACATTGTACACTAAACCTTCCAAGTAACATAATGTCTACCCAACCCAATAACTTTCGTAAGAAAATAGAACATAATTTAGCTGGTTCTTCATCACAACCAAATATGCCACACCCTTCTTCTCCCATTAATCCAAATTCTGTTGAGAAACCAGTTAGGATCATTCCAGGTCCTGCTGGTCTCATTCAACAAGCTAAGATCCGTAAGAGTTCACTTGGTGTCGACTGTGGAATACCAACACAAGAGATTGCTATTCTCTTAAGTGAGGATGTTGGTGAAGATGAGCATTTTAGCAGTGATCCATGGATTTGCGCAGTTCAATATGAAGCAGATCAAGGGAGCATTATAAGTGGTTGTTTAGGTAGTATTGCAGCCCACCTTACCCCTAAAGGAAAACTTGAAAAAATTGTAGCAGTAATCAAGACATGCACACCAAATGCACTGGGTGATCTCACCGTAACACTTAAAGATCCAACTGGAACTATTAACGGCACAATTCATCATAAAGTGGTAGCGCATAAGATATATGATCAATTGTTCAAGGTTGGGCTGTTTTGATACTACAGAACGTTTCAGTGTTTATTCCTAAACCATCAATTTACTATCTAAACATCACATTGAAGAATGTAGTGAAGGTATTTCCCAAAGATGCAGTGTTTGAGTTTTGAATGTCTTAAGTTGGTATTTCTAATTGTATTTGGTAGTTGGATTCGGTAGTTGTATTCGGTAGTTGTAATCATTTGAATTATCTTTTATATCATCGTTATCTGTATTGGGTATTTGTTCGCCAATCCTTTGAATTCACAATTTTAGTTTATTTAAAATAAACAATGTTAAATTGCATATGAAACAGGAAAAGTACCAACATTAAACCATAGGCCGTTACAAATAAAAACATAAACAGATAATAGAAACAACAAAAAATCAAATACAACTAATTTAAAAAACAACAACAACAACAACAACAACTTAATTGAGTACTTCACCTCGTGGGTGGCTTATTAGAGTTAATGATTCTTTGTAGGGCCCAATAATAAAAGACCCAGCATTTCCTTCTAGTCCGTTTATGTTGTGAAAGACCTGCATTTGTTGACTCCATACTTGTAGGAGCGTAACTGGTCTAACTTGATCCATGACCGTCACTTCAAATATAGGCTCTGTGTTTATATTAAATCCTAGTAACTTTGGATAATGGTGAGTTGGCATCCCAAGGACAAATATATCTCTTACTGATGATACCGAACCATTATCTAATGCCCAACCACGGAGAACTCTTATTCCTTCATTTATGTAACTTCCCCATATTACGACAGAGTTTTGTAATTGAGATATATAAAACGGGGGATGTAACCAAGCTCTTACCACTTCAGGAATACCCTCAATTTGAAAGTTGCGATGAACCATATCGAATGAGACAAGCAAGTACCTTTTATATAAAGTGCCATGATCACATGCATACAACTCAGAACCAATCCAGAAAATTTTCCCACCAACAACAGCTTGACCGGACCTTTTGATCCTAACCCATTCATGCGGCAGTCGATCGTCTTCGATTCTAGTCCATCCGTTCATGTTTGTAAACACATACACCACCCACGGTCCAGGACCTTCTGTCGGTAAATGAATTTTTAGAAACATTGGTTCGAGTGTGTCTAGCTGAACACCAAAACGAAAAAGCATCTTCGAAGATGCTGGTTCATCATTGATGTATGTGATAAGTGTAACACTTCTTTGGATGGACGGGTTCCAAACCACCAATGCAATATTATCACCGCATACAAAGCACCAAATTCCTTCAGATGTAGCGAGTGGTCTTAGAACAGGGACATTTACACTGTCAACTAGAGGGGCAAATGTTAAAGTAGTATTAACCCTAAACATGTATCCGGTAGTTCCATTCTTATAGGCCAAAATAAAGAAACAGGTGTCTGAATGACGAGCACCATATCGACGACGAAAGCTTGGTCGGTCTATGGTTGCCCGCCATCTTCTTGAAACCCTACGAAAATTCGCCAAAGAATCCGCCGGAAGACGTAACATGATTTCTCGTTGTATTTCAAAAGGTATGTATCTTGACATGTTTGGAATGTTTGAGATTTGGTTAACGTATTTTGTATTCAATAGGCTGTATATATAACAATTAACTGACAATGACGTCATCATACACTTTATACACACTGTGTGACATGACGTTTCACTGAAAAAATGTTCTCCGCTTGAATATTGACGCGGAGAATGACGTCAGCATACACTTTATACACTGTGTGACATGACGTTTCACTGAAAAAATGTTCTTCGCTTCGATACTGACGCGGAGAATGACGTCATCATATGTGGGACATGACTTTTCACTGAAAAGATGTTCTCCGCTACAATAATGACGCGGAGAATGACGTCATCATACACTTTAAATATACACAAATGGAATAACGTAACTCAGAAAAATCATCAACATACAAATGAACTCAAATCAACAAAAATTTGTCAACGAGTATTCTGATGATGACGAAAACGAGGATACTGGTTATGCTTATGATCCAAATTTTACAAAACCGGGGTCCTCATTTGCATTCTTATCAGATGATGAAAATGGTGATTCTGATGATGGTGAAGGTCCAAATTTTACCAAACCTGGTTCCTCATGTACCTTTTCACCAGACGACAATGTTGAGGAACAAGAACAAGTAAGTTTTAATGATTGGGAAACACAACCACAAAAACCTTTATACCATAAATGGAAAAATTTCATGCCATTTATGCCTGATGTTCCAGAAACACCTATATACACTTCCAAACCTAGTCAATCTATTCATACAAATAAAGATATGGAAGTGCATGTCGGTAAAACCTTTTTAAATAGGGAAGAATTAGACCTAGCTATTAGGTTGAAAGTTATCAAAGAAGGTTACCAATTTAGAAAAGATAGATCGAACCCAGATAGAGCCGACTATAAGTGTTACCATTTCAAATGTTGTAGTTGGAAGATTTGGTCTAGGCGATGGGTTAATACAGATGTTTTCGAAATTACCCGAATGAATGATATTCACACTTGTTCCAAAACACAAACATATCCAAACCATCGCAATGCAAACAAAAAGGTCATAGGTTACATTATGAGGGAGAAGCTAAAAGATAATAAGAGTGATTTAAAAAGTAAACAAATACAACAAGATATCATGGCACAGTATAAAATTAGTGTATCTTATCAACAAGCGTGGAGAGGTAAGGACTATGGGTTGGATATGATGCGAGGGTCTCCATACGAATCTTTCGAAATGCTACCATATTACTGTTACAACTTAGAAAAAAAAACCCAGGTACAGTAACACGTATTAAGACAAACGAAGAAGGAGTGTTCGAAATGCTATTCATCGCGTTGGGGGTTTCAGTAAGTCAACATTATCTTAATACAAATCACTTTAATTAAAAAAGTTGTCAACATTATCTTATTTCAAGTCACACTAATGTGTTCAATGTCATTTCACAGGTGCGAACTTTTCTTAATCATCTACGACCTATGCTCATAATAGACGCTGCACATTTAAAGGGTCTATACAAGGGTGCTAATTTGTTGGCTGTAGGCATGGACGGAAACAATCAAATTGTTCCTGTCGCATATGGTATATGTAGAGGTGAAACCGGTCCAAACTGGTCATGGTGGATGTCTGTACTCAAAGAGTGTATAGGTGTCAACCCCAATATGATTTTCATTTCTGACAGACATGCTGCTATCGCATTGGCTGTACGTAACGAGTTTCCATTAGCGTTTCACGGTATATGTTGTCGCCATTTAATGATGAACCTTTCTTTAAAAAAAGGTAAAACAAAGCGTACGTTCTGGAAAATATGCAAAGCGTATACCGTACATGAATTTGCAAGAAATATGGAAACGCTACATGCTGTACAACCTGATGCATACAACAAGCTAATGGAAGCGAACCCTCAAAGATGGTCTCGGGCGTATTCTCCACGACCTCGGTACAATTACTGTACATCTAATAGTGTTGAATCAGTAAATAATTGTACTAGGAAAACACGAAAGCTACCTATAACAATGATGACCGAGTCGTTTCGAGGAATGGTGCAAGAATGGTATTATAATCGGAGGCAAGCTGCAGGTACAAATCTTAAAGTATTATTAGCCACTTTACTTTAATGAAAACATCATTTATTAATCTAAGAACAATTTGTTCATTGTGCTGCAGCGAATATGAAGTATGAGATCACTGGCTGGGCAGCGGATAAAGTGATGAAAAGAAAAATGAAAAGCGCTAATTGGCAAGTTTACGGTGTGAATCAAAATCAGTTTCAAGTATCGGATGACCAATATAATCGTGAAGTCAATCTGATGAACGGTACTTGTGAATGTCACAAATGGCAAGTTTCAGGGATACCTTGTGGTCACGTTATTGCGGTGACCAAGTTTTTGGGTTTAACCGACTGCGTACATTTTGTAGCAGACTGGTTTAAAAAAGAAAAGTATCAAGCTACATACGCAGAGTCAATATATTTTGTTGGAGAGCAACATGAATGGGAGTATCCAAGCCATGTTCGTCCAGTTATTCCTCCTGTAATGTACAGCCGACAGCCTGGCCGACCTAAAAACACAAATAGAGTTTTGTCTCAAGGAGAAGAACCAAGGACGATACACTGTAGCAGATGCAATGAAGTGGGTCACAAGCGAGATCAATGCAAAAAATCATACATCCCTGAGCCAGCAAAAATGTTCCCAAAAAATAACAAGCAGAAAAACAACCAATCAACTCAACAACATGAGCCAATACACTCCTTCCATGAACCAACAGGAAAATCATTTAACACTTATGGGGAAAATACTTCACAACCCTGGCAAGCACACGAACTTAACCAACATATGCAATACCAGGCACATCCATATCATAATGATCAATATCCATCACAAGCTTACAACCCAAATGTATCACATCCATATAATCATGATCAATCACAAGCTTACAATCAAAATATATTCAGTTCCGAAAACTACAATGAAAACACAGGACCATCAAACCAATATGATCGAACAACATACCCATCTCAACCATTTGATCATTATGTGTCACAAAATAATGCTTCTCAGTATCTTGACAATATCAACCCCAACTGGCCAAACAGTTTGTTCAACTTATTTTCTTAATAAATTAGTTTATGAATTTTATGCATTCTGTAATAAATTCTCTTATTATTGTAATATATTTTCTTGTAATATATTTTCTTTTAATATATTTTCTTGTAATATATTTTCTTGTAATATATTTTCATACATTGAAACTATCTCATAAAGTTGTTGTGCAAACGTATATTGTAAAACAATAATTTAAGATTGACAACCATCTCGATACAGTGGGACACATTTATAGAAAATGAAACACATACTTTATACACTTTATACACACTGTGTGACATGACGTTTCACTGAAAAAATGTTCTCCGCTTGAATATTGACGCGGAGAATGATGTCAGCATACACTTTATACACACTGTGTGACATGACTTTTCACTGAAAAAATGTTCTCCGCTTCAATAATGACGCGGAGAATGACGTCAGCATACACTTTATACACACTGTGTGACATGACGTTTCACTGAAAAAATGTTCTCCGCTTGAATATTGACGCGGAGAATGACGTCAGAATACACTTTATACACTGTGTGACATGACGTTTCACTGTTGGATATGACACTTCACTGAATCACTTCCACTACCCCTAATGCATTATAAAAAATTCTGACTGATTCTATACTATTCAACTTTATTCGTTTTTTTCTACATATGCATATAAATACATATGCCTCTTTTTTGTTGTATCCCACTTGAATCAATAACAACATGTCAACATCCACAAACAATATGTTTGAGTTTGGTGTTCATCACAACGGAATTTTCAAACTTACCCCACTAACATATGAACACGGTTCGTTACTCAATATTAACGTTCCAGAAATGGATTACCAACAGATGCTTACATATATTTCAACCAAATTAACATGTTTATATTACGCAACAATAGAAGTGTACGGTCTTTATTACAAGTTGCCACCAAACAACATGGTAAATGGTATGAAATTACTTCACACAAATCATGATGTTAACATTATGTATGACATCGCAAAGGCTGCTGGGAAGTTAGAAATTTACGTCTCTCATCATCCTATTGATCTAACCACGGCCTTAGTTCCGGAAGATGGTTCATTTGAAGACTCATTTGCAAGTATCATTTCTGAAGAAACAAAACTCAAACAACAAGAAGCACTAAGTTATCTACACCAAATGAAGACAAGAAAAAACAAAAACCCCGATTACTATGACTATGTTTATAGCGAGTTCAACTTCCTTGGAAAACAAAAACCAATAACACCATATACACAACCCGTTTCGATTTTCTTGTTCACAATCATGGCCAACTAGTGATCGATGAAACAAATAACACAAACTACATCAATGGTGGACAAATGACAATCAACATTCCTAGAATGAAACTACAAGCTCTAAAACAATATTTTAATAATATTGTTGATAAAGAAATTCATGCTCTTTATTACAAAGTACCACACAGAGGCTTTTCAAGCACCGTGAAACTAAGAAACAACTATGACATGCATGTGATGTTCGATATTTCGGCGGCAAAAGGAAAGTTAGAAATCTACATTGACCATGAGCGTGTTAATTTTATTATACACAAACATATAATATCAAATGACAGGCTAGCAAGAATGATGTGTGATGTCATAACAGACTACAAGGATGACAGTGAAGAAGAAAAAAGAGAATCAACACAAAATGATTTCACTATCGATCAAATGGTTGAGTGGGCTGAACAAGAGCACTTTCAGAATGAGGAAACTAAATCAGGGAAACGTCCAATGGCTATTTCAAATAAACGATGTAATAAATAAATGGTGTTTATGTAGGCTTATGATTTAGCACCTGTTTCTTTTTACTGATTATGTAACGCATCAATCTATTTTATTTTTAATCAAAATGTAACGCATCAATCAATAAGATCATGTAGACTACTCCATTATCTGATCTATCACTATCACTGTCTCCCATTAATGGAATCATTCAATTATTTCAGCCAACACTAAAATCCAATCAACATATGACATAAGCAAGCAATTTCATTTGCTTTATAAACCCACTAGTGACTAAAAAATAAACACACAATTCTCTCTCAATTCTTGATTCATATCTTTAGACTACATTAAATTATGTCAGAGTCTCCAAATGAAGTACGTGACATCATTATTGCAAGATTGAAAAAAGAGACAGAAGAAGAGATGAGGCTTGCCCAAAAACTATTGATCGAGTTGAATACTTATGCTCAGCGAAAGCGCAATCGTGAACTACAAACGGCATATGTTCATTCTATGCCACTTACAAGTCTGAACACTTATGGGTTACATACTCTACTACTGTCGCATGAAGCCGACGAACGTATTATACAAAACTTGACCGCTGCAAGGCAAGAGTTGATGTTAAGCTTAACAAGTAAGCAAAAACTCATTAACAACTACATGTCAATGTAGATCTTTCATGTTTATCTTCCATGTTCTCGTTCAGTAATGTTCTGTTGTTAAAATCGTCAAAATAAAGGTTGGTCGTGTACTGATCTACATGTGATTTGTTATTTGTTGTGACATTTTTATGGTTAACAATCAAGTGTTATTTCTTTTATTGTTCTTAATTTTACAAAGTATACATTACCAACGACTACATATCAACACAAATGAACAATTGTCGTTTTAAAATAATAGACAGAAAAACATACTTTAACGTGTACAGTATAGTCATTTAATGGTTATTCTAACTTTGAAAAGAAATGAATGTTTGAAAAACTCTCAGACACACTTTAACAAAACATAGCTTGCTTATACTAGCTCCAATCATGTGCATTTTTTGTGCGTTTAAAAGCCCTCGTCGTTGAGTTCACAATGATTCGAAAATTTAATTCGGTAAAAAATTATACACATATATAAACAGTCCAGAAGTTGGTGCTCCACAAATATATAAATGTTTCAAAAACTCTCGGACACACTTTAACGCATCATATCTTGCTTATAATTGGCTCTAATGATGCCAAAATTTTATGCGTTTGATAGCACGCCTCGTAAAGAAAAGAAACCATAATACAAAAAAATCTTTAAAAAAGTTTGAAATATATATAATCACTCTCGAAATTGGCTTTTAATTAGAAAGAACCTAAGAAATCTAAATAAAAGTTTAGAAAAAAAATAGTTTAGGGGAAAAAAGAAAATAAATGGAAAGAAAGTGGTGGACCCGATAAAATAAATGTAAATTAAAGTTCTCCGCTTTAATTTTGGCGCGGCAAACTTTTTTCAATGGCACATTTATTAGCTCCGCGTTGACTTTGGCGCGGAGAACTTTTTAATATTTTTTTTTTGTTTGTTTGTTAAATGTGAGGGTGACACGTGTGTGGTATTAGCTCCGCGTTGATTTTGGCGCGGAGAAGTGAGCTAATTTGGACATTGTATTTAAAAAGGGTCACTGCAAGAGAACCTTCTCTCTAGAGGGTCTCTGCAGTAAATAACCCTTTAAATAAATGATTAAACCCTAATAGCTCATTTATCTGGTTTATAATAAAAAACAATTGTTGTCAGTATTTGTCATTCTTTAATCCTAACCCTAATAATCGGTATTTATCCTAAGTTAATGATTGTTGTAAGAGTTGTTTCTAATATCCATAAAGTCGATTGATCCAATATATTATCGTGTTTTCTGGTCTACATCACATCTAAACCCATTTCAGTATTCAACCTTAAGTTAATAGAGGTGCAAGCATAGAGAAATTCACACTATCGATCTCACAATGGGATTGAATGACAATGTGTCATATAATCCTTTGCATTGTATATGGCATTACACACATACTTTACTTTTTCACAGCCAACGTTATTGTTAAACCCTTGACATGTTCTGTTCTCAAATAGGAACAAAGACAGCATGTCAGTACATATTTAGGGCGTTATATGTACGATATAAAACTGATATGCATTGATTGTATACTATTACTTACACGTAATTGACAAATAAGTTTAGCAAGGGTGTCCAATGGCCAGTGCACGTCTCTGTATTCTGTAAGCAGTAACATGTCTAATCTGTAGGAAATGAAATAAGACAGAGGATGACCCATAATTAGCTGAATAAGGAAATGCACATTTAAGGCATGGGGGCTCGTATATATGACAAAACTTGTGTAAATGTGAATATTAAACCTTCAACGACTACATTAACTCATTCAATATTGCAAATACATTTGATATCTTTTCATATATACGTTGACATGTTAAACGTTTAGCTTTAAACATTTACTTAATTTGTATACGCAGAAAATATTCGCAGTTTGGACTGTGTTAGCTGTTTTGCAAGAAGGGAAACCCTTAATCAAAAGATTCTCATTATAATATGATAAGCTTAGAGCTCCTGGTGGTTAAATACACATTACTAGATGTTTTTTCATACTTTTTGTATTCACTTCTAAGCTATTTCTGAGGGTTGTCTATGACTTGAGCCGTGGTCATAACGCCAAACCCACGACGTGACACACTGCACCGTAGGTGGCGTTATGGTGCCTTGCGTCGTAAGTGCCAACCCAAAACGATGCGCATAACGCGAGCTCATGGCGCGAGACACTGCACCGTGGCTCGCGTTATAAACTCGCGTCATGTTTTTTTTTTTAAAGTATCAAAAGCGGGTTTACTATAACACAAGAATTATGGTGTTATCATTACGGCAGTGATTTTAGTGTTATGGGCGAATTAGTTGACGTGACATACACTTTTTTTATGATACGAGCTCACGACACGACATCGTAATTGATGCTCTTACAATTAAGCCTACACTGTGTATTTACGAACCAAATACTATACATCAATGCATGATATTGAAATGTGTTTTCTCTGTTATTTATAGTGCATTCTAAATTCTTACCTATAAACGATTAGATGAATAGGAAAACCGAATCCCATCAAGTTAACTGGCCCTGTAATTTATTGCACAGACTAGGCGACTACCACCTGCATGTTTGTTGTATAATAAATTTGATGTCTACCTGTGTAAGATGAATCATACGGATTAGATTTTTTCTTTTATGGAAAATTACAGGACTGGACATATTTAGCATGAAACAAAGTCAAGTTTTGAAATTAAATCCAGGATGGTCATTAGCAGTCGCACCTCGCGTCACGCTGGTTTGGTCGTGATTTCCAGCGATTTACGGGTAACTTTTTAGACTCAGTAAGGTGATCGACATTTTTTTTCTTTTTTTTATATCGTTGTCTTAATAATAAGATTAAATTTATTTATAAAATAAAACAAACATAATAATTCAAATAAATTAAAACATTACAATAATATTTGAAAACTTAAACTAATAATATAAGTTAAACTATTCCTTGGTTTCTTGCTTTATCTCCATTAGCGTTTATTTTTGGCGTGAAGCAGTGTCTCGTTAATTTTTGAATGCTACAAGATGAAGTCTTTGTCCCGTTTTTTTAGGCCAATACATGTGTTTGACGTAATAACGTTATAAAGCAAGTTCCTTTCATTTCAAATCCGCTAGTTCGCCAAGCGCCACATCATAAAGATCCAACTCCTGATTCATTAACTGTAAATATGTCTTATTGCTTTTTTTTTTTCTTTTAATTTCTTTTTCCTCCTTCCTCGTCTTCCCGACTTGACAGTGTTCCATTTATAGGCTTCCAAATTAACAAGACCTCATCCTGCAACAAATAAACTGGTAGAACGAGAGGAAAATGATGTTTTCTTCTTAGCTTGGTCACGACCATGGACGAAACCAGTAGGTTCCCGCGGGTACTCGAGAACCCCATGAATTTTTTCGACGTAATGTTAATTTTGACAAAAATATTAATTTTTCCGAAATTTATGTTAAATGCACCCGGTCCAGCAAAATATGTTCCTAATATTACGTTTCAAAATTTTATGAGCACCCGACGACATTTAGTCATGGTTCCGTCCCTGGTCACGACCAATTGTTCGTGTTACTCAAATTTCTTCCTCGGAACCTTCCGCTTCATCATCTGATTCGTGTTCAGATTAAAACCATCTTGCGCTAACCCTTTGATGATTTCGTAAGTCTCAGATTTTTTCTACCTTTTCTTTTCTTAAAAGATGCGAGCATCTCAACATCTTTTCAAGTATCATGGTCCTTCAAAGTGTTCCAATAATGTTAAACTAATAATACAAGTTAAATTATATTGACCCCTTTGAATAGATCGAGATACTGTTAAGGATTGCACAATAGCTTGCAAACAAACTAGAGCATTTGAAAGACTCTTACTAAACTCTAATAAGTTATGCGGAATCTAACTTATAAAAGCAAAGAAGAACAACAGTATACTCAAACTATTCGATTCTTATTAATCGACTGTGGAAAAGGTACAATAAACTCATCGTACCTATGTTCCTTTTATAGTGCAAGGAACACCTAGAATATTCTATTATGATAAGTATATCACAAAAGATATTCTCCCAATATAACTAGCACATATCTTTACTAAAGATATATATGTCCTTATCTTAACTAGCAGTACTTACATTAAGTCTAACGGTACTTAACATGTACCGCGCTTACACTAACAGTACTTGCTATACTAACGGTACTTAGTACATAACTAACGGTACTTGGTACTGTTACAAATAATTCCCAACAATCCTCCCCTAAACAAGAATAATAACTTGTAGTCTTCTTGTTTTTCTGTATGCTGAATGTATAAGAATACATGTCTTCAAACTTTACTCCAAAATTAGGTAGGTCTTGGTAATTTTGATCTTTGTACCAACTGAACGCATTCAAACACTTTTGCAGGTCTTCTTCTGGTATAATGAACTTCAATTCTTCATGAACTTCATCTTTGTCTTCAAAGTATGATCTTCTGTGTCTTGAACTTGAACATTCTTGAATCTTTACATCAACTTTATTGACTTCATGTATCAGACCACCTTAGTTTGACATCTTTTATCTTTAATGTAATAATCTTCCCTTATTTGATGATTACAAAACTTCCCTGTGATCTCCTTGATTTTGAGTATGCATGAATCTCCTTGAACATGCTATCATTGTATATATGAATCAACATCTTGTGCTTGTATCTACTCACCTGAAATAAAACAATTAACAACAAATCAATCTGTATTGGCATCATGAATTTTAGCAAATTATCATCTACCAACGGATTTGATTTAATCTTTACCGGTTAGCCGTACACTCTGGAATAGCAAATACTTTATTCATCAAGAATAGGGTGTACTGATAACCCTACAATTTTTGGCAAACTGTCAACCATATAACGGATTTGATAGAGTCTTTACCTAGAACCGTTTGCCCTAGGACTAGCCAACTCTTTACAATTAAGCATGGTGAGTTAATGACCATGTAGTTTTTAGCAAACTACCAACTATGAACAGATTTGAGAAGTTGTTACCATAAACCGTTTGCTTAAGGACTTGCAAGTTCTTATGTGGTTTAGACATGGTGAACTAATAACCATTTGTGAAGTGTGACTAAAAGTCAAACACTTAAAGTCCTTGTTCAGCTTCTCCTTATTTCTCTAAATCCTTGATTTGCTGCTTGATCATCCTTATCAACTCCAACACTCCTTCTGAATCTTCTAACACTTCCAATTGAAGATCTAGAATCCTTTCTAAAACATTTCTTTCAGAATGGTATCTTCTTTCTTGTAACAGATACTACCCCGTCCCATAATTATTGTCCACAGACAAGAATTACACAGTTTAAGAAAAGTGCATTAATTACTGCTTTGTTTCTACGAAAGCATAAAAAAGACAATTTTACGCTTTGCTAATTAATTAGTGTTTCTTTTATTTTTGTAAATATCAATCTGGACTAAGGGTAATATAGTAAACTTAAACAAACTCAACTATTATTTTTAGAAATGGACAATAATTTTGGGACAGACCGAAAAGGAAATATGGACAATAATATTAGGACGGAGGTAGTAGAAGGTTACGTCATTAATCTCAACTATATGCACACCACAAGATCTAAAATGCCTCCAATGAGTAGGGATCCAATCTTTTTGTCCTTGCCAAAAATCCCCTCTATACTTGTATGGTGTTTCAAACATTACTTTGAGATCAACAAGTAATATAATCTCTGATTGTCCTGGATTTCCTTCACTTCTCTTTAGTATGAGATTATACAATTCTTGAAGATCTAACCTGTCAAAGATATGTAGTACATCTTCCAACCACTACAAAAATCTGTGTGACCCATCATTCCGATATACACCATGAGATTCAACATCATTTCTGATTCAACATCCCTCTCTTCAGCTACTAAGGACTCAGCTAGAATCTCACTTGATTTTAATTTAGCATAAATTCTGTCATATTCTACAATATTCCATTCCTACGGTAACCTTTGAGCTTCAAGCAATGCTTTGTTCTACTGCAAGTGCTTCTTATTTATGTTCCTCATGAAGTTGAGTTTGTAGTCTCCAAGCCACTTCTTCATCATGATCCATGTGATGAAATCTCTTCAAATCATCTTCTACACTATCAGAACCACTATCTTCTTCTTCTGTCTCAGACTGTAGGTTCTTTGTTAGCCTCAAAATATTGAGCCAAACAAGAATGCTCGGTCATATGTTTATTATGTATCGTATTTTAGAACGTTGTAATAGGTAGTATATTAGTCGTGTTATACGGGCTTAACTTTAGGCTAAAGTTCATTAATAAGTAACTAAAGCCCAAAAGGAAAGCCCGGCCCAAACCATATAGTCCATAAAGAAGCCCGCATGTGGGTGGACTATATATACTACCCTCCTAGCATGTTAGGAGGGTTGGTGATTCATTTTTTTCTCTTAATCTAATAGTTCACAAATTCACACACTTCTCTCTCTTTTCTCTCTCTAGTTTCTCTCTTTAAAATTCATCTCATTTCTACCTTTCTTTCTTTAATTCGTGTATTATAACATCATATATTAGGGACAACAATTGGTATCAATCGCCATGGGGTAGTATTTGTGATTGGTTGTTGTTATTATATTTGATTCGAATGATTTAATCCATAAATCATCTCGAATTCAAATTTTTTTGTGTTTTCCGTGCTCTACTTCTTCATCTACATCTTCTATAAAGTTGTAGTAGTGATTTGGTATATTTACTTTGGCTAAAAACACAAATTTTTGGGTGTTTTGATCACTTTTTGGCTTAAAATCACGTATTGGTTGAGTTTTGTCCGAGAAAAGTGGGATATATTCCGATCAGTGCAATCGGAAAAGGGATTAGTGATTCCGATCACTCACATCAGAAAAGGGTTTTAACATTCCAATCAATATTACGATTTGACTTTCCGATCAAGGGTTATTCAACAACATTCCGACCAACTCTTTCCGATCATCATTCCGATTTGGTATTCCGACAAGGTCTTTCCGATCATCATTCTGATTTGGTATTCCGACAAGCTCTTTCCGATCATCATTCCGATTTGCTATTCCGACAAGGTCGTTCCGATCACCATTCCGATTAGACATTCCGACGAAGATTCCGATTAGACATTCTGATTACACATTCCGATTAGACATTCCGACGAAGTGATTCCGATGACATGTTTTTGCTAAATTTTGTTTGAGTATTTTTTAGACTTAGCCACCATCTAGACTAGTTTAGGAACGTAGTTTACACGAAGATTAAAATCAAATTTTTAGGTCAAGTAAAATCAAATTTTTTCCATACTAGTTTTAGGACATTTCTAGCTCAATTTCAAAATTTGGTGATTACAAATTTTTTAGGTCTACCGTTTTGTCGGACTGAGGAATTTATTGTCGGGCTGAGAAAAAAAATCGCAATTTTCGGAATTTCAACAACCAAACAATCACAACACAACTACTTAAGATCCACATTCGATCCATCATTTCAGAGAACTTTGAGATGGATTCTACCGCTGAATATCGTGTGACGAACAACAACATAATGGTGGCAGGTAACAAAGAAAGACCACCAATGCTTGTGTCGGGTCGATATGATCAATGGCAATCCCGTTTTATACGTTACCTTGACACAAAACCTAACGGTGATGCTTTAAGGCAATGTATCTTGGAAGGACCCTATAAACTCTCACGGATTCAAGTTCCTGCAGTACCAGCCACAGACACAAGTGACGCACAACCCGCATATGAACGTGATGAAAAGAGGACCGACCTCACCCCAGAGAACCGTGCGTGGTTTGATGAAGAGAAGGAAGCAATATACTTAATTCTCAGTGGCATTGGAGATGAAATTTGCTCTACGGTTGACGCATGTCCTACTGCTCAAGAAATGTGGACGGCCATTGAAAGATTGCACCAAGGTGAATCACTTAACAAACAAGATGTGAAAACTAAGATGTTTTGGAACTTTGGCAAGTTTACATCAAAGGATGGGGAATCAATTGATTCTTATTACTCCCGATTCTACAAGATGATGAATGATATGACCCGAAACAACTTGCAAGTTTCCACCATGCAAGTCAATGTCCAATTTCTACAGCAACTTCAACCAGAGTGGACACGGTTTGTCACCTTGGTGAAACAACAACAAAAGTTAGACGAAGTTTCATATCACAAGCTCTTTGACATCTTGAAACAATTTCAAAATGAGGCAAATGAACTTCGAGCTGAACGAGTTGCCAAGATTTCCAATCCACTTGCTTTGGTGTCTACCACTCAACATTACCCAGATTATCACTCCCGTACTTCAAAGACCTACTCTACTCAATCATCATCACCACGATCATCCATTGTCTCCAAGTCCCATGTTCTAACACGATCCCGAGGCAAAGAAGTTGCAAGATCACCATCACCCACACCTGAGCAATCATCCGAAGAAGACAGTGATGAAGAAATAGCTCAAAAGGATAGGGAATTCAAGCAACAAATGGCTTCATTATGAAGCAATATAAGAAAATCTACAAACCCACCAACAACAACCTTCGAATATCTTCAAACTCGAGGAACACCCATGTACATAGTCCTCCAAGGTATGGCACACGAAGACGTGCTGACAGTCCTCCAAAGTATGATCGACAACCTAAGTATGATAATCAGAGGGTGGCTACTGTTGTTGGAAATAGGGAAACTGTTGGTACTCAAGTTGTGCAACAAAGTGGGATTCAGTGTTATAACTGCAGAGGTTTTGGGCATTTGGCTAGGGAATGCAGGCAGCCAAAGAGGGTTAAAGATTATGGTTATCATAAGGAAAAGATGCTGCTGTGCAAGAAAATGGAAGCTGGAATCAAGTTATCAGCTGAGGAAGGAGAAATGCTTGACGACACAGATGATGAAATCTCCGACCAAGAAATCGAGGCACATTATTCATACATGGCAAAGATTCATGAGGTCCTTAACGTCACTGAGGATGACAATGGTCCTATCTTTGATACTGAGCCAATTGATAAGGTACAACATGCTGAAGAATATAATGTGTTTGGTGATACTCATGAGCATAGTGAACTTCCAACAACAATTACTGACACGTGTATGATGGAAACGGTTGATAGCAATACCACACCCGATTCATCAGACATGTGCATTAATGAGTTTGAGGATGATCAACATGCAAATGAGTATGATGACGAGGAGCGTGTCGCGCTTGCTAATTTAATTGCTAGTTTACAAAAAGATGTCAATGAAAATAGAAAGAATCAAAAGCAATTAAAGAAGGCAAACGCAACGCTCACTCAAAACTTTGAAGAATGCAAGCCGCTCTTATAAAATCTAGTGAGACTATTGATAGCTATAGGGCTGAGCTTCTTCAAAAGACCAACGAGCTTGAGGGGTACAAAAGTCGTGTCATCAACGTTAAAAAGGACGATTTTGAAAATAAATACAATGAAGCTCTTGCTTTGTTAACTAAAGAAAAACGTCAATTTAATGATTTATTAAGTGATGAACGTCAAAAAACGTACCTTGCCACAACAAAAGTTAATGAACTTGAACAGAGGATTTCTATGAACACCACCGATTCTGCTAAAATTCTTGACGAGAAGAAACAAGAGGTTGAAACATTAAAACAAGATTTCAAAAATAGACAAAGCAAAGATACTGAAAAAGTAAAGGATCTCGTAGAACAAGTCGATTTTTTGAAAAAAGTTGTTTATAATACACATGACTCTATTCAAACCGTAAGAATGATATCACCTCGGTCGTTTTTCAAGGGTCAACCTAGCTTTACCACCCCCAAGTACCTCGAACAAGCTCAAGCTGCGAACCCTCACTTATATCTTGATGAGTCCGAATGGACTGATAATGACTGCCCAGTAGCTAACATCGATAGTGAAGAGACGTCCCTTTGGGATGAGGAGAGTAGATCACCGGTCAATAAAGATTTTGTGAAACTATATAACTATGCTTATGAAAACAGTCTTTATGGTCTTTTCACTCCACAAAAACAGAAGTCTCGTGAGGAATTATTTTTAGAATGCAAACAAAAAAGAATTCAATGGAAAAAAGCTTTTGCCACTAAGAGGAAAACTAATGTTTTTAAATATATTAACTATTTGCCTCTAGATGCTTCTAAAAGTAAAAGTAGAAAAATACTTGGTTTTCTTAAACACCACGTTAATAATGTTCAATCAATTGTTGAAAGCGATTGGGAGAAACGTCAAAAGGATAAGTGGAAAACCGAGATTCCTCACGACATAACTGTGCTTGTGAAAGAACTTTTAATACCAAATACGAAGATAATAAAAGAACATGTTCTTGAGTTTGAAAATTTAATTCAGTCTGAAATGTTTGATGATTTGAAATATGTTGAGTCTCTTGAAAAAGAAATTGATGACCTTCAAAATGACAAATTAGAATTTTCAAACGAATATGATCTACTCTTAGAAGAATGTCTCTCCAAAGATATTTTGTGTGTTACTCTTCAATCTTGTGCTGATATCGATGAATATTCTGATGTTGCATGCAAATATCTTGATAAAATCAAAGAGTGTGAGCGTCTTGAACTTGAGCTTTCGAAACATAAAGAAAATGTTGATAAAAAGGCTTTTGAGTTACTTCAACACAAAACTGATTTCCTTCAAAAACATTGTCATTCTCTTGAACTTGCTTTGCAAAAAGACGTTGGTAGTTTTCCACATGATAATAAATTGCAAGAAAAACTTTCCCAAACGTTTCGAGAAATGAACGAACAGAATTTGGAAATTAAAGGGTTGAAAGCTCAGTTACAAGACAGGGATAGAGCGATAGCAGAGTTGCAGAAACTCATTGCTAAGATGGGTGGGAAGATTGTGGAACCTAGTGTTAAGAAACCTGTCGTAAGACAACGCAATGCTCAAAAAGTGACTAGACCCTCTGTCTTGGGAAAACCATCTATTTTCTCTAATTCTGCATTTGCAAAACCTGCGTTTGCCCCCAAGACGGATGGGAAGGATAGGTTACCACAAAACACTCCCAAAACACATATTCGATCACAAAGCATTAAGAACACAAATGTGGTTAAACCAGGGATGTATAGATTGCCCACTAAACCCACACAAAACAAAGAAAGTCAATCACCTCAGACTTCTAGAAACACTAATAGACGTGTGTCTTTTACTACAGGAGTAGTCCCCACTGCTAGTGTTAGCCGGTCCCAGCTTAAGAGCACTCGCATGAATGAAAAGGTCTGGCAAAACAAAAGTCAAGGGAAGATGAAGGAAGTAGAAGACCACCCTAGGATTTTCAATGTTTCTAAGAATAAAACGTCTGTAATCGCGTGTAATGACGATTTGAATGATTCGACTTTGAATCCTATGAAAGTTAAGTTTGTTTGTGTGAAATGTGGAAAGTGTGCTAATGCTAATCATCCTATGTGCGTTTCGAATAATGCCAAAGGCGTAGAAACTAGAACTAAGAAGCAAACTGTGATGCCTATTAGTGTTAGAAAACCCAAAAGCAAAGTGAACCATTCTGGTGCAACCCCCCCTAAGAAAAATATTGCATCAGACTCCACCACTAAGAACTCAAGAAGCAGAATTAGGGAATTATATGAGTCTGCTAGCAAGCCTTGGAAATGGTGGTTTGCTAATCAATGTCCTCCAGGATATAAATAGATGCCTAAGGTTAGGACAAAAAATGTGACTACGAGCGTTAGTGTGCCTCTAAGTGATGAAACTAGGGAAACTAATGAATCGGAAATCACAACTAACATGGAATCCAATTTAGTAAATGCTCCATCGTGTTCTAATTCTTCTGCAGGTGATCGAAATAATTCTCTTCATAATGGACTCCGGATGCACGAAGCACATGACGGGGAAGCTCAAGCTTCTAATTAACTTCGTGGAGAAGTTCCTGGGTACGGTCCGATTCGGAAATGATCAATTTGCACCGATCCTAGGATATGGAGACTTGGTTCAGGGGAATATCACTATCAAAAGGGTTTACTACGTCGAAGGGCTCAATCACAATCTTTTCTCGGTTGGTCAATTCTGTGATGCGGATTTGGAGGTTGCTTTTAGAAAGAAGACATGTTTTGTTCGTAATTATGATGGGGATGACTTACTTACCGGAACACGGGGTACTGATCTCTACACTATTTCACTACAAGACTCCACATCTTCAACTCCAATCTGTTTCATGGCTAAAGCTTCAACGACTCAAGCTTGGTTATGGCATCAACGTTTATCTCATCTTAACTTTGACACCATCAACTTGCTTTCCAAGAAAGATATTGTGCGAGGCCTTCCTAACTTGAAATTCATCAAAGATCATCTTTGTTCTTCTTGTGAGCTTTGTAAAGCTAAACGGAGTAGTTTCAAGACAAAGACTACACCGAGCTCTAAAGGACGGTTAGATCTTCTTCATATAGATTTGTGTGGTCCCATGCGTGTTCAAAGTATCAATGGGAAGAAATACGTTATGGTAATTGTCGATGACTACTCAAGGTACACCTGGACTCACTTCTTGAGGTCCAAGGATGAAACACCCGATGTTCTCATCAGCTTCCTTAAAGTGATACAACGTGGTCTTCAAGCTCAAGTTAAAGTGGTTCGTACTGACAGAGGTACAGAATTTTTGAATTCAAAACTGAGAGACTACTTTGAAGCTGAAGGAATTGAACATGAAACATCTATTGCTCGAACACCCGAACAAAACGGCGTTGTTGAAAGACGAAACCGTACTTTAGTTGAGGCTGCTCGAACATTATTATCTGCTTAAAAACTTCCACTATACTTTTGGGCTGAAGCCGTGTCAACCGCATGCTACACACAAAACCGCTCCTTAGTTATCCCAAGACACGAAAAGACACCATATCACATAATTAATGATCGCAAACCTTCACTCAAACACCTTCATGTTTTTGGATGTACATGTTACATTATTCGAGATGGTGAAAATCTGGACAAGATGAAAGAGAAAGGTGATGCATGCATTTTAGTGGGATATGCAACTCAGTCTAAGGGATACAGAGTATACAACAAGAGAACAAAATTGATAGTCGAGACTATTCATATCAGATTTGATGAATTGCAAGAAATGGCACTTGAACAAAGCAGTTTAAGTCCCGATCCACAACGACAAACGACTTCCGTTCACAACCGCACGGAACTCGGAACTCAAGACCACAGCAATGAACCGTCAAGTTCAAAGCTGGTTCCTAAACATGTTCCTAGAGCAGATATGACAGTGGACACGACACTTGAAGAGTTGGAAATGTTATATGGACCAATGTATGATGAATATTTTACGGGGGAGAAACAAGTTGCATCGAAGTGTTCCGCTGTCACTCATGATAAGAATGATGATACCGTTCATCGTCAACAAAAGGATACAACTTCATCTACTTCAACACGGGTTGTTGCAGATTTACCTCCTCAGAATATCACTTCAACAATCGATCCTACAACATCCACAACTATTGTCATTGCTCTAGAGAACACACATCAAGCAGACGATGCATTATCTGACGAAGACGAATTTATCAACCCATTCGGTACACCGGTACACGAAACTGGAGAGTCTTCTACTCGCCATGTTGATCTGTCAAATATGCATACGTTCTATCAACGACATCCTTCAACACATCATTGGACCCGAGATCATCCTTTGGTTCACGTAATTGGAAACCCTTCACAGTCTGTTCGTACAAGACGACAACTAGCAACCGATGGCGATGTTTGTATGTTCTCACTCGCCGTGAGTACTGCTGAACCGAAAAACATCAAAGAAGCCATGGCTGATCATGCTTGGATTGAATCGATGACGGATGAACTTTACCAATTTGAAAGACTTAAAGTCTGGGAACTTGTTGACAGACCATACGATGTGACTCCTTTAAATCTTCGTTGGATCTGGAAAAACAAGATGGATGAAGAAAACACGATCATCAAGAACAAAGCTAGGCTAGTGGCTAAGGGGTATGGCCAGAAAGAGGGAATTGATTTTGAAGAATCATTTGCACCAGTAGCTCGAATGGAAGCAGTCAGGATTTTTCTTGCTTATGTTGCACATAAGGGATTCACTGTCTATCAAATGGACGTAAAGACAGCATTTCTTAACGGTCCTTTGAAGGAAGAAGTCTATGTCACGCAGCCGGAAGGATTCATCAATCCTCATTATCCTGACAAGGTGTATCGTCTCTACAAAGCACTTTATGGACTCAAGCAAGCTCCAAGGGCGTGGTATGACGAGCTCTCAAAATTTCTGGTATCCAAAGGTTTCTCAAAAGGTTCCATTGATCTAACTCTGTTCACTTATAAATATGGGGATGACATTTTGCTTGTGCAAATTTATGTTGATGACATTATTTTCGGGTCTACAAACCCAAAACTTTCAAAATGGTTTGAAAAAGTAATGCACAACAAATTTGAAATGTCAATGATGGGCGAACTAAAATTCTTTCTAGGAATTCAAGTTCACCAATCCCCAAGTGGTATCTTTATAAACCAAGCTACGTATTGTCAAGAGATAATCAAAAAGCATGGTATGACCTCATGTGACCCCGTTGGGACACCATTATCAACCACATCTCTAGATGCTGACTTGGAGGGAAATGCCATCGATCAAATGAGATACGTTCCATGATTGGTTCCCTCATGTACTTGACAACAAGCAGACCTGATATTCATCATGCTACATGCTATTGTGCACGATATCAAGCACTACCCACTGAAAAGCACCTCAAGGAGGTTAAACGGATCTTTCGGTACCTCAAGAATACCATTCATTTGGGACTCTGGTATCCGAGGGAAACCGGTTTCTTTCTAACGGCCTATTCAGATTCTGATCATGCAGGGTGTCTTGATACACGAAAAAGTACTTCTGGTGGTGCACAATTTCTAGGTCAAGATAAGCTTGTGGGATGGTCTTCCAAGAAGCAGGATTGCACGTCACTTTCATCAGCCGAAGCAGAGTATGTGTCTCTATCTGCGTGTTGTGCTCAAGTTCTATGGATGAGAACACAACTCACGGATAATGGCTTCCACTTTGATAAAGTACCTATGTACTGTGACTCAAAGTCTGCCATAGCCATCTCCTGCAACCCGGTACAGCATTCCCGCACGAAGCCCATTGATGTCAGATACCACTTCATAAAGGAACAAGTTGAAAGAGGTATCGTTGAACTATACTTTGTTGGAACGGATTACCAATTAGCCGACTTGTTTACGAAAGCTCTGTCGAAAGATAGGTTTGAGTACCTCGTTAGGAAAATTGGTATGAGATGTTTGACTCCAGCAGACCTGGAGATTCTAGCAAAGGTGCCTGCTTGATTTATCTATCAAACATCAACCTGTAAATATCTTTGAAAAAGCAAAATACAAAAATATAAAACACATAAAAGCAAAACACAAAATAAAAAATCTTTCAAAATCTTTCAAAATCCAAAAATATTCTTCTCGACATGTCTTTCAGTATCGATAATATGGACGTGCCTAGAAATGTCGCTCAATAACGACACGGGTGTGTACATAAAGCTCGAATGAAAGTTGTAAATATTTTTCAAAACATGTCATTTCTTCTTTTAATAAAGGAAATTGTCTATTTTGTACAAATATTTCCAAACAACGGGTAGAGCAATCTATCACGGGTTGAGCTTGTCACAAAACATTCAACGTTTTGAGCTCAACACAATGGCTTGTAATCACTTTCAGATTGCAACCCGGATCGATATTCACGGGGGAGTGTACGATTTAGTACCCTTACCCTCAGAAAAAAGAAGAGAAATCTTCTTACACTTGAGTGGATTCGTCAAGACATTCAAAGTCTATGAACTCAATTTTATGCTTTAGAAAACCTTTCGACAAAAAGAATTGATTTTTCAAAAAGCGTTGAACACAATTTTTTCAAGAATTTTTCAATGATATTCAAAATCTTTCAAAAATTGTGTGTTCAACAACTCCCATCCTCAAAAAGCGAAATGTGGATCGTATCCTCACATTGACAATTCAATTCGATCAATTTTTGAGGGGGAGCATTTTAACTTCATGCAATAGATTAACACATCTTTCTCCCGGAGATTTCAAGACTATTTTTCAAAATATATTTTAATCAAATTTGGTATCTCTAATATCAAAAGATTTTATATATTTGAGATAGGGGAGAAAATGTGATTAAAATGTGATCTAATATAAGACTCAAGCACTTTAACTCTTACCTACATGTGCGAAACACTTTCGATTATCGATGCACATGTGAAGGGGGAGCATTTCTAACACGATAAAACTAGCAAGGTGTTAAATGTTTTTCAAACACTTTGTTAGAATTTAAAGTGGTTTTCATGGTTACGATCAAATACCCACAACATCTTTAATTCACGACGTTATTGGTGTCAAAAGGGTGGTTAGGTTTAAGTCCTATGATCCAACTAGAACCAGATGTTGATCCCAAACTTAGATCGATTAAGCTTTGTGTATACGAGATTAGATCAAGTACTACACGTAGAGAAACCTTTGCTTATGAATAAAGTAACAAAGTGTTATGTGGAATTAACACTTGATCTAAAACACAATGATGTTAACCAAACTTTCACTTGTATTAGAATAATCGTACTTGGTTACAATGAAAGGGTTTAACAATCGAAAACTTATGAAAACTAATATATGACTTTAACCTAAAAGACCTTCACAAGAAGTCTTGTACAATAAGCTACGAATCAACTATTCTAGGTAAAGATAATAATAGAAAATACAATGTTGTGCTTATCTTTACCACACATAAATAAAGAAACAATAAACAAAAGATACGTATGAAGATATTCCATCAGTGTCAATCTTCAAGGCTGTCAGCGTTGACTTCTTCAATGTCAACGCTTGGCTGTCAGCGTCCAATGTCTTCTTATCAGCGTTGACATTCTTCTTATCAGCATCTAGTGAACTGGCCCATATTTTATTCCCAACAATCCTCCCCTAAACTTGATATCCATTCCAATGATCAAGTTTCTGAATAAAAACTTAAGACTTAGGAGGAATCTTGCAAAAACTTCTTATGTTGGTGATAAACATATCTGATCAAGTCCTTGGCCACGTCACTAGTATAATCAATCTCCAAGGGTGTCTCTAGCATCTTCTCCAATACTTCTTTGGACAAGAAATAGTCAGCATCCACAAGTAAATACTCTGAAAACTTTGTAGAGCTCATATGAAATACACCACAAGTAGAATATAGCCTCCAATGAAGATTACTGAGATCATCTTCAAGATCCTTCCAAATGGCAGGATCTGCTTCTTTTGGACCACACAAAGTCATAAATGTGTTCCAAAGTCTTATTCCATTTGCTGAAGTATGTGCTTTAGCTGTATACTTGGCCTCTATTAACCTCCATAGATGCACCAAGTCTTCCCTGTCTATACTTGCAAAAATAGAAATAACTGAAGTGAAAGTATGTACCTCCTTTCCAAATCGTCCAATCTTCCAAAATCCACACTCATCTTCATCAAAACTGATGATTGGATTTCTGTCATCTAGAGGTACTACATTTACCAAATCTGAAGCTTCCAATGGAGAAAGCTTGAGATGCTTCCTTATTACACCTTCAGTTGGAAAATACACATCCATGTCTTTAGGAAATTGGAAAGGATCTCCTTTCTTCACTGGTCTTTGAGCAATCCTTATTTCCTTTTGAATCTGCATCTCCTCTGCAAGCTCTTGTTTTCTTTCTTCTAAAAGAAACTGGTAGACATTCTGTTCTTGCACCTTCCTCCAAATAGGATGTGCCCTATACTCTAGCTCCTCAAAAGATAAGGCCAACAACTTCTTTGATGTCCAATTAGGCTGGTGACATCTAAGCAACTTATAATACAACTGCCTTCTATCCCTTTTGAGCCAGGTCTTGACCTCTTGTGCATTAAACCTCATAATCACCTTTATATCATTTTGTACCCTAAGCAAAACTTCCAACCCCCAAATTTGATCTGATAAACTCATACCTGGGTTGTCCATAACCTTGTCTTCCCAAGCATGGTACATTCTGGTGATTTCTGGTAAGTCCCAATCAATCTGATTCTTCAACTCACTCAACCTTTCCTTTGCTAGCTCATCCCCATATTCAAGCCTTTCTGGATCTTCAATAATTTGAATACTTGAATCTGAGCTATCATCTTATTTTCCATCACCACTTTCTTCCTCACTCTCAGAAACAACAAATGGTGATCTTCTACTCCTCTTTAATTCTCTTTCCATAAGTTGTGCAGCCAACTGTTCATCAAATGCAATTTGTGCTGCATCCTTCTTTGGAACATCTTCTTCAATTAAAATACCTTTACCTTTGTCTTTTGGATCAATAATTGGTAAAGTGGAAGAAGAAACCTGTGTGGACACATCTTTGATGATTGTTGATGGCTGGAATACATCAACACCACCTGTAAGTTTGTCAGCGTTCAAGTTGCTCCTATCAGCGTCACGATTTCCTTTATCAGCGCTGGATGTGTCAGCGTCCAAACCTGTATCAGCGCCCAATGTTTCTTTGAAAGATCCTTCCAAGTTCTTTGGTGTCACCTTGGATGTATCAACAACTGGGTGCTTCTTCAAGTTGGTGAGAGCTTCAGCAACCTGCAAAGATTCACTAAATTGTGAACTCTTTTCTGAACTCTTCTCACTAGCTGTGTGAATCAACTCATCCTCCTCATCCTCTTCATCCTCCCCTTTGGAAGATTCCTCCATTAGACTCCTGCTACTTGGATTCTCCAAAACAGTCACACGCTCCCTCAAAACTTGGAGTTCACGTCCCTGTTTGTTGACAGTTTGTACAAGACTGACATTTTGCTTTTGCAAGCTAATGACAGCCGCCGTCAATTCAGTCATAGTCATAGGTTCCAATCTGCCCTCAGCTAGAATGGGGATTTGACCTCCCAAAATAGAATCATGGGGCATGGATGAGGTCTTAATGATGTTGGGACTGTCTTGACCAGCTTCTAAGCCTGTGTCAATAGCCCCAGCCTCACCCATTTCACCAGCCACACTTGTGGAGGTGGTTCTCTCTGCTACAAGGCTAGGATCACTAGAGGAGAACACTCCAGTAACCCTTTGGCGTTTAGTCAACCTAGATTGTAAAGGGGTGGAATATGAAGTAGATTGTGTGGGTATTGGTTGGATAAGGGGTGTTTGGGATTGTTCAGGAAGTGTATCAGTGTTGGGATTGGCTGTGTCAGCGCCCACATTGTGAGTGTCAGCGCTGGGTTGGTCAATGTCCATGTTTTCTGGTGAAGGTGATGGTTCATGAATAGGCTCAAGTTGGGGTTCAGGGTCTGGTTGTGGTTGTCGTTGTGGTTGTGCAGCCTGAATTACTTCAAGCATGGGTTGGGTAAGAGGTATGGATTCATTGGTGGAGCTCATTTTAGCAAAAATGGTTTTCTGTTGTTTAGGGATCTCATAAAAAGTGTCATGATCCCTAGAACAATACTCTTGTAAATCAAAGACCATTTGCAAAAATCTAGGGTAAGCCAAAGTCATTTTACTTCCCTTGTTTTTACACATCCCTTCAAAAATCATTTTTGAAAAATTATACTTAAGCCCACGTGTGATACAAACCAAAGCACTTGCTATTGACCTGTTTATTTCATTAAAAGAAGTACATTTTGGACTTAAGCATTGTAAAAGGACATGTATCAAATATTTCCAGTCAGAGGGAAATTCCTGCTTATGATATTTATTTAAAGTGACATCAGCAGGAATAGGATAACCCAATTCCCTAAGACCCTGTTCTATTGTTGCAATGGCAAGAGTAGTCACACCATCAGCGTCATCAAGACGCAAAGCTTGGCGAACCAAGGCTTCAGTGACCACCCATGTTCTTCCATGAACAGTAGATGTTAATGTGGTCACTCCATTAGTTGTTGTGGAACTAACATTGTTCCAAAACTGTCTAATGTGTGCGACAGGGACTAATGGTGTATGAGAAAGTGCATACCTCAAGGAAGATGCATTTAAAAATGCCACCATCTGTGAATACTGAGGAAACAAAGCATCATCAGCAGTCAAGTAAGCTACCATATTGTGTTGGCTCTTGAACTCCAATGTTAAATTCTTTGAGTTGAATTTGGGTGCCATGATTGAAAGCTGTTTTAGGTTATGTGATATGAAAAATCTAGGAGAAAAATTGTTAGACAAGAAAATATGAATACCCAGAATAAAAAGATTAGCCAAATTTATAGGAGAGATGCATGATTTTGATTGGTCAAAAATGAGGCGGTTATATTCAAAGAGCAATGATGAAAATCTTGAATCAAATATAACTTATCTCATGCATTAATTAAAAGTAACTTCTCCCCAAAATTACGGCCAAAGATTAGTCAAAAATAACAACTGGGTAGGGCCCACTAGGTGTCAACGGTCAAAAATAGCCCATCAGCGCCCAACGGCTATATTTTCTTGTCAGCGTTTGCCTAAAGCCTTGTCAGCGTCACGATTGGACGTAAAAGCGTTTGGAGAAAAACTTGTCAGCGTCTAAAAAGTAAAAATAAAAATATTTAAAAAGAAAAAGACCTTAACAAAGTAATTTATCCTAAGGGAAATATCTTACAAGTTGATAATAATTACTGGGCGGCAAGCACTGTCCATTTATGCACACTTGCTTAAGCAAGATAGACACAAATGACCTCTAGTGTCCCTTGCTAACCAAAATAGTTACCAACAAAGTTATTTCATAAAATTCTTTGTAACTCCCAGGTAAACCCATAACCAAAGTATTCCCAAGTCTCCCATCAGACCACAACCAATTCTAGGCCAAAAATGTCTTGGCAGCATGCATAGGTTATCAACTTTGCATGCTACAGTGCCTCATGGTTTAGTAAAACTAACCCATACTCACCTGTGGACACAATCTAGAATTGTGATAAGAGTATTATAAGAATACCCAAGAGTCCTAAAGGTTCCTTAAACCTCCCCTTAAACTATGATACATGAGTTTTCAAAATATATATGAACATTAAAAATTTATGTCAAGATAGGAATATGAATATTCCAACCATCATCCATAAACAAAAACATGTCCAAATAGCTCTTCAAAGATCCATAAGCAACTCTGTATCCAATGGCATAAAGCTATCACCACCTACACATTTAGATGAAAACCACAAAACTAACATTTGTTGCTGACAGCGTCCCGACAACACTTATCAGCGTTGAAGGAACTCTTGTCAGCGTTAGACAATAATATCTCCAACAGCGGCAAAATAACACTTGACAGCGTTACATATACCTTTGTCAGTGTTAGAAAAATAAAGTGGAAAATCTAAATCATCACAAAGACCAATAACAATGCATTATCCTGTACATACTTTTACAAAAAGGTTCCAAAACACATATTAAGTGAGATTAACCATTCCAATATTTGTTACCAAATATTGAAATCTTCCAGCATCAAAAGGTTTAGTTAATAAATCAGCCACATTATCTTCTGTGTCTACCCTATCTGGTTGTATTAAACCTTTCTCAAAGCAATCTCTTATAAAATGATGTCGAATTTCTATGTGTTTGGTTTTAGAATGATGTACAGGATTTTTAATAATGCATAAAGTACTGTTATTGTCTACAAAAATCTTGGTATGCATAAAATTATACCCATAATCCAACAGCTGGTTCTGAATCCATAAGACTTGTCCACAACAAGCAGCTGCAGCCACATATTCTGCTTCAGTTGTAGAGTTTGCCACCACTGTTTGTTTCTTGCATTGCCAAGATATTAATCTGCTCCCAAGAAATTGACATCCACCAGTTGTGGATTTCCTATCAAACTTGTCACCACCATAATCACTGTCTGAATATGCAATAAGATCCAATGGAGAATCTTTTGGGTACCATAATCCAAGATCTGGATAACACCTTAGGTACCTAAAAATTCTCTTCAAAGCAAAAAGGTGACATTCTTTGGGAGTCACTTGATGGCGTGCACATGCACACACAGCAAACATGATGTCAGGTCTTGAGGCTGTAAGATACATCAATGATCCAATCATTGATCTATAGTGCCTAACATCCACATCCTTTCCAGCTCCAATCTTTCCCCAAGGGTGTTGCCTATCCATAGGAGTGGAAGCCTCCTTTTCATGTGGAGAAAAACCATATTTCTTCAAGATTTCAGCTACATACTTATCTTGTGAGATGAAGATACCATCTTCTTTCTGCTGAACTTGTAAACCTAGAAAGAAGTTCATCTCACCCATTGCACTCATCTTGAATTTATCTGTCATGAGCTTGGAAAAGTCCTCACTCATTTTTGGATCAGTAGACCCAAAAATGATGTCATCAACATAGACCTGCACAAGCAACACATGTTTTCCTTTCTTCTTTGTAAATAGTGTCTGATCTATGGTGCCCCTTTTGAAACCATTTTCCACCAAGTAGGTGGACAATGTACCATACCATGCTCTTGGGGCTTGATGAAGTCCATACATTGCTTTCTTCACTCTATAAACCTTGTCTGGATTCTCAGGATCTTCAAAACCAGGAGGTTGCATGACATATACTTCCTCAACAATTGTCCCATAGAGGAAAGCACTCTTCACATCCATTTGATAAACAGTGAAGTTCATACAAGAGGCATAAGCTAGAAAAATTCTTATAGCTTCAATTCTTGCAACTGGTGCAAAAACTTCTTCATAATCAATTCCTTCCTCTTGTGTATAACCCTGAGCTACCAAACGTGCCTTGTTTCTGACCACAATGCCTCTTTCATCTTTCTTGTTCCTTAGAACCCATCTTGTCCCAATTGGTCTCACATATCTAGGACAATCAACCAGCTCCCAAACATCCTGTATAGCAAATTGGTGAAGCTCATCCTGCATTGCTTCCACTCAACTAGGTTCTTTGAGAGCATCAAAAATCTTCTTGGGTTCTTCCTGTGACAGAAAACAGGCAAACAAACATGCTTGTACAAGAGGGGTATCAACCTTCTTGTGTATATTGGCAATAAATCCACCAAGACCTTGATGGGATCTTCTTGTCTGAACTGGAGCCATAACATCATCAATGATCTGAGATGTGGGGTGATCCTTTGCTGTGGAAGTGAGAACTCCTCCTTCAATAAGTCTGGTGTCCTCAATTTCACGCTCCATGTTGCCAATATCTTCTTCATCTGACTCTGTTTGATCAACATGAATCTCTTCATGAACATTAGAAGGTCCACCTTGTTCAAAATATGAAGAGAAAAGATGTGCAAAGGTGTTGTCAAATTCTGATCCTTGTTTGTCAGCGTTAGGGCTAACAACGCTTGAACTGCTTGTGTCAGCGTCTGATCCATCAGCGTCTGAATTGCTCTTGTCAGCGCTTGATTTCCCTTTGTCAGCGCCTGAAGAAGTATGCACGTTTGTATTTGGTGGTATTTGAAAACCACCATTATCTTTTCTAGCAGCAGCAGCAGCAGCATAATACTCATCTGTCCATATAGGAAGTGTAACATATTCTTGTGTGGGAGATGATTTAACTGCTGGTGGTCCATTCTCCTTAGCAACCTGTATACCTGAAACATTACCAATTCTCTTTTCCAAAACACTTGAAGTTACCTTCACAATGTCTGGATCAGTAACAGGCATATAATTCAAAGCTCTAGATAAAGGTTCTAAGTCAAACAACCAATTTGGACCATTTTCAGGATCACTAGGTTTACTTTCTAAAAACCTAACATGTACCTTTTCAAGTATACGTTTTTCCTTTTTAATGTAAACCCTATATCCTTTGCTCTGCACTGAATAACCCATGAAGTAGCCTTCATCACCTTTTGAATCAAATTTACCTAGGGCCTCACTAGTTTCTAAAACAACTACATGACAACCAAAAGGCTTGAGAAAGCCAATATTGGGCTTCCTTCCCCAAAGTAATTCATAAGGTGTCTTATTATGTATCTTGTTGACCAATGCCCTATTTTGAACATAACAAGCTGTGTTAACAGCTTCAGCCCAAAAGGCTATAGGAAAGTGGGCATCAGCCAACATGGTTCTGGCTGCTTCAATAAGGGTCCTATTCTTCCTTTCAGCAACCCCATTTTGCTGTGGGGTTCTAGCTATGCTAAACTGCCTAGTAATCCCTTTCTTGGCACAAAAATCATCTAACAACTGATTTCTAAACTCACCCCCATTGTCACTTCTAATAATTTTGACCTCATTACCATTCTTCTTTTCTATCTGGGTAATGAAATTAATCAGACTTTGGGCAGTTTCACTTTTCTTGGCTAAAAAGAAAGTCCATGTAAACCTGGAATAATCATCAGTGATAACAAAACAGTATGATTTTCCCTTCAAACTTTCTATATTAGTTGGACCAAAGAGGTCCATATGCAATAAGTGAAGTGGTTTAGAACTAGAGTGCACCTGTTTAGACCTGAATGAGACCTTGTGCTGCTTGCCCTTAAGACATGCAACACAAGAGTGGTCATTGTGGAAAGCCTTTTCAGGCAAACCATCAACTAAACCAAGCCTCACAAGTCTATTGATATTCTTAAAGTTTATGTGCCCTAATCTCCTGTGCCAAAGATTACTTTCATCTACTGAGGCTTTAGCATATAGACATGACATTTTATTAATTACCTTAATTCCATTAAGATTCACATTATATATGTCTTTATGCCTTGGTGTTCTAAAATCTATGTATTTTTCCTCTGGAAGCTTATAATCTTTGCTTAACACCAAGCACTCAGTATCCGTGAAAAGAACCTTATTTTTGTTATCACACACTTGTGATACACTAAACAAATTATAATCCAGTTCTTTTACCAAGAAGACATTCTCAAACCGTAGATTGTTGGTGACAAGATTTCCTTTTCCAGTGATTGTTCCATAGCCCCCTCCAAAGTATACCTTATCACCATCTTGAATAGGAGAGAAATTGGTCAGATAGTCTTCCTTTCCTGTCATGTGCCTTGAGCATCCACTATCCCAGTATCCATAATCATTGATCTTCTTCTGAATGCCCTGCACATAAAGAAAATACATTAGTTTTCTTTGGGAACCCAAGCCTTGGAAGACTTGGATTCATTTGGTTGTTCAACAAGAACAGACTTGGTTCTCATAACAACCCCATTTTCATCCCTGTTTGAATGAAATTCCCAGTTAACCCCAATTGGTGTTGACAATGCCTTTGAAATATAATGAAACCTGTTGCATGTCATAGAAATACCAGCAGAATTAGGGTTTTGGTCTTGTTTTGGTCTCCATGTTAAGCTAGTAGAAGCTTTAGACCTATTTCCCTGTGGTTGCAAATACCTAGGTTTGGCAGTGTGTCTGTCAGCGCTGAAATTTCTCTTGTCAGCGCCCCGATTGCTCTTATCAGCGTTGAACCTAGGGTTTGCTACAGGAACCCATTGCCTATTTGACCAAGTGTTTGACTTTTGAAAAGGTCTTAGGCCTTGTGTGTTAGACCCTCTAGAAAAGAATGGGGCAGGTCTAACAACTTGTGAACTTTTGTTCACAAAGGTATTGGGTCTGACAGTGTTTGACCTATGTTGACTTTTGTCAGCGCTGAAATGGTTCCTATCAGCGTTGACATTGGAAGCGTTGACACATTTGTAGGCCAAATGTGAGAAGCTACCACATGTATAACAAGCTTTTCTAGACATAGTCTTAGGTCTAGAAGTAAAGAAGCCTGTTCCATGATCACTAACTTGGCCTTTTGGTGACCTAGTATTCCTATACATCTCTGCATACTTAACACTAGGTTTTCTAACATTTTGTGAGCCAAGGTCAACAGCTTTGCCAGTGGTAGGGTGTGTGATCTTAATAGGTTTAGGATCATAGGACTCCACAATTGGTATCATGTTTGGTGTGGGCTCATTTGGACTTTCACACAACAACCCTCCCTTAACAAACAAGGTGTGGTTAGCTTTCTTCCACTCATCTAGGTCAGTCAGTTTTTGCTTGTATTCCTCAACTGGGGAAATCACTCTAGGTGGAGGAATGAATTCCTCCTCTTGGCATTCTGGCAAGCCAGTCCAAGATAAGTCCTTTGATTGGACACCATAGAAATCCCCAGCTGGTGGTGGAACAACAGTATAATTATTCATCCCAATCCCACTCATATCCTTAGAGTCTCTTTGTTTACTAACACACTCTCCTAGGGATTGTGTGGCCTTATCAAATCTCTGGATTTTAAGACTCACATTATCTTTATTTTTGTTAGCCTCCTCTAACTGAGCTATCAAATCAAGATTAACCCTATTTACTATATCTTGAACATCTTTACTCTGAAATAACTCATGTTTTAAGATGTTTATTTGATCCTTTAAATCAAACTCCATTTTCTTATACTCAGCTACTGTCTTTTCTGTTTGGGTAAGAGCAATTTGATAATTAGATACTTTGCATCTTTCAGTACTTGCCTCATCTAATAATTTAACTATCTCTTGTTTTAATTTTTCAGTATTTAAACGACAACCCTTAGAACAGAAAGCATCATCATATACCTCATTATCTGATGAAGAGGAGGAGTGTGCCATGAGAGCATATTCAGCATGCTCTTCTTTAACTTCAGCAACCAAAGCTTTGTCCTCTTCCTCATTCTTAGCCATCCAGCTCCAATCCCATTCTCCAACACCATCAATTTGTTGAACAGCAACCATGGCCTTGGGATCTGGGTTCTTAATCATTTGGCTAGAAGGCTTCCCAGCATCAGATCTTCTTGGAGATCTACATTCCCTCATAAAGTGCCCCATCCTATGACAGTTGTAGCACTCAACCTTGGACTTGTCAAATCCAGCAACATCCTTAGCATTAAAGGTCATCTTCTTCTTGAACCTTTTATTGAACCTGTTTGCTCTTAAACTCACAAGAGCCATAGTCCACTTAATGTCCATCTCTTCCAATAGTTCATCACTTATCTGCTCAAGATCTTCATATGTAATCCTTGAATCACTGGGCAAAGAAGCAATGAATGCACACACAGTATCTAGATCAAAACCAGCAGGTTTAATTCTATCAGCGCCATGATTGTGTGTGTCAGCGCTTGAGTACAAAGCGTTGACAGGATATGATCCAGCGCTGACAGGCTGAGATCCAGCGTTGACACAATGAGATCCAGGGGCTGAATGTCCATAGAAGTTCATGGAATCAAATTGGCCTTCACTTTGTGAGAAGAAGGCCATGTTGCTGCTGGAAGATTTATTATCACTATCCAATTGCCATTCATTCTCCAACAGTCTTAGTTTGTTGAAGATGTCATCAAACCTGGAAGTCTTATGGGTGTTGTTGACAAGAATGGATCTTGTCTCAATCTTCCAAACATCACCAAGGCTTTTGAGAAAAGTAGCATTCAATTCAGGGTCATCAATCTGTGTTCCCATGAAGGAAAGTTGACTTGTGATGTCAAGAAGTCTACTTCTCACACTGCTGAGATTTTCATTGGGTTGAGCTTTAAAGACAGCATACTCATGCAAGAGTTGCTTCTTCTTTTCTTCTTTTGTGTCAGCATTGCCACCATATGCTACTTCAAGAGCTTCCCAAAGCTCTTTTGCAGACTCAAAGCGTTTGTACTTGTGCTGATTCTCATGACCTAGGGCATGTTTCATGATGTTCAATATTTTCATATCCACCCTCTTCTTGGCTATATCTTCAACAGCTACAGCTCTCCCATCTCCAGGCTTTTCCACCTTATCAGCTTCAGGACAATTAGGAACAGCTGTCCTTGTGGCAATTGCAGCAGTAATCTTTGCTTCTTTGTCGAATGTGTTCCCATATTCGACAATCTCCCAAAGAGTATAGTCATAAATAGATATATACTGCTCAAAGTTAGACTTCCAAAGCTCAAAGTTTCTGGCATCAAACATGGGAATTTTGATGCTAGGGTTTGAGGAGTTGTTTTGTAGCAAAGCAGCAGCTTGATCTGTGCCAGACATGATGTTTTTAGGGTTTTGAAAATATTAGGGTTTTTAGGGTTTTTGGTGTTTTAGGGTTTTTGCGTTACTTAAAGATCAAAAGTTTCTCAACAAGCTCTGATACCACTAGTTGATCCCAAACTTAGATCGATTAAGCTTTGTGTATACGAGATTAGATCAAGTACTACACGTAGAGAA
Organism: Glebionis coronaria; assembly: GCA_025667525.1. Lineage (NCBI taxonomy): Eukaryota > Viridiplantae > Streptophyta > Magnoliopsida > Asterales > Asteraceae > Glebionis > Glebionis coronaria. The sequence continues at coordinate 534,042,134 of CM046881.1, read as the reverse complement.
ACCTTTGCTTATGAATAAAGTAACAAAGTGTTATGCGGAATTAACACTTGATCAACACAATGATGTTAACCAAACTTTCACTTGTATTAGAATAATCGTACTTGGTTACAATGAAAGGGTTTAACAATCGAAAACTTATGAAAACTAATATATGACTTTAACCTAAAAGACCTTCTTTTATAGAACAAGAAGTCTTGTACAATAAGCTACGAATCAACTATTCTAGGTAAAGATAATAATAGAAAATACAATGTTGTGCTTATCTTTAACACACATAAATAAAGAAACAAATAAACAAAAGATACGTATGAAGATATTCCATCAGTGTCAATCTTCAAGGCTGTCAGCGTTGACTTCTTCAATGTCAACGCTTGGCTGTCAGCGTCCAATGTCTTCTTATCAGCGTTGACATTCTTCTTATCAGCGTCTAGTGAACTGGCCCATATTTTATTCCCAACACCAGAGGGATCTTCCTAGGGACAATCCAATAGATTATTAGAAGTCCTTAGGAAAGATGGAGTAGAATGTGAACGTAGCAGAATGCCGACTAAGTACTGATGCTAGCACTGGAACAATCACAACAAGGTGCTAGTAATGATGTCTTGGTAAGCATTGAAGGGGTTGAAGAATGAAAAAGAAATGTAAGGATAAAGGGTCTAAAGAAAGAAGCCCTCCATACAACTTAGGCAGAAACCGGGTCAACTCATCATGAAGACAAACTCATCATGGACCCAGTGATGTATGCACACCCCTTTCCTAGCTACTCAGGCTTCTATCAAAAGAAGTTTGTTTTATTGTCACGGAGATCAACACGATTTCAATTGACTTTCTCACTCCGCGATAGTTGATATTGAATAGGTGGCATCTGCTCCAGCCTCCGACCACTAAAAGTGCACAAATCGAGTCTAGAGCAAGAGATCAATCAAATCTCGTTAGGACACACGGATGAAGATCAAGAGAGTCCTACGCTATATCCTTGCGATATTTCTAGAACACTCAGAGTGATACTACTTAGTATTCATAATGATGAGTGGAAATCCTTCCAGTGTTAACGTCAAATAGCACTGCGGTAGGTCATATGCAAGATTCTTTATGAATTGAACATATGTAAAACTGAAAAGCAACAGTGGTTTGATTCTGAATTGAGTCAAACTCGTTTCAGGTTTCTACGCAATATCTTTATGGTCTTGCCAGAACATTCAGAGTGATATTCATTAATATTCACAGTGACGAATAGAAATCCTTCTAGCGTCAACATCAAACAGCGCTACGGTAGGTGACTTGTGAGATTCTTATGAATCAAACTTGTGTCAACTGGAAAGCAACAATGGTAAGATTCTTAATAAATCAAACTTGTTCCAGGAATTTGAATTGACGACTTTAATCAAGCGGATATCTATCCAATTGATTCACTCTTTATGTTCGCAGTCTTGCTTTGAGACGGTCGAGTAAAGAGAACGGCTAGTACAGCCGCGAAACCCTGTCAAGGAGATTTTTAATTGAATCTACCTGATCACAGGTACGATATTTAATATCGTATAACGGTCTTCACCGACCGGAGGTAAAACGCTACCGATTTAGGACGAATGTCAAAGCCATTCAGTCCGTGCCTATGTTTTGTCTCGAGAAGGTGGCATCACGGTGTACACAGCAAAGTCAATGATTCAGAAACCACATACTCATGCCTAAAGACATATTCAACAATTAATAGTGTGAGCATGTGGATGAAGACACAAGATCGCAAGATGGCAAAGACAAGTCAATGATGATTTGAAGATCTCAAGCTTAAAGACAAAGTCGAAAGACAACGACAAAGACTCAAAGATCACAGCATGAAGGAACAAGGCTACGATTACACGTTCAAGACTCATTTATGGCGAGATTAGTAATCTCTACAAATTTCCTAAATGACCAAGGTTTATGACCTCTCATTGGGGGAGATTGTTAGCCTCAAAATATTGAGCCAAACAAGAATGCTCGGTCATATGTTTATTATGTATCGTATTTTAGAACGTTGTAATAGGTAGTATATTAGTCGTGTTATACGGGCTTAACTTTAGGCTAAAGTTCATTAATAAGTAACTAAAGCCCAAAAGGAAAGCCCGGCCCAAACCATATAGTCCATAAAGAAGCCCGCATGTGGGTGGACTATATATACTACCCTCCTAGCATGTTAGGAGGGTTGGTGATTCATTTTTTCTCTTAATCTAATAGTTCACAAATTCACACACTTCTCTCTCTTTTCTCTCTCTATTTTCTCTCTCTAAAATTCATCTTATTTCTACCTTTCTTTCTTTAATTCGTGTATTATAACATCATATATTAGGGACAACATTCTTCTTACCTTTGTCCATTGGGTCAATCTTTGGCTATTTCCTTGTAAACCTGAGAGATCTATTATCTTCACTCTTATTGGGTTGTTGACCTGGTATGACAATGCCTTTAGTAGCAGGCTGTGAAGTCTAAACTTACTTTTTCTTCTTTTGGACTTCACTGGCAATTTTAGGTTGTTCCACTGGTTGTTGTATTTGTGGCTCCTCAACCTGTTCTTGTTGTGGCTCAGTTGTTGAAGTTACTTGAGTTGTCACAACATCTGCTTGTGTCTTTTCCTCAACCTTTGCTTATTTAGCCTTCTCTGTTGAAGTCTTCTCCCTAATACTAAGCAATAGGTTTGCTAGAGTCTCATCTTCTCCAAAAGATGGAGTAGCACTCTCTTCAGAAGTTGGTTGTGAAGTCTTTTGACTAACAGTACTTGCACCTAGAACGGTACTTGCACTAGGCTTAACAGTACTGGGGCCAACAGTACTTGGATTACCAGCTTTAGACACATTGCTGTCTTTATCACTTACCACCATGATATTTTCAGATACCTTCTTTTCTATAGAAGTTGACCCTTTAATGTTCAACTCTTCAGTTCTATATGACCCATCACCCTTCTTTGATTCATCTCTTGGATGTGACTGAGTCTTCTTTTATTTTTGAAATCTAATAATTGGAAAAGTTTGATCAATCTTCTCAATATTTTTGTAAAAGCTTTCCCACTTAGCTTCTTGAATATCTTGTTGTTGTGGTGGAGATTGTTGTTGCTGTGGTTGTTCAGTTGTGCTCTCTATAGTTTCAACATCTTGTTGTGGAGTTGGCATAACCACATTTTCAGCTATTGATGGATTCTGTGACTGATCTTCCATGTTAGTATCATCCACAAAATGTTCAAATCCATCACTCATATCACCATCACCAGAATTCATCCCCTTAAAGTTTGCTTCTTCCCTAATCTTAGCCTTAATACCATAAGAAGGTCATGCTTCCTCTGATTTCCTTCCCTGTTTGGATGCTTTTAGTTGCTTTCTTCTGAACTCTCTTAGCTTTTTCTTTTGCTCCTTCAGTTGAGCCTTATGAATGGAATTGTGATGCATGATCCATGGATTTGATCTCCTCCTTAGCTTCTTGATCTTGGCATTCAACTTCTCAATCTTTTGATCTTGCAGAACCTTAGCATCTTGCAAATCTTTGACATGTTTGGATAAAGAACTACATAAAGCAGTCAAAGTGATAATATCTAATACCACTGTTGCCCTAGCTTGTGGAGAACCACTAGCATCTAGAGAGGCAGCAGGTGTATGGATCATCTCATCAGAGACTGGTTCGTCATGATGAGATGAAGACGTGTGTACTTCTTGAGAGGGTTGGGGGCTTTGGTGAGAGAGAGTTTGTTAAGGTTCACTAGCAGAGCTAGGATCCTCACCCTTTGTGTTAGCATCATCAACTAACATATGAGATAATAATGGTGTTATAGTCCCAGTAAAAGTAGTACCTTTCTTAGCTAAGAAAGAAAAGATCCTTGAAGTAAAAGTAGGGACTTCTTAAGATTCTGATGATGTGGTTAGGTCAGGGACTTGACCACTTACTAAGGCATGAATAAATCTAGGGTACATAAAAAAATTCTTAGTGGCATCTAAGTTTCTTATCATACCATCAAAAATCATTTTTAAAAAATTAAAAACTCTTTGATTTGCCAAAAAAATACCAGCAGAAGCTGTAGTTGCAGAAATTTGATCAAAATAAGTACTCTTAGGACTTAAACAATGAATAATAGTATGAAAGAGTAATTTCTATTGTGGTGAAAATAACCCTTTAAAGAAAGTAAGTATTTCCATATGTTGATACAAAAGTTAGATGGACTGAGCTTGACCTGAATTAGGCTTAATTTGGGGTCTTGTGGACTCCGGCTCTTGCACCAAGTGAAACTTGTTTTAAGGACCTTGCGCACTAAACAAACACCGTTAGGCTTACCATGGATTTGTGACCCACGATTAGACTCCGGCGTGAGAGTAAGTAATCGATTTGAGTATATTAGTTTTTTTAAGGGAGAGATAATCTTTTTTTTCTTCAGATCTGACTGGTGCATTTGACTGTTCCAGCTTCTTAGATAATATCGTGCCCCCTGGCCGAGCTACGATACTGGAGGGGATGAGTGATGTGGTTCTGGCAGACGAGGTTAGTTATTTTTCATCGCAGAACGTGACATTGATGTCGCGCATCAAGAAGAGGTTTTTGGAGTTATCCGCCCAAGTTCAGACCACTGAAGAAAGACTTGGGCAGATTATCAAGGAGAAGTCTCTCGCCCTTGGGGAAATGCAAGAAAAAATCAACCAAGAGGTCGAGAGATGGCGACAAGACACTTCCCTCATCCACTCCCTAACAGAAGAGAAGGATAAGCTAGCCTCCGCCCTTTAAGATGAGCACGCCCAACTCAATCAACTAAAGGCTTCCAACCAAGTTGCAATGGGGGCTTTTGAGGATGGAAAGAATAAGTTTGTGGCGGATGTGGATGCGCTGGGCTCAAGGGTAAAAGAAGATGTGGGTGATCTTAGAAGCCAACTGAAGATGTTGAGTATTGAGTTGGATGAAGATCTGTATCCGCGGTTGATGAAGGAGGTAGCCGAGAAGCGATGGCTAGTGCGTTACGGTTTGCACCTAGCCTCCATGGGTGCTTTGGAAGACCCTACCTTGCGGGACACCTTCGCTCAGTCTATCATAGCTGCGGTGAATGAGGGTACTTCCAAGGGTCTAGTTAAGGCGCACAAAGCTGATTTGTTGAAGAAAGAGTTGACAGAGGTGCCCTTCTATGACCCTACTGTCGAGTCAAATCATATAGCCGCCCTGAAGAACATGAGTGTTTTTCCATTGCCATCTTTCGGTCTTGGCGACAAGGACCATGAGCTGCCTATTGAGGTTGTAGTGGAAGGCCTCACTTTGGCGCGCCGTAAGGCAGAGGGCGCAGAAGCACAGCCGAATTTTCACTTGAAGCCTTCCGCGAAGCAGATAACAATACCAATATTTGCTCAGCCCAGGGATGTGCTTGACTCATTTAGGGTTGAGAAGGAAGTGTCGTTGTCCGAGGTGCTCGCAGCACATGAAAGTCGTATTGCGGCCAAGAAGGTTGTGCTGAACATAGAGGTTGCACCTTCTGTTGATGCGACCCACCTTTCTTCCTCCATCCCTGGACTGCCTTTGCCACTGCTAAAGAGGGACGTGCGCGTGCTGCATCTGATGGAAAAGGGCATGAAAGAGCACCGCGCCACAACTTATTGCTCCCCATGGTGAAGTTGAAGAGATCCTCATCTGACACCAATTTTCTCTCCAACAACTTATCTGATTTGTAAATATATTGTGTATTTTGTATGTGTGAATGTCCATGCTTGATATGTAATAAACATTTTCCACTTTTGTTAAGAAAATATGTTGCTATGCTTTAATGTTTGTAGCACAAATTTGTTTATGAATTATTGTAACTACATAGGTGGTTCTTATGGGTGAGGCAGGCTCATTACGTGGGTATACCGCTACTACCATAAGGACGGCCAGGTGAGGCTGACCAGTTGTTAGGTGTGCACGATTGTGTCTTATCAGTCTCAGCGTGTACTGGATGTATAACTTGCTACGGCGTCATTAATAGCAAGGGGCCTAACAAGGATACATGATCCGTGGTCGATGGGGTTGCATCCTTCATACTCGACGAGTCTAATTAGCAGGGTAGGCTCATTCCTCTTATTTCTCCTGTAAACATTGAGCACGCGTGCGCCAGTAGGCAACATATAACATAGACAAAGTGTACGTACGATAAAAATAAATGTTTTTAGAATGCTCCGTGGAACTAGCTAGGGACCACGACAATTTTATTACCACTTGCAAGATTTTTAATACATGAAATAAAAGAAAAAATAATACATTGGTTCCAGAACTTTGCCGCTAAAGGTAGCACTTCTTTAGGTGGTATATGTTCCAATGCCTCTGTAGGTCGCGACCATCCATGTCACGTAGTCGATATGCGCCATTCCCCAATGCATCTGTCACCATGTAAGGTCCTCCCACTTAGGCCCAAGTTTTCCTGTATTTTCAGCGCGGTTGGCCGCGTTCGAGCGATACACAAAATCACCTGGTATAAAGGAAGTCTTTTGTACCCTAGCATCGTAGTAACCCTTCATTTTTGCTTTTGACTTGGCTTCGTGGATAGCTGTCAACTCTCTCCGCTCCTCGATTATGTCCAGGTTCAATCGTAATTCATCATCATTTGTGACCATGTCTACTTTTGCTGTGCGGAGCGTTTGTAATCTAATCTCGGATGGGATAACTGCCTCTATTACGTATGTTAGAGCGAAAGGGGTATCGCCCGTAGCTGTTTTTATCATTGTTCGATGTGCCCACAAGACATGTGATAACTCGTCAACCCATTTTTTGTTGTGTTCCCCTAATCGCGCTTTTATGCCGTCTCCTAGGCTCCTATTTGCTCTTTCCACAAGTCCATTTGTTTGCGGATGGGCTACCGATGCGAACCTTTGGTTTATATTGTTTTTCGCGCACCAATCTTTGAATGGGTTCTCCACGAATTGTTTTCTATTATCAGAAACTATCTCCCCGGGTAACCCGAAGCGACATACTATATTGTCCAATACGAACCTTTTTACTTGGTTTTATGTGATTGTTGCGACTTCCTTTGCTTCAATCCACCTCGTGAAGTAATCCATCGCGACTATTAGGAACTTAATTCCACCCGCGGCTACAGGAAAAGGTCCTGCGATGTCTATTCCCCACTTGAAAAATGGCCAAGGGGAAGTGATGGGTGTTAGTTCCTCTTAGGGTTGACGTGGTATCGGCCTGTGTACCTAGCAGTCATTGCATTTGATAATGATCGTACGTGCATCCGCGTGCATGGTTGGCCAATAATACCCAGTACGCAACGCTGTTGCCACTACTGACCTTGGTCCTGCGTGCATGCCGCAGGATCCCTCGTGTATTTCACTAATGATATATTGCGCTTGTCACGGCCTCACACATCTTAGCCATGGCTGAAGGAATGATCGTTTGTAAAGAATCCCGTCTCTGACTTCGAACTGCCTCGAGCGTCGTCGTATTCGCCGCGCCTCGATTTTGTCATGCGGGAGCGAATCTTTCGTCAAATAGTCCACAATCGGCGTCATCCATGTAGGACCTTCTTCCTGTACTACCGATGTGACTTTCTGTTCTTTTATTGATTTATCTTTAAGGATCTCCACCAGGACCTGTTTTGATAGGTGTGCAAAACTGGTGGACGCTTTTTTGCTAAGTGCGTCTGCTTTCTTGTTCTCCCCTCTAGGTACTTGGCATATTAGGAACTTTTTGAACCCGTCAATAAATGACTTGGCTTTTTGCAAGTATTGTACCATGTTCTATTATTTTGCCTCATATTCGCCAAGTATGTGGTTTGCTACCAGGCGAAATCCACATTTGCTTCGAGGGCCCATTCGGGCTGCAATTCGTAGTCCTGCTATAAGCGCCTCGTATTCTGCTCGTTATTTGTGGCCGTGAACTCAAAACACAACGCGTATGTAAATTCCATTCCTTCAGGATTGGTGAGTATGAGGCGTGCGCCAGATCCATCAGTACAAGAGGACCCATCAGTGAATAAGATCCATGGATCTTGGTCTTCTTCCTTTTGTTTTGGCTCCTAAACGTCCTCTTCTGGCTTTTCGATGATGAAATCTGTTAGAAATACGTTTTCAACGTATATTAGAAGTATCGGTCACTCCACAATATTATTAATGTTGTATAGCTCGTAGTTAATGTTTGCTTATTTGGTTAAGTAAGAAACCGGCCCATGGGCTTGTCATGGGTCGGCCCAAGCCCATTAGTGGCTTGGATATAAATACCCCTTTCCACCATGGAAAGGGGTTGGTTGTTGATTGTTTCACTTTCTCATTTGAATAGAAACACATATTTCTCTCTCACTTTCTCTCACTACTTTCTCTCTCTAGAAACCTTCAACCCACCTTATTGATTCATAAGATTATCCATATTCTTCAATTGGTATCAAGAGCCATGGGGTGATTTAAGGTAATGATTTGTGTTGTTCTTTAGTTTTTGATTGTATTAGTTTTTTTTGGAAAATCTATCTTGATTCTTGAAATTTTTGGTGATTTTGTTGTTGGGATTATTAGATAAGTATTGGGTTTTACTTCTTTTAGTAGAAATCACAAAACTTTTCGGGTAATTTGGTAAAAATCTGGGTTTGTTCTTAATATATTTAGTCGACTGTTAAACACACGAACCAGCCTTTTTCCAGTAAGTTCCGAACCAATATCTTCCGAACCAAAAGTTCCGGATCAAAGAAGTTCCGAACCATTATTTTCCGAACCAAAAGTTCCGGATCAAAGAAGTTCCGAACCAATATCTTCCGAACAAAATTTCTGGATCAAAGAAGTTCCGAACCAAATCTTCCGAACCAAAAGTTCCGGATCAAAGAAGTTCCGAACCAAATCTTCCGAATCAACAACTGTTCCGAATCAACAACTGTTCTGATCAAAGAAGTTCCGAACCAAATCTTCCGAATCAACAACTGTTCCGATCAAAGAAGTTCTGAACCAAATTCTTCCGAATCAACACTGTTCCGGATCAAGAAAGTTCCGAACCAATTTCTTCCGAATCAACAATTGTTCCGAACCAAGGGATATTTTACTTGTTTTTTGGACGATTTTTAGAGGATTTAATCTTGGTTTCTTACACAAAAACTCAACACAACTCACAACTTTACTTCACTGCTCGATCAACCGATAATCTTTGTCTCTTTAAAGTGATCAAAATGAATCCGAATTCATTAATGCCTCAAATGAAATCACTTACAGATATTTCCGTCATTACGGGAACGGATAATCGCCCTCCGATGCTCATTAAAGAAGTCTTTGAAGCATGGCAAGGTCGTATGATGTCATACATTAAGGGGAAACCGACATATGGGAGGCTTATGGTCAAGTCAATTCTGAATGGTCCACTTGATTATGGTACCATCGTTGTTAACAATGAGACTCGACCACGGGAGTTTGAAGAACTTACACCAGCTCAACAACTTATTGCCGATGCAGACGAAAAGGCTCTTCAAACCATTCACCAAGCTCTTCCACATGACATCTATCGAATGGTAAGTCAATAAACGATTGCAAAGGATTTATGGGAACGTCTAAAGGTTTTGCTACAAGGTACGTCTCTTACTAAACAGGAACGGGAATGTCAGTTGTATGATCTGTTTGATAGATTCACGTACAGTCCAGGGGAAACGCTTCACGACTACTACTTCAGATTCACTACTCTCATGAATGATTTGAATGTATACAATCTCGTGATTGCTCCATTCCAGGTTAACACCAAGTTTTTGAATACTTTACCTTAAGCTGAATGGGGTGAGTATATTACTGATGTTAAGTTAACTAGGGATCTGCATAAGTGCAATTTGGATCAACTCTATGCTTTTCTCCAGCAGCATGAGAAGCACGTGATCATGCACCGTTCGCCTCGAGGTATGTACCCTGATTCTTTAGCTTTGATGGCAAATCAACCAAGCTTGTCATACAAAAACACTCCTTATATCATGGGACACCAAGCCTATCATCCATCACCGTACATGACTCCAAGCTTCCCCCAATATTCGATTCTACCTCAACCACCCACCTCACATCAGCAACAATATCGGTGTAATGCACCTTCGTCTCAGAGAGAACCACAAGCATCACAATATGCCTCACAACCTCACCCATATTCACCAGCAAGCATTGCACCTTATGCTCAGTCATCATACTCTTCTTATCAAGAAAATGCAGCATATCCATCAAGCTATTCTGACAACATGAGTATTCCTTCTAGTGCTTATGCCGCTCAACAAGACCAAGCATTGTATTGTGATAATGATGAAGTTCCCATTCCTGAATTCAAACAAGGAACTGACCCAGTTGAAGTGTTAGCTACTATGTCTGCTTATCTCACAAGGACATTGAGCAAACGAGGATTTAGAGGACCAGCTCCTACTAACAATCAGCTGAGGAATTCATCCAATTCTCGACAACAAGCTACCATTGAGAATGGCAGGGTAATGGTTCAACCTATTCAACCTTATCAGGGGAGACCCACTACATCAACCACCAATGCACGCATGGTCAATCCTGCTCCAATGGTCAATACTCCTCCACGGGCTAATTCCACAGGTAAGTTGAGAATGATTACATGCTACAACTGTAAGGAAGAAGGTCACATGTCTAAGGATTGCAAAAAACCCAAGAGGAGAAGGGATGGTCAATGGTTTGCAGAGAAGATTTATTTGGTGAACGCTCAGGCACAAGGACAGGAACTTGATGAAGAGGAGCTTGCATTTCTTGCTGATCCAGGGATTGCGGAACAAGAAGTTGTCACTACACAGAATGCAGCATACCAAGCAGATGATCTGGATGCTTACGATTCAGACTGTGATGATCTTCAATCTGCACAGGTAGCTCTTATGGCAACTATCTCCAGCTTTGGGTCAGATAAAATATCTGAGGTACTTACTAATACCACTGATACTAGTATTCAACCACATCAAGTTGGGCAAGAGGGTGCTGATCCGAATAAGTCTTCGGTGGTGAGTCTTTCAAATGAGGAGACAATCAATGATAGTAATATCAATGTGAGTCCCCAGACTTTGAGTGAATCACAATCGGGAGCCATTTCGCATACGCATACTCCTGCTCAACAAGATTTGGTCATGGTTCCTGCAAAATTACTTAGCCAAATGAATATTGCACTCTTAGAAACCCTAGCTATAAATAAGAATTTGTCTGCTGAGCTTGCCTTGTGCAACGAAAAAGTTCAAACTTTGGAATTAGTTCCTTCATCCAATGTTCTAACAAATCCCGAATATGATCACTTTCGAAACAAACAAATGGGTCATTTGCAAGAAATTGAAACCTTAAGAGCAGATCTTTCCAACGAACTTAAAGAAAAAGAGTTAGTGGTCACTAATTTTCACAAACTTCAAACGGATTTTGAATTACTCGAGTCTAAAAAGAATGAAATGGAAATTAATGCGGCTAATAAGATTAGAAGTTTAGATTATTTGCTTTTAAGACAATACGCTGCCTCTCAACTAGTGCACTTATTTGACGCATCGTTTAGAGAATTTAACTTATCGCGTCAAAAAGATCTTCCCCCTAACCCACGGTATGCAAGACAAGCTTTTATCCATAGTCCAAGACTTTATAATGCAACCCAATTAGGATTGGTCTTAGATCCGATTGTTATTTTCGGGGATCGCACAAATAAGGATCTAGTTGATGAGAATCGGTCATACAACTTTACAAAATATCCCTAGTGTGATTATTTTAAAATGAATCAGGAGCTTGCAAAAACGGAGTTTAGAATTCGCTTCCATATGGATAAAGATCTCATCACAGCACCAACCTACATGTTAAATGAAGAAAACCCTAGTACACTTCCTACACTTGTCAAAATGGAAGGACCTAAGGAAATTCCAAAGGATCTTCCACCTGTTAGCACTGTATGGATAAACTTGCAAGAGATTAATCAATACTTTGCTAGTTTTGATAAGGTCATCCGGGAATGTACGACTTCAAATGGCCTAAACGCCAGAGAATGGGCTTTCGAACACATGAACGAGGAGTTTAAGAATGAGATCAATCCGTTTGTCGAAAGTCTAAAAGGAAGTTTTGCATCTCTTTCGGAAAATATCGAGTTTGAAATTAAAGAAGTTCAAAAAGTGTTTTATGAAATGGACACCGCTTACGAACTAAAATTAATTGAAAAGGAAAAGATTTTATCCGAATATGACCGATTCTTGTCCCAAGTAATTTCGTGTGATGTGCTTACTACTGTGAATGTTAATTATTAGAATGAGCTTACATCCGCTATGATTAAATGTGATGCTGTGAATATATGTGATGATGTGTGTGATCTCTCTGTAAATGTTGCTGATACTATAAATGAGGTAGATAATCATTCTTGTCACGAGTCTAACTCTGAATTTTTAAAGCTTCAAGATTCTTACAATTTACTTACAAAACGCTTTAATCAACTTGAACAACATTGTATATCTTTAGAATTAAAACAACAAACTCAAAATGAGGATCTTTTGATAACAAATGGTTGTGAAAACAGTGTTGAGACGAGTGACAAGATGATTGAGATAGTTAAGGCATTAAAGGAAGAGATTATGAGATTAAAGAGAGATGTGTCATCGAACGAAACACTAAAATTGGAACTAGAGGCTGCAGAGTCTAAAAACCAGTGCTTAGAAACTAGACTTTCGTCTATTCTAGGGGAGATGGATCGTGAAAGACAGGGAATGTCCAATCTTTATGGTTCACTAGAAGAACGCTTCGCTTTTAATGCGGCACAGCAACAATCTTATGTTGAACAATTGAACCAAAAATGTGAGGAAATCTCTGACTTAAATATCCAGTTCATTGACAAAAACATGGTTTTGGCCGAGTTAAAGGAGACACTTCTTCTCACCCGACAAGAAGTTGTTAATAACTTGGCTACCAACTCTGCACCGTCCTCTAGTGCTCCATCAACCAATTCTGTAGTGATCTATAAGAACCAGCGCCATAAGCAAAATCCAGATACTTACGATGTTTATATGATGAATGCAATTAAGCACGTGGACCTTGTTAGGGATATTTTAGATGATTTGTATGCTTTAGATCCCTCAAGCAGTTACTATTATTCAGCTCATGCATATATTCAACGAGTTTAATATTGCTTAGCATATTTGCAATATATAGGTAGACCGGGTTCTATACTACTCACTAATCGACCCATTGTTGTAACTCCATTCAATAAGACCCCAAGAGCAAAACCGTCATTCGCACCATCAACTAAGGCACCTTTAAAATCTGTTGCTAATGTTCCCACTGTGCCTTCTACAGGATTAAAAGAGTCTACTAAGGCTAAAGGATCGCCACTCAAGAAAGATAAGATCAAGCCCTCCACTAGTAGTACCATCAAGAAGAAAGTAGAAGCTCACCCTAGGAATGTTATGTCAGATTTAAATAAAAAGAATCATGTTGCTAAGACTAAAAGCTCTGCGCCTGTGTAGAAGCCTAAACCATTTGTGAATTCTAATTTGAAATGTTGGAATTGTAACGAATGCATGTTTTCCAAACATCATGATTTGTGTCTTATTGATCATGTGAATGAAATGAATGCCATTAGGAATGATCTTGAATGGAAGCCAACTGGGAGAACTCGTACCCAAGTTGGATGGCAATGGCGTCCCACTGGTAGGACCTTTACATTAGATGGAAAAATGTGCCCTTTAACTAGGAATGCATCCATTGAGGTTAGGTCTCAGCGTCCTTTAGTTAGGCACACTAGCACTAAAGTATGGACACCGCGCCCTTTAATTAGGTTAGCCCCCACTATAGTGCCTATCAGTGAAGAAATACCTCAGGATTTAAGCCAACTTGAATCTACACCACCAACTAGGAAGAAGGCTAGGAAATCTAAGAAACCTAAAGTTAGCAAATCTAAGATCATTAAATCTGTACATGCTAATAACAAGGAACATTCAGATTCCGAAACCTATACATTGTCCTCGTCTGGTGATATTTTCAGGTGGTCCCAATCATCCTCTGGTATTTGGACTCCGGTTGCTCAAAGCATATGACCGGAGATCGCTCGATGCTCCAAAATTTCGTCAGCAAGTTTCTTGGAACGGTTAAATTCGGTAATGATCACATTGCAAAGATAATAGGGTATAGTGAATATCAGATTGGAAACGTTACGATTTCAAGGGTATACTATGAAGAAGGTCTTGGTCATAATTTATTTTCAGTAGGACAATTCTGTGATTCCAACCTAGAGGTTGCTTTTCGACAACATAACTGTTTCATCCGCAACTTGGAAGGAAAAGACTTGTTGAAGGGGTCTCGTGGTGCAAATCTTTATACTTTGTCCCTACAAGACATGATGGCCGCCTCTCCAGTATGTCTTCTCTCCAAAGCATCTAAGACCAAGTCATGGTTATGACATCGCAGATTATCTCATCTCAACTTTGATGCTATTAATCATTTGGCTAAAAACGAATTAGTTCGTGGTCTTCCAAAGCTCAAATTTCAAAAGGACCATTTATGTTCCGCGTGCTCAAGGGGGAAAAGCACCAAGAAATCATACAAGTCCAAAGCTGAAGACACCAATCAAGAAAAACTTCATCTTTTGCATATGGATCTTTGTGGGCCAATGCGAACCGAAAGTGTGAGCAGTAAGAAATTCATCCTTGTTATTGTGGATGATTTCTCCAGGTTTACATGGGTTAGATTTCTACGTACCAAGGATGAAGCACCGAAGGCTATCATCACTTTTCTGAAATTCATTCAGGTACGTTTAAATACTACTGTCCGCCGTATTCGTACAGATAATGGAACAGAGTTCGTCAACCAGACTCTTCGTGATTACTATGAAGAAGTTGGTATTTCACATGGAACATCCGCTGCACGTACTCCACAACAAAACGGTGTCGTTGAAAGACGGAATCGTACGCTTATGGAAGCTGCTAGGACTATGCTGATTTATGCGAACGCTCCATTATTCTTGTGGGCAGAAGCTGTATCTACTGCATGTTTCACCCAAAACCGCTCTATCATTCGAAAATGCCATGGAAAAACACCTTACGAGCTTCTACATGATCGTAAACCCGATGTTTCATTCTTTCATGTGTTTGGTACTCTTTGTTATCCAAACATTAATAGTGAGAACTTGGTCAAACTTCAACCGAAAGCCGATATAGGTATTTTCATTGGTTACTCACCCTCCAAGAAAGCATACCGAATTTACAACCGTCGTCTTGGTAAGATAGTAGAAACTATGGACGCAGATTTTGATGAGCTGACAGCGATGGCTTCTGAGCAACGTAGCTCTGAACCCGCGCTTCACGAGATGGGAACCAGTGATATTAGTTCCGGATTAGTTCCAAATAATCCTACTTCTACATCATTTATACCACCTACAAGGCCCGAGTGGGATAAACTATTTCAACCGTTGTTTGATGAATTCTTTGATCCCGCAAGTGATGAAGTTCCAGCACCTGTAGTGATAGCTCCAATCCCTGAAGTTGTTGCTCAAGCTAATGAAGCTTTATCAAATGCATCTTCAGTTAACATTGAACCGGATGCACCTCTACCAAGTAATTCTCAAACTACACCTGAATCGTCACCCTTACTTGTGCCTAATGATGTTGAAGAGGATTCTATTGATCACGATTTGGAATATGCTCACCAACAAGAGCTTCCTTTCTTTGGTATACCGATACCTAAAAACCCTTCAGCCGCGTCTACCTCAGAAGAAGCTCCTACAATTGTTCACTCCAGACCACCACGGATTGAAAATCACAACACCAAATGGACAAAAGATCACCCAACTAGGAATGTTATTGGAGGTCTCGATCGACCAGTCTCTACACGCCATCAATTACAAGAGAGTGCACTCTATTGCTATTTTGATGCATTTCTCTCCGAAGTTGAACCTAAAAACTGGCAACATGCTATGACTCAATCATCTTGGATTGAAGCCATGCAAGAGGAACTAAATGAATTCCAAAGACTTGAAGTATGGGAATTAGTTCCTCTCCCTGACAAGGTTAACATCCTTACTTTGTTGTGGGTTTATAAGGTTAAACTCGATGAGATGGGTGGAGTCTTGAAGAATAAGGCTAGATTGGTTGCTAGAGGATACAAACAAGCCTTGGGTATCGACTTTGAAGAATCTTTTGCTCCTGTTGCAAGATTAGAGGCTATTAGACTATTCCTTGCGTATGCTGCTCATATGAACATGATCGTCTATCAAATGGATGTGAAGACGGCATTTTTGAATGGTGAACTAAGGGAAGAAGTCTATGTTAGTCAGCCGGATGGGTTCGTTAGCACGGAGTTTCCTAATCATGTGTATAAGCTTAAGAAGGCTCTCTATGGGTTGAAACAAGATCCACGCGCGTGGTATGATCTCCTTTCAACATATCTCATTTCGGAAGGCTTCTCCAAAGGCAAGGTGGACCCCACTCTATTCACTCTCAAGGAGGACAACGACATGATACTGGTACAAATTTATGTTGATGATATAATATTTGCTGCCTCTAACATAGAATTGTCAAAACGCTTTGAGAAGATAATGTCCACACGCTTTCAGATGTCAATGTTGGGAAAAATTTCATTTTTCTTAGGATTACAAATTTCTCAAAATCCCAGAGGCATCTTTATTAATCAATCCAAATATGCTCTAGAATCTTTAAAGAAATATAACTTTGAAAATTGTGACCCCATGGACACTCCAATGGTGGAGAAATCCAAGTTAGATGAAGATAGGAATGGGATTATTGTCGATCCGAAACTCTAACGTGGGATGATCGGCACCCTTCTCTATCTGACTGCTAGCAGGCCTGATTTGCAATTTTCCGTATGCATGTGTGCCCGGTATCAGGCTCGGCCTACCGAAAAGCACCTACATGTTGTTAAAAGGATCTTTCGGTATCTCAAAGGAACACTTCATCGTGGTCTATGGTATTCGAAAGATTCCTCTATTGCTTTAATATCATAAGCAGATGCCGATCATGCTGGGTGTCAAGACACGAGGCGTAGCACTTCTGGGTCTGTGCAACTCCTTGGAGACAGATTATTAGTTGGTCTTCAAAAAGGCATAAAAGCGCTGCAATTTCAAGCACGGAGGCTGAATACATTGCCATGTCCGGTTGTTGTGCTCAAGTCCTTTGGATGAAATCACAACCAACTGACTACGGTCTTGGATTTAACAAAATTCCGATGTATTGTGACAACAAGAGCGCCATTGCCCTTTGCTGCAACTACGTTCAACACTCCCGGGCAAAGCACATCGACATTCGCTACCATTTCATTAAAGAGCAGGTGGAGAACGGAGTGATCGAGCTGTATTTTGTCACTACTGAGTATCAGCTGGCAGATATGTTCACAAAAGCCTTAGATCGAGGACGAATCGAGTTTTTGATCGACAAGCTTGGCATGAAATCCTTCTCTCCAGCAACTCTCAAAGAGTTGGCAGAAGAATCAGCAGAATAGTGGTGGTAAACTATTCATGCGTATCCTTTGTTCGTGATCATGTATATTATCGTATATATATAAACCACAAAAAGAAAAATACAAAAATATAAAACCAAGAAAAACCATAAAAAAATATAAAACCAAGAAAAACCATAAAAAATATAAAACCAAGAAAAACCATAAAAAATATAAAACCAAGAAAAACCATAAAAAATATAAAATCAAGAAAATCCAAAAATATTTTTCGTTTTTTTAAAAATCGGGCATGTCTTTTAGTACGGTAATATTTACGGATTTAGAAATGTCGATCAATATTGACACGGCGCCATAAATAGAGTCCGTATAAAAGTTGTACATTTTTAAAACATGCCCATTATGGCTTGTAGTTATTTCAGACTGCAACCCGTTTTTCGCATTAAAGTCACGTATTTCCTTGGAAAACGTTGGCTCACAACGGGAATCAATTTTCTCGGGCATGATTTACAAGCCAAACCATGCAAAGGGATCAAGTTTACTTTACAACTTGGTCTAACACGAGTTAGTGTACGTTTCAGTGCATTAATTTGTCTAAATAAGAGAAATCTTATTGCCACGACGAATCAATCTTTTCAAGACATTAATTGGAAATGTTTTCATCAATATTTGACTCTTTAAACAATGACTACAGCTCTTTAAATAGAAAACGGGTCATCGTTTAAGGGGGAGAAAATATTAAATCGTCTTCATCATCAAAAAGGTTTTCAAAAGTGTTTGAGGAAAATTAGTTGGCTAAATGGTTAATGACTGGAATTTCTTTAGTATTTGTCTTGTATTCGTTCGTGATTTGTCGTGTATATTTAAGTTTGTGTGATCTCTAAGATAGGTAAAGGTGGTTAAGTTTAACGACGGTTAGTGACTAGAAACGAAAAGAAAAGGAAAAGAAAAGGAAAACAAAAACTTGGGGGACTAAAACTAGCAAAAAGGAAAAGTCATAAATTTTTTACCTAAGTCAACCCCACCTCCCGTCTCTTTCCCTCTTTCTCTTATTCTTCTTTCTGTTCTCTTCCTGGACGCCATTAACACACACAAACACACACACAAAGCTCACAAACATCACGTTTTTTAATCAGATAATCCGTTTCATTCGATCCATAAGGTACACTCATCAGTTTCTTAATCTCTAATTCGTTTAATTATCCCTTTAATCCACTTAATTAATTCGTTTTTAATTAAATTAATCAAATTAGGGCGTATGCTTTAATTAGGTCAAATTGATTAGGGGATTTAGCTGGGTTTGGCTCGGATTAGCATTAGATCGAGTATTGTTGCCTTAGAATTCCTTAAAACACACAAATGCTATTAGAATAATTAATGATTGAACGATTTTTGTGCATTCCGAATGAACAAGGATTTAGATGTTCCGAACGAATGACTTTCGTACGAACAACTTCCGAACGAAGGTGTTCCGAACGAACTACTTCCGAACGAAGGTGTTCCGAACGAACGACTTCCGAACGAAGGTGTTCCGAATGAAGGTGTTCCGAACGAAGGTGTTCCGAACGAACTACTTCCGAACGAACGACTTCCGAACGAAGGTGTTCCGAACGAACTACTTCCGAACGAAGGTGTTCCGAACGAACTACTTCCGAACGAAGGTGTTCCGAACGAACTACTTCCGAACGAAGGTGTTCCGAACGAACGACTTCCGAACGAAGGTGTTCCGAACGAACGAATTCCGAACAAAGGTGTTCCGAACGAACTACTTCCGAACGAATGTGTTCCGAACGAACTACTTCCGAACGAAGGTGTTCCGAACGAACTACTTCCGAACGAAGGTGTTCCGAACGAGCGACTTCCGAACGAAGGTGTTCCGAACGAACTACTTTCGAACGAAGGTGTTCCGAATGAACTACTTCCGAACAAAGGTGTTCCAAACGAATGACTTCCGAACGAAGGTGTTCCGAACGAATGACTTTCGAACGAAGGTGTTCCGAACGAATGACTTCCGAACGAAGGTGTTCCGAACGAATGACTTCCGAACGAAGGAGTATTGGATTGATAACCGTTTGCTTGTTATAATGACTTGAAGATGGTATATATATTGTTTTGTGTATCAACCTCTTATGTCTTATCTTAAGCAGACACCATGACTAATCCAACCGTGCAAGAACTCCAAAATGCTAGAGCAGCCGCAATTGCCGAGGCAAAAGCCCTCAAGTTCATACCAAACAATTACCGGCTGAAAGAAGTTTCTCAATCCACTCACCATGGATTTAAAGTCGCCTCAGCAATCCTTGATCAATCTCACTTCAAGAATGCTTTAAGGAGTACTGCTTCGGTGCCATTTGATTACATGTATGAATTCTGGGCTACCAAGGAGAGTACTTCAAACAAAATCACCTTCTCCCTCGACAACAAGCAACAGACACTCACCACTTCAGACTTCCGCAAGATATTTGGAATTCGGGATACACCCAAAGGTTTGTCATTTTCAAGGAACCCTAACAAAGACGAACTCATGGAGATGTTCCGTGCTCTTGGATGTCCTGACCTACGAGTTGTGTCCGATTTTACCACCGCCAAAGTGGGTCAACCTTGGAGAGCTATCTTTGGTATCCTTAGTAGATGTATTACACCTAAAACAACTGGGCATGATGATGTGCGTGGTCCAATTATGAACATCTTCTATGGAATGTACAAAGGCTTAAATATAGATTATGCATCCTTGTTGTGGGAAGAATTTAACTTTCAACTCTTCCAAAACAAGAAGCTGAAGGCTAATGTCTTTCCTTACCCTCGGTTTATCAAGCTTATAATTCAATATTTTATGAAGAATGATGTCTCTATTGATAAGCGCGCAGCAAGCCGTCACCACACTGAAGAGGCTGATGATACTGTGGACCTAAGGCATGAAGGATCCTCTGGTGCTGTTAATCCTGATCCTATTCCCGATTATCTTCTGACAGATAAAATTAAAGCTTCTGCTGATTACAAGCTACTGCTAATAGAAATCAAGAAACAAAAAGCAAGCCTTCAGACAGGAGAAGACTCGTCTACTACGGTCAAGAGTAAAGGTAAACGCAAGCAAACAGTTGCTTTATCTGAACTTAAAACCAAGAAGAAAAAGACTGAGGCTAAGAAGGGTAAGAGCACGGCTGACGAGCTTGTTCTTCACGATGAAGAAGATGTTGATGACGATCCTACTCTCGAGCTAACTCAAAAGACTGAGAAAAAGTTAATGAAGATGGCTATTGAAAAGAGTAGGAGAGACACGGGCGGTAGTGGTTCGGGTGCACAGATGGATGTTGAAGAAGAATACGAGGAGCCACATGACATTAGTGAGTTTGGGTCACCCGAACGTTACTCAGCATCGAAGGAGACATCCATTGCTGATACATCAAGCGTTGAGAAAGCGTCCGGTGCTACAACAATCATTATGACTACACAGCCTCTTGTAACTCAACCTCCACCAATCCAGCCTTTAACAACCCGACCAGTGCCAACACCATTCCCTCCACCTCCACCTACTTCCGTAATGAGTACCGTAATCACAACCGTGCCTCTTCAACCATCCCAGAGTAGCTCTACACCATCTTCAATGGCTGCGTTTGTAATGGCAGAAATATTGGATAAACACACGGAAAATCAAAGAAAAGAGATGGATCAACTTCGAGAAGAGCTATTTCGACGAGTGGAAAGTGAAGAGGCATCCAAGAAAGCCCAAGAAGAGATGCTAGCTAAGTTCACTACAGAGATGGATCGACACGTAAAGCTCATGTAGAAGAACTTGCTCAAGTCAAACAGGCTGAAGCTGAAAAGAGTGAAGCACGACTTACGAGACTTCGAGCTATAAAGGATAAATATAAGGAGCAGAAAGAATTACTTGAAGCTTCTATCTTAGCAAGAGTGAATGAATCTGTTGAGGCCCTTATGCCAAAGATGCGTGATGAGATGAGGAAACTTGCGGCTGATAACTTGATGATTAAGTCGTCCAATCCTTCCGAGTCAGCTTACAAAATTGCATATGACTTGACGGATTTTGAATTAAAGAAGATCCTCAAAGCTCGCATGAAGGAAGTTGGATCTTTTGACAAGTCTAAAGTTCAGCGGACACTCTACAAAGCACTCAATGATGCTATCTTGGAGGATGATCGGTTGTTTAAGATGTTTGGAAGTATGGTACCTTACCACATTCTGTCAGAGGAGGAAAAGGAAGATAGTGAACAAGAGGAGGATGCTGGTGAAGAAGAAGATGATGATGATGATGATGGTGATGACAATGATGATGATGGTGATGATGATGGTGATGATGATGGTGATGATGATGATGATGGTGATGGTGGTGATCAAAATGAGAAGTGTGATAAGGGTAGCAACGGAGATGAAGATGAGGATGATGGTGATAGACATGATCAGCCTGAAACGGGGGACAAGGTTGCCAGCAAAAAGAAACCATCCAAGTCTGGTACCAAGTCTCAGAAAGATGCTGCCTAAAAGGAAAAGTCCACCTCTATGGAATCAGGACGAACCAAGTGGCGCCATGATGTGAATGCTACTACTGCGTCATCGATTCCCGGTACATCTGTTTCTGTTTCTATACCTGTTACCACTAATCCTGTTAGTTCTTTTGTTGCTCCTGTGATTGTAGAATCAGTAACTGAACCTGAATCTGCACAACACTCGCCTGTTCATGATACCACCGAAATGCCTGAATCAGAACCAGCAAGTGTTCATGTTTCTACTCCTCTGCAACAAGAACCACAATCTACTGTTCCCGAGTCAAGCACACGGGACTGGGCGGATACATTGGAGATTGATGAAACTGCACCGCCACAAGCTTGGATCACGGCAGCTGCTAAATATGATCCAATCACAGACGCTGATAGAGATGTTCTATATCTCCGTATCCGTAGTCCGATAGACTTGTGTGCATTTTTGGCTCATGAGTTCAAATCTTCGGTCACTCCGTCTTTGGTGAAGAGAGCGCTAAAGGACAAGAGAATTCGCGCCAAAACCAGGTTAAGCCGCATGGAGTACGAGTATTATGCTGACGAGGTCCTGAAAGCTCTCAATACCGTTCAAAGGCCAGGCCTTCATGAGTCAGAAAGATCTCCACCTCCACTTGATCCTTCTCAAGATAATCAAATTGCTCTTGACTTCTTTGTCACCTATGATCTTGATTATCTCCTCAAGGGATCATCAAAGTACGCAACCTCCCTGACCATGTTGAAAGCTGCTAATTGGGGGACAATACCCTGGATCGAGGAAAAGGTAAACCGACTCTGGGTCCCAAAGGTAAATCGTAATTATGATATGTATGCTGTTATAGGTGCATCACATTGGGACGAGCGAGTCCGCAGGGCGTACAGAGGTTGCTGCTTAGCTAATTCAGGAAGTATTGTCAAATCCGATATTCGCATCTCAAGTATTTTGGGACTGAAAACTGAAGCCAAGAATGGCTATCATCATGTGACAGGATTCGTCTAAAAAGGGAGGATGACAGAGAATACACAATACAGCAGGGAGATTTTTCTATCATTCGCCTTGAAGATATCGAAGACATGTTGCTTATGATGACCCGTGATCAACTTACCCATCTTACTCGTGAAGAAATCATTACCTTGAATACAGCACTTCGTATGTTCACACGAAGCGTTGTTATCAAGAAACGAGTTGAAGATCTTCAATTGGGAGTTGAAAGCTACCAAAGGAAGCTTAACCTGACCCGTCCAATGAATCAAGTTCTACCTTAACATGTCCAAAGATGTCCCTATACCGGCATTACCGTTCCGAGTTACAGGATTTTCTACATGAACAGTCATGGGATCATGAAGTTTATGAGGGTAGGTGAGCTTAATAAATACAGTGATGGGACTCTCATATACGTCAGAGGAAAATTGGAGCATCTTAATTCTGGTGGGTCATTACCAGAAATGATTGAGGATTGGCATCCGGGTTATCGAAAAATGGCGACATATGTGATCAAGAAGATTGATGAAAAGCTCCGGGAACGTAGATTGATGAGGAGCTTAGAAAGGTTCGTTGGTGGTAGACCATATAGAGTGCACCACAAGTTACTGCAACGATCCATCTAATGGGTCGTACATCTCAGGTCCACTTTATATTGGTTTTTAATTGTGAATATGTAAATTTTGTGAATGTTGTGCTTTTATGGCTTGATGTAGAGTTAAGGTATGATAATTTTTCAAGAATTTCTCACGAGATTCTAAATCTTTCAAAATATATCATACTAAAGCACTACAATTCACCCTTATTAATTTAAGGGGGAGCATTAATATGTTCTATGGCCAAACATTGATTTCGTTTTTTTACCCAAAGACCGGTTAATCCATTCAATATCCCAAATATTAATGGTTAACATTTTGGATAAGGGGAGAAAATGGGATTAAGGAGACTTAAATGATACTTGGCTAAAAGATGAAAAAGACTTAATGATAATCCAACTTAATATGTGTAAAGCACGTGTTAAGGGGGAGCGTTTTTGATGAACAAAACACTTAAGGTACAAAACTCTTGATTCCAATATCACAAGTACCTTAAGTGATTTTCAAAGATTTTTCATGGTGACTATACTTTCCCAAGACACGCTTTATTCACGACGGATGTGGTGACAAAAGGGTGGTGGGAATAGGTATTAGTCCAATGATTCATCAGAGCCGATGGAATCTTCCCAAGGACAATTCCCTAGATAGAATTAGAAGTCCTAGGAAAGATGGAGAAAGATTGTGAACGTAGCAGAGTACCGACTAATTACTAACGCTAGCACTGGAACAATCACAACAAGGTGCTAGTAATGATATATTGGTAAGTACTGAAGGGGTTGAAGAATGAAAAAGAAATGTAAAGATAAATGGTGTAAAGAAAGAAGCCCTCCTTACAACTTTAGGCAGAAACCGGGTCAATACATATGCTATTGAGATCATTTGTTAATGATTCTCGATATTGAAGAAAGACATCATGGACCCAGTGATGCAATGCACAACCCTTCCCAGCTAACTCAAATATCTCTCAAAAGGTATTTGTTTTAATCACACGGAGATCAAAACGTTATCTATTGGTTTATTCACTCCGAATAGACTGATATTGAAAAGGTGGCACTCCTCTCCAGCCATCGCTCACTAAATCAAAACGCACTATCGAGTCTAGAGCCATGAGATCATCAAAAGTCTCATTAGGACACTTTCCATTTATTCCTTGCTTTCTCACACACTGTGAAAAGTAAGAGATTTTTATGAGTACTACGCAGTATTCTTGTAATATTGCCAGAACATCCGAGTAATACGCAAGTATTACAATGAAGATGGAAATCCTGCTTGAGCCAACATCAAACAAGCTCATGGTAGGTTACACGTGCGGTTCTTTAAGAACCAATCTTGTGAAAAACTGGAAAGAAACAGTAGTTTAATTCTTAATTGAACTTAAACTCGTTCCAGGCCTCTACGCATTATCATATGATCTTTCCAGAACACTCAGAGTGACACTCTTTAGTGTTCACAGTGACGAGTGGAAATCCTTCTAGTGTTAACATCAAACAGCACTTGGTAGGTGACGTGCAAGATTCTTTATGAATTAAGCTCGTGATAACTGGAAAGCAACGATGGTGAAAATCTTAATTGAAATTCACTTGTTCCAGGTTTCATGAATTGACGGCTTCAATCACAAGGATAATTTATCCAAGTGATTCACTCTTTATGTTCGCAGTCAAGCTTAGTGATCGTCGAATAAAGAGAACGGGTTTACCCGCGAAATCCTGTCAGGAAGTTACTTAATTGAAACTATCCGTCACAGGTACGATATCTAATATCGTCCAACGGTCTTCACCGACCGGAGGTAAAACGCTACCGATTTAGAATGAAATGTTCTAAGCCATTTCATTCGTGTCGTATCATGTTGCTGCGAAGATGGTGGCCTAGCGGTGTACCAGCTGAAGTCGTTCCCACATGCTTATGTTTTTTCTGCATCAAAGTTCAGCAAAATTTAAGAAAGCACAAAATGAAGTCTTCCGTTGTACCAAACTTTGAAGCTTTCAAGAATTCAACAAAAGACATAAGTGTGTGGAACATGGAGTCACGAGGAGGCAAGATTCACAAGAAGGCAAAGATCGCACGTAATTGGTCAAAAGAACAATGCTCTCAAGCCAAAGCCTAAAAGATCAAATCAACATATTCACAACAAAAAGAAAAGAAGAAAAGACTACGAGCTGAAGAACGAAGACTTATAGTATGCTAGGTTTAGAACTGTGTAACGTGGAGTGACCTCCCTTAGGGGGAGATTGTTAGAAATACGTTTTCAACGTATATTAGAAGTATCGGTCACTCCACAATATTATTAATGTTGTATAGCACGTAGTTAATGTTTGCTTATTTGGTTAAGTAAGAAACCGGCCCATGGGCTTGTCATGGGTCGGCCCAAGCCTATTAGTGGCTTGGATATAAATACCCCTTTCCACCATGGAAAGGGGTTGGTTGTTGATTGTTTCACTTTCTCATTTGAATAGAAACACATATTTCTCTCTCACTTTCTCTCACTACTTTCTCTCTCTAGAAACCTTCAACCCACCTTATTGATTCATAAGATTATCCATATTCTTCAAAATCCGCCAGAATTTATCCTTTTACGGCATTGCGCTGTCTGTAGGTAATATTGTGCTCCCCCAGTAGGACACTCCACTTCTGTAATCTTCCCGCGACGTCCGGTTTTGAGATTATCTGCTTTATGGGTTGATCTATTATTACTACTACAGGAAGTGCTTGGAAGTATCTGTGTAACCTTTTTGCTGCAAATACTAGTGTGAGCACCAATTTCTCCATCGAGGTATAATTTAGTTCCGAGCTTTGTAATGCTCTGCTTATGAAGTATACTGGTGTTTGCACATTTTCCATATCCATCATTAGCACCGCGCTGATTGCACCATGTGTGACTGACATATACATTATCAGTTCTTCTTTAGGGCGTGGCGCGACTAACATAGGGAGTGAAGCTAAATGTGTTTTTAGTTCCTCGAAGGCTTTCTCAGCCTCCTTTGTCCAATTGAACTCTCCTTTTTAATGCACTTCTTGAGTCTTTTAAATAAAGGGAGCGATTTCTCTACGGATTTGGACAAAAACCTATTCAACCCCGCGAGCTTCCCATTTAGCGATTGCACTTCCTTTTTCGTCTTTGGGCTTTGAAGCTGAATGACTGCGTCTATCTTTTCCAGGCAGGGTTTGATGCCATTGGGGTCAATCATGTATCATAGGAACATGCCTTTTGTTGCCCCAAAATTGCATTCCTTTGGGTTTAGCTTCATGTTTATCCTCCTAAGTGTGGAGAATGTTTCCTCTATATCCCTGATAGGTGTGAAAACACCCATCTTTTCTACCACTTAATTACATTAAAACGGGACCTAAACGTATATTTTATGTCGTAAATGGCGGAATTATGCGTGGTTTGTGTTTTTATTGTGTTTCAGGGTCGAGAAGGTGAAAATTGGAGAAAACACGGCTTTCACGGGCTTTTATTGAAGAAAAAGACGGAAGATGAAGTCGAAAGATCAAGAGTGGAAAAAGAACGGAAGTCCAAGACCAATTCTGAAGATTTATCGAAGAAAAAGTCAAAAGACGGAAGTTTACCAAAAGCCGAAGAACTCAAGTATAATTTATTGAAGAATTACAAGACGAGTTCAAAGAAATCCCGAGCCAAAGTCATTATAGTCCAAGATTTAAGAAGATTAAAGAAAGGAGGGACCTAATGACACAATTAAGGAAAAGAGGAAAGAGGGGAGGAAGCTTCCTTCCACTAATCCCTTCCTCCCCTATAAATACACATATTGAGCCATTTGTTTAGGTGGTTGGAGGCTTGACAAGCCTCTCTTCCCCATTTTCATTTCTCTTGTTCTTTAAATTTATGCATCTTAATCTTCATGTATCGCACCTTTAATCTTCTTTTAATTCCAAGTAAGTTTACCTTTAATTGTTAATCTTTATCTTATTGCTAATCTCCTTCTACCTTTCTTGTTTGGTTTGTTCTTTATCTTCATTGTTCATGTTCTTGAGTTTTTATGATTTTGATCAAGTGGGTTTTGATTAATTTGGTTATATTTGTTGATTTAAATTGCTCGTTTATGATTATTGAATGATTTGTTATTAATTTGGTTAAATCTTTTGTTTGATTTTGATTAATTTGTGGATAGATTCGTTGTTACTGAATGTCCTTGTTCTTCGGTATGTTAGTTTCTGAAGTTACTGTTCTTATTTCTAGAAGTTTCGGATCAATGGTTCTTCATTCGGAAGTTTAGAACTTCCGGATCAAGGGTTCTTCATTCGGAAGTTTAGAACTTCCGGATCAAGGGTTCTTCATTCGGAACTCTAGAAGTTCCGGATCAAGGGTTCTTCATTCGGAACTCTAGAAGTTCCGGATCAAGTGCTTCATTCGGAAGTCTATAAACTTCCGGATCAAGGGTTCTTCATTTGGAACTTTGAAAGTTCCAGATCAAGGGAGCTTCATTCGGAAGTTTGAGCTTCATTCGGAAGTTTGGGCTTCATTCGGAAGTATGAGCCTCATTCGGAAGTTTTAGCTTCATTCGGAAGTTTTAAACTTCCGAATGAAGGTTTCTGTCAAGTTTTCTTTTTGGTTTTTCTTTTTAAGTTTTTGTCTTTTATTTTTAAGTTTTATTTTTCCCGCCTTTTTCTTTATTTGAATTTTTATTTGCTTTCCTTTTAGTTTAAGTTTTAATTTGCATCATTTACTTTATTTACCTTTTAATTTTCTCGCAATTTACTTTTCGCCAAGATTTTATCTTTCATTATTTCTTTTTACCATCTTTACTTTATTTTTTATTTTATATTTTATTTTCAAGTTTAAACTAGTTTTAGACAACGACAACTCTTTTATTGGATTCACCAAGAACAACTGAGTCGCACAATTAACCAGAGATCAATTCGAAGAGATACCGAGAAACGAATTTTTCAACTAGTAAAATCCATTAATATTAAAATGGCGCCGCTGCCGGCTCTTTTCGTGAAGATCGAAGTTTTTTTGTGAGAGACGCGTTGGCTTTTGGGACCCGTTCACTTGTGAACATTATTTTTCGTGTCCAAATATTTAAAAAAAAATCCAAAAACATTTGAAAAATCATAAAAAGCATTTCTTTTTCAAAGTTTTGCACCAAAAATATTCTTCTTGCTTATCTATCTTTCTTTATGGATTTTTATGTCCATTGCGTCCGGTGTGGGAAACAATTATCTGGGAACAATTCTTATCAATGGTGTACATGTGAGCGGTGCGGAAACGATATCGACTACACACAATTCGGATTTTGTCCCTTGTGCAACTCGACGAATTCATTCTTTTTGAACCCACCTCCTGTTCCCCCGTGCATCTATTGTGGAAGCGATTCTCATTGGCATGTTTCATGCCCGGTTCGATACCCGTATGGTCACGGGCAAGAACCAGGGTACAATTATGACAATGATAATAGCTATCCACAAGACGCACTTGATTTTTCTCCATACCCGGTTTGCAACAACTGTGGGGGTCCTCACGATACCTATTATTGTCAACCACTGAATTGTTATGAGCCAAATCCGTGTCCTCAGTTTTCTTCACCTATGGATTATTATGAACCAAACCCGGTTTCTAATTATTCCCAACCGATGAACAACTATGAGCCACAACCTTGCTATAATTCAGGTTTTCAACACTATGAGCCCCCACATCACACCCTCAATCATCAATCCTCTCAGCAAATTCATCTTGACCCACAACTCACTACCTTGAATGGAGAAACACACTCCATTGTTTTGCAACTTCAAGAGGCCGTTGTTTTGCTTAAAGAACTTAGGGACGAGGAAAAGCGACTGCAACAAGAGCAAGTATCTAATCTTAGTGATTATACCCCTCCGCTTGTGCGTCAATACTATTATGATGATGATGATGATGATGTTGTATGCACTTTCAACTCATCTTCTGAAGTTGCTGCTCCTACTCTCGATGTTCCTACTGCGTCTAAGGATCTAGATTCGTTGCAAGAGCTTAGTGATGTTGGTCTCGCCAAAATATTGGATGATGAGGTTTGTGACTTACCTGCTATGGAGCCTGAGGAAGACGTTGCTCTTACGGAAGCGGTTGATCCTAGTGATGACGATTCTTCTCTCTGCTATGAGAATTTCACTTTTGAAATTTCTCAATCTCCACCGAGAGATGCGGGCGATGACGATTTATTCTCTCTGGTTTACGAGCAGTTCACCGATGAACATGATCTTGTGGATGAGGTGGAAGACGTGATTCTTCGCGATGGATTACGGAAAGTGCACCTTCTTATTGCTCAAATCGAAGCGTTGACTTCTCCTCCTCTTTCCGCGTCTTTGCCTCCATCTATTCCTCCCGTTGAAGATAATGACCCATTGCAGGAAGAAATCGATATCCACTCCATCCCTCCAGGTATTGATGATTCTGACACGGAGGGGGACATTATTTTTGATAATTTGTTGCAGGAAAATATTGTCCCAAGTCCCCCTCCCGAGCACCTTCCATCCTCCCTTTTAGCCACTATCACGGAGGATGAGTGCTTTGACCCGGGAGGTGACATTGATTATGCTATGATTGATACCATCACGGCTTTGCCGTTTGCTCAGCTTCCATTGTCTTTAGGGGAGGACAATGTGCTTACTATACCCAACCCACCTCCCGTGGATCTTGAATTCACATACTATACGTATGTTGAAAGGACCTTTCTCCCTTTCAAGACTTATTCCCCCGCCTCTCCTTTGTTGATGTCCTCCGGGAACGAGGAAAAGGTCTTTGATCCCGGTATCACATTCGAGGCTTCCCCATGGACCATTTAATTCGGGGACGAGTCAGGCTCGTGACTCGGTCAACAAAAACAAGCGTTTTTTGGGAGGCAACCCAATTATCTATCTATTTTCTTCATAAGTGTAGGGGGAGCCCCGTTGGTGTTTCTTGTTCTCTTTCTTATCATATGCAGGGATTAGAGCTTCAAAGACACACTCTTGATGACTTTTGACGAACCGTGATTCCGTGTTCCCTTCTTCCCGGTTCTATCCTAAACTCTTTTCGATTCACTATTTTATATTTCTCAATATTAAAATAGGAATCTCTTTAGTTGTCTTTTCCTTAACGAGATTTAAACAAAGTGCACAATGTCCTAAGTGTAGGGGAGTTTACTCCCACATGCTTAAACATTGAGGACAATGTTTATATTAAGGGTAGGGGGACTTCTATCGAAGTTAAGTGGCCTTTTCCTTGTATTTGTCCTCATTTTAACTGGAAAATTAATTTTTCGACATTTTTCAAGATTTTTAATCTATTTTGGCCTAGTTGTAGTTCCCATTATTTTGCTATTTTTCTCTTATTTTAATAAAATGGTTTTAGCAAGTTTAGATATCTTAGATATATTAGGCCCGTTGTGAATATTTTGACTCAACCCGAGTTTACTTATCCAAGTTCACTCTAGCTAGTATCCTTAACCATGTAGACCTTAATTGGTTTATTTGGCTAAGCATCCACGAGTCTCATTCCTTGAGATTTTAAATTGTGGAGAACGAGAAATGATAGAGTTGGTTACAAGTTTGGTATTCTCTCATTAACTTATGTGAGTTAATTATGATCTTTTTCTCCCATCACTTGCTAAAAAATTATCTGCAATAAGTAAGGTCGTACGATTTGAAAAGTTACTTAGCTTCTAGCCCAAGATCGTTTAAAAGTTGCTCGGTAATTACGAGAGTTCATAGCCAAGGCATAACTTATGAAGCGGGGCGCGAATATTGGCGAGTCCGAAAAGGCCCTAACAAGGCATGAGGATTCCATTTTATTTCTGAAGATCCAAAGTGATGTGAAAAGCATTATTCCCGAAATCAATATGAAGGATCAAGACTCACGACGAAAAGCAATCAACTCCCATTAAGATCATGGAGAAGTCTATCCGAAAAGACCCTAACAAGGTATGAGGATAAATAGATCCAAGTCCAAAAAGGAGGCGGATCGTTGTATCTCAAAATCCCAAATAGAGATTGAAGAAATAATCATGAAGTCGTGGTCAACAAAGTTGGAGTACCTCTCAAAAGTCTCCAAGTGAAGAAACTCTATGAACGATGAGAAGACCATTATCTCAAGCACGTCTCTCAAGATATGAAGTATGAAGTACATGCCAAATATCGGCCCGAGAAAGGTCTCAAATCGTGAACCAAGTTATGCTAAGATATGAACTTTTTGATATCCCGAGAAGCAGTTTTAAGAGATTTTGTCCTTTAGCTAACTATTGATCAAATCGTCCTACTTTGCTTTCAGCCTAAATAAATTATCGAAATAAGTCAACAATGCATCCTCGTGATCATTCAAGACATCAATAAAATATAAGAGATACCCATAGGAATAAGGGAGTTTAAGTGATTAATTGAACCGCATGAGTAAATGTTTGTTATGCTAACTTGTACTAACAATGATCTTGTTTTTAAGCTTGGCATGGGGAATGTGAAACTTGAGGGTGATAAACATTCATGACACAAGCCCTAATGTAAGTCTTAGATTTCTTTACATGTTTCTTCCTTCTTGCATCTTGTTATTTTCTATCTTTTTGATTTTCCTTAGTTGTTTAATAAAGGCCAAGGTAGGTTGATTATGATGGAATGTGTAAACCTTGCTTTATTGCTATGCATTGCATGAGGGCATTGCAATGGTTAAGTGTAGTGGATTTGATAGGTGTGAAAACACCCATCTTTTCTACCACTTAATTACATTAAAACGGGACCTAAACGTATATTTTATGTCGTAAATGGCGGAATTATGCGTGGTTTGTGTTTTTATTGTGTTTCAGGGTCGAGAAGGTGAAAATTGGAGAAAACACGGCTTTCATGGGCTTTTATTGAAGAAAAAGACGGAAGATGAAGTCGAAAGATCAAGAGTGGAAAAAGAACGGAAGTCCAAGACCAATTCTGAAGATTTATCGAAGAAAAAGTCAAAAGACGGAAGTTTACCAAAAGCCGAAGAACTCAAGTATAATTTATTGAAGAATTACAAGACGAGTTCAAAGAAATCCCGAGCCAAAGTCATTATAGTCCAAGATTTAAGAAGATTAAAGAAAGGAGGGACCTAATGACGCAATTAAGGAAAAGAGGAAAGAGGGGAGGAAGCTTCCTTCCACTAATCCCTTCCTCCCCTATAAATACACATATTGAGCCATTTGTTTAGGTGGTTGGAGGCTTGACAAGCCTCTCTTCCCCATTTTCATTTCTCTTGTTCTTTAAATTTATGCATCTTAATCTTCATGTATCGCACCTTTAATCTTCTTTTAATTCCAAGTAAGTTTACCTTTAATTGTTGTTAATCTTTATCTTATTTCTAATCTCCTTCTACCTTTCTTGTTTGGTTTGTTCTTTATCTTCATTGTTCATGTTCTTGAGTTTTTATGATTTTGATCAAGTGGGTTTTGATTAATTTGGTTATATTTGTTGATTTAAATTGCTCGTTTATGATTATTGAATGATTTGTTATTAATTTGGTTAAATCTTTTGTTTGATTTTGATTAATTTGTGGATAGATTCGTTGTTACTGAATGTCCTTGTTCTTCGGTATGTTAGTTTCTGAAGTTACTGTTCTTATTTCTAGAAGTTCCGGATCAATGGTTCTTCATTCGGAAGTTTACAACTTCCGGATCAAGGGTTCTTCATTCGGAAGTTTAGAACTTCCGGATCAAGGGTTCTTCATTCGGAACTCTAGAAGTTCCGGATCAAGGGTTCTTCATTCGGAACTCTAGAAGTTCCGGATCAAGTGCTTCATTCGGAAGTCTATAAACTTCCGGATCAAGGGTTCTTCATTCGGAACTTTGAAACTTCCGGATCAAGGGAGCTTCATTCGGAAGTTTGAGCTTCATTCGGAAGTTTGGGCTTCATTCGGAAGTATGAGCCTCATTCGGAAGTTTTAGCTTCATTCGGAAGTTTTAAACTTCCGAATGAAGGTTTCTGTCAAGTATTCTTTTTGGTTTTTCTTTTTAAGTTTTTGTCTTTTATTTTTAAGTTTTATTTTTCCTGCCTTTTTCTTTATTTGAATTTTTATTTGCTTTCCTTTTAGTTTAAGTTTTAATTTGCATCATTTACTTTATTTACCTTTTAATTTTCTCGCAATTTACTTTTCGCCAAGATTTTATCTTTCATTGTTTCTTTTTACCATCTTTACTTTATTTTTTATTTTATATTTTATTTTCAAGTTTAAACTAGTTTTAGACAACGACAACTCTTTTATTGGATTCACCAAGAACAACTGAGTCGCACAATTAACCAGAGATCAATTCGAAGAGATACCGAGAAACGAACTTTTCAACTTAGTAAAAATATTGTTATTAATCCTGGATAAGTTCACTTTCTGCGTGAATTTTTATTACCGGGTCATCAACATACACCTCCCAATTTCGCCCTATTTTTCCTTTGAACGCTTTATCAACCAATCACTTGTACGTGGCCCCTGCATTCTTAATTCTGAATGGCATTTTTGTGTAGCAATACACACCCTTGCTGGTATGGAATGCTGTTTTTTCTTCATCTTGCTCTGCCATTTGTATCTGGTGGTATCCCTTATATGCGTCCAGGAAGCATTTAAAAGGATATCCACACAACGATTCTACTTTCCAATCTATCTCTGAGAGTGGATAGCAGTCTTGAGGACAAGCCTTATTGAGGTCTGTGAAATCCACACACATGCGCTGAGGAATCCTAAGATTCACGGATCTTTAAGCTACTAGGAACGAATCTCATTCACTTGATTGAATCAAGGTGGAATAGAATGAAACACGTTTAACAAGGTGTTTAGTCACAAAGAACATGAATTAAAACAATTGGATTGTTCATTATATTAATAACAAACAATCACTAGGTGTGTGTACATTGAATCCCACACCTAGTCGACACACGCTTTAGGTTTACATTGTATATGAAAGTTATGAATAAACCTAATACCCTTGGTTCCTTTTATAGTGTAAGGATTAGAGTTTACAAGAGATATGAATGAATAAACATGTAAATCTTCTATTCAAATAAACTTATACAGAATATATCATGCATGTTTATCTAAATAGAAGCTTCCATAGGCTTCTTGTTTACGTTTCTGTCAATGCTTAGTTTGTACATGACAATGCTTGGATTGTACATGACAACGCTTGAGCCATCAACCTCTCATTTGCTCTTGTCAACGCTTGATTTGCTCTTGACAACGCTTAGACAAATGTCTTCATGTTTTCTTCGTTTTTGAGTTTCTGCCACATCAACTTTTTGACCCAACAATCTTCCCCTAGGTGATGTCGGCAAAACTCTTTGTGTATCTCTTGTAAGTTGTACATCATCTTCAAATTGCTTCCCCTCAATTGTAGCATGTATGTCTTCCCCTTTTTGTCACATCAACAGGGAAGTAAACAATGTATGCAATCTTGAAGATTCTCCAAATGTAGCTCTATGTAATGATCTTGAAGAAAAATAAATAAAGTAATCTTGATGTAGAAGTAGAATAACCAACCTTGTGTTCCATGTCTTGCACTATCCATGTGATGAAGAACTTATACGAATTATTAAATATAAGTAGACCTCGATCCCTTGTCAATTTTCTCATCCTTTGTGAGACACTGAGTACGATAATGTAACTCCTTCAAGTGTTATGACAAGTCTTCGTCACCAACCGTGTAAGCATGAACAAGTTACCTTTAAAGAATAATGTTGACTAGGCACCATCTTTAAAGATATAATAGAACACAAACTCGCGAAAATCTTCTTCGAACATCAAACTTACCATAAGAATTCTTCCCCTTAAGCTAACACCTCTTCATGACAATTCTTAATCTTCATATCATATGTAAAAGCCATTAGACGGATAACTCTTTTACAAGGCTACCCCGATTACATAATCAAATCTAATAAATTACCTCACGAATTGTTGCTAACTTGCATTAAAATCATTAATCCCTTTTAAAAATATCCAAGCCATAAATATCAACTTGATACTCTATATGAAAAGGGAGATTCCATGTACCTTCGTGTGTAAATACCTCCTTTTTGTGTGCTAAAAACGTATCAATTTTCTCAAACAGCAGCTATCCTTTTGTTACCCGAGAACCCTCACTGTCCAATATCTCTGTCAAGTGTATTGCCCAATATCGGACAAAACGTATCAACGCTTGGGACAATCATTTCTCGGACAACTCATGTCAACGCCTATTTTTTCAGCGTTAACCTTCTCTTTGTCAGCGTCTAATCTAACCCTGTCAGCGTCTAACCACTTTCTAACAGAATGTGTCCTTCATAAATTCTTACCACATGGCTGTAAAATCACGTGATCACCATGCAATAATATAAAAGATATTCATTTATATTATGTAAGAATATATCCCTACAAATGAGGACCCATTAAATATCACTCGTCTGTTAAAAACCCACAAATCACGCAGCCTCCTCCAAATATGCTTCCATTACCCACGTTATATATAACAATTCCTTTTGAAGAATCTTCAAACACTGAAAAGTGAATAAAGTATATACCATATTTGCATCTTTGAAGCCACGTCTGTTTCCACACATCTCCAGCCCATGTTTGATAAGGAGAATAATCCCTATAAAATAGAAATTATCTCCTTACCCTAATAAAAATTGCTTAATATTCATGAAAACTACAACTCCACTTCTGATTAAATCACGATCTTCTTGTGTTTGTAATATGAAGTGAATAAAACAGCTGCTCCACAAATCCTTCTTACGTGGTAACAAAAATCACATCGTAGATCATAGCTTAGGACAGAAACTTTGTTTCATGACCCCACGTGAATAACACTTCAATTTGCTTATAACTGCAACAAAACAAATACGTGACACCATCCCATGCAAATCTTTTCCCATACAGTATCACGTAAACTGCATCAACACAAGTCACCTTCTGACAGCCCACATAATCACAATCTCAACAGAATCGAGGGTTTACAGCTGCTATGTTTTATAAAACAGATCTAGGGTTCACAAAACTCTAACAACTTAACAGATTTGAATTCATAAATCTGTCATAGCACCGAAACCCTAACTAGGGTTATGAAAAACATACTAGGATCTGAATCATATAAACCATCATGTGTTTTAACAGCCACATACCCCCAACTTTTTGCTTTTTATGTTGATCTAGGGTTTATAGAAACCCTAGTTCATGATTTCATGTGGAAAAGCAAAAACGTTAATACCTTAAACAGTGAACTTCGATGCCGAATATCTTGATAATGAAAGATCTAATCGAAGATCGCTTCGGTGAGATCCTAGACACAAGTGCCAAGAATCTACAGTCCAAAAATCACGAAGATCCAACGGTTAACGAAGGAGAAAACGTGTTTTGAACATGGCTGTCCACAGAAAACTACATATACTCACTGCTGACTTTGACGCTTAATAACTTTTTCTTGGGGATAAAACTTGACAATCCCTCCGGTGGATGTCTAGATATATGTGTATAGAACACACACAATAAATTTCGTGACGATCCAACGGTCCAATCAAAAGTTACGACCTTCTGAATACTGCTGCGCACACAAAAACGTCCAGAAAAACCCTAGACGGATTTTTCTTCTTTTCACCATACACGAACACCTTGTTGGTCCTAGCATCACGAGCCACGAGGCTCTGATACCAATTGAGGAATCCTAAGATTCACGGATCTTTAAGCTACTAGGAACGAATCTCATTCACTTGATTGAATCAAGGTGGAATAGAATGAAACACGTTTAACAAGGTGTTTAGTCACAAAGAACATGAATTAAAACAATTGGATTGTTCATTATATTAATAACAAACAATCACTAGGTGTGTGTACATTGAATCCCACACCTAGTCGACACACGCTTTAGGTTTATATTATATATGAAAGTTATGAATAAACCTAATACCCTTGGTTCCTTTTATAGTGTAAGGATTAGGGTTTACAAGAGATATGAATGAATAAACATGTAAATCTTCTATTCAAATAAACTTATACAGAATATATCCCGCATGTTTATCTAAATAGAAGCTTCCATAGGCTTATTGTCTACATTTCTGTCAATGCTTAGTTTGTACATGACAATGCTTGGATTGTACATGACAACGCTTGAGCCATCAACCTCCGATTTGCTCTTGTCAACGCTTGATTTGCTCTTGACAACGCTTAGACAAATGTCTTCATGTTTTCTTTGTTTTTGAGTTTCTGCCACATCAACTTTTTGACCCAACATGCGCCAACTGCCATCATGTTTTTTAACCATTACTGGGTTAGCGAGCCAATCATGGTAGTAAACCTCCCTCATGATTCCTGCGTCTACCAGCCTCTTCAATTCTTCAAGTATTACCTTGTTGCGCTCTGGGGCCTGTCCTCTTTTCTTTTGCCTAACTGGGGGTATACTTCGCGGATTTGAAGCTTGTGTTCAGCTATTGACCTTGGTACCCCCATCATGTCTTTAGGTTCCCACGCGAAGATGTCTAGGTTGTCCTTTAAGAGGCGGCACATGTCAGCCTTTCCTTTGTCTGACAATGCCCCCCTGATCGTTATCTCTTGATCTGGATACTGCAAGTGTACTGCCACTTTTAGGTTCAGCGGCGAGTCTATCCTGGATTCCATTGTAACCCGAGGAGGTTCTGCGATCGTGTTGCACTCTGGGAGTTCTATCATTGTGTTGAAGATTGTTACGATTCCTCCCTCCACTGGGAACTTCATCATGCCATGCGTCGTAGAAGGTACTACTCGCATTGCTAGTATGGCAGGTCGCCCAATGATTCCTTTATACTGCGGCGGAGACCGTATTATTAAGAAGTTCATTGAGACCTTTGTCGAATGTTCGTTGTTTCCCACTTTTACTACCCGCTTTAGTTGGCCTAAAGGCCACACCGCTTTTCCACTGAATCCAATGAGCGGGGAGGTTGCAGGTACCATTTGGCTCTTTACTTCTGCGCTGAGTTTTAGGAAACAGTGTTCATACATTATTTCTGCTGATGAGCCTCCATCGACATACATACGGTGTATATAGTGTTCACCGATGTTTATTTCTATCACTAACGGTCCCTCTGCCACATTCCTCGCGCTGAGGGGGGGAAAGGAGATGTCTCTCCCTTTCGAGAATTTTTGGCTCACCTTTTGTTTTGTACTTCGCTGCCATGCGTCCACTATGTAAACATTTGCGTTAGCGGTTTTTGGTTTCTCATCTGTCGCGGTTCCTTTTATAAGGTGTTTTAGCTTGCCTTCTTTTACCTTATTCTTGATATGTTTTTGCAGCTGAATACATTCATTCGTGGTGTGTCCCTTCTCATCATGATATTCACAATATCTGTTGCCAATGCGCCTTTCTACCGGGGTGGTCATTGGCAATAGTCTTAGGAAGTTCGCACCTTCTGATATGAGGATTTCCCTCGGAGTTAGCTTAAGGGGAGTAAACCTGAAGTTACTGGCTCGCCCCTCTCTTCTATTTCCTTGGTAATCAAGACCTCCACGCCTGCTTTGCCTACTAAACCCTTTATTAGGTGCTTTGCGGGATCTATAACTCTGGGTGTTTTGTATGACTGCTGAGGCAGCTGATTCCCCCTGTATGAAGGATCTTACTCGCCGTAGTACTCCATTAAAGGTTTCTGGTCTTCTTTCATTAAGCTTTTTTATTAGATCACTATTGTGTATACTTGCCATGAAGCAAGACACTTTCAAGATCTCTGGGCATTCTTTTATTTCAAGACACTCGCTCTTGAAACGTTCTAAAAAATCCTCCAGGTATTCGCCCTGGTTCTGCTTGACTCTGGCGAGTGATACAGCGCTCCTATCATGTCTTTTCTGATGCACATAATTTCTTTTGAATTGCTTTCCGCAATACTTCATACCCATTAATTGTTTGTGGCGGAAGTCTGTCAAACCAGATCTGCGCGTTCCCTACGAGCGTAGAGTTGAACATATTGCACCATACAGGTTCTGGCCATTTCTTGATGCCTGCTTGGGATTCAAAGACCTTTAAGTAGTCTTCCGGATCTGAGGTGCCATCATACGTTTTCACGTTTGCTGGCATGCGGCACTTTCTTGTATCCACGTAATACTGTATGCGTCTCGTGAAAGCATGTTTCCTGGCTCTTCTCCAAGGTTGTGAGAAGTTTTGGTCATCTGAGGAGTAACATTCATGCCTACGCTTTGCAGGTTGGTTATCACTCGATCCTGATGGATTGCTTTCAAGGGATTCAATGTGTTCGACGCACTCCTTTCCTTACGCTCCCTTCTGATTTTTTCTGTCTGGTAACCAGCGGGACGAGGGCTTGTAAATTATTAGCTACATATCCCTCCATCGCACGCGCCTCCGCAGCGATTATTTCCTCGCTTTCTTCGAGGAGTATCCTTCTTTTTTGTTTATTAGGGGGAGGCTAAGTTGATTTCTGTTCAACGTTCCTTTCCTCAACAGTAGGTAGGGGAGTTGAGAATAGTACACCCGTTCCTCTGAAAGGTGGATTTGTTACATCCTGAGTGTTTGCATCGCTGGAAGATCCAGGAGTAACATTCGCGGATGCAATGTGGCCATCTACCGTCGAGGATCTTTGATGGCCTTCATTCATACCGTTTTTCGTCATTGCTTAGAGCTTTAGTGTAGGGTCCCGTGTATGGCGCCAACTTGTTAAAACAAAAGTTGGATGGATCGAGCTTGACCCGAATTAGGCTTAATTCGGGGTCTTGTGGACTCTGGCTCTTGCACCAAGTGAAACTTGTTTTAAGGACGTTGCGCACTAAACCGACACCGTTAGGCTTACCGTGGGTTTGTAACTGTAAAACTTATACACACGACTAACCAAACACGAATAACATGATGAAGATTAAACTAAAAAAGAAAGATTAGATTAAGATGAAGAAAAGAAAATACAAAGATTGGTGTTTTCCTAGTGAGAGAAACAAACACACCTTTCTCTCTCTAAAACTATCAAAATGGAAAAGCACACCACACAAATGAGGAGAATTTGCCTTTTATACTAAAGAGTAAATGTTTAGGAGGCTTTCCTCATTTGAGTGTTCGGGACTAATTCCCGTTACATGAACAATAATAACTAAGAACTCTCGACACCGTTGAATAGCATTTTTCACGAGCTTCGCAAAGGTATATTATATGACCATCACTTTAAATACAGCTAACAATCTCCCCCTAAGGGGTGGTCATGTAATATGTGACTTCACTTCTTTGATGTTGCAGACTTTGAAGCTCGTTGTCTTGAGAGTTCTTTCATAGCTCCTTTCATGACTTGTGATATTGGATCTTTGATCTTTGCCTTGACTTGATCTTAAAACTTTGCCATCTTGTGTTCTTGTGTCTTTCCCCACATACTCGAACTTTGATTTGATATGAAAGCTTGTTAAACAATCTCCCTTGATCATCAGAGTAGCGGAAGTCTTTGTCTTTAGATGTTCTTGAGCTTTCTTCTTTTACATGAGCATGTGGTCTTGAATTACGACTCTTGAGGTTACTCCACCGTTTGCATTCCTCCGGTTTCCCGTTATACAGTACGAATAATGTACCTGTGATTAGGTAAGTTCAATGAACTTCCTTGACAGGGTTTCCGGCTGTGGTAGTCGTTCTCAATACTTTAATATATCGTAAGATACTTCATAGTAAGGAGTGAATCATGCAGTTCCATTCTGCTGATTAAGTCGTCAATTCAATTTCCTGGAACAAGTTTGAATCAATTAAGAATCAAACCATTGTTGCTTTCCAGTTGACACAAGTTAGATTCGTATGGAATCTCACAAGTCACCTACCGCAGTGTTGTTTGATGATGACACTGGAAGGATTTCCATTCGTCACTGTAAATACTGAGGAGTATTACTCTGAATGTTCTGGCAAGATCATAAAGATATTGCGTCGAGACCTGGAACGAGTTTGAATCACAAAAGAATCAAACCACTTTTGCTTTCCAGTTAACATATGTTCAATTCAAGTGAATCTTACATATGACCTACCGCAGTGCTGTTTGATGTTAACACTAGAAGGATTTCCATTCATCACTGTGAATACTAATGAGTATCACTCTGAATGTTTTGGCAATATCACAAGGATAGAGTGTAGGACTCTGTAAATTATCGCTTAGGTTCTAGAGATGAACAACAATTGATA
Source organism: Glebionis coronaria (assembly GCA_025667525.1). Taxonomy (NCBI): domain Eukaryota; kingdom Viridiplantae; phylum Streptophyta; class Magnoliopsida; order Asterales; family Asteraceae; genus Glebionis; species Glebionis coronaria. Next base: position 534,000,659 of record CM046881.1, on the reverse strand, counting down.
TATGGAATAAGTGTCCTAATGAGATTTTATGATGAATCTCGTTGGCTCTAGACTCTATAAGTGCACGTTTATTTGGTGATCGGAGGTTGGAGCAGACTGCCACCTATTCAATATCTACTATCTCGGAGTGAGAAAGTTGATAGAAATGAGTTGAACTCCGTGACAATAAAACAAACTTCTTTTGAGAGAAGCTTGAGTAGGCTGGGAAGGGTTGTGCATTGCATCACTGGGTCCATTATGCTTTGTCTTCAGTATCAGGAATCATCAAAGTGATTCTGATAATAGATGTATTGACCCGGTTTCTGTCTAAGTTGAATGGAGTGATTCTTTCTTTACACCCTTTATCCTTACATTTCTTTTTCATTCTTCAACCCCTTCAATGCTTACCAAGACGTCATAACTAGCACCTTGTTGTGATTGTTCCAGTGCTAGCTTAAGTCATTAGTCGACATTTTTCCCGTACACTCAACTACTCCATCTTTCCTAAGGACATCTAAATTCTAATGGATTGTCCCTGGAAAGATCCCTCCGGTTCTGGTTGGATCATAGGACGAATACCTAACCACCTTTTGACACCAGTACCGTCGTGAATTAATGTGTTGAAGGTATAGATATCGTAACCAGAAAAACTTTCTAAATCACCAAAATGCTCCCCCTACATATGTGCATCATAAAAGGAAAGGTTTTTGCACATATTAGGAAGAGAAAGCACTTATATCAAAGATCTTATCCAAGATAACACATTTTAATCACTATTCTCCCCCTCAAAAATTGCATGACATTGAAAGTTTTGTGAAACTAGTGATGAAACATGGAGAGAATAATGTTGCATGAAAGTTTGTACTCCCCCTCGAAAAGAAATTCTAATTAAATTTAGGGGAGTATATGAGCACACAGTTTTGAAATACTTTGAAAAATTATGCTCAAAAAACCCGAGAAAACTTACTTTCCCGTTGTTAAGGAATAATGTACATAAATGAACATTTTCCTTGTGTTCATGAGCTTAAAACTTTCATTGTTTTGATATAAGCCCATGACCGAGAAAAATTAATTTCTCTTTGTTGAGGATAAGTCAAAGACTTTACTTTCTTTGGGGATCGGGTTATAGTCTGACATGTGACTATAATCCATTATGAGAAGAAAATAGAAAAGACATGTTTTGAAAACATTTGAACTCTCATTCGAACTTTATGTACATACCCGTGTCGTTATTGAACAACATTTCTAACTACGTCCATATTATCGATGCTAAGAGACATGTCGGAGAAGAATATTTTTGGTATTTTTGAAAGATTTTCTAATTTTTTATTTTGTTTTTATAGGTTTTATATTTTGTATTTTGATTTTCTAAAAGATATATACAAGATTACTGCGAATGTGCAAGACGTTCAAGTTCATCTGGAGTGAAACTACGCATACCAAGTCGACGAACCAAGAATTCAAATCTTTCTTGAGAAAGAGCTTTGGTGAAGATGTCGGCTAGTTGGTAGTCCGTCTTGACAAAGTACAGTTCGATCGTTCCTCTTTCCACATGCTCCTTTATGAAATGGAATCGGACAGCTATGTGCTTGGTCTTAGAGTGTTGGACCGGGTTACAGGATATGGCTATGGCTGATTGTGAATCACAATAAGTAGTAACTTTGTTAAAGTGAAAGCCATAATCCGTGAGTTGTGTTCTCATCCAAAGGACTTGAGCACTACACACGGATAGAGACACATATTCTGCTTCCGCGGTGGACAACGCCGTACAGTCTTGTTTTCTTGAGGACCAGCTCACTAGCTTCTCGCCTAAGAATGGTGCTCCACCGGAAGTGCTCTTTAATGTGTCATGACACCCTGCATGGTCGGCATCTGAAAAACCAGTGAGATTAAAACCTGAATCCTTCGTATACTGATATGAGCTTAAACTCATATCCTTTTATCAACAAATAACCCTAAAACATGAAGCAAAATACCCATTTATCTTGTAAAAAGCAGTGTTATGTGGTATGTTGTGTTTGTGTGCACTTTTGTAGGTAAAAGGATACAATTTCAAGCAAACAAGGAAAAATCAAGCTCAAATGGATGAAAAAGACAAAAGAGGATCAAAAGTGACAAGACTTTGAAGTTCAAGGACCTATCTTGACAAGTGATGAAAGTTGAAGGACTAGAAGTGTAAATAATGAAAAGTCAAGATTCAAGTCAAACCTGGTCAAACTATCAAGTCAATTCAGTCAAAGGGCCATTTTGTACAAGTTATGGAAGTTAAAGGACCAAAAATGACAAAGGAATGAAGATCCTAGCTTAAAACAAGAATCTGCCAAGTACAAGGGCTTGTTTTGCCAACATTGGAAAGTTATGCAAAGTTTAATCCAAGTGGAAAGATTTCAGCCAATGGGAATAAAGAAAACACTTCACACGGATTGCCACATTAGCCTATTAATTGCCCACTAACTGCCGCCACATTTATTACCATATCTAAACAGTGCAATCCGTGTGACATGTTTTAAGCCAACCAGAAGACGCCACGTGTCATCTTCTTTAACAAGAAATATTTCCAGGATCGGGATTGAGATTGAAGCCGTTTCATGAGAAGATCAAAACACCAAACTTGCTCGTTTTGAAGAGAGGAATACAATGGTGCAATCCAATTAACAAATCATCCATTCAATCAAAAACCCCCAATTCAGTGTTCATCACCTTCAAAGAGCAAATGCAGAATTCTTCCACGTGGCAAGTTATGATTGGATCTGCCACGTCACAAACCCCAACAGAATCTCCTCTCATGCCTATAAATAGCTAGGATGTACCTCATTTCTGATTGTAGCTTAAATTTATAAAACACATAGTTTAATCTTTCCTTTCCATTTTTCCCTCACTTCTCCCCTAACTACTCAAGAGCCTGACAAACTCTTGAGTCAGTTAGTTAGTTAGTAGCTTGTAACCACTTTTGTAACTGAATTCACTCAATAAAATTCAAATTTCCTTTTCCCGCCAAATTCTGTTCTTCAAATTCCTGTTGATTCTTGTTGCTGTTGAGTGTTCTTATTGCTGATTGATGTTTGTTATGATCATACATTGATCATAACTGACATTGGTGAAGAATTGTAGCTGTTTGTTCAGAATTCAGTCCATACCATTGTTCTTGAAGATTTGTATGCAGTTTTATTGATTCCAGATGATTGTAGCTGATTTGATGGTTGATACTTGTTGATTACTAGTGATAGGTGGTGGTATCACTAGGGCAAGAGAGCTCAGCGCTCCTCTTCTTCCCAAAGGATTTCTACAATAGGTTCCATAACTCTTGTTTTTTGTTCCACTTAACAAGTCCTTGCATGCTAAATTTCCTAGTTTAATCTTGATGGCTGTATGATATAACTGCTTTTAGTTGTTGTTTGATTGTGTTTTGAGTGTTTGAAATTCAGTTACTGCTTAATCTTGTGCATTTGTGTTCAGTTTTGTAGTTACTAGCTTATTTTCAGTCACTTTTTAGCATAACAGCTTAATTGAGTTCTAGTCTTGCTAATTGCTTAGTTTCAGTTTCATTAGCTTTCATTTTGTTCATTAAAACTAGTCTGCTATAGCTTTTGTATCAGCTTAATCCAGAACTTAAAAAGCCTTTGTAAAATCTTGTTCATAATAGATAAAGGTGTGTTTGGGAGTAGCTTAGAATCAGTTTTCAAGAGTTGGAAATTGGTGTTTAAGAGTTTGTTTCTAGTCTTTAGTTGATAACAATTGGTTTTAAGTCTTTTACAAGTCAAACATAAGGTCAAACAGGCAATTGGTATAAAAATTGTTTGGGTTAGCCTTATTTCAGCTTTGATAGCCAAAACTTACCATTTTCAATTACTTGTTTCTCCTTCATTACTTAATGAAATTTGCTCAAACTTGTTTCTAGTTCTAGCTTACTTCATAAAGTTTCAGTCTCTAAGAGGAAAATCTACAGTTTTAGAAATTAAGCTAGAAAATAGCTTATTGGTCAATGACTGAGCATTTTTCATTCTCTGATGTAAAGTGCCTACTGTTTTACTAGTTCTCTTAATCCACTTCACAAAAGTCTTGATTTTCTTTTACAAATCCATTTAGTTAGTATTGAATATTAAGTTTTGAAGTTTTGAGCTTTTTCATAAAAATTGGTCAAACTTGGTCAACATAAGCTCAAAAGAGCTTATTTCAGATTTCTTCTTCATTACTGGATGAAAATGGTTCTAGTTTGATTTCCCCTTCTTTAAATCAAGTGCTTAATCAGTTTCTCCACAAAAATCAAGTTGTGATTGTTTGGTTTGGGCTGTAGCTTATTTTGTGCTTATTAATAAGCACTCAATTGCTTATTTTTGACTTTTAGCTAAATTCCTCAGACACACATAGCTTAAATGGGATTTTAAGAGTTTTGCAAGTTGTTTCAGCTTATTTGGTTGAGTAATAAGCTCAAACGAGCTTATTCTTCATAGTGTCCCGTTTTTGGTTAAAAATTTAGGGTAATTGCACTTTAGTCCCTAGAAGTTTAATCAGTTTAAAAACCTAGCTAAACTTCCTAATTTTGTGGTATTTGCAAAATTCAGTCCTTTACATTTGAAGTTTGTTAAATTTCAGTTATCAAGTTTGTTAGTTTGTTACTATTTGGTTAGTTTGTTATAAGTTTTTACATAATTGGTCCTTTTAGTTAACTGTTTTGCATTAGTAGTCCTTATAACTTTTAGAATTTACATTTCAAGCATTTACATTTCATAGAAATTACATTTTCAGTCCTTTTAGTTTCAAGTTTTGCATTTTATACTTTGTTTGAATAAAATCTTGGAATTTGCAACTTGTTTTACGTATAAGTAGGTTTATATTTTTCATTTTTAGATAGTGTTGATTGAATTAGCAATAGATTACCAAGCAAGCTTGAACAACCAAGAACAATTATAAATCTGATATTGATTGGACTTTCTATTGGTTAAGAACTGAGAAAACGAACTTGCATTATACACATTTCAAATGGCGCCGCTGCCGGTTCTTTGACTACACGAGAGACTATCGATTGACGGTTTTCATTGGCTTTTGGGATCCGTTCATTTGGTGAACGTTATTTTTACGTATCATAAATCAAAAACAAATAAAAAATCAAAAATATAAAAATATATAAAAACTAAAAAATTAACAAAACAATTCTTTTCCTAAAGAATTGACCAAAAAAATTAAAAAAATCCAAAAAGCAATCTTTTTCCTAAGAGATTGCACCCAAAAATATATATTATTGGATTCTCTCGGTTTTTATGTACATATAGTATTTTCCTTTAAAAAACTCATAAATACAAAAATATTTTCCATATATTATTATAAGTAAATACGTATACGTATAAGAACAATCAATCTACATATCTTCCATAAGTATTGCCGAGGCAATACACCGTGTTGAGGGGCGTTCCGGTCCTTGACACGCGTATCGATCAAACAAAATAACGCAAGAATAGATAAATACTCTCAATAAGCAATAACTCGAAGAATACGAACATTTAAGTGAATAGAAAGGCGATGTGCTATAAAATGCCATCTAAGGGTCAATAGGTACTTAAGTGCTTCGCGCCACCTAACCCCCCGTTCACTTGGGAGTATTCTAAGAAGGAAAGCTTCATTGAGGGTCTTGCACCCTAAGTAGTAATACATATATTGTTATTTTCTTGTGGATATTTAATATCAAAACTCGAAGAGGATAATCTTATTCTTTTCAAAGTCACACGAGAGCTTCTCTCTCATTCCTCGTATTGAGTTGCATGCTCACTCGCGGGCGTGCACAAATACCGATTGGTGTACAACCTCTTCCTCCGAAAAGGAAGAAAAAGAGAAAGAGTAAGACCACCACCGTCCACCAAGCCGATCACGAGAATCGTGCTTTGTCACCACCACAAGAAGCCATGGCTATTGATAATCGTACTTTGTATGAACGTATGCAATCCAACATTCATGGATATGCTAGTGCCATTAAGATTCCCGACTATCCCGCTAACACATTTGAGCTACATACATCTATGATCAATATGGTTGCTGCATCACCTTTCTTTGGAAAACAAAATGAGGATCCTCATGCTCACCTTAAGAGATTCCTTTCACTTTGCAACACCATTAAGCATAATGGGGTTCCACATGAGGTCATTAGATTGATGTTAGTGTCATTTTCCTTAGATGGGAGTGCTAAGCATTGGTTAGACACCCAACCACCCGATAGTATCACCACATGGGATGATTTTACCACTAAGTTTTTGAACAAATTCTTTCCTCCACAAAAGACTATGGCTTTGAGGAATTTGATTATGGGCTTTACACAAAAACCTAGTCAATCCTTTGGTGATGCTTGGGAAGAGTATAGTGAGTTGTTGAGGCGATGCCCTAACCATGGAATGGATGATCTAGGCCAAATCAATACCTTCTACAATGGCCTTAAACCTCACCACCAAGATTCACTAAATGCTTCCGCGGGAGGGAGTATTCATTTCAAGACATACCATGAGGCTTTGAACATTATTGAGACTAAGGCAATGGTTCAAACAAACGATCCATTTGAAGAAAGAGTTCATGTTATCCAAAACACTTCTCAAACACCTTGTGAACTCCAAATTCTTCAAGAGATCCTTCAAACAGTCAAACAAGGACAAGAAATGACTCAAGGCATGATTCAAGATTTTAAGAGCATGACATTGAACAATTCCTCAAATAATGTGAATGCCATCACCATTTCTTGTGTTACTTGTGGAGGCCCCCACTCTTATGAACAATGTGATAAGGTGCAAGGGTATCAAGGGGAATGCTATGCTTACCAAGAGGAACACCGTGAACACTTCAAGCCTAACATCAATCCAAATAATCTTTCTTACAAATCCCAAAATTACCTTACTCCACCCGGCTTCCCACCCCAACCACCCACCCAAATTCCACAAAATCCTCCTCAAATTTTAGCAAGGAATCAAGGGCAAAGACAACCATACCAAGGAAATAACTACAAGGCACCCAATCAATTTCAACCTCAAGCAAGTACCTTTTATCCACCAAATCAAGGATTTAACTCCCAACCTTTACCTTTCCAACCTCAAGGTTTTCAAGGTTATGTGCCACAAGAGTTAAATACAATGGATCTTTTGCAAAAGATGAATCAAGAGAATGAAAAGAAATTCCAAGCTATAGACAAGAAAATGAATGACCAATTCAATAAGCTTTTGATGGCATTAAATCAAAGACCACAAGGGGCTTTACCTTCCAACACACAAACAAATCCTAGGGCCAATGTTAATGCTATTACAACAAGGAGTGGTACAACAACAAAGGATCCTTCACCTCCTAAACCTACTATTGTTCAACCTACTTGTGCTCCTACTTGTGATAAGCCTTCTACTTCTACTCCACCTCCTCAAAGTGCTCCTATTCACTCAAACACACCTTCTCAACCACCTCATACTTCTCCTTTACCTTCCGCACTTCCCAATGAAGAGGCTAACAAAGACAAATCTTCCACCACAACACCTATTCCACCTACACCAAAACCTACTCTTCCATACCCTTCAAGGTTGAAAAAGGACAAGTTAAAGAACAAAGATGACATACAAGTCTCCAATTTCTTAAGGATGTTCAAGCAACTCAATATCAACATATCCTTTGCGGAAGCTCTTGCTTATATGCCAAAGTTTGCTAAGATGTTCAAGGATTTGCTCTCAAACAAAGAAAAATTGGTTGATTTGCCCAACACATCACTTAATGAAAATTGTTCCGCGGTGTTACTTAAAACCTTACCAACAAAACTTGGAGATCCGGGGCGCTTCTTGATACCTTGTAATTTTCCCGGTGTTGAAAATTGCATGGCTTTGGCGGATTTAGGGGCAAGCATAAATCTCATGCCTTTATCGGTTTGGAAACAACTATCTCTTCCCGAGCTCACTCCCACTAGGATGACTCTTGAACTAGCCAACCGAACCATAGCTCACCCCGTAGGTATAGCGGAAGATGTGTTTGTAGGTGTGGATAAGTTTACCTTTCCGGCCGACTTTGTAGTGGTCGATTATGACATGGATCCTAGAGTGCCTTTGATTGTTGGTAGACCGTTTTTGAGAACGGGTCGTACCTTGATAGATGTGGCGGAAGGAGAATTAATTATGAGAGTAGAGGATGAGAGAGTGGTGTTTAAGTTAGGGAAAGTTTGTGATAGAAAGGAGGTTAAGGAGTCTAGACCTTGTGAGACTATTAACATTGTGGACGTACTAGATGAAGTGTGTAATGAACACTTTCATGATGCTTGTAAGAATGCTAGTGATGAGATTTCACATGTTGAAACCGTGGCCTCAATTGCTCCCTCTTTAACACCTTTTGGAGAGAGTGATTTCCTCTTGGAGGAATTTGAGTCCAACTTTCTTGGTGATGATGATTCTCCCATTAATTGGGAAGAAGATATTCTTACAATCCAAAAGTTGCTCAATGAGGACCCTATTCCTTCCCCTATTCCACAAGAGATTACCATTGAGGAACCTTCCATAGTAAAACCTTCCATAGAGAGTCCACCTCCCATTGAACTTAAGGAACTTCCATCCCACTTAGAATATGCTTTCTTAGAAGGAAAAGACCAATTACCGGTGATTATTGCTAAGGAATTGAAAGAGGATGAGAAGGAGCAACTTATTGAAGTCCTTAAGAAACATAAGAAAGCTTTAGCATGGAAAATATCCGACATAAGGGGAATTGATCCACATTTTTGTACTCACAAAATCCTTATGGAGGATGACTATAAACCCGCCATTCAAAACCAAAGGAGAGTTAACCCAAAAATTCATGAGGTTATTAAGAAGGAAGTGATTAAACTCTTAGATGCGGGTATGATTTACCCCATTTCCAACTCTCCATGGGTTAGCCCGGTTCATTGTGTTCCAAAGAAGGGTGGAATCACCGTGGTGCCTAATGAGAACAATGAGCTTATTCCCACGAGACTTGTAACCGGTTGGAGAGTTTGCATTGATTATAGAAAACTCAATGAGGCAACTAGGAAAGACCATTTCCCGCTTCCCTTTATGGATCAAATGCTTGAATGCTTAGCGGGAAATGAGTACTATTGTTTTCTTGATGGCTTTTCGGGTTATTTTCAAATACCCATTGACCCTAAGGATCAAGAAAAGACCACATTCACTTGTCCATACGGTACATTTGCTTACAAGAGGATGCCTTTTGGCCTATGTAATGCACCGGGGACGTTTCAAAGGTGCATGATGGCAATTTTCCATGATATGATAGAGCAAACCATGGAGGTTTTTATGGATGATTTTTCCGTATTTGGGAACTCCTTTAGCTCGTGTCTCACCAATCTTGAGAGAATGCTTAAGCGTTGTGAGGAAACACGTTTGGTGCTTAATTGGGAGAAATGTCACTTTATGGTGAAAGAGGGGATTGTTTTAGGACACAAGATATCCAATAAGGGATTAGAAGTTGATCGAGCCAAAATTGATGTGATTGCTAAGCTTCCCCCACCCACCTCGGTTAAAGGTGTGAGGAGTTTCTTAGGTCATGCGGGATTTTATAGGCGCTTTATACAAGATTTCTCTAAGATAGCTAGACCGATGACTCATCTCTTGGAGAAAGAGGCTCCTTTCATTTTTGATCAAGCTTGTTTAGACTCTTTTGAGACACTTAAGGAAAAATTGACAAAGGCTCCCGTTTTGGTTTCTCCAAATTGGGAATTACCTTTTGAGCTTATGTGTGACGCTAGTGATTATGCGGTGGGGGCCGCCTTAGGACAAAGAGTTAATAAGCATTTCCAACCTATACACTATGCGAGTAAAACCATGACCGGTGCACAACTTCATTACACTACCACGGAAAAAGAGTTGCTTGCTATAGTATATGCTTTTGAGAAGTTTAGACCATACCTTGTGCTTTCCAAGACCATAGTGTATACGGATCATTCCGCTCTCAAGTATCTTATGACAAAACAAGATGCTAAGCCTAGGATTTTGAGATGGGTTTTGTTGCTTCAAGAGTTTAAGATAGAGATTCGTGATAAGAAAGGGGCCGAGAATTTAGCGGCGGATCATTTGAGTAGACTTGAGCATCCTTTTCAAGGAGATTTCCCACATCAAGAAATCAATGAATCCTTTCCACTAGAGGAGCTCATGTCTATCTCTTCCTAAGAGGATGCCACACCTTGGTTTGCGGATATTGCAAACTATCTTGTGGGCAATGTGCTTATTGAGGGTCTTACTTACCAACAAAAGAAAAAGTTTCTTAAGGAAGTTAAGTATTACTTTTGGGATGATCCATATCTTTTTAGGCAATGTGCGGACCAAATCATTAGACGGTGTGTAGATGGGCCCGAGGCATTTAAAATCTTAGAGGCATGTCATAAAGGACCTACGGGTGGACATTTTGGGCCTAACTACACCGCCAAGAAAGTCTTTGATTCGGGTTACTATTGGCCTTCCATTTACAAGGATGCCCAAGAGATGGTGAAATTTTGTGATGTTTGTCAAAGACAAGGAAAAATTACACAACGTGATGAGATGCCACAAAATTTTATCCAAGAGTGTGAGATATTTGATGTATGGGGAATAGATTTCATGGGACCTTTTCCATCCTCTAAGGGCAACAAGTATATACTTGTGGCGGTGGATTATGTGTCCAAGTGGGTGGAGGCTAAAGCCTTACCTACTAATGATGCTAGAGTGGTTGTAAAGTTTTTGAAACAATTGTTTGCTAGATTTGGTGTACCTCGGGCCATCATAAGTGATCATGGTACGCACTTTTGTAATGATCAATTCACGAGAGTTATGAAGAAATATGGAGTGAATCATAGACTTTCTACCGCGTATCACCCTCAAACAAATGGTCAAACCGAGGTCACAAATCGTGGTTTAAAGAGGATTTTAGAGAGAACGGTGGGAGAGCATAGAGCTTCTTGGTCGGATAAGCTTGATGATGCTTTGTGGGCGTTTAGGACGGCTTTTAAGACACCAATTGGTTGTACTCCTTATAGGCTTGTCTATGGCAAAGCGTGCCACCTCCCATTTGAGTTAGAACATAAGGCATCTTGGGCTCTCAAGTGGGCTAACTTTGATTTAAACCAAGCCGGTTCACATAGGAAAGATCAAATCAATGAGATGGATGAGTTGAGAGCTAATGCCTATGAGAATTCTTTGCTTTACAAGAAAAAGACTAAGAAATTGCATGATGCTAAGATCAAGAATCGTGAGTTCAAAGTTGGAGAGCCGGTTCTCCTCTTTAACTCAAGATTGAAGCTTTTTGCGGGCAAGCTTAAGTCGAGATGGTCCGGTCCATTCACTATTGCTCAAGTGTTTCCATATGGAACTCTTGAGTTGTCCCAACCCGATGGTCCAAATTTTAAAGTGAATGGTCACCGTGTTAAGCATTACTTTGGGGAGGACATTTCCGTTGAAATGGTCCAAGAGATCCCCATTTTCCCCATGAATTAATTCATTGAGGGACGAGTCGAGCTAGAGACTCATTAACTCAAGCATCGTATAACTAGGTTTAGAGTGTTGTAGGTTAGAAATAAAGGCATAGATTTGGAGATAAGTGTAGGGGCGACCTTCTTTTGTCTTCATGCTTGTTTGTAGGGTTGCTCACTCATCTCATGCTTTGGAGCTTATGGAGGAGGCCCTTGTATCCGGTTCACTTCGTTACTTTAGTGAATTTTCATTGACACTTTGTGCTTAAACATGATTTCACTAATAGTAGTCCTTTCCTTAACTTGGGTTAAGCAAAGTCTATTCATTGTCATAAGTGTAGGGGAAGTTTTTATACTTCCATGCTCTTAAACATTGAGGACAATGTTTAGCTTAAGTGTAGGGGGGTCTTCTATCGAAGTGACCTTACCTAGAACTTGTCATTGTCTTTCATGATAACATGGAAAATTGAATTTTCAAACATTTTTCAATTTTTGATCTACTTTGGCCACCAAAAATATGCATTCATAATTTTTGCATCAATCATTTTTCATTTGCATAACACATTTGCATTGTATATATTTCTTCTTTTATTTTTCATCAAAAATATATAAAAAGAGAAAAATAAAATAAAACATGGTTTTAACAAGTTTAGACTTCTTTGACATATTAGGCCCGCCATGGATATTTTGACTCAACCCGAGTTTGCTTATTTTAGTACTCTCTAGCTAGTATCCTTAACCATGTAGTCCTTCATAGGTCTATTAGGCTAAGCTTCCACCAATTTCATTCTTTGAAATTTTAAATTTGTGGAGAATGGGAAATGATAGAGTTGAAGCAAGTGTAAAAGGGCTAGATAGACTTCATGGCAATTACTTGTGGCTTAACCCTTCTCTTCTTTATCTCTATTTTCTTCGCTTGTATATAATTGTTAATAAATAATCAAGTACGGTTTTAATTGGTTTGTAATCTCTTATGCATTTTTGGCTAATCATTTATGGTTGGTATGAGTACGTCTTAAGATTCTAAGTTAGCACGTTTTATGTGTACTAGACTTGTGTCATGCTCCATATTTAGCGGGTGTTTTTCCTTTTCTTCTTTTCAAATTTCTTTGTGAGGAATAAAGAAAAATAAGAGCGGCTTATGAAAAAAATGAGTGGCTAGAAAAAAAAAAAAGAAAAAAAAAAAAAATAATGCAAGACTCCCAAGAGGGGCAGTGTGGTGTTAATTATAGTGACTATTGAGTTCCAATATTACCTTGACGGGTTGCGGGGATTCAATAGATTGCTCCAATCCAATATTACCTTGACGGGTTGCGGGGTTGAAGATCCAAAATCTCAAAAAGATGCGGATGTAAATTATTGCGTGAGTTTTATTTTTCTTTCCTTAGCGAGTGTGTAGTTACTTATGAAAGCATGACATGAGGATTTTACACATAAGGCGAATGACTTATTACTCTTAATACGGACTTGTATTAATTGTGAGCGGTTTTTCAAGTAATGGATGAGAAGATTACTTAGGATTAAAACCGTGCTTCCTTATTTTTGGATTTTACACTTCTTATATTTCACACATGAATAATGACAAATTTGCCCACAAGCAATTTGCTCAATTAATAACCGGTTCCACATTTAATTGTCATGAATAAGTTGATGCACTTTTTACTTGTGAATGCAATGATCCCATTTATAAGCTTGGTATGGGGAAAGTGAAACTTGAGGGTGATAAGTGTCCATGGTATCCAAGCCCTAATCCAAGTCATTGATTTCTTTATGAGTTATTTCCATCAAAACCATTTCAAGAAAAATCAAAAAGATATAGATAGAATTGTATTTTGATTCATTGCATTATTAAAAGTCAAAATCATGCATCATCTAGTTTAGAGTAGTGTAGATGCATCTCATATGGCCAAGGTGGATTAATTATGAGGGAAATGTAAATTTTTAAGCCTTGAAATATAATATTGCATGAGGACATGGCAATGCTCAAGTGTAGGGGAATTTGATATGAGCTTAAACTCATATCCTTTTATCAACAAATAACCCTAAAACATGAAGCAAAATACCCATTTATCTTGTAAAAAGCAGTGTTATGTGGTATGTTGTGTTTGTGTGCACTTTTGTAGGTAAAAGGATACAATTTCAAGCAAACAAGGAAAAATCAAGCTCAAATGGATGAAAAAGACAAAAGAGGATCAAAAGTGACAAGACTTTGAAGTTCAAGGACCTATCTTGACAAGTGATGAAAGTTGAAGGACTAGAAGTGTAAATAATGAAAAGTCAAGATTCAAGTCAAACCTGCTCAAACTATCAAGTCAATTCAGTCAAAGGGCCATTTTATACAAGTTATGGAAGTTAAAGGACCAAAAATGACAAAGGAATGAAGATCCTAGCTTAAAACAAGAATCTGCCAAGTACAAGGGCTTGTTTTGCCAACATTGGAAAGTTATGCAAAGTTTAATCCAAGTGGAAAGATTTCAGCCAATGGGAATAAAGAAAACACTTCACACGGATTGCCACATTAGCCTATTAATTGCCCACTAACTGCCGCCACATTTATTACCATACCTAAACAGTGCAATCCGTGTGACATGTTTTAAGCCAACCAGAAGACGCCACGTGTCATCTTCTTTAACAAGAAATATTTCCAGGATCGGGATTGAGATTGAAGCCGTTTCATGAGAAGATCAAAACACCAAACTTGCTCGTTTTGAAGAGAGGAATACAATGGTGCAATCCAATTAACAAATCATCCATTCAATCAAAAACCCCCAATTCAGTGTTCATCACCTTCAAAGAGCAAATGCAGAATTCTTCCACGTGGCAAGTTATGATTGGATCTGCCACGTCACAAACCCCAACAGAATCTCCTCTCATGCCTATAAATAGCTAGGATGTACCTCATTCCTGATTGTAGCTTAAATTTGTAAAACACATAGTTTAATCTTTCCTTTCCATTTTTCCCTCACTTCTCCCCTAACTACTCAAGAGCCTGACAAACTCTTGAGTCAGTTAGTTAGTTAGTAGCTTATAACCACTTTTGTAACTGAATTCACTCAATAAAATTCAAATTTCCTTTTCTCGCCAAATTCTGTTCTTCAAATTCCTGTTGATTCTTGTTGCTGTTGAGTGTTCTTATTGCTGATTGATGTTTGTTATGATCATACATTGATCATAACTGACATTGGTGAAGAATTGTAGCTGTTTGTTCAGAATTCAGTCCATACCATTGTTCTTGAAGATTTGTATGCAGTTTTATTGATTCCAGATGATTGTAGCTGATTTGATGGTTGATACTTGTTGATTACTAGTGATAGGTGGTGGTATCACTAGGGCAAGAGAGCTCAGCGCTCCTCTTCTTCCCAAAGGATTTCTACAATAGGTTCCATAACTCTTGTTTTTGGTTCCACTTAACAAGTCCTTGCATGCTAAATTTCCTAGTTTAATCTTGATGGCTGTATGATATAACTGCTTTTAGTTGTTGTTTGATTGTGTTTTGAGTGTTTGAAATTCAGTTACTGCTTAATCTTGTGCATTTGTGTTCAGTTTTGTAGTTACTAGCTTATTTTCAGTCACTTTTTAGCATAACAGCTTAATTGAGTTCTAGTCTTGCTAATTGCTTAGTTTCAGTTTCATTAGCTTTCATTTTGTTCATTAAAACTAGTCTGCTATAGCTTTTGTATCAGCTTAATCCAGAACTTAAAAAGCCTTTGTAAAATCTTGTTCATAATAGATAAAGGTGTGTTTGGGAGTAGCTTAGAATCAGTTTTCAAGAGTTGGAAATTGGTGTTTAAGAGTTTGTTTCTAGTCTTTAGTTGATAACAATTGGTTTTAAGTCTTTTACAAGTCAAACATAAGGTCAAACAGGCAATTGGTATAAAAATTGTTTGGGTTAGCCTTATTTCAGCTTTGATAGCCAAAACTTACCATTTTCAATTACTTGTTTCTCCTTCATTACTTAATGAAATTTGCTCAAACTTGTTTCTAGTTCTAGCTTACTTCATAAAGTTTCAGTCTCTAAGAGGAAAATCTACAGTTTTAGAAATTAAGCTAGAAAATAGCTTATTGGTCAATGACTGAGCATTTGTCATTCTCTGATGTAAAGTGCCTACTGTTTTACTAGTTCTCTTAATCCACTTCACAAAAGTCTTGATTTTCTTTTACAAATCCATTTAGTTAGTATTGAATATTAAGTTTTGAAGTTTTGAGTTTTTTCATAAAAATTGGTCAAACTTGGTCAACATAAGCTCAAAAGAGCTTATTTCAGATTTCTTCTTCATTACTGGATGAAAATGGTTCTAGTTTGATTTCCCCTTCTTTAAATCAAGTGCTTAATCAGTTTCTCCACAAAAATCAAGTTGTGATTGTTTGGTTTGGGCTGTAGCTTATTTTGTGCTTATTAATAAGCACTCAATTGCTTATTTTTGACTTTTAGCTAAATTCCTCAGACACACATAGCTTAAATGGGATTTTAAGAGTTTTGCAAGTTGTTTCAGCTTATTTGGTTGAGTAATAAGCTCAAACGAGCTTATTCTTCATAGTGTCCCGTTTTTGGTTAAAAATTTAGGGTAATTGCACTTTAGTCCCTAGAAGTTTAATCAGTTTAAAAACCTAGCTAAACTTCCTAATTTTGTGGTATTTGCAAAATTCAGTCCTTTACATTTGAAGTTTGTTAAATTTCAGTTATCAAGTTTGTTAGTTTGTTACTATTTGGTTAGTTTGTTATAAGTTTTTACATAATTGGTCCTTTTAGTTAACTGTTTTGCATTAGTAGTCCTTATAACTTTTAGAATTTACATTTCAAGCATTTACATTTCATAGAAATTACATTTTCAGTCCTTTTAGTTTCAAGTTTTGCATTTTATACTTTGTTTGAATAAAATCTTGGAATTTGCAACTTGTTTTACGTATAAGTAGGTTTATATTTTTCATTTTTAGATAGTGTTGATTGAATTAGCAATAGATTACCAAGCAAGCTTGAACAACCAAGAACAATTATAAATCTGATATTGATTGGACTTTCTATTGGTTAAGAACTGAGAAAACGAACTTGCATTATACACATTTCATATACCAGAGACCCATGTGAATGGTTCCCCGGAGATAACGAAAGATCCTTTTAACCTCCTTGAGGTGCTTCTCGGTTGGCTTAGCCTGGTACCGAGCACATAAACAAGTAGCATGCACAATGTCTGTCCTGCTTGAGGTTAAGTACATAAGGACCCGATCATACTTCGGTATTTTGTAGCATCTACAAATGTCCCTTTCTTATCCAAATGAAGCTTGTGTTTAGTGTCCATTGGAGTACCAATAGGATCACATTTATCCATACCAAATTTCGTTAGAATCTCAAGCATATACTTGGACTGATTTATGAAAATACCACGGGGGGATTGGTGAACTTGGAGACCAAGAAAAAATGTCATTTCCCCCATCATGGACATTTTGAATCGACTTTTCATAAGTTCGGCAAATAATATGGAATATTTTGGGTTAGTAGAACCAAATATAATATCATCTACATAGACCTGAGCCACCAAGATGTTGTTTCCGTAGTGCTTGATAAACAACGTTGGATCAATGGTTCCTTTGTTGAAGTGATTTTGGAGAAGAAATGATGATAATTTGTCGTACCATGCCCTCGGTGCTTGTTTCAAACCATAAATTGCCTTTTTCAACTTGTAGACATGGCTTGGATGTTCGGTGTTGATGAAACCTTCAGGTTGACATACATACACATCTTCATTTAACGGCCCATGCAAGAAAGCCGTCTTCACGTCCATTTGATACACTGTGAATGATTTGTGTGCAGCATATGCCAAGAAAATCCTAATAGACGTGAAGACGGTTTGCTCCTCATCCATCTTGTTTTTGAATTACCATTTCAGAGTAAGGGGATCGATATTGTCCGGTCGAGTTACTAACTCCCATACATCAAGCCGGATGAACTGATTGAGTTCTTCTTGCATAGACTCAATCCATGATGCATCGGTCATTGCTTCTTTCACACTTGCTGGTTCCATTGTGCTGACAGATAGTGCATAGATACACATATCAGCATCGGTACGCAGCTGATTTCGTGTTGAGACTAGTCGTGAGAGATTGCCAATCACTTGAACCAAAGGATGATTCTTAGTCCATGTGAGTTCATGTGGAAGTGTATGAGAAACTTGATGCGAGCTCGACGGATCCATATATGGTGTTGAAGACTGAGTAGTACTTGTGGAAGCCACAAATGGATTAACAAACTCGTGTTCGTTGAGCATCGCATTGTTTGCATTTTCAGCAACTATTTCATTCTGAAGATGAACATGATTAGGAATTTGCTAAGAATGTTGTTGAGTTGCGTCAGCAGGCGGAGAGGTGATTGGAATGTTTGGAGTCAATATGGTTGAGGTTGACGTAGATGGAGCAAAAACGGATGCCGTTGGTGTAGATGCAATTGGTGGTTCTGGAACTACCGTAGCAGGTGGAGCCGGGGCATTTTGAGGAACACCAAATGACGAAGGACCCTCCATATATTCATCATAGATTGGCCCAAATAAAACTTCCAAGTCACGTTCCGAAGGTTGTAACAATGAGATTGCTGTCGTCCGAATCCTTTCGAATTGAGAACCGGTTAAGAGTGTGACTCAATCGTCTTTTGGTGAATCAAGAGAATGGTTTGGTTTGTTTATCTATTTTTAAACTATTAGCAAGTAACTAAAGTGTCGTTGAGTAAAATGGAAGAATAAAGATTAATACTAGAATGACGAGTAAAAATAAATGCTTGTAAACTTTAAGGAAAAATTAGCACACTAAATAAAACTAACACTTGGAAATTTTTCTAAAAATAAGAACTTAGTTGAAAAGTACTAAAAGAAAGTAAGATCGGAATACACCAAAACAACTCAATCGGAATAAGCCAAAACAAGCCCAGATCGGAATGTATTTCGATCTGGTGGTCGGAATATGTGGTGATGACACAATCGGAATGTTGGACAAAAGATGCAATCGGAATAATGAGTAAGGCTGCCAATCGGAATGTTGCTAAAAGTCCCAATCGGAATACCAAACGAAGAGCCAAATCGGAATAATGAGGAAAGCCCCAATCGGAATACACAGAAAGGGTACAGATCAGAAACTCAAAACCCTTTTCCGATTTGTACAATCGGAAAGGGTGGTCAGGTGGTCTGCTCGGAATGGGTCAATCGGAAAGGGGTTTATACCCTTTCCAAAAATGGTGGGATTCGGTTATAAGCTAATGAATAAGCTATATAATAAGCTTATCACCAAACTAAGCGAATCAATGACTAAACCGGATCAAATAAGCACTTATCAACTTATCTAATTCGAAATCAAACAACTTTTTTGATCAAACAATAAAAACATAAACTTTTTAAAGAAAACTTTTTATAAAGTAAATAAGCTAATCACAAAAGTAAGCCAATAAGCACAAAAGTCTTAAATCTTAATCAAATGAAAACTTATGAAATGATCAAAAGATTAACTTTTAAGCACGAAATCATTTAGAACAACACGGATCATATGATAATCGCACCAAAATCAATCTAAAATCAAAGAAGAGTAGAATGAGATTAAGGATTAAAAGCTTAAAATAGAACTTTGATTAATGAAAAATAAGCAATACAAATGTTTAATCTTGAAAGATTAAGAAAAAGATGAAACTTAGTGAGAGAAAGTTTAAGACTTTCTCTCTCTAAAAAGTGAAAAACTAAAATTAAAGACTGTTAGAAATACGTTTTAACGTATATTAGAAGTATCGGTCACTCCACAATATGATTTATGTTGTAATAGCTCGTAGTTAGTAATTAGTTATTAGTTGCTTATTAACTTAAGTAAGAACCGGTCCATGGGCTTGTCATGGACCGGCCCAAGCCCAATGTTAGGCTTGGAATATAAATACCCCTTTCCACTAAGGAAAGGGGTTGGTTGTTGTCATTTGCTAGTTTCCATATTAATAAAATACACATAGTTTCTCTCACTTTCTCTCTCTAACTTTCTCTCTCTAGAAATCAACAAACCCCTTCATAGATTCATTGATTATCAATATTCTACATTTGGTATCAAGAGCTATGGGGTGATTTAAGGTAGTGATTTGTGTGGTTTTTTAGTTTTTGATTGTATTAGTGTTCTTTAAGAAAAACAATCTTGATTCTTGGTGTTTTTGGTGTTTTTGTGATTGGGATTAGTGGATAAGTATTAGTTGTTACTTATTTTAGTCGAAAGCACAAAACTTTTTGGGTTATTTGGTCAAAATCTGGGCTTAATCTTCATCTTTACTGTTCGACTGTTCATCGGAACAAGGTTCTGTTCATTCAGCAAAAGTTCCGGATCAAGAAGTTCCGGATCAAGGAGTTCCGGATCAACAAGTTCCGAACCAAGGAAACTTTCGAATCAAGAAGTTCCGGGTCAAGAAGTTCCGGATCAAGAAAGTTCCGAACCAAGGAAACTTCTAAATCAAGAAGTTCCGGGTCAAGAAGTTCCGGATCAAGAAAGTTCCGAACCAAGAACTTCCGAACCAAGAAGTTCCGGATCAAGCCAGAAGTTCCGGATCAAGAACTTCTGAATCAAGAAGTTCCGGATCAAGCCCAAAAGTTCCGAACCAAGTACTTCCGAGTCAAGAAGTTCCGGATCAAGCCAAAAGTTCCGAATCAAGGTAATCTTCCGAATCAAGGTAATCTTCCGAATCAACAAAAAGTTCCGAATCAAGGTAATCTTCCGAATCAAACTTCCGAATCAACAAAAAGTTCCGAATCAAGGGTCATTTTGCTTGTTTTTTCGACGATTTTTTTAGAGGATTTAATCTTGGTTTCTTACAACAAAAACACACCACAATTCACAAAGCTTTACTTCACTGCTCGATCAACCGATAATCTCTGTTTCTTTGAAGAAAACAAAATGAATCCAAGTTCATTAATGCCTCAGATGACATCTCTTACGGATATCTCGATCATAACGGGGACTGATAGTCGTCCACCAATGCTTATCAAAGAGGTGTTTGAGGCATGGCAGGGCCGTATGATGCAATACTTGAAGGGCAAACCAACATACGGAAGGCTTATGGTCAAATCGATTTTGAATGGTCCACTCGACTATGGTACCATTGTGGCAAATAATGTGTCTCGACCAAGAGAATATGAAGAACTCACACCGGCACAACAACTCATTGCTGATGCTGATGAAAAGGCTCTACAGACACTTCTCCAAGCTCTTCCGCATGATATTTATCGTATGGTTAGTCAATATACGGTTGCCAAAGATTTATGGGAACGGTTAAAGGTGTTGCTACAAGGCACGTCTCTCACCAAACAAGAAAGGGAGTGTCAGCTGTATGATTTGTTTGATAGATTCACGTACAGCCCAGGGGAAACACTACACGATTATTACTTCAGATTCACTACTCTAATGAATGATCTGAATGTATACAATCTTGTAATTGCTCCATTCCAGGTTAACACCAAGTTCTTGAATACTTTACCTCAAGCTGAATGGGGTGAGTATATTACCGATGTGAAGTTAACCCGGGATTTGCATAAGTGCAACTTAGATCAAATCTATGCTTTTCTTCAGCAACATGAGAAGCATGTGATTATGCACCGTTCTCCTCGCGGTATGTACCCAGATTCCTTAGCTTTGATGGCGAATCAACCAAGCTTGTCACACAACAACACACCTTATATCTTGGGACATCAAGCCTATCATCCATCACCTTATATGACACCAACCTTCCCACAATACTCGATTCTACCACAACCACCCACCTCACATCAGCAACAATATCGGTTCAATGCACCTTCACCACAGTATGCTTCACAACTTCATCCAACAAATGTTGCACCTTATGCTCAGCCTTCATATTCTTCTTATCAAGAGAATGCAGCATATCCAACAAGCTACCCTGATCAAATGAGTATTCCTTCTACTGATTATGCAGCTCATCCAGATCAAGCACTATATTGTGATGATGAGGAAGTCCCCGTTCCTGTATTCCAACAAGGAGCTGACCCAGTTGAAGTGCTAACTACTATGTCTGCTTATCTCACAAGAACTTTAAGCAAACGAGGATACAGAGGATCAACTCCTACCAACAATCAGTTGAGGAATTCATCCAATTCTCGCCAACAAGCTACAATTGAGAATGGCAGGGTCATGGTTCAGCCAATTCAACCATATCAGGGGAGACCTTCCACATCAACCAATGCTCGCACGATCAATCCTGCTCCTGCTCCAATGGTCAACAATCCTCCACGGCCTAATACAGGCAAGTTGAGAATGATTACATGCTACAACTGCAAGGAAGAGGGTCATATGTCCAGGGATTGTAAGAAACCCAAGAGGAGAAGGGATGGACAGTGGTTTGCAGAAAAGATATATCTGGTAAATGCTCAGGCGCAAGGAAGGGAACTTGATGAAGAGGAGCTTGCATTTCTTGCTGACCCAGGGATTGCTGAACAAGACGTTGTCACTACGCAGAATGCTGCTTACCAAGCCGATGATCTTGATGCGTATGACTCCGACTGTGATGACTTTCAATCTGCAAAGGCTGCTCTCATGGCAACTATCTCTAGCTTAGGGCCAGAAAAGAGATCTGAGGTACTTATTAATACCACCGATAATACCACTGATGCTAGTATTCAACCACATCAAGTTGTGCAAGAGAGTGCTGACTCGAATGAATCTTCGGTGGTGAGTCCTTCAAACGAGGAGACAAACAATGATAGCAATATCAATGTGAGTCCCCAGACTTTGAGTGAATCACAACCGGGACCCAGTTCGCATACGCCTACTCCTGCTCAACAAGATTTGGTCATGGTTCCTGCTACATTACTTAGCCAAATGAATGCTGCACTCTTAGAAACCTTAGCTAAGAATAAGAATTTGTCTGATGAGCTTGCCTTAAGCAATGAGAAAGTTCAAACCTTGGAACTAGTGCCTTCGTCTAGTGTTCTAACTAATCTCGAATATGATCACTTTAGAAACAAACAAATGGGTCACTTGCAAGAAATCGAAAACTTAAGAGCAAATCTGTCTAATGAACTTAAAGAAAAGGAGTTAGTGGTCACTAATTTTCAAAAACTTCAAACAGATTTTGAATCACTTGAATCTAAGAAGAATGAAATGGAGATTAATGCCACTAATAAGATTAGAAGTCTAGATTACTTGCTGTTAAGACAATACGCTGCTTCTCAACTAGTTCACTTATTTGATGCTTCATTTAGAGAATTTAACTTATCACGTCAAAAAGGCCTTCCCCCTAATCCACGGTATGCAAAACAAGCTTTAAGACATAGTCCTAGACTTTATGATGCAACTCAATTAGGATTGGCTTTAGACCCGATTGTTTCTCCCGATGATCGAACAAGTAAGGATCTAGTTGATGAGGATCGGTCATACAATTCTGCAAAATATCCCGAGTGTGATTATTTTAAATTGAATAAGGAGCTTGCAAAAACCGATTTTAGAATTCGATTCCATATGGACAAAGATCTCATAACAGCACCAACCTACATATTAGCTGAAGAAAACCCTAGTACTTTTCCTACACTTGTCAATATGGAGGGTCCTAAGGAAATTCCAAAGGATCTTCCACCTGTTAGCACTGTATGGTTAAACTTGCAAGAGATTAATCAATACTTTACTAATTTTGACAAGGTCATTTTGGAACGTACGACTTCAAATGGCTTAAACGCCGGAGAATGGGCTTTCGAACATATGAACGAGGTGTTTAAGACTGAGATCAATCCGTTTGTCGAAAGTCTAAAAGAAATTTTTGCATCTCTTAAGGAAAATCTTGTATTTGAAATTGGTGAAGTTCAAAAAGTGTTTTATGAAATGGACACCGCTTACGAACTACAACTAGTTGAAAAAGAAAAGATTTTAACCGAATATGACCGATTCTTGTCAGGAGTAATCTCGTGTGATGTGCTTACTACTGCAAATGTTAATTATTCGAATGAGCTTACATCCGCTATGATTAATTGTGATGCTGTGAATATTTGTGAGAATATTTGTGATGATGTTTGTAATCTTTCTGTAAATGTTGCTGATACTGTAAATGAGGTAGATAATCATTCTTGTCACGAATCTAACGCTGAGTTTTTAAAGCTACAAGATTCCTACAATTTACTTTCAAAACGCTTTAATCAACTAGAACAACATTGTATATCTTTAGAATTAAAACAACAAACTCAAAATGAGAATCTTTTGATATCAAATGTTTGTGAAAACGGTGTTGAGACTAGTGACAAGATGATTGCAATTGTTAAGACATTAGAGGAAGAAATCATGAGATTGAAGAGAGAGGTATCATCAAAGGAAACATTAAAATTGGAACTAGAGGCTGCAGAGTCTAAAAACCAAGTCTTAGAAATTAGACTATCGTCTGTTCTAGGGGAGATGGATCGGACAAGACAGGGATTATCCGCTCTTTATGGTTCACTAGAAGAACGCTTCGCTTTTAATGCGGCACAGCAACAATCTTTTGTTGAACAACTGAACCAAAAGTGCGAGGAAATCTCTGATTTGAACATCCTACTCATAGACAAAAATATGGTTTTGGCTGAGTTAAAGGAGACACTTCTTCTCACCCGACAAGAAGTTGTTGATAACTTAGCTACCGACTCTGCACCGTCCACTAGTGCTCCAACAACCAAGTCAGTAGTGCTTTATAAGAATCCGCTTCATAAGAGAAACCCGGTTACCTACGATGATTATATGAGGAATGCCATTAAGCATGTCGATCTTCTTAGGGATATTTTAGACGATCTTTATGCCTTAGATCCCTCAAGTAGCGACTATTATTCGGCTCATGAATATGTTAAGCGAGTTCAATATTGCTTGGCTTATTTGCAATACATAGGTACACCAGGTTCTGCACTACTTAATAATAGGCCCATTGCTGTCACTCCATTTAATAAGACTCCAGGAGCGAAACCGTCATTGGCACAATCAAGTAAGACACCTTTAAAATCTGTTGCTAATGTTCCCACTTTGCCTTCTACAGGATTAAAAGAGACTACTAAGGCTAAAGGATCGCCACTCAAGAAAGCTAAGATCAAGCCCTCCACTAGTAGTGCCACAAAGAAGAAAGTAGAAGTCCACAATAGGAATGCTAGTTCAGTTTTAAATAAAAAGAATCATGTTAAGACTAAAAGCTCTGCGCCTGTGCAGCAGCCTAAACCATTCGTGAATTCTGATTTAAATTGTTGGAATTGTAATGAATGTATGTTTTCCCAGCGTCATGATTTGTGTCTGATTGATCACGTTAATGAAATGAATGCTATTAAGAATGGTCTTGAATGGAAGCCAACGGGTAGAACTCGTGCCCAAGTTGGCTGGCAATGGCGTCCCACTGGTAGGACCTTTACATTAGATGGAAAAATGTGCCCTTTAACTAGGAATGCATCCATTGAGGTTAGGTCTGAGCGTCCTTTAGTTAGGAACACTCGCACTCAAGTATGGAAACAGTGCCCTTTAATTAGGTCAGCCCCCACTATAGTGCCTATCAGTGAAGAAATACCTCAGGATTTAAGCCAACTAGAATCTACACCACCAATTAAGAAGAAGAAGGCTAGGAAATCTAAGAAACCTAGAGTTAGCAAATCTAAGATTATTAAATCTGTACCTGCTAATAACAAGGAACACTCAGATTCCGATACCTCTACATTGTCTTTGTGTGGTGATATTTTCAGGTGGTCCAAATCATCCTGTGGTATTTGGACTCCGGTTGTTCAAAACATATGACCGGAAATCGCTCGATGCTCCGAAATTTCGTCAGCAAGTTTCTTGGTACGGTTAAATTTGGGAATGATCATATAGCAAAGATTATGGGGTATGGTGAATATCAGATTGGAAACGTGACGATTTCTAGGGTATACTATGTAGAAGGTCTTGGTCATAACTTATTCTCAGTAGGACAGTTTTGTGATTCCAACCTTGAGGTTGCTTTTCGACAACACACTTGTTTCATCCGCAACTTGGAAGGAAAAGATTTGTTGAAGGGATCTCGTGGTGCAAATCTTTATACTTTGTCCTTACAAGACATGATGGCCGCTTCTCCAGTATGTCTTCTCTCTAAAGCTTCTAAGACCAAGTCATGGTTATGGCATCGCAGATTATCTCATCTTAATTTTGATACTATTAATCATCTGGCTAAAAACGAATTAGTTCGTGGTCTTCCAAAGCTTAAATTTCACAAGGACCATTTATGTTCCGCGTGTTCAAGGGGGAAAAGCACCAAGAAATCTTACAAGCCCAAAGCTGAAGACACCAATCAAGAAAAACTTCATCTTTTGCATATGGATCTTTGTGGGCCGATGAGAACTGAAAGTGTGAGTGGTAAGAAATTCATTCTGGTAATTGTGGATGATTTCTCCAGGTTTACATGGGTTAGATTTCTACGTACAAAGGATGAAGCACCGAAGGCTATCATTACTTTTCTGAAGTTCATCCAGGTACGTTTGAATACCACTGTCCGCCGTATTCGTACAGACAATGGTACAGAGTTCGTCAACCAGACTCTTCGTGATTATTATGAAGGAGTTGGTATATCACATGAAACATCCGCTGCACGCACTCCACAACAAAACGGTGTCGTTGAAAGACGGAATCGTACACTTATGGAAGCTGCTAGGACCATGCTTATTTATGCGAACGCTCCATTGTTCTTGTGGGCAGAGGCTATTTCTACTGCATGTTTCACCCAAAACCGTTCTATCATTCGGAAACGCCATGGAAAAACACCTTATGAGCTTCTACATGACCGCAAACCCGATGTTTCATTTTTCCATGTGTTTGGTGCTCTGTGTTATCCAAACATCAATAGTGAGAACTTGGGTAAGCTTCAACCAAAAGCCGATATAGGTATTTTCATTGGTTACTCACCGTCCAAAAGAGCATACCGAATCTATAACCGTCGTCTTGGCAAGATTGTAGAAACTATGGACGCAGATTTCGACGAGCTGACAGCGATGGCTTCTGAGCAACACAGCTCTGAACCCGTTCATGAGATGGGAACCGGTGCTATTAGTTCCAGATTAGTTCCCAATAATCCTACTTCTACATCATTTTTACCACCAACAAGGCCCGAGTGGGATAAACTGTTTCAACCGTTGTTTGATGAATTCTTCGATCCCCCGACTGATGAAGTTCCAGCACCTGTAGTAATTGCTCCAATACCTGAAGTGGTTGCTCAAGTTAATGAACCTTTATCTAATGCATCTACTATTCACATTGAACCGGATGCACCTTCACCAAGTGATTCTCAAACTACACCTGAATCATCACCCCTACTTGTGCCTAATGATGTGGAAGAGGATTCTACTGATCACGACTTGAAATATGCTCACTTGCAAGAGC
Organism: Glebionis coronaria; assembly: GCA_025667525.1. NCBI lineage: Eukaryota > Viridiplantae > Streptophyta > Magnoliopsida > Asterales > Asteraceae > Glebionis > Glebionis coronaria. Next base: position 533,973,907 of record CM046881.1, on the reverse strand, counting down.
TTCCTTTCTTTGGTGTAGCGATCCCTGAAGACCCTTCAGCCGCGTCTACCTCAGAAGAAGCTCCTTCTATTGTTCACTCCAGACCACCTAGGATTGAAAACCATAGCACTAAATGGACAAAAGATCACCCAATTAGGAATGTTATTGGAGATCTAGATCGACCAGTCTCTACACGCCATCAATTACAAGAGAGTGCACTATATTGTTACTTTGATGCATTTCTCTCTGAAGTTGAACCCAAAAATTGGCAGCAGGCTATGACCCAATCATCTTGGATTGAAGCTATGTAGGAGGAACTAAACGAATTCCAACGACTTGAAGTATGGGAATTGGTTCCTCGCCCTGACAAGGTTAACATCCTTACTTTGTTATGGGTTTATAAGGTTAAACTTGATGAGATGGGTGCGGTATTGAAGAATAAAGCTAGATTGGTCGCTAGAGGATATAAACAAGCCTTGGGTATAGACTTTGAGGAATCTTTTGCTCCTGTGGCTAGATTGGAGGCGATTAGACTATTCCTTGCATTTGCTGCTCATATGAACATGATTGTCTATCAAATGGATGTGAAGACGACATTTTTGAACGATGAACTAAGGGAAGAAGTTTATGTTAGTCAACCGGATGGGTTCGTCAGTACGGAGTCTCCTAATCATGTGTACAAGCTTAAGAAGGCTCTCTATGGGTTGAAACAAGCTCCACGCGCATGGTATGATCTCCTGTCAACATATCTCATGTCGGAAGGCTTCTCCAAAGGCAAAGTGGACCCCACTCTATTCACTCTCAAGGACGGCAACGACATGCTTCTGGTACAAATTTATGTTGATGATATAATATTTGCTGCCACTAACATAGAATTGTCTAAACAATTTGAGAAGATAATGTCCACACGCTTTCAGATGTCGATGATGGGAAAAATTTCATTTTTCTTAGGATTACAGATTTCTCAGAATCCCAAAGGCATCTTTATAAATCAATCCAAATATGCTCTAGAATCTCTTAAGAAATATAACTTTGAGAATTGTGACCCCGTAGACACTCCAATGGTGGAAAAATCCAAGTTAGATGAAGATAGGAATGGGACTATTGTCGATCCAAAACTTTATCGTGGGATGATCGGCACCCTTCTATATCTGACTGCTAGCAGGCCTGATTTGCAATTTGCTGTATGCATGTGTGCCCGGTATCAGGCTCGGCCTACCGAAAAGCACCTACATGTAGTTAAAAGGATCTTTCGGTATCTAAAAGGAACACTTCATCGTGGTCTATGGTATCCGAAAGATTCCTCGATTGCTTTAATATCATACGCAGATGCCGATCATGCTGGATGTCAAGACACGAGGCGTAGCACTTCTGGATCTGTGCAACTCCTAGGAGATAGATTGATCAGTTGGTCTTCAAAAAGGCAGAAAAGCGCTGCAATTTCTAGCACGGAGGCTGAATACATCGCCATGTCCGGTTGTTGTGCTCAAGTCCTTTGGATGAGATCACAATTAACTGACTACGGTCTTGGATTTAACAAAATCCCGATGTATAGTGACAACAAGAGCGCCATTGCCCTTTGCTGCAACTATGTTCAACACTCCCGGGCCAAGCACATAGACATTCGCTACCATTTCATTAAGGAGCAGGTGGAGAACGGAGTGATCGAGCTGTATTTTGTCACCACTGAGTACCAGCTGGCGGATATGTTCACCAAAGCCTTAGATCGAGGACGAATCGAGTTTTTGATCGACAAGCTTGGCATGAAATCATTCACTCCAGTGACTCTCAAAGAGTTGGCAGAAGAATCAGCTGAATAGTCGTGGTAAACTATTCAGAGTATCCTTTGTTCGTGATAATGTATATTATCGTAAATATATAAACCACAAAAAGAAAATACAAAAATATAAAACCAAGAAAAACCATAAAAATATAAAACCTAGAAAAACCATAAAAAATATAAAACCAAGAAAAACCAAAAATATTTTTCGTTTTAAATCGGGCATGTCTTTTAGTACGGTAATATTTACGGCCTTAGAAATGTCGATCAATATTGACACGGTGCCATAAATAGAGTCCGTATAAAAGTTGTACATTTTTAAAACATGCCCATTATGGCTTGTAGTTATTTCAGACTGCAACCCGGTTTTCATATTAAAGTCATGTATTTCCTTGGAAAACGTTGGCTCAGAACGGGAATTAATTTTCTCGGGCGTGATTTACAAGCCAAATCATGCAAAGGGATCAAGTTTACTTTATAACTTGGTCTAACACGAATTTGTGTACGTCTCAGTGCATTAATTTGTTAAAATAAGAGAAATCTTATTGACACCACGAATCAAAATTTTTCAAGATATACATTGGAAATGCTTTCATCAATATTTGACTCTTTAAACAATGACTACAGCTCTTTAAATAGAAAACGGGTCATCATTTAAGGGGGAGAAAATATTAAAATCATCTTTGTCATTAAAATTGATTTTCAAAAGTGAATGTGAAAATTAAGGGCTACATGGTAATTGAGTGGTTTTGCTTTAGAATATGACTTGTGTTCGTTCTAAGTGATAGGCATTGCTTTTAGATTTTGGAGATATGCTAATAGATTGCGTTTGCTAAGTTGTGTGTAAGTTAAACAAGAGATAAGAAAATTGAAAAATTATAGACAAAAAGGAAAAGAATGAGAATATGTAGGGGCTAAAAGTGACATGTATTGAAACTTGTCAAAAAATTTGACCTAGTCAAATAAAACCCCCCGCCCCTCACTATTCCCTTTCACTGTTTATCTATTCCTTGCCGCCATTGTTACACACACTCACAAGAAATCAAAACACTCGTTTCATCCATCTAGATCCTGTTCTTTCGACTTTCTAAGGTAAATAACATCAACTACTCAATTTCTAATTCGTATAAATCATGTAAATCCAATTGATTAAATCAAATAATCAACTTAAATCTAGTTAGGGTTCGTTCGCCCCAATTAGGCTAAATTGATTAGGGATTTTTGATGGGTTTTGCGCGGAATAGCATTAGATTATGTTTGGTTACCATAGATTGCCTTAGAAACTCACAAACGCACTTAGATTATTCATCATAAGCTTCGATTGAAAAGTTCCGAATGAACACTGGATACCAACTTCCGAATGAAGGAATTTTTGAACAAAACTTCCGAATGAGGAAGTTCCGAATGAAGGACTTCCGAATGAAGGAAGTTCCGAATGAAGAACTTCCGAATGAAGGAAGTTCCGAATGAAGAACTTCCGAATGAAGGTAGTTCCGAATGAAGAACTTCCGAATGAAGGAAGTTCCGAATTAAGAACTTCCGAATGAAGGAAGTTCCGAATGAAGAACTTCCGAATGAAGGAAGTTCCGAATGAAGGAATGTTCCGGATGAAGGAAGTTCCGAATGAAGAACTTCCGGATGAAGGAAGTTCCGAATGAAGAACTTCCGGATGAAGGAAGTTCCGAATGAAGGAATGTTCCGGATGAAGGAAGTTCCGAATGAAGAACTTCCGGATGAAGGAAGTTCCGAATGAAGAACTTCCGGATGAAGGAAGTTCCGGATGAAAAACTTCCGGATGAAGAAGTTCCGAATGAAAGAATGTTCCGGATGAAGATGTTCCGAATGAGGAAAAGTTCCGGATGAAGAGTTTGATTCTTATTGTTTGCATGCTATATATGTACTTGTTGTATTATGTTATGAAATGTGTTATGCTTAGAAGTAAGAATGATATATATCTATATGTTTCTGTGCATCAACCTTTCATGTCTTATCTTAAGCAGATACAATGACTAATCCAACAGTACAAGCAATCCAAGAATCTAGAGAAGCCGATATTGCTAAAGCACGAACTCTTAAGTTTATACCCAACAACTACCGGCTGAAGCAAGTCTCAAAATCCACTCACCATGTTTTTAAGGTCGCCATAGCCATCCTCGATAACTCTCATTTCAAGAACGCCCTTAGGAGTACAGCCTCGGTGCCATATGAGTATATGTATGAATTTTGGGCTACCAAGGAAATCACTTCGAACAAGATCACCTTCACCATCGACAACAAGCAGCAGACGCTCACAGTTTCAGACTTCCGTAAGATTCTTGGTATACGGGATACACCAAAAGGCATGTCATTCTCGAGGGATCCTACTAAAGATGAACTCGTGGAGTTATTTGACGCACTTGGATGTCCGGAAATACGAGTTGCATCTGAGTTTACCACTGCTAAGGTGGGACAACCTTGGAGAGCATTGATGGGTATTCTCAGTAAATGTCTTACACCAAAAACGAGTGGCCATGATGCACTGCGCAGTCCTATAATAAACCTCTTCTATGGCATGTACAAAGCTGCAAATTCAGATTATGCTTTGTTGATATGGGAAGAATTCACCTTTCAACTCTTCTACAACAAGAAGCTGAAGACAAACTTCTTTCCTTATCCTCGGTTTATTAAGCTAATCATTAATTATTTTATGAAGCTTGATACTACTATTGATAGGCGTGCAGCAGGTCGCTATCACACTGAAGAAGCTGATGATACTGTGGATCTGAGGCATGAAGGACCGTCTATTGGTGTGATTCCGGGTCCTATTCCTGATTACCTTCTGTCTGAGAAAATCAAAGGTTCTGCTGATTACAAGCTACTGCAGATAGAAATCAAGAGGCTTAAAGCAAACCTTCAAACTGGAGAAGACTCATCCACAACGGTTAAGAGTAAAGGTAAACGCAAACAACCAGTTGCGTTACCTGAACCCGAAACCAAGAAGAAGAAGACAGAGGGTAAGAAGGGAAAGGGTAAGGCTGATGAGATGCGTCTACGTGACGAAGAAGACATTGTTGATCCTACTCTTGATAAAACCGAGAAACAACTGATGAAGATTGCTATTCAAAGGAGTAGGAAAGATACTGGCGGTAGTGGTTCAGGTGCAAGGGTAGATATTGAGGATGAGTAAGTGGAACCAGATGATGTTGATGAATTCGGGTCACCTGAACATTATTCCACTTCGAAGGAGCCATCAATCCCTATTTCAGCAAGTGTGGAAAAGGAACCTGTTGCTCCTACGATCATGGTGTTAACTCAACCCTTAACAACTCAACCTCCACGCATACAACCCTTACCAACCAGACCGGCTTCAACACCATTTCTTCCACCACCTATAATTCCCATCCTTAGTACCGTAGTAACAACCGAGCCTCTTCAATCAACCCAGAGCAGCTCTGCAACATCTGCAATGGCTGCATTAGTGATGGCCGAAATGTTTGACAAACATGTGGATACTCACAAACGAGAAATGGATGAACTTCGCCAAGAGTTGCAAAGACGAGCTCAAAGTGAAGAAGCATCTAGGAAAGCTCAAGAGGAGATGATTGCTAGGTTCGCTTCAGATATGGAGTTGACTCGAAAAGCACATGCAGAAGAACTAGCTCGGGTTAAGCAGGCTGAGGCTGATAAGCATGCTGCACGTATTACCAGACTTCAAGCGATGAGGGATAAATATAAGGAACAAAAAGAAGCACTTGAAGCATCTGTGAAAGAAAGAGTGCAAGAATCCGTTGAATCCTTAATGCCTAAACTTCGTGATGAGTTGAAGACACTTGCTGCTGACAACTTGATGGTCAAATCATCCAATCCTTCAGAAGCCGCCTACAAGATTGCTTATGACCTGACGGATTTTGAATTGAAGAAGATCCTTAAGGCTCGTATGGTGGAACTTTGGTCGTTTGATAAGTCTAGGATTCAACGGGCTCTATATAATTCCTTGAATGATGCTATCAAGGAGGATGATAGATTATTCAAAACGTTTGGAAGTGTGGTACCTTATCACATTCTACCTGAAGAGGAAAGGGAAGAAAGTGAGCAGGAAGAAGGTACTGGGGAAGAGGAAGAGGAAGAAGAAGGAGAAGAAGAGGAAAAGGATGACGATGATGGTGATGATGAGGATAAGGATGAGGATGATGATGACGAGGATGAGGATGATGATGATGGCGATGATGGTGGTGATGGGAATCAGGAGAGTGCGAGGGGTAGTAACGGGGATGACAATCAGGATGATGATGGGGGTGAACAGCCGAAAGAGGGAGACAAGGTTACCAGCTCCAAGAAAACTACTCAGACTGGAACCAAGTCCAAGAAAGATGCAGCGCAGAAGGCCAAATCTACCTCATCGGAATCAAGACGAACTAAGTGGCGCCACGATGTGAATGCCACTACAGCGTCATCGGTTCCCGGTATCTCTATCGCTGTATCTTTACCTATTACCACTAACCCCATTAGTTCTGTTGTTATTGCTCCTGTGATTGCAGAATCAGTGACAGAACCCGAAGCTGCACAACACTCACCAGTTCACGACACTGCCGAAATGCCTGAAACTGAACCAACAGATGTTCGCACTTCAACTCCTCTACAACAAGCACAACAATCTACGGTTCCTGAACCAAGCACTCGAGTTTGGGAAGACACGTTGGAGATAGACGAAACTACACCACCACAGGCTTGGATCACGGCAGCAGCACAATATGATCCGATCACAGATGCTGACAAAGATGTGCTGTATCTCCGTATCCGCAGTCCTATTGACTTATGTGCATTTCTTGCTCATGAGTATAAGACTTCGGTTACTCCATCCTTGGTGAAAAAAGCGCTGAACGATAGGAGACTTCGCGCCAAAACCCGATTAACCCGAATGGAGTTCGAGTACTATGCCGATGAGATCCTGAAGGCTTTGAAAACCGTTCAACGGCCAGGACTTCATGAATCAGAAAGAGCTCCACCTCCAATGGATCCTGCTCAAGATAATCAGATTACTCTTGACTTCTTCGTGACCAATGATCTTGTGTATCTACTGAAGGGGTCATCAAAGTACGCAACCTCCCTGACCTTGCTGAAAGCTGCCAACTGGGGGACAATACCCTTTATCGAGGAAAAGGTAAATCGACTCTGGGTCCCAAAAATGAATCGTAATTATGATATGTATGCTGTCATAGGTGCATCTCATTGGGACGAACGAGTCCGAAGGGCGTACAGGGGTTGCTGCTTGGTCAATTCTGGAAGCAATGTTAGATCCGACATCCGCATCTCCAGCATCTTAGGAATGAAAACTGAAGCCAAGAACGGCTATTATCATGTGACGGAGATTCGCTTGAAAAGGGAGGATGACAGGGAATACAAAATCCAGCAAGGAGATTTTTCCATCATTCGCCTTGAGGATATCGAAGATATGCTGCTTCTGATGACCCGAGATCAACTTACACACATTCCTCGTGAAGACCTGATTGCTTTGAATACAGCACTTCGTATGTTCACACGAAGCATTGTCATCAAGTCACGAGTTGAAGATCTTCAGTTGGGAGTCGAAAGCTATCAAAGGAAGCTCAACTTAACCCGTCCTGTGAATCAAGTGCTACCTCAACATGTAGAAAGATGTCCCTATACCGGCATTTCTGTCCCAAATTACGGCATTTTCTACTTGAACAGTCGAGGTTTGATGAAGTTTATGAGGGTGGGGGAGCTCCACAAGTATAGTGATGGAACTCTTATACAAGTCAGAGGAAAGTTGGAGCATCTGAACTCGGGCGGGACTTTGCCAGAGATGACGGAGGATTGGCATCCGGGTTACCGACAGATGGCGAAGTACGTGATCAAGAAGATTGATCAAAAGCTCCGTGAACGTAGATTGATGAGGAGCTTGGAAAGATTCGTGGGTGGAAGACCGTATTTAGTGCACCACAAGCTACTGCAACGATCCATCTAATGGGTCGTACATTTCAGGTCACTTTATATTGGTTTTCAATTGTGAATATATATATTTGTGAATAATGTGCTTGTATGGCTTGGTGTAGTGTTAAGGTATGATAATTTTTCAAGAATTTCTCACGAGATTCTAAATCTTTCAAAATATGTCATACCAAAGCACTACAACTATCCCTTATTAACTTAAGGGGGAGCAATAACTTGTTCTATGGCCAAACATCGATTTCATTTTTACCCAAAGACCGGTTAATCCATTCAATATCCCAAATATTAATGGTTAACATTTTGGATAAGGGGAGAAAATGGGATTAAGGAGACGTAAGTGATACTTGGCTAAAAGATGAAAAAGACTTAACGATTATCCAACTTAATATGTGTAAAGCACGTGTTAAGGGGGAGCGTTTTTGATGAACAAAACACCTAAGGTACAAAACTTTTGATTTCAATATCACAAGTACTTTAGGTGATTTTCAATGATTTTTCATGGTGGCAATTCCTTCCCAAAACACGCTTAATTCACGACGGATGTGGTGACAAAAGGGTGGTAGGAATAGGTTAAGTCCAATGATTCATCAGAGCCGATGGAATCTTCCCAAGGACAATTCCCTAGATAGAATTAGAAGTCCTAGGAAAGATGGAGAAAGAATGTGAACGTAGCTGAATGCCGACCAAGTACTTAAGCTAGCACTGGAACAATCACAACAAGGTGCTAGTGATGACGTATTGGTAAGCATTGAAGGGGTTGAAGAATGAAAAAGAAATGTAAAGATAAAGGGTGTAAAGAAAGAAGCCCTCCTTACAACTTTAGGCAGAAACCGGGTCAATACATATGCTATTGAGATCATTTTTGTTAATGATTCTCGGTATTGAAGAAAGACATCATGGACCCAGTGATGCAATGCACAACCCTTCCCAGCTAACTCAAATATCTCTCAAAAGGTATTTGTTTTAATCACACGGAGATCAACACGTTATCTATTGGTTTATTCACTTCGAATAAACTGGTATTGAAAAGGTGGCACTCCTCTCCAGCCATCACTCACTAAATCAAAACGCACAATCGAGTCTAGAGCCAAGAGATCATCAAAAGTCTCATTAGGACACTTTCCATTTATTCCTTGCTTTCTCACACACTGTGAAAAGTAAGAGATTTTCATGAGTCCTACGCAATATTCCTGTAATATTGCCAGAACATCCGAGTAATACGTAAGTATTACAATGAAGATGGAAATCCTGCTTGAGCCAACATCAAACAAGCTCATGGTAGGTTACACGTGCGGTTCTTTTAGAACAAATCTTGTGAAAAACTGGAAGGTAACAGTGGTTTAATTCTTAATTGAACTTAAACTCGTTCCAGGCCTCTTCGCATTATCATATGATCTTGCCAGAACACTCAGAGTGACTCTTTATTGACCACAGTGACGAGTGGAAATCCTTCTAGTGTCAACATCAAACAGCACTTGGTTGGTAACGTGCAAGATTCTTTATGAATTGAGCTCGTGACAACTGGAAAGCAACGATGGTGAAAATCTTAATTGAAATTCACTTGTTCCAGGTTTCATGAATTGACGGCTTTTAATCACAAGGATAATTTATCCAAGTGATTCACTCTTTATGTTCGCAGTCAGCTTTGGACGGTCGAATAAAGAGAACGGGTTCACCCGCGAAATCCTGTCAGGAAGTTACTTAATTGAAACTATCCGTCACGGGTACGATATCTAATATCGTCCAACGGTCTTCACCGACCGGAGGTAAAATGCTACCGAATTAGAATAAAATGTTCAAAGCCATTTTATTCGTGTCGTTGCTGTGTACCTGTTAAAGACGGTGGCGTTGCTGTGTACCTGTTGAAGACGGTGGCGTTGCTGAGTACCAGTAAAGACGGTGGTGTTGCGGTGTACCTGTAGAAGTCGTTCCCACATGCTTATGTCTTTCTGCATCAAAGTTTAGCAAAAAATTCAAGAAAGTACAAGATAAAGTCTTCCGCTGTACCAAACTCTGAAACTTTCGAAAATTCAACAAAAAGACATAAGTGTGTGGAACATGAAGTCACGAGGAGGCAAATTCACAAGAGAGGCAAAGATCGCACGTGAAAGGCCAAAGAACAATGCTCTCAAGTCAAAGCCAAAAAGATCAAACCAACATATTCACAACAAAAGAAAGAAAAGAAGAAAGGACTACGAGCTAAAGAACGAAGACTTAGTATAGTATGCTAGGTTTAGAACTTTGTAACGTGGAGTGACCTCCCTTAGGGGGAGATTGTTAGAAATACGTTTTAACGTATATTAGAAGTATCGGTCACTCCACAATATGATTTATGTTGTAATAGCTCGTAGTTAGTAATTAGTTATTAGTTGCTTATTAACTTAAGTAAGAACCGGTCCATGGGCTTGTCATGGACCGGCCCAAGCCCAATGTTAGGCTTGGAATATAAATACCCCTTTCCACTAAGGAAAGGGGTTGGTTGTTGTCATTTGCTAGTTTCCATATTAATAAAATACACATAGTTTCTCTCACTTTCTCTCTCTAACTTTCTCTCTCTAGAAATCAACAAACCCCTTCATAGATTCATTGATTATCAATATTCTACAAAGACTAACTAGCTAACCACCATCCTAATGACTATTAGGAGGGTATTTATAGGGAAGGTGGAAGGAGTGCATGTGTTGCATCTTCTTTCTTGCTTTCTTCACGTTTTCTCGACTCGACTTTAATTCTTTGTCTTTGTCGTCTCGGGATTTGAACTTGTCTTTTAATTTTCTTCTTCTATTAGACTTAAGTTCTTCGACTTCGTTAAACTTCCGTCTTTAGACTTTTTCTTCGATAAATCTTCAGAATAGGCCTTGGACTTCCGTTTTTTTGCACTCTTGATCTTTTGACTTCGTATTTTCCCGTTTTCTTCGATAAAAGCCCGTGAAAACCCGTGTTTTCTTCCTTTTTCATATTTTGGTCCTAAAACACAATAAAAACACAAACCACGCATAATTCCGACTTTTACGACATAAATCACACGTTTTGGTCTTGTTATTATTGGAAATAAGTGGTAAAAGGATAAGTGTTTTCACACTTATTAAATCCCCTACACTTGACCATTGCAATGCCCTCATGCAATGCATTAATTTTAAAGCACGGTTTACATTCTCCATCATAAATAACCCACCTTGGCCTTTATTAAATACTAAGCATGAAAAGATAGAACAAGTAAAGAAATTAAAAACTTACATTGGGTTTTGGCAGCCATGAATGTTTATCATCCTCAAGTTTCACGTTCCCCATACCAAGCTTAAAAACGAGACCATTGTTATTATAAGTTAGCAAACTATCACGAACTCATGTGGGCCAAGTATTCACTTAGACTCCCTTTTTCCTAGGTGTATCTCTTATATTTTATTTTTGTCTTGAATGATCACGAGGATGCATTGTTTGACTTATTTCGATAGTTATTTAGTCCGAAAATAAGGTGAACGATTTAATCAATAGTTAGCTAAAGGACCAAATCTTTTAAAACTGCTTCTCGGGACCTCATAAAGTTCATATCTTGGCATAACTCGCTTCACGATTTGAGACCTTTCTTGGACCGACATTTGGCAGCAACTTCATACTTCGAATCTTTGAGAGACGTTCATGAAATAATGGCCTTCTCTTCATAATAGGAATTTCTTCACTTGAAGTTTTGAGAGATTCTTCATCTTTGGACCACGACTTCTTCATTTTTCTCCAATCTTTATTTTTGGACTTTGATATACAACGATCCGCCTCCTTTTAGGACTTGGATCTATTTATCCTCATACCTTGTTAGGGTCTTTTCGGATAGACTTCTCTATGACTTTTGGGGAGTTCTTGCTTTTCGTCGTGTGTCTCGATCCTTCATATTGATTTTCGATAGATGATTCTTCACATCACTTTTGGATCTTTAGCAACAAAATGTAGCCCTCATGCCTTGTTAGGGCCTTTTCGGACTCGCCAATCTTCGCATCCCGCTTCAATAAGTTATGCCTTGGCTATGAACTCTAATCCGTACCGAGCAACTTTTAAACGATCTGGGGCTAGAAGCTAAGTAACCTTTTAAATCGTACAACCTTATTTATTGCAGATAAACTTATTACAAAGCGGAGGGAGAATAGGCTTATAATTAACTCACATAAATTCACGAAAGAATACCAAACTTATAATTGACTCTATCATCTCTCGTTCTCCACAGTTTAAGATCTCAAGGAATGAGACTCGTGGATGCTTAGCCAATTAAATCAAAGTTTTGGGTTTTCGAGTCGCCTATAGGATCTTGCAAATTCTTGGAATTTTTCAAGTTTAGAAATCGCATTTTAAAGTTCCCTTGATAAACGACTCTCTAGGATCAATTATAGGAACTTGCGAAAAGTTCTTGTTCTTAACCCGTGAGAGTTAAGACTTTCGCGTTTTATAGCTCCTTATATAAAATCCTAGCAAAAATTGACTTAAACACGTTAAGGATACTAGCTAGAGTAAACTTAGGTAAGTAAACTCGGGTTGAGTCAAAATGTTCACGACTAAGAAAAATCTAAAACCACTTTTATTGAAGAACTATTCTAGCAATGGAAAGAAACTAAACATGATAAAGGAAAATACAACTATACAACTAGGCCAAAATAGATTAAAATTTTTGAAAAATGTCGAAAAATCAAATTTTCCGGTTAAAATGAGGGCAAATTCATGGAAAAGACCACTTACTTCGATAGAAGTCCCCCCTACACTTGAGATAAACATTGTCCTCAATGTTTAAGCATGTGGGAGTAAACTCCCCTACACTTAGGACATTGTGCACTTTGTTTAAATCTTGCTAAGGAAAGGACAACTAAAGTGAATTCAATGTGAACATATATAAAATATGAAATATTGAAGAGTTTAGGATAAAACCAGGAAGATGGGAACATGGTATCACGGTTCGTCAAAAGTCAGAAAGATGCTCTGCGAAGCTTTAATCCCTGCACAGCACAAGAAACAAGACAAGAAACACATACGGGGCTCCCCCTACACTTATTATGAAAGCAGTAAAGAATAGATCACGGGTTGCCTCCCGAGAAGCACTTGTTTTTGTTCACCGAGTCACGAGCCTGACTCGACCCAAATTTAGTTCATGAGGAACGTGGTGAGGGATGGAATCATCTCCTGAGAGATGTCCTCACCAAAGTACAGCTTCAGACGCTGGCCATTCACCTTGAAATTGGGCCCATTTGGCTGAGAAAGCTCAATGGTCCCATATGGAAAGACTTTGGCGACGGTGAATGGACCAGACCAGCGGCTCTTCAACTTGCCAGAGAATATCTTCAACCGAGAGTTAAAGAGTAAGACTTGATCTCCAACGTGGAACTCTCGGTTCTTGATTTTTGCGTCATGAATGATCTTCGTCTTCTCCTTGTAGATCAGCGAGTTCTCATAAGCTTCATTCCTCGGTTCATTTAGCTCGTTGAGTTGAATCTTGCGATGATCACCGGCTTTGTTGATGTCGAAGTTAGCCCACTTCAAGGCCCAGTGCGCCTTATGTTCCAGCTCGATGGGGAGGTGGCAGGCTTTCCCGTACACAAGACGATAAGGTGTACAACCGATCGGGGTCTTGTAAGCAGTACGGAAAGCCCACAGAGCATCATCTAACTTATCGGCCCACGCGGCGCGATGCTCTCCCACAGTACGCTCCAAAATTTGCTTCAATCCACGGTTGGATATATCGGCTTGCCCATTGGTTTGGGGATGATAGGCGGTGGAAAGACGGTGATTGACACCATACTTAGCCATGACTCTTGCAAATTGATCATTGCAAAAATGAGTCCCGCGGTCACTGATGATAGCACGAGGAACGCCAAATCAAGCTAAAAGCTGCTTCAAAAAGTTCACAACCACCCTCGCATCATTCGTAGGGAGAGCCTTGGCTTCAACCCATTTAAAAACGTAGTCGACGGCGACGAGGATGTACTTGTTCCCTTTGGAGGATGGAAATGGCCCCATAAAGTCGATGCCCCATACATCAAAGATTTCACATTCCTGTATGAAATTTTGAGGCATCTCATCCTTATGTGTGATCTTGCCTTGGCGTTGGCAAGCATCACAATGCTTAACCATTTCGTGAGCGTCACGATAAATGGTGGGCCAATAGAATCCAGAATCAAACACTTTTTTAGCGGTGTAGTTGGGACCAAAGTGACCACCGGTGGGTCCTTTGTGGCAAGCTTGGAGGATGTCAAAAGCTGTCGGTCCGTCAACACATCGACGAATGATCAGATCAGCACATTGTTTGAATAGAAAAGGGTCATCCCAAAAGTAAGTCTTAACATCATTCAGGAACTTCTTCTTTTGTTGGGATGTTAACCCTTGGATGAGAATACCACCCGCTAAGTAGTTTGCAATGTCCGCAAACCACGGGGTGCCATCAAGATTGAGATTTATAGACATTAAGGTCTCAAGGGGGAAAGAGTCATTGATCTCTTTGTTCGGATGATCCCCTTGATATGGATCCTCAAGTCGACTCAGATGATCCGCGGCCAGGTTTTCGGCTCTCTTCTTGTCGTGAATTTCAATGTTGAATTCTTGAAGGAGTAAAACCCAGCGAAGAAGTCTTGGCTTAGAATCATGATTAGTCATCAAGTACTTCAACGCGGAATGGTCCGTGTATACGATGGTGGGGGATAAAACAAGATAGGGGCGAAATTTCTCAAAAGCATAGACAACAGCTAAAAGCTCTTTTTCGGTTGTCGTATAATGCAATTGAGCCCCCGTCATTGTTTTGCTAGCGTAGTGGATTGGTTGGAAGTGTTTATTCACTCGTTGGCCCAAAACCGCACCAATAGCAAAGTCGCTAGCATCGCACATCAATTCAAAAGGCAGCTCCCAATTAGGGGTAACCAAGACCGGTGCCTTAGTTAGCTTATCCTTAAGAAGGTTGAAGGCTTCGAGACACTCTTTAGAAAAGATAAAAGGAGTATCTTTTTCCAAGAGGTGGGTCATCGGGTGAGCGATTTTAGAGAAATCCTGAATGAATCGACGATAGAAGCCCGCATGGCCCAGAAAACTTCTCACACCCTTCACGGTTGAAGGTGGAGGTAATTTGGCTATGACATCTACTTTAGCACGGTCGACTTCAAGACCGGCTTTAGAGATTTTGTGTCCTAGCACAATGCCTTCTTTTACCATAAAATGTCATTTTTCCCAATTCAGAACAAGGCGAGTGTCTTCGCACCGCTTAAGCATACGTTCCAAATTGGCAAGGCAAGAAGAGAAGGAATCCCCAAAGACTGAGAAATCATCCATGAAGACTTCCATGGTTTGCTCAACCATGTCATGGAAGATAGCCAACATGCACCTTTGGAAAGTCCCGGGGGCATTGCATAAGCCAAAAGGCATTCGTTTATAAGCAAATGTGCCATAGGGACAAGTGAATGTTGTCTTCTCTTGATCTTGGGGATCGATGGGTATTTGGAAATAACCCGAGAAACCATCAAGAAAGCGGTAATATTCATTACCCGCTAAACGTTCAAGCATTTGGTCCATAAAAGGTAGAGGGAAATGATCCTTTCTCGTGGCATCATTGAGTTTGCGGTAGTCTATACAAACTCTCCACCCAGTAACGAGACGGGTAGGAATTAACTCGTTGTTTGCATTGGGCACAATGGTGATTCCGCCCTTCTTAGGCACACAATGGACTGGACTAACCCATGGTGAATCCGAAATAGGGTAAATCATACCCGCATCAAGAAGTTTGATAACCTCTTTTTTGATGACTTCATGGATTTTAGGATTCACCCTTCGTTGGCTTTGAATTGTGGGCTTAAAGTCGTCCTCCATGAGAATTTTATGTGTGCAGAAGTGAGGATCAATTCCACGGATGTCGGAGATTTTCCAAGCGATAGCTCTTTTATGCTTCTTCAACACAGCGACAAGTCGGGCTTTTTCGTCTTCTTTCAGATCCTTTGCGATGATGACCGGTAACTTCTCGTCGTCTTCTAGGAAAACGTACTCAAGATGAGGAGGTAGGTCCTTAAGCTCGAGAGTGGGAGGATCCTCAATAGATGGTGAAACTAACGATGGATCATCATTAGTCACCTCTTTAGGAGCAGGGGGAGAGAACGGGTCTTCATTGAGAAGTCTCTCAATAGTACGAATGTCTTCATCTCAATTGGTGGACAAATTATCATACTTAATATCGAGAGGACCCAAGCTAGCATCGAAATCATCCAAGTCACTTTCTCCAAAAGGAGTCAATGCTGGAGCAATTGAGGCAACGGTCTCAACATTGGGTAGAGAAGAAGGAGTACTTTTGCAAGCATCATGAAAATGTTCTTCACAAGCCTCATCGAGAACATCAATATCATTAACACTCTCATATGAATAAGGTTGCTTAGAAATCTTACTCATGTTGAAGACAATTTTATCGTCACCAACTCTCATGATTATTTCGCCCGCGGCTACATCAATAAGAGTGCGACCGGTCCTCAGGAATGGACGTCCAACGATTAATGGAACACGAGGATCCATTTCGTAGTCAACGACGACAAAATCCGCCGGGAAGGTGAATTTGTCAACGCCAACAAAGACATCTTCGGCTATCCCTACTGGATAAGCAACCGTACGGTTGGCTAATTCCAAAGTCATATTGGTGGGGACTAGCTCGGGGAGAGATAATTGCTTCCAAACACTTAAAGGCATTAAGTTTATACTGGTACCTAAATCGGCTAGGGCCAAGCAATTCTCTACTCCCGGGAAGTTGCAAGGAATCAAGAAGCGACCCGGATCACCAAGTTTGGTGGGCAATTTCCTTAAGAGCACTGCGGATCAGTTCTCATTAAGTTGGGTCTGAGCAATGTCAAGAAGCTTTTCCTTATCACTTAGAAGATCTTTAAACATCTTAGCATATTTGGGCATGTGAGCGAGAGCCTCGGCAAAGGAGATGTTAAAATTCAATTGTTTAAACATTTTTAGAAAGTTTGAAACCTGAATATCATCCTTGCTCTTTTGCTTCTCTTTACTCAACCTTGAAGGATAAGGTATATTGGATGAAGAAGAAGGCTTTAAGGGAATAGGATCACTCACAACCACAGGTGGTGGGGAAATGGGGATAGAAGGTGAAGGAGGTAAGGAAAGTTGCTCTTTTTCCTTGTTCACAATCACGGGTGAAGGTGTAGGAAGCTCGGGTTCCATATAACCTTTTCCACTACGAGTGGTGATTGCTTTCATCTCCCCTCTTGGATTCGCAACGGTATTACTCGGAAGAGTACCCGAAGAAGAGGGTTGATTACCTTGGATGAGCGAACCAATCATATCACGAAGGTGAACCGCTTGATTATTAAAAGAGTTTTGCATGTTTGCATTAATTTCATTGCTGTGTTTGGCCATGTCATTCCGTAGCTCGGCTCGAATATCGCTCCCTTGTTTCACCATGTCATTCATCAAATTGACAAATTGACTCTGAAGATTCGTCACCATCTCACGATTAGTCTTCATGAACGTCTCGACGTCTTGGTTTACTGCCATCGGTTGATTGAGAGGTGGAGCTTGGTAAGCTTGAGAATTTCCTTGAGTTGGGTATGGGTTTCTTTGGGATTGATATTGATTTTGAGCACGAGGTTGGGATTGGTTGTTTCGGTTATAGCTTTGTTGTTGGTTTTGGTTTGCAGGAGGGAAACCGGGAGGAGCAAGATAATTGTTGGAACGATAACTTAGCAAGCCACGGTCTCCTTGAGGGCGGGCTTGATAGCCTGCCATGGGATAAGTGCCGTAAGCTGCGTTAACGTTTTCAGAAAAATTGCTTTGGGTAGAAGGACAATCATTGTAAGAATGAGGACCACCACATGTGTCACAAGAAATAGCAACGGCTTTAGCTTGTTGAAATTGGTTAGTGGCTATGGACATGAAATCCTTGTGCATACTCGCGATTTGTCGGGTAAGTTCGGATATCTCAGGATTGGAAGTAGTAGAAGAAACATTGACTCTCTGATTAGATCTTGAGGATGCGGATGAATCCCAATTCTTGTGGTGAGTAGTCATGTTTTCGATCAACTCTCGACACTCCTCCGGTCTCCTTTTCATAAAGGTACCACCGGCGGCGGCATTGATCGTGTCACGATCACGAAAAGTGAGACCATTGTAGAAGGTGTCAATGAGAGTGACGGGGAGCATATTGTGATTTTGACATCGGTCGATCAAATCATTGTACCGTTCCCAAGCATCGAAAAGCGATTCATCATTCTCTTGCATGAATCCACTGATTTGGTTACGAAGGCTAGTGACCATGGATGGGGGAAAGTAGCGCGATAAAAAGCGTTGAGTCATGTCATTCCACGTATGAATAGAATTCTTAGGAAGACGGTCAAACCATTTTTCGGCATGGTGAGAAAGCGAGTGTGGAAAAAGTTAGAGGCGAAGGTCATCCATAGAAACACCGGAGCACTTCATGCTTTGGGTAATGGTAATGAATTTGTCGAGGTGTTTGTTGGCATCATCATCCGGAATTCCACGAAATGGGTTCGTTTGCACTTGCTGGATCATCTGATGCTTCAACGAAAACTCCTGAGCCGTGACGTGCATTGGCGCAATCGAGCCTCCGCGTCCGTTCATGGTGGGTTGACACAATTCCTCCATGGTTCGTAAATCAGGTAGGAGGACATTGTTGTGGTTGTTGTTATTATTATTCAAATTGGGTTGAGGTGGGTGATTATTGTTGTTATTAACACCAGCCATATCTAAATCTTCACGAGTCTCGGGCTCAGAATAGTTCGAAGATCTAGTACGCATACACCTGCAGAAGAAAAATATACACAGAGAATATCTATATAATCTTTTTGGTGCAAAACCTTTTGAAAAGAATTGCTTTTATGATTTTTTAATGTTTTTGTATTTTTGAAAAGTTTTATATTTTTTGGATTTTTGAAAAAATTTTAAAGCAAGGAAAATAACGTTCAAAGAACGGATCCCAAAATTCAATGCGTCTCTCACTAGAAACCGTTAATCGTAACGAAAAGAGCCGGCAGCGGCGCCATTTGGTACTTCGCTTTTAGCTAGGTATATAAACTTATCGTCCGAATCCTTTCGAATTGAGAACCGGTTAAGAGTGTGACTCAATCGTCTTTTGGTGAATCAAGAGAATGGTTTGGTTTGTTTATCTATTTTTAAACTATTAGCAAGTAATTAAAGTGTCGTTGAGTAAAATGGAAGAATAAAGATTAATACTAAAATGACGAGTAAAAATAAATGCTTGTAAACTTTAAGGCAAAATTAGCACACTAAATAAAACTAACACTTGGAAAATTTTCTAAAAATAAGAACTTAGTTGAAAAGTACTAAAAGAAAGTAAGATCGGAATACACCAAAACAACTCAATCGGAATAAGCCAAAACAAGCCCAGATCGGAATGTATTCCGATCTGGTGGTCGGAATATGTGGTGATGACACAATCGGAATGTTGGACAAAAGATGCAATCGGAATAATGAGTAAGGCTGCCAATCGGAATGTTGCTAAAAGTCCCAATCGGAATACCAAACGAAGAGCCAAATCGGAATAATGAGGAAAGCCCCAATCGGAATACACAGAAAGGGTACAGATCGGAAACTCAAAACCCTTTTCCGATTTGTACAATCGGAAAGGGTGGTCAGGTGGGCTGCTCGGAATGGGTCAATCGGAAAGGGGTTTATACCCTTTCCGAAAATGGTGGGATTCGGTTATAAGCTAATGAATAAGCTATATAATAAGCTTATCACCAAACTAAGCCGAATCAATGACTAAACCGGATCAAATAAGCACTTATCAACTTATCTAATTCAAAATCAAACAACTTTTTGGATCAAACAAAAAAAACATAAACTTTTTAAAGAAAATTTTTTATAAAGTAAATAAGCTAATCACAAAAGTAAGCTAATAAGCACAAAAGTCTTAAAGCTTAATCAAATGAAAACTTATGAAATAATCAAAAGATTAACTTTTAAGCACGAAATCATTTAGAACAACACGGATCATATGATAATCGCACCAAAATCAATCTAAAATCAAAGAAGAGTAGAATGAGATTAAGGATTAAAAGCTTAAAATAGAACTTTGATTAATGAAAAATAAGCAATACAAATGTTTAATCTTAAAAGATTAAGAAAAAGATGAAACTTAGTGAGAGAAAGTTTAAGACTTTCTCTCTCTAAAAAGTGAAAAACTAAAATTAAAGACTAACTAGCTAACCACCCTCCTAATGACTATTAGGAGGGTATTTATAGGGAAGGTGGAAGGAGTGCATGTGTTGCATCTTCTTTCTTGCTTTCTTCACGTTTTCTCGACTCGACTTTAATTCTTTGTCTTTGTCGTCTCGGGATTTAAACTTGTCTTTTAATTTTCTTCTTCTATTAGACTTAAGTTCTTCGACTTCGTTAAACTTTCGTCTTTAGACTTTTTCTTCGATAAATCTTCAGAATAGGCCTTGGACTTCCGTTCTTTTTGCACTCTTGATCTTTTGACTTCGTCTTTTCCCGTTTTCTTCGATAAAAGCCCGTGAAAACCCATGTTTTCTTCCTTTTTCATATTTTGGTCCTAAAACACAATAAAAACACAAATCACGCATAATTCCGATTTTTACGACATAAATCACACGTTTTGGTCTTGTTATTATTGGAAATAAGTGGTAAAAGGATAAGTGTTTTCACACTTATTAGTGCAAATTGAAGTGCGAGCCCTGAACTTACGTGTCCAGAAGTCTGACCTTGAAGCTCGGGATGTGAACTTCTATGTTGAGAGGCCATACCCGAGAGTTCATCAAAAGTAACATTCATAGCCTCCATTACCTTTCTTGTCCTTCGATTATAAACCCTGTAAGCACAAGCAGTTGAAGAGTAACCAATGAAAAGGCCAATATCACCTTTAGGTTTAAGTTTACCGATATCTTCACGATCATTCTTCGGATAACATAAAGCACCGAAGACATGTAAAAATGAAATATCCGGTTTTCTTTCATTAATGATCTCATAAGGTGTTTTGTTGAAACGGGTGTGAATAATGGATCGGTTTTGAGTATAACATGCAGTTGCTATAGCGTCAGCCCAAAGGAATAACGGTGCACTAGAGGAGAGAAGCATCGTCCGAGCAGCTTCAACTAACATACGATTCCTCCGTTCCACAACTCCATTCTGCTCTGGAGTTCTTACAGCCGAAGTTTGATGAGAAATCCCAACTTCGTCAAAATAAGCTTTCAGTTTCTGATTGGTGAATTTTGTGCTGTTATCCGTTCTTACAATGATAACAGGGGCTTGAAGTAGCACTAATGTTTTCTTCAAGAAATTAATAATTACATCAGGGGCTTCATCTTTCGAAGCAAGAAAATGAACCCATGTGTAACGAGAATAATCATCCACAATCACAAGGACATATCGCTTTCCATTAATGCTTTTGATTCTCATTGGGCCACACAAATCCATATGAAGGAGATGCAACCTATTTGTCAAATTTGGAACAGGTTTGGGTTTATGAGACTTCTTCTTGCTTTTACCTTGCTCACAGGAAAGACAAAGATAGTCTTTTGAATATTTAAACTTTGGAAGACCAGTAACGAGATCATATTTTGCAAGTTGGGTGATGGCATCGAAATTGAGATGAGATAACCTTTGATGTCATAACCATGACTTTGTTGATGTGACTCGGGCCATGAGACAAATTGGAGAAGCAACAGACATTTGAAAAAGATCAATGGTGTAAAGGTTGGTGGTACGATTTCCTATCAGTAGATCAATTCCTTCAAGATCCCTAACAAAGTATGTATGACTTCTGAAGGCTACCTCCAAGTCTGAATCACAGAATTGCCCAACCGAGAACAAATTGTGTCCCAAACCATCAACAAAAGATACTCTAGTTATGATAATATTTCCCCAATGAGGATCACCATAGCCAAGAATTGCAGCAACATGATCATTTCCAAATCGAACAGTTCCCATAAAACGCCATACAAAGTTCTTGAGAAGACTTCGATTCCCCGTCATATGTTTGGAACAGCCCGAGTCCACGCACCAGAGACAAATTTCAATAGCCTGCCAATGATAAGAGAAGAGAAAATTTGGCAACCGAAGAAATAGGTTCCTGTATGGTTAGGTAATAATCAAGCCATATCACATACCGACATTTCACTGTCAGTATGAGATCTACTAGTGTCAATAACATGACCATTAGAGGCAAAATATCTTCCAGTAGGCAACCACTTAGAGGTAAATCTAGGACTTTTAGGCGTAGAAAGACTTTCAGTGGACCCTACCTGCTTAGTTTTCTGAACATACACTTTAGCCTTAGGAGTGCTATGTGTTTTGCTGATAGAAAGCTTGTCAAGTCGAGTGTAACCACCATAGTTCAAACTATTCATAGTCAAAACACAAACATCATGACTAAAAGTAAAGAAACATTTATTACATTTAGCATAAATAACTTCAGAAATTTCATTCCGAATAGCAAGTTTAAAGTCATTACATTCAGAAGTATTAAGTTTTTGATATGAATAGAAAGGGGTAAATTCCTACGGTGTTCTTCTACTTCCACATTATTAGCCTTGGGGCGACTACTTCTAGAGGCAAAAGGGAACCTATCATTCCTTGTATTGCTCATATGTTGTGGCCTTCTGCTCTTAGTGTAGTTTTTCATTCCTGTAGAAAAAGACAAACGCTTGTTAGAATTAGCATTTTTTAAATCAATTACTTGTGGTTGAGCGATAGTGGTCGGTTTTGTCCTAACGCTTGCTTTACGTTGGTTGCTAGGCATAGAGATATCTACCCTAGTTTGAGAGTAAGGTCTAACGCGAAACATTCCTGGGGCGATTACGGCAGCTTTCGTTCCAACAACCTTGGGAAAAGGTGTAACAGCAATACGAGTGGGTCCCGAGGTTGATGGTTTCTGAATCATCGTATCCACAATCGAGCTAGGTTCAGAAGTCTTATCTTTTAACAAGGATTTTAACTTACAGTTCTCGCAGATTTTATCAATAAGTTGTTGATAGACAGACTTACTTTGTTCAACAGCCCGCTTATATGAAACAACAACAGATTCTAAATCTGCAATCTTAGCCTTAAGCTTCTGAGCATTTCCATCCGTGGCACTTTCTAACCCTAAAGAAGCCAAATTCTTTTCCTTAATCCCTCCTAATTGAGCCTGCAATTGTGAGATAGTTTGTTGCATTTCATTGTAAGCTTTTTCATACGAAATCTTGTCATATTTGCATTCATCACATTTTTTGAGAAATTTATCCCAAAGATCGGTGAATTCTCTATCCTTTTTAATGACATAAGATTCCATTTTCTCTTTCATAAGATCTAGCTCAGTTTGGAGGTTTTCATTATGCGGCACAGAGGTACTTAACTCAACAGGGTTACTATCAATAGAATCACGTGCATTAGAGAGGCGTTCAAGATTGTTTTCCAAAACTTTGATTTTATCAAGAGATTCATCAGCTTCCTTCGCCAAAGATTTAAAGTCTTCAACAAAGTTGGCAAATTCTTTAAGAAAAGCGTTTTCCAAATTGCCTAACCGAGCATCAACTTGATTAATAATCGGATTAATATCGTTTTGAAGAATTTTCTGGACCTCAATCTGAACAGGTGATGTTAAATTTCCTCCAGTGATTTTGGAATTAACAACACGTTTAAGAATGACAAAGTTATCTTTAAGCTCATTTAGAAATCGGCGTGTGATACTCGGTTTAGGAGGGTCATCAGATAATTCCTCACTTGGGAGCAAAAGCATTTCAGTACTCGTTTTAGACCGAACAAAAACAGTTTGAGGATTGACTTTTGGATAATAAACGGTTGTCACTTCTTTATCAAGCTTTTTCATTCTTAAACGAGTCTCTACTGTAAGATCAGTAGTTTCCTCGGAATCATGCACACTAGGAGGGTCATGCTCATCAGACAAGAGTACACTACCATTATACAGGGTTTCATTAGTGGCCTGAACTTGCTTAAGATATCCGGGATTAGGAGGAAGAGGACAACCTAAATCCAATTTGTATCGAGTGTAATTTATCTAATTCACTTTTGGTGCGAGCATATTTATCGTTTGCATAGTTTGGCCACGTATTACTAAGAGGTTGTCTAATTCTCTAATCCTATCCTGAGCTTTGCAAAAATCCTCAAGAAGCCCATCTTCTCGAATTTTGAAATCATGTTTCAGCTTTTTTCGTTCTTCTTTTAAATCCAAAATAATAGATTTTTCAGTTGAAAGCTGTTTATTAAGAGAAGTGATTTCGTCATTCAATTCGCTTATCTTTTTAGCACTACTTAAATGTAAGGCATTTAATTTCTTAGTAGTGCATTTTTCTTGATAAACCGATGTAGCATGAGCTTGTTCAAGTTCTTTAATTTTAGCCTGATGAATTTCAAAACATTTCTCCCGTTCCTTATATCCCGCAAGCTCAGTGGTCAATTTGGCATTAGTTTCTCTAAACTTATTATTAACCACCGTAGCATGGTCGACATCCTTAGCAAGCTTATCAAATAGAGATTTATAATACGCATGTGTCTCATCAGAAAGGGTTGTATGTTGGGCAACTTGATCCACACTAAGGTCCACACTGGGCTCATTCGAATAATATTACTATTATTTGTTTGATCCCCGTGTGTCTCAATGTAGGGCTCAAGCATCTCAGTATACTCCTCCTCCTGATTAGACGTACTATATATATCATTATCATCAATACGTGGATGTACCTCAGAGGGACCGTCTGAATCATAAACGGGAGCTCTGTCAACATGCATTCCTGAGGTAGATGCTTGTTGTAGGTTAGCCATCAAGATGTAGTTGGCGTTCACCTCTTCTTCCTCGTCATATTCTGCAGCAGAAGCCATAAGATCAAATTCCTCAGCTTGAAGTGGAATCCCTGCCTCTTCCTTTTGTGCTATGAGAAGTCGAGTCTGAAGATAAGCAGCATCCCTCTTCTTTTTGCCAGTACAATCTCGAGCATAATGACCAAATCCCCTGCAGTTGTAGTACTGAACCTGACGATTGTTGTTTCCATTTCCCGTACCAGTATTCTCAGCCCTTGCAGCCATAATGTTTCCCATCTGATTACCAACCGCTGGCACAACTATTAACCCATTCTGATTACCCGCATTTGGAACATTCGGATTCTGACCACGGATTTGTCCATACTGATTTCCTGCATTCCCAACATTCTGACCATATTGTGTCCCCGTGTTCCCAGAAGCTACCAATTGGCGATCTTGATTCGCATTCATGAAAGGTTGAGCAATCTGCCTATTTCTAGTGTTCGAGGAGATTCTCTGATTGTTGTTGGTAGGGTTAATGGTAGATTTGAATGCCTTTGCAAGAAGTGCAAGACCAGTATTAATCGCATGAGTAGGATCGGTGATGTCATCAAAACAGGCAATGGGTTGTTGTAAGTAATTTACAGCAGCAGGAGGTTGATATCCATAAGAGGTGAGTTGTTGTTGTGGCATGAAGTTACTTGATGAGGGTTGATGGTAGGGTACCATGGGATATGATATAGATGATGGAGAGTTCGCCATAAAAGCCAATGGGTCTTGTGTCTTGGCACGTCTTTCTGCCCTAACTTCGTTAGCTTCATCTTGATTCATCTTCAAATAGTCATATACTTGAGTGTAGTCTACGACATGAAGATCCTTGGTTTGATTGACAAGAGTGACATATCGTGACCATTCAGAATCAAGGAATTTGATGTTGGCAGCAATTTGTGCAGGTTCATGTTTGTTTCTTTTAAGATGGTTCATGAGGGTTGAAAACCGATGATAATAAGGTTCAATTTGTTCCCCTTCAGTAGACGTAAATTTCTCCCATTCACGAAGCAACTTAGTTTCCTTTTCTTGTAAACCGAGTTCACTGCCCTTCATCATTTTCTGAATC
This sequence comes from Glebionis coronaria, assembly GCA_025667525.1. Lineage (NCBI taxonomy): Eukaryota > Viridiplantae > Streptophyta > Magnoliopsida > Asterales > Asteraceae > Glebionis > Glebionis coronaria. The sequence continues at coordinate 533,948,330 of CM046881.1, read as the reverse complement.
CTAAGCCACATCTCGTGTGCGGTTTCACAACTATCGATAGCAGCATAAACATCTTCAGGAAGTCCCATGAGAATGACTTGAATTGCTTGATCATCGGCATCGAGTTGTTTGGATTCAGCTTCAGTTAATTCTTCATCCGTTTGCTCATGACTAGAGTCAGCCACTGGGTTAGCATTCGTAGGATCCCCAGGTACAAGAATTGTTCTTCTAACATACGGACCTTTTTGAATCGAGTTGACAATCAACTTGCCCAAAGGTTTACATTTTGCATAACGAAGGAGACGACTAGCCCATGTAGTGTAGTTCTCTTTGGTAAGCATGGGTGGACGATTCTCATTACCCGCAGCATAAATATCTTGTTGAGACGTCATCGTAGAAGTCGTGTGTTAAACAGGATCTCAATTCGTAGAAAGCAGAGTGATGTTGTGAAAAAACTAGATTGATTAAATCCCCTAAGAATGAGATTTCGGAAAGATGACCTTTGAGAACTTCGGAATTCCTCCACACCTTACTTCGGAATATAAATCTTGAGAACTTCGGAATCCCTCCAAACCTCACTTCGCAATATAAATCTTGAGGACTTCGGAATCCCTCCAAACCTCACTTCGCAATATAAATCTTGAGGACTTCAGAATCCCTCCAAACCTCACTTCGGAATGATACAAAGTAAGTACTTCGGAATACTGAAGAAAGACTACTTCGGAATAATTTTGAAGGACCACTTTGCAATAATTCTAGATGACTACTTCGGAATAATTTAAAGTTGATGACTACGTAATATGCCTTCAATGGCACTTCGGAATACAGATGTGGTACACTTCGGAATATTGGATGTTTGGAACTTCGGAACTGGTGATGTTATTCACTTCAGAATAATCACTATATTTTCACTTCGGAATCGGGAGCATTTGCACTTCGGAATGCTTTTTCTAGAGGACTTCGGAAAAAACTAAAACCTTCTTGGGTACTTCTGAATATGGGAATTATTCCGAAGTGGAGAGATGTTTCCGATTTTTTCGTGATCCAGAATTCCAGATATTCAAAAATATCCCGAAAATCACCGAAAATAAACCAAAAATTGCGATTTAGATCAAACAAAGTAACCCAAATCACTATCACAACTATGTAGTCGATTTGGTTACAAACTTTAACCACCAAAACGCAAAGATTTCAAGCTTCAATCTTGAATCAACCTAAAACCCACGAAAATAAATCAACAAAAACAACACCAAAGAGCTATCCACGAATCCCTTGGCGAATGATACCACTTGTAAAACTTATACACACGACTAACCAAACACGAATAACATGATGAAGATTAAACTAAAAAAGAAAGATTAGATTAAGATGAAGAAAAGAAAATACAAAGATTGGTGTTTTCCTAGTGAGAGAAACAAACACACATTTCTCTCTCTAAAACTATCAAAATGAAAAGCACACCACACAAATGAGGAGAATTTTCCTTTTATACTAAAGAGTAAATGTTTAGGAGGCTTTACTCATTTGAGTGGTCGTAACTAATTCCAGTTACATGAACAATAATAACTAAGAACTCTCGACACCGTTGAATAGCATTTTTCACGAGCTTCGCAACGGTATATTATATGACCATCACTTTAAATACGGCTAACAGTAACCCACGATTAGACTCCGGCATGAGAGTAAGTAATCGATTTGAGTATATTAGGTTTTAGGGTATTGTGTGTATCGTACCTTTGTGGAACCATGGGGGTTCCTTTTATACTCGAGAGAGTCCAAGCTGGTCTCCCTATTCTTGCGGCCTAAGGGAGAGATAACGATCCAAAATAGATTGATCCTTATCACATAAATGAGGTAAGTGTATATCCTGTCTTCCTTAGGCGAATATAATTATAAGATAGATTATACTCTTGTATGATCATGTCGCAGCGCGACGAGGACATGGTTAAACAATGAACCATATGTGCGACAGCGTCTTACCGGGCCTCCTAGGCTGTGCGCACATCGCATAAGCATTAATCCATTCCTGATGGATACGAGTAGTACCCGTGAGTTGGACTATCCAGCCCGACTAGGGACTATACGTCATCACCCTACTACCCTCATACCCATGACTGCAAGGCCATCATGAATCTCTGAGCGGTACGTGCAACAACGGTCAATTTTGCCTAGCGGTACTTGGTCTTAAAATGGTACCTCAAAGATAATCACCGGTACATACAGTCCACTATCGTTGTATCCTCTTTTACTTTGATCTATCAAACCTAAAATCACATCACAAACAACTGCAAATACTATACAATATAATAAACATGATTATTGTGCAGTTATATCCTCCCCTTAACATATGCAACAATTATTGGTTGAGCATACCAATATGTGTTACCAAGAACTCAAACCTCTTTGCTTCATATGCCTTGGTCAACAAATCAGCTACATTGTTATCTTATGGATCTTCAAAACTTGAATAAGCTTTTTGTCATAAGAATCTCTGATGAAGTGATGTCTTATTACAATATGATTGGTTTTGGAGGGAAACACTGGATTTTTGACAATTCATATAGTGCTTTCATTATCAATGTAGATTTTGGTTTTAGTAACTAAGACTGTAGTGTTTATTGCTTCTGCCAAAAATGTATTAGGTAAAAGAGAATAAGCTAACATAGTCCTAGCAGCCTCAATTAGTGTCCTATTTTTTCTCTCAGCCACTCCATTTTGTTGTGGAGTCCTGGGATTACTATATTGTGTCTTGATCCCCTTAGACCGACAGAATTCATCAAGTTCAGCATTCTTGAATTCTTTCCCATTAACTATTCTAATAATCAAAACTTTTTTAGTGAACTGTTTTTCAACTAAGGTAACAAAGTCTTTAAGCAATTCATTGGTTTCATTCTTATGTGCTATGAAGAAAACCCAACTAAACCTGCTAAAATCATCATTGATAACTAAGCAAAAGGTCTTGTGACTAATACTCCTAATAGAAACAGGGCCAAATAGGTCCATATGCAATTGTTGCAAAGGTTTAGTCACAGAATTGACAGTCTTGGTCTTACAAGAGGTCCGATGTTGCTTACCTTTCTGACAAGCAACGCATGTAAGGCCATTTTGAAAAGACTTGGTAGGTAAACCTCTAACAAGATTTCACTTAACAAGCTTGTTTAGATTTTTAAAGTTCACATGACCTAACCTCCTATGTCACAAATTAGACTCATCACTAGAAGCTTTAGCTAACAAGCATGTAATACCACCTTTTGGAACAATAGTATGGAGATTGAAGGTGTACATATTTTCTTGCCTTGGTACTTTGAGCAATATTTGAGACTCCTTAGGCATCTCAAAATTTGGAGAGAGCACCATGCAATCTGTATCTATGAATAGCACCTTGTTCTTTTTATCACACATTTGTGATACTGAGAAGAGGTTGAACTCATTCACCTCCTTTACAAAGAACACTTCTTCAAACTCCAATTTTCCTGTATTTATCTTTCCTTTTCTAGTAATTATGCCTTTACTTCCACCAAAGGCAACAAGACCACTTGTAAATGCTTCAAATTCAGTTAGATAGTCTTTATTCCCTGTCATGTGTTTGAAGCATCCACTATCCACAATTCCTTTATCCTTCAATTCATTGATCAGATGCTCCTACACATAAATAAAAACATATTAGCTTTCAACAGGGACCCAAGCCACATTTGGCTCAGATCGGGTGGGGACAATATACTTAAGTGTTTGATAAGTGGTTCTTTATAAAAGACTACAAACACTCTTGTATCTTATGGTTCTAGTGAGCCAATCAAAAACATAAGGGGATTCTATGTCCTTAGACCTTTTTAGCTTACGTAGCATTTTGGCAGTACATGACTAAACACATGGTTTTTATCCTTTGGGAACCCAAATTTGCACTAGTTTTGCATAAGGCTTGTTTTTAGGTGACTTAGTGATTACAAACAAGCTTTTTGAAGGTGTGTGGGACTTTATGTTCCTGGACATTTGACCAACGGTACTTGTTTTTGGTCTAACGGTACTAGCAGATTTTGGTCTGCTGTTACTTGGAGAACTTGACTTCAAAGGTACTAGACCTGTTCTCATAAGTACTGTTCTATGTACAAAGTCTCTATTAGCATGAGGGTTGCTTACTTTAGTGGTCTGGTTCTATTTGTTAACCCTCTATGCATAACCCCACTTGGGTTTGTCATCCCTTGGTCCCATTTGCCTTTTACCCTGTGCATGTTTATCTGTTTCACCTTGACTTGTCATAGTGACTTTCTAGTAGCTTGTTGTCTAGCAATTTTATTATCAGGCACAGTATAATCTTAAAAAAAAATGATCTAAGCTACCACACACAAAACTTCCTCTCCGTTTTAAAACAGATCCAAAGGGCAGATTTGTACTAGTGTTCTCTAGACCTAACCCACCCCTTTTGATACTACCATGATGTTGTAGGTTAGTATCTATTGTCTTCCTAGGATTTTTTACTTGTTTAGGAGCAGAACTAGGTGAAAAGAAATGTCCTCCAGGCACAAATGTGCTCATTAAAGGTGGATATACCATCTTTTTAGTCACTACTTTTTCTCCCTGGGTTAATATACAAGAGTCAGAGGTGCAAAAAGTGTAGTTACTAGAGGCTAAATCTGAATCTTTTGTTCTTTTCCCATAGACAGCTTTTGATTCATATAATTCTACACTCTTATCAATGTTTGAGGGCATGTATATTCTTGATAATGGTTGAGGAACTGCTTCCATTCCTTTAGCATATCTATCATTGTTTATTGAGAATGATTCATATAGCGCTCCATATGCATAGCCCATTTTCATAATTTTTGCTTTTGAGAATAGGGAGCTTCACAGCAGATAAAGTATGGGGAGAAGATGTAGTTGTTGGTGTTACAGCTACAACTGGTGCAGTTTGTGTAGGTGGTGGAGGTGGACCACTAGTGAATCTTGCACAACTTGAGGTTGTTCTTGAGGTATTGGATCAGGGATGTTAAAGTCATCTTCAAACTGAGGATGTTCACCAGTTTGAGACATGATGTGGAATTTGTGAGTGTGGGTTTAGGGTTTTAGTTCTTCTTATTCAGAGTTTCTCAACAAGCTCTGATACCACTTGTTGATCCCTTTGAATAGATCGAGATCCTGTAAAGGAATGCACAATAGCTTGCAAACAAACTAGAGAACTTAAGAGACTCTTACTAAACTCTAATAAGTTATGCAGAATCTAACATATAAAAGCAAAGAAGAACAACAATATACTCTAACTATTCGATTCAATTAATCGACTATGGAAAAGGTACAATAAACCCATCGTACCTATGTCCCTTTTATAGTGCAAGGAACACTTAGAATATTCTATTATGATTAGTATATCACAAACAATATACTCCCAATATAACTAGAATAGATCTTTACTAAAGATATATTTGTCCTTATCTTAACTAGCAGTACTTATATTAAGCCTAACGGTACTTAGCATGTACCGCACTTACACTAACAGTACTTACTATACTAATGCTATTTAGTACATAACTAACGGTACTTTGTACTATTACAAATAATTCCCAATAAATTATTCCTTGATTTCTTGCTTTATCTTCATTAGCGTTTATTTTTGGCGTGGAGCAATGTCTCGTTAATCTTTGAATGCTAGAAGATGAAGTCTTTGTCCCATTTCTTTTTAAGGCCAATACATGTGATTGACGTAACGACGTTATGGGGCAAGTTCCTCTCATTTCAACTCCGCTACTTCTCAACGCGTTGCACCATGAAGATCCAACTCCCGATTCTTCAAATGTATATAAGAGTCCTATTGTTTTTTTCTTTTGATCGTTTCTCCTTCTTCGTCTTCCCGACTTGATGGTGGTCTATTTATCGGCTACCAAATCAACAAGATCTCATTCTGCAACAGATGAACTACTAGAACAGAGTAAGATGATTTTTTCTTCTTAGTTTGGTCACGGCCAATTGGTTGTTCCTCTCGAATTTCTTCCTCGGAACCTTCTGCTTCATCATTTTATTCATCTTTCAAATTAAACCACCTTGCGCTAACCCTGTGATGATTTCATATGTCTTGGATTTTTTGCGACCCTTTCTTTTCTTATAAAATGTGAGCATTTCAACATTTTTCCAAGCATCATGGTGTCCTTCAAAATGTTCCAATACGACTTCAATGTTAAGGAATTATTGTACTACGCTTTGTATTCCACTAACGCTTTTTGGTACATAGTGAGGTTGCTCGACCCGCTCTCGTTCATCCGTTCGACATTATTGATAATGGCACAAAACGCACAAATTCTCAACGATAAATGTTATTTTTTCATTTTCTAATGATGGAAAAGTGCCATCGGATATTTTCACTAGTCTCTTTCACAAAGTAAGCAATAACCTCCCCCCCCCAAAAAAAAAGAACCCCACCTATTTTTTATAATATTTCCTCTAATGCTATTTTTCGGCACATTGCACCAAGCTATGCACAATGCAACCCCTTTCTCCATTTTTCGTGATTTTGTATCGTGGCATTTCGATGTTTCCTTCTTATCATTCTTCTTGGGCCTTGAAGCATGTTTTGTAACTCTCTCACCTTTAACGGGTGACACTTCTTCGATAGGAGAGTCATCTTGAACTAGGGTTGAAACATGAGCCGAACCGTGACCCATAAAATAATCTTGTCTGGGATAAAAATCTTAATTACCATAACCAGAACCTTAACCCACATACAAATCTTGACTATCAAAAAAATTGTTCATATCCATATCACGATTAATACGGTTATTAGGAAAATAGCCTTGATTTGGTTGTGGAGATGTGATGTAGAAAAAACAAAGATAAATAATTGAATCTATTGATTCCAAAGAATACCAGAAATAACTCTTCCAACAATCGTTGATTCACACGAATACTGATAATTAGGTTGAAAATCGAACAATAAACCCTAACCCGGATTTAAGTCAATTAACAGGATACTAAAAAGTCATTTTTTAATTCATATCTCAATATAATCCCATACAATAAACCAAAGTCCTAATTTTATAGGAAAACTAAATTTGGAGAAAAAAATAAGAAGATTATTCCTAAAAAACACAAAATAAGAAAACTAAATAAAAGATACTAGAAAATAAGAAAACTAAATAAAAGATACCACAAATTAAGGAAACTTAATAACCAGTTTATTTTTAAGATCTTCCATCATTCTCCTTCACTTCAAAAAGTTCGCCCTCGAGTTTGTATCCCTCGTCCCTTGTGCTCGTAGCATCCAAATTTGTATCCCTTGCATCAACTTCCCTTTATTTATAATGAATCGACATCGAACCTTGATCGTCTTAAAACCAAACTTACCGACCATGGGTGCAGCTTTCTGAAATATATTTTTTCAATCAAGATACTAACATCTACCCATTACCTTTTTGAAACCAAGTTAACTCATGAGGGTTTGGAACTGCGGCTTTTGAATAATCAACACTTAATTTAGTTTTGAACATTGAAGAACAAAGATCATTAGCCACAACTACAACGTATTCGATGTTGTCTTCTTTGCCACCAAATCTTCCTTCCCAAAAAAATCATTTTTCTCCTTAATTACATCTTCAAGATCAGTATCATAACAGCCATTGATTCTTCTTCGACACCCAACATAACATCTGACGATGGCACATCATTTTCTTCCTCTTGACAATTCTGATAATTATCAACAAAAGGATACTCCTCTTCCTCAGGTTCTTCATCATAAACCAGGACTGCATCATAATCACCACAAACGACATCATCATCGTCTTCGGGATCAACAAATGGATTTTCTGGCTCTTCATCGGTACCCCGAATGTTACGATCACCACGCTTGTTCATCAAGTGCTCCATCCGGCCACTCAATTGCTTAATTAACTGATCCAATCGCTCCTCCAACCTTACCATAACACGCTGCTCCAATTCTTGTTCATACACACCCTGAAAATTCCTACTTCTCCTTGGAGACATCTTAATCAGGAACTTCGTCTCTTGATACCAACTGATGTAGCGAAAAAACAAAGATAAATAATTGAATATGTTGATTCCAAAGAATACCAAAAACAACTCTTCCAACAATCGTCGATTCACACGAATACCGATTACTAGGATGAAAATCAAACAATAAACCCTAACTCGGATTTAAGTCAATTAACAGGAGACTAAAAAGATATTTTTTAATTCATATGTCAATAATAATCCCATACGATAAACTCAAGTCCTAATTTTATAGGAAAACTAAACTTGGGGAAAAGATAAGAATATTATTCCTAAAAACACAAAATAAGAAAAATAAATAAAAGATACCACAAAATAGGAAAACTAAATAAAAGAAACCACAAATTAAGAAAACTAAATAACTAGTTTATTTTTATGATCCCCATCAAGATGTCACCAAATCCTAAGAAGTACGATACATGTCATTCGGTGAATGGTAAAAAGAAGTCTGGTTGTTTAACGAAAGATTTAATGAACGATTTGATAAAATATGTTATTGTTATGTGATGGTTGTGATAGTTGTGATTGGTATTGTACACTTGTGGGTCAAGTAGTGAGATATCGGATAACTAGAAATTGGATTCAGAGTTAAATGTGGAACGTTTTCTTGCATTCGGAATTTTGCGGTTTGTGTATAAAATGATGAAATGAATGGGGTATTTATAAGGTAAGGGCTTAAATTCAAAAAAGTTAAAAGAGTTTTTTATATTAAACCGTCACTAAAAAAGTCCATTTAATCAAACTTTTTGTACATACTTTTATATAGTGTGGAAAATATTTTGAGATTATTGACATGTATAAATGCGTAAAATAATGATTACATAAATAAGTGTGAGAGTTTTAAAACACGTTACGAATAAAAGGGTAAACATTTTTCTTGTTAAAAAATTCATAATTAATCCGTACTTTCAGTACTTTCAAGTGTGAGTCCTATTTTGCAACACCAAAGTTCTCCACACTTTTACTTTTCATGTGTGCTCATGTGGGTCATGCATGATGCATGTACGTATGTAACACAATTCACTTGAAGTTAAAATAAATTTTCAAATAGTTGATTTTTTCTTTTATGGAAAATTACAGGACTGGACATATTTATCATCAGGTGGGCCAAAATCAATCTTAATACTCAGCCCAATTAAATAGGTTAAACAATTGATGTGTCATATATTATTCCAAACCATTCGGATCTACAGTCAAACAAAATCATGGAAAATTAATAAATCATGTTCCACTAAGCCCAATTTTATATCTACTCATGAGTCATCAGCCATTTAAGTTTTCAAATCATCGTCTAGGACTCTAGGTATGTAGCTCTTGACTTTTTTACAATAGTTTATTTTTTTTATAAAAACATTTTACTGTACTAGTTAATTGTTTTTATTTGCTTAGTATTTGAGTAGGAGGATACTTAGATATTATTAACAGTAATCTTCAAGAATATTATGATTGACAATTTGCAATTTGGCAATTTGTTCAAATAGTCTATTTAGATTTTTTATTTTTTTTAATATGTTGTATGAATATACTAAACAATAGATATACATCGATGGTGAGAAAACAGAAAACGAATTGAGCGTGCGTTTCCGACAATAAAAATCGTAAAAACAGATAACTTAATAAAATGGTTGATGAATTTCTTTCGGAAAATTTAGTACTTTATATCGAGAATGTCTAGTTTGGATAGTGTTTTAGATGATTTTATTGCTAAAAATGTCGTGTGTGGTTGAAATAAAAAACTCTTATTGTACAAGTTTTTTTTTTGCCTACCCAGTTAAAAGATCCTTCACAGTTTAGCATGAAACAAAGTCAAGTTTTGAAATTAAATCTAGGATGATCATTAGCAGTCGCATCTCACGTCACGCTGGTCTGATCGTGACTTCCAGTAATCTAAAGGCAACTTTTTAGACTCGGTAAAATGATCGACATTTTTTTCTTTTTTTATATACCCATCTTAATAATAAGATTAAATTTATTTATAAAATAAAACAAACATAATAATTCAAATAAATTAAAACATTGCAATAATATTTAAAAACTTAAACTAAAAATATAAGTTAAATTATTCCTTGATTTCTTGCTTTATCTCTATTAGCGTTTATTTTTGGCGTGGGGTAATGTCTCGTTAATTTTGAATGCTAGAAGATGGAGTCTTTGTCCCGTTTCTTTTTTATGGCCAATACATGTGTTTGACGTAATGACATTATAAAGCAAGCTTCTTTCATTTCAAATCCGCTAGTTCGCAACACGCCACATCATAAAGATCCAACTCCCGATTCTTTAACTGTACATAAGAGTCTTATTGCTCTTTTATTTCTTTTAGTTGCCTTTTCCTCTTTCCTCGTCTTTCTGACTTGATAGTGTTCCATTTATAGGCTTCGAAATCAACAAGAACTCATCCTGTAACAGATGAACTGGTAGAACGAGAGGAAACAGATGCTTTCTTCTTAGCTTGGTCACGACCATGGACGAAACCAGTAGGTTCCCGCGGGTGCTCGGGAACCCCATGAATTTTTTCGACGTAGTGTTAATTTTGAGAAAAAAAATCAATTTTTCCTAAATTTATGTTAAATACACCCGGTCCAACAAAATATGTTTTAGTATTACGGTTCAAAAAAATTTGAGCACCCGGCGATATTTAGTCATGGTTCCGTTTCTAGCCACGACCAATTGTTCGTTTTTCTCAAATTTCTTCCTCGGAACCTTCCGCTTCATCATCTGATTCATGTTCAGATTAAAACCACCTTGCGCTAACCCTTTGATGATTTCGGGAGTCTTGGATTTTTCTACCCTTTCTTTTCTTATAAGATGTGAGCATCTCAACATCTTTCCAAGCATCATGGTCCTTCAAAGTGTTCCAATAATGTTAAAGGATGATTGTACTACGCTATGTATTCCCGCTAACGCTTTTTGGTACAGAGTGAGGTTACTTGACTCGCTCTCGTTTATCCGTTCGACATTATTGATAATGGCACAAAATGCACAAATTCTCAACGATGAATCTTATTTTTTCATTTGCTAGTGATGACATCGTACCTCGGATATTTTTGTTGGGTCAAAAAGTTGATGTGGCAGAAACTCAAAAACGAAGAAAATATGAAGGCATTTGTCTAAGCGTTGTCAAGAGCAAATCAGGCGTTATCAAGAGCAAATCGGGCGTTGACAAAAGTCAACATTGACAAGCATTGTCATGTGCAATCCAAGCATTGTCACGCGCAATCCAAGCATTGATAGAAACATTGACAAGTGTTGTTGGAAGCTTCTATTTAGATAAGTATGCAGAATATATTCTGTATTAGTTTATTTGAATAGAAGATTTACATGTTTATTTATTCTTATCTCTTGTAAACCCTATTCCTTACACTATAAAAGGAACCAAGGGTATTAGGTTTATTAGTAACTTTCATATACAATGTAAACCTAAAGCGTGTGTTGCACTAGACGTGGGATTAATGTATACACGTCTAGTGATGGTTTGTTATTAATATAATGAACAATCCATTAGAGTAATTCATGTGTTTTGTGCCTAAACACCTTGTTAATGTGTTGTGTTCTAATTCCGCTTTGATTATCTAATCATATGAACATGATGCATTCCTAGTAGCTAAAAGATCGAGGAAACCAAGGTTTCCACAATTGGTATCAGAGCCTCGTGGCTCGTGATGCTAGGACCAACAAGGTGTTCGTAATGGTGTGATGATAGAAAAATCCGTCTAGGGTTTTTCTGGACGTTTTTGTGTGCGCAACAGTATTCAGAAGGCCATAACTTTTTTATTGGACTTTGGATCGTCACGAAATTTCTTGTGTGTGTTCTATACACATATATCTAGACATCCACCGGAGGGATTGTCAAGTGCTATCCCCAAGAAAAAGTTATTAGGTGTTAAAGCCAGCAGCAGTGGTGGTTTTCAATTTTTTGTTTTCACATAAAATCATGATTTAGGGTTTCCACAAACCCTAGATCGTTCTTAAACAGAAATGGTGATTTGTTGCTATTGACATATAATTACATTAGCTTTGGTGAGTTAGTTCTTAAACTAACGATGAGCCCTAATGTGATTGGTTATCATGGATGCTTAAAAATCTTGTTTTAGGGTTTGAGTTATAAACCCTAGATCTGTAAGAACATGATGACTAAATCAGTATGATTGGTTCTTGCTATAAACGAAGGTATTGCTAATATGGTCACATGGAGGTATGATAATGAATGGGAGATATTGTTTCGTTTGGAATATTGTCGATTGACTTGCTGACTGTTCTTGTACATTCACGGAGGATAAAGGACATCAAATTGGTTTCCAAAGAAAAGGGGTCAACGATGGCAACTTTGCTATCATTAACAAATCATGCATGAATATACATTGTGTTCACACGAATGTATATTATCTAAAGAAAAGATGTGGAGTAGCACTGATTGACGTCAGAACGGTTATACAAGTAAGATTGTCATTATTTGATTCATGTGATCCCAGGGATTTCGTTAAATAAAAGTATCACGTGAAATACGCAAAACGTGAGGTGCTTTTTAAATATTAACATAATTTCAGTGCTAGCAATGCGTGGGTGCTGATTTTATGGGAATTAATTTATATCCCATATTTATTGAGCAAGAATATGGATAGTTGTTTGGATGGCTGATTTTTAGGGATAATGATTATCCTTAGATATATTTTGATAGCTGGTAGTATGGAACAAAGAATGAAAGTTGTCATGTTACTTTTAGTCGCTGTCAAAAAGTTTGTAGCCACTTGATGACGTCAGCAGAAGAATAGACGCTGACAAGGTTTGTTTAGACGCTGACATGAATAAAGTTAACGCTGACATCCAACGTTGACATGTGTTGTCCGAGAAAGCTATGTTCAAGCGTTGATATGCTTTGTCCGGTATTGGATGATGCATTTGATTAATATGTTGGACAGTGAAGGTTCTCGGATAACAAAGGAATAGCTGTTGTTTGAGAAAATTGATACGATTTTATCACACAAAAAGAGGTATTTACACGCAAAGGTACATGGAATCTCTGTTTTTATTTAGAATATCAAGTTGATATTAATGGCTCGGATATTTTTACAAGGGGTCAATGATTTTTCTAAAGTTAGCACCAATTAGCAAAGTATTATTGGAGTAATGTTTATTATGTAATCGGGATAGCCTTGTGAAAGAGTTATTCGCTAACAGCTTTTACATATGAAGATATTGGTTCATTAAGACTTATCATGAAGAGGTGTTGGCTTAAGGGGAAGAATTCTTATGGTAAGTTTGATGTTCGAAGAAGATTTTCGCGAGTTTGTGTTTTATCATATCTTTAAATCATGGATAGCATCCCATTGGTTTGAAGATAACTTGTTTGTGCTTTAAATGTTTGGTGACGAAGACTTGTCATAACACTTGAAGGAGTTACATAATCGTGCTCAGTGTCTCATAAAGGATGAGAATATCTACAAGGGATCGAGGTCTACTTATATTTTTTTCAATTTGGTATAAGTTCTTTATCACGTGGATAGTACAAGACATGGAACATACGTTTGGGTTACTCTACTTCTACATCAAAAATATTATAGTTATTTTTCTTCAAGATCATTACACAGAGCCTACATTTGGGGAATCTTCAAGATTGCATACATTGTTTACTTCCCTGTTGATGTGACAAAAAGGGGAAGACATACATGCTACAATTGAGGGGAAGCAACTTGAAGATCATGTACAACTTACAAGAGATACACAAAGAATTTTGCCGACATCAACTAGGGGAAGATTGTTGGGTCAAAAAGTTGATGTGGCAGAAACTCAAAAACGAAGAAAATATGAAGGCATTTGTCTAAGCATTGTCAAGAGCAAATCAGGCGTTGTCAAGAGAACATCGAGCGTTGACAGAAGTCAACATTGACAAGCATTGTCATGTGCAATCCAAGCATTGTCACGTGCAATTCAAGCATTGACAGTATCATTGACAAGTGTTGTTGGAAGCTTCTATTTAGATAAGTATGCAGAATATATTATGTATTAGTTTATGTGAATAGAAGATTTACATGTTTATTCATTCTTATCTCTTGTAAATCCTATTCCTTACACTATAAAAGGAACCAGTGGTATTAGGTTTATTAATAACTTTCATATACAATGTAAACCTAAAGCGTGTGTTGCACTAGACGTGGGATTAATGTATACACGTCTAGTGATTGTTTGTTATTAATATAATGAACAATTCATTAGAGTAATTCATGTGTTTTGTGCCTAAACACCTTGTTAATGTGTTGTGTTCTAATTCCGCTTTGATTATCTAATCATATGAACATGATGCATTCCTAGTAGCTAAAAGATCGAGGAACCAAGGTTTCCACAATTTTCACCAGTCTATTTCTCAAATTAAGCAATAACCTCCCCCAAAACAACCTATTTTTCATAATATTTCGACTAATGCTTTTTTCGACACATTGCACCAAGCTATGCACAATGCAACCTTTTTCTCCATTGACCATGGTTTTGTATCCTGGCGTTTTGATGTTTCCTTCTGTTAATGCAACCAGTGCCTAAAAACATTATTTGTAATAACTAATCTTTCTTAGTTTTGATCACGACAAAGTGTAAAACATTTATCGTCAAAGATAATCGAAAGACAAATTATTCAACAAACAATATCATCAAGGTAATAATCATTTAAGTCTTACACAAACATATCTTATAGTACATGCTTACTGATCATAGAAAGCGATTAACCTCAAAACTCACATTTATACAAATGTTACGAATTTAATAAACTTTATTTTAAGAAAATGTTTTATTAAAATAGTAAATAGAAATTTGAATTTGGCATATTCCCAATGGTCTAGGAATATCATCTTGAGGTATAAACTTCACCAGATGGGATTTCCTCACTCAAAGACAAAAAAGAGTGGACTCTAGAGCACGCGGCTCAGTATAGGTGCTTGCGGCTCAATATCAATATTGAGTTATCAGCCCATTTAATGAGCCGCGCCCAGAGAGCCGTTACAACTTGTCTCCTAGAAATAGTAGATCATTTCTCTATTTTCCAATGAACCTTTTTGCATAGTTTTTTGCTTCTTATCTTCTTTCTATGTTTCCAATCATTAGTAAATGATCACCTAATTTGGTAAGTATGTTTACATATGATTATCCTCTTGATCCCCTCCTTTACTTGTCCAAAGAGAATATCACTCACACATTTGTGACGTGATAAAAGATGAAGCCTTGATGAAGATCATCCTTTCTTAGATCTAGTCATGTTTATCATTTTATTTGTTTGAGTCTTGTGTATATCCAAGGTGTATGTGTATACTTGGATTAGTCTTGTGTAGATCCAAGTTATATGTGTATACTTGGATTTGTCTTGTGTTGTAATATGTCTTGTGTGTAAGTTTTCAGTAAACTACAAAGTGATGTAATTATGTGTAGGTGTCTTGTGAGTTCTCTCTTAACTAAAAAGTGATGTATATGAAGATTGGTTATATCTTTGGATTTGGACTCAACATCTAGCCTTGTGTCGGAAAAGAAAATGGGCGGAGATTGGTTCTAGCTTTGGATTAGGACTCGACATCTATCCTTGTGTCAGAAAAGAAGATGGGCGAAGAAGATTTGTTCTAGCATAGGATTAGAACTAGACATTTAGCTTAGTGTCGGAAAACATAGTAAGCGACGTTGTAAGGTTTTCTCCGCCAAGAAGGGATCTAGTGGATATAGTGGAAATCTCGAGTAAGGTGTACTCGAGGAGTGGAGTAGGAACGAAGAGAGAGCTTCGTTGTCGAACTACTGTAAATATTGGTGTCTTACCATAGGTTGCTTCTTTCCTTACTATTTTCCTTATTCATCTTTACATTCATGCATTGCATTTCCATAATCACTAGATACAACAATTTTTTAACAACTATGAAACTAGTTTTCAAGTAAAAGAAAATTTTGGGACCAACATAATTTTAATTATGACCTTAATTAGAGAAACTATTCACCTCCCCCCCCCCCCTCCCCTTTTCTAGTTTCTACAATTGGTATTAGAGCGATTAGCACACAAGATATTTGGAGTATATTGTGCTTTAAAGCTTGGATCGATCTATTGTCTCTACTAATTAGAAGGGTTGGTTGCTCTAAAGTTCCTTTATGGTCAAACTATTTTTTCTATAAAAATAGACCTTATAAGCATTGTTATATCAATCATCTTGATTATGATCTTATTAGTAGCTTTTGTGAATTTTAGATTTTCTCTTGAAATGTATCTACTAGTCTGCATCTTTTTTTGTGTAGGTACTCTTGAAGGCTAATCATTAATTTGGTTATGGGTTGAGTAACTTACATTTGTTGAAGACTCGTCTCCTTTTGATCTCAAACATCATGGGATGATGATATCAAGATTGATGGATGTGATTGTAACTTTATGGACTTATATTTAATAGTCGTGTGATAGGATCGTACTCGAGATTACGGGATTGCACATAATACGTAAAGAGTTAATTTGATTAATAAATATATTTATTGTTTTTATTAATTTATTTAATAAATATATTTATTAATTTAACCGAGCAAGTAACTATATAACTTCAACGATCGTTAATTAATTAATAATTAAGTATTAACGAATGTTAAATAAATATATAGTATGTAAAACAAAAAGAAAGAAGTTTGGAAGATTCCGAAACACCCCTAAGGGGTGTTTGGTCAGTCGGTTATGGGCTCCAAGGGGGAAGGGGAAAAAGTTGTTTTTTATTTATCTTGGGCTATAAGGAGTTTAGGCCTATAAATACACATCCCTATCCCTCATAATTCACACAACATGTATCTTTTCCCTTCTCTTTCTTTTGGGTCAATCGCAAGGCTGCACCACAAAGGGTGTTGGGTTGGTTTTTCTTGGTTGATCGATTGTGTGCGTAATCTAGTCCTAGCCCCTCTATAGGGTTGTTGGGTAGATTATTTACAAGCGTTGTAGCTCGGTTTTCACGTGCTAGAATCGCGGTTAGCTCGTTGTATTACGTGTGTACAAGATCGTAATATAGTCTTACTTTAGACTATATCTTGGTGTATTACGGTATAAACTCGAATTGGTGATTCATTCTTCGTCTTGTGTATTTGCTTTAGCGTAAAGGTATGTAACCCTAGTTCGATTAATTCTAATTGTGTTATTATTATGATCTTGTTAAATCGCTTCCGCTATATGTGCTTTGATCTCATTTAGGGTTTTTATATAATTGTTATGATAGTAATAAACCTTCAGTTGCATCGAGAGCAGGTTTAACATGTTATAATTATCGAAAATCTAAAGTTTTTTAACTAATAATTGTTTTGAGTTAAAACTACATGTTTTTAGGTTTTCATAAAATTAGGGTTTTGTTTTTTTAAATTAGGGTTTTTGGCTGAATTTTTAAATTAAAAAAGTGAATTGTTTTGAAACCCTAAATTACATGTGGGATAATTTTAGATTAAATTGCATGATTAGTTGTTATGTCATGTATGGAACAATCCGTAGAGATTTAACTGTTAAGATTTATGGGGAATCCACGATTACGTGCATGTTTTCATGGATCGTAAAATTATATGTTTATATGATTTAATGTGCTACGTGATTATTTGATTCAATAGATCTCGAATTAGTGAAGACTTTTATATGAATATACAGACCTAGATTTTGTGATTATTGAATAAATCGTCTGCATGTGGCTATTTGACTTATTTGTTGCATATCTAAATTGTTATTATGTGTTTATGATTTAGTTTTTTTTCTTGTTTATATATAAAATTGTTGAATTGTTGTAAACAAGGGTTTTTTATGAAAAGAAATAATATAAACTAAATCATATTAAAATGATGATTTGTAAAGAGATCTAAATTACATAAGATTAAGTTGATTGGTGAATTGCAATAATAATATAACGGCCTACTCCTTTTGACAAACTATAAAGTGGGTATAACGCACCGCTGGTCATGTACCCAGTTAAGGAAGGAGGTGTTATGCCATTAGTCGCTGACCGAATTCCCCGCTCGCTTGTGCGTCAAATTGAAATTACCTACGGTTATTAGTTGAATTATACCTTAAGGGTGATTTATCATAAATTCACATCTGAAACATAATGAATAAGGGTATTGTTGTGTACGTAGCCGAGTTCTAGCAAAAGTACGTTGTGAATAGTTGTGGGTAAATGCTTTAATTGGTTTAACCAATACCTCAACATAATTTATGTATAAATTTAGTCAAGTGAAGAAGTTTACTAAATGTTTTATTAAACTTATGCTATGGAGTTGTATGCATGCTTCTCCATACATTGATTTTGACATCAAAATTTATTCCCTCAAAATTTAAGTCGAATGCTCCTAATTGACGAACACTTGAAATTAATTCGTCATCAAATGAGATTTTTGGGTGATGTTGTGATGGAGAGAAAACCATTTGTAGAATGAGAATTCGTATGACGGTCTCAGATTAGACGACTTAATTAAGTTACTCATTGAGATCTGGAAACTTAATGCATTCAGAAGGGATGAAACATGTTTACAATGCAAAACGTTTTTTTGGCAATGTAAATCCATTAAATATCTACAAAAATTGAAAATTGTTTGTCAATTGAATTGTTCGACAAGTCGCTATGTTGAGTACATTCATTACTAGCAGATCAACTGGTGTAATGGATTTATGTCAATATATTTCTAGAATTCAAGGAAAATAATATGGTTTTATACCAGGGTAATTTTATTTTCTTGAAAGTATTTTGTTATCAAAAGTACTAATATTTGAACTTATTTCTGTAGAAATGGCTCAACCCAAAAACAATATGACTATAAGTTCTGCGTTCAAAGCTTTCTTTGATCGTCCTGAACTTACTGGCCCAAACTTTAATGATTGGTATCGCTCACTAAGAATTGTCTTGAGAGTAGCGGATACTATCGATATCTTCACTACTCCTTATCTAGAGGATCTTGCTGAAGGAGCATTTGATGCGCAAAGGCTTGAACACGCTACTAATGTTAAGAAGCACTCTAAGGTGGCTGCTTTAATGTTAGGAAAAATGGCTCCTCCACTTCAACAGAAGTATGAGCTATTTTCACCTAAGGGAATGCTTTATGAGATCAAGGCTATGTTTGAGAAGCCGTAAGTCGTGGAGATCTACGATTTGGTAGATGCTTTGCATAGTTGCAAACAAGCTCCTGGAAAGTCTGTAAGTGCCCATTATATGAAGATGAGGGATTATATGGAACAGCTCATTGCACTAGGACAACCCTATGATCATAATATGGCTATCAACTTGATCAATAGATCCCTTAACAAGGACTTCAATGATTTCGTTCGAAACTATAATATGCCTTGAACGGGGAAGACAGTTAATGATTTGCTTGCAATGCTCATTGACTATGAAAAGGGGTTGAAAGACAAGGCATCTACTGCTACGCCTTCTGTACTAACCATATAAAAGGGTAGAGTGAGTAAGCCAAAACCGCAAGCGAATAAAAAGAAAGGCAAAGGCAAGGGTGATAAGGGCAAACAAGTTGCGACTTATTCTAAACCTAAGCAGAACTTTGTCAAGAGGAATAAATCTCATAAAGATGAGACTTGTCACCATTGCAAGGCAAGTGGTCACTGGAAGAGGAATTGCCCTCTTTACCTCGAAGAATTGAGAGAAATAAATAAGAAGTCTGAGCAGAGCGATGCAGCTTCAGGTACTTTATTTATGATTGAATTGTGCAATTTAACATACAAATTAAATTCCTGGGTATATGATACGGGATGCGGTATTAACATTTATAATACGCTGCAGGGGTTTAATCTGGAAAGGAAGCTATCCTATGGGGAACAATTTTTTTGCAAGTGGGCAATGGTGCACAAGCAGCAGTTGAAGCTATAGGAACATTTAATCTAGTTTTACCTTCGGGTTTAGTATTGAGCTTAAATGATTGTCATTATGCACCTACAATTGTTAGGGGTGTTATTTCCTTTTCTTGTTTGTTAAATGATCGGTTTGTTCACACGATTGATAATAATGGAATTTATGTTTGGAAAAATGGTATTTTCTATTTTAATGCAGTTTCTGTGAATGGTGTGTTTGAATTAGACATACATGATAATAAATCCAAGAACAATAAATCTGTGTTTAGCATGAGTAAGAAGAGAAAGTTTGACAAGAACTCTTCTTATCTTTGGCATTGTAGACTTGTCCATATTGGGAAGACTCGTATACAAAAGCTTTAACGTGAACGTATACAAAAGCTTTAACGTGAAGGTCTTTTGGAAAATATCAATGATGAATCATTTGATAAATGTTAGTCTTGTATCTCTAGAAAGATGACCAAGAAACCTTTTAATAGCAATATTGAAAGAGCTACTGATCTACTTAGACTTATACATACTGATGTGTGTGGACCACTTAGACATGTGTCAAGGAGAGGTGCTAGCTACTTCTTACATTTATGGATGATTATAGCCGCTATGGTTATGTTTATTTACTTAAACATAAACATGAGGTATTTGAAACATTCAAAGTGTTTAAAGCAGAAGTAGAACTGCAATTAGGGAAGAAGATTAAAGCTCTCAGTTCTGATAGAGGTGGTGAATATTTAAGTCAAGAGTTTATAGATTATCTAAGTGAGAATGGAATTGTTCAGTATCTTACTTCTCCCTATACTCCACAACAAAATGGTGTATCTGAAAGGAGAAATCGTACATTATTGGATATGGTGTGATCTATGTTTAATCTTAAAACTTTATCTTTATCATTTTGGGATTATGCGCTAGAATCTGATGTTCGTATTTTAAATATGGTTCCCGCAAAGAAGGTCGATAAGACACCATATGAACTATGGCATGGCAAGAAGCCATATTTGTCTTATTTAAAGGTCTGGGGTTGCGAGGCGTATGTGAAACGTGACTCGGTGACAAACTCCAACAACGATCTGTAAATTGTATCTTTGTAAGATACCCTAAGGAAACTATGGGTTATTACTTTTATTATCCACCTAAGAACAAAGTGATTGTTGCTAGGTATGGAGACTTTCTTGAATCTGATCTTGTAAATCAAGAATTCAGTGGGAGAAATTATGATCTAGAAGAGAGTCATATAGATACATTGCCTTCTGAAAACACTAGCGAAATAATTCTTGTAGAACCAGAAAGTCTGGCGGTTTCACCGGAATTAGTTCCTCTGCGTAGATCCGCAAGGAATAAAAGCGCAAATAGCTATATGTTTTAACATAGAGGATGATGATGAGTTAAGGGATCTTGGTGAACCCGCTAATTATAAATCCACCATACTTGATCCTGAAAAGGATAAGTGGATGGTTGCTATGGATGAGGAAATGAAATCCATGAAAATAAATGATGTTTGGATTCTTGTAGAACCACCACCGAATGCTAAAGTAGTGAGACATAAGTGGACATACAAGAAGCAAACCGACATGGACGGAAAATTACAATCCTATAAAGCTCGTTTAGTAGCTAAAGGTTTTATTCAAACTTTTGGCGTAGACTACGAGGAGACATTTTCTCCTGTAGCAGACTTAAGAGCTATTAGAATTCTCATAGCCATAGAAGCATACTATGACTATGAGATATGGCAAATGGATGTTAAAATTGCCTTCTTGAACGGTCGCTTAGATAAAGACATCTATATGCAGCAAGCAGAAGGGTATGTTGATCCTAAGAATCCAGGACACGTGTGCAAACTTCAAAGATCCATTTATGGTAAGCAAGCATCGCGTCAATGGAATAAAAGATATGACGAAGAAATCAAAAAGTTTGGATTTATTCAGAATCGTGATGAGCCATGTGTATATCGCAAAGCTAGTGGGAGTGATGTAGAATTCCTAGTCTTATATGTTGATGACATATTAATCATAGGGAGTAACATTCCAAGACTTAAAGCAGTTAAGGATTATCTTGGTAAATGTTTTTCTATGAAGGATTTAGGAGAAGCTGCATACATTCTGGGAATTAAGATCTATCGGGATAGGAAAAGACGGTTAATTGGTCTAAGTCAAGATGCTTATATAGATAAGATTTTGAAGAAGTATAATATGCATAATTCCAAGAAAGGTTTTCAACCTATGGAAGTTAAGCATAATCTGAGTCGTGAGATGGATGCATCAACTCCTGAAGAGGAGGCATACATGCAGAAGGTGCCTTATGCTTCGGCTGTAGGATCTATAATGTATGTTGTTAGATGCACAAGGCCTGATGTGGTGTTTGCTCAAAACTTGGTCAGTAGATACCAACAGAATCCAGGGAAGCTCCACTGGACTGCTGTCAAACATATTCTAAAGTATTTGAGGAGTACGAAAGATATGTTTTTGGTATTTGGAGGGAAACCAGACACAAAACTGAATGTTACAGGTTTCTGTGATGCGTCCTGGCAATGAGATAAAGACGATACGAAGTCTCAGACGGGTCTTTTGTTATCAATGGAGGAGCAGTTGACTGGAAGAGCAAGAAACGAACAACGATTGCAATGCATGCTACTCCATCTGAGTACATGGCGCTTCAGAAGCTGCAATGGAAGCTGATTGGATTAGGAAGTTTATTGAAGATCTTGGAGTGATGCCTTCAATTAAAGAACCTATAGATATGTATTGTGACAATTCTGCCGCAATAATATTTTCCATTGACCCTTGAGTCATGAAAGACGCCAGACACTTTATGCGTAGACATCACTACGTACGAGAACAAGTTGAAGCTCGTGAAATCAAATTGATAAAAGTTCACACACATGATAACGTAGCTGATCCTTTAACTAAGGCTTTGCCCAGACCAAAGGTAGTTAAGCATGCCAAAGCGATTGGGCTGCAACTAGCTAGCGAATTCATGCAATAAATCTGTGATTAGTATTTGGGTAAAGGATGTTATGACATTATTATATAATAAAATAAAGATTAGGTTTCGTTTATTTTTATTATTTAATAAGTGTATCCTATTTTACATGTTCTAATCCATGAATAAAAGTTATGCTAAATATTCGTTGTCGATTAATAATATTGGAATATTATTAAATTAAGACAAATCAAAATAGCGATAGAGTATACTTGAAAGTATATTGATCGATTTTAGATGATATTCGATGAATCAAATATAGGACTTATCCCAACTATATGTTTTTACTTTATGGATCTTTGTCATCAAGTAAAACATAAATAGTTATCCTTAGACTTGAGATACCATGAAACTGTTGTGAATCTAGTGCATCTTTGTGGAATAATCTAACGCTAAACGTACCTGGTAGCTATAAGGATTATTTTCGTAAGTGTTGCAAAATTCATAAGTTTTGATCGTAGTCAATATGGAATTTATTTCCTCCAATTTTGTTTTGGAGTTTAATACAGTTGGGCCCCTCGTGGGATTAGTAAGATGTTTGTGAGGCCACACCCAAATTTGTTTTGGTAATCTTGCTGAATCTGTGAACTAGAAACAGAATGGTTAATGAAAGGAATGACTGAGATTCATATCCTTATTAACATTGTATTCGAAATAAAAGGATAATAATAACGATATAGAATCGTTAAAAGGTTTTGTCCAGGAGACCTTACTCGAGTTGTTCTAGAGACATTGCTAGTGTAACTAGACGCTAGTCAATGTAATCACGATATTCGAAATATGTCCAAGTGGGAGCTGTAATTTTATGGACTTATATTTAATAGTCGTGTGATAGGATCGTACTCGAGATTATGGGATTACACACAATACGTAAAAAGTTAATTTAATTAATAAATATATTTATTGTATTTATTAATTTATTTAATAAATATATTTATGTATTTATTAATTTAACCGAGCAAGTAACTATATAACTTTAACGATCGTTAATTAATTAATAGCTAAGTATTAACGAATGTTAAATAAATATATAGTATGTAAAACAAAAGGAAAGAAGTTTAGAAGATTCCGGAACACCCCTAAGTGGTGTTTGGTCAGTCGGTTATGGGCTCCAAGGGGGGGGGGGGGCAAAAGTTGCTTTTTATTTATCTTGGGCTATAAGGAGTTTAGGCCTATAAATACACCTCCCTATCCCTCATAATTCACACAACATAAATCTTTTCCCTTCTCTTTCTTTTGGGTTAATCGCAAGGCTACACCACAAAGGTTGTTGGGTTGGTTTTGCTTGGTTGATCGATTGTATACGTAATCTAGTCCTAGCCCCTCTCTAGGGTTGTTGGGTAGATTATGTACAAAGCGTTGTAGCTCGGTTTTCACGTGCTAGAATCACGGTTAGCTCGTTGTATTACGTGTGTACAAGATCGTAATATAGTCTTACTTTAGACTATATCTTGGTGTATTACGGTATAAACCCGAATTGGTAATTCATTCTTCGTCTTGTGGATTTTCTTTAGCGTAAAGTTATGTAACCCTAATTCGATTAAGTATAATTGTGTTATTATTATGATCTTGTTAAATCACTTCCGCTGTATGTGCTTTGATCTCGTTTAGGGTTTTATATAATTGTTATGATAGTAATAAACCTTCAGTGATACTAGTCCTTGAAGACTATGTATGCGCTTTGGTCAAGTTTGGGTGGTGCATTAGTCCATAGAAGATTAGGGATGCACTTTGCGGCTATGGTACGTTTTCATTCTTCCATACGTCCTTTGATCATTCTTTTTATCATTACTTGACTATGTGATTGCTTTTGGCATCCTTGACTTGACACTTATTTGTGGTATGTGATTCTATTCTTTCACCCTCTCAAACCTTCATGGTCTTGGATGCTTGACTCACATAAGTGGTGTAGAGTGAGTTAGTAGTACCTTAAAGTATCAAGCATGATTTATACGGTTTGCAACTTAATACGGTTAGTAGGCACTATATCATGTGTAGTATGTGCAATTGAGCTCATCTCTAAGTTGACTGATTAATCATTTGAGATACCAAACTACATCATATGTTGTAGTTAGGATACTACATATTTGGAATTGAAATATTTCAAGGATATTGTCATTGTGACCCTTAACAATGATATTAGTCCGATCACGTGTGAGAGAAAGGGAATCTATATTCTTGCTCATGCATTGTAAAAGTTAAAGACATTTATTAGTAAGTGTTCTTAATCTATATAACAAAAATAACTTGGTATAACTCATTACCAGAGCCGTTTCGTTTTACGTCGGAAAGGCACGTTATGAACCACTATATATGACACAGGCTCTTCATTTCCACAACTTGAAGATTTTCATTTTTCCCTTGAACATTGACACTTGGCTTTTATTCACTCCGCTTGGTTTCTCACTTTTCTCTTTTCGTTTACGAGTAGTCGTTTCTTCATTTCGATATTTTTAAGTCCGATTCCACTCATAATCATCATTTAGGCATTATAACCTAGTCTTGAAGTGGTCCAGTGATTTTCAAAAGGCTTAGTATATGTTTTAAGTATTTTAGAAAAACTTGGTTTGAAAAATTTCTTTCATTTTCACGGAAAAAACACATGTTATGTCCGCGACTCAATAAATAGCGTGGTGGTAATGTGTGGTTCATTATGATAATGATCCGCGACCCACTGAGCTTAAAATAATGTTGGTTTTATTATTTTACACTTTTTCAAAAACATCTCGTTCCTCTTTTCTGCTGGTGCGACGAGAAGATACATAAAACCTCCATTAACAACTTTCAAACCCTTTCAAATCACTCAAATTAATTGATTTCGAGACAATAGTTTCTTCCATCCTTCATCTAGCATCAGCTAATTGTAATTATCTTCATTCAATTTCAACTAATTTGTTCTAGGGTTCTTAATTTCATAATTGGGAATTTTCGAAATTAAATTGAATTGGAACCAAATTAGGAATATGAGTATCCATAGTTTTAGTGATATGATTCTTTTAGGTTCATATTTCTTATGATTTCACTAAACCCACTTATAGAACAAATCCAAATTTTAATCAAAGCAATTTGGTTTAATGATAGAATTTATATGAACACATTGGTAATTACATTGTTAATGCTTACCTAAAAACGAATTTTGAAAACCAATGTTCAAATTCATGGTTGATTCGCATAATTCATAAGCATTTGTCAAAAATGAAGTTATTATATTGTGAGCATAAGAATGATAAGGAATCATCCTTTGGTTAGTCAAGAAACTAATTAAACACATTCTTGTGATTTTTCTTTTTACTAATCTATATGTAACAAAGAGTGATTGTGGAACTATTTTTTTGGTTTAATATAGGTACTAAACAATGCCTTCGGGTTATCAAAATGACCACCAAAGGACCCAACGTTATATGCCTAACCTTGCTGAGTCTTGTGAATCGAACACTTTTCAAGCACCCTTCGTTTACTTCAATCCCGTTACTTTTATGAGGGTTGGGTTGTCTTTAAGGACATTGAAGGGTTTAACTACACTCAAATGATGTTTAAGAATAATGGTTTTGATTGCTTGTTAAACATCAGTGATGTAATCTATCCTTAATTTCTCTTATTCTATAGCACATATTCTATTTATGTAAATGATTATGGAATGTTTGTTAATTTTGCCATTCGTGTTCAACCCATTAACTGCTCTCTCTAGGAGTTTGGTAAGGCACTTCGAGTACCTCATGAAGGTCAATGTCAATTCACGGATGCATGGAAGATTGATTCTTTGCAAACGTGTGTTGATGTTCCTCCATATAATACTCATATGGTCGAACTAGACTTCATCCTTGGCACTATCACTCAATTCTGTAATAGACCCGTTGGATGTAGTATCCATTCTAAGAGACGTGTGGTGTCTTCTTTTGAGATACTCGTAAGCGACCTTAATCCATGTATGGTCTCTTGGGCTGACATAATTAGGGAGAATGCGTTTTGTCATGGTGGAAACCGGGATCATGTTCCCGCGTGTATGGCACATACGTCATTCCGTCAAGTATAATCTCACGTACTTTATCGCTCCTCGAATCCATTATGTCTTCACCAAGTCAAAGACAAACCTTCCTTATGCCATGCTCCTCACTCGCTTTTTAAAAAGGTTCGATTGTGACTATCCCCAACTTCGTCTCTCCGAATACTTGCACCCCAATCGTGTGATGTACCCTATTCAAAAGGATCGCCCATAAAAGGTTAGGAGTGACCGAGGTAGGCGTAGAGGTGATCAACAGGAGCCATCCGACGATGAGAAAAACTCATATTCATCAAGTGATGGTGATGATGTTGGAACTAGTGCCAACATTGGTTCGCCGAGTGGATCCTCCCCATCCTTGAACACTTTCATGGGTGGGTTACACCAAATTAATCATCCTCCTTCTGCCACATCTAGTGAGCTTCCTCCAGATTTTAATCTTTAAGATGTATACCGTTCTAACCTTCATACCCGAAGAGAGTTGCATGTTCATCGTGTTGAAATGAGGGGAGAATTCAAAGCCATGGGGAAGATGCTAAGGAAGTTTGGCAAGAAAAAGAAGTGAAGCCGATTGGATGTCTTGGATGGTTGCATTTGTTCTTGTGTTGAAAATTCTATTGCATTAGACATTTTCTTCTTAGACTTTGGTTTGTAATGATACTTAATTTTTTGGATTGACTAGTATTTTAATCCTATTCATTCTACATGTGACTGAACTTCCAGTTTACATGTTTATGTGCAATTATGTGTTAGTTAGCTATTTAGATTTTGGTTGTTAATCTATTTTGGCTCGATTAATAAGTGTTTGAAATATGGGGTTGTGAAAAATGCTTGAAGTGACACTTTTTGAAGGTTCTGCTCGTGGATCAATTTCTATGGGCGGTTCAATATCAATATTGAGCCGCGATAATGTTTATTGAGCCACGGGTTGGATTCTCGGCATAATTTTTGCTTTACACTATTATCTCTAAATCTTTGTAAAGATGGATAATTTTTTGCTAAACATCAGTTTTTTCCCAATCAAGCCTGGCAAATTTCATTATTCACCTAAAATATTTTTATCCATTACCATTTTGGATCATCCCCTTCTTTTCTTAAACCATTCATGGTTCTTCTTCTTCTTCATCACATCTTCTAAGACTTTTCTAAACCTTTAACACTCAACCATGATGTCCACTAGATCATCAAACTCTTCCAAACACTCTTCCTCTAAAAAGACCCTTAAGATTAAGATCAAGATACCTAAACAAGGTTCTTCATCTTTTCTTACACCCAAAAGTGAGACTATCCTAATTCTCATTTCTTCATCACCTTCATCACCTATTGCACAAGGCAAGAAAAGTTTAACTCATGGTACAAACCATTCTCATGGTTCTACCTCTTCATATTTCCAATCAATGATGAATGAGTTGTCTTCACCATTCTCTCCAAGTCCTCTCTTGGCTGAGAACCCTATACCCCTCCAAAGCATTCCCTTTTAGATTGAATTTGTTGAGCCTTCGCCCATTTCACCCTTGGACACCAGTTGGGTCAAAAAGTTGATGTGGCAGAAACTCAAAATGAAGAAATATCAAGACGTTTGTTCGAGACACGCTGACATGTGAAAGCTAGACGCTAACTGATACTATGGTTTTCTTTGGGTTCTAGATTCTCTCGATATCTTCTCGAATTGATCACAGCTCAAAGTAGAATGATTGTTCTTGGTGACAAAAAGTGGGATTGGTTTTCTATTCTACTAAAAGGGAGAATGCATGAAGTAAATAAAAATTTAAACGAAAACAATTACTTGAATAAAACTCTAAGATGAAATAAACAGTGAAACAAACTTACTGAAAATATTCTCTATTCGGAATATACTACCATGCGGAATAATCTATCTACTCGGAATGTAGGACAATTCGGAATAAATGGACCATGCAGAATAAAAATGCTATTCGGAATACTAGAAACCATTCGGAATAATACACCCTATGCGGAAAAAGATCTCTATGCGGAATAAAGTAAATAAACACTTATGCGGAATAATTGAACAAGAACCTTTATGCGGAAAAATAAACCCTATGTGGAATGTATGATGATCCGGAATAAACCTTCTACTCGGAATAAAAGTTCTACGCGGAATAATTTGAAGTTATGCGGAATATTGAAATATTCCGAATAAGGAATGAACTTAGGAAGGCTACTCGGAATATATATTATTCCGAATAAGAGACAGAATAAGCAGACAGTTCGGAATATAGAAATATTCCGAATAAGGGAAGAGAAGGATGACAATACGGAATGTTGTTGGGGATGAAGAACAGTACTCAGACGCGAGAAAACAGGGGAAACGAATTTTAAGCCAAATCAAGCTAAATAATCAGAAAGATTTTACCAAATTAACCACAAATCATATACTAACTACAAGGATCAAATCCCAATCATAAAAACACAAATTCAACAACTTTTTAAGATCAAACTTGAACTAAATAAAAACTTAAGAACTTTGAATAAAAGATGATGATGAACAAGAGGAATGAAAAGATTAAAATGAACACTTGTATTGATGATTAAGATTCAGTAAAACAAAAGGAAAGGATCAAACTTACAAGATTAAAAGAAGAAATCAAAGAGATGAAAACCACTCCTTAAGGGAGATGGTTTCCTACGAACTAGGAGAAAATGTAACTGAAACTAAAAACTAGATTCCAAATTTTGTGAGGGTGATCCCTTTATATAGGTTGAGTGGTTGGTTGGTGAGTGGGCTTTCTCCCTTTCTTCTTGTCTTCTCGTCTTTTCAGAAAAGTTGACGTTTTCAATTCTTATTCGGGATTTATCGTCGATTAAATTCAACTCGTCTTTTAATTTCTTCGTTTAATAGACTTGAGTTTCTTCGACATTTGTAAATCTTCCATCTTTGGTCCTTTTCTTCGATAAATCATCAAACAGGCCCATTGACTTCAAATCTTTTGCATCTCTTGGACAATAGACTTCGTCTTTAGTCTTTTTCGTTGATAAAACCCGTGCAATCCCATGTTTTCTTCAATAATCATCCGGTTGACTCTGAAAACATAATAAACACAAAAACCACGCATAATTCCAAACAAATGATATTAAATACGTGTTTTGGTCTTGTTTTAGTAAGAAATGAGTGGTAAAAGGATGGGTGTTTTCACACCTATCACTAACACATGTATTCTAGATGCTGACATACATTAAGCGTTGCCGGATGTCTACGGGCTGATAGAATCTTCTAATTAGGGAATATATTGAGTATATTATTTATGATATATTCAGTATATAGTTATCTAAATAGAAGATATATATGTTTATTCATTCTTATCTCTTGTAGACCCTAATCCTTACTCTATAAAAGGAACAAGGGTCTTAGGTTTTATTCATAACTTTCATATACAATGTAATCCTAAAGTGTGTGTCGACTGGGTGTGGGATTAAATGTATACACACCTAGTGATTGTTTAATATCAATATAATGAGCAATACATTTGAGTAATTCATGTGTTCTTGTGCCTAAACACCTTGTTTAATGGTTGTTGTTCTGTTCCGCTGTGATTGTCTAATCATATAAACAATGATCATTACTAGCAGCTAAAAGATCAAGGAAACTTAGGTTTCCACAGTTGGTATCAGAGCCTCGTGGCTCGTGATGCTAGGACCAACAAGGTGTTCGTGTTAGTGAGAAGAAAAAAAATCCGTATAGGGTTTTTTTAGGCGGTTTTGTGTGCGCAGCAGTATTCAGAAGACCTTTTATTGAACCATTGGAATGCCACGAAACTTTTTGTGTGTGCTCTACACACATATACCTAGAAATCCACCGGAGGGATTGTCAAGAACTATCTTTAAGAAAAAAGTTATTAGGCGTCGAAGTTCACAGCACAATAGATATTTGCTTTTTTGGGGTTTTGTCTAAAAACCCTAGATTTATTGTTTGTTGATGTTGATATTGATTACGTGTTGTTAGCCTTGGGAAATCAGTCCGTTATGAACTAGTGATGAACCTTAACAACAGGTTTGAAGCAGATGGAGTACTAGGAAGTGTGATTGAAGCTGTGTAAATATTAGGGTTTATGAAAAACCCTAGATCTGATATTAATGAAACACAATGAAACACAACAGCCTTGTATTCAATATGGCTTCATGTACTGTAGACGTGATATTACAAACACAAAGTGGAAGCAGATCATGGGTTTATATCGTTAAGGAGTACAAGCAGATCATGGCTGCTACGTGAGGAAATCAAAGGCAGCAAGTGGTCTCTAATATTATTACTGTTATGCACGTGTGTTTATCACATGTGTAATAACCATCAAGGATAAAGACATGAATCATGATCAGGATAGGAGAAAGATAACAGACCTGTAGATCAGTTTTATTTAAAGGATATACACGATCAACCAAAGACAATAACAGTGAGGTATTTTCCATAATCACTGTTCTTATTATTCTTTCTCGCTGATAAGGAGTTGTAGTCACAAGTGGTGTCAGTGACTGAATGAGACGCTGACAGGTAATAAGTCAGGCGCTGACAGAAGCGCTGACATGTGTTGTCCGAGATACTTTGTCTAAAGCGCTGACAAGTATTGTCCGATATTGAACAATACATATGGTATAGTTATTGGACAGTGAAGGTTCTCGGATGACAAAGGAAATGTTGATGTTTGGATTTTTGGTTAGGTTTTAGCACACAAAACGAGGAGAGTATTTACACACGAAGGTACATGGAATCTCTATTTTATTCTGAATATCGTTTTGATATTAATGGCTCGGATATTTTTAAAAGGGGATCAATGAGTTTTATGTGAGTTAGCAACAATTTGTGAAGTATTTTATTGGAGTAATATTTATTATGTAATCGGGGTAGCCTTGTGAAAGAGTTATCCATAGGTCATGTAATAACCCGAACTTTAAAATCAACATTTAGACTGAGATCTAATCATATTTCTTGTATTTGGATCAATATTTATTACTCGACTTTTATTTTTCATGTTCGTTCGACAAATAATATTGATTTCTCGGCTAATCGGCAAGGTTAAGGTCTTAACGTATCGAATATGTGTCATTTATTAATTATCGGCAAAGTCTATGTCCGTCATCGACCGTAAATATCCTCGTTATGACTTAGAGTTATTTTCTATTGTCGTCGTTTTAATTTCTTATTTTATGAGCATTCTTTGTAATATACGTTAAGCCTTTAGGCGTCATTCGTTGTATGACGTGATATCATATTTTAAATCATAAGCCCTCATTTATTTATCAAAATATCAACGTTCCCCGAATGTAAATGTTTTTATTTTATATTGAGCGTTTATTTTTCGTGTTTAACGTGTATCTTTTAAATTGCGAAACTCTAAAAATATCGGACTTCGATATTACCCGCTTTTATAACTTGTGGGTAAATTTTTATATTAACTTGCCAACACCAACAATTCTATACGTGTCTTACTTAGACCATTTAGGCAAAACTTGTAAGTTATCCTAAGATAGATAACTCACATCTATCAAAATGAGATAACAAAACTCATCATCTTTCTCTGTGTTTCTTGTAGCGTGAACCAAAAGACACCATATAACCTTTTATCACTTATTTGGATACCTAGTGATTACGCTTGATAACTTCCGAATCAAAAATCTGCTAGAGTATAAAGGCTGATTTATTGGGACTTCTAAAAGTGTTTTCATATGTTGAATTTAGGTTTTTGTTATCTTTGGATTTGAGATTAAAAGCCTTGATCAAGTGTCTCATAAATTTCCCCATATTCATTTGTAAGGAATCTTTTTATTTCTTCTTTTATAATTTCTGATTGTATTATTTTGTGAATCATGTATTTATAATTCATCTACTGATTTTGTGCTTTTAATAGTTGATTTGGTATATTTTGGGTATTGTATATGATTTCTGACATAAAAAGTTGGTCTAAACAAGCTCTACATAATGGTTGTAAATTTCAGATTTATATCAGTCCCAAAAACGATATGATTGTTTAAACTTAGTAGGTATTGGTCTCTGGATAAAAATATAGAGTGATAGGTCTATGTTTTGTGGTGATTTTTCCGGGTGGCTCGTCTCGTGACGATACCCGATGAATTAGATATGGCCGAAACGATAAAAAGTGTCAAATCTGAACATGCTGTATAAACCGGCTGAAAACTATAATAAGAACTCAGAACCATTAAAAAAGGTAAGACTATAGATTGTAGATAAAAATATGAAGAACTAGAATCAATTGGATAGTCCACCAATTCTTTACGGTTTGTAAATGGCGGGCAAAACGGTGGAAACGAGTTTGGCAGCCAAAAACAGCCAACTCTTCTAAGTGATAAAAGGAGTAAATGAGCTATGATTAGTATAAATTAGAGGTAATTGGACTTATAATAAGTAAACTAAGTAAGTTAAGAATTATTTTAGTAAAAATAACTCATCTATATTATTTATGGTTTAGGAGAAATGATCTAATCTACGAGACATGTCGGAAAAATTATAATAAATGGACTATTCTTCATTAACGTAAAATGTGATGATTTTTATACAAACCGAAGTGGTATAACCCACTTGTCGGGAATTATAGACTCATTTGTATAAATGATAATTATAGAACCCAAGACCGGGCCAACGTGAGATATTAAGTTGATGTCGTTGAGGCATTTTTAGAATCCGTAATACATATAAAGTGGATTTAGGCCACAAAAGCCCAATTTACACTTGTAATGGCTATTGGGCCATTATTGGACCTGAGATTAATAATGTATATAGAGATCAATACTGAGTTTGAAATGAACTTAAATTACATAAACTTGTTATGGGCTAGAATGGGCTTAATTATCAAAATGAGAAAATATATGGTAAATTGTTATCGAATGTTTTATAAAAGTTTTATAAAACTTATACAATGTCCAAACTTACTAAAGTGAACTATTTACATATATGTATGATTTATTACTCATCTCGAGCCTAAGACGCGTCTCATCATATTAGGTCTCGTTTGGTTATATGTCGACTGTTGGACATCTCGTTCTCGATCAATGAGCGACTAATATCTCGTGAAGTCTTGTATCGACCATTGGATGTTTGCTCCTTGATACATGTGTGATAGCTAATTCAGGTGAGTTCATAGCCTCGCTTTTACGGCTTTATATGTGTTTATAAACCCGCGAGGGGGAATACATGCTCTTGGTATAAAAATATGATGTTTATATATACGGTTTTGAGAGAATACATGTTTATGAATAAACATGTGGTTTGCTATATGCTTTGAACGAATACATGTTGTTGTAAATGAATGTAAGATGGCTGATCAAATGCTTTTGAAAGATGAACACAAGCATTGATTGTATTGATTGGGAACCGCTATTTGCTAAGTGTTGTATTGCCAAAATTTGGAAAGTCCCTATAAACCCATGAACCGTTAACTACCCTTGTTGGGTAGGCGCTGGTACAGACGGATGGATCCATCGGGGATGGCCCCCACCTGGGCAGGTCGCACCTGTGGGTTGGAGGCTCAGCCAGGTGTGTTGTATTAGAAGTAAGGGGGTATTCGGCAAAATACCTGACTAGGGCATTATTATACTTAAGGCTTCGGTGTCATGGCTTAGTAGAATAGCGTGGACTTTGGATATTGTATGTGTTACAATATTGACAGTGGATGAGATTCTTGTGTTCAAAAGCTTTATGGTTTACTATAAAACCCATTATTGTTTATTTCAAACCTATGAATTCACTCAACCGTTGTGTTGACATTTTAGCATGTATTCTCAGGTGTATAGGTTTAAGAGCAGCTGAAGCATGGAGCCGCGCGAGATAAGTAAAGTCAAAACAAACAATTTCCATTCGATACATTTAACAAATCTTTATTATTTCTTAAGGATTGTATAAATTGGTGGGACCTCTTTTTAGCTAACTCTGATTTTGTCGAATGGTTTATTTTATAAAAACGTCTCTTTGGAGGTCGTTTTCTATGACTGTGTGTGATGTGCTATGAAGTAACGCCCAATGTTGATATTCCGCTGCCTTGTGAAATTGGGGGTGTTACAGATTGGTATCAGAGCACTAGTTATAGCGAACTAGGTCATTTTTTTTAAAACCTAGACTATAACTGCTCTTTCGTAAAATTGTCTGATTGCCTTACAAAGTATCCGCGCGCGCTCATGGCTCCTAAAAACAAATGTTTGGTTGTGATAATGAGATCCTATGTGTATGTAGAAATGGTTGTATGTATATGAATGAATATATTATGGTATTTAAAGGCATTGCACGTGAAGCAATGGTCCTTGAATGATTGTCGTACATCTTATAATACGGTTTTGTATCGGATTTGGCCTCACTGCCAATCACCGATCTTGATAATTGTATATTATCTGAATACGAGTGTGAAACTCGTTTGATGCTTTGAGTATGTATATATTGTTTCGTAATCTATCGCATATCGACTTGTTTAAGTTTTATTTTTATCATCGTATCGTGATGTGCCATTTTAGGACATCTCCTTTTGAAACGTAATTGATAAATGTGATGTTCGTGTTTTCGTTACTACTTATGATTTTGAAGAATCATTTATCTGATGCGATATCTCCTACATAATGCGACGTTTGATTTGATTTTATATGACTATGTTTTATTGGCGAAAGGAGGATGCCAATATTGTACTTAAGATATATATATCCTAATTAAATATATATAGTTTGGGTACAACAATGATATGCTCGTAGTAGTCATTCAGTTGAGTGACTTAATATTGTGTATCTAAATGGAATGGGACATTTAGATATATAGATTTTAACTCGCCCAACTATGAGTCGTTTAAGGTTGTCTTATTTAAATGGATT
Organism: Glebionis coronaria; assembly: GCA_025667525.1. Taxonomy (NCBI): domain Eukaryota; kingdom Viridiplantae; phylum Streptophyta; class Magnoliopsida; order Asterales; family Asteraceae; genus Glebionis; species Glebionis coronaria. Next base: position 533,912,748 of record CM046881.1, on the reverse strand, counting down.
GGTACATTTGAATAAGAGAATTTTAAACCACTGGACCTTAGATTGTTTATGATTTCTTTATTCAGATGGAATGGGACGTTTGAATACAGAAATCATGGAGTAAGTTTGACACCCTGTTCTTTTCTTGGCATTTAATTTGATTATGATATCGTGTTTTGTGATGGTATTACTGAGTAGGATGATTTATAATCGTCTTGTTGAAATAAACTGGGACGCCTTTTTATTTGAACAAGAAAGTTATAAGTTCCTGAACCATAAATTTATAAATTCTTGTTTACATGGATTGGGACGCCTTTCGATGAAAACAAGAAATTATAAACAAGTGGGCTCAAGAGTGCTTGACTTAGTTTGTGATTATTTTTGTATACGGATGTATTTCTTCGAATCATGTTTCGTTGGTACGAATCGTTCGTTTCGTCGTCATTATGGTTATTATTGATTATCGTCTATGTATTAGTAACCCTGTAAGTCTTCTCTCGAGTTATTATTTGTCTTTATGGACCATGTCTAATATGTCCTGACTATCGCGAGCTTTATTTGCTCATTGATAAGAACCGTTACCCGTTCCGAGAATAGACGACTTGTCTGATCGACACCAGGATTTAAGTGTGTATTTGTGGTTTGATCGACAATTAAGTCATCAACGAAAAATTATCTTGGATGTAATGATTTTGAAATTTTACTCGTTATTGTCAATGGTTCGTTAAAGTATTTCTCGATGGTTAGCAGTGGATAGCCATATTTGAGATTTATGTACAAAACCTTTGCTTGTTATGTTTTTATATGATATGTGATTCAGTCGATTGGTCATACATTGTGCGAGCTCGAAGCTGAATTGTGAAATGACGTCTGACTTGGATAACGCGTACCTTGTAATATCTTTTGGGTATGGATCCGTGTGTGAGCACCCTGCAATGTCATCTGGGTATGGATCCGTGTGTGAGCACCCTCTGATGACGAAAATATTGTTCTATATGCATCTATGCAATCAAGATCGTGAACATCCTTTAACTTGCAAAGTTTCCTTTGACTGGAGTTATTCGAAAATACTGTTAATTATTTTTTTATTTATCATGGCTTGCCTCTATAGCAATCATGCGTTAACTTGATCGAACTTATTTATTTGGCATGGCTTGGCAATTTTGCAAGTATGTCGTAATGTGATTATTTGTGACTAATGATGGCTTTTATATTTGATTTGGATCGTAGTTCCTCCGATCGAGTAATGTATACTCCAAACGATTTCTGTGTCGATGAATTCGCTTTTGACGAAATAAGTTTGCATGTTCGAGGTCAATGCAATAAGGTGATTTTATACGACTAGTACTAATTATCTCGTCTTGAATATTTTGTAAAGTATTTGATGGATTTATGTGTGATCCATGCGATTTTCTTTTATGACGTAATAGTTTTTATGAGACCTATGGACGATATATGTTCCGATTTGATCGATGCGATCTTTTGAATTGATTATCTCATTGAAAATATTTTAAATGCGCCCACTGTTTTTCCACTGTTTCTGACTCGTCACTTGTTGTGAGTAAGTGTTTTGAGCTCATATCGATCGTCACATGTTTGATAATCTAGTAGTAATGTACCTTGAAACACTTCTAAAAATTCACGATTTGTCAAGTTTTTGCTTCGAATGGCTTATTCTTCGAGTTATGTATTATCCTTTTCTTATAAGGATTGAAGCAACATTTAAACTATTCACTTTTGTACTTTAAGTATTATCGTTGCTTTGACTTTTGTTTATCAAACCTTCGCTAGGAATCTCGGCAATGATTTTTCTATTCCTCACATCTTCGCCTTTTAACCGAAGGCTATTGAGACAAATTAAGCGCCGGGACGTCGCTTCCTAAAGGGTTAGATGATGTAATAACCCGAACTTTAAAATCAACATTTAGACTGAGATCTAATCATATTTCTTGTATTTGGATCAATATTTATTACTCGACTTTTATTTTTCATGTTCGTTCGACAAATAATATTGATTTCTCGGCTAATCGGCAAGGTTAAGGTCTTAACGTATCGAATATGTGTCATTTATTAATTATCGGCAAAGTCTATGTCCGTCATCGACCGTAAATATCCTCGTTATGACTTAGAGTTATTTTCTATTGTCGTCGTTTTAATTTCTTATTTTATGAGCATTCTTTGTAATATACGTTAAGCCTTTAGGCGTCATTCGTTGTATGACGTGATATCATATTTTAAATCATAAGCCCTCATTTATTTATCAAAATATCAACGTTCCCCGAATGTAAATGTTTTTATTTTATATTGAGCGTTTATTTTTCGTGTTTAACGTGTATCTTTTAAATTGCGAAACTCTAAAAATATCGGACTTCGATATTACCCGCTTTTATAACTTGTGGGTAAATTTTTATATTAACTTGCCTACACCAACAATTCTATACGTGTCTTACTTAGACCATTTAGGCAAAACTTGTAAGTTATCCTAAGATAGATAACTCACATCTATCAAAATGAGATAACAAAACTCGTCATCTTTCTCTGTGTTTCTTGTAGCGTGAACCAAAAGACACCATATAACCTTTTATCACTTATTTGGATACCTAGTGATTACGCTTGATAACTTCCGAATCAAAAATCTGCTAGAGTATAAAGGCTGATTTATTGGGACTTCTAAAAGTGTTTTCATATGTTGAATTTGGGTTTTTGTTATCTTTGGATTTGAGATTAAAAGCCTTGATCAAGTGTCTCATAAATTTCCCCATATTCATTTGTAAGGAATCTTTTTATTTCTTCTTTTATAATTTCTGATTGTATTATTTTGTGAATCATGTATTTATAATCCATCTACTGATTTTGTGCTTTTAATAGTTGATTTGGTATATTTTGGGTATTGTATATGATTTCTGACATAAAAAGTTGGTCTAAACAAGCTCTACATAATGGTTGTAAATTTCAGATTTATATCAGTCCCAAAAACGATATGATTGTTTAAACTTAGTAGGTATTGGTCTCTGGATAAAAATATAGGGTGATAGGTCTATGTTTTGTGGTGATTTTTCCGGGTGGCTCGTCTCGTGACGATACCCGATGAATTAGATATGGCCGAAACGATAAAAAGTGTCAAATCTGAACATGCTATATAAACCGGCTGAAAACTATAATAAGAACTCAGAACCATTGAAAAAGGTAAGACTATAGATTGTAGATAAAAATATGAAGAACTAGATCAATTGGATAGTCCACCAATTCTTTACGGTTTGTAAATGGCGGGCAAAACGGTGGAAACGAGTTTGGCAGCCAAAAACAGCCAACTCTTCTAAGTGATAAAAGGAGTAAATGAGCTATGATTAGTATAAATTAGAGGTAATTGGACTTATAATAAGTAAACTAAGTAAGTTAAGAACTATTTTAGTAAAAATAACTCATCTAGATTATTTATGGTTTAGGAGAAATGATCTAATCTACGAGACATGTCGGAAAAATTATAATAAATGGACTATTCTTCATTAACGTAAAATGTGATGATTTTTATACAAACCGAAGTGGTATAACCCACTTGTCGGGAATTATAGACTCATTTGTATAAATGATAATTATAGAACCCAAGACCGGGCCAACGTGAGATATTAAGTTGATGTCGTTGAGGCATTTTTAGAATCCGTAATACATATAAAGTGGATTTAGGCCACAAAAGCCCACTTTACACTTGTAATGGCTATTGGGCCATTATTGGACCTGAGATTAATAATGTATATGGAGATCAATACTGAGTTTGAAATGAACTTAAATTACATAAACTTGTTATGGGCTAGAATGGGCTTAATTATCAAAATGAGAAAATATATGGTAAATTGTTATCGAATGTTTTATAAAAGTTTTATAAAACTTATACAATGTCCAAACTTACTAAAGTGAACTATTTACATATATGTATGATTTATTACTCGTCTCGAGCCTAAGACGCGTCTCATCATATTAGGTCTCGTTTGGTTATATGTCGACTATTGGACATCTCGTTCTCGATCAATGAGCGACTAATATCTCGTGAAGTCTTGTATCGACCATTGGATGTTTGCTCCTTGATACATGTGTGATAGCTAATTCAGGTGAGTTCATAGCCTCGCTTTTACGGCTTTATATGTGTTTATAAACCCGCGAGGGGGAATACATGCTCTTGGTATAAAAATATGATGTTTATATATATGGTTTTGAGAGAATACATGTTTATGAATAAACATGTGGTTTGCTATATGCTTTGAACGAATACATGTTGTTGTAAATGAATGTAAGATGGCTGATCAAATGCTTTTGAAAGATGAACACAAGCATTGATTGTATTGATTGGGAACCGCTATTTGCTAAGTGTTGTATTGCCAAAATTTAGAAAGCCCCTATAAACCCATGAACCGTTAACTACCCTTGTTGGGTAGGCGCTGGTACAGACGGATGGATCCATCGGGGATGGCCCCCACCTGGGCAGGTCGCACCTGTGGGTTGGAGGCTCAGCCAGGTGTGTTGTATTAGAAGTAAGGGGGTATTCGGCAAAATACCTGACTAGGGCATTATTATACTTAAGGCTTCGGTGTCATGGCTTAGTAGAATAGCGTGGACTTTGGATATTGTATGTGTTACAATATTGACAGTGGATGAGATTCTTGTATTCAAAAGCTTTATGGTTTACTATAAAACCCATTATTGTTTATTTCAAACCTATGAATTCACTCAACCGTTGTGTTGACATTTTAGCATGTATTCTCAGGTGTATAGGTTTAAGAGCAGCTGAAGCATGGAGCCGCGCGAGATAAGTAAAGGCAAAACAAACAATTTCCATTCGATGCATTTAACAAATCTTTATTATTTCTTAAGGATTGTATAAATTGGTGGGACCTCTTTTTAGCTAACTCTGATTTTGTCGAATGGTTTATTTTATAGAAACGTCTCTTTGGAGGTCGTTTTCTATGACTGTGTGTGATGTGCTATGAAGTAACGCCCAATGTTGATATTCCGCTGCCTTGTGAAATTGGGGGTGTTACAGGTCACTTTTACATATAAAGATATTGTTTCATTAAGACTCGTCATGAAGAGGTGTTGGCTTTAGGGGAAGAATTTTTTATGGTAAATTTAATACTTGAAGTAGATTTTCGTGAGTATGTGCTCCATCATATCTTAAAGTTTTGGTGTTCTTTTCCACTCACACTTTATAGATAACCTGTTCGTGCTTACATGGTTGGTGACAAAGACTTGTCATATCTAGCAAAGACAGATTGCTATCACTTGAAGGAGTTACATTATCGTGCTCAGTGTCTCACAAAGGATGAGGATTTTTTACTAGAGATCGAGGTCTACTTATATTTCCCTTTTCATATAAGTTCAACGTCACTTGAATAGTACAAGACATGGAAAACATATTTGGGTTATTCTACTTCTACATCAAAAGTTTATAGTTATTTTTCTTCAAGATCATTACACAGAGCCTACATTTGGAGAATCTTCGATTGCATACATTGTTTCCTTCCCTATTTGATGTGACAAAAAGGGGAAGATATACATGCTAGAGTTGAGGGAAGCAATTTGAAGATGATGTACCACTTACAAGAGATACACAAAGAGTTTTGCCGACATCAACTAGGGGAAGATTGTTGGGTCAAAAAGTTGATGTGGCAGAAACTCAAAATGAAGAAATATCAAGACGTTTGTTTAAGACACGCTGACATGTGAAAGCTAGACGATGACACATGTATTCTAGACGCTGACATACATTAAGCGCTGAAGGATGTCTACGGGCTAATAGAATCTTCTAATTAGGGAATATATTGAGTATATTATTTATGATATACTCAGTATATATAGTAATCTAAATAGAAGATATACATGTTTATTCATTCTTATCTCTTGTAAACCCTAATCCTTACTATATAAAAGGAACAAGGGTCTTAGGTTTTCTTCATAACTTTCATATACAATGTAAACCTAAAGTGTGTGTCGACTAGGTATGTGATTTGTAGGATATTGTAAATCTATGTATAATCTAGAGAGAGAAAGAGATAGAAATATGGTAAGAACACATACACTTTGAGAAAGAAAGTGTAGAAAACACACTTTTTAACTATGTGAAAAAATGTGAACCAACACCCTCTCCAACTAAGGAGGGGGTTTATATACCCAAGCCCATGAGATGGGCTTGGGCTTACATTGGGCCGCCGGCCTACACAAGTTGTAGGCTTGGCTTGGCCTTGTTTGTTTACTATTAAGATAACTAAACTACGAGCTACTACTTAGACTATTGTTGGAGTGACCGATCCTTTCTAATACGTAAAACATATTTCCAACAATCTCCCCTAAGGGAGGTCACTCCAAACAAGGGCATTACCCAAGTTACAATAATGAAATAAACCTAGCATACTATGCTTGTCTTGAACTCGTAGTCTTCATCTTTCATTTCTTTTTCTTTTCTGGTTAACATGTTGATGTGATCTTTGATATCAATCTTGAGCATTAATCTCTTGCCTTGATCTTGTACATCACTTGTGATATCCGCCTCCTCGTGACTTCATGTCCCACATACTTATACCTTCGTAATTCTTGAAAGCTTCAGAGTTCGATAAGCAGAAGACTTGACTTTTAGGCTTTCTTGAATTAGATGAGGTATTAAGTGCATTAAGTATAAGCATACGGGGACGACTTCTTTTCGGATTCCGCAACGCTAGCGTCTTCAAATGCCGCCACATAAGTAGACACGAACGAAATGGCTTTGAAAATTTCATTCTAATTTGGTAGCATTTTACCTCCGGTCGGTGAAGACCGTTGGACGATATTAAATATCGTACTTATGGCAGGTAGATTTAATTAAAAATCTCCTTGACAAGATTTCGCGTGTAAACTCGTTCTCTTTACTCGACCATCCAAAGTTGACTGCGAACGTAAAGAGTGAATCATTTGGATAAAATATACGCATGATTGAATCCGTCAAATCTAATTCCTGGAACAAGTTTGATTAATTAAGAACCACACCATCATTGCTTTCTAATTGTCACGAGCTTGATTCGCATAGAATCTTGCAAGTTACCTACCAAGTGCTGTTTGAGGTTAACACTAGAAGGATTTCCACTCATCACTATGAACACTAATGTGTCACTCTGAGTTTTCTGGCAAGATCACTAAGATATTTCATACAGGCATGGAACGTGTTTAAGTTCAGTTAAGAATTAAACAACTGTTGCTTTCCAGTTATCACAAGTTTGATTCATAAAAATCGCACAAGTCACCTACCATGAGCTTTTGAATTTTCGCTCAAGAAGGATTTCCATCTTCATTGTAAATACTTTCGTATTACTCGGATGTTCAGGCGAGATCATGAAGATTTTGCGTAGGACTCTTAATATCTTTCTTACTTTTCACAGTGTGTGAATAAGCAAGGAGATATGGAAGTGTGTCCTAATGAGGTATTTGATGATCTCAAATGGCTCTAGACTCGATCGTGCACTTTGGATTTTAGTGATCAGAGGCTGGAGAGGAGTGCCACCATTTCAATACATATTTATTTGGAGTGAATAAATCGATAGATAATGCGTTGTCGACGTGTGATTAAAACAAATACCTTTTAAGAGATATCTGAGTTAGCTGGTATGGGTTGTACAATGCATCACTGGGTCCATGATGTCTATCTTCAATATCGAGCATCATTAAAATGATCTCAATAGCATATGTGTTGACCCGGTTTCTGTCTAAGGTTGTAAGGATGGCTTCTTTCTTTAGACCCTTTATCTATATAATTCTTTTTCATTCTTCAACCCCTTCAATGCTTACCAATACGTCATAACTAGCACCTTGTTGTGATTGTTCCAGTGCTAACTTAAGTACTTGGTCGGCATTCAGCTACATTCACAATCTTTCTCCACCTTTCCTAAGGACAACTATTTCTAGCTATGGAATGTCCTTGGGAAGATTCCTCCGGTTTTGGAATAATCACTGGACTTAACCTATCCTGCCATCCTTATGTCACCACAATCTTCATCGTCGTGAAATAAATGGTTAAGGGTAAGTATATGTCACCATTAAAATCCATTTTGGTATAGCAAATCCATTTTGCTCCCCCTTAACATATGCCACGATATTCGAAAACATTTCGCACATGTCGGGATGAGCTATCACGTTAAGTCAAACCATTTTTGATTAATTATTTCTCATATTAAATCACATTTTCTCCCCCATATTAAAAATAGTAACCCAATCGATGTTTTTAATATCAATTGTTTTAATGAAGTTTTAACAAAGTTTTGGGAAGAAAAATGCAAGTCCATTTTATCTTCATGATACCAAATATTGAGATATGATACCAATTAGTAAAATGATCACAGATTCACCATATTAGAATAAATTGACAAGGTTGGACCTGATGGATGAGAACATCATATGATAATATCAAATGGTTCTTGTCGGTAAATGTTGGTCGCCTCGTCACGTCTGAAGTCATCTCTTGACACCACATGTACGATTGGTATTGTTGTCTGACACCAATTTGTGAACTTGGCACTTTCGGCATCGAAGATTCTGAATGCTTGACAAGAGCTGTAGTCGTCGTTTGAGTAGTCGCATCGTCAAGTATGTAGATATCAATTATAGATTGCTATGGTTGTAGATATGATAGCTTCATAAAAACAAGATTTTTCTTGTTTTAACAAATAAATGTATTGATGCGTACATATATCCGTGTTAGATTGTGTTATAACGTAAACACAATCTCTTACATGGTTATAAAGTAAACCATGCCCGAGAAACTTAATTCCCGTTGTGAGCCAAAGCTTTCATAAGAAATACTTGACTTTAATATGAAAAACGGGTTGCAGTCTGAAATAACTACAAGCCATATAGGCATGTTTTATGAAATATTTACAACTTTTGTACAAACTCTATTTGTGACGCTGTGTCAATATTAATCGACATTTCTAAGGCCGTAAATATTATCGTACCAAAAGACATGCCTTTGAAAAAATAAAATAAAAATATTTTTGGATTTTTCTAAATTTTTCAATTTTTATGGTTTTTTATATGGTTTTATATTTTTGTATTTTGCTTTTGTGGATAAAAATATAAACAATATATACAGATGATCACCAAGGATACGCAGAATAGTTTACCACCACTATTCTTTCGCTTCATCTACCAATTCCTTTAGAGTCTCAGGCGAGAAAGATCTCAAACCTAGCTTGTCGGCCAAAAAGTCCATTCGAGCGCGATCTAAAGCCTTCATGAAAATATCTGCCAGTTGATACTCAGATCGGACAAAGTAAAGCTCGATCACTCCATTTTCCACTTGCTCCTTGATAAAGTGGTAGCGAATGTCATATTCTTCGACCGGGAGAATTGAACATTGTTGCAGCATAATGCAATTGCACTTTTGTTGTCGCAGTATATTAGAATTTTGTTGAAACCTAGACCATAGTCGGTTAATTGCGATCTCATCCAAAGAATTTGAGTACAGCAACTGGACATAGCTATGTATTCTGCTTCCGTACATGAAATTGCAGCGCTTTTCTGCCTTTTCGATGCCCAACTCATTAGTCGATCTCCTAGTAGTTGCAAAGTTCCACTCGTGATACGCCTTGTATCTTGACAACCCGCGTGATCCGCATCTGCATATGCCATTAGTGCGACCAAAGAGTCCTTCGAATACCAAAGTCCCCGATTAATGGTTCCTTTAAGATATCGAAAGATCCGTTTAATAGTTGCTAAGTATAACTCAGTAGGCCGAGTTTGATACCGAGAACACATACATATAGCAAACTGAAGATCAGGTCGACTAGCTGTGATATACAGAAGGGTACTGATCATTCCACGATAAAGTGTCGGATCAACGGTAACTCCATGTGGATCTGCATCAAGCTTAGTTCGTTCCACCATTGGAGTACCCACGGGGTCGCAAGATTACATCTTATATTTCTTAAGAGATTCAAGGGCATACTTGGATTGATTGATAAAGATGCCTCTGGGACTCTGAGATATCTGAAGACCTAAGAAGAATGATACCTTGCCCATTATTAACATCTTAAACTTGGAAGACATGAGTGTCCCAAACTCATCAGATAAGGTTTGGGTCGAGGCAGAAAATATAATATCATCAACATATATTTGTACCGTAATCATATCTTTATCTCATTTCTGAATGAACATCGTGGGGTCCACCTTGCATTTAGCGAAGCCTTGCGTAATGAGGAATTGTGACAATAGATTATACCATGCGCGTGGAGCTTGCTTCAACCCATAAAGAGCCTTCTTAAGCTTGTACACGTGATTAGGATATTTAGAATTCACAAACCCATCCGGTTGTTGAACATACACCTCTTCCTTGATTTCTCCATTAAGAAATGTTGTCTTCACATCCATCTGATAGACGATCATATTCATGTGGGCTGCATAAGTAAGGAATAGTCTAATAGCTTCCAAACGGGAAACAGGTGCAAAGGATTCCATAAAGTCGAAGCCCAATAATTGCTTGTATCCACGAGCTACTAGTCGAGCTTTGTTCTTCAATATTCCACCTAACTCATCGAGTTTCACCTCGTAAACCCATTTCAAAGTGAGTAACTGCACTTAATCCGGGCATTGGACAAGTTCCCATACTTCAAGACGTACAAATTCATTAAGTTCTTCTTGCATGGCTTCTATCCAACAAAATTGGGTAAATGCTTGTTGCCACGTCTTAGGTTCAACTTCACTGAGAAAAGCATCAAAATGACAAAACATTGCACTTTCTTGTAACTGACTTCGTGTGGATATTGGACAATTAGGGTCACCAATAATAGAATCTATAGGATGATCCTTTATCCACTTGCTGTCATGTTCACGAATCTGTGGATTGGAGTATACCGTAGTAGGAGCTTCCTCTGAGTTGGACGACCCAGCTTGATTAGAGTCGGGAATTGGTACACTAAAGAATGGAAGTTCACGCATTTGAGCGAATTCCAAGTCGTGATCATCATCATCCTCTTCATCATCGATAGGTGTGACATGGGTAGTTGATACATGTGTTGGTTGAGAATTACTCGTTGAAGGTATATCTTGACCACTTGTAGGTGTAGACGTATCTGATTGTGCTTCGGTTGCTGGAGCGACAACTTTGTTGACCGGAGCTATTACTTCAGGTTCTGGAGCAACAATATTTGGAGGAGTAAAGAATTCATCAATGAACGGTTGAAACGACGTATCCCATTCATTCCTAGAAGGTGGTGTAAATGATGATGAAGAAGGGTTGTTTGGGACAAGACTAGAACTAATGTTACTGGGTCCTATTTCATGAAGCGCGGGTTCAGAGCTGCTTTGCTCAGAGGCCATTGTTGTCAGCTCATCAAAATCAACATTCATAGTTTCCTTACGAGAATTACGATTGTAGATTCGGTATGCCTTCTTTGTGGGTGCATAACCAATGAAAATACCAATATGAGCCTTTGGTTGTAGTTTTCCCAAATTATCACCATCATTATTTGGATAGCAAAGAGAACCAAATACATGAAGATATGATAAATCTGGTATTTTTCCATGTACAAGCTCATAAGGTGTTTTACCATGGCGTTTTTGAATTAGTGACCGGTTTTGGGTGTACACTACTGTAGAAACTGCTTTTGCCCATAAAAATAATGGAGCCTTTGCGTAAATTAACATCGTTCGAGCTGCTTCCATAAGTGTGCGATTTCGCCTTTCAACGACACCGTTTTGTTGTGGAGTGCGGGCAACGGATGTTTCATGAGATATGCCAACTTCTTCATAATACTTACACAAAGTTTGATTCACAAATTCGGTTCCATTATCTGTAGGAATGCGTCGGACAGTAGTGTTGAGACGCACTTGATTCATCTTGAGAAAATCGATGATGACTTCATGTGCCTCGTCTTTTGTTGCAAGAAATTTCACCCATGTAAACCGAGAGTAATCATCCACCATGACGAGGATGTATTTTTTACCACCAAGACTTTCAGCACGCATTGGCCCACAAAGATTGATGAGACTGCTTTTATACATAGTCTCATCGTCCAAAATGGGCTTAAAATGTATTAAATATCATTAAAACTGCCAAATATATGCTTGTGTTTGTTGCTTGTGTATTTTAGGTACGGATATTGGGGAAATGACAAAAAGATCACAAGAATCAATCAAAAACGAACACGGGAAACGAAGCCGCACAATGAACCGGACTCGCATCATGAATTTCCAAAATGACCTTGAAGTTTGAAGATTGTACAAGTTTGGTCCCTCAAGAATTGAAGACTTGTCAATTTATACCCTTGCAAATCTCATTTATTGCATTTGGGTCCCTAAATTATCAAGAATTTACAAGTGTAGTCCTTGGAGAATGAAGAAATTACAAAAGAAGTCCTTGTTTTAAGTTTGAAAACATGTTGTGCCAAATTTGACAAAAAGTGCAAACTTGTTAACAAAGAGAAAAGTTATTTGTGTTGTTTATTACAAAATGAAGAAAGGAAGAGAGATGGGGGACTGTTTTTGCCCAGACACACAAACACACCACCACCAATCACTTTGCCATGTCACCTCCACCAGCCAATAACATCACACCACCTCACCATCACACTCCACGTCTGATTTCCACCAATCAGTTATAAACTTAATTAGTTTATTAACTGATTTTTCCCTCTAAACACAAAATTTAAATATTAAACTCCCCAAATCAGATTAAATCCACCTGTTCTTCCTCATAAACCCTAAAAAACACCCAGGTTCAATTAATCTTAAACTAAAAGGGTTTTGCCCCCAAATATCCAGAATGATGATTAACCTTAGCCTAAACACAACCCCACACCCAGATTCCTTTCACAACACACCCATGTGAGTGTGGGGGCCTCCCCTGCACGTCACTTTCCCCTCAAAACCCTAAACCCGACATGATCAACGTCCCATATAACCCAACTTGTCCCCCAAGCACAAATGAAGGGTCCAAGATCAAGATTTAAAGCTGGACTTCATTCAGAATCACATGCCACCACTTTTGACCAAGAATCCGAATATTTCAAAGGGCAATTCAGGAAATTCAGCAATTAGGGTTTTAGTTTATTAATTTTTTATTCAGTAGCCTAGAATGTTCTGTTTAAGCTTATAAAAGGAGCATATGGTTTGTATATGCCCTTTGTTCCAGTTTTTATCCTATCAAACTTGTAATCCCTTTTTAATATTTATAAAAGTTGGTAATTTTTGGTAAATGTAATTCCTTTTTGTGAGTTTAAAAGTTGGTAGTGTTTGAGGATAGATTCTGAGTTCCAAGTTCATTTGGTGAAACACTTTGAGTTTCAGTTTTCAACAAGTTCTAAAAAACGTGTTCAAAGCTTTTCAAAGAAACAAACCAAGCCTAAGGTGGAAGTGGAAGTGGAAGCCTTAGGTTGGTTTGGTTGGTTTGAACCTGGTCATTCTTGTGAGTTTCAAAAGGAAAAGATCTTTAAGGGTCTTAAGTTTCATAAAATTTCTGAAAAAACCTCATTTTTACTTGTTTATCTTAACAGTCACCGTAGCATAAGCTCATCACAAGCCTGATAAGCTTGTGATAAGCTTATACTACCTATTCTCTTTTCTTGTTGTGGTGTGCAGGTAACAAGAAGGAAACAAGCTTCCATTCTTATCCATTTCTTTTCCACTTTTTTGTACCAAGTAATCTCCATACCAGCAGCCCAAAAGGTTCAGCTCAGGCCCCAGCCTGAAAGGAGGTGGCTTTTCAGCCATTGTGGGACCTGGATTGTAGGTCCCACAAGGTAACTTGGCTTGTACCTTGTTTTCAGTTTCCAAAAATTTCTGATTTATGTGATTTGGTGAAAATGCATGAAATCTGTTTAAATTCTAGTTCATCTGTTTGTTCATGTTTGTTTTAGGTTTATATACATGTTAGATTAAGTTACAATTGATTTGGTTTGAGTTTGTTTTGATTTTGTTTGAAAAAATTCAATTTCTGAAATTGAAGGGGTGTTTGGGATTAGGGATCTAATAGGGTTAAAGGTTTATAAACCTGTTAAAAACCACTCACACTCACTCTCTTTGGTTTATTTGGTAAAAGTGAATGGTTCTTGTTAGTTTGGTGTGTTTAAATCAGAAGTTTGCATGTCATATCTTTGGTAAAAACAGTCAAACACATTAACTCCCCTTTCTGCCTTGGTGTGTTTAAATCAGAAGATAGGTTTAAGTAGGGTTTGTAATAGCTTGCATGTCATTTGGTTGGATTATGTGCAAGAATTGATCATTTGAAATCCACTTTTGTGCCTTCTGAACCAGTCAACTGTTCATCAGAAACTTTTATGCTTAAACAGTCACCCTCTTGTGCATTTTGTGTTTGATTTTGTGAAGAGACTTGCTTGTTTTTGTGATTAATCTGACTCCCTACACTCCACTGAGTGTAGGGGTGCCTTATTGTCCAGTAATAAGCCATCACATAAGCTTTCCTAAGCTTATTGGTCAACTGACCAAAATTTAACACTACCAGTGGGAACTAATTTCCCACTGCTAGTATTATTGTTACCACTGCTTTGCAAAAAGACAAACCCTAGCACATGTCACTATCAGAAACCTGTCTTTTTTGTCTTTAGTGCCTAAAAATAGGAATTAGGACTTGAAACCAGTTTTAATATTTTTCTTATTTAATTCTTGATTTTTCTGTTTAATTAGATTTTTTATTACTGTTCATTTAGTATTTTTTAGGTTTAATTGCTATTTTTAATTAACTTTTTACTTTCTATTTTTGTCTTTTAGTGACAAAAACAATTATTTTTCAGTTTTAAGATTTTTCTTAAATTTAGAAAAATAATTTAAGATTTTTAGTTTAAAAAGTTTTTACTGTTCACTTTTTATTTAATTTTTAGAATTAAATTTAGATTAATTAGGGTTTAATTAATATCAGTTTTGTCTTTTAGTGGAAAATTTTATATTTTTCAAACTTTTTCATTTTTCTACTGTTCTTTAGTATAAATTAGGATTTTTAAAATTGTCAAATTATTTTTAGCATTATTTTATTATTTTTTATGATTATTTTAGTTTAAAAATAGTTTTTAGTGATTTAAAAATAGAAAAAAAGTTTTTAAAAATTAGGAAAAATACTTTTTAGTCTTTAAATAATATAAGTAAGTTATTTGTTCAATAAAATAATATTTTGGACATTTTGTTAATTATATTTAATTTTAGGGCTTTAATTAGCATTTAAAACTGAATATTTAATTAATAAAAGGTTTTAAAATATTTTGTTGGATTTTTATTATTATTTATATTATTTTAGACTTACTTTTAACTTTTAATTAATTTTTAGGTTTAAAAAATTTTAATTTGTAGCTTTTTACGATTTTACGTGAACGACCTTTTCGTCTTAGCTTAATCCGTCTTCGTAACCGTCATTCTCTTCTAATCCCCATTTCTATTTTATTTTTCTCAATATAATAACAAACCATTAATCAATTCATTACACAACGCACTTGCCTCCTCGAGAACGAACTCACTTTAGGGTCATTTACACACGGTTTTCCTAAATCGTCGTGCTTACCCTATATTTTTACGCTCTTTTTCCTAAAAGACGTAATTTCACAACTATCAAAGATCTATATAGCAACAAATAAAATTTCTCTTGGTTGGTGTCTTCAGTCTTGGGTTTGTATGATTTCTTAGTGCTTTTCCTCATTGTACACGCGAAACACAAATGATCCTTGTGAAATGTAAATTTAGGAAGACCACGAACAAGTTCGTTTTTCGCCAAATGATTAATAGCGTCAAAGTTAAGATGAGATAACCGTCGAAGATTCTGAATGCTTGACAATTGCTCCCCTCGATTGTTGATCCGTGTTCTATTAAAAGAGTTGTAGTTGTCGTTTGAGTAGTCGCATCGTCGAGTATGTAGATACCAATTATAGATTGCTATGGTTGTAGAGTTGATAGCTTCATAAAAACAAGATTTTTCTTGTTTTAACAAATAAATGCACTGATGCATACATATATCCGTGTTAGATTGTGTTATAACGTAAACACAATCCCTTACATGGTTATAAAGTAAACCATGCCCGAGAAACTTAATTCCCGTTGTGAGCCAAAGCTTTCATAAGAAATACTTGACTTTAATATGAAAAACGGGTTGCAGCCTGAAATAACTACAAGCCATATAGGCATGTTTTATGAAATATTTACAACTTTTGTACAAACTCTATTTGTGACGCTGTGTCAATATTAATCGACATTTCTAAGGCCGTAAATATTATCGTACCAAAAGACATGCCTTTGAAAAAATAAAATAAAAATATTTTTGGATTTTTCTAAATTTTTCAATTTTTATGGTTTTTTATATGGTTTTATATTTTTGTATTTTGCTTTTGTGGATAAAAATATAAACAATATATACAGATGATCACCAAGGATACGCAGAATAGTTTACCACCACTATTCTTTCGCTTCATCTACCAATTCCTTTAGAGTCTCAGGCGAGAAAGATCTCAAACCTAGCTTGTCGGCCAAAAATTCCATTCGAGCGTGATCTAAAGCCTTCATGAAAATATCTGCCAGTTGATACTCAGATCGACAAAGTAAAGCTCGATCACTCCATTTTCCACTTGCTCCTTGATAAAGTGGTAGCGAATGTCATATGCTTCGACCGGGAGAATTGAACATTGTTGCAGCATAATGCAATTGCACTTTTGTTGTCGCAGTATATTAGAATTTTGTTGAAACCTAGACCATAGTCGGTTAATTGCGATCTCATTCAAAGAATTTGAGCACAGCAACTGGACATAGCTATGTATTCTGCTTCCGTACTTGAAATTGCAGCGCTTTTCTGCCTTTTCGATGCCCAACTGATTAGTCGATCTCCTAGTAGTTGCAAAGTTCCACTCGTGATACGCCTTGTATCTTGACAACCCGCGTGATCCGCATCTGCATATGCCATTAATGCGACCAAAGAGTCCTTCGAATACCAAAGTCCCCGATTAATGGTTCCTTTAAGATATCGAAATATCCGTTTAATAGTTGCTAAGTGTAACTCAGTAGGCCGAGTTTGATACCGAGAACACATACATATAGCAAACTGAAGATCAGGTCGACTAGCTGTGATATACAGAAGGGTACCGATCATTCCACGATAAAGTGTCGGATCAACGGTAACTCCATGTGGATCTGCATCAAGCTTAGTTCGTTCCACCATTGGAGTACCCACGGGGTCGCAAGATTACATCTTATATTTCTTAAGAGATTCAAGGGCATACTTGGATTGATTAATAAAGATGCCTCTGGGACTCTTAGATATCTGAAGACCTAAGAAGAATGATACCTTGCCCATTATTAACATCTTAAACTTGGAAGACATGAGTGTCACAAACTCATCAGATAAGGTTTGGGTCGAGGCAGCAAATATAATATCATCAACATATATTTGTACCGTAATCATATCTTTATCTCATTTCTGAATGAACATCGTGGGGTCCACCTTGCATTTAGCGAAGCCTTGCGTAATGAGGAATTGTGACAATAGATCATACCATGCGCGTGGAGCTTGCTTCAACCCATAAAGAGCCTTCTTAAGCTTGTACACGTGATTAGGATATTTAGAATTCACAAACCCATCCGGCTGTTGAACATACACCTCTTCCTTGATTTCTCCATTAAGAAATGTTGTCTTCACATCCATCTGATAGACGATCATATTCAAGTGGGCTGCATAAGTAAGGAATAGTCTAATAGCTTCCAAACGGGAAACAGGTGCAAAGGATTCCATAAAGTCGAAGCCCAATAATTGCTTGTATCCACGAGCTACTAGTCGAGCTTTGTTCTTCAATATTCCACCTAACTCATCGAGTTTCACCTCGTAAACCCATTTCAAAGTGAGTAACTGCACTTAATCCGGGCATTGGACAAGTTCCCATACTTCAAGACGTACAAATTCATTAAGTTCTTCTTGCATGGCTTCTATCCAACAAAATTGGGTAAATACTTGTTGCCACGTTTTAGGTTCAACTTCACTGAGAAAAGCATCAAAATGACAAAACATTGCACTTTCTTGTAACTGACTTCGTGTGGATATCGGACAATTAGGGTCACCAATAATAGAATCTATAGGATGATCCTTTATCCACTTGCTGTCATGTTCACGAATCTGTGGATTGGAGTAGACCGTAGTAGGAGCTTCCTCTGAGGTGGACGACCCAGCTTGATTAGAGTCGGGAATTGGTACACTAAAGAATGGAAGTTCACGCATTTGAGCGAATTCCAAGTCGTGATCATCATCATCCTCTTCATCATCGATAGGTGTGACATGGGTAGTTGATACATGTGTTGGTTGAGAATTACTCGTTGAAGGTATATCTTGACCACTTGTAGGTGTAGACGTATCTGATTGTGCTTCGGTTGCTGGAGCGACAACTTTGTTGACCGGAGCTATCACTTCAGGTTCTGGAGCAACAATATTTGGAGGAGTAAAGAATTCATCAATGAACGGTTGAAACGACGTATCCCATTCATTCCTAGAAGGTGGTGTAAATGATGATGAAGAAGGGTTGTTTGGGACAAGACTAGAACTAATGTTACTGGGTCCTATTTCATGAAGCGCGGGTTCAGAGCTGCTTTGCTCAGAGGCCATTGCTGTCAGCTCATCAAAATCAACATTCATAGTTTCCTTACGAGAATTACGATTGTAGATTCGGTATGCCTTCTTTGTGGGTGCATAACCAATGAAAATACCAATATGAGCCTTTGGTTGTAGTTTTCCCAAATTATCACCATCATTATTTGGATAGCAAAGAGAACCAAATACATGAAGATATGATACATCTGGTATTTTTCCATGTACAAGCTCATAAGGTGTTTTACCATGGCGTTTTTGAATTAGTGACCGGTTTTGGGTGTACACTACTGTAGAAACTGCTTCTGCCCATAAAAATAATGGAGCCTTTGCGTAAATTAACATCGTTCGAGCTGCTTCCATAAGTGTGCGATTTCGCCTTTCAACGACACTGTTTTGTTGTGGAGTGCGAGCAACGGATGTTTCATGAGATATGCCAACTTCTTCATAATACTTACACAAAGTTTGATTCACAAATTCGGTTCCATTATCTGTAGGAATGCGTCGGACAGTAGTCTTGAGACGCACTCGAATCATCTTGAGAAAATCGATGATGACTTCATGTGCCTCGTCTTTTGTTGCAAGAAATTTCACCCATGTAAACCGAGATTAATCATCCACCATGACGAGGATGTACTTTTTACCACCAAGACTTTCAACACGCATTGGCCCACAAAGATCCATATATCAACAAATAAAATTTCTCTTGGTTGGTGTCTTCAGTCTTGGGTTTGTATGATTTCTTAGTGCTTTTCCTCATTGTACACGCGGAACACAAATGATCCTTGTGAAATGCAAATTTAGGAAGACCACGAACAAGTTCGTTTTTCGCCAAATGATTAATAGCGTCAAAGTTAAGATGAGATAACCGTCGATGCCATAACCATGACTTAGTCTTCGATGCTTTGGAGAGAAGACATACGGGAGAATCGGCCATCATATCTTGTAGAGAAAAAGTGTACAAATTATTCCCTCGAGTACCTTTCAATAAATCAACCCCTTCCAAATTACGAATGAAGCAGGTATGCTCTCGAAAAGCAACTTCTAGGTTTGCATCACAAAATTGTCCCACAGAAAATAAGTTGTGACCAAGACATTCCACATAATACACTCTAGAAATAATAACATTCCCAATATGATATTCACCATAACCCATTATCTTTGCAATATGATCATTTCCAAATCGAACCGTACCAAGAAACTTGCTGACGAAATTTTTGAGCTGAGAGCGATCTCCGGTCATATGCTTGGAGCAAACAGAGTCTAAATACCAGAGAACAGTTTGGACCATCTGTTTTCAACAACAACAGTAGATAATGCATTGGAAATTATTGGTTCCGGAGTGTTAGCAGATACAGATATAATATTATCAGAATTGCTAACATTTTTGTTACCCTTAGATTTCCTGCGTTTTCTAATGTGAGTTCTACCATTAACGGGTTTTATAGTTCCAACTTTCTAAGGTTTTGGAGTATTAGCGGGCACTACAGTGGGAGTAGACCTATTTAAAGGGCACTTGGTTCCTACAGTAGTGTCGGTGTTCCTAGTTAAAGGACACGCTTGTGTTTTGGTAGCCTTGGTACTCCTAATTAAATGGCACGCTTTCTTCGATTTAGTGGGAGTGATCCTAGTTAAAGGGCACGTATTTCCTACTATAGTGAAAGTTCTACCAGTGGGATGCCACATCCAACCAACTTGGGTTAACACTTTCCCAGTCGGTTTCCATTCTAAACCAATTTTACAGGCATTCATCTCATTCACATGGTCAATAAGGCAAGAATCATGACGACTAGAAAACATACATTCATTACAATTCCAATATTTCAAATTAGAATTCACAGTAGGCTTAGAACGCTGCACAACCGCAGAGCCATTAAGTTTAGCTACATGATTCTTTTTATTCAAAACAGAAATAACATTCCTAGGGTGGGCTTCTACTTTATTCTTCACTTGACTACTAGATGGGGGCAAGATCCTATCATTCTTCTTGTTTCTTTTAAGTTTAGATCTTTGAGCCTTAGTAGTGGTGCTTACTCCTGTAGAAGGCAACACGGGAATATTAGAAGTTGGTTTTGATTTTTCCTTATCTTTAGTGACCAATGTTTGAGATGGTTTAGTCCTAGGGCCCTTGTTAAGTGGTGTGACGGCGATGAGGTTCCTTTTGATTGCACTAGAGGACGATGTTGAGACAGTGGCTGCGTTATCCACAACATTATTACCTTTTAGGGTACGAAGTGTTTCCTTTAACTCAGCCAAGGCTAGCTTTTTATCACAAATTTGTTCCCTCAAATCAGATATTTCCACTGACTTTCAATTCAATCGTTCAATCAATGATTGATAATGTGCAGTGGTATTAGCACATGCGGGCTTTACTGAATTGAAGAGTTGTGTATTTTTCTGTTTTAAGTTATCAACTTTGGACAAATTCTTGGAAACTTGATTTTCTAGATCAAGTTTAATATTCTCAGCGGCCTCAAGTACGTTCACACAGTTAATCTCCTTATATTTCTCTATGTCTATCGGCAATGATTTAGAAACCTTGTCACTTGGCTGACGCTGTTTTGATTGTAAATCCAATTGAAAATTCTTTTGAAAATTTTCATCAACTATACTAACACCTTCGAATGACGTTTCAAAAAGATCTTGAATAAACTATTGTTTACATTCAAGCGAAATGCAATGTTTTTAAATCTCATCAAAACATTTTAAAAGCGAAGAATAAGAATCTTGAAGCTTTAAAAATTCAGCGTCAGATTTGTGACAAGTACTATCTAGCATATTATCCACAGATTCAACATTATGCACAATAGAATCATTATCAACACTATTATTCACACAGACGGAAACAATATCATGATACGTCACTTGCTTCAGAAGCTGATCATTTTGGCGTGAAACTCGTTCTATTTCAAGTAAACTGTTTTCATAAGCATCATCCATTTCATTGAAAACACGTCTAACTTCTTCTATTTCCCAAAGCAAATCTTGATCAATATTACTAAGACAAGCTTTAACATTATTTACAAATGGAACAATTTCGTCTCGAAACGCAGCTCTAGTGTGCTCAAAATTCCATTCACCTTCCGTTATGGCCGTAGCCGTCATACGTTCCGTAATGACCTTGTCAAAATCGGCAAGTGTTGGTGCACCACATTTAAGCTATCTGACACCTTACTTACCGGTGGAATTAACTTAGTTAAATCCTTTTTGACAAGTGTAGGAGACGTACTAGGAAGGTTTTCCTTTGACAAACTTTGGGGCACAAAAGCTGATAATTGAGCTAATTCCTTTTGTAAGCGAATACGAGTCTTTTTATAAAACTGATCTTTATTATGCTTATCATAATCAAGCTTATGGAATTTTGAAATCATTTTAGATCGAGTTTCTTCCGCAAGTGACATAGTCTCCTCAGTACTACGAACATAAGGTGCTTCTTTCGATTTTCCAATTAGGGTCACATCATAAAGACAAGGAATATATTCCTGAGCTTGTTTTGCATAACCAGGATTAGGTGGTAAATCTTAAAGACGCTTAAGTTTGAGTTCTTTAAACGATTTAGTTAAAAGATGAACCTTTTCTGTGGAAGCGTATTGTTTTAAAAGCTGTTGTTCCTTGAATTTAAGAAGTTTGGTAGCATTAATTTCCGATTCAAGCTTTTCAGACTCGAGAGTTTCAAAATCTATTTTAAGTTTCTGAAAATCATTTACAACCGACTCTTTTTCTTTTAATTCACTGGAAAGATTAGATTTAATGATTCTATTTCTTTTAAGTGTTCAATCTTTTCAAAACGAAATTGGTCAAATTCAGAATAAGTTATTTTTCTGCTTGAGGGACCATTTCAAAAGTTTTGACCTTTTCCTTATACAGCGCAAGCTCAGCGGTTAGGTTGGCATTCATATCTACGGTTTGTCGAACAGCCACATTCATGTTATCAATAATATGTTTAGGCACCATTACCAAATCACGTTGATCATAAGATTTCATACCCGTCGTAGCATTTGGTTGAGGTTCACTCAAATGTGTTGGATTGGATACCGCATCATTTGAGTTACTAGTTCTCGAATGCTGTTCGAGGTTGTCATATTCATACTCAACATGATGTGGATTATCATGAACATTATTAGATGTGGTTTGTACCTCACTGACGACATCAGAACCGTAGTGAGAGAGATTAACAACGAGAGCAGCTTGTGCTGAGTGAATGTCATCACAATCTGAATCATATGCGTCAAGATCATCTGCTTGATATGTTGCATTAGAAGTAGAGACGACTGCAATGCCTTCATTATCTGCTGCCCCTGGGTCTGTAAGAAATGCTAATTCTTCTGAATCCAAGATCTTTCCCTTTGATTGAGCATCGACCAAATACATCTTCTCACGAAACCACGTTACATCCCTTCTCCTTTTCGGCTGAGTGCATTCCCTAGCCATATGACCTTGTCCTCGACAATTATAGCAAGTCACAACCTTTTGAGGACCAATTGTGCTTCCATTACCACTAGTTTGATACTTTACAGCTTGAGCGTTCACGGTCCTTGTAGGAGGTCCATATAAATTTTGCCTTTCCAGAATGGTTTGCACCGTCACTTGACCATCTTGAATAGTGGCTTGTTGTCGAGGATTTGAAGAAGTGCGGAGCTGATTGTTCGTTGGTGGAAATCCTCTAGTTCCAACAAGTTTTGACAAGTAGGCAGTGAGATGGTTTAAGACATCAGTAGGCGTATCATTTAAAGTAAAGACCGGTGGTTGGATTGGTGGAAGTTCATTAGAGTAGAAGGCTTGTGCTTGTGGTGCTTCAGTTGGAAAATATCCTTGCTGAGGAGTATAGCACATTGGAGAAGTGATAGCATATGATGGTGATGCCTGATGTGTTGGTTGATGTGGAAGAACACTTTGTTGATATCCTTGTTGTGGCATCATTAGTGGTTGATAAGATGGTTGTTGTGGTTGCTGATATGTGTTGTGGTGGCTGCTGCAAGTATGATGGGTTTTTATAAGTGTGAGCCATGTTTTGTTGGGGGGTTATTTGTTGAGAATCATACATGGCAAGTGGATCACGAACTTGTCGTGAAGACAACCGAGCCTCGATCACATGGCATTCGTGTTGTTGAATAAAATCTTGAAGTTGATCCACATCGGTGTTATGCAAGTCCTTAGCCAATTTAACAGCCGTCGCGTACTTACGCCATTCGGATGGAAGGGTGTTCAATTACTTGGTGTTTAATTAAAACGTAGGAATTGCCATGCCATAGATATTGAGCTCATTCAACAATAGAGTAAATCTCAAATAGTAATCATTGAGAGTCTCTCCGGGGACATAAGCAAATTTATCAAATGTATCATAAAGCTTACACTCTCGTTCTTGTTTAGTTAACGAGGTGCCTTGCATTAGAACACGAATTCTATCCCATAACTCTTTGGCAACTTTATGTTTACTCACAAGTTTGTAGACATCTGGAGGAAGGGCTTGTAGAATGATGTTTGTAGCATATTTATCACACTTGTCTTGAATCTTAACATCTCCAGTTAATTCACCCGTTGTACGAGGACGAGTAACTGTACCTTCCATCACAGTACATAATCTACAGGTCCATTGAGCACCGATGCCCAAATGAGATGTTCATTCTCTTTGTTCAACATGTAAAATTCCATTCGGGAAATCCAATCCTCGTACATAATGTTCACCAACATTGGTGGACGATTATCCGTGCCCGAGAGGATGGACTTATCCGTAAGAGATGTGTACTCCATTTCGATAAGTTAAGATTTACAAACGTAGATCGAACAATGATAGAATGTAAATGTGTTTGTTTTTGCGTGTAAAAATCGAGAAATAATGTTGAAATCCCCTAAATTATGTTCTCGATGAACCAAAAAATTCCAAGGCAAACAAAAACTCACGATTAAAAATTTTCAAAAACACGTTTTTGAAAAATCTTGGAATACTCGTTACACTATCACAATGCGCAAAACAAGTTCTGACGCAATGTCAAAATTTAGTCCATCGGAATACTCATCGCAATACCCATCAGAATGTGTGTTCGCAATATTCAAACGCAATGTGTCGGATCGGAATAATTGATCGCAATGTTGGATCACAATAAGCTATCGCAATATTAGATCGCAATAACAGATCGCAATGTTGGATCGCAATAAGCTATCGCAATATTAGATCGCGATAACAGATCGGAATGAGTGATCGGAATACACGATCGCAATGTAAAAACCCTAAGGTTTTTGCGATCGAAATACACGATCGGAATGTGAAACCCTTTAAACTTTGCGATGGACAACAGTTCCACTGTTCTCGGATAGTACACAAATAATTCGATATTTTTAGCCTAAAAATGATCCAAACACCCAAAAAATTTGTGTTTTTAACCAAAGTAACAATACCAAATCACTACCACTAGTATGTAGATGATTTGTATCAAGATTAAACCATAAAACATAAAAAATGGTACGTATGATTTAGATCAAAATAAGCACAAAATCAAGAACACAAACACATAAACAATACAATCATCTTGTGGCTCTTGATACCATTTGTAGGATATTGTAAATCTATGCTTGGTCTTGAGAGAGAAATAGATAGAAAGATGATAAGAACACACACACTTAGAGAGAGAAAGTATGAAGAAAACACTTTCTACTATATGAAAATAATGTGAACCAACACCCTCTCCAACTAAGAAGAGGGTTTATATACCCAAGCCCATAAGATTGGCTTGGGCTTACATTGGGCCGCCGGCCTACACAAGTTGTAGGCTTGGCTTGGACTTGTTTGTTTACTATTAAGATAACTAAACTACGAGCTACTACTTAGACTATTGTTGGAGTGACCGATCCTTTCTAATACATAAAACGTATTTTCAACAGGATTAAATGTATACACACCTAGTGATTGTTTATTATCAATATAATAAGTAATCCATTTGAGTAATTCATGTGTTCTTGTGCCTAAACACCTTGTTTAATGGTTGTTGTTTTGTTCCGTTGTGATTGTCTAATCATATGAACAATAATCATTCCTAGCAGCTAAAAGATCGAGGAAACTTAGGTTTCCACACACAATGCCTCCTCCTCCTAACACTATAATATTGGGTATTCCTATCTCAAACCTTATGGGTGATCCATACTTCTTTGGTTTTCTTGAGGCACATGGTACAAATTGTCCATGTTGTCTTTACAACAACTACATCATCCAATCCCTTATGATCGAAATGTTTTGGACTTCATAGAAGGTTGCAAGAGTTCTTGCTAACCATGTTCACCAATCCTCCTCCTCCTAGAGGATTATATAATGATATTTTTAAAATATATTTTCAAGAACTCAAGCCGAGAAGACTACTTAACCAAGATTAAAAATAGCTAGCTTTTGTTTAGTTAATTGTTTTTCTTATTTCTTGTACCTTATTTTCCTTCATATTTTAACATTAAGTTGATCTATGGATTTAGCTTTTATGTGTTATAACTTTTTTGTTCTCACACTAATCAACTTCAATTTAAATTAAAATTGAACCTAAATCTATTGTCACCTCTAAAACTTGACTAAAACTTGATCAAAATGTTATCTAAATATTTTGTTACCATTTGTCAAGATACTCATATGAGTATGTTTCTCTTTATGAAACCATAGCCTAACCTAGTGCTAATAGAGGTAAAATCCAAGATTGGCTCAAATTTGAAAAAGTCTTGTCTTTTGTCAAACTTTCAGAAAATTGGATTTTGGCGTCCACTGTGGGCGGCTCAATAAATAGCCGCGAATCATTATCAGTAATGAGCCGCAACCTCATTTATTAGGTAGGGAGCCACATTTTGGTTCGTTTTTTTTGTCTTTATCCTTTGACCAGTATGTTTTTTTTTCAAGATTCTTTGTTTGCCTATTTGGGCTAAACATTCCGTGAAACCTTTTGTTTTTCTTTCTATTCTTTGCCTTTTCTATTTTCTTTAAATCTTCTTGTTTTGAGAGTTCTTTTCTCATCCCTCACAATGTATTCTTATTCTAAACTTAACATTGACATCTCTTTGTCACGACCCTCTAAACCCAAAGCTTCTTCTTCTAAGCTTTCCAAGAAATCGAAAATTTCAGTGAAACCCGTTTGGGTCAACAAAAAAAAGGATCACTTTGAACCTTCTTCTCCCAAACCTTGCAAGACTTCTACTTTCTCTCCAATTGAGTATTGCAATGAGTCTTACTCTATCAATCCAATTACCGGAGAAAAAAAAAGCTCTTCCGCCACTACCTAAACCTTTCAGCACACCTCAACTAAATGACCTCTCTTTTTTCCCTAACCTCACTAAGTATTGTGATGGTAACTTTTCTTATCCACATTCTCCTTCTCCACCACCACCTTCTTACTATGATGGACCTCCCCCATCAAATGATTTTGTTTTGCGTCATAGAAGTTCATGTGCTTGTTGTAGATTTCCACAAATTACACTTGCTCATGTGTATGAGAATTTAAAGTTTCTTGAATTTCTCCTCACTCGACCTCCTCTTCGAGTATTTGTTCCCGTGAACAAATCTCCGGAAGATGCACCTTCGTCTTATTTTACCGGTTAAAACACAAGTTGTTTTCTAATCACTTAAGTCTAAAATAAAAACCTAAGCAATCTTGGAAGACTACTTCTACTAGAATAGTTGTTATGCTTATGTTGTTTATTTTCTTATTTCTTGCTTTTGTATTCATATTTTTATGTATGAATCACTTGTAGTTTGTGCTTTCATATTTATTTTAATATGAATGGTATGTGTGTGTTATTGCTTGTTTTCCTAATTCTTTTATCACACATATTGTTGAGAGTTGATATTGGTTAAATCTTGAATTTTCTTGGGTAATTTTAAAAATTCTATGCATTTAACCCTTTGACATTATATCTTCAAATTGTTGGATATTTCTTTTCTACCTTTATTCTAACAATTTTGAATTGAGCTTGTCAAATTACTCTCCTTAGACATACTTAGCAAATACTTACTTTATAATTCAGGACTTCTTCTTTCTCCCTCTTAAGTTATTTAGTGAGTAGTGACTATTGCATTTACATTGGTGTTAATTTTCTTTCTACTAACCTTTGTATGTAGCTTGTCACCATAGCTCGATCACTTGTGCCCTAAGCTAAGGGGAGTAAGCACCAAAGGGGAGCTACTAGCAAAGTCGATTCTTCTCTTCTTCAAAGACTTGTGCTACCTTCTTGCTTCGACAAAAAGGGGAGAAATGATAGTGATAAACTCGTTAATAATTCGAAAACTCTTGTTTTTACGTACATGAGTTTATGGTTTGTCGTAATCAAAAAAGGGGAGATTGTTAATGAAACCAATGCCTAAAAACATTATTTGTAATAACTAATCTTTCTTAGTTTTGATCATGACAAAGTGTAAAAATATTTATCGTCAAAGATAAGAGAAAGATGAATTATTCAACAAACACTATCATCAAGGCAATAATCATTTAAGTCTTACACAAACATATCTTATACACGTTTAGTGATCAAAGAAAGTGATTAACCTCAAAACTCACATTTATACAAATGTGATAAAAGATTTTAATAAACTTTATTTTAAAAAAATGTTTTATTAAAATAGAAAATGGAAATTTAAATTTGGCATATTCCAAATGGTCTAGGAAAATTCTCTTGAGGTATAAATTTCACCATATGGGATTTCTCCGCTAAAGGAAAAAAAGGAGCGGACTCTAGAGCCGGCGGCTCAGTATAGGTGCTTGCGGCTCAATGTCAATATTGAGCCGCTAGCTCATTTAATGAGCCGCGCCCAGAGAGTTGTTACAACTTGTCTCCTATAACTAGTGGATCATTTGTTCATTTTTCAATGAACCCATTTGGACAGTTTTTTGCTTCTTATCTTTTTTCTATGTTTCCAATCATTAGTAAATGATCACTTAATTTATTAAGTATGTTTACTTATAATTATCCTCTTGATCCTCTTATTTACTTGTCCAAAGATAAGATCACTCACACATTTGTGATGTGATAAAAGATGAAGCCTTGAAGAAGATCATCATTTCTTAGATCTAGTCATGTTTATCATTTTGTTTGTTTGATTCTTGTGTTGATCCAATGTATTTTTGTATACTTGGATTAATCTTGTGTAGATCCAAGTTATATGTGTATACTTGGATTTGTCTTGTGTTGTAATATGTCTTGTGTGTAAGTTCTCACTAAACTACAAAGTGATGTAATTGTGTGTTGGTGTCTTGTGAGTTCTCTCTTAACTAGAAAGTGATGTGTATGAAGATTGGTTCTAGCTTTGGATTAGGACTCGACATCTAGCCTTGTGTCATAAAAGAAGATGGGCGACAAAGATTTGTTCTAGCTTTAGATTAGGACTCCAAATCTAGCCTTGTGTCGAAAAAGAAGATGGGCGACGAAGATTAATTCTAACTTAGGATTAGAACTCGACATTTAGCTCGGTGTCGGAAAATATTGTAAGCGACGTTGTAAGGTTTTCTCCGCCAAGAAGGGAGCTTGTGGATATAGTGGAAATCTAGAGTAAGGTGTACTCGAGGAGTGAAGTGGGAACGAATAGAGAGCTTCGTTGCCCAACTACTATCAATCTTGGTGTCTAACCTTAGGTTGCTTCTTTCCCTACTATTTACTTATTCATATTTATATTCATGCATTGCATTTCCATAATCACTAGATATAGCAAATGTTTTGATAATTGACTTAACAACTATGAAACTAGTTTTCAAGTAAAAGGAAATTTTGGGACCAACATAATTTTAATTAGGACCTTGTTTAGAGAAACTATTCAACCTCCCCCCCTCCCCTTCTAGTTTCTACACCTTCTTATCATTCTTCTTGGCCTTTTAAACATGTTTTGTAACCCGCTAACCTTTGACGGGTGACACCTCTTCGATAGAAGAGTCGTCTTGAACTAGAGCTGAAACATGAGCTGAACCGTGGCGTATAAAATAATCTTGACTTGGATAATAATGTTAATTGCCGTAACCAGAACCTTGACCCGCATACAAATCTTGACTATGAAAAAAGTAGTTCATATCCAGATCATGATCATTACGGTTATTAAGAGAATAGCCTTGATTTGGTTTCGGAGACATCACCAATGAATTAAAAGAAGGACGATACATGTCATTCGGTGAATGGTAAAAAGAAGTCCGGTTGCTGTACGGAAGATTGAATGAACGATTTTGATAAAATATGTTACAGTCTTGTGGTGGTTGGGATAGTTGTGGTCGATATTATACACTTGTGTGTCGAACGCGAACGGGTAGTGAGATACTGGATAACTAGAAATTAGATTCGGTGCTAAATGTGAAACGCTTTCTTGCATTCAGAATATTGAGATTTTGGTTTTGTGAGTATTATTAAAAAAGTAGTTTGAATTTGTGTATAAAACAATGAAATGAATGAGGTATTTATAAGGTAAAGGCTTAAATTTAAAAAAGTTAAAAGAGTTTTTTTATATTAAACCGTCATTCAAAAAAGTCCATTTTATCATACTTTTTTATACATACTTATAAATAGTGTGAAAAATATTTTGAGATTATATATATATATATATATATATATATATATATATATATATATATATATATATATATATATATATATATATATATATATATATATATATATATATATATATATATATATATATATATATATATATATATATATATATGTATATATATATATATATATGTATATATATATATATATGTATATATATATATAGGGTGAGGTTATTTTCAGAACCAAATAAATGTACAGAAGTGCGAGAACCACCTTTTTACTCTTAAAATGCACATGTATATTCATCGGGTTAGTTCATTAAGTAGATATACATGAATTTCCATTGTCGTATGTCACTAGGAATATGTATCCTAGGACCATGCACATGTATTTGTTTCGTACGTATTATAACTATCTTTTCGTTGGATAATATAAAAACACACGTGCACTCTTAATATCGCTCATTATACTCGGATCTATTACCAATAAACAATTATTAAATATTAATTTAAACATAATAATGAAAATACATATGCATTTTTAAGAGTATAAAGGTGGTTCTCGCAGTTCTGTACATTTATTTGGTTTTGAAAATAACCTTACACTATATATATATATATATATATATATATATATATATATATATATATATATATATATATATATATATATATATATATATATATATATATATATATATATATATATATATATATATATATATATATATATATATATATATATATATATATATATATATATATATATATATATATATATATATAGAGTAAGGATCCAATGAGAAGAAACTTAAAATAAGAAGTGGTGAGAAGAGACTAAAACCACACATTTGAGAAGCAACAACTTGCATTAGTTGCATTTCTATTCATGTAGATGCATTAGATGTTATTAAACATGTTACGATGCATTATAATGCATCTAAGATTATAAAGATGCATCTAATTTAAGTGCATGCATCTCGAATATGCGGTTATAGTTTCTTCTTATTTTTCTTATTTTAAGGTTTCTTCTCATTTGATCCTAACTCTCTCTCTCTCTCTCTCTCTCTCTCTCTCTCTCTCTCTCTCTCTCTCTATATATATATATATATATATATATATATATATATATATATATATATATATATATATATATATATAGGTGAGGTTATTTTCAGAACCAAATAAATGTACAGAACTGCGAGAACCAGTATCAACCAATCAGATTTTTTTGGATATTTTTCTTTATTATTTAATACAAAGGGGTATAATAGTAAAATTGCATTTTAGTTTTTTTATTATTATTTTTAACAAAAAAAACATTTTTTAACTTCCTAATCTTTAAGATCTACTTTTTTTGAAATAATTTTTTCTTCCCATCACGCTTGCGTATGTGTTTTCTTTCTTTCATATATTGAAATTTTACATATATTTTAATGTTCCAACTGCTTAAACCTTTAACATGTTCCACAGGTGTTTATACAAATGTATGAAATGAGAAACATTAAACTTTTACATGTATCGTATATATTTATAAACAAAAACATTATACACAAAATCTAAAACCATGTTATATAGAATTCAAATACAAAATTCAAAAAGGAAAAATAAATGAAATTCATTGATTTGTAAATGTGTCTAATAGTCTTTAACAAAACCAAAATCGATTTTGACGTTTATGCACAAGTATTTTCTCTTATCAGTGACTCGATTTGTTTGTATGCATATGTGCAATCGAGTTCAACTTACGTGCACTTGTATCTAGTGGATGCACTTGTATCTGTACTTTTCTGCATCACAACTATCTTCTTGTTATTGGTGGATGCACTTGTATCTACGGGATGCACTTGTATCTAGTGTGGTCCAAAACACATATGCATTCTTTACATGGTTCATCATACTGCTACCTGTAAGCATGACCAATTAAGAAACGAATTAATAACAAATTATCTAACAAAAAATAAATCCTCAACTAAGATATATACATATATAAATCGTGTAGTGATTTTTGTCATCTCATGTAACCACATTATTTACCAAGATACATGTGCATTCATTATTTAAAAAATATATATTGTTTAATGATTTTTGTCATCTCTTGTCACCACATTTTTTACCAAGAACATCAGTATTAGAATTGAGTGACACAAAGCTAAAAAACACACGATTATAAGGACATAAAAGACAAAATATTACCAGGTCTTCTACTATTAAATTTTTGTAGTTAATTACATATAATTCTTGTAAGGAATTACATATAAATAGCAAGGATAAACGTCCATATAAAAATCTTTCCACAACGAGAATATATCATTTTGTAAAAAAATAATTTTATCTTTACAAAACAAACTCTTCTTCATACCGGTGTTGCATTTCTAGATCGAAACTCAAATTATATTTTGTTCAAGTGGAAAACCAATATATCGGAACGAATTTAAACAAAGAAACTTACGGCCATGTTGTCACAATAAAATTAAATAAACCAGAAAGTTATTCACCTTGTTTTCAATAGATGACTTTGTGTTTTATTTTGGGGACACAACAGACTCTGTTTTTCGTGGATCTATGACTAGAGATGGTGAAGAAATCGTTATGATTATAATGGATTTGTATTTGGATATAAATTAATGCGGATGAAGGAATTAGATGGTCTTGATGTGAAAGAATCTAATATATATCGATCCGGTGATGTTTTGGTTTAAGAGGAAAAGATGAAGATTATCCAATGACGGTTTTTTAATTTGTTTTCAGAGATGCTATTTTTATGGAAAATTTGATTTCCTATTTTACCCTTAATTTAATCCTTATTCCCAAATTGAGTTGCAAATAATTTCAATAATGCCATGCTGCATTATCATGTAGTACATTATGTATTAATAAGAGTAAAAAGATAGTTCTCGCAATTCTGTACATTTTTTTGGTTCTGAAAATAACCTCATATTATATATATATATATATATATATATATATATATATATATATATATATATATATATATATATATATATATATATATATATATATATATATATACTAGTATGGTGCCCGCGCAAAGCAGCGGATAGTATTTGGTGACGATCAATGAAGCAACCAAATGTTACTATCTTTCCTATTAAGTTCATATTCATATTAATATAAAAGGGTAATCAAAATAAACCCTCTTAGAAAAAAAAAACTAAAAGTTAATAAATTTTATCGAAATAAATATAGAATTAAAGATTGTAAGATTTTAGAAAATATGATGAATTTAAATTACGAAAGTAATAAATAGATAAAAAGATAAAAATGTTATTTAAAAGGTTGTTACAAAAGTTTGTTACAAAAGTTTGTTACAAAATGTTGTTATTGTGAAGAAGATATCTAACAAATTGATTTATATATTAAGTAAAAAGTCTTAAAATTCAGCCAACAAAAAGTTTGTTAGAAAATTTCCAAATGCTTTATAATATAGTAAGAAGTAAGATTTGCGTTCATGTAAACACCACTCTTAAAGTAAAAACTATAAGAACCAATTATAAATTGACACGTGTCATTTTTAATTAAATGACTTGTGAAATAAAATTAAATATGAAATGAAACAAAAGGGGTATATTAGGTATTTCAAAGCAACTTGAGTATCATTAACTCTAATAATAACTTAAAACCGTTTTTTTATCTAGCAATCTTAGATCTAAGTTGTTATCACAACTTTTTACTTTATGTCTACATGTTATACGTAATTATATGAAAGCTACCTACGCTAACTTTTTCTTTTGTCAGTTTCCCCCACGTCATAAATCTTTCGTATACTTCTTAGATTTCACACGGCTATTGTATTTTCTTAATGCACGAATAAGATTTAAACCTAGTCGAGATATTTACGACAGGTTTGCTGTTACATTTGCAAACTTCGTCAAAGAAGTTGCTATGAGTTTAGATAAACTAGTCACAAAAAATATGTCACAAAAGTTATGTGCTACAAAAAATAAATGTGACAAAAACTTAGTTTGACATAAAAATGTGTCACGAAAATTAGCGTTTTTACATATGTGTCATAAAAATTAGTGTCACTGTATATGTGCTACAAAAATTAGTGTCACTATATATGAGTCACAAAAAATATCAGTGTCTCTATATGTGGTCATAAAACTTAGTGTCACTATATATATGCTAAAAAAAATTAGAGTCTTTACATATGCGTCATAAAACTTAATGTCCCTATATATGTGTGTTACAAAAGATATGTGCTACAAAAATAACTGTGTCAAAAACTTAATTTGATATTAGCATGTGTCACAAAAATAACACATCTATATATGTGTCATAAAACTTAGTGTCACTATATATGTATAAAAAATAAGTGTGAGAAAAATAATGTATCATTGCAAGTATATAAATATTTTAATGTCATAAAAAACATTTCAATAGTTTAATTTGTCATCGAAAATATATCAATATTTAAATATGTGTATCAAAATAGTGTCACTAGAAAAATATCAAAATAAATTAATGTGTCACTAATTAGGCATAAAAAAAGTAGTATTTCAACCGTGGTTATAAATAGCGTGAGGCGTGGCGTAGCGGCATATCCAAGCTACAAGCTTTAGCTTTTAAAACGAAGCTTTAGCGTTTTTAAAGCGTGGCTTATGGCGGCAAAACTTATAAAAATATCTTTACGTTTTATCATATTTCAATGTTATATTTATATTGAGTTCATAATAAGTGTTGTACATAATAATTAAAGTTATAAAACTCTCCTTACATGTAATAATATTCAATTTTTGGAGTTGAATTCAAAAAATTACCGCACCTCATGTCGTAGCGTGTCTTGACCTATAGCGTTGCGTGGAGGCCGCGCCTCAAGCTTTAGCGCGCCTTAAGGCGAGCTATAGCGGACTATTTAGAACCATAATTTCAACTCTTATGCCAGAAAAAGTTAGATGAAACAAAACGAAATAACGATGACAGTCATGACACAAGAATGATTTATTTTAGTATATATTTAATATGGTTAAATAAAACCAAAAATATAAACAATGGTTCTTTGTTAAAGAAGCTAACGTAACACCAATTAATGTTGGTTGTAAATTTGCCAGGAAGTTCAATTTATTTACAAGAATGCCATTTATTTAATTTTAATATACTAATGTCATTAATGATACATTTAACGGTTAAGATTGATTCCTATTGTTTTTATCTTAAGTATGGTCACCACAATAACGGCCCTATATATATATATATATATATATATATATATATATATATATATATATATATATATATATATATATATATATATATATATATATATATATATATATATATATATATATATATATATATATATATATATATATATATATATATATATATATATATATATATACTTTGTAGGTGCATCTGAAATATGTGGCTGTGGTTTCTTCTCATTCTTCTCATTTTACTTAATCTTCTTATTTGATCCTAACTCTATATATATATATATATATATATATATATATATATATATATATATATATATATATAAAATAATGATTACATTCTTTTTAGCGTGAAAAAATTCATAACGTCACTCTATACTTAAAAATGTGGAGTCCCGTTTGTAACACCAAAATTCTCCACTCGTGTGGTGACTTGAAATTATAGAGAAGTTATGGAATATTATAGGTGTGGTTTTTTTTAATTTATTTACATTTATTTATTTAATTAAATTTTACGCAATTATAAATGTCAACAAGCTCAAAATATATTACGCATTTATTTAAAATGTTAACTCGTTACATAATTTTGTCTAAAGTTCACCAAAGTTGTTTTATCCAGAAATATACGGTATCAAACATGATCTACAGTGTGCATGTAACACAATTCACTTGAGAAGTTGAAATAAATTTTCAAATAGTTGATAAGTTGGCCCATAACCCACTTCAGTTTACACTATAACATACAAATGATTAAAAAAACATTATGTTGATTAAAAACAACATTAATCTTGTATGACACTTTCATCATTCACTTTTCGCTTTCCTTAAATTGTGATTTGTGAAGATAACAATGCCTAAATGGTAGTAGTACATTTAGTTATCGTCATTTGTCATCGTTTCCTATTTCCTATCACATCACGATAGCATTTACACTGATTAATCTTCTTTCTTCTCAACCTCTTAGATATTTAATCTGAATATACAGTGTTTCTAACTCTCATTCTGTCAACTCTAGTGCTTCAACCAGTTATTAGCGACCCACGATGATTTCAAGCAGCTGTAGTATAATATAATAACCTGTCATCAACAAAACTATTTTAGCCTTTACCAGGTAAACATGATTCACAATCATGTATTTGTTGTTTCTCGCGTTAAAAAACATGTTAAACAGTCAAGAAAGATAAATTATATGTTTAAATCAAACTCCTAAAGTAATGGTCAGTATATCTATATGGGTTCCACAATTATGAGTTTCAAATCTACATTCATCAAATGCCGAAAATTGAACGATAATACATGAGTGGCATTTGGCAAATTACCTATGGTATTTATATATGGAATAAATTAAAACAGACACCAATGGTACATTTCATTCTATTGACAATTTTGGTTTTAACTTCACCCGCCATCCTACCCCGTGTGTACTTTTATACCAGCAAATCCACGCACTTGCACCGTCTTTTTGAGCTAAACTGTGCTACCATAATTGAATGAAGTTAGTTTCAGTTGTAACTTGGTATGAACCCTTTGGCATGCTGGCTCTCCATTTCAAGAGCCATCAATGATTTTTGTCTCTGGTACTTGTTTCTCTTTGCAGCAAGCGCTGAAAAATTGTCCCAAAAAAAGATATTTAAGCAATCAATTAAAGAAGATAAAGCAATCCTTCTAGTTCTAACCAATTCAAATACTCGTCAAAATAATTACTGCAAATAGTAAGCAAGTTATAATATTGTTCCACTAAAGTCATCACACAACACGAAATCACTCAAAAAAATTCTTTAACAGCAAAAGTCTATAATCTATAGCTTCAACATTGTTCAATTGTTACGATACATGTTTACTAACTAGTTAAAACTTTATGTGCCTAAATGAAAGGGTTGTGAATTTAGTTACTATTTAGTGATTTCCTTTTCCCCGTGACATGTTAGTTAGGTGAATTGTTTTCTTTAAAGGTCGCCAAATAGTCAACGTGTTTAATAAATATTCCGTTTAGGTCAATTAGTTCTAACTAGCGAAGAAAAAATTTCACAACAATGGGTCAGTATAGAAATTTCAGTGGTTTTACAACGACTTTAGTGGAACACATATCTGACTTGGTTCTAGTGGTGACCTTTTTCGTTAAGAGTACTATGAGAGCTAAGTGACAATTGTATTAGACTATTAGCGTTGCACAAGTAAAGTACTATAAACTGCACTTACACATTAGCTCTTGAGGTAAACCAAAGTCATAGTCATTACGCCGTCTCCTGATGCAAATAAATACTATAAGCGCCACCAATAAAAAGACAACACCACATGACACTCCTATTGCAATTTTTCCGCCATTTGATAGGCCGCCATTTTTCCAGAACATGGGACAGTCAGGTAAAGAAGGTACACCACACAAGCCTTTGTTACCAGAAAGGCTGCAAATTGATCACACACAAAAAAAGTGTTGGTTAATAAAATTCAAGTAAACTGTCGATCAACAATTATATCTAACGAAAACAAAGCCAGACTGTTGCAATAAGAATGGTTTAATACTTGGAGACGTGCCTAAAAGCTGCTGATCTGGATCTTCTTCTAAACATGCATTCTGCTTTCATCCTTTAGGCAGAATCAACTACCTCTATGTTTTATTACGTAAATTCTGCTTCTATGATAATGTTAACTACAACAATTCAATAGGGACTTCTATTTCTAATATCAATATTGGTTGCATCAAACATAGTTACATATTGAAAGTGTTCTATTGCATGATGACAATTGAACCAAGGGATTCTCTTGGTTACAACTTGATGAACAACTGCACAAATTTAACTAGGAACAAGATTACAACTTGATGAACAACTGATATCTTGATCATTCATGAATCAAGGAATTGGAACAAAAAGTTAATCTATTTTATTTTACCGGGGGAGTCCCCTTTACCAAAAAAAAAAAACAAAAGTGAATCTATTTTTGTAAGTTTTTGAGAAACTTGTCTATAGCCGGCAAATTGTGCCATACATATATGGGCTCTTTAGGGCTCTATTTGAAAGGGGTGGCAAATTTGGGCTTGGAGGGTATTATGAATGAGCATGTAGGGTTAAGGAGGGAAATATAATAGAATGTGCCAAATGAGCGTATGAGAAAAAAGGGAGTTTTTTGCCCCAAATGGGCCCATGTCTGTTTGGACCGTTACCCGAACCCACCCTTTTTGTCGCCTCTACGTTTGTCCCTTATAAGGAATTCTCAGAGCATGCTATTTATAGCTTTCGTCCTACCAATGTGTAGGATCATGGTACAGATCCAATCTGATCCATTTATATGAGCCAATTGATCAATAAAGATAATCCATCGACCAACAGGTCACCGAACTTCGAAAGATCAATACTCGGGCCGACCCATGATCCAACTAGGTTGCTAAACTTAAATACTAACAACAAAATCTTACCTTTTTTATGTTTTTGACTATATAATCCTTTTCCAGGAAAATAACATAGATACATACATAAATTTACAAAGAGAATTTTAAGCATGTTGATGCTCACACAACATTTAAAAACATGACTAGTTATAACGTATCCATTTAGTTTGGTCAAAGGTACTATCAGACCATCCGCCGGTCAGATCCATATCTGACCCACTGAATATAAATGGCCAGTGGTTCAAATCATGAACCAGGGCTCCTTCAAGCACAACTACCTTCACTGAGACCACTGTGTAGTCCCAGTGTGATCCTACTCCTCTATAAAATTCACAAGAATCCTATCGTGGGATCTGAAATGATAGCTTGTTGTACATACCCCTAAGCTAAACCCACACTTCAAGCCCAAAAAATTTATGGTGCACTCATATCAAAGATAAGTTCTCGGTCAACTGTTTTCGCTCATTAAGTTTCCAATGAAGCCTCTCGATCATGAGGTCAGGGCTTAAAGTACACGACTATTCAATTGAAAGAACCTAGAAATATAAACGTTTATCACCCAGTTTCTTCTCGAATATGCCTATGAGTAGCAAGCATCATTTAAAGTGTAGCTTTATAGATAATTATGCCTAGAATCTTTCAATCAAGACCAGTTGTAGCTACATTGCCTCATTTCCGGAATGGTCGTTGAAAGAAAATCGCCTACGAACCTAAGACTAATACCTCGAGAGTAAATCCAAATGCATCTCCTAAATGAGGAAGAGGCTAAAGAAAGTAAGAATGATACACGGATGTGCACCATAAACTTGTAATTTTAGTTGGTATAATACTATTCTCAGTTCATGAAAGAAGTTAACTTAGTCAGAACATTACTTTTTCCTAGAAATAAATAATTAATGCGAGATTGTGATTAAAAAAATCAACTACTACTGAGATGATGATATAGTCTTATTCCATATATCTCCTAGTTTACTGAATTTTATAGGCAAGAATAACACCTAAAGCCAACTGGAATATGAATAAACTACTAAGGCTAAAGACTGTAGAGATCCTGTTTCTCACCAAGTGGTTGACAACATATCATGCTAACACGGAATAACATTACAAATCATGACTGCAAGTGTCTCATATCACCATGATTGTAGATAATTAATCATATACCACAAAAGAAAGAAGTAAAATGTGACATACTCAATAGCTCCGCCATGGACACCAATTGAGTAAAGAGCTTCGGGCACTTGTCCTTCCAATTTGTTACCATTTAAGAGCCTGAGAAGCGAATGAATGTCAAAGAATAATTTTGTGACAGTAGAGTAGCCTGGCTTGCACACTAATGGTATAGATTAATCCAAATACTCACTAACAAGGCTAGGAAACCAGAACTTAACTTCAAAACATAAAAATTAGGAAACAAAACCATGGAAAAGGAGTGCAGCTTACACAAGTTGTAGATTTGAAGAAGTTAAACTATCAGGAATGGACCCAGTAATCAGATTGTCCGATAAATCCCTGCAAAATTTGCTAAATTAGTGAGGCAAGACATCATATAATATTAGGATATAAAAATGACAAACTACGCAGTGCTGCAAAGACTGAATTCTTATGTGAGATAGGAGAGACTAGACAGGCATAGGATCTACAAAATATTATTAAGAGTCTAAGACAGTTATTGGCTTTATTATTTAACTCTACACTATTCCTTTAAGTGAAATTTCATGATAAGCAGGAACAAAATTTATACAGGTGATAATGTAAAGAAAGAGACCATATAATGTAAAATAACGTTACGAGGATAATCATTTAGCATTATCTCATCATTATGGGAATAGTTATTGTAGTATTTTAATGCTTTTCATTTCTTTTTAATCCTTTCTGTACTAAGTACTACGTAACTATTAGTTAAATTGTTGTCACTCATACACATCATACAGGCTGTAGTTCTCTAAATTTATGGTGGATAATTAGACAATCACCTAGATTGAGATGTCTTGTTATATCTTCATGGCACTTTGGAGATCTTACTCGATCGAATTTACAATACCATTTACAACATTTAGTAATAAACAATGAAAAACAGGTAAGTAAAGAACAATATTCCAAGCGCAGGCAGATATGATTTCCTTTTTGATGGGCAAATAATTATCTCAATTTTAGATCATGAGATACATAAAATTGATAGTGAACTAGGTTACTCAGATAACTACTGGATGTGGTTCTAAAAGGAAGCTGTCATGAATCTTATTAATGGAAATGCTAAAAACTTCAATAAGTAAATTCTTACAGTTTCTTGAGAGAATTTTGCCCCAGGCCTGCAGGTAGAGTACCTCCTAAAGAGTTTGAACTTAAATTCCTGCAATTAAAAAAAAAGATAATTTAATGGATACACACGAAACATAATTCAAGTGTAAACAATCATGTGAGAGACAATAGATTTTACAGAGTGCAAAGATCATGTGAGAGATGATAGATTTTACAGATCAACCAAGCACAATAAAAAAATATTGTGCCATAACACATTTTAGAATTCAAGAAATGTTTGTGCATCTAAAATCACACAACTAGTTTATCTTAGTTCACCCAGAAAAACAAAATTATGAGAACGATACGGATAATCCCTCACATAGTACTCCGAAATGAAGAAGGAAAAGTAAGAAAGTAGAAAAGCTGTGTGGTTGACACAAGGAGCTGGTAGATGATACTTACAAGCTTACCAAGTTAGTCAGAAGATTAATTTTGTCACTAATGTCGCCTTTCAAACCTTGGCTCGCAAGATCTCTGCAAGCATAACATATTATCGAAATTTAATAAATTACGACTAGCATATATCAAAACAATTTGTGTAACTGCATTATTATCACTTGCCAAAAAGAGCAGGACGTAGGTACTTACATCTGAAAAATCACAAGAGCAGACTCGTCCTTATTGAGATGACAAGTAACACCCTCCCAAGCATCCCAATTAGTAGGAGCACAGGGATCACCATTCCAACCCATTCTTTCCGGAACACGTAATGACTCCTTTAATGCTTTCATAGCAGTAACTACAAAAGAAGTGCCACGTATCCATCACAGTTTTAATATAACAAACCAAAACTAATTGCAATCATTACTACTAATCTAAATCGAATGTGTTATCCATTCTAATGTGCTCTAACTGATTGATCATAGAAGGAAACCCACTATGGTTATGTAAGACTTACAAGACTTTATACATACACATGAGCGTTTAAACTATCAGAACATAAAAACATCATATTTGGTACATGATATTGATCAAATGAAATTTCTAAGAATAGATGGGAAGCAGTCCCTCTGGCTTTTTATTTCAAACTCGCGTACGTAAGTAAGACTTATCAAACGTCAACCGAAACAACATGTTTCTATATTTCCTACGTTATCTTTGAATGATAACAGTAAGGTAAACCGCTTCAATTTGGTTCACCAACAGAATAGTTACATGTAAATGTTTAAAAATACTCAAGGATGTTCATGTAGAGCAACTCTATGATCTCCTTTATTTTTGCACCAGAGTCTATGAGATGGCTGAAACGTGAGGTAGGTGCTCCCAGTCTCCACTATCCAGCTAATTAATACGTTAATTTCAAACCATTGAAGTGGTTTCATTTCCACTCAAGCTTTATAAGTGTTTCTACCATTTTTGACAGATTCTTGCAGTAATTGGTCAATTGCAATTAACAATCAAACAATGTGTACATCGTTTCGGCCAAAAAGAAAACAATCCAACTAGCCAATCTCATATGTAGGTTACTGGTGAGCATATATGCAATATCTTAGAATATTGTACCAATACCTATTCTGTATCCTAAACTTTATTAAGAGTCAAACAAAATTCACTCATGATATGTTAAGAGACACTTGTTTATCAGCAATATCAACAATTCTAATATAGCCAAAGTATCCAGATTCACAAGCATATAGACAAAATATATAGAGCAGACCATACCTTGCTCAGGCACGGTCTTGACATCGGCTGGAACAATGGCGTAATTCTCAAGCCCACAAATCAAAGGGAATCCAACAACAGGTACAAGCTTGACAATCAACGGTGTACTACTCAAATTCTTAGCTACATAATGATAACTATAAGCAGCAAACCCACCAACTTCCTTAAATATATCAATTCTAGTAACATTCTCATCGTTAATAATTACATCAAACACTCTTTTCCCTTTTGCGTTCACACTCACATCAATCTCAGCAAAATGAAGCCAAACAAGATAATCCAATTTCGCATCAACCGGCAACTCATACTCCAAACTCCCACTCGCAGTCAACGTCGCAGCTGAATCATACAACTTCTTCGGAAAATAATTCGGACTCTTCTCCGTATTAATCACCTCCCTAGCCGCCGTAACAGACTTAATCCCAGACGTAACAGATTTAATCCCAGCCACATTCAGCGACCTAAACGTAGCATCACTCTGCCACGCTCTACCAAACACATCAGTATCGTTACTAAACCCCGGCCCCCACTGACCTGATCCACAGCTCAACCGTCCATAATTAACCAAAATAGACGAACCATTACCAGTCAAAACCGGATCATATGAATCAGGATCTATCCTAATCAACTCTAATGAGCCTATAACAGGCGGATCAGTAGCAATACTATAAAAACACACATCAGCCTCACCATCTAAACCATAAAATATCACATCCGAATACGCCCCATACCTACTTATATCCTCCTGCCAAGGCGACCGCCACGAAAACACTACAGTACCTTCTACCGACAAATCAAAGCTCGGCGAATGGGATTTACCATCATAATTATCGTAAACAGTAAAAGTTCTTAAATAATATTTACCAAAAGGTAAATCAGGGAAGATGTAACAGTTTTTTTTGCCGGACGAGATCGGAAAGTACCTTACTGTTTTTTCGTGAAATGATTGAAAAAGTAATGGTTCGGAGACGATTCCGTTACTTCCAGCCGTAAAGTAACGGTCGGATAACCACGTTGTGTTGAAGTGATCCGTTGTTGTGGTTGTACTGCCGCAGTCGATATGGTACGCCGTATCTGTAAAACAACACAGTTAAAGGTTAAAGTGTGTGAAAACTGTAATAATGTTAAACTGTGTGAGAACCGAGCTTATAGTAAATCTAAATAAACACAAAACGAACGTGTAAGTATGTGAAAATGAATTTAAGCCGCAAATTTTCACAGAGTGAAGGTGAAACAGTGAAAATTATTCAATTACTGTAACAAATTTACACACATAAAACTGAGCAAAACTCACGTAAATGAAGACGTGAAGGTGAAAACGCGTGAAAATTACATAAATCCGTAACAGAATGACACAGAGTGAAGGCAAAACTGTGTGAAAATAAACATAATCAATCAGATCAAA
Source organism: Glebionis coronaria (assembly GCA_025667525.1). NCBI lineage: Eukaryota > Viridiplantae > Streptophyta > Magnoliopsida > Asterales > Asteraceae > Glebionis > Glebionis coronaria. The sequence goes on along the minus strand of CM046881.1, from coordinate 533,868,764 downwards.
ATAGTGTCTCAAAATGTAAGCTTAAGCGACGCCGGAAAACCTACATTACACACAGTGATGACGAAACTGAGTAAAAATTAATCAAATAACTAATTTTGACCTGATTGATTTTTTTTCACACAGTTTGACCTTCACTGCGTGTAATTCTGTCGCAGATTTATACATATTTCATGTGCGTTCACCTTACTGTGTGAATGTTCTGCGGTAAGCTTAAGCGATACCGGAAAACATTACACACAGTCAAGGTGAAAGTGTGTGAAAACTGAATCAATTAGATCAAAATCATAACGTTATTATAGCTCGTGAAATACATATATTATAAATCTGCAACAGAGTTACACTCAGTGAAGGTGAAACTGAGTGAAAATGATACAATCAATTAGTTATATTGTAACAAATTCACACATAGTGAGAATGTGAAAATGAATCAATTACTGTAGATCAAAATCATTACACATTTACACACAGGAAAGATGAAAGCGCGTGAAATATATACATAAATCTGCAACAGAATTACACACAGTGCAGGTGAAAATGAATATAATGAATCAATCAGGTCAAAATTAGTTAATTAGAATGTAAGCTTTAGCGTCACCGGAAAACATTACACACAGTCAAGGTGAAATCGCACGAAATATATAAAATATATATAAATCTGCACCAGCGTTACACACAGCGAAGGTGCAACTGTATAAAATCCGAGATTATAATAAACTCGAAACAAACACACAATGAAGGTTTAAGTATGTGAAAACGAAACTAAGCTTAATCCGTAACAAATTCACACATAGTGAATGTGAAAATGAATCAATTACTGTAGATCAAAACCATAAAGCAATAATTTCCAGTAAAAGGTGAAAGCGCGTGAAATATATATATAAATAAATATAAATCTGTAACGGAATTACACACACAGTGAAAATGAATATATAGAATGTAAGGTTTAGCGTTATCGGAAAACATTACACACAGTGAAGATGCAAAATGAGATTTATATAATAATTAGGTTTTATAAAAATAAAAAAGTTAGTTAAATTAGTTAAAAGTTAGTTACCGTAAGGAAAGGATGAAGAAGGACAGAAGAGGAGTGGAAGGAAGAATATGAGAATAATAACGGTGGTTAATGACATAATGACGGTAATGACGGTGGTGTTTGGAGATTAGGGAGTGTGTGTAAATAGTAGGTGAGTGAGTGCGGGATTGACGGAGGGGATTAATAACGGAATGAAGGGGATAGGTTGTGACTTGTGGTGGTGGGGACGTCGGAATTTTTAATAAGATGAGTTGGCAGCAGGTGTGGACTTTGAGAGAGTTTGGATTTGGACCTGCTGGTGGTGCTTGTGACTTTCAGCTTTGTTATTATTTTATAAAAAAAAATAAAGTTTTCTAGAACTAAATCTACGCGATTTTAGCATGATTTTCTACTGGAAATGAGTTGGTGCTATTAATAGTCAAATCACTGCTATAAATAAGTCTATTTTCTACTTTTCAAATAAGGTTTTGTCTTAATGGTTGATTATATCAATCATGATTTTACTATTTTGTATTGTCTCTATAGGTAACTTTTTATTCACCACTCCTAAAAGATTTTAATGGTGTGAATAGGGGGTGGGGGAATTAGGTTGGGTTGTTTGGATTCGAGTTATTTAGATCGAGTTTAATTTGGGTTAAAATTAAAAAGTAATTTAATTGAATTTGAATAGATTTTAACTCGAATTTAGTTAGGTTTGGGTTTATTTAGTCAGAATAATTTGGGTTTGGGTCACTTCAAACATAGGTCAAATATTTAAAAAAAAAAACCTTTTTTACGCTTTTTTAAAAAATTTATTTATAAAATTGAAAAAAAAAAATCTTATTCGGATCAATCGGCTTGACCCGAATCCAAGTTAGACAAAAACTATTTATCTGATACCTAACCTGATTTCGAATTTGGGATAGTCAGGTTCACCTAATTGACTTGAGTTAAAATTTGAACCCGAGTAACTCACTCAAATATACTCGGGTCGGGTTCAATTCGAGTCGAGCTCAGACCGGGTCAATTTCGGATCGGATCGGATCAGAATAATTGACACCCCTAAATATAAGTATGAAAATATGTAAAGTAATGTTTAGTATTGTTTTTCACAAGTTATACGTCTTAATATCGTGTTCCGCAGTGTACGATAGAAGTTGAAACATAAAAAGTGTTAGCGCTGCATAAGACAGAGAGAATGTTTTCGAAAGAATGATCTTCCCTTCTGCAATGAGTAAAGATTGAATATGTAAATACAATACCATTAATTACCCGATTCTCTAAAAAAATTAAATTGGCAAGAAACTCTATCTTTTATTATCTGATTAATATTTCGTGTAACATTCACGCATTCCAATAACTTTTACTAATGGTTAATATTTCGTGTAACATTGATGTTGACAAGTCTCGATGATCATACGATACGACAAAATATTAGTTTAACATATCGGAATTAAAAAATAAATAACGTAAAGATCATACGTAATACAATTTTAAAACTCCAATAATTATATAACAGCATTTAAGCCAAAACATAATAAGGAGATAATAGTAATTGATCTTAATTAGAGATAGAAATAGTCTTTTAAGTGATTGTGATATGGTTAAAGAAGTATATTTACACGAATATGACCAATTTCCCTTTCATATCTAAGCATTGAAATAACCAATATAATATGCCAACATGTGCATAAAGAATTACAAGTGGAATGCTTTGATTCTGTAACTTGCATAAAATATAAACAGTAATTACCTGATATTCTTGGCAAATTATTCGATTTAAAGTGTTAAACAGTCTTAGCTCTAGATCTTGGCAAATTATTTACTGTAGTTATTATAAAAAAAATATTTACCAAACGAGCCTCTTATATAACCCTTTTTACCATATTAGACCAAATTTTAAAGATTTATTAAAATGAACCTTGATGCATACATTTATGCATACAGACGCACAATGTTTATGCATACACTGCACTTCAAATGCATCAAAGCGCATGACTTTTAAAAATGCGCTCTACTTAATATCTATGTTATGAGTTTTGAATGTATATATCTATGCATAAAGTGTATATATGTATGAAGTGTAACACCCCATTTTGATAATGGAAATGTCACATGCAATTATGGCGTGTCATCAAAGCATACAAGGAAAAATGTCTAAACATTACTTGACCATAAAAGGAAAATACCGGAATCAAATATCGGTAGTCCAAATGTAAAGTTCATCACACACAAACATAGTATAGTAAAGGAAAGGACTAAACAATGTCCATAGCGAATGTATCAAAAGAAAGGAAATGCATAAAGTATAGAAGGCTAGACAGCTTCCAGTCCATATGCATGTACTCTTAGTGTCTACGAGCGTCCCTGAGTACCTGCCGTTTTGGGAACATAGAAAAGGAAAACGGCTGAGCAAATACGCTCAGTGCACGGATGTACAATAGAGCATGAATAGGATAAGCATATAACATATAACAGCGGAAGAAAACTAAGTCCCGAGTAACCTGGTTAAGTCTTGATAAAACTGGTTTAATAGTTTGAAAAGCTTTATGTTTATCTTGTAAAAACTGTTTGTCTTATTTTACCATTAGCCAATATAGGTCATAAAAATCCACCGTGCATGAATACTTGGAGGGGTGACCTCATCATGCAAATTAGAGGGGCTGCCTCTAATTTAATATACTGGTTTTTTGGTAGGATGGATCAGCTCCTTGTGAAGGATGCAAGGCACACACCACATTCACCATGAAATCCTGACTGAAAACATGTAACTAGGATGCACCCATACGCCCCACATGATAAATATAATATAAATGGCCAAAAGCTGAAGGGACGCCACGAGCAATCACTCCGCCGTGGTGAAGTCATAACATCAGTGTCTCTAATGTTATGGTTATGGTACCTCCATAACTAGGTGAAACTGGTCGTGCATGTATATGGCTATAGGTATTCTTAACTAAACATAAGCAATCAAACACGTAACTTATACTACGGGAAAACAGTTGGCTGCATACGGGGAATCCTAATAAGGAAAGAATGTCCATACTGAAAGGACGGGAATCCGTACCTTATGTCCAGTGAACGAAGAAGATGAACTGAGAGAAATCCTACTTCCGTATCACTAGTGCTACATAAATACATACATGAATAAGTATCTGCTTACTAAATACGTAGCTGGTTTTATGTCATGTCTTAGCTTATTTTATGTGTTCTTACCATGTTTTACTGTTTAAAAGCCTTAAACCGTGTTTATCTTATATTATGTTTAATCTGGTTAAGTATTTTTGGTATTTCATGCATTATTATACTTACTGTGTAAGAATAAGTAACTTTCCAAAAATAGCAGGTTTCATATAATATAAAGTTTTCAAAAATAGAAAGTTACCAAAAATAGAAAGTTACAAAAAATAGAAAGTTTCCAAAAATAGAAAGTTACTAAAAATAGAAAGTTTCCAAAAATAGAAAGTTTCCAAAAATAGAAAGTTTCCAAAAATAGAATTACTGCTTAAAATAGATAAGTTTCTAAAAATAGAAAGTTTCCATAAATAGATCAGTTGCCTTAATTAAATAAGTTTATAAAAATAGAAGGTTTCCATAAATAGATTAGCTGCCTTATTTAATTAAGTTTTTAAAAACAGAAAGTTTTCATAATTAGAAATAAGCTGGTTAAATAAGCTAAGTATATAAGCCTAAGTGTTTTCATGATTATTTTCTAAGTCATATGATATAATGTATAGTTTAATAATTATTTCATGTAATTAAATTAAACTATAGGTTAAAATATTTAATTAAAGTATAACATGTTTTTAATTAAATAAAGTTAAGTACTTAGGTTAAAACATGTATTACATTATTTATTAATAATATAACCTAAATCATGTTAATTAATTAATTATAATCATGGTTTTTAAATAATTAATTAATTATAAGTCTAAAATATAAAATACTTAGGTTAATTAATTTCATGATTATTAATAATTAAAATAACCTAAGTCATGTTATTAAATTAATCATGTCATTTTATTAATTTAATTTTAACATAAGATCATAAAAAAATAAAACTAAACATACACCATGAACAGGATCTAAACTAAAAACAATGAACCAGACATGAAATCGACACCGTACCCCGAACTAAATCGGGGTACCCCGTGTCTTGATGCTGCCGTGGGACCCACACCAACCAACCGGGACCTTATGGTCTCGGTGGTGGTCGGATGGCCAAACCGAAACCCTCCTTGGGTTCGGTGTTGGCCACGGCTAAAACAAACACCCCTTAAAAACAACACTTTTGATTTTATTAAACCCGAATTCATGTTAGATCCATGATTTTAATTAGGTTTATGTAAAAACATAACATGTTCTTGATTTATTAAAGATCAAATCAAAAGAAAAAGGTTTAAAAAGGATTTACCGAAATCGTGGATCAAAAGGACGAAGAACAAACACGATCACCAACTAATATTCCAAGATCCAATATCAACAAACACCTCCTTGTGGTGTTTTGAGGGTGGCGGCCAAAAAGAGGAGAAGGAGGAGGGTTTTAGGTTTTTGCTAAAAATCTTCTGTAAAGTAAAATGAGTAGTGTAAAAATCTTTAACCCTCTTTAGTAAAACTTTACAAATGGGCTTGTCCCATTTGTCCCTTGTAGCCGCGGGTAGGAGGCCCCACATGGGGTACCCGTACCTTTTTCCGTGTCTCGATGTTAAGTTATTCGTTCGTGATTATGTGTGTTCGCGTTTTATGTGTTCTCGTCACGTAATTATCGCGATCTAATTTATTTATTTATGCTCGTAATAAATATATATACGTAATTAATAATAGTTCGTGTTTTAATTACGTTCATGATTTCATGATCGCATGTTCGTGATTAATTATTGTCAAATAATTATTACGTGCTCGTGCGTAGTAAATACTTATCGTGTTCTAACACATACGTAATACGTAAAATCCTAACACGTAATCGTAATCATGCTATATTAGGAGAGTTTAAATCTAGTACGTACGATCTTAAGGGTACTATTCATGGTAAAAGCATGCGGGTTTTACAACTCTTCCCCCCTAAAAAGAATAATTCGTCCCCGAATTATAGATAAAGTAAACTGGAAAAGAAGAACATACCCGAATTCAAAATATGAAATGAGGGTAAGAAGCCCGGATAGACTCCTCTGTTTTCCAAGTGGCTTCCCGCTCGGTATGACCCTCCATAGAATTTTGACGAATGGAATCGTCTTCTTTCTCTTGACTCGTTCTTGTCTGTCAAGAACTCGTTCGGGTTCTTCTATAAAAGTGAGATCTTCACGTATCTGTTCCAGTGGATACTGAACCATGTGAAGGGGATGATATTGGTACCCTCTGAGTAAGGACACATGAAACACATTGTGCACATGCAAAAGCTGCGGAGGTAACGCCAATCGGTAATATACCTCACCGACTCGTTCAATGATATCAAACGGTCCGATGAAACGAGGATTGAGCTTCCCTTTAATCCCGAAGCGTCTAACACCACGTGCCGGCGAAACCTTAAGGAAGACGTGATCTCCTACGTTAAAGTGTATGTCCCTACGATGCTTATCGGCGTAACTCTTCTGACGTGACCGTGCTTCCTGAATTTTCTGCTTAGCTACTGCGATCTTCTCATTGGTCATCTCTATGATTTCCGGTCCTTCAAGTGTTCGCTCGCCAACCTGATCCCAGCAGATTGGGGCACGACACTTTCTGCCATACAACGTCTCAAATGGAGCACACTTGATACTTGCGTGCCAACTGTTGTTGTAGGCAAACTCCACCAAACAGATGTAATCGTCCCAATCACCCGTCCATTCCAACGCACATGAACTCAACATATCTTCCAATGTCTGAATGGTTCGCTCCGACTGTCCGTCCGTTTGAGGATGAAAAGCCGTGCTAAGCTTAAGTTGTGTACCCCAAGCTTTCTGCAGACTTTTCCAAAAGCGTGAAGTGAATCGAGGATCTCTGTCTGAGACGATGCTGGATGGTGCACCGTGGAGTCTCATGATCTCTCTTCTGTACGTATCTGCGAGTTTACTTACCGGATCTTCCTTGCGGATCGGTAAGAAATGAGCTGATTTGGTAAGTCGATCTACAATAACCCAAATTGCATCGTGCTTCCTCTTGGTAGGCGGAAGACCAGTAACAAAATCCATGGTGATTTTGTCCCACTTCCACTCTGGGATATCTAACGGTTGAAGGAGACCGCCAGATCGCTGATGCTCGATCTTAACCTGCTGGCAGGTAAGACATTTGGAGACGTAAGTGGCCACATCCTGTTTCATACCACTCCACCAAAAGTACTACTTGATGTCATGGTACATCTTAGTCGAACCAGGATGTATAGAGAATGGGGAGCTATGAGCTTCAGCTAACAAAGCTTCCCGGAGTTCTTGGTCATCAGGAACTAGAGGTGGCAAAACAAGCGGGCGGGCGGGCACGGGCGGCGGGCTAAATGGGCAACGGGCTAAACGGGCGGCGGGCTAAACGGGCGCGGGCTAAATGGGCACGGGCGAAACGGGCGGGTAAAATGGGCGGGCTAAACGGGCGCAAGCTAAAAAAGGAAAAACATATAAAAACCTACAATTAAAAAATAAAAATACTTGTTTGAAAGCCGGGATAAAAAATTTAATAAAAAATATTCGTCGAGTATACTAATTTGTATTTTACAAGTGCGCCCGTTAAGCCCGTTAAGCCCATTTAGTTTCATACATATGCGCCCGTTTAGCTCATTCATTATAAAGAATGGGCAAAAAGTGCCCTATCATTTTTTGAAAATGGGCAAAAAGTACCCATATGTATTCAAATGGGCAAGATTTGCCACCTCTATCAGGAACACAAAGTCTCGTGCCCTGCCATACGATGCCATCTGCATCTATTCTGAATTCCGTCTGCTTCTCCAAATTCTGTACTATCGCCCAGATTTCTCTGTCATCCTTCTGAGCTTCCTTGATCTTAGAGAGTAACTCGGGTTCTACTCTAAGATTTGCCCAGTAACCGTGTTGTCCACGTACCATGATCTCGATGTCTAGTCGCTCCAAGTCTCTTATGATTTCCTCTTCGATTTTAATGCCGTTGATCATTTCGGACTTCCTGCTAAGAGCATCTGCTACTACATTTGCCTTTCCGGGATGATACTGTAGATTAATGTCATAATCCTTCAACAGCTCTAACCATCTCCTCTGCCTCATGTTTAATTCACGTTGAGTGAAGATATACTTCAAGCTCTTGTGGTCCGTGAAAATGTCACATGATTCTCCATATAGGTAGTGCCTCCATATCTTCAATGCGAACACGACTGCAGCAAGTTCCAGGTCATGCGTGGGGTAATTTTCTTCATAAGGCTTAAGCTGCCGTGAAGCGTACGCGATCACTTTCCCATGTTGCATGAGAACACAGCCAAGTCCCTTCCCCGATGCATCGCTGTAGATTTGAAATCCACCCGTACCAGATGGTAGAGTAAGAATAGGTGCAGATACTAGCTTCTGCTTCAGGTCTTCAAAGCTCTTCTCTCGATCTTCGGTCCAGACGAATTTCTCGCCTTTCCGCATCAGTTTGGTCAATGGTAGTGTTAGGCGGGAAAAGTTCTCCACGAACCTACGGTAATAGCCAGCTAAGCCTAAGAAACTACGGACTTCCGTCGCTGATGTCGGCCTTGGCCACTTAGTAATGGCCTCAACCTTCGCTGGATCCATAGTGATTCCTTCTGTTGATACAATGTGACCTAAGAATGCCACCTTCTCTAACCAGAACTCACACTTAGAGAATTTAGCATACAGTTGCTTCTGGCGAAGAATCTGTAGTACTGTACGAAGATGGTCTTCGTGTTCCTCCTTGGACTTTGAGAAAATCAGGATGTCATCGATGAAGACAATGACGAACTTGTCCAGAAATTCATGGAAGATTCTGTTCATCAAATCCATGAACACCGCTGGAGCATTTGTCAGGCCAAATGGCATAACTACAAACTCGTAGTGGCCATAACGGGTACGAAAGGCAGTCTTAGCGATGTCCTGCTCCTTGACCCGTAGCTGATGATAGCCTGACCTAAGATCAATCTTGGAGAAGTGTTTGGCCCCATGGAGTTGGTCAAACAGATCATCAATGCGTGACAGTGGATATCTATTCCGAATGGTAATCTTGTTGAGCTCGCGATAGTCTATGCAAAGACGCATACTGACGTCCTTCTTCGTAACAAACAAGACCGGTGCGCCCCATGGAGATGCGCTCGGTCGAATGAAACCTCGTTCAAGAAGTTCTTGCAGTTTATCCTTCAGCTTCTTCAGCTCTATGGGAGCTATGCGATAAGGAGCTTTGGAGATTGGTTCGGCTCCTGGAATAAGCTCGATACTAAATTCCACTTCTCGTGCAGGTGGTATGCCCGGAAGTTCTGCTGGAAAAACATCTTGGAATTCCGACACTATAGGTTGATCCTGAATCGATGGAGATTCAGCATCCATGTCGTGAACCGTAGCTAGATAACCCTCGCAGCCATGTGACAGTAGTGCACGCGCTTGCAGGGTAGAATGACTTGTACAGACCGTCCGGGTATGGACCCATTATGAATGTACTCTGGTGCATTAACATCACCGAAGATAACTCGATATGAATGGCAGTCTATGGTAGCATGATGCTTGGATAGCCAATTCATGCCCAAAATCATGTCGAAGTCATTCATGTCCAGCGGAAGTGCGTCAACAGGTCGAACCTTATCATCAAATTCTAGGGGAAGACTCTTGTATACATGGGTGATTAATACAGAGTCCCTCAAGGGCGTGGAAATAGTAAGCCTATTTTCTAGTGGCATGGGGAGCATCCTAATGTTCTTAGCATAAGCAGTAGAAATAACCGAGTGAGTAGCACCCGTATCGAAAAGAACACATGCAGCTTGACCATACATATACAAGATTCCAGTGATGGTACCTGTAGACTTGTTGGCCTGGTCTCGAGATGTCGTGTAGACACGCCCGGTAGTAGGAGGCGGCTTGGTATCAGCATGTCCCGATGTACCCTCCATCTCGCCCTTACGGCAATCCTTCATAATATGGCCAAGAAGACCACACTTGAAGCACGCGTCAGTATTACGGCGACATGGTCCTGGGTGCGTACGGTGGCAAGTAGAGCAAAGAGGATGAGTGAATCCTCCAGCAGGTGCTCTGGCTGGCTGGGAACCTGATAAAACATTTTACATAAGACATGATAATTGGGTACAAAGGACAAAGCGGATAATCGTAAGATTGAATACCAGTGATAGCTGGACGGCTAGGCTGCGAACCTCTCTGGTTCTAGTCCCTACCGTTTCCATGGTTTTTGGTAGAAGTTTTGCTAAAATGTCAGAATATGAGTTATAACATGAAATCATAAGGAAATGCGTAAGTATTAGGACCTGCTGCTGTTGGGGTGCCCAGCGTTATTACGGTAATTATCATTACCGCCACGCCTATCCGTAGCAGAACGGTCGTTAGTCTGACCGTTTCCCTTGGGCTGATGAGGCTGCTGCTGAGTAGCCGGCTGAGACCGGTCCCCAGTTTTCTGTCTGGAAGATACATTTAAAGAGATGAATAATTGACATATATGGAAAGTATACAGATTGATCACCGCTTGAATACGAATGTTTACCTCTTGTCGGGTCTTTCAGCTTCCCCGAACTCATCTCTCTCCTGCAGCATCTCCAGTTTACGTGCTGCATCGACCACTTGTGCTACAGTGTTGAACGTAGCACACACCAGATTGTTTGCGACCGATGTGCGAAGAGCCCATCTAAAGTGATGTGCCTGCTCTTTAGGAGTACCTGCTGCCGCACCAAGGAAACTAGCTAAGCGAAGAAAGCGCTGCATAAACTCGTTGCTATTCTCCCCAGCTCTCTATCGGATCCCATGGTACTCTCTCTTGAGCTTGTCCTGCTCAGCCTTGGGAAAGAACTGCTCCATCACCCTGTCCTTGAACTGAGCCCAAGTCAAACCAGCAACCCACTCGTCACCACCTTCAGACTGCATCAATGCTAACCACCAGTTTAGCACATCGCCTTCGAACCGATAGCATGCCAACCTCGCCTTGTATGCGGGGTCACATCCCATAGCATTGAAAATCTTCTCGATGTGAGCCAACCAGCTTTCAGCATCGCTGGGGCTATCTGTCTTCTCAAAATCTCGAGGGCGGAGCTTGTTGAATCTCTCCAGCCATACTGCTAATGTCACTGGAGGAGGAGGAGGAGGTGCCTGATTATGCTGCTGATTGTTGGCAGCTTGAACTTCAGCCCTGATGTCATTCCTTAGTTGAGGAAGCAAAGCTTGCATAGCAGCCTGAATTGCAGCATTGAGCTGCTCCTGTTCGCGTGTGAGAACCATCTGACAGTATAACATAAACATATGATTAAACGGATCAAAACATAAAATATATATATACATGAAAAAAATTTATACCAAAATTTCACGAGAAAAATTTTATGCAAGAAAATTTTGTGTATGAATGCATGATGCAGTTTTATGAAAACTTTAGTATGCTCGAGTGTGAACGCCTCTGGTCAGTTCACCCAAAACAAAAGACATAGCGAGGGGACGCCTATGGGTCGGTCCCAAATTTAAAAGTTTCGACAAAACACATGCGACTAAATAGGGCCAGTCCTGTACCAACCATTACTTAGTAAAAAATCTGCGACAATGACATGTATATGTATGCTTAAAAATGATGAATGCATGAAAACAACTGTCAGTTCTAGGAAGACCGTAGTGACTACCCACTAATCACAGGTCATATTTGAGAGCCTACAGGTCGAAGCCTTAGCTCTGATACCATAATTGTAACACCCCATTTTGATAATGGAAATGTCACATGCAATTATGGCGTGTCATCAAAGCATACAAGGAAAAATGTCTAAACATTACTTGACCATAAAAGGAAAATACCGGAATCAAACATCGGTAGTCCAAATGTAAAGCTCATCACACACAAACATAGTATAGTAAAGGAAAGGACTAAACAATGTCCATAGCAAATGTATCAAAAGAAAGGAAATGCATAAAGTAAAGAAGGCTAGACAGCTTCCAGTCCATATGCACGTACTCTTAGTGTCTACGAGCGTCCCTGAGTACCTGCCGTTTTGGGAACATAGAAAAGGAAAACGGTTGAGCAAATACGCTCAGTGCACGGATGTACAATAGAGCATGAATAGGATAAGCATATAACATATAACAACGGAAGAAAACTAAGTCCCGAGTAACCTGGTTAAGTCTTGATAAAACTGGTTTAATAGTTTGAAAAGCTTTATGTTTATCTTGTAAAAACTGTTTGTCTTATTTTACCATTAGCCAATATAGGTCATGAAAATCCACCGTGCATGAATACTTGGAGGGGTGACCTCATCATGCAAATTAGAGGGGCTGCCTCTAATTTAATATACTGGTTTTTGGGTAGGAGAGATCAGCTCCTTGTGAAGGATGCAAGGCACACACCACATTCACCATGAAATCCTGACTGAAAACATGTAATTAGGATGCACCCATACGCCCCACATGATAAATATAATATAAATGGCCAAAAGCTGAAGGGACGCCACGAGCAATCACTCCGCCGTGGTGAAGTCATAACATCAGTGCCTCTAATGTTATGGTTATGGTACCTCCATAACTAGGTGAAACTAGTCATGCATGTATATGGCTATAGGTATTCTTAACTAAACATAAGCAATCAAACACGTAACTTATACTACGGGAAAACAGTTGGCTGCATACGGGGAATCCTAATAAGGAAAGAATGTCCATACTGAAAGGACGGGAATCCGTACCTTATGTCCAGTGAACGAAGAAGATGAACTAAGAGAAATCCTACTTCCGTATCACTAGTGCTACATAAATACATACATGAATAAGTATCTGCTTACTAAATACGTAGCTGGTTTTATGTCATGTCTTAGCTTATTTTATGTGTTCTTACCATGTTTTACTGTTTAAAAGCCTTAAACCGTGTTTATCTTATATTCTGTTTAATCTGGTTAAGTATTTCTGGTATTTCATGCATTATTATACTTACTGTGTAATAATAAGTAACTTTCCAAAAATAACAGGTTTCCTAAAATATAAAGTTTCCAAAAATAGAAAGTTTCCAAAAATAGAAAGTTTCTAAAAATAGAAAGTTCCCAAAAATAGAAACTTGCCAAAAATAGAAAGTTCCCAAAAATAGAAAGTTTCCAAAAATAGAAAGTTTAAAAAATAGAATTACTGCTAAAAATAGATAAGTTTCTAAAATAGAAAGTTTCCATAAATTGATCAGCTGCCTTAATTAAATAAGTTTCTAAAAATAGAAGGTTTCCATAAATAGATTAGCTGCATTATTTAATTAAGTTTCTAAAAATAGAAAGTTTCCATAATTAGAAATAAGCTGGTTAAATAAGCTAAGTATATAAGCCTAAGTGTTTTCATGATTATTTTCTAAGTCATATGATATAATGTATAGTTTAATAATTATTTCATGTAATTAAATTAAACTATAGGTTAAAATATTTAATTAAAGTATAACATGTTTTTAATTAAATAAAGTTAAGTACTTAGGTTAAAACATGTATTATTATTTATTAATAATATAACCTAAGTCATGTTAATTAATTAATTATAATCATGGTTTTTAAATAATTAATTAATTATAAGTCTAAAATATAAAATACTTAGGTTAATTAATTTCATGATTATTAATAATTAAAATAACCTAAGTCATGTTATTTAATTAATCATGTCATTTTATTAATTTAATTTTAACATAAGATCATAAAAAAATAAAACTAAACATACACCATGAACCGGATCTAAACTAAAAACAATGAACCGGACATGAAATCGACACCGTACCCCGAACCAAATCGGGGTACCCCGTGTCTTGATTCTGCCATGGGACCCACACCAACCAACCAGGACCTTATGGTCTCGGTGGTGGTCGGATGGCCAAACCGAAACCCTCCTTGGGTTCGGTGTAGGCCGCGGCTAAAACAAACACCCCTTAAAACAACACTTTTGATTTTATTAAACCCTAATTCATGTTAGATCCATGATTTTAATTAGGTTTATGTAAAAACATAACATGTTCTTGATTTATTAAAGATCAAATTAAAAGAAAAAGGTTTAAAAAGGATTTACCGAAATCGTGGATCAAAAGGACAAAGAACAAACACGATCACCAACTAATATTCCAAGATCCAAGATCAACAAACACCTCCTTGTGGTGTTTTGAGGGTGGCGGCCAAAAAGAGGATAAGGAGGAGGGTTTTAGGTTTTTGCTAAAAATCTTCTGTAAAGTAAAATGAGTAGTGTAAAAATCTGTAACCCTCTTTAGTAAAATTTTACAAATGGGCTTGGCCCATTTGTCCCTTGTAGCCGCGGGTAGGGGGCCCCACATGGGGTACCCGTACCTTTTTCCGTGTCTCGATGTTAAGTTATTCGTTCGTGATTATTTGTGTTCGCGTTTTATGTGTTCTCGTTACGTAATTATCGTGATATAATATATTTATTTACGCTCGTAATAAATATATATATACGTAATTAATAATAGTTCGTGTTTTAATTACGTTCATGATTTCATGATCGCATGTTCGTGATTAATTATTGTCAAATAATTATTACGTGCTCGTGCGTAGTAAATACTTATCGTGTTCTAACACGTACGTAATACGTAAAATCCTAACACGTAATCGTAATCATGCTATATTAGGAAAGTTTAAATCTAGTACGTACGATCTTAAGGGTACTATTCATGGTAAAAGCATGCGGGTTTTACATGAAGTGTCTAAACAAGTATGGAGTATGGTGCATATTTATAGATATACATAAAGGTGCACAAGCCTTGTGCATCATGCATAAAATTTGACAAGTATACATACGATGCATCATAAGTCTTATGCATCATGGCGTATAACTTTTACAATGCATCAAGATGCAAATGAGACACGCACAACAAGTGCACCATGCGCATAGAAATTGTGCACCAGGCGCATACAAATTGTGCACCTAGGCGCGCATGATGATTTGGTATGCATATATTATGTTAGGCGCATACATACTTGCATCACAACGCATGTTTCATCTTTACAATACACCATGCGCATAAATTTAGTCGCACAACCTACTGTTTTGCACTTGAATTTATAACCATAAGATCATTATATCTAACTATTATCTTGAAATGGTCTATTTTCGTAAAAGTATTATGCGCCGACTATTTTGGTAATAGAGTGTGCAAAAAGTCCATTTAAGTAATTCTCTCTTATAAAAACGCCTTTCATTGGCTCTAGTTCTAGGCAAACTATTCGAGTAAATGTGTCTGCTTGAAATTAAGTTAGTTGGTGAAATAATTATTCGTGTTTAAGAGAGAAAATTATCATGGCATAGATTTATTTTTTTATTTGAAATTTCTTAGTATTACCTCACACCTCATCATTTCAACACAACACATTAAAATATGAGGAAATTTCTTAAATGGTATTTTTAGTCTTTCTTTTAACGAAATTTCTTAAATGATTTATTTTAATAAATTGTTGAAATTTAGTCTATTTTAATAAAAGAAGTTATATAAAAGGCTAAACAAAATAATTTTATTTTACAAAGTAAATATACATATTATATTTGTTTATAAAATTATAAAAATGAGTAAGGGTCCATAACTCCATAAGTCTCATTTCTCATTTGTCTTTTTTGCTCCGTGTACTACAAAACAAAACGGTGAACGAGAAGAGGTACGACGAGCGATGTGAGCGTGTTAACTCGGATTTAGCAAACATGTTCGTTGCGATACATTTTGCTCTAGCTAAATGTTTATAGAAAGAATTACATAAATCGTCCTTGTTGTTTTTCAGATTATACTTTTGCTCTCTTTGTTTTTTTATCGGGTCATATCCTCGTGGTAGAAGTGGTAAAACGGGCGGGCGCGGGCTAAACGGACAACGGGTAAAACGGGCGGCGGGCTAAACGGGCGCGGGATAAACAGGCACGGGCAAAACGGGCGCAAACTAAAAAAGGAAAAAATTCATATAAAAACCTACAAATAAAAAATAAAAATACTTGTTTGAAAGCCGGGATAAAAAATTTAATAAAAAATATTCGTTGAGTATATTAATTTGTATTTTACAAGTGCGCCCGTTAAGCCCATTTAGTTTCTTACATATGCGCCCGTTTAGCCCATTTATCTATACTACTTCATAAAGCATTTGAGACTTTCTTAAAATAGCAAGGTTGAAAATTAAGACTTTTTTACCTACTATTTTCATCAACATTATATATTATAACATTTTTCAAACAACATTTTCTAACAAACTTTTGTAACAACCTTTTAAAATAACATTTTTTCTTTTAAATTGAAAAATCTTTTTATTTATTTATTATTTTTATAATCTAATTTCACTATATTTTTTAAATTTTTGTGCTTTTTAATTCGATATCTATTTTAATATGTTTTTTATTAATTTTTGGTCTTTTTCAATTTTAGTGTGTTTTTTTAATTCGATTTTTTATAACTATTAAATGAGTAAGAGATTAATATTTGTTAGTCTAAAATTCGTTATTAAGTACTCGCCGCCGCATTGCGCGGGCATCATTCTAGTTATAAAGAATGTATAAAAAATGCCCCATCTTTTTTTTAAAAATGGGCAAAAAGTGCCCATATATCAATATGGGCAACATTTACCACCTCTACCTCGTGGTATGCTAAAGTTATGAGTTTGGTCCAAATTACTAACAACATTAAATGATCGTTAGAAAAGTCAAACATGGTATATATGTATAAATGTGAGGGCAAAAAATAGTGATTGTTATTTTCCCTCTCACAATTTAATAAAAATTTTTGAATCTTTTTGTAAATTTTTTCGTTTTTGGTCGATTGTTTTTAAATATTTCTGCAATCTTTTTTGTTTTTGACTGATTTTTTTTTAAACATTGTGTAATTTTGTTTTTACGTCTCTTATGTTGTTATTAGTTTTCACTCGTTTCTAGTCATATTTGTATGTTTTGTTTTTACTTTTTGATTGTTATACGTCTTTCTCCGTTTGTAATTTTTCTGTTTCTAGACATTATTATACGTTTTTATCCATTTTTGTTCATTTTTATACGTTTTTTTTCGTTTTTTAGTATATGCTTTAAAAAGAAGAATTGACAATTCATCATATATTAATCTAATAAAAAAAAATATAAATTCATTAAATTCAAATAAGTAAATTCTTAATAAAGTATGCAATTACACCTTATAACATGTTATAAAATCGCAACCTCATCTCTTATATAGTTATATTACAACACCATTAAATTTAAAACACTCTTCTTATTTATAATCGCTATGGTGTATAAAGAGATACGACTTGACGGCACCACATGACAAAAATTATCATATGACGAAGCACTATACCGTGCACTTTTATAAATAGGGACGGAACCATGACTAAATATCGTTAGATGCACATAAAATTTTAAATCGTAATACTAGAAACATATACTGATGCATTTAACATAGATTTAAGGAGAAATATTTCTTTTTTTAAATTATGAAGTTCTCGAACACCCGCAAAAACCCTTTTAGTTACGTCCCTGCTTATAAAGAAACATTGCTAGACTGCCGTATATAATTGATAGCATGTTTTAGACTTGTAGTATTAGATTCTTTCGTGAGTGTACTCTAATGAAATTGACAAATTGTCAACCGTGGCCATTAAATTGAATTAGAGTAAAAGTTAATGAGATAGCGATTGGGAGGGTGGAAGAAATTAAGGGAGCTGCAAAATATACGACTTCTTGAGGTCTTTCACGTGGCTTACTCAATATGTGACGAACCACGTCACCTTTAAATTTATTTCACTTTCTTACCTTAACCGTAAAGTTACCTAAAAGAATATTATATAATAAGAATTGATTTGCACACTCTAAATAGTTATTTGTACATTTAAATTACGTATGTTGTGGCAATTATACTCTTATTAATTTCACACTCCACTAAGTGATTTACGGGTATAAATGGCAAAACATCCAATATTTTAAGTGTGCAAATTACTTTTGAAAGTGTGAAAATCACTAGCCCTATAGAATTAGTTCAAGTTTCATAGCTGTTTGTATTTTGTTCACATCTAATTAGAAGCGTAAATAAATTGAACTTTTAACGAACTGTTCGTCGATCGTTTGATGAAAAATTCGTTTATTTTTGTTTATTTAATAAATGAACAAACATGAGCAACATTTTTGATCCGTTTAGTTAAATAAACGAACGTGAACAAAAGCTTCGTTCGTTCATTTACATTCGTGAACGTTTGATTATCTTCGGTCGGTTACGTTCGTTTATTTCATTCGTTTACGTTCTTAACATCCCACATGTTAAAACCTAAAATATTATATATCAAATATTTTAAAATGCTTAACAATAATATATTAATAATATAATACATAGGTAAACATGTCACCGATAATGCTAACGCAGTAACATTACTATATTTAAGATCAACTAGGTTGAAATTATGTTATTTTTAAGACCGTATTTTGGGATATACAGAGTAATGATTATATAAATATATAAGATGATGATATGGATCTTTTAAAATAATTAATTCAGTTACACGTTCGTTTAGCCCGTTTACATTTATATATGACCGTTTACGTTTATTTATGTTCGTACAGTTACGTTCATCTAAGTTATTAATGAACAAACATAACATCAAAAGTTCAAATTTTAATAAACAAATATGAATAACAATTTTGATCTGATTATGCGTTCACGTTCGTTTATTTGTTAGGCTAATATTAAATAAACGAACATAAATATATCTTCATTCGCATTCGTTTGATTCGTTTACAGTCTTACACTTCGTTCGTAATCGTTTGATCCGTTTACAGCCTTACATGTAACACTATTGACATTGCCATGGAACACAACATTAATTGATAGCCAACCAACAACATAGACACATAGTAACACATTTATCGAATGTCCTAGACTGTATTAATAAGGATTTGGACCAATTCTGTTTTCTTTTTTTCGTACAATAATTGTTTCCTTTAATAAATAGGTCCATACTTTCCTTCAAAAAATAGGTCCATACGCCCCGCTATTTTCTTTAAAAAAGGTTCACCTTTAAACTTTAATCACTGTCTTAATGACTTCATCTCACGTTGTAGACTTATAGTTCATGTTAATTTCATGTTATATTCAGGCCAATTACATAAGACGCTATGACATATCATGTAAATAAATACTGTTGTGGACTTCTGAGCGTTAGAGGTGGGAAAAGGGGTTTGACAACATGAAAAGTCAAAAGTTGAAGATTGTACTATTTTATGAGGTTGTAAATAAACCGAGTCGAATATGATATGCTTGAACTTGATTCGACTGTTAAAATTTGAGTTCGAAACTTGACTCAAGCTCGAGTGAGTTTAAGGTTTCAAGCTTTAGCTCGATTTGTCATATAAAATTCGAACATGCAGGTCAACCTAAGCTCGATCATTTTCACAATTTTAAACTTGAACATGATGAAAAATCATCATATTAAGTATGAATCAACTCAATTTATACGAAAAAAAATAAGTAATCTTATGTATACGCGAAGGTAAGACAGTAATTTTATTCAAATAGCTTGCAAATCGATCACAAACAATTAGGGTTGAGCAGATTTCGCATCGTAAAACAACAAAAATCGTAAAAAAATCGCACCACAAAAATCGCACCACAACAAAACCGGTAGATCGGTTTAAAAAAAACCCGTAAAATACGGTGCGGGTGCGATTTTACCCATAAAACCGCAACACAAAATCAACACCACACCACACGTTAGTTATATAATCCGAAAAAATGGCACATCTATTACTTAATGCGTGTTATAAGGGTTCTAGTGCATAATATCAACAATATTCTAAGTAATGTGTGTTTTCATTAACTATACGCATTGTTATAACCGAAAATACTAACATTATGAACCAGAAACCGCAAAAACCCACATATATATTATAAATTATAAGAGATAGTGTGGTGCGGTTACAATCCGCAAAAATCGCGAAATAACCGCAAAAATCGCGCGATGCAATTGCGGATGCGATATGGTTTTTGCCAAAAACCGCCCCATCTCGCACGATGCTTATCCTGATGTAGACTAAAAAACAAAGTAACAAAGATAAGTAATTGGATCTGTTGATTCAAAAAGAATGCCAAAAACAATTATGCTAATAATCGTTGATTCTGAAAAATGCCCGAAAATTAGGGTAAAACACGGCAACACAACGGCCAGTGCTTTAACTTTTATTAAACTGATAACTGTCTTGCTAGGGTTACAGCAGATTCATTAGATAATGACTGCAAACAAAGAAAACCCTAAAAATCCAGCGGACTGGACCGTAGCCCAAAGACAAAGTGCAACTGAAAGTGAACAAAACATAAATATGCAAAAAAAACTTATAGTAAAAAGGATTTTCGGGCCTTGGAAAATCCGCAACCAGCTAAAAGGTGGTTACAGCGTCGTCCGCCTCCTTTTTACGCACATTTTGACAGGTCATGGGCTGAAAACGGACTTAGGATGCAAAAGTTATGCCCGTTTTACTAAACCCCTCTTCGCCACACGGTCTCGGGCCTCCAGAAACAAGTCAGCCTGTTCTTCAATACTTGGGCCTCCATCATTCCCCCTTGGATAGGAAAAATTCGCCCTCGAATTCCTAACTGTATCATTTGTTAATGCAAGTGATGCCTAAAAACATTATTAGTGTTAATTAATCTTTCTTAATTTTGATCACAACAAACTATACAACACATTTAGTGTAAAACACAAAACAAATTATTTAACTAACACTATCATCAAGGTAATAATCATATCACTAACTTTTCTTAATCATACTTAATGATCATCAAAGTGATTATCCTTAAAACTCACTTTTGTTAAAATGACAAAAGATTTTTTAATAAACTTTCTTTTTAAGAAAATGTTTTATTAAAATGGAAAATATAAATTAGAAAATGGCATATTCCATATGCCATAAGAATATCTTTTGATGGTTTAAAAAACCTCAGATATTCCTACCCCACTAAAAGACAAAAAAGGGAGCGGACTCTACTGGGCGGTACCTTAAATAGCTAGGCGGTTCCTTAGCGATATGGAACCGCCGGCTAGTTAAGGATCCGCGCCCAGCTAGCCGTTACACTTTGTCTTCTATAAATAGTGGATCAAATCTCATTTTCCAAAAACCCTCTTGGACGTTTTTCTCAGTCCCCTTTCTCATTTCTATAGCATAATCATTAGTAAATGATCACTTAATGTGTTAAGTTTGTTTACATATGATTATCTTCTTAATCCCCTCCTTTACCTTGTCCAATGAGAAGATCACTCACTCACTAGTGTTGTGATAGAGATGAATCCATGAATTAGACATGTTCATCATGTTAGCCTTTTTATTTTTGTTGATCCATTTGTATTTATGAATACTTGGACTAGTTGTGTTCATCCAAGCTATTTGTGAATACTTGGATTTGTTGTGTACATCCATTGCATATGTGTTTGCTTGGATTTGTGTTGTGTAGATCCAAGCTACGTGTGTGTACTTGGATATATCTAGTTGAGTTGTAATAGATTGTGTAGTAGTTCTCACTAAACTATAAAATGATGTGGTTGTGTCTTGTGAGTTCTCACTAAACTTTAAAGTGATTAGTAGTTGTGTTGTGTGAAGCTCTCACTTAGCTTCAAAGTGAAGAGTCGTGAAGATTGGTTCTAGATTTGGATTAGAAATCGACATCTAGCCTTGTGTCGTAAAATTGTGAAGTAGGCAACGTCGTGAAGATTGGTTCTACCTTGAGATTAGAACTCGACATCTAGCATTGCGTCGTTAAATTGTGAAGTAGGCAACGTTGTGTAGATTGGTCCTAGCTAATGATTAGGTCTCGACATTTAGCTTAGTGACGGAAAATAATGTAAGCGACGATGTAAGGCTTTCTCCGCCAAGAAGGGAGCTTGTGGATATAGTGGAAATGTCGAGTAGGTGTACTCGAGGAGTGGAGTAGAAACGAGGGTAGAGCCTCGTTGTCGAACCACTATAAATCTTGGTGTCTTGTCACTAGGTTGTCTCTTTCCTTACTCTTTACTTATTTCATTATCATTATACTTACCTATTACCATTGTTAAATTTGAATTGAACCTAATCATTATGCAACTTAGCTTCAAGTAAAAAATAGTTTTGATACAAACCTAATAGAAAGTAATTTTAATTAGGTGACTAATACAAGAGAAACTATTCAACCCCCCCCCCCCCCCCTTCTAGTTTCTATATCATTATCTGAAGAATCACCATTGTAAGACAACAAGTGCTTCACATTAAAAACATCAGAACAACGAACATGGATTGGCAACTTCAAACGATAAGCATTTGAGTTCATCTTATCCACAATTTCCACTGGACCAATCTTCTTAGCAGACAACTTATTATATTCACCAACTGGAAAATGATCCTTAGACAAAACAGCCCACACAAAGTCTCCTACTTCAAAGTCAACATGTCTCCTCTTTTGATCTGCATCATGCTTGTACTTCAAATTAGCGCGAACCAAGTTGTCACGAACAGATTTATGAACATCATGCAACCCCTCAACAAAATCCTGCACTTTCTTCGAAACAGACCCTAAAAATCTGAGGAGTCATAAGATCAAGAGGACCACGTGGCTGAGCAGAATAAACCACCTGGAATGGACTAAACCCAATGCTCCGATTAACAGAATGAGTATGAGCAAACTCAGCTTGATACAACTTCTGATCCCATGCCTTCACATGATCACCCACCACACCTTGACAGGTTACCAAGGGACTTGTTAACAACTTCAGTTTGCCCATCAGTTTGAGGATGATAAACACTACTAAAATTGAGTTCAGTATTCACCATCTTCCACAAACTACGCCAAAAATGACTCAAAAACTTGGTGTCCCGATCAGAAACAATGGAGGAAGGTAAACCATGTAAACGGTACACATCCCTAAAGAAAAGTTGGGCTATAATAACTGCATCTGTTGTCTTCTTACAAGGAGTAAAATGAACCATCTTAGAAAAACGATCAACAACAACAATTATTGAATCATTACCCCTTTGAGTACGAGGTAGCCCCAATACAAAATCCATGTTAATATCAACCCAGGGCTGCAAAAGGAACTGGCAAAGGCATATAAAGTCCTGCATTAGTAGCTGTCCCCTTTGAAACTTGACAAATACGGCACCTTTCGACGTAACGATCCACTTCCTTCCTTATAGTAGGCCAAATATAAGAAACTTGAACCAACTGTAAAGTTTGATCACGACCAACATGTCCTTCACCATGAGAATCCTTAATAATTTGCAAGCGAAGACTTGAATCAGGAATACAAAGTTGATTCCCTTTGAATAGGAACCCATCATGCATAACAAAATCTGTTTTCTCTCCGGATTGCAAATCTTGCAGAACAACTGAAAAGTATGGATCCACAGTTACCATGTCACGAATGACATCCAGTCCTGGAACATCAACCTGCATGGTTACAAGTAAACTACTCCTCCTGCTTAAGGCATCAGCAGCACGATTGGAAGAACCCGTTTTGTGTTTCACCACAATAGTAAATTTCTTAAGAAAAGCCAACCAATGTCCATGCTTATGTGAAACCTTATCTTGAGTATGAATATGCCTTAAGGAATCATGGTCAGTGAACAAAACAAACTCCTTATGAAACAAATAATGGCGCCAATGCTTCACAGCTTGGACCACTGCATAAAACTCCAAGTCATAAGTAGAGTACCTAGACTTCAGCCCTGTCAACTTCTCGCTAAAGTAGGCAACAGGCCACCCACCTTGACTAAGAACTCCACCAATTGCAACCTTAGAAGCATAAGTATAAAGCTAAATTTTTTTTAGAAAAATCAGGCAATACCAGGATTGGCGCTGTAGTAAGCTTTTCCTTGACAACTTGAAAAGCCAGCTCTGCTTCCTCCGTCCACACAAATGACTTTCCTTTCATACAGTATGTCAAAGGGGCCATAATGGAACTGAAATTAGGGATAAACTGCCTATAGAAAGAAGCAAGACCATGGAAGCTTCGAACTTCAGTAATGGTAGTTGGAGTTGGCCACTCCTGAACAACTGCTACCTTAGACTCATCCACTTGTATGCCATCACCAGAAACAACATACCCTAAAAACAAAACTTTCGGGGTCATGAACACACACTTCTTCTGGCTGCATAAAAACTGTCTTTTCGAAGCAAGGTCAAGACGTGCCTCACATGATTGACATACTCATTATGAGAAGCACTATAAATAAGAATGTCATCAAAATAAACAACCACAAACTTGCCAATAAAACGCCTGAGCAGTTGATTCATCACACGCATAAATGTGCTTGGTGCGTTTGATAAACCAAAAGGCATGACCAACCACTCATACAAGCCCTCACGGGTCTTAAAAGCGGTCTTCTACTCATCACCATGTCTAAGACAAATCTTGTAACATCCACTCTTTAAATCCAGTTTTGTGAAAATAGTGGCACCACTAATCTGGTCAAGCAAATCATCAAGCTGAGGAATAGGAAACTTGTACCTCACAGTAATCTTGTTGATGGCTCGACTATCAACACACATACGCCAACGTACCATCCTTCTTTGGAGTCAATAGGGCAGGAACAACACACGGGCTCATACTCTCACGAACATGACCCTTGGAAACCAGCTCCTCAACCTGCCTGCGCAACTCCTCATGTTATCCCGGGCTCATCCTATAATGTGGCATGTTAGGCAACTGTGACCCAGGCTCTAGATCAATATGATGTTGGATGTCACGCAATGGTGGTAACCCATCGAGTAATTCATAAGGGAAAACATCAGAAAATTCCTTAAGTAAATGCAAACAACCTTGATGTGGCCACGCCAACCTCCTGAAAAGGGAGGGCTTTACCTGGTTTGAGTCTGTGTGGCGGTGGGCTCAAACCCCGTGGATTAGTCGGCCAATGAGTCGGAAATCACGGTTACCAAAAAAAAAAAAAAAAACATCAGAAAATTCCTCAAGTAAAGGAATCATGGCTTCCGGAATTTCACACTCCTCAGCGACCTCCTTCCCAATTAGAACAAAAACATCAGCCCCCACCTCCAACTCGTCTTCAAACTGCGAAAGAGTTAGTAAGGTACCATTGGGTTTATTAACTACTTCCTTGGGTTTATTTGACATCAAAGTAATCTTCACACCCTCAAATAGGAAACTATAAGTATTAGTTCTCCCGTTGTGAGTAATCTTACGATCATACTCCCAAGGTCTACCAACCAACAAGTGACAAGCATCCATGTGTACATCACACCAAACAATATCCATATATGTTGTTCCTACAGAAAACGTAACATGGACACGCTTGGAAACTGTTATCTCACCGCCCTTTTTAAGCCATTGTAACTTATAAGGTTTGAGACGATTTTCAGTTTTCAACCCTAATTTCTGGACTGCTTCTTCAGCTATTAAATTATCACAACTACCTGAATCACATATAAAAGTGCAAACCTTACCCATAATGGTACAAGTTGACTGAAAGATGTTGTGTTTGAGCCAATCATCACCATCAGCTTTAGATGTTAAGCAGGAGCGCCTTACCACCAAATTTGTAACACCCCATTTTGGAAATGGAATCTTACGCATAATCATGGCGTGTCATCAAAGCATACAAGGATAAATGTCTAAGCATTATTTGACCATAAAAGGGAAATACCGGAATCAAACATCGGTAACCCCAAAGTAGAGCTCATCACACACAAACATAAATACTGTAAAAGGAAAGGACGAAACAATGTCCATAGCAAC
This sequence comes from Glebionis coronaria, assembly GCA_025667525.1. Classification (NCBI taxonomy): domain Eukaryota; kingdom Viridiplantae; phylum Streptophyta; class Magnoliopsida; order Asterales; family Asteraceae; genus Glebionis; species Glebionis coronaria. The sequence goes on along the minus strand of CM046881.1, from coordinate 533,842,956 downwards.
TGTATTAAAGTAAAGGAAATGCATAAAGTAAAGAAAGACAGTAAAGCTTCCAGTCCATATGCACGTACGTTTGAGATCTACGAGCGTCCCTGAGTACCTGCCGTTTTGGGAACATGAAAAGGAAAACGGCTGAGCAAGACGCTCAGTGCACGGATGTACAATATAGCATGAAATAGGATAAGCATGTAACATATAACAGTAGAAGACTAAGTTCTGAGTAAACTGGTTAAGTATTAAGAAAACTGGTTTTATAGTTTGAAAAGCCTTATGTTTATCTTATGAAAACTGTTTTAACATAAATATACCATAGCCCATATAGGTCATGAAAAGGTCACGTGCATGAATACTTGGAGGGGTGACCTCATCATGCTGATTAGAGGGGATGCCTCTAATTAATATACTGGTTTGGGTAGGAGGGATCAACTCCTTGTGAAGGATGCAAGGCACACACCACATTCACCATGATATACTGAATAAAACATGTAACTAGGATGCACCCACACGCCCCACATGATATAATAATATGGCCAAAACTGAAAGGGACGCCACGAGCAATCACTCCGCCGTGGGGAAGTCATAACATTGGTGCCTCCAATGTTATGGTTATGGTACCTCCATAACTAGGTGAAACTGGTCATGCTTGTATATGGCTATAGATTATGCTAATTAAACATAAGCAGTTCAAAACAATAAAACAATTACTGGGGAAAACAGTTGGCTGCATACGGGGAAATCCTAATAAGGAAAGAATGTCCATACTGAAAGGACGGGAATCCGTACCTCAAGTCCAGTGAATGAACGGAAGAAAGACTCCTACTCTGGATCACTAACGCTACATGAATACACACGTGTATAAGTATCGATTCACTGATTACGTACTGGGTTTTATGTCTCGTCTTAGCTTACTTTGTATGTTTTAGGTCATGGTTTACTGTTTAAAGCCTTAAACTGTGTTTATCTTGTATTCTGATTAATCTGATTAAGTATTACTTGTATTTCATGTGTTATTATACTTACTGTGTAATAATAAGTAACTTTCCAAAAATAACAGGTTTCCAAAAATAGAAAGTTTCCAAAAATAGAAAGTTTCCAAAAATAGAAAGTTTCCAAAAATAGAAAATTACCAAAAATATAAAGTTTCCAAAAATAGAAAGTTTCCAAAAATAGAAAGTTTCCAAAAATAGAAAGTTTCCTAAAATAGAATTTACTGCTTAAAATAGATTAGTTTCTAAAAATAGAAAGTTTCCAAAAATAGACCAGCTGCCTTAATTAAATAAGTTTCCATATATAGAAGGTTTCCATGATTAGATTAGCTGCCTTATTTAATTAAGTTTCTATAAATAGAAGTTTCCATATTTAGAATTAAGCTGGTTACATAAGCTAACATATAAGTCTAAGTGTTTATAAGCTTATTTCTTAAGTCATATGATATAGTGTATAGTTTAATTATTATTTCATGTATTTAATTAAACTATAGGTTAAGCATTTTAATTAAAGTATAACATGTTTTAATTAAAATGGAATAAAATACTTAGGTTAAAATGTGTATTATTATTATTAATAACATAACCTAAGTCATGTCTAAATTAATTAATTATAGGCATGTTTTAAATAATTAATTAATTATAACTTATAACATAAAATACTTAGGTTAAATTAATATCATGCTAAATTAATAATTAAAATAACCTAAGTCATGATTTAATTAATATCTCATGTTATTAATTAATTTATATCCTAAGTTCATAATTCATAAAAATTAACATGTAGCATAAATCATGATTTAACCAACGAACCATAAATCGGGCATGAACTCGACACCGTACCCCGAGCCAAACTCGGGGTACTTGTGCCCCCTTGCTGCCGTGGTTCCCACATGCACCAACCAAGACCAAAAATGGTCTTGGTGGTGGCGGCAATAAGCAAACCGAACCCCCCTTCGGGTTGGTTATACTAGGCGGCCAAAACAAACACCCTTTTATATCATCCTTTGATTTTAATTTACTCCAAAACATGTTAGATCAATGTTTAATTATCATGTTTTAATAAGAATATTAATAACATGTTCATGAAAATAATTAAAGATTTAAAAGAATTAAAAAGAAAGGTTTAGAATGATATACCAATACGTAGCTTGGAAGAGGATGAACAAACACGGTTTCTAGCACTTGTTTTTATGATCAAAATCAACCAACAACCACCTATGGTGGTCCTATGGGTGGCGGCACAAAGAGAGACCAAGAGGAGGAGAGAAAACTTTTTTAGGTTTTGTGATTATTTCCTTGAAAAGTGAAAAATGAAAGTAGTTTTTACCATTTACCCCCCCTTTCATGTAAACTTGATGGGCTTAGCCCATTTCTTGATTGTAGCCGTGGGTATGGGGCCCCACATGGGGTACCCGTACCTTTTCTCGTGTCCCGATGTTTCGTGTTCGTTCGTGGTTAAACGTGTTCGTGTCTAAAGTATTTCTGTTTATTTTATCATGTAGTTTATCGTAATCTTAACGCTCGTAATTATATTATATGTATTTACGTAATTATTATAGTTCGTAATTTAAATGGTGATCATGATTTAATTATGTTCACTTGACATATTTATTAATTGTTTATCATGAGTTCGTACGTAATCGATACTTATCATGTCATACACGTATGCACTTGCTTGACTATTAGCACATGAATGTGATCAATACTAAATAAGGTAAGTTTTAATCTAGGACGTACGATCTTAAGGGCACTATTCATGGTAAAAGCATGCGGGTTTTACAATTCTTCCCCCCTAAAAAGAATAATTCGTCCCCGAATTATAGATAAAGCAAACTGGAAAGAAGTAACATACCCGAACTCAAAATATGAAGTGAGGGTAAGAAGCCCGGATAGACTCCTCTGTTTCCCAAGTGGCTTCCCGCTCGGTATGGTCCCTCCAAAGAATTTTGACGAATGGAATCGTCTTCCTTCTCATGACTCGTTCTTGCCTGTCGAGCACTCGTTCGGGTTCCTCTATAAAAGTGAGATCTTCGCGTATCTGTTCCAGTGGATACTGAACCATGTGAAGGGGATTATACTTGTACCCTCTGAGTAAGGACACATGGAACACGTTATGCACGTGCGAAAGCTGAGGAGGTAACGCCAATCGGTAAGATACTTCACCGATTCGTTCAATGATATCAAACGGTCCGATGAAACGAGGACTGAGTTTCCCTTTGATCCCGAAGCGTTTAACACCACGTGCCAGCGAAACCTTGAGGAAGACGTGATCTCCCACATTAAAATGTATGTCCCTACGATGCTTATCAGCGTAACTCTTCTGACGTGACCGTGCTTCCTGCAGCTTCTGCTTAGCTACTTCGATCTTCTCATTGGTCATTTCTATAATTTCTGGTCCTTCGAGTGTTCGCTCTCCCACTTGATCCCAGCAGATTGGAGCGCGACACTTCCTGCCATACAACATTTCGAAAGGAGCACATTTGATACTTGTGTGCCAGCTGTTGTTGTATGCAAACTCGACCAAACAGATGTAATCGTCCCAATCACCTGTCCATTCCAACGCACACGACCTTAACATATCTTCCAATGTCTGAATTGTTCGCTCCGACTGTCCGTCCGTTTGAGGATGAAAGGCCGTACTCAGCTTAAGTTGTGTACCCCAAGCTTTTTGCAGACCTTTCCAGAATCGCGACGTGAAACGAGGATCTCTGTCTGAGACGATGCTGGAGGGAGTACCGTGGAGTCTCATGATCTCCCTTCTGTAAGTATCTGCGAGTTTACTTACCGGATCTTCCTTGCGTATCGGTAAGAAATGAGCTGATTTGGTGAGTCGATCAACAATGACCCAAATAGCATCGTGCTTCTTCTTGGTAGGCGGAAGACCAGTAACAAAATCCATGGTGATTTTGTCCCACTTCCACTCTGGAATATCCAACGGTTGAAGGAGACTGCCCGATCGCTGATGCTCAATCTTAACCTGCTGGCAGGTAAGACATTTGGAAACATAAGTGGCTACATCCTGTTTCATACCACTCCACCAAAAGTGCTGTCTGATGTCATGGTACATTTTTGTCGACCCAGGATGTATAGAAAATGGGGAGCTGTGAGCTTCAGCTAACAATGCTTCCCGGAGTTCTTGATTGTCAGGAACACAAAGTCTCGTGCCCTGCCAAACGATACCGTCTGCGTCCATTCTGAATTCTGTCTGCTTCTCCAAATTCTGAATTATCGCCCAAATTTCTCCATCATCCTTCTGCTCTTCCTTGATCCTAGACAGTAACTCAGGTTCTACTCTAAGATTCGCCCAGTATCCGTGCTGCCCACGTACCATGATTTCGATGTCTAGCCGCTCCAAGTCTCTTATGTTTTGTTCCTTGATTTCAATGCCGTTGATCATTCCGGACTTTCTGCTGAGTGCATCTGCTACTACATTAGCCTTTCCGGGATGATACTGTAGGTTAATATCATAATCCTTCAACAGTTTCAACCATCTCCTTTGTCTCATGTTCAATTCACGTTGAGTGAAGATATACTTCAAGCTCTTGTGATCCGTGAAAATGTCGCATGATTCTCCGTATAAGTAATGCCTCCATATTTTCAATGCGAACACCACTGCAGCAAGTTCCAGGTCATGCGTAGGATAGTTTTCTTCATAGGGCTTAAGCTGTCGTGAAGCATACGCGATCACTTTCCCATGTTGCATGAGAACACAACCCAGTCCCTTCCCCGATGCGTCGCTGTAGATCTGAAATCCACCTGTACCAGATGGGAGAGTAAGAATAGGTGCAGATACTAACTTCTGCTTTAGGTCTTCGAAGCTCTTCTCTCGTTCTTCCGTCCAGACGAATTTCTCTCATTTTCGCATCAGTTTGGTGAGAGGTAGTGCCAAACGGGAAAAGTTCTCCACGAATCTCCGGTAATATCCAGCTAAGCCTAAGAAACTGCGGACTTCTTTCGCTGACGTTGGTCTTGGCCATTTAGTGATAGCCTCAACCTTCGCTGGGTCCATAGTGATCCCTTCTGCTGATACAATGTGACCTAAGAATGCCACCTTGTTTAACCAGAACTCACACTTGGAGAATTTCGCATACAGCTGCTTCTGACGAAGAATCAGTAGTACCGTACGGAGATGGTCTTCGTGTTCCTCCGTGGACTTTGAGAAAATCAGGATGTCATCTATGAATACAATGACAAACTTATCAAGGAATTCGTGGAAATATCTGTTCATCAGATCCATGAATACTGCTGGAGCATTAGTCAGGCCGAATGGCATGACTACAAACTCATAATGGCCATAGCGGGTACGAAAAGCAGTCTTGGCAATATCCTGTCTTTAACCCTTAGCTGATGGTAGCCTGACCTTAGATCGATCCTTGAGAAGTGTTTGGCTCCTTGAAGTTGGTCAAACAGGTCATCTATACGTGGCAGTGGATATCTATTGCGGATGGTAATCTTATTAAGTTCACGGTAGTCTATGCAAAGTCGCATGCTGCCGTCCTTCTTCTTAACGAACAAGACCGGTGCGCCCCATGGAGATGCGCTTGGTCTAATGAACCCTCGCTCAAGAAGTTCCTGCAATTGGTCCTTCAGTTCTTTTAGCTCTATGGGAGCCATACGATACGGAGCCTTAGAGATTGGCTCAGCTCCTGGAACAAGGTCGATGTTGAACTCCACTTCTCGTGCAGGTGGTATACCTGGAAGTTCAGCTGGGAAGACGTCTTGAAATTCCGAAACTACTGGTTGATCCTGAATCGATGGGGATTCAGCATCCATAACCCTCACAGCCATGTGACAGTAATGCACGTGCTTGCAAGGTAGATATGACTTGTACAGACCGTCCGGGTATGAACCCGTTATGAATGTACTCTGGTGCATTAATGTCGCCGAAGATCACCCGATATGAGTGGCAGTCTATGGTAGCATGGTGCTTGGATAGCCAGTCCATGCCGAGAATCATATCGAACTCAATCATGTCTAGGGGAAGTGCATCTACTGCACGAACTTTATCGTCAAACTCTAGAGGAAGACTCTTGTATACATGAGTTATTAATACAGAGTCCCTCAAAGGCGTGGAAATGGTAAGCCTATTTTCTAATGGCAAGGGAAGTGTCTTGATGTTCTTAGCATAAGTAGTGGAAATAACTGAATGAGTGGCACCCGTGTCGAAAAGAACACATGAAGCTTGGCCGTACATATACAAAATTCCAGTAATGGTACCTGTAGATTTGTTTGCCTGATCACGAGATGTCGTGTAGACACGCCCAGTGGTAGGAGGCGGCTTAGTATCAGCATGACCTGAGGTACCCTCCATTTCACCCTTACGGCAATCTCTCATACGATGGCCAGGGAGGCCGCACTTGTAGCACGCGTTGGAATCACGACGACATGGGCCAGGGTGTCTGCGATGGCAAGTGCTGCAAAGAGGATGAGTGAATCCTCCAGCAGGAGTCCTTGCTTGCTGAGGGCCTGCTGATGACAAAATGTGTTAAAATAAAGTATATGCACGAGTATAAGACATATGCATCATAAGATGTTCACCAGTGTTAGCTGAACGGTTAGGCTGAGAACCCCTGTGGTTCTGGTCCTTCCCGTTACCGGGGTTCCTGGTAGAGATTAATATAGTGTCAGCATGAGAGATATAACATGAAATCATAAGAAGATGCGTAAATAGTAGGACCTGCTGTTGTTGGAGTGTCCAACGTTATTACGGTAATTATCATTACCGCTACGCCTTTCCACAACAGAACGGTCGTTAGTGTGACCGTTTCCTTTGGGCTGATGAGGCTGCTGCTGAGTAGCCGGCTGAGACCGGTCCCCAGTTTTCTGCCTGGAAGATACAGTTTAAGAGATGATTATTGAACATATAATGATAGGATGCGGTCTGATTACCGTTAGAATACGAAATGTTTACCTCTTGTCGGGTCTTTCAGCTTCCCCGAACTCATCTCGTTCCTGCAACATCTCTAGCTTCCTTGCTGCGTCGGCCACTTGTGCTACTGTATTGAACGTAGCACACACCAGATTGTTCGCGACCGAGGTGCGAAGTGCCCACCTAAAGTGGTGTGCCTGCTCCTCAGGAGTACCAGCTGCTGCTCCCAGAAAACCAGCTAAGCGAAGAAAGCGCTGCATGAATTCGTTGCTATTCTCGCCCGCTCTCTGACGTATCCCATGGTACTCTCGCTTGAGCTTGTCCTGCTCTGCCTTGGGAAAGAACTGCTCCATCACTCTCTCCTTGAATTGGGCCCATGTCAAACCAGCGACCCAATCATCACCTCCTTCCGACTGCGTCAAGGCAAGCCACCAGTTGAGTACATCGCCTTCAAACCGGTAGCATGTCAATCTCGCCTTGAATGCGGGGTCACATCCCATAGCATTGAAAATCTTCTCGATATGAGTCAACCAGCTTTCAGCATCGCTGGGGCTATCAGTCTTTTCAAAAGCTCTAAGACGGAGCTTATTCAATCTTTCCAACCACACTGCTAGTGTCACTGGGGGAGGAGGAGGAGGAGGTGCCTGATTCTGCTGCTGCTGATTGTTGGCAGCTTGGACTTCAGCACGGATGTCATTCCTCAGTTGAGGAAGCAAGGCTTGCATGGCAGCCTGAATTGCAGCATTGAGCTGCTCTTGTTCGCGTGTGAGAACCATCTGACAGTATAACATAAAACATATGATTAACAGTTCAAAACATAAAATATAAATTATATATATACATGAAAAAAAATTTTATACCAAATATTTCACGAGAAAAATTTTATGCAAGAAAATCTTTGTATGAATGCATGATGCAGTTTTATGAAAACTTTTGATGCTCGTGAGTGAACGCCTCTGGTCAGTTCACTCAAAATAAAAGACATATCGAGGGGACGCCTATGGGTCGGTCCCAAATCTAAAAGTTTCGATAAAACACATGCGACTAATTAGGGCCAGTCATGTACCAACCATTACTTAGTCAAAAACCCTGTAACAATGACATGTATATGTATGCTTAAAATGATGAATGCTTGAAAACAACTGTCAGTTCTAGGAAGACCGTAGTGACTACCCAATAATCACAGGTCATATTTGAGAGCCTACAGGTCGAAACCTTGGCTCTGATACCATAATTGTAACACCCCATTTTGGAAATGGAATCTTACGCATAATCATGGCGTGTCATCAAAGCATACAAGGGTAAATGTCTAAGCATTATTTGACCATAAAAGGGAAATACCGGAATCAAACATCGGTAACCCCAAAGTAGAGCTCATCACACACAAACATAAATACTGTAAAAGGAAAGGACGAAACAATGTCCATAGCAACTGTATTAAAGTAAAGGAAATGCATAAAGTAAAGAAAGACAGTAAAGCTTCCAGTCCATATGCACGTACGTTTGAGATCTACGAGCGTCCCTGAGTACCTGCCGTTTTGGGAACATGAAAAGGGAAACGGCTGAGCAAGACGCTCAGTGCACGGATGTACAATATAGCATGAAATAGGATATGCATGTAACATATAACAGCAGAAGACTAAGTTCTGAGTAAACTGGTTAAGTATTAAGAAAACTGGTTTTATAGTTTGAAAAGCCTTATGTTTATCTTATGAAAACTGTTTTAACATAAATATACCATAGCCCATATAGGTCATGAAAAGGTCACGTGCATGAATACTTGGAGGGGTGACCTCATCATGCTGATTAGAGGGGATGCCTCTAATTAATACACTGGTTTGGGTAGGAGGGATCAACTCCTTGTGAAGGATGCAAGGCACACACCACATTCACCATGATATACTGAATAAAACATGTAACTAGGATGCACCCATACGCCCCACATGATATAATAATATGGCCAAAACTGAAAGGGACGCCACGAGCAATCACTCCGCCGTGGGGAAGTCATAACATTGGTGCCTCCAATGTTATGGTTATGGTACCTCCATAACTAGGTGAAACTGGTCATGCTTGTATATGGCTATAGATTATGCTAATTAAACATAAGCAGTTCAAAACAATAAAACAATTACTGGGGAAAACAGTTGGCTGCATACGGGGAAATCCTAATAAGGAAAGAATGTCCATACTGAAAGGACGGGAATCCGTACCTCAAGTCCAGTGAATGAACGGAAGAAAGACTCCTACTTCTGGATCACTAATGCTACATGAATACACACGTGTATAAGTATCGATTCACTGATTACGTACTGGGTTTTATGTCTCGTCTTAGCTTACTTTGTATGTTTTAGGTCATGGTTTACTGTTTAAAGCCTTAAACTGTGTTTATCTTGTATTCTGATTAATCTGATTAAGTATTACTGGTATTTCATGTGTTATTATACTTACTGTGTAATAATAAGTAACTTTCCAAAAATAGCAGGTTTCCAAAAATAGAAAGTTTCCAAAAATAGAAAGTTACCAAAAATAGAAAGTTTCCAAAAATAGAAAGTTACCAAAAATAGAAAGTTTCCAAAAATAGAAAGTTTCCAAAAATAGAAAGTTTGCAAAAATAGAAAGTTTCCAAAAATAGAAAGTTTCCTAAAATAGAATTTACTGCTTAAAATAGATTAGTTTCTAAAAATAGAAAGTTTCCAAAAATAGATCAGCTGCCTTAATTAAATAAGTTTTCATATATAGAAGGTTTCCATGATTAGATTAGCTGCCTTATTTAATTAAGTTTCTATAAATAGAAGTTTCCATATTTAGAATTAAGCTGGTTAAGCTAACATATAAGTCTAAGTGTTTATAAGCTTATTTCTTAAGTCATATGATATAGTGTATAGTTTAATTATTATTTCATGTATTTAATTAAACTATAGGTTAAGTATTTTAATTAAAGTATAACATGTTTTAATTAAAATGGAATAAAATACTTAGGTTAAAATGTGTATTATTATTATTAATAACATAACCTAAGTCATGTCTAAATTAATTAATTATAGGCATGTTTTAAATAATTAATTAATTATAACTTATAACATAAAATACTTAGGTTAAATTAATATCATGCTAAATTAATAATTAAAATAACCTAAGTCATGATTTAATTAATATCTCATGTTATTAATTAATTTATATCCTAAGTTCATAATTCATAAAAATTAACATGTAGCATAAATCATGATTTAACCAACGAACCATGAATCGGGCATGAACTCGACACCGTACCCCGAGCCAAACTCGGGGTACTTGTGCCCCCTTGCTGCCGTGGGTCCCACATGCACCAACCAAGACCAAAAATGGTCTTGGTGGTGGCGGCAATAAGCAAACCGAACCCCCCTTCGGGTTGGTTATACTAGGCGGCCAAAACAAACACCCTTTTATATCATCCTTTGATTTTAATTTACTCCAAAACATGTTAGATCAATGTTTAATTATCATGTTTTAATAAGAAGAATATTAATAACATGTTCATGAAAATAATTAAAGATTTAAAAGAATTAAAAAGAAAGGTTTAGAATGATATACCAATACGTAGCTTGGAAGAGGATGAACAAACACGGTTTCTAGCACTTGTTTTTATGATCAAAATCAACCAACAACCACCTATGGTGGTCCTATGGGTGGCGGCACAAAGAGAGACCAAGAGGAGGAGAGAAAACTTTTTTAGGTTTTGTGATTATTTCCTTGAAAAGTGAAAAATGAAAGTAGTTTTTACCATTTACCCCCCTTTCATGTAAACTTGATGGGCTTAGCCCATTTCTTGATTGTAGCCGTGGGTATGGGGCCCCACATGGGGTACCCGTACCTTTTCTCGTGTCCCGATGTTTCGTGTTCGTTCGTGGTTAAACGTGTTCGTGTCTAAAGTATTTCTGTTTATTTTATCATGTAGTTTATCGTAATCTTAACGCTCGTAATTATATTATATGTATTTACGTAATTATTATAGTTCGTAATTTAAATGGTGATCATGATTTAATTATGTTCACTTGACATATTTATTAACTGTTTATCATGAGTTCGTACGTAATCGATACTTATCATGTCATACACGTATGCACTTGCTTGACTATTAGCACATGAATGTGATCAATACTAAATAAGGTAAGTTTTAATCTAGGACGTACGATCTTAAGGGCACTATTCATGGTAAAAGCATGCGGGTTTTACAAAATTGACCCCTACATCTCCAGACACGTACTCCTCCTCATACTCAGGTTCTGCATCATAAACCGCGTCTCCCACGTAATCATCATAAACCACATCATCATCTTCCTCAGGTTCAATAAATAACTGTCTCTTCCCAGCCTTCTTACAATCCGACTGCCGGTGACCATGTTCACCATAGTTAAAGCACTTGAACCCACCACTACCTGTCGCTTTAGGAACTGATCCCGTATTCTCACCAACTGCTTTAGCCTGACTTGGGTCAAAATGAGATGCCACATTACCCGAACCAGAAGCACCTGTTATTGCAGGAGAAGACGAACTCCCCCCCTCGTCGGTTCTGCTTTTCAAAAGTCAGTGCACGCTGATATGCTTCAGAAAGTGTTATCGGATCAAACATGTTAACAGAATCCATAATCTAGACTCTTAAACCACTAATTTATCGAGAGACAAGCTGATCTTCAGTCGATTGAATGTCATTCCTTGCAATTAGTTGGTATAATTCGGTTGTATAATCTTCAACAGACTTGGCCCCCTGTTTCAGATTCTGTAACCATTGGTACATCATTCGCTGGTAGTTATGAGGAATAAAATTATCCCTCATGACCTTCTTCATCTTCTGCCAACTTGTGATCTTTGACTTCCCAACTCTTCCCCTCTTCAGCTTCAATTGTTGCCACCACGCAGATGCCATACCACATAGCTTGGTAGCGACCAATGGAACCTTCTTGTTTTCAAGAACTTCCTTGAATTTAAATACTTCTTCAACAGTAACAAGCCAATCAATGAACCCCTCGTGATTCAAAGTATCTTCATTAAACTCAGGAACATTAGTCCTCATTCCTGATTCCCAACGCCTACTATTATCCTCCCTGTGATTCCTCCTTGGTCGCCCTACAGATTGTTCATCAGAAGACGAACCATCAGCAAACAGATTTTCTACCAGATCTACATCTTCATCCTCGTGACGGCGATTACGAGACCTCCTATTGCTAATCAAATTGTTCATCTGGTCGGCCAATTGATCAACAATTTAATCGAATCGCTCCTCTATTCTGTCCATCATACGGTGCTCAAATTCCTGTTCATTCACATCGTGAATAGGCCTAGTTCTCCTTGGAGGCATCTTGATCAGGAACTTTGACTCTTGATACCAACTGATGTAGACTAAAAAACAAACTAACAAAGATAAGTAATTGGATATGTTGATTCAAAAAGAATGTCAGAAACAATTCTGCTAATAATCGTTGATTCTGAAGAATGCCCGAAAATTAGGGTAAAACACGACAACACAACGGCCAGTGGTTTAACTTTTATTAAACTGATAACTGTCTTGCTAGGTTACAACCGATTCATTAAATAATGACTGCAAACAAAAAAACCCTAAAAAACGGGCTGGACCGTAGCCCAAAGACAAAGTCCAACTGAAAGTGAAATAACATAAATATGCAAAAAACTTATTGTAAAAAGGCTTTTCGAGCCTTGTAAAATCCGCAACTAGCTAAAAGGTGGTTACAGCGTCGTCCGCCTCCTTTTTACGCATGTTTTGACAGGTCATGGGCTGAAAACGGACTTAGGATGCAAAAGTTATGCCCGTTTTACTAAACACCTCTTCGTCACACGATCTCGGGCCTCCAGAAACAAGTCAGCCTGTTCTTCAATACTTGGGCCTCCATCACACAATATAGTTTTTTTGCCAAAAACCGCCCCATCTCGCACGATGCTTATCCCTACTAACAACTAACAATCAACAAGATGTCTCGTCTCTTTTACTCCCATATTCATACTGTAACACAGCGACACTGACTAAATAGTGTAAGGTTAGATTTATCAGTACCGTGAGGCAAAAATATTGCTCCCTCACGCGTAACATTGATAAACTATGTGAAACTCGCGCGTTTGGTGAGGCAATTAGTCTCACGTTTGGCGAGACCGTCATTTTTCGAGTTATGTGAAAAAGCTGGACACGACATTAATATAAAAAAGAACTTTTTCAATACCTCATTTATCCCCTATAAATACATTTTATACAACAAAAAATACAACTTATATACACTAAATACAACTCCTAATCACAAAATGTCGAACTCACATACTCCCCGAAACTCAAATCGTCAACAATCAAGAACAATCCGAAGTGTACGTTTTTAATTTCGTAACATTTTTAATTTCGTAAGTTTTTAATTCCGCAACGTTTTTATATTTTCGTAACGTTTTTAATTCGTAACGTTTTTATTTCGTAAAGTTTTTAATTTCGTAACGTTTTTAATTCCGTAATGTTTTTATATTTTCGTACCGTTTTTAATTCGTAATGTTTTTACTTCGTAAAGTTTTTAATTTCATAACGTTTATTAATATACGTTTTTATTTTCGTAATGTTTTTTATTCCGTAACGTTTTTATATTTTTGTAACGTTTTTATTTCATAAGGTTTATTAACGTACATTTTTTATTTTCGTAACGTTTTTTATGTCGTAAGTGTACGTTTTTAATTTCTGTAATGTTTTTTATATTTTCATTGTAATGTTTTTATTTTAATTAATAAAAATATTATTTTTGTGTGAGAGTGTTTTTTGGTATGATTGATAAGAGTGAATTGCGAGTGAGAGTGGGGATGATAAATAAAAAATAGAAAGCTAATACAACGTTGACGTGAGAGAGTTTTTGAAGGCTAATGTAACCTTGACGTGACTCTTATGAGGGTTTTTTTTAATGACTGATAAATGTAGCGTAAGGCAACTAAAAAGTAGACAATCTTTCATGTCATAATCGTAAACTTTATAACGAGTCATGTGTGCATGAGATACATAGATGAGTTAACGAAGATTGGTGCTATCTCTTTTTCGAAACTTATACGGTCATAGACTCATACACATTAACCGGATCCCGTTTGCATGAAATGAAAATTTGTATGAACTTGTATTGTACTATAGCTTAGCTCAATCAAATATACCACACAGTCACGTGCCATGATATAAAAAAGAAATCATCTCATTGTAATCCAAAAACTTCAATCACGAAACCAACATTTATCGAACAAATCATTTAAAAATATCATATATACTGACAAAAATAATACGAAAGAATGTCAGTTTAATCTTAAACAATATAGGTTGTGGTGGTCACCCGTGACACCATACGTCTTCTTATGCCTTGTTTTCTTGTCTTCTATAGTCCATTACATTTGTTCCTAAACAAAAGTCCATGTTTGTGTGCATATATTCTTTCACATTATTTCCTAAACACTGTTTCTGACAGAAGTAGCAAAGCTCATCTAGTTTAGTCATGGTTATAAAAGGCTCGCAAAGGCTTCGCAATAGCTTCGTAAAGACGTAAGGCTCCACCTTCACGCCACGCTATATGCCAAGGCATAAGGTTAAGGTTTTGCGTACAATGAGAAGCAAAAAGTATCATAAGGCGTGATAAGTTATGATAGATCGAGGATTTTTTCATTTTGATTTCGATAAAATCGATCTCTTTTATATAGAAATGAAAACGATTACATGTAAATATAGTTTTTTTACTTTAGTTTGTATGTAAGACGCTTTTGTAAACTTAATATATTTGAAATACGATATAAATACTAATAATTTATAAATATTTTCGTATTTTGTGCCGCCTTACTTCACGCTTTAAAAACGCAAAAGATTCGCCTTAGCTAAAGCTTGGGGTTTGATCATGCCGTCAAGGCACGCCTCACGCTATTTAGAACTTAAGTTTAGTTGAGACCCACTTACCCCATTACAACGTTGTTGAAATAGTCTTTGCTCTAGAATTTTATTGAATTAAAGGTTAAGATGGTGTTTGAACTTAATATAATTGTCTTAGTATGAAAAAATTAAATTTAAAAAGTCATGTGTAAGAGCATTGACGGAATCATGAAATTAAGATGTGTATTTTTCAATAATAAGAAAATACGAAAAGAAAGTTAGTATTAAAATGATAAGTCGAGCATTTTTACTTAGGCTACCGCAACGGCGGGATTTTATCTGGGTCGCGACCTAGTCGTGAGCCAGTCGGCCCGTTATGACGATTCGGTCGCCCATTTCGGTCGCATCTTATTCGACCCTCCATGCGATCTAGTTTGTTACCGTTGAAAACTCACTCTTTTTCTTCTTTTTTTCTTCTTATTAGGGTCTTTTGGGGGAGTTGGTTCTGGTTTTGGAAACAAGTCTGGATTCTTTTGCTTGAATTTTCTTCTTGCTAGTATTTGTCTTTTGCTCATCATTTTTGTTTTCTTAAAAAACAACTGGATGACAAAGAGGTGTGATGAGGAAGAAAAAGGGTTTAGGAGTTGGTATAATTGTCTGTTTTTTGGGTTTTTTAAGAGCTCATTAGTTGAAGCCCGCGGAGCCCTTAAGAATTGTTTATTTTCGTTTTTATTTTTCGTTGTATCGTTTTTAATTTTCTAATAAAAATGTTTACGTTTACGTTTTTCATTTACAAATTAAAAAAATCAAGAAGAAAAATAAAATATGATATGACGTGACAGTGGGTTTCTTATCATCAGTAAAGTTGTAAAAAAGGTTAAGCGAGTGAAGAAAGAAAACTGATGTGACGCTAAAATAAAGATGAGTTTCTAACTTACCACTCCTTCCGGCGTTAGAATGGGGGAGTGATGGCTGATAGGTAGGCTGGTAGCCTTTAGCGCTAGTTCACCGTTGGCGCACCACTCCGGCTCTCGCATCAAAAGGGCTCGTGCCAACCCCACCAGCTCATGCCAAAGGTTTTTTTTTAGTTATAAAATGGGTATTTTGTGGGCCATTATACCTCTTTGGCATCACTTTTTTCTCGTGCCAACCATTACGCTATATATGTGGTGCCAAAGCTCCAAAATCTTACGTGACGACTTTAACACCACTTTCTCGTGCCAAAAATTCCCAGCTCTTTTAGAGTGACATTGTTCTACACTAAACTCTAGACACAACACAAACTACTAAACTACGTACAGTAGTAGTACTATTGAATATTGATCTGGCAACTGCTTATGGACTTATATATTGGGCTTAGTTTAAGGCAACAGTCCATCTAGATAAAGCCTCTTTTATTTTTTGTAACGAAAGTGAGGTGCTGAGTTTAAAATTGTGATGAAAGTGAAAATATTTGATAATAAAAGGACAATAAATGTAAAGTGCAGAAAACATCTACCTACCAACCGACTATAACATAAATATAAACCAAAAGCAGACCCAAAACAAAAGGGGTTTTACTGTTTTAGCTTGACGAGTGACAAGGAAAAAAAAAAAAAACTTTGAAAGAAAATGGCTGATGAAGACTACGAAATGGACGCTGGAGCGTACGTTTCATCAACCTTTAATTTTTTTATAAAATCAGTTTTTATAAATTAGTTGCATGTTGTTAATCGCACTCGATTATTTACTGTCCTAGGGTTATAATTATGTTTTTTTAGAAGTGGTTAGTGGGTAGCGGCAAAATGTCTTATTTGAGCCTTCGCCTAGTTATGTTAAACTCTTTATCTGATTTGTTGGGTCTTGAACACAAGAACTCAGGGAACCTCCCAAGGAAACCACTTAGTGGACTTTAGTGGCCAACTGAGCTAAGCAAGTTGGTTTAGGGTTATAATTATGTTTAGTTGTTTACCATTGTATTTTTGTTGCATATACTTTTTCTAGGGCTTTTATAGCATCACAATTTTCTTACAATTTAACAAGTTATAAACACGCCTTAAACATGTTGTTTAATGTAAAATTGGATAATTTTCTACATATCCGTTGTTTCTCTTAGTTTTTTAAGGTGTGGGTGATTATTGAACATTGCCTAAACCATATAGGAAAGTCCAACTTTTCTTTTGTTAAGGTGGAGTAAATGGTAGTGAAATTAGGGGTGGCAATTTGTGACACGTAAATTAACAGGTTTGGGTTGAGTTTAAATAGACCTCGATGGGTCAGGTTTTGATCGACCCATCTAACCCATCTATTATTCAGGTCACGTTCGAGTTTTGGAATAAATTAAGTGGGTCGACTCGCCAATCGGTTTAAGATTTTTCTTTCTTAAATAAAAAATAATTTATATTTTATCAAATGGGTTAAATGGGTCGACCCACAAACATGTTTAACATGTTTAAACCGTGTAATGTGTCAACTTTAGTATATAAAACGGGTTAAATGGGTCACAATGGAACACATTTGACATATTCAACCCGTGTAACTATTTAACATGCCAACCCAAGTATATGTGCGGTTAAATGGGTCAAGTTCGGGCTATTTGTAAACTGACCTGATTATTTAAATGGGTCAAGTTCGGGGTGCGGTTTTCTGACCCGCCAACCCGAACCGTCAACCGTCCCAATTTTCCATCCTTTTCATACACACAATCTAACTTCTATTGATATTCTATTACAAATACTAATGACACCAACAATAACTCACATATCTGTATATTGAGTGCTTGGTTTAAAAAAGCGTGCCTTTTTGCGCCTGAGGCGTGAGGCGAGGCGAGGCAATGGGTTCATCGCCTCAGGACCCTTGATGCGCAGCCGTTTAAAGCGATTGGAGGCGGTGCTTTTTTACGCCTTAAAGGAACACTTTTTACCGCCTCAAGTGCTTTTTGTTCTAAAAATGACATTTAAACTCAAAAGGTTTGAGTGGACTTCTAAACTCAAAGGGTTTTTTGTTCTAAAAATGACATTTGGACTTTAATAAGTGTAAAAATGACATTTAAGGTCAAAGAGTTTGAATTATGGGTTTTAACAAATTCACAGTTGTTGTGTACAAAGTAAGCGCCTCGCCTACGAGAGGCGTGCGCTTTTGCCCCATCGCCCGGCGCTTCTCGCTTCGGACCCTTAGCGCAACGGACCGCTTCTCGCTTTTTAAAACCAAGATTGAGTGGGAAAAAATAACTGATTTGTTACCAAGGGACCTTTTTTTATCTACAGTTAGATGTTTGGGTGTATTCATGGTCAAACCTAACGGGAGAACATGGGTGTACAAGTTGTTGGATGAAATATTTTGTTGCGTGGCAGTCTCGCAGATTATGTGTTTTCTGACCAAGTGAATATGTTATTATATAAAATTGATAATTTTTAATGCTGAAAGTCGGGTAACGAAGAAAATCAGAATTGACCTACATGTAGTCTTGCTCTCTAATATGAAACATATATCAGTGGGAATTGGAAAACAGAGTTTGGAATTCGAAGTATCCCTAAAAGCATTTTAGCCCATTATATGTCGCAATGCTGCAGCTTGTTAAATTATCTTCTAACTAGCAAGTGTTTGACCTATAATATTTTGTAGGTATGAAGATGAGCCAATGGAACCTGAGCTCGAAGTAAGAACAATCATTTTAGTGATCTTTAATGCCTTCAATTGATAATCACATATCAAGCTAATTTTGTGTGTGGATAAATTACAGGAAGGGGCAGAGGCCGATGTTGAAGGAGAGAACAAAGATGATGAACTACCAGACCCTCTTCTAGCCGAGAATGGAGACGAGGAAGAGCAAAAACTAGCACAAGGACCTAGAAAAACATCAAAGTATATGACGAAGTACGAAAGGGCTAGAATCTTGGGTACTCGTGCAGTGCAGATCAGGTTGTCTTTTCTTTTCATCTTTTCTCTTATCGAGTTATTTCACCCTGTTTTATGTAATGTTTTTTCTCGAATATTTGTGATCTGCAAACTGCAAACTAACTTAGGTTTTATCTGTTTGAACAGCATGAATGCTCCTGTCATGGTTGAACTGGAGGGTGAGACTGACCCCCTTGAGGTGAATTTCTCAGCGAATTTACTTTGATCGTTTAGCTTATTGACAACTGCTGTTTTAGATTAAATTATGCTGCCTGTTTGTCTTTTGTTAAGAGGTAGATACCTAGCTTTGGTTTAAGTATGTATGGGTTGGTATAAACATAATAAAGGACACTGTTTTAGATTAGTAGGGTGAAATCTATTCAGCAGAAGTTTCACCTTGTGGACCATAGATGCCGTTGAACTCTAATTTGCTGTTAGTTGGCAACTATGTTGTTCAGACCGACTTCCCCGTCACAGACTATTTACATGGGTTCATGACTTAATGTGGTTCTAAACCAATCTGTTTCAGTTCCATAAGAGAAGATTTTTAGGGTCCGTTTAGTTAAACAGAAAAATTATTCCTAGTCATCCATCTCTAATTTTGTAGAAAGCTGATGGGATTTCTTTCACAAAAAGGAGTTGAAAATCTAGAAAGCCTTGTTAAAGGGTGTTTTGTGTTATCCACTTACAACGAAATTAGGGGTTCGGGGTTATAAGGCAAAACGTCGAGAACACATAAAAGTTGTTTTGTGCTTTCCATGTATATTCTGGGGAATGGGGATTTTGTGCTTTTGGAAACAAAGTAACTGTTTAAACTCATTTCCTGATTTATTATTTTTCTAGAAAAGAATTGTAGAGATCAGGGGGTGTTTATTTTTAACAAAACAAATTTTCGGTTTGTTACAGATGTTCTAATTTCTGTTTCATTGGTTTCTTTAGATTGCAATGAAGGAGCTTCGCATGAAAAAGATACCTTTCACTATTCGCCGATATCTGCCAGATGGAAGGTAATGCTTCATCTAGGAGTCATGTATGGATGTTCCCATTTCTAGACCCCCTAATTTTTTATTTGTTCGTTTCTGATATTGTAGTTATGAAGATTGGGGAGTCGATGAGCTGATCGTGGAAGACTCTTGGAAGAGACAAGTTGGTGGTGATTAAACACACTACTACATAGGCCATCCCTACTCTCCAGTAGTGTTCAATATGGATGGCCAAGTCCTCTTTTGCAGTCGGATAATATAGCCTTAGGTCGTAGCTTAACCCAGGTTAGTCAGAAGTGTAGCAGTATTAATTATTAGTCTGTGTGTGAACGTGTTGATACCATTTGGATGTTGGAGTCGTAAACTCTAGTTGTTGATATTTTGAAGTTGGATTAGTGTTGGTGAATGTTGACTTGAATTAGTGGTGGTAATCTTTAAACATGCACTTGTTTAACATTATTGCAGTTTACGCTCACGGTTGAATGAGCTAAGTTTATTAGTTAGGGCGATTCAAAACTCACAAATTAAAATCTCAGTATTATTTGCTTTAATCTAACCTGTCCAACGTTAGAGGTGGGAAAACGAGTTTGACAACATGAAGAGTCAAAAGTTGAAGTTTGTACCACTTTATGAGGTTGTAAATGGGCCGAGTCGAGTATTGATATACTTGAACTCGACTGCTAAAAGTCGAGTTCAAACATTAACTCAAGACTGATCGAGTTTTAGGTTTAAGTTTTAGCTCGACTGGTAAAACTCGAGCCTGCAGATCGACTTAAGCTCGATCTTTGTACTATGGCTCAGCTCAACCAAATATATCACAGTCAGGGACTAGGGGGCTTCCGCGGGTGCCCGTGACCCCTATGGACTTTTTCTGTGTAAATGCACCAAATCAATCTGAACGTGTTTTTACCCTTCGTTTTAATTCACTTTTTACATATGTTATATTACGGTTCAAAAAATTTTGTGCACTCGGTCATATTTCATCCTGGCTTCGTCCTTGATCACAGTCACGTGCCATGATATAAAAAAGAAATCATCTTCCCATTGTAATCCAAAAACTTCAATCACGAAACCAACATTTATCTCACAAATCATTTAAACATCATATACTGACAAAAATAATTTGGATTCAACTTATTTGATACTCCTTGTGGTTTATTTTCTGATCTTTAAACTCTTGTCTCGCATAACACTATTGAGATTGTCATTTTCTGGATAGTTCAACTTAAAAACTCGGCGGATTCAAGCCGACATTATGCTAAAGGTATAGAACAATTCTCAGCGCGTTCACCGGTTCATGTAAACCTGCTTGGAACTTTGTGACTTCATCCTCTTGTTGTGTTGATGTATGTATATAGAGTGACATAGTTAATTGCCGTTAGAAAGATAAGAAGAACATAAATTCTATTCGGCATACTAGAGGTGGCAAAATGGTTGGGTTGGGTTGAGTCATGGGTCTTAAATGGGTTTGGGTTTATATGGGTTTGGGTTTAGATGGGTTTTTAGGAGGATGGGTCTAAATGGGTTTGGGTATATATGGGTTTGGGTCTAGATGGGTTTGGTTATAGATGGGTCTTTAGAAAAAGGTTGGGTTTCTTGGGTTTGAATGGGTATTTAGGAAGAGGTTAGAGATTTTTTTTAACAATTTTGTTACGTAATTGTTGCTGTATGAGTTAACTCTCATAGTCTCGTTACATTAACATATTTTTCAACATTATTTTTTGAAACAAGTTTTTTTAATTATCTTTAAACGGAAACAACTACTTTATATATAAAACAGACTAAATTAAAATGTTACATGTATTGATAGATGCATGCATGTGGCAATTCCAGAAGCCCGAAAGCCACTGCTAACGCAAAATTCATATCAGGAACATAACCAACTTTTCTTATCGATGTCATAACCTTGTCAATCTTTAAACAAAATACAAATAAGCTAAGAGCAACTACATCAACAGGAACAACAAAATCTTCACTTTTGATGTGTAAATTTAGAATTGAACTCGAACTCGTCACTTTTTTTTGAAATTGCATTGGTACGTGGGTAGTTGATAAGTACCTCAAACTCACCACATGACGGACTAATTGCAATTTCCAATTTCGTTTCTGAAAGCTGCAACCTTCTCCTCATCTCAGAATAGCTCGACTTATCATAATAATTGAACAATCAAGAATAGCAGCCTGATCACTCAAACAAGAAATAATCAAAATACTGACCTGATTTACGACAGGTCAAATAAACGAGATAATGCATAGTGGAAATGGTTGAAACTTGTCTAGAGTCTATTTCAATGAAGGCAAGTATCTGAGTCGATGTGTTACATGTTTGGATTATGACTGCAATACTATCTCATCAAACTTTAAGTCAATGACAACTTACTTGTTTGGATTATGACTGCAATACTATCTCATCAACCTTAATCAGTTTTCTGTGAGGATTCAACTGAGGTACACATTCATATACTGCCCATATGGACACTATCTCAATCCAGTTCAGCTAACTATGTTATAGTATCTTGATTGTGCAGCTAACAACTTGCAACCTAGGTTTTGAAAAGTGCGTTGAGCTAAAAGTTAAAAAACTGAGGCGCAAACCGATGAAGCGAAAGTGCACGCCTCACATACTTTATACATACTTAGAGTAATATGTTTTACTCATATAACTTCCTGTTGCACAGAATTATAACACACAAGCGCACGCCTTACTTGAATTTCGAACTATGTTTTATCGACATTTTATTAATATTTTTGGACCTAGTTGAGTTTTGTAGCCTGATCTAATATGAAATCCATATTACTTTTTCTTTTGCAATGGAAACTTATATATCTTCGCCCTGTATGCAAGATTACAAACCTCTCTCTCGAACAACTGAGAGCATTGATGATCACATCATAGTCTACCATCAGCAATGAGTAAGTTTTTCCACAATAAGTTCTAAGCTTTTTCGTATTTATTAATATTACGTATCTCTTGATTTGCATATGTATTTAAAAGATTAAGTGCTAGTTCAATATCATATGTGTTAAATGTTCTGAGTTATAAAACGTATCCAGGAAGCATACGGTTGTTGCTAACAGCATAATGGCATAAAGTAAAAACCGTAGTATTAAGAAGGAAAGTATAATATTCTAATGCAAAGTTATTCAACAAGTATAGAATCAAGATAAAGTCCAGACCTGAAACAAACTTATCTGCGACCGCGGTGGTTGCCATCTGCTTGTGCTCCCTGAAAACCACTTCCAACAGAAGCATTGTTTGCTTGCTGAATCGGCTGCTCGTGGGACCCAGAATGACCTCTTTGTCTATCATACGCTGGTCCACCCTGTCCTCTATATGAGTCATAACCAGGTCCAGTGTCCGGGTCCTTTAATTACAGAGAGTAAACATAAAAAATTACATCAGTTCATACATAAAAAATTACATCAGTTGATGATCAACATAAGCATCAGAGAGTAAGTTACCTTACTAGAGGATTTAATCAACTTTTCAATCTCCTCATCTATTAGTTCTTTTTCGTCAACTTCATCTTCGTCTACACAAATTAATACGATCTACACTTAACATAAAAATATAAAAATTCAATGCATGATAATAGAATGAAAAAAGTATTAAACCTTTTAGATCAAATAGCCAATCACGAGTACACAATAATGCTTCAGCATTTGACGAACATAGGGAACTTCGATATTTGCTTATAATCCGACCACCTGTGCTAAAAGTTGACTCGGACGCAACCGTAGTAATTGGGATACTCAATATATCTCGAGCCATGATTGCTAATTGTGGATACCTCACTTGGTTTTCTTTCCAATAGTGTAGAATATCGATCTTTTGATTTATATCAAGTTTAGGCTCTTCTAAATATTGATCGAGTTGCGACTTTGGTGCCTCTGGCTTCTTATATTTACTTTGGAACGTGTTGAATCCAGCCAAAGAATCTTCCACTTCATCACATGACTTCCCGTCTCCAACATTTGAACTTGACCCTTTAGTCGAACCCTGCCTAACATTAGGTTGAATCTCATATGCTTTCCATAACTTGCGCAACCCAGCCTCGACACTTCCTACTGTTTTTATTATTTCTTGACCTTCCATACCTAGTTCCGATAAATAAAACTCGACAATATGCAACTTATACCGAGGATCCAAAATCGCCCCAAATGACAAAACTAAGGTGTATGTTTCCCAATATTTGTCAAACTTCTTTTTCATTTCTTCTGCCATTCGACTTACAATAGGGTCGGGATTCGATATATGACGTTGAATCGTCTTTTGAATTTTATAGATATTATGGTAACAAAGATCGGATGTAGAATATAAAGAACCTGAAAATAGCTTTGTAACGTCATAAAAAGGTTTCAAAAACATGGCAATTGCTTCGATTCTTGTCCATTCCTCCTCTGTTGGACAAGTCTTGAATGTTTTATCTAATTTCGCAAAGAGAACGTATGATCCACGATACTCCAATGCACTTTCAAGCATCAAATATGTGTAATTCCATCTAGTAACTACATCTCGTCGCACGTTTTTACCACATTGTAGTTCGATCCGCGCAACGCATTCAGCAAACTTAATCTTTCTCGCTGCACTTCCTCTCACAAATTTAACCGACTCTCGCACCTTTTCAATCGATACTTCAATGACTTTCAAGCCGGATTGTACAATTAAGTTCAACACATGTGCACAACAACGAACATGAAGAAAATGGCCATTACAAAGTAACGCGTCATAACCTAATTGGTCTTTCAAACAATCCACTAAACCATTATTGTTCGTTGCGTTATCTAAAGTTATTGTAAACACTTTATTTTCAATACCCCATTCTCTAAAAAAACTAATCACACTATCCGCCAAAAGAGCTCCCGTATGAGGAGGGGGAATTACTCTAGAAATCAACACTTTCTTTCTTAAAATCCAGCTTTCGTCAATGTAATGGGCAGTCAATGTCATATAACCATCACTAGTAATTGACGTCCATAAATCCGATGTTAAACAAACTCTACCTTTTATCTTCTCTAACTCGCTGATATCGCTCATTTATACGAGTTTTTCATAGCGATATTTGTTATGTTTTGTGTCCTAAACGTAATGGATAGACCCCATATTGCTTATATTTTGTGTAAAGTGTGTTTTGTAGGTTCTCAACTCACCATGTCTTACCGACAAGAAAGAGTTGATTCACCTTGAGGGTACGGCTCTTGGTGTGACACATCAAATCCGTTGATGGTTGCCAGGTTACCCAAAACTGGATGGTTTTCACTTGCCATGGTCCTAGACTGAAAAGTGGCTAATCCAAGGGGGTACGGCTCTTGGTAAAGATTTTATCAAATCCGTTGATAGCTGTAATAGCTTGCTTAAAGCTATAGGGTGTTCAATTCACCGATGCTTCATTGCTAAGAATTGGCGAGTCCAGAAGGGTACGGATTCTGGTAAAGACATATCAAATCCGTTGACGGCTGTGATGGTTTGCCTAAAATCATCAGGGTACCCCCACTCACCATTGATTCACGTTCTAAGAGTTGGGCTGGGTTCTAGTCTCCCAGGGTGATGCTTATTCCACCAGAAAGACTGGCTAGCCCAAGAGCGAGCAGCTACTTGGTAAAGGCTCATCAAATCTGCTCATGTTGCTGTAAAGATTTGGGACCAAAAGGGGCAAAGCAAAAGTTTTACACCCAGTTCAGTTCAGCCTCGGATCAAGAGTTGCGCCGCAGGACATACCTGTTGCGGCGCAACAAAAGTTGCTACAGATCGTGGTTTCTCGGATCACCAATTGCGGCGCAAGACTCAAGAGTTGCGGCGCAACTAAAGAAGCTACAGGACTTGGCACTTGCGGAACAAGAGTTGCGGCGCAAGACCATTCAGTTGCGGCGCAACTGGTCTTTTTGCAGTTACAAACTCTGTTTTTATTCCTCATTAAGGGGGAAGCTAAAGAGTTAGTGGACATCATGGGACATTATTGCTAGACGTTTTTTGATGTCCCAGGAGGAGTATTTAAGGAACACAACATCCACACAAGGGGAAGCCATTCATATCATCATACACTCAACATCCATATTACACACATCCATTCTTGAAGATATAATTCAAGAATCATCATCATCAAGCTTTAGCATCATTTTCATTATCATCATAAGTTTCTATTGAACAATTGTTACTTCAAGTTTTTACTTTGTTACTTTGAAGATCATTGGAACCTCTTTCTTAATTTGGTATTCATCTTCTATCATTTTAATAGCAAGATTAAAGTATGTCTTTTACATATTCAATTGTATTTGTTACAATCATGAGTAGCTAATTTCTTTATACGTTTGCTTGGATTATGTGATGTTTATGTGTTAGATTTTGGGTTGGAAATTCGATTGATTTGTTGAGATTAATTGGGGATCCGTTTGGGTTAATAACTTAATTATCTTGTCAAAATTGTTTATACTCTTGTTTGGTAATCTAAAAACGGGTATTCGAAAGGAATCCGTAATTTTTACTAAAATAGGAACGAATTAATCGGCCTGTCTTTAGTTGATTATAAGTGAATGATATTCGAAAGGAGTCATTAACAACAATTTTCATAAGTAGATATTCACACAAACGCTAGCTACTAAATTAAGAGAAATCGGTTTAGGAGTTAATAAGCTATTCGAAAGGAAGCTTATAAATTAATTCTTACTTATCAGCTTGAAACTTTATGCACTATTACTTGAGGTGTTAACGGTATTCGAAAGGAATCGTTGCATGGTTAGGTAATTGGAGAAATCCGGTATTCGAAAGGAACTTAGGATTTTACATTAGAAGTTTATCGATATTTTCATACCTAAGGAATAACTCATAGTCATTCACGGTCCAAGCAAGCGTATCTTTTATCCATATTTGAAATCTTGAATATTTTCACTGTTTTTATAAGCAAGTCTTCACTAAGACTAAAACCAATTTGTTACTCGTTACGCATTTTTACTAACTAATATTTCAACTATAAATAGTCCCTGTGTTCGAACCCGATATTTGCTAATACTATTTTACAATTGACAAGGGTACACTGCCCGTGTTATAATCTAGTAAAGGTTAATTTTGGGAAAACTAGATTTTTCGCATCAAGTTTTTGGCGCCGCTGCCGGGGACTTGATTTAGTTGAAGTTTTTAGTTTATTGTTTGATTACTTGTTTGAATATTTTTCACGGGTATTTTTGTTTGTGTTGTGATTTTCAGGATTATTGATTGTGTATGTACACGAGATCCCAAGGGAAACAAGTGCAAAGTCCTCTTTCGGATCCGGAAAAACTTTTGAGGAAACGGGGTTTAGGAGCAGCCGCTTCGGTAGTTTATAGTGAAAGCATATCCTCCGAGGAGGAAGTTGAACCAGTTTTTGAAGAAGAAATGGCAGAAAACGAAGATGATGATATTAGACTAGAAAACCAACCCAATCCTTTTGACATACCGATGATCGATAGGAATAGGATGGTACCACAGACGAATGGGTCGGCTATTGTGGCACCGGATTTGGGGGATGACTTTTCCGTTAAAGGTCATCACTTAAAGATGATTCAAGATAGTACTTTTGACGGACATTTCAAGTCCGACCCGCACAAGCATGTGGCGAGTTTCATAGAGACATGTAGAATGTTTCGATATGGAGCGGGTCACGAGGAAAGCGTTATGCTAAGTTTGTTTCCATCGTCTCTCACGGGAGAGGCGAAAACGTGGTTTAATGAATTAGAGCCGGGTACGATTGCAACTTGGGAAGAAATGAGGGAGCTTTTTGTAACAAGATTTTTTCCACCCATCTTGCGCAGGAAGCTATTGAACCAAATCCGTTCTTTTCAACAATGGGACAACGAGTCCATAACAAGTGCTTGGATTAGGCTTAAGGAATTGTTAAGGAACTGCCATGGGCACGATTTAGATAAGGATGAAGTTATTGATATCTTCTACTACGGTTTGGATAGTCGTTCTCAACATGACTTGGATTTGGCAGGTGGTGGCAGTTTCTTATACAAGTCACCAAACGAGGCTCACCGAATGATGGAAGATCAAGTTCAAGCTCATATTGCTAGGGATCGGATTAATAGGAATAGGAGAACCAGAGGAACGGTAAACCAAGTTGAAGAAGGAGGTAGTAGTGGTAGCAACAAAGAAGTGGTGAACGAGATTAAAGCCTTGGGTAAGGAAATGAAAAGCCGAATGGATCGTTTGGAGAAAGATGTACACTTAGTGAAAAACGGTTGTGGGAAATGCGGGGGACCTCACTACACGGATGATTGTGAGCCGAAATCTGAGGAGGCTAACTATGCCAACTATGGGTATCAAAACCGGGGAAATAGTGGGTATGGAAATAAGAATCAGGGAAACAGAAATGAGGCGAGATTTCAACCCAACCAATCGAAACAAAAGGAGGAGCATATCGAACAGAATTTTGAGGAAATGATGAAAGATTTTGTCTACTCCCAAAAGGCAGCTAATGATATGATGGCTAACTCCATGAAAGGATTCACCGCAAAATGGGAGCAAAACCAACGGAACACCCAAGCTAACATGCAAGACTTGGAGCGAAAATTTGAAAGATTAAGTGAAAAGTTCTCGAACCGACCAACGGGTCAAATGCCAAGTTCAACCCAACCAAATCCGAGGCAAAATCAAAACAACACCGGAGGATCATCGAACCAAGGGTCGAAGTATGTACCACCAAATAATCGTGATGAGCAAGTGAACGTTGTGGAGACTAGGTCTGGACCTAAGTATGGGGGGAACCGAGAATTGGTGCTAAATAAAGACAAAACAGGAAAAACAGCTGAAACAGACAAGTTGCGCCGCAATAGTAGGGACTTGCGCCGCAACTCGTCATCCGAAGGAAACCCAATTGTCAATGACCAACCACTTGCGCCGCAAGAGGATGGAGTTGCGCCGCAACTGGTGGTCCGAGATTTCAAAATGAGCCAGGAACCCATAGATAGTGATTCGGACGACGAGGAAGAGATAGAAATGGAGTCGAGACCTGGGAAGGAACCAAAGGGTGATAATAAAGGAAAAGAGCCGGAAATCGAACAAAAAGGGCCATATAAGCCACATATCCCATATCCGCATAGACTTCGAAAAGAAAAGAAAAAGGAACAATACGGGAAATTCATCGAGTTAATGAAGACTGTTAAGATTAATGTTCCTTTAGTTGATCTTATTGCGGGTATGCCAAATTATGCAAAGTTCATGAAGGAACTTGTGAGTGGGAAAGGTGATTACATGGAGAAAACCACCGCGTTCTTAAATGCCGAATGTTCAGCAATTGTGAAGAGATCTATTCCACCGAAACTTGAAGATCCCGGAAGTTTTCTCTTAACTTGCACTTTTAATGATAAACTTACTTTTAGTGCATTAGCGGATTTAGGGGCAAGCATTAACTTAATGCCCTACTCTATTTACACTAAATTGTCTTCAAGTGTTTTAACCCCAACACGTATGAGTATAAGATTGGCCGATCGATCTTATCAATATCCATTGGGTATTGCCGAAAATATGCTCATACGGGTCGGAGAATTTTTATATCCCGTGGATTTTGTTATTCTTGAAATGGAGGAGGATGAAAAAGTTCCTCTCATTTTGGGTAGACCATTTTTAAACACCGCGGATGCTATCATACGGGTTCGGGATACCGAAATTTCTTTGGGTTTGGGTAATGAAAGGGCAACATTTTCTTTGAAGCAAGCAATGAAACATTCATATTCTATAGATGAATCTTGTTTTAGAATAGATGTTCTAGATGAAGCAGCTTATGACCTTGATTGGGAAGGTATTTTGGAAGCAGAGTCGGAGATGGAAAGGCTGAATTCCATTGTTAAAGAAGAGGCGAATGAAGAGGGAAGCTCGGATGAAGTGAAGGAGTTGGTGGTTAACGACGGGGAGAGGATCAAGACTTCTATTGAGGATCCTCCGAAGGATTTGGAACTTAAGCAATTGCCAGCACATCTCGAGTATGCATTCTTAGATGGTAATTCTAGTCTCCCAATTATTATTTCGTCTTCACTTTTGGAAGACGAAAAGATTAAATTACTAACGGTCCTTAAAAGCCATAAAAAGGCTTTCGCTTGGCGTATTTCTGATATTCCGGGTATAAGTTCTGATTTTTGTAAACATAAAATTAACTTTTTAGATGATGTAAAACCTGTTGTCCAAAGACAACGGAGACTTAACCCGAATATGCAGGATGTGGTCAAGAAGGAAATTGTTAAACTTTTGGATGCAGGTATAATTTACCCGATAGCGGATAGCCCCTGGGTTAGTCCGGTACATTGTGTGCCCAAGAAAGGTGGAATGACTGTGGTGTTGAACGAAAAGAATGAATTGGTACCGACAAGAACAGTGACGGGCTGGAGGGTTTGTATCGATTATAGGAAGTTAAATGAGGTGACTCGAAAGGATCATTTTCCATTGCCATTTATGGATCAAATGATAGAAAGGTTGGCGGGGAACGAGTTTTATTGTTTCCTTGATGGTTTCTCGGGTTATTTTCAAATTCCAATTGACCCCGAGGACCAAGAGAAAACAACATTTACTTGTCCTTTCGGCACCTTTGCTTATAGACGGATGCCATTTGGGTTATGTAATGCACCGGGAACATTTCAGAGGTGTATGATGGCGATTTTTCAGAATATGATTGAGAATTCCATGGAGGTTTTTATGGACGATTTTTCGGTTTATGGGAGTTCATTTGATGGTTGTTTAGAAAGTTTAGATAAGATGCTAGCACGGTGTGAAGAAACAAATTTGGTGCTTAATTGGGAAAAATGCCATTTCATGGTGAAGGAAGGAATAGTATTGGGGCACAAAATTTCTAAGGCGGGAATTGAGGTTGATAGAGCAAAGATTGAAGTTATAGCAAAGTTACCACCTCCAACGAGCGAGAAATCAGTTAGAAGCTTTCTAGGACACGCGGGGTTTTATAGGCGGTTTATTAAGGATTTTTCAAAGATAACTAGGCCAATGACTCGTTTGTTAGAGAAGGATACAAAGTTCGAATTTTCGGAGGATTGTATGAAGGCATTTGAATTGTTGAAGGAAAGATTAACGAACACACCCATTCTAATCTCGCCAAATTGGGATCTACCCTTTGAGTTGATGTGTGACGCGAGCAATTTTGCGGTAGGGGCGGTATTGGGTCAAAGGATTGAGAAACATTTTAGGCCGATTTATTTTGCAAGCAA
Organism: Glebionis coronaria; assembly: GCA_025667525.1. Classification (NCBI taxonomy): domain Eukaryota; kingdom Viridiplantae; phylum Streptophyta; class Magnoliopsida; order Asterales; family Asteraceae; genus Glebionis; species Glebionis coronaria. The sequence goes on along the minus strand of CM046881.1, from coordinate 533,812,197 downwards.
GACATTGAACGAAGCTCAGCAAAATTATACCACTACCGAGAAGGAGTTACTAGCTGTTGTGTTCGCGTTCGATAAATTTCGGTCTTATTTGGTATTGAGTAAAACGGTAGTGTTCACGGATCACTCGGCCTTGAAGTTTCTGTTTTCAAAGTTAGATGCGAAGCCGAGATTGATTAGGTGGATCTTACTTTTGCAAGAATTTGATGTGGAGATCCAAGATAAGCGGGGTAGAGAAAATGTGGCGGCGGATCATTTGAGCCGTTTGGAGAATCCGAGTCTTGGAGCTTTGAATGAGGAGGATATTCGAGACACCTTTCCGGATGAAAGATTGGCATTTGTTGGAAAAGCAGTTGGTGAACGGGGTCCTTGGTACGCCGACATAGCCAATTATTTAGCGGGTGGAGTCGTTAGTAGATTGCTTACTTATCAACAACGGAAAAAGCTATACTCGGATGCCAAGTATTACTTTTGGGAGGAGCCGTTTCTATTTAGAATGTGTGCCAATGGAATGGTGAGAAGGTGTGTTTATGGAGCCGACACAAGGCGAATTCTCGATGAATGTCACCATGGTCCAACGGGAGGACATTATGGTCCAACCGTGACGGGAAAGAAGGTGTTTGATGCAGGTTTCTATTGGCCTACTATTTTTCAGGAAGCACGCACCTTAGTGAGGACATGTGATTCGTGTCAAAGGCAAGGAACAGTTACAAAACGAGACGAGATGCCGCAACAAAGTATACAAGTGTGCGAAGTGTTTGATATTTGGGGAATTGATTTCATGGGGCCGTTTAAACCGTCAAACAAAAATGTCTACATCTTGGTGGCGGTGGATTATGTATCAAAATGGGTCGAGGCAAAGGCACTACCTACTAATAATGCTAACGTTGTTATTGAATTTTTGCGAAGCTTGTTTTGTAGGTTTGGCATGCCAAAAGCTTTGATAAGTGATCGGGGAACCCATTTTGCAAACGCCCAAATGGAGAAAGTTTTGAAAAGATATGGGGTACAACACCGGTTTTCGACTTCCTACCACCCTCAAACAAGTGGGCAAGTCGAAAATACCAATCGGGCGATTAAACGGATTTTGGAAAAGACGGTCAACAATAATCCGTCTTTATGGTCAAAGAAATTGGATGAAGCATTATGGGCATTTAGGACAGCTTACAAAACTCCGATTGGGACCACCCCGTTCAAGATGCTATATGGGAAAACGTGTCATTTACCCATGGAGATAGAGCATAAGGCATATTGGGCGCTTAAAGAATGTAGCATGGATTTACTAGCTAGTGGCGAAACTAGATTTTTACAACTCCATGAGCTAGACGAGTTAAGATGGAACGCATACGAGAATTCCGCTCTTTATAAGGCAAGAACTAAGATGGTCCATGATTTGAAAATTAGGCGGAAAGAGTTTAAGGAAGGGGACAAGGTGCTTTTGTTTCAATCGAAGTACAAATTTAAAGCACCTAAGTTGAGATCAAAGTGGACGGGTCCGTATTTGGTGAGACGGGTCTTTTCGAGTGGATATGTGGAGTTAGAAACGGATGAGGGCGGATCATTTATTGTTAATGGTCAAAGAGTCAAGCTATATCATGAGGAAGATGAGGAGAACGGTATGACGATGGAGGATGGGTTTTACCCGTTCTAGATTCTCGGCACAACGAGGAGTCAAGCTCATGACTCGAGAAAAAAAAAAACGAGCATTTCCGGATTAAACCCCGGTTTGTTGTATCATTTCTCTTTTAACTTCTCTTATTTTGATTATTTTTACTGACTTTAGTTATTTTAGTAACTTAGGAGTTTTTATAGTATGTTTTAGTTAGATTTTCTTTTGATGGAACACATTAGGGACAATGTGTTAGTCAAGTATGGGGGGGTGAGTCGGGAAATTAGTTAGTTTTGTCCCCTATAACGTTTATTTTAGTCCCATTTGAGTCATTTAGAGTCTTTAAAAAAAAAAAAAAAAAAAAAAAAAAAAAAAAAAAAAACATTACGGTTTGAGTCGGATTTGCTTAGGGACAAGCAAATGCTTAAGTATGGGGGGTTTGATATCGCTCATTTATACGAGTTTTTCATAGCGATATTTGTTATGTTTTGTGTCCTAAACGTAATGGATAGACCCCATATTGCTTATATTTTGTGTAAAGTGTGTTTTGTAGGTTCTCAACTCACCATGTCTTACCGACAAGAAAGAGTTGATTCACCTTGAGGGTACGGCTCTTGGTGTGACACATCAAATCCGTTGATGGTTGCCAGGTTACCCAAAACTGGATGGTTTTCACTTGCCATGGTCCTAGACTGAAAAGTGGCTAATCCAAGGGGGTACGGCTCTTGGTAAAGATTTTATCAAATCCGTTGATAGCTGTAATAGCTTGCTTAAAGCTATAGGGTGTTCAATTCACCGATGCTTCATTGCTAAGAATTGGCGAGTCCAGAAGGGTACGGCTTCTGGTAAAGACATATCAAATCCGTTGACGGCTGTGATGGTTTGCCTAAAATCATTAGGGTACCCCCACTCACCATTGATTCACGTTCTAAGAGTTGGGCTGGGTTCTAGTCTCCCAGGGTGATGCTTATTCCACCAGAAAGACTGGCTAGCCCAAGAGCGAGCAGCTACTTGGTAAAGGCTCATCAAATCTGCTCATGTTGCTGTAAAGATTTGGGACCAAAAGGGGCAAAGCAAAAGTTTTACACCCAGTTCAGTTCAGCCTCGGATCAAGAGTTGCGCCGCAGGACATACCTGTTGCGGCGCAACAAAAGTTGCTACAGATCGTGGTTTCTCGGATCACCAATTGCGGTGCAAGACTCAAGAGTTGCGGCGCAACTAAAGAAGCTACAGGACTTGGCACTTGCGGAACAAGAGTTGCGGCGCAAGACCATTCAGTTGCGGCGCAACTGGTCTTTTTGCAGTTACAAACTCTGTTTTTATTCCTCATTAAGGGGGAAGCTAAAGAGTTAGTGGACATCATGGGACATTATTGCTAGACGTTTTTTGATGTCCCAGGAGGAGTATTTAAGGAACACAACATCCACACAAGGGGAAGCCATTCATATCATCATACACTCAACATCCATATTACACACATCCATTCTTGAAGATATAATTCAAGAATCATCATCATCAAGCTTTAGCATCATTTTCATTATCATCATAAGTTTCTATTGAACAATTGTTACTTCAAGTTTTTACTTTGTTACTTTGAAGATCATTGGAACCTCTTTCTTAATTTGGTATTCATCTTCTATCATTTTAATAGCAAGATTAAAGTATGTCTTTTACATATTCAATTGTGTTTGTTACAATCATGAGTAGCTAATTTCTTTATACGTTTGCTTGGATTATGTGATGTTTATGTGTTAGATTTTGGGTTGGAAATTCGATTGATTTGTTGAGATTAATTGGGGATCCGTTTGGGTTAATAACTTAATTATCTTGTCAAAATTGTTTATACTCTTGTTTGGTAATCTAAAAACGGGTATTCGAAAGGAATCCGTAATTTTTACTAAAATAGGAACGAATTAATCGGCCTGTCTTTAGTTGATTATAAGTGAATGATATTCGAAAGGAGTCATTAACAACAATTTTCATAAGTAGATATTCACACAAACGCTAGCTACTAAATTAAGAGAAATCGGTTTAGGAGTTAATAAGCTATTCGAAAGGAAGCTTATAAATTAATTCTTACTTATCAGCTTGAAACTTTATGCAGTATTACTTGAGGTGTTAACGGTATTCGAAAGGAATCGTTGCATGGTTAGGTAATTGGAGAAATCCGGTATTCGAAAGGAACTTAGGATTTTACATTAGAAGTTTATCGATATTTTCATACCTAAGGAATAACTCATAGTCATTCACGGTCCAAGCAAGCGTATCTTTTATCCATATTTGAAATCTTGAATATTTTCACTGTTTTTATAAGCAAGTCTTCACTAAGACTAAAACCAATTTGTTACTCGTTACGCATTTTTACTAACTAATATTTCAACTATAAATAGTCCCTGTGTTCGAACCCGATATTTGCTAATACTATTTTACAATTGACAAGGGTACACTGCCCGTGTTATAATCTAGTAAAGGTTAATTTTGGGAAAACTAGATTTTTCGCATCACTCGCTTTTAAACTTGAGTTTTTCTCTTTCATATATTCTTAAGACTTCCTTCTTTGCTGTGTTTCTACATATCGGATTTGCATCGGGGTGTAAAAACTTATGCAAGTCTCTTGTACCCTCGTGCTCAACATAAGTAAACGGATAATTATGCTTAATAATAGAAATCGCCAATTTCTCTCTAAACCTAGCTTGATCTAAGCAAATATGTTTCGGCGGTGGGGCACACAACATGTTGGACAAGTCAATACCTAAACATTTTCGTACATGACGCCGATTGTTTGATGTTCCATATCCTTCATCCTTTAACTCCTTATTACAATTTTTACACCTTATTCGTTTAACACCATCATGTCCTATTGGTATTCTCTCAAAATATATCCACACATTCGAATACTGTCTACTTGTTGTCGATGAAATAGCATCTTCCAAATCATCACCTTGATCCATAGTTTGCAACTTTGATGCTGTAACACATTAAAGAATGTTAAAAACTAAAATAATAGTACCAAAAGATACTGTAACAGAAAGTAAAAAGATACGGTTACAGGACCCAACCTTAGTAGTCAGAGACCTAGGTTAATTTTATAACAGGAAACTTTTGTCTGTTATAACTAGTATGTGAAAAACGATTTGCAAATTTGCGATTGCCGACTTGATCGAATATGGTTTGTTGATAATTCCAGTATTTGGGTTGTTGGATAGCTTATTAGATTCTAGGTTTGCACTTTAATTTTGGGTTGTTGGATCTAAACAAGAAGCGCTGAAAAGGCCAGTTTCATTTGAAAACACATTAGCTTATTTCAGTTTCATTTTTTTATTTTCGATAAGCCCGTCAAATAAGCTCATAAACAAACACCTATTTTTATACTACCTTATTTTAGCTGTTTTTTATAAGCTTTTGTTAGAATGTGAGAGCGTTGGCTTTCTAAATTTCTGATAACCTCATAAACCCGTCAAATAAGCTAAAAGATACACCACCTTATGGAGCCTTGTTTTTCATAATCAGTCGAGCTAACATGCTTTTTGGAATATTAGATTCAACTTAACACTCTTTTCGTTGATTATATATAGAGGCACTAGTAACCAACAACTCAACCTAATGAGGGGTGGTTTTAGATTTAACTATTCTGCATACGCTTTCCAGTTAACTAGGAAGCTGTTATGAATTGGTTTAGAATTCAAGTCATTTTATACACCGCGGAATATGCATATTCGATTATTTTCTTCTTAAATGAGTGCCAAAAAGAGATCAATTGGTTTAATGAGCAATATGGTTTTTACATATTCATGGTGTATGAATTAATATGATTATTGCGCCAGTCTTTATCTGTACTTGTATGTTTACTTGTTCCACATTGGAGGTGCTTAATGTTCTGATCGTTTGTCACAGATTTGTTTTAAGGAAGCATGGAGAAATACCAGGAAAGATAGAGGTTTAGGATGGAAAATGATTATTGTCAATGGATTGGTGGCGAATTTTATTAGCGAATTTTAGTTTCTAACCAACTGTTTGATGTTTTACTATTTCATGCAGACTAACAAAAAATGCTTTTCATTCAACAAATTAGGATTTACTGCATTTACGAAATATATACGGATACTACAGACAGATGCAGAAGAAGAATGGGCTGAGACATCAGAACAGCAGGTTGATGCAGAAACACGGGCTGAGGTGTTTCGGCGTAAGGCAGGTGCATTGGGCAAGTGGGCTGACGAAGATATACGAAAGGCTGATGCATTAGGGCAGCATGCAAAATCATTGCGTCAACAGGCTAAATCATTGGGTAGACTAGCTAATTCATGTCTAGCAAGTAGAAAGTTTTATAAACAAAGCTGCAAGGAGTTTTTGGGTTTGCATGACAACAAGATCACCGAGTTGTGCTGCAACCTAATCCAGTATTTTTGCCCGCCCGGGTCAAAATATAACTTCAAGATGTAAAAATTTGCATTGATATCTAATCCAGTTTCTTATTTAGTAACTAACTGTTTCGGTACTAATTATGCTTTTGTATTAATTCATATATGAAATATGAATTCTAGGTTTGTATCATATTAATATCTACATGCTTTTGTCTAGCTAGTACATATCCATTGTTATCAATATCAGCAGCGAGAAACTGAGAAACAGTGAATCCCTGATCTTAGGCTTTTCTCAAATCGAATAAGCTCATAACGTGTATTAACAAGCTAACCCAAACACCCACTAAGCTTATTTATTCTACATCGACATACATTTTACTGTATTCAACCTGGACCCTTGATTCGTTCATCAGTGACATGCAAGTTAAGACTGCACTCTAAATACAACTTTCTATAGAGAGGAACTACATGTGCAGTTAGAGGTATTATTGTTTTTGGCTTTTGGTAATAGTAAGTTACTTGGTGTAAGGACCGTTAAACTGGTGGTACATCAGATATGAGTGTAAAACCGACAGTTGCTTTAAAGGCTCTGTTAGTGAGGTTGCGTGGTGACTATATTTTGCTCCAAACGGGCATCTAACAGATTCAGTTATACAAACGCTCAAAAGACCTTGCTTAACCAGGACTACTTGCAACAATAGCCAATGATAACATCTTACCCGTTCTAGTCAGCCTAATATACTATTACGTGTGCCCATCGGCGGACATTAGTAGGGGCAGGGATGGGCGTTGGCCCTCCCAAAAGTCGCGAAGACTAGTGTAATCTAACATACATTCATTTCATATACAACATACAGTTGTAATCTAACATGAATAGTTGAATACTAAGGCACTTCTACCAATAATAGTTTTATATCTGCACCGAAATCAACACTACAATTAAAGTGTTTGATGCGGCTCGTATAGCTGGCTTATGGCTTATTTGGTTTCACTTTTATGTGAGCTATTCTGAAACTTTACGGTTTATATTCTGACACTTTTCGACTTATACAAGTTCATTAAGCGGGCCGATAAGTTTCAATATAAGCACAAAAGTAAACTTATAAAATATAAGCCCAAACCCAAATAAGCTATAACCCTGCTATATACGCTTGAAAAAAATACACCCACTAAAGATCTCAGGCTTTTCTCACATCGAATAAGCTATAACCCTGCTATATAAGCTCAAACAAAATACACCCATTAAAGATCTTAGGCTTTTCTAAAATCGAATAAGCTCATAAGGTGGATTAACAAGCTAACCCAAACACCCACTAAGCTTATTTGCTCAAATCGAATAAGCTGATGAAAAATTGAAAACGTAAATAATTAATTAATTACCTTGAGACTTTTTGGTTTTTGCTTATCTGTTCATCATGTATTCATGTGTTTAATCTTCGCTTTTGAGATGTTTTTGAGATAAGTCAACCCATGTGGTTATATCAGTAACCCATATGGTTATGTTGACCGATCCATTTAAACCCATATTCATATGTTGACCGACCCATTTAAACCCATCGAATTATTTCTAAAAATCGGTCAAAACCCATTTAAACCCAACTTTAACTTTGACAAAAACCCAACTAAACCCCTCTATTTTTTTAATTTAACTATTTTAACCTAAAATTTAACCATGGGTCAAAAATTGCCACCTCTAGAACATACTAACGATTAAATTTTCGTATCACTTGTTCCATGCTGAACTCTTGATACAAACTACTAAACTAGTCCAGTAGTACCTACCATTGATTTGACAACTGCATATGGACTTAAATTTGGGCTTGGTTCAAGGCACCCAACTACCCGGATTACGGGGGACTATATGCTTTTTTTATATTTATAAAGTTAAGAGACTAATTTTAATTATTTATTATTTGAGATTAAGTCTCATAAAAAAATATAAAAGAATCATTTTAATTATTTATAACCTTTTTTTTATATTTATAAAGTTAAGATACTAATTTTAATTATTTATTATTTGAGATTAAATCTCATAAAAAATATAAAAGAATAATTTCTGTCGAAATGTATAAAAGTTGTAAAAAAACGACAAAAACTAAAGTTGTAACTTTGCGAATAATGTTTATCACTAGTGATAAAAACAATGAAATATCACTAACGATAAAACACATAAATATCACCAGTGATATTTAATAAACATAGTTATTGTGTAAAATCACCCGTGATATTCCATTGCTTTAACATTAATGATATTTCGTTGTTTTATCAATAGTAAAATATCACTAATGATGAACATTATTTTGTCATATTTAGAACTTTATTCTCTCCACTATTTTTTTAAAAGTCTTGGACATTTTGGCAAAAATTGACTCTCAATATTTTTTTAAAATCTTTATTAATCTCCACCATTAAATCAAACCAAAATAAATAGTAAAAATTTGTTTTTTAACATGTAAACAAAAACAAAGATGTAAATGAACTTTTCTCGTCGTATTAAACTAATCATTTTTTTTTGGAAAAAGCAACGATATTATATGCCATTAGGCGGAAAAAAAGGTCCAAAAACGACATCCAAAACAAAAAGGCTCTAAGGTAGAACCTAACAAAAATACATGAAAATAAAAAGAATAAAAAGCTAAACCTTAGAACATCAACAACAAACTCTGCTTTAAGTTACGACATCATTTTCTCCTTGTGGATGATGAATCCAAGAATTCCATGAGGACACTGCTAGACGCACGGTTGGAGATCCATAAAAGAGATTGCTGCTGAACCGCGAGGAAAATATCTTCATGATGGACGGTGTTGGCCTCCTCAATAGATGATGCATGCACGATTTTGTTCCTCCAACCCCAAATGTACCAAATAAGAGTCATATAAACCGCATGAAAGATTTTAGCCTTCTTTTTACCGGGCGAAAAGACCGAGCCTCCACAAATAATATCATCCAAGGACGGGTAGAATGTAGGCGGAGCCTTTCACCAGCTCCAAAGATGTTAGAAGTTTTTACTTTTTAGTACAAACAATATTCGTATACTATTATGCAGTGCTGCAGAAAAGTCTACAAGGCCGATTAATCGTCGTTTAATCGCGATAAGGCCCTTAGTATTTTCGATTTATGTAAAAGGTGATTTGTTAGCCTCAAAAATATTGAGTCAAACAAGAATGCTCGGTCATATGGTTATTATGTATCGTATTTTAGAACGTTGTAATAGGTAGTATATTAGTCGTGTTATACGGGCTTAACTTTAGGCTAAAGTTCATTAATAAGTAACTAAAGCCCAAAAAGGAAAGCGCGGCCCAAACTATATAGTCCATAAAGAAGCCCGCATGTGGGTGGACTATATATACCCTTTCCTAGCATGTTAGGAAGGGTGTTGGTCATTTCATTTTCTCTATAATATAATATTTCACAAGTTTCTCCAACCATTTCTCTCTACTTTCTCTCACTACTTTCTCTCTCTAAAATTCATCTCATTTCTACCTTTCTTTCTTTAAATTCATGATTATAACATCACTTATTAGGGACAACAGTTGGTATTAATCGCCATGGGGTAGTTTTGTGATTGGTTGTTGCGTTTTCATTTGATTTATTTGATTTAATCCTTCTTTCTACCACGAATTCAAGATTTTTCTTGTTTTTTAGTGCTTTTCGATTCGTATAACTTCTTTATTCATGTCATTGTGACTTGGATATCTTAGTTTTTGGCTTAAACACAAGTTTTTTGGATCAAAAGCTGAAAATTTCTTGTTTTTCATCTTTCCAAAATTCTAGCTTGTATCACCATCGGAAAGTACAATTGAGAGGGGTTTGATCGCAATAACCAACTGGTTCTACTTTGCGATCACTAGATTACGATACCTTATTCGGATCTGGACATTCCGATCGTTCTTTGCGATTTGGGATTCCGACGGTTTCAAGGGACTTTTGAGTCGTTACTCTGCCAAATTTGTTTTAGACACATTCCGATCTGAACATTCGGATCTGAACATTCCGATCTGAACATCCCGATCTGAACATATTCCGATCTGAACTTTGCGATCTGGGATTCCGACAAGTATACATTGCGATCTGGGATTACGACAGTACATTGCGATCTGAGATTCCGACAGTGCATTGCGATCTAAGCCACATTCCGATGAACATTCCGATGGACATTCTGATGGACATTCCGATGACATGTTTAGCTAAATTTTTTTTAAGTATTTTTTAGACTTAGCCACCATCTAGACTAGTTTAGGAACGTAGTTTACACGAAGATTAAAAAAAAAAAAGTTAAAATTTTTAGGTCAAGTAAAATCAAATTTTTTCCATACTAGTTTTAGGACATTTCGAGCTCAATTTCAAAATTTGGCGATACAAAATTTTTTGGTCTACCGTTTTGTCGGACTGAGGAATTTATTGTCGGACTGAGAAAAAAAAGCATTTTTCGGAATTTAAACAACAACTCAATCACATCATATCTACATAAGATCCATATTCACTTCATCATTTCAGAGAATTTTGAGATGGATTCTACTATAGAATACCGTGTGACGAACAACAACATAATGGTGGCGGGTAACAAAGAGAGACCACCAATGCTTGTGGCCGGTCGATATGCTCAATGGCAATCACGTTTTCTTCGTTATCTTGATACAAGGCTTAATGGTGATGCATTGAGGCAATGTATTAACAATGGACCATATGTTTTCTCCGATATCACTGTTCCTCATACACCAGCCACTGACACTACCACAGAAGTACCCGCAACCACAAGAAAAGAAACGCTATTTGATCTTACACCAGAGAAGCGTGCTTGGTATGATGCAGAAAAAGAAGCGATCTATATGATTCTAAGTGGAATTGGAGATGATATTTATTCCACGGTTGATGCATGCCTTACGGCACAAGAAATATGGACGGCTATGGAACGCTTGCAACAAGGAGAATCACTCAACAAGCAAGATGTTAAAACTAACTTGTTTTGGAATTTTGGTAAGTTTACTGCATTGGATGGAGAATCAATTGAGTCTTATTATTCACGATTCTACAAGATGATGAACAACATGACAAGAAACAACCTGGAGGTCTCCACCATGCAAGTCAATGTGCAATTTCTTCAGCAACTTCAACCAGAGTGGACACGTTTTGTTACTTTGGTGAAACAACAGAAGCAGTTAGACAAGGTAAACTATCACACTCTCTTTGATATCTTGAAACAATTTCAGCATGAGGCAAATGAAATTCGAGCAGAACGAGTTGCAAAGACGGCTAATCCACTTGCTCTAGTGTCTACCACTCAAGATCATCGATCTCGTACTCCAAAGTCATATTCCATTCAATCATCCTCCCCACGATATTCCACATCATCCAAGTCTTCATTATCCACAAGATCACGCGGAAAAGAACCAAGAGCACCATCACCACCATCTGAGTCATCATCTGAAGAGGATAGTGATGAAGATCAAGCTCAGAAGAATCAGGAAATGAAACAACAAATTGCTTTCATTATGAAGACCTACAAGAAAATCTTCAAACCCACTAACAACAATCTTCGAACATCATCCAACACAAAGAACCAATATGTTGAGAACCCTTCAAGGTATGACACACGTCGACGTGGTGAAAGTCCTTCTAGGTATGATCGACATAATCCAACACATGTTGAGGGTTCTGCAAGGTATGATCGACAAACTACCAAGTATGATACTCAGAGGATTGCTGCTTCTACTGGGAATAGGGAAACTGTTGGAACGCAAGTGGTTCAACAAAGTGGGATTCAGTGTTATAATTGCCAAGGTTATGGGCATATGGCAAAGGAATGCAGAAAGCCGAAACGGGTTAGGGACTCTAGCTATCATAAAGAGAAGATGTTGTTATGCAAGAAGATGGAAGCAGGGGTCAAATTGTCGGCTGAGGAAGGAGCAATGCTTGATGATACTGATGATGAAGCCTTCGACCAAGAATTAGAAGCACATTACTCGTACATGGCAAAGGTTGACGAAGTTCTCAACGTCACTGAAGATGACAATGGACCTATCTTTGACACTGAGCCACTCGATAAGGTACACACCACTGATGAATATAATGTGTTTGGTGATACTCATGAGTATAGTGAGCTACCCAATGCCATTAATGACACATGTATGACGGAAAAGGTTGATAGCAATACCACACCCGATTCATCAGACATGTGCAATAATGAGTTTGAGGATGATCAACATGCAAATGATTATGATGATGAGGAGCGTGTCGCGCTTGCTAATTTAATTGCCAGTTTACAAAAAGATGTCAATGAAACTAGAAAAAGTCAAAAGCAATTAAAGAAGGCAAACGCAGCGCTCACTCAAAATTTTGAAGAATGCAAAGCCGCACTAATTACATCTAGTGAGACAATTCAACACTATAAAGATGAGCTTCTTCAGAAAACTAAAGAACTTGAGGGGTACAAGGGTAGTGTGTTAAAAAGTCAAAATGACGATCTTGAAAAGAAATACAACGAAACTCTTGAATTATTAACAAAAGAAAAACGTCAATTTAATGTTTTGTTAATGGATGAACGTCAGAAAACGCACCTTGCTACCACCAAAGTTAACGAACTTAAACAACGGCTTTCGATGGATAACACCGAGTCTGCTAAAATTCTTGATGTTACGAAACAAGAGGTTGAAACGTTAAAACAAGATTTCAAAAGTTGACATGAAAAAGATACTGAAAAAGTAACGGAACTAGAAAAACAAGTCGAATTTTTGAAGAAAGTTGTTTATAAAACGCATGGCTCTATTCAAACCGTAAGAATGTTAGCACCTCCGTCTATGTTTAAGGGTCAAGCTAGCTTTGCAAGTCCTGATTATCTTGCCCAAGCTCAAGCTGCGAACCCGCGCATTTATATGGATGAGTCCGAATGGACCGATCCTGAATATCCTCTTGGTTATGATGAGACATCCCTTTGGGAAGAGGAGAGTAGATCACCGGTCAATAAAGAGTTTGTGAAACCATACAATTATGCTTATGAGAATAGTCTATATGGTCTTTTCACTACTCAAAAACAAAAGTCTCGTGAGGAATTGTTTTTAGAATGCAAACAAAGAAGAATTCAATGGAAGAAAGCTTTTACTACTAAGAAAACAAACGTTTCTAAGTTCATCAATTACTTGCCTCTTGATGCTTCTAAAAGCAAGAGTAGGCAGACATTTGGTTTTCTACAACATTACATTGATAATATTAAATCCATTGTTGACAATGAATCGAAACAACGAGAAAATGACGAGTGGAAAAAACCAATTCCTCAAGATATAACTGTGCTTATCAAACAAATCTTAATACCGAACACGACCACATTAAAAGAAAATATGCTTGAATTTGAAAGATTAATTCAGTCTGAAATGTTTGATGATTTAAAATATGTTGAGTCTATTGAGAAAGAAATTGACGATCTTCAAATGGATAAGTCCGTTTTTTCTGATGAATATGATTTACTCTTAGAAGAATGTCTCTCCAAAGATATTTTGTGTGTTACTCTTCAATCTTGTGCTGATATCGATGAATATTCTGATGTTGCATGCAAATATCTTGATAAAATCAAAGAATGTGAACGTCTTGAACTTGAGCTTTCGAAACATAAAGAAAATGTTGATAAAAAGGCTTTTGAGTTACTCCAACACAAAAATAATTTCCTTCAAAAACATTGTCATTCACTTGAACTTGCTTTGCAAAAAGACGTTGGTAGTTTTCCACACGATAATAAATTGCAAGAAAAACTTTCCCAAACATTTCGAGAAATGAATGAACAGAATTTGGAAATTAAAGGGTTGAAAGCTCAGTTACAAGACAGGGACAGAGCGATAGTAGAGTTGCAGAAACTCGTTGCTAAGATGGGTGGGAAAGTTGTGGAACCTAGCGTTAAGAAACCTGTTGTTAGACAACCCAATGCCTCTAAAGTGAATAGATCCTCTATCTTGGGAAAATCATCTGCTTTATCAAATTCCTCCTTTGCAAAACCTGTGTTTGCCCCCAAGATGGATGGAAAGGAAAGGTTACCACAGAATCAACCCATTAAGAATACTATAGCACCAAGCGTTAAGCACAATAATGTGACTAGACCAGGGATGTAAAGATTGGCTGCTAAACCTACACAAAACAAAGAAAGTCAATCACATCAGACTTCTAGAAACACTAATAGACGTGTATCTTTTACTACAGGAGTAATCCCCACTGATAGTGTTAGCCGGCCTCAGCTTAAGAGCACTCGCATGAATGAAAAGGTTTGGCAAAACAAAAGTCAAGGGAAGATGAAGACAGTAGAAGACCACCCTAGAATTTTCAATGTTTCTAAGAATAAAACGTTTGTAATCGCGTGTAATGACGATTTGAATGATTCGACTATGAATGCTTTGAATGTTAAGTTTGTTTGTGTGAAATGTGGAAAGTGTGCTAATGCTAATCATTCTATGTGTGCTATGAATAAAGACAAAGACGTAGATACTAGAACTAAGAAGCAAGTTGAAATGCCTATTAGAGCTAGTGAACCCAAACGCAAAGTGAACCATTCTGGTGCAACCCCGACTAAGAAAAGTAATGCATCAGACTCCACCACTAAGAACCCTAGAAGCAAAATTAAGGAATTATATGAGTCTGCTAGCAAGTCTTGGAAATGGTGGTTTGCTAATCAATGTCCTCCCGGATATAAATGGATGCCTAAAGCTAGGACTGAAAATGTGACAACGAGTGTTAGTATGCCTTTAAATGTTGCTAAGGACACTAATGATTCTACTATCACAACTACTGTGGTATCCAATTTAGCAAATGCTCCATCGTGTTCTAACTCTTCTGCAGGTGATACAAATAATTCTCTTCATAATGGACTCTGGATGCACGAAGCACATGACGGGGAATCTCAAGCTTCTAATTAACTTCGTGGAGAAGTTCCTGGGTACGGTCCGATTTGGAAATGATCAATTTGCACCGATCCTAGGATATGGAGTTTGGTTCAGGGGAATATTATGATCAAAAGGGTATACTACGTCAAAGGGCTCAATCACAATCTTTTCTCGGTTGGTCAATTCTGTGATGCGGATTTGTAGGTTGCTTTCAGGAAGAAGACATGTTTTGTTCGTGATTATGATGGGAATGATTTACTTACCGGTACACGGGGTACTGATCTCTACACTATTTCACTTCAAGATACAACTTCATCAACTCCAATCTGCTTCATGGCTAAAGCTTCAACGACTCAGGCATGGCTATGGCATCAACGTTTATCTCATCTTAACTTTGATACCATCAACTTGCTTTCCAAGAAAGATATTGTGAGAGGCCTTCCAAGTTTGAAATTCATCAAAGATCATCTTTGTTCTTCTTGTGAGCTTTGTAAAGCTAAGCGAAGTAGCTTCAAAACAAAGACCACACCAAGCTCTAAAGGACGGTTAGATCTTCTCCATATGGATCTGTGTGGTCCCATGCGTGTTCAAAGTATCAATGGGAAGAAATATATTCTGGTAATTGTCGATGATTACTCAAGGTACACATGGACTCACTTCTTGAGGTCCAAGGATGAAACACCCGAAGCTCTCATCAGCTTTCTTAAACTGATACAACGTGGTCTTCAAGCTCAATTTAAAGTGGTTCGTACTGACAGAGGTACAGAATTTTTGAATTCAAATCTGAGAAACTACTTTGAAGCCGAAGGAATTAAACATGAAACATCTATTGCTCGAACACCCGAACAAAACGACGTTGTTGAAAGACGAAACCGTACTTTAGTTGAGGCTGCTCGAACATTATTATCCGCTTCAAAACTTCCACTATTCTTTTGGGCCGAAGCCGTGTCAACTGCATGCTACACACAAAACCGCTCTTTAATTATCCCAAGACACGAAAAGACACCATATCACATAATTCATGATCGAAAACCTTCACTCAAACACCTTCACGTTTTTGGATGTACGTGCTACATTATTCGAGATGGTGAAAATCTGGACAAGATGAAAGAGAAAGGTGATGCATGCATTCTAGTGGGATATGCAACTCAGTCTAAGGGATATAGAGTGTACAACAAGAGAACAAAATTGATAGTCGAAACCATTCATGTCAGATTTGATGAATTACAAGAAATGGCACTTGAACAAAACAGTTTAAGTCCCGATCCACAACGACAAACGACTTCCGTTCACAACCGCATGGAACTCGGAACTCAAGACCACAGCAATGAACCGTCAAGTTCAACGCTGGTTCCAGAAAATGTTCCTAGAGCTGATATGACAGTCGACACAACAATTGAAGAGTTGGAAATGTTATATGGACCAATGTATGATGAATATTTCACGGGGGAGAAACAAGTTGTATCGAAGTCTTCCGCTGACACTCATGATAAGAATGATAATACCGATCACCGTCAACAACCCGATACAACTTCATCTACTTCAACACGGGTTGCTGCAGATTTACCTCCTCAGAATATCACTTCAACAATAGATCCTACAACATCCACAACTATTGTCATTGCTCCAGAGAACACAAATCAAGCAGAAGATGCATTATCTGACGAAGACGAATTTATCAACCCATTCGGTACACCGGTACACGAAATTGGAGAGTCTTCTAATCGCCATGTTGATCCGTCAAATATGCATACGTTCTACCAACGACATCCTTCAACACATCATTGGACCCGAGATCATCCTTTGGTTCATGTCATTGGAAACCCTTCACAGCCCGTTCGTACAAGACGACAGCTTCACACTGATGGTGATGTTTGTATGTTCGCACTCGCCGTGAGTTCAGCTAAACCGAAAAACATCAAAGAAGCCTTGGCTGATCATGCTTGGATTGAATCGATGACGGATGAACTTCAACAATTTGAAAGACTTAAAGTCTGGGAACTTGTTGACACACCATACGATGTCACACCATTAAATCTTCGATGGATCTGGAAAAACAAGATGGTTGAAGAAAACACGATCATCAAGAACAAATCTAGGCTAGTGGCTAAAGGGTATGGACAGAAAGAGGGTATTGATTTTGAAGAATCATTTGCACCAGTAGCTCGAATGGAAGCAGTCAGAATTTTTCTTGCTTATGCTACACATAAGGGATTCATTGTCTATCAAATGGACGTAAAGACGGCGTTTCTTAACGGTCCTTTGAAGGAAGTAGTCTATGTCACACAGCCGGAATGATTCGTCAATCCTCATTATCCTGACAGGGTGTATCGTCTCCACAAAGCACTTTATGGACTCAAGCAAGCTCCAAGGGCGTGGTACGACGAGCTCTCGAAATTTCTGGTCTCCAAAGGTTTCTCAAAAGGTTCCATTGATTTAACTTTGTTCACTTATAAATATGGGGATGACATTTTGCTTGTGCAGATTTATGTTGATGACATTATTTTCGGGTCTACAAACCCAAAACTTTCAAAATGGTTTGAAAAAGTAATGCACAGCAGGTTTGAAATGTCTATGATGGGCGAACTAAAATTCTTTCTAGGAATTCAAGTTCACCAATCCCCAAGTGGTATATTCATTAACCAAGCTAAGTATTGTCAAGAGATAATCATAAAGCATGGTATGACATCATGTGACCCCGTTGGGACACCATTATCAACCACATCCCTAGATGCTGATTTGGAGGGATTACCCATAGATCAAACGAGATATCGTTCCATGATCGGGTCCCTCATGTACTTGACAGCAAGCAAACCTGATATTCATCATGCTACATGTTATTGTGCACGATATCAAGCACGACCCACTGAAAAGCACCTCAAGGAGGTTAAACGGATCTTTCGGTACCTTAAGAATACCATTCACATGGGACTCTGGTATCCGAGGGAAACCGGTTTCTTTCTAACGGCCTATTCAGATTCTGATCATGCAGGGTGTCTTGATACACGTAAAAGTACATCTAGTGGTGCACAATTTCTAGGTCAAGATAAGCTTGTGGGGTGGTCTTCCAAGAAGCAGGATTGCACGTCACTTTCATCAGCCGAAGCGGAGTATGTGTCTCTATCTGCGTGTTGTGCTTAAGTTCTTTGGATGAGAACACAACTCACGGATTATGGCTTCCACTTTGATAAAGTACCTATGTATTGTGACTCAAAGTCTGCCATAGCCATCTCCTGCAATCCAGTACAGCATTCCCGCACGAAGCACATTGATGTCAGATATCACTTCATTAAGGAACAAGTTGAAAAGGGTATTGTTGAATTATACTTTGTTGGAACTGATTACCAATTAGCTGACTTGTTTACAAAAGCTCTTTCGAAAGAGAGGTTTGCGTATCTAGTTAGGCAAATTGGTATGAGATGTTTGACTCCAGCAGAACTGGAGGTTCTGGCAAAGAAGCCTGCTTGATTCATCTATCAAATATCTACTTGTAAATATTAATGAAAAAACAAAATACAAAAATATAAAACATATAAAAACAAAACACAAAATTAAAAATCTTTCAAAATCCAAAAATATTCTTCTCGACATGTCTTTCAGTATCGATAATATGGACGTGCCTAGAAATGTCGCTCAATAACGACACGGGTGTGTACATAAAGCTCGAATAAAAGTTGTAAATATTTTTCAAAACATGTCATTTCTATCTTTTTAATGGAAACTGTCTATTTTGGACAATATTTCCAACAACGGGTAGAGCAATCTATCACGGGTTGAGCTTGTCACAAAACATTCAACGTTTTGAGCTCAACACAATGGCTTGTAATCACTTTCAGATTGCAACCCGGATCAATATTCACGGGGGAGTGTACGATTTAGTGCGCTTACCCTTAGAAAAAGAAGAGAAATCTTCTTACACTTGAGTGGATTCGTCAAGACATTCAAAGTCTATGAACTCAAGTTTATGCTTTAGAAAACCCTCTTCGACAAAAAGAAATAGGATTTTTCAAAAAAAAAAAGCGTTGAACACAATTTTTTCAAGAATTTTTCAATGATTATTCAAAATCTTTCAAAAATTATGTGTTCAACAACTCCCATCCTCAAAAAGCGAAATGTGGATCATATCCTCACAATGACAATTTAATTGGATCAATTTTTGAGGGGGAGCATTTCAACTTCATGCAAAAGATTAACACATCTTTCTCTTGGAGATTTTCAAGACTATTTTTCAAAATATATTTTAATCAAATTTGGTATCTCTAATATCAAAAGATTTTATATATTAGAGATAGGGGAGAAAATGTGATTAAAATGTGATCTTATATAAGACTCACGCACTTTAACTCTTACCTACATGTGCGAAACACTTTCGATTATCGATGCACATGTGAAGGGGGGGTATTTCTGAAACGACAAAACTAGCAAGGTGTTAAATGTTTTTCAAACACTTTGTTAGAATTTAAAGTGGTTTTCATGGTTACGATCAAATACCCACAACATCTTTAATTCACGACGTTATTGGTGTCAAAAGGGTGGTTAGGTTTAAGTCATATGATCCAACCAGAACCGGAGGGATCTTCCCAGGGACAATCCAATAGATTATTAGAAGTCCTTAGGAAAGATGGAGTAGAATGTGAACGTAGCTGACTGCCGACTAAGTACTGATGCTAGCACTGGAACAATCACAACAAGGTGCTAGTAATGATATCTTGGTAAGCATTGATGGGGTTGAAGAATAAAAAAGAAATGTAAGGATAAAGGGTGTAAAGAAAGAAGCCCTCCATACAACTTAGGCAGAAACCGGGTCAACTCATCATGAAGACAAACTCATCATGGACCCAGTGATGTGAAGCACAACCCTTTCCTAGCTACTCAGACTTCTCTCAAAAGAAGTTTGTTTTATTGTCACGGAGATCAACACGATTTCTATTGACTTCCTCACTCCGAGATAGTTGATATTGAATAGGTGGCATCTGCTCCAGCCTCCGACCACTAAAAGTGCACAAATAGAGTCTAGAGCCAAGAGATCAATCAAATCTCGCTAGGACACACGGATGAAGATCAACAGAGTCCTACGCTATATCCTTGTGATATTGCTAGAACACTCAGAGTGATACTACTTAGTATTTACAATGATGAGTGGAAATCCTTCCAGTGTTAACATCAAACAGCACTGCGGTAGGTCATATGTAAGATTCTTTATGAATTGAACATATGTAAAACTGAAAAGCAACAGTGGTTTGATTCTGAATTGATTCAAACTCGTTTCAGGTTTCTACGCAATGTCTTTATGGTCTTGCCAGAACATTCAGAGTGATATTTATTAATATTCACAGTGACGAATGGAAATCCTTCTAGCGTCAACATCAAACAGCGCTACAGTAGGTAACTTGCGAGATTCTTATGAATCAAGCTTGTGTCAACTGGAAAGCAACAATGGTAAGATTCTTAATGAATCAAACTTGTTCCAGGAATTTGAATTGACGACTTTAATCAAGCGGATATTTATCCAATTGATTCATTCTTTATGTTCGCAGTCTTGCTTTGAGACGGTCGAGTAAAGAGAACGGCTAGTACAGCCGCGAAACCCTGTCAAGGAGATTCTTAATTGAATCTACCTATCACAGGTACGGTATTTAATATCGTATAACAGTCTTCACCGACCGGAGGTAAAACGCTACCGATTTAGGACGAATGTCAAAGCCATTCAGTCCGTGTCTATGTTTTGTCTCAAGAAGGTGGCGTCACGGTGTACACAACAAAGTTAATGATTCAGAAACCACATACTCATGCCTAAAGACATATTCAACAATTAATAGTGTGAGCATGTGGATGAAGACACAAGATCGCAAGATGGCAAAGACAAGACAAGGATGATTTGAAGATCTCAAACTTAAAGACAAAGTCGAAAGACAACGACAAAGGCTCAAAGATCACAGCATGAAGGAACAAGACTACGATTACACGTTCAAGGCTCATTTATGGCGAGATTAGTAATCTCTACAAATTTCCTAAATGACCAAGGTTTATGACCTCTCACTGGGGGAGATTGTTAGCCTAAAAAATATTGAGTCAAACAAGAATGCTCGGTCATATGGTTATTATGTATCGTATTTTAGAACGTTGTAATAAGTAGTATATTAGTCGTGTTATACGGGCTTAACTTTAGGCTAAAGTTCATTAATAAGTAACTAAAGCCCAAAAAGGAAAGCCCGACCCAAACTATATAGTCCATAAAGAAGCCCGCATGTGGGTGGACTATATATACCCTTCCTAGCATGTTAGGAAGGGTGTTGGTCATTTCATTTTCTCTCTAATCTAATATTTCACAAGTTTCTCTAACCATTTCTCTCTACTTTCTCTCACTACTTTCTCTCTCTAAAATTCATCTCATTTCTACCTTTCTTTCTTTAAATTCGTGATTATAACATCACTTATTAGGGACAACATGATTAACGGCGATCAACTGTGGTCAACGACGGTCAAATGTGGTGAACTTGCCGAAAACCTGCAAATCTTGCTGAAAATACAAAAAATTCACTATAAACACGTGTTTATCATTTATAGTAACTATTTATATCTATAATACGTTTGATTTAAAAATAATATGTTGTTGAAAATACTAAAAACTCGTTAAAAATACGAAAATTTACTAGAAATACTCAAAATTTCTAAGAATGTCGATCTAATTAATCACCGATATATTCCGCCTAAAACAATTACAAGTTATAAAATGATCAACCAACTGATTAAGGATTCACGAATTTTGTAACATTATTATACCAAAACAAATAAGATAGATGAACATGATTTCTAGTCGAAACATTTTGCTTTATGATGTACTCCTGTAGAGATTTGATATTACTATATCTAAAACTTATAACTACAGCAAAAAGATCCTCATAGACCTTTAGTATAACATAGACTCAACCAACCAATCACAACCATTCATTTTTATCATATAACAACAAACTCATTTTTTTTTAAAATTAAATATCTCACAAACCGTTCATCGTTACGTAAAACAAAACATATCATCGCGACGAGAATTAAATCATCTATCTATCGAGGGGCACATGTATATACTTTCGACGAACTTTGTTTTCGACTTTTTTTTTCTTAAGTCACGTTTAGAGAGAATCATATATGATTCGTCACGAAACATATATGATTCTCAGAAAATCATATATGATTCATATCACGAATCATATATGATTTTCTGAAAATCATATATGATTCGTGACGAATCATATATGATTCGTGACGAATAATATATGATTCTCTCCAGACGTGACTTAAGAAAAAAAGTCGAAAAAAAGTTCGTCGAAAGTATATACATGTGCCTCTCGATAGATAGATGATTTAATTCTCGTCACAATTGTGTATTTTTTTTCGTTTGACGATATACCGTTTGTGAGATATTTAATTTTTAAAAAAGTGGTGGGAAGTGGGTTTTTAAAAAAATAAGTGATTATGATTGGTTGGATAGGTCTATGCTAATTTAAGTGTCTATAACTACATTATAAAATAGTTAGGACATTCTAAAAATAAATGATTGAATTTTCAGCTAATTTTATTTATTAACTATAGGAAGTTGTTGATGTCTTTCACATATTCATATCACATGACTCTTTTAAAAACTTTTTATAACAAACGTTTGTAAAAACTTATTAAACTAAATTTTTTATTTTAAATTAAAATATCATTTTATTTATTTATTATTTTCATAATATAAGTTCACCATATTTTCTAAAATGTTGTGCTATTTATTTCAAGCTTTAGCAGGTTTATTTTGATTTTACATTTTTACTCATTTAACATTATGAACTTGCTAAGTACGATAGTAACATTTACCCGTTTCAAAAATTATTATCAAATACTTGTCGCCGTATTACGCGAGCACCATACTAGTTTATCGTAATATTTGATAAGAAAAGGGAAATATGGAATTCTGATTACGAAAACCCAAGTAATTCATAGACAACATAATTTTATTATCTATAATAATTTAAGATTAAGTTAATTGCACTTGCCAACAACTAAAAAGATAATTTGGACATAAAGAATTGGTTATCTTAAAAGAATTGCAAGCTTCAAAATTCGTGTTCAAAGAAGCTTATTTCGGGTTTTGAATTAACGGGGAGGAACACAAGGCAAACCAAGTACCGATAATGGAGGCTTAAATACACTTTGGATTTTGAGTTATATTTTTCGTTTAATTGTTCTTAATTTTGATTATGTATGATTGTATGTTGTACCTTTTATTCAACAGTTTCGTTCTTTATATTTTGCTCTCGGACCGTTTCAAAATAATTGGTTCAAAACACATATATATTCATGGTTTTAAAAGACGTGTATAAGACGTAGCTTTTACGTTACAAAACAGATCAAAGTGTCGGCTTTAAAAATATACATATACATAAATACTAGTTAAATACATATACATATGTCGATTTAGAAAAAAGGGTAACTACTAGAACATTTTTGTTAATAAATTTTTAGTTTTACTAATGACAACTTAAAAGTTGTCGTTAAGAAGTGAATTTTATTACAATTGGTGATAGCGAATTAAACTATCCAATCAGAATTAAAAATGAATTGTTAATCCGTACTTTTAAGAATTATTTCCATTTTCTCGAAATATTATTGAATCATAATCATTCATTAGAATTATGTAATAAAATTTCATTTTTTAACGACAACCCTTTAGGTTGTCCATTAGCAAAACCGATAAATTTTAAATAAATTTTAAATAAATTCTATGAAGTTAAGTAAAGTTATCAATTTACACATTTTTATTATTTCAAAGTTTTATAAATGCTTTAAAAAAACAATGTATATGTTGTTGTTATTTATATATACTTTTACATTATTATATGTTAGATAATTTATGTATACTTGTTTTAAATAAAACAAACAAATTTTGATAAGTATGTGTAAACTACAAAGTTGTTTATTTCAAAATGTATAGTTAAAATGGACCTAGAATTATTCTATGACCACAATATATACCATAATATCTTTGTACAAGAATTTCATTGGATTTTTTTTTAAGTATACCTGGGTTTAGATTCGATATTGCAAACCGATTAATTTTAGCGCAATTATTTTTTTTGGATAAACCGGAGTCATCGCGAGTGAACTTCCGTGGTTATCGTCAAATATACACATCTAGAGAGATTTAAACCTTTGACATCTTGTTTGAGAGTTAAATACCTTACCACTGATTATCATATATTTCATTGGATCTCTCCAACAAGTTATCATAAATTTCACATACATTGCATTTTATTGCTCCTTCAGTCCCAAATTAATAGTCCACCAACAAAAAACACATTATTTTAGAAAACATAACTATCACTGCATTCCCTCTCTTATTTTTTTGCAAAATGATACTCTTACCCTTATTCAATTAATTAAAATTTTATACATAGTTTGTAATTTCTATTACCACTAGGTGAATATGGTAAATTCGTTACATCACTTATATCTATTTTTGAAAGGGGATTATAATTTTGGGACGTCCCGAAATGGTATAAGGGACTATAAATTTGGGACGGATGAAGTATATAAAAAAAAAGAGATATTACAAAAAGTATACTTCACTAAAAAGCATAAATTATACATTTATACCTCAGTAAAAAGTCTTTGGTCATAATGTTGAAATTAAGGGCCTCATGCTATCGGAATTTTAAGCTTTTGGCAAAGTATGTTGGATTTGAGGTTAGACCACCACCTTTTCAAACGCAAATCCAGACATGTTGCCAAACATAAATATTGGTTAATTAAATATTAGGTCATCAGTTTTGCTTCTATTTTAATAAAATCATGAACCATTTAACTTCACAAAGCCGTGCACATATTTTGCTACGAAGATATTTTTAGCAACTTATGGGACCGACGATTCATAAGTTTTTGTAACGTTGTGTGCGAGGCATTATGAGCTAGGGCAAACATGATTAATTGTGATGAAAAGCTACAAGTTAGCGATCGTTTTCTCATCCCAAAACATTTTTGAACATTCTTTAATTTTCGTACTCAACTATCCTTATACTTGATCGTAAATGTTACTCCGTATTTGCATACTATTTTTTAACGCCTATAATGAAAAGATAACGGCCGAAATTAGACAGATAGATACGATCACATTCGATTGCGAGCTTGAGTTAATTAAGTTTAGGTCTGCATCACTTGTTCAGTGGGTCATGTATATGTTACGTATAAAGATATATTGGTAATATTTATTATATAAAACACGAAAAACATTCGATCAATAATTTTTTAAAAGTATTTTACGTTGTATCAAACAGGAACGAAGTCAGAAAGTTTGGTTTGAAGGGTCCAAGTTTGATATTTTTTTATAAATTATAATACAAAATGATTTTTAAGGAGGTTAAATTTTAAAAAAACTCAAAAATTTACAAAAATTTACAATACAATATTTTCGCTAAATGGGTCCCCTCTTCCCTCTGCCCCTTGTATTAAAGCCAGTTTAAATCTATCAACAAAATTGTTGTCCTTCTGTCATTGGTGTACATACCGGTGATCCAGAAGGATCCTTGTTAGTTTTCGTTTTATTATTTTTTCTTTCATTAAGATTTTGTCCTTCTTAATGCTTAAACCTTAAACCTTAAACTTTAACCATAAAAAAATGTTGACATTTAGACACTTTAAAGTATTTGCAAACGAAAAAAACTAATATGTTCGAAAAGCTTCAAACATAACAACCATTACTAGCAAAACATAATGACATATACTTAGACTTAGAATTAACAGAATACAACATCCTTAAGTGTAGCAAGCATATGTCGACTTGGTAGCTTACGTATACGTAAAACCACTTGATTCATTATGAAGGACCACACGCCTTGTTTTAGAAACGTTTGACCCGATACATAAATTTGAGGAAAACACGTTCTACACGAGCTCTAAAACACAAGGATACAATTTTAACAAACACTATAATCATCACTTAAGCTTGAAGTGATTGATGCTCACTTACAATAGCACAAAGAACTACTAGTACTTGTGTATTTAGCTAAATTATAATGGACATGATAATAGATTGACAAATAAAAAAATCTTAGAGATGGTATACTATACTGTACATTTACATGAATTTAAGGGCATTTATGAGTAGATGTACATACATGAAGAGGACCATAAAACAAATGATAACCTCAAGATGAACAAGTTGAAGAAGAAGGCTAATAATTAAATTATATGTGGATGCTACCTCATTGAGGCAATACCTGACCCATTATGTCTGTGGCTCATGCACACACCCACCATCAAATGAACATGACATGTATACCATATGTTTTACCTATACATAATTATGATTTATGTGCATGCATACTATATCTTGTCCTAAATCAAATATATATATTATTTAGCTTCAAACTTAACCTAATGATGTTTTTTAATCATATACTTGCCTCACAAGAATCTCTTAGTTGATAGTGTTAGTTTTAGCAACAATGATATAGGTTCAACTTCAAGTTGTCAGATTTTTTTGTTACAAAATTTGAGACACCTTCTGAAACAACCATTTTAGGCTTAGAAATATCATCAGTTTAGTGTTGATCTTTATGATACACCATCATATAATGACTTAACTTTTTTTTTTTTTTTTTTAACGACAGTTTGATGCAGCGGAGTATCTTGCGTGCCACCGATGCACCAAGTCTCTCAATCCGAGTTTGAATCATTTCACGAAGAGAATATCAACCCCCATGCTAGCCATCAAGTTTCCCATTAAGGGGCTTCAAGACATTGCGATGGGATTCAAACCCGGCTGCCAATTCTGGGAAAATCCCCCATATGGGGAACGACAGGAGTCGAACCCCTGACCTCCCCACATGGAGACTATAACCAAATGCATCCATCCAACTGAGCTAGACTTCATTTGCCATATAATGACTTAACTTGTTACTAACTTTAATACAAAACATGTAAAATTAGAGAAACACATAAATTTCATGATATTTTGAAGGGTGAGACATTGAATCCAAAGAGCCCACAAAACAAATGTCAAATGACTAAATGAACCATTGAGTCATGGACCCCTTCCCCAACTCACCCTAAAAATATACCACCTGCCCATACACCCTCTATAAAAGGAAACTCATATACCATTCTCTGCCATAATATATTCAACTTAACCACTTCTTGCAAATCAAGAACAATCACACTTCAAAAAAACCTACTAGCTCATCCACTCAAGCCTCTAAACATCACTTGTTGCCTTCAAGACCTTTATACCAAAAGAGAATATAGCAACACATATTTGGTCATTAAAATGAAGATTATGGGAAGCAATAATAGCATGGGAGGATCAAAGAGAAAGGTTTCAAGTAAACTTGGAGGAATACTTAAAGAGCAAAAAGCAAGGCTTTACATTATTAGGAGATGTGTGGTGATGCTTCTTTGTTATCATGATTGATTAATTCATTCCATCACTAGATTTTCTTTAGATGTGTTCTTGAAATATTGTGTACATAGATATGGGTCAAGAGCTTCAAAATTTTGTATCATTACATATTGGCCTCTAAATTGGCTTTATGTATATTAGATTTGCTACTGATTTACTATATGTTCTTTCAATAAACTTTGAATGTTTAAGACATATTATCTTGAGTTCTTGACTAATAATTTATGACTGAATTTCTCAGGCAGATTCAAAAACTAACAATTTGTTCTTGTGACATTATACTATGCAAAAATAATATATTCAAGAAAAATTTTAAAATCATACTTAAAAGTTCGGTGCAAGTTATTATTAAATTCTTTTATAGACCTCTTAAAAACGAGTCTTTTAAAAAGAGACGATTATCCACGCATAGCAGCGGCCGTGCATACCTACTGACAAAAGCTGGTTGGGTACGTAAATTTGTGTGAGCGTTTCTTATTTTATATTTTTCTGCTCTTTTTTTTTTTTGGTTTTGGTGATATAAATGTTACACTGAAGTGAAAAAAAAGGAGAAATTGGTGGAGTAATAGAGATTAGAGAGACAAGAAGGTTTATAGATAAATTTCTATTTAACTTATAAAATTAGTAATGAATATCACTGAGTTTTATGAGTAAGTATCTTTTGATAAAATGACATTGCATAGTTTATATGTTTTAAATAAATTACTACTAAATTAAAGGAGTTGTATGGTTCATTTGCAAAAAGAAAATGAAAAAAAAAGAGGTTAAGAAGTTACAATAGCTTATAAAAATTAGACTTACCTAATTATAATTGTAGTTTAGTGACAGAAGAAGCAAATAATACAAGATAAAATCAACAATGTCATTTGATTGGGCCTTAATAAGGCCTAATTGGGTAATAACTTTAGAACTAATTAAGGTTGTTGGTAAATATAATCTCAAGTCTGATATTTTTTAAGTCTTTGTAGGCCCATTAGACAAGGAAAGTGGTCTACCTCCATTATTACAATTCTTTAGTCAAATCACAATTATTTTTCACACTTTTTTCTCAATTTCCATTTCGAATCATACCGAATAGTGCCTTAACAAGCACAACATCACTTCACAAGGAGTTTATATCATTCTAAAAAGAATCATGAGATCTTATCCAATAATTTGCATATCTTTCATCTCTTAACAAAGTGAAAGTAGGTGTGTTGTTAATATCAAACATTACAATTTAGTTAACAACAAGCTGCATCGTTAGTTATTTTTTATAAGAACAATCCTGTTTTATGTATAAATACTATTCTTATGAGTACCCCACGGGCCGGGTCAAGCAACGAGCTATCAACTTAGTAATAAGTTCTGACATGAAGGATAACAACATCAAACATGTTCACGTGTGAAACGATGTTTAATGCGTGACCATTCTTAAGAACCAATGTTACCGATATCCGTCTTGTCAATGTCTTGTTACGCAATAAACTCGTTACTTTCTGTATGATAAACGCAAAAATCTCGATGAGTGCATCTAGTTTAGATGATATATGATTCATTATGATCACATTTTTGGTTAAAATGCATATAAAGCATATTGTGTTTCAAGAATACCATTATATAAAGCAGTTTGGTTATTGAGAATATGAGTTAGTACTTAGTAGAATAAAAGGACTAAAACCCGCAACAAGTTGAGAACAGTTACCTTTTTTCCCGGCAATTATAGTTTCTGACACATTGATTGATTAATCTACGGAGTTAACATCATCACACAAGAGGTTGGCGTGGCTAATTCAAGGTTCTCTGCACAATAGCCACAAAACTTGTTAACAGCTGTCTTTTGGCACTAATATATACAGTATCAAATACTGGTGATTAGATACAGTATCCTTTATGGTCAAAACTCGTAGAGATGAAAGTTGTAGGGCATGTAGTATTGTTGTCCAACCGGCATCACCACGTGTGCCACGTAAAATGGGTCTACCACAAATAGTGTTTCTTTTGTCTCGATCTCAACATCTTGTTAATGAATCTTGGTTTGCTTTTCGGTAACATTAACATCATAAACGCAATAGTATCATGTGTTTTAATCACTACTTGTTCAATTAAACATAAAAAGATCACCACCTGAGCTTTTATAGTAGCTTGGAGAACAGATTTGGTCTTAAGTTCGAGTTTTGCAAGAGAAAAAAATTCAAAATTTTCCTCTTTATTGCGAAACCGTGAGTTTTAGGTTTATTTCGCGGTCTCTCGGGAGTCGGATTTAAAAAGATATATATGTTCCTATCATCCTATGTATATTGGATGCAAATGTATTCAAAGATGTCTTATGATTTTATGAGGATAAATGTTATGTGTGTATTTTTTTTTCTATAAAGTTGCATGACACTATTTACGTACATTTTTACTTGTACTATATACGTACATCTTTTAAACATAGATACACAAGACCTTGTTCTTTATGACAAGACATGTAGTCAGTAGTTTACAATATGTACAGCTCAATACATACATTTTTTAAGCAGATACATAAGTCCCAATGTTTTATATGGAATGCCGACACATCAATACGGCCATCGAACAAAAAGATCGAGACTTGTATATGGTATAGCAGTACGCGCGTGTACTGATATAGAATGTGTGATACAATACTCGCTCCAATTATTTATGCACTACGATACAAATTTGTGTCCATCGCATATACTACCCGGCCCCTAGTCCCCCCGCCGATCATATTAATCTATATAAACACGAGTCGCGCGTCGGGAGCATTCGCATAACCGATTTTCACCTTCAGAACACCAACAAAAATCTAAGGAAACCATTTATCACCAACACACCAAGATACATTCTGCACCAACTATGGAAGGCAAGACATCACATGAGTCAAAAACTTGAAACGTATAGCAGCAGCCTTATCTTCCCACGTGTGGCAAACCCCACCACCTTTCATTTCGATTCTTTTCTAATCACCCATCACTTTCCATTATAACAACATGTCTACATTTCACATTCATTGTGCATTCATCTTATATATCATTTCATGTGATTTTATTTCAAACTTGCATTCATATCTTCCTTAAGTGGTTTTAGTGCTTAATCACTCTAGTAAACACGATGATCATCGACGAATAGGGCGGGCAGACCCAACTCTTGACTAATTAGTCCAATTGGGACACGTGTCGATTGTCTGGGGCAGACCCTTGGATAAGTGTCTGGTTGTCATCAAAAGATGCATGGAATTCCATAGGGTGGGCAGACCTATCTCTTGACTAATTAGGCCACCTGGGACACGTGTCGATTGTCTGGGGCATACTATTGGAAAAGTGTCTGTTGTCATCAAAAGATGCATGGAATAGGGTGGGCAGATCCTTACGTAATAAGTCGATCGAGTCTTTCCGACTATGAGTCTTATCGTTGTTTATAAATTATAACCTTAATTATCTATCACCGATTCCAAAATGTTTATCTAACAAGATTCGAGTTCTGATATATTTTCTAAGATTTTGGAGACCATTACCTAGCAAAAAAATTGTGCTTCGGATATATATACATGCAAAATGGTCCAATTTATTTCAAATATATTGTTGCAGAGAATTGAAAGGGACCTTAGGGCAGCGTATTAGTAATTGGTAATTAAAGGACAATCCAAACTTTTTCCAGATATGTACTAATGTACTATACATACTGTATTAACTAGTCAATAGTCCCACCGAGTAATTCGAAATTACCTGGAAATCTGGAATCATCAGATAGGCCAATCTGGATACTAGGACCACACCAACTTGAATGTGCAATCAATGATGAGGAAATTTTGTTGTCATGATAACTCTTGAGCTTACCCGTAACCGGTTTGGTGTATCAACAAGAATACTCACCGGCCGCGGTTGATTTAAGAGGCTTAAGTCGATCCAACGGTAGCAAGGTTTTATATATATGTAATGCAGACGTATAATCATTAGACGTTCCTATTACTACAATAAGATCAAACAACGACCCATAATTCAAAAGAAATATCGTTTTTACAATGTGATTAAGCCCTTGTGGTATATGAAATAATCGTCAATCTTAATGAGTATATTAGCGAAAAGTAAGGCTTGAGAACTCATAAGTCATAACTAGTGACTGTACAACACATTTTAATCATTGAACCAAGTCTATAATTGAAAATTTGGCCAGAATTGTAGCATTGAATTTGAAAGACAAGTGTTGATCATATGAGTTGGACCTAACAAGAGGAATGAGGCCCTGTGTAAAGAGAATAGGGAGATCATATATGCACACTAAGAAGACACATTGGGTCCATTCTTTTAGTGGCAAATTTGCAAAAAGGAAAACTCATGGGGTGTTCTCACTTGGCTTCTTGCACAAAGTTCAGGCTTTAAATAATTGCATTGGTCCCCTCTTAAGGTCTTATATGCTGCATTTTCAAACCATAAGACAGTATTGCACGAGACATTTGCACTTTGAAGTTCAATAATTGTGGTAATCAAACTGCATTTGCCCTTTATAAAGGTGAAGTTTCTTTTGGTGCCGTAGACCCCAAAGCTTTGTTTGTGTCGCAAAAAGGCTGGTTCGTGCTAGTGAGAGCTTGTGAATAAACTCGTCAGGGTGGTAGGGCTCAAGGATTGGTCTTTTTGTACTCATGACGTGACTCATCATACCGGAGCATGCTTTGCTACCCAAATAAGTTGGTCTGATTTGTAAGCTTACTATGGATTGTTGTTCTTGACAGATATACCCCTACGCAGCTTGAACATGAGTGTGTAAATTCAGCGGTAATATGATCAGTAGTACACACATGACACAACTGGTCACCGGGTACACATAAGTGACTGAATTTAAAAGTTGAGTACATGAAACTAAAAAAAAAAAGTAGACTACACATGACTACAAAAAGTGACGAGTTAGATATACATTTTCGTGTAATTATCTGTTGAATGGTATAATCTGATACCCCTTTCTAACCTTGGGGGCTTAATGTGTGTTTGTTTATTCTCTCAGTTAGCATAAGGATTGAAGATGGAACATTACTTGGATGAGAGGGGGATAAAGTGAAGTCTTGGTGAAGTTTATTATTTTGGGCTGTAGCCCAGTCAAAGCCCATGGTCAAACCCAAACGGCTCTTTGCTTGACTCTTGGATATATGGAGCGACGCTCCCATTCTTGTTTGTATCGTCCATTCATTTTTGTGTGTGTGTTTTCTCTCACATAACACATCACTCTCTCTCAAATGCTTTGATCTCAGAAACTTGTATTTGATTCTTGTTATTTGTTTTAATCTCTCTTGTAAAACTATTATCATGTAGATAATAGGGCTACACGTGAGTAGCACTGGTAGCCTCTTTATTTTTCTGCTAAGTTTGATATATTTTGATCTATTATATTTAAGATTTGAAGTTTGAGGTCTCTTGATTCATGTTTTTCTACATGGTATCAGAGCCTGGTTTCTGAAAATCGATGAAAAAAATTTTTAGGGTTTCAAGTTTTTTTGGGGGTTTTTGATATAACATACTTTTTTTGGGTAGATCTGCTATTGAGATAGCAGAATCTGTTAATATTACTTGTTGATTCAAAGTTTTGAGGCCTCAATTTGATTTTGAAAAATTAGGGTTTCTGAGATCTGGTGTTTCATTCATTCTGGTGGTTATTTCTTACGATTGGTGATATATTCTTTCGATTAAAGTGATTTTCCCCAATTTTTTTCTCCAAAAGAAAAATTAGGGTTTCACTTTTTGGTTGAAAGATTGATTATTGGTGGGTTCTTTCCTTGTAAGAACGTTGTTTATATTGGTACCTTGGAGTTTGATCATCTATCTCTAATTTCCCTCGAAGGAAATTAGGGTTTGTGATTTTGGAGGTTCTGTTGTGTTCTAGACTAAGTGAATCTAGACACAACAGTTCGATTGTGCTTTGGTTAGGGCTGGTAACACCTCTCAAGCTCTCTCTCTCCTTTGTTTTTTGGTTCTTTTGATTGGTTTGTTGGTTTCTTTTTATTAATTGTTTATTATTCACCCTTTATCTGGAACCTCACCCTCTGCCTTGCCCTTGACCTACCACCTTGAGTGGTTTGGAAGCCTGGGAACTTTGTTGGCTTTGGACTGAGTTATTGTTTGACCCCTTGACTTGTCACCATGTCTGAACATGGTGATACTGACACTGAGAGTGTAACTGACCAAGTTACACTTATCAGTAAGCTTGATTTGAGTGATCCTTTACACTTGCACCCTAATGATTCTGCTGTCTTAACTGTTGTGAATGTGAAACTTAAAGGGACTGAAAATTATCAGATTTGGGCTAATGCCATGTTACTTGCTTTGGAAGGAAAGAATAAAACTGGTTTTATTGATGGGTCTTGCAAGAGATCTATAACTAATGAAGTTTTGGGAAAACAATGGGATAGGGTGAATGCTGTTGTGTTGGGATGGATTCTTAATTCCATCTCTGAAGAACTTTTCTTGGGGCAAATTTTTTCTAAAAAGGCTAAACATGTTTGGAAAGAGCTCAAAGAGACCTATCATAAAGTTGATGGGTCTGTGATTTTTAATTTGCATTATAAGATCAATACCTTGAAGCAGAATGGGTCTAATTTATCTGATTAGTATCATAAACTTAATGCCTATTGGAAACAATATGATGCTATGGTTGAGTTACCTGCTTGTGTGTGCACTGCTTCTAATGAGTTCAAAAAACATAACCAGTTGTTGAAGTTAATGCAATTCTTGATGGGATTAGATGATTCTTACATGACCATTAGAAGTTCAATCTTATCTAGGGAAAATCTCCCTGATGTTAAGGGGGCTTATGCCATAATATCCAGTGAGGAATCTCATAGGTTGGCTTCTAGTGGTAGTTCTGGGTCTTCTCAGAGGACTCAAAACTCTGCTTTTTTCTCTAATGGGCCTGCTAGAAACAATACCCAAAGACCTCAGACCACTCAAAGTTCTCAAGTGAGTAACTTCAGACCAAATTCTGGTAACAATGGGAACTTTAGACCTAATTCTACTACTACTACCTTTAGACCTAATACCCCTAACAACAACAATGGGTATAGACCTAATGGGAATGGTAATTCTGAGATTGTTTGTGAGAATTGTGGGTATAATGGGCATACCATTGACAGATGTTTTAAGATAATTGGTTATCCTAGTGATTTTGGAAAAAGAAAAGGGGGGCAAAATTACAAAGGTAAAAATGTGTCTAATAATTCTGTTGGGACACCTTCTTCCTCTGGGTTCACTGATGAACAATTGTCTACCTTGATCTCTCTCATTAAAGATAACAAAAGCAGTGCTAATGATACTCAAAAGGTGGTTCATGCCAATATGGCAGGTATTTACCTTAACAACAGCAAAGCTTTTAATGATAATTTTGGAAAATTTTTCTGTTCCAACACTAACATCAAAACCAAACTTGCTTATAAGGGAAAGGTGGTTGACTCTGGGGCAAATCAACATATGACTAATAATGAATATGAATTAGACAATGTTTTTGACATCACTCATTTGAATATCAAGGTTGCTCATCCCAATGGGACTGAAGCTATTATTTCTAAAATTGGTAATCTGAAACTTCCTAATGGGTTGGTTTTGTTTGATGTTCTTGTTATTCCTGAGTACTGTGTTACCCTTATTTCTGTGCATAAACTTGCTAAGGATAATAAGGTCTTGGTTGTTTTTGATGAAGACAAGTGTTTTTTTGTGAACCAGGATTTGAATCACCAAACTGTTTTAGGGACTGGTAGACAATGTGGTGGTCTTTACTATTTAGATATAGAAGATACTAAGGTGATTCATGATTTTAGTGTGCCTGTTTGCTCTCTTTCTAAACATGATTGGCATGTTAGGTTAGGTCACCCTGCTGACCCTGCTCTGAATGTCCTTAAAAACTCTTTAAACATAACTGATGTTGGTCAATCTGATTTGTGTGAAATATGTCAAAGAGCTAAACAAACTAGAGAACCATTTCCTTTAAGTGATCATAAAACTAAAGTTCTTGGTGATTTGGTGCATTTAGACTTATGGGGTCCTTATAGGGTGACCAGCCATACTGGGCATAGATTTTTTCTTACTGTTGTGGATGACTATACAAGGGCTGTTTGGGTGTACTTAATAAAAAGCAAAGATGAAGTTGGGAACTATATTGAAATCTTTTTTAACTTGTTAAAAAATCAGTTTAAAAGGAATGTTAAGGTTTTTAGAAGTGACAATGGGACTGAGTTTATTAATCACTCTTTTCAAAATTTCTGTCATAATCATGGGATTGTACACCAAACCTCTTGTCCTTATACTCCACAACAGAATGGGGTGGCTGAAAGGAAACATAGGCATTTGTTAAATGTCACTAGATGCCTTATGTTTCAAGGGGGGATACCTTTGAGATTTTGGACTGAATGTATTCTAACTGCTACTTATCTTATCAACAGATTACCCTCTTCTGTGCTAAATGGTAGATCTCCTTATGAGATGATTTATAAGTCATCCCCAAACCTCTCTCATATTAGGACCTTTGGATGTCTTTGCTTTGCTACTATTTTAAATAGTCATGATAAATTGTCCAGTAGGTCTGAAAAATGTGTGATGATGGGATTTTCTAACTCTCAAAAGGGTTACAAACTTTATAGTCTTGACAGACATCAATTTCTTGTCTCTAGAGATGTGAAGTTCTTTGAGTCTATTTTTCCTTTTAAGGATGGTACTTTGAACAAAAAGAATGATATTGAAAAATTTGATGTTTTGCAAAATGATAAAGTGTTAACCTTTTTTGATTTAGAAAACCCTGAGCTACCCTATGATGATGAGAGAGTGATTAATGCACAGAATGGTGACAATGGGTCACCAAGTGCTAGCAGCCCACTCATGAGTCTAGGTGACAGTGGACACATTGCCTCTGGCAATGATACCACAGATGCCAGCTCAAATGAGAATGAGGCTGCCACACTTGATGAAAATCAAATGTCTGAGGGTCATTTAGATTTTAACCCAATTCTTCCTCCTCATGTCCAAAACATGGGAGAAAACTTGGGTGATAATTCTATTACTAATGCTCAGGGTAATCATGATCTAAGAAGGTCTTCTAGACCTTCTGTTTTTCCAAAAAATTACAATGATTTTGTTGTAAAATCAAAGGTCAAATATGGGATTGAGAGGTTTGTGGGATACTCTAGGATCAAGGGTGATGCTTTGTGTTTTGTTACTCAGCTGAATAAAAATAGTGAACCTAGGAATTTTTTTGAAGCATCCCAAAACCCTCAATGGGTTGATGCCATGAACTTAGAATTTGCTGCCCTTCTTGAAAATGATACTTGGGATTTAGTTGAATTGCCACATGGTAGAAATGCTTTAAACTCCAAATGGGTTTGGAAGCTTAAGTTTAAGTCCAATGGTGAAATTGAAAGATATAAAGCTAGACTTGTTGCCATGGGTTGTGGGCAAAAAGAGGGAATTGATTATGAGGAAACTTTTTCTCCTGTTGTTAAGATGGTCACTGTTAGATGCTTAGTTAATCTTGCTGTTAACCAATCTTGGCCTATTTATCAACTTGATGTTAACAATGCTTTTCTTTATGGTGAACTTGATGAAACTGTCTACATGAAACCTCCACAAGGATTTTACACTGGTAACAAAAATCTTGTGTGTAGGCTTAAGAAGTCCATTTATGGGCTTAAGCAGTCCCCTAGGCAGTGGAATTTTAAGCTCACTTCTGTTCTTGTTGATAATGGATTTGTCCAAAGCAAATCTGATTATTCTCTTTACACCAAGAATGTTGATAAATTATTTGTTGCTGTCCTTGTGTATGTTGATGATATAATTGTGACTGGCAATGATCAAAAGGAGATTGACAGATTCAAAGAGTTGTTAAAAAGAAACTTTAAAATCAAAGACTTGGGTAAACTTCAATATTTTTTGGGAATTGAGGTTATCTACACAGATTCAGGGGTTTGCCTAAATCAAAGAAAATATGTTTTAGACTTATTGTCTGAATATGGAATGCTTGCTTGCAAACCTGTTAAAACACCCTTGTTTTCTAAACTAAGCATTACTAATGAAGAATCTGAGAATGATCCTCTCCTTGAGAACATTGTTGATTACCAAAAACTTATGGGTAAGTTGATCTATTTGACCAATACTAGACCTGATATATCTTATGCTGTTCACTGTTTGAGTCAGTTCATGCACACACCCTTGAGATCTCACCAAAAGATTGCCTTTAGAATCTTGAGGTATCTAAAGGGAAGTCCTGGACTTGGCATCCAAGTGGTAAAGAGTTCAGGTATGACTCTCAAAGCTTTCTGTGATGCAGACTGGGCTAAATGCATTGTTACAAGAAGGTCTGTTACAGGTTTTTGTGTTTTCTTGAACAATAACCTTATTTCATGGAAAAGTAAGAAACAACTTACTCTCTCTAAATCATCAGCTGAAGCTGAGTATAGAGCTCTTGCTTCCACTACAAGTGAAGTCATATGGATTCTGAAAATCTTAAAAGATCTTAATTGTTATGATCTTTTGCCTGTGAATCTGTTTTGTGATAGTAACTCTGCTATTAAGATAGCAGCTAACCCTGTGTTTCATGAAAGGACTAAACACCTAGAAATTGATCTTCATTTTGTCAGAGAAAAGATTTTAAATGGTGTTATAAAAACTGTGAAAGTAGACTCTGCAAATCAAATTGCAGATGTTCTCACTAAGGGGTTAGACATTGATTTGCATCATAAGTTTGTTGACAAACTTGGTATGGTTAACCTGTATAGGTTATCAGATTAAGAGGGGGTGTTGAATGGTATAATCTGATACCCCTTTCTAACCTTGGGGGCTTAATGTGTGTTTGTTTATTCTCTCAGTTAGCATAAGGATTGAAGATGGAACATTACTTGGATGAGAGGGGGATAAAGTGAAGTCTTGGTGAAGTTTATTATTTTGGGCTGTAGCCCAGTCAAAGCCCATGGTCAAACCCAAACGGCTCTTTGCTTGACTCTTGGATATATGGAGCGACGCTCCCATTCTTGTTTGTATCGTCCATTCATTTTTGTGTGTGTGTTTTCTCTCACATAACACATCACTCTCTCTCAAATGCTTTGATCTCAGAAACTTGTATTTGATTCTTGTTATTTGTTTTAATCTCTCTTGTAAAACTATTATCATGTAGATAATAGGGCTACACGTGAGTAGCACTGGTAGCCTCTTTATTTTTCTGCTATGTTTGATATATTTTGATCTATTATATTTAAGATTTGAAGTTTGAGGTCTCTTGATTCATGTTTTTCTACATTATCCCATTGCTGAACGATAGAGGCCCTAGTAGACGAGAAGCTTAAAGGTCTATAAAAGATACATGTTCGTAATGGTCATGATATTCTATACTAGATATTTACACTTAGAAGTTCAATAATTGTAGTAGTTAAACTGAAATATCCAGAAAATGATATTTCATTTGTTGTCGTAGACCCCAAACCTTTCTTTATGTCGCAAAAAAATTGGCCAGGGAGAGCTAAAGAACACACTCGTTGGGGCGTCATGGTTCAAAGCCTCAAGTGCCTCAAGTGTCGGCTTTAAACTCAATAAACCTCTAGTTAATAATGTTTTGCAACCCTTTGATTTAAGCTTACACTGGTTTGCATTTGACAACTTGATGAGCTTATATAGTGGAAATGATAGATTTAGCGCCATATTTACCATCATCAAGACGTTGTGTTTTACGCGTCACTTGAACCCCTAACACCATACTTTGGGCACCTGACTATACACCACGTTTCTGAAAGTTCTAACTTTGTGCCAAAGAAATTAAATTGCTACAGTACATGCTAATGCGAAAGGCACCATATTTTGGTCAGTTGAAAACCTGAAATACCAATACTTCGTATTTGTGAAATTTTAAATCTAGAACTATTGGTTCAGTACATTTATA
Source organism: Glebionis coronaria (assembly GCA_025667525.1). NCBI lineage: Eukaryota > Viridiplantae > Streptophyta > Magnoliopsida > Asterales > Asteraceae > Glebionis > Glebionis coronaria. Next base: position 533,773,049 of record CM046881.1, on the reverse strand, counting down.
GTTTAAAACTTAATTCAGAACACTATCATTTGGCACCATAATGCTTTTTATGCCTGTTCCATGTCATTCATTCATACATACTTTTACTGTACGATCTCATCACACACATTAGATACGGCTAATTATCCACGTTTTGCAAGATATGATGCATTTAACAAGAAATAGGTGTTTGCTAGCTAAACCATTGGACAATTAGTTTGTTTGTTGTTAAGAAAAGGTATTGGACACTTAGCTAACCATCAGAAATCTATATACTCGTTTAAATTGGCGTCCAATTACAGTTCTATCTGTATCCTCCAAAAATAATGCTTTTTATACGATTGCACATTTGCACTTGACCAGTTGACCTGGAGAGAGTACACGGCTTCTGAAAGTTATCACTTTCATAACTTGGGTTGGCAATTGTTGATGGCTAAATCAATTGATCCAATGGGCCATATGAGTACAACCTTGCTGTCTTAACTAAATTATAATAAGGGCATGGTCGAAAGTTTTAAAGCTTAAAAATGGAAAAAACAATCAAGAGTGTTGGTTGGTTATCTTGAGGACTAAGATACGAGTATAAGTGGTAAATTGGTTTTAGCTAAGATTATAACTCGATATTTAGTTTTATGTCGATTATTGATGTAAGTTATTTGTGTATAGTTTTCTCCGCTTAGAGGAAGCTTGCTGACATAGTAAAATCTCGAGTCAGATACTCGGTGAGTGGATTAGGACAAAAAGTGGCTTCATAGACGAACCACTACAAATATCGATGTTGTGGTTTGACTTTTATACCATTTTACTATTGTCTTGTCTTCGCAGCGGGTATCTTTGATTGATGTCTGTTGGCGGAAGTTTATAGAGATGTTAAAATGGTGCGTTTATAAGTCAGATTAGGAAAAGACATATTCAAGGTAGCAGTGTATGTACCAATTACATTATAGAAATATATTTAAGGACACACCAAAGTTTTGAATTGTTTGTTCTTGCAGGGAAGGTCGCCCATTCTGGTATGCGAGGTTCATGTTAAATTATGAATGAATATCCTAACACATGTCTACCACATTGTACTCCGTATTATACATAAAGAACTCATTAAACATACATGACAAAATTCTATCAGTTCATATGAGTATACCAAACATCCATAATACTTTTTACAATGGTTTAAGCATGAATGACCAAGATTCACTAAATAGTGCCTCGGGGGATAACATTTTGGTTAAGTCTTCTAATGTCGCGTGGATATTATTGAGAATAAGTCTAGAGTGCAAACTAGGGGTGTTCGGGCTAATGTGGCTAGTGCTACTACTAGTGAGACCGACAAGAGAATTGATAAGCTTACTTCGGTTGTTGAAGCACTTGCTTTACAAGCCGCTAACAATGCCAAAAACAACAATGCTCAAGTTAATACCCTTAGTGAGTCTTGTGAGACTTGTTGTGGACCACACTCTTACTACAATTGTGATAAGGTCTATGACCCCTCTCCCCAAGAAGTGTATGCCTATAACACCAATGAGAGGGTGCATTTTAAGCCTAATGTGGATGTTAACAATCTTTCTTATAGATCTACTAATTATTTGGCTCCACCCGGTTTTCAACCCCATAATAGACCACCACCACCTCAATTTAACAACACACAATACCCACCAAGGAACCAAGGCCAAAGAAGTAACTACCAAGGGGGTTCTTCTAATAATCAAAGGAATTATAACTCAAATCAAGGGAATTTTCATGGTCAAAATCAAGGGGCTTTTAATGGGCAAAACCAAGGGTTTCAAAATAACAACTTTAACCAAGGTTTTAATAATAATAACGCTTATCAACAACAATATCCAAACCAAGGTTTTCAAAATCAAGGGCAAAACACGAATACACCTTCAATGGAATTGGTTCTTCAAAAGTTGAGTGATAAGTTGAGTGAACATGAGAAAATCATGTATGCTATGCAAGAATCGAGTGATAAGAAATTTATGGAAATGTATCAAGCCATTAATCCCCAAGGCCCACTCCAAGGTGCCCTACCTTCTAACACCGTGACAAATCCTAGGGCCAACGTCAATGCCATCACTACTAGGAGCGGTAAGACCACCGAAGAACCTTCTTATTCCCCACCTAACCAAGGACCTGAGATTCCTTCTTCTTCTACCCACCTTCCTTCACCTTCTACTTGTGACATACCACCCGTTATGCCTTCGTCTACACCTTATGTTCCACCTTTACCTCAATCTTATACCACACCTTCGGTTCCCAAACCGATTCCTCCACCTTCCACTTCTACCCCTCCTCTACCCAAGGACGTGAGTGAGAATTCCATTCCAAAGCCTTCATCTCAACCCAATATACCTTATCCCTCAAGGTTGAGGAAAGAGAAATTGAAGAATAAGGATGATATTCAAGTTTCGAACTTTCTGAACATGTTTAAACAATTGAATTTTAACATCTCCTTTGCTGAGGCTCTCGCTCACATGCCCAAATATGCGAAGATGTTTAAGAATCTTTTAAGTGATAAGGAAATATTTCTCGATATCGCCAATACCCAATTAAATGAGAATTGCTCTGCCGTTCTTTTGAGAAAACTTCCGGTTAAGTTAGGAGATCCCGGTCAATTCCTTATTCCTTGTAATTTTCCGGGTGTAGAGAATTGTATGGCTTTGGCGGATCTCGGTGCGAGTATCAATCTTATGCCATTGTCCGTGTGGAAGCAATTATCTTTACCCGAGCTAGTCCCCATTCGTATGACATTGGAATTAGCTAACCGATCGGTTGCTTATCCGGTGGGGATAGCCGAGGATGTGTTCGTTGGAGTTGACAAATTTACTTTCCCTACCGATTTCGTTGTTGTCGACTATGAAATGGATCCCCGTGTTCCCGTAATTGTGGGACGACCCTTCTTGAGAACCGGGCGTACATTGATTGATGTCGCCGCGGGTGAACTTATCATGAGGGCCGGGGATGATAAAATCATCTTTAACATGGGTAAACTTTCCAAACTTCTCGATGAGCCCGAATCCGTGAATCACATTGATGTGCTCGACGAAGCATGTGAAGAACATTTTCACGAGGCTTGTAAGAGCGGGAGTTCTCCTTTACCTCATGTTGAGAACGTAGCCTCTATTGCACCCTCACTAACTCCATTTGGAAAAAGTGACTTTCTTTTGAAAGAATTTGAAGCAACTTTAGGGGATGTGGACTTACAATATGACGATTCACCCACCGATTGGGAAGAAGACATTCGTATCATTGAGAAACTTCTCAATGCGGACCATATTTCTCCTCCTTCCCCTATAGAAGTTACACACGATGATCCGAATTTGCTTACACCTCCTATCGACAATCCTTCGGATTTAGAGCTTAAGGAATTACCGTCTCATCTTGAATACGTTTTCCTAGAAGACAATAAGAAGTTACCCGTCATCATTGCAAATGACTTAAAAGAGGATGAAAAGTCTCGACTTATCGACGTGCTGAAGAATCATAAGAAATCAATTGCTTGGAAAATTTCCAATATCCGCGAAATTGATCCAAACTTTTGTACTCATAAAATTCTCATGGAAGATGACTTTAAACCAGCAATCCAAAGCCAAAGAAGGGTTAATCCTAAACATCATGACATCATCAAGAAAGAAGTTATCAAACTTCTAGATGCCGGAATGATTTACCCTGTTTCGGATTCGCCATGGGTTAGTCCCGTCCATTATGTGCCTAAGAAAGGCGGAATAACCGTTGTTCCCAATGAAAACAACGAGTTGATTCCTACTCGACTTGTCACGGGTTGGCGAGTTTGCATAGATTATCGCAAGCTCAATGATGCCACTCGCAAAGATCATTTTCCTCTTCCTTTCATGGATCAAATGCTCGAGCGTTTAGCGGGTAATGACTAATATTGCTTCTTAGACGGTTTCTCCAGGTATTTTCAAATTCCCATCGATCCTAAAGACCAAGAGAAAACCACATTCACTTGTCCTTATAGAACATTTGCTTACAAAAGAATGCCTTTCGGCTTATGCAATGCTCCCGGGACTTTCCAAAGGTGTATGATGGCTATATTCCATGACATGGTTGAAGAAACTATGGAAGTCTTTATGGATGATTTCTCGGTCTATGGTGATTCTTTATCGACTTTCCTTGCCAATCTAGAACGTATGCTCAAACGGTGTGAAGACACTCGTCTCGTTCTTAATTGGGAAAAATGTCATTTCATGGTAAAAGAAGGTATTGTTCTTGGTCATAAAATTTCCAAAGCCGGTCTTGAAGTCGACCGTACTAAATTTGAAGTGATTGCTAAATTACTCCCACCTTCAACCGTGAAGGGTGTGAGAAGTTTCCTTGGTCATGCGGGCTTCTATCGTCGCTTCATTCAAGATTTTTCTAAAATCGCTCGCCCGATGACCCACCTCTTGGAAAAAGATACTCCGTTTATCTTTTCTAAAGAGTGTATTGACTCTTTCAATCTTCTTAAGGATAAATTAACTAAGGCACCGGTCTTGGTTACCCCTAATTGGGAGTTACCTTTTGAATTGATGTGTGATGCTAGCGATTCTGCTATTGGAGTGGTTTTGGGACAAAGAGTGAACAAACACTTCCAACCAATCTATTATGCTAGCAAGACAAAGACGGGAGCTCAATTGCATTATACCACTACCGAAAAAGAGCTTTTAGCTGTAGTGGATGCTTTTGAGAAGTTCTGCCCCTATCTTGTTCTTTCCACCACCATTGTCTATACCAACCATTCCGCGTTGAAGTACTTGTTAACTAACCAAGATTCCAAGCCAAGACTTCTTCGTTGGGTTCTACTCCTTCAAGAATTCAAAATTGAAATTCGTGATAATAAGGGAGCAGAAAACCTAGCCGCGGATCATCTTAGTAGACTCGAGGATCCTTATCAAGGGGAGCTCCCAAATCAAGAGATTAATGACTCTTTTCCCCTTGAAGCCTTGATGTCTATTAACTCCAATCTTGATGAAACCCCATGGTTTGCGGACATTGCAAACTATTTGGCGGGTGGAATTCTCATGGAAGGGTTAACGTCCCAACAAAAGAAAAAGACATTAAACACTATTTTTGGGACGACCCTTAACTTTTCAAACAATGTGCGGATCTTGTCATTCGTAGGTGTGTTGATGGGCCGGCAGCTTTACTAATCCTAGAAGCTTGCCACAAAGGACCCACCGGTGGTCACTTTGGTCCTAACTATACCGCAAAGAAAGTTTTCGACTCCGGATTCTATTGGCCCACCATTTATCATGACGCTCATGAAATGGTTAAACGTTGTGATGCTTGCCAAAGACAAGGCAAGATCACACATAAAGATGAGATGCCTCAAAATTTCATACAAGAATGTGAAATCTTTGACGTATGGGGTATCGACTTTATAGGGCCATTTCCATCATCCAAAGGGAACAAATACATCCTCGTATCCGTTGACTACGTATCTAAATGGTTTGAAGCAAAGGCTCTCCCTACGAACGATGCGAGGGTGGTTGTGAACTTATTGAAACAACTTTTTGCTCGATTCGATGTTCCTCGTTCTATCATCAGTGACCGCGGGACTCATTTTTGCAATGATCAATTTGCTAGAGTCATGGCTAAGTACGGTGTCAATCATCGTCTTTCCACCGCTTATCATCCCCAAACAAATGGTCAAGCCGAGATTTATAACCGTGTACTTAAGAGAATCCTAGAACGAACTGTGGGAGAGCATCGTGCCTTATGGGCCGATAAGTTAGATGATGCTTTGTGGGCTTTCCTTACCGCATATAAGACACCTATTGGTTGCACTCCATATCGTCTTATGTACGGAAAGGCATGCCACCTCCCCATTGAGTTGGAGCATAAGGCTTATTGGGCCTTAAAGTGGGTTAATTTTGATATCAACAAAGCCGGTGATCTTAGAAAGATCCAACTCAATGAACTAAATGAACTAAGGAATGAAGCTTATGAGAATTCATTGATCTACAAGGAGAAAACCAAGCTCATTCATGATTCTAGGATTAAGAACCGAGAGTTTCACATAGGTGACCAAGTTTTACTCTTTAACTCTCGGTTGAAAATCTTTTCGGGCAAGCTTAAGAGTCGTTGGTCTAGTCCATTCACCGTTGCCAAAATCTTCCCTTATGGCACCATTGAGTTATCGCAACCAAATGGGCCAAATTTTAAAGTGAATGGCCAGCATGTGAAGTTGTACTTTGGTGAGGACATCTCTCATGAGATGATTCCATCCCTCACCATGTTTCCCTTGAATTAGTTCTGGGTCAAGTCAGGCTCGTGACTCGGTTAACAAAAACAAGCGCTTCTCGGGAGGCAACCCGTTGATCTATCCTTTACCGTTTTCATAATAAGTGTAGGGGGAGCCACGTAGGTGTTTGTTGTCTTGTTTCTTATGATGTGCATGGATTAAAGCTTCAAAGAGCACTTTTGATGACATTTGACGACCCGTGATCCCGTGTACCCGTCTTCCCGGTTCTATCCTAAACTGTCGTGATTCAATATTTCATATCTTATATATTCACATTAAAATCACTATAGTTGTCCTTTCCTTAGCAAGATTTAAACAAACTTCACAATGTCCTAAGTGTAGGGGAGTTTACTCCCACATGCTTAAACATTGAGGACAATGTTTATATCAAGTGTAGGGGGGACTTCTATCGAAGTAAGTGGGCTTTTCCATGAATTTGTCCTCGTTTTAACCGGAAAATCTAATTTTTCGACATTTTTCGAAATTTTTAATCTATTTTGGCCTAGTAGTTTTTCCTTTGTTATCGTTATTTACTTTCTTTGCTAAAATAAAGTTTAATAAAGTGGTTTTAATTTTTCAACGTCTTGAATCTTTTGACTCAACCCGAGTTTACTTATCCAAGTTTACTCTAGCTAGTATCCTTAACATGTTTAAGTCAAGTTTTTCTAGGCTTTTATATAGGGAACTTTAAAACACGAAAGTATTAACTCTTACGGGGTAAGAACAAGAACTTTTTGCAAGTTCCTATAATTGATCCTAGAAAGTCGTTTATCAAGGGAACTTTAAAATGTGAATTCTAAACTTGAAAGAGTCTAAGAAGTTGCAAGATCCTATAGATGACTTGAAAACCCAAAACTTAGATTTAATTGGCTAAACATCCACGAGTCTCATTCCTTGAGATTTTAAATTGTGGAGAACGAGAGATGATAGAGTCAATTATAAGTTTGGTATTCTTTCATGAATTTATGTGAGTTGATTATGAGCTTGTTCTCCCATCGCTTGTTAATAAATTTTATTACAATAAATAAGGTTGTACGATTTGAAAAGTTACTTAGCTTCTAGCACAAGATCGTTTAAAAGTTGCTCGGTAGTAATTAGAGTTCATAGCCAAGGCATAACTTATTGAAGCGGGATGCGAAGATTGGCGAGTCCGAAAAGGCCCAAACAAGGCATGAGGGCTACATTTTGTTTCTAAAGATCCCAAGTGATGTGAAGAATCATTTATCAAAAATCAATAGGAAGGATCGAGACACACGACGAAAAGCAAATACTCCCCTAAAGATCATGGAGAAGTCTATCCAAAAAGACCCTAACAAGGTATGAGGATAAATAGATCCAAGTCCTAAAAGGAGGCGGATCGTTGTATATCAAAATCCAAAATAAAGATTGGAGAAAAATGAAGAAGTCGTGGTCCAAGTATGAAGAATCTCTCAAAAACTTCAAGTGAAGAAATTCCTATTATGAAGAGATGACCATAATTTCAAGAACGTCTCTCAAAGATTTGAAGTATGAAGTCGCTGCCAAATATCGGTCCGAGAAAGGTCTCAAATCGTGAAGCGATTTTTGCCAAGATATGAAATTTATGAGGTCCCGAGAAGCAGTTTTAAAAGATTTTGTCCTTTAGCTAACTATTGATTAAATCGTCCCACTTTATTTTCAGCCTAAATAAACTATCGAAATAAGTCAAACAATGCATCCTCGTGATCATTCAAGACAATCATATAATATAAGAGATACACCTAGGAATAAGGGAGTCTAATAAGTGTGAAAACACTTATCCTTTTACCGCTTATTTCCAATAATAACAATACCAAAACGTGTAACTTATGTCGTAAAAGTCGGAATTATGCGTGGTTTGTGTTTTTATTGTGTTTTAGGACCAAAAGATGAAAAAGGAAGAAAACACGGGCTTTCACGGGTTTTTTATCGAAGAAAACGAGAAAAGATGAAGTCAAGAGATCAAGAGTGCTAAAATAAAGGATGTCCAAGACCTATTCTGAAGATTTATCGAAGAAAAAGTCTAAAGACGGAAGTTTAATGAAGTCAAAGAACTCAAGTCTAAATTATAGAGAAAATTATTAAGACAAGTTCAAATCCCGAGACGACGTCGAGAAAGACAAAGATTTAAATCGAGTCGAGAAGAAAAGAAGGAAGCACACCACACATGCACTTCCCATTGCCCTATAAATACCCTCCTAATCACATTAGGAGGGCAACTAGCTAGTTGCACTTTTAATTTTTCCTTTCTAGTTTTTAGAGAGAGAAAGTTCTAAACTTTCTCTCACTAAGTCTTTCATCTTTTCTTTATTTTAATCTTTCAAATTTAAGCTTTTTGTATTTTGGATTCCATTAATCAAGTTCAAGTTATGTTTTAAGTTCTTTAATCTCCTTCTACATTTCTTGATTTACTTTATCTTTAGATCCGAAATTCATACTTCATTCGTTTGATTTGATGTTTTCGTGATTAAAGGTTAATCCTTCTTGTTCTACATAAGCTCATACACGTATAAGCTATAAGCTCTTTATGCTTATGGGCTTATTTCAAGTTTTAGCTTATTGGTTTTCGGATTTCTTAAAAGTTTTAGGCATCTTAAAGTTCCTTTCATAAAGTTTATGATCTTTTATGTTTTAAAAGTTGTCAAATTCAAGCTTTTTGAGTTGTTTAAGATTCGGATAAGGCAGCTTATTGTTAGTGCTTATTGAATCTTTGCTTTCCATCAATTTCGGATTACTTTGGTGCTTATCGCAATCTTAGGGATTTCAACATTCCGACAGATTGTTTGTTTAGATCGCAATAACCCATTGTGGTTCTACTTTGCGATCACTTGGTAACTTCCCCCTTATTCCGATCTGGGATTGCGATCGCTCATTGCGATCGCATATTCCGACGGGACTAAGGTTACTTTGAAACGAAACTCTGCCCAATTTTAGTTTACAACTTTCTGATCTGGACATTGCGACAGAGGTATTTAGAATATTCCGATCTGGACATTGCGATCTAGGACATTTCGACAGACAACATTGCGACAGGATGAACTTTGATATTCCGATGGACATTCACTTGTATTATTCCGATGACTCGTTTTAATTATATTCCGATGGTTTTAACTTTGGTGCATTCCGATAGAAAGGACTTGTTATATTCCGATAGATTAAGTTTTTAAGTTTTAAAGTTTTACAAAGTTTTATGTTTTAAGTGTTTTTCTAAATAATTTTTAAAAGTTTTAATTTCACTCAACGACATTTTCATACTTGCTTTTAGTTTAAATTAGAAAACCAAACCAAAACATACTCTTGTTCACCAAAAGTCAATTGAGTCGCACTTTAGACTGGAAATCAATTCGAAAAGACTTGGAACAACGAAATTATTTTATACTTGGATAAAACTTTGTATTAAATGGCGCCGCTGCCGACTCTTTTCGTTAAGATTAACGGTTTTTAGTGAGAGGCGCATTGAATTTTGGGACCCGTTCTTTTAAGAACGTTATTTTCCTTGCTACAAATTTTCAAAAATCCATAAAAATTATAAAAATTTCAAAAATACAAAAACATTAAAAAATCATAGAAAGCAATTCTTTTCCAAAGGTTTTGTACCAAAAAGATTATATAGATATTCTCTCTGTATATTTTTCTTCTGCAGGTGTATGCGTACTAGATCTTCATATTATTCTGAGCCTGAGACTCGTGAAGATTTAGATATGGTTGGTGTTCATAACAACAATAATAACCACCTCTACCCAATTTGAATAACAACAACAACCACAATGCTCCCCTACCCGATTTACGAACCATGGGGGAATTGTGTCAACCCACCATGAACGTACGTGGAGGCCCGATTGCGCCGATGCAAATCACGGCCCAGGAGTTTTCATTGAAGCATCACATGATCCAACAAGTGCAAACTAATCCATTTCGCGGATTGCCGGATGATGATGCCAACAAACACCTCGACAAATTCATTACCATGACTCAAAGCATGAAGATGACCGGTGTTTCTATGGATGTACTTCGCCTTCAACTTTTTCCCCACATGCTTTCTCACCATGCCGAAAAATGGTTTGACCGTCTCCCAAAGAATTCTATTCATACTTGGGACGACATGACTCAACGTTTTTTGTCGCGCTACTTTCCACCATCCATGGTCACAAGCCTTCGTAACCAAATTAGTGGATTCATGCAAAATAATGATGAATCGCTTTTTGATGCTTGGGAACGCTACAATGATTTGATCGACTGTTGTCCGAACCATAACATGCTCACCGTCACTCTCATTGATACTTTCTACAATGGTCTCACTTTTCGTGATCGTGACACGATCAACGCCGCCGCCGGTGGTACTTTTATGAAAAGGAGATCGGAGGAGTGTAAAGAGTTGATTGAAAACATGACTACTCACCACAAGAATTGGGATTCATCCGCGTCCTCAAGATCTAATCCGAGAGTCAATGTTTTATCTACTTCTTCCACCACCGACATGTCCGCCATGGAACGAGCCATTATCGAAATGAGCAAAAATATGCAAATTTTGGCTAATAACACCACTCAACAAGCTAAAGCCGTTGCTATTTCTTGTGACACATGTGGTGGTCCTCATTCTTACAATGATTTTCCTTCTACTCAAGGCAATTTTTGTGAAAACGTTAACGCGGCATACGGTACTTATTCCACGGGAGAATATCAAGCTCGTCCTCAAGAAGACCGTAACTTGCTAAGTTATCGTTCAAACAACTATCTTGCACCACCCGATTTTACTCCTCAAAACCAAAACCAACAACAAAGCTATAACCGAAATAACCAACCCCAACCTCGTGCTAACAATCAATATCAATCCCAAAGAAACCCATATCCACCTCAAGGAAATTCTCAAGCTTACCAAGCTCCACCTCTCAATCAACCAACGACGTTGAATCAAGACATCGATACATTCATGAGGACTAATAGAGAGATGGTGACGAATCTTCAGAGTCAATTCATCAACTTGAAGGGAGACATGGCGAAACAAGGGAGTGATATTCGAGCCGAGCTAAGGAATGACATGGCAAAACAAAGCAATGATATTCGCGCAGACATGAGAGACTCTTTCAGCACTCAAGGGGATAATATACGTGATATGATAGGTTCGCTTTTCCAAGGTAATCAACCCTCTTCTTCGGGTACTCTTCCAAGTAACACCATTGCTAATCCACGAGGCGAGATGAAAGCAATCACCACTCGTAGTGTAAAACGTTATACGGAACCCGAGCTTCCTACACCTCCACCCGTGATTGTGAACAAGGAAAAAGAGCAACTTTCCTCACCTCCTTTGCCTTCTACCCCCATTCCCCCACCACCCGCGGTTATGAGTGATCCTACTCTACTAAAGCCTTACTCTTCATCTGATATACCTTATCCCTCAAGGTTGAGGAAATAGAAGTTGAAAAACAAGGATGATATTCAGGTTTCTAACTTTCTAAAAATGTTTAAACAACTGAATTTCAATATCTCCTTTGCTGAGGCTCTCGCTCACATGCCGAAGTACGCCAAAATGTTTAAAGATCTTCTTAGTGACAAAGAGAAGCTTCTTGACATTTCTCAGACCCAACTTAATGAGAATTGCTCTGCAGTTCTCTTAAGGAAATTGCCCACCAAACTTGGTGATCCGGGTCGCTTCTTGATTCCTTGCAACTTCCCGGGAGTAGAGAATTGCATGGCCCTAGCCGATCTAGGTGCTAGTATAAACTTAATGCCTTTAAGTGTTTGGAAGCAATTATCTCTCCCCGAGCTTGTCCCCGCCAAAATGACTTTGGAATTAGCTAACCGTACAGTTGCTTATCCTGTGGGGATAGCCGAAGATGTCTTTGTCGGCGTCGACAAATTCACCTTTCCGGCGGATTTTGTTGTCGTTGACTACGAAATGGATCCCCGTGTTCCCTTAATCGTTGGACGTCCATTCGCACTCTCATTGATGTAGCCGCGGGCGAATTAATCATGAGAGTTGGTGACGATAAAATCGTCTTCAACATGGATAAACTTTCTAAGCAGCCTTCGGAAAACGAGAGTGTTAATTTTATTGACGTTCTTGATGAGGCTTGTGAAGAACATTTGAAAGTCGCTTGTAAAAGTGGTTCTTCTTCTCTACCCACTGTTGAGACCGTTGCATCTATTGCTCCATCACTAACTCCATTTGGAGAAAGTGATTTCCTCTTGAAAGAATTTGAAGCAACTCTAGGAGATGTGGATTTGCAATATGACGATTCTCCCTCCAATTGGGATGAAGACATTCGTACCATTGAGAAACTTCTCAATGAGGACCATATTTCTCCACAGTCTCCTAAGGCTATCTCTACCGATGATCCGAAGTTGACTACGCTGTCCATCGAAAATCCTCCGGATTTAGAGCTTAAGGATCTTCCGTCTCATCTCGAGTACGTTTTCCTTGAAGACAACAAGAATTTACCGGTCATCATCGCAAAGGACCTGAAAGAAGAAGAAAAATCCCAACTTATCGCCGTGTTGAAGAATAATAAGAAGGCGATTGCTTGGAAAATCTCCGATATTCGTGGAATTGATCCTCACTTTTGCACACATAAAATTCTCATGGAGGACGACTTTAAATCCACTATTCAAAGCCAACGAAGGGTGAATCCCAAGATCCATGACGTTATCAAAAAAGAGGTTATCAAACTTCTTGATGCATGCATGATCTATCCTATTTCGGATTCCCCATGGGTTAGTCCAGTCCATTGTGTGCCTAAGAAAGGCGGAATCACCGTTGTTCCCAATGAAAACAACGAGTTGATTCCTACTCGTCTCGTTACAGGGTGGAGAGTTTGTATAGACTATCGCAAACTCAATGATGCTACGAGAAAGGATCACTTTCCCCTTCCTTTCATGGACCAAATGCTTGAACGTCTAGCGGGAAATGACTATTACTGCTTCTTAGACGGTTTCTCGGGTTATTTTCAAATACCCATCGATCCCCAAGACCAAGAGAAGACCACATTCACTTGTTCTTATGGAACATTTGTTTATAAAAGAATGCCTTTTGGCTTATGCAATGCTCCAGGGACATTCCAAAGGTGCATGACGGCTATCTTCCATGACATGGTTGAAGAAACCATGGAAGTCTTCATGGATGATTTCTCGGTCTATGGTGATTCCTTCTCTTCCTGCCTTGCCAATTTGGAACGCATGCTTAAGCGGTGTGAAGACACTCGCCTTGTTCTGAATTGGGAAAAATGCCATTTCATGGTAAAAGAAGGCATTGTGCTGGGACATAAAATCTCTAAAGCCGGTCTTGAAGTGGACCGTGCTAAAGTGGATGTCATAGCCAAATTACCTCCACCTTCAACCGTGAAGGGTGTGAGAAGTTTTCTGGGTCATGCGGGCTTCTATCGTCGTTTCATTCAGGATTTTTCTAAAATCGCTCGCCCGATGACCCACCTCCTGGAAAAAGATACTCCTTTTATCTTTTCCAAAGAGTGTATTGAAGCCTTCAATCTTCTTAAGGATAAGCTAACTAAGGCACCGGTCTTGGTTACCCCTAATTGGGAGCTACCTTTGAATTGATGTGCGATGCTAGCGACTTTGCTATTGGAGCGGTTAATAAGTGTGTAGACACTTATCCTTTTGCCACTAAAATCAAGGAAAAACAAGACCTAATCATGTGTTTTATATCGTAAAAGTCGGAATTACGCGTGGTTTTGTGTTAAAATAGGTACAAATGATCAAAAGAAGAGAAAACACGGGATTTCACGGTCAAATGTTGAAGAAAAGTCCAAAAAGAGACGAAGACAAAGTCAAAAGACCAAACGTGTGCCCAAATTCACGAAAACCGACTAAACCGACACGGTTTTGAAGAAATGATCTAAGAAAGCCGAAATCGAGCTCGTTTTAGTGGATTTAATTATTTACAAAGATTTCGGGTCTTGTGGGTCCCACATTGGATAAATGGGCTCAAAAGCCCATTTAAGGATTTAAAAGTATTAACTTCTTGGTAAATTAGCCCAATATGGCCCAATTACAAAGTGGGACGGACGGAGCTTGGGCTTTAAAAGCCCATTTGGCTTAACAAAGTGGACGGATTAGAAATTGGGCAAAGCCCATGTGGTGAATAAATTTTGGACAGTTATAGCAAGTATTCAATTTTCATCTGTTGGATAATATAAAACGATTACTTTACCCCAACCATACCCCCACACAACACCCCATAAACTATCCCCATCTCACCTCACACGTGTACTTACCTCACCCCACTCACTAAATAAACAAACGTTTTTACCACCTCCCCACTTTCATTCGATATTTACAAGAAAATAAAAACCCTTCACTGTTTATTTTCTCTCCCACAGCCATCTCCTTTTTACCCATTTACACAAACCCTAATCTCCCATATCATAAAAATTACCACCAAAAAATAGGGCTTTTTACACAGGCGTGTGATTCACACGAACACCATTAAATCCCCAAAGAAATCGGATACAATCACTCAGTGTGGTCCTCAATCCAACGTGGCTCCAATTCCTTGTTTTTGATTGGTGAAAACAAATCACCATACACCCATCCTCCAATAAAAATCCTCCACCTCAGCCTAAACAAACACAACAAACACACCCACTGTCACCTTGGTGATCCGTGTGATACGAGGGTTATTCTCAACCGTTGATCAAGTGAAGAGAAGAGAGAGAAAGAAGAATGAAGGATTCAAGGGCCAAGATTAATTGCTTAATCTTTAAGCTACCAAGAAGGTTTGAGGGGTTCTCCTATAAAAACCCCCTTCATGTGTAATTTTCAGTAGCACTTTTTCTTTATTTAATTTTTCTGCAAATTAGTTTTAGGTTAATGTAATTTTTAATTTTCAGTTTATGTAATTTTTAAATTAATTAATGAAAAGTTTATTTCAGTTTTAATTAATTTCGTTGCATTTATATTTCCTGTCAAAGTTTTTATTTAATCTTTAAATTTGGTTCTGTTACTGTTCGTGATATTATAATATAAAAAAAATAAAAAAATAAAGAGAAAGTGAAAAAGATATTTCCCCCACTGGGAGATTAGAAAAATTTGTTCGAGGTTAGTACTAGGTTCGGTTACTGTTGTTCAGTTTGGTGCTTTGGTTCGAGAGGTTTTAAGTTCGGTTCGAAATGATGGTGATGATTAGAGGTGGTGTTTGTATTCGGTGACAAAGGGGGTTCAGCACCACCCTTCTCCTCAACGGAAATCGACACCGGGTTCTATTTTCTTTTTACTTTTCTTGTTAAGTTTAGTTAATTGTTATTTGCTTATATTGTGCTTTTGTTTACTGTTACTTTATCTTCTTAATTTTGTTACTGTCTAGTTATCTTTGATATATCTGCTTGTGTCTAGATTTCGAGTCTATTAGGATCTGCTTATGCTTTTTTTTTGGTTTCCTGTTTATTTAGTAATTACTTTATCTGCTTATTTGGAATTTAGTCTATTTGGATTTTTATTCGATTGGATCTGCTATTGTTTAATTCTAGTCTTAAGTTTATTTGTTTATGTCTGTTTTGCTTTTTAGTATTTTTAGCTTATTAGCTTATTCTATTTACTGCTTATTTGGCTTATTGTTTAGCTGTAGAAGCTTATTTGGTAGTGTTTGATATTGCTTATTTTTTTCATTGCTTTTGAATTGGTGTGCTTATTTGACTTTTTTTCCTGCTTATTTTATTTAGTTGGCTTATTTTCTGTTTTCAGCTGTCATTGCTTATTTGGTTTATAATGTTATTGTTATAGCTGCTAAAAAACATTCAAATACAATTGATTTGAATGAAAATTTGATTATCCAAAAAATTCCAAGTAAAAAAAAAGTTAATTAATAGCAAAAAATTCATCTGCTCGGTCTCGAACTCGCGACCTCTTGTATAGCAACCAAACACCATAACCAGTTGCTCTTAGCTTCTTTTGTGTTTAGATTCATAACATTTAATTAATATAGGTCTTTAATTTCTGGCAGTTTATTTTAATTAATACAAGTTTAGTTTAAATTAGAGTTTTATTAGTTTTTATTTTAATTAAAAAAGGTTTTTATTTCCTTATTCAGTTTTAAAAAAATATAAAAAGATAAAAAAAATATTTTAATTAAATTGTTTTTATAAATTTTAATTTTAGTTTAAATTTTAGTTTAGGTTTTAAATTAGTTGTCATAAAAGTCTTTAAAATAGTTTTTATTAAAAGTTTTTAAAATTAGTTTATTTCAATTGATTTAGTTTTATTTTAAAATAGTTTTCATTTAAAAGTTTTTATTTAAATTAGTTTAATTTTTTAAATTAGATTAAATAGTTTTTTTTATATTAAATAGCTTTTAGTTTAAAATACCAAAAAAAAATACGTTTACCAAGAACAAATAAGTTTTATGTTAAACCGGATATCAATTCGAGTGAGTCGAGGAAGAACGAACTTTAATTGAAAAAAATACCTTAGTATTAAAATGGCTCCGCTGCTGGTTCGCTCGTACGATTGACGATTTTTCGTGAAGACGTTTGAATTTTGGGATCCGTTCTTTTTGAACGTTACGTTTCTTGTTAACAAAAATCAAAAATACAAAAAAAAATCAAAAACTTATAATACAAAAAAATTAAAAAAAATCACAAAAGCAAATTCTTTCCTAATATTTGCACCAAAAGAATTAAAAAATCAAAAAGTAATACTTTTTCCTAAAAGTATTACACCAAAAATATTACGTATTAGTGTTATTTTTTAGTTCGATTTTTTCGTTTTTATTGTGAATATATATTTTTCTAAAAAATACAAAAAGATTTTTCATTTATTATATTATATTACGTAGCACAATAAATTTACCTACTTTTCAAATAAGCCTTAGTTGGGATTTCATCACCTAACTATTGTATTCGCATCCATAACAAAATAAAAAGGCAAAATAGATAAATACTAGTAAGACGTTTGAACTCGACATATACAAACTATAAGGTGGGTATAAGGCGACGCGCTATAAAAGGCCGTCTAAGGAAAAAGGTTTTTAAGTGCTTTGTGCCACCTCGTTTCCCCGCTTGCTTGTGCGTATATTGAGAGGGACGACCGATTATTGGTTTGCCGACTCAAGTAGTACTTAAGTATATTTTTGTAGCTTTTTACTATTGCACCTCGAGATGGAAAATCCTTTTCCTCTCAAAGTCGACCGAGGTCACCTACCTCATTCCTTGTGTTTAGTTGTATGCGCACTCGCGCGCGTACATACATACCGAGTGGTGTACCAAACACTTCTAATTCTTCCAAAAAGAAGAAGAAGAAGAAAAACAAAAAGAACGTCATTCAAGCCGATCCCGAGAATCGTGCTTTCGACAATACGATGGAAACGGATAACCGACCTATGCTCGAGATTTTGCAATCACACGTTGAAGGAAACGATGACGCTATCGTTGTCCCCGCAATTGGAGCAAATAATTTTGAACTCAAATCGGATTTAATTAAAATGGTTTCTGCTACACCATTTTTGGGTCGTTCCCAAGATGACCCCCATGATCATATCAAGAGATTTATCCATTTGTCCAATACCGTCAAATACAATGGGGTGCCACAAGAGGCTATTCGTTTACAACTCTTTCCTTTTTCCCTCGAGGGACAAGCCCGGATTTGGCTTGATAAGGAACCACCTCAAAGTATTACCACATGGATTGATTTAGAGACCAAGTTCATTAATTACTTTTTCCCACCATCACGGACCACCTCTTTAAGGATGAAATCATTACTTTTGAGCAAAAATATGGGGAAACGTTTAGTGAGTCTTGGGATCGATTTAAAGAGATTTTAAGAAAATGTCCACAACACGGTTTCACTAAAGTGCATCAAATAAATACGTTTTACAATGGTTTAACTCTAAATGACCAAGACTCACTTAATAGTGCCGCGGGGGGCAATATTCTTGTGAAAACCATGAACGAGGCTTGAGCCATAATTGAAAACAATGCTAAAGTACAAACCAAGAGTGTTAGGGCCACTATGGCAAGTGCTAGTTCT
The DNA here is from genome assembly GCA_025667525.1 of Glebionis coronaria. Classification (NCBI taxonomy): domain Eukaryota; kingdom Viridiplantae; phylum Streptophyta; class Magnoliopsida; order Asterales; family Asteraceae; genus Glebionis; species Glebionis coronaria. Next base: position 533,754,859 of record CM046881.1, on the reverse strand, counting down.
AGTGAGAGTGACAAGAGAATCGATAAACTCACTTCGCTTGTTGAAACACTTGCTCTAAAAACCGATGCCCTCAATGGTCAAGTTAATGCCATGTGTGAAACGTGTGAGACTTGTGGTGGACGACATTCGTATTTCAATTGTGACAAGGTTTACAATCAACAACAACAAGTTTGTGCTTTTAATGCTAATGAAAGGGTTTCATTTAAACCTAACGTTGATGTTAACCATTTGTCTTATAAAAGTACTAATTATTTGGTTCCCCCGGGTTTTGTAGCACCACAAAGACCACCCCCACCCGACCAAAATACCCAATACCAAAATAGGAACCAAGGTCCTCAAATGGGTAATTTTTAAGGGAATGCTAATCAAGGGAATTTTAATGGTCAAAATCAAGGGTTTCAAAATCATAACCAAGGTTTTTATAATAACAACGGTTTTCAATCTCAATATCAAAACCAAGGTTTTCCTAATCAAGGGTTTAATCAAATGAACATGCAAAATCCTCAAATGGACTTAGTTCTACAAAAATTGACCGCACATGAGAAAATCATGAAAGCAATGCAAGAGTCTACTAGACAAATGCAAGAGTCCAACAATAAGAGATTTTTTACAATGATTCAAGCTCTTAGACCCTAAGGAGCCTTACCTTCCAATACCGAGATTAACCCTCGTGCTAATGTGAGTGCTATCAATACTCGAAGTGGAGCCACTTTAGTGGGACCTTCCATCTCTTCGCCCATCAAGGAGAGACAAGGCCCGGAGGTCATAATGAGTAATCCTACTCCCCCTCTGGTGATTCCTCCCACTACCACTCCTAGTACTAGTGCTCCATTGCCGAAAGAGCCTATCCCTACGGTTGTTCAAGAAGCGAGTCCTTCTCCTTCTCAACCTTCAAAGTCTAAGCCTAATATCCCTTATCCATCTAGGTTAGACAAGGCTAAAGTGCTCACCAAGATGACGTTCATGTTTCCAACTTTTTGAAAATGATTTCCAATGTGAATGTTAACATTAGTCTTATTGAAGCACTTGCTCAAATGCCAAAATTTGTCAAAATGTTTAAAGATTTGCTTAATAATAAAGAAAAAATGGTTGAGCTCGTGAACACCCGTTTAAATGAAAATTGTTCTGCGATTCTTCTCAAAGAGCTTCCCGAAAAGCTAGGAGATCCCGGACGATTCGTGTTACCTTGCTCGTTTCCTCAAATCGATGATTGTATGGCTTTAGAGGATCTCGGCGCTAGCATCAATCTTATGCCACTTTCGGTTTGGAAACAATTGTCCTTACCCGACCTTGTACCGACTCGTATGACTCTCGAGTTAGCTAATCGAACTCTCGCATACCCCGTTGGTATTGCCGAAGATGTTTTTGTTCGAGTTGGTACATTCACTTTTCCCGTGGACTTTGTCGTCGTCGACTATGAGATGGATCCTCGTATTCCGTTAATACTTGGTAGACCATTCTTAAGGTCCGGAAGAGCCTTAGTTGATGTAGCCGAAGGGGAGTTAATTCTTAGGGTTCGGGATGAACAACAAGTTTTTAAAAAGGGAAAAATCGCAACAAAATCAAATGGAAAAGAATCGGTCAATATGATTGATGTTCTTAATTATGATAATGACTAGATTTTTATAAATCCTTTTGGAATTGAAAAATCTAATCAAAATGATTTTGTGAAAAATTCATCCCTTCCGTTAGAGCCTCAAATTTTTGAAACTCCTATTTACGATACTTATAGTGATGACACTTCTTCAAGTGATCACACTATCTTCGGTTTAGATGACCTATCTTTTGACCTACCCACTTTTGACCCACCCATTTATGATCAACCAATCTTTGATACCTACGATGATGACACTTCTTTAAGTGATCTCAATAACTTTGATGACCCACCCCATGATCTTAATGCACCTCATATCTCTATGAGTGATTCTTCTATGGAGACTCCTTTTGACTTTTATACCCCAATTTTAGAAGTCATGACTTTTGAGTAGGATCCTCCACTCTTAGAGATCATTCCTAATTTAGAGGTTATTCCATTTGAGGAGGATTTATATATCTTTCTAAATACCTATTTTCCTCATGAGGAAGAGTTTTCCTATGACTCCGACGATACTTATGTTTTCACATCAAGTTTGGAGGAGGATGACTTTCCCACTTTGGATTTTGATGATATTTTGAGCTTAAATGTCAATACCTCTTGCTATTTTCCCGTTAAGGAATCGGTGTTTGATCCCGGAATAGAGACTTTTGTGCTTTCATTGCTTTATCACCATAACACCTTTCCTTGTAAGAGAATTTTGCCTAAGGATACCCCACTTTTCTTTGACTTGCGTACCACCTCGGGGTTTATTTCCTTTTATGATGGAAATTATGTGTTTGACCCGGGTGGATTCTCATGGGGTATGCCTTGTATGACTTTGTTTCACCTTTATCATAGAGAGATCTTCCTCCCTTAGAAATCTCGGTTTTTCCATGATTTTCCCATTTGAATGATGACATTCGGGATTTCGAGTCGAGCTAGAGACTCGTGAATAATAAATCAACCATCGTTTAACTAGGTTAGATTTTTACCTTTTCACCCATTTTCACCAATAAGTGTAGGGGGGAGCCAAGTAGATTGTTTGTGTTTTGATGTTGTGTGCAGGGACATGTGCTTAATGATCTACTTTTGGTTCTTTTTGACACGACCCGTGTTCCCGTGTTTCCCGTGTACCCGGTTCCTTCGATAAGTTTTTGCTATTGTGATGCAATCTTGTATATAAATAAAACAAATAAATGCAATCACTTTAGTTGTCCTTTCCTTAGCTCGATTTTAAACAACGTACTCAATGTCCTAAGTGTAGGGGAGTTTACTCTCCCACATGCTTAAACATTGAGGACAATGTTTATATTAAGTGTAGGGGGATTTCTATCGAAATTTTAGTGGGCTTTTCCATGAATTTGACCCTATTTAACCGGAAAATTAAAAAAAAATTCAACGTTTTTCAAATTTTTGATCTATTTTGGCCTAGTAGTATTTTTATTAATTTTCCTTTTGTCATTGCATCGTATTAATAATTTTCCATTTCAAGAATAAAGTCAAAAATAATAAATAAATAAAATGGTTTTAACAAGTTTAGACATCTTTGATATATTAGGCCCGTCGTGAATATTTTGACTCAACCCGAGTTTACTTATCCAAGTTTACTCTAGCTAGTATCCTTAACCATATGGACCTTAATTGGTTTATTAGGCTAAGCATCCACGAGTCTCATTCCTTGAGATTTTAAATTGTGAAGAACGAGAGATGATAGAGTTGATAATAAGTTTAAGGGTTAATTTTTGCTTATATGGTTTTTGTGGCTCTTTCTTCCCGCTTGTATATTCAATTGCTTAATAAATGAGGATTTTTACGGTGTAGATTCGATATCTTAACTCTTAGCCAAATCTTTATTCTCCTTGTAACTAAAGCATGAACACATTGAGGGTGCCAGCGTTGTGGACTTCCGACTAAGGTGGCTCATAACCACTAAGTAGGAGGTTGTAGTAACTAGAAGGGGGGGGGGGGGTTGAATAGTTTCTCTTCGATTGGTGACCAAATTAAAATTACTTTCAATTTGGTTTGTATCAAAACTATCTTTTACTTGATGCTAAGTTGAATAATGATTAGGTTCAATTGAAATACACTAGCAAGGATAATAAGCAAGTATAATGATAATGAAATAAGTAAAGAGCAAGGAAGGAGACAACCTAGTGGGAAGACACCAAGATTTATAGTGGTTCGACAACGAGGCTCTATCCTCGTTTCTACTCCACTCCTCGAGTACACCTACTCAAGATTTCCACTATATCCACAAGCTCCCTTCTCGGCGGAGAAAACCTTACATCGTTGCTTACATTATTTTCCGACACTAAGCTAAATGTCGAGACCTAATCTTTAGCTAGGACCAATCTACACGACGTTGCCTACTTCACAATTTAACGACACAAGGCTAGATGTCGAGTTCTAATCGAAAGGTAGAACCAATCTTCACGACGTTGCCTACTTCACCATTTTACGACACAAGGCTAGATGTCGAGTTCTAATCGAAAGCTAGAACCAATCTTCACGACTCTTCACTTTGAAGCTAAGTGAGAACTTCACACAACCAACTACTAATCACTTTAAAGTTTAGTGAGAACTCACAAGACACAACCACATCACTTTATAGTTTAGTGAGAACTCCTAATCAAATCTATTACAACTCAACTAGACTTATCCAAGTACACGCATGTAGCTTGGATTTACACAACACAAATCCAAGCAAACACATATGCAATAGATGTACACAACAAATCCAAGTATCCACAAATAACTTGGATGAACACAACTAGTCCAAGTATTCATAAATACATTGGATTAACCTAAAACAAAAAGGGGTATCATGATGAATATGACTAGCTCATAAATTCATCTTTATCACTACACTAGTGAGTGAGTGATCTTCTCATTGGACATGGTAAAGAAGGGGATCAAGAGGATAATCATATTTAAACATCCTTAACAAATTAAGTGATCATTTACTAATGATTATGCTATAGAAAATAGAAAAGGGGCTGAGAAAATCGTCCAAGAGGCTTGCTGGAAAATGAGATTTGACCCACTATTTAAAGGAGACAAAGCTACAACGGATCTATAACGGATACTGTGCGCGGTACCTTATCTCACCCCGTGGTACCATATCGATAAGGTACCACGTAGGTACTTAAGGTACCGCCACTAGACTCCGCTCCATTTTTTGTCTTTTAGTGGGGTGAGAATATCTGAGGTATTTAAACCCTTCAAAGGATATTCTAACAGCATTTGGAATATGCCATTTTCAAATTTTCATTTTCCAATTTAATAAAACATTTTCTAAAAAAGAAAGTTTATTAAAAAGTCTTTTGTCTTATTATCAAAAGTGAGTTTTAAGGATAATCATTTTGATGATCACTAAGTATGATTAAGAAAGGTTAGTGATATGATTATTACCTTGATGATAGTGTTAGTTAAATATTCATTTTGTGTTTCTACACTAAATGTGTTGTATGGTTTGTTGTGATCAAAACTAAGAAAGATTAGTTAACACTAATAATGTTTTTAGGCATTACTTGCATTAACAATCTCCCCCTTTTTGATTACGACAAACGATAAACTCATTTACGTATAAACACAAACTATGGAATTATTAACTAGTTTATCACTATCATTTCTCCCCCTTTGTCGTAGCAAAAAGGTTAGCATAAGTCTTTGAAGTGCATCGAACTTTGCTAGTAGCTCCCCCTTGGTGGTTGCTCCCCCTTGCTCGGGGCACCAAGTTTGTGAGCTAAGGTGACATGCTACACAAAGGTTAGTAGAAAGGAAAGAAACACCAATGTATATATGATCACTACCTACTAAGTAACTTGAGAGGGAGAAAGAGAAGAAATCTCAAATTAGAAGCAAGTATTTTGCTAAGTATGTCCAAAGAGGTAATTGACAAAATCAAACTTCAATAGAATGAAGATGATAGGCTTGTCAATGGGTTAAAGCTTTAGAATTGATGGAATCACCCATAAGAAATTGTAAAAATTTAACCAAGATCAACTCAAAAATAGAACTAATTAGATAGCACACAAATAACACAAAAAAATAATACAACAAAGAAGATAGTCATACACATAGTATGAGTATCTAAAAGCAATAAATATGGAAAATAAACCACTAAGCATAAGCTAGTCTAATAGTGATATTTTCCAAGATTGCTAAAAATAAAATAAGACTAAAGAGACGACGATGCATCATTCGAAATTTTGTCCACCAGAACGAAAACTTGAATAGGAGGTCGAGTGAGGAGGAATTCAAGAAAATTTAACTTCTCATACACATGAGCAAGTTCCATTTGTTGAAATCGGCAACAATCACACGAGGATCCATGATGCAACACAAAATCATTTGATGTGGGTATGACATCAAACTTAGGGTTTGGTGGTGGTGGGGTAAAGGGTTTGGGAGTGTTTTCACAATGCCTTGTGAGGTTTGGGAAGGTGGAAAGGTCATTGAGTTAGGGGGTATTGAAGGATTGTGGTGGTGGTGGTGGTGGAACATGTTCTTTTGCTCCGGTGATGGGGTTTATGGTATAAGTCTCATTCCAATACTTGATTGGAGAGAAGGTTGGGTTTTTGGGTGGTTTGGACGAAGATGGTTCATTCTTCTTAACCCAAACGGGTCGAACCGAGATTTTCGGTTTCTTTGAAAGCTTGGATGAGCAAGCTTTGGGTGAGTGGGGTTGTGACAAAGAAATGTCAAGGTTAGGAATGTAGGAGTTAGGCATTGTGAGAGTGTGAGAATGATATCTCAAGGTTATGTGAGAATGAATTCTCAAGGTTGGGAAGGTGTGAGAATGAAATCTCAAGGTTGGGGTATAAGTAAAATGTAATCAAGGTAAGAATTTGAATACAAAATGTGTATTGTCAAGGAATTTTTAGTCAATTTGAGTAAACAAGGAATCTTGATTGGGAATAGGGTTTAAAGGTTTTGACCAAAAAATCCGTCAAAAATCACTTTCTGGCCGCGGTACCTTATATGGGCCGGCGGTTCCATATCACTAAGGAACCGCGGGTCCTTAAGGAACCGCGTCCAGTGGACTTTAAACCAAGTTTTTCCTGGGTTTTGGGAAAAACTGAGACTTTTTCAAAAAGTTGCAAATCTTGGAATTTTACCTTTATTAGAACCAAAATATGCTAGGGTTGCATAAAGCAACACATTCACAAAGAATGTCTTGACAAAGGGTGACAAAATAATTTAGGTATCATTTTGAACCAATTTTAGTCAAGTTTAGGGGTTGTGATAGATTTAGGTTCAATTTTAATTTCAAATTAAAGTTGATTAGTGTGCACAAAAGGATAGAATCACACAAAGCTAAATCCATAACACAACAACAAGAAACATTCATAAATGAGAAAACAAGTACAAAGATAAATAAAACTAACTAATACATAGCTAGCTTATCATAAAATCTAGATAAGTAGTTTTCTTTGGCTTGTTGTTGAAAACTCTTATTATAAAATGACTCCATCATTCATCTCCTAGGAGGAGGCATGGAGAACAAAGTAAGCAAGAAATCTTGCAAACCCCTATGTAGTCCATACATATCCATCCTTAGGCTTTGGATGAGGAAGTGGTTGTAAAGACAACATGGACATCTAGGACCATGAGTTTGTTGAAACCCAAAGTAAGGATCACCCAAGAGGAGGGAAAGAGGGACACCCAAAATTGGGATGTTTGAGTTGGGTGGAGGTGGAGGAGGCAAGTTCTCCAAGGGTGAAAGTGGAGGCATGTTCCCCAAAGGGGAAATGGGTGAATGTGGAGGTAAATCCTCCAAGGTTGGTGAAATGGGTGAGTTGTGAGGGGTAAATGGTGAAGTCACCAAAATGTCATCAAAGTCATTCCCAAAAGGAATGCTTTGGATTGGTTGAGGTTGTGTGGTCACTTCTAAGGGTGCACTTGGAGTGAAGGGTGAAGAAAGCTCATTAATTCTAGAACTGAATGAAGAGGAGGTAGAACCAATGGAGTGGTTAGTACCATGGGTGGAAGAAGTCTTGCATGGTGCAAGAGGTGGGGAAGGTGATGAAGAAATGAGGATAGGAGCATTCTCATTCTTAGGTGTGAGGAAATGTGAAGAGTTAGGCTTAGCTACCTTAACCCTTATTTTGAGTGTTTTTCTTGGGGTGGAGGTCTTGGAAATGTTTGAGGTTTTGGTACACACCATGGTTGATTAGGGTGGTTTAAGGTTTAGGGAAGTATGTTTGATGTGTGAAGAACATGGAAAACAAGGTGGGTTTAAATGGTTGAGGGGATGATCCAAACTAGTAATGGGTTAAAATCATTTTAGGTGAATAATGAATTTAGATACCCTAGTTTAGGAAATGTGCAGTTTATTACTGAAAATCATGCAAGGTTTACACAAAATTAAGAAAACAGTGTAAAGCAAAGATGTTGTCGTGCACAGTGGCCGGCGGTTCCTTATCTAGGACCGGCGGTACCTTATTGATAAGGAACCGCGGGTCGATATGGAACCGCGACCAGAAGGTTTTCAAAAATTTTCCCATTCCAGCTTTTGTTAAACCCAGATTTTTCCCAAAGGTTTCACAAGCCAAAGTTAACTACAGATCATAATCTAATAAGCTAACTATCATATGGCATGCACAAAGCTATGTAAAACACAAACAAGATGGCATAATAAATATTTAAGGATCAAAATAAATGGTAATCCAAGCATGCAACACAAGTTAATAAACAACTAAACCAAAGTGTTAATAACCAAATGTTAAACCATCAAATCCAAACTTTGACACAACTTCAAAGTCTTCACCTCCTTTTCTTTACTAAACCCTTGATCATCTTTCCCAAATACTTGAACCCTTTTCTTGACTCCACTCGGTGTTCATGTAATTCTCCCCGGGTTCTAAGATTCTTACAATAAAGATGCTCCATATTGAGATCTTCAGGAACATCACTAGAAGGGTGAGGAGGAGGAGCTAAGTCTTCAAAATCGTCCTCGAATTGATTTGAGGATGGATGGGAGTTGCTCGAAGAGTCAAAATGAGAACTAGGACCGATGCCATCACCATTACTTGGTGGCATATCGGTGTCCTCCTCATCTGGCTCTTGATGGTCGGATTTTCTCGAACCACGGTCACTTCTTTGCTTTCGTTGATACGCCTCTTGAATAGGCAACATAACCCGTTGAACCGGGTGAAAGCGAGAAAGACCGAGTTGAGGAAAATCTTGACCAACCCTTCTAAAGAGGCGAGTAAGAAGCATAGCATAAGGGAGGTTTGTTTTGGGTTTGGAAAGAGCATAATTTATACGTCGAGCGATGTAATATGCAAGATTGAACTTGGTGGAAGTAAATAGGCAAAATAACATATGCCCCATGCAAGCCGGGATATGATCCCGGTTCCCACCAAGACAAAACACATTTTCCCTAAGGATGTTTGCCCATTGGAGCATATAATCCTTAAGGTCGCTTGAGAGCACTTCATACCTATTCACATTTCGCACATTTGTATGAAGGCTTCTCACAACATTTCCACTACGCTCTTTCGTGATGATTTCAAGGATGAAATTTAGATCAACTTCGGTGGTGTCATTTGGAGGTTTGTCGTTTGACTCCAAGAGAGCATCTAGTCTCCACTTATCCGTGAAACGACAAGTGCCTTCAAATGGCACACCAAGAATATCACCAAAGTCATCGAGGGAATATTGAATGATTTGACCATTCAACAAGAAACGGATAAAGATTTGGTCGTTGATTTCAAGCATGGAGTAAGTACTAAAGAACTCAAGAAGGAACAAGGGATAAATTACCTCGTCTATGTAAAGCAAACAATCAAACCCAATTAGCTCAAACATAGAGTTGATATAATTATCTCCCGCTATTCTTGAGTCTACAATCCTACCCTCATGGAAACAACGAGAGGAAAGGGATGGAAAAGCGTTTTGGAGTTGAGGGGAAACAAAGGTTTGAGAGATGTCGGGCATATAATCTCTAGTGAATTGATGATCTTTGTGAAATTGAGAAGGCATGATTAAGTACCTAAATACAAACACAAGACAATATTTCTCCAATCACTCATATGAAAATCAGAAAGGAAAACGAAAAATGAAAATGTGTTATATCAATTTCTTGACAAGCATAGGATTGAATCCATATCATTTTTATGTTCACAATGTGTCTATTCCATCATTGACCAAGAACACATGATCTACGTTAGATCAACAATGGATTAAAACATTGGTTTTTCAAAACAAGGTTTTTAGGTAAGCATTAACAATGTCATTACCTACTTGTTCATGGGTTCATCTCAAATCCATAATTCAACCAAAATTATTTAGCCTAAATTCGGAATTGTTCTATAAGTGGGTTTTAGTGAAATCTTAATGAATATCAACCTAAGGAATCATAGTAAGATTACAATGTCAACCCACATTCCTATTAAGGTTTTAATTCAATTTCAATTTTAAAAATCCCCAATTATGAAAGGATGAACCCTAGAACAAAATAGATGAAATTAAAAGAAAATACTTACAATTAATTGATGCTAGATGAAGGATGAGTGAAACCCACAACTTGAAATCAATTAATTTGAGTGATTGAAGGTTTTGGAAGCTTCAACAATGGTGGAAAAGGTAAAACCCGTCGGCTGTGTGTTTTTGGGAGAGAGAGAGTTTGTTTTGAAAAAGAATAAAAAACACAAACTGGCACTCTGACAAAAGTTTCTGCCCGCGGTACCTTATCGATAAGGTACCGCGGGTTTGAGCCGCGGAGATAAGGAACCGCCTACAGAGGCAGGTTTCTATCTCTGAAAAACGCTAAATTTTGAAAATCCAGTTTTTCTAAAATACTTAAAATTAAATCATGAGCCTTTTAGAATATCATTGGATCATCATAACACTAAGCAATATGCCTTAACGAAGGATTACGAGTTAAATCAAGATCGAAAAGAACCGAAACGGATAAACGACTACTCGTAGCAAAACGACTAAGTGGAGAGAAGTCAAGAGAAGTGAATCAAGACTAGGATCAATGCTCAAGGGATTAATGACAATCTTCAAGTAGTTGAAACGAAGAGCTTGTGTCATATATAGTGGTTTAAGACGTGCCTTTCTGGCGAAGCGATAAACGGATTTGGTAATGAATAAGCACAAAGCAATTATTCAAGTCTAAACTAAGATCACTTTCAATAATAGTCTTAGTCTAAACCAAAATATGAGCAAAGTATTAATTCACTTTCTCTCCCACAAAGGGCCTACTAACCGTATGGGTGCAAACCATGGAAATCATGCTTGATACTTTAAGCTTCTACTAACTCACTCTACATCACCATAGTGAGTCAAGTATCTAAGCAATGAAGGTTTGAGAGGATAAAAGAAAAGAAACACAAACCACAAATAAATGTCAAGGCAAGGATGCCGAGAACAAGCACATAGTCAAGTAATGATCAAAAGAGTGATCAAAGGGCGTGTGGAAGAACGAGAGCGTACCTTGGCCACAAAGAGCAATCCATGAAGGAATAAGTGCTATGCCCAATCAATGACTATGATGAGTACTAAGTCTTCAAGGACTTGTATCATTCCCAATCATCTTGGTATCATCATTCAAAGATGTTAAAGATCAATGAAAATGATTCTTCTACAAGTGCAAGTAACTCAATCCACAACCAATTAAGTGATTGATCTTCATGAGTACCTACACAAAGCAAGATGCAAACTAGTAGATACATTTCAAGAGTATATCTAAAATGCATAAAGGCTACTAATCTTAAGTGGGATGCAATGCTATCAATTAAAAGACCTATTTTTCAAAGAAAACATAGTTTTGACCAAAGAGAAACTTTAGTACAACTAGACCTTCTAATTTGAGGAGACAATGGATCGATCCAAGTTTTAAAGTACAATATACTTCAAAGATCTTGAGTGACCATCGCTCTGATATCAATTGTAGTAACTAGAAGGGGGGGTTGAATAGTTTCTCTTCGATTGGTGACCAAATTAAAATTACTTTCAATTTGGTTTGTATCAAAACTATCTTTTACTTGATGCTAAGTTGCATAATGATTAGGTTCAATTGAAATACACTAGCAAGGATAATAAGCAAGTATAATGATAATGAAATAAGTAAAAGGCAAGGAAGGAGACAACCTAGTGGGAAGACACCAAGATTTATAGTGGTTCGACAACGAGGCTCTATCCTCGTTTCTACTCCACTCCTCGAGTACACCTACTCGAGATTTCCACTATATCCACAAGCTCCCTTCTCGGCGGAGAAAACCTTACATCGTTGCTTACATTATTTTCCGACACTAAGCTAAATGTCGAGACCTAATCTTTAGCTAGGACCAATCTACACGACGTTGCCTACTTCACAATTTAACGACACAAGGCTAGATGTCGAGTTCTAATCGAAAGGTAGAACCAATCTTCACGACGTTGCCTACTTCACCATTTTACGACACAAGGCTAGATGTCGAGTTCTAATCGAAAGCTAGAACCAATCTTCACGACTCTTCACTTTGTAGCTAAGTGAGAACTTCACACAACACAACTACTAATCACTTTAAAGTTTAGTGAGAACTCACAAGACACAACCACATCACTTTATAGTTTAGCGAGAACTCCTAATCAAATCTATTACAACTCAACTAGACTTATCCAAGTACACACATGTAGCTTGGATTTACACAACACAAATCCAAGCAAACACATATGCAATGGATGTACACAACAAATCCAAGTATCCACAAATAACTTGGATGAACACAACTAGTCCAAGTATTCATAAATACATTGGATTAACCTAAAACAAAAAGGGGTATCATGATGAATATGACTAGCTCATAAATTCATCTTTATCACTACACTAGTGAGTGAGTGATCTTCTCATTGGACATGGTAAAGGAGGGGATCAAGAGGATAATCATATGTAAACATCCTTAACAAATTAAGTGATCATTTACTAATGATTATGCTATAGAAAATAGAAAAGAGGCTGATAAAATCGTCCAAGAGGCTTGCTGGAAAATGAGATTTGACCCACTATTTAAAGGAGACAAAGTTACAACGGATCTATAACGGATACTGTGCGCGGTACCTTATCTCACCCCGCGGTACCATATCGATAAGGTACCGCGTAGGTACTTAAGGTACCGCCACTAGACTCCGCTCCGTTTTTTGTCTTTTAGTGGGGTGGGAATATCTGAGGTATTTAAACCCTTCAAAGGATATTCTAACAGCATTTGGAATATGCCATTTTCAAATTTTCATTTTCCATTTTAATAAAACATTTTCTAAAAAAGAAAGTTTATTAAAAAGTCTTTTGTCTTATTAGCAAAAGTGAGTTTTAAGGATAATCATTTTGATGATCACTAAGTATGATTAAGAAAGGTTAGTGATATGATTATTACCTTGATGATAGTGTTAGTTAAATAATTCATTTTGTGTTTCTACACTAAATGTGTTGTATGGTTTGTTGTGATCGAAACTAAGAAAGATTAGTTAACACTAATAATGTTTTTAGACATTACTTGCATTAACAGAGGTATTCATACCATGGGACCGCGGAATTTGGCCTACTATATATATCATAAATTAAGAAAGAATAAGATTAAAACATGACCTCAAGGAGCCTTAGGGTGTGGGGCATGTAGCACGAACCTTGTCATTAGAGCCTTAGGGTGTATGGCATGGTAAGTGTTGAATAAAAATTGATCCAAAAAATCAATTCCCTCGTTTATCGTTCAAGGAGCCTTAGGGTGTGGACAATAGACGGGGAGCATTTTTACATCTTAAAGAGCCTAAGGGTATATGATGTGAACTTAATAAACTCCACATAAAGACTACATGACTTTGGAGGAATAATTAATAAGTAGTACTATTTGGCCAAATTTTGGGTCCGGGAATTTATTCCCCAAATCGTGTTGAATCATCCTTGATGTGGGCTTACTTTAGTGACAACGTTTTTGAGGACGAGGTTAGGTTTTGAGTGTCGGGTTTGCACCGTTTGGCCTTCATTTTTGAAATAATAATTATCAAATAAGTCAAATGAGCCTACGGGTGAATGACAATCAATAAAATCTAGAGATACAACCTAGGACTTGGAGAAAGAGTATTACACAATTATCTTATATGAGTGGTTTTAACCTAAGAACCTATGGTAAACAATGATCTCGTTTTTAAGCTTGGTATGGGGAACGTGAAACTTGAGGGTGATTAATATTCATGACACCAAAACCCTAATCTAAGTCTTAGATTTCTTTACAAGTTTCTTCCATCAAAATAATTTCCAATTAATAAATTGTTATAACTTTTGTCTCCTTTTAAATTCTTATCTTTTCATCGTAGTAGTATTAGTATATCTTAATAAAGGCCGAGATGGGTTAATTACGAGAAAAATGTATCTTTATGCTTTAAAATAATGCATTTCATGAGGTCATTGCAATGGTCAAGTGTAGGGGATTTAATAAGTGTATAAACACTTATCCTTTTGCCACTAAAATCAAGGGAAAACAAGACCTAATCATGTGTTTTATATCGTAAAAGTCGGAATTACGCGTGGTTTTGTGTTTTTGTGTTAAAATAGGTACAAATGATCAAAAGAAGAGAAAACACGGGATTTCATGATCAAATGTTGAAGAAACGTCCAAAAAGAGACGAAGACAAAGTCAAAAGACCAAACGTGTGCCCAAATTCACAAAAACCGGCTAAACCGACACGGTTTTGAAGAAATGATCAAAGAAAGCCGAAATCGAGCTCGTTTTAGTGGATTTAATTATTTACGAAGATTTTGTGTCTTGTGGGTCCCACATTGGATAAATGGGCTCAAAAGCCCATTTAAGGATTTAAAAGTACTAACTTCTTGGTAAATTAGCCCAATATGGCCCAATTACAAAGTGGGACGGATGGAGCTTGGGCTTTAAAAGCCCATTTGGCTTAACAAAGTGGACGGATTAGAAATTGGGCAAAGCCCATGTGGTGAATAAATTTTGGACGGTTATAGCAAGTATTCAATTTTCATCTGTTGGATAATATAAAACGATTACTTTACCCCAACCATACCCCCACACAACACCCCATAAACTATCCCCATCTCACCTCACACGTGTACTTACCTCACCCCACTCACAAAATAAACAAACGTTTTTACCATCTCCCCACTTTCATTCGATATTTACAATAAAATAAAAACCCTTCACTGTTTATTTTCTCTCCCACAGCCATCTCCTTTTTACCCATTTACACAAACCCTAATCTCCCATATCATAAAAATTACCACCAAAAAATAGGGCTTTTTACACAGGCGTGTGATTCACACGAACACTATTAAATACCCAAAGAAATCAGATACAATCACTCAGTGTGGTCCTCAATCCAACGTGGCTCCAATTACTTGTTTTTTATTGGTGAAAACAAATCACCATACACCCATCCTCCAATAAAAAGCCTCCACCTCAGCCTAAACAAACACAACAAACACAACCACTGCCACCTTGGTGATCCGTGTGATACGAGGGTTATTCTCAACCGTTGATCAAGTGAAGAGAAGAGAGAGAAATAAGAACGAAGGATTCAAGGACCAAGATTAATTGTGTAATCTTTAAGCTACCAAGAAGGTTTGAGGGGTTCTCCTATAAAAACCCCTTGATGTGTAATTTTCAGTAGCATTTTTTCTTTATCTAATTTTTCTGCAAATTAGTTTTAGGTTAATGTAATTTTTAATTTTCAGTTTATGTAATTTTTAAATTAATTAATGAAAAGTTTATTTCAGTTTTAATTCATTTCGTTGCATTTAAATTTCCTGTCAAAGTTTTTATTTAATCTTTAAATTCGGTTCTGTTACTGTTCGTGATATTATAATATAAAAATAAAAAAAATAAAAAATAAACAAAGAGAAAGTGAAAAAGATATTTCCCCCACTGGGAGATTAGAAAAATCTGTTCGAGGCTAGTACTAGGTTCGGTTACTGTTGTTCAGTTTGGTGCTTTGGTTCGAGAGGTTTTGAGTTCGGTTCGAAATGATGGTGACGATTAGAGGTGGTGTTTGTATTCGGTGACAAAGGGGGTTCAGCACCACCCTTCTCCTCAACGGAAATCGACACCGGGTTCTATTTTCTTTTTACTTTTCTTGTTAAGTTTAGTTAATTGTTATTTGCTTATATTGTGCTTTTGTTTACTGTTACTTTATCTGCTTAATTTTGTTACTGTCTAGTTATCTTTGATATATCTGCTTGTGTCTAGATTTCGAGTCTATTAGGATCTGCTTATGCTTTTTTTTTGATTTCCTGTTTATTTAGTAATTACTTTATCTGCTTATTTGGAATTTAGTCTATTTGGATTTTTATTCGATTGGATCTGCTATTGTTTAATTCTAGTCTTAAGTTTATTTGTTTATGTCTGTTTTGCTTTTTAGTATTTTTAGCTTATTAGCTTATTCTATTTACTGCTTATTTGGCTTATTGTTTAGCTGTAGAAGCTTATTTGGTAGCGTTTGATATTGCTTATTTTTTTCATTGCTTTTGAATTGGTGTGCTTATTTGACTTTTTTTCCTGCTTATTTTATTTAGTTGGCTTATTTTCTGTTTTCAGCTGTCATTGCTTATTTGGTTTATAATGTTATTGTTATAGCTGCTAAAAAACATTCAGATACAATTGATTTGAATGAAAATTTGATTATCCAAAAAATTCCAAGTAAAAAAAAAAATTAATCAATAGCAAAAAACTTCGTCTGTTGGGTCTTGAACTCGCGACCTCTTGTATAGCAACCAAACACCATAACCAGTTGCTCTTAGCTTCTTTTGTGTTTAGATTCATAACATTTAATTAATATAGATCTTTAATTTCTGGCAGTTTATTTTAATTAATACAAGTTTAGTTTAAATTAGAGTTTTATTAGTTTTTATTTTAATTAAAAAATGTTTTTATTTCCTAATTTAGTTTTAAAAAATATAAAAAGATAAAAAAAATATTTTAATTAAATTGTTTTTATAAATTTTAATTTTAGTTTAAATTTTAGTTTAGGTTTTAAATTAGTTTTCATAAAAGTCTTTAAAATAGTTTTATTAAAAGTTTTTAAAATTAGTTTATTTCAATTGATTTAGTTTTATTTTAAAATAGTTTTCATTTAAAAGTTTTTATTTAAATTAGTTTAATTTTTTAAATTAGATTAAATAGTTTTTATATTAAATAGCTTTTAGTTTAAAATACCAAAAAAAAATACGTTTACCAAGAACAAATAAGTTTTACGTTAAACCGGATATCAATTCGAGTGAGTCGAGGAAGAACGAACTTTAATTGAAAAAAATACCTTAGTATTAGCGGTTTTGGGCCAAAGAGTGAATAAACACTTCCAACCAATCCATTACGCTAGCAAGACAATGACGGGGGCTCAATTGCATTATACCACTACCGAAAAAGAGCTTTTAGCTGTAGTGTATGCCTTCGAAAAGTTCCGCCCCTATCTTGTTTTATCCACCACCATTGTATACACGGACCATTCCGCGTTAAAGTACTTGATGACTAAGCACGACTCTAAACCAAGACTTCTTCGCTGGGTTTTACTCCTTCAAGAATTTAACATTGAAATTCGTGACAAGAAGAGAGCTGAAAACCTAGCCGCGGATCATCTAAGTAGACTTGAGGAACCATATCAAGGGGATCATCCGAACAAAGAGATCAATGACTCTTTTCCCATTGAGACCTTAATGTCTATTAGTGCCAATCTTGATGACACCCCGTGGTTTGCGGACATTGCAAACTACTTAGGGGGTGGTATTCTCATCAAAGGGTTAACATCCTAACAAAAGAAGAAGATCTTTAAAGATGTTAAGACTTACTTCTGGGATGACCCTTATCTCTTCAAACAATGTGCTGATCTGATCATTCGTCGATGTGTTGATGGGCCAGCAGCTTTACAAATCCTTAAAGCTTGCCATAAAGGACCCACCGGTGGTCACTTTGGTCCCAACTACACCGCTAATAAAGTGTTTGACTCTGGATTCTATTGGCCCACCATTTATCGTGAAGCTCACGAAATGGTTAAGCATTGTGATGCTTGCCAACGTCAAGGCAAGATCACACGTAAAGATGAGATGCCTCAAAATTTCATACAAGAATGTGAAATCTTTGACGTATGGGGCATCGACTTTATGGGGCCATTTCCATCATCCAAAGGGAACAAGTACATCCTCGTAGCCGTTGACTACGTTTCTAAATGGGTTGAAGCTAAGGCTCTCCCAACGAATGATACGAGGGTGGTTGTGAACTTTTTGAAGCAGCTTTTTGCTCGATTCGGTGTTCCTCGTGCTATTATAAGTGACCGCGGGACTCATTTTTTCAATGATCAAATCGAAAGAGTCATGGCTAAGTACGATGTTAATCATCGTCTTTCCATCGCTTATCATCCCCAAACCAATGGGCAAGCCGAGATTTCCAACCGTGGATTGAAGCGAATTCTGGAACGTACTATGGGAGAACATCGTGCCGTGTGGGCAGATAAGTTAGATGATGCTTTGTGGGCTTTCCGTACCGCATATAAGACCCCGATTGGTTGTACACCTTATCGTCTTGTGTACGGTAAAGCATGCCACCTCCCTATCGAGCTGGAACATAAGGCATACTGGGCCTTGAAGCGGGCTAACTTCGACATCAACAAAGCCGGTGATCTTCTCAAGATTCAACTCAACGAGCTTAATGAACTGAGGAATGAAGCTTACGAGAACTCACTGATCTACAAGGAGAAGACCAAGATCATCCATGACGCAAGGATTAAGAACCGAGAGTTCAACGTTGGTGATCAAGTTTTACTCTTTAACTCTCGGTTAAAGATCTTCTCTGGCAAGTTGAAGAGCCGCTGGTCTGGTCCATTCACCGTCACCAAAGTCTTTCCATATGGTACCATTGAGCTTTCTCAGCCAAATGGGCCTAATTTTAAGGTGAATGGCCAGCGTTTGAAGCTGTACTTTGGTGAGGACATCTCTCATGAGATGATTCCATCCCTCACCACGTTTCCCATGAACTAGTTGTAGGTCGAGTCAGGCTCGTGACTCGGTTATCAAAAACAAGCGCTTCTCGGAAGGCAACCCGTGATCTATCCTTTACTGCTTTCATAATAAGTGTAGGGGGAGCCCCGTATATGTTTGTTGTCTTGTTTCTTATTCTCTACAGGGATTCAAGCTTCAAAGTGCACCTCGATGACTTTTGTCGAACCGTGATCCCGTGTTCCCATCTTCCTGGTTCTATCCTAAACTGTCGTGATTCAATTTTTCATATCTTATATGTTCACATTGAAATCACTTTAGTTGTCCTTTCCTTAGCAAGACTTAAACAAAGTGCACAATGTCCTAAGTGTAGGGGAATTTATTCCCACATGCTTAAACATTGAGGACAATGTTTATATCAAGCGTATGGGGGACTTCTATCGAAGTAAGTGGTCTTTTCCATGAATTTGCCCTCATTTTAACCGGAAATTTTGATTTTTCGACATTTTTCAAAAATTTTAATCTATTTTGGCCTTGTAGTTTTCCTTTGTTATCGTTATTTACTTTCTTTGCTAGAATAAATTTGCAATAAAGTGGTTTTAAATTTTTCAAAGTCGTGAATATTTTGACTCAACCCGAGTTTACTTATCCAAGTTTACTCTAGCTAGTATCCTTAACGTGTTTAAGTCAAGTTTTGCTAGGCTTTTATATAGGGAACTTTAAAACGCAAAAGTCTTAACTCTCACGGGTTAAGAACAAGAACTTTTCGCAAGTTCCTATAACTGATCCTAGAGAGTCGTTTATCAAGGGAACTTTAAAATGCGAATTCTAAACTTGAAAAAGTCTAAGAGTTTGCAAGATCCTATAGATGACTCGAAAACCCAAAACTTTGATTTAATTGGCTAAGCATCCACGAGTCTCATTCCTTGAGATTTTAAATTGCGGAGAACGAGAGATGATAGAGTCAATTATAAGTTTGGTAGTCTTTCGTGAATTTATGTGAGTTGATTATAAGCCTATTCTCCCATCGCTTGTTAATAAATTTAATTGCAATAAATAAGGTCGTACGATTTGAAAAGTTACTTAGCTTCTAGCCCAAGATCGTTTAAAAGTTGCTCGGTATTAATTAGAGTTCATAGCCAAGGCATAACTTATTGAAGCAGGATGCGAAGATTGGCGAGTCCGAAAAGGCCCTAACAAGGCATGAGGGCTACATTTTGTTGCTAAAGATCCAAAAGTGATGTGAAGAATCATTTATCGAAAATCAATATGAAGGATCGAGACTCACGACGAAAAGTAAATACTCCCCTAAAGATCATGGAGAAGTCTATCCGAAAAGACCCTAACAAGGTATGAGGATAAATAGATCCAAGTCCTAAAAGGAGGCGGATCGTTGTATATCAAAGTTCAAAATAAAGATTGGAGAAAAATGAAGAAGTCGTGGCCCAAATATGAAGAATCTCTCAAAACCTCAAGTGAAGAAATTCCTATTATGAAGAGAAGACCATAATTTCAAGAACGTCTCTCAAAGATTTGAAGTATGAAGTCGCTGCCAAGTATCGGTCCGAGAAAGGTCTCAAATCGTGAAGCGAGTTATGCCAAGATATGAACTTTATAAGGTCCCGAGAAGCAGTTTTAAAAGATTTTATCCTTTAGCTAACTATTGATTAAATCATCCCACTTTATTTTCGGCCTAAATAACTATCGAAATAAGTCAAACAATGAATCCTCGTGATCATTCAAGACAAAAATAAAATATAAGAGATACACCTAGGAATAAGGGAGTCTAAGTGAATAATTGGCCCACATGAATTCGTGTTAGTTTGCTAACTTATAATAACAATGATCTCATTTTTAAGCTTGGTGTAGGGAACGTGAAACTTGAGGATGATAAACGTTCATGGCAGCCTAAAGCCAATGTAAGTCTTTGATTTCTTTACTTGTTTTCTATCTTCTTATTTTCCTTAAATGTTTAGTATTTAATAAAGGCCAAGGTGGGTTATTTATGATGAAGATTGTAAACCGTGCTTTAAAATTAATACATTGCATGAGGGCATTACAATGGTCAAGTGTAGGGGATTTAATAAGTGTGAAAACACTTATCCTTTTACCGCTTATTTCCAATAATAACAAGACCAAAACGTGTAACTTATGTCGTAAAAGTCGGAATTATGTGTGGTTTGTGTTTTTATTGTGTTTTAGGACCAAAAGATGAAAAAGGAAGAAAACACGGGCTTTCACGGGTTTTTTATCGAAGAAAACGAGAAAAGACGAAGTCAAGAGATCAAGAGTGCTAAAAGAACGGATGTACAAGACCTATTCTGAAGATTTATCGAAGAAAAAGTCTAAAGACGGAAGTTTAATGAAGTCAAAGAACTCAAGTCTAAATTATAGAGAAAATTATTAAGACGAGTCCAAATCCCGAGACGACGTCGAGAAAGACAAAGATTTAAATCGAGTCGAGAAGAAAAGAAGGAAGCACAACACACATGCACTTCACATTGCCCTATAAATACCCTCCTAATCAAATTAGGAGGGTAGTTAGCTAGTTGCACTTTTAATTTTTCCTTTCTAGTTTTTAGTGAGAGAAAGTTCTAAACTTTCTCTCACTAAGTCTTTCATCTTTTCTTTCTTTTAATCTTTTAAATTTAAGATTTTTGTATTTTGGATTCCATTAATCAAGTTCAAGTTAAGTTTTAAGTTCTTTAATCTCCTTCTATATTTCTTGATTTACTTTATCTTTAGATCCGAAATTCATACTTCATTCGTTTGATTTGATGTTTTCGTGATTAAAGGTTAATCCTTCTTGTTCTACATAAGCTCATACACGTATAAGCTATAAGCTCTTTATGCTTATGGGCTTATTTCAAGTTTTAGCTTATTGGTTTTCGGATTTCTTAAAAGTTTTAGGCATCTTAAAGTTCCTTTCATAATGTTTATGATCTTTTATGTTTTAAAAGTTGTCAAATTCAAGCTTTTTGAGTTGTTTAAGATTCGGATAAGGCAGCTTATTGTTAGTGCTTATTGAATCTTTGCTTTCCATCAATTTCAGATTACTTTGGTGCTTATCGCAATCTTAGGGATTTCAACATTCCGACAGATTGTTTGTTTAGATCGCAATAACCCATTGTGGTTCTACTTTGCGATCACTTGGTAACTTCCCCCTTATTCCGATCTGGGATTGTGATCGCTCATTGCGATCGCATATTCCGACGGGACTAAGGTTACTTTGAAACGAAACTCTGCCCAATTTTAGTTTACAACTTTCCGATCTGGATATTGCGACAGAGGTATTTAGAATATTCCGATCTGGACATTGCGATCTAGGACATTCCGACAGACAACATTGCGACAGGATGAACTTTCATATTCCGATGGACATTCACTTGTATTATTCCGATGACTCGTTTTAATTATATTCCGATGGTTTTAACTTTGGTGCATTCCGATAGAAAGGACTTGTTATATTCCGATAGATTAAGTTTTTAAGTTTTAAAGTTTTACAAAGTTTTATGTTTTAAGTGTTTTTCTAAATAATTTTTAAACGCTTTAATTTCACTCAACGACATTTTCATACTTGCTTTTAGTTTAAATTAGAAAACCAAACCAAAACATACTCTTGTTCACCAAAAGACAATTGAGTCGCACTTTAGACTGGAAATCAGTTCGAAAAGACTTGGAACAACGAAATTATTTTATACTTGGATAAAACTTTGTATTAGAGTCTAAGTAAATATTTGGGCCACATGAGTTTGTGTTAGTTTGCTAACTTATAATAACAATGATCTCGTTTATAAGCTTGGTTTGGGGAACGTGAAACTTGAGGGTGATAAACATTCATGACAACCAAAACCCCAATGTAAGTCTTTGATTGCTTTACTTGTTTTGCATATATTTCTATCTTTTTAGTTTCCTTAGTGTTTAGTATTTAATAAAGGCCAAGGTGGGTTATTTATGATGAAAAATGTAAAACGTGCTTTGAAATTAATGCATTGCATGAGGGCATTGCAATGGTCAAGTGTAGGTGATTTAATAAGTGTGAAAACACTTATCCTTTTACCACTTATTTCCAATAATAACAAGACCAAAACGTGTATTTTATGTCGTAAAAGTCGGAATTATGCGTGGTTTGTGTTTTTATTGTGTTTTAGGACCAAAATGTGAAAAGGGAAGAAAACATGGGCTTTCACGAGCTTTTATCGAAGAAAAAGACAAAAGACGAAGTCAAAAGATCAAAAGTGCAAGAAGAACAGAAGTCAAAGGCCTATTCTGAAGATTTATCGAAGAAAAAGTCTAAAGACGGAAGTTTAACAAAGTCGAAGAACCAAGTCTACTAAAAGAAGAAAATTAGAAGACGAGTTCAAGTTATCATTCGACTAATCCCGAGACAAAGTCGAGAAAGACGAGTTAATTAAAAGTCGAGAAGTCAAGAATAAAGAGATAAGATACAAGACCCTCCCCTTCTCCTATATATACCCTCCTAATCCTTCATTAGGAGGGTGTTAGTTAGTTAATTAGTTAATTTTTAGTCTTTAATTTTTAGTTTTATTTTTAAGTGTGTTTTTATTTTTCTTCTCTCTAGTTTTCTTTCAAGCTTATCAAACCCTTCATCTTAATCTTGTAATCTTTGATCTTAATCTTCAATTTAATCAAGTTTATTTCATAATTCTCATTCTACTTTTCTTAATAATCATTTATTTTGCTTAATTAATCATGTAGTTGGTTTAATTTTGTTGATGATGTGATTGATTTGCTTATTTGATTGTGCTTATTGAGTTGGTGTGTTTAAGAGTTTTTAGATTATTGTGCTTATTGCTTAATTTTTATGTTTATTATTTTTTAAAAGAAGTTAATTTTGGTAGTTTAACATTTTTATAAAAAAAGTTGATTTTAAATTTTTGCTTATTAAGTGTTTCTAAAAGTTTTTAAATTGTGTCTTATTAGCTTTTTCTAAAAATTGATTTTGTAAAAGTTTTGGTAAGTGCTTATTTGAATTTTGCTTATTTTGATCTTATTCGGGTTGTCAAAACCCTTTTATTCTGAACTGGCATCTCAGCATTTCCCGAATTAGATTAATGTTTCTTTTCCCGAACTAGATGTAAAGTCTCCTTCCCGAATTGTATCCAGATCTTCAATCTGAATTAGGTCCTTCGTAGCTTTCCCAAATTAGGTTTAGGACAAACGTATTCCGAACTACATGCAAGACTGCTTTCCGAATTAGGTACAACATCAGATTCCGAATTAGTTGTCTTGTTCGTATTCTGAATTACTTGAGAACCGGGTATTCCGAACTAGTTGGGTAACTCACATTCCGAACTAGGTCATGATATGTTATTCCGAATTAGGTTAGTGATGGCCATTCCGAACTAGGTATAGATTATGCATTCCGAATTAGGAGTGGGACGTGTATTCTGAATTGTGTGTGGATCATTATTCCGAAGTAGGTCCGAGACTTGCTTATTCCGAACTACGTCTTGAGTCGCTTATCCCGAATTAGGTGTTACATAATCATTCTGAACTAGGTCAAGGATTAATATTTCGAACTAGTTAGGAAAGCTCATATTCCGAATTAGGTTAGAAATTGTTTTCCCGAATTAGATCAAGTCTTAGGTTTCCTGTTTTATTTTTAAATCTTTATTTTTCCCGCCATTTTCTTAAGTGCTATTTAATTTGATTTATCTTAGATTTATTTTCATAAAGTTTACGTTTTTATTAAGTTTTCAAAATTTACCTTTTAAAGTTTTAATCTCTCGTCATTTATTTTAAGTCTAAATTTTTAGTTTAACTTTTTAAAGCTTTCATTTTTACTAAACGACATTTACATTTTCAATTTTTAGTTTTAGTTTCAAATAGATAATCACGCCACTTTATTTTTTTCCACCAAGAACGACTAAGTCGCACTTTCAACTGGTAATCAATTCGAACTGAATCGAGACGAACAAATTTTATACTTGGTGAAAACATTGTATTAATATTCCTATGGCATTTGGAATATGCCATATTCAAATTTTTATTTTCCATTTTAATAAAACATTTTCTTAAATATAAAGTACATTAAAATCTTTTGTCACATTTGTCAAAATGTGAGTTTTGAGGTTAATCACTTTCTATGATCACTAAACATGATCAATATATGTTTATGTAAGACTTAAATGATTATTACCTTGATGATAGTGTTTGTTGAATACTTCGTCTTACGATTGTCTTTGACGATAAATTCTTTATACTTTGTTGTGATCAAACTAAGAAAGATTAGTTAACACTAATAATGTTTTTAGGCATTGCTTGCACTAAAAATCTCTCCCTTTTGATTACGATAAACTATAAACTCATTTATGTAAAATATAAAAGTTTTCGAATTATTAACGAGTTTATCACTATCATTTCTCCCTCTTTGTCGAAGCAAAAAGGTTAGCACAAGTCTTTGAAGAAGGGAATAATCGAGTTTGCTAGTAGCTCCCCCTAGCTTGGGGCACCAAGAGATAGAACTAAGGTGACAAGCTACATACAAAGGTTGGTGGAAAGAAAAGAAACACCAATGTATAAACTTTATTCACTATCTACTAAGTAACTTGAGAGCGAGGAAGAAAAGAAATCTCAAATTAAAAGTAAGTATTTGCTAAGTATGTCCAAGGAGGGTGTTTTGACAAAATCAATGTACAATTGGTGGAATAAAGGTAAAAAAGAAAACATCAACACCAATTGTAATGGTAATATGTCAAAGGGTTAAAACTTAGAATTGTTGGAGTCACCCAAAAATAATTGTAAATTTTAACCATGATCAAATCTTAACAATATGTGGGATAAAGAATTAGAAAAATAAGAAATAACTCACATAACAATCATATTACAAAAAATATGATAGAAAATATAAGAGAAAATATTCATACACAAAATATGAATATTAAACCAAAAAATATTAAAAATAAACAGCAAAATCAAAAAATATTCTAGTAAAGATAGTCTTTCAAGATTGCTTAGGTTTTTATTTGACTCAAACAATTAGAACACGAAGTATGCTTTAATTGGTAAAATAAGACGAGCGGGGCATCATTCAAAGATTTGCTCACGAGAACAAATAATTTGAGGGTAGGTCGAGTGAGAAGAAATTCAAGAAAATTTAACTTGTCATAGACATGAGCAAGTTCAATTTGTTGAAATCAACAACACGCACACGAGCTTCCATGATGCAAAACAAAGTCGTTTGATGGGGGAGGGCCATCATAGTAAGAAGGTGGTGGTGGAGAAGGAGATTGAGGATAAGAGAGGTTTTAACAATGCCTAGAAAGGTTGAGGAAAGAAGATAGGTCATTGAGGTGAGGTATGTTGCAAGGTTTATGTAGTGGTGGAAGAGATTCTCTTTCTCTAGTAATTGGATTGATTGAGAAAGTCTCATTCCAATACTTAATAGGAGAGAAAGTAGAAGTCTTGCAAGGTTTGGGATAAGTGTAATCATGTATATCCTTATTCTTCTTGATCCAAACGGGTCAAACCAAGATTTTCGGTTTCTTAGAAAGCTTAGAATAAGAAGCTTTGGGTTTAGAAGGTTGTGACAAAAATATGTCAAGGTTAAGATTAGAAGAAGAAGACATTGTGAGGGATGAGAAAGAGAACTCCCAAAATGAGAAGATTTAAAGAAAATAGACAAGGAAAGGAATAAAAAGAAAACTAAAAGGTTTCAAGGAATGTTTAACCAAAATAGGCAAACAAAGAATCTTGAAAAATACTAAGGTCAAAGAAGAAAGACCAAAAAATGAGCCAGAAGTTGGCTAGTGTCCGCGGTTCCTTAGAGAAACCTGTGGTTCGATATAAATATCAAGTCGCGCGACAATTAATGAGCCGCCCACAGTGGACAAAGAAATCCGATTTTTGAAGGATTTTGAGAAAAGACTAGACTTTTTCAAAATCAAGCAAATCTTGGATTTTTACCTCTAGTAGCACTAGGTTATGTTTTGGTTGCATAAAGAGAAACACACTCACAAAGAGTGTCTTGACAAAGGGTGACAAAATATTTAGATAACATTTTGAACCAATTTTAGTCAAGTTTTAGAGGTTATGATAGACTAAGGTTCAATTTTAATTAAATTGAAGTTGATTAGTGTGAGAGAACATAGGATGAAACACACAAAGACTTAATCTATTAAACTTCTCCATGAAGAACTCATGAAGGAAAAGGAAATACAAGAAAAAAATAACAACTAACTATTATAAAGTTAGCTACACTAGTTCTTGATTTGATAATAATTCTTGGCTTGATTTTCTTAATGAAACATTTTGAAAATCATCATCATTCATCTCCTAGGAGGAGGAGGATTGGTGAAAAAATTTAGCAAGAAATCTTGCAACCTCCTATGAAGACCAAACATCTCCATTCTTAGGATTTGAATGATGTAGTTATTATAGAGGTTGTTAGCCTCAAAATATTGAGTCAAACAAGAATGTTCGGTCATAGGTTTCTATTATAATATTTATTAGAACGTTATAATAGTTAGTTAAATAGTTGTGGTTCACGGGCTTGGATTTAAGCTACTTAAAGCCCAATAGACAAGCCCGGTCCAAACAATATAGCCCATTATGGTTACATGTAAGCCCGGCTATATAAGGCCCTTCCTAGCATGTTAGGAAGGGTGGATGATCATTTGTAACTCTAATTCTTATAATCTAATATTCACCAAGTTAATCAACTCTCTTTCTACTTTCTCTCTCTAAAATTCATATCTTTTCCATCTCATTTCTTTAATCTATCATCATATTATTTGAGATAACAATTGGTATCAATCGCCATGGGGTAGATTTGTGTTTAGTTTATGGTTATCATTTTTGATTTCATGTGATTTTCATCTTAAAATCATCTCGTATAAAAAAAAATTGTGTTTTTTAGCATAAAATCTTCATACAAATTGCCTACAAAGTTGTGGTAGGAATTTGTGTTCCTCATTTTGGTGATTTCCACGGAAAAATTGGAACTTTTGGCTTGATTTTTGGGTAAAAATTCGTCATTTTGGAGTTTTTGGCTACTCGGTTCAGAATTTAAAGTTTTATAACTCGGGAAGCTAGGGTTTAGGTTTATTCCGAACTAGGTGAGAAAGTTAGACATTCCGAACTAGGTGGGAAAGTCACATATTCTGAATTAGGTGAGAAGGTGTTATTCCGAACAAGGTTAGTGATCTCGATTCCGAATTAGGTGGGAATAAGGGGTATTCCGAACTAGGTGAGATATCGATTCCGGATTAAGTGACAAATGGGGTATTCCGAACTAGGTGGAAAGAAGTTATTCCGAACTAGATCAGGATTCAACCATTCCGAATTAGTTCAGAATTTAATCATTCCGAATTACATCAGAATTTCACCATTCCGAATTACATCAGAATTTCACCATTCCGAATTACATCAGAATTCCAGTATTCCGAATTACATCAGAATTTCACTATTCCGAATTACATAAGAATTTCACCATTCTGAATTACATCAGAATTTCACCATTCCGAATTAGATCAGAATTCTACCGATTCCGAATTACGTCAGAACTTTCTTGATTCCGAACTAGGTTAAGGTTTAACTCATTCCTAATTAGGTCAAGATTTTTGGATTCCGAACTAGGTGTGGATCACGAATTCCGAACTAGGTCCTTGTTTTGCTAAATTTTTGTTCGAGTATGTTTTAGACTTAGCCACCATCTAGACTAGTTTCGGAATATCGTTTACACGAAGATATTTCTAGCTCGATTTCATACTAGTTTTAGGATATTTCTAGCTCGATTTCAAAATTTGGCGATTACAAAATTTTTTGGTCTACCGTTTTGTCGGACTGGAGAATTTATTGTCGGACTAAAGAATAATCGGAATTTTCGGAATTTAAACCACAATCTATTCACAACAACATCTACTTAAGATCCTATTCATTTCACTTCATTTTTGAGATGGATTCTACTGCTGAATATCGTGTTACTAATAACAACATAATGGTGGCGGGTAACAAAGAGAGACCACCAATGCTTGTGCCTGGTCGGTATGCTCAATGGCAATCACGTTTCATCCGATACCTTGATACAAGACCCAATGGTGATGCCTTGAGGAAATGTATTACTCATGTGTTGGGTCAAAAAGTTGATGTGGCAGAAACTCAAAAACGAAGAAAACATGAAGACATTTGTCTAAGCGTTGTCAAGAGCAAAACAAGCGTTGACAAGATCAAATCGGAGGTTGATGGCTCAAGTGTTGTCATGTACAATCTAAGCATTGTCATGTACAAACTAAGCATTGACAGAAACGTAGACAAGAAGCCTTTGGATATATATACAAGATATATTCTGTATATAGTTATTTAAATAGAAGATTTACATGTTTATTTGATATTATCTCTTGTAAACCCTAATCCTTACACTATAAAAGGAACCAAGGGTATTAGGTTTATTCATAACTTTCATTCATAATGTAAACCTAAAAGCGTGTGTCGACTAGAAATGGGATTCAATGCATACACGTCTAGTGGTTGTTTGTTATTAATATAATGAGCAATCCATTTGTTTTAATTCATGTGTCTTGTGCCCTAAACACCTTGTTAACGTGTTTCATTCTATTCCGCCTTGATTCAATCAAGTGAATGAGATTCGTTCCTAGTAGCTTAAAAGATCCATGAATCTAAGGATTCCACAATTGGTATCAGAGCCTCGTGGCTCGTGATGCTAGGACCAACAAGGTGTTCGTGTATGGTGAAGAAAAGAAAAATCCGTCTAGGGTTTTTCTGGACGTTTTTGTGTGCGCAGCAGTATTCAGAAGGGCATAACTTTTTATTGAACCGTTGGATCGCCACGAAATTTTTTGTGTATGTTCTAAACACATATATCTAGACATCCACCGGAGGAATTGTCGAGTTTTATCTCCAGTCAGAAGTTATTAGGCGTCAAAGTCAGCAGTGAGTATATGCATTTTCTGTAAACAGCCATGTTCAAAACACGTTTTCTCCTTCGTTAACCGTTGGATCTTCGTGATTTTTGAACTGTAGATTCTTAGCACTTGTGTCTAGAATCTCACCGAAGGGATTTTCGATCTGAGCCCTAATAAAGATGTTATAATCTGTCGAAGTTGGCTGTAGAGAAGATTTTCGTTTTTAGGGTTTGATATAAAAACCCTAGATCTGTTTGTTTGTTGTTGCTGTTTCAAGATTATATGCTGTTAGCTTTGGGGAATTGATTCATCATGAATCAATGATGAACTCTAGCAGCATGTCGTGATCGTGATGATGGTGGTTTGATCGTTTAGAGTTTATAGCTGTTGTTGTAAGTAGCTATAACAGATTACGCACCAACAACAAAAGAAAAAGAATATGATTGTGACGTAATGTGAAGCAGAAGCTATTGTATCAAGTGGGATTGATACTTTATATCCACGTAATAGAAACAAACTTTGTATGATGTGAAGCCTGGTCTACGATTATCTACAGCAAAAGGAAATATGTTCACTGGTTGATTATTATTGCAAGACACGAGTGAGATATTTCTTGTATTCACACGATTGTGATAAGTGTGTTCACATGGATTAAAGATTCTGTTACACACGAAGATTTGTGATGTGTTCACACGAATGCAAGACAAGCTGTACTGGTATCACATGATGACTTTTAACCAAGCCAATGTCACGAGTGTACTGCATGTGTGGTTTCAAAAGGAATCTTTGTGATCACATGTGCTCATCCATATGTAGCTTATTGTGGTCTACATAAAATTATTATGAAAAGTGACGTGAAGTTTATCTATCTTTAGAAAATATTGGTTCGTGTTAGTGTAGTATGAAGTGATTACATGGTATTGTTTATCTTCATGGGACCACCAAGATAGTATTCATAATTTATAAGCCAAAAAGGGATATGGATGGAGGACACGTTATGTTCGCTGACTTTTAGGAATTACATTGTAGTTCCTATATTTGAACGTGAATGGATATATCAGTTCAAGATAAATATATGTTATTTATGGACGTGATTGGTTGGCTCAAGGTTTTTGGTTCGACGCTGACAAGGTTTGTTTTGACGCTGACAAGAAATAAATTAACGCTGATAGGATAGCGTTGACATGAGTTGTCCGGGAAATTGTTGTTCAAGCGTTGATACGCTTTGTCCGATATTGGACAATGCATGTGTTTAGGATATTGGATAATGAAGGTTCTCGGATAACAAAAGAATAGCTGCTGTTTGAGAAAATTGGTACGTTTTTAGCACACAAAAAGGAGGTATTTACACGCTAAGGTACATGGAATCTCCGTTTTTATTTAGAATATCAAGTTGATATTAATGGCTCGGGTATTTTTACAAGGAGTAAATGATTTTTAAGTAAGTTAGCAACAATTCATGAAGACTTTGATTGATATTAGAGTATGTAATCGAGATAGCCTTGTGAAAGAGTTATTCGCTAACAGCTTTTACATATGAAGATATTGGTTCATTAAGACTTGTCATGAAGAGGTGTTGGCTTAAGGGGAAGAATTCTTATGGTAAGTTTGATGTTCGAAGAAGATTTTCGCGAGTTTGTGTTCTATTATATCTTTAAAGATGGTGCCTAGTCAACATTATTCTTTAAAGGTAACTTGTTCATGCTTACACGGTTGGTGACGAAGACTTGTCATAACACTTGAAGGAGTTACATTATCGTGCTCAGTGTCTCACAAAGGATGAGAAAATTGACAAGGGATTGACTAGGGAAAGATTGTTGGGTCAAAAAGTTGATGTGGCAGAAACTCAAAAACGAAGAAAACATGAAGACATTTGTCTAAGCGTTGTCAAGAGCAAAACAAGCGTTGACAAGAGCAAATCGGAGGTTGATGGCTCAAGTGTTGTCATGTACAATCTAAGCATTGTCATGTACAAACTAAGCATTGACAGAAACGTAGACAAGAAGCCTTTGGAAGCTTCTATTTGGATATATATACAGGATATATTCTGTATATAGTTATTTAAATAGAAGATTTACATATTTATTTGATATTATCTCTTGTAAACCCTAATCCTTACACTATAAAAGGAACCAAGGGTATTAGGTTTATTCATAACTTTCATTCATAATGTAAACCTAAAAGCGTGTGTCGACTAGACGTGGGATTCAATGCATACACGTCTAGTGGTTGTTTGTTATTAATATAATGAGCAATCCATTTGTTTTAATTCATGTGTCTTGTGCCCTAAACACCTTTTTAACGTGTTTCATTCTATTCCGCCTTGATTCAATCAAGTGAATGAGATTCGTTCCTAGTAGCTTAAAAGATCCGTGAATCCAAGGATTCCACATCATGGACCATATGTATTCAAGAAGATCTCAATTCCTCCAAGACTAGCCACATATACTACTGATCCAATACCCGCAAGTGAACGTAATGAAACAAGAGCTGATCTTACACCTAAAAATTATGCTTGGCATGATGCGGAGAAGGAAGCCATCTATATGGTTTTAAGTGGGATTGGAGATGATATTTACTCCACGTTTGATGCATGCCCTACAGCACATGAAATGTGGACTGCTATTAAACGCTTGCAACAAGGAGAATCACTCAACAAACAAGATGTCAAAACAAACTTGTTTTGGAAATTTGGCAAGTTTACTTCAAGGGATAGAGAATCAATTGACTCATACTACTCCAGGTTTTATAAAATGATGAATGACATGACAAGAAATAATCTGCAAGTCTCCACAATGCAAGTCAATGTTCAATTTCTTCAACAACTTCAACCCGAGTGGACACGATTCGTCACTTTAGTGAAACAACAAGAAAAGTTAGACGAGGTCTCATATCATCGACTCTTTGATATCTTGAAGCAATTTTAGAATTAAGCAAATGAGATTCGAGTTGAACGTGTTGCCAAGACGGCTAACCCACTTGCTTTAGTGACTACAACTCAACATGTTCAAGATCATCGCTCACGTGCTCCTATGCCATACTCCACTACATCATCCTCACCACGATATTCCACATCATCTAAGTCTTCATCATCAACAAGATCACGAGGCAAAGTGCCTAGATCACCATCACCACAATCTGAGTCATCGTCTGAAGAAGACAGTGATGAAGACCAAGCTCAAAAGAATCGAGAGATGAAACAACAAATTGCTTTCATAATGAAGACTTACAATAAAATCTACAAACCCACCAACAACAATCTTCGAACATCATCTAACACAAAGAACCAATATGTTGAGAGTCCTCCAAGGTATGACACACGTCGGCGTGGTGAAAGTCCTTCTAGGTATGATCGACATAATCCAACGCATGTTGAGGGTTCTACAAGGTATGATCGACAAACTGCCAAGTATGATACTCAGAGGATTGCTGCTGCTACTGGGAATAGGGAAACTGTTGGAAGTCAAGTGGTTCAACAAAGTAGGATTCAATGTTTTAACTGCCAAGGTTATGGGCATATGGCAAAGGAATGCAGGAAGCCAAAAAGGGTTAGAGACTCTGGTTATCACAAGGAGAAGATGCTGCTATGCAAGAAGATGGAAGCTGGGGTTAAATTTTCAGCTGGGGAATGAGCAATGCTTGATGATACTAATGATGAATATTCCGATAAAGAACTCGATGCACATTACTCGTACATGGCAAAGGTTGAAAAAGTTCTCAAAGTCACTGAAGATGACAACGGTCCTATCTTTGACACTGAGCCAATCGATAAGGTACACACTACTGATGAATATAATGTGTTTGGTGATATTCATGAGCATAGTGATCTACCCAATGCCATTAATGACACATGTATGATGGAAACAGTTGATAGTAATACCACACTTAATTCATCAGACATGTGCAATAATGAGTCTGAGGATGATCAACATGCAAATGAGTATGATGAAGAGGAACGTATTGCGCTTGCTAATTTAATTGCCACTTTACAAAAAGATGTCACTGAAAATAAAAAGATTCAAAAGCATTTAAAGAAGGCAAACGCTACGCTCACTCAAAATTTTGAAGAATGCAAAGCTGCTCTTATCAAATCGAGTGAGATAACTGAAAGCTATAGAGATGAGCTCCTTCAGAAAACCAAAGAGCCTGAGGGGTACAAGGGTAGTGCGTTAAAAAGTCAAAAGGACGATTTTGAAAACAAATATAATACAACTCTTGAGTTATTAGCCAAAGAGAAGCGTCAATATAATGTTTTCTTAAAGGATGAACGTCAAAAAATGTACCTTGCCAATACCAAAGTTAATGAACTTGAACAAAAGCTCTCTATGACCACTACCGATTCTGCTAAAATTCTTGAGGTTAAGAAACAAGAGGTAGATGCGTTAAAACAAGAATTCAAAAGTAGATATGATAAAGAAACCCTAAAAGTAACGAAACTAGAAGAACAAGTCGAATTTTTGAAGAAAGTTGTTTATAACACGCATGATTATATTCAAACCGTAAGAATGATAGAACCTCCGTCAATGTTTAAGGGTCAAGCTACCTTTGCAAGTCCTGAGTACCTTGCCAAAGCTCAAGCTACGAACCCGCATCTTTATCTTGATGAGTCTGAAAGGACCGATCATGATTGCATGCATGTTAGTGCCGATAGTGAAGAGACTGCTCTTTGGGATGATGATAGTCGACCACTTGTCAATAAGGAGTTTGTGAAACCATTTAATTATGCTTATGAGAATAGTCTTTATGGTCTTTTCAACAAACAAACTCAGAAAACTCGTGAGGAAGTGTTTTTAGAATGTAAACAAAAGAGAATTCAATGGAAGAAAGCATTTGCCCCTAAGAAATCTAATGTTTACAAATATATGAACTACCTTCCTCTAGATGAGTCCAAAAGCAAGAGTAGGAAAACATTAGGTATTCTTAAACACCACATAGATAATGTTAAATCTATTGTTGAAAGAGATTGGGCAAAACGTGAAAATGCTGAGTGGCAACGCCCGATTCCTCAAGATATTACCTTGCTTGTGAAAGAACTCTTAATTCCAAATACGACGTTGATTAAAGAAATTGTTCTTCAATTTGAGGAGTTCATTCGGACTGAAATGTTTGATGATTTAAAATATGTTGAGTCTATTGAGAAAAACATTGATGATCTTTAAATGGAGAAGTCTGATTTTTCAGATGAATATGATTTACTCTTGCAAGAATGCGTTTCTAAAGATGTTATCTGTGCTTATTTTACATCTTGTGTTGATATTGATGAATATTCTGATGTTGCATGCAAATATCTTGATAAGATCAAAGAATGTGAACGTCTTGAAACTGAGCTTTCGAAACGTAAAGAAAATGTTGATAAAAAGGCTTTTGAGTTACTTCAACACAAAACTGATTTCCTTCAAAAACATTGTCATTCTCTTGAACTTGCTTTGCAAAAAGACGTTGGTAGTTTTCCACATGATAATAACTTGCAAGAAAAACTTTCCAAAACGTTTCGTGAAATGAATGAACCGAATTTGGAAATTAAAGGGTTGAAAGCTCAGTTACAAGACAAGGAAAGAGCGATAGCAGAGTTGCAGAAACTCGTTGCTAAGATGGGTGGGAAAGTTGTGGAACCTAGCATTAAGAAACATTTTGTTAGACAACCCAATGCCTCTAAAGAGAATAGATCCTCTATCTTGGGAAAACCATGTGCTTTATCAAATTCCTCGTTTGCAAAACCTGTGTTTGCCCCCAAGATGGATGGAAAGGAAAGGTTACCACATAATCAACCCATAAGGAATGTCATAGCACCAAGCGTTAAGCACAATAATGTGATTAAACCAGGGATGTATAGAATGACCCCTAAGCCCACAAACAAAGTTAGTCACTCGCCTCAGACTTCTAGAAACACTAATATTCGTATGTCTTCTACTACAGGAGTAGTTTCCACTGCTAGTGTTAGCCGGCCTCAGCTTAAGCGCACTCAACTGAATGATAAGGTCTGGAAACACAAGAGTCATGAGAAGATGAAGGAAGTAGAAGAACACCCTAGGAATTTGAATGTTTTTAAGAATAAAAAGTCTGTAATCGCGTGTAATGATGATTTGAATGATTTGAATGCTATGAATGTGAAATTTGTTTGTGTCAAATGTGGAAAGTGTGCTAATACTGATCATTCTATGTGTGCTATGAATAATGTCAAAGGCGTCGAAACTAGAACTAAGAAGCAAGTTGCGATGCCTATTAGTGCTAGTAAACCCAAACACAAAGTGAACCATTCTGGTGTAACCTCCACTAAGAAAAGTAATGCATCAGACTCCACCACTAAGAACCCTAGAAGCATAATTAAGGAATTATATGAGTCTGCTAGCAAGTCTTGGAAATGGTGGTTTGCTATCAATGTCCTCCCGGATATAAAGGGATGCCTAAAGATAGGACAGAAAATGTGACAACGAGTGTTAGTATGCCTTTAAATGTTGCTAAGGACACTAATGATTCTACCATCACAACTACTGTGGTATCAAATTTAGCAATTGCTCCATCGTGTTCTAACTCTCCTGCGGGTGATACAAATAATTCTCTTCATATTGGACTCCGGATGCACGAAGCACATGACGAGGAATCTCAAGCTTCTAATTAACTTCGTGGAGAAGTTCCTGGGTACGGTCCGATTCAGAAATGATCAATTTTCACCGATCCTAGGATATGGAGATTTGGTTCAAGGCAATATCACGATAAAAAGGGTATACTATGTCGAAGGGCTCAATCACAATCTTTTTTCGGTTGGTCAATTCTGTGATGCAGATTTGGAGGTTGCTTTCAGAAAGAAGACATGTTTTGTTCGTGATTATGATGGGAATGACTTACTTATCGGTACACGGGGTACTGATCTTTACACAGTTTCACTACAAGACACAACTTCGTCAACTCCAATTTGCTTCATGGCTAAAGCTTCATCGACTCAGGCATGGTTATGGCATCAACGTTTATCTCATCTTAATTTTGATACCATCAACTTGCTTTCCAAGAAAGATATTGTGAGAGGCCTTCCAAGCTTGAAATTCATCAAAGATCATCTTTGTTCTTCTTATGAGCTTTGTAAAGCTAAAGGAAGTAGTTTCAAGACAAAAACTACACCAAGCTCAAAAGGACGGTTAGATCTTCTTCATATGGATCTGTGTGGTCCCATGCGTGTTCATAGTATCAATGGAAAGAAATATATTCTGGTAATTGTCGATGATTACTCAAGGTACACATGGACTCACTTCTTGAGATCCAAGGATGAAACACCCGAAGTTCTCATCAGCTTCCTTAAACTGATACAACGTGGTCTTCAAGCTCAAGTTAAAGTGGTTCGTACTGACAGAGGTACAAAATTTTTGAATTCAAATCTGAGAAATTATTTTGAAGCCGAAGGAATTGAACATGAAACATCTATTGCTCGAACACCCGAACAAAACGGCGTTGTTGAAAGACGAAACCGTACTTTAGTTGAGGTTGCTCAAACATTATTATCTACTTCAAAACTTCCACTATACTTTTGGGCCGAAGTCGTGTCAACCGCATGCTACACACAAAACCGATCCTTAATTATTCCTAGACACGAAAAGACACCATATCACATAATTCATGATCGAAAACCTTCACTCAAACACCTTCATGTTTTTGGATGTACTTGTTACATAATACGAGATGGTGAAAATTTGGATAAGATGAAAGAGAAAGGTGATGCATGTATTCTTGTGGGATATGCAACTCAGTCTAAGGGATATAGAGTATACAACAAGAGAAAAAAATTGATAGTCGAGACCATTCACATTCGATTTGATGAATTACAAGAGATGGCACTTGAACAAAACAGTTTAAGTCCCGATCCACAACGACAAACGACTTCCGTTCACAACCGCACGGAACTCGAAACTCAAGACCACAACAATGAATCGTCAAGTTCAACGCTGGTTCCAGAAAATGTTCCTAGAGCTGATATGACAGTCAACACGACAATTGAAGAGTTGGAAATATTATATGGACCAATGTATGATGAATATTTCACGGGGGAGAAACAAGTTGTATCGAAGTCTTCCGCTGTCACTCATGATAAGAATGATGATTCCGATCATCGTCAACAAAATGATACAACTTCATCTACTTCAACACCGGTTGCTGCAGAGTTACTTCCTCAGAATATCACTTCAACAATCGATCCTACAACATCCACAACTATTGTCATTGCTTCAGAGAACACAAATCAAGCAGACAATGCATTATCTGACGAAGACGAATTTATCAACCCATTTGGTACACCGGTACACGAAACTGGAGAGTCTTCTACTCGCCATGTTGATCCGTCAAATATGCACACGTTCTATTAACGACATCCTTCAACACATCATTGGACCCGAGATCATCCTTTGGTTCAAGTAATTGGAAACCCTTCACAGCCTGTTCGCATAAGACGACAGCTTAACACCGATGGCGATGTTCGCACTCGCCGTGAGTTCAGCAGAACCGAAAAACATCAAAGAAGTCATGGCTGATCATGCTTGGATTGAATCGATGACTGATGAACTTCAACAATTTGAAAGACTTAAAGTCTGGGAACTTGTTGACAGACCATACGATGTAATACCATTAAATCTTCGATGGATCTGGAAAAACAAAATGGATGAAGAGAACACGATCATCAAGAATAAATCTAGGCTAGTGGCTAAAGGGTATGGACAGAAAGAGGGTATTGATTTTGAAGAATCATTTGCACCAGTAGCTCGAATGGAAGCGGTCGGGATTTTTCTTGCTTATGCTGCACATAAGGGATTCATTGTCTATCAAATGGACGTAAATACGGCGTTTCTTAACGGTCCTTTGAAGGAAGAAGTCTATGTCACACAGCCGGAAGGATTCGTCAATCCTCATTATCCTGAAAAGGTGTATCGTCTCCACAAAGCACTTTATGGACTCAAGCAAGCTCCAAGGGCGTGGTACGATGAGCTCTCGAAATTTCTGGTCTCCAAAGGTTTCTCAAAAGGTTCCATTCATCTAACTTTGTTCACTTATAAATATGGGGATGACATTTTGCTTGTGCATATTTATGTTGATGACATTATTCTCGGGTCTACAAACCCAAAACTTTCAAAATGGTTTGAAAACGTAATGCACAGAAAATTTGAAATGTCTATGATGGGCGAACTAAAATTCTTTCTAGTAATTCAAGTTCACCAATCCCCAAGTGGTATCTTTATTAACCAAGCTAAGTATTGTCAAGAGATAATCAAAAACCATGGTATGACCTCATGTGACCCCGTTGGGACACCATGATCAACCACATCACTAGATGTTGATTTGGAGGGAGATGACATAGATCAAACGAGATATCGTTCCATGATCGGCTCCCTCATGTACTTAACAGCAAGCCGACCAGATATATCTCATGCTACGTGTTATTGTGCACGATATCAAGCTCGACCCACTAAAAAGCACCTCAAGGAGGTTAAACGAATCGTTCGGTACCTTAAGAATACCATTCACATGGGACTCTGGTATCCGAGGGAAACCGGTTTCTTTCTAACGGCCTATTCAGATTCTGATCATGCAGGGTGTCTTGATACACGTAAAAGTACTTCTGGTGGTGCACAATTTCTAGGTCAAGATAAACTTGTGGGATGGTCTTCCAAGAAGCAGGATTGCACATCATTGTCATCAGCCGAAGCGGAGTATATGTCTCTATCTGCGTGTTGTGCTCAAGTTCTTTGGATGAGAACACAACTCACGAATTGTGGCTTCCACTTTGATAAAGTACCTATGTACTTTGACTCAAAGTCTGCCATAGCCATCTCCTGTAATCCGGTACAACATTCTCGCACGAAGCACATTGATGTCAGATATCATTTCATTAAGGAACAAGTGGAAAAGGGTATTGTTGAATTATACTTTGTTGGAACTGATTACCAATTAGCTGACTTGTTTACAAAAGCTCTTTTGAAATAGAGGTTTGCGTATCTAGTTAGGAAAATTGGTATGAGATGTTTGACTCCAGCAGAACTGGAGGTTCTAGCAAAGAAGCCTTCTTGATTCATCTATCAAACATCTACCTGTAAATATTAATGAAAAAGCAAAATACAAAATTAAAAATCCAAAAATATTCTTCTTGACATGTCTTTCAGTATCGATAATATGGACGTGCCTAGAAATGTCGCTCAATAACGACACGGGTGTGTACATAAAGCTCGAATGAAAGTTGTAAAAAATTTTCAAAACATGTCATTTCTATCTTTTATACAGGAAATTGTCTCTTTTGGACAATATTTCCAACAACGGGTAGAGCAATCTATCTCGGGTTGAGCTTGTCACAAAACATTCAACGTTTTGAGCTCAACATAATGGCTTGTAATTACTTTCAGATTGCGACCTGGATCTATATTCACGGGGGAGTGTACG
This sequence comes from Glebionis coronaria, assembly GCA_025667525.1. Taxonomy (NCBI): domain Eukaryota; kingdom Viridiplantae; phylum Streptophyta; class Magnoliopsida; order Asterales; family Asteraceae; genus Glebionis; species Glebionis coronaria. The sequence goes on along the minus strand of CM046881.1, from coordinate 533,715,051 downwards.
ATTTCGTGCGCTTACCCTCAGCAAAAGAAGTTAAACCTTCTTACACTTGAGTGGATTTGTCAAGACATTCAAAGTTTATGAACTCAAGTTTATGCTTTAGAAAAACCTTTTCGCTAAAAAGAATTGATTTTTCAAAAAGCGTTGAACACAAATTTTTCAAGAATTTCTCAATGATATTCAAAATCTTTCAAAAATTGTGTGTTCAAAAACTCTTATCCTCAAAAGTTTAATGTGGATCATATCCTCAAAAAGACAATTCAATTGGATCAATTTTTTAGGGGGAGCTTTCCAAATTTCATGCTAAGTTTGACACATTTTTCTCTCGAAAAGTTTCAAGACTATTTTTTACAATATATTTTAATCAAATTTGGTATCTCTAATATCAAACGATTTTATATATTAGACATAGGGGAGAAAATGTGATTAAAATATGATCTAAAGACTCAAGCACTCATGGTTTCGATCAAATACCCACAACATCTTTAATTCACGACGTTATTGGTGTCAAAAGGGTGGTTAGGTTTAAGTTCTATGATCCAACAAGAACCAGAGGGATCTTCCCAGGGACAATCTAATAGATTATTAGAAGTCCTTAGGAAAGATGGAGTAGAATGTGAACGTAGCTGAATGTCGACTAAGTACTGATGCTAGCACTGGAATAATCACAACAAGGTGCTAGTAATGATGTCTTGGTAAGCATTGAAGGGGTTGAAGAATGAAAAATAAATGTAAGGATAAAGGGTGTAAACAAAGAAGCCCTCCATACAACTTAGGCAGAAACCGAGTCAACACATCATGAAGACAACTCATCATGGACCCAGTGATGTAATGCACAACCCTTTCCCAGCTAACTCAGGCTTCTCTCAAAAGAAGTTTGTTTTATTGTCACGGAGATCAACATGACTTCTATTGACTTTCTCACTCCGAGATAGTTGATATTGAATAGGTGGAATCTGCTCCAGCCTCCGATCACTAAAAGTGCACAAATCGAGTCTAGAGCCAAGAGATCAATCAAATCTCGTTAGGACACACGGATGAAGATCAAGAGAGTCCTACACTATATCCTTGTGATATTGCTAGAACACTCAGAGTGACACTACTTAGTATTCACAATGATGAGTGGAAATCCTTCTAGTGTTAACAACAAACAGCACTACGTAGGTCATGTGTAAGATTCTTTATGAATTGAACATATGTAAAACTGAAAAGCAACAGTGGTTTGATTCTGAATTGATTCAAACTCGTTTCAGGTTTCTACGCAATATCTTTATGGTCTTGCCAGAACATTCAAAGTGAGATTTATTAATATTCACAGTGACGAATGGAAATCCTTCTAGCGTCAACATCAAACAGCGCTACGGTAGGTGACTTGTGAGATTCTTATGAATCAAGCTTATGTCAACTGGAAAGCAACAATGGTAAGATTCTTAATGAATCAAACTTGTTCCAGGAATTTGAATTGACGACTTTAATCAAGCGGATATTTAACCAATTGATTCACTCTTCATGTTCGAAGTTCTTGCTTTGAGACGGTCGAGTAAAGAGAACGGCTAGTACAGCCGCGAAACCCTGTCAAGGAGATTTTTAATTAAATCTACCTAATCACAGGTACGATATTTAATATCGTGTAACAGTCTTCACCGACCGGAGGTAAAACGTTACCGATTTAGGACGAATGTCAAAGCCATTCAGTTCGTGTCTAAGTTTTGTCTCAAGAAGGTGACGTTACGGTGTACTCAGCAAAGTCAGAGATTCAAAACCACATACTCATGCCCAAAGACATTCAACAATTAATAGTGTGAGCATGTGGATAAAGACACAAGATCGCAATATGACAAAGACAAGTCAAGAATGATTTAAAGATCTCAAGTTTAAAGGCAAAGTCGAAAGACAACGACAAAGGCTTAAAGATCACAACATGAAGGAACAAGACTACTGTTACACGTTCAAGACTCATTCATGACAAAATTCATAAATCTCCATTGGACTCCAAAGATCGAAGAGGAATGACCTCACATTTGGGGAGATTGTTAGCCTCAAAATATTGAGTCAAACAAGAATGTCCGGTCATAGGTTTCTATTGTAATATTTATTAGAACGTTGTAATAGTTAGTTAAAGATTCGTGGTTCACGGGCTTGGATTTAAGCTACTTAAAGCCCAATAGACAAGCCCGGTCCAAACAATATAGCCCATTATGGTTACATGTAAGCCCAGCTATATAAGGCCCTTCCTAGCATGTTAGGAAGGGTGGATGATCATTTGTAACTCTAATTCTTCTAATCTAATATTCACCAAGTTAATCATCTCTCTCTACTTTCTCTCACTACTTTCTCTCTCTAAAATTCATATCTTTTCCATCTCATTTCTTTAATCTATCATCATATTATTTGGGACAACAGAGGCCACATAGACAATTAGTTCCATGATCTTCAAGAAAAGCAAAAAAGTAAGGATCACCCATGAAGTTAAAAATAGGAACACCCAAAAGTAGAGTGTTAGGAAGAGGATAGGGCATGATGTCCAATGGTAAGATAGGTGAATTTGGTGGGGTGAAAGGTGAGGTTAGCAAGGGCTCAACAATGTCATTCTCAAAAGGAATGCTTTGAAGAGGTTGAGGGTTCACAACCAAGAGAGGACTAGGAGTGAAATGTTAAGACAAATGATTCATTCTTAATTGGAATGAGGAAGAAGTGGAACCATGAGAAAGGTTAGCACCATGAGTTAAACTACTCTTTCATGAAGCAAAAGGTGATGAGGGTGATGAAGAAATGAGAATAGGAGATATCTCATTCTTAGGTGTAAGAAAAGATGAAGAACCTTGTTTAGGCATCTTGATCTTAATCTTAAGGTTTCTTTTGGTAGTAGAGTGTTTGGAAGAGTTTCATGATCTTGTGGACACCATGGTTGTGTGTCAAGGTTTAGAAGAAGGCTTAGAGGATGAAGAAGAAGCATAACCAAGAGAGGTTTAAGAAGGATATGGGATGATCCAAACTAGTAATGTGTTAAAACTCTTTTTGGTGAATAATGAAATATTCTAGGCTTAATTGGGAAAAGGCTGGTTTTTAGCAAAAAATTCATCAATGTTTACAAATATTTAGAGAAAACAGTGTAAAGCATAGATGCTTTCAAAGACAACACATGTGTTTCTCTAAATATAGGCGCAGTTCTTTATCACTAAGGAATCGCTCATATTTATTGAGCCACGGGCAGAGACCTTCATAAAATGGACTTCCAACATTTTTCACAAGCCCAAGTTTTAAGCAAAGGTTTTACAAGCCAAGATAGATTACGAACCAAAATCTAAATAGCTAACTAACACATAATTGCACAAAGTCATGTAAATCAAAAGTTCGATCACATGAGCACATTGGATTAAAATAGTAGTCAATCCAAACACAAAGTATTAGTAGTACAAACCAAAGTCTAATACAACAAGTAAGAGTCAAGATAAATAAAACAACCGTGGTACAACCAACATCTTCTACTCACACTGTCTCATGAACATTTCTTCAATATGCCTTGATCCATCATTTGAATTCTCAAGAAGACAAAGATTTTGGAAATATCGAGAATCAAGAGTAATGTCATGAGATGGAATGAAAGAACTTGAGAATGATAAAGAGTCATTGCACACAAGAGAGGAGTCAACAATGCTTTGGTGCATTGATGATAGAATATTACTTGAAGAACTTATGCTGGTGTTAGTTTCAATCTTGTCTATCTAAGAGGTTGAAATAGGAATGCACCCAACATCATAAGTTTTCACTTGATGATCATTTACATCTTCATTTGAATCATTCTTAGGCTCATGTGGAAGGTTCCCTTCAATGGGAAGCATAACACTATCAAAGGAGCATTAGGATGATGCGTTTAAAGATGGGAAGTCAATAAGGACTCTTCTAAGAAGACAAGAAAGAAGCATAGCAAAGGGAAGACTCGAATTCGAACTAAAGAGAACATAGTTAATTCTTCTAGCTATGAAAAATACAAGGTTGTACGGGGTGGAGGTTGAAACACAATAAAACATATGTGCAAGATAAGCGGGCACACGATTGCGATTATCACCAAGACACATTGCATTTTCCCTAATGATTTCGGTCCAAGGAATCATAAAATCATTAAGTTCGCTAGTAAGTAATTCCCAAGGATTGAGAATACAAATGTTGCCTTGAAATTCACCAAGAAGAGAATGTTCATGAGGTTTGGAAATAGCTCTAGAGATGAACAAAGGAGAAGGTAGCTCGGTCACATAATGCACATCAATAGAGGCTGATTCTAAAGAATCAAGACTCCAAGCATCAATGAACCTACATTGACCAATATATGGTACTTTGAGAATTTTTTCAAATTCTTCAAAAGTGTATATAATGGTTTTCCCTTTTATAGAAAATCTTATAGATAAACCATTATTGATGCACATTATTGCGAATGAACTAAAGAACTCCATAATAAACGAAGGAAATATTGGCTCATCAATGTCAAGCAAACAATCAAAGCCAATAGACTTGAACATGTAGCGAGTAAGCTCAATCCAATCAAAATTTGGTAGGATTACACATCCTTCATGAAAACAACGAGTTTCCAAAGACCGAAGAGTATCTTGAAGAGACCAAGATGGACACGATTTGGAAAGAGTAGGCATATATTCTCTAGTTTTCTCATGATCTTTGTGAGTTTCCAATGGCATAATTAATACCTATACAAAACAAGAATATTTCCAAAATCACTCTTAAGTTACATAAAAGTCAAAATCATAAGAATGTGCTTTATCAAGTACTTGACTAATCAAAGGATTAATCCTTAATATTCTCATGTTCACAATGTCCCAAAATCACCTTTGACTAGTACATATGAATCATGTAAAATCAAACATGAACATTGAACATTGGTTTTTCAAAATTCGTTTTTTGGTAAGAATTAACAAAGCAATTACCAATGTGTTCATGGGTTCATATCAATTCCATCATTTAACCAAAATATATTAGCTAAAATTCAGATTTGTTCTATAAGTGGGTTTTAGTGAAATCGCTATGAATTCAAACCTAAAGAATCATAGCATTACAACTATGTCAACCCACATTCCTAATTAGGTTCCAATTTGATTTTAATTTTAAAAATCCCCAATTATGCAATTAAGAACCCTAGAACAAATTCCTTGAAATTGAATGAAGATACTTACAATTAATTGATGTTAGATGAAGAATGAGTGAAACCCTTGTCTCGAAATCAATTAATTTGAGTGATTGAAGCTTTTTGAAAGATCAACAATGGTGGAAATGAAGAAACCCGTCACCAATGGAGAAGAAAGGGTGAGGGTTTTTTTGAAAAAAATTATTTCTTAATAAAACCCTAATTATTTTAGTCACTAGTGGACCGCAGTTCAATATCGATAATGAGTTGCGTGTTTGAACCGTGACAAATAAAAAACCGCCGACAATGGGCGTGTTTAAACCAAGAAAATCAAAGAAAATTTCAAAACCAAGTTTTTCTAAAATACTTAAAATATATATTAAGCCTTTTGGAAATCATTAGACCACTTCAATACTAGGTAACCATGCCTTAAATGAAGGATTACGAGTTAAATCGAGACCGAAAAAGACCGATACGGAAAAACGACTACTCGTAAGAAAAGACAAAGAGGAGAGAGACCAAGAGGAGTGAATCAAGGCTAAGTTCAATGCTCAAGAGATGAGTAACAATATTCCAGTAGTAGAAACGAAGAGCTTGTGTCATCTATAGTTGTTAAAGACGTGTCTGTCTGGCGTAAGACTAAACGACTTTGGTAATGAACCATACCAAGCAATTTTGTTATTAACAGTAAGATCACTTTCAAGTAATTGTCTTAAACTTTTACAAAATATGAGCAAGAGTATAGATTCACTTTCTCTCCACGTGATCGGACAAATATCATTGCCTAGGATTACAGTGACAATATCCTTGGAATATTTCAATTCTAAATGTGTAATATCCTAACTACAACATATGATGTAATTTGTATCTCAAAGGATTAAACAATCATCTTAGAGATGAGCTCAATTGCACATATTACACATGATATAGGGCCTACTCACCGTATGAGTTGCAAACCATGTAAATCATGCTTGATACTTTAAGCTACTACTAACTCGCTCTACAACCTCTAAGTGAGTCAAGTATCCAAGCAATGAAGGTTTGAGAGGGTGAAACAATAGAATCACGTACCACAAACAAATGTCAAGGCAAGGATGCCAAGAACAAGCACATAGTCAAGTAATGATCAAAGGAATGATCAACAGGGCGTGTGGAAGGATGAAAACGTACCTTAGCCACAAAGTGCATCCCAAGTCTTCTAAGGACCAATGCAACACCCAAATTTGACTAAAGTGAATACTAAGTCTTCAAGGACTAGTATCACTTACATCAATCTTGATATCATCATCCTTAGATGTTGGAGATCAAAAGGATATGAGTATTCTACAAGTGCAAGTAACTCAATCCACAATCAAGTTAATACTTTGTCTTCATGAGTACCTACATAAAGAAAGATACAAACTAGTAGATACATTTCAAGAGTAAATCTAAAATGTATATAGGCTACTAAACAAGATATGATGCTAAATTACCAATTAAAAGGTCTATTTTTATTGAAAAAATAGCTTTGAACAAAGAGAAACTTTAGTACAATGAACCATTCTAATTTGAGGAGACAATGGATCGATCCAAGTTTTAAAGCATAATATACTTCAAAGACCTCGAGTGACCATCGCTCTGATACCAATTGTAGAAACTAGAAGGGGGTGAATAGTTTCTCTTGGTTATGGTCCTAATTAAAATTCTTACAATTAGGTTTGTCCCAAAATTACCTTTTACTTGAAAAGTAGTTTCATAGTTGCTAGGTTCAATTCTAGTATGTTGATGCAAAAGTTGGTTGATCCTTGCTAGACCCGAATTAGGCTTAATCCGGGTTGGCTGGGTTCCGGCTCCTGCACCAAGTGAATCGTTTGGTTGGGATCCTGCACACTAAACAACACGCGTTAGGCTTATCGTGGGAATGTTTCCCACGATTAGACTCCGGCGTGAGAGTAAGTAATCGGTTTAAGGTTTATGTGAGTTTAGAGTATAAGTCGTAATACCTTTGTGGAACCCTTGGGGGTTCCTTTTATAGGCAGTGAAACCCTAGTGGGCTTTCACTGATCCTTCGGCCCCAAGGAAGAGATAAGCACCAGAATTAGAATGATTGTTATCTTCTAATTCTGGTAGTGAATATCTCCTCGTATTGGGATTAAGATATTCCTAGACAGAATATTATTCTGTCTAACCCTATGTCGGCCGTGTCGGCCGTACCGGGCCGTGGGCCGCACACATGCGTGCGGTTACTGTTCATCCAAGCCCATAAGCCTGACTGATATTATCCCACCCATCTGTGATGGGCCGGACACGGGTAGTACCCATGGGCCGGGTCCATGACCCGGCTGGGGACTATACGTCATCATGTCCCCCCAGTCTAGTTGTTACAACCGTAGGTGGAACCTCTAGACTACAAAGATGCTCCCGGACGTACCAAGGAAACCATAGAAAAGAAACAAATTGCCCAAGAATTTATGTTGGCCGCACGTGACTACCTGTTTTAAGAAGTTATCTTCTCAATATCTCAGCCGCATATAGCAACCGAGACAAATTAAATATGTCATTAAATGTCAAGTCTTACGTAAGAGCCGCATAACCCGACATGAACAACTGTTCATCTGACTTGTTTGACTGACAAAAGTGCAGACAGTCAGAACCTTGAGCAGCGCAAACGTGTGGATCAAATATGACCCGTGGGTCCCACCTGACGTTTCACTTGCCACTTGCCCCCTAGCCACACGATTAGGAATAGTGGCCGACACGTGTCACATATCCAACAGGCTGTGACCCATGAGGCAAGCCTATAAATAAGCCACCCCTACGGCTGTGTGAAACACACAGTTTATAACCTTCATTTCTGCCATTAAAGCTTTTCTTCCTAGCTTGAACCAAATACGCACGGATCCCTTCACACGTAGGTTAGAACACAACGTCCTTACACTCTTTTTTTAGTAATGGCTCATAGAAACAGCCCTACCATTGGATCCGTGCTAAATGTCATGACCCAAGACCAATTAAACCATTTTTGTACAAATTACTTCATCCCTACCAACCTACACCCCTCACTTCCTGGCGCCGGAGACCTCATAACTGAGGCTCCAGCGGGTAAGATAGGCCTTTATACTCGCCTGTTTGATGCGGCTAATTACCGCATCCCTTTCACCCACTTTCTCGTAGATCTGCTAGGATATTATGATGTACACATTAGTCAGCTCCACTGCATAGGTGCCTGTAAGATTAGCCAATTTGAGATTCTTTGCCGTGCTAGGAGAATCCCCCCAACCGTAGAGTTATTTAGGTTGTTTTACACCCCCAACTTGGTGAACGGTTGGGTATCTTTCAAAAAACGAGCCTCCAACAGTCCCCAATCACACAACAAACCAATGGATTCACTGAAAAATTGGTATGATCACTACTTTTTCATTGACGCAGTGGTATGGCCGGGTGATTATGCCATTAGAACTAGGATTCCGCACGACCCCAAGCCGCACACCAGTACATACAATCCTCGTCATGCCCAAGATTTAGATCTAAATAGGACTGGATTCCACAGAAACCTACCCGAATCATTCCTATGCTTGCTAGGAATTAGCCGCAATTACTTTGGTCCTTCCAATAGGTATCCCGTTTTTTGGAGAAGGCAGGGCGAAGGTAGGCTAATCATCCGTACGCCAAGAAGAATGTATACATGTATTTGCATAATAACTAACATTTGTTGTTTTGTGCTGGACAGAAATGAACTTTTTTGGACTGTTGCGCCAGGGCGATCCAAGGCTTGTGCCGGAAGGTCTCCGTCCTCTCCGTGAAAATGAACAACCCCTGCTCGAGCACACCCGACCCGTGACGGTTGCCTTAGAAGCAGTGCCTGATCCCCATTCTGACGAGGAGCATGGAGACAACGGCGATGGTGACAATCAGATGAACGAAGGAGGGGCCGGGCCCTCCTCACCACATAGGGAACAACAGGGGGACGACATTGAACGAACCGACTCCAGCATCCGCCGACTGATGGGTGATGATGATGATGAAGTGCAACAATATGTCAACCTGGAAGAAGAGGAAGAAGAGGAAGTCGAGGAGGAGATCGATGAACGAATAGCGCAGCCCGTCGCCAGGCGTACCCAGAAAAGAGGCAACCGTGCGAGAGGGACTGCCTCAGTCGAGATTGGCGAACACAATGCTCCCGCCAAGAGACTTCGAGAAGACCACCCCTTGTATCAATCTGTTGGGAGTGCTACCCAGGGTTCCGAGGCTAACCGGGCCGCCCATGTCGATCCCGTCACTCAAATTGCCCCAACCGCCTCCGAAGTAGCAAGAAGCAATATGTAAGAACCCATCTTAATATGTAAGAATGACAAGTTTTCTTGTAAGCAATACTTAAGATATTTCGTAATACTTGTTTCACAGGGACAACCAGGCTGGTGTCGCGCCTCATTCTGACACCCAAGTGGATAAGGGAAAAGGAAAAGCAATGGAAGAAAACCCCACGGCCCCCACAAGGTCCGGTCCCGTATTTGAAGATGGTTCACCCATAGCCTCCCAAGACTTACCCACGTCCGGCGCCCCCCAACCTTTTAACCCAGTATGGACTATTACCACGACGTCATGATTGAGGAACGATGACGAGTGCCGGGAGTACCTCAACAACTGCATACCACCAAGCTTGGTGCAAGAGGTAAACTCGCTCAGTCATGCGGATTTGGCGGATGAGTATAATGGCACTCTGGTACACCAAATGGCGATGGGAACCTCAATGAGGGTTAGGTTTGAAGCCGCGCTTGGGCATGTTGACTCTCTTAAGAGGAAAGTTGGACGGAGGGAAAAAATGATTGAAGATAATGAAGCCCTGATCGCTGACCTCCAATCCCAACTAGTTAATGCCGAGGCGACCATCAAAAAACAGTCAGCCCGCGCGAGTGAATACGATCAGCAAGTAACCAACCTTGAGTCCCAACTAGATGCTGCAAACACCAAGGTATATATCCGCGCCGCGCCACCCATATTTAAAAAATAAATGTGCTAACACGTTTTTCCCTATAGGTAGCCACGGCGGAAGCTTCTGCCCACTCGTACTCCAGCCAAGTAGACGTGCTGAACCAGAAACTAGAGGACGCGCACCTGGCCGTCCAAAACATGGAAAAAGTACAGACAGACCTTGCTGAGGAGAGGGCCGTCATCCACGAACTGAAAGAGGCAGTTGCCCAAAAAGAATTGATGATTGATGCCCTTACTGCTGAGCATGACAACGTACTATGCCCCCAACTGCTAACAGCCATTGCCGGCCGCAGGTGGATGGTTGGGTATGGAGCGCGCCTAGCCGTCATGAAGGTGCTAGAGGCCCCGTCCTTTGTACAACAATTCGCCAACCTTGTGTCTGATGGTATTGACCACGGACGACACGAAGGAATGGTTGAGGCCGCTGAGCTGATCACGAAGGGGGGAGACATCGCCCGTCATACCTTCTTTAAACCTGAAGCTGCCAGCAAGATGACTGCCTCGATGGCCGCGATGCAAGATCTCCACTACCCATTCCTGGATGAGCTGGAGGCCACCAAAGATGCCCCAAACACTGAAATTATGGAAAAGCTCAGTCTTAGCACGCCTTCCAATGCTTCCTTTACTCTGACCCTTCCTATATACGAGGACGTAACCAGGGTCGTGCTTGACGAGGAACCCTTAGGTGTGGTGTTGGAAAGAACTGCGGCTCAAGCCCAGAAGCGGGGAGAAAGTGATGAATGGTTGCCGCGTCTGATCGAAGAGCAAGCAGAAATGGGTAGGTTTCTCCCCTCTATTTAGGATGCTCCTTTTTCATGATCAGACACTTTTGTTTTGTAATTTATGAATATGTATTTTCTATTCGTCCGTGCATGTACACGGCTAACAATATTTGTGTTTCGTATATAAGTCCGTGAGTAACCACGGCAATTTTGATACGTTTGGAAACCTGTGTATTTTTACTTGTGTTTGAAATATTGTAGCTCAATACTGCATGATATATCACGTCTTACACACAAAGAAAATACATACAAGTCTAATTTACCAGACATGCGACGTGCGTCTTTGCTATGCGGAGCACCGTATGGCTATAGCATATGAAACTTACCCCAACGTCTTGTAGGTAAGGTGTCTAGTAAGGATACATGATCCGTGCGGCTGGGGTTGCATCCCTCTTACGCGGCAAGTTGAATTAGTAGGTTCACTTAATCCTCTTACCCCACCTGGGGGCGTATAGTACATGTACGGTAATTTGAGAGAATGCATACGAATGAAACATGGCATATTATAATACAAGTAAAATTCATACGGCTAACAAAAAATCTAACAAAGAAAGGAAAATGATTTGCACGAAACAGGCCGTGGAGCTAGCTAGGCACCACGGCATTTTATTAGAACGTTTACACTTTTGTTTGAATAATGACGATAAGTCCTAAAAAACAAGAAAGGAAACTTAAACAAACATAAGAAAAACAAACAAAACAAATAACCCGCATGGTTCTTTATTAAGACCGCCTATAGCGAAGTACCCATGCGGAAGCCGTAGCTTTCAAAGATAGCACCTTTTGAGATTGGAGATGTTCCATGTGCGCTCTAGGTCGCGGCCATCCATATCACGTAACTTGTACGCGCCTCGTCCCAAGGTTTCAGTGACTTCATACGGTCCTTCCCATTTAGGGCCCAGTTTTCCTGTATTCTCCACTTGACTCGCTTCGTTAGCACGATAGACGTAGTCTCCCGGTCGAAAAGAAACACCCTTGACCTTGGCGTCATAATAAGCCTTCATCTTAGACTTGGACTTAGCCTCATTGATGGCTGCTATTTCCCTTTTCTCTTCCAACAGATCCAGGTTGATTCGCAGTTGTTCATCGTTTGTGACAACGTTAACCTCCGCCGTGCGGATGGTAGGCATCCCTATTTCTGCTGGTATAACGGCTTCAGTGCCGTAAGCCAATGCAAATGGAGTATCTCCGTTGGCTGTTTTGATCATGGTTCTATGTGCACATGGCACGTGTGACAACTCATCGACCCATTTGCCCTGTCGTTCATCCAGCCGCGCCTTGATTCCATTCCTCAAGCTCCTATTTGCTCGTTCGACAAGGCCGTTCGTTTGTGGATGCTTAACGGACGCGAAGCGCCGTTTGATGTTCAATGATGTACACCAATCTTTGAATGGGTTGTCCGTAAACTGCTTGCCGTTGTCCGAGATAATTTCTCCTGGTAGACCAAAACGGCACACGATGTGTTCCCACACAAACTTTTTGACCTGCTTACCTGTGATAGACTTGACTGCCTTGGCTTCTATCCATCGTGTGAAGTAGTCCATTGCAACAATCAAGAATTTAACACCCCCCCCCCCCCCGCAGCTACAGGAAATGGTCCTGCAATGTCAATTCCCCACTTGTAAAATGGCCATGGGGACGTGATAGGTGTAAGCTCCTGCTGCGGGTGTCGCGGAACTGGCCTATGCACTTGGCAATCGTTGCACTTGCGAATCATGTCGCGCGCGTCCCTGTGCATGGTGGGCCAATAATAACCTGTTCGTAAGGCTCTAGCTACCACGGATCGTGGGCCTGCATGCATGCCGCACAACCCTTCATGTATGTCACTAATGACGTAAGCCGACTGGCGCGGCCCAACACACCGCAGCCACGGCTGCAAGAAAGAGCGCTTGTAAAGGATGCCTTCTCAGAGTTCAAAATGTTGTGACTTCCTTTTGATGCGTCTTGCTGCTTTTTCCTCGTCTGGAAGGGTTTCATTAGTCAAATAGTTGATGATTGGGGTCATCCACGTAGGTCCCTCCTCCTCAACTATAGCGGCTACTTCCCCTTCCGTGATAGATTTCTCCTTGAGTATTTCCACCAAAACCTGTTTAGACAAGTGGGCGAAGCTCGTGGATGCGATCTTGCTAAGAGCGTCCGCTTTCTTGTTCTCGCCCCTTGGCACCTGCTTGATGGAAAACTTACTGAAAGTCGCGATTAACGACTTGACTTTTTCCAAGTACCTGACCATATTGTCCTCCTTAGCCACATACCCACCTAGAATATGGTTCGCGACAAGCCGTGAGTCCACGTAGGCCTCAAGGTTGCGGACTCCCATTCTAGCGGCGATTTTTAAACCCGCAATTAATGCTTCATATTCCGCTTCGTTATTGGTGGCCGTGAACTCAAAACGGAGGGCGTATGTGAATTCCATTCCTTCTGGATTCGTGAGGATGAGACCTGCCCCGGACCCGTCTGTACATGAGGATCCGTCCGTGAATAGCACCCAAGGTTCTGTTGGGATATCGTCTTGCTTAATAACTGGTTCCTCCTCATCTGGCTTCTCGATCAGGAAATCTGCCAAGATTTGGCCTTTAACCGCCGTCCTTGGTCTGTAAGATATATTGTGCCCCCCCCCCCAATAGGATGCTCCATTTCTCCAGCCTCCCTGCCACGTCTGGTCTAGAGATAACCTGCTTGATTGGCTGATCCGTAATTACCACAATTGGGTGCGCCTGAAAGTACCGGTGCAACCGCTTTGTAGCAAATACTAGTGCTAACACCAATTTTTCCATGGAGGAATAATTCAGCTCCGCCCCTTGTAGTGTTCTACTTATAAAGTAGACCGGAGTTTGTATTGTATCTCTATCCGTCATAAGTACCGCGCTTATTGCGCCATGAGTAGCTGAGAGATACATAACGAGTTCCTCCTTTGGCCGGGGAGCTACTAGCATAGGGAGAGATGCGAGATGTTGCTTGAGTTGGCCAAAAGCTTCCTCAGCTTCCTTCGTCCAACGGAAGTCTCCTTTTCTAATACACTTCTTGAGTGTCTTAAATAGGGGTAATGACTTCTCTGCGGATTTAAATAGGAATCTATTCAGCCCGGCTAACTTCCCATTCAGGGACTGCACCTCCTTCCGTGTCTGCGGGGACGGTAGTCGTATCACTGCGTCCGTCTTCTCTGGACAAGGCTTGATGCCGTTTAGGTCAATCAAATATCCCAGGAACATTCCTTCTGTTGCACCAAACGTACATTTCTTTGGATTTAACTTCATGTTAATCCTTCTCAGCGTGTCGAATGTCTCCTGGACATCCCGGAGAAGTGCCTCCTCCATGTGGCTTTTTATCACCAAGTCATCAACATATACTTCCAAGTTGCGTCCTATTTGTGATTCGAAAGCTTTATCCACCAACTGCTGATACGTAGCGCCGGCGTTCTTTAATCCAAACGGCATTTTCGTATAGCAATATACGCCCTGGCTCGTGTGGAACACCGTTTTTTCTGCATCCTCCTCCGCCATCTGGATTTGGTGATACCCTTTATATGCATCCAAGAAGCATTTGAAAGGATATCCACACAAGGACTCCACCTTCCAGTCGATTTCTGGTAACGGGTAACAGTCCTGTGGGCAGGCCTTGTTCAGATCCGTGAAATCCACACACATGCGCCAACTTCCGTCATGTTTCTTGACCATGACCGGATTAGACAACCACTCGTGGTAGTATACCTCGCGCATGATGCCTGCGTCTACCAGCTTCCGCACTTCCTCCAGTATCACTTGGCTGCGCTCGGGCGCCTGGCCGCGCTTCTTTTGCTTGATGGGTTGGTACCTTTCGCGGATCTGGAGCTTATGCTCTGCTATCGCACGTGGCACACCCGTCATATGTTTTGGCTCCCATGCGAATATGTCCAGGTTTGCACTTAAAAGAGAGCACATGGCCCTTTTACCGCTATCCGAGAGCGCCCCTCCTATGGATACCTCCTGTTCCGGATAGTCAGGGTGAATGGCCACCTTCTAATTGGGTGGTGGTGCCCCATCCTTGGGTGGGACAGGTGGAGCCGGTGTTGTCACGGTGTGACACTCGGATGTCGGTACGACTGTGTTGTAAATAGTAACGATTCCCCCCTCAACGGGGAATTTGATCATTCCGTGTGCCGTAGAGGGTACTGCCCGGATAGCCAAAATGCCTGGTCTGCCTATGATTCCATTATACGGAGAGTGTGAACGTATCACCATGAAGTTCATCCACGCCGTAGTGGAATGTTCCTCATTCCCAATGGTGACAAGCAAACGCAATTGCCCTATCGGCCAGATAGTGTCTCCACTAAAGCCAGTAAGCGGCGACGTGGCCGGTACTAATTGGCTTCTTATTTCTGGGCATAACTGCACAAAGCAGTGTTCATACAGTACCTCTGCTGACGATCCTCCATCCACATACATGCGACGAACATTGTGTGTTCCAATGCTTATCTCAATAGTGAGAGGCGCATCAATCACATCGCTTGCTGTGATGGGAGGGAATGAGATTTCCCTGCCGCGTGAAAATATTTGGCCAATTTTCTGTCTCGTGCGGCGCTGTCTGGATTGGATCATGTATATGGTAGAAGGCTTGTCCTTTTGGGAATCCTTCTTATCATACTTCTTGTTGTTGTCTTTTCCGTCCTTCCAATCCTTAACTAGGTGCTTGAGTTTGCCTGATTTGATTAGCGACTCGATATGCTTCTTGAGCTGGATACACTCCTCCGTGCCGTGTCCTTTGTCATTATGGAACTCGCAGAAGCGACTTCCTTGCCGACGTTCCGGGGGAGTGGTCATTGGAGGAGGCCTTGGAAAGTTCGCCCCTTCAGTCAACAAGATCTCCCGGTAGGACATCTTTAGGGGAGTGAACTTGTCATCCGACCGTCCGCCTTTGCTTTGGCTCTTATAGTCCGAGCCCTTGTTATTGTTCTGGTTACCTTGACCGCCCGACTGCCTCCGGGACTGGTCATTTGACCGGTACCCATTTCCTCGGGATGGGTAGGCCGCGGCAACAGCTGTTTCTCCCTCTATGAAATTTCTGACCCTTTCCATGAGGTCATCATATCTCTCTGGACGCTTGTCGTTGAGACGCCTGATCAGTTCTCTGTCTGTTATGGCATGCATGTAGTCAGAGATTTTCAGGAGTTCTGGCATGGTTCTTGTGCGTGTGCACTCATCATTGAAGCGCTCAGTGAAGGCTTCTGTTGACTCCCCCGGCCGTTGCTTGACAGTTGCCAATGAGACCGGATCCCTATTATACTTCTTCCTTTGAGTATAATTGTTCTCAAACGCAGTGCGTAGTTCCGTGAAACTATCAATGCTCCGTGGGGGGAGTGCCTCGAACCAGTCACGGGCGTTTCCAATCAAGGTCGAATTGAACATTTGGCACCATATGGGCATGGGCCATCGCTCAATTTTGGCATGCGTATCAAATATTTTGAGGTGATCCACAGGATCACCGGACCCATCATAAGTCTTGATACATGCCGGCATGCGACGTTTGGTGTCCTCAGAATAGTTCCGTATGCGGAGGGTGAACGGGTCTTCCCTGGGATCCGCCCATGGCCGTGTGAGCCTAGGGTCATCCCATGGTTCACACCATGGACGCGAGAGGTCCTCTGCTTCCGTATCTCGATAGTAAGGACCACCATAATACTCCTCATTGTTTGGTGGTGGAGGCGTGCGCCTAGGCCGGCGGCGCTTAGGCGGATGGTCATCTGAGTCCTCCCCAGACGGATCTGGGGACGGTGGTGGTGCCCCGTTTTTTGAATAGGGACCACTTTTTTGAGACGAACCAGGAGCCTTTCTCCCAGTGTTCATTCTATCCCACACACTTGGGCGGCGTGTGGTTCTGGTTAGCTCTCGATCTGGCCGCTCGGGTGAGCCATCCGACCTTTCTCCTTCTTGAGACTGCGTTAATTCCTGTATAAGGCGATCTCCTATGCGCTCAAACACATTCCGGGGTTGAGGGTTTTCCTCAAAGGTTCCCTGCTCCTGAGGCCGAGTTCTCCTTTTTCTGCGGTTTTGGGAGGGGGTGGTTGGTCCACTGTCACCAAAGTTGAGTCTGGCTTGGAGGTTCCTCCCCAGACTCAATCTTGACGCGATCCCTGGGACGATCCTTTCGAAGTTCTGAGTGAGAACTCGAGTAAGATCCTCCTCACTGAGTGGTAGGGCTTCCACCTCTTCCTCCGTCGAGGGTCTGCGCGGTTCCTTGTTAGGAGGGTCTGGCGCACTCCCTGGATCAGGGTTGTCCAGGGTTGAAGTAGGCGGGGGTGTCACCGAGATCGTGCTCGTCACCCCCACGGGTTGAAAACCGCTACGGTTACCCAGCCCGCCTGCGAGGCGGTTAGGTGATTGGTTGGGGATGAGAATCCCTTCCCCTTGGGACTTCCGGTTCCCAGGATTCACATTCCTGGGGTTAGTTGGCGGATGCCCCTTCGTCATTGGAGATTCGAGATGAGATTTTGTTCTAGCTTAGTGTTATGGTCCCACGGATGGCGCCAACTTGTTGATGCAAAAGTTGGTTGATCCTTGCTAGACCCGAATTAGGCTTAATCCGGGTTGGCTGGGTTCCGGCTCCTGCACCAAGTAAATCGTTTGGTTGGGATCCTGCACACTAAACAACACGCGTTAGGCTTATCGTGGGAATGTTTCCCACGATTAGACTCCGACGTGAGAGTAAGTAATCGGTTTAAGGTTTATGTGAGTTTAGAGTATAAGTCGTAATACATTTGTGGAACCCTTGGGGGTTCCTTTTATAGGCAGTGAAACCCTAGTGGGCTTTCACTGATCCTTCGGCCCCAAGGAAGAGATAAGCACCAGAATTAGAATGATTGTTATCTTCTAATTCTGGTAGTGAATATCTCCTCGTATTGGGATTAAGATATTCCTAGACAGAATATTATTCTGTCTAACCCTATGTCGGCCGTGTCGGCCGTACCGGGCCGTGGGCCGCACACATGCGTGCGGTTACTGTTCATCCAAGCCCATAAGCCTGACTGATATTATCCCACCCATCTGTGATGGGCCGGACACGGGTAGTACCCATGGGCCGGGTCCATGACCCGGCTGGGGACTATACGTCATCATAGTACATTAACAATATATAGTGACAATGAAATGCAAACTAAGAATGAAAGCATAAGTAAAGAGTAAGGAAAGAAGCAACCTAAAGTACGACACCAAGATTTATAGTGGTTCGGTAACGAATCTCTATCCTCGTTCCTACTCCACTCCTCGAATACACCTTACTTGAGATTTACACTATATCCACAAGCTCCCTTCTTGGCGGATAAAATCTTACAACGTCGCTTACATTATTTCTGACACTAAGCTAAATGACGAGACCTAATCTTAGCTAGGACCAATTTACATACGTCGTCTACTTCACCATTTTCTGACACAAGGCTAGATGTCGAGTTCTAATCGAAAGCTAGAACCAATCTTCGTCACCCATCTTCTTTTTCGACACAAGGCTAGATGTCGAGTTCTAATCCAAAGTTAGAACCAATCTTCACAACTCTTCACTTTGAAGTTTAGTGAGAACTCACAAGACACATACACATATCACTTAATAGTTTAGTGAGAACTCACAAGACACATACACATATCACTTTATAGCTTAGTGAGAACTAACACACAAGAATTATTACAACTCAATAAGACATATCCAAGTATACACATGTAACTTAGATCCACACAAGACAAAGCCAAGTATACACATATACAATGGATTTACACAAGACTAATCCAAGTATCCACAAATACATTGGATTAACACAAACACTAATCCAAGTATACGCAAATACATTGGATCTTCACAATACTCAAATATAAAATGATGAACATGACTAGATCTAAGGAAGGATGATCTTCCTCAAGGCTTCATCTTTAATCACATCACAAATGTGTGAGTGATTTTTTGGACAAGTAAAGAATAGGATCAAGAGGATAATCATAAGTTAACATACTTAACACATTAAGTGATCATTTACTAATGATTTTGATATAGAAAAGAGAAAAGAGGCAGAAAGAATGACCAAAAACGTTTTTAAAAAATGGAGATTTGATCCATTATTTATAGGAGACAAAAATCAACGGCTCTCTGCCTGCGGTTCCTTAATTGTCACGCGGTTCCTTATCAATAAAGAACCGCATGCCTATTTGGGGAACCACCCAAAGTAGACTACGCTCCTTTTTGTCTTTAGTTAGGAAATGTTATCTGAGTAATATTTACTATCAAAGGATATTCCTATGGCATTTGGAATATGCCATATTTAAATTTTCATTTTCAATTTTAATAAAACATTTTCTTAAAAATAAAGTTTATTAAAATCTTTTGTCACATTTGTCAAAATGTGAGTTTTGAGTTTAATCACTTTCTATGATCACTAAACATGATTAAGATATGTTTGTGTAAGAATTAAATGATTATTACCTTGATGATAGTGTTTGTTGAATAATCCGTCTTACGATTGTCTTTGACGATAAATGTCTTTATACTTTGTCGTGATCAAAACTAAGAAAGATTAGTTAACACTAATAATGTTTTTAGGCATTGCTTGCATTAACAAGCTCGTTAACCACGTGGGGGTGATACGACAAATAACTCGCGGGTAAGGAAAAATCAACATGGTCGGATATACATGATAAGGCTGAAACCTTGAGAGGTTGCCCCGCCAAGATAGTGCAATATCGGGCTTAACTGGGCCTGTTTAAGGTCATCGCAACCACCCCTTTCACAGCAGCAACAAAACAATAACACGTACAATGGCTACAAACACAATGAAGTGATGCCCTATCAGCTTACCTTTCAACTAAACCATAGCAATAAGCAAACCCGACATGGCTGCAAACATACAATTAAAAGTCAGCTTTTAGGGGATTTTTGGGTTTGTGATATCAAGTTATAATAAATCTAAATTCACATATTTTCAAACACATTGCACACATCAATTATCCATACTTAAAAGCAAAAACAAAAAGTAGATATGTGAGAACGAATTAAAAGCAAAATTTCTAACATCAATTATCCATAATTAAAAATTTATAATATTCACAAATTAAAAGATAATAACAATAAATTACCTTATGATGGTCATTTGAGAACGAAGGTAAGAAAGTCAACCCATCATCGCCAGCAGATCAACAACACCACACACAAAATGGCGGCAATGAAGAATCGGGGCAACAAAAGGTGTTTTGATCCGTCTTTAACAATCAATAGATAAAAAGCATCAAACTTGATCAAAAGTAGATATGTTTACAGATCAAAAGTAGACATGTGATATGTATTATTTGAGAGAAAAAGTAGATCTGTGAGAGAGATAGAGTGATATATACTCACAAAACAGTATGGCTAGAATGCATAACCCATATGACAACCCAGTATTTTCATCTATGTATTATGTACATTATTCTTGTGATATAAATAATACTTTGTTTTTATGGTGAAATTTTTTTGTTTTTCCTAAATGAATTATGTGAGTAGCTTACATAACAAGGTGCACAAACTCACAGAACTCACACTATCAATTCTACTTGTGTTTATAAGATATGAAGACCTTATATATATCAAGTCTAAAATCTAAAAGTGATCTTATAAGTACCATAATGATAAGAACGTCTCAAATATAACTATGATGTCCTAAAATTCCCTTTGAAACCCTAGAATCCCTTTAAATGAGTTGTAAACTCAAGAATGGTAAACTATGAATGGAAAGTACATAAAAAAGTGATTATGAATTATAAACAAGTTATAAACTATATTTGAAGATATAATAATACCTAAGAATGATAAAAACAAACTATACAAAGCTAAGTACAAGTAAAAGTACATAACAGTCTAGATCATCACCTAGAAACCCTTAGTAAACAATGTTTCAAGCCATATAGCTACATAATATCTATGTACAAGTATCAAATACAATATACTAATTATAATCTATCATATAAAGGAAAGGTAATTGATCACAAAACACTAATATTCACTAATCCAAGGCTAATTTCAAGTTAAGACCTAATAACCAATATTAGCATATAAAATCCATTTCACATTGAATTAGAGTCTAATCTTTTGCAACTAATTAAAAAACTCAACTAAGTATCATAATAAGTTAATACATTTGTCTTAAACTAAGTTACAAATTATTAAAGCATAAAGTACAAGTTTTCAAAGCATATGATCCTAAGCTCACTTAATTATCCCTAAGATATGATTAACCTATATAAACCCTTAAACTAAGAATGTAAAAAACCTAGAAGTCATAAACATACTATATAAGACTTAGAATAAGCTTACATTAAGATATAAACCCTAATTACCCAAGATAGAAAGTCATTAGGCTTAATGACATAGAAGCTCTTATATTAAGAAATCTACATAGATTCATTACCTAGTTTGTAGAAACTAGAAGGGGGGGGGGGGTTGAATAGTTTCTAGTTCATTTTCAAAACATTTCACATAACTCACTATGTGTGGTTCTTTATTGTACCCGCGGTTCTTTATCACTAAAGAACCGCGTGTCCCTTTAAGGAACCGCCTACAGTGGATGATGCCATTTGTTACATGTTAAACTTTAACAATCCTTTGTATCAAATTATTTATCAAGCTTGACTAGATATGAGATGTGTTTGATTGAAAGATAAATACTTCAAGTAAGTAAACACACAAACACATCAAACCAAGAGTACATCAAGCAATAGTATAAACACTAAGCACACATGTACTAAGCATAAACTTTTCCGCAACTAGGATGTTTAGACTAAGTGATGTACACTTGACCATAATATCAACATGAAGCACACACGTACTAAGCGTTAGCTTTTCCGCAACTTAGATGTTTAGATTATGAGATGCACACAACACACAACAACAAGTATGCAACTATAAATACATCTAAAAAGGTAAAGACATAAATGTAAATGAAAGTACCGACACGATGATTTATAGTGGTTCGGTCACGAAGCTCCTCTTCTCCCTACTCAAATCCTCGAGTACACCTTACTCGAGAGTTACTTCACTAGTCAACAAAACTCCTTTCAAGGCAGAGAAAACCATACATGTCACTTATACATTTTCGACACTAAGCTAGATGTAGAGTCCTAATCATAGGTAGGACCAATCTACACAACGTCGCCCAATTCACCATTTTATGACACAAGGCTAGATGTCGAGTCCTAATCTTAGGTAGGACCAATCTACACCCATCTACACAACTTCCAAATTGACACACCAATTTAGATCTACACAACTACATAACTTTTCACCCTAGTTATGTTTTATGGCTCAACATAACAAACTTTGTTTTTTATGGCCTAAACACATAAACCGTATAGATCTAAGTACTCATCACTTAGATCTATGACTCTAACACTATATCCAAGTATTAACAAACTTGGATCTACACAACTAACACCTAATCCAAGGATACCCATCTCTTGGATCTACTACCCTTACAAACACATCCTCCAAGTGAACCCAACACTTAGATCTTCTACATATACATAGTAGGAAAACAATGACTTGATCTAGAAGGAGAGATCTTCATCATGTTGTGAACCCAACACTTCATGGTAATGAAGGTGTTCTTCTCTTTGCACTTGAGAGGATGAGAGGATTGAAGGAGAGAATCACATCTTAAACAAGATTAATCTAAACTAACTAATCAAGGGGTTTAAAGATGTTTTTGAAGAAACTGTGCAAAAAGGGTTGAAAGAAAAGCTAGAAATGATCCACTATTTATAGGACAACAATGCAACGGTTATAAAGACCCGCGGTTACTTAAGTACCCCCGCGGTTCCTTATCAATAAGGAACCGTGGGTTCCTTTAAGGAACCTCCGGCTTGTAGTCCGTGCATTTTTGTCCTTTAGTGGAGATATGCCATCTGGGGTAGTTTATACCCTCAAAGGATATTCCTTTGGCATATGGAATATGCCAAATTTAAATTAAAGAATATTCTTTGGAATATGCCTTAGGGAATATTCCAAATTCAAATTTCCATTTTCTTTTTATTAAAACATTTTCTTAAAAATAAAGTTTATTAAAATCTTTTGTCACATTTGAT
The DNA here is from genome assembly GCA_025667525.1 of Glebionis coronaria. Lineage (NCBI taxonomy): Eukaryota > Viridiplantae > Streptophyta > Magnoliopsida > Asterales > Asteraceae > Glebionis > Glebionis coronaria. The sequence continues at coordinate 533,692,102 of CM046881.1, read as the reverse complement.
TAAATGTGAGTTTTAAGAAAATAATAATCCTTGATCACTTAGTTAGGTTAATGACATGTTTATTCATACCTTGAGTGATTCATGCCGAATGCGATCTTGGAGATGTCGAGAGAAGTATACAAATGTATTCTTGAATGATTACGAGTACCTTAACATTTTATATAATGTATTGCGAATTATACATTTGTCATCAACAAAACACAAAGAGATTATATCGACGAAACATCGTAATGTTTGCACTAACAATCTCCCCCTTTTTGATGATGACAAACAAGTATACCGCAACGCATATTAAAATGTATTAGTTACTCGTTTACACTTACTTCTCCCTCTTTTGTCGAATCAAAAAGGTACTCAACGTCTTTGAAGAAGAGAAGAATCAACGTCGAGAGAGCACATATCCAAAGTGGTAATCATCGATAGCACGTCATTTGAAGAAGAGAAGAATTAACGTCATGAGAGCTTGCATCCAAAAGGTAGTCTTTATTTGTAGAAGAAGAGGATCGACTTCGATAGAACATGCATCCAAAAAGCTAATCATCCATTGTGGTTGTCGGTTGAGAAGCGAGAATCCAAACCGTAGACCCATCATCTAAAGATATTGAGCTTGCGTCATCCTAGTGAAGTATTCAATCAACACAGGTTAACCAACTCCATGCATAATAAAATGCTTATATTCGAGATTCCAAAATTATTACTTACAAGAAGTTCGATGAATGCAATTTAAGTGAGTCAACGATCGCAAATGTAATGACTAGAAATCTTGCAAATGCTCCCCCTTGATATGAGGCACCAATAAAGCAAAGATAGTAACAAGCTACAAGAAGGTTAGAAAAGTCCTACAAAACAAAGTTAGTGGACAAGAGTATATATGTATAGCAATGTCACCCAAGCGGAATTAGCTTTAAACATCTCGAGTACAAAGAGAGGGACTGAAGAGAAAGCTAAAACAATCTTAACTTTTAGAAGTGTCTAAAGGTTGACAAGTTAAGAAAAATAAGTAGGCTTTTAGATAGAAAAGGGAACCCAACTTATTTTGGTGACACCAAAAACAATATAAAAAAGACTAAAAAAGAAAAGCGATGTCCAATTTATAAAAGAAAGAAAATTGTCGAGAGGACATACTCCACTTTAATATCATGGCAAAAATACCAAACTAAAGAGAGTATGACATGGACAATAAAAACAATTCCGCATAGTCTAAAAGAGAGGAAGAATGACTATGAGGAAACGCGAAAACGAGGACGATAAATAAGTCGTTTGCACAAACAATGACAAGCATTGGAGAAAGAAGTGTGCACACGATGCTATCAATCCAAAGAAAATAAAAAGTCCAAGGAGAGGATTTTGACAAGATCAAATCACAATTGATGGAATAGAGGTAGAGAAGAAACATCCATACCAATCGTAATGATAATATGTCAAAAGGTTAAAAGCTTAGAATTTTTGGAATCACCCAAGAAAATTCAAGATTTAACCAAAATCCTCTCAAAAGGTTAAAAACATAGAATTGTTGGAATCACCCAATCCAATTGTAAATTTTAACCGCAATCAAGTCTCAACAACGAGAAAGACAAAAAATATCAAATCAAAGACATTTTTTACCTTAAAAATAATTTCTTTAGAAAGCTCCAAAAGCTTTAAGTCGGGAATCAAGGTACAAAAATAAAAAAAACCAAAAGCGAGGATAAATCAACGCTTAAGAAAAATACTAGAAAAAAGACATTATAGGCAAGGATGCTTATGAATGTCGAAACCAAAAAGATGACTCAATGATATAGAGAAAGAGATCAAATAAGTCAAAGAATAGAAAAACCAAGATGGATGGTGTTAGCATACGATAAACTACATGCTCAAAGTTTCGTAGCTCTTCTCAATCATTGTGAATGTTCAAAGAACAATTACATGACGAGGAAAGGGTGAGGCTCGACTTGACTTAGTTTAGAAAGGAAAGAAGAGACTCGGCTTAGAGAGGCATGATTAAAATAAATCGAAAGAGACTCAACAAAGAAGTTAAGGATAACTTCACAAAATAATTTAAGAATACTATACCTTATTAGGTGATAGTGAAGTCTTGAAGAAAAACGAGAGAAGAAACTCAAAAGAGAATAAAGGAAGGAATCTTCAAGAGAACTCGACAAAAGAGAAAAAGACCAAAACGAACAAAAGGGACTCACTGGCCGCGATTCGTTAAATAGGTCCGCGGTTCATTATCAAAAATGAGCCGCTAGGTTATTTGAGGAAACGTGGACAGTGGGTGTCCAAAAACGATTATCGACTCAAAAGAAAATCACTTGGTCAAACAATTTAACAAAAGTTGCTAAATGGCTTGAGAGTCAATGCTTCGGATATGACTCTTAATAATTGCAATTGCAAGTTAAAATTACATGAATATTTCGAAAGAAATATATATGTTGTCAATCTTACTAGGATAGGAATTAGATTAAAATCTAACCTTCCTTGACAATAAAGTGTGAAAATAAAGAAGAAAAGGAAGATCACAAGGAAAACGAGATCCAAGACCTAAAGACAAATCATGTTGAAAACATGAAAAGGAATACAAGAGAATAAAGATCATACAAATATTTATGAAACACAAGCCTAAAACTTAAGCATAATTTTAATCTTAGTTACACTAGAATTCTAAGATTTGCTTAAATTGGATGTCTTGGCAATAAGCAATCCACATGCTTAAATGAAAGACAAGGTGGTGGCAGAATTTGGTGGAAAAGGCTTGGTGATAATCTTGTAATTCAACTCATCAAAGATATGAGACATGAAAATATGTTCATATTGACAATAATGACAAAATGTTCCATGATGCATGACCTTATCATGTGATTGAAGAAGAACACAAAAGGGGAGTGGTAGAAAAGGAGAGTTTCCAAAATCAATTTACTTAGAATGAAAAGAGATTTGAAATGTGTATTCTTTGGTGGAAAATCAAGGCTTTCATTTGGTAAATAAGACATTTTGCTTAGGTGAGAAAGAGATGCAAAAATGCTTAGGGTTAAGTAGAGAAAGCAAAAGATATTTTGAGAGTGATCAAAGGCTTAAAACAAAGATTCCAAAAGGTGTTGGAACAATTGGTAAGTTTTAGAAAACCCGTTTTTGAATGCTTCTGCCCGCGGTTCTTTATCTTCGCCAGCGGTTCCATAGCGATATGGAACCGTGTGTTATTTAAAGAACCGCCCACAGAAGGTGTGTTTTGGGGGATAAAGAGAATTTTCTGTTTAAGCAAATCCTAATATTCTAGTCTAAATTATCATAAAGTTATGCTAAAGAGCAATAAAAACTAGAACACACACAAAGGAAAGATACGTAGGTTCAATTAGCACGTAAGAAGAAAGCTAAGAAAAACCTAATGGCTACAAACGAAAAAGACTCCTAATGACATACAAAGTTCATCGATGTAAACTATCATTAGTCATATTTATGAAGAGCCATTTAATAAATTAAGAGAATGAGTATGAGACTATCACTAGAGGTGCTCAATTACGGGTAAGCATGACCATTTTTACGAGTTATACACCAACTCAATTTCTCACATGAAGTAGTTTAACCGTTAGGTCAAATTGAATTTCTAGTGCAATAGGTTCTCTAGTAATCATTCTCATGTTAGACAAAATGTAATTCCTACATTTGCCTAATGAAGTGTAACAAGGATGAAACTTACATGACGACACAATGCACAACCTAATGAGGGTTAAGAATGCACCATTGCAAATCTTGTCAGACAAGTCTAGTTAAGGTTATTTACCTTAATAGAACTTGAGGCCAATAACATTGAATTGTATAAACTAAGTTTACACAATTTGTTAGAACACTCTTGATTGGCCTTTCGGAAATGACACATTTACCAATTGCATTGCAATGCAAATTACTTGAGTATTTCGGATGAAACATCCAAGTTGTCAAACCGACTCCATTGTGTATTATAAGCAATTATTAAACAAATTTGTCTAATAATTTTGAACAAGTAGATTCAATATAGCATCATCAACACAAGTGTGAGTTATGATCCGATGTAAATGATTAAGAATCCACATTCATGTCTACACTAAAAACATGTCAATTAGATTCGATAAATATACCAATCATAGTTTGAATAATGAATTGATATTTAACCAAAATCTTTCTTGATTCCCACAAACATTCCTTTAATAGAAAATAAATAAGATTTTCAAAGGTGTTTCATGTTTTATAGTGAGATATTAATCTACTTGAACTAATAACACAATGATCGAGTAAGACGACCCACGTCAATAGATTTGACAAGCTCCCAAAACTTTCAAACCTAAAAGTGTTAAAGAACATGCCAATGTGTACAAAATGTTTATGTAACATTTGTAAACCAAGAGATGTTAATCCTATATGCAATGCACACATAATGTAGCAACCAAAATACAAGAAATCTACCATACATCCTAATTAAGAAAAACTAGATACTAACAAATACCAAGCAAGGCACAAGAGATTAGACAAATAAGCAACACTACTAAAAATAGTAAGGAACACTTAATAATGTCTACACAAAATAATAACACAAAAGGAAACACACACAAACAATTAGCTTAATACATAAAAGCATTTGTCCATTTTTTGAGTGTTAGATATACCAACGTATACATAGCTTGATTTTATTCGAAAATAGTTTATGACCCATTTCAAAATTTAATTAAGTTCAACACTTTATAAATATATCAATTTTCAAAGATATACCAACAAGAGATGTCCAACTTAATATAAAAGAGTAAAACACAAGTTTTACGACAAACTGACGCTCAATACTTTGGACAAAGTATAGAACTAAGAAAGCATCCAAATTTTAAGTTTGAATAAAGGTTTGGAATAAATTTTAATTGAAATAAAATTCAATTACGTTCGAAATGACGGGTGGCACGACTTCTACGGACTTACGGTTGATTTTATATGATTTTTCAAAGTTTGCAAAAATCTGAGTCGGACTGACCGCGGTTCCTTATTGATAAGGAACCTCGGGGAAGAGTTAAAGAACCGCGACAGTGGACAAAAATTAAGTTTTGACCAAAATCATTTGGTAACATTTTGAAATGACTTAGGACTCTAAAAAATCATTTTAGACACATAGAACTCGTATTATAGAGTTAATTATGACACAAAAGATTTTTATACTTCCAAACATGTAAAAATTTAATTCAAGCTATTATACAAAGTTTATTTAACACCAAAACTTGTACGAATGAAACAACAAAACATATTTCATAAGTAATCACTCTTCATGAATGATGGCGTATAGTGGTTATGCTCACTATTCGCAATCCCAACCCATCATCTTTTTGCTAAAGGAAGCCCATTATGAGTGGAGCAATATGTTACGGATGACCCACGAGGATATCCTAGCAACAAGCCGCACGCGATTGTTTAGTAAGCGTGATACATGAATAAGTCTAGCATAACATGATCATGGACCATATCATACTAGACTGGGGGACATGTCGACGTATAGTCTGTAGTTGGCCCGGCCCAACAGGCCCGCGGCCCACACATACCTAACTTACCCTTCAAGAAACCCTAGTCCTATAAATACAAGGGTAGGGGTCTCATTCTACAATAGTTTCTCTCTCTTAACCACACCTCTTATACAATATATCTATCAATACTTTTGTGTTTCGTGTTCTCATGTTACCGGAAAGCAAAGATCAGTTCTGTACCAATAATCGGTAAATTTAAAACATTCCTACTTTCACTCTTTGTCATATTTTTAAGCGGAAAAAACATATTTTATGGGCATCGTTTGCGAAAAAACATATCATGCTAGTCTGTATATTAAAATCATGTTGATCATGCTAGTCCGTATATTAAAATCATGCTAATCATGCTAGTTTGTGTATTATGATCATGCTAATTAGTATATTGTAGTCATGCTATATCCGTATACAATAATCATGCAATAGGAGTATTGAAATCATGCTATATCCGAGACCACGTGATACACTTGGTTTCCAAGATTCACACTTTTCTATAAATAAAACATGAATAAACACTTTTATTGCTAGGCAATTTATGTCTGCAACTTGGTACGATGCAAAACGATAGTGTCGGAGGTCCGAATTTTCTTATTCTCGCAACACAATCTTATAAAAAGATATAGTATTACTTTTTTTTTCCTTCCTTCGAAAGGATGCTTACAAGACGAAAATCATCTAAAAAATAAATATAGTACTAATATTTTGCTTTGACAAATATTCGGCTATCACTTGACTCGATCAACTTGAAAGTTGAAAATTTCACTGTCTGTTATATCATTCTACATTATATGAAGATAGCCTAATTGATAGACAGTATTTTCCTTGATTCGCACATATATTTTCTTTAAGAGATAGTTGCATCATATAAAGTGAGTAGAATACATTGCTTAGCTAGAGATATTTTTAGGCACAATCATAATGCGTCAAATATCTTTCCGTGATAAGTTTTTCATGCAAAAAATATTCTTCTTCTTTTTCTTATCCGCGGTCATGGCAAGTTCAGCCGCGCTCTTCCACGCGTTCGAGCATATTTTATTTTTTTCACTGCGGTCATGAGCCGCTCCCATTCGCGCTAATCCGCATGCTTGTTTATATTATTAGGTAATATTACGCATATCTTTTAAATTAATAAGAAGATTGATTTATCTTTTAAAATTTGGCAAAGATATACTCTTATATTTTTTAAAGGGATAGTATATTATCCATATATTTTAAATAGGTAGTAAGATATTACCTGTAATTTCAATCTAATAAAGATATTACCTATATCTTTTATATTCAAAAAATCTTATTGATATTTTTTCATATTAATAAAAGATATCAGTTATCTTTTAAATTGGGTAAAGGTATATTACGAAATAATCAAATTTATAAAAATATTACCATATTTTTTAAAATATACTATTTCCTATATATTAATAAAAGATTTATTATATCTCTTAACTTAGTAGCAGGATATTATGTAGCTCTGTGCGGATTCCTTTTATTACGATAAATATTTGCATCTTTCAATATATACCTAGATAAATATGTGCACGTCTAATATTAAGTGACTGCTTATGATACTTATATATATATATATATATATATATATATATATATATATATATATATATATATATATATATATATATATATATATATATATATATATATATATATATATATATATATATATATATATATATATATATATATATATATATATATATATATATATATATATATATATATATATATATATATATATATATATATATATATATATATATGCTAGTCCATACATTCGGACATCTTTAGCCTACGGGCGTACATGTACACATCGTTCCCAGTCGGAATAAGAGGATTGAGTGAACCTAATAATTCAACTTGTCGTGTAAGAGGGTTGCAAACCCAATGACCACGGATCATGTATCCTTGTTAGACACCTTGCTATCAAGACGTTGTAGTAAGTTACGCAAACCACATGACTCATGATGGACTTGCAAAAGACACACTGTGCACGTCTAACAACATTTTGTCAAAACTTTGACCGTCCTTATGGTAGTAGCGGTACACCGCACGTAATGGCAAAGCTCATCTCATAAGTTAGTTAAGATACGTCTTATACTATGTAAAAATTCGCGGTTATGGCAAGACCCATCCGCGTTAGTTCGCACGTTCGAACCCAATTTCTATCTTTCATACGCGGCTATGGTACGTCCATTCGCGTTGGTCTACGTGATCGTAATTTTCTGAATACTTGATTAAGTTTAATACTACTAATTGAGTGTAGCACCATTAAACTTGGGGGGCTACTAGGGTATAATAATACCACTATTTATGTGCATGTCACACAAATATATTTGGATATAGTCCTTTGCCGCAGAAGTCCGCCTTCTGCCGGTTTATTCCTTTGCCGTTGAAGTATCTCTTCCATTGGCTTATTCCATCGTCGCGGAAGTACTCCTTCTGCGCGCGTTTATTCTTCTGCCACGGAAGTATCTATTCCGTTGGCTTATTCATGCGTCGTTGAAGTATTCTTCCACGTGCTCGTTATCTTTCGCCGTGGAAGTATACTTCCACGTGCTCATCATCATTCGCCGTGGAAGTACTCTTCCACGTGCTCATTATCTTCGCCGTGGTATTCCTTCCACGTGCTTATTGTCTTCGCCGTGGAAGTATTCCTTCCACGTGCTTATTATCTTTGCGGGAAGTAATTCTTCCACTGGCATATTATCTTTGTCGTAGAAGTATCTCTTCCACGTGCTCATTATCCTTCGCCGTGGAAGTATTTTTTCCACGTGCTTATTGTCTTCGTCGTGGAAGTCCTCCTTCCACTGGCTTATTGTCTTCGCCGTGGAAGCACTCCTTCCATTGGCTTAATGTCTTCGTCGTGGAAGTATTCCTTCCACGTGCTTATTATCTTCGCCGTGGAAGTCCTCCTTCCACTGGCTTATTGTCTTCGCCGTGGAAGTACTCCTTCCACTGGCTTATTGTCTTCGCCGTGGAAGTATTCCTTCCACGTGCTTATTATCTTCGTCGTGGAAGTAATTCTTCCACTAGTGTATTATCTTTGCCGTGGAAGTATCTCTTCCACGTGCTCATTATTTTTGCTGTGGAAGTATCTCTTCCACGTGCTTATTATCTTCGCCGTGGAAGTATCTCTTCCACGTGCTCATTATTTTCGCCGTGGAAGTATCTCTTCCACGTGCTTGTCGTCTTCGCCGTGGAAGTACCTCTTCCACGTGCTCATTATCTTCGACGTGGAAGTACCTCTTCCACGTGCTGATTATCTTCGCCTTGGAAGTATCTCTTCCACGTGCTCATTATCTTCGCCGTGGAAGTATCTCTTCCACGTGCTTGTTATCTTCTCTGTGGAAGTATCTCTTCCACGTGCTCATTATTTTCGTCGTGGAAGTATCTCTTCCACGTGCTTATTGTCTTCGCTGTGGAAGTATCTCTTCCACGTTCTTGTCATTTTCGCCGTGGAAGTATCTCTTCCACGTACTTATTATCTTCGCCGTGGAAGTATCTCTTCCACGTGCTCTTTATTTTCGCCGTGGAAGTATCTCTTCCACGTGCTTGTTATTTTTGCCGTGGAAGTATCTCATCCACGTGCTTGTTATCTTCGTTGTGGAAGTATCTATTCCACGTGCTCATTATTTTCGCCGTGGAAGTATCTCTTCCATGTGCTTATTATCTTCGCCGTGGAAGTATCTCTTCCACGTGCTCATTATTTTCGCCGTGGAAGTATCTCTTCCACGTGCTTGTTATCTTCGCCGTGGAAGTATCTCTTCCACGTGCTCCTTATCTTCGTCGTGGAAGTATCTCTTCCACGTGCTCATTATTTTCTCCATGGAAGTATCTCTTCCACGTGCTCATTATTTTCGCCGTGGAAGTATCTCTTCCACGTGCTTGTTATCTTCGTCGTGGAAGTATCTCTTCCACGTGCTCATTATTGTCGCCGTGGAAGTATCTCTGCCACGTGCTTATTATCTTCGTCGTCGAAGTATCTCTTCCACGTGCTCATTAGTTTCGCCGTGGAAGTATCTCTTCCACGTGCTTGTTATTTTTGTCGTGGAAGTATCTCTTCTACGTGCTCATTATTTTCACCGTGGAAGTATCTCTTCCATGTGCTTATTATCTTCGCTGTGGAAGTATCTCTTTCATGTGATCATTATTTTCGCCGTGGAAGTATCTCTTCCACGTGCTTATTATCTTCGCCGTGGAAGTATCTCTTCCACGTGCTCATTATATTCGTTGTGGAAGCATTTCTTCCATGGGCTCATTCTCCTTCGTCGTGGAAGTACTCTTCCACTGGTGCCTTATTTTAGCCGTGGAAGTAATACTTCCATGGGCTCATTGTCTCCGTCGTGGAAATACGCCTTCCACTCTCTTGTTGCCTTTGCCGTGGAAGTACGCCTTCCACTGGCTCATTCTGCCACAGAAGTACGTCTTCTGTTGGTTCATATCTTTGTTACGGAAGTACGTCTTCCGCGACGAATTACTTTGCCCGGCCACGAAGTGATTTTTTCAAAGTTTGCATTGTTTGACCTTTATTAGGCGAAGCCTGATCAACTACGCCTAGTTCAGAAAAAACCGTGACAAAATTTTTAAGTCATTATCGTGTGTCGTGGCCACAAGACAGATGTACCATCCGCATCACCTTGCCGCAGAAGTATGTCTTCTATTTGCCTTAAGACGAATGAAATATTCGCATTGTGTTGCATCATCAATGGGTACGAGAAGTACGCCTTCAAAATAATCACAATGCAACATACGGGTTCTACTTCCACCTTCATAAAACCTTCTTGTCATCCTCACGTTAGTGATGGACAAGAATTAAACCTTGCCAATGCCTGTGTTACCCCGGCTATAGAACACGTTTTATTCTTACGGGGTCTTTACCGTCAAGTAACGGGAAACCAAGCATTCGAGCACAACCACCCGTCTTACGTATACATGTTTTCCCATTTCTTTCAACGTGGATATACTTACAGGTAGCGGATATGGTGTAAAGTCTAGTAACCTCAGTGACAACCTCGCATACTAGACTGGGGGACATGATGGCGTATAGTGGTTATGCTCACTATTCGCAATCCCAACCCATCATCTTTTTGCTAAAGGAAGCCCATTATGAGTGGAGCAATATGTTACGGATGACCCACGAGGATATCCTAGCAAAAAGCCGCACGCGGTTGTTTAGTAAGCGTGATATATGAATAAGTCTAGCATAACATGATCATGGACCATATCATACTAGACTGGGGGACATGTCGACGTATATTCTGCAGTTGGCTCGGCCCAACAGGCCCGCGGCCCACACATACCTAACTTACCCTTCAAGAAACCCTAGTCCTATAAATACAAGGGTAGGGGTCTCATTCTACAACAGTTTCTCTCTCTTAACCACACCTCTTATATAATATATCAATCAATACTAACTTGACCGTCGGAGGTGGACCCCGGGGCTCCGGCCTCGGGTCCACGTCTAACCGGTTTACCTTTGTTTGCAGCATTACTCAGGACCCGGGAAGACGACGAACGGCCCAGGGGAGTCATCAGACCGGCCCAGCCAAATTATGCTCCAACAATGAACAATTTGATACAAATATCGTCTCTATTTTTAAAAGCCTTTTTCATTTTTTAAAAAACTATTTGTTTTTGAAAAAAGAGCAAAAATCGATCCAAGCTTTAAAGTACAATATACTTCAAAGATCTCGAATAACCATGCTCTGATACCAATTGTAGAAACTAGAAGGGGGAGTTGAATAGTTTCTAGTTCATTTTCAAAATATTTCGCATAACTCGCTGTGCGCGGTTCTTTATTGTACCCGCGGTTCTTTATCACTAAAGAACCGTGTGTCCCTTTAAGGAACCGCCTACAGTGGATGATGCCATTTGTTACATGTTAAACTTTAACAATCCTTTTTATCAAATTCTTTATCAAGCTTGACTAGATATGAGATGTGTTTGATTGAAAGATAAATACTACAAGTAAGTAAACACACAAACACATCAAACCAAGAGTACATCAAGCAATAGTATAAACACTAAGCACACACGTACTAAGCATAAACTTTCCGCAACTAGGATGTTTAGACTAAGTGATGTACACTTGACCATAATCTAAACATGAAGCACACACGTACTAAGCGTTAGCTTTTCCGCAACTTAGATTTTTAGATTATGAGATGCACACAACATACAACAACAAGTATGCAACTATAAATACATCTAAAAAGGTAAAGACATAAATGTAAATGAAAGTACCGACACGATGATTTATAGTGGTTCGGTCACGATGCTCCTCTTCGCCCTACTCCACTCCTCGAGTACACCTTACTCGAGAGTTACTTCACTAGTCAACAAAACTCCTTTCAAGGCAGAGAAAACCATGCACGTCGCTTACACATTTCCGACACTAAGCTAGATGTCGAGTCCTAATCTTAGGTAGGACCAATCTACACAACGTCGCCCACTTCACCATTTTCTGACACAAGGCTAGATGTCGAGTCCTAATCTTAGGTAGGACCAATCTACACCCATCTACACAACTTCCAAATTGACACACCAATTTGGATCTACACAACTACACAACTCTTCACCCTAGTTATGTTTTATGGCCCAACATAACAAACCTTGTGTTTTATGGCCTAAACACATAAACCGTATAGATCTAAGTACTCACCACTTAGATCTATGACTCTAACACTATATCCATGTATTAACAAACTTGGATCTACACAACTAACACCTAATCTAAGGATACCCATCTCTTGGATCTACTACCCTTACAAACACATCCAAGTGAACCAAACACTTGGATCTTCTATATATACATAGTAGGAAAACAATGACTTGATCTAGAAGGAGAGATCTTCATCATGTTGTGAACCCAACACTTCATGGTAATGAAGGTGTTCTTCTATTTGCACTTAATAGGATGAGAGGATCGAAGGAGAGAATCACATCTTAAACAAGATTAATCTAAACTAACTAATCAAGGAGTTTAAAGATGTTTTTTAAGAAACTGTGCAAAAAGGGTTGAAAGAAAAGCTAGAAATGATCCACTATTTATAGGACAACAATGCAACGGCTATAAAGACCCGCGGTTCCTTATCAATAAGTAACCGCGGGTTCCTTTAAGGAACCTCCGGCTTGGAGTCCGTGCATTTTTTTCCTTTAGTGGGGATATGCCATTTGGGGTAGTTTATACCCTCAAAGGATATTCCTTTGGCATATGGAATATGCAAAATTGAAATTAAAGAATATTCTTTGGAATATGCCTTAGGGAATATTCTTTGGAATATTACAAATTCAAATTTCCATTTTCTTTTTATTAATACATTTTCTTAAAAATAAATTTTATTAAAATCTTTTGTCACATTTGATTAAATGTGAGTTTTAAGAAAATGTTAATCCTTGATCACTTAGTTAGGTTAATGACATGTTTATTCATACTTTGAGTGATTCATGCCGAATTCGATCTTGGAGATGTCGAGAGAAGTATACAAATGTATTCTTGAGTGATTACGAGTACCTTAACATTTTATATAATGTATTGCGAATTATACGTTTGTCATCAACAAAACACAAAGAGATTATATCGACAAAACATCGTAATGTTTGCACTAACATAGTCTTTTGGGACAAGTCTACAAACACTCGTAGCACTTCATTAAGGTTATGAGATTATATTAAGACAATGTATAAGTACCCTAATGCAAAAGGTATAAGATTTCAATGCATGGCTTGTAAATTAGGTCAAAATGGGTATTTTCACCCTTTAGACATGTTTACTTAGAATAACTTAGTAAAACTAATGTAGGGACTTCATGAACACATTGAGGACAATGTAGGAAGTATAAAATGAGTATAAATAAGTAGATAAGTGAAGGATAATCAATTTTACTAAGACTTAACCATAAATCATTAGAAACCCTAATCCGCCTAGGTTTTCTTCCCAGTTTCACCTTAAACCTTTGTTAAACTTCAAACCAAAGACCCAAACTTCTTAATTACAATGTATAAACCCTAATTATACCCTAATACATCACTAATCACATTCCTAAACCCTTAATTACCAAAATTACAAAGTATAAAGTTACAAGCCCTAATTTAGGACCCGGTTTTAGTTTTTCCCTCCAAAACCTATTCAAATGATCTTCCCTCCAAAATTCAAACTTAGGACAAATATTTTATGATACCTAGAAGATATTTACAGCCCTAAGCAACCAAGAACATAGGTGAATCACCTAACTTGATGGCATTTTCACAACCTAGTTCTCTTTATGGCTAAAAATCATTCCAACACTTCTTCCATGGATTTTTAATGTTTCTAGCCCTCAATACTCATCAAATAGCTTACCTTAGTCACCATGGACGTGTAAGAAGCCTAGGATATCATTGCATAAGTTTTGCTTGGAGGTTAAGGCTTGAAAACACTATAAATAGGCGTATACCCTTTTCATTGTAAACTTGCACCCCATTTCCTATATCTCCATACCCATTATGTTTTCCACTTCTATATACGTCCTAGGACATCCTCGATGACCAAAAACCAGGTCTAGAAGGTAGCCGTTGACGCTCTTGAAGCTTTGATAGCAAGTAGTGCTCATAAGAAGCCATAAGGAGCCATTTTGGAGCTACCTAGGTTTGTGAGACTAAGTTGTTTGCTTATGACTGATATATATTTGACGTGATTCGGACTCCGTAGATCAAGGTGAGTTCATAGCCTCACTTTTAAATGCTTTATAAATGATTTGAAAACTTGTGAAAGGGATATATGCTAAAACTGGAATACATGTATTTTTATGAACTGTACGCTTTTACTGAAATATATTATTGCACGAGTGCCCAAACTGTTACTTAAATTTCATGAATCATTAAACACATCCGTGTGCGATAATGGGGTAAATAGATCTGTTAGGTTTAACGACTCCTGTTTGTGTTACCTATACGTGGGGTAATCGAGCATACTTTATTAGAATTAATGGGTGATGTTCGTTTGCAAGTCTTAAATTTATATTACAAGGTTTAGACAAAAAAAGGGACTAGAAGACAAACACGGGCAAGTATACCCTTTCGTTCGTAGTATAGCTTTGTAGTGGTAAGCCAGGATCGTTCGCTGAAACTTAGTTTCATTTTGGTAATCAAGATAACAATTGAAGAAAGACATAGTTGAAATAATATCAATAGTAACAAGTATGACTAATATGGGATAGTTCGTATAAGTTCGTGATGATGATAATAATGATCGAGATATGCTTATGTAGGTAAAGAGTGATAATCCTTTTTCGTTAAAACGGCGTTTACACAATTTACTTGGGTTTGATTCAAGACTTATTTTAATTAAGCGACTAAGCTCAAAACAAGTTGCCAACAAGTTTAATATTTTTATCAAGTTTCTAAGCGGATCTCTCCAACCAAAGATTCATGACCATAGACAAGTTCTTGAAAACTTATTATAACAATTTACGTTTCTCAACGCCAAACTATCGTAACAAATCAACTTAGATAAAATATGGTTTATAGAACTAAGTGGTAAAATGGTTCTACAATATTAGCTTGAAATCATTTGTAAAGGATCATATCATAGCATCATCACTAATTATAGTCACATACCCATATAGTCACAAATAGATTAGCCTAACATAGTAATCAAAGTAACAATTGGAAAAGAGTAAGAGAACATCATATTTAGATTGGATTGAATAAACGAGTACACAAGTGTCACAATTGTATCGTTCCTCTAAGAATCGAAGAGTGGAATACTCTCGTTACAAGTATCTCCCAAAAGTGGATAATATTGAAAATTTACTAAGAAAGCCAAAATACTCGAGCTATGGAGTACTGAGAGAGATAGAGGTGTGTGTAAAATGAGTGGAAGTGGCCTCTATTTATAGTGTTGTCTGGGGTCAAATGTGCGCCGCACTTCTCCGAAAGTGCGCCGCACTTTGGAGAAGTGAATGTGCGCCGCACTTCTGAGTTTGTGCCCCGCACTTCTGGGCGATCCAGAATCTTCTTTCAACAACTTTGGCTTATTTGCATATTGAGGCCCCTTCTTTGTATATCTTCACCTTGCTTCTTCAAACTTTATATCTGCATATAAAACACAACATATTAAGTATTTGAAGCTCTTATTTATACTACAAAGTGGTATTATAATGATAGATTGAATATGTATAATTAGGTCGTTATCAAATTCCTCCACACTTAGCTATTGCTTGCCCTTAAACAATCAAAGCGAGAAAATAAATTCAATTTTAAAAATGCTTTTAAGTGTTGTGAAGTATGATAGGAAAATGATTTAATTTTTATGAATAGCAAAAGCAAATGACAAAAGAATTTCAGCACCTCACGTGGATAGTGTTTGGATTTTAAGTTCACACAAATGTCACTCACAAAGGGTAAATGTAAGATAACACTCAATTAGCTCGGACATAAAATAGATAGCTACCATAGGTTTGTACATGACACATAAACATAACCGTTGCGGCGTGAGCACCAAATAAATTTTCAAAGAAGCAAAACGTGATAAATGATGTGGGTGTAGGATCAAAAAGTATGCCTTTGTCAAAGTCATCAAACAAATTATACTAGAATACTTGACTTTATTTTTTCTTTCTTTTTCATACATCAATTTTTTTAAGAGAACATTGATAGGTGTGTAAACACCCATCCTTTTACCACTTAATTCTGGCTAAAACAAGACCAAAACACGTATTTAATATCATTTGTTTGGAATTATGCGTGGTTTTTATGTTTATTATGTTTTCAGAGTTAACCGGATGAATATTAAAGAAAACATGGGATTGCACGGGTTTTATCAAGGAAAAAGACCAAAGACGAAGTCTATTGTCCAAGAGATGCAAAAGATTTGAAGTCAATGGGCCTATTTGAAGATTTATCGAAGAAAAGGACCAAAGATGGAAGATTTACATAAGTCGAAGAAACTCAAGTCTATTAAACGAAGAAATTAAAAGACGAGTTGAATTTAATCGACGACAAATCCCGAATCAGAATCGAAAACGTCAACTTTTCTGAAAAGACGAGAAGACAAGAAGAAAGGGAGAAAGCCCACTCACCAACCAACCACTAGGAGTATAAATAGATTCCTCCTTCACATTTTAGAGAGTTAGCTTTCATTTTCTTTTTCCCAGTTTTTAGGTTCGGTTCATCACAAACACCTTTAGGGTGTTTGGTGATTTTCATCTTTTTCTTTCAATCTTGTAACTCTTAATCATTACTCTTGTTATTTTTACATTGATCTTTCAATTCCATCTTTTCATTCATCTTGTTCTTCATCATCTTCTATTGCAAGTTCTTAAGTTTTTTTTATTTGATTCAAGTTTGATCTTAAAAAGTTGTTGATTTAGTGTTTTTGTTGGTGGGATTTATAACTTATGGTATTTAAATGATTTGTGTTTGATTTGGTAAAATCTTTATGAGTATTTTGGTGTTTAGATTGAAAAATCGTTTAGCTTCTGCTGTTACTGTTCTTTGATTCCCAGATCTTTCCGAACAGAACCAATATTCCGAATAGGCGAGTCTCTGTTTGCCTTATTCGGAATTTTGGGTATTCCGAATAGGGCTTTTAATTTTCCCTTACTCGGAATATTTTAAATATTCCGCATAGTGTTGTTTTTCCGCATAAGCCAAGTTTACTTTTTCCCCTATTCGGAATATCTTGTATATTCCGAATAGCTCAGTTTTTCCGAATAGGTCCATATTTTCCGTATAGCCTTGATTTTCCGAGTAGCCATAATTTTCCGATTAGACTGTTATTCCGTGTAGGTCCATTTTTCCGCATAGGCTATAATATTCCGAATAGGACAATTTTCCGCATAAGGATTATTTTCCGTTTAAGAGATTTTATTCCGAGTGGCACTTTATTCCGAATAGAAGGATTCTTTCCGCATAGCACTTATTTTTCCGAATAGTGTAATTTCTGATTAGGGTATTTTTCATTTACTGTTTGATTTAAATTCTTAAGTCCAGCTTACTTTTTAATAGAATAGAAAACCAAACTCCTTTTTGTCACCAAGAACAATCATTTCACTTTAAACTGATATCAATTCGAGAGGATTCCGAGAATCGAACTTTTTCAACAAAGAAAATCTCTTGTATCAAATGGCGCCGTTGCCGGCTCTTCTCGTTAAGATCAAAAGTTTTTTGTGAGAACTTGGATTTTGGGATCCGTTCCCCGTGAACGTTACTTTTTCATCATAAAAATTTTCAAAAATCCTAAAAAATATAAAATTTTCAAAAATACAAAAAAATTAAAAAAAAAAACATAAAAACCAAAAATATTTTTGCTTTGTTTTTCTTTGTTCGTTCTTTTGCAGGTGTATGCGCACTCGATCCACGTCATATCAAGAGCCCGAGCCTCTCGATCACTTAGACATGGCCGGTGTACCACCTCCAAACAATAATAACAACAACAACCCGCCTTTCAACAACATGAACAATAACAACAACAATGAGCCCCTTCCGGATAATCGCCCGATGATTGAATTGCTGCAAGCTCATGTCGATGGCAACACGGATCCAATTGTCATACCTCCAATTGCCGCCAACAACTTTGAGCTAAAATCAGGCTTTATCCAGATGGTCTCCGCTCAACCATTCTTGGGACGAACCATTGATGATCCACACGACCACATCAAGAGATTCTTGCAACTCACTAACACGGTCAAGTTCAATGGTGTTCCACAAGAAGTTATAAGGTTACAACTTTTTCCCTTTTCTTTAGAGGGACAAGCCCGGCATTGGCTTGCTAAGGAACCGCCACAGAGTATTCTCTCGTGGACGGATTTGGAAACAAAGTTTATCAATTACTTTTTTCCACCCTCTCGTACTACCGCTTTGCGGAATGAGATCATAAATTTTGAACAAAAGTACGATGAGTCGTTCAGTGAATCTTGGGATCGTTTCAAAGATCTTTTAAGAAAATGCCCACAACATGGTTTTACCAAAGTACATCAAATTAATACTTTTTACAATGGTTTAAGCATGAGTGACCAAGATTCACTGAACAGTGCCTCGGGGGGTAATCTATTGGCTAAGACTTCCAATGTTGCTTGGGACATCATTGAGAATAAATCCCGTGTGCAAACCAAGAGTGTTCGGACCAATGTCGCTAGTGCTAGCACTAGTGACAGCGACAAGCGATTAGACAAAATCACTACGCTTCTTGAATCGCTTGTCACCCACACCGTCAGCAACAACAACAGCAACAACGCCAAAAACGCTCAAGTGAACGTTGTCAGCCAACCTTGTGAGATATGCGGTGGTCCTCACTCTTACACAACTTGTACCGCAACCCAAGATTACCCTGCAGAGAATGTGAATGCGGCATATGGCACCTATCCTCAACCTGCTTATCAAGCTAGACCTCAAGGTGACCGTAATTTGCTTAGCTATCGATCCAACAACTATCTTTCACCACCTGGTTTCCCTCCTACCAACCCAAACCAACAACAAAACCTTAATCGCCCTCCTCAACAACAACAACAACCTCGACAACCATACATCCCTCCTCACAAGCAGCAACAACCGCCTCAACGTAACAATCAAGTCTACCCACAACCTGCTTACCAACCACCTGCATACAATGCTCCTCCCAACCAAACAACCACTGCATTACACCAAGAGGTTGCAACCTACATGAGGACCAATGATGTGATCGTGGAAAATCTACAATAGGAAGTGCGAAACTTAAAGGCAGATTTGGTCAAGCAAGGAAACGATTTGAGAGCCGACATGAGAAACACGTTGGATAGCCAAACTAATGATCTGAGGAACATGATGGCCAGTGTTTTCCAAGGTAATCAACCCTCTTCTTCGGGTACTCTTCCGAGTAACACCGTTGCGAACCCAAGAGGGGAGATGAAAGCAATCACTACTCGAAGTGGTAAAGGTACCAAGGAACCCGAGCTTCCTATACCTACACCGGTGGTTGTGACTAAGGAGAACGAGTCACCTGCTCCTATTCCTCATCCTTCCCCTTCCCCAATTTCTCCACCTCTTCCTTCTACCCCTCCTCCACCCGTGGTTGTGAGTGATCCTATTCCCCTAAAGCCTTCCTCTTCTTCCAATATACCTTATCCATCTAGGTTGAGGAAAGAGAAGCAAAAGAGCAAGGACGATATTCAGGTTTCGAACTTCCTTAAAATGTTCAAACAATTGAATTTCAATATCTCCTTCGCTGAGGCTCTCGCTCACATGCCTAAATATGCGAAAATGTTTAAAGATCTGCTGAGCGACAAGGAAAAGCTCCTCGATATTGCCAACACCCAACTTAATGAGAATTGCTCTGCAGTGCTCTTAAGGAAATTGCCAATCAAGCTTGGTGATCCGGGTCGTTTTCTTATCCCTTGCAATTTCCCGGGAGTAGAGAATTGCATGGCCCTAGCCGATCTAGGTGCCAGTATTAATCTCATGCCTCTAAGTGTTTGGAAGCAATTATCTCTCCCAGAGCTAGTCCCCACCAAAATGACTTTGGAATTAGCTAACTGTACGGTTGCTTATCCAGTGGGGATAGCCGAAGACGTCATTGTAGGAGTCGACAAATTCACCTTCCCTGTTGATTTTGTTGTCGTCGACTACGAGATGGACCCCCGTGTACCACTTATTGTTGGTCGTCCATTCTTAAGGACCGGTCGCACTCTCATTGATGTTGAAGTCGGTGAGCTTATCATGAGAGTGGGTGTCGATAAAGTAGTCTTCAACATGGGAAAGTTGTCTAAACAACCTTATTCCAACAAGAGTGTTAATTGTATTGACGTTCTTGATGAGGCTTGTGAAGAACACTTTATTGATGCTTGCAAAAGTATTCCTACCTCTCTTCCCAATGTTGAGACCGTGTCCTCCATTGATTCATCGTTGTCTCTATTTGGAGATAGTGATTTATTTTGGAACAATCTTGAAGATACCATGGGAGATATGAATTTCGCTACTAATGATTCTCCTATCGATGGGGATGAAGATATGAATTTCTTTGACAATCTTCTCACCGAAGACAATCCTTCTCCTCCATTTCCCACGGTTATTGCTATCGATACTCCGACTTCGAATACGCCTCCCGTCGACAATCCTCCGGATTTAGAACTTAAGGAGTTACCGCCCCATCTCGAGTATGTATTCCTTGAAGAAGAAAAGAAGTCGCCAGTCATCATTGCAAAGGATTTGAAAGATGAAGAGAAGACTCGCCTCGTTGCAGTGCTGAAAGCTCATAAGACGGCTATTGCTTGGAAGATTTCGGATATTCGTGGAATTGATCCTCACTTCTGCACACACAAAATTCTCATGGAGGACGATTTTAAGCCCACTATTCAAAGCCAACGAAGGGTGAATCCAAAAATCCATGAAGTCATCAAAACAGAGGTTATCAAACTTCTTGATGCGGGTATGATTTACCCTATTTCGGATTCACCATGGGTTAGTCCAATCCATTGTGTGCCCAAGAAGGGCGGAATAACCGTTGTTCCCAATGAACACAACGAGTTGATTCCCACTCGTCTCGTTACTGGGTGGAGAGTTTGTATAGACTACCGCAAACTCAATGATGCCACGAGAAAGGATCATTTCCCTCTACCTTTCATGGACCAAATGCTTGAACGTTTAGCAGGTAATGAATATTACTGCTTTCTTGATGGTTTCTCGGGTTATTTTCAAATACCCATCGATCCCCAAGATCAAGAGAAAACTACATTCACTTGTCCCTATGGCACATTTGCTTATAAAAGAATGCCTTTTGGCTTATGTAATGCGCCCGAACTTTCCAAAGGTGCATGTTAGCTATCTTCCATGACATGGTTGAACAAACCATGGAAGTCTTCATGGATGATTTCTCGGTCTTCGGGGATTCTTTCTCTTCTTGCCTTGCCAATTTGGAACGTATGCTAAAGCGGTGCGAAGACACTCGCCTAGTTCTGAATTGGGAAAAATGCCATTTTATGGTAAAAGAAGGCATCGTGCTTGGACATAAGATCTCGAAAGCCGGTCTTGAAGTAGACCGTGCTAAAGTCGATGTTATCACAAAGTTACCTCCACCTTCAACCGTGAAGGGTGTGAGAAGTTTTCTGGGTCATGCGGGCTTCTACCGTCGCTTCATCAAAGATTTTTCTCAAATCGCTCGCCCGATGACCCACCTCTTGGAAAAAGATACTCCTTTTATCTTCTCCAAAGAGTGTCTTGAAGCCTTCAACTCACTTAAGGATAAGCTAACTAAGGCACCCGTCTTGGTTACCCCTAATTGGGAGCTTCCCTTTGAGTTGATGTGCGATGCTAGTGATTTTGCTATTGGAGCGGTTCTGGGACAAAGAGTGAACAAACACTTCCAACCAATCCATTACGCTAGCAAGACAATGACGGGGGCACAATTGCATTATACGACAACCGAGAAAGAGCTTTTAGCTGTTGTCTATGCTTTTGAAAAATTTCGCCCCTATCTTGTCCTTTCCACCACAATCGTGTACACCGATCATTCCGCGCTGAAGTACTTGTTGACAAAGCAAGATTCCAAACCAAGACTTCTTCGCTGGGTTTTGCTGCTCCAGGAATTTAAAATCGAAATTCGCGATAAAAAAGGAGCAGAAAACTTAGCCGCGGACCATCTCAGCAGACTTGAGGATCCATACCAAGAGGATCATCCAAATAAATAAATCAATGATTCTTTTCCCTTGGAGACCTTAATGTCTATAAACTCGAAGCCGAATGAAACCCCGTGGTTTGCGGACTTTGCAAACTATTTGGCGGGTGGAATTCTCAAGGAAGGGTTGACGTCTCAACAAAAGAAGAAGTTCTTCACCGACATTAAGACTTACTTTTGGGACGACCCTTACCTATTCAAACAATGTGCCGACATGTTATCCGCCGATGTGTTGATGGACCGGCAGCGTCTGAAATCCTTGATGCTTGCCACAAAGGACCCACTGGTGGTCACTTTGGTCCCAACTACACCGCCAAAAAAGTGTTTGATTCAGGATTTTATTGGCCCTCCATATATCGTGACGCTCACGATATGGTTAAAAGATGTGATGTTTGCCAAAAGCAAGGCAAAATCACACATAAAGACGAGATGCCTCAGAATTTCATTCAAGAGTGTGAAATCTTTGATGTTTGTGGTATCGACTTTATGGGGCCATTCCCTTCTTCTAAAGGAAACAAATACATCCTTGTAGCCGTTGACTACGTTTCTAAGTGGGTTGAAGCCAAAGCTTTACCTACTAATGACGCAAGGGTGGTTTGTAACTTCTTGAAAGCTCTTTTCGCTAGATTCAGTGTGCCTCGCGCCATTATTAGTGATCGTGGGACTCATTTCTGCAATGACCAATTTGCAAGAGTCATGGCTAAGTACGGTGTAAATCATCGTCTGTTCACAGCCTATCACCCACAAACTAATGGCCAGGCTGAAATATCCAACCGAGGACTGAAGCGAATTCTTGAAAGAACCGTGGGAGAGCATCGTGCCGCTTGGGCTGATAAACTTGATGATGCTTTGTGGGCTTTCCGTACTGCTTACAAGACCCCGATCGGCTGTACGCCTTATCGTCTTGTGTACGGGAAAGCGTGCCACCTCCCCATTGAGTTGGAGCACAAGGCTTATTGGGCCTTGAAGTGGGCTAATTTTGATATTAACAAAGCCGGTGACCTACGCAAGATCCAACTCAATGAGCTGAATGAACTCCGGAATGAGGCTTATGAAAATTCTTTGATCTATAAGGAAAGAACTAAGCTCATTCACGACTCCAAGATCAAAAACCGAGAGTTCCATGTTGGAGACAAAGTCTTACTTTTTAACTCTCGGTTGAAAATCTTTTCGGGCAAGCTGAAATCTCGTTGGTCCGGCCCATTCACCATTGCCCAAATTTTTCCATATGGTACTCTCGAGCTCGCTCAACCTGATGGACCGAATTTTAAGGTGAATGGCCAACGAGTGAAGTTGTACTTTGGTGAGGACACCTCTCAGGAGATGATTCCATCCCTCACCACGTTCCCCATGAACTGATTTTGGGTCGAGTCAGGCTCGTGACTCGGTTATCAAAAACAAGCGCTCCTCGGGAGGCAGCCCGAGTATCTATCCCTTTAACCCCCTAAGTGTAGGGGAGGTCCTATTTTGGTCGTTTGTGTTTTTGTGGTGATGTGATTACAGGGATAACTGCAATCTTGGAAATCTTTGAAGAACCGTGCTCCCGTGTTATCCGAAATCCGGTTCTATCTCTCAACTATCGTGATTCAATTTTCTTCATATTCATATTTGAAATTGATCACGTTAGTCGTCTCTTCCTTAATTTGAGTTAACCAACGTGCACAATGTCATAAGTGTAGGGGAGGCTTTTCCCACATGCTTAAACATTGAGGACAATGTTTATCTTAAGTGTAGGGGGACTTCTATCGAAGTTTTAAGTGGACTTTTCCATGAAAATGCCTTCATTTAACCAGAAAATCCTATTTTTCAACATTTTTCAAATTTTTTTTATTAACTTTGGCCATTTAGTCGTAATTTTTAAATTTTTATCATTGCTTTCATATGTATATATCCCGCAATAAAGTCAAAAATATTAATAAAGTGGTGTAGCTAGTTTAGAAATCTTTGACATATTAGGCCCGTTGCGTTTATTTTGACTCAACCCGAATAGACTTATCCAAGTTTATTCTAGCTAGTATCCTTAACCATGTAGACCTTAATTGGTTTATTAGGCTAAGTATCCACGAGTCTCATTACTTGAGATTTTAAATTGTGGAGGACGAGAAATGATAGAGTCAATTATAAGTCGGTATTCTTTCACAAGCTCACTTGGTGTAATTATTTGCCTATTCTCCCATCACTTGCTAATAACTTATCTGCAATAAGTAAGGTCGTACGATTTGAAAAGTTAATTAGCTTCTAGCCCAAGATCGTTTAAAAGTTGCTCGGTAATGACGAGAGTTCATAGCCAAGGCATAACTTATGAAGCGGGGCGCGAAGATTGGCAAGTCCGAAAAGGCCCTAACAAGGCATGAGGATTCAATTTTATTGCTGAAGATCCAAAGTGATGTGAAAAGCATTATTCCTAAAGTCAATATGAAGGATCAAGACTCACGACGAAAAGCAATCAACTCCCATAAAGATCATGGAGAAGTCTATCCGAAAAGACCCTAACAAGGTATGAGGATAAATAGATACAAGTCCGAAAAGGAGGCGGATCGTTGTATCTCAAAATCCCAATTAGAGATTGAAGAAATAATCATGAAGTCGTGGTCAACAAAGTCGGAGTACCCATCAAAAGTCTCCAAGTGAAGAAACTCTATTATGATGAGAAGACCATTACCTCAAGAACGTCTCTCGAAGATATGAAGTATGAAGTACATGCCAAATATCGGCCCGAGAAAGGTCTCAAATCGTGAACCAAGTTATGCCAAGATATGAACTTTTTGATATCCCGAGAAGCAGTTTTAAGAGATTTTGTCCTTTAGCTAACTATTGATCAAATCGTCCTACTTTGCTTTCAGCCTAATAAACTATCGAAATAAGTCCAAAAAATGCATCTTCATGATCATTCTAAGACAAAAATAAAATATAAGAGATACACTTATGAATAAGGGAGTTTAAGCATTTAATTAAGCCATGTGTGTAAGTGTTTGAATTGCTAACTTATAATAACAATGATCTCGTTTTTAAGCTTAGTTTGGGGAACGTGAAGCTTGAGGGTGATAAATCTTCGCAGCACCAAAGCCCTAATGTAAGTCCTTGATTTCTTTGCAAGTTATTTCCATCCCTTTGTTTACTTTAAAGTTTTAATTTCTCTTAGTATTTTAATTTTTATTTAGTAGTATTTGAATAAGGCCAAGGTTGATTAATTATGAGAAAAATGTAAAACTTGCTTTATCACTAAGCATTGCATGAGGGCATGGCAATGGTTAAGTGTAGGGGATTTGATAGGTGTGTAAACACCCATCCTTTTACCACTTAATTCTGGCTAAAACAAGACCAAAACACGTATTTAATATCATTTGTTTGGAATTATGCGTGGTTTTTGTGTTTATTATGTTTTCAGAGTTAACCGGATGAATATTAAAGAAAACATGGGATTGCACGGGTTTTATCAAGGAAAAAGACCAAAGACGAAGTCTATTGTCCAAGAGATGCAAAAGATTTGAATTCAATGGGCCTATTTGAAGATTTATCGAAGAAAAGGACCAAAGATGGAAGATTTACATAAGTCGAAGAAACTCAAGTCTATTAAACGAAGAAATTAAAAGACGAGTTGAATTTAATCGACGACAAATCCCGAATCAGAATCGAAAACGTCAACTTTTCTGAAAAGACGAGAAGACAAGAAGAAAGGGAGAAAGCCCACTCACCAACCAACCACTAGGAGTATAAATAGATTCCTCCTTCACATTTTAGAGAGTTAGCTTTCATTTTCTTTTTCCCAGTTTTTAGGTTCGGTTCATCACAAACACCTTTAGGGTGTTTGGTGATTTTCATCTTTTTCTTTCAATCTTGTAACTCTTAATCATTACTCTTGTTATTTTTACATTGATCTTTCAATTCCATCTTTTTATTCATCTTGTTCTTCATCATCTTCTATTGCAAGTTCTTAAGTTTTTTTTATTTGATTCAAGTTTGATCTTAAAAAGTTGTTGATTTAGTGTTTTTGTTGGTGGGATTTATAACTTATGGTATTTAAATGATTTGTGTTTGATTTGGTAAAATCTTTATGAGTATTTTGGTGTTTAGATTGAAAAATCGTTTAGCTTCTGCTGTTACTGTTCTTTGATTCCCAGATCTTTCCGAACAGAACCAATATTCCGAATAGGCGAGTCTCTGTTTGCCTTATTCAGAATTTTGGGTATTCCGAATAGGGCTTTTAATTTTCCCTTACTCGGAATATTTTAAATATTCCGCATAGTGTTGTTTTTCCGCATAAGCCAAGTTTACTTTTTCCCCTATTCGGAATATCTTGTATATTCCGAATAGCCCAGTTTTTCCGAATAGGTCCATATTTTCCGTATAGCCTTGATTTTCCGAGTAGCCATAATTTTCCGATTAGACTGTTATTCCGTGTAGGTCCATTTTTCCGCATAGGCTATAATATTCCGAATAGGACAATTTTCCGCATAAGGATTATTTTCCGTTTAAGAGATTTTATTCCGAGTGGCACTTTATTCCGAATAGAAGGATTCTTTCCGCATAGCACTTATTTTTCCGAATAGTGTAATTTCTGATTAGGGTATTTTTCATTTACTGTTTGATTTAAATTCTTAAGTCCAACTTACTTTTTAATAGAATAGAAAACCAAACTCCTTTTTGTCACCAAGAACAATCATTCCACTTTAAACTGAGATCAATTTGAGAGGATTCCGAGAATCGAACTTTTTCAACAGAGAAAATCTCTTGTATCAAACATCATAAACTTTATGACTTGACAAGTGGTTAGGCATAACATATAAGGATATTGGCACAATGGATAATACAGCACATGCGTACGAGTGCCACATATTTTAGTAAGTCAGTGTAGCTTAACTAAAATGATATAAGGGTGATTTTATTTTGTTTCCTTTCGAAAATATCTATAAATTAACCTCACTATGGTTTAGTAAATAATAATCAAGCACAAATTCTGAAGCATACTAGATTATCGGCTTTCACACAAAATAGAGAAACATAAGGCTAAGTTTTTCTCACATATTTGGGTGATGGTTTTTGTGCGTAATTATAATGTCAATCAATGAGATTTTTGCTTTGCTAAAAACTTATTTATTTACAAAACATATATATTTTTATTATTTTTCAAAAAGATTTTCATGTGGAGAAATTTTATTTTATTTTTTATTTATTTTTTCTATTTGTCACCTCCTCCACACTTAAGTTGAACATCGTCCTCGAGGTGATAACTGATAATACATTAAAAATAGGAAAAATGCAAAGGGAAACGAGAACTTCCCGGGGCTTAGTAGAAAATTGCGGGACTTCGAGAGATGAATCCAGCTTAGAGCTCCAATTTGCTATTTTCCTACATGCTATAAAACAAAACACATGCAATATATACAAGGACGGTTTTATTTATTTACAGGTCCTCCTCCACACTTAAGTTAAAAGGTGGGGAAAAAATACGGATTACCTTCCGAATAGCGCTAAGTTTAGAGTCTTCAGCCAGACTCGGCCACTCGGATCTATTTTAAGAAGAAAGGAATTTCTTCTCCTTCGATTTCATTACAGTGTTCTTCTTCATGGTAGAGTTTAAGTCTATGTCCATTGACTATAAAAGTGGTATTGTCTCTACCGTATAGTTCAATATATCCGGATGGATATTGGTGTTTTACTAGATAAGGTCCAGTCCATCTCGAAGTAAGCTTAGGTTGCTTGAATTTATATTTCGAGATAAAGAGAAGTACTTTTTCTCCTTTTTTGAATTCTTTTCTTTGTCGTAATTTGCGATCATGCCAAACTTTGGTTCGTTCTTTATATAATCGTGAATTTTCATAAGCTTGATGTCGAAATTCATCTAACTCGTGAAGTTGGAAGTTACGTTTTTCTCCGGCTGCAATAAGATCTGGGTTGCAGTTCTTAAGTGCCCAATATGCACAGTGGTTAATTTCTATTGGCAGATGACATGTTTTTCCATACAACAGTTTGTACGGTGTGGTTCTAGTTGGTGTTTTGAATGCGGTACGAAAGGCCCATAGAGCATTTTCTAATTTTTTAGACCAACAAGCAGGGTTTTTTTGAACGGTCTTTTCAAGTATACGTTTAAGAGCTCTATTAGTGTTTTCAACTTGACCACTCGTTTGAGGGTGGTAAGATGTGGAATATCGGTGGTTCACTCCATATCTTTTCATAATATTTTCCATGAGTTTGTTACAGAAATGAGTTCCTCTGTCGCTTATTAATGCTTTTGGAATTCCAAAACGATAGAATAATTTCTTTAAGAATGCGATAACAACTCTTGCATCGTTTGTTTGTAAAGCTTGAGCTTCGACCCATTTCGATGCATAGTCGACGGCGACTAAAATGTATTCACATTTTTAAGATTTAGGAAATGGTCCCATGAAGTCGATACCCCACACGTCAAAGATTCCGCAGACTTGGATGTTGTTTAGAGGCATTTCGTCTCTTTTAGAAATATTTCCAGTCCTTTGACATGTTTCACATAGTCGTACTAAGGTATGAGCTTCACGAATAATTGTTGGCCAATAAAAGCCAGCGTCGAACACTTTTTAGCGGTGGTGTTTGCGGCATAATGTCCTCCGGTTGGTCCGTAGTGACATTCATCGAGAATTTTTCTAGATTCGAATCCAGAAATACAACATCGGATTATTCCATCAGAACAGATTCTAAATAAGTAAGGATCGTCCCAAAAGTATATCTTTAGTTCAGAGAAAAATCTTTTCTTTTGTTGGTGCGTCATTCCCTTTCGTAAAATACCTACAGCCAAATAGTTTGCAAAGTCTGCGAACCATGGTGTATTGTTAGTACTTACTTGCATTATATGCTCATCGAGAAAATCATCGATTTCATCATCGCTAGAATCATAATTCACTATGCGAGATAAATGATCGGCAGCAACATTTTCAACTCCTTTTTTATCTTTAATTTCCAAATCAAATTCTTGTAAAAGCAATATCCATCGTATTAGACGAGGTTTGGTGTCTTGCTTTTTGAACAAGTATTTTAAAGCTGAGTGGTCGGTGTAAACTATCGTTTTTGACAATACGAGGTATGATCGAAATTTATCAAACGCGTAAACTACAACCATGAGTTCTTTTTCGTAATTGTGTAATTTTCTTGGGTTGCGTTAAGAGTTCTACTTGCAAAATAGATGGGATGAAATTGTTTACCATCTTTTTGTCCAAGGACGGCTCCAAGGGCATGTTCACTTGCATCGCACATAAGCACAAATGGAAAGTTCCAATCAGGGCTTGTAATAATGGGTGACGTAGGGCATGTTCTTCAAACTTTATATCTGCATATAAAACACAACATATTAAGTATCAGAAGCTCTTATTTATACTACAAAGTGGCATTATAATTATACATTGAATATGTATAATTAGGTCGTTATCAATGGGTAACGTACGACATGTAGGTTACCTGTCATGACGGTCACTTCAGTGAATTCCGTTAGTTTTGATATCATGAATTTAGTGAAATAAATTTATTGTTTAATTAATAGACATGTATTCAAAACTGTTATTACAAACCTATGAATTCACTCAACCTTTATGTTGACTTGTAAGCATATATTTCAGGAATTTATGACTGATAGCATGGAACAGCATAAGGATGGCAAGAAGAGGCACAAGCTTGAAATTATTGATATAGATTTTGGGAACCTAATATTGTAAAACTCTGAATTTTTAATGATATATAAAGAAAGTTGATTGGATCACTCTTTTGAGTTTTTTTCTATTATTATGACTTGTGTTCTATGAAGTAATACCCCAAATTAGCTTCCGCTGCTATAAGGTAAAAATGGGGGTTACAGATTGGTACTCAGAGCCATGGTTATAGAGAACAAGAATTAAAATCTTGACTATAACTACTTTTCCTAATAATTTCAAGAAAGTCCTCTGTGTCAATTCCAGTGCTACTACAAGAATGAGGTAATACTGTACTAGTACTACTACCCTTCAGAACAATGCATAAGTGGTATTATGTTTATGTGTACATAATATAATGTTACTGTTATAAATAAGTTATGATATTTATCGACGTTTCCGAAATATGTATTCCTATCTTCCTCCTATTATCATCTTATCGGGTTCAAAAAGATGAGAATTCTGCAAGTATTCTTGACGACTCCCTGAAGTATATTTATAGTTTTCCGATGAATAAACCTTATGATACATAAAATGAAGAAGTTCTTCCCGAGTAAAGATATTATAGATAAATTTAAAGGACTTAGGAAAGACTGAAGAATCATACAATAAGATTTTAAGAAACTAGAAGGATATTTTGAAGGAGCCAAGTCCAAGTTGTAGAGAAGACAAGTGATATAGGATGAAGAAATTGTTCAAGTTCGATTGAAGATTTCTATTCTAGAGTTAGTCATTGAGGACATTCTAATTAGACATCGGCCCAATATATGAAGTCTTTTTGATGCCATCAAGGAACTGAAGAAGAAGAGAGTTAGACACTAGACTAGAATTTGTAAATTTTACAAAGCCGAATAGCTGACAAGCTAATTTGTAAATATTCTCAAATATATGTCTTTTCTTTTATGGTTAACAATGAAGCTTGTCTTGTAAGTTTAAACAATACAAGTTGTTAATAAATAAAAGATGTGTTATCCGTTAAAACCTCGTTATTCTATTTATTCGTCTCTAGAAATCGGGGATTGCAAAATTTTCGTCAATATAATATTCAGATTTTTTTATTAGTGTTATGAGCTATTTATGCTTAAATAAGATAACTTATGATTGTCTGATTTAAATGAATTGATCCTTCATTAAAATAAGAAAATTTTAAATTATTGAACCATAATTCTCTAAATAATGTTCACACGAGTCTGATCAATTCGTAGAAATAATGATTTAAAAAGTTTTGGGCTTAAGTGTATAGCTCATACACAAATGTATTTTTATCAATATATAAGACGTTTTTTGATAGTACCAAAATAGGAACCCATGTGAATGATTTGTCAATTGATTCAATACCCTTATGTATGAAGATTTTGACAAACGTATCATTCTCATCCTCTGTTATCTTGTGTGTGTTAATAGAATGGCACCCACAAGAGCATCGACATCTGCAACGGTAACTATGACTTATAAAGAAATTAGGCAATTGGTAGCTGATAGCGTGGCTGTAGCTCTGCAAGCACAAGCTACTAACATGCATAATGTTGAAAGGAATAATGTTCAAAGAGATATTCCTGTAGCCAAGAGATGTAGCTACAAGGAATTCATGAACTGTCAACCTTTTAACTTCAAAGGTTCTGAAGGTGCTGTTAGTCTTATTCGTTGGTTTGAGAGAACTGAATCGGTATTTGCTTGAAGTGATTATACTGAGGACTGAAAAGGAAAATTTGCTACTGGTACACTAACTGATGAAGCATTATCCTGGTGGAATTCATTTGATCAACCCATCGGAATTGAAGAAGCTTATAAGACCACCTGGTCTGAATTTAAGAAGCTGTTGATAAATAAGTATTGCCCTAGAAATGAGATCAGAAAGATGGAAGAAGAATTTTATCAACTTAAGGTGGAAGGAAATGATCTTAAGACTTACATAAGAAGACTCCAAGAACTAGAACTATTATGCCAACTATGGTGCCAGATTCTGAGAAACTTATGGAATCATTTATAGGAGGATTGCCTCAAAGTATTGAGGGAAATGTTACTGCTTCAAAGTCCCAAACTTTGGAAGAAGTAATTTCCATAACTCATAGGCTAATGGATCAGGTTCTAAAGCGCAATCTTGTGCAAGGAACTGAGGATCATAAGAGGAAGTTCGAAGATAAAAGAGACACCAAAGTCAATGAAGATCACTACTACTCCAATGATCGCGACAACGACAATCGCTCCAACAATCGCTACAATAACGATCGTAAGGATAAGAGGCAAGAAAACTTCAAGGATAATACTGCTATCCCATCTGAGAGAAAGGTGTATACTGGAAAACTACCACTATGTATAAGATGTACTCTGCATAACGAGGGGCCTTGCACTGTTCGGTGCCAAATTTGCTATAATGTGGGTCATCTAACTAGGAACTGCAAGAAGAAAGGGCCAACTACTAGAAATAAATAAGCCGTATTTCTATTTTTAGAATAAGAGGTCTTAATTTGAACTAAATCTCGGGATGAGATTTTCTTTAAGGGGTAGAGACTATGACAAACCATTATTTTTCATCTATGTATTATGTACATTATTCTTGTGAAATAAATAATACTTTATTATGGTGAATTTTTTTTGTTTTTCCTATATGAATTATGTGAGTAGCTTAAATAAGAAGGTGCACAAACTCACACAACTCAGACTATCAATTCTACTTGTGTTTATAAGATATGAAGACCTTATATATATCAATTCTAAACTCTAAAAGTGATCTTATAAGTACCATAATAATAAGAACATCTCAAATATAACTATGATGCCCTAAAATTCCCTTTGAAACTCTATAATCTCTTTAAATGAGTTGTAAACTCAAGAATGGTAAACTATGAATGGAAAGTACATATGAATAATTTATTATGAATTATAAACAAGTTATAATCTATACTTTGAAGATATAATAATACCTAAGAATGATAAAAACAAACTATACAAAGCTAAGTACAAGTAAAAGTACATAATAGTCTAGATTATCACCTAGAAACCCTTAGTAAACAATGTTTCAAGCCCTATAACTACATAATATCTATGTACAAGTATCAAATATAATATACTAATTATAATCTATCGTATAAAGGAAAGGTAATTGATCACAAAACACTAATATTCACTAATCCGAGGCTAATTACAAGTTAAGACCTAGTAACCAAGATTAGCATATAAAACCTATTTCATATTGAATTAGAGTCTAATATTTTGCAACTAACTATAAAAATCAACTAAGTATCATAATAAGTTAATACATTTATCTTAAACTAAGTTACAAATTATTAAAGCATAAAGTACAAGTTTTTAAAGCATAGAACCCTAAGCTCACTTAATTATCCCTAGGATATGATTAACCTATATAAACCTTTAAACTAAGAATGTAGAAACCCTAGAAGTCATAAACATACTATCTAAGACTTAGAATAAGCTTACATTAAGATATAAACCCTAATTACCCAAGATAGAAAGTCATTAGGCTTAATGACATGATAACCCTTATAGTAAGAAATCTACATAGAATCATTACCTAGTCTTTTGGGACAAGTCTACAAATACTAATTACACTTCATTAAGATTATAAGATTATATTAAGACAATGTACAAGTACCCTAATGCACAAGGTACAATATTTCAATGCATGGCTTGTAAATTAGGTCAAAATGTGTATTTCACCCTTTAGACACGTTTACTTAGAATAACTTAGTAAAACCAATGTAGGGACTTCATGAACACATTGAGGACAATGTAGGAAGTATAAAATGAGTTTACATCAGTAGCTAATTGAAAGATAATCACTTTTACTAAGACTTAACCATAAATCATTAGAAACTGTTGGGTCAATTCAGTGCCTAATTGTCCTATATGTTGGATTTGAATGAAAAGTATCCTAAGTATAATTTATACTTAAGTCCCTGAGTGAATAGTCACTCAGGGAGTTCAGGATCCTCGAGAGCCTCAGGGAGCGCTACTCATTCAGAAGACTCAGGAGCCTCAGGGGGAGCGTTACTCCCTTAGGATTCCCAAGAGTCTCAGGGGAGCGTTACCCACTCAGGAGCCTCGAGAGCCTCAGGGAGCCTCGAGAGCCTCAGGAAGCTCTACGCACTCAGAAGACGTAAGAGCCTCAAGGGGAGCGTTACCCACTCAGAAGACTTAGGCTCCTCGGTATAAATATTACCCTTGAACATTATGAAGTCACTGAGTGAACAGTCACTCAGTGAGCTGTCTTCAAGATTCTTAGCCTGAGTCTACAAGAAAGACTCGAGTATTCGGTGAGGCGGAACTCAATGAATGATGTACTTGAGACGAAGAAGGAGACAATGGAGTCAGTGAGTGATGACAATAACTCATTGACTCCCTCAAGACCATCTAAAGATAAACATTGACAAGTATAAAGTACAAGAGACAAATAGACAAAAGGGTGGGGACAAAAGTATAAGTTAGCACATGGTGTGTCATATGGTCACATGCATGCTGACACATGTACTTTTGTATTGTAGTGAAAGATGCTTTCACACCTACCACTATATATACTAGTCATTATAGAATTAGATGGTTAAGGATTTTATTCACTATAAACACAAATTGTAATATGTAAAGATTATAGTGATAGGGTTCTTCCTCCCATTGATCAACAAGCAAAGTTGAGATCAATGGGAGAATAGTTTGTCTATTCAATCCCTATTGTAGTTTCGCATACAATAGGGTATAATTCTTTAATAAAGCTAAGAATTAAACGTTGAAAAACAAACTTGTGTTATTAGTAGTCTTGTGGGTTTTGAGTTTAATAATTCATGTTTTACTCAATTGATTGGACCTAACAAGTGGTATCAGAGCAGGTTGGATTTTCTCTATCCAGATCTGTTCGAAATATGGTTGCTAATAACATTTACGCATCGTTCAAATTTATGGTTGTTATTCAAAACTGCTACTGCTTATGGAGCGTATGCAGTTTTGAGGGAGATAGAAACCATTAATGTTGAATAAACCTGCCCTGGATATCTGATCCCAAACCAAAACCCAAACCTCCACCAATAAAAAAAACAAAAAAAACAAATCTATTACACCCTCACGTCTATTCTCGATCCGAAAAAACAACCAGATCCTTAGCACCACCAAAACAATAAAAAAAACAATCACGTTTCTTTGTTTATCACACCGAACAACACTATACCCAGATCTTCATAACCAAAATCCCACATTCGATACCACCACACAATCGAACCCAGATTTAAAAAAAATCAAATCGAGACACACCCAGGTGGATTTCTTCTTCGTGTTTAATGGAGAGTATTCGTCTACACCAAAGATTTGATTTTTCTTGAACTGATAATGGTTGGATTTCGAGAAGATTGATGTGGGTTATGTTTTATTCAGGTTGAAGGATGAGTGGGGTTTTGGTAGAATAGGGTGTTAAAGTTTATGGTGTATGTGTGAGCTGATTAATCAAATCAGCCACTGAATATTTGGGGTTGTTTGCTCAGTCTTATGAGATACTGAATAATGGACGTGGCAATGGCGGTGGCTATAAATCAAAACTCAAAAATGAGTTTGTTACGGTGGAACTGAGTGAGTGGATGGGCATGGGTATAATGGAAGATATGATGGCGGTGGGTGAATGTTGTACTGGGTTTGGTCACTATAAAGTAACTAATCTGGAGTGGTGTCGGCTGATAAGATGATTTAGAGGCATCTAAAAGGTAGTACTGGAGCTCCAAACCTAATGCCCGACCAATCAGTGCTGAAGCCCATCATCGTTGATGAAAATAATCAATCAGGGATGGTTTGTATCTTACTGAAACTGAAAAGGTGTGTATGTGTTAAAAAAAACTGACGAGAAGAAATAATCAAAGTTTTTTTCGAGCTGAAAAGATATACTACCTCAGTAAGAAACTATACTAGACTGCTTCAGTACCAAAGCCCAAAATATGAAGCTGAAGTAAAAGCTAAAAGGTGGTAGGTCACGAGGGTGTTACGTTTGTTCAGTTTAGATGAGGGAGCGGTTAAAAATCAGTGTGTGTTCAGTTTATCGTTCGTATGACTGAGCTCAAATAAAAGAAATACGGGCTTCAGTTTGTGATGTATGGACCAAGTCTCAAAGAAGACTGAGAACCCACAGACTGAACATGCACCACTTGGTTGTGCAGTATGGTTTAAAACTGATTAAAAATAATCGGTCAGGTTTATCTAGTTGACCTGATGCCTTCAAGTCTCTGAAACTCATATCCCTGAACAGAACCTGATGAAAACATCCCCGGAGATCTCCACAACATGTCCCTTCACCTAAAACCTGAACCCAACTGCTGAAGAGGAAGAGCTACGAAAAGCTGATGAACCTGAAGCTTTGGTGAACTGAAGGTGAGGCCAATAGGTCTCCTCATGCCTTGTGTCCCTGAACTTAGAACCACCAGGAAGTGCACGAGTCTACGAGAACCTGATAACTAATCTGGTCATCTTAAAACCTCAGTCTGAACACCTCAACTCCCTCGCCTTACCTTGTCACTGAACCTTAACCTTATAAACCCAAAAAGTCAAAAGTTGCCACTTCGTTGTAAATTTTGAGGGGGAGAGATACAGTGAGTGTTGGGTTGATAGGCTGATAAGCTGCGTGAACCTGAATGGTTGCTTGATGGTTGAGCCTAGCAAGCCAAGTCACTCAACAAGTGTGGTAACATCAGGTCCGATGAGCCCGAGGCTGATGTTTTACGTCAACGACCCTGAAGCTGATAATAAATCAGGGTCGCTGAAGCTTGATACATCATGCCTACGAGTCTGAGCATGATAGTATGTAAGAAGAAACATGCATATCATGGAGCATCACATAACTCAGGGTGCACGTGCACATGTACATCAGTATGTACTTGCATTGTACTTGCATCAGAAAGTGGATGTTGGTAAAGGATTGCTCAGCCATCAGCAACAAACAACAAAGAGTCAAGACAAAGCAAATCAGTGGACATAGAAGATTTGTACTCACGAAGTTATTTAGAGATCTCTTTGTTGTAATTTAGTACGTAAGAAGAAGCCATTTTGCTCACTTACTGCTATTTAACTTAGGCTACTTTTCTATCCAAATAGGGGGAGATTGTTGGGTCAATTCAGTGCCTAATTATCCCATATGTTGGATTTGAATGAAAAGTATCCTAAGTATAATTTATACTTAAGTCCCTGAGTGAATAGTCACTCAGGGAGTTCAGGATCCTCGAGAGCCCTCAGGGAGCGTTACTCACTCAAAAGACTCAGGAGCCTCAGGGGGAGCGTTACTCCCTTAGGATCCCCAAGAGTCTCAGGGGAGCGTTACCCACTCAGGAGCCTCGAGAGCCTTAGGGATCCTCGAGAGCCTCAGGGAGCTTCGAGAGCCTCAGGAAGCTCTACCCACTCAGAAGACGTAAGAGCCTTAGGGGGAGCGTTACCCACTCAGAAGACTCAGGCTCCTCGGTATAAATATTACCCTTGAACATTATGAAGTCACTGAGTGAACAGTCACTCAGTGAGTTGTCTTCAAGATTCTCAGCCTGAGTCTACAAGAAAGACTCAAGTATTCAGTGAGGCGGAACTCAATGAATGATGTACTTGAGACGAAGAAGGAGACAATGGAGTCAGTGAGTGATGACAATAACTCACTGACTCCCTCAAGACCATTTAAAGATAAACATTGACAAGTATAAAGTACAAGAGACAAAGAGACAAAAGGGTGGGGACAAAAGTACAAGTTAACACATGGTGTGTCATATGGTCACATGCATGCTGACACATGTACTTTTGTATTGTAGTGAAATATTCTTTCACACCTACCACTATACATACTAGTCATTATAGAATTAGATGGTTAAGGATTTATTCACTGTAAACACAAATTGTAATATGTAAAGATTATAGTGATAGGGTTCTTCCTCCCATTGATCAACAAGCAAAGCTGAGATCAATGGGAGAATAGTTTGTCTATTCAATCTCTATTGTAGTTTCGCATACAATAGGGTATAATTCTTTAATAAAGCTAAGAATTAAACGTTGAAAAACAAACTTGTGTTATTAGTAGTCTTGTGGGTTTTGATTTTAATAATTCATGTTTTACTCAATTGATTGGACCTAATAGAAACCCTAACTCGCCTAGGTTTTCTTCCTAATTTCACCTTAAACCTTTGTTAAACTTCAAACCAAAGACACAAACTTCTTAATTACAATTTATAAACCATAATTATACCCGAATCCACCACTAATCACATTCCTAAACCTTTAATCACCAAAATTAAAAGGTATAAAGTTACAAGCCCTAGTTTAGGACCCGGTTTTAGTTTTTCCCTCCAAAACATATTCAAATGATATTCCCTCCAAAATTTAAACATAGGACAGATATTTTATGATACCTAGAAGATATTTACAGCCCTAAGAAACCAAGAATATAGGTGCATCACCTACTTGATGGCATTTTCTCACCTAGTTCTCTTTATGGCTAAAAATCATTCCAACACTTCTTCCATGGATTTTTACTGTTTCTAGCCCTCAATACTCATAGACTAGCTTATCTTAGTCACCATGGACGTGTAGGAAGCCTAGGATATCAGTACATATGTTTTTTTTGGAGGTTTAAGGCTTGAAAACACTATAAATAGGCGTATACCCCTTTCACTGTAAACTTGCACCCCGTTTCTTATATCTCCATACCCATTTTGTTTTCCACTTCTATATACACCCTAGGACATCCCCTAAGACCAAAAACCAGGTCTAGAAGGTAGTTATTGAAGCTCTTGAAGCTTTGATAGCAAGTAGTGCTCATAGGAAGCCATAAGGAGCCATTTTGATCTACCTAGGTTTGTGAGACTAAGCTGTTTGCCTGTAACTGATATATATTTGACGTGATTCATACTTCATAGGCCAAGGTGAGTTCATAGCCTCACTTTTAAATGCTTTATAAATGATTTGAAAACCGTGAGGGGGATATATGCTAAAACTGGAATACATGTGTTTTTGTGAACTGTACGCTTTTACTGAAATATGTTATTGCACGAGTGCCCAAACCGTTACTTAAATTTCATGAATCATTAAACACATCCGTGTGCGCTAATGGGGTAAATAGATCTATTGGGTTTAACAAATCCTGTTTGTGTTACCTACACGTGGGGTAATCGA
This sequence comes from Glebionis coronaria, assembly GCA_025667525.1. Lineage (NCBI taxonomy): Eukaryota > Viridiplantae > Streptophyta > Magnoliopsida > Asterales > Asteraceae > Glebionis > Glebionis coronaria. Next base: position 533,653,166 of record CM046881.1, on the reverse strand, counting down.
GCATACTTTATTAGAATTAATGGGTAACCTAGGACATGTAGGTTACCTGTTATGAGATCCTGTCATGACGGTCATTTCGGTGAATTCTGTTAGTTTTGATATCAATTTAGTGAAATAAAATTATTGTTTAATTGATAGACATGTATTCAAAACTGTTATTACAAACCTATGAATTCACTCAACATTTGTGTTGACTTGTAAGCATATATTTCTGAAATTTATGACTGATAGCATGGAACAGCATAAGGATGACATGAAGAGGCAGAAGCTTGATATTATTCATATAGCTTTTGGAAACCTCATATTGTAAAAACTCTAAATTTTTAATGATATATAGAAAAAGTTGATTGGATCACTCTTTTGAGTTGTTTTCTATTATTATGACTTATGTTCTATGAAGTAATACCCCAAATTAGCTTCCGCTGCTATAAGGTAAAAATGGGAGGGGAGGGGTGTTACAACCCATATCTGAGTCTAATCAATGAACAATTAGGATCTTCATTATACAAAAATAGACGATGGATATTAGCCATCATTTTCTCCCCTCACACATAAATATAGCTTTTTATTCTTAGTTTTTCCATTCCCCTTATTGAATAAAGGACGTAATATATATTGCCTAGATAATATCTAATCTTACATATATTGTGTGCAACCGACTAGAGACGGAGCTAGGTTATCTTTTGGGCGGGCCAAAACCAACCCTAACTTTCATAGTAGTGTGGATGTGTTGCCATGTATTTTGTAGTATAAAAATTTAATTGATCCACCTAAAATAATGATTAGCCAAGTTAAATAGATTAAAAAAGTGGTTTTGATAACGATTTGGAATTTTTATCATCAATGATCAAACAAATTCATGAAAAATTGATAAAACCATTTACTTACATCTAATATTCCAGTATGCAACTTTTGCATTTTTCTTCTTTAACTATGTTGTTTTACTAGTCTTAAATATATATGCTTGGTTAGATTAAACATTTTAGTGGTTAATTGTTTATTTTGTTTAGTACTTGAGTAGGATATTAGATATTATTAGTAATCAACAACAATCTTCAACAACATTTACAATCTCGCAAATTGTTATTCACAAACAGTACTGTTTAATACAGATGTTTGTGAATTTACTAAATAATAGATATACATAGATGACGAAAAACAAAAAAGGGTGGATTCATTTTTACCACGACCGTTTCACCGAGAATTGACAAAGATACAACAAGAAGAGAATAAAGAACCACTAAAGGGCGAGAATTTAGCACATTATAAATAATATTGTAGAAACCTTTAGTTTAGATAGTGTTTTATATTATTATATTTCTAAGAAGGTGTGGTTGAAATGAAAATCTTATGTAAGACTATTTTATTTTATTGTTTTTCTTGTCGGTATATTTTTTCAAGTTTTTTTTTGTCTACCCGGCTCAACAATCCTGGCTCCGTCACTGCAACCGATATGCATCTGCAAACACAATTCAAACAAACACAACTTCTAAAACCATATCGACCGAACACAAAAATCATATAATAATGCAAAATACCTACGGCTGACATTGATACGGCTTGAAAAAAAATCTTAAATCCCGAGCGTCAAAGCCAACCTTTGAGTTGTAGCAACGATGCAACCCAACTTGGTGGTGGTTTCGTGAGACATGTGATCGAAAATAAAGATGTACTTATTACCTGATAAGCTTGGTAGATGATGCACCATTGGTAAATGTATATCAGATTTGGAAAAGGTTTGACTATATTGTAAAACCACTTGAGATGTAACATGCGAGTAAACAAAAACCAAATTTATTGAGTTATCTGGACCATCGACATAAAGCCGATGAACGGTGGCTAAAAAAAAACTAGGTTTATGAAGGGTTGTTTTTAGAGAAAGAAAAAGTTTAGAGAGTTGATTTTCCCACAAATGGTATGACCTTGATTAAGTGGGTCGGGTAAAATATTTAATGCACCCGGTGGAGTCGGGTCTTCGAACTTTAGGTCTCGTTTGGTTCGTTGAATGTTTGTAATGTATGCAATCCATGAAAAGAATTGTAATTTGAATGAATCATAATTTGAATTATTAGAATATGTCATGTGTTTGGTTGGTAAGATGTAAATGTAACTGAGATTACATTAAAAATGTAAGGTTTAATGTTGGTTGAGTTATTTATGTAAATGATGTTATATTCATTTATAATGTTTAACTTTTGAGATTACATTAAAAACGTGAACTTTAATAAGTTAAAATTACATCCATTATTCAACCAAACATTTTATGTAATTAAAATTTTGATTTCTTACATTAAATTACAACGTATTCAATGAATCAAACGGAGCTTTACACTGTGTTCACCAGATATCTCATTATTGTGTTCTCAAGATAGTTTACTAAAGAAAGTAAAGGAAAGGAAGTGAAACTTAAAAATGGTTGTGTTCTTGAGCTGTTTAATAAGAAAAAGGAATGAAAAATAGTGTACTTTGGATGATTTTAAAAGTAAAGTTTTTCTTCTAAATTTTAGAATGAAACCATTTACTTTTCTTTACTTTTCTTTTCTTTCTTTTCTTTAATGATAGATCTTGAGAATATAGTGTAAGAAAAATAAAAAAAATAAAAGTACATTGTTTCATCATAATATTGATGTGAAACACTTTACTTCTGAATTTAACCAAATAACATTTGATTCTACTTTCATTTTCTTTTCTTTAATAAAAAACTTAAAAAACGCAACTTTTATTTATTTATTTTAATTTCATTTTCTTTAACAGAGTATCTCGAGAACAATTAGGTGTCGTTTGGTTGGGGCATATTAAAGGATATTGGAGGATATTCAAAACATTTACATTTTAATTTCCTCCAAATATTGTGTTTGGTATGATCAACGAATGAATTTTAAATTCTTTGAATTGCCAAAATGAATGATATTAGAATTAATCAAAAAAGTGAGGAATTTAATTTACATGAAATTATCTTTGTTAACTTTCTAGTCGCTTTTATTCGGGTTTTTATGTTTATATAAAAAATCATAAAATGTAAAAAATTTATATAATATTTTTAAAGTATAAAAAGTTTATATAAAAATCATAAACGTTAAAAATTTTATATAAATTAATTTTTTTATATAAAAACATTAAATTTATAATTTTTTTCATAAAATTTATAAAATTAATTTTTTATAAAACTATTTTATATAAAATCCTAACTTTTAAATAAAATTTATATAAATATTTTAAAAATTTATATAAATATTTTAAAAATTTATATAAATATTATAAAAATTAAAAAATTTATATAAAATTTAAAAATTTTTAAAAATTTACCTAAATTTTTTAAAATTTATATAAGTTTTTTTTAAAACTATTTATAAAATTTATAGAATTTTATTGTAAAATTTATATAAATTGTTTATAAAACTTATTGAAAATTTGTATAAAACTTATAAATTTTTTAAAAATTTATTTGAAACTTTTTACAAAATTTATATAAAAAGTGAAATTTAATTTTTACTCTTTTAAATAAAAATTTATATAAACAATATTTATTCATATTAATTGTTTTAACCAAAATCAAAATTTTAAATGTTATAAATTTTAAACATGCATATACATTTTAAATTTTAAAACTTTTAATTTATTAAAATTTAGAATTTCAGAATTTAAAAATATTTAACTAAACGGCACCTTAGGGGCTGTTTGGTTCGCAAAATGTTTTGAAGGGAATTGTAATCTTTAGAAGGAATTGTATTTTGATGAAATTGTAATTGAAAGAATGAGAATGTGTTATAATTGTAATGTTGTACTAGACGAGTACCCGCGCATAGCAGCGAGATTTTCTAGCAACGATAATTAACGATATACGATACTGTGGTCACTATCAAAAGCGATTGAAATAATTTCCACACTACAAAGTATGTCTTTTTTTTGTGTATTAGGGTTTAGAGAGAGATTAAAGTTTGTGTGTGTGAATTAATTATGTTGTGTGTATTAGGGCTGACCACAAAGAATAATCAATATTTTTCAACATTTTAGTAGGACCCCATTTCAACTTTTAACCAAAACGATACACATTAATGTACTAAAGATAATTGTAAATTTGTAATAGATCTCAGTTTCAGTGTAACGTAACTTTTAAAAGACCTGGCTAATGGAGTACAGTATTTGTTAGTCGGTTAATTACAAACAAAATCCAAACACCCCCATCATATATAAATCAACACTCGCACACATTCCGTCAAACTTTAGGGCACGAATCCCCACCACCACCACAAACCACCATGAGCAACAACAACAAAGCCCGTAACTTCCGTCGCCGCTCCTCCTCCGACGACTCCGAACCCACCGACGACCCACCCAAACCCACCACAACCACCACCACACCTAAACCCCCCACCACCACCAAAAAACCAAAACCTAAACTCAGCTTCGCAGATGACGAATTCACATCATCCGATAACACCCCAATCACCAAACCAAAACCAAAACCAAAACCCAATAACCCATCTTCTTCACATAAATTAACATCCGCTAAAGACAGAATCACTTCCAACAAAACGACGTCGTTTTCATCTTCCAACGTCCAGCCCCAAGCCGGTATTTACACCAAAGAAGCCCTTTTAGAGCTTCAGAAAAACACCAAAACTATCGGTAAACCCTCCGTAAAGCCCGTAAAACCCGAAAAACACGAAAAACAGCCTGTTGTTGTCTTGAGAGGTAGCTTTAAACCAGTTCAAGAGGCTCAACGGGTTTCTATTAATAGTAATGGTGATAATAATGATAATGATGGTTTATATGACGAGGAGAGTGAGGAGGAGGATTTTAGGGGGAGGGCGGAGGAGGCACGGGCGAAACGTGAGACGATTAGGCAGTCGAGGAGCGCGTTTCCGGATTATATTGCGATTGATGGAGGGAGTAACCATGGGGAAGCTGCGGGGTTGAGTGACGAGGAGCCCGAGTTTTTGGAGAGGGTTAGGGTGATTGGGGATAAGGAGGAAGTTAAACGCGGTGTTTTTGAGGGTTATATGAGTGGTGTGGGACGGAGTGATGGGGATGGGGATGGTGTTGAGGATGAGGAAGATGAGGAGGAGAGGAGGTGGGAGGAGGAACAGGTTAGGAAAGGGTTAGGACGGAGACGAGATGACGGGAATGTGACTGTGAATGTGGTTAAGGATGCTGGTGTTCGGCCGAGAGATGTGTATGCGAGCGGTTTGGGTGTTGGTGATTTGAGTATTGGGGGGTCGGGTTCGGATACGTTGACGATTGCTCAACAGGCTGAGATTTCGATGAAAGCGATGCACGAGAATATTAGGAGGCTTAAGGTATGTAGCTATGTTTTACTATATGATGCGTATATGACAGTTAACATGATCATCTAGCAACTATTGCTGCATCTGTTTTCTATATTGTATACTTAGGGCAAATGTCAGTGCGTTTTGGTTATGTAAAGTAATAGGATATTTTCCCCGCGTATGTACTGGTAGAGTTTCAACTAAGGCAATGATAGCAAGAAAACGTAATTGATACATGCGGTCATCCTAAGAAAGAGCGACCTGCCCCAACATTTATTTAACAACAACCTAGGGAGTAGGGAGCATGTGCTATGAATAGAAATTGGTGAGTAGTTCTTACACACCAAGGCTAAGACTTCGTTTTCCGTTACATAAACACGTAAAAAGCTAGCCCCGTTGCCAAATATGATGACTCTCACCGAGCTTTTCTAATACGTATAACTGAGATATTGCTCCCTTACTCGGTGTTTATGTTCTATAAGTATAACTAAGGGATCTATATGATATTGTGAACCAAACTTCTTTTTGCTTGGTTTCATCTATTTCCTTCCCTTTTGACAATCTTTTATCTAATTTAAATTAGATTAGGGGAATAGAATTAGACCTCGTAAAGCATAAAGATTTATAATCAGCTCGGCTACATTATTTTATTAAATCTGAAGCACTGCGGCACCACGATTGCTTTCACTTAGATGTCATACTGAGAGAAGATATATATTAAATGGAATGTTATTTTGCACTAGTATTGCAACTTACTATATTTCTATTCAAAAAATGGTCAAGCTAGAAGTACTGACGGAGAACCAAAAAGCAGGCAATTAATAATCTTATCAGCAATGCATATTTTTGTTGTTGTATGAGTATAGCAGAAGGCCCTGATCTCGTGTTGGTGTATGCTTTAGTAAATTTACTAGAATAATGAAATTATAAAGCTCAGTTCGAGTAAAGTAGTTTCTATAATCATTGATGGTTTATATTTGTTTGTATCTGTAACTCGTGTAGACTTGAGTTAGTTCCTTCAAGCTGATTTTTTAGCTGTCTTTACCGAGAGTGAAAAATCTTTATAGACGGTGACGTTTCTACAACCGCAGGCATCTCATTGATCCTCTTTCTGATATCTTTTTGAACTTTGCTCATCACATGTACCTTGTTCCCGTATCTAGTAGGGATACGGCCATATCACAATAATATGTATATAGTTAACAACTCGTCAGAACATGTAGGTTTAGGATTTTAACCAAAAAAAGGTAGGATTATTGGGTTGTACCAGGTTAACGCATGAAGAATATTTTAACCTTTAGGCTTGGCATTTAGCTTACAAGAAAACACTTTCAGTTGTAGCGATCCCAAAAGACACTATACTTTAACACAATTTGGGACGTAAGTACGTAACATACCAAGCCCAATGTGATAAGCATAAACTAGCCCGATGAACTCCCAAATATACTTATAACATGGTGGAAATTATCGGTAGCGGTAGGCCCAACATAAAATTCTTATCCATGTGAGACAGTATGTTACTTGACACCATAAGAACTATGCGTACATTGTTCCATCAAAGTGGTATAATTTTAGGGAAAATGATGCCTACTTCTAAATGTAGGTAACTTTATTTTTTCTTTTTGTGAAGAATCTCTACCAAGCCTGAAGTATTATAATTGTGATCTTTTTCAGGAAACTCATGACCGCACATTGACTTCTATGACAAAGACTGTTGAAAACTTGTCTGATTCATTGACGAAAGTTACAGCTTATGAAAATGCTCTTACTGCTGCCGGTGAGAAGTTCATCTTTGTGCAAAAGCTTCGTGACTATGTTGCGGCTATAGGTGACTTTTTGCAGGTATGGATATGTGTAATTTTTCGTTCAGCATCTTCTTGAGTTTCTTTTTCTTTCAAGCTATCGTTACTTTAGGAATTTGTTTTTTCTATCTTTTATATGCTATATCTGCTATCACCTTAAAGCTTAGAAATGAAGAAAGCATAAAATAAACTTGTCTATCTTCTTTTGTTTGGTTTTGTGCATCAAGACCGTTGCTTTATTATTGAAGGAACAGACAACCTAACGTTTCTTGCAAATTATGCTATATTTGGCTATACAGAACCTCTTTATGGTCAGAATAGGAAGTAGAAGTTGATCACAAACCTTTACAATTAAGGGTAAAAGCTATATAATACAATCTTACTTATTGATTTGTGCCAACTTTAAACACTTACTAATTAATCTCGTGACTTTACCATTCTACTTTCAAATTTGTTCCAAAGTTACTAATATGGTAACTTGTTACCTACACGCTGGCACGGTAATATCCACATAATTATTTTTATTTTTTTAATTTATTCACGTGTGATTTCCATTATATAAACATTACTATTAAAAATTTAACTTTATATGAAAATGGGTCACCACTAACCCTGCAACCCCACACAGTCACCGTCTTCTCATTATTCCTCCATCAAACCCTCCACCAAAATCAAGACTTGGTTCTGAATCTCATTAGCAATTAGTGGGTGCCCTCTAGATATCCTTACTTTCAATGTTATTCTTCAAGAAAAGATTGAAACTGAGAGCAAACATACATATATTTTTTCTTTAATTCGTATTTAGTGACGATGGGATTAGACATGAGTCGGGTTTGTATTCTTTTTCACCATCATCATCGTCCTTTTTAAGAATACTAGATTTCCTTTTTCTTGTTTTCTTTATAGTACTAGAATCCAAATCATCGTCGTCGTTAACAACAACGCAAGGTGTCCTCTTTCTTGTTGCCTTTTTAGTACTAAAATCATAATCATTGTCGGGTATCTTTTTCTTTTGCTTTCTGTCAGACCTTTCTGGGTTTGTTTCTTCTTCTTGTTCTTGTTCTGCATTGATTGTATCGTCTTCATCTTTGACAGTCGCCATTAATGGTTTCTGGGTTTGCACAAAGAAAGAAGGTGGATAGATCACGGGGGTGGAGGGGGGTTTCTTTTTACTGTGGGCTTATTTGGGTTTGTGTGAGTTTATTCGATTTGTTTGGAGGTTGAGAGTTGTTATAGATGTTGTATGTATCTGTTCTTATCTTGTTGTAGTCAAACTTTCTGTTGTGGATCTAATGTTTACTATAAAATGCAGCTTAAAATATCCACGTCACATATATGAGTCGTTTTTTTATTTTTAAAATAAATATTTTAGTGGCGTGTAAAGGTAAACGGTCATAATGGTAATATTATTACAAAACAAACAAGTAGAATGGTAAAGTCACGAGATTAAATAGTAAATGTTTAAAGTCGGCACAAATTAATAAGTAAGATGTTATTTTATAGCTTTTACCCTATAATTAACCATAAGTTTTAGGCTCAGTTATCTTGGGGGTGAATAGTTTGCTGTAATTTAAAACAACTAAAAAAATCCCTGTATGGGGATAATGTACAGACATTAACTTAAATTTTTAGAAAACATACATTGCATTCAATCAAAAACCTTACTCAGGTGTTGAAGTTAATTATTTAGAGGCATAGTATTTTTTGCTGGATAATAGTGACTCGATGGTGATATGCTGTATTCTTCAACAATCTGTTGTTTCTAGTGTGTCCCACCCAGAATTGTAGTTTCAGACGTTGGAGCAAAACATTGTAGTTGTAGTTAGTTGAAGTATATATGCTTAAAAGTGTAACTAATAACCCTCTCTTGTTCTTGTTATATAACCTCTTGTTTAATATTCTCAATTGCTGCAAAGACCTTTCTCCCGTTATAATTGAAGTATTTCCTGAAATTGTGTATTCTTCTCTCCTGATTCTCTTTTTCTCTTATACTATATAACATCAAGTTCTAGGGTTTCTCATGAATTTTCTCAAGATGCTTATCAATAGGTGTAATGGTATTAATTGTAAACTCAATGCTGGTATCTTGAGTTCAATTATATGAAATTTCAAAACGTTACTTGATCTGATAGGAACACAACTGTTGTAGTATTTTTATGAACAAGAGTGCAAATAAAAGGTCACGTGCTTAAAGTGTTGAACTGTAGCAGTGTAGTCAAAAGATGGGTACTGTAAGATCTTGATAAGAAACCTTGATTACGACTAATAGGCTTTTATCGTCAGTTCTGGTCTCAGTAATAACTTTCATTGAGACATCTGCACGTAACTAATAAGATTTTTATAAACGACTATTTAATAAGCTGAATGATATTTGCTTAATGAGTGATCGATTATACTTCAAGAAAATACTGGATGACATGTCAATTATCTGATCTAAGTAGTTGGATTATACTAGGATAAAATACAGGCTTAATACTTGATACTTCTAGTTAAACCTTAAGATACATGTTTGAGTATTGAATAAGGCATATCTTTAAAGGTGATCATACCTATAAATTTTACTCGATGAGCCAAGCTAATCTGTTTTCTGCTTTAAAATTCAGGAAAAAGCTCCATTCATTGAGGAACTGGAGTACCAGATGCAGAAGCTTCATAAAGAACGAGCAGAAGCTATCGTGGAAAGAAGGTCGGCTGATAACAATGACGAGCTAATGGAACTTGAAGCATCAGTTAATGCAGCAATGGCAGTTTTCAACAAAGGCGGCCCCCCTTCCTCCATGGTTGAAGCCGCTACAAAGGCCGCTCAGGCTGCCTCAATCGCCTCGAAAGAATCAAGAAACCTTCCTATAAAATTGGATGAATTCGGTCGGGACATGAATCAACAAAACCGTATGGATATGAAGCGAAGAGCAGATTCTCGACAACGCCGGAAATCTAGATCAGAATCCAAAAGAATGTCGTTAATGGAAACTGATTGTTCCATAGAAGGGGAATCAAGCACGGATGAAAGTGATAGTGAAAGCACAGCATATGAATCAAACCGTGATCAGTTACTTCAGATAGCTGGACAGATATTCAGTGATGCAGATGAAGACTTCTCTCAACTTTCATCAGTTAAAGAAAAATTTGGAGTGTGGAAAAAAGATTACTCGTCTAGTTACAGGGATGCGTATATGTCACTGACTATACCTGCAATCTTCTCTCCATACGTTAGGTTAGAGCTTTTGAAGTGGGACCCACTTCATCAGGATTCAGATTTTGATGAAATGCAGTGGTACGTACGCTCTGCTCGATTTTCTTGAACCTGATAGAGGAAGTTATTGCCCAGCAGTTGAGTGGGTGAGTAATCTGCTGGCAAGGTCGATGAATTCATGACAAGTGTCTACCTGTCATGAATGAACCAATTAAATTACGGGAATTTCATGAATACTCATGTTTTTCAAATCTTCACTAACAAAATGTTGTGAAAGTGTGTTTTATGCCAAAACAACCATCAATTTTGCAAACTCTCTTTTAAAGACTAAATTTAATTATTGTGGAATAATTTTTCCTTCAAAAAGGAATAGTTTGTTCTGCAAATAACGAGTACTTTTAAAAAACTGTTATGGGAATTAAAGCGCTTTCAATTAAAAAGAGGAGTATTTGTATTCTCTAAAAAAGTAACTCCACATAAATTCAAAATGTTTTAAAAGAAAAGTTCCAAAAGGTCATCCCGCAAAAGTGAAGAACTTCCTTATCTATTCATGGATCTTATTTTTCTTCTGAAGTACGTGGAAAATGCAAATTCTTTTTGTCATGCTCTGCAAGCAAGAAAGTAGATTTGAGCCAAAAAGAGTTCAAAAAAACTTTTCCTGCAAGTAAACGTATTCCATAATTTGTTTTTTTGACAGAATTGATGGCTGTTTATGATTCAGACACATAATTTTATGGCAATTTGCTAGAACACCATGTGTAGCGTATGGCTACTTTGGTAAATTTCTATTTTTCTGTCTGTCTTTTGCTTGTTATTGGACGAAACCAAATTAATTCTTTATATTAATGTTGATCTGTGTGTCCAGGCATGAATTACTCTTCAGTTACGGTATGCCTGATGATGGAAGTGAAATGGACCCGGATGACGCTGATGCCAATATTATACCCAATTTGGTTGAGAAGGTTGCCATTCCTATATTACAACACGAAATAGCTCATTGTTGGGATATGCTTAGTACTAAGGAGACAAAGTATGCTGTATCTGCTGCAACTTTGGTTTTGGGTTATCCTCTTTCCAGCAAAGCTATCAATGAACTTCTGGTTGCTCTTCGTGACCGGCTTTCTGATGCAGTGACTAATTTGATGGTATTAATCTTTTTTGTTTACTTTAGGAGTTTTAGTCAAACCACTAAACCTTCAGTATTTTATTAGGTTTCAAGGCTTGGTGTTTTTTTTTTCAATGGTTTAGCTCCTAGTATTTTGGGTCATTCGTTTGCAGTTTTTTAAGTAAGAAATATTTTTTAGGGATTAAAATGGATTTTTTTAGGGATTATAACCAAATAGAAGTTTCTGGCAGGCATCTTTCCGGACTCTAAAAATCTTGAAATAAAATCAAGTCTGTAATTTGAAGAAATAAGCAAATATATACATTTTTTTTGTGTTACCAGGGTTTCCGACTCGACATTGCGAGCCGGCTAATCCCAGGGCGACTGCCCTTTTGGATAGCCCGGATTCGAACCCTCGTAAATATATACATGTTATTTAACATTGTTTGGTCAAATTCGTAGTAAAAGACAGTTTTCTGCAAAATTGTTTCAGGCTCGTAATATACCTTTTTTTTGCTACTTTGATTAGTTTACCTTTAGATGAAGTAACGAAAAAGTATGAACTTTTAACGGATTCCATAGATTTAATAATTGAAGCTGCTGGTTGGTTGGATCTAAGTATCTAACACACAAAAATGTTTAAGAGTTTAAGAATAAAGTTTAATGGTTAAACCACAAAAAAATGGTGAAAATTAGTAGCTTTTACCATATTATCAACTTTTTATTTATAACTATATTCTGATTTTTGTATAATCTGTCAACAGGTACCAACATGGAACACACTAGTTTTGAAGGCTGTGCCAAATGCAGCTAGATTTGCAGCGTATAAGTTTGGAATGTCTGTACGTCTAATGAGGAACATATGCTTATGGAATACTGTTCTCTCGACCTCTGTTCTTGAGAAGATTGCTCTTGATGAGCTTCTTAGTGGAAAAATCATTCCTCATCTTAGAAGTATTCAGTCTGACATTCATGATGCAATCACAAGAACCGAGAGAGTTGTTGCTTCACTCTCTGGTGTTTGGTCAGGCCCAAGTGTCACTAGTGAACGAAGGTATGGTATTTATTGCAATTTAATACATATTCTTTCACTACACAAGCATGTAGTACTGGTCAAAACGTAGAATGTCATTCAGCAAAATTTTAACAGTAATAGTTTATTTGTTGTGTGAGTCGTGTTTTTGCCTAGTGAACAGTGATTTCCGGGTCGGATCGACACTTGTCTTATCAGTTTTAAGCTCTAAAACACCTAATTAATATTTGCATTAAGAAAAAAGTTATCCAAAAACATTAGCTGTCACATGATGACTGATGAGTTGTTACAACTTACATCTATTGATCAATACTAACTTTTGTGTTGGTGTTGCATTTTCAGTCCAAGATTGCAACCACTAGTAGACTATTTGCTCTTTCTTGGAAAAACACTGGAAAAGAGGAAGACTTATTCAGAGACAAATGGGCTTGCTCGCCGCTTGAAGATGATGTTTGTGGAACTTAATGAATATGATTATGCTCGCCACATCAACAAAACCTTCAATCTAAAAGAAGCTCTATAGACCGCCTTTATGACCATTTTTCTGGTTTGTAACTTTTCATTAGATCAGTTGTTGGAACAATGTGAAATATAGCGCAGAGTACTACATGTCGAAGTAGTAATCTAATCGATTCTTAATGTACTAAATTTGCTTTGATTGTTTGAGCCGATCTTATTTGGGGCAATGCCGTCTGCATCTTTTTGGCAAGGAAGTTGAAGTAAGAAAGATGTTTATTTTTCAGGATATACTAGTCGTTAGTGGTTGCTTATTTCAAATTGCTCGTCTGTGAATAAAAGTGCTTATTTCTTTTAAAATGATTGGCGGTTTTAGCTAAGTACGCAAAACATCTTATCTGAAAAACAAAACAGATGAGCAATTTCGAGCAATCTGTGTAGAAGATTACATAATGAACATTTTTTGGTAGAAGCTTATTGGTTTTTCATGCATTTTGCATACGATACAACAATAACCTTGTAGTACCTTTGCTCGTAAAATGTTGGAATGTGACCGGGCTTAAACTAATGTTGAAAAACTTTATGCTTTTTACGAGAAGAACATGGGTTTTCGGGTAATGTTAGGAACCATCGACTATACGAAATGCTTGGGGGCTCAATACCACCAGTCTGGACTTCACGTTTAATTCAGTTGGCTAATCTTGGATCGTTGAACGGTTCAAATATTACGTGTGATATATGATTGAAAAACTTATTTCAATGCAAAAAATGATGAATCTTTTAGAGTTCTAAACAAATACTATGTTCGTTTTGAGGCAACATGTTGAATGCTAAAACCATTAGTGTTATATTGCATACGGAGCATCAAACGAGTTTGACTGTAAAAAAAATTCTTTTATTTTCTACAATTTCTCTGAATACACTACGTTAATATGAATATTCAAACTTTGCGTGATATATATGATTGGAAAGCAAGATTGTCCATTTTTTAATGCAAAAAAATGATTAAGAATTGAGTCTTTCTATGTCATTTTATGATTGCATTTAAGTGTCACGTGTGATACTTCAAGCGAGTTTCATCAACCAAAACAAAATCTCTTGTTTTCTTCAAGTTCTTTGGATAAATTATACTACGTATTGATTTAGAAGTTCAAAAATTATGTGTGATATATGGTTGAAAGGCTAAAGATACGATTTTTTCAATGCCAAAGACGATAAATCATTTGGAGATATACACAAATACTTATGCGTGTTTTATGACAACATGCCGAGTGTTCATACTTACAGCCTGATATGATATTTTTAAGCAAATTAGTGTATCAAAAAGCAAAAATATAAAACATAAATTTTTGAAAACATGAAAGTGTCATTCTATTAAAAAATAATTAAATGATTTTCATAATAATGTAAGAGCGGAATATTATTTTTTATTCTCATCGCAAAAGAGCCTCCATCACAAACGATTTCGTTCACGCGCTTTTTGGGTTGGCCTCTCACAAATGAATCCTATAAAATATTCTTCCTTCTTTGCACGGTATTTTCCTTTCCTTCACTCGCTTCTCTGCGCAAGCATGTGTTATACATGTTTTCCACTTTTCGTTTTTTTAGTAGTGGGTATGTAATGGTTGTTATTGTTGGATCTAGGTATTGTGTTCCTGAAAATTGTCCACCGCCCCTTCTTCTAGATTTTCTATTTATTTTGATTTCTTATTCAATGAGTTTTTAGATATGATTGGTTTTGCGATCCCCTTCTTCTGGATTTTTCTTTTACTTTGATTTATGATTCAATGGGTTGCTAGGCTTACCATTGTTTGGATATGATTGATTTTTTGGTCAATCGCTTACATGATTTGAATATGTTCTTTGAGGACTGAAATTGATTTTGTAAGTTAGTTTGTTTTATTTAAGCTTTTAATTTATGGTTTAACGATTTGTTAGTGTTTCATTAGCCTGAGAATTTCTCTTTTTATGCTTATAATAAATGATTGTGATAATGTATTGCTTTTGTGCAGTGCATTTTTTTAGCAATATAAGTAAAGCGATTTTGCTAAAGTATGTGTTTTGTGTTGATAGATTTGGCACCGATGGGTATATAATGTATGTTGTTGTCGGATCCGAGTATTCGATGATGCATGTCTCTTTGTTGCTTCCTTTGTGGTGTATGGCGTTGTTGTGGCTACGTAGGGTGTGGTGTTGTTGAATATGAGTATTATTTGATTCGGTTTTGTCGATGTCTTAGTTGCCGCCCTTGTGGTGTCTGTTGTTGTTGATCTGGTGGTTATGGTTGTTGATGTCTTGGTTGCCGCCCTTTGTGGTATCTATTGTTATTGATCTGGTGACTGTGGTTGTTTGGTCCGACGATGCCGACATCTTCGTTTTCGTCCTCTGTGGTGTGTAGCATTGTTTATTGTACGACGTTGGTTATTTATATCTATACTCTAATTATAAGCGGAATATTATTTTTTATTCTTGGCGCAAAAGAGCTCCCCCCATAACCGATTTAGCTCACGCGCTTTTTGGGGTTGTTCTTTCACAAAAAAATCCTATTAAATATTGTTGGCACTCACTTTGTTGTCCAGGCATGTGTTATACTTGTTTTTCACTATACCTATTATTTAGATGCTTGTTATATGACATATGTTGTTGTTATGCCGGTTTGTCCATTGCCGCCCTCTGTGATTTGTGGCGTGGTTGATCAGATGACCGTGGTTAATTGTAACACCCCATCTTGATAATGGAAATGTCACATGTAATTATGACGTGTCATCAAAGCATACAAGGAAAAAATGTCTAAACATTACATGACCATAAAAGGAAAATACCGGAATCAAACATCGGTAGTCCAAAAGTAAAGCTCATCACACACAAACATAAGTATAGTAAAGGAAAGGACTAAACAATGTCCATAGCAATGTATCAAAAGAAAGGAAATGCATAAAGTAAAGAAAGGCTAGAAAGCTTCCGGTCCATATGCACATACTCTTAAAGTCTACGAGCGTCCCTGAGTACCTGCCGTTTTGGGAACATAGAAAAGAAAAACGGCTGAGCAATACGCTCAGTGCACGGATTTACAATAAAGCATGAACAAGATAAGCATATAACATATAACAGCGGAAGAAACTAAGTCCCGAATAACCTGGTTAAGTCTTGGTAAAGCTGGTTTTATAGTTTGAAAAGCCTTATGTTTATCTTATAAAAACTGTTTAACATGTTCTACCATTAGCCAATATAGGTCATGAAAATCCACCGTGCATGAATACTTGGAGGGGTGACCTCATCATGCAAATTAGAGGGGCTGCCTCTAATTTAATATACTGGTTTGGGTAGGAGGGATCAACTCCTTGTGAAGGATGCAATGCACACACCACATTCACACTGAGTAATCTGCTGAAAAACATGTAACTAGGATGCACCCATACGCCCCACATGATAAATATAATAATATGGCCAAAAGCTGAAGGGACGCCACGAGCAATCACTCCGCCGTGGTGAAGTCATAACATTAGTGCCTCTAATGTTATGGTTATGGCACCTCCATAACTAGTTGAAACTGTCATGCATGTATATGGCTATAGGTATTCTAAATTAAACATAAGCAAGTCAAACATATAAACTTATACTACGGGAAAACATTTGGCTGCATACGGGGAATCCTAATAAGGAAAGAATGTCCATACTGAAAGGACGGGAATCCGTACCTTATGTCCAGTGAACGAAGAAGATGAACTGAGGAGAATCCTACTTCGGTATCACTAATGCTACATAAATACATACATGAATAAGTATCTGCTAAATACGTAACTGGTTTTATGTCATGTCTTAGCTTATTTTATATGTTCATATCATGTTTTACTGTTTAACGCCTTAAACTGTGTTTATCTTATATTCTGTCTATTCTGATTAAGTATTTCTGGTATTTCATGTATTATTATACTTACTGTGTAATTATAAGTAACTTTCCAAAAATAGTGGTTTCCTAAAATAGAAAGTTTCCAAAAGTAGAAAGTTTCCAAAATGAGAAAGTTTCCAAAAATAGAAAGTTTCGAAAAATAGAAAGTTCCAAAAATAGAATTACTGCTTAAAATAGATAAGTTTCTAAAAATAGAAAGTTTCCATAAAGAGATCAGCTGCCTTAATTAAATAAGTTTCTAAAAATAGAAAGTTTCCATAATTAGATATAAGCTGGTTAAATAAGCTAAGTATATAAGCCTAAGTGCTTTTCTGATTATTTTCTAAGTCATAATGATATAATGTATAGTTTATTAATTATTTCATGTAATTTAAATAAACTATAAGTTAAAAGTATTTAATTAAAATATATCATGTTTTTAATTAAATAAATTTAAATACTTAGGTTAAAGCATGTATTATTATTTATTAATAATATAACCTAAGTCATGTTAATTAATTAATTATGACCATGGTTTTTAAATAATTAATTAATTATAAGTCTAGAAAATATAAAATACTTAGGTTAATAATTTCATGATTTTAATAATTAAAATAACCTAAGTCATGTTATTAAATTAATTATGTCATGTTTATTAATTTAATTTTAACATAAGATTATAAACATAATGATCTTAACATACACCGTGAATCGGATCTTGACTAAGAACCATGAACCGGACATGAAATCGACACCATACCCCGAACCAAATCGGGGTTACCCTTGTCTTGTTGCTGCCGTGGGACCCACACCAACCAAACGGGACCATATGGTCTCGGTGGTGGTCGTGTAGCCAAACCGAGACCCTCTCGGGTTCGGTTTAGGCGCCGACCAAAAACAAACACCCCTAGATCACCCTTTTTGATTTATTCCAAAACCAATTTCATGTTAGATCTATGATTTAATTAGGTTTTTTAAAAAAAACATATCATGTTCTTAATTATTTAAAAGATTAAATCAAAAGAAAAGGGTTAAATGGATTACCGAATGCGTGGATCTAAACAAGGATGAACAAACACGAACACTAGCAATAAATCCAAGATCAAAGATCAATTAAACACCCCTTTGGTGTGTTTGAGGGTGGCGGCCATAAAGAAAGAAAGAGGAGGAGGAAGAACTTTTAGGTTTTTGTAAAATCTTCTGTAAAAGTGAAAAATGAGTAGTGGTTTTTCCTTTTACCCTCCTTAGTAAAAATTGAAATGGGCTTGGCCCATTTCTCCCTTGTTGCCGCGGGTAGGGGCCCCACATGGGGCACCCGTACCGTTTTCCGTGTCTCGATGTTTAGTTACTCGTTCGTGATTATATGTGTTCGCGTTTAATGTGTTCTCGTTAAGTAATTATCGTGACCTAATATATTTATTTACGCTCGTAATAAATATATATACGTAACTAATAATAGTTCGTGATTTAATTACGTTCATGTTTTCATGATCGCATGTTCGTGATTAATTATTGTCAAATAATTATTGCGTGCTCGTGCGTAGTAAATACTTATCGTGTTCTAACACGTAAGTAATACGTAAAATCCTAACACGTAATCGTAATCATGCTATAATAGGAAAGTTTTAATCTAGTACGTACGATCTTATGGGTACTATTCATGGTAAAAGCATGCGGGTTTTACAACTCTTCCCCCCTAAACAGAATAATTTGTCCCCGAATTATAGATAAAGTAAACTGGAAAAGAAGAACATACCCGAATTCAAAATATGAAATGAGGGTAAGAAGCCCGGATAGACTCCTCTGTTTCCCAAGTGGCTTCCCGCTCGGTATGATCCCTCCATAGGATTTTGACGAATGAAATCGTCTTCCTTCTCATGACTCGTTCTTGTCTGTCAAGAACTCGTTCGGGTTCTTCTATAAAAGTGAGATCTTCACGAATCTGTTCCAGTGGATACTGAACCATGTGAAGGGGATGATACTGGTACCCTCTGAGTAAGGACACATGAAACACATTGTGCACATGCGAAAGCTGCGGAGGTAACGCCAATCGGTAAGATACTTCACCGACTCGTTCAATGATATCAAACGGTCCGATGAAACGAGGACTGAGCTTCCCTTTAATCCCGAAGCGTCTAACACCACGTGTCGGCGAAACCTTAAGGAAGACGTGATCTCCTACGTTAAAATGTATGTCCCTACGATGCTTATCGGCGTAACTCTTCTGACGTGACCGTGCTTCCTGAAGTTTCTGCTTAGCTACTGCGATCTTTTCATTGGTCATCTCTATGATTTCTGGTCCTTCAAGTGTTCGCTCGCCAACCTGATCCCAGCAGATTGGGGCGCGACACTTTTTGCCATACAACATCTCGAAAGGAGCACACTTGATACTTGCGTGCCAACTGTTGTTGTATGCAAACTCCACCAAACAGATATAATCGTCACAATCACCCATCCATTCCAACGCACATGACCTCAACATATCTTCCAATGTCTGAATCGTTCGCTCCGACTGTCCGTCCGTTTGAGGATGAAAGGCCGTGCTAAGCTTAAGTTGTGTACCCCAAGCTTTCTGCAGACTCTTCCAAAATCGCGAAGTGAAACGAGGATCTCTGTCTGAGACGATGCTGGATGGTGCACCGTGGAGTCTCATGATCTCTCTTCTATACGTATCGGCGAGTTTACTTACTGGATCTTCCTTGCGGATCGGTAAGAAATAGGCTGATTTGGTAAGTCGATCAACGATAACCCAAATTGCATCGTGCTTCCTCTTGGTAGGCGGAAGACCGGTAACAAAATCCATGGTGATTTTGTCCCACTTCCACTCTGGAATATCTAACGGTTGAAGGAGACCGCCAGATCGCTGATGCTCGATCTTAACCTGCTGGCAGGTAAGACATTTGGAGACGTAAGTGGCCACATCCTGTTTCATACCACTCCACCAAAAGTATTGCTTGATGTCATGGTACATCTTAGTCGAACCAGGATGTATAGAGAATGGGGAGCTATGAGCTTCAGCTAACAAGGCTTCCCGGAGTTCTTGGTCATCAGGAACACAAAGTCTCGTGCCCTGCCATACGATACCATCTGCATCCACTCTGAATTCCGTCTGTTTCTCCAAATTCTGTACTATCGCCCAGATTTCTCCGTCATCTTTCTGAGCTTCCTTGATCTTAGAGAGTAACTCGGGTTCTACTCTAAGATTAGCCCAGTAACCGTGTTGTCCACGTACCATGATCTCGATGTCTAGTCGCTCCAAGTCTCTTATGATTTCCTCCTCAATTTTAATGGCGTTGATCATTCCGGACTTCCTGCTAAGAGCATCTGCTACTACATTTGCCTTTCTGGGATGATACTGTAGATTTATGTCATAATCCTTCAACAACTCTAACCATCTCCTCTGCCTCATGTTCAATTCACGTTGAGTGAAGATATACTTCAAGCTCTTATGGTCCGTGAAGATGTCACATGATTCTCCATATAAGTAGTGCCTCCATATCTTTAATGCAAACACGACTGCAGCAAGTTCCAAGTCATGCGTGGGGTATTTTTCTTCATAAGGCTTAAGCTGCCGTGAAGCGTACGCGATCACTTTCCCATGTTGCATGAGAACACAGCCAAGTCCCTTCCCCGATGCATCACTGTAGATTTGAAATCCACCCGTACCAGATGGAAGAGTAATAATAGGTGCAGATACTAGCTTCTGCTTCAGGTGTTCAAAGCTCTTCTCTCGTTCTTCAGTCCGGACGAATTTATCCCCTTTCCGCATCAGTTTGGTCAATGGTAGTGCTAAGCGGGAAAAGTTCTCCACGAACCTACGGTAATAGCCAGCTAAGCCTAGGAAACTACGGACTTCTGTCGCTGAAGTCCGCCTAGGCCACTTAGTAATGGCCTCAACCTTCGCTGGATCCATAGTGATTCCTTCTGCTGATACATTGTGACCTAAGAATGCCACCTTGTCTAACCAGAACTCACACTTGGAGAATTTAGCATACAGCTGCTCCTGGCGAAGAATCTTTAGTACTGTACGAAGATGGTGTTCGTGTTCCTCCTTGGACTTTGAGAAAATCAGGATGTCATCGATGAAGACAATGACGAACTTGTCCAGAAATTCATGGAAGGTTCTGTTCATCAAATCCATGAACACTGCTGGAGCATTTGTCAGGCCAAATGGCATAACTACAAACTCGTAGTAGCCATAGAGGGTACGAAAAGCAGTCTTGGCGATGTCCTGCTCCTTAACCCGTAGCTGATGGTAGCCTGACCTAAGATCAATCTTGGAGAAATGTTTGGCCCCTTAGAGTTGGTCAAACAGATCGTCTATACGCGGCAGTGGATACCTATTCCAGATAGTAATCTTGTTGAGCTCGCGATAGTCTATGCAAAGACGCATACTGCCGTCCTTCTTCTTAACAAACAAGACCGGTGCGCCCCATGGAGATGCGCTCGGTCGAATGAAACCTCGTTCAAGAAGTTCTTGCAGTTGATCCTTCAGCTCCTTCAGCTCGATGAGAGCCATGCGATAAGTAGCCTTGGAGATTGGTTCAGATCCTAGAATAATCTCGATACTGAATTCCACCTCTCGTGCAGGTGGTATGCCCGGAAGTTCTTCTGGGAATACACTTGGAATTCCGACACTATTGGTTGATCCTGAATTGATGGAGATTCAGCATCCATGTCGTGAACCGTAGCTAGATAACCCTCGCAGCCATGTGTCAGTAGTGCACGCGCTTTCAGGGTAGATATGATTTGTACAGACCGTTCGGGTACGAACCCGTTATGAATGTACTCTGGTGCATTAACATCACCGAAGATAACTCGATATGAATGGCAGTCTATGGTAGCATGATGTTTGGATAGCCAATCCATGCCCAAAATCATGTCGAAGTCATTCATGTCCAGCGGAAGTGCGTCAACAGGTCGAACCTTATCGTCAAATTCTAGGGGAAGACTCTTATATACATGGGTGATTAATACAAAGTCCCTCAAAGGCGTGGAAATAGTAAGCCTATTCTCTAGTGGCACGGGGAGCATCCTAATGTTCTTAGCATAAGCAGTAGAAATAACCGAGTGAGTCGCACCCGTATCGAAAAGAACACATGCAGCTTGACCATACATATACAAGATTCCAGTGATGGTACCTGTAGACTTGTTGGCCTGGTCTCGAGATGTCGTGTAGACACGCCCGGTGGTAGGAGGCGGCTTAGAATCAACATGTCCCGATGTGCCCTCCATCTCGCCCTTACGGCAATCCTTCATGATATGGCCAGGAAGACCACACTTGAAGCATGCGTCAGTGTTACGAAGACATGGCCCTGGGTGCCTACGGTGGCAAGTAGAGCAAAGAGGATGAGTAAATCCTCCAGCAGGTGCTCTGGCTGGCTGGGAACCTGATACAACATTTTACATAAGACATGATAATAGGGTACAAAGGACAATGCGGATATCGTAAGATTGAATACCAGTGATAGCTGGACGGCTAGGCTGTGAACCTCTCTGGTTCTGGTCCGAACCGTTTCCATGGTTCCTGGTAGAAGTTTTGCTAAAGTGTCAGAATATGAGTTATAACATGAAATCATAAGAAATTTGCGTAAGTATTAGGACCTGCTGCTGTTGGAGTGTCCAGCGTTGTTACGGTAATTATTATTACCGCCACGCCTATCCGTAGCAGAATGGTCGTTAGTCTGACCGTTTCCCTTGGGCTGATGAGGCTGCTGCTGAGTAGCCGGCTGAGACCAGTCCCCAGTTTTCTGCCTGGAAGATACATTTAAAGAGATGAATATTTGACATATATGGAAAGAATACGGATTGATCACCGCTAGAATACGAATGTTTACCTCTTGTCGGGTCTCTCAGCTTCCCCGAACTCATCTCTCTCATGCAGCATCTCCAGCTTACGTGCTGCATCGGCCACTTGTGCTACAGTGTTGAACGTAGCACACACCAGATTGTTTGCAACCGATGTGTGAAGAGCCCACCTAAAGTGGTGTGCCTGCTCTTTAGGAGTACCTGCTGCTGCACCAAGGAAACCAGCTAAGCGAATAAAGCGCTGCATAAACTCGTTGCTATTCTCCTCAGCTCTCTGTCGGATCCCATGGTACTCCCTCTTGAGCTTGTCTTGCTCAGCCTTGGGAAAGAACTGCTCCATCACCCTGTCCTTGAACTGAGCCCAAGTCAAACCAGCAACCCATTCGTCACCTCCCTCAGACTGCATCAATGCTAACCACCAATTTAGCACATCGCCTTCGAATCGATAGCATGCCAACCTCGCCTTGTACGCGGGGTCACAACCCATAGCATTGAAAATCTTCTCGATGTGAGCCAACCAGCTTTCAGCATCACTGGGGCTATCTGTTTTCTCAAAAGCTCGAGGACGGATCTTGTTGAATTTCTCTAGCCATATTGCCAATGTCACTGGAGGAGGAGGAGGAGGTGCCTGATTATGCTGCTGATTGTTGGCAGCTTGAAACCTCAGCCCTGATGTCATTCCTCAGTTGAGGAAGCAAAGCTTGCATAGCAGCTTGGATTGCAACATTAAGTTGTTCCTGTTCGCGTGTGAGAACCATCTGACAGTATAACATAAAACATATGATTAAACAGATCAAAACATAAAATATATATACATGAAAAAAAATTATACCAAAATTTCAAGAGAAAAATTTTATGCAAGAAAATTTTGTGTATGAATGCATGATGCAGTTTTATGAAAACTTTTGTATGCTCGAGAGTGAACTCCTATGGTCAGTTCACCCAAAATAAAAGACATGGCGAGGGGACGCCTATGGGTCGATCCCAAATTTAAAAGTTTCGATAAAACACATGCGACTAAATAGGGCCAGTCCTGTACCAACCATTACTTAGTCATAAACCTGTGACAATGACATGTATATGTATGCATAAAAATGATGAATACATGAAAAACGACTGTCAGTTCTAGGAAGACCGTAGTGACTACCCACTAATCACATGTCATATTTGAGAGCCTACAGGTCGAAGCCTTGGCTCTGATACCATAACTGTAACACCTCATCTTGATAATGGAAATGTCACATGTAATTATGGCGTGTCATCAAAGAATACAAGGAAAAAATGTCTAAACATTACATGACCATAAAAGGAAAATACCGGAATCAAACATCGGTAGTCCAAAAGTAAAGCTCATCACACACAAACATAAGTATAGTAAAGGAAAGGACTAAACAATGTCCATAGAAATGTATCAAAAGAAAGGAAATGCATAAAGTAAAGAAAGGCTAGAAAGCTTCCAGTCCATATGCACATACTCTTAAAGTCTACGAGCATCCCTGAGTACCTGCCGTTTTGGAAACATAGAAAAGGAAAACGGCTGAGCAATACGCTCAGTGCTCGGATGTACAATAAAGCATGAATAGGATAAGCATATAACATATAACAGCGGAAGAAACTAAGTCCCGAATAACCTGGTTAAGTCTTGGTAAAGCTGGTTTTATAGTTTGAAAAGCCTTATGTTTATCTTATAAAAACTATTTAACATGTTCTACCATTAGCCAATATAGGTCATGAAAATCCACCGTGCATGAATACTTGGAGGGGTGACCTCATCATGCAAATTAGAGGGGCTGCCTCTAATTTAATATACTGGTTTGGGTAGGAGGGATCAGCTCCTTGTGAAGGATGCAAGGCACACACCACATTCACACTGAGTAATCTGCTGAAAAACATGTAACTAGGATGCACCCATACGCCCCACATGATAAATATAATAATATGGCCAAAAGCTGAAGGGACGCCACGAGCAATCACTCCGCCGTGGTGAAGTCATAACATTAGTGCCTCTAATGTTATGGTTATGGTACCTCCATAACTAGGTGAAACTGGTCATGCATGCATATGGCTATAGGTATTCTAAATTAAACATAAGCAAGTCAAACATATAAACTTATACTATGGGAAAACATTTGGCTGCATACGGGGAATCCTAATAAGGAAAGAATGTCCA
The DNA here is from genome assembly GCA_025667525.1 of Glebionis coronaria. Taxonomy (NCBI): domain Eukaryota; kingdom Viridiplantae; phylum Streptophyta; class Magnoliopsida; order Asterales; family Asteraceae; genus Glebionis; species Glebionis coronaria. The sequence continues at coordinate 533,628,440 of CM046881.1, read as the reverse complement.
TACTGAAAGGACGTGAATCCGTACCTTATGTCCAGTGAACGAAGAAGATGAACTGAGGAGAATCCTACTTCGGTATCACTAATGCTACATAAATACATACATGAATAAGTATCTGCTAAATACGTAACTGGTTTTATGTCATGTCTTAGCTTATTTTATATGTTCATATCATGTTTTACTGTTTAACGCCTTAAACTGTGTTTATCTTATATTCTGTCTATTCTGATTAAGTATTTCTAGTATTTCATGTATTATTATACTTACTGTGTAATAATAAGTAACTTTCCAAAAATAGAAAGTTTCCAAAAATAGAAAGTTTCTAAAAATAGAAAGTTTCCAAAAATAGAAAGTTTCCAAAAATAGAAAGTTTCCATAATTAGATCAGCTGCCTTAATTAAATAAGTTTCTAAAAATAGAAAGTTTCTATAATTAGATATAATCTGGTTAAATAAGCTAAGTATATAAGCCTAAGTGTTTTTCTGATTATTTTCTAAGTCATAATGATATAATGTATAGTTTATTAATTATTTCATGTAATTTAAATAAACTATAAGTTAAAAGTATTTAATTAAAATATATCATGTTTTTAATTAAATAAAGTTAAATACTTAGGTTAAAGCATGTATTATTATTTATTAATAATATAACCTAAGTCATGTTAATTAATTAATTATGACCATGGTTTTTAAATAATTAATTAATTATAAGTCTAGAAAATATAAAATACTTAGGTTAATAATTTCATGATTTTAATAATTAAAATAACCTAAGTCATGTTATTAAATTAATCATGTCATATTTATCAATTTAATTTAACATAAGATTATAAACATAATGATCTTAACATACACCGTGAACCGGATCTTGACTAAGAACCATGAACCGGACATGAAATCGACACCATACCCCGAACCAAATCGGGGTTACCCTTGTCTTGTTGCTGCCGTGGGACCCACACCAACCAACCGGGACCATATGCTCTCGGTGGTGGTCGTGTAGCCAAACCGAGACCCTCTCGGATTCGGTTTAGGCGCCGGCCAAAAACAAACACCCCTAGATCACCCTTTTTGATTTATTCCAAAACCAATTTCATGTTAGATCTATGATTTAATTAGGTTTTTTAAAAAAAACATATCATGTTCTTAATTATTTAAAAGATTAAATCAAAAGAAAAGGGTTAAAAGGATTACCGAATGCGTGGATCTAAACAAGGATGAACAAACACGAACACTAGCAATAAATCCAAGATCAAAGATCAATTAGACACCCCTTTGGTGTGTTTGAGGGTGGCGGCCAAAAAGAAAGAAAGAGGAGGAGGAAGAACTTTTAGGTTTTTGTAAAATCTTCTGTAAAAGTGAAAAATGAGTAGTGGTTTTTCCTTTTACCCTCCTTAGTAAAAATTGAAATGGGCTTGGCCCATTTCTCCCTTGTTGCCGCGGGTAGGGCCCCATATGGGGTATCCGTACCGTTTTCCGTGTCTCGATGTTTAGTTACTCGTTCGTGATTATTTGTGTTCGCGTTTAATGTGTTATCGTTAAGTAATTATCGTGACCTAATATATTTATTTATGCTCGTAATAAATATATATACGTAACTAATAATAGTTCGTGATTTAATTACGTTCATGTTTTCATGATCGCATGTTCGTGATTAATTATTGTCAAATAATTATTGCGTTCTCGTGCGTAGTAAATACTTATCGTGTTCTAACACGTACGTAATACGTAAAATCCTAACACGTAATCGTAATAATGATATAATAGGAAAGTTTTAATCTAGTACGTACGATCTTAAGGGTACTATTCATGGTAAAAGCATGCGGGTTTTACATTAATCCAATGGTGTCCATCTCTTCGTTTTCGTCTTTTTGGTGTGTGGCTTTGTGATGGGTATATAGCGTGTTTGTATACATCGCTAGGCCCTGAGGTTGTTTGTATAGTGTGAAACTATTATGGATATGATAAGTTTTAATGGGCTAGGTTAATGATGAGATTACCAGTATCTAGGCGAGGTAACCTGTAGGTTGCAGCCATGACGTGTGTATCATGTTGTTCTTAAAATTCCCCAATCTAAGCCTTTTTATTATACATCGCTCGACCTGTGAGGTCGTTTTAGTGTGAAACTATTAAAGCTATGATGACTTTGAACGGGTCAGGTTAATGCTGAGATTACACGTATCTCGGTGGGGTAACCTGTAGGTTGCAACCATAGTGTGTGTATCCCGTTGTTCCTAAAATTTACATATATGAGCCTTTTAATTGGTGTCAAACCGAAACTCACTTTAATGTTTCAATATACAGATGCGTTTTGAATTGGTTTTTATGGGCGTAAAGTATTAGATGTTTCAGTATCCATTATACCTATTATTTAGGTGCTTGGTATATGACGTATGTTGTTATTATGTCGGTTACTCCGTTGCAACCCTCTATGGTGTGTTGTGTTGTTGATCGACTGGTTGTGGTTAAGCATGTAAAATGTAATAACCGTTTTCGTTAAAAAGGTGTTTCACAGCTTACTTAGTTGATTCAAGACTTATGTCCTTAAGTAAATGATTTCTATTTCACCTAAGTAGGTTATTTATCAATTTATCTAAGTGGATTTCTCCAACCAAATATTCAAAAACCACTGACAAGTTCTTTAAAAAACTAATTATAACAAAGTGGTCTTTTCAGCCTTTACCAAATTATCATAACCAATCTAAGTTAATAAAACATGTTAGAAGAACTTAGCTAGTATCATGGTTCATAACATAAACATGAAATCATTTGTGCAAGATCATATCATAACAACATCACTAATTATATTTACATACCCATGTAGTCACAAATAACTTAGCCTAGCATAGAAAACAAGTGCATAATATCAAATAAGAAAGAGTGAATGGAAATCATACTTAGATTATATCAAAATAAAGTTTACACAAGTGTCACGATGTAAAGACCATTCTGAATACCCAATAGTATAATACTCTTATTACAAAATATTCCCAAGGTGAGAATCTACCCAAAATGTTGCCTGTTATTTTTGTAAAGAGAATTGGTTGGTGGTGTGTTCTGAAATGAGAAGTGAAGGCCTCCTTTTATAAGCTATCGGTAGGTCCAAGTGTGCCGCATAATCCTCAAAATGAGTCACACTTTGAGTGGCTGAGAAAGTACGCCGCACTTCATAGAAAGTGTGCCACACAAATGTGCGTCCAAAATATTCTTCAAGATCCTTTCATATATTTGCATACTTGGTTGTCTTTCTTTGTATTGTGAATAAATGTTACTTCAAGTTAACCTTGCAGAATAATTATGTGATTAAGTATCGAAAGTCTACTAGCACATATAATATAAGGGTCAATATCTTTATATCAAACATGTATATTTTGGAGTGTTATCAGGCGTAAACCATGGATTTATCTACACCATAGGAGTTAAATCTCTATCATTATGAACAAGGAGACAAGTTAAAGGATATTTAAAGAACATTTACTTATGACATCTATGGCGTAGGTGCTTCTTCTCTCTACATTGTAGATCATTTGTAACCAAAATGGAAAGTGCAATAAATGGAGGCCCACGATGCAAGTCATTTTCCCCTCTACACCATATGGAAAACGATTCAAGAAAGGAAAACGTTTATATGTATCTATGGCGTAGATGGTTTGAATCCTATAGATAGAGGCCCTATTATCTCCAAACTGGCACACACATCTTCTCACAACACACCAACAATTCTTAGGTCGATTTTGGAGGTAACTAAAGGTTTGGTTCGACCAAGGTTTCACCATAGAAGGGAGAATTATATTTTGGATCTAATTGTATTAATCGTTCCATTCCTAGAATTTTTTAAGGTTTACATAATGTATATGATCGTCATTGTTACGATATCTTGTTGTGTTATTAATATGAGTGGCTAAGCACTTAGGTGTTGGCCTAGTTATGATAGTGTTATCGATGTGTGATAGTTTCTTCATTGATGTTATTAACAATCTATCCTTATGCTTGTTACGCAATCCAAATTGTTTGGTTGTATTTGGTTTATTAAATATTTTCCTTGGCCTATATGATTCGTGTATAGAAAGTGACCGTTAGAAATTTCCAGAAGGGATTTACTAGGGACAGGTTGTCAACTGTTATGCGTGTAGAGGTCGTCAAGGTCACCGCTTTTGATAAATTATTTACTTAAAAAAATGAAAGAAACCTAGTGGTAGGGTTTGAGTAATTAGGTCATAAGGATAAATGCAACAATCCGTAAATTTTCAAGTCATATATGAACCCGGCGAATATTAACAAATTTTATTTCACGTAAACTACTACTTTTATAATTATTAATAATAAGCGGTTTATGAATTTATTCATTTTACGACTAACCTACGATGATAAACCGTGATCGTTATTGACGTGTCTTTTATTCGTTTAACGCGTTAACGCTTTGTAAAGTTACAAGCCCTAATTTATTTATTGAAATATCAACGTTCTCCGAATGTCGTCATTTTAATTTCATATTAAGCGTTTATTTTTCGTGTTTTACGCGTAACTTTCAAATCGTGAAACTTTTAAAGTATCGGGTTTCGATAATATCCACTTTTACAAATTGAGGGGCAAATATTTATAATATAAAACCTACCCACTATGTATAGTGGGCGTTACAAACAAAGCCAAGCAGGCTTGTTTTCATTACTTGTTGTACACTTGGATCTCATTTGATAATTACTTATAAACCTTCTAACACCTAACAAAAACATACTACATGCAACTTGTTGGTGAGTTTTTTTGTTCCACTCTCTATTGCCTATTCACATACACACCCACTCAGATAATTCTCAAAAATTTTCCTTCCAAAATCTATTGATTACTTGTTGAAGGTTGGTTTGTACAACTAGTGTTGGTGTTCATTTGGTCATATAAAGCTTGCATAAGGTGTTATTTGGGTGATTTAGGGGCTGAGATGAAGCTTGTTTGTAGTATTATATGATTGGTTAAAAGCTTGGTTGGAGTGGTTGTAGTGTTAGTTTTGGAAGCTTTGTAGTGGGATTTGTTGATTTGCGTTTTTCATTTGTTGAAAGTTTTTCAACTATTTCATTTATATTTAATTTTTTGTTATTTGTGTATGTGTAATTATCATGTTTCTATTGAAAATGATATTGTAATAATTGATTAGGAGTTTTGTGACATTGTATATGTGTGGTGATAGGTTAAATGGGAAAAACAAGCCTTAGGATTATACTTGTAAAAAGATAAATCTTGGTCAGTTGGAAAACATGATAAGAGGACACGGTATGGTGGCTGGCCACGACGGCGCGAGGCCACGGCGGCGCCAACCACACCGTGGCTCGCGTCGTCGAGTTTAGGTTGGCTACTACTAGCCGACGCCATGGCCACGGCGCGACCCTATGGCGCAGCCAACCACACCGTGGCTCGCGCCATGGGTCGCGTTATGTTTTTTTTAATTTTTTTTTTTTTAAAATTTGAAAAAAACGATCGTTGGGTAACGGCTATTTTTTTCCATTTTTTTGACCGTTTTATAGGGTTAAATACCCATTTTTTTCATATAATTTCACTATATATCACACAAACACATACTATTTTCTAAAATTCACACACTATTTTATCAATATGAATCCCGGAAGTTCCGATTTGTCCTCTATTTACGAAAACTACGATCAAGAAGATATGGAAGATTATGCCCGATATCTTGAATATTGGGAACAAATTGAGATGTTAGATGAGGAAGAGCAAGAAACTAGGAGTAATTCCGGTCCTCGCATTGGAACATACATCCCACGTGAGCGAGAAGATGCGGAAAGAAGACTTATGGCCGATTATTTTGGTGACCTTGAAACTCCGCCAAAGTATCCGGAGGACCGATTCCGAAGAAGGTATTGATATGAGCTTAAACTCATATCCTTTTATCAACAAATAACCCTAAAACATGAAGCAAAATACCAATTTATTTGGCAAAAACAGTGTTATGTGGTATGTTTGTGTTTGTGTACACTTGTGTAGGTAAAAAGATACATTTCCAAGCAAACAAGGAAAAATCAAGCTCAAATGGATGAAAAAGACAAAGAAGGATCAAAAGTGACAAGACTTTGAAGTACAAGGACCTATCTTGACAAGTTATCAAAGTTGAAGGACTAAAGTGCAAATATTGTAAAAAGTCAAGATTCAAGTCAAACTTGGTCAACTCTCAAGTCAACTCAGTCAAAGGACTATATTGTTCAAAGAATGAAAGTTGAAGGACCAAATATGTCAAAAGAATGAAGATTCTAGCTTAAAACAATAATCTGCCAAGTTGAAGGGCCAATTCTGCCAATATTAGAAAGATATTCAATGTTTGATCCATGTGATAACAATCTAGCCAATGAGAGAAGGGAAAGGAAGCACACGGATTGAATAATTAATATCCACTCAGCCGCCTTACATTTATTACCCAATCCCAACAGTTCAATCAGTGTGAAGATTTTTCAGCCAATCAAATGCTTACACGTGGCATCTTCTTCAAGGAAAAAAATTGCCAGGATCGCGTTTTAGCTACAAGCAATTTCATGGAAAGTTTTCAACACCAAACTTGATCGTTTTGAAGAGATGAACACCATGGTGCCAATCAATTAACATGAAATCAATCAATGAAGAAAACCCCAATTCCTTGTTCATACCTTCAAAATGCAATATGCAGAATTCTATACGTGGCAAGCTGGGATTGGTTCTGACACGTCACCAACCCCAACAAACTCTTCCTTCATGTCTATAAATAGCTGGATTAGACTTCATTTTTCACTTGTAGCTTAATTTTGCAAAAAACACATAGTTCTCTAAATTTCTTTCCCTTTCCTTCAATTTTACCCTAGCTACTCAAGAGTCTGACAAACTCTTGAGTTAGTTAGTTAGTTACTAGCTTCCAACAACCTTGTAACCGTTTTTCCATTAATAAATTTTGAATTCAAGCTTTCCCGCCAAAACTGTTCTTACCATTCCTGTTCATTTCTTGCTGAATTTGGATACTGTTGTTGCTGTTAAGTGTTTGTTATGATCATTCATTGATCATAACTGACATTGAAGGAGTTGATAGCTGTTTGATCAGAATTCAGTCCATTTCATAGCTTTTGAAGATTTTCGAGCATGTTGATAGATTCCTGTTGATTTGTAGCTGAACTAGTTGATTGATTGATTCCTAGTGATAAGGTGGTGGTTATCACTAGGTTAAGAGAGCTCAGCGCTCCTCTTCTTCTCAAAGGATAACTCCAATAGGTTTTAAAGTTCTTGTTTTTGTTCCACTCAACAAGTCTAATGCATGCTATTTTTCTTAGAGTAAACTTGATGGCTGAATGATAAAAGTTGTTTGAAGTTGCTTATTGATTGATCTTTGTGAGTTTGTAGCTTATTTCTGTTACTTGTTCTTTGGACTTGATTAAGATTCTAGTTAACTGCATTAATTCAGTAAATTTTGGTCTTGCATCTTGTTTGTAGTTCTAGTGGGGTTAAGTACTTGCTCTATAATTCTAAACATTTCAATTTGATCACTTAATCTAGCTAGCTATAGATTTTCACTCAGTTTCATTTCAAAATCAAAAAGTCTTCACAAATTTTCATACAAATCAGTAAAGGAGTGTTTGGGTGTAGCTTAAAAGGAGTTTTCAAGTTTTGAGTTTTGGTATTTTAGAGTTGATTTGTAGTTAATAGGTGTTATAAAAGAGTTTTCAGTCATTTACAAGTCAAGTAGAAGGTCAAAAAGGTAAATGGCACTTAAAAAGTTTGGGTCAGCCTTGTGCATTTTAGTCATTTAGAAACTTGTGATTTTGATTTGATTAGAATTCATTCATTTCTAGATGAAATTTCACCAAATTTGTTTTCATTCATAGCTTATATCATATAGTTTCACATTCCAAAAGGATTTTATACAGTATTCCATAATCAGATAGCAATAAGCAAAAATCAGATAAGCCAACTTAACTCAAGTTTCTGTAACTTGTAAACTGAAAATCTGTATCTCCTTTTCCTATTCATAAACTTGGCAATTTTTCTTCACAAATCCCATTAAGTAGTTGAGTTACATGATTTTTGAGATTTTTAGCTTTTTGAAAAAAGTTGGTCAACGCTTGGTCAACATAAGCTCAATTTTAGCTTAATTCAGTTTTAGAGCTTATTACTGGATGAAAAACGTTCTAGTTTGATTTCCCATTCCTTAATTAAGTTGCTTAATCAGTTTTAATAAAAAAATCAAGTTGTGACTGATTGGATTTTGCTATAGCTTATTTTGTGCTTATTGATAAGCACTCATTTGCTTATTTCTCATTTTTAGCAAGTTTCCTTGGACACATGTAGCTTATTTGAGATTTTAAACATTTTGCAATTTGTCTCATCAAATTTGGTTGAGTATTAAGCTCAAACGAGCTTATTGTCTTGCTTATCCCGTTTTTGGTTAAAAAGTTTCCATAATTGCCATTTAGTCCTTTTAGTTTTGAACAGATTGTAAAACTAGCTAATCTTCCATGTTTTTAGGGTTTGCAAGTGTTTAGTCCCTGGAGTTTGGAAAGTTGTTAAATTCAGTTAGCATTTTGTTAGTTTGTTACACTTTTGGTTAGTTTGTTATAGAATTTGCATTTTTGATCCTTGTAGTTTACTGTTTTGCACTTTTAGTCCCTATAATTGTTAGAGTTTACATTTCAAGCATTTATCTTTCATAGAATTTACAATTTCAGTCCTTTTAGTTTCATATTTTACATTTTGAGATTTTACTTGAATAAAAACGTGGTATTTGCAATATGATTTACATATAAGTAGGTAATATTTTTCCATTTTGCAAGCATTTGATTGAATTAGCAAATAGATTATCCAAGCAAGCTTAACAACCAAGAACAATTAAAAACCCGATATTGGTTGGACTTTCTATTAGCAAGAACTGAGAAAAAACGAACTGCATTATACTCAATTTCAAATGGCGCCGCTGCCGGTTCTTTGACTACACGAGAGACTATCGATTGACGGTTTTCATTGGCTTTTGGGATCCGTTCATTTTGTGAACGTTATTTTTACGTATCATAAATCAAAAACAAATAAAAATCAAAAATATAAAAATATATAAAAACTAAAAAATTAACAAAACAATTCTTTTCCTAAAGAATTGACCAAAAAAAAATTAAAAAATCCAAAAAGCAATCTTTTTCCTAAGAGATTGCACCCAAAAATATATATTATTGGCTTCTCTCGGTTTTTAATGTACATATAGTATTTTCCTTTAAAAAACTTATAAATACAAAAATATTTTCCATATATTATTATAAGTAAATACGTATACGTATAAGAACAATCAATCTACATATCTTCCATAAGTATTGCCGAGGCAATACACCGTGTTGAAGGGCGTTCCGGTCCTTGACACGTGTATCGATCAAACAAAATAAAGCAAGAATAGATAAATACTCTCAATAAGCAACAATTCGAAGAATACGAACATTTGGGAGTATTCTAAGAAGGAAGGCTTCATTGAGGGTCTTGCACCCAAAGTAGTAAATACATATATTGTTATTTTCTTGTGGATATTTAATATTGAAACTCGAAGAGGATAATCCATTTCTCTTCAAAGTCACACGAGAGCTTCTCTCTCATTCCTCGTATTGAGTTGCATGCTCACTCGCGGGCGTGCACAAATACCGATTGGTGTACAACCTCTTCCTCCGAAAAGGAAGAAAAAGAGAAAGAGTAAGACCACCATCGTCCACCAAGCCGATCACGAGAATCGTGCTTTGACTCCACCACAAGAAGCCATGGCTATTGATAATCGCACTTTGTATGAACGTATGCAATCCAACATTCATGGATATTCTAGTGCCATTAAGATTCCCGACTTTCCCGCTAACACATTTGAGCTACATACATCTATGATCAATATGGTTGCACTATCACCTTTCTTGGGTAAACAAAATGAAGATCCTCATGCTCACCTTAAGAGATTCCTTTCACTTTGCAATACCATTAAGCATAATGGGGTTCCACATGAGGTCATTAGGTTGATGTTAGTGTCATTTTCCTTAGAGGGGAGTGCTAAGCATTGGTTAGACACCCAACCACCCGATAGTATCACCACATGGGATGGTTTCACCACTAAGTTTTTGAACAAGTTCTTTCCTCTACATAAGACTATGGCTTTGAGGACTTTAATTATGGGCTTTCAACAAAAACCTAGTCAATCCTTTAGTGATGCTTGGGAAGAGTATAGTGAGTTGTTGAGGCGATGCCCTAATCATGGATTGGATCAAGTTCACCAAATAAGCCTCTTTTATGATGGCCTTAAAGCTCACCACCAAGATTCACTCAATGCTTCCGCGGGAGGGAATATTCTTCTTAAGACATACCAAGAGGCTGTGGACATCATTGAGACTAAGGCAATGGTTCAAACAAACAATCCATTTGAAGAAAAGGTTCATGTTATCCAAAATAATTCTCAAACCCCTTGTGACAACCAACTCCTCAAGTTTCAAGAAGCGATTTTTCAAAGGATGGATAGAGATAGTGAGAGGAATTTCCAACAACAACAAGAAATGATTCAAACTTTTAAGAGCATGTCATTGAACAATTCCTCAAATAATGTGAATGCCATCACCATTTCTTGTGTTACTTGTGGAGGTCCCCATTCTTATGAACAATGTGATAAGGTGCAAGGGTATCAAGGGGAATGCTATGCTTACCAAGAAGAACATCGTGAACACTTCAAGCCTAATATCAATCCAAATAACCTTTCTTACAAATCCCAAAACTACCTTTCTCCACCCGGTTTCCTACCCCAACCACCCACCCAAATTCAACAAAATCCACCTCAAATTTTACCAAGGAATCAAGGGCAAAGACCACCATACCAAGGAAATAACTACAAGGCACCAACTCAATTTCAACCTCAAGCAAATACCTTTTATCCACCAAATCAAGGATTTAATGCTCAATCTTTACCTTTCCAACCTCAAGGTTTTCAAGGTTATGTACCACAAGAGTTTAACACAATGGATCTCTTGCAAAAAATGAATCATGAGAATGAAAGGAAGTTCCAAGCTATGGAGAAGAAAATGAATGACCAATTCAATAAGGTTTTGGTGGTATTAAATCAAAGACCACAAGGAGCTTTACCTTCCAACACACAAACAAACCCACGGGCCAATGTCAATGCTATTACAACAAGGAGTGGAACAACAACAAAGGATCCTTCACCTCCTAAACCTATTATTGTTCAACCCACTTGTGCTCCTCCTTGTGACAAGCCCTCTACCTCTACTTCACCACCTCAAAATGCTCCCATTGCTCCCATTTCAAAGCCTATTCATGAAACACTCAATAAGGAAAATCCTTCATCCACACCTCAACCACAACCAAAACCAAGTCTTCCTTATCCCTCAAGATTGAGAAAAGAAAAGCTTAAGAACAAGGATGATATACAAGTTTCTAACTTTTTGAGGATGTTTAAGCAACTTAACATCAATATCTCCTTTGCGGAAGCCTTAGCCAATATGCCAAAGTTTGCTAAGATGATTAAGGACTTGCTTTCTAACAAGGAAAGATTGGTGGATTTACCTAATGCTTCTTTGAATGAAAATTGTTCCGCGGTGTTGCTTAAGAAGTTGCCTACTAAGCTTGGAGATCCGGGGCGGTTTTTGATTCCTTGCAATTTCCCGGGGGTGGAAAATTGTATGGCTTTAGCGGATTTAGGAGCAAGCATAAATCTTATGCCATTATCGGTTTGGAAGAAACTTTCACTTCCCGAGCTTACTCCTACTAAAATGACTCTTGAGTTGGCCAACCGTACTATAGCTTATCCGGTGGGAATTACGGAGGATGTTTTTGTTGGGGTTGATAGATTTACATTTCCCGCGGATTTTGTGGTGGTTGATTATGATGTGGATCCTAGAGTGCCTTTGATTGTTGGTAGGCCATTTTTGAGAACGGGTCGTACTTTAATCGATGTGGCGGAAGGAGAACTTACAATGCGGGTAGGAGATGAGAGAGTTGTGTTTAACATGGGAAAGTTGTCCAAAAAGTCTAATGAGCCCGAAGCGGTAAAACATATTGATGTTGTACATGAGGAGGAAACACAAGATGATCTTCTTGATGAAGTTTGTGATGAGTACTTTTATGAAGCTTGCTCAAGTGGAGACTATGATTACCCTTATATTGAGACCATTGCTTCCATTACTTCCTCCTTGGATTTTAATGAACCTCAAGAGCTAAACTTTAGTGAAATTCCTTATGACACCCCACTTTTCCACAATACTAATCACTTTGATGAAGACTTAAGTAATGAGGGATCTTTTCTTTGTGATTCACCAACATATGATGACTATAGTGATGATGAGCTTTCTACTTGTGACTCTCCATTTGTTGATGATCATACTTCTTTTGGTTTTGAGGGATCACCCATTTTTGATAGTCCAATCTATGATGTCTATGGTGATGAGGAGGATTCTATCATTGATGAGATTGATGAGTTTTTAGTGGAGGATATATCTTTTGAGTATACTCTTGGTTACCTTGATGAGGAGGGGGACATACTCTATTTAGAATCCCTATTGGATGAAGATCCTTCACCTTTTTCCTTGCCCATCTCCACCTTTCAAAGTGATAAAGGAAAACAAGTCATGATGGTTCCTTCCAAGAGCTTGTTGTTACCCATGTCTTCACAACCTTTTTCTCACAATGTGATTTACAAAGAAGAGTCTTCTAAGGCAACCATCACTTGTTGTTTTCCCATCAAGGAACGGATTTTTGATCCTGGCATAGAGCTTGCTAACTCATCTCAGTATCCATCTGATGCAACAAAAGGAAACCTTGTAAAAGATTTGAGAGCTTTACACCATCACCTTGGGAAGAACATATGGGAAACCATTTTAGAGAACTACACCTCATTCTTTTCACCATTGATTGGGAAGCTAGTTGTTGGCTTGTGTTATAAGTGGGAGGGTAATTATGTATTTGATCCTGGGGGATATTTATGGAGTTTTGATAAATAAACACTTGTTTTACCTCATCATGGAGATTTTTCTTAAAAAGGGCAAAATTTTTCTTCTCCATGATAGGTTTTAGACACTTTTAAGTGTGGGACGAGTCGAGCTAGAGACTCATTAACTCAAGCATCGTATAACTAGGTTTAGAGTGTTGTAGGTTAGAAATAAAGGCATAGACTTGGAGATAAGTGTAGGGGCGACCTTCTTTTGTCTTCATGATTGTTTGTAGGGTTGCTCACTCATTTCATGCGTTGGAGCTTATGGAGGAGGCCCTTGTATCCGGTTCACTTCGTTACTTTAGTGAATTTTCATTGACACCTTGTGCTTAAACATGATTTCACTAATAGTTGTCCTTTCCTTAACTTGGGTTAAGCAAAGTCTATTCATTGTCATAAGTGTAGGGGAAGTTTTTATACTTCCATGCTCTTAAACATTGAGGACAATGTTTAGCTTAAGTGTAGGGGGGTCTTCTATCGAAGTGACCTTACCTAGAACTTGTCATTGTCTTGCATGATAACATGGAAAAATTGATTTTTTTCAAACATTTTTCAAATTTTTGATCTACTTTGGCCACCAAAAATATGCATTCATAATTTTTGCATCTATTGTTTTTCATTTGCATAACACGTTTGCATTGTATATATCTTTTCTTTTATGTTTCATCAAAAATATATAAAAAAGGAAAAAAAATATAATAAAACATGGTTTTAACAAGTTTAGACTTCTTTGACATATTAGGCCCACCATGGATATCTTGACTCAACCCGAGTTTGCTTATTTTAGCACTCTCTAGCTAGTATCCTTAACCATGTAGTCCTTCATTGGTCTATTAGGCTAAGCATCCACCAATTTCATTATTTGAAATTTTAAATTTGTGGAGAATGGGAAATGATAGAGTTGAAGCAAGTGTAAAAGGGCTAGATAGACTTCATGATAATTACTTGTGGCTAAACCCTTCTCTTCTTTACCTCTATTTCTTCGCATGTAAATAATTGTTAATAAATAATCAAGTACGGTTTTAATTGGTTTGTAATCTCTTATGCATTTTTGGCTAATCATTTATGGTTGATATGAGTACGTCTTAAGATTCTAAGTTAGCACATTTTATGTGTACTAGACTTATGTCATGCTCCATACTTAGCGGGTGTTTTTCCTTTTCTTCTTTTCAAATTTCTTTGTGAGGAATAAAGAAAAATAAGAGCGGCTTATGAAAAAAAATGAGTGGCTAGAAGAAAAAGAAAAAGAAAAGAAAAAAATAATGCAAGACTCCCAAGAGGGGCAGTGTGGTGTTAATTATAGTGACTATTGAGTTCCAATATTACCTTGACGGGTTGCGGGGATTCAATAGATTGCTCCAATCCAATATTGCCTTGACGGGTTGCGGGGTTGAAGATCCAAAGTCTCAAAAAGATGGCGGATGTAAATTATTGCGTGAGTTTTATTTTTCTTTCCTTAGCGAGTGTGTAGCTACTTATGAAAGCATGACATGAGGATTTTACACATAAGGCGAATGACTTATTACTCTTGAAACGGACTTATATTAATTGTGAGCGGTTTTTCAAGTAATGGATGAGAGGATTACTTAGGATTAAAACCGTGCTTCCTTATTTTCGGATTTTACATTTCTTATACTTCACGCTTGAATAATGATAAATTCGCTCACAAGCAATTTGCTCAAATAATAACCGGTTCCACATTTAATTGTCATGAATAAGTTGATGCACTTTTTACTTGTGAATGCAATGATCCCATTTTTAAGCTTGGTATGGGAAAGTGAAACTTGAGGGTGATAAATGTCCATGGTACCCAAGCCCTAATCTAAGCCATTGAATTCTTTATGAGTTATTACCATCAAAACCATTTCAAGAAAAATAAAAAAGATATAGATTGAATTGTATTTTGTTCATTGCATTATTAAAAGTCAAAATCATGCATCATTTAGTTTAGAGTAGTGTAGATGCATCTCATATGGCCAAGGTGGATTAATTATGAGGGAAATGTAAATTTGAGCTCTAATATATAATATTGCATGAGGACATGACAATGTTCAAGTGTAGGGGAATTTGATATGAGCTTAAACTCATATCCTTTTATCAACAAATAACCCTAAAACATGAAGCAAAATACCAATTTATTTGGCAAAAACAGTGTTATGTGGTATGTTTGTGTTTGTGTACACTTGTGTAGGTAAAAAGATACATTTCCAAGCAAACAAGGAAAAATCAAGCTCAAATGGATGAAAAAGACAAAGAAGGATCAAAAGTGACAAGACTTTGAAGTACAAGGACCTATCTTGACAAGTTATCAAAGTTGAAGGACTAAAGTACAAATATTGTAAAAAGTCAAGATTCAAGTCAAACTTGGTCAACTCTCAAGTCAACTTAGTCAAAGGACCATATTGTTCAAAGAATGAAAGTTGAAGGACCAAATATGTCAAAAGAATGAAGATTCTAGCTTAAAACAATAATCTGCCAAGTTGAAGGGCCAATTCTGCCAATATTAGAAAGATATTCAATGTTTGATCCATGTGATAACAATCTAGCCAATGAGAGAAGGGAAAAGGAAGCACACGGATTGAATAATTAATATCCACTCAGCCGCCTTACATTTATTACCCAATCCCAACAGTTCAATCCGTGTGAAGATTTTTCAGCCAATCAAATGCTTACACGTGGCATCTTCTTCAAGGAAAAAAATTGCCAGGATCGCGTTTTAGCTACAAGCAATTTCATGGAAAGTTTTCAACACCAAACTTGATCGTTTTGAAGAGATAAACACCATGGTGCCAATCAATTAACATGAAATCAATCAATGAAGAAAACCCCAATTCCTTGTTCATACCTTCAAAATGCAATATGCAGAATTCTATACGTGGCAAGCTGGGATTGGTTCTGACACGTCACCAACCCCAACAAACTCTTCCTTCATGTCTATAAATAGCTGGATTAGACTTCATTTTTCACTTGTAGCTTAATTTTGCAAAAAACACATAGTTCTCTAAATTTCTTTCCCTTTCCTTCAATTTTACCCTAGCTACTCAAGAGTCTGACAAACTCTTGAGTTAGTTAGTTAGTTACTAGCTTCCAACAACCTTGTAACCGTTTTTCCATTAATAAATTTTGAATTCAAGCTTTCCCGCCAAAACTGTTCTTACCATTCCTGTTCATTTCTTGCTGAATTTGGATACTGTTGTTGCTGTTAAGTGTTTGTTTTGATCATTCATTGATCATAACTGACATTGAAGGAGTTGATAGCTGTTTGATCAGAATTCAGTCCATTTCATAGCTTTTGAAGATTTTCGAGCATGTTGATAGATTCCTGTTGATTTGTAGCTGAACTAGTTGATTGATTGATTCCTAGTGATAAGGTGGTGGTTATCACTAGGTTAAGAGAGCTCAACGCTCCTCTTCTTCTCAAAGGATAACTCCAATAGGTTTTAAAGTTCTTGTTTTTGTTCCACTCAACAAGTCTAATGCATGCTATTTTTCTTAGAGTAAACTTGATGGCTGAATGATAAAAGTTGTTTGAAGTTGCTTATTGATTGATCTTTGTGAGTTTGTAGCTTATTTCTGTTACTTGTTCTTTGGACTTGATTAAGATTCTAGTTAACTGCATTAATTCAGTAAATTTTGGTCTTGCATCTTGTTTGTAGTTCTAGTGGGGTTAAGTACTTGCTCTATAATTCTAAACATTTCAATTTGATCACTTAATCTAGCTAGCTATAGATTTTCACTCAGTTTCATTTCAAAATCAAAAAGTCTTCACAAATTTTCATACAAATCAGTAAAGGAGTGTTTGGGTGTAGCTTAAAAGGAGTTTTCAAGTTTTGAGTTTTGGTATTTTAGAGTTGATTTGTAGTTAATAGGTGTTATAAAAGAGTTTTCAGTCATTTACAAGTCAAGTAGAAGGTCAAAAAGGTAAATGGCACTTAAAAAGTTTGGGTCAGCCTTGTGCATTTTAGTCATTTAGAAACTTGTGATTTTGATTTGATTAGAACTCATTCATTTCTAGATGAAAGTTCACCAAATTTGTTTTCATTCATAGCTTATATCATATAGTTTCACATTCCAAAAGGATTTTATACAGTATTCCATAATCAGATAGCAATAAGCAAAAATCAGATAAGCCAACTTAACTCAAGTTTCTGTAACTTGTAAACTGAAAATCTGTATCTCCTTTTCCTATTCATAAACTTGGAAATTTTTCTTCACAAATCCCATTAAGTAGTTGAGTTACATGATTTTTGAGATTTTTAGCTTTTTGAAAAAAGTTGGTCAACGCTTGGTCAACATAAGCTCAATTTTAGCTTAATTCAGTTTTAGAGCTTATTACTGGATGAAAAACGTTCTAGTTTGATTTCCCATTCCTTAATTCAGTTGCTTAATCAGTTTTAATAAAAAAATCAAGTTGTGACTGATTGGATTTTGCTATAGCTTATTTTGTGCTTATTGATAAGCACTCATTTGCTTATTTCTCATTTTTAGCAAGTTTCCTTGGACACATGTAGCTTATTTGAGATTTTAAACATTTTGCAATTTGTCTCATCAAATTTGGTTGAGTATTAAGCTCAAACGAGCTTATTGTCTTGCTTATCCCGTTTTTGGTTAAAAAGTTTCCATAATTGCCATTTAGTCCTTTTAGTTTTGAACAGATTGTAAAACTAGCTAATCTTCCATGTTTTTAGGGTTTGCAAGTGTTTAGTCCCTGGAGTTTGGAAAGTTGTTAAATTCAGTTAGCATTTTGTTAGTTTGTTACACTTTTGGTTAGTTTGTTATAGAATTTGCATTTTTGATCCTTGTAGTTTACTATTTTGCACTTTTAGTCCCTATAATTGTTAGAGTTTACATTTCAAGCATTTATCTTTCATAGAATTTACAATTTCAGTCCTTTTAGTTTCATATTTTACATTTTGAGATTTTACTTGAATAAAAACGTGGTATTTGCAATATGATTTACATATAAGTAGGTAATATTTTTCCATTTTGCAAGGCTTTGATTGAATTAGCAAATAGATTATCCAAGCAAGCTTAACAACCAAGAACAATTAAAAACCCGATATTGGTTGGACTTTCCATTAGCAAGAACTGAGAAAAAAACGAACTGCATTATACTCAATTTCAGGTATCGTATGAGTTCTACCCTTTTTAGAAAAATAGTTCATGATATAAGTAGTTACAACGTTCATCCACTACCATCCTACTTCTATTTCTTTAAACAACGTAAGGATGCAACGGGTCGTTTAGGTTTTAGCCCCACTATGAAATGCATATCGGCAATACGCCAATTGGCGTATGGTACAACACTCGATTTACTAGATGAATATTTGCAAGTAGCTAAGCGTTGTTCACGTGAATGCTTATGGAACTTTACCAAATGCATTTATGTATTGTATGTTGAAAAGTATCTTAGAACGCCTTCTCGTGAGGATGTACAACATATTTATGATTTGCACAATAGGAAACATAATCTCCCGGGTATGCTTGGTAGCATAGATTGTATGCATTGAGAATGGAAAAATTGTCCTAAAGCGTTACATGGTCAATTTAAAAGACGTGATAAAAAATACCCAACACTTATGCTCGAGGTTGTTGCTGATCAACCTTATGGATATGACATTCTTATTTTGGGGTGCCGGGGGCAAATAACGACCTTAATGTTTTATATGGTTCACCGTTATTTGATAACCTTCTTTTGGACGAGGCTCCAGATACTGAATTTGTTGTTAACGGTAAAACATACAAGCAAGGGTATTATTTAGGAGATGGAATTTACCCTCAATGGGCTTCTTTTGTTAAGTCGTACACAATTGCAACGGACGAAAAGAAAATGAAATTTAAAAGGGTTCAAGAAAGCGCTAGAAAAGATATTGAGAGAGCGTTCGGGGTATTACAAGGTCGGTGGGCGATTATTCAGCAACCCGCACGAAGTTTTCAAGTCAGCACGCTTAAAAGAATCATGTATTGTTGCATTATACTACATAACATGATATTGGAAGACCAAAAGTTTGACATTAGTGAATATGACCATATGTATGCTCCGCCTGAAGCCAATCTCCAACGAACTTGGGTCGAACGGTGTGAGACATTTAGAAGGAAAAATAAGGAACTTCGGGATAGGAAAGTTCACGATTCTCTTCGACGTGATCTCGTTGAGCATTTATGGAACCTTAATCATTGATGTTTTTTTAATTATTGTTATTTTTTTAAATGTAATTTTTTTTTATTTTTTTTTGTGTATTATTTTTAAAAAATTTGTATTTGTATTTTTATTTATGAATGAAATGTGTTTTTAGTTTAAAATTAATTGTTGAAAAAAAAATTGTTGGGTGACGACGACACGAGAATTCTCGTGTTAACCAGGGAGGGGGGTTGAGCCATCGTGGGGAGTTTTGGTGTCGTGGGAGTAAAAAGTGATGTGGCATCACTTTTTGCCCACGACACGAGCACGATGGCTCAACCATACCATGTGCTCTAAAAATGGTTGATCAGTAGGTTATGTATATTGGATCATTTTGTATGTGGATTAATAATTTTTTTGTGATGATTCTCCGGGTGACACATCTTGTGACAATTTTCGGAGAGTGAGTTATGATCAAAATGGTGAAATGTGATCAAAACATCCTGTGACAATTTGGCTTGAATATTTTCACTAAACATTTGCATACCAATACTTAATTATGCAAAATTAAAAGTTGTAACTATAATTATTTAGAATCTGTAAAATTTGGATAGTTTATCACTGATTAACGGTTTCGAAATGACGGCTAAAACAGTGGAACTGAAGTTGGTTGTAAATCACAACTCTAACTTCTATGTTATAAATTAGACAGTTAGGCTATGATAAACATATATTAAGGTTATATAAACCTAAACTCATTAAATTAAATGATTTCACAGTCACATCAATATAAATAACTCATGTAGATTATTTACGGTTTAGGAGTAACAGCTTAAATACTGCGCCATGTTGTAAATTTTGCTAAATCAAACCGTAGAGATAAAAGGCGTAACTTAATCATTTTTATAAAATCTGAGGTGGTAGGACCCACTTATCGGGAAGTTGAGACCCGTTTATATACTGAGTTTTATGAAACTAGAGACCTGACCATCGGACAATATTAAGTTGATATCGTTTGAGGTGTTTTAGAACCCGTAACATGTAAACCATGGACTTGGGCCATAAAAGCCTAAAGTACATTTATAATGGTTGTTGGGCCATTAATGGGTCTGAGTATAGGCTTGATATATAAGTCGAAATCTGATCTTTAAATGGGTTTACGATAGTTAATCGCTTAGTGAGCCACTAATGGGCTTTTGTTTATCAAAATTTATAACATTTTATAAATATTGGATTTTCATTAAAAGTTTTATAAAGAGTTTTTAAAACTTATGCGATGTCAAAAATTTCCTAAAAATATACTATTTGCATGATATGATTTTATTATCGTCTTGAGTCTAAGACGCGCCTTTTCGTTCTTAGGTCAATGTTAATACAAATAATGTCGTAAAAACGTTATTTATATCTTTTGACTTCTCGACGTTTTGATAATTAAAAAATGAAAATAAGTTCTATGAAAAATTAAACGTAAGCAAAGTTTTACTCGCTAATATTTATTCCGGAAAAATATTATTTAAGGCATGTACAAATAAATTGTACTTATAAAGTTATCAAAGGAAAATCAAGTCTTTAAAACTAACATTTTATAAAATGTACAAAAAGTGTATAAAATGTTACAAAGTGTATAAAATGTTACAAAGCTATTCCGAATTTAGCTAGATATGGACCTATAGAACCTCTCACAAACTCTAATGCATTATCGGATCTCATTGTCTTAATCTTTGTATCAAACTGAGTGTGCAAACTTCATAAAACTCTTAATCATGACAAAAGCATCAGACTTACTAACCATCAAATATGTCCAAGTTTCCCTAGTGTAGTAATCTATTATAGTTAAGAAGTACTTTGAATTATTATAAGGGGTAGTTGGTTGCTAGGTTTTTTGAGGTTTAGGCGGATAGATGTTCGAAAATCAACGTTTGGTTCATTTTTTTGAAATGTAGTACAGGTTTTCTAACAAATCTTCAATCCTCATATATATGGTGGCATTTATAAAACCCCACAGTGCAAGTATTGTTTTTTATTAAATAAGCACTTTCAGGCGTATCTTTTCTCATCTTTTCTTCTCTTTCTTATTTTTTATAATTTAGTTATTATTTACTTTTTTTAACCTTTTTATTATAATTTTAATTAATTTTACCTCAAATCCAAATCTTACCCAATCCTAAACCTCCTACTTTATAAACCAACACCTAAATTAAAACCTGACTTCAAACCAAACGGACCCCTAAATAGATACTCTATAGGGACCCTAAATATCCATATGAATCATTCAAAAGCACAAGAGTTGTGTGAGTAACTTAATGAATAAGGCAATTTAGTAAACTTGGCCGTAGGGCATGACAAACAAACATCATCATTTTAATTCATAGCAGATTTAGGAATACATGATATATGCTTAGTTGAGAAGCAAATATATGTCGTAATCTATGATGCCACAGATTATATGTGTTGTTGAACACACTATAGGCATATTTATTATTCAAAGACAAACTAAAGAACAAACTGTAAGTTTATGGTCGTAAATTTAGTAGTCGTGTGTTAGGATCAAACTCGAGATTACGGGATTGCACACAATACGTAAAAATTCATTTTATTAATAAATGTATTTGTATGTTTATTAATTAAATCGAGCTTTAAATATTTAACCGTAGTTATGTTTAAGAGTTAAGGACTAACAGTTAAACGTGGATATTTAACGAGAGGTATAGAAGGGTCCGGAACACCCCTTTGGGTGGGCGACCGTCGGTGGACAAAGAGAATGGGGGGGGGGGGGAGGATTTGTTGCCTTATTTTTTATTATCTTGGACTACAAGTTTGGAGGGCCTATATAAACACATCAAGCCTTCATAATTTTTCACCTCACATCTTTCTTTCTCTTCTCTCTATGCGATCAACTTCCAAACACCCTTATAGGGTTCCTTTGAGTTGTTTGATCTCTTGAATCAAGTCTTAGCCCCTCTCTAGGGTTGTTGGGTTGATTTTCCACTACACGTTTAAGCTCGTTTTATACGTACTAGTATTTAATTCGTTATTATACGTGTGTAAAAGAACGTAATATAATCTTACTTTAGATTATATCTTGGATTTGTTATAAACCCTAATTGGCTATTTGTTCTTGTTCGTGGGAATTGCATTGCAAAAGGTATGTAACCCTAATTCGATTAATTACGAATGTGTTATTATGATCTTGTTAAATCGCTTCTGCTATTACGTGCTTTGATCTTTGCTTATGCTATTGTAATTGTTAGGAACTTCATAAAGTAAAAGTGGCATCGAGAGCCGTTTTAACATTTTATAATTATCAAGATCTAAAGTGTTTTTAACTAATAATTATTTTGAGTTAAAACTACATGTTTTTAAGTGTTCTTAAAAAATTTAGGGTTTTTTTTGGTAAAATCGTTTTTTGGCCGATTTATAATTTTTTTTAAACACTAAAAGTGCATGTTTTATGATCCTTAGATAAATTACATGATTAACCGTTATGTCATGTAAAGTAAGGTTACGATCCGTAGAGATTTAATTGTTAAGTAATTTGGGTGGATCCATGATGAATATACATGTTTTTTATGGATCATAAAATTGTATGCGGTAATTGTTACATAGTTGCCACTTGTTTATTTTGATTCAATAAATATAGAATTAGGGAAGACTTTTTATGAACATAAAAACCCTAGATTTTAAACTTATTGAATAAAATCGTATGCATGTGTCTATTTGATTATTTATCGCACATATAAATTGTTATTATGTGTTTATGATTTAGGTTTTTTGTTTGCCTATTTGTTTATTTAAATTACATGAATTGTTGTAAAGAAGGTAATTTTTTTTAGAAAAATAATGTGGACTAAATCATATTAAAACTAAAATTTTTTGAGATCTAAATTACATTAAATTGCGTTGATTGATAATTTGCAATAATAATGAGAAAGGACTACTCAATTTGACAAAATATAAAGTGGGTATAACGCGTTGCTGGTCATGTACCCTTCTAAGGAAGGAGGTTATGCCATTTTCGCTAACCAAATTCCCGGCTTGCCTGTGCGTCAAATTGAAATTACCTACGATTATTATTTGCACTTTACTTTAAGGTTGATTTACCGCAAATTTACATCAGAAACACAATGAACAAAGTTATTGCTTTGTGCTTAGCCGAGTTCTAGAAAAAGTACGTTGTGAATTTTGTTGTAGGTAATTCTTAAATTGGTTTAACCAATGCCTCAACAATAATTTATGTATATTTAGTCTTGCCAAATTTTTTATTAAAGGTTTTATTAAACTTATGCTATGGAGATGTATGCATGCTTCTCCATACATTGATTTTAATATCAAAATTTATACCCTAAAATTTAAGTCAAATGTCATCTAATCGACGAACACTTGAAGTTACAATGTCGTCATGTGAGATTATGGGCGAGATTGAGTTGGAAAGAAAACTTTCGTGATTGAATGAGATTTCGCATGAATACTTTACGTTCTTTAGAGTAGTAGACTTAATTAAGTTACTTAGTGCGATCTAGAAACTTATGGCATTAAGAGGGATGAAACATGTTTACAATACAAAACGTTCTTTTGGCAATGTAAGTCCCTAAAATATCTATAAATTAGAAATTGTTTGCCAATAAATTGTTCGACAAGTTACTATGTTGAATACATTCATTCCTAGCAGATCAACTGATGTAATGAATCTATGTTAATACAGGTTCTAGTTTCAAGGAAAATACTATGGTTAATTTATTTACCGGGGTAATTTTATTTCCTTGAAAGTATTATCGAAATTACTAGTATTTGAACTTATTTTTGTAGAAATGGCTCAACCCGACAACAACGCTTTAAGTTCGGCGTTCAAAACTTTCTTTGAACGTCAAGAACTGGCTGGCCCAAACTTCAATAATTGTTATCGCTCCCTGAGAATTGTCTTGAGAGTAGTGGGTAATATTGATTACTTGTCCACAGCCGTGCCGACCGACCTTGCTGAAGGGGCTTCTGATGCCGAAAGGATTATTTATAATATTGAAATTAAGAAGCACACTGATGTGGCTTGCTTAATGCTCGAGAAAATGTCACATTCTCTTCAAAAGAAGTTTTATCTTTATCCTCCCATGCGCATGCTTGAAGAGCTCAAGGCAATGTTTGAGAAGCCTCAGGTTGTGGAGATCTACGATTTAGTAGATGCTTTGCATAGCTGTAAGCAAACCCCTAAGAAATCCGTAAGTGTACACTATTTGGAAATGAGAGGTTACATGGAACATCTCATTGCACTTGGGAAACTCTATGACAATGATATGGTGATTAACTTAATCAATAGGTCCCTTAACAAGGACTTTAACGATTTTGTTAGAAACTTCAATATGCATTGCGCGGGGAAGCCAGTTAATGATTTGCACGCAATGCTAAATGACTATGAAAAAGTTTTAAAGGACAAGGCGTCTACCTCTACTCCTCAAGTACTTAACATACAAAAGGGTAGAGTAAGTAAGCCAAAACCGCAAGCGAACAAAAAGATGAAAGGCAAAGGCAAAGGCAAATGCAAAGGAAAAGGCAAAGGCAAAGGCAAAAGTGATAAAGGAAAGCAAGTTGCGACTTATCAAAAGCCTAAGAAAAAATTTGCTAAAAATAATCAATCTCAAAAGTATGAGACTTGCCACCATTGTGGCGCCAATGGTCACTAGAAGAGGAACTGCCCTCTGTACCTCAATGAGTTGCGAGAAATTAAGAAAAAGAAGTCTGAGCAAAGTGATGTAGCTTCAGGTAACTTATTTATGATTGAATTATTTAATTTACCATACAAGTTAAATTCCTGGGTATATGATACGAGATGCGGTATTAACATTTGTAATACGCTTCAGGGGTTTAAGCTAGAAATGAAGCTATCTTATGGAGAGCAATATCTGCAAGTGGGCAATGGAGCACAAGCAGTTGTTGAAGCCATATGAACGTTTAATTTAGTTTTACCTTCAAGTTTAGTACTGATCTTAAACAATTGTCATTATGCACCTTCTATTGCTAGATGTGTTATTTCATCTTCTTGTTTGTTGGATCTTGGATTTATTCACACTATTGATAGTAATGGAATTTCTGTTTTCAAAGATGGTATTTTCTTTTTCAATGTAATTTATGTGAATGATGTGTTTGAAATTAACATGCATGATAATATTTCTAGGTATAATAATAATTATGTCTTTAGCATGAATAAGAAGAGAAAGTTAGACAAGAACTCTTCTTATCTTTGGCATTGTAGACTTGCCCATATTGCGAAGACACGCATACAAAAGCTTTAACATGAAGGTATTCTGGAAAATATCAATGACGAATTATTTGATAAATGTGAGTCTTGTATCTCTAGAAAGATGACCAAGAAACCTTTTAATAATAATGTTGAAAGGGCTACTAATCTACTTGGTTTAATACACACTGATGTGTATGGACCACTTAGACATGTGTCAAGGAAAGGTGCTAGCTAATTCTTAACATCTATGGATGATTTTAGCCGTTATGGTTATGTTTATTTAATTAAGCATAAACATGAGGTATTTGAAACATTCAAAGTGTTTAAAGCGGAAGTAGAATTGTAACTAGGAAAGAAGATTAAAGCTCTTCGTTCTGATAGAGGTGACGAGTACTTAAACCAAGAGTTTAAATATTATCTAAGTGAGAATGGAATTGTTCAGTATCTTACTTCTCCTTATACTCCACAACAAAATGGTGTTCCGAAAGGAGAAATCGTACATTATTAGATGTGGTGCGGTTTATGTTTAATCTTACAACTTTACCATTATCCTTTTAGGACTATGCCTTAGAATCTATTGTTCGTATTCTAAATATGGTTCCTACGAAGAAGGTATATAAGACACCAATGAAATATGGCATGGCAAAACGCCATATTTGTCTTATTTAAAGGTCTGGGGTTGTGAGGTGTATGTGAAACGTGACTCGGCTGATAAACTCCAACAACGATCTGTGAAATGTATCTTTGTAGGATACCCTAAGGAAACTATGGGCTACTACTTTTATTTTCCACCTGAAAACAAAGTTATTGTTGCAAGGTATGGATACTTCCTTGAAAGAGATCTCATATCTCAAGAGTTCAGTAGGAGAGATTATGATCTTGAAGAGAGTCATATAGATACATAGCGAAATAATTCCTGTAGAACCAGAGAGTCTGGCAGTTCCACCGGAATTAGTTCATCTACATAGGTATGAAATGACTATACGCGTACCAAGCAAACTATGTCTTAACATAGAGGATGATGATTATGAAGTAGGGGATCTTGGTGAACCTGCTAATTATAAATCCGCCATGCTTGATCCTGAAAAAGTTAAGTGGATTAGTGTAATGGATGAGGAAATGAAATCCAAGAAATTTAATGATGTTTGGATTCTAGTAGATCCACCACCAAATGCTAAAGTAGTGAAACATAAGTGGATATAGAAGAAAAAAACTGACATGGATGGTGAAGTAAAATCCTATAAAGCTCGTTTAGTAGCTAAAGGTTTTACTCAAACTTTTGGCATAGACTACGAGGAGACGTTTTCTCTTGTAGCAGAATTGAAAGCTATTAGGATTCTCATAGATACATCAGCAAACTATGACTATGAGATATGGCAAATGGATGTTAAAACTGCCTTCTTGAACGATCGCTTAGATGAAGATATCTATATGCAACAACCTGAAGGGTATGTTGATCCTAAATATCCCAAACACGTGTGTAAACGTCAAAGATCTATTTATGTTTTGAAGCAAGCATCACGTCAATAGAATAAGCAATTTGATGAAGAAATCAAAAAGTTTGAATTTATTCAAAATCGTGATGAGCCATGTGTATATCGCAAAGCTAGTGAGAGTGATGTAGTGTTCCTAATTCTATATGTTGATGACATATTAATCATGGGAAGTAACATTCCAAGACTTAAAGCAGTTAAGGATTATCTTGGTAAATGTTTTTCTATGAAGGATTTGGGAGAAGCTGCATACATTATGGGAATTAAGATCTATCAAGATAGAAGTAGACAGTTATTGGTCTTAGTCAAAATGCTTATATTGACAAGATTTTGAAGAAGTATAATATGCATAATTCCAAGAAAGGTTTTCAACCTATGGAAGGTAAGCATGAGTTAAGCCATGAGATGGATGCATCAACACCTGAAGAGGTGGCTTACATGAAGAAGGTGCCTTATGCTTTGGCTGTAGGATCTATTATGTATGTTGTAAGATGCACAAGGCCTGATGTGGTATTTGCTCAAAACTTGGTCAGTCGTTACCAGCATAATCCAGGGAAGCTCCACTGGGTTGCTGTTAAACATATTCTAAGGTATTCGAGGAGTACGAAAGAAATGTTTTTGGTGTTCGGAGGAAAACCAGACACAGAACTGAATGTTACAGGTTTTTGTGATGCGTCCTGGGAATGTGATAAAGACGATACAAAGTCTCAGACGGGTTACGTGTTTGTTATTAATGGAGGAGCAGTTGACTGGAAGAGCAAGAATCAGACATCGATTGCAATGCATGCTACTCAATCTGAGTACATGGCTGCTTCAGAAGCTGCAATGGAAACTGTTTGGATTAGGAAGTTTATTGAAGATCTTGGAGTGATGCCTTCAATTAAAGAACCTATTGATATGTATTGTGACAATTCTGCTGCAATCACATTCGCCAATGATTCCGGAGTCATGAAGGGCGCCAGACACTTTAAACGTAGATATCACTACGTTCGAGAACAAGTCGAAGCTCGTGAAATCAAATTAATAAAAGTTCACACAGATGATATCGTAGCTAATCCTTTTACTAAGGCTTTGCCTAGAGGGAAGGTCATTGAACATGCGAAAAGAACTGGGCTTCAATTAGCTAGTGATTTCATGCAAATCTGTGATTAGTATTTGGATAAAGGGTGTTAAGACATTATTATTTAATGAAATAAAGTTTGGGTTACGTTTATTCTTGTTATTTAATTTTGTATCCTATTTTAAATGTTTTAATCCATGAATATTATTTATTCTGAATGTCCTTTGTTGATTAATAATATGAGAGTATTATTAAATTAAGACAAATCTAAATTGTGATTGAATATACTTGAAAGTATATTGATGTGTTTACATATCAAATTTAGATGATCTTCGATGAATTGAATATAGGACTTATCCCGACTATGTTTATAATCTAACTTGAGATACCAGGAAACTGTCATGGATCTAGTGCATTTCTTTGAAATAATCTAACGCTATACGTAACTGGTGGCCATAAGGGTTATTTTCAGAAGTGTTGTAAAATTCATAAGTTTTGCTTGTAGTCAATATGAAATTTGTTTCCTCCAAGTTCATTTTGGAGTTTAATACAACTGGGCCCCTTATGGGATTAGTAAGATGTTTGTGTGGCCGCACCCAAAGTCGTTCTAAACTATGTTTATAAGTTTTGGTAATCTTGCTGAATTTGACGAACGAGAAACAGAATGGTTAATGAAAGGAATGAATAAGATTCATATCCTTATTAACGTTGTATTAGAAACGAAATGATGATAATAATGATGAATTATTAAAAGGTTTTATCCAAGAGACCTAACTCGAGTCGTACTAGAGGCATCGACGTGTAATTAGACGCTAACCGATGTGATCACACTATTTTAAATATGTCCAAGTGGGAGTTGTAAGTTTATGGATGTAAATTTAATAGTCGTATGTTAAGATCGAACTTGTGATTTCGGGATTTCACACAATACATAAAGAGTTAATATTATTAATCAATGTATTTATATGTTTATTAATTAAATCGAGCTTTAAATATTTAACCGTCGCTATGTTTAAGAGTTAAGGACTAACGGTTAAACGTGGATATTTAACGAGAGGAATAGAAGGGTCTGGAACACCCCTTTGGGTGGGCCGACCGTCGGTGGAGAAAGAGAAGGGGGAGAGGATTTATTGCCTTATTTGTGTTTATCTTGGACTAAAAGTTTGGAGGGCCTATATAAACACATCAAGCCTTCATAAATTTTCACCCCGCATCTTTCTTTCTCTTCTCTCTCCGTGATCAACTTCCAAACACCCTTATAGGGTTCCTTTGAGTTGTTTGATCTCATGAATCAAGTCCTAGCCCATCTGTAGGGTTGTTGGGTTGATTTTCCACTAAACGTTTAAGCTCGTTTTATACGTACTAGTATTACGGTTAACTCGTTATTATACGTGTGTACAAGAACGTAATATAATCTTACTTTAGATTATATCTTGGATTTGTTATAAAACCTAATTGGCGATTTGTTCTTGTTCGTGGGAATTGCATTGCAAAAGGTATAACTAATACTTGGTTTTTTACACCTCGTATCAAAGTTCAAGTTCGTTATAGTTCCGAATCTTCTCGAATTGAAAACCGGTTTTAAGTGCGACTCAATCGTCTTTTGGTGAATCAAGAGAATGGTTTGGTTTGTTTATCTAATTTAAACTAATAGCAAGTAATTAAGTTGTCGTTGAGTAAATTAAAGCCTTGACAAAATTAAACTTAAATTATACTTATGGAAATTCTTAAAACTTAAAGCTTTGAAAAACTTAATTAATTGTAAGAAAACGATTCATGTTCATCGGAATACACCAAATAGCAACCATCGGAATATAACAGATCAATACTATCGCAATGACCATTTATCGGAAAGCCACCATCGCAATGATCCAGATCGGAATGATGTAAAAGGCTACTGTCGCAATGTCTATCTATCGGAATGATGTTATCGAAAAATGGGCAGCACTTCGTCTTAACCAAGTCCTTAAGACCCGTCGGAATACGCGATCGCAATGTGCGATCGCAACCCAGATCGGAATAAGGAAGTTAACCAACTGATCGCAAAGTAAAACCCTAATGGGTTATTGCGATCGAAAACCAAAGCTATCGGAAAGTGGATAAAACCGTCGGAAAGTGTGTCAAAACCCTAAGATTGCGATGGGATGTAACTGATTCCGAAATTCGTGGCAAGAGTGAATCTCAATAAGCAAACGCAATAAGCCACTCTAACGAATCTTAAACAATCCCAAAAAGCTCAAATTCGATGACTTATCAAAACTTAAAATCAAGAACTTTATGAAATGAACTTTAAACCATTAAAAACCTTGAAGAAATCCGAAACTCAATAAGCTAAGATTCGAATAAGCCAATAAACATTACGAGCTTATGGTTTATACGAAGGAGCTTGTGTGTACGAACAAGAGCAATCCTTTAATCACGAAAACATCAAATCATAAGCATGAAGAATGTAAATCGGATCAAAGGTAAATGAATCAAGAAGTGTAGAATGAGAATAAAGATCAAAAGCTTAAAATAGAACTTTAATTAATGAAATAAGCAATACAAAAGTGTTTAATCTTGAAAGATTAAAAGAAAAAGATGAACTAGTGAGAGAAAGTTTAAGACTTTCTCTCTCTAAAAACTATAAAGAAACTTAAGAAATAAAAACTAGCTAACCCCCTCCTAATGTGATTTAGGAGGGTATTTATAGGGAAGTGGGAGGCATGTGTGGTGCTTTCTTCTTTCTTTTTCTTCTCGACTCGATTTTAATTCTTCGTCTTTGTAGTCTCGGGATTTGAACTTGTCTTTTAATTTTCTTCTTCTATTAGACTTAAGTTCTTCGACTTCATTAAACTTCCGTCTTTAGACTTGCTCTTCGATAAATCTTCAGAATAGGTCTTGGACATCCGTTCTTTAAGCACTCTTGATCTTTTGACTTCGTCTTTTCCCGTTTTCTTCGATAAAAGCCCGTGAAAGCCCGTGTTTTCTTCCTTTTTCTTCTTTTGGTCCTAAAACACAATAAAAACACAAACCACGCATAATTCCGACTTTTATGACATAAATCACACGTTTTGGTCTTGTTATTATTGGAAATAAGTGGTAAAAGGATAAGTGTTTTCACACTTATTAATAACCCTAATTCGATTAATTATGAATGTGTTATTATGATATTGTTAAATCGCTTCCGCTATTACATGCTTTGATCTTTGCTTATATTATTGTAATTGTTATGAACTTCATAAACCATCACAAACTTCTATCTTCAAGAGATGATACTACCATTTTGCTGAGTCTAACATCAACTTGATCAAGTGTAATGTAGAGAAGATGATACAAAGCATTTCTTCACTTACCCAATCCTAACACATTCCTTGTGACCAAGTCCTGGATCACACATAATTATGAATAAAAGGTAACAAAGCACTTCACATCCTCAACTAACTTTAAGACAGATAAGAGACTAAATTTAAAGTCAGGTACCAAGAGAACATTTATCAAAACAAGACCATTATTATGTTTTGCATTGCCAATTTGAGAAATGATTGAGGCATGACCATTTGGCAGATTGATATGTGGTTTAAATTGGAGATAAATAGGAGTATGTAAATATTCAAAATGAAGAGTCATATGATCATATGCGCTAATATCTATTATCCAGCCTTGTATAACACCATTGGGTCAGGAAAGATGATGGAAACAAGATATACCTGCCACATATACAAGTTCCAATTCCTCATCTATATCTCCTTTTTGATCCCGAGGCTGGTCAAACTAAGGTAAGCTTCTCATCATCTGAACCAAATGTTTTGGGGTGAACACAATGTTCCGAGACTCGACATTAGCTGTAACTTCCCTAAATTGACCTTGTCCAGGTATGATCAGAGTTCTAGCTCTTGGTTTAGACTTATTCTGCGCTTGTTTGTACTTATAATGCCAAGTAAGACAACCTACTTTCTCCCAACACTTCTCTAGAGGGTGCCACTTGTAACCACAAATTCCACACTTTTCCTTAGACTCACTCTTACTGTACAAGGCAGTAGAATCCACACCAGCCAATGAATTACGAAACACGTCCTTTTGACTTTCTTCTTGTTTCAACAGAGAGCAAGTAACTTCAACACTAGGCAAAGGAGTACCCAACAAAAACGTACTTCTTTGAGCACTATAATGATCATCTAAGCCATTTAGAAACGGAAACAACCTTTGTTTCTCCTTTTGAGTATGAATAGCGACCAAGAAAGCAATCATCTCAAGAGTAATATTAACAAGCCTATGTAATTCATTCATAAAATCTAGTTCTTCCCAAACACATTTCATCCTAATGTAATAATCAGTGATTGACTGTCCTTGTTGCACAATGTCATAAGTTTCCCTATTAAGTTTATACTTTCTAGAAACATTACTTAGGGCAAACCTATTTTCCAATTGATGCCATATCTCAAAAAGCAAGTCCAACAAACATCACTGACTTAGCAATAGACTCACACACCGAATTCATAATCCAACCAATAACCATATTATTACATGTTCCCCACCTGTTAAGCCAAATTAAGATCAATAGGTTTAGGAACAATACATTTACTGAATCCTAATTTTCGCTTAGAAGGCAATCAAATCTCAACCGATCGTTTCCATGACCTATAATTTTGTGAACCAGTGAGTTTCTCTTGAACACACAATGATCCTGGTCCATCAGAAGGATGCAGGTAAAACGAATTTTGAAATAAAAGAGTTTGTTGATCAAAACCACCGGCACCACCACTAGCACCACTAGTCGTCCATTAACCTAACACGCGGAAGCTTCAATTACACCCAAGAACAAAGAGGAATCAATAATTAACATGAACAAATTGCAGAATTTATATGTGAAAACGAGATCAATAGAGGTTGATCTTGATTCAAATCACAACAATTGAATGCAATTAGGTCAACGATACCATTGTTAAAAGCTTTGATACCATGTAAACTTGACATTGGTAATAGAATTATAACAGAAACATAACAGAAATATTACAGAAATGAAAGAGCAAGCGAGAGACTGATTTGCGGATAATTCTTATTGAACCCAAAGAATGAAACCGAGAACTGTTTAAATACAGAAAAAAGAGATAAAATGTATCTAACAAACTTATTTACACAATACATCCTTTTAGAATAGTGAAATACAATACAACCTTTGTGGTTTAACAAATATAACACCCGTAAACAACAAATTTTTGAATACAACCGATCACCCATTTACTAATATTGTAAGCTTAAGAAGGATTATTCCTTAAACGAGCTAATGCAACCTTGCATATACAAAAAAATCAACACGGATGCGATCAAAAAATACAACATTCATACAACAGACACCTTTAATAACCAAACACTTACAAAATATAAACTAAACTAAGATCAAAACCAAAAATGTTATTGAGATAGAATGAATGTGTGTGTTGAGAGATGAGAGAGTTAAAAAGTCATGTAACCCTAATCCGAATTAGCTCCTCAAAATTAGACTTACCAAAAACAAGACTAAAGTATCAATAACGGTTCTTGTACTATTCCAAAGACAATATAAGTTTGGACCACTATCGTCCAAACTATCTTTTACGAGAAGATGATCTGAAGGCTTGATTAACCAGATGTGGTTAGTGTATGTTACTGATAATGAATGTTCTTAGCTAAGTAAAACAATGAGTAATTTACATAAACAAACTCTATTCAGAAGTGGATGTAGTTGGTCCACAACAACAAGATTGACTGAATCACACAAATCATTGGTTTCATACTTTTTGTTATGCATTCTTGGAATTTAGCCTAACAGTAGAACTTATGTATGTAATGGTGATGTAATTATTATCGTCACCTTTTCATCATTATAGTTACGCGCCACTAACTTAAAAGGAATGTAAAAAGAAAATAGTCATAAATACATGTTCCACTACATAACAAGGAACAAACATAGTGTTTGTGTTTCCTTCAAAAAAACGACACTTGTATGTTAGGTTTCTCTCCTCACGAAAAAGATCTCTTTTTTCATGCGATAGGGAGATACATTAGGAACCCACCCATGTAGTACTAGATTTTTGTTCTTCTTACACACAATTTCAGCAACAATTTAGGCATGCCCATGTCAAAAGACTAGAAAGAAAAAAAAAAACTAAGGAAAATGAAAGAAAGACGAAAAACACCCCACACCAAACGAACAAACCGAGAATTGAGCAGAAGATCTTGAGGAAAAAAAACCCTAAGATTAGCTAGCTAGCGAGCGACTTTGCTGATCGATCACTTGCATATGGTTAAAGAGACCCATGATGCTCCAAAATGTTTATGTTGTTTGTTCTTTGTCTCTTTACACTTCCTGAAGACGACTCGTCACCATTTGTTTTCTCCATCACTTGTTTAAGTGCTTCTTGAATCGTGTTTATAGAGTAATGCTGATCATCATTTCCATTTAATTGATCATCGTCTGTGGTGATAAACAAAACGTTCTTCACACGTCCACCAAGGGTTGTGATTTCAGCTTTTAGGGTTCTTAGTCGAAGAGCCTTTAATGTCTTGATGAGGTCTGGTAAGAGATCTGTCCGGTCTTCACAGCATAAGGAGGCTCGGATCAGAAGTTTACCATCTTTGTCAGACGCGTTGTCCACAGTTAACTCGTCGATCTCTGTGGGGACTGGACATTGTTCAGCTATTATCGAAGTTTGACGCTTTAACTCTTTAACATGCTGGATCACTTCGGCTAGCAATGAAGCCTTGTCAGTCTGGAAGTTTAAGCAATTCGTTAGTTAACATTATAGTTCAAATAGGCCGGCCATGCTAACTAACAAAGAAAACCTAAAGTTTGTCTTCTTCATAAATATTTACTCATTTAGTTCGAATATAACTAAACATGGAATCTTTTTTTTCTTTTTTGTCGAGTTGTCAAACTCTAAACTCAAAGGTTATGTTATTCACTGTTTATTCAACGGATGAACAGTATAACACCTTCATACCTCCTTAAAAACCATGCAAGCTACCATGAGAGCTACTAGCTAGTGAGCCTCTGAGACTTCAAATCAGATCAAACTAGTACGAGTACATTTTAACTACTGTAGATCATAATGAATAATAATTAAAATGAACGTGATACATATATCACATATGATGCATTTTGTTTATGTAAAAACAATTTTAAATCAAATGGAACCTCTTCGAAGGTCAAACTGGATGTGTTATACTAAAATCGGCCCCCAGAATAAACTAATACTCCGTGTTTAGCTTAGAAATCAAGAGAAGTGGCCTTTATGTGAGCAACACACGAAAATAGAAACTTCAAAAGAAAATCCAAAATGATCGCCTTGAAGAGTCCTTTTGTTAGTATTTACAAACATGATCATGTATATCAGATTATCAGTATATAACCCATTGGATGCATTGTATTGTTTGATCACATACCAAGGCTTAATGCATCCGAGTGTGAATAAATGTGGAACGATCATGATTATGTGAAAAAAGAAAACAAAAGATGGTGGGTTCTTATGCTTAAAAAAGAAGAAGATAGTTGAGGATTTCAAAACACTAGTAGCTAGCAAGTTATCATGAGTGAATTAGTAATGATGGGGTTTAAACTTTAAAGCATGGGCGTGGGTATAAACACACATACATAGTGTGTGTTTTAGTCATATGACTGACACAAGAATGCTTAGTTTGTCTGGTGTTGTTATTAGTAGAAAAGTGTGGTTTCTTTTCATAATTTCTTGGACTTCAAAAACACCGGCAACAAAATTTTCATAGCAACCTTTTGTAGCTGCTGGCTACTCATTGGTTCCTCTTTATCTAATCAAACTGGTCACATTTTTTCTCACTAGATTCTCAAGAAATCTTTAAGGATTTGCACCAAAAAAGCAAGTGCTTCATTAAACACACTTGATCTTCTTAAATCTATATTGTATCTCACATTTACTTGGTAGTTAATACTAGTAATACATAGACTAACCAAATGACTAACTTGTAAGTTATCTTACCATAAGATGGTGTAAGGTAAGGTAACACCCAATGCCCTGTCAGGTTATAAGTTCCAATACAGTCTAAGACAGTATTTCGGAAAGGTTGAGACATAGACACTTATACTCTAAGGTAGAAAGGAAGCTTCCGGTTCTACTATAGAAAATGGTGTGAGATGATCTTTCTAAGTAATGTCAAAAACACATGCTGTGTATGAGTATATCTGTGACATTGTAATATTTTACCTTTAAAAAAAAAACTAATATACCTAGAGTATATAGTTTATGTATCATTAATACATCGAGATTATTAAAAACTTGTGTCTAAATATACCGACCTCGTGAAACATTCTAGCTCCCTTCTGATCTTGTGGGTCCAATAGTATTATGATAAAATTTATAACGATTTTGAGATATGAAGAAAAAAATTTGATTAGACTTACTTTGGTTGTGCTAGGGAGTAAGCTTCGAAGCTTAGCAAGATGATTATTGATGCGTTCCCTACGACGTCTTTCAGCTTCACTATGGCTTTTAGAAGCTGCTAAAGCTTTAGCATCCATAATCTCTTGGGCAGTCATCTTGCTCATTTCAGCTTGAAGCCCAAATGGACCGGATCCAGGATGAACCACATGCCCAAGTGTCTCTGACAAGAGTCTTAAATGATGATCAGATGCAGGATTACCTTCATATGCAAATTGCAAGCCACTAGGTACCCTTCTGTTAAACAAACCACCATAGCATGGTGGCTGTGGGATGAGAAACTGATCGTTGTCTCGGTTCGGGTAGTTAAGAAGTGGGTTGTTGAGGTTGTTTTGGTGGAACACTTGAGGTAAGGTACTCCATGATGATGGTTGTTGATGATGATGATGATGATGCATGATTGGAATGTTATCTGAAGATGAGGATGGTGGAAACATTAACCTAGTGTTACTATATGAATAATCATTAATACTACCCATGTTTTGTTCTTGTTGTTGTTGTTGGATTTCTTGAAGGACTAATTGTTGTTGTTCTTGAAACCTTTGAATGTTTTGATGATCACCTTCTTCTATTACTACTTCTTCTTCTCTTTTAGCACACATAATAGTTCAACTCACCACCCCATGTATGCACATGGTTATAAAAGAAACCCTAATTCTCACAAGAAGTTAAAACCAAGAAAAATAAGGATGTTTGATGGAACCTTGAATACTCACCTTATGATATAAATTCTCTCTTTATTAATACTTGTTCTTGATATGTTTCTCTCTCTAGAAATGGTAGGTTTTGGAATGTGAAATGGATGTGGGAAGAGGAAGAGGTGGGAGGGTGGTGACCCTTTTTATTCTTGTAAACAATAAAGCTAAAACTTAAAAAGGCTTAAGCTTTTGTTCCTTGTGTTAAAAAATTATTTATCTTTTTTGGTTTTTTTCTCACATATTGGTCCCTCACAATCCTCTCTATAGAGAGGAGGCAAATACCTTTCCTTTCTTCTTACGGCATTAATTTCTACCACTTTTCTCTCACACTATCTACTATGTAGCTATCACACTTGTGCTTTATTTTTTCTTTGAAAATCAACAAATTTAACAATATTTATTTATATCTAAACTTCCTACCTACATATAGATAGATATATACATGAAAATGATGATGATGCATATAGTAAATATCTAGTTAATGCTATGTATATGTTGCTTTATGATTGGTTAAAACAGCATTATTAGACTCTGTGAGAGAGAAGGATGGTTTGGGGGGAAACACGAGTAGAACACAGTGAACACAAAATACACAGTTTGTCGACCGACCAAAGACAATAACGAAGATTAAAGCACACACATATTCACTCACTCAGTATATGTGTATGTGTGAGAGAGAACAATGATGGAAAGTGGAGCTACGAGCATGTAGCTGCTTTTCGATCGGTCAAGCACATTTTACATACTACGATAATTAAAAAAGCTATTTTGAGTCTATAGCATATGCTTTTAATACTTCGAATATCGGAAGAAAGAATCTCATATCGAAGTACGTACGTTTAGTATAAGACCTATAGATAAAGTTCGGTGTTATAGCCACAAAATGTTACCAAGTATCATATTAGTTTTTTACTTCATGACTCAATTAAAAAGACAGTCTTAACAATTTTTAATTTATAGAACACTTTAGGCCGCGCTTTAAAACTGGGTTGATCCGACCGGTTGAAATGTGATCTGATCGAGTGATTGAATGTTGGTTTTGACAAAAAAACTTAGTTGAACCGATTGAACCGTAACCTGATGACTTGACCAGGATTAATTAAAAAATGAGTTTTAAAATATTGGCTTTAGGACCTCACACATATATTTATATTTATTTAAATAAAACAATACATTATACTAAAGTAAAACTAGTGATACATTAACAATACAAAATCAAGATCAAGTCTTTTGTGTTTTCCTTCTGTGTATGCCGTATCTTTCAACACAAGTACGTTGTAAATTCGATTCCGAAGAAACATATAATTCACTAAACTCGTTAACCACAAATTTTGATCTTTTCGATATCATATTATCTAATATGATGCAACAATATATAATTTTCTCAGTGCGTGCAATCAACGCTCCATATCTTTCCAAAAGTTCATATTTCTTTTCAGTGCTTATATTTGTTATGCTTATATTTCATAGATGTTATTATCGTCGGATGTTCTTAAATAATTATCTAATTAAGTCTAATGTACATATTGATCACTTAGTGAAGCTTTGTAAACAATCGCCTAAATAGTGTTCACCAATTTCTAAATACTCATCTCATGCATCGGATGTTGTGTCGTATACCAATCTATGTATGGCCATTGGCCAATGTATCAACGAGAGGACTAATACTTAAATGAACCTTAGAATCTAGCCGTTTTAAAAAATTAAAGTGTGTGAAAAGCATCTCAACATTGTAATTGATAATATCAATGACTATTTTATTTTTAAATATTGAGCTTGTATAATTCCTTCAGCTAAAATTTCTCTCTAGGGTTTTAGGTAGATTGTTTTCGTTGCCAAAATAATTTTTAAAAAGATCGTTTCGCAACCTCCTGTTCACGCAATATGATTATCCTTATGTAGGAACCCAAAATCCCAGCTTCTTCATTACCCAAAGTTTGAAATTGTTCATAAACTTGAAAATTCCGCATATACAATCATATCATCTTGAAAATAACCATCATTATGGTCTTAGTTGTGCGATCCATAACGAAAGCAAATAATGTATATTGAAGGTAGTAGCATATTATGATGAAGATATAAATGTCTGTTAAAATGGGTAATATATCAGGTATTTATACTACTTTAGAAAGTATAAAATTAGAAAAAAGCATGTATATTTTAACCTAACTGATACATCTTAAAATACACATGTTTAATTTTGGAACATGAACGTTGTAATTGAAAAAAAAAAACTAACTTATCTGATGGCTTCGACGCCATCATCTACTCGAGCTGCGGTGCGAATACCCGCACCATAAGCTTATGGCTCCACTTTACCCACTACTCAAAATTAAACAAGTGCAATTATATGATACTAGTGACGTTGGTTAATACTTCTTCCGTTTTAAAATTATTATCTATAGACAAAAAATAAATAGTTTAGAAAAATGAATTAATTAATGTTTTAATTTATAAAAAAAAACAATTGTAACCTTTGATAATTAATTAGTGTATATTTTATTTTTTGTAAATATCATTTAGACTAAAATTAATACAGTAAACATAAATAAATTTAATTATTATTTTTAGAAATGGATAATAATTTTGTAATTAAGATAGTAATTCAATATACAACTTGGAAATAAAAGTTTTTTTTTGCTTGTATGCTGACCAATTTTTTGCTTAAACATCAAACAAATAATATAGTACGGAGTTAAAAGAGAATATGTTGTCGACAATGGTTTTTGTTGGGTGTACTGGCTTGGAACATAATCCTTGCGGTTCTGGCTTAGTGATCAGGTTCAAATATGAGTACTTGTTGGCTTTTTTTGCTTACCGGAGAATGCTTTCTTTTGCATATTATTTTTATTTTATTTTTGTATATTCTATACACTTTCTTTTACAAATATACTGTATATTGTAGTATCTAAAAAAAGCTAAACATTAAAAATAAAAAAGACTGTAACGAAATGAATAGACGAGTTAAGATGGAAGAGGAAGTGTTTTAAAGGAAGTGGGGAAGAGGAGTAGCAGAATCCACGCCCAAACTCCTTTGTGTTTCCTGTCAAGAGTTTTGTAATGATTGTGTCTTGGAACAAAAAACAAAATTATTATTTATTTATTTATAATTTAATCTCTCGAGTAGATAGATCCTATTCTTATTCCCCTACCTCGGTTTCAGTTCCTCACATTCCTCTTCCCATTTACATTTATTTTTATTTATTTTGGTTTTAATTAGTTTCCTTGATTTCTACTTTAATTCATTTTTTGTTTAATTTGCACTAGGACATATATGAGTCTAAAAGGTTAAGTATAACCGGAATGAGTTGAAACATGTTGATTACTTTATGACAAAGAAGAGGACTGAGGCCTTATGTAGGTTTGGGGGGAAAAATCCCATTACTTACAAATAACTAAACTCGGGACAGAGCTAGGGGTGTTTCGTATTGCATGTGACATATGGATTTTTTTGATTTAGTGTTAATTTTCGAAAAAAACATGGATTTCATCTAAATGCATTTTAAATGAACTCGGTCCTTTTGAAAATGTGTTTTGGGTCTTATTTAGTTAGTATACTTACAAATATAAAACAATTTTAACTTTTAAAAATAACGGTTCAAAAAATTTTGTGCACTCAATCATATATGATCCTGGCTTCTTCCCTGACTAAACCCATTGTATTTATTTTGTTTAACCTCCAAAAGGCAGGGCAAAGATCGAAAAAAAACATACCAAGAGAGGGCAATTTTTTTGAGAACTAATTGAGTCCCATTTTGGGTTCTTAAACTTCACATGTGCATGTTATCGTGTTGAATATATTTTCTAGGTCAACTCGATAACTAAACGAAACATGTCAAAAATAAATTTAACTTGGAAGGTGAATCTTTATGCAGTAAAATACACTCTTCAGAAAATTAAATTCGTTGGTTGGTGCAAATATGTTAAATCATTCAAAGTGTTCTCAGTGAATTGATTGTCCTTCTTCTCTGCTTGCCAACAAGTTTAATTTGAGGATCAATGCAAAGTTAATATGTCTCTGCTTGTCGATAGATGTATGCAGCTTTGTTAGTCTTGTTTCTTTCTTAAGGCTTCATTTGTAAGCATCATTTATACAGTTGCTTTTGACAATCAATGTGTCATGTAACGGTTCTCAGATATTTCCTTGATACGGTATCACTATATTTCAATTTTATATCGTCATAACGAAAAACTATTAACCGAAATGTTCTTATTATACCAAGCACTTTGTGTAAACAGGTTTGAACTTATAATGAATCAGTATAAGAATATATGCAAGTATTAGAATTCAAAACTTACCCAAACAAACATGGTTAGTTTTGACAGTTTAGTTTAACATATCTTTTCGAAAATGAGCACTTGATGTATATATGACATTTAAAAGGGAGTGTATAGTAAACAGTATTGAAAAGATAATAATTAACCTTTACAGACATGTGTTTACTAAAGTGCCCTCAAAGAGAGCTTCAAGGAAACCCTTTGTTTCTTGTTTGGTTGAATTGTATTTGCACTTTCTAAGCAATTCCTTTGTAGAAACAGGAAATGGCAAAAAAGTAAAATGAGTTTGGTTAGTCACTTTGTCCTCTCATTTTATAATTTCCTTCTGACATCTTTGCACAGTTCTGCTGCCATTTGTTGGGTTGTTGGCCTAAAGATGTCTATAAGCCTCTTCTTATTGTTTGCTTTATTTTTCCTTACCTTTTTTATGAAAAAAAAGTACTAGTAATAATTTTTACAGCCTCATTTCTTGTTAGGTTGGTTGCCTAAATGGTATATTAACACAATTATCGAATTAAAATGTTACATGTTGTAACATTTAGAATTGCTTGTACTAATTTATGGTTGAGACTAACTAAAATTAAATAATATCAAGTTTTTTCAGCACATATGAAACATTATCTTGTGTCGTCTGATAAAATGTATAATAACACATACAATATCAAAGATATGATGTATTTCATTCTATTACAGTACGTGCGTAAATAAGGAAACCTGCGAAAGATAGTTCGGTTTTACCACTTTAGGTGTCTAGGCTTCCAACTCTTACTTTTTTTTTGGTAAAAAGTTTGTTCCGTTAAAATTTATTACTCCAAAAAAACAGTTAAGTACATAAGACGTAGTTGAGTTCTATATATAGTTAAGTGCATAAGACGTTGAGTCCTATATCTCCGCCCAAACAACTTCCTACCGGAAAGAAAACACATAAAATTACTATAAAATCACATAGAAAATAGAAAAAACTAATATTTCTTGCTTCCAACTCTTGTATAACGATGCATGCCTAGATTAAATATAAATTTCTTCATTGAATTCATAAGTTTGTGATCACTGAAGTTCAGATTCAACAATGGTCTGGTTTTCTATATGATCATCTGCTAAGTGGTTCTTTTGAGGAGGTTTTCTGGAGGTCTTGGGTTCAAAACCTGTCAAAAATCTTTTAGGCGAAGCGGATAAAAGGTTTAACATAACTAGGCGAGGGTTTGAAGAAGAAATTCTGTTGCTTGGATGTCATTGTCCGACTCGACACACCACTAACATTTACCGTTCTAAAAAAAAAGTATGTTTCGAATATGCTTGTTTTATTCTAAATCTAGTGTTTGTTCTAAAATCGAGTCCCATTGTATGTATTGTGAATACATATAGTACATTATAAAAAATCTGCTACTTGTAAAGAATAAGCATTCTATATATATATATACATGGAATAAGTTTGTCAGGGTGTTAAAGGAGACCATCTTGCTTGGTAAAATAGAGTACAGAGACATGAAAAGAGGAAAAGAAGTGTCATAATAAGCCATCTCATGCTTAGACCCTTTGACCAGCATGCACTTGGGTAATTATACAGTTAATAGTATGCATTGATGCTATATAAGTTTATGCATACTATATTTAACAAGTTTTAGACTTACATGTGGAAAGATCATTAGTATGTGTTACTCAAGCTGTGCACGTGAATAATTAATACCTAGTGTTTAAAAGTTA
The DNA here is from genome assembly GCA_025667525.1 of Glebionis coronaria. Taxonomy (NCBI): domain Eukaryota; kingdom Viridiplantae; phylum Streptophyta; class Magnoliopsida; order Asterales; family Asteraceae; genus Glebionis; species Glebionis coronaria. The sequence goes on along the minus strand of CM046881.1, from coordinate 533,585,456 downwards.
AAACTACTTTAGGCATCCTTAGATGCTAGAAATATGCATTATTACTTTTTTGCACCAAATTATTTAGCGCAGTCTTAAACCGGCATCAACTTTAGTAACCAGAAGCTCATGTTACTCCGGTTAGAAAGATTTACAGAAAAAGAATAAAATATACGGAGTATTATATCAGAATATTGTTCAAAAGATGTGAACTGGTGGGAACACTTTGATCCTATGCATTTTGTGATTCCGATCGGACCCTTCCCTAGACAATGATCATTTGACGCAGTGATCTAATTAGTTCGGAGTTAAGATTAAACCCAATCCATTTTTCAAAAAACCCTCTATGACCGATCCATTGAGGATTTACGGTGAAAAAATGATACCAATTGAGAATATTGTGCATATGTCCTCAGATAATATGTCATTAAGGTCTTCCTAAAAGAAATTCGTCGAGCTATTTCTTTTCAATACTTAAAAAAAAATTAAAAAAACCCTAATAAAGTTTTTTCCTGCACATTAGATAAAAGAACCCTAATAAGGTACTAGAGATCGAATAAATTACAAGAGTTTAGAACAAGCACGGGATCACAGATTCACTCAAATCAATTTAGTTCAATTTGTATGCCTACTGCTATAGTGAATCCACAAGCCAGTGGGAGAGGACTCTCACATCAATAGTCATGACACCACCACGGTCACATTATCACTCAGTCTCTTCATCAATTCAACTACATAACAAGTAACAAGTGACTACTAAACAAATAGATACATTTTATATATCATTTACCCCATGAAAATCACTCTTTCGTTTTTCGGTTTGTTTTTATAGATTGGAACTTGGATTAATGTCATGTTTACAACCCTCTCGGCTAGTATTGGAAGAGGGCATCATTTTCGACGGGTGTTGTTTCCTTAAAGAACGAAAAATGAAAAGACTTAAAACATCTTCAATGGGTAAACCTTCAAAGGTTTTTTCGAATACTTTTTACTATTTGAAAAGTTTTTAAGGTGTTTTTTAGCATTGCAACAAAGACTTTTTATATAGTAGCTTTTTAAAAAGACTTTGTAAACGCAAAATCTTTCATGAAAATCCTACTCATTAAATGTAGGGGTATTTCCCAAAGGGAAAAAGACGGATATGGTCATAATCCTATGCCTTTAGTCCAACGTAAGTCAAGTGAAAAGAATTTAACAAATTTGGTCATATATAATTGCACAACTACACAACTCCAACAAATTGTAATGACCAAATCTGTCTTTTTCCCAAACATTTTATATGGTGATGACCAAATCTGTCAAATTCTTCCCACTTGACTTACATTTGATTACAAAGTGCTCAACTTGACCAAATCCGTCTTTTTCCCTTTCCCAAAATGGCCCAAAAACAAAAGCAATTTCTCATTTTGGCCAACAATATTCAGGTTTCCCAAAATGACCCAAGACGACCAATGCAACCGAGACAACTCTAGTAATATTTTGACACATGTAATTCCACACCTTCATATTTCAAAACATTTTTCGTATACAAAATGGAGGCAACTTCCAAATAATACACGAGGCAACCCGAAAAAAAAACTTTATACATGAAATACGAAATAAAAGTCTCGAGGCAACCTTCGGTCATACCCCTTTAAAAGTGATCTGGAAGATGTGTCCGTCCTCTATTCATAGCACAACAACACTGAATATCCAGACGGTGAAACCCTAGAAACACAAATCTTCACATAAATCCACCGATCAACACACCTAAGGTTTCATCAATTTTGGCTTCTTACCTCTTCTTCTCTCTTTTTCTAACACCATATCTTCTCACCTCCTACCAGCACTTCATCTCAGCAGCCGCCATCATCCCAGCCACCGACCACCACCATCATAGCCGCCATAAAGGTAGATCCTCAGTACCTTATGCATGTTATTTGATTTTTTATTTTTGTGTTGCTATTTTGGTGTTTAATATTGTGGGTATGTACCTTAATCATCATTTGAAGAATGTGTTGCTTAAACATCCTTCTAAGCCTTTTCTAGTATATATAAGCACAAATTCTCTTCAATGTAGCTTGCACCCCTGAATGTCCCCCAACAACAGAACTATGGAAATGAGCAATGAGTTTGAGTTGAGTTTGAGTTTAAGAGCTTCATCATCACCTACTACCAGCTTAACTTTTCTCATTAACTCATTAGCAGCCTAAGTGTACTTGGAATCAAATGGGGTAGTAATTCTTTGATCTAACACATATTTAAGACTATAGTGGTCACTATTTATCTTAAAATGTCTATAGAACAAATACCCCCTCCACTTATGTAATGCTAAGACCACAACCAATTACTCGTTTTCACAAGCAAATAGTTAACTATGCTTAGGAGCCTAGGTCTTACTCATGAAAGTAATTGGATGCCATTCTTGTATTAGGAATTTACCCACACCAAAACCAGATGCATATGTCTCAATGGTGAACTCTGCTTCAAAAATTGGGAGGGCCAATACTAGTAATTCTACCATAGCTTGTTGTAGCTTCTTAAAGGTTGTGGTGGCTGATTCAGACCAGTTAAAAACACTTTTTTAAGCAAGTGAGTCAAAAGTTGAGCAATTTCAACATACCCCTTAATGAATTTGTTTTAATAACTAGTAAGCCCAAGAAACCTCTTATTTGCTTCACATTAATTGGAATATGCCATTCCAACATTGCCTTTATCTTGTTAGGATCTATAACTACCCCAACATTAGAAATAATGTGCTTTAATACTCTACTTGAGTTGTGCCAAACACACATTTACTCATCTTTGCAAACAAACTATGCTCCCTCATTACTTCTAACACCATCATTAAGTGGCTTAAATGATCTTGATGAGATGAGCTATAGACCAGAATGTCATCAAAGAAAACCAAGGTGAATTTTCTCAAGAATAGCCTAAATATGTTATTCATCAAGGCCTGAAATGTAGATATAGCATTTGTGAGACCAAATGGCCTAACCAAGAACTCATAGTGACCATCATGAGTTTTTAATGTTGTCTTCTGAACTGGTCAACACTTCAGACACAAACACTTGGCCAATACACTCGTGACCATGCACATTGATCGGTGTATTTTGCATTCACCTCATAACATGTTAATTTAGCATAATTGTATATTTATTTGTCGTTATATATGTACTTTGAGTATGTTTTGTGATTATGTAGGTTACGAGCGAAAAGGAAAAAAATGGCCGCTTAATTAATTTTTTGGAGAAAAGACATTGTGAGCGCCGATAAATGAGGAAAAAATATTGAAGAAAAAGATTTGAGCGCGTCGCAATATTTTTGGTCATCTTTTATTTATCCGGGTTTCGTTCAAGCAATTATTGATGTTGGGTTATTTTTTTTATTGGGCCAAAGTTATTATATGCCAAAAGAATAAAAGAAAAAAAATAATAAAAAAAAGAAAGAAAAAAAAAAGAAAGAAAAAATGAAAAAAAAATGAAAAAAAAAATTGTGAAGGGAGAAAAAAAAAGAAAGTGGAAGTATGTAAGATAAAGTACGATGGCTTATGATGTGCTCTTATGGTATAAAAACTCCAGTTATAAAAGGTGTACGATATTCTCACCTCTTGTTTTAGATTAATGTTTAGATTGATTATAGGTGTGCATTAGGTACGTTGGACACATGGTTAATTATATGAAATGTAAAGTAAATAAAATCAATGGGAATTGTTATGCTAAGTGTTTAAGAAGGACAAAAATATTGGTAATCATTTTGGATTATTTGTCATGTAGGATGGTTATTAGTGTATTAGGTTGAATGTGATCTTTTTGATGAAAATTCAATAGTATGATTAAAAATTATGAAATTAACATGCTTGTATATTTTTATTTTAGTTTTACTCGAGACGGTAAAAGTTAAGTTGAGAGGAGTTAATCGGTGTATTTTGCATTCACCTCATAGCATGTTAATTTAGCATAATTGTATATTTATTTGTCGTTATATATGTACTTTGAGTATGTTTTGTGATTATGTAGGTTACGAGCGAAATGGAATTAAATGACCGCTTAATTAATTTTTTGGAGAAAAGATATTGTCAGCGCCGATAAATGAAGAAAAAAATATTGAAGAAAAATATTTGAGTGCGTCGCAATATTTTCGGTCATCTTTTATTTATCCGGATTTTGTTCGAGCAATTATTGATGTTGGGTTATTTTTTTTATTGGGCCAAAGTTATTATATGCCAAAAGAATAAAAAAATAATAAAAAGGAAAAAAAATAATAACTTTTGGGCCCAATACCCAATAACCCACCGATGGAAGTATTATATAAATACAAAGGGGAGAATTCGTCCCTGGGGGATACAATTATTCAGCCGCATACGAAAAAAAACCATTCGTTTGTTGACATTACAATAGCCAGCCGCCACTTTGAAGAGAAAGGAGAAAATAATACAAAATTGGTTGTGATATTGGCACGCTCGCCGAGACCATATATAACAAAGGAAAAAAGATTGTCTCTCCCTGGGTCGTGATACAAATGCAACATATTAAGATTCTTTCTTTTGATCTCATGACATGATGATGTTTAATATTTTTTGGCTCGGGTACACCGCGATGTCCGGCTAATTTTGTTGTAATTCATTCCGGTAACTTTATTTATGGTTTGATCACTACTTTTGGATTATCATATTTTTATTACATTGATTTATAATTTATTTATAAATTATTTTTATTGACTTAATATTATATTAATTATTTGTGCAAGACAATTTATTATTAGTTAACGATTCATACTTATTTTATTTAGTTAAAAAAAAGATGGTCATTTAATCAATATGAGTTGTACCTAAATAAATTATTAAAACATAATTATTGGTTGGATTAATATAAGATTTATTATCGTGAGTCATCGATAAACATAATAAATGCCGACATTAATTCATATCAAGTCAAAGTAATCTTAGTAATCGGTTTTAAAAAGTTTTGATAATCCATAAGTGTGACCAACCATAAATATTAGGAGCTGGAAGGGATTACATTTTTCTTTTAATTGTTTACATCCTTATTACATTTTTATAGCTTTATTATTAGTTTAATAAGTATTTTAATTTTTAATCAGCATTTTTATTAACAAAAGTATTTTAGTTGTTAGATTTTAAAACCAAAACTTTTATTGATCAGTGATCACCCCAAAACTTAAACTAAAATGACATAGTCCTCGTGGATCGATACCCGCTTACCCTATCTAGTATAAGGTAATTAGGTTATTTTTTACCGGCACTTCGACGTCGATCACACATACGTTTGATCACAATAAAAGCATTGGTTCTTTGACCCTTTTTCTTCATATTCCATCTTAGTTAACTGTTTCCTACCAGTATTCATAGTGTTTGGGGCAGGTAAAGCCAAAAGTGGTTTACTAGTAGTGTTAGGAACAGTTCCACCCCTATTACTCCCATAACTAGTACTATTGGTTATATACCCTAAATACATTGGTTTTGAGTATACTGATTTAGATTTAGTATTTGACTCCTTAGTATCTTCTTGTAGGTTTGTCAAGCAATAAGTATGAGCTAGTGCTTAGGGCTTAAACATTCTAACCATCATAGCTATATCAGTATTTATTCCCCCCAAAAACATACCGAGCTTATTTTGGTGTTTGATATTATGGGTATCTTAGAAATTAGATCCTCGTACCTTATTAATGTTATTTGTTAAAATATTGTTACAAGTATATGTTTGAATAATATGTTTAGAAAGAAATGAGTTCAAGGTGCTATTTAGGCGTAATTTCCTGACAATTTTTATATTTTTTGTGAATTTTAGGTTAGTGCGATATGTGTTGTGAGTTTTGCTTAAGCGTTTGAATGATTTTACTTAAAGTCATCATCGTTTGATAACCGAAGACATGTTGAAGCAGAATGTATGGTGGACGCAGACAGTTTAGGGAATAATTCTCCAAAAGCAACCCCTAATTATAAGTTGAATGATGTGGATTGTGTATCAATTACCGATATAAATCCATGTGACCTTGAGAAACAAACAGTGTTTGATCAAAAACTTGTTGCTGAGTTTAAGGATCCTGACCTTCAAAAAGGAACGGGTCCAACTAAAGAGGTTAAGGTAGGTTACCATTGAATTTTTAATAACCATTATTTGGTTTTCTGTTTATATTTTGATACAATTCAATTTATTTTACATTTTGATACGATTATATTTATTTTACATGTTGATATGATTTAAAGTAAGATGGAAAAGGATGAAGAGGTTGGCAATGTCTTTAATGCCACCCATTCATAACCTACCAAACATTACCCAGACGCTAATAAAATTATAACAAAGAATCAAGAAGATTGTGTTATTGGTCCACCTGGATTTTTAGAGGTATATTCAATAGATGTGTATGATAGTAAGTTAGGATGTATCAGGTAAGCCAAGATTGCGTTGTGTCCAAGAATTAATTGCACTCCCAGCGTTTGTCGATGTATGAGTATTTTGTATTTTATTCCACCATTTTTAGTTATAATTAATTTAGTGTAGTCTTACCCCATGATGGTTGTATTTAGAATCTTTCAAGAGAGCAGGACCATAACCTGGAGACTGTAAGAGTTCCCCCATCTATAGAACAATATTGTAACTTGCAAGACCCACCAGAGTATCGATTTCCTTGGGGACATCGAGACATTGCAGTTGGTGTGAAGTTCTGGCGAGCTTTAGTAAGTTCACCAAATGTGCATAGTTAGTTTTCTAATCTATGAAAATGATGTTCTGAATATGCATATTTTTTCCATACACAACACCTTGATCTATGGGTGGATTTAATGTGGACTTTTAAATAGGTTTACGCTGATTGGGCAATGGTGAGCCCTCATTTCTTACAATAAATCCTTGCTGGTTCGATGCCTGACTATTACTCTAATGGCATTAGGTATCCTGTCCTCTGGCGATATATTGAGTTTCATGAACCAATCAAACTTCTTGAAATCACTAGATAGTCTTCTAGTCTAGACATATAGTTTTGTTTGTAGGCTCACTAACACAAAACCATTTTTTGAATATGAAACGATTTTGGACGAGATCAGTTTCTCCACTAAATAAAATGTGGCATATAAATAATTTTCCCTATGAAAACAGTTTTCCCTATAAAAAAACTAGAATTAAAACCACCCACTACCCAAGTTTGAGCGTAAATACACTTCAAGAATTTGCATATTTCGTGTATCTAAACCAAACCATAATTTCTCCTAAAAATGGCTAGCTTTGAAGATGTAAGCATGGATTTGTTGGTCATTATGTTCCTACATTTGCCTATTTCTAGTTTGTTATTGTGCAAAATTGTTTGCAAAGCATGGTACAAGGTCATAACCGACCCCACATTCATTCGACGCCATGCCGCAGCATCAACGGTGAGACGTTTAGTATTTAAAATGGTTGGGTTGTGCAAACTCGGCTCCTAAACGATGACTCGTTAAATAACCAATCAGAATTATTCTTAGGCGATGTGCATCCGTATCGTAACCCTAACTTTATTAGAGTATTGGGGTCGTGCAATGGACTGATATGCGTGAACTTGACGAATGGGGTGTCAATTTAAAACCCAGCAACATGTTGTAATATGACGCTTGATTTACATTCTAAAAGGGATCATCCATTTGGAGTAGAGTATAGATTTGGTAGAATCGTAGATGGAGATTATAAATTGGTGCCAATTTCTAAGGGGAACTACAAGGTTAAGGTGTTCTCGTTGGATAACGGCAACTGGAAAATCGTTGGAGTTCTTCCAATCCAAGGTTCTATCATGGGGAATGGCGTATATTTTGAAGGACGACTATATTGGTTGGATTTGATTGTGGCACCGTATTCATGTTCCATTGTTTCTATTGATTTGAGAATGGACACATTTCTTGAGGTTGTTGTTCCCTATTTTTGAGAAGGATTTCTATCATTTGCTTTGGGTGTACTGCCACAAGGGCTATGCATGCTCTCTAACTTCAAAAATGAACATATTTGTCATGTGTAGATAATGACAAACTACCCCGTTAATAAAACCTGGAACAAATTGTATTCTATTCCCTACCCCTACCCTAATCTTAATCCTGTAATTGAATTATTACAAGGTTGGTCAAAGTTCAGGTGCCCAATGTTGATAACAGAGGACGACCGAGTTCTTCATTTTGGATTTCATGTTATTTAGTTTAACCCAACAGACATGACTTACCAGATTCTAGATGATTTCTCCCTAGAGACATATACCTATGTTGAGACATTGGTCATGCCAGTTGGTACAGGAAGACGTTACAGCTTAAGGAGTGCACCAAAGGTTGTCTGTTATTGATTTAGTCTGTAACCGGTAGTAACATATGTTTACTACTTTTATTATGCTTAGGTTTTTTTTCCTAAAAACACTAACCTACTACGGTTAGTTAGGTTTTTTATTTTCTTAGCAGTTTCTATGTTATCAAGTACGAGTTTTGTATTGGTGTTTTATGCTTATGGTGTTTTGTAATGGTGTTTTTGTTTATGATATTTTGTAATGATTTACTTTGTATGTTGTCAAATTCATATATACAACTAAAACCACACCATCAAAACAAAAGACTACCACACTTAGATACAACACATAAACATTAAATGGAAACAAAATAACATAAACATAGGACATTAGGAGTTGACAAGACTCACAACCACCATTGCAGACATCACAACCATCTACCACGAACCGTCACCACAGTTGCAGACACAAGTATTATAAAGATTTAGTTTACCATTTGTATCAAGAGAACCTGCAAGTCAAGAATGTAAAGGATGGTTGTGTTTCAAATGTGCAAGATGATGTTTCTAACCAATAAATCAAAATGGTCAAGGCTGAGTTGGAATATTAGTAAGTCAAGAGTTGTTTTTTTTATGATAGGATTATGTTACTGGTAATTAGATTTATTGTATGTGTTCTTGTTTTAATAGTTGTTTTTTTAAGTTTTTATGTTAATGTTTTAAGGTATATTGTACTCAGATTATGGTAACTTATGTGTACCTTGTTTGAATATTAATATAAGTTATATTTTTAGTTTCTTAAAATATGTACTAAACATTTCAGATAGAAATGTAAACAGCAAAGCATATCACATGTTAAGACACAAAATATGATAATTCGTAAGACCTAGCTCACAAGTATCTACCCCAAAGAAACAAAATGGACATAATTAAGTGGCCTCAAATGGCTGCACTTGATTGGTAAGTGGTTTACATGACAACCAATTACCAACCCATGTGAGTTAACTAATAGTCAATCCTAAACATAGCATCCAAATTCAGTTTAAGTTACAGAAATTATAATTTGAATTAACATAACTTAACTAATCCAAGTTCAAAGCATTTTTCTTTAAAGAACCAACTCTTGTATGACTATTTGACAATTTCTTCTTCAAGATTCTTACACTTCTAGACCTTGCCCCAATCTGGTTATCTGATGCAGTTTGTTGGTCTTCATTGACTTATTTTACTTGAATAGAAGCATCTCCTTGGACCCGTGATTCCTATGTTAGATGGACAGCATCATGTGTTTGATGGACAACATTTACAGCAGAGAAAGCCTGTTGTAAAGCTTGTTAAGGTGTTTGTGTGGAATAAGTAGAACTTGTAGCAGCCTCTGGATCTAATCTTAATCCTGTAATTGAATTCTTACAAGGTTGGTCAAAGTTCAGGTGCCCAATGTTGATAACAGAGGACGACCGAGTTCTTCTTCATTTTGGATTTCATGTTATTTTGTTTAACCCAACAGACATGACTTACCAGATTCTAGATGATTTCGCCCTAGAGACATATACCTATGTTGAGACATTGGTCATGCCATTTGGTACAGGAAGACGTTACAGCTTAAGGATTGCACCAAAGGTTGTTTGTTATTGATTTAGTCTTTAACCGGTAGTAACATATGTTTATTACTTTTATTATGCTTAGGTTTTTTTTCCTAAAAACACTAACCTACTACGGTTAGTTAGGTTTTTTATTTTCTTAGCAGTTTCTATGTTATCAAGTACGAGTTTTGTATTGGTGTTTTATGCTTATGGTGTTTTGTAATGGTGTTTTATGTTTATGATATTTTGTAATGATTTACTTTCTATGTTGTCAAATTCATATATACAACTAAAACCACACCATCAAAACAAAAGACTACCACACTTAGATACAACACATAAACATTAAAAGGAAACAAAATAACATAAACATAGGACATTAGGAGTGGACAAGACTCACAACCACCATTGCAGACATCACAACCATCTACCATGAACTGTCACCACAGTTGCAGACACAAGTATTACAAAGATTTAGTTTACCATTTGTATCAAGAGAACCTGCAAGTCAAGAATGTTAAGGATGGTGGTGTTTCAAATGTGCAAGATGATGTTTCTAACCAATAAATCAAAATGGTCAAGGCTGAGTTGGAATTTATTAAGTCAAGAGTTGTTTTTTATGATAGGATTATGTTACTGGTAATTAGATTTATTGTATGTGTTCTTGTTTTAATAGTTGTTTCTTTAAGTTTTTATGTTAATGTTTTAAGGTATATTGTACTCAGATTATGGTAACTTATGTGTACCTTGTTTGAATATTAATATAAGTTATATTTTTAGTTTCTTAAAATATGTACTAAACATATCAGATAGAAATGTAAACAGCTAAGCATATCACATGTTAAGACACAGAAAGTGATAATTCGTAAGACCTAGCTCACAAGTATCTACCCCAAAGAAACAAAATGGACATAATTAAGTGGCCTCAAATGGCTGCACTTGATTGGTAAGTGGTTTACATGACAACCAATTACCAACCCATGTGAGTTAACTAATAGTCAATCCTAAACATAGCATCCAAATTCAGTTTAAGTTACAGAATCCATAATTTTAATTAACATAACTTAACTAATCCAAGTTCAAAGCATTTTTCTTTAAAGAACCAACTCTTGTATGACTCTTTGACAATTTCTTCTTCAAGATTCTTGCACTTCTAGGCCTTGCCCCAATCTGGTTATCTGATGCAGTTTGTTGGTCTTCATTGACTTATTTTACTTGAATAGAAGCATCTCCTTGGACCTGTGATTCCTATGTTAGATGGACAGCATCATGTGTTTGATGGACAACATTTATAGCAGAGAAAGCCTGTTGTAAAGCTTGTTAAGGTGTTTGTGTGGAATAAGTAGAACTTGTAGCAGCCTCTAGATCTAGTCCAAACCACTTCCTAACTTAGAGTATCTAGCAGGGATACTTGCGATTGGTTTGTTTAAAATTCCTCTTTTAACCGAAACACCCAAATATTTTCTTGAAGTGGTTCTGACAGTCTGAAACACATGTTAAGGATATTTTCTATTCCTAGGTTGTATAACCTCTTCTTCACCTTCTGAATACTCTCAATCACTGATGAGTTAGTGTTTTCCTCAATAACATTACCCTTACTACTCACACGTTTCTTCCTTATAGATCAAACCCTAATGTCTTCCCTCATAATACCTTTACCCTTGTCAACAGTAGGCTTAGGAACAAAAGATTCTTCATTGATAACATTAGCACTTGTACCTTCACCTAATTCATTGCCATAAGGGTTTTTAGCTTCCTGCTCATCCCAATGAATCAACTCCTCATATGACATATTTCCAGCATCTTTTCTCATTCTTTTTATATAATTCAGCCTAGCTAACTCCTAATTCCCATACTTTATAAATACCATATTCTGTATATGGAATTCACTTATGTCTTGATCAATATGTGCTAGGTACATATGCATGAGGCCATAGGTTTCATTCAAATCATACATACATTTTAGGTCATAATCAGTTTTTATTCTCCTAAGGCCTTTTTGTAAGTCACATTGAGGTATTTGATAATACATGGCAAGAAAAGGTTGTTGAATATCTTCTCACTAAGATCAGCAAAGTTTAACCTATTATTGTTCCTAACATCCAAATCCCATACAAGACCATTCTCGTACCTAAGAGGTTTGACATAGAAGACGCCGTCATAATGAACATAAAAACTAACCAGCTTGTCGTAATGTTCTGAATCTATAATGCATTAAACAACACGAATTAGTTTAATAATATAGTAAACCACATAAATGGTAAACATTCTTGAGTTACAGGTTCTCCTAATCATTCTTGAGAACACATACAATAAATCCGTCTCTTTTTTCTTCAATCTTAATCTCTGTCTCTTTCATTGAAATCTCAATTACAGAGCTGTGTGTTTAATGGAAGAACGGATCCAGAAAAAAAAACTATTAAAAACTCTATTATAAATCAATTTACAGTATCAATTTGAAAATTAACACATGGTATACCCAGATCAAACGCTTTCAAATCATCGGAGTTGCAATAGCAATTGATTATTACGAAGATATTGTTAATTGGTCACCCTATTAAATGGGGTTTTTAATAACTTGAAACTCAGGGTTCTTAAGTGTGTGTTATTGTGTGTGTTTTTTCGTTAGGGTTATAAAAGAGATGTGTAATTGACCCGGTTGCCTCACTTTATAAGATCGGTTGCCTTAGATTCAAATAAAATTGGAACATGATGCCTCCATTATTCATGAGTTGCCTCAGATTATAATACAAAATACTTGGGTTGCCTCTATTTTGTATACCGTATAAACGTATAATTGTTTTTTTTTTGTTTCCTCGTGTATATAAAAGTGGTTGCCTCTATTTTTAATACGTCACATGATTGTATCTTTTGGGTGGAGAATGACACACGACGACTTCTAATTGGAGTTGCCTCGGTCGCCTTGGTTTCCTCTGTCGTCTTGGGGCCATTTTGAGAATAGTTCTTGTTTTGTGACAAAAATAGAACAAGATAGTGCTTTGGGAAATTTTAGGAATATGGGAAATTTTAGGAAATACCCCTTAAATGTATTTAGCATTTATGACACTAAATGTAAAAAGCTATAAAAACTTTTTAGCATTGAGGATGCTCTTAGAGGATTACTTGACTTTTAACTTGATTGATTACTTTTATTAATAAAACTTTCGGTATATATAACCGGATAAACTAGCTTGTTAAACAAGCCAAAAATAAAACATTATTACTACATGAATAAAGATAAAGACTTTCTTAAACATATGTGTTTTAAATGAAAAAATATCACAGTCTATCATTCTCTCCTCTTTCGAATTCACCTTGCTCTCAAGGTGATGTCTTGAAAAGCTCGTGATTTCGGGATATCATATTCTAATAATACCACAGTCCCATCTTCCACTCCCGCAGTTCTCTAGTTGTTCTCCACCTAGAAAGTTCTCCAACACATAGTACTCCAACACAGTTTCTTCTTCAACCCAGTTCGTTCTCCATCTCACTTTTTCTCCTACCCATTTGCTCTTCAAAATTATGTATTACCCCATTATCCATGAGTTCGTAATCATCACTGATACCAATTCTTTCTCATAATTGGCGAACTGCGGACTTCCATGAGCCGCCCAAGAAGTGAGTATAGGACTAACCCCATTTGCCGCTAATTTCACGTTTAGATTTACACTTATTTCACCCAAACGATCATCAAAACAACCACTTCCAACATCTTACACACTTTTTTATTTTCTGAAAATTCGTCAAACTCGCTACGAACATCCACACTTTCCACATTACTCTCACCAATATCGACAACACCGTCTAGTGTACTACCAACCTCATCAACGCGAATATCTTCATCAGATAAGGACCCTTTAATCTTCGGTGAAGCTTTTTCACATGGCCATGATAGAACGTATCTAGTTTCTCTTCAATGATAAACTTTTTCCCTACAATTGCCCTTAAAACGAGCTTCCATTATACAGGTTAAGAAAAAAGCTTCTCCTTAAGTTGTAGACGAAGAATTTAAGAGTGCACATTGTAGAAGTGGTTTAAGTCAACATACATAAAAATATGTAAGTAAATCTTCAAAACCCATATTACTCGATTTGCAAGTACCACAAACTCACTTTCATATTCGGTCACCGTCCCTTATGCAAGAGATTTTATAATGCATCCCAATTGCTGATGCCTGATGCCATAAAAAATAACTAGAAAAATAAAATAAATAAATTTTTTATGATGAATAGTACCCCGGATGAACAGTACGTGATGAATACCCCCCCCCCCCCCCCACTGAACAGTTCACGATGAACAATACCTCGTCGAACATTACATAGTGAAGAGTATGTCGATGAACAGTACCGCGATGAACGATACGTGTCGATGAACAGTATCGTCGATGGAAATTATTTTTGAATCGGAACCCTAAATCACCCTGTCAGCAAGAGCTCTCAATGAAATCAACAATTGATACTACCCTCTCGGGTAGTATCAGGATATGGCATTATTTTTAGCGGATGCTGGCTCCTTAAGAACGAGAGATGAGAAGACTTAGAGAATTTACTTGACTTTTAACTTGATTGATTACTTTTATTAATTAAACCTTCAATATATATAACCGAATAAACTAGTTTGAAGAACAAGCCAAATATAAAACATTATCTCAACATGATACACATTCCTAAATAATCATAAAGACTTTTCCTAAGATATATGTTTTAAAGGAATAAACAAAATGGTTAAAGAAACAATTCGAACCACTCGAGCACAAAAAACCGTACACCAAACAAAACAAATGTGATGTTACTCAGATTTTGACTTATTGAAATGAAAAGATTCTTTGAACTTGTAATTTGTTTCACATTAACGGAATTAAATAAGGGGAGGTTATCAATATCCCCAATTTTTCACTATTTATACCTTTTTTACTTTTTTACTTTTTTCATATTTTTGGTTTCTTTTTCATTTTTATAATTTTGTGTTTGTTATAAAACAGTGAAACTGAAAGCGTGGAAAAAATAATAAATTTTTACCAATAAAAAAATATTAAATAGATAAAAAACGCAAAACAAAAACGGATAAAAATTGTGTTAGACTGAACCAGGAATGGTACAAAAAGAATCGTTTGTGCTTTTTAATAGGGTAGATGGTCTTCATAGTAGAACCCATCAAATAAATGAATTGAATCAAAGGCTAATTAAAAGTATATTGAGGGTTTTTGTTGAATACACGTACTTTCCTGACTCATTTGATTTTCTCAATTACTTAAGACCACATATTTAACCGTTATGTTAATATTTAGATAGGTTTTGAAAAAGAACACCACATCTAGTGGTAGAATTCTTTTTAGGCCTCCAGATTCACCAATCACCACGTGGTATCTTTATAACCAAGCTAAGCAGGCTCAAGAGATACTTAAAAGGCATGGTATGACCTCATGTGCTCGCGTTGGTACACCACTGTCGACCACATCCCTAGATGCTGACTTGTACTCATTCCCATAGATCAAACGCGATATCGTGGTATGATCGGGTCTCTCATGTACTTTATAGCCAACAAGCCTGATATTTATCATGCTACATGCTATTGTGCACAATATCAAGACATGCCTACTAAAAAGCACCCCAAGGAGGTTAAACGGATCTTTCGGTACCTAAAGAATACCGTTCACATGGGACTCTGGTATCCAAAAGAAACCGGTTTTAATCTAACAGCTTTTTCAAATTCTGATCATGCAGGTTGCCATGATACTCGAAAGAGCACTTCCAGTGAAGTACAATTTCTAGGGGAAGACAAACTTGTTAGTTGGTCGTCAAAGAAGCAGGATTGCTCTTTATTGTCATCAGCTGAAGTAGAGTATGTGTCTCTATCTGCGTGTTGTGCTCTATTCCTTTGGATGAGAACTCAACTCACGGATTATAGCTTCCACTTTGATAAAATACCTATGTGTTGTGACTCAAAGTCAGCCATAGCCATCTCTTGCAATCAAGTTCAACACTCCCGTACCAAGCACATCAACGTTAGATATCACTTCATCAAGGAACAAGTGGAACTTGGTATCGTGGGATTATATTTTGTCAGAACTGAGTACCAGATAGCGGACTTGTTTACAAAATCTCTAACACAAGATAGGTTTGAGTATTTTGTCAGAACTGAGTACCAGATAGCGGACTCGTTGGCCGTCTCGGTATGAAGTATTTGAATCCAAAAGAACTCGAGGCTCTGGCAAATGAATCTGCTTTATATTTCCTCACAATGACTTCTAAGCATATTACAACCTAGGACTCGAACCTCAAAATAAGGAAAGTTTATCACGGACGATAACTTATCCTTCACAACGAGAAATTAATATTTCTCGGTCATGAGCTTCTCATAAAAACATTCTAAGTTGTTAAGTTCAGGAAAAACGACTTCTAAGTAAATGTCAGCTTAAAACTCGGACTTTAACATAAGAAAAGTTTATCACGGATGATAACTTATCCTTCACAACGGGAAATCAATTTTTCTCGGTCATGAGCTAGTCATAAAACAATCAAAGTTTTGAGCTCATGAAAATTGGACCCGAAATGGGAAGTGTACGTTTAAGTGTGCTTGCCCTAAGCGATAGAAGAGAAGTCTCCTATCATGTTTATTTTAAAACTGTTGAACACAATTTTTCAAGAATTTCTCAAAAGGTTTTTCTAAATCTGTCAAATTTGTATGTTCAACACTCCCGTCCTCGTAATGTGGTTTTTATATCTCAAAATGTCATATGTTATTTGGATTAATTTTTGAGGGGGAGCGTTTTAAAATCAAGCCTTTAATGTTGTTGGGTACATCTCTGAAATTTTCACATTTTATGTATCCAACACATTCCGAAAATGGTATAAAAATTTGTTACATGTAATATATTATATCGGATAAGGCATCTCAACTCCGTACCTCAACATATATCGCGGTGTCTATTTTATCGTATATTGTCAAATTGTGATTAATCAGGACACACATATATTGTTGAGGGGGAGCATCCTAACAAAATGTTCCACGATTCATGCGTGCACACATCTTTCTCTCCAAAACGATTTTAAGAAATTGTCATATTTAAATCTATTGGTATCTCTAATATCAAGTTTTTATATTAGAGATAGGGGAGAAAATGTAATTAAAATGTAAAATATAGAAAAATGTGATCTTAAAGACTCAAGTGTAACTCTTTACTTCACATGCTATTTCGAATACCGATGCATGTGTGTAGGGGAGATTTTCAGAAATGTAAAACTTTCAAAGTGTTAAAAGTTTTATCAAGCACTTTGATTGGTTTTTCAATGGTTTTATGGTGACGATCTATACCCAAACAACCTACTATCCACGACGGAACGATGGATTCAAAAGGTAGTTTAGGATAGGAAATTAAGTCCTTTGATCCAAATATAACCGGAGGGATCGACCCAAGGACATTTCATAGCTAGAAATAGTTGTCCTTAGGAAAGATGGAGTTGAATGAAGCTGAATGCAGACTAATTACTTAAGCTAGCACTGGAACAATCACAACAAGGTGTAGTGATGACGTATTGGTAAGCATTGAAGGAGTTGAATATTCTATGCAACTTAGACAGAAACTGGGTCAATACATCTACTATTGGAATCATTAAGATGATTGCTGATATTGAAGACAAGCATCATGGACCCAGTGATGCAATGCACAACCCTTCTCCGACCATTCGGGTTTCTCTCAAAAGAAACTTTTCTCGTTGTCACGGAGATCAACACGTTATCTATTGAATTTCTTACTCCGAGTTAGTTGATATTGAAAAGGTGGCAGTCTGCTCCAGCCTCCGATCATTAAACCAAAACGCACTAATTGAGTTTAGAGCCAAAAGAGATCAATCTATCATCTCCTTAGGACACAATCCATGTAACACTTGTTGTTCATCATCTAGAACACAAGTGGTAACAATAGAGTCCTACGCATTATCCTTGTGATATTGTCAGAACTTCTGAGTGATACGATTCATGATGAAGACGAAATCCTGCTTGAGTCAACATCAAACAAGCTCATGGTAGGTAACTTGTGTGATTCTACACTAATCAAACTTGTGATAACTGGAATGCAACTAACTTTAGATTCTTAAATGATTCAAACTTGGTTCCAGGTTTCTTCGAAAAATCCATGTGATCTTGCCAGAACATTCAGAGTGACACTATGTAGTGTTCACAATGACGAATGGAAATCCTTCAAGAGTGAACCTCAAACAACATTGCGGTAGGTAACTTGTAAGGTTCTTTATGAATCTAGCTTGTGACAAACTAGAAAGCAACAATGGCGCGATTCTTAATTGAATCAAACTTGTTCCAGGAATCTGATTGACGACTATAATCACGCGGATAAATTATCCGAATGATTCACTCTTTACGATCGCAGTCTGCTTTGAGACAGTCGAGTAAATAGAACTTGCTAGTACAATCGGGAAACCCTGTCAATGAGGTCGTTAATTGAATCTACCCGATCACAGGTACGGTATCTAATACTATCCAACGTTCTTCACCGATCGGAGGTAAAACGCTACGGAGTTAGGGTGAAATGTTCAAAGCCATTTCGTCCGTGTCTATATATGTTGTTGCATATCAAGAAGGTGGCATAGTTGTGTACTAACCAAAGTCGTCACAACATGTTCATACTAAAAGTTAAAGACTTCCGCTACTCTGAAAATCAAAGGATATATCAAGGTCGAATTACAACTATATATGTATGGAAGATTGTTACCCTTTCGAAATTAAAAAAGTATGAACATGTTGATTCAGAAGTCACAAGAGCATAAGATGGCGATAATCAAGATACTCAAGGATAGATTAAATATCTCAATCACTCAAAGTCAAATGACAAAGGTTCAAGATAAAGATTACTAAAGCATGAAGGAACAAAGCTGTTACAAACAAGATCAAGACCAAGATACAAGACCTAAGAACATCACCTCCATAAAATGTATTAAGTCAAGCATATTAAGTGTTTAAAGATGTCTGATACATTGGGGGAGATTGTTAGCCCTATATTTTATATAGTCGAATAAGAATGTAATAGGTCGTCTAAGTCGTTAAAGGTCTTGTATAGTAATAGGTTAGTCAGGATAACCAGGCTTGGACTTTAAGCTAATATTGTCAAAGGTATGGGAATTACACCCAAGTGTAAGCCAAGCCCGACCTATGTAACAAAGCCCACGATCCCACCAAGCTCGTGGGTATATAAACCCTCTTCCATGTGTGAAAGAGGGTGTTGGTTTATTTTACTTCTTTTTTCTAGTAAACAACCTTCCACCATTCTCTCTTTTTTCTCTCTCTAACTTCTCTCTACTTTCTTCTATTTCTCTCTCTAGTTTCTTATGTGATGGATTAAAGTGGGATAACAGTTGACTTGACTTGAACAAGGTCAAGTAATGGTACCCCTTTTGAACTTCCTTGATTATAGTATGCTGGTTGTTCTTATGTAATTGTAGCTTGTTAACTATCCATGGTTAGTTTTAGTGTTTAATTTGTGCTTCTTTATTGTTTATTATATGTTTTTATTGGTTAAAAAAGTTTGTGAAGTTTGACTGGTTAAAAAATCTTTGTTAAAATTTGATTCTCAAAGAAAAAGGGGGTGTTTGGTGTTGACTGGTTATAGATTTAAGTGACATAAAACTTGACCATTTCTAGCGTGCACACCTTAATCTTACTTAGTCTAATATGGCTTAGCTCTTTGTTTAATCTGTTTATTGAATAAACTATTTTTTCATGATTTTGTGATAATCTGCCTAGTTTTAGCATTTGTCAGATTTCTATATTGTGTCTGATATCTGGTAGAGTAGAGATTGTATTTGTATGTCTAGTGTGCTTTGAATAAGCTAGGTAGCTCATTTGTGAACTAAATCTTGCTAAAACATTGCAAAAATCAGGTCTATCACACCGGCTTTCCTATCTTTGTCATTAATAGATTTTAGCCTTTAAAATCTTGTTTGCAATCGGTCTTAGGGTAGTATTAGATCAATGTCTTGTTTGATTTGAATTTCATAAGATTATCATAAAGTTCTGCTTGTTTGAATTTCATTTTCTTACCAAACACATCAGTTAAATGTCTCTGTTTGTTTTACACTAGTAGTGGGAAGATTTTTTCCACTGCTAGATTTAAGGTTTTAGCCACTCTTAGTGTTAATCACCTGTTTGGTTTTTTAACTTATTTGATCAGCTTTTGCTTGTTTTTATGTGCTTATCTGGTAGTTTAACTTGCTTATTTTCACTCCACAATAAGCCAACTACTTATTGGGGTAGTTTTATCCATAGGAAAAAAACGCAAGAAGTACCTCGGGCCTGGCTTGAACGCTTGACCTGTTGTTCAGGGGTTTAGCGTTTTACAAGAGTACCAGGGCCTTTTATCTAGTCCTTGACTCCATTGTTTTTACTTTATACGCTTTTTATCTCTTTAGTAAATAATACGTCGTGAGCTTATACGTCATTTCTGGCTTATTGAGTTAAGTTCGTACGTTCTATTTATTTTTCCTTTAAACTAGATAACTTTTTAGACTTTTTTTTTTGTAATTTTCAGATTTTTCCCTTTTTGTTTATTATTTGTAATAATTATTTTATTTCTGTTTTGTTTTTAGTGATTTAAAAATAGGAAAACTAGTTTTATAAATTTTAAAAAATATTTTGTATTTATTATTAAATTAGTTTGAGGTTTACAAACCATAAAATTAGAATTTGGACTTTCTATTATTTATTTGAATTTTAGGTCTTTAATTAGATTTTAAAAAATAAATAATAAATAATTAAAAAAATTTCAAAATGTTTTACTAATTTTTCATTGTTTGTTAGAATTTTTAGAATTTATTTGTAAATTTTTAATATTTTTCATAATTGTTGATTAATTTATTATTTTTCGTCTCGTTTTGCGTCAAAACGCAATTCGTCGTAACTTAATTCTTTTTAGCGTAATTCGTCTTTACTTTTAATCTTTTCTCATTCCAAAACTGAAACTAATCCAACAACGTTTATTATTGGCACACCACACCTCTTTCGAGAACGAACTTGCATGTCGGTTTTTACGTTTTCCTAAGCGTAATCACTTATACTTACCGTTTGTTTGCACTTCTTCCTAAAAGTGTGAGCAAAAATACCACATCAATTAGTAATATGTTGTCTATTTTTGAGTAAAAGGTATTTACCCCAGTTAGGGTTGTAAATGAACTGAACGTTCAGCGAACCGTTCGCCGATCGTTCGACGAAAAATTTCGTTTATGTTCGTTTATTTAATAGATGAACGAACATGAACTAGATTTTTGGTTCGCTTAGTTAAATAAACGAACGTGAACAAAGGATTCGTGCGTTCATTTACATTCGTGAACGCTCGATTATGTCCGTCCGATTACGTTCATTTATTTCGTTCGCTTACTTTCGATTAATATCTCAAATGTTAAAAAAATAATAAACTATATGTCAAATATTTTAAATTATCTAATAATATATTAGTAATGTAGTACTTGGTTACAAAGTATTTATAATTTCTCTTAAATTATTCGTCTACGTTCATTTATATTTGTTCGATTACGTTCGTTTAAGTTATATGAACAAATATAAACGAACACGAACAAGTTCAAATCTAAATAAACGAACACGAACAATAATTTTTGTCCGATTAAGCGTTCGCGTTCGTTTATTTGTTCGGCTAAAACTAAATAAACGAACATAAACATACCTCCGTTCGCGTGCATTCGGTTCGTTTACAGCCCTAACCCCAGTTAATATATTACTCCATAAAATGAGTAAGTACATAGGATATAAGTGAATTTCACATCTGAGTCGTTATATAGGCTATAAAGTTTACGTAATATAGACATAACTACCTTTATTATGAAGAAAAACACATCTAACCACTAGGAAACATTTGACTGGAAAATGAACCAAATATATACAACGTCTAATTTGATAACAAAGGCTAATATCAAAATTGTCACAGAAAGCTAGTTGATCTTCCCTTAAATCTTCGCGTTCCGTCATCATCATATGGATTATCATCATAATCATATTTCCAACGTTCATATAAACTCTTCCTCTTTATTCCACATCCGCTCTTTGAATACCTTGAATCATCCTCCTTAAAGTCACTCTCTCTCTCTCTCTTTATCGGCTAAATCCCCTTCTTGTTTTCCATTCCTTCGAACGAGTTTCTTTTCCTTTCGTGACTCAACATCCATGTTTGGATCGAAATATCCACCATATAAGCATGTTTAGTAAGTTCACCTTTTTCTCCTAACACATCATCAATATCAATCTCATTAAGTGCATCAAAATGGTTCGAAGTACTTGCCATATGTATACTCGTTTCTGAACTCTTCTTTATACCACTAGTACTCTAGTTGATTAGTAGACTTAAATTTTACATTAGTACCCATATGAAAACTACGAAATTCTCTTTAAGGAGCATATTAAAACCCATAATCATTTTTTACAATTTTCTTCTTAGCCTCAATGACAACTCATTTCGAACATGCCTTGTCATCATGACCAAGTGCCCTACAGATTTCACATCTAGGTGGTTTTCGTTCCTATTCCACCATAACCGTATTCAGATTATACCTATCACCCTTAAGTTTTGGTACTGCCACAACAAGTGTGTATCTTTCAAATCAATATCATGTGGTAAATCTTCATACTTTTTCATTTAACTTATAATTTTTATTGTGCAATCAATTTAAGTAAATTTTATAGCTCATTCAAATAAGGATTTATACATTCAAAAATACTTGTGTAAATATTTCTTGTTTATCTATCTTTGTTAAACCATTTAAAACACACATCATTAACATGAAAAGTGGTTAAATACTTGATGAGACTGTATTTATACATAGTCTCATCGTCCAAATCGGGCTTAAAACGCTTAAAATATCATCAAAATACCCAAAAATATGCCTGTGTTTGTTCATTGTGTATTTCAGGTACGGATATCGTGAATTCACCAAAAGATCAAAGGAATCAAGCAAAAACGAGCACGGGAAACGAAGCCGCACAAAGAACCGGACCCAAATCATGAATTTCCTTTGAAGTCCTTGAAGTTTGAAGATTTGGCAAAAATGGTCCCTCAAGAATTGAAGACTTGTCATATTATACCCTTGCAAAACTCAATTATTGCATTAGGGTCCCTAATATTTCAAGATATTGCATGATGAGCCCTTGAAGAATGAAGATTTTACATAAAAATCCCTTTAAAACAAGCTTGGAAAATACTTTGTGGCCAAAATCTAAAGTTGAAAACTTAAATTGTGAAGGAGTTGCAAGTTTAAGCTGTTTAAAACTATATAGCAAGTAGAAGGGAATTTAGGGACTTATTTTGCCCAGACAAGCAATCTCTCCTCACCCAACCAAATGCCTACACGTCACCACTTTCCACCTTTCAACCAATCAAAAACACCCCATCCTCCACGTCTGATATCCACCAGCCTTAATTTAATCCTATTTTCGAATAATGATTAATTAATACAACTGGCGCCTAAACAACCTTTAATCCCTAAATCTGGATCAAAACACACACAAAAAAACACACTTATGAACTATAAACCCTAATCCCAAACCCACATAAATCAAAGGGGTTATTCCTAATTCTTTCCAGAACATCAATTCACCCTAACCTAATCCCATCCCAACTCCCAAAACCCATCACCCTCAACTGTGGCCCCCTCCCATATGGTGCCCTGCACCAAAAACACTTGAAGACAAAGTGATCCCAGGCAAATCAACGACCCTCCTTCAATTCTTGCTTCTAAAGAAAGTTTTAACAGCTTAGATTGTTTCTCCACAACTGGCAACAACAACAAAGTCACATGGGGCACCAAACGAAGACCAAATTTGAATTCAGTCAAAGGGCATTCTGGGAATTAGTTTGTACTAGGGTTTACATTTTTTATTTTTCTAGATTGTTCTTATGAGTAGTATATAAGCTGTCAACATGTGACAAGCTTAGTTGTTCCAAATTTTTGTTCTTTCACTTTCTAGTGTAATTTGAATGAAATAAAAGTTTGAGTTCCATTAAATTTCTTGTTTTTAATTTACATGTTATTTAAATTTAAGTCTGTTTAAATTCAGTTTATCATCAAAAGGTTTTCAAAAGGTTTTGGAAAATTTTGTTGAGACCCACATTTGGTATGTCAGCTTATAGCTTATTGTATAAGCTATAACTTGGCTGTCCATCTCGTGTCACTTTTACTTGCTTGTGTTTCAGTATTCAAAGATTGGAAGTCCCAAGTTTCTATCAAGAAGTTTCAAAAGTTCTGTTTGGTTCCAAAGTTTGGAAGGAAAATCAGTTTAAAAAGTTTTTTTTATAAGCTAAGAAGATAAGCCAGCTTAATAAATAAGCTTGGCTTATATTCATTTCAGCTATCATTTCCAGGTTATTTTTGTTCCCTTTGTTTGTTATCAGCAGGTTTACTAATCCAGTGTTTTGGAAGTTGGAGTTTTGCTTTGAAAATCTTCATCACCATCATCCCACATACCAACAAGATCCTTTCTGACATTAATCAGCTCAAGCCAGGGCTTGATAAAGAAGGGAAAGCTTCCCTTTGTGATACCTGGATGTAGGATCACCAGGTAAAGACTTTCCTCATTTTTCTAATACTTGCTTTGAGATTTTGTTTGAAACATGATGATTTAGATAGTAGGCTTTTGGATGTTAGGATAATGTTGGATATAGTATATTTGTGAGATTGAAACAAGTTAGAGTAGATTTGACTGGATTTGGTGAAGATTAGGATGGTAAATCTTTGTTAAAATTCGTTTTTCTGATTTAAGGGAGTGTTTGGATCTTGGTTTTATAACTAGTTTTTGAAAAGCTGTTGGTTTAAAATCAGTTCTAATCCATTTGCCTTGGTAGATTTATGCATATTCAGTCAATTCTGTTGAATTTAGAACCTTTTTAAAAGAATTGCATGCTAGTTTGGTAAAAGTCACTAGAAAATCGTCATAGCCATAAACAGCTTGATTTTTTGTAGATTTTGGCCATCAATTCTTGTAGATTGTTAGTTTATAGGGCAAATTAGGGTTTGGACTTGAGTTGGGGAAGATAGTGAGTGGCTTGAGTGAGTTTTGGCCCACCAAAACTCACCCAAATGCACAACACACCAGCAAACCCCCAACAGCCTAAACCTTCATATCAGTAACTGCATTAGGGGTGTTTCTCACTAATTTTGCTTAGTGACTTATAGTTTTTATAATTTTGTTGACTCCCCACAACCCAATTGGTTGTGGGGGTGCCTTTGTTTGCCCGAAAATCCTAGCAACACTCAAGATATAAGCCAAAAGGTGCCCAGACCCTATTTTTTTTGTGAAGGCAGTGGGAACTCTCTTCCCACTGCTAGTGTAAAAGTTCCCCCTGCCAAGCTAGAAAATAAAATCAGTCAACATGTCACTATCAGCTTTTGACTTTTTTGTCTTTTGTGGTGAAAAATAGGATTTAGGGTTTCAAACAAATTTTGTTATTTTTCTTATTTTATTTGTGATTTTTCTGTTTAATTAGTTTTTATTCTACTGTTCATTTAGTATTTTTCACATTTAATAGCATTTTTAATTAACTTTTTCAATTCTGTTTTTTGTCTTTTAGTGTGAAAAGTCCATATTTTTCAGTTTAAAATTTTTCATAGATTAAGAAAAATGTTTTAAGATTTTTGGTATAAAAAGTTTTCACTGTTCATCTTTTATTTATTTTTATATATAATTTAGTTTAATTAGGGTTTTATTTAAAACTGTTTTTGTCTTTTAGTGAAAAATTTATTATTTTTCAAACTTTTTCATTTTTCTTCTGTTTATTAGAGTAAAATAGGATTTTTAAAATTGATAAATTATTTTTAGCATTATTTAATTATTTTTTATAATTATTTTAGTTTTAAATTAGTTTTTAGTGTTTTAAAAATAGGAAAATAGTAATTAAAATTTAGGAAAAATAATTTTTAGTTTTTAAATAATATAAGTGAGTTATTTGTCTAATAAAATAATATTTTGCACTTTTTCTTAATTATATTTGATTTTTTGGCTTTAATTAGCATTAAAAATTGAATATTTAATTAATAAAAAGTTTAAAAATTTATTTGTTGGATTTTTATCCTTATTTATATTATTTTGAACTACTTTTTTCATTTTTAATTTGTTTTTAGCTTAAAATTTTTAAATTTTCACGTTTTTCGTACTTACGTTCGCGTTTTACGTCTTTCGTCGTAGTTTAATATTAATCGTAGTTCGTCTCTAGTTTTCTTTCTTTTCTTATCCAAAAACGACACTACCCTAAACCTTTGATTTTGGCACATTAATCCACACACCTCCTCGAGAACGAACCCGCATTTATTCGACTTGTCGGTTTTCCTAGATCGTCGAGTTTAATACTTGCCCATTATACTTTGTTTTCCTAAACACGTATTTCTACGACTATCAAAATGGCGCCGCTGCCGGGGAGGTGTTTTTAGTGTGCCATTATTAGTATCGTGTTTTTGTGAGTGGTGCGTTTTTGCTTTTCACATTTTGAAAAGCGTGAATATCGTACATACTCATTTTTGTTATTTTTCCTTATTATATTATAGTATCCAAATAAATTGTGTTTAGTTTTCCTAAATTAAACACACAACATCATTTTACTATATTGTAGATATATTGGTTTTCGTTTTTCTTGTGAATATTATTACTATATTTTATTTACGTAGAACAATAAAAATACAAGTACTCCAAATACGTGAGAAATCACAACCTTGATTCGGGATTTCATCACTCGATCATTGTATTCGAATCCAAAGCAAAAGTAAAAGGCAAAATAGATAAATACTTTCGTGAGGCTTAATTTAAATTAACACAAACTATAAGGTGGGTATAAGGCGGTTGTATTTCACGACCTAAGGGAAAAAGGCTCTTAAGTGCTTAGCGTCGCCTCGTTTCCTCCGCTTGCTTGTGCGTGTTTTGAGAAAAAAGGTATCGAGGTCATCCAACGAAGTTTTGAAAAATGTTTTTGAAAATAAACCAAAGGAAAAACTCGTAGGATACTTGGGATTATTAAATCTTGTACCTTCTAAACCTAATTTTTCTAATGAGGATGAAATTATTGAGGATTTTCTAAATCAATATACACTTAATTTTGACGAAGAAATTCCATTAAATGATTTTAAAAAAGAAAAATGTGAAAAGGTTTTTAAGGAAAGCATTAAACCCTCGTTTTTACAAGATGAACGAAAATTAATTCCGAAGGGACGTGTTAGTAGTTTTGCTAAAATGTTTGAAAACCCACGTTCGATCCCTTCGAAGGACAAAGTTGAAACCGTCAAGGCAAAATCGTCACGAGACGAGCCTTTTACTCCTAATCCTACACCGAGTGAGATTTTGGATTTATCATGTGAGAAGTCCGCCGATGGTCTTCCTCACATCGATACGTTTTTCGATGTCGAGGTCGAAACGACAAAGGCAAAATCTTCAATCGAAGAGCCTTATTTTCCTAGTTTCACGACGGTTGAAGCTAGCGACTCGATTATCGACAATTTTATTGCTCAACCTCTTCCACGAGGAAGAGAAGACGTTTTTGATCCCGATGGCGATTTTTCCGAGATCAAACGTATTCTTGATGATCCGCCTTCTATTTTCAAGTTTGATGAGGACCGTTGCGTTAGCCCGGAGGGGGATGTTTTATTAATCGATTCACGTTTTAAAAATTCAAATCCTCCTCCCGCCTTCAAGATAAATGTGGAAATTTTAAGTGTGTCTAGAATTGTTTTAGAAACACCAAATATTTTCAATTTAATCAACTTGGGTTTTCGTAACAAAGAGTTAAAAAATGAAAAAGGGAATGATTTTAAAATTGATTTGAAAAATTTTCCAAAGTTAACTCCGTCATCACCTCGTTTAATTGAACTTGCTACAAACGCGTCTACTTCTTTTGACGATGTTTTGTGTGGATCTAGTATGGGGGAAGCCCCATTTGTTCCTTCACACTTCTCCACCGAGGACGAGATTTTTGACCCCGGTATTACGTTTAAGATAAAATCTCGGTCTTTTACCGAAGTAGTCACTAGAAAATCTTTCTACACTTACGGTATGAGTTTACCTCGAGTAACTCGATTTTTATGCCCACCCAATGTCCCACCTTTCTCTTCTCATTCTATTTTCTTGTGTCCCATTGGGACGTTGTTACTTGAAGTCGTGTTGTTTCGTTTATCATCCGAAAACGAAGACACGATCTTTGATCCCGGTATAGAGGTTTTGCCTTTATACACGCTTGCTTTTGGGCCTTGATTACATGTAAGTCCCACCAAAAATGACCAAACCATGATTATCCCTAAATGATCACATTTATGGGGATTCGAGTCGAGCTTTTGACTCGGTTATCAAAAACAAGGTGCCTCGTGGGGGATTCTCATGCTTATCCATGTACATATTTTTGCTTTCTAATTAGTTTAATGTGAGGGGATTTGTGCCCTTCCAACCTTTGTTCCGTGGTTGTTCGTGATTGTGATTCATTAGGTACATCGACATCATTGAAGCCTCTCGTGTTCGTTTTACGTAGCACTCGAGCTTCGATCGTTGCCTTTGGAGATTCCGATATCTGATGATATCCTTTTATGTTCTAACGTTTATCTTATTAGCATAATTCATAAACGGCTTTTAGGTTATTCGTTTTACCCTTTCCATGCTCGAGATTAAGCATTCGACTACGTCTCTAGTATGGGGGTGTTTTCACCCCTAGACTCGAAACATTGAGGACAATGTTTAGTTTTAGTATGGGGGGGTGAGTAGATACTTCACCTTGCTTACGTCACCACGCTATCCAATATTCATCTTTTTGTTATCGTTTTGTTGCAAATAAGGCTAAAAATGGCCAAATTTTAAAATTTTTCTTGTTTTTCATAAGTGTTTAAGACACGAATGTAGGTTTTCCGATGGCCAGAATAAGAGTAATTTTTGACTCGGCCGTGCGTGTTGAGCACTTAGCTTCGATTCCTTAACTTTTTAGGCTAAGTCTCTTAAATGAGGACGAGAAATGATAGAGTTATTTATAAGTCTCGTAATCGTCACGATCTCATGTGTAGTAATTATTAGCTTATTCTCCCCACGCTTTTGCATAATAAATTGTTAATAAATATTGATTTAGCGGTTTAGTCACTATTGTTGGTTTCTAATTTGTTTTAGTAGCTTCCATGTAATTAAATTGGGAAAACATTAAGGTATCGCCAGCGTCACGGTTTTGAAGTATTGGAACCCGAATAATCGAAAGCTTCACCTAATAATAAGATTTCAAGTGCTCACCTAAATCTAGCAAACAATTTGCAGCCCCACAAGGCCGAAAAATCTATGCAAAATTGAAAGTGAATCAAGCCTTAATCTTCGAAGCTTTAAAGATCCAAAATTCGCTTTAGCGTGAGGATATACGTCTTTGGCTAATAAAACCACCGATGAGGCGGATAATAAAAGGCAGGGCAAGACCGAAGTCATAATAAAAGCTTCATGGCGAAGTTGAATAAAAGATGGAGGTAAACCAAAAATAATAAGGCCCTTCCGTTAGGGGGCGTATAAAAGTCTTGGTAATAAGTCTCATGTTCAAAACCGTTATAAAACCGTGTTTATCGATCCTTCTTGTTGACTTAATTTTTTAACATCGTTGTCTATTAGGATGAATTATTAATTTAATGATTTTGGTTACACCGTTAAGTTTCTATTTTTAGACTTAATCTCTATTCACGCTAAGTCGATGATGTATCCTCGTGATCATTAAGACAAAATAAAATATAAGAGATACCAATTAGGAATAAGGGAGTTTAGGTTCGTAATTAACACTCATGAGAAGTGAACGTGTTACTAACTTATAATGACAATGATCTCGTTGCACGCTTGGCATGGAATTAGGGTGAAAATCGAGGGCGATGAAATTATTTCTAACGAAGCATTCACGTGTTCTTATTCTATGAACCTAAACGTCCCATTTTGCGATGAAAATCATACATTATGTCTAAAACACAAGTAGTAGTAATAGTAGTAGTGTAGCTAGTTTATCATTTCAATAAAGTGAATAAAAATGAATTTTGGAGATGCTAAGATACTTTATTCTAGCATTGCGTGAGGGCACGGCAATGGTTTAGTATGGGGGAGTGATGAGACTGTATTTATACATAGTCTCTTCGTCCAAATCGGGCTTAAAACGCTTAAAATATCATCAAAATACCCAAAAATATGCCTGTGTTTGTTCATTGTGTATTTCAGGTACGGATATCGTGAATTCACCAAAAGATCAAAGGAATCAAGTAAAAACGAACACGGGAAACGAAGCCGCACAAAGAACCGGACCCGAATCATGAATTTCCTTTGAAGTCCTTGAAGTTTGAAGATTTGGCAAAAATGGTCCCTCAAGAATTGAAGACTTGTCATATTATACCCTTGCAAAACTCAATTATTGCATTAGGGTCCCTAATATTTCAAGATATTGCATGATGAGCCCTTGAAGAATGAAGATTTTACATAAAAAGCCCTTTAAAACAAGCTTGGAAAATACTTTGTGGCCAAAATCTAAAGTTGAAAACTTAAATTGTGAAGGAGTTGCAAGTTTAAGCTGTTTAAAACTATATAGCAAGTAGAAGGGAATTGAGGGACTTATTTTGCCCAGACAAGCAATCTCTCCTCACCCAACCAAATGCCTACACGTCACCACTTTCCACCTTTCACCCAATCAAAAACACCCCATCCTCCACGTCTGATATCCACCAGCCTTAATTTAATCCTATTTTCGAATAATGATTAATTAATACAACTGGCGCCTAAACAACCTTTAATCCCTAAATCTGGATCAAAACACACACAAAAAAAACACACTTATGAACTATAAACCCTAATCCCAAACCCACATAAATCAAAGGGGTTATTCCTAATTCTTTCCAGAACATCAATTCACCCTAACCTAATCCCATCCCAACTCCCAAAACCCATCACCCTCAACTGTGGCCCCCTCCCACATGGTGCCCTGCACCAAAAACACTTGAAGACAAAGTGATCCCAGGCAAATCAACGACCCTCCTTCAATTCTTGCTTCCAAAGAAAGTTTTAACAGCTTAGATTGTTTCTCCACAACTGGCAACAACAACAAAGTCACATAGGGCACCAAACGAAGACCAAATTTGAACTCAGTCAAAGGGCATTCTGGGAATTAGTTTGTACTAGGGTTTACATTTTTTATTTTTCTAGATTGTTCTTATGAGTAGTATATAAGCTGTCAACATGTGACAAGCTTAGTTGTTCCAAATTTTTGTTCTTTCACTTTCTAGTGTAATTTGAATAAAATAAAAGTTTGAGTTCCATTAAATTTCTTGTTTTTAATTTACATGTTATTTAAATTTAAGTCTGTTTAAATTCAGTTTATCATCAAAAGGTTTTCAAAAGGTTTTGGAAATTTTTGTTGAGACCCACATTTGGTATGTCAGCTTATAGCTTATTGTATAAGCTATAAGTTGGATGTCCATCTCGTGTCACTTTTACTTGCTTGTGTTTCAGTATTCAAAGATTGGAAGTCCCAAGTTTCTATCAAGAAGTTTCAAAAGTTCTGTTTGGTTCCAAAGTTTGGAAGGAAAATCAGTTTTAAAAGTTTTTTTTTATAAGCTAAGAAGATAAGCCAGCTTAATAAATAAGCTTGGCTTATATTCATTTCAACTATCATTTCCAGGTTATTTTTGTTCCCTTTGTTTGTTATCAGTAGGTTTACTAATCCAGTGTTTTGGAAGTTGGAGTTTTGCTTTGTAAATCTTCATCACCATCATCCCACATACCAACAAGATCCTTTCTGAGATTAATCAGCTCAAGCCCGGGCTTGATGGAGAAGGGAAAGCTTCCCTTTGTGATACCTGGATGTAGGATCACCAGGTAAAGACTTTCCTCATTTTTCTAATACTTGCTTTGAGATTTTGTTTGAAACATGATGATTTAGATAGTAGGCTTTTGGATGTTAGGATAATGCTGGATATAGTATATTTGTGAGATTGAAACAAGTTAGAGTAGATTTGACTGGATATGGTGAAGATTAGGATGGTAAATCTTTGTTAAAATTCGTTTTTCTGATTTAAGGGAGTGTTTGGATCTTGGTTTTATAACTAGTTTTTGAAAAGCTGTTGGTTTAAAATCAGTTCTAATCCATTTGCCTTGGTAGATTTATGCATATTCAGTCAATTGTGTTGAATTTAGAACCTTTTTAAAAGAATTGCATGCTAGTTTGGTAAAAGTCACTAGAAAATCTGTCATAGCCATAAACAGCTTGATTTTTTGTAGATTTTGGCCATCAATTCTTGTAGATTGTTAGTTTATAGGGCAAATTAGGGTTTGGACTTGAGTTGGGGAAGATAGTGAGTGGCTTGAGTGAGTTTTGGCCCACCAAAACTCACCCAAATGCACAACACACCAGCAAACCCCCAACAGCCTGAACCTTCATATCAGTAACTGCATTAGGGGTGTTGCTCATTAATTTTGCTTAGTGACTTATAGTTTTTATAATTTTGTTGACTCTCCACAACCCAATTGGTTGTGGGGGTGCCTTTGTTTGCCCACAAATCCAAGCAACACTCAAGATATAAGCCCAAAGGTGCCCAGACCCTATTTTTTTGTGAAGGCAGTGGGAACTCTCTTCCCACTGCTAGTGTAAAAGTTCCCCCTGCCAAGCTAGAAAATAAAATCAGTCAACATGTCACTATCAGCTTTTGACTTTTTTGTCTTTTGTGGTGAAAAATAGGATTTAGGGTTTCAAACAAATTTTGTTATTTTTCTTATTTTATTTGTGATTTTTCTGTTTAATTAGTTTCTATTCTACTGTTTATTTAGTATTTTTCACATTTAATAGCATTTTTAATTAACATTTTCAATTCTGTTTTTTGTCTTTTAGTGTGAAAAGTCCATATTTTTCAGTTTAAAATTTTTTATAGATTAAGAAAAATGTTTTAAGATTTTTGGTATAAAAAGTTTTCACTGTTCATATTTTATTTATTTTTTATAATTAATTTAGTTTAATTAGGGTTTTATTTAAAACTGTTTTTGTCTTTTAGTGAAAAATTTATTATTTTTCAAACTTTTTCATTTTTCTTCTGTTTATTAGAGTAAAATAGGATTTTTAAAATTGATAAATTATTTTTAGCATTATTTAATTATTTTTATAATTATTTTAGTTTTAAAATAGTTTTTAGTGTTTTAAAAATAGGAAAATAGTAATTAAAATTTAGGAAAAATACTTTTTAGTTTTTAAATAATATAAGTGAGTTATTTGTCTAATAAAATAATATTTTGGACTTTTTCTTAATTATATTTGATTTTTGGGCTTTAATTAGCATTAAAAATTGAATATTTAATTAATAAAAAGTTTAAAAATTTATTTGTTGGATTTTTATCCTTATTTATATTATTTTGAACTACTTTTTTCATTTTTAATTTGTTTTTAGCTTAAAATTTTTAAATTTTCACGTTTTTCGTACTTACGTTCGCGTTTTACGTCTTTCGTCGTAGTTTAATATTAATCGTAGTTCGTCTCTAATTTTCTTTCTTTTCTTATCCAAAAACGAAACTACCCTAAACCTTTGATTTTGGCACATTAATCCACACACCTCCTCGAGAACGAACCCGTATTTATTCGACTTGTCGGTTTTCCTAGATCGTCGAGTTTAATACTTGCCCATTATACGTTGTTTTCCTAAACACGTATTTCTACGACTATCAATACTTAAGTTGTTATTTGCAATCACTTTTATAGGAACCACAAAACTAAAATTTAAAGTTAAAATAATCATCAATTGAAAAGTACACTTTGTGTAACAACTCGTGGAACTAGATTTGAAAGCTCGATGTGATTTGCTATCGATTCCGACTTAAGAAGCTTGAGCTGTTGGACCGTCTTTATAACAAAAATCTCAATGTAATTCGACTTTATAAAGAGGCGAGAATATAAACTTATCCTTAAAATAAATCTAGTTGTGATAAAAATATAGGAACAAATACAATGGCATGTGCACTTGGAATGTTAAGTTGCGTCAATGTCAATTTTTACTTATGGAAACGGGTGAGTCTTCCCCCATTGATAACCTAAAAACGGATTAAAAAACCTTACTATCGAGAATTCTAATCGAATGTTGCAAGCTTTTATTTAAATTGGACGGTTGCTTCTTGATTTTCTCTTGATTCTACTAGTACACATTTATTTCTTTAAGGTTGTAGGATTAATATCATATAACCAATCTTAGGGTCACCTCTAGAGAACAAAACCTTAACAACCCTAACACGGTCGCGATTAGGGTTCTGATGAGGATTTGTGCTTATGAGTCATTCATATTCAAAGATCTCAAGAGCTTTTATGGTTTTTAGAGATCTCTTTTTACAAAATGTGCTCGTGGCTAGCATATATTGGTTTGAATAATTGGAATATAGCTATGGTTTACGGTTTGATACCATCAACAGATGTTCTTGTTAGCAATTCTAGTGAGTCGATTGAGAAGGATGTTGAAAAGGAACAGACATCGAGTCTTTCTCTAGATTTGAAAGGTACGCCATTTGCTAATCTTTTTTGTAGTGAAAAGAGTCGAAGTGGTCTAAACTTCTCACCCTTGTTACACCTGTTGTTAATGGGGTGAGGTGACAGTCCCATTGGAGTCTATCCAGTTAACTAGTGAAAAGCTTGTTAATTTGGCATATGGATTTTTCTTCGGAAAACGGGTGGCATACTCTTTTGTCGCGAATTATATTAAAAATACTTCGAGTAAATTTGGATTAGTTAAATCAATTCTTAACTCGTCGATCGGGTTATTTTTTGTTCCAGTTTAACTCTATGGATGGTATGAAATCTATGCTTAAAAGTGGTCCATGGTTTATTCATAATAACCCAAATATCCTTAATAAATAGGATCCATATATGAATATGTTGAAAGAAAATATCGGTAAGATTGCGGTTTCGGTAAAACTTCATGGTGTTCCTATGACGGCATTTAGTGAAGATGGTCTTAGTGCAATTTCTAAAAAACTTGGTACTCCAGTGATGCTGGATTCTTATACGGCTGAAATGTGTC
The DNA here is from genome assembly GCA_025667525.1 of Glebionis coronaria. Classification (NCBI taxonomy): domain Eukaryota; kingdom Viridiplantae; phylum Streptophyta; class Magnoliopsida; order Asterales; family Asteraceae; genus Glebionis; species Glebionis coronaria. Next base: position 533,550,632 of record CM046881.1, on the reverse strand, counting down.
TAAAGTCATGGGGTAGATCGAGTTATGCTAGAGCAATGATTGAGCTACATATGGATGTTGAGTTGACAGATACTATTATGGTTTATATGCTTAAACTAAAAGGGTGAGGGTTATTATGTAAGCACTATGCGTGTTGAATACGAATAGAAACCTCCTAGATACTCGAGTTGTAAGTTTTTTGGTCATGTTTTTTATGAATGTCGTAAGGCTACAAAATCCGCTGGTGCAATAAATGTGAGTAACCATAAGCATGTAACTACGGGTGTACCGGTTGGTCCTAGAGTGAACTTTCAACCGGTTGGTGCTAAGGTTACTAAAAAATATTGAATGGTTGGTAAGAAGAATATACTTCAAATGTAGGAAAAACACGCTGCATCGGGGTCTAGTACAAAGTTTACTCCAAGTAAAGAGGTCAGTGACAAATTCTTTTGCTCCACTTAATTCTATTGAGATAATGTTGATTTAGGTACGAATGGTGGACCGCTAATTCTTCGAATGGATTTATGTCTAAGGATGGTACTTCTCGTCCGGATGCTAGTAACACCCCGATTATTAATAAAATTGATAAGATTGAAAAGAAGATTGTTGAAGGGAAAGTTACTCTTGTGGATGATCGAGGAAACCCGGTTCCTAGAAAAAATGGTGATATTTTAGGTCAACTAAATGAGGAGGATTTAGTTAAACCTATTAATAATGATATGACAATTTTCGGGCTTCTGAAATGTTGGATATATGACTAATAGTATGTGGGAACAAAGAAATGATTCTAACAAGAATGCAGCCAATAACTACGACCCGTATGATGATGATATGTATGATGGTATGTATGATGGTATGTATGATGGTCAGGATATTTCGGACGACGGCTTTCAGACTATTGCTGATAATCTTGGAATCAGAGTCCGTGGAAGCAAGAAATATTAGTTTCTTTGTTTTCTATATGACTTTGTAATAACTTTATGTGTTTTCTTCCTAGTAGGAAGTTGTTTGCCTTTGTAATAGACGGAGATGTAGGATTCACCTACATCTTATGTATTTAACTGGTTTTTTTAGTAATGAAATTTTTCGAAAAACCCTTTGCCCAAAAAAACCGCTTGAGTCTTGGTCTTTATGTACCTCTTAATGGAAATTCAAGAGGTGTACAATGGTGAGAAGACTTTGATCTTATACATTTTGATATTAACCATACTCTTTCTCAAGGACATGGTTAAGTAATCGCACTTGTTTGAGTTGGTCTAATTAATGAGAAATTAAAGCCCTTAGCTTGATCGATCAACCGAAGGTAGGAGAAACCCAATGCCCACTTGATACTTCTTAATGCATCTAGTCTACTCATGGTATTCTTAGCGAAGTTTTGCCTCTAGTTGTTATCCATGTAGCTCCTAAATAATCGCTATTCATTTCACACAAGTTTACTGTTTCGTATACTATATTCTATACCTGAATATTTTGTTTCAAACATTCCTTGAATTATACATACGAATAATTATCTCATGCATTATCCTGTATATGAAGAGCCTTCGAAGAATGGGTAGAAACGTCATTATAGCGTGTGAGTGATGTCATTGTAAGCCCCACGAGTGAATGGGTAGTGCCGTAGTGGTGATGTAGCTATCACCAAATCCTTGGTTAAGGAATAATAGAAACAAGAACATGCTAAATTGATTTTAAAATCAGAAGAAAGTCCTAAAAAGGTTAAATAAAGTGTGTCATGGGGACCTAAGTCGCCATGCGTGTGACCACTATATACATCCAAAATACTTAAAATAAATTAAAAAAGGTGACAAGAAAAATCTTTTAAGTTTCTTCTTATTACATACTCGGTCAATTTGGGGAGACAATAGCAGCCATGGAAGTGACCTCACGACGAGAAAAAGTGAACTTTGTTTACTCACTTCCTATAATCATTAGATTCACGAACTTATACCAGTATGGTCGATATTGTTTAATTTATTTTGAAAAATGAACTGTTTCAAGCAAATTATAGATTAAGAGAATACTGATTATGTGTTGTTATGCATGATTCAAGTAAACCCTTTTTTTTAACACTTAAGGGTGATCTACTGGCAAAAGAGTTTGTGGCTATCACTTTAAATTGTGTGAGGTCTCAAGTTCAATTCGTGCTACGTGCAAACAACGTTGAAGTAGCTACGCCAACCTCAAGGTTTTACCTGGTTTGAGTCTGTGTGGCGGTGGACTCAAACTCCGTGGATTAGTCGGCTAATGTGTCGAAAATCACGGTTACCAAAAAAAAAAAAAAAGTAAACCCCTTTTCGAAAAGTTATGTTCGCTTATAGACTACTCGCCGAGTATATATAATCGGCTATTGATTTATGAACAATTCTACGGACAAACATCATGCTATAGGTATAGTTTCAAATCTATATAAAAGTTCTAATCGTATCTGTCAAGAAACACAATATCACAGACAAAGCAGATCTTACACCCAACTAACCACCCCTTGGTGTAATTTATTATAAATCAGAGTTCAAAATACAAAGATAAAGATTAGTCCCCAAACGGGTGCTAATCGAACGATTACAATAGAAATAGTGAGAACGTCCCAACTAGGTTGATCCGTTCTCCCTCACAATACAAGAGATCACTCAAACACTCAGCTATACAAGATGAAACATCAAACTCCCAGGTCAGACCTCCATGGATGAAAGGATGAGATGAGAGAGCGAGAGAGAGCTGCGCACACACACAAATATGTGTGTTGTGAATGTGTGATAACAAACCCTAGTCAAAGACTAGGGTGATATACTCGTTTGTGGTCAAGGGGCCTCAACGGCAACAAGGCCCATCAAGAAAGAAACCAAAGGCCCAAAACGAATAGCTGAAGCCCAAAACCTGAAAACACAAACAAGCACAAATAACAAAGAAAAACTAACACAATACCAAAGTTGCAAGACTTTGGCAGATTGTAAAAACAACACCATTCCTCAATCTGACAAAGGAGAGAGCAGAAACCATCATTTGCCAAACATATTCACAAGTCTCAACTGTTCACAAAGTTTGAGGTGCTGCTGAATCCCATGAGCCTTAGTGAAAATGTCAGCAGTTTGATCAATAGAGGCAATTTTGATGGTGTTAATGACACCATTCTGAACCTTTTCCCTTACCAAATGAACATCAACTTCAAAGTGTTTAGTCCTCTCATGAAAGACAGGGTTGGCAGCAATTTGAATAGCTGCACTACTATCACAATAAAGGTTAACAGGGAACAAGGATTGCAACTTTAGATCACTAAGAAGGTTAGTGATCCAAATAACCTCACAAGTGGCACTGGCCATGCACCTATACTCAGCCTCAGCAGAGGATCTGGAAACTGTGGGTTGCTTCTTGCTCTTCCAAGAGACAAGAGACCTTCTAAGGAAAACACAGTATCCTGACACAGACTTCCTGGTTTTAAGGCATTTAGCCCAATCAGCATCAGTGAAACAAGACACTTTTAATGATGTATCCTTATAAAACTGAATACCAATACCAGGTGAGTTCTTGAGATACCTAATAACCCTTAAGGCTACTTTAAGGTGGGACTGAAGGGGTGCATGCATGTGTTGGCTAAGGCAATGAACAGCATAAGATATATCAGGTCTGGTATGAGTTAGATAAATAAGTCTCCCAAGTAATCTTTGATACTCAAACACATTCAACAAAAACTTATCATCATTGCTTTCATCAACAGCCAAAACACAATTTTCAGGAAGAGGGGTTGCAACAGGTTTAGCAGCAAGTAACCCAAACTCATGTATGAGTTCAAGACAGTACTTCCTTTGGGTCATGCAGATCCCATTAGAGTTTTCAAGAACTTCAATACCTAAGAAATACCTCATAATGCCAAGGTCTTTAATCATGAACTTGGTTTTAAGAAAGCATTTAAATAATTCAATTTCCTCAATGCAGTTACCAGTAATGATAAAATCATCAACATAAACAAGAAGAGCAATAAACATATTACCATTCTGCTTGGTGTAAAGAGAGTAATCAAATCTACTTTGGCAAAAGCCATGCTCAACCAAAACAGTGGTAAGTTTAGCATTCCACTGCATTGGGGCTTGCTTGAGACCATACAAAGCTTTATTAAGCTTACACACCTTACCTTTATCATTGCAATTGAACCCCAAAGGAAGAGTCATATAAATGTCCTCATCAAGATCACCATACAAGAAAGCATTGTTAACATCAAGTTGGAAAAGAGGCCAATCATTAGAAACAGCAATACTAACAAGACACCTAACAGTAACCATTTTAACAACAGGACTGAAAGTCTCATCAAAATCAATGCCTTCCCTTTGACTATAACCTTTAACAACAACCCTAGCTTTAAACTTGTCAACAAGACCAGAGGACTTGTATTTGATCTTATAGATCCATTATTGTTGATAGCCTTTCTATTAGCAGGAAGATCAACTAAGGTCCAAGTATTATTCCTTAAAAGGGCTTCAATCTCATTGTTCATAGCCTCAACCCACCTATTATCCTTAACAGCTTCATAGTAGGTGGAGGGTTCAACAGAATTGTTAAGAGTGGTAGCAAAGCAAAAATTGGTGGTATTCAGCCTAGAGTAATTAACATGCTTCTCAATACCATACTTGAGTTTGCTATCAAGGACAAAATCATTAAGCTTAGCAGGCAACTTAGTAGGTCTACTAGATTTTCTAACAGGTTGCTCTTCTTCTATAGAGTGGTCCCCACTATGATCAATAAAATAACTAGAGCTTTCATTTTCAAGATTGCCCTCAGAGCAGGTTTGCACATTCTCACCTATAGTGGTTGCAGGGTTCTCCTCTTGATGATCCTCAAAGGCATCATCAGTATTGGGGTGAACCCTACCATCCAAACCAGGTGATGCTCTCTCATCATCATTGGGACTTGTGTTAGTTTGGTTATCAAAAAATGTTAAGAGATCAACATCACTTGTAATGACTACATCAGTTGAGTCCTTTTCACTATTGTTTTTCATTTTGAAAGGAAAGACAGTTTCATAGAATTTCACATCCCTAGAGAAAAGAATTCTTCTATTATCCAAGCTAAACAATTTATAAGCCTTTTTAACAGAAGAATAACCAATGAGAACACATTTCTCAGACCTAGGTGTGAGCTTATCACTGTTATTCAAACAAGTAGAAAAACAAAGACATCCAAAACATTTCAAGTGAGAGAGATTTGGTTTTTTGCTAAATAGCAATTCATAGGGGGACCTACCATTTAAGACAGAAGATGGGGGCCTGTTGATCAAATAGACAGCAGTTAAAATACATTCAGACCCAAAAGTGATAGGAATCCCACCCTGAAACATAAGACTCCTGGCAACATTGAGAAGGTGTCTATGTTTCCTTTCAGCAATCCTATTTTGCTGAGGGGTATGAGCACAAGAGGTCTGATGGATGATACCCAAGGAAGAGAGCATAGTGTGAACTTTGTTATTAACAAATTCAGTCCCATTATCAGATCTGAAAATTTTAACTTTGGTATCAAACTGAGTTTTAACAAGGTTAATAAATTGGGTTAACCATTCAAACACTTCATCCTTAGATTTTAAAAGATAGGCCCACACAGCTCTAGAGTAATCATCCACAATAGTGAGGAAGTATCTATACCCTTCCTTACTAGAAACCTTGTAAGGGCCCCACAAGTCCAAGTGAACAAGATCACCAAGTTTACTGGACTTATGATCACTCAAGGGAAAGGGTTCCCTTGTTTGTTTAGCCCTATGACAAGTCTCACAAACAGATATAGAGGTGTTTTTAGAAAGATTGAGGTCAGTTTTGAGGGCATTAAGAACTTGGTCAGAGGGATGACCAAGTCTACAATGCCAGATATCCTTAGAGGTATTAAAATTCATAGCAGTATTAACAGTACCAAGGCAATTAGTCTTAAGGTCATCAAACAAGTAGAGCCCCCCAGATTCACTACCAGTCCCCAGAGTAGTCCCCTTGGCCAAGTCCTGAATGTAACATTTATCCTCATCAAAACCAACAAACAAATTACTATCCTTAATGAGTTTGTTAACAGACATCAAGCTAACACAGTAACCAGGAACAACCAACACATCATGAAGAACAACATTGTTAGAAAGTTTGAGGTCACCAATGTGACTGATATTGGCAACAGTGCCATTGGGGTGACCAACATTAATGTTGAGGTTGGAAATATCAACAACATTGAACATACCCACTGTGGAAGTGGTAAGGTGTTGGTTAGCCCCAGAATCAATAATCCACCCCAAAGTAATAGTCTTAACAAAAAATTTAGAGTTGCCACAAAAAAACTTAGAGAAATTCACATTAAACCAGACATTAGCATTAAAGAAGGAAAATCTACCTGCCATGTTGGACTGAGTATTGCCAGAGGAATCATTGATCAAGTTGAGGAGTTTCTGCATTTGTTCAGTGGTGAAAGAGTTTGGAGAATTACAAGTGGAAGCTTGTTTTTCTCCAGTTTTAATATCACAATTAGCATTAAAATTGGGTTTAAAAACAGTTTGCCTTTGATTATTACCCCCCTTTTAACATAACCAGCAGGATAACCAATCAATTCAAAGCATCTATCAATAGTATGACCAATCTGATTGCAATGAGTGAACAAAAGATTAGGGTTAGGACCCCTAAAGTTTTTAGACCCATTGCCTTTGTTAGGGGTTCTATTAGAAACATTGGAAGTGTTTCTCCTATTTTGATTAAAGGTCTTAGCAGCTAAGGAAGTAGCATTCAATTTTGCTTCAGCATGATCAGAGTTATCAGGAACACCCCTATGGGATTCCTCTCTAGAAACAGTGACATAAGCTTCCTTAACATCAGGGAGTGGGTCCCTGGTGAGAAGAGCAGTCCTAACAGGCTGATAACAGTCATCAAGCCCCATAAGAAACTGCATAAGCCTCATGATTTGCTGATGCAAAGCTAATTCAGTGCTAGCAGAACAAGAACATTTAACAGCACAAACACATTTAGGAATCTTAGACACAGCATCAAACTCTCTCCATAGAGAGTTCAACCTATGATAATAATCAGAAATAGAACTACCCCCTTGTTTAACAGACCCAATTTTTTGAAGCAAATTATAAACAATGGAACCATCAACCTTGTCATAAGTTTCATTAAGCTCTTTCCAAACATTAGCAGCATTTTCAGAATAAACAAGACCCATGTAAACATCACTAGAGACCACATTCATAATCCAAGTAAGAACCATAGCATTACATCTATCCCATTGAGCACACAACACATCATCAGTATAAGACTCTCTTAAACAGGACCCATCAACAAAAGCAAATTTGTTCCTAGCTTGTAAAGCAAGTCTCATAGCATTGTTCCATATCCTATAGTTCTCAGTCCCCAACAACTTGAAAGGGACAAGGACAGAGCTGCTATTATCACTATTATGAATGTGAAGTGGATTTCCAGCATCCAAGTTGCTGATGAGAGCAACAGGATTGGTGGTGGTCTCAGGGAAGGCCCCACCACCACCATTTCCTCCACCACCATTGGGTGGTGGAGGAGGAGTACCACTAGCACTCATAGGTCACACACAAAGAGAGCAACAAACAGATATAAACCAACAGAATAAAAATCCAAGGCAACAAACAGAGAGCACACAAAATATATAAACCAAGGTAGGAAAAAATAAAGCAGATAGAACAAGACAAAAAATAGCCACAATAAACACCCAGAAGGTGAGCACCAGAAATGTCAGGCTGTGGACTGGGATTGGCCAGAGCAGGTATCCACACCAGTCAAGGCTGGAGGGTCAAGATGTTAACCGAATCCGTTTGCACCCACACACAAGACAACAGTGACCCACAAAAGTAACCAAGAAGAAGGCAAGAGGGAAAATGAAAGAAGACTTACAGCAGAAATAGCAAGAAAATACACCCAATCTCTAGATTCACTTAGTCTAGAGGATGGGTGAACCACCAATCAGAAACCCCCAAAAATAATAAAAGTTAGGGTTAGCAAACCCTAACAAGTGTACCTGTGTAAATAAGCAAAAAATTGGTAACGGCACCACCAAGGTGATACCAGGATACCAATAATAGAAAAAACCCGCAAAAAATTAAATTAGGGTTTCAAGAAACCCTAATCAAATCTTCTAGGTTTTTAACGGCACCACCAAATAAATCAACGGCAACACCTACTAAAGCTTCCTGGGCACCTTAGAGACAAAACCCCCAAAAAATAAATTAGGGTTTGTGAAAACCCTAAAAATATTTTCCAAGAAAACTAACGGCACCACCAAATCAAGCTTCCAGAAGTGACAAGAGAGCAGGAATCACAACCCAAAGTATAAAACCCTAAAAAATTAATTAGGGTTTCGAAAAATCAAAAAACTGATTATAATAAAAAAGAACCGAGAGAGCTTCGATGGCTGAAAGATCTATAACCAGAGCTCTGATACCATGTCAAGAAACACAATATCACAGACAAAGCAGATCTTACACCCAACCAACCACCCCTTGGTGTAATTTATTATAAATCAGAGTTCAAAATACAAAGATAAAGATTAGTCCCCAAACGGGTGCTAATCGAACGATTACAATAGAAATAGTGAGAACGTCCCAACTAGGTTGATCCGTTCTCCCTCACAATACAAGAGATCACTCAAACACTCAGCTATACAAGATAAAACATCAAACTCTCAGGTCAGACCTCCATGGATGAAAGGATGAGATGAGAGAGCGAGAGAGAGCTGCGCACACACACAAATATGTGTGTTGTGAATGTGTGATAACAAACCCTAGTCAAAGACTAGGGTGATATACTCGTTTGTGGTCAAGGGGCCTCAACGGCAACAAGGCCCATCAAGAAAGAAACCAAAGGCCCAAAACGAATAGCTGAAGCCCAAAACCTGAAAACACAAACAAGCACAAATAACAAAGAAAAACTAACACAATACCAAAGTTGCAAGACTTTGGCAGATTGTAAAAACAACAGTATCCATCCTGATCACTCATCATCTAGGTAGATTACAAGTTATAAGATTGTCGACCACTCACTAGCCTATCGTAGTTTACAACTTCTACCTCAACTCACTAGGATGCCGACTTGTCGAGTGTCCCACTACTCTAAGGTTTACATGGATCAGTGCAAAGGCTGAGTAGTTTAGTTTATCGTGACAACATGAGTGTTGTATGTCCACTTCATAACCATCAAATCAACCACATTTCGAGAACAAGGCGGCTACCACCAGGTCTGGGTCTTTCATGTCAATTTCCTATGCTAGTACGTAATCTTCAGTTCTTCGCCAATCAAAAGACTTCTTTGTCTTCTCTGGGTCGGTTTTTATTTCAATTTGGATAATTAGAGCTCTCCAGTTTAACTTGTACGTAGTATATGTATTAGCAGTCATAATTACTACTATAATTTAGTCCAAAATGATACTATTTGTTTTGTGAGGGCCTAGCCCATTTAAGATCCATTGTAGTTTTATTGTATATGGCAAAAGTGTCGTCCAAAAAGTTTCCTATATACTCACAATTTGTTAACCTGTGCGTCTTTTGTCCGTAATTCCGTAATCGATTTAAATGGGATTAAGGTTTTCATAGTATACATATACATTAGTGATACGTAAGTTGTGGCTCAAACTACAACCCTTGTTTGCATTAGTAGAGGTGAATTCGGAGAGAGACGAGCTCAACTTTCTTTAGTAGTATTGTAATCTTTATTTCTAATTTAATTAAGAGGGTGTTTGTTTGGGCTTATACATAAGCTCTAATTTTTTGGTTTGCTTTAAGACTTGTATAAACTTATAAACCTCAAAATAAACAAAAAATAAAAATGATGTTTATGAATATAAGTCTATGAGCTTATGTTTCATGAGCCGAAACAAACAGCTTCGAAGAGACATAATATAGTATAGCCACCTTACGTGTTATGAAAAGAATATATAATGTCGTCACATATGACTGTAAAAATACCTGGTAATTTGTTTATTTAGAAAGATAGTTAAAATTATTTTATTGCATGATCAACTATTAAAGACAAAATGCAACTAGCAAAAAGATTCAACTAGCACTACAAAATTTTGGACATTTTCCTACTAATATTTTTTAGTATTAAAAATATTATTTCATCATAAAACTTTTACCTACTAAAGTAAGAGTAGGTAAAGATACAATGCCTACTAAAAATAAGAGTAATAAAAAGTTTTGACCCTTTTGGTGACTAAAAAAATGAGTAAGGATAGACCTTTAGACCATTAGTGCTCCCCTTTTGCTTACTCTTATTCTTTGAGTAGGAATTGATAAAATAAAAAAAAAAAAAAGTAAGCAAAAGATGGAAGTACTAAAGGTCTATCCTTACTTATTTTTTAATCACCAAAGTTTGTATCTTTATCTACTCTTATTTAAAGACTTTAGTAAATAAATTTTTGATGATTTATACTAAAATATTAACAGAGAAATATCCAAAATTTTGTAGTGTAAGCCCATTTATGATTAGAGCATTGCTGAGGCTTTGAGGGGTATTGTCTTCTTATCATTTGATATTGTGTTATTGTCATATATTTGATTGTGCTTTAGTCAACAGATGAACGCAATCCAAAGTCCTCCAGTCAAATACTATTTTTGAAGTCCATAAATACTTTCAGTTCCTATTGGAACAAAAACAAACCCTCTTACTGAAGTAACAAAGTAGAAGTTGGACTAATTGGCTAAATGGTCACGAAACCAACCAATTGGACGGACTTAATTATTTAAAAGCATATCTTTAAGATTTTATGGTCCACTATTCAAGTATTCATTTTAGACTATTCGTAATAATGACCGATATTTCAGTCGATCAAACTTAGGCGACCGCGTCCTCTCTACGGAAAGGAAAATAATCATTCTATGACTCGATTACACTGTACATACCAACAACTTAGTCTATGTCAGCATCAGCATCGAATCGACGCATCTACAAAGCGTAATACTTACATAAAAGAAAAACTCTTCACAGAGACATTTCACATATGATAACAACCTCCAAGGACATCTTTGGTGGTCATATGAGGCTATGAGCTACCCATATGGTTACTTTATTTATTCTATTTTAAAAATTTAATCATTAGAACTTTATTAATACACTCTTTGTTTCTTAAGTTTTTTATTTTTATCAGTTATTTTTTTTTCCATCAAATTCTTTCACTAATTTTTTCAATAGTAAACACAAATTTATCAAATTTTATCAAATAAAGAAATTTTTAAGTCGTTTTAAAGAAAAATAAAAAATAATACTAATAAAATAAGAGATTATTTTTATTAAATAGATATTTTATTTATTTTTTGAATACCAAGTAAAGCTAGCGTGACATTAAACGTGATTCTGGAGAAGAAATCACAAATAAGCGTTTATAAACTCGCAACGAAGTGTGGCGTCAACTGTACTCGTTGACTCGTTTAATACATGGCATCAAACAATGTACAAACCTGATGGATCAAAAACATATATACATGTCACATGTTCACATTCTAGATAAAAGTTGATTAGTTCGTAACGAACACTTCATACCAAAATGTAGGGATTAAAGACGATGGGCACAATAGTTGCTGTCATAACGGCTAATCTCCGCTTAGAATATTCTGCTTAATAAAAAGTAAAAGAAATCTTTCTAGGATCACCAACTTTGTGGAAGCCAACAACACTCAGCTGCTGTCTTCGTCTTCAGATGTGCTGCTGTCAGCGTCTTCAGATTGGCTGCTGTCTTCATCTTCTGTACTGCTGTTTTCGTCTTCAGATGAGCTGCTGTCATCGTCTTCGGGAGTGTTGTCTTCATCTTTTGAAGGATGCTCAACAATGATGTCTACTAGACGAGATGCACATGGACAGTGCAAGAGAAGTTGTTTCACCTCCAACTTTTTATTCACCGCAACAGACTTGTAGAGCAGTATGCTCACCTTCTTCAACATGGGTGATTTCGCCAAGATAAGTTTCACAAACTTAAACTGATGCTCCAGGTTTTCAAAATTCTCAACCTCCAATTCATAAAGATGCTCCAACCAAATATCTGAATAATCTTCCTCTGGGTAGGACTCTTTGAAGCCAGGATTCGGAAGTATCTGTCAGTATTTACCCTCTCAGACTCAGCATACTATGTTATAAGAAAACAAAAACAAATACGAGACAACATTGATTTATATTATCTACCTCAAGCTTTAGTTTCTCCAAGTTTGGCGAGCTTCTTATCAAACAAACAATAAAAGGTACAGATATGTCAAAGTGACACATTCCTTCTAAAGAGAAGTATTTGAGGTGGAATAACGATGTTGGAAGCTGACGTCGAAACACACCTTCAGTGTAAAACTTGAACCACAGGCCAAAACAAAGATCAACAACCAAAGTATTTTCAAGTTGAATATAATATATATATATATATATATATCACTTGGATAAATATTACCTCAATGACAAAAACTGTAATGGTCAGATGTTCAATAACTGGTAAAAGCTCAAACAGATCAAAGATGGTTCGATCACCAGACTCGCAAAAGTACATAAGATGAATTTTCTCTAAAATCTACATCAGGTTGCAATGTTCACAGTTAACAGGCCGTAAATACAAATACTTTAAAAATTAAGAACTTACCAAACTGAAGCTCTTGAGTAATGAAGATTTAGATATCAGACGTATAATTGTTTGTACACTGTTGCGACCGGTCTCCACATCCTCCAAATATAAGTTTGTAAGGTTCACAAATCCACTGGATGCTGGTCGAAGGGAAATATTTTTTATGTCACATTTTCGGAGATGGAGGTGTGTTAACTGGTGCAACGAGAAGATAGAAAAGGGTACCCTATACTGACCATAATCTAACCCATAATCTAACGCATCAAGCATAAATTTTTTGACGGCGTTGTTTCTTGACAAATGAGCTATTATCTGATCAATTTCAACACATGTTTCATCTGCGTCGACACTAAGGGCGAACTCAATTATTGGACCTTGATGCACTAATAGAACTTGATAAATAGCAGAGAGAACTTGACACCTGTGGCTCATTTTTTTTCTATCACTTGGTGGATCTTCAAACGTTTGCTCCAAAACGGACAGCTGATGGTTACAGGTTTCAAATGCATCCTCATTAAATACTAGTTTAGGAATTTTGGTCCAATTGTATCTCCATTCCTTCGAGAGGATACTTGTCCTTGCTGCTTCTTGAATTGGTAAAAGACATAGGATGTTTTCTATGATGCCTGAAGGAAGGTTGCTGATTCTATCAAAAGATGAATGTGTAGCTTTATTTTTCATCTCAGGGAGTAGTTGTTGATCAATACTAAATCATATGTTGCAACAATTAGTAACTGTAAAACAGATGAAAGATAAACGATGTTTAATAGTAAAACAGATGAAAGATAAACTATGTTTGATAGAACTTGACAGTCAATAACCTGAAAACCTGCTTACTGTTTTATTTCTTTATAGAGTTCGAAATTTATTACGATAACAGTTGGAAACCTAAAATTTACGAAACGTATGCAAACAAACAACATATATTGACTAAATCTAGAAAACATTATACAGTTCAAATTACACACTAGTACAAAAGAGATGCAAACCTGATTCAATATGAAAGAAAATAACCCAAACGGCCAAACCCTTAAAGGCACCAGTTGCTGTTTAGCTAAATCTCAATTGTTGGGCAAAAACCTTTTATGTGTCCCTACTTTCATTTTGTATTTTACCAATTTAACTCGAATTATTGGCTCACTAAACTCAAGACATGTGATAAGTAAGTAACTGTTCTTTGTGGTGATACGACGTATTGATTCTTGTGTTACTGCTAAATAGCGTGACAGAGAAACTTCAACCCAGCACTCACATAGCAATTTTTCTCAACGCATTTTGGCTTGGATCATCCTCAACTTCTAGCTCTTCTTCGTCGTCGTCCGCGGACAAATCAAACGTGGAGGCGGCGGCTCTTTTCGCCATTCGTTTTCCTTTACAACGGTTTTCTTTTGTTGGTTGTTATGATTGTGGTTCTTTGAATTGTGTTTCATAAACTCGTGATTGCGATTGTTGTGGCACATTTTGATGATTTTGAAATTGGTTGTTGAGCTGAGCATTTTGCAATGTTTTCCATTGAAATAAATTTGTTCAGGTGTCATTTGGGGAAAATATTGCGAAGCAAAAGGGTATGGGAATTGCCCGGACGAGGAAGAAATTGAGTTTTGTGACGATGGTGTCGAAGGATTAGAGGATGGCGATTGTTGCAGGTTCGACGTATTGAGAAGAGAGGTAAAGTTGAGATGAGAATACCCGTCATTTGGAAGAAATAGATAGATTTAGATTTTTGTGGGTTTTAAAAGGTGAAATAACCGGCTATATATACGGAGTATATAATAGGGGGAAGATTTTAAAAAAAAAGATTTTGAAAAAGAACCGTGAGGCTCAAACGGTTATGTTTTTTGTCTTTATCTCCGCCAAAAACTCGTTGAACCACTCGGCGACGAAGGTCACAGTGTGGCGGCGAGGAGATGGCGAGGGGCAACGAGATGCAACCTCGGATTCGGCAAACACTCTCGATATGATACCTTTTACTCTAAACCATATTCTAAAACACAACATTGACTCTTTACCAAAAAAGAAAAACACAACATTGACTATAAAGACTAAAGTATTAGGACATACAAACACACAAATAAATACCAAACGCATACGAACACACATTTTAATTAGTTAGATACCATTGTCTTCTATAATTTATAAATTCATTGGTAAACTGCCATGGAAAAAAACATTTTTCGATGCCAAATGATGGGAAAATTTATTTTACAAAATATCCCATCAACATATTTGGGAATAACTAGCCAGAAACCATAACAACGGAGTAGATTTGGCTCTCGAACTGCGGTTTTCTTTCTAGCATCCACTAGGGACGCGTTTAAGGACTGTTTATTTTAGCTTATATACACGTAAAACTATTTCGGCTTATATAACATAAGTCTCAATTTTGTGGCTTATTTGGAGACTTACGGGCTTATCTAAGTTTTGTTATGATATAATAAACTTATATAAGCCCATAAGTCACCAATAAGCTTAAAAAATTAGGGTTTATGAAATATAAGCCGAAGAAATATGGCTTATTATCGACTTATATAACGTAAGCCCCAATTTTGTGGCTTATTTTGAGACTTAGGGGCTTATTTATCATGATATAATAAACTGATATAAGCCCATAAACCTCCAAATAAGACACAAATTATATAAGCCGAAATGGGCTTACATTATATAAGCCAAACCAAACACCCCCCCTTAATTTAGCTTATATCTGGGCTTATGAGCTTATTTGGTTATGTTATATCAGATAAACCCATTTCTTGGGGGTTTACTTTTCAACTTATATAATTTGTTTTTATTTTTTAATTCTACGTTTTCATATGTTTTTTTTCTTTTTTTAACTTGCGCCCATTTAGCCCGCACGTTTCGCCCGCCTGTTTCGCCCGTGCCCATTTAGCCCGCGCCCGTTTGGCCCGTCTCCCGTTTAGCCCGTTGCCCGTTTAGCCCGCCCCCCGTGCCCGCCCGCCCGTTTTGGCACCTCTAAGAATACCCGTCATTTGGAAGAAATAGGTAGATTTAGATTTTTGTGGGTTTTAAAAGTTGAAATAACCGGCTATATATACGGAGTATATAATAGGGGGAAGATTTAAAAAAAAAGATTTTGAAAAAGAACCGTGAGGCTCAAACGGTTATGCTTTTTGTCTTTATCTCTGCCAAAAACTGGTTGAACCACTCAGCAACGAAGGTCACAGTGTGGCGGCGAGGAGATGGCGATGGGCAACGAGGTGCCACCTCGGACTCGGCAAACACTCTCGACGTGATACCTTTTACTCTAAACCATATTTTGAAACACAACATTGACTTTAAAGTATTAGGACTACAAACACACTAAGCAAATTCCAAACACATACGAACACACATCTTTATTAGTTAGGTACCATTGTCTTCTATTATTTATAAATTCATTGATAAACTGCCGTGAAACAAACATTTTTCGATGCCAAATGATGGGGAAAAATTCAACAAAAGATCCCATCAACATATTTGGGCATAACTAGCCAGAAACCATAACAACGGAGTGGACTTGGGTCTGGGACTGCGGTTTTCTTTCTAGGATCCACTAGGGACGCATTTAGGGGCTGTTTGTTTTAGCTTATATAATGTAAGCCTATTTCGGCTTATATAACATAAGCCTCAATTTTGTGGCTTATTTAGAGACTTATGGGGCTTATATAAGTCTGTTATGATATAATAAATTTATATAAGCCCATAAGTAAAAAATTAGGGTTTATAAAAGATAAGCCGAGATATGGCTTATTTTTGGCTTATATAACGTAAGCCCCAATTTTGTGGCTTATTTTGAGACTTAGGGGATTATATAAGTTTATCATGATATAATAAGCTTATATAAGCCCGTAAACCTCCAAATAAGGCACAAAATTGGGGCTTATGTTATATAAGCCGAAATGGGCTTACATTATATAAGCGAAACCAAACACCCTCTTAATTTAGCTTATATCTGGGCTTATGAGCCTATTTGGTTCCGTCCATTTCTTGGGGGTTTACTTTTCAGCTTATAAACCTATTTTCCAATAAGCTAACAAGATGGATACGGAGTATTAAACTAGAAATACAGGCTTCTGAAATATAAGCATCAACACATAAATCTCCGATAAGCCTAAAAATAAGGTAAAACAAACAGCCAAACATTGCAAATTAAAACTATGATAGTCCAAATAATCGCGCAATTAGTCAGATCAAAATATCTTCATCACATTGTACTATAACCTAAAACCATTATATTTTTTATTGACACTGCCTTTTTTAATAATAAGCTACCAAATTAGAATATTTCATAGATAATAAGCTACCATAAGCCATAGAAATAGTCGCAGACAATGATAACAAACACTAAGAAGCAAAACAATACCTTTTATACATGATGATCAAAAAGCCATTTTCATGATTCGAGCTTTAGTCATGACTCATGAGAAGTGACAATTGTGATTAGGGTTCATTTGAGGAGTGGTTGGTGTCAAAACAAAATTTGGGGGCGGAACTCGGAAGCCTGCCTTTTATAGACCAAAGTTAAAAATCTTTTTCAAACACTTGTTAAAAGGAAAATTTCATATATATCCCTCTTTTGACTCTAAATTTCATATATATCCAACCTTACTTCAAAATTTCATATATATCCCTCATTTTAATACAAAATTTCATATATATACAATTTTAGTTAAAAATTTCCTATATATCCAATTTAAAACTTGAAATTTCATATATGTCCAAATACCTAATTTATATATAACAAAAAATTTAAAAGACATATCAGTGATCATTTAAACATAAAATAACCATTATATCCGCGTTTCTCTACCTAATAATATGCACATCTAATCACCAAAACAACGACAAATCATTAAGATTCCATAAAAAACAAATATAACTAACCTTGCAATAGACAATAACCCAATTTGATAAGAATACTGATTGTTGGGTTATTATCTATTGCAAGGTTAGTTACATTTGTTTTTATAGAATCTTAATGATTTTCCGTTATTTTGGTTATTAGATGTACATATTATTAGGTAGAGAAACGCGGATATAATGGTTATTTTAGGTTTAAATGATAATTGATATGTATTTTAAATTTTTTGTTATATATAAATTAGATATTTGGACATATATGAAATTTCAAATTTTAAATGGGATATATATGAAATTTTTAAGTAAGGTTGGATATATATGAAATTTTGCATTAAAATTAGGGATATATATGAAATTTTGAAGTAAGGTTAGATATATATGAAATTTAAAGTTAAAAGAGGGATATATATGAAATTTTCCCTTCTTAAAATAATGAAAGGCTTTTAGTTCATTTTCTCACGGTAATACTCTGAGGCCCCTTTTTCTAGAGGTGAGCATGGTTAGGTTTGATTTGCTTTTTTCTATAAAATCGAAACTGAACCAATAAATTTTGGTTTTTTTATTTTTTGCAATCATTCGGTTTGGTTTTTTGGTTTTTGATTTACTTTCGGTTTGGTTTTTTGGTTTTTTCGGTTCCTATATGATTTATAGAGTTTCGCTTTTACAAGTCGATTTTGAATATACCATAAACCGACACATTAAAAGCTTTAAATAAATAATAGCAACAAGAAGCACAACATTAACAATAAGGAAAAAATATCATATAAAATCTTTAAAAAATCATTTATATGTATAAATCAACACAATAGTAATGATAAAAGCTTAATTAAAAAACAATAGAGAAGAAACTTATTATTTAGTCATGTTCAATAAGCATATGAAACAATGATTAGTTATTAAACATGATAGAATTAATCTAGCGTATCATATTCATCGTCCATTGGCTTCGACGTGAACTCATATATATATTTTCATGTTTATAAAGATCAGTTCGGTTTATATCGGTTTTCTTTAATGCTAAAACCAAACCGAACTAAAAGCTTCGGTTTTTTCAAAATACAAAAACCGAACCATCGGTTTTTCAATCTGGTTCGTTTTTTAGGTTTCGATTCTTCGGTTTTTTTTGGTTTAGGTTCGGGTTTTCGTTTTCTTGCACACCCCTACCTCTTTGATTGATTACATTTACATTAAATATGGTGGTGGGTTCACATAAGATAAAGAACAAGATTGGTCCACCCGCGCTTCGCTGCGGGGATGTTATTTGGTTTCGTGTGGTATACACGGTCGCTGCAGCGTTGTCAGGATGTCATCCCGAGCATAAAACACGACAACTGTTTTCTCTCTCATTCAAACTATGCGCTAAACGGGTGCTGCAAAAAGAAAAACGATTTCAGAATTAGCAAAGAACTTTCTATTTGCAAATTTTCTTCAAAATAAACTCGATTCATTGTCGATTAAAAATACTAACTGAAGCATTTTTCAAACATGACAATTTCAATGGGTAATAACACATTCGATGAATACCAACAACATATTACTAATAGCTTTTCATAGCTTGTTCTCTAGCTACCCGGTGGTTTCGAAACTGAAGTTGTAGGCTTGCAACTTTGAAGCTTCTCTGAATGGTTGTAGATAACGACATATTTATTACTTATTTGTAATGCATCAAATAAGAAACATTCCTTACCCTCAGGTTTGAGGTCACTGACGCTCGCATTCTTAGCCTGCACATCACAGATGATAAAAGAACTTATTAGACCCTATTCTTGCACACGTTCAAGACCAACCGTTGGCCTAACTGCTGTGATGTAAACCTATATCAGCAACACATTTAGAACTCGTTGAACATTATCTAAAAATATTGACAAAGGAATAAATAAATATTTTCTTCACCTTCTGTTGAAGAAACACTTGCGTTTCTATTTCTATCTCCAGTACACGGAGGCACTCTAGCTAATTATACCCTTAAGGCTCTAATTTTGGGAAAGAAATGAGTTCTGTGTTTTCAAAAGTATTCAAATTTGGAAAAGCATTCTAAATTCAGAATGCTTAAGAAGCGCAAACAATGGCTAGAATATTCTTAGAAAGCATTCTATATATAATATGGTTGAATGAATCTATATTTGTGGTCCTTTCTCCATTGTTTTTAGCAATATGCATCGTTAACCATCAATACTCAGTGTTCCTTTAGAAAAGTATATGTAAATTTACATGATCAAATGAGCATTTAAACCTAATGATTGTAAAGTTTGGTTATGATATCTAAAACATAAAATGTTGCAACATTTCGTTATACCGTATTGTAGTTCATAAAATGTTATCTCTAACCGAAAAGCTTTCCAAAACCGAAAGTAGAGAAATTTCCATTTGTAATTTTTCTGGTGAATGTTTCTAAGATAAATTAATGAAAAGAGTATACATTACTTGCATGATCTTAATGCCACCTTAATCCATCAAAGGGCGTTCCTGTCGGAAGAAATGGGCTATCAAGAATAGAAAGAGGACATCTTTTATAAAAT
Organism: Glebionis coronaria; assembly: GCA_025667525.1. NCBI lineage: Eukaryota > Viridiplantae > Streptophyta > Magnoliopsida > Asterales > Asteraceae > Glebionis > Glebionis coronaria. The sequence continues at coordinate 533,530,707 of CM046881.1, read as the reverse complement.
ATTTTGAAAGCTGAATCATTTAAAAGTCCTCTTAAATTAAGAAGAATGAGTTGATTTTAAGGATAGTTTAATGATTATAGCCAACATATTTCTTTTTCACAGAAAAAAAGCTAATATGGTTAGGAAATGGAATGCATTTAGTTGCATTGTAGTTGAATTGCAAGAGTTGTTGTGAGCGAGATTGAGGGTCTCATATTTTAGTGCGTACCTACCTGGTAGTTGTTTCTAAGAATATTAGTGTAACCATTATTCGGGACAACATTTCTCTAAAGACCCCTTTACCTGCAGAAGATTCGTACAATACTATTAGTATTCTCAGACCATTCACTTTCATTTAACTTTGTATGAAGATTAAATAATACATCGCAGGGTTTTACCCATAATATCATACTCGCACTATCATGTATCTAATTGGAAATACCTAATCAGTATGTGTGTAAGCGAACAACGTTTGTTTCCTCTGCCTTAGAATGTAGCCCAGCTACATCCGCAAAATCATTAACTATTTCAGTTATATGTTCCATAGAAACACGTCAAAAAATTATAAAAGTTTGATATACAAATGGATAGATCAGCGTTACCTGATACACATGCCCAATAACAATCCCAGTCGCCTTAACCTCATCATCAAGTGGCTTGTTCTCTTCTTCAACAACAACCCATCGCGTTCACTTTGGTCTTCGTAAAATCACGTTTTAGGCCTGAATATCTTCAACAACAGCCCATCGCGTTCATTTTGGTGTCTGCAAAATCACGTTTTAGGCCTGCATTTTTCACAACATTAGCAACATTAGAAATGAGAATTTCTTGTATATTCAAATGGACTCGTAATATAATCTAAAAAGAATATGATGATATAACTTATTGTGAAAGATTCTAGAATACAAAAATACACAATAAAAAAAGATGAACATAGCATTTAACAAACACCCGCCCTTATGAGTTGCCCTTATCAGTTGCTCGTATCGGTTGCTTGGAAGTCATCATAAAGCCAATATGATTTAATAAGGATATGCTTTGCATTATAGGGTTAGAATTTCCAACAGCTTGGGTTAGTGGTATCTATATGTGGATCGAATGTTGAGTCTCATATCAGTTGCATTGAAATTAGATCGAGATCAACCGCTTTATCACAACATGGTATCGAACAAACTACTTTTTATAACAAAATATGTAATGCAATTACAAAACTTTTTGAGATCACCCGCATTCAACAATTCAAAGCCATCAAGCTAGCATCTTTAGTGACCCTTTGTTGCTCTACCATATATTATGCATGGATATCTTATCTACATTTTCATGACCATCCTCCAAAATTGTTTGTCAGGTAAACCTACAAAAAGAAGATATCACATAGACCCATTTATTCATTTATATTCACCTCAGAAAACTTGGATAAATGGATTGAAAAGGTGAGCCAATTCAGGGACTGAAAAATAACACGCAACACATTTTACGGATTTAGCTAAACCTATTCGTGCGCTATAAGAGTCCATGAGTCTTAAAGGCATATATTTAACCACAAATGAACGGGCAACCAGTTTCTCAAAGATTTTTCACTCAAGCATAAACACAAACACTTGGAATGCATAACACCACTACAGGGCAAACAAATAAAAATTGGGTGCATTTTAACCCTAAAAACGAATGATACTATATAAACCAAAACCAAAACCAAAAAAGCAAAAAAAAAAAAAAAAAAAAAAACCCGATCTAAAAAGAAAGAGTTAATGATACTGAGATTTGAGAAGCGACCGTCACATACCTTTGCACACAACCACCAATTCAGTAATCCACTGAAACAATAATCACAAACCTAAAAAAAGGGCACCCTCCGAATAAACTGATGACAGTCAACTGCAACAGCTCAAGCTTATCCTTCACATCAAACCTATTCACACCTTCATATCTCCAAACCTCGAAAAACCTGACATATGCAAAATCGAAATCCCACAAAAATATCATCAACCCCGATTATTTTTCAATGATCATATAATTTAATCCCGAATCATAAAAAAATGTGATCAGACTTACTGTGTTGGAAATCGATTATTATCTGATAAAACTGGTAAATTTAGAATCATGTTTTAGAATCCCAAAAAGTTATATATTGGCTAATATTATTACTATTATATGTAAAACTAACTGGGAATAGATTTAAAAAACGTACCTTGGTCGGAAGAGGTGGACGGATCAATCCATTGATAGGCGTTTTTTTTCATATGATATATTTGGAGATATGAGATGAGGCAACAACAGAACGTGCCCAATTTTTTTTCCCGCTAAAACCTATAAAGTAATAAAAAAATCCCTACCACTTCCTACAACAGTTATGTGTTATAGGGCTGAGCATCGGTCCGGGACCGGACCGGACCGGCCAAGACCGGACCGGACCGAGGACCGAATTGGTCCGAAACCCCGGACCGAGACCGGACCGAAATGGTCCGGTCCGGTCCGGGTTGGTCCGGTCCGGTTCGGTCCTCGGTCCGGTCCGGTCCTATTAGGTATAATTGATAAGATTTTGGTAAAACCGGACCGGACCGGACCGGACCGACCGGACCGAGGACCGAATTGGTCCAAAACCCCGGACCGAGGACCGAACCGAAATTACTCGGTCCGGTTCGGTTCGGTCCGGTCCGGTCCGGTTTTTCGGTCCGGGTCGATTTTGGGTCTGCCGTGCTCAGCCCTAATGTGTTATAATTGTAATTCATATATTGTTTGGTTCACATAAATAATATTAAAAATAAAAAAATAATATAAAAAATAATAAATATTTTTTTTATTATTTTTTATTATTTATTATTTATAATTTATAATTAATAATAATAATATTAAATATTATAATAATAAATTTATTATTATTTATTATTATTATTATTCAATTTTTAATTACTTATTATAATTTATTTTTAAATTTTCTATTATTAATATTTTTTTTTACTTTTTTATTTTATTAATTTTATTTTTTTTAATTATTATTACAGTAGAAACTCTATAAAATAATATATTTGGTACCACCAAAATTTATTAATTAAAAGGGTTATTAATTAAGATAAATTAATAATTATTAATTTATATATTAATTTATATTTTATTAATTTATAGTAGAATACTTAGTTTACAAACACCTTTCAAGCTTACACTTAATTATTGTATACAATGCATGTACGTATATCAAATGAAGAAATTATTTAAAGCGTTATTGAGATTAATAAAGATGATATCGATGAACAAGATGATGAAAGTTCTACAATGGAGCCCCTTCGCGAAACGAAGCTATTAAAGCGGCAATCACATTGAACAATTTCTTGTTGAGCTATGAGAAAACAACACCAGAAGTTCTTACCATGCTAAAGAAAATTAGAGATGAGATTCAAAGAGAAATTGATTTCAACAAAAAAACAAAAGACAATTGATTCATTTTTCAAGAAACCTTCATAAATCATTCATATAATGACTATATATAAGGAATTATTAATTTATATTTTATATGGGGTCTTAAGAAATTATCAAAAATGTATTATCTTATAATTTTAGCGAATTATTAATTTAGTACCCTATCCTCGAGTCGGGACCGGCAAAAATATTATCTTAGAGAGTTTATTAAATAATCGAGTATTAATTTATCGAGTTTCTACTGTATTCGAAGCTTTTTAAAAAAAATTACATAACATTGCTAAACAAACAAACACAATTATAAAATATATCAATTACAATTCCAATACATTAAAATTTTTTGAGTTACAGTCCATTCAAATTACTATTCTTTTCATCAATTACAATTTTTTCAAAACATTGTGAACCAAACGCAACATGAATGTGTATGGTTAGACGAGTTTTAATTAAGTTAGATCGATTTAATTAATTAATAATTTAATGCAAACAGCTAATTTTATTAGTTAATATTTTTAGATATTTTATTCTAATTACAAAGAAAAAAGATTTATGGCTTTTTTCATATTAAAATATTTAGTTTATTATTAAACACCACCTTAGTACTTAAGATCGCTAATATAGTAACTTTTTATTGTAAGCTATAAATTGTAAAACTATTAAATGAGCTGTATTATTTTCAATTGTAAGCTGTATTTTTTTAATAAAAATGTTTCGTAAATTAGATGTTAAATGCAATTGTAAAATATAAAATGACTTAAAAAGTATATTTAGATTTTATCCCTACTACATATAAAGGGTTTATAACTTTTTTTCAATACATCTAATAAGGGAAATATAGGAAAGTAAAAAGGAAGTATATGAATCTTTGATCATTTCCATTTTAAAAAGATTGACTAGTTGCAGTTGTAATGCACCCCTTCTAACCCTAATCACCCTTTTTTTAAAACACGCATAACATAACCATATTCCTTTTATCATCTCTCTCTAAACCAAAACCCCTCTCTCCAACCATACGCCCATTGTCGTCGCCGTTTTTGTCGTCGTTCGCCAAACCAATGACCATGGTTTGGTGGACTCGGTGGTTTTAGTGTGTTTGGTGGTTTTGGTGTTTTGAGTTGCTTTTGTAAGGTTGGTTTGCCTGAAGGTTTTTTGTTAGATGATGTTGTCGGCTCTCTCTTTAGCCGCCACCACCACAACTACCACATCCGTCATTGCAACCATATTCTCCATCACAACCATCCTTGGAAATTGCCACCACAGCCACCATGTGTTTTCGGCTGATGGTTTTGTTAATGCAAGTGATGCCTAAAACATTATTAGTGCTAACTAATCTTTCTTAGTTTTGATCACAACAAACTATACAAGACATTTATAGTCAAACACAATCGTAAAACGAATTATCTAACAAACACTATCATCAAGGTAATAATCATAACACTAACATATCTTAATCATGTTTAGTGATCATAAAAGTGATTAGCCTTGAAACTCACTTTTTTCAAATGTGACAAAAGATTTATAATAAACTTTCTTTTTAAGAAAATGTTTTATTAAAATAGAAAATGAAAATTTGACTATTGCATATTCCAAATGCCATAAGAATATCCTTTGAAGGTTTTAAACAACCTCGGATATTTTAAATCCACTAAAAGACAAAAAGGAGCGGAGTCTACCTCCGCGGTTCTTTAAGTGCCTACGCGGTTCTTTATTGATAAGGAACCGCCTAGTGCAATAAAGAACCGCGCTCAGCTAGCCGTTGGGTTTTGTCTTCTATAAATAGTGGATCAAATCTTCATTCTTCACAACACTTTTTGGACATTTCTTTCAGCCTTCTTTCTCCTTTCTAATCCTAATCATTTGTAAATGATCACTTAATGTGTTGATTATGTTTACTTATGATTATCCTCTTGATCTTCTTGTTTACCTTGTCCAAAGAGAAGATCACTCTCACACTTGTGATTGGGGCTGAGCTTCGGGCCAAAATCAAACCGACCCGACCCGTCCCGGAATAAACCGAAAAACCATGTATAGCTGGACTGAAACCGAAACCGAATAGACTAGGTTCGGTTCGGTATTAACTCGGGTTCACCCACGTTACATTCGGTTTGAACCTGAAACCGATTTTAGTCCAATAAACGGTTACCACAGGTTCTAAAACTCACACTTTGATTTCATTTTTCTTATCCTCTCTCTCTCACTTTGCACTTTCTCTCTCACACAGTAGTCTCACACACACTACACTTCAAAAACCAATATGGGTTTCTTTATTTTCTATTTTACAAGTGTCTAATCAAAACAACACCCAAATCATCAACATATTATTGATTTGTTGCTCCTTCATCCACTGATTTGTTGAAGGTTTGGCACTTTTTCTCCTCGTTATTTACTTTTGGAAGAGAAGAGATGTGGACTTGCATAAAAAGTGGCTGAGAAATATAATATACCTAATGGATTTGGATAAAAGTCGGGTAATCGGTCTCAACTCGGGCTTAATTCGGTTTTTGTATCGAACCGGCCCGAAACCAAAAATGGGGCATTTTGCAATCCGAAAACCGAACCGAATATCTCGGTTTCGGTTTCGGTTCAATCGGTTCGGCCGATTCGGTCGGGCTTATTCGGGTTTGTCGGGCTTGCTCAGCCCTACTTGTGATGTGATTAAAGATGAAGCTTTGATGAAGATCATCCTCTCCTAAAGATCTAGTCATGCTCATCATTTTTTTTATTTGTGTCTTGTGTAGATCCAATGTATTTGTGAATACTTGGACTAGTTGTGTTCAGCCAAGCTATTTGTGAATACTCGGATTAGAGTTGTGTAAGTCCACTGCATATGTGTGTGCTTGGATTTGTGTTGTGTAGATCCAAGTTACATGTGTGTACTTGGATATGTTCAGTTGAGTTATAATGTGTTGTGTAAGTTCTCACTAAACTATAAAGTGATGTAGTTGTGTCTTGTGAGTTCTCACTAAACTATAAAGTGATGTGGTTGTGTCTTGTGAGTTCTCACTAAACTATAAAGTGATGTGTAGTTGTGTCGTGTGAAGTTCTCACTTAGCTTCAAAGTGAAGAGTCGTGAAGATTGGTTCTATCTTTCGATTAGAACTCGACATCTAGCCTTGTGTCGTAAAATGGTGAAGTAGGCAACGTTGTAAAGATTGGTTCTATCTTTCGATTGGAACTCAACATCTAGCCTTGTGTCGTAAAATGGTGAAGTGGGCGACGTATTGTAGATTGGTCCTATCTAAGATTAGGTCTCGACATTTAGCTTAGTGTCGAAAAATAATGTAAGCGACGTTGTAAGGTTTTCTCTGCCAAGAAGGGAGCTTGTGGATATAGTGGAAATCTCGAGTAGGTGTACTCGAGGAGTGAAGTAGGAACAAGGATAGAGTTTTGTTGCCGAACCACTATAAATCTTGGTGTCTTCCTATTAGGTTGTTTCCTTCCTTACTCTTTACTTACATTCATTATCTTCACTTACTACTTGCCATTGTTAATGCATTAGAAATGAACCTAATCATTATGCAACTAGCTTTCATGTAAAAGATGGTTTTGGCACTCATATAATTGAAAGGAATTTTAATTAGGAGATAAACCAAAGAGAAACTATTCACCCCCCCCCCCCCCCCCCTTCTAGTTTCTACAATTGGTATCAGAGAGATGGTGACACAAGATCTTTGAAGTATATTGTACTTTATAACTTGGATCGGTCTATTGTCTCCTCAAATTAGAAGGTTAAGTTGTACTAAAGTTTCTCTTTGGTCAAAACTATTTTTCTTTGAAAATAGGCCTTTTAATTGGTAATATAGCATCTCTTTTTAATTAGTAGTATTTATGCATTTTAGATTTACTCTTGAAATGTATCTACTAGTTTGCATCTTGTTTTGTGTAGGTACTCATGAAGATTAATCATTCAATTGATTGTGGATTGAGTTACTTACACTTGTAAAAGACTCATTTTCATTGATTTCCAACATCATTGAATGATGACATTGAAATTGAGATTTTACTAGGTTAAAAGTTCGTTGTTCTCGGCGTCTAATCGAATTGATCTCCGGTTGAAAGTGTGACTCAGTTGTTCTTGGTGAAAAGAAAGAATAGGTCGTTGAGTATCTAAAAAATGCAAACTTTAACGTAAATAACAAAATAATAAAAGCGATAAACTAATTAACCTTAAATAAAATACTTTAAAAGAAATTAAGATAAAAGCTTGAAAAAATTAAACTAAAAATAAGACTCTAAAAGAAATTAAGTAAATGACGAAAATATAAAAACTTTAAAAGTAAATGACGAGAAATTAAAGCTTAAAAAAACGTAAATTTAAAAACTTTAAAATAAAATAACTCTGAAAATAAACTAAGACAAACAAGTAAAAATAAAGCTAAGTAAAAATGGCGGGAAAAATAAGTTTAAAAATTAAATTTAAAATAAAACTAATTAATTTCGCAATAAAATGAATAATTCCGCAATCGTGAAATCAAAGATTTCGCAATTGCTAGAAAAGATCAAATTCGTAATCACAAGGCCAAGATTCCGCAATGTCTAAACATTGCAAGATTTCGCAATACCAAGTCACAATGTCGCAATAATTGCACAATGTCGCAATAGTGCACAATGTCGCAATAATTGCACAATGTCGCAATAGTGCACAATGTCGCAATAATTGCACAATGTCGCAATAGTGCACAATGTCGCAATAATTGCAAAATCGAATCAGATATTCCTAAAAACTAGAAAATCATAAAAGTACGAAAATAAGCACAAAAATCTTAACTTTTTAAGGAGAATAAGCAAAATAAAACACCAATAAAAATCCTAGATTAATGATAAAACTTATAAAAACTTCAAAAACAAGCTAGAAAATTAAAAATATTTGAACTTTATGTAACAATATGATGAAAAAGATTATGATTAAGAACACGAAATCAACACGAACAAGGATTATGAAAAGATTAAGATTAAACAATCAAGAAAGGAAGAATGAGATGATTAAAAAGCTTGAATTAAAAAGATTAAAGATTAAAGATTCAAAACAAGATTAAAGATTAAGGCTTTAAAACATGAAATAAAACTAGAGAGAGATAGTAATCTACTCCTACTCCTAAAACTAATCTACTCCTAATTTTCTAACACCCTCCTAATGTGTCATTAGGAGGGTTCTTTCTTTCTCTTTCTCGTTCTCGTCTTTTAAATCTTTGTCTTTCTCGACGTCGTCTCGGGATTTGTCGATATAAATTGAACTTGTCTTATAATTTATTCAATAATTAGACTTGAGTTCTTCGACTTCATTAAACTTCCGTCTTTAGACTTTTTCTTCGATAAATCTTCAGAATAGGCCTTCGACTTCCGTTCTTTTTGCACTCATGATCTTTTGACTTCGTCTTTTCTCGTTTTCTTCGATAAAAGCCCGTGAAAGCCCGTGTTTTCTTCCTTTTTCATCTTTTGGTCCTAAACACAATAAAAACACAAACCACACATAATTCCGACATTTACGACATAAAATACACGTTTTGGCTTGGTTATTATTATAATTAAGTGGTAAAATGATGGGTGTTTTCACACCTATCAAATCTCCTACACTTGACCATTGCAATGCCCTCATGCAATGCATTAATTACAAAGCAAGTGTTACATTTTCCATCATAATCAATCCACATTGGCCTTTATTAAAGAGACAAAATATTTAAAGGAAGAAAACAAGTAAAAAGATCAAAAACTTACCTTCGGGTTTTGGAATGTCATGAATGATTATCACCCTCAAGTTTCACGTTCCCAATACCAAGCTTAAAAACGAGATCATTGTTATTATAAGTTAGCAAACTAACACAAATTCATGTGGCTCAATTATTCACTTAGACTCCCTTATTCCTAGGTGTATCTCTTATATTTTATTGTTGTCATGAATGATCACGAGGATGCATTGTTGACTTATTTTGATAGTTATTTAGGCTGAAAATAAAGTAGGACAATTTAATCAATAGTTAGCTAAAGGACAAAATCTTTTAAAACTGCTTCTCGGGACCTCATAAAGTTCATATCTTGGCATAACTCGCTTCACGATTTGAGACCTTTCTCGGACCGATATTTGGCAGCGACTTCATACTTCAAATCTTTGAGAGACGTTCTTGAAATTATGGTCTTCTCTTCATAATAGGAATTTCTTCACTTGAAGTTTTGAGAGATTCTTCATCTTTGGACCACGACTTCTTCATTTTTCTCCAATCTTTATTTTGGACTTTGATATACAATGATCCGCCTCCTTTTAGGACTTGGATCTATTTATCCTCATACCTTGCTAGGGTCTTTTCGGATAGACTTCTCCATGATCTTTAGGGGAGTTATTGCTTTTCATCGTGTGTCTCGATCCTTCATATTGATTTTCGATAAATGATTCTTCACATCACTTTTGGATCTTTAGCAACAAAATGTAGCCCTCATGCCTTGTTAGGGCCTTTTCGGACTCGCCAATCTTCGCATCCCGCTTCAATAAGTTATGCCTTGGCTATGAACTCTAATTAATACCAAGAAACTTTTAAACGATCTTGTGCTAGAAGCTAAGTAACTTTTCAAATCGTACAACCTTATTTATTGCAAATATATTTATTAGCAAGCGGTGGGAGAAAAAGCTTATAATGAACTCACATAAATTCACGAAAGAATACCAAACTTATAATTGACTCTATCATCTCTCGTTCTCCAAAATTTAAAATCTCAAGGAATGAGACTCGTGGATGCTTAGCCTATTAAATCAAAGTTTTGGGTTTTCGAGTCATCTATAGGATCTTGCAAATTCTTAGACTTTTTCAAGTTTAGAATTCGCATTTTAAAGTTCCCTTGATAAACAACTCTCTAGGATCAATTATAGGAACTTGCGAAAAGTTCTTGTTCTTAACCCGTGAGAGTTAAGACTTTCGCGTTTTAAAGTTCCCTATATAAAAGCCTAGCAAAACTTGACTTAAACACGTTAAGGATACTAGCTAGAGTAAACTTGGATAAGTAAACTCGGGTTGAGTCAAAATATTCACGACTTTGAAAAATTTAAAACCACTTTATTGAAAATTTATTCAAGCAAAGAAAGTAAATAACGATAACAAAGGAAACTACTACTATACTACTAGGCCAAAATAGATTAAAAAAATTTGAAAAATGTCGAAAAATCAATTTTTCCGGTTAAAATGAGAACAAATACATGGAAAAGCCCACTTAACTTCGATAGAAGTCCCCCTACACTTAATATAAACATTGTCCTCAATGTTTAAGCATGTGGGAGTAAACTCCCCTACACTTAGGACATTGTGCACGTTGTTTAAATCTTGCTAAGGAAGAGACAACTAAAGTGATTCCTATTTCAACATAAATGATAAAATAATGAATCAAAAGAGTTTGGGATAGAACCGGGAAGACGGGTACACGGAATCACAGGTCGTCAAAAGTCATCAAGAATGTATCTTTGAAAGCTCGAATCCCTGCACATGATAAGAAAGAAAACAACAAACACATACTAGGGTCTCCCCCTACACTTATTAGAAAAAACAGATAAAGATAGATAGATAATCGGGTTGCCTCCCAAAAAGCGCTTGTTTTTGTTAACCGAGTCACGAGCCTGACTCGTCCCCGAATTAAATGGTCCATGGGGAAGCCTCGAATGTAATACCAGGATCAAAGACCTTGTCCTCGTTCCCGGAGGAAAATACAACAGGGGAGGCTGGAGGATAAGTATTAAAAGGTAGAAAAGTCCGCTCAACATACGAGAAGTATGTGAGGTCATGATCCACGGGAGGTGGGGTGGGTAAAGTAAGCAAATTGTCATCCCTCAAAGACAATTGATGCTCAGAAAGCGGCAAAGCCGTAAGGTCATCAATCATAAAATAATCAATGTCACCCTCCGGGTCAAAGCACTCATCCTCATGAACGTTAATTTCTTCGATTTCTTCATCATAGATAGGCGCGTCAAACCAAGGTTTGTTGTTCCCATCATTGAGGATTTCAGAAACTCGCTCGAAAAGATCACGATCAAGTACGAAACCATCATTCATTTGTGGAGATTGTTGATAAGTTAAATCCGCACGAATGTGGTAAACGTAATTCTCATTTGAGGAGTGTTGATTAGGTAACTCCTCGAGAATTGGATGATTGGTCAAGTGAGTTGGTTCGTCATTATTATGAAAAATAAGACGTTTCAACTCACCAAGTTCGGCCTCGATGTTGGAAAAATCGACCTCGCTTGTAGGAGGAAGTGGAGGTAAAAGAGCTAGCTCTCGTTCGATGATTTCCTCAATCTCGGGCTCGAATTGGAAATCATTATTAAAAGCGACCTCATCCTTAAGCTCCGCAAAAGTCGGTACATCACAAACCTCATCAAAGAATTTTTCAAGACCAAAATCACTAATCTCACTCGAAGTATCACTATCCTTAGACGCATTAGGGATATCAAGAGTAGGAGTAGTAATCTCAGAAGATGAGTTGAGATCATGGATATCATCCTCGTCATCATCATAATAGTAGTATGGACGCACAAGAGGAGGGGTGTAAGCACTAATATTAGCTACTTGCTCTTGTCGTTGATCATCTTCATACTTTTCTTTGTATTTATTGAAAGCTGCTTGAAATCTTTGAAAGCTGTCAGAAATATTGGCAATTAACTCAGCAGGATCTGCAAAAGAGAGTTGATGATCGAGGGAATTCGGTGGGGGCTCAAAATTTTGAAAACCGGAATTATAGCACGGCTGTGGTTCATAATAATTCATCGGTTGAGAAGAATTAGAACACTGATTTGGCTCATAATAATTCATCGGCTGACAATAAGAAGTATCGTGAGGGCCCCCACAGTTATTGCAACACGGGTATGGAGAAAAACCCGGTGCATTTTGAGGATAAGGATCGTCATATATGGGAGAGGGTGAGATAGTGTTGTAAGAGGAGAAGTACGAATTTGTTGAATTGCAAAATGGACAAAATCCAAATTGTGTATTGTCGATATCAGAGCCACACCGCTCACAAATACACCAATGACATGTTTGATAACCATGTCATGGTCTCCCACACCGTACGCAAGACGAATCCATGAAGAATAATAGATGAGCAAGAAGAAAATTTTTGCGCAAAACTTGTGAAAAAGAAATGCTTTTATGATTTTTCAAATGTTTTTGTATTTTTTTTTAATTTTTTTTATAGTTTTATGGATTTTTGAAAATTTTTGACACGAAAAATAACGTTCACGAGTGAACGGATCTCAAAATCCAACGCGTCTCTCACTAAAAACCGTTAATCTTCACGAAAAGAGCCGGCAACGGCGCCATTTGAAATTGAGATTTTACTAGGTTATAAGTTCGTTGTTCTCGGCTTCTAATCGAATCGATCTCCAGTTGAAAGTGTGACTCAGTTGTTCTTGGTGAAAAGAAAGAATAGGTCGTTGAGTATCTAAAAAATGCAAACTTTAACGTAAATAACAAAATAATAAAAGCAATAAACTAATGAAAACTTAAATAAAATACTTTAAAAGAAATTAAGATAAAAGCTTGAAAAGATTAAACTAAAAATAAGACTCTAAAAGAAATTAAGTAAATGACGAAAATATAAAAACTTTAAAAGTAAATGACGAGAAATTAAAGCTTAACAAAACGTAAATTTAAAAACTTTAAAATAAAATAACTCTGAAAATAAACTAAGACAAACAAGTAAAAATAAAGTTAAGTAAAAATGGCGGGAAAAATAAGTTTAAAAATTAAATTTAACATAAAACTAATTAATTTCGCAATAAAATGAATAAGTCCGCAATCGTGAAATCAAAGATTTCGCAATTGCTAGAAAAGATCAAATTCGCAATCACAAGGCCAAGATTCTGCAATGTCTAAACATTGCAAGATTTCGCAATACCAAGCCACAATGTCGCAATAATTGCACAATGTCGCAATAGTGCACAATGTCGCAATAATTGCACAATGTCGCAATAAATGCACAATGTCGCAATAGTGCACAATGTCGCAATAATTGCACAATGTCGCAATAGTGCATAATGTCGCAATAATTGCATAATGTCGCAATAGTGCACAATGTCGCAATAATTGCACAATGTCGCAATAATTGCAAAATCGAATCAGATATTCCTAAAAACTAGGAAATCATAAAAGTACGAAAATAAGCACAAAAATCGTAACTTTTTAAGGACAATAAGCAAAATAAAACACCAATAAGCTAACAAAAAATCCTAGATTAATGATAAAACTTATAAAAACTTCAAAAACAAGCCACGAAAGTTAAAAAGATTTAAACTTTATGTAAAAATATGATGAAAAAGATTATGATTAAGAACACGAAATCAACACGAACAAGGATTATGAAAAGATTAAGATTAAACAATCAAGAAAGGAAGAATGAGATGATTAAAAAGCTTGAATTAAAAAGATTAAAGATTAAAGATTCAAAACAAGATTAAAGATTAAGGCTTTAAAACATGAAATAAAACTAGAGAGAGAAAGTAATCTACTCCTACTCCTAAAACTAATCTACTCCTAATTTTCTAACACCCTCCTAATGTGTCATTAGGAGGGTATATATAGGAAGTGGGGAGTGCATGTGTTGCTTCCTTCTTTCTTTCTCTTTCTCGTTCTCGTCTTTTAAATCTTTGTCTTTCTCGACGTCGTCTCGGGATTTGTCGATATAAATTGAACTTGTCTTATAATTTCTACAATAATTAGACTTGAGTTCTTCGACTTCATTAAACTTCCGTCTTTAGACTTTTTCTTCGTAAAATCTTCAGAATAGGCCTTGGACTTCCGTTCTTTTTGCACTCATGATCTTTTGACTTCGTCTTTTCTCGTTTTCTTCGATAAAAGCCCGTGAAAGCCCGTGTTTTCTTCCTTTTTCATCTTTTGGTCCTAAAACACAATAAAAACACAAACCACGCATAATTCCGACATTTACGACATAAAATACACGTTTTGGCTTGGTTATTATTATAATTAAGTGGTAAAATGATGGGTGTTTTCACACCTATCAGACATCAAGCTGGATGGGAGTGATACTACCTTGAAGACTTAGTAGTCACTTTAGTCATGGTTGGGCTTTGCATTGATTTCTTGATTGCTTGGAATGCACTTTGTGGCCAAGGTACGTTTTCGTTCTTCCACACGCCCTTTTGATCACTCTCTTGATCATTACTTGACTATGTTCTTGTTCTTGGCATCCTTGCCTTGACATTTGGTTGTGGTTTGTGATTCTCTTCTTTTACCCTCTCAAACCTTCATTGCTTGGATACTTGACTCACTATGGAGATGTAGAGTAAGTTAGTAGAAGCTTAAAGTATCAAGCATGATTTCCATGGTTTGTACCATCACGGTTAGCAGGCCCTATATCATGTGTAACTTGTGAAATTGAGCTCATCTCTAGGATGATTAATTAATCCCTTGAGATACCAAACTACTTCATAAGTTGTAGTTGGATTTTACACATTTAGAATTGAAATATTCCAAGGATATTATTATTGTTAATCCTAGCAATAATTCTCCGATCATGTGGGAGAAAAAGTGAGTTTATACTTTGCTCACATTTTGATGTAGAGTAAGACTAATCTTGAAACTGATCTTATTCTATGTATCAAAATTGCTTGGTATAGGTCATTACCAAAGCAGTTTATACTTTCGCCGGAAAGGCACGTCTTAAACCACTATATATGACACAAGCTCTTCGCCTCCTCGATTTGAAGATTGTCATTTGTCTATTGAGCATTGTTATTGGTCTTGATTCACTTTTCTTGACTTCTCTACTCTTTGTTTTTTTGCTACGAGTAGTCGTTTGTCCATTTCGGTCTTTTCCTATCTCGATTCAACTCGTAATCCTTCATTAAGGCATTATTACCTAGTGTCGTGGTGGTCCCGTGATTTCCTAAAGGCTTAAGATATATTTTAAGGATTTTAGAAAAATTTGGTTTTGAAAAATTCTTTGATTTTATTTGATGAAAACTCGCCACTTTAGGCGGTTCTTTATCTGCCGCGGCTCAAACGCGCGGTTCCTTATCAATAAAGAACCGCGGTCAGAGATTTTGACTAAAGTGCCAGGTTTTTAATAAAAATCAATTTTCAAATAAACCTTCTCTTTCTTCTCCAATAGAGTCGACGGTTTCCTTATTTTTACGCCATTCATTCACTCAAGATAATTTGATTCAAATTTGTGGGTTTCACTCATCCTTCATCCAAGATCAATTATCTGTAAGTCATTTCATTCAATTTCATCTAATTTCTTCTAGGGTTCATACATTTATAATCGGGGCTTTTTAAAATTAATATTGAATTAGAACCTTACTAGGAATGTGAGTTAACATAGTGATTATACTATGATTCCTTAGGTTCATATTCATTGAGATTTCACCAAAACCCACTTGTAAAACAATCCGAATTTTGGCTAAATAATTTTGGTTAATTGATGGAATTGATATGAACCCATGAACAAGTTGGTAATGGCATTGTTAATGCTTACCTAAAAACTTTGCTTTTGAAAAACAAATGTTCAAGTTCATTGTTGATTTTACATGGTTAATATGTTATTGTCAATGATTAACTAGGTACATTATGAACATGGGAATGTTAAGGATTAATCCTTTGTTTATCAAGAGATTGATGAAACATATTCTCATCTTTTTGATTTTGGTTTATATGCAACACATGAGTGATTGGGGAAATATGCTTGTATGTTTTATTTAGGTACTAATCATGCCTTTGGAATATCAACAAGATCACCAAAACACTAGACAATATATGCCAAACCTAGACGCTTTTTTTCCTTCCCCTCAACTTTCCAATACCTATGCCTCACTTCAAAAACGTTGCTTTCACGAGGGTAGAGTTGTCCAAGAGGATATTGAGGGCTATATTTATACTAAGTCGATGGTCGAACCAATTGGGTTTGATTGCTTGTTGTACATCAAGGAGGATATATATCCCGAATTTCTTTTGGAGTTCTTTAGCACATATTCTCTCGTTTCTGATAACGATAGAATATATGTTAAGTTCGTCATTGATGGTCGACTCATTTCATACTCTCTCGAAGATTTTGGTCTAGCTCTTCGTGTTCCATTTCGGGGCACTTGTCGATTTACGAATAAATAGAAGCTTGATGCTCTCCTTAATCCCTTCGATTTTTCTCCAAATGACAACGAAGAGATTGATCTTGACTTCATCCTTGATGTCATTTCTAAAGCGCGTAGTGGAAACGTTGTAAGAAGCCTCCACTCAAACAAACGTTCGGTGAAACGTTATGAGGTTCTCTTAAGCGACCTTAATGATTGTATGGTCCGATGGGCCGACATCCTTAGGGAAGATGTGTTTTGTCTTGGTGGAAACCGGGATCATATTCCCGCGTGTATGATGCATATGTTATTTTGCATCGCTACCAACACCAAGTACAATCTCGCATTTTATATCACTCGACGAATCAATTATGCTCTCTCAAAACCCAAAACAAATCTTCCTTATGCCATGCTCCTCACTCGCCTTTTTAAGAAGGTTGGTGAAGACTTTCCCGACCTTAATCTTTCTTGCTTTCAACCAGTTCATCGGGTCATGTTACCTATTCAAGAGGCACAACCAAGAAAGCCTAGAAGTGATCGAGGTTCGAGAAAGAACGATTCACAAGAGTCCGACGATGAGGACATTGATATGTCAATAAGTGATGGTGGTGGCGTAGGCACTAGTGATCATGTTGGCTCTTCGAGTGACTCCCACCATCCATGGACACTTTCATGGACGGGTTAGATGAAATTATCCCTCCTCCTCACTTTGCCATTAGTAGACTTCCGGATGACTTCGGACTTGAGGATGTCTATCGTGCTAATCTTAAACCCCAAGGTGAGTTGTATGAACATCGAGTGGAGTCAAGAGGATCGTTAAAGAGCATAAGCAAATTAATCAAGGGACTTGGCAAAAAGAAGAAGTGAAGCTTTGGTTTATCATGGTTAACATGTTTATGAACATGTTTGGATTGTTGAACTATTTCCTCTATCTTTATTTTTTAGGATGTTATGTGTATTAACTAATACTTTGTGTTTGGATTATTTAGTATTTTAATCCTAATTATCTAGGTGATTGATCTTTCGATTTGCATAGCTTTGTGCATCTTATGTGTTAGTTAGCTTCTTAGATTTTGATTAATAGTTCTCTTAGGCTTGATAAACCTTTGTGTGAAATCTGGGCTAGCAAAAGTTTCAGAAAGTGCATTTTATCGAACCCTCTGGGGGCGGTTCTTTATCTATGTCTTGGTTCATTAGCGATAACGAATCGCGCCTCTCTATAAGGAACCGCCGTCGTCTATTCCGAGTGAATCTTTGCATTACACTGTTTTCCATTAATATGTGTAAACATTGATAAAATTTTTGCAAAAACCTGCACTTTCCTAAACTAGGCTACCTAGTTTCATTATTCACCTAAAATGATTTTAACCCATTACTAGTTTGGGTCATCCCTTTCTCTTCTTAAACCCCTCCTTGTTGATCTTGTTCTTCATCCCTTAAACTTTTTTCTAAACCTCTTCACAACCATAGTGTCCACTAGAACATCCAATTCTTCCAAAATTTCCTCATCCAAAAGAAGCCTTAAGATGAAATTCAAGTTTCCTAAACTTGGTTCTCCATCTTCTCACAAACCCAAGAGTGAAACTTCTCCTACTTTCATCTCTTCATCACTTTCACCACCCCTTGCTTCATGCAAGACCAACTTAACTCATGGTACCAACCATTCACATGGCTCTACCTCTTCCTCATTCCAATCAAGAATGAATGAGTTGTCCTCACCCTTCACTCCTAGTCCTCCCTTAGATGTGAATACTCAACCTCAACCTCTACAAAGCATTCCCATTGTTCTTGAGCCTATGGTTACCTCTCCTTTCACTCCACCAAATTCACCCATTTTACTCATATCACCCTTGGACACTATGCCTCCACCACCTCCTCCTCCCCCAAACACTATGCCTCCTCTCTTGGGCATTCCCATTTCTCACTTCATGGGTGATCCTTACTTCTTTGGTTTTCTAGAGGCTCATGGCGCCAATTGTGCATGTTGTCTCTATAACAACTATATCATCCAAAACCTAAGGTTGGAGATGCTTGGTCTTCATAGGAGGTTGCATGATTTCTTGTTTTCCTTGTTCTCCATGCCTCCTCCTCCTAGGAGATGAATGATGATTTTCAAAGTTGAATGTTTTTAAAGAAAGTCAAGCCAAAGAAGACTATGCTATCAAGAACTAGTTTAAGCTAACTTTGTATTAGTTAGTTGTTATTTATTTTCTTGTATTTCTTTTCCTTCATGATTTTTCATGAAGATGTTCTATGGATTTAGTTTTTATGTGTTTCAACATATGTGGTAACATTAATCAACTTCAATTTATTTGAAATTGAACCTAAATCTATCACAACCTCTAAAACTTGACTAAAAATTGGTTCAAAATGTTATGTAAATATTTTGTCACCCTTTGTCAAGACATTCTTTGTGAGTGTGTTGCTTTTATGCAACCCTAGCATATTCTAGTGCTAAAAGAGGTAATAATCCAAGATTTGTAAATTTTTGAAAGAGTCTTATTTTTCTCCAGAACTTTGAAAAATCATGATTTCATGTCCACTGTATGCGGCTCAATAGCAGTCACGCGGCTCCATATCGATATGGAACCGCTGGTCTCTATAAGGAACCGCGGAAAATAAGCCCGTTTTTGGCTTATTTTTGGTCTTTCTTCTTTGACCAATATCTTTGTCAAGATTCTTTGTTTACCCAATTTGGCTAAACATTCCTTAAAACCTTTTGTTTTCATTTCAAATCTTTGCCTTGTCTGTTTTCTTTAAATTCTTCTCTTTTGGGAGTTCTCCTCTTCATCCCTCGCAATGTCTAATTCTTCCATTCCTAACCTTGACATATCCTTGTCACAATCTTCTCAACCTAAAGCTTCTACTTCTAAGCTTTCAAAGAAACTAAAAATCTCGGTTCGACCTGTTTGGATTAAGAAGAACAAGAATCCTCATGATTCATCTTCTCCCAAACCTTCTAAGAATTCTTCTTCCGATCAAATATTGGAATGAGACTTACTCAATAAATCTAATTACCAGAGAAAAGGAAATTCTTCCACCACCACCTAAACCTTTCAACACTCCTCAACTCAATGACCTATCTTCTTTCCTAAACCTCACTAGGCATTGTGAAAACATTTCTTATCCAATATCTCCCTCTCCACCAAACTCTCATCTTGATGGTCCTCCCCCATCTAACGACTTTGTTTTGCATCATGGATCCTTGTGTGCTTGTTGTCGATTTCAAAAAATTGAACTTGCTCATGTTTATGACAAGCTAAATTTCCTTAAATTCCTCCTCACTCGGCCTCCTCTCAAGGGTTTCGTTCCCGTGAACAAAACTTCGAATGATGCCTCATCGTCTTTCTTTTCCAACTAAGGCATATTTTGTACTTTAGTTGTTTGAGTCAATAAAACTTAAGCAATCTTGGAAGATTATCACTAATAGAGTAGTTTATGCTTTGTGGTTTATTTTTCATATTTTTTTTCTTTAAATATTCATATTGTGTGTATGAATATTTCTCTTGTATGTTCTTTCATATTTGAGTAATATGAATGTTTTGTGTGTTATCCTTTTCCCGCTAATTCTTTTTCACACGTTTGTTAAAGAGTTGATCATGGTTAAAATTTACAATTGGTTATGGGTGATTTCATAAATTCTAAATTTTTAACCCCTTGACATTTTAATCATTTCATTTGGTTTGGATGTTTCTTTTCTCCCCCTGTTCCACCAATTGAACTTTGATGTTGTCAACACACACTCTTTAGACATACTTAGCAAATACTTACTCTAATTTGAGATATATTTTATTCCACCCTCTCAAGTTAGTTAGTAGGTTGTGCATATATATACATTGGTGTTTCTTTTCTTTCTTCTAATCTTTATGTATCATGTCACCCTTGCTCTGTTACTTGGTGCCCCAAGCAAGGGGGAGTAAGCACCAAGGGGAAGCTACTAGCAAAGTCGATTACTCTCTTCTCCAAAGACTTTTGCTAGCCTTTTTGCTTCGACGAAGGGGGAGAAATGATAGTGAATAAACTCGTTAATAATTCGAATAATTTTGTATTTTACGTAAATGAGTTTATAGTTTATCGTAATCAAAAAGGGGGAGATTTTTAATGCAGTGATGCCTAAAAACATTATTAGTGCTAACTAATCTTTCTTAGTTTTGATCACAACAAACTATACAAGACATTTATAGTCAAACACAATCGTAAAACAAATTACCTAACAAACACTATCATCAAGGTAATAATCATTACACTAACATATCTTAATCATGTTTAGTGATCATAAAAGTGATTAGCCTTAAAACTCACTTTTGTCAAATGTGACAAAAGATTTTTAATAAACTTTCTTTTTAAGAAAATATTTTATTAAAATGGAAAATGAAAATTTGAATTGGCATATTCCAAATGCCATAAGAATATCCTTTGAAGGTTTTAAACAGCCTCAGATATTTCAAATCCACTAAAAGACAATAAGGAGCGGAGTCTACCTCCGCGGTTCCTTAAGTGCCTACGCGGTTCTTTATTGATAAGGAACCGCCTAGTACAATAAAGAACCGCGCTCAGCTAACCGTTGGGTTTTGTCTTCTATAAATAGTGGATCAAATCTTCATTCTCCACAACCCTTTTTGGACTTTTCTTTCACCCTTCTTTCTCCTTTCTAATCCTAATCATTTGTAAATGATTACTTAATGTGTTGATTATGTTTACTTATGATTATCCTCTTGATCTCCTTCTTTACCTTGTCCAAAGAGAAGATCACTCACACATTTGTGATGTGATTAAAGATGAAGCCTTGATGAAGATCATCCTCTCCTAACGATCTAGTCATGCTCATCATTTTTTATTTGTGTCTTGTGTAGATCCAATGTATTTGTGAATACTTGAACTAGTTGTGTTCATCCAAGCTATTTGTGATTACTTGGATTAGAGTTGTGTAAGTACATTGCATATGTGTGTGCTTGGATTTGTGTTGTGTAGATCCAAGTTACATGTGTGTACTTGGATATGTTTAGTTGAGTTGTAATGTGTTGTGTAAGTCTCACTAAACTATAAAGTAATGTAGTTGTGTCTTGTGAGTTCTCACTAAACTATAAAGTGATGTGGTTGTGTCTTGTGAGTTCTCACTAAACTATAAAGTGATGTGTAGTTGTGTCGTGTGAAATTCTCACTTAGCTTCAAAGTGAAGAGTCGTGAAGATTGGTTCTATCTTTCGATTAGAACTCGGCATCTAGCCTTGTGTCGTAAAATGGTGAAGTAGGCAACGTTGTGAAGATTGGTTCTATCTTTCGATTAGAACTCTACATCTAGCCTTGTGTCGTAAAATGGTGAAGTGGGGTCCGTATTGTAGATTGGTCCTATCTAAGATTAGGTCTCGACATTTAGCTTAGTGTAGGAAAATAATGTAAGCGACATTGTAAGTTTTTCTCCGCCAAGAAGGGAGTTTGTGGATATAGTGGAAATATCGAGTAGGTGTACTCGAGGAGTGGAGTAAGAACGAGGATAGAGCTTCGTTGCCAAACCACTATAAATCTTAGTGTCTTCCTATTAGGTTGTTTCCTTCTTTACTCTTTACTTACATTCATTATCTTCACTTACTACTTGCCATTGTTAATGCATTGGAATTTAACCTAATCATTATGCAACTAGCTTACATGTAAAAGGTGGTTTTGACACTCACCTAATTGAAAGGAATTTTAATTAGGAGATAAACCGAAGAGAAACTATTCAACCCCCCCCCCCCCTTCTAGTTTCTATAGGTTTGGGTGATTTCAATGGATTGGTGATTTTGGTGGATGGTTTTGGTGATGTTGTCGGCTGTTGATGTGTGTTTGGTGCTTTAGACAGTTTCAAAATCCGGTGTCATAAATTCAAAGATGCATTACTATAATTGTCCGATTCAAAATTTCGGAAATACACAAAATTGATTCAGCGAGTTTTAAAATCACCATGATTGATCTTGAATTCCACCCGATTATTTTGGTAAGTATTAATTTTATTGAATCGATTTCTTTATGTTATTGTTTGTCGATTTGGGTTTCTAATTGTTAGTTGCAAAATTACAATTTTTTTGTTTTGATTCAAATGTATTTTATATTTGGATGGATTATCTTATTATTTTTGTTACAAAACTAAAGTCATTTAATTTTATTTGCTGTTTACTCCCATTTACAAACACCTCAGCCAAAACATATATCTTTGCTTATAATTTTGGTGATTTCGTATAAGTTACACGAAATCGTTTTATTAATATATAGTGGGTTCGAGGTGTTGTGGTGATTTTGTGTGATTACAATCGAATCTATTTAAATAAATTTGGTATTAGTTAGTTTTTTGAATATGATTGATGTAGATTTTAATAATTTGGAGTTCTGGTTCACTTTATTCGAAGGCCACGTAGAAGATGTTTGATGCAATGCTTAGGAGGGGAAAAGATGAAAGGTAATCATTTGAACATTAATTTAGTAATTTAATCAATTGAGTATTCTTTTAGTATTTAAATCATTTTTGACTTAGTTTAAGCCCTTTAAGAGGAAAAATTCATTTTCGAGTTCAGAATTGTAGATGCCATAAGAGTGTCATTTTGATTAGTTATATCAACTTTGAGTTACTGAAATTCTTTTTGAACATCCTCTTTTAAAGGTTGCTTCCTAGAGGTATATTCTTGCAAGTTTTTTAAGAGAGGGTGTTGTACATGGTGATTTGGCAGCCTCACTTTCAGATTTAGGATTTGGGCGCTTTCTTTTTCGCACTTCACTAAACTTGTAATGTATATTCTGTTTATATTTATCTGCAAAATATAACCAATAATGGCGGATTTCAGCCCATAAAGGAATGGACAAGTTTTAAAACTTTCACAGCAGTCTTTTTGCAAATCAACAATTTTTGTGGCGAACATCAGAATAAAACTTTATTTGACAAATTTTCAAAAATCAATCAATATTTCATAAAAAATATTGTTTATAATCTTTTTCCTTATTGCAAATAAACCTCCATGTTTTCCTAATTAAGCATGAGTCCTTTCCTTTGATAGATGGTCCTTGTTGCAAATCTAAAAGTTACGGAGCAAAGTTTAGTAACTTGCACTTTCAAGGAAACACATGTTTTAAAAATAAGTTCTCTTTCAATAATGTTACTTCATATCTAGATTTTTACATCACACTAATAATATTATTCTCTGCAGGTCATTGAACAATAGGTGCAGGTGGGCGAATGTTCGATCCCGCCACTGGTGGAAAGAAAACTGAGACATAAACTATCCAACATGTCCCATCCTAAAAGCCACCATTTACAGTTGGATATGTCAAGAAAGCCATCCCACCCCCATTGTTTCAATCGATCAGTAATTCGTTCTTTCTCTTATGTTGTTTACAGCTCACTAATGCTTCCATATTCTACTACCTTGCCAACAATTACATCCCCTCCTCCCTCAGTCCCTCGCTTATGTGGCATTGCCTGTTTACTAGGCCTGTCAAGGCTGTGTTCTAACGGTGTTTGGGTCATAGCCTATGAATGTGGACATCATGCATTCAGTGACTACCAATGGCTTGATAACAATGTAGGTCTGGTTCTCCATTCGGCTCTACTTGTCCCTTAATTTTCCTAGAAGTACAATCACATTACTGCCATAGCGACAATTAGTAGGGACTGGTCCATGTTTAGACGATAACTTTGTCACTATTGTATCTATAGTAATTCGATAAGGACTGGCTCATGTTTAGACCATTAGAGATTCGTAATAGTAGACCGTCATCAAACTGATTTGGTAGTGTCTTTAAGCTTCTATCATCAACCTTCAGATATCCGTAACTCTAGATTAATTTTCATTCCCTAATCAATGATCATGTATGTGTTGGTGCTTTATATATCTTAAGAGGTCATTGATGTTTGTATGGTTTGCATGTAACATTGTTGTCCATTTGCAGGGGGTCAGTATGAACGCATTGACATGGACGGGTATGCATCTTGTGCTCTACTGAAGCCACCTTTTAGGAAATCTCTTCGGGCTACACTTGTAAGTATATGCACTTCCATTAGATCAAAATAGTAAAGTATAATTGAGTCGGAATGAGCCAGGTTTGGGTTTTGGTTGACCTTAGGTAAAACTCAGAATGGGTCGGTTGGTCTACTACGCCTCTATCACACATCTTGGCACAAGTTATGTTTTTTTACAAATCATCAGTCCATTATCATTCATACTGTTACAAGCGAATACACAAAATCCACTTGCATTAGATTTAGATTCTTATTGTGATATTTATATAATAGATGCGAATAATGATAAATGAAGACCTGCAATCCATCTGTTTTTTGGCATTAATATTTTCTCTAACAGAAGTGGCAAATATATAGTAGGTCAAAAGTTTGAACATCAGATGCAGCCACATTATAATGCAATGCAGATATCAGATTTAGTGCATATATAACTATTTTTAATGACTAATACACTTCAAGCTTATATTTAGTGCACATCTTGCCACAAGTTATGTTTCTTACAAATCATCAGTCCATGCTTAAAAATGAACAACACCAAATATTTTATTATGATTACAAAACATGGTAACTTAGAATTTTCAACTTTGCGTAAACAAAAATGATATATTTACCATCTTAGCCTACCTCTTAAACTTTTACCATTTGAAGTCATTATAGCGCTATAGCCTAAGCCTACAGGTTCTCTTTTTTACTTTGTAGGAAAGTGGCGCAGTAAGCAGGCTCAGGAGCATTTAAAGTATACTATTTCGGCATATAGGATATCTATTGCTACAACGAGCATTACCCGCATATTCTTTTTACCTTATGGAGGTTCATTCTTATTAATGTACGCGACTTGGTCGTGATAGCAAACGTTGTATAGTTACATCCTTATGATCTTCACCATATTACATTAGTGGTAGACGGTATAAGGCCGAATCATTATTTATGTTTTGATTATGCATTTTCGCTATTTCGATATGTGCAATCATTTTCTTTGGCATGTGGCTTGGTTTATGGGGTTTGCACCTCATGCATGTTTCGAATATACCGTTGAGCCTATTCTGTTTAAGTGGTTTGTACCTCATGCATGTTCGATTATACTTGTGTATACATAACTTTGGACTTCATGTAAATTATAGTTGTAATGGATGACTTAATTTATGCATACATTAAGATGGTTGTCATTTTTTTTTATTTAAAGTAAACAACTGATGTTTCTCATTGTTTTTATTTCAGGCTGTTTGTTGTCTACATATCAGAAGCATCTTGGACGTGACGTCTGAATCTGCTATTGACATGATCATTGGGACGCTCCTGAAGAGATTCACATGATGTTTTATGCAATGAGTAACTCCCGTTAGTAGAATTTTATCTCAGAATTTAGAATTGATGTCTTGTTTCCTTCAAATTTTACCGAATGTTTTTATATTAGTATAGATACATTATAAGACATACAAAAAGGGTATGTATTTGCTTAAGACGTAAATCCAATGCATATTGTTATGCATCTGTAGTTAAAGATGTTACCTATGAGTATCCTAAACTTTATGCTTGTTTGAGAATTAAAGACTTTATCTAAAATTTAGTTACGTATGTAATGAGACTTTCTATTGCATTTGATTCTTACCTCGAAATATCGTATCGTTAATCACCTGTCAGTAGGCAATTCCACAGCTATGCGCGAGTAATCATCTAGTATATTATAAAACATTTGAGACTTTTGTAACAAAGTTTTTGCTGAATTTTAAGAAATTTTTACTTAATATATAAAGCAAGTTGTTAGATTAAAATAAAAATATTTTTTAACAAACTTTTATATCAATCTATTAAAATAATATTTTTATTTTTTAGGTGAAATATTATTTTCATAATCTAATTCACCATATTTTTAAAAATTAATTCTTTTTAATTCAATACCGATTTCGATAAATTTTATTAACTTTCATTTTCTTCCTTTTTTAACGGGTTTATCTTGATTTAACTTTTTATCATTTTAAATTAATGTGAATGAATTGATAGGTAATATAGTAACATTTGTTTGCTTTAAAAATGGTTATTAAGTAGTCATCGCTGTTTTGCACGGGCACCATGCTATTATATTATAATATATTTATATGATACAATGTTATAATCTAATAAAAAAATAATTAAAATATAAAATATAAAAAGAAATTATAATCACACATTTCAAATACATTTACAAAATTAAATGAATCTCTTTTTAATTTTCTCACCTTTATTTAAAATACATGATTTAAAATCCTTTTTTATACTTTTTAATTTTTATTTTGATTTTACTTTTTATTAGATCTTTACTCATATTAGTAATTATACTAGATCATGTATGTGCAGTTTACGTGTTATGCGTTGAGTAAACCACCTCTCTGCATATGAACGATTGACAAACATGATATTATTTTTTTGGTAAATTTTGTTTGTTGTTGAATCTATTCTTGACATTTGTCAGATTTGTTACATTTTAATGGTGGATCCACATGGATACATTATGTAAAACCCAAAAAGTTGGTTTATATTTTATTTCGTTATTTGGAATATAACCTAAAGTTTAAATAATAAGCATTTGATATTAAAAGTATAAGTTATAGTTTTTGGTAAATTATAAATATATAACCAGGATATTTGTTATAAAAAATAAAAAAATAACAAAGATATTGTTAACTTATTAAGTTACTTATTTACAACTCAGATAAATATTGATTGTGGACATTATAAAAGTCATCCGTTATATATACGCTTGCTACTAAAATAAAGAATTAGAGACCAAATCTTCATGCATATACCATCCTTTTATCTTAATTTATTATACAAATAATAATGAGACTTTGTAGAAAATAGTTTTCATACTAAATTAAATAATACTAGATGTGGAGACAGTTAGAATTTTTAATAAGGCAATTAATATCATGCCAAGAATCACGCCCCGTGATTTTCTCGACAATTCAGCTGCAAGCCATTCATATCTTTCAACGTCTCAGTTTAAAATTCATTTTCACTTCAAACATAAAAAGCTAGCCTATCATCATTATCAAGTTGATGTTCATACCGTATGGTATGGATGTGTCTTGCCCATAGTGATGATAAAAAAAACTATCAGAGTTGAATACGATCAGTCATTCGGGTGACGTTACGAGTAGTTCGTTTTGGATCTCATTCGTTGGAGGAGTATAGTTCGACTGTGGTGCGATGGTAGCTGAACAAGTATCGGTGTGTTTTGTTCGACCATGCCTCGTTTATTCCTAGCGTTTATGTGTTCGAATCAGTTTCGATAAAGTTTCATTTCACCTTGAGGTAAATCTCGAGCCTTACTGCACTGCGTATGTCTTTAACATATGATATATTAATTTGCTAGTTTTCCCGAGAGACATTAACTACGAATAATGAAGTGAACTAAATATTTACATTTTAAAAATATGGCATACTGAAGGTATCTATTAGAAAGAATGGTATTATGTCATTGAAGTGGGATGTTGTAGTCTACACGTACACAACATGAATTCTTCATGATATACGAATTTAAAAGTAAAACATATGTAATATATTAGTCACGTTTAAGAATAGTTATTTGAATGTTATTTAGTTAGTAGTCCGCCCACTCATGTAGATTTATTGGCGGATATTTAAAGTGCGCTTTGTTTAGAGTCGGGATCTGCTAAGGTACGGATATTCCTATCTCTCTATTATTATTTGTTTCTTGCGGTTACTCGATTAATCGTACGGATTTCCCGTCCTTTCAGTAAGGACTTCCTTTTTATGCATGATTAGGATTTCCCATCTACAGCCAAATGTTTTCTCCGGTACCTATTATAAATTATCAGAAATTATTTTAATAACTAAGATATTGCCTGAGCCTTATATACAAGCATTACCAGTTAGTTGTACTAGTTACGGAGGTACCTTAACCATGACACTTGCGGCACTGGTGTCATGATTCACCTGTAGGAGAGTGATATCCTGCAGCGTCCCATTCAGCTCAGCTTGACCATTTTATCAGTATTATTAGTGGAGTGTATGGATGCATCCTAGGCTATCAGTTTACAGTTATCAAGTGAATGTGGTGTGTGCTCTACATCCTTCACATTGGAGCTGATCCCTCCACCCAACACATTATTTAGAGGTCACCCTTCTACAGCATGACGAGGTTACCCCTCTAGTTATTCATGCAACAGTTGTTACAACACATGACCTATATAAGCTTTTGGCAATTAAAATACAGTAAATGCATGTTTTCAGATGTAACAGATAACAATTCAGCTTTACTATTTATAAATCAGACTTTTCAGATTATACACAGATTTCTGCTGCAATTTAATTATCAGTCTTACAGCTTCAGTATTTTAAAATCTGCTTTATTTCAGTATCTCTTATCATGCTTTATATCCGTTCACTGGGCGTGATGCTCAGCCGTAGTTCCTTTCATGTTCTAACGACAGGTACACCAAGATGCTCTTAGGATTGTCAGAGCATGTGCGTTTGGATGGAAGCTATCCAGACTTCTTACTTTATGCACTTCTTACATTATTCTGCTTATTTGGACATTGTTTAGTCATTTCCTTCAGTATTTACTTTTCATGTTTTGAGCTTATGTTTGGATTACCGATATTTGATTCTGGTATTTCTTTTATGGTCAGTTAATGTTTTAAGGATATTTACCTTATGCTTTGATGACACGCCATAAATACACGCAACGGTCCACTTATCCAAGTGGGGTGTTACAATTATGGTATCAGAGCGCAAGGTTCGACCTGTAGGCTCTAAAACTTGACTTGTAGCTAGTAGGTAGTCACCAGGAATTTCCCAGATTTTGGCGTTGTTATCTTTCATATTTCTCATGCATTTGTTAGTCAGTTTTCTTTAGTTATCGGTCGGTTTTCTTAAAGTTTTTGACTAAATAAAAGGTTGGTACAGGACTGGCCATATTTAGTCGCATTTGCTTTTCATTCGAATTTTTGTTTTGGTGAACTGACCCATATGCGTTCACCATTGCCGTTCAAATTTTGTATTGGTAAACCGACCCATAGGCGTTTACCCTTACTGATGACAGATTCATATTTTCAGTCAAATACTACTTGGTGAACCAGCCATAAATGTTCACCATTATTCAGGTAAAATTTTCATGCTTTCTGTCGAAAAATTATTTTGTGAACTGAACCATAGACGTTCACCTTTGCTCATATCACGACATGTTATAAAGTTTTGACAAGAATGGATTGGAATACAGCCATCCATATTTGGTCCCAGGTTGTAAATTTCTATACATGACAGTTCTCAGAAAATTTTGACAAGTATGGATCAAACCAGAATCGCCCATACTTAGTCATAGGTTTTGTTCCTTGAATTCTTTGGATTGAACCATAGCTATCGACATCAGTTGATGTTAAACCTCAGTTGGTTATTCTTCTATATTCTTTGTATCATTCAAGTTTATACTCTCACGTGAATGTCGTTTTCATGCTGACTAAGTTCATGTCTCCTTATGAGGATTATGTTTTCAGTAAGGCGATGATGTTTTCATGCTAATATACATAAGGGGTTACAGTAAAATCCTATTTTCATAATAATCATGTTTGATCTTCATCAGTCATGTCTTCATGCTGACCATTATTGAAATTCCGTTTAATCATATTCTTGAAACTCTATACAACCAGCTTTAAGTCCACACAGGAATTACTAGGCTATCATGTTACTCATTTCACTTCAGTTTACTATCGTTTAAATCAATTTATTTCTTTGATCATGTCAGACAAGCGACACCAGTATCGATCATCCCATAAAATTTCCACTAGTGCCATGTACAGTATTCCATCTGTACCTCATGTACGTGTCTCAGTTATACTCCATGTACAATATTTCATGAGTACTCCACCTATAGTGTCTTATATATGCTCCATGTGCAATATTCACTTTGTACTTCATGTACAGTAGTCCAGGTGTACTCCAAGTACCCTACTCCATGGATATTGCTAATCGATCCTCAATCAGCTCAGGCGTTTCCACTTGTCGATATTCTACCAGATACTGATGCTGCTCATGAGATTTTACCAGATACTGATGTTGCTAACACTTTGAAGACCTCACAAATGCTGATGCTACTGATGCTTTGGAGATTTCTCAAGATGCTGATGCTGTTTATACTATGAAGACTCTACAGAACAAGGACGAAAACTATAAATTTGAAATCCTAACAAAAAAATATAATCTTCAATCATCAAACACTACCATTCTATTCCATGCTTTTACTTTCTCAGCTAGATGTCACACTTAACCCAGCTAACCTTCATTCAGAAGTGTGGGAACCGGAACCAGCCGACCACTCAGCAAAATAGTTACATGAATCACAGTCATGATAATGACCGACATAAATTGACAGACAAAGCAGTAGTGATAACCACCGTGCTTATAATTAATCAGTTAGTAACCATCGGAACTCCGGAATAGACGTGACCAAAATACAAAGGTCAGTAGTCTAACTGGTCCGCCAATCCTAGCAGTTACCAAAAATTTTTAGCCTTTTCTAGATTCATCTACTAAAACACATGTCAAGACATCAGTCAAGACATAGGTCTAAGGTATCACTTCGGAAGACACATATCAGAACACCAGACATGGTACACGTCATACGAATCTCTTCTCAAAATACGAGTCAGAACTCATAACTCCAGTATGTTTCTAAACCAGGCCCTCGGTAATTCAGGGTACCCTTCAGAAAGGGTATACCCGTTCTATTATGCCACGTAGGAATCAGATCATTAAAAATTCAGTCACCACCACTAGAGTATTATTCAGATTAAACACACAGTATTCATTGTGTGGGGTTACAGACGAACACATTCAGTGAAGAGTCACCATATTTACTTCACGTGTTCCTATGTTAGCTTTATCTTAAATCTGGTACTTACCTGCCTCTCAGCCATAAAGGACTCAACAGTATCATCATATTTATTAAAGTTTTATTTCCAGCTAACGACGAGATCCATTTTACCAACTCCTGAACATATTCATTTTACTCCTGCCAAAAAAATCAGTACACATTGTTTCAGCTTTACAAGCACGTGAATTATTATCTTTTAGCTGCGAAGACTTCTGGTCACCATTCATGATGCGAATTCTGAAATTCCTTAAATTCATGATCAACAGATTATCCCAAGGTTTCCAGATGTAATTCCAGAAGTTTTTCCAGAAATTCCTTCCTGACCACGAGATAGAATTTAACATCGAGCTTGTCTAAAAACAAAACCTGTTTTCAAAACTCTTTGTTGCAGGGTTTTAGCTGAGTTAAAAGAGTTACAACATTCGCTGCAAGAGTTACCAGAACGAGGCTTTAATCGCCCTAGCACAACCCCAGAAGGTGCACCACGTTATGTCTATCAGAAAGAAGGCCGGTAACATGAGATCATGTATCGATCACCGAAAACTTTACAAGATCACCATTCGTAATCGATGCCATCTCACGTATAAAAGGTTTACCTAACCTGCTACGACGTCTTAAACATTTTCTAGAACGATTCACGATCATGCCACCAGCAGTGGCGAGAGAAAGAACATGAGATTTTCCAGACAGTTGTTGCACACGTTATAGTCTCTTTAAAATTTTGACTTATACTTCTGAGCTCCCTAATGCCCCAGCTATAGTATGAAATTTATGAATAATTTTTTTTCATGACTTCACAGACAAAATCGTCAGTATGTTCTTTGATAACATCCTGATCTGCTAAATTCTAGAGGAGAACAAGGGGATTATGTATTTTTACGATTCCGCAGATTCTCCGATAGGAGAAAATCATATGAGCAGCTTTCCAGATGTATATCACAGATGAACAAAGCGGCATTTCTGAGCCACCCTACTTCAACCGAAAGAAAATTCAGATAATCCTGCGAAGGTGAAGATCATCACCTGATGGTCCCGAACGACGCTTGTGAATGAGGTACAAAATCTTCTAGAACTCAACTGACTGCTACCGTAGAAATTGCTGGCAGCTCTCACTAAAATTCTTCCATGACTATTAAATCAGATTTCCACCAGAATGTCCCGTAATTCCAGGCAAAATTTTGATAAGAAGCAGTATCACACATTGATTCAGCTATGTTCATATCTAGGTGTCTGCCATCCCAGCAGGTTTAAGATAGAACGCCGTCATGCTATCGAGTTATTTCTACCAGTGGAAATTCTGGACCAAAAGGAGACAAGACTCCATAGAGATTGTTATCAGTTTAACACAGACTCAGAAAAGTATAATACTATCTAAGTCATAGTCGACCATGTAATCAACCTACGCGTTTTCTTTCATCCGGAAGGATTACGAAGTAGCGTACCTGCAGAAAATTCACCAGTAAATCGTACAATTTCAAGGCATTCCATCGACCATCATATCAGACAGAATTCATGTTCACGATCACGTGTATGTTTACTTTCACTATACGTTCACGTTTATTTTCACTTTCACGTTTACATCTCATTCGCAGTATGATGCTGTTTCAGTTCATGTTTTGTGTTATCTCATGATTTAATCTCACGTTAGTGTTGATAACATGGTTCACGTTCAAGTTTGTGTGTCATTTCGCAATACACGTTTCACGGTTTATTACTGAATACAAATACAGAATGCTTGAGAAACCAGACTCAAGTTTAGCACAGCTATTCCATAACCAGGCAGACGTTTCACATCTCAGGCTGTATTGTTTGGCATTCCTTCCTCAATCAGCATACGTTCATGATATGTTCTAGTATCACGTCCACAGTATGCTTCACGTATCACATTCACGATATACTTCATGCACATCATTCCTTTTATGATCGCGAACCACGTTCACAATTACTCGCGTAACACGTTCACAATTGTTCACGTAGTTCGTCTCAATATGTTCCCAACAGCTTTGCTCAGAGATATAAAAGTCATCGTTTCATGATATTTGTACGTACCGTTTCATATATACTACATGCTATAACTTATTCATTCTATCAGATTTAGAAAATCCATCTTAAGTATGGAACCAGAAATTATTCAGCATTCATCAAGACAGGGTCATCAAGACCAAGATTTTCATTATGTTTATACCTTTGAAGGAATCGTTTCAAGAGGGAGGCCACTTGAAACGGAGGAGTCCATCCGGACCTCTCATCCTTTTCCTTCAATAATTCAGTTAAGTTCTTTCAGTCATGTTAGGTTCCAGGTTCTTTTCAGTCAAATCACGATATACTCTTTCAGCAGCATTATGTCTTCGAGGATGAATTATCCTTCAGCTAATATGTCTTTTCAGCCTTCATGCTCTTTCAGCATATGTGTCCTTTCAGCTTTTATAACTTCATCTGCTTATTACCTTTAATTCCAAGACGAATTTCTCCTTTTTAGAGGGGAAGAATTGTAAAACCACGGCATAATCGCATCCTTAATTCGAGGACGAATTATTCTTTTAGAGGGGAAGAGTTGTAAAACCCAAAAAGTTGGTTTATATTTTATTTCGATATTTAGAGTATAACCTAAAGTTTAAATAATATGCATTTGATATTAAAACTAAAAGTTATAATTTTTGGTAAATTATAAATATATAACCAGGATATTTGTTTTAAAAAAAATAAAAAAATAACAAAGATATTGTTAACTTATTAAGTACTTATTTACAACTCAGATAAATATTGATTGTGGACATTATAAAAGTCATATGTTATATATACGCTTGCTACTAAGATAAAGAATTAGAGACCAAATCTTCATGCATATACCATCCTTTTATCTTAATTCATTCTACAAATAATAATGAGACTTTGTAGAAAATAGTTTTCATACTAGATCAAATAATACACCAGACGTGGAAACAGTTAGAATTTTTAATAAGGCAATTAATATCATGCCAAGAATCACGCCCCGTGATTTTCTTGACAATTCAGCCGTAAGCCATTTATATCTTTCAACATCTCAGTTTAAAATTCATTTTCACTTCAAACATAAAAAGCTAGACTATCATCATTATCAAGTTGATGTTCATACCGTATGGTATGGATGTGTCTTGCCCATAGTGATGATAAAAAACACTATCAGAGTTGAATACGATCAGTCGTTCGGGTGACGTTACGAGTAGTTTGTTTTGGATCTCATTCGTTGGAGGAGTATAGTTCGACTGTGGTGCGAGGGTAGCTGAACAAGTATTGGTGTGTTTTGTTCGACCATGCCTCTTTTATTCCTAGCGTTTATGTGCTCGAATCGGTTTTGATAAAGTTTCCTTTCACCTTGAGGTAAATCTCGAACCTTACTGCACTGTGTATGTCTTTAACATATGATATATTAATTTGCTAGTTTTCCCGAGAGACATTAACTACGAATAATGAAGTGAACTAAATATTTACATTTTCAAAATATGGCACACTGAAGGTATCTATTAGAAAGAATGGTATTATGTCATTGAAGTGGGATGTTGTAGTCTACACGTACACAACATGAATTCTTCATGATATACGAATTTAAAAGTAAAACATATGTAATATACTAATCACGTTTAAGAATAGTTATTTCAATGTTATTTAACTAGTAGTCCGGCCACTCATGTAGATTTAATGGCGGATATTTAAAGTGCGCTTTATTTAGCGTCGGGATTTGTTAAGGTACGGATATTCCTATCTCTCCATTATTATTTGTTTCTTGCGGTTATTCGATTGATCGTACGGATTTCCCGTCCTTTCAGTAAGGACTTCCTTTCTATGCATGATTAGGATTTCCCGTCTGCAGGCAAATGTTTTCCCCGATACATATTATATCAGAAATTATTTTAATAACTAAGATATTGCCTGAGCCTTATATACAAGCATGACCAGTTATTTGTACTAGTTACGGAGGTACTGTAACCATGACACTTGAAGCATCGGTATCATGACTCACATGTAGGAGAGTGATATCCTGCAGCGTCCCATTCAGCTCAGCTTGGCCATCTTATCAGTATTATTAGTGGGGCGTAGGGATGCATCCTAGGCTATCAGTTTACAGTTATCAGGTGAATGTGGTGTGCGCTCTACATCCTTCACATTAGAGCTGATCCCTCCACCCAGCACATTATTTAGAGGTCACCCCTCTACAGCATGACGAGGTTACCCCTCCAGTTATTCATGCAACAGTTGTTACAACACATGACCTATATAAGCTTTTGGCAATTAAAATACAGTAAATGCATGTTTTCAGATTCAACAGATGACAGTTCAGCTTTACTATTTGTAAATAAGATTTTTCAGATTATACACAGATTTTTGCTGCAATTTAATTATCAGTCTTACAGCTTCAGTATTTTATCATCTGCTTCATTTCAGTATCTCTTATCATGCTTTATATCCGTTCACTGGGAGTTATGCTCAGTCGTAGTTCCTTTCATGTTCTAACGGCAGGTACACCAAGACGCTCTTAGGATTCTGAGAGCATGTGCATTTGGATGGAAGCTATCCAGACTTCTTACTTTATGCACTTCTTACATTATTCTTCTTATTTGGACATTGTTTAGTCCTTTCCTTCAGTATTTACTTTTCATGTTTTGAGCTTATGTTTGGGTTACCGATGTTTGATTCCGGTATTTCCTTTATCGTCAGTTAATGTTTTTAGGACATTTACCTTATGCTTTGATAACACGCCATAAATACACGTAACGGTCCACTTATCCAAGTGGGGTGTTACACATTACATCATATCTATTGATAGTATTGCATGAAATTTCTTAATGACATGTAAATATTTGTTAGCATAATATAAGAAACGCGGTTGAGTTATTTAAACCACTTTATTCGTATGATCGAAATACGTCATGGAGATTGGAGCATTGTTGCAAATATCGGCTTTGGCGGCCGATTAATTAGGGATAAATTGTTTGGCGGGATTAACCGCCACGGTTTTCATTAATCGGCCTTGTTAATTGGTTTGGTTAAAATCGGTCAAAAATCAGATAAATCGGAGATATATCAGGGATAAATCAGCCAAATCTTAAAAAAAGGATAAATCGACCAACTTTGTTTCGAATATAAATCGGCCATATCGGAAAAAATATGATATATCGAACAAAAATCGGATAAAAATTGGATTAATCGACCTAATCGGGCATATACTTTCATAATTTTATAATTTTATACATAAAAATCCAATCTGATTAATCCTTGATTAATTTCCGTCAAGCCGATTAATCGTTTGGTGATACCCAACCGCCTAACTGTAACACCCCACTTGGATAAGTGGACCGTTACGTGTATTTATGACATGTCATCAAAGCATAAGGTAAATATCCTAAAATATTAACTGACCATAAAGGAAATACCGGAATCAAACATCGGTAATCCAAACATAAGCTCAAAACATGAAAAGTAAAATACTGAAGGAAATAACTAAACAATGTCCAACTAAACAAGTAATGTAAGAAGTGCATAAAGTAAGAAGTCTGGATAGCTTCCATCCAAATGCACATGCGCTCAGAATCTTAAGAGCGCCCTGGTGTACCTGCCGTTAGAACATGAATGGAACTACGACTGAGCATAACGCCTAGTGAACGAATATAAAGCATGATAATAAATACTGAAACGAAGCAGATGATATAATACTGAAGCTGTAAGATTGATAAGTAAAGTTGCAGCGGAAACTTGTGTAAAATCTGAAAAGTCCGATTTATAAATAATAAAGCTGAACTGTTATCTGTTAAATCTGAAAACATGTATTTACTGTATTTTAATTGCCAAGAGCTTGTATAGGTCATGTGTTGTAACAACTGTTGCATGAATAACTGGAGGGGTGACCTCGTCATGCTGTAGAGGGGTGACCTCTAAATAATATGCTGGGTGGAGGGATCAGCTCCAATGTGAAGGATGTAGAGAATACACCACATTCACCTGATAACTGTAAACTGATAGCCTAGGATGCATCCATACACCCCACTAATAATACTGATAAAATGGCCAAGCTGAGCTGAATGGGACGCTGCAGGATATCACTCTCCTACAGGTGAGTCATGACACCGGTGCCTCAAGTGTCATGGTTACGGTACCTCCGTAATTAGTACAACTAACTGGTCATGCTTGTATATAAGGCTCAGGCAATATCTTAGTTATTAAAATAATTTCTGATAATTTATAACATATACTGGGGAAAACATTTGGCTGCAGACGAGGAATCCTAATCATGTATAGAAACGTAGTCCTTACTGAAAGGACGGAAAATCCGTACCTCTTGTCCATTAACTGACTTAAGGAAGACTGAACAAACACTACTCGGGCTTCACGGAAGCTACAATAATAATAGACGCGGATAAGTTATCTGATCTTTATTTAATTTACTGATCTTATCGGCTTCTCATTTATTTATTTATTTCTGAACTTCTTTACGTTTGTTAATTGATAAATCTGATCTTTCTTATAATTCTTTTTAATGAATTATCGACCTACTATTAATTACGGTACAAACGTATTCTGACGTGATATTAATACTATAATAGGTAACCCTGCTAAAAATAGAAAGTTTACTATATTAGAAAGTTTTCAAATCGTTTATAATTTCTATAATAAAATTATACCGTTTTAAATATTATAAAACTATTTTAATTTAATTCATTTAAATATACAATTTAAACATTTATAAAAGTAAGTAATAAAAGGTATAATTTAAAATCTTCATTTTTAATGTTTAAACTATATCCCGAGCCTATCGAGATACCCCTTCTCGGTCGCACTAAAACAATTAACAAAATATATAAAATCTGCCTATATGAATTAGCGACAGAAAAACTGTCACTAAAAACTGTGTGACTAAAAGCTGATATTTAAAAACTGTGTGACTAAAAGCTGATATTTAAAAACTGTCAATAACAATTCTGCGACGGAAATTTGTGTCACTAAACCGTCGCTAAACTTAAAATAAAACTCACTATTTATGTCCCAATTCTAGGTACTGATTTATAGTACGGTTCCCACTGTTTTCTTGTCTCTTCCCACTGTTTTCTGTTATGGTTCATTGTTTACAAATCCAAACGCACCCTTATGGCCTGTTAATCCCAAACACCCCCTGTTGCTGCGTTTTTCTCACTGTTTTCGTTAACCAAACCCCCTGGTGGGTTCCTTAATGCTGTTGGACCAAGAGTGACACACCGAGACACTAGTGTGTCTCGGCTTTCGTGCAAAACCACCAAAACCGACCTCCAAACTAACCATTTCGATTAATATCTTTTCCTTTTAATTAAAACATTTTCTTACATTACATAATACATGTTTTCGTGTTTTAAAACCAATGAACAAAAGGGAAGAATTACCTTGATAAGAGATTAGGGAGAGAATCCCGACTGCCCACGATTTACAAGCTACAACCGAAAAAAAAAAATATATTTTTTTTAAAGGCTGGCGGCACCACAAGGGTAAAACCCTAATTCTATTTGTGTTTCAGTTTTTTTTGTAACCAGGGGAAATGGACGACCCCCTTCCCGTATATTTTTTTCTCTTTTTGCCAACTGGGTCGGGCTCAAGCCCATACCCTTTTCCTTCTTCTGTTCTTGTTTTGCAGTCGGCCCACAACCAAACACCCTTTTTTTAGTTATAATATACGACGCGATATTTGTGACTAAATATATCGTGTTAAACTCTAAATGTATCATATATATATATTCTGAATAATACTTACTTCGTAATACTTGAAAAGTATTGATATTTATATTTATTTACGTATGTTCGCGCATTTAATTCTCGCTCTTTATTTTTCTAAAACAGTTTTCTGAAACGTAACTATCTTTCGTAATATTTCCTGAAACTTCATAAATAGTCTTTTAATAAATTAAAACTGCGTATTTAATATTCTAAAATTTTAAATACGGGTTTTGCAATTCTTCCCCTCTAAAAATAATAATTCGCCCCCGAATTAAGGATACGACCATACTGGGTTTTTACAATTCTTCCCCTCTAAAAAGGATTCGTCCTTGAATTACGGTAATAAGCTGATGAAGTTATAAGAACTGAAAGAACACGCAAACTGAAAAGACATGTAAGCTGGAAGGATAATTCGTCCTCTATTTAAGACATAATACTGCTGATAGGTATAAACATGACATGAATGAAGTGATCATGTAAGGTGACATGGCTGAAGAGAACATGGAATGTGACATGACTGAAAGGACTTAACTGGATTAATTAAAAGAAAAGGAATGAGAGGTCCGGATGGACTCCTCCGTTTCGAGTGGCTTCCCGCTCTAAACGCTTCCTTAAAAGGTCTAAGCATAATAACAATCTTGGTCCTGATGACCCTGTCCTGTTGATGCTGAATAGCTTCTGGTTCCATACTTAAGATGGATTTTCTAAATCTGATAGAATGAATAAGCTATATCATGTAGGATACATGAAACGGTACGTATAAATATCCCGAAGGATACATTTATATATCTGAGCAAGCTGCTGAAAATATATAGGGACGAACTACGTGAATAATTGTGAACGTCCTACGTGAGCAATTGTGAACGTGGTTCACGATTATATGAGAAATGATGGGCATGGAATATATTGTGCATGATGATACATTAAACATACGGTGAACGTGATGCTAGGACATACCATGAACATATGCTGACTGGGGAAGGAATGCCAAACGATACGGCCTGAGACGTGACACGTCTGCCCGATTATGGAGAAGCTCTGCTAACTTGAGTCTGGTTTCTTAAGCTTCCTGTAACCAAAATCGGTAACAAGTTGTGAAACGTGTATCGCGAGATGGAACATAAACCTGAACGTGAAAAATGTGATGAACGCGATCATGGACTTAAATCATGAGATAACACAAAATATGGACTGAAACAACATCATAATGTGAGACGTAAATGTGAAGGTAACGTAAACGTGAAGGTAACATAAACGTGAACGTGAATGTGAACGTAACGTGATTCGTGAGCGTGATTCGTGAACGCTAAATTTTCTATCTGATATGATGGTTGATGAAATACCGTAAAATCTTACGATTTTTTGCTGAATTTCCTGCAGATCTGCTACTGCGTAATCCTTTCGAATAAAAGAAAACGTGTAGACTGGGTTAAATGGTTGACAATGACTTAGATAGGATTAAACTTTTCTGAGTTCTGTGGTGGCTGATAACAACTTCCATGGAATCCTGTTTCATTTTTGTTCAAAATTTTCTAATGGTTGTAATAGCTCACTAGCCTATCGTTGTCCTATCTTGAACCTGCTGGCATGCCAGGCATCAATATATGAGCATAGCTGCATCCTTGTGTTATACTGCCTCTATCAAAATTTTGTCTGGGATTATGGTACATTATGGTAGAATCTAGATGAATAGTCATGAAAGAATTTTGAGTCTTGGTAAATTAGATCTCTCCTAAGTTAGGATCTTATGTGATACAAAATTTTAGTGTAGGTCCTCTCCTTTATGCGTAAGCTTAGCCATGGAAGGCTAATCGTGGAAATTGTCCACAATTTCTGCGGTATCAGTCAACTGAGTTCTAGATAATTTTGTACTTTAGTCACAGGCGTCGATCTTGACCATCAGGTGATGACCTTCGTCTTCGTATGATTGTCTAAAATTTCTTCTGCTGAAAATAGGGTGTCTCAGAAATGCCACCTTGTTCATCTGGAACTCACATCTGGAAAGCTGCGTATATAATTTCCTCCTATCAGAAAATCTACAGGATCGTGAAAAGATGATTCTCATGTTCTTCTCCAGAATTTAGGAGATCAGGATGTTATCAAAAAACATACTGACGATTTTGTTTGTGAAGTCATGAAAAAAAATTTTATTCATTAATTTCATACTACAGCTGGGGCATTAGGGAGCTCAGACATATAAGTCAACATTTTTAGAGAGACTACGGTGTGTTCAACAGCAATCTGAAAAACTTCATGTTCTTCTTTCACCACTGTTGGTGGCATGGTCGCGAATTCAACTGGAAAATATTTAAGACATCGTAGCAGGTCAGGTAACCTTCTATTCATGGAATGAGTATCGTTTATGAATGACGATCTTGTAAATTTTCGGTGATCGATATATGATCTCATGTTACCGGCCTTCTTTCTGATAGACAGAAACGATACACTTCTTGGTGGTGCGTTCGGGAAAATAAAGCCTCGTTCCGGTAACTCTTGCAGCAATTGCTGCAACTCTTTTAACTTAGCTGAAGTCCTGGAATAAAGAGTTTTGAAAACAAGTTATGTTCTTGAGATAATCTTGATGTTAAATTCTGTCTCGTGGTTAGGAAGGAATTTTTTTTGAACACCTTCTCAATTAATTTTGGAAATGTTGAAGAAGGAAACTCCGCTGATCATAAATTTTAAGAACTTCAGAAGTGGATTATGACTGATGGCTAGAAAGTCTTCGTAGTTATGGACTGATAAGTCACGCGCTTGTAAGGCAGAAACAATTCGTACTGATTTTTCGGCAAAAAACATAATAAATATATTTGGGAATTATTAAGACGGACCTCGTTATTAATCTAAAAAGAAAACCTTTATAAATATAGGTGGTATTGCGGAGTCTTTTCTGGTTGGGAGGTAGGTAAATATCTGATTTAAGATAAACCTGACATAGGAATACGTGAAGTAACGTGGCGACTTTCACTGAATGTGTTAGTCTGTAATCTCACAGAATGAATACTGCGTGTCTAACCTGAATAATACCCAGTGGTGGTAACTGAATTGTAAGGGTCTGATTTATGCGTGGTATAACAAAACGGTATACCCCTTTAGAGGGTACCCTGAATTATTGAGGACCTGGTTTAGAAGGCATACTACAATTATGAGTCTTGCCTCGTGCCTTGAGAAGATATTCGTATGACATGTATCATGACTGACATCCCGACACGTGCCTTCCGAAATGATACTAGAGACCTGTGTCTTGACTGATGTCTTCACATGTAATTTAGTAGATGAATCTGAACAAGGTTTAAATTTTTTGGTAACTGCTAGGATTGGCGGACCAGTTAGACTACTGACCTCTGTATTTCTGGTCACGTATGTTTCAGAGTTTCGATGGTTACTGACTGATTAATTATAAGCATGGTGGTTGTCACTACTACTTTAGCTGTCAATCTATGACGGTCATTATCATGACCGTAATTCATGTAACAATTTTGCTGAGTGGCCGGTTGGTTCCGGTTCCCACTCTTCTGAATGAAGGTCAGCTGGGTGAAGTGTGACATCTAGCTGAGAAAGTAAAAGCATGGAATAGAATGGTAGCGTCTAATGATTGAAGTTTATTCTTGTCAGAAATTTTAAATTTATAGTTTTCGTCCTTATTCTACAGATTCTTCATGGTATACACAGCCTCAGCATCTTGTGGAATCTCCAACGTATCAGCAACATCAGCATTCGTGAGGTCTTCAAAGTGTTAGCAACATCAGTATCTGGTAAAATCTTCAATTCACAAGCAACATCAGCATCTAGTAGAATATCGACAAGTGGAAACGCTTGAGATGATTAAGGATCGATTAACAGTACCCATGGAGTAAGGTAAATGGATTACACCTGAATAATGTACGTGAAGTACATGATGAATAATGTACATGTAGTACCGCTGAAATTTTGATGATATGATCGATACTGGTGTCAATCGTCTAACATGATCAAAGTAAAGATAAATTGATTTGAACTGTTAGCAAACTGAAGTAAACTGAGTAACATGATAGGCTGACAATTCCTGTGTAGACTTAATGTTGGTTGTATAGAGGCTCAAAAGTATGAATAAACGGAGTTTCATCAATGGTTAGCATGAAGACATGATGGATGAAGACCAAACATGATTTATCATGAAACAGAGTTTTGCTGAAATTCTGCTATATCTTCGCATGAAAACATCATTACTTTGCTACAAACATAATCCTCGTAAGGAGACATGAAACTTATTTAACATGAAAACGACCTTCACGTGAGAGCATGAAACTTGACCTTTACAAGAACATGAAAAGATAATCAACTGAGGTTTAACATCAACTGGTGTGGATGGCTATGGTTCAATCCACGGAATTCAAAGGAGAAAACATGTGACTAAGTATGGGCGATTCTAGTTTGATCCATACTTGTCAAAATATTCTGAGAACTGTCATGTATAGAAATTTACAACCTGGGACTAAATATGGATGGCTGTAGTCCAATCCATACTTGTCAAAATTTTATAAAATGTCATGATATGACAAAGGTGAACAACTATGGATCGGTTCACAAAACAACATTTGACTGAAAAACATGACA
Source organism: Glebionis coronaria (assembly GCA_025667525.1). Taxonomy (NCBI): domain Eukaryota; kingdom Viridiplantae; phylum Streptophyta; class Magnoliopsida; order Asterales; family Asteraceae; genus Glebionis; species Glebionis coronaria. Next base: position 533,487,085 of record CM046881.1, on the reverse strand, counting down.
TTTGACCCGAGAAATGGTGAACGCATATGGGTCAGTTCACCTAATAACATTCGACTGAAAACATGAATCTGTCATGAGTAAGGGTAAGCGCCTATGGGTCGGTTTACAAATACAAACTCTGAACGGGCAAGGGTGAACGCCTATGGGTCGGTTCACCAAAACAAAATTCGTAGAAAAGCACATGCGACTAAATATAGCCAGTCCTGTACCAACCTTTTACTTAGTCAAAATTTTAAGAAAACCGACTGATAACTAAAGAAAACTGACTAATAAATGCATGAGAAATATGAAAGATAACAACGCCAAAATCTGGGAAGTTCTTGGTGACTACCCACTAGTCACAGGTCAAGTTTTAGAGCCTACAGGTCGAACCTATAGCTCTGATACCATAATTGTAACACCTCACTTGGATAAGTGGACCGTTACGTGTATTTATGACGTGTCATCAAAGCATAAGGTAAATGTACTAAAACATTAACTGACCATAAAGGAAATACCGGAATCAAACATCGGTAATCCAAACATAAGCTCAAAACATGAAAAGTAAAATACTGAAGGAAAGGACTAAACAATGTCCAACTAAACAAGTAATGTAAGAAGTGCATAAAGTAAGAAGTCTGGATAGCTTCCATCTAAATGCACATGCGCTCAGAATCCTAAGAGCGCCCTAGTGTACCTGCCGTTAGAACATGAAAGGAACTACGGCTGGGCATAACGCCTAGTGAACAGATATAAAGCATGATACGAAATACTAAATCGAAGCAGATGATATAATACTGAAGCTGTAAGACTGATAAGTAAAGTTGCAGCGAAAACCTGTGTAAAATCTGAAAAGTCTGATTTATAAATAATAAAGCTGAACTGTTATCTGTTAAATCTAAAAATATGTATTTACTGTATTTTAATTGCCAAGAGCTTATATAGGTCATTTGCTATAACAACTGTTGCATGAATAACTAGAGGGGTGACCAAGTCATGTTGTAGAGGGGTGACCTCTAAATAATGTGCTGGGTGGAGGGATCAGCTCCAATGTGAAAGATGTAGAGCACACACCACATTCACCTGATAACTGTAAACTAATAGCCAAGGATGCATCCATATGCCCCACTAATAATACTGATAAAATGGCCAAGCTGAGCTGAATAGGACGCTGCAGGATATCACTCTCCTACAGGTGAGTCATGACACCGGTGCCTCAAGTGTCATGGTTACGGTACCTCCGTAACTAGTACAACTAACTGGTCATGCTTGTATATAAGGCTCAGGCAATATCTTAGTTATTAAAATAATTTCTGATAATTTATAACATATACTAGGGAAAACATTTGGCTGCATACGGGGAATCCTAATCATGCATAGAAAGGAAGTCCTTACTGAAAGGACGGAAAATCCGTACCTCTTGTCCAGTAAGTGACTGAAGGAAGACTGAACGAACACTACTCGGGCTTCATGGAAGCTACAATAATAATAGATGCGAATAAGTTATCTGATCTTTATTTAATTTACTGATCTTATCGGCTTCTCCTTTATTTATTTATTTCTGAGCTTCTTTACGTATGTTAACGGATAAATCTGATCTTTCTTATAATTCTTTTTAATGTATTATCGACCTACTATTAATTACGGTACAAACATATTCTGACGTGATATTAATACTATAATAGGTAACCCTGCTAAAAATAGAAAGTTTCCTATATTAGAAAGTTTTTAAAATCGTTTATAATTTCTATAATAAAACTATACCGTTTTAAATATTATAAAACTATTTTAATTTAATTCATTTAAATATACAATTAAAACATTTATAAAAGTAAGTAATAAAAGGTATAATTTAAAATCTTCATTTTTAATGTTTAAACTATATCCCGAGCCTACCGAGATATCCTTCTCGGTCGCACTAAAACAATTAACAAAATATATAAAATATGCCTATATGAATTAGCGACAGAAAAACTGTCACTAAAAACTGTTTGACTAAAAGCTGATATTTAAAAACTGTGTGACTAAAAGCCGATATTTAAAAACTGTCAATAACAATTCTGCGACGGAAATTTGTGTCACTAAACCGTCGCTAAACTTAAAATAAAACTCACTATTTCTGTCCCAATTCTAGGTACTGATTTATAGTACGGTTCCCACTGTTTTCTTGTCTCTTCCCACTGTTTTCTGTTATGGTTCACTGTTTACAAATCCAAACGCACCCTTATGGCCTGTTAATCCCAAACACCCCCTGTTGCTGCGTTTTTCTCACTGTTTTCGTTAACCAAACCCCCTGGTGGGTTCCTTAATGCTGTTGGACCAAGAGTGATACTCCGAGACACTAGTGTGTCTCGACTTTCGTGCAAAACCACCAAAACTGACCCCCAAACTAACCATTTCGATTAATATATTTTCCTTTTAACTAAAACGTTTTCTTACATTACATAATACATGTTTTCGTGTTTTAAAATCAATGAACAAAAGGGAAGAATTACCTTGATAAGAGATTAGGGAGAGAATCCCGACTGCCCACGATTTACAAGCTACAACCGAAAATATATATATATATATATATATATATTTTTAAAGGCCGGCGGCACCACAAGGGTAAAACCCTAATTCCATTTGTGTTTCAGTTTTTTTGTAACCAGGGGAAACGGACGACCCCCTTCCCGTATATTTTTTTCTCCTTTTGCCAACTGGGCCGGGCTCATGCCCATACCCTTTTCCTCCTTCTGTTCTTGTTTTGCAGCCGACCCACAACCAAACACCCTTTTTTTAGTTATAATATACGACGCGATATTCGTGACTAAATATATCGTGTTAAGCTCTAAATGTATCATATATATATATATTCTGAATAATACTTACTTCGTAATACATGAAAAGTATTGATATTTATATTTATTTACGTATGTTCGCGCATTTAATTCTCGCTCTTTAATTTTCTGAAACAGTTTTCTGAAATGTAACTAACTTTTGTAATATTTCTTGAAACTTAATAAATAGTCTTTTAATAAATTAAAACTACGTATTTAATATTCTAAAATTTTAAATACGGGTTTTACAATTCTTCCCCTCTAAAAATTATAATTCGTCCCCGAATTAAGCATACGACCATACTGAGTTTTTAGTTTTTTACACTAACTAACGCCGAGCGATTTTTGCAACCTTAGATTGGAGAGTAGAGAATGCTACATACCTGAACTGGGTTACAATTAATGGCATAAGCTTGGTTATTTGAACCGATATGAGGCCTGCACCCTTTCTTAAGCGGGCCATGAACCTTCTTTGAGTCTGCATTGTTTTTTGTTAATGGCGAGTTAGTTCTTAGTGATTCGAGCTTACAGTGACATCCAATTGGGCTGTATGCAAGCCTCGAACCTTCTCCTTTGGGGATAAACCCCACTCCTGCTTCTATTTAATTCAGACCCCTGAAGGTCGTTAGTGAGACTCGAACTTGAGACCTCTCTAACAATACCTCCCCAAGGTTACCCTTGGTGGCCAACTGAGCTAGCTCAGTTGGTTTGAGTCTGCATTGTTTAACCGTCGGCCTTTGAACATTGAACCAATTCAAACTTCTCTCTATTCGCATGTTACATGCAAGGTTTTAAAAGACACGCTTTTGTGGCTCTAAGGTGTGTGGCGTAGCTTCTACGTTAAGAAATAGACTTTACGTAAGCTTTATACATGGCATGGGATAAGGTATGAAAAGGCGGACAAAAACGTGAGTTTTTAAATGGCTTTGAAAATTCTCAAATATTTACGATTTTAACTTGCATTTATTAATATTTTCAATTTGAGGTTAGATTTTCTAATGTTTATAACTCTTATAACTATAAAGTATGACATAAAACTAAAAATCTATAAATATATATTGCCGCCGCCTTAAGTCACATTTTAAAGACATCGTGTCGTTACGTCTTACGTAAAAGCTCAAAGCTTAACCACGCCATCGCGCCACGTCTCACGCTTTCTAAAACCTTCATTACATGTTTCTTTATCATGAATATTTACATAATTCTCTCAATAGTGGATAGATTTGATACTGTGAAAAACTGATGATTGTTATTCGTCAAGATCCTAAACGGTTATGTGTTGACTGTACGTATTTACTCATCACAATGGTCAGAAATAATTTTTTGTTGGTTCATGCGACGATTTCAGACTATATGAAAAAGTAATCGTCGAGTCAAAAACACAAATAAGTATACTCAAAAATAATATAGGCCAGCGTAATTTTCGTGAAAGATAATAGCAAAATGTATTTTTAATATCAACTAATTTATATAAGTTTTTAGCATATAATCATGTTTAACTAATTTTTATTTCGAATTTATTGTTTATATCTTTTACGAGTTATTATAATTTAGTTGTTTACTTTTATAAATGAATGTAATTTCTAAACCGAGTTTACCATAAAGAAGGGGCAACCATATTAGATAGAATGAGTAATATTGGTTACATTTAAACCCTTTGTGTTACGTTTATGAGTTGAATTTTGTATATTTTTTAAAACGGCATGTTAATTGTAAGTGAATCGAGTCATGCAAGAATATCCAAACGAGCAGGATATCTTCTCGAACCTTCGTTTAGTTGTAGTTTAACTTGTTCATTTCGTCCGAAAGAAAAAACTTTTGGCACATAAACCAGAAACCTCCATGTTGCCCTCATGATAATCATTAAAACATGGTGTATATGTTCTTGCTTTTTGTTAATAAAATCGGTCTCGATTCACCAAAATTACGTTACGGAGTAAGACTTTATATTAGCTTTGAGATTCGTCGTGCTGTTCCTTGGCAAAATCGAATTTACGAAGGGACATCATAAACTATAATACTATTTTCTTTCACCAAAACTATGTTTTGCATTATTTCATTTTTTTATAAGGTTTCAAAGTTATAAATTTTATAGTACTCATAAGTTTTACATTACAAAAAGGCCGAAAGGAGCCTTAATCCAAACCATTAAATGTGTTGAAAAAATGGGTAGCCCACACAGGCCTATAACCTGCCCTGGTTATTGGTATGAGTCATGGATCAAACGTCAGATCTTGGGCTACAAAGTAATGGAACCGTTTACTAAATCAGTAGGTAGTAGCAAACTATAATACAAGTAACTTCTTGCATGAAGTAACCAAAACTAATGTTCAAAAACTCCATTAATTAAGTAAGAGATTAAGATTCTTTAAATTTTGAGCCTTGTTCAAACCTTTACAAATCATTTTGTTATCATCTTACACAAACAATCATACAATATAAAATATTTCCTATTTATCGTCTTCTTAAATCCAAACAATCAATTACGTTACTGGTCAATCAAGAGTGTCTTATCATCAAAATCACCCCCTCATCTCCAGACACACAATCCTCCATATACTCGGCTTCTTCCTCATAAACCGAGACTGCATCATAATCACCATAAGCGACATCATCCTCGTCTTTAGGATCAACAGATAAGTGTCTTTTCTAACTTTCTTACACTCCTACTGTCGATGACGAGGTTCAACACAGTTAAAACACTTCAACCTACTAGTGGCTTTATTCCGGCTGGGAGCAAAATGAGAGGTCGCCTTAACCGAACCAGAAGGACCTCTATGGCAGGAGAGGACGAACTCCCCATTCGTCGGTTTCTCTTCTCAAAAGCCAACGCACACTCATATGTATCAAAAAGTGTAACTATCAAACATGTGTAACATAATCTATGATTTGTTCTCTTAAACCACCAATGTATCAATAGAAAAGCTGATCTTCTGTCTTTTGGACGTCATTCATTGCGATTAAGTGGTAAAATTCGATTGTATATTTTTCAATAGACTTGGAGCCCTGTTTTAGATCTTGCAACCGTTGGTACATTAACCGCTGGTAATTATGAGGAATAAAATTACCCCTCATGCATTTCTTCATCTTTTTCCAACTCGTGATCATTGGCTTCCCAACTCTCTTCCTCCTTAGTTTTAATTGTTGCCAGCACACGGATGCCTACTACGTATCTTGGCAGCGATCATTGAAACCCTTCCTCTTACGGTAGGGTTCGACATTTTTAATAGCCTCCGTGCTAAAAACAAAAGAGATCGCACTTGTTTTTAAGAACTTTTGTGAATTCAAATACTTCTACAACAACAACAAGCCTATCAATGAACCTTTCGGGATTCAAAGTATCCCTATTAAACTCAGGATTATTGACCCTCATTTCATATTCCCAACGCCTATTATCCTCCCTTTGATTTCGCCTTGGTCGCACATCTAATTGTTCATCAGAAGACGAATCGTCACCATCACTAAATATGTTCTTTGGATCTTCATCTTTAGTACCTCGATTGTTACGATCACCACGCCTGTTCATCAAGTGATTCCACTTGTAAGTTAATTGATCAAAAAATTGATCCATTTGCTCCTCCATTCTTGCCATAACACGGTGCTCCAATTTTTGTTCATACACATTCTGAACATTTATACTTTTCATTGGAGGCATCTTAATCAGCAACTTTAACTCTCGATACCAACTCATTTACACTATAAAGCGAGAAAATAAACTGGATCTGTTGATTCTATGAATACAAGAAAAAAATTCTTTCAACAATTGTTGATTCCAAAAGAATGCCCATTATTAGGGTTAAAGTACCACAAAAGCTACCAACACTTGGTTTTATTATAAAAACTGATAACTGTCATATTAGGATTACAACATTTTATTTAAATAGGCTCACAAAGTGAAACGGGCCTCAAAGGACAAACAGGCTGTAAGCTATAACATAAACAAGTCCAACCAAAAGTGTAAAAGAATATAAAAATATAAATAACTCATAAAAAATAGTGTTTTGGGCCTTGAAAATTCCGTAACCAGACAAAGTGTAGTTGCAATTGCGTCAGTCTCTTTTTCACGCTCGTTTCGGCTGATCGTGGGCCTTCTAACTCCTCACGAGCCCAAGTTATACCAATTTTACTAAACTTTTTTTTTCTCACACAATCTTGTGCCTTTAGAAACAAATCAGCCTCTTCACCGATATTCAATTAGGCCTCCAACATAACTTTTTATGCAAATAATAAAACAAAGTGTCAAATATAAATGAACATGAACATCTTTTTTTTAACGGCGACTTTTATTAAAAACTAACAAGGTGCTAGAAAATTACAAAGAAATAGAACATGGATTTTTTAACCAATCCATCCAAGAAAAATAAAGATGGCAGCGGCATTTACACCAATTAAAATAATTAAGAACAATATCATCATATATCTTCGAACGTATAAGCTTATCTTCCTAAAAAATGAGGCGATTTCAACATTTCCAGATATACCACCACGTGACCGCAAAGAGACCGACAATACATTTTTAAGTTTGATAGAGAGGCGAATAGAATTAAACCAAACCTGCCATTCGTCAAAAATTAACATGAACATCTAGCTAATACATTACTTTACGAGGAAAGAGGGTTACTATGTCATAAACATGAACGTTTAGAGAGCTAGGTACCGTAAAGCCCTCAACGCCCATTGCTTGGCGTTGGGCGGTGTTACGATACCGCATAGAGCGAAAATCCAACGCCGTTGGTTTTGGCATTGCCAAGGCAACGCTCGTCGGGGTTAAGTTTTGTAAAAAAAAATCCCAAACTCCCCCTTTGATATTCAAATGGAAGAAACATGGCAAAAAAGAAAGAAAAGAAAACATGTGTTTGATCACTTCGCCTGTTTAGGAAAAAAAAATTTTGGAATGAATTGCAGGTTTATTGAAGATGAAGAAGTGGTGTGCGGTGTAGGCGGTTAAGAAAAAACAACTTAGTATCTATATTGAATCTTGTTTAGGTCCATATCTAAGCTCAATACTATATAAATTCTGTTAACATCATAAGATTCAAGCTAACAAGAGGTGATCCGGAGGTCGGGGAGGATAAAATAAGTATTTAGACATTTTTAGAGAGAGAAAGGTAAAGCTTGAAATGAGTGTGTGTATTTAGAGAGAGAAGTGAAATACACAATAAGAACTAAGAAGAATCCTCACCCCTCCATGGAAGTATGGAGGGGTATATATAGGCTAGACAAGAGGTCACTTTGACAACATGTCAATAGTAGTCCCTCCACGTTTTGCCTATCTGAATCAAATGTAATTCCGTAAATGGCGCTCACATTTTAGGGCTAACAATCTTCCCCCAATGTGGAGACATACGGAATTACTTACAATGTTCCTAACAAGTAAAAATGCAACAAAATAAAATCTTCCAATGCGCTTCCAATGCTGAGGATGTCTTTTAATTCTTCTTGTCTTCATAACTTGTACCTCAGCTTGAATCCTCTTTGTCTTTGCTTGTTGTGGAACAATTGTAATATGCATGATTTGGATTAACTTCCCCCCAATTCATGCAGCATGTATTAAAAAACTTTCTTCATAGACTTCTTTTTAACGAAGTTTCTGAATCAGCTTCCCCCAAACCAATATCCGTATCTTAAGCAGATTCTGACACTTTGATGTAGTTTGAAAAATCTTCTAGCTCATCGATTTAAGTGCGCAGCGGAAATTTGTAGAAGAACCACATCAAATAACACTGCTTTTACACTGTTTCATGTCGTTTAGGTTTTTGGTGATAATCCGTTTGGGGTAACATGCAGGAAATCAACAACAATTCTTCTCACGCCTGCAGAATACTTCATAAAAATCATATAAAGTAAGTAGAAACCATTCCATGTACACTACTTCCCCCTAGAAGTTGATCCGATTACTTCAAAGTTCACGATCTTCCCCCATGATGATTTCGAACTCTCGGAAGCATCATTATCATGGACATCCATATACTCGAGAATTTCTTAGTCTTAAGAAAATGTCTTGAAAAGTCATTGAGAAACTTTGAAATATTTTTGCTTAGACTATGAAGTACCATTGTCGTTATGAGGCGCATAAATATCCCGTGAGAATTGATTGCTGATTCCATCTCTCTCTGTCTAACTTACCAACCTCGAATTCATTCGGCTATTTGTTGTGATCACATGTGAAGTAAACCCGATATTGCAAACTTGAAACTGAAGTACAATCCCCCAAATTCGTTACTTAAGCTTGCACTTATGTCGATTGAAGAACGGTGCATAAACAAGTCTCTTATACCTCTTGAAGTTATCCACACGAGCAACTGCGTGTGGCACCCAAAAATGATAGTAATCTATGTCGTCGACCATCCACCCCTTGACAGTGGAAACTACATAATTCAAGTCTCAATCATAAATTTTATCGCCCAAGCAAGTCATCAATCGATAGACTGGGTTTGAAGAAAAGGGGTAGAAAAATAGAAGGAAGGCTCAATGATGAAATAAGTAGACGCCTTCATGAAACCCCACTTCAACTTCAAATATAGAATACCAAATCCACTTCGTGATCACTTGTCTTTGTAGAATCAAAACTAGCCTTGTCGTTAAAGTGAATCTTATATCGGATCGTTTTAGCGTTAAGTGTTTTGTTTGCTTTGGTGTTGTATTTGAGAATGTCGTTATCTAGAACAAATTATGAAAAGAATAGTCATTAAGGACACAATTTTTCTAGATAACTTGTCATTTAAGCCCAACGTCAATCACATGCCCAACTGATGCGCGGATCGACCTAAAATATTAGGTATCAAACCTAAAATTTTCTTTGTCGTTTAAGCACTTTCGATCGAAACATAGCAAATACCCGGCTTTGAAAATAATATCATCATAGCCCAAATTATACTCTAGCCGAATATTGGTATCCATTAACCATAACTTCTTTCAGCCCAATACCAATCCAATAAGTCTTTTATATCCGGACCAAGAGTTGAAAAACAATAACATTGAATAATCTACATGTTGCTATCATTTTAATAAGCTTGATCGGCCCAAGTGAACTGAAATGTTGCCCATATCACAAACCGAATAGTCAACCCATATGTATTAAACCCAATCCATAAAACAAGGGATTATATAGTGGTACTAACCCTAAATCTTAGCACACAGTTAAACCTAATCCCATTTCCTCCGCCTCTTTTTTCTATTCACCCAAAAGATCTACTCCCATCATCAACAAAACATAACACAAATATCTCATTGACTGACCAGAACCCCATAAAATCAATTCAGATCTCACCATCAATTCAATACGTCCTTTGTGTATCACTCGATATAGAGAACCAACCAGCCTTATCACTCCAATCTAATTTACTCCGCCCCATCTCATCTTCACAAAATAGTTTGAGATAATAATCTCATTCATCATAAATACCCACGAACACTAAGCTATCACGAAACCCCCTCTTAATTTTTTCAAGTGAACGCATACCAAGACACATCTCGTCTTCATGATTTCCACAAGGAGGTCTCAGGTAGGTTAAGTTGTATTGGGTTGTATTAGATTGAACTGATTTTGTGTAAAACGAAACAAGGAGACGGGCTTAACAAACATGTTCTGACCCCAATCTTTTAATTTCGAAAATCAAAAGAAGGGGTTAACCCTCATAGATTGATGATGAGATGATTTTTAATTCGTGTTAGATCTATATAGATCTAGACATGCATGTCACTAAACACGAGTGAGAGATTCTGAGATCTTTAATGATTTTTTTTATGTATTCGAGTCTGATGATGATGTGACATGGGTCTGATAAGATTTGGATTTGTTACTTTGATGTGTAACACGAAAACGAAAAATAAGCTGAGGTGTTTTATTAATTTCGAGTCTTGATGTGGGAGGAGTTATGATTGATATGTGACGATGGGAAAAAAATAGAGTCGGGGTTTGATGTTTATGGTTGAAAGACTTTTATGGTCTCGGTATTTATCTGATAAGTCAAGTTTTTTGGCAAAGTTTTCTTTTAAAAACAGTCATCGCAATGTTAAAACCATGCCATCGCAGTCAATCAAAAGAAAAACCCATCGCAGTCAACAAAATTCCATCGCAACATGAGCCCATCGCAGCGACTCATTGCAGCGAGTCATCGCAGCGAGTCATCGTAGCGAGTCATCATAACGATTCATCGCATTCCTCCATCGCACTCAATGCGATAAAAATAGCCGTCGGGAACTCCCATCGCAGTCTAGCCATCGGAATGTGCATCTGAAGAGGGTTTTGACCCAATTTCTTGGTTTCTCCAAAAAAGTGGATCTTGGTATATATAAATATATAATTTTCTTTTTTTTCATCTATCTTCATCCCACAAAACCATATAACCCAGATCTGATGCCTTCGAAAAAACGAACATAGCCAGATATACTGCATTTTGAGATCTGATAAAGAAGCTGATAAAAAAAATTAACCCAGAAAACTGTGACCAATAGACCAAGAACTGTATTTAGAATAAGAGGAAATAGGAAAAGAATAATCAGACACTGTTTATTAAACTGATAAAGATCATTGACCAAACATGCTATAACAACAGTTTTAGAAGAAAAAAATGGGATAGATATTATGACAGATACACAAGACAAAAGCCACGTGACACAACAGCTTATAAAATAAGCATAACTGAGTTGTTAAAAGCCACGAACAAAAAAAAATAAGCAAACACAAACACAAAACACCCCCGGTTAGCTCTGATACCAATTGTTGTCCCTAATATATGAAGATTCTATACGATTAATGAAGAAAGAAAGGTAGATATGAGATGAATTTTAGAGAGAGAAACTAGAGAGAGAAAAGAGAGAGAGAAGTGTGTGAACTTGTGAAATATTAGATTAAGAGAAAAATGAATGACCAACCAACCTCTCCTTACATGCAAGGAGAGGTTTATATAGCCTTGCCTACATGTGGCATAATGGGCTATATGATAATGGGCCGTGCTTTCCTTTTGGGCTTTGGTTACTTATGAATGAACCTTAGCTTAAAGTTAAGCCCGTAATACACGACTAATCTACTACCTATTACAACGTTCTAGTATACGATACATAATAAACATATGACCGAGCATTCTTGTTTGACTCAATATTTTGAGGCTAACAAATTCAAAACACATATATAAGCTTCACGTTTTTTTTACTTTTTTAATAATGCTTTTTATTTATTTTGCAATGTTTTTTTATCTTGTAATTTATTTTGTTTGTTTTGTAATATATTTTTAATTTTATATAATTTATATTTTTAATTATAAATGAAATAGTTAGTTTGTTTAATGAATGAAACAATTGTTAAAGGGATTTATTAAAAAAATAATGTTGGTTGGTGTTATGATTACACTACAAGAAAATTGAGATCAGGGTTTCCCCGACGACAAAATGTCGCCAGGGATAACCCTTTTTCCCTGGCGACTTCGCTGACGTGGCAAAAAAGCAGATAGACTTTTTGGTCAAAGTTTGACCATAGTATCCCTGGCGACATGTCGCCGGGGAATAATCGTCCAAAATCAGATGTCAAAGGAAAAAACGGGAAATTTTCGCTCCCACTTATCCCTGGCGACATGTCGCCAGGGAAACTCCGTCCAATGTAATTAACTTTAATCTCTTTTTGATAATAACTTGACAATCTTTTCCCTGGCGACATGTCGTCAGGGATACTTCGTCCAACGTAATTAACTTCGAACTTTAGCAGAAAATCTGTGGCGGGCTTTTACCCGCCAAATCACAAAAGTTTCCCCGGCGACATGTCGCTGGGGAAACTCCCTGTCAAATATATTATTAGTTTTTGCTTATTATGAAAAATTATAAAACTATTATTTGTTTTTTACTTATTTAAGATATAATTATTATTTACTAAAAAACTATATAATTATTTATTCCATATAATTGTTATTTTAACTATCGATCCGATGTTAATTTATTTTCACGATGTTTATATAATAAAAAGTGAGACATCTGTAAGACAAATATTTATTTATTCCAAATATTACATAAAACCTTTTGTAATATCACATGGGAGACTTACAGACAGACACTCCTAAACATAATTTTATTCGTCACTGACACTTAAACACACGCTTAATTAAACATGGATATTACAACGATATTAGACTCGTAAACACGAAAAAAAACACATCACAAACTAGTTCAAACAAAGGTTCCCCATGTCATCGTAAAGGTCGTGAAGTAGTGCAGCTGAATCCACTGTGTGCCTATCGACTTTGCGGTACAACTCTACTGTACTCTCAAGTACCTTTATTTTTCCATTCAAGAGCACACACTTTGCACACGTTGAAGAGCTTGGAGAAGAAATTGGAGTCCTTGAAGGTATCGAAGAAGAGCTTGGAAGAGAAAAGCTCGTCGAAGGTCTCGAAGAAGAGCTTGGAGGAGAAAAGCTCATTGAACGTCCAAGAGAATTGACAAGTACTCTGACTCGTTCGTCTTTTCATAAAAAAAATTCGCGTCCATATGAAACTAGAGGTTCCACCTTTGAACGTGGACAAGCATAGTACTGTCTACCAAATGTATCATGTTGCCACGATTGTCGAAGAACTACATCTCCACGTCCAAACCTATACGGAAAATCTTCATGCTTCAACATCTTCATAATAACAATGTGTTTGTGATGATAAGTGTGTGTGATCTGCTGGCGGTTGTGATGATAAGGAGTGTGTGTGGTTCTCCTTTTATACTAAAAAAGTGAGGGAAATTGTTAACATTTTCCCGCCAATGTTTTCCCTCTAATATTTTCCCTCCAATAGTTTCCCCGGCGATATGTCGTCGGGGAAACGTTTTGTCAAAGATTGCTTCTCTAAAGTATTTGGATATTGACGAGTCGGTATGTCTTGGTTACACGTTAGATGTTCAATGGATGAGTCGGTATGTCTTGGTTACACGTTAGATGTTCAATGGATGAGTCGGTATGTATTGGTTACACGTTAGATGTTCAATGGATGAGTCGACATGTCGTGGTTACACGTTATATGTTCAACGGATGAGTCGGTATGTCTTGGTTACACGTTATATGTTCAATGGATGAGTCGGTATGTATTTGTTACACGTTAGATGTTCAATGGATGAGTCGGTATGTCTTGGTTACATGTTAGATGTTCAATGGATGAGTCGGTATGTATTGGTTACACGTTAGATGTTCAATGGATGAGTCGGCATGTCTTGGTTATACGTTATATGTTCAACGGATGAGTCAGTATGTATTGATTACACGTTATATGTTCAATGGACGAGTCGGTATGTGTTGGTTACACGTTAGATGTTCAATGGATGAGTCGGTATGTATTGGTTACACGTTAGATGTTCAATGGATGAGTCGGCATGTCTTGGTTACACGTTATATGTTCAATGGATGAGTCCGTATGTGTTGGCTACACGTTAGATGTTCAATGGATGAGTCGGTATGTCTTGGTTACACGTTAGATGTTCAATGGATGAGTCGACATGTCTTGGTTACACGTTATATGTTCAATGGATGAGTCGGTATGTCTTGGTTACACGTTAGATGTTCAATGGATGAGTTCGGTACGTCTTGGTTACACGTTATATGTTCAATGGATGAGTCTCATGTCTTGGTTACACGTTATATGTTCAATGGATGAGTCGGTATGTATTGGTTACACGTTAGATGTTCAATGGATGAGTCGGTATGTCTTGGTTACACGTTATATGTTCAATGGATGAGTCGGTATGTCTTGGTTACATGTTATATGTTCAATGGATGAGTCGGTATGTATTGGTTACACGTTAGATGTTCAATGGATGAGTCGGCATGTCTTGGTTACACGTTATATGTTCAATGGATGAGTCGGTATGTCTTGGTTACACGTTAGATGTTCAATGGATGAGTCGGCATGTCTTGGTTAGACGTTATATGTTCAATGGATGAGTCGGTATGTCTTGGTTACACGTTAGATGTTCAATGGATGAGTCGGTATGTCTTGGTTACACGTTATATGTTCAATGGATGAGTCGGTATGTATTGGTTACACGTTATATGTTCAATGGATGAGTCAGTATGTATTGGTTACACGTTATCTGTTCAATGGATGAGTCGGTATGTCTTGGTTACACGTTATATGTTCAATGGATGAGTCAGTATGTGTTGGTTACACGTTAGATGTTCAATGGATGAGTCGGTATGTCTTGGTTACACGTTAGATGTTCAATGGATGAGTCGGTATGTGTTGGTTACACGTTAAATGTTAAATGGTTACCAAATTAGAATAAATCGAGAAAATAAACGGATTAGACCGGAATGAATTTAGAAATTAAACTGACCGGGATGATATTATTATTTTATAAATAGTAATAATTATTTTATAAATAATAATAATAATAATAATAATAATAATAATAATAATTTTATAACTAATTATAATAATATATAAACAATAATAAATTTTATTTTGACAAAACGTATCCCCGACGACGTTTGCACCTATCCCTGGCGATATGTCGCTAGGGATTGTTTCCCTGGCGACTCGTCGCCAGGGAAGGTTTGAGAGAAACGACAAAAGAGGTTAGCTACGTGAATATGCATTGATAAAATCAAAGGTATCCCTGACGACATGTCTCCAGGGAGACTTGGTCACCTCCTCCAAAAAATTTCAATCACGCGCGCTTTTGGCTAGACGACAAAGTGAAAAGTATCCCCGGCGACATGTCGCCAGGGATAGTCGCCGGGGGAACTTTGACCTTTTTGACCAGATCTTCTTCACTTTTCTGTTAACAGTTTCTTATTCAAAAAAACCCACGAATATATCATCACCTGCTATCACCAGGTGCTATCACCTCCATAACCACCTGCTATCACCACCATCTTAATCATCACCACCATCATTATCATCACCACCACCACTCACCACCACTCACCTCCACACATGCACATGTGAACTGCCACCACTCCGTGTCTTCAGCCACCATCCTTGTCTTCTGCCATGACCATCACCACCTTTCTTCTTTTTCTAACCCTTCAAACATCTAATCTTTCCCGATTTTAAAAGGTTGTAATTTTAATTTTTGATTTTGATTTTATAATAAAATTGGTTTGTTTATCTTATTATAATTGATAATAAAAATGGATTTGTTCTATGTTATTGTAGCCCCGACCGCAGCCGGAGACGCAACCCCGACCACAGTCGAGGCTACAACCGACAACCACCACAGTCCCGACCACAACCGAGGCCACAACCGTAGGGAAAGTATGTTTTCTTAATTCTTATTCATAATACATATGATTATTTATTTATTTTTCATTTAGATTTCCCCGACGACATGTCGTTGGGGATTATAAACTAGTTAAATTTGGTTACTCGTAAATACAAACACTCCTTACCATTGTAAAATGCACAACCAAACACTCTTTATGCTACCTATTTGATGAGAATAAGCTGTTTTCAAATAGCTTATTCTGATAAGCTTATCAGCTTATCAGAATAAGCTGTTTGAAACAGCTTATCCTGATAAGCTTACTAGAATAAGCTGTTTTCAACCAGCTTATTCTGATAAGCTTATCGGAATAAGCTGTTTGAAAATAACTTATCCTGATAAGCTTATCGGGACAAGCTGTTTTCAAACAGTTTATCCTGATAAGCTTATCGGGATAAGCTTTTTACAAACAGCTTATTCTGATAAGTTGATAAGCTTATCAGGATAAGTTGGTTGAAAACAGCTTGTCCCGATAAGCTTATCAAAATAAGCTGTTTGATATAAATGTTTTATTGAACTAAACCATAGGAATGTTTTAGGATTTTAGCGATTAATTTCGGAAAATTCCCGTCTGAAATTGATCCACCTATAGAAAACCCGTCCGAAGTTAATTTATTAGGAATTAACTTCGGAAAGTCCCCTGTTGGGGACTGCTTTTTGAATGTTTTGTCTCATTTAGGATATGAATGCGTATAACCGATTTACCATTTGAGATGATTTTGACAGTGTTTCTCCTTTACTCCTACGATTATGTCTTTAAACACATATTTGGGGAGTTGAAGGGAAATGCTGCCGAAATTTTGTCAAATAGTAAATCGGTTATACGCATTCATATATGAGACGAAACATTCAAAGGGTGGGTTAGAATTGCCTTCCATAGTTGCACTAGGTGAACATATTATTTTCTATACTTGATAATTATATCTTTTATAAATAATATTATATAATTATATACTTTATAAATAATAATTATATATTTTATAATTATATTTTATAATTTGATATAATACATATTATTATTTATGAAATATATAATAATTATTTTTTTAAATTCCTTGTTTTAATTAAGTTGCATATAATAAATAAATGTATCGTTAAAACATAGTTATGGTACTCATTGATAAGAGTTGGACATGGTTAGAGCGTAACGAGCCAAAATTTATAATGGGTCTTACCAATTTTGTCAAGCATTCCAGTTGTGAATAGTTTGAATCAGATAACATGTCCATGAAATTCTTGTCGAACAAGACTCCCGGTACATATCGACCTTCTTTCGAACCACGTTATAAAATCCGGGTTTGACCACAGTTATACAACATGGGTACACCATGGTGAACCGGCTCCTCCTACACCTACACCTCCTCCACCACCACCGCCACCACCGCTAGTAATAGATAACACAAGACAACCTTTGATTAGTGACATGACATCGTTACTTGATGATCTTACCTATATTCCTCCGGACTATATTCCTCCTCCACCTCCTCCCAACTCAAGTAACAGACCGACTCAAGCTAACGAGTTTGAAGAGTTATATCGCAGTGCCAATGAGGAGCTATACCCTGGTTTTATAGAAGCGACTCGATTAGACTTTATGGCAAAGTTTACACATTTTAAGGCCAAAGGTAAAATCACCGATACCATATTCAATGAATTTCTAGAGTTTATGCAAACTATCTTTCCCCCAAGTAGAGGATTCAAGATCCCACCGTCATAATATGCAATAAAGAAGACATTTAAAACGATCGGGTCAGGGTACGAGTCGATACATGCTTGTGAACACGATTACTGCTTATTTCGGAAAGGATACGCCGGTTTGGATTTCTGTCCGGTGTGTAATACAAGTAGATGGAAAGACACTAACACGCCGGGGAAGAAAGTTCCTAAGAAGGTGACGCGTTACTTTCCGATCATTCCTAGACTAAAACGTTTGTTCAAGTCTAGTAAAAGTGCAAAGGATATGATTTGGCATGCTACTGGAAAGTGTACGGAGCCCGGTAAGATGCAACACCCGTATGATGGTACAGCTTGGAAGAAATTTGATGCCAAGTATGCTGATTTTGTAGCAGAACCAAGAAATGTTCGATTAGGGTTGGTTGCTGATGATTTCAATCCATTCGGCAACCTTAGTCAGAATTACAACATGTGGCCGGTGATATTGACAACATACAACCTGCCTCCGTGGTTGTGTATGAAAGAGAGTTCTTTAATGCTGACGCTGTTAATTCCTGGCCCTAAATCCCTGGGCAACGACATTGATGTTTACTTGAGACCTTTAATTGATGATCTAAATTTTTTTTGGGATGGTGTCGGTACGATAGACCAAGCTAAAGGCGAGGCATTCACCATGAGAGCGATGCTTTTATGGACCATCAATGATTTTCCGGCTCGAATTAGTTTGTCTGGGTATAGTGGGCAAGGTTACAAGGATTTCCTTACATGTAATGACGATACTCCATCTCTTCATGTGGCAAGCAAAATAATTTATGTTGGCCACAGAAGATTCTTACCGCCCCGCCATAAATTCAGGACTTCACATGAATTCAATGGTAAAACCGAACACAAGCCCCGTCCTAGAACACGTACCATGGACCAGATTAACGATCAACATGCTGCACTGCCAAATCGACTGCCAGGTAAACATAAGAATTATGGGGGTGTGAAGATAACACGCAATTTTCATCTTGAGCCTAACTGGTCTAAACGGTCTATTTTTTACGAGCTTGAGTATTAGCCTTTTCTTTCACTAAGACACAATTTAGACATCATGCATATCGAAAACAATGTGTTGGAGGCCATCCTGAACACTTTGTTGACGAATGACAAATCTAAGGACACCGTCAAGGCAAGACAATACTTGGAAAAGTTGGGCATTCGAAAAAGCTTGTGGCTCACCCAAAATAAAAACGGGAAGTGCAAGAAGCCTCAGGCTTCGTATTCCTTCACACCAGAGAACAGGAAAAAGTTTTGTCAGTACATCAAAAGTGTTAAACTACCAGATGGGTTCGGATCCAACTTCAAGCACAAAGTGACCGATAACGATACCAATATAACGGGCATGAAGTCTCATGACTGTCATATAATGATGCAACGTTTACTTCGTTTTGCACTTCAGGAATACTTGCCTGATAAGATTGCAAGACCACTGATCGACCTATGTAACTTGTTTAAGCAACTCTGCTCTGCAACTTTAATGGTGGATGACATGTTGAATGCTGTAAATAAGGTGGTTGACATTTTGTGTGATCTTGAGCTCATATATCCTCCTTATTTCTTTGACATTATGGTTCACTTGGTTATCCATTTACCTGATGAGGCCATTGAAGGCGGGCCTATCCGCCCTTGGTGGATGTATCTATTTGAAAGATACATGAAAAAGCTAAAAGGTTATGTACGAAATAAAGCTAAGCCAGAAGGTTCGATTGCGGAGGGTTATGTTGCACAAGAAGCATTGAATTTCTGTTCTAAGTATTTTCGGGATGATGTTACCACTAAAATTAATCGTCTTGACCGTAATGTGGACCCCCTCCCCCAACGTGTCAGTTTCAGGTTTTCCGATCGGATGTAACCCGATTGGGAAAAAGTCGTTTATTTCGTTCCCTTATCAAGAGTTCAAGAAAGTGGAATGGTATGTACTAAACAACAGTCCTGAAATCGACAAGTACATTTCCGAGTTCAAGAGGTACGCATTTTTTATTTTATTTTGAAACTTCTTTTTCTTAACAATAACGACTTATTCTAATACCATGAACGTTTTTCAGATTATCTCTTGACAAAGACACGAAAAAAGAATTCCCCGCCTGGTTTGGGTCGAAGGTAAACTTTGACTTATCTTGTGTACTTACGTGTAAATTATAATAGTATTATAAATAGTTTTCTGTATCTAATCCTTTATTCCTCATAGATCCTTCAACGTCACGTGGACAATGACAAAGACCCAGAGGTTACCAGAACCAGTGAGCTATTCGCTTTGGCTTGTGGACCATCACCGAATCCAATCTCACTAAACTCTTGCGTAGTCGACGGTGTGAGGTATGTCGTGCACAGCCGCGATGAACGTCGTACAAATCAAAACAATGGCATTTGTGCGCCTGGCCCTAAAAACATAATGTCTTATGGTAAGCTTCAACAGATCCTCGTGTTTCATTATTTGTCGTTCAGTGTTGTGTTGTTGAGTTAAGTGGTTCGACACTCGCCTCACATTACGTAAACAACGTCTTATCTATAGAAACAACATGACACAACTCACCGACACAAGAGGTGAGTGGTGGAAAGATGATCAATACATTCTCGCAACACAAGTCAAACAAGTCTTCTACATTGAAGTTAAGAACAAACCCAACTGGAAGGTCGTTGAACATGTTAATCATAAAAAGTTTTCCAACGGGGGTGTCATCGTGTCAGATGCCGTTCCTGATATTATACATTTCGACAACTCATCTGATCTACTACTTTCCACTGATTTGAATGACTTGGCTGATGTGACCTTGCATATAGATGGCCAATCAATGGAGGTTGATGCACCGCCAGATATCATTGATGTTGATGACGAAGATGATGGTATTACTGATGATGAAGACGTCCCTTATGATTTAAGTGATGAAGAACGTGTGAATGATGATGATGATGGTGAAGACAAAGTTTATTCTAGTGAAGAAGAAGATTGACCTTTAGTTGTAACTTGCAAAAGACACTTATTTGTTTGAATGAATGAATCTAATTGTTGTGGATTGTTTAAATGTCTATATTTAGTTGGATGTGTTGTATTTGGATTTGTGCATGCTTATATTATTTTGTTCATGAATTTGTTTATGTTATGCTAATTGTACTTGTACAGATGTCAGCAAATGTTGCACGATCACACGGTGGTGACGGTGGTGGTGATGAACCTCCTACGCCAAACATCCGCAACGGTTGCCTCGCCTTATTTCGAAATAAAGGTAAGAATATTTGGATTATTGTAACATAATCATAAATTTAGTGCATATATATATGTTGCTTGCCTTGAATTTTTATGACTTTGTCACTCACTTGATTTTTGCAGGCAAAGGCATAAGATAAGAAAATTCGGGCGGCAGAGTGGCCGGTAGGTCAAAGACTCAGGGCATTACCCGATGTCTCAATTTGTTGAGCACCGTTGACTTGTATGGCCCTGTCCCGATACATTCTGAGGGTGTACCACCCTCTTTCCGGCCTCTCGGCGAGCATGCTCAGCAGTTTTCTAATTACATCGAGGATTCTATCAGGAGGCTCGTGCCAATGTACCACCCAAGTTACAATGAGGTCCCTAGACAGCTCGAGACGAGCGTTTGGGCGGACATAGAGGTCAGTTATCATTTTTATGTGTATGAGATTATTGTGTTTATTTATTTAATGGTGTATATATTTAAATAAATTTGTTTATTTATTTATATCATATAAATAAATAACAAATTTAAATAAATATACAAATTGTATCTTATTTATTTATATCATATAATTTTTTTTAAATAATTATAAAAAATTTTAAATAAATATTTTTTTTAAATATAAATATAATTTTTTTAAATAAATATATATTTGATGAGAATAAGGTAATAAGATTTTTTGGGATAAGCTGTTTTCAAACAGCTTATCCTGATAAGCTTATCAGAACAAGCTGTTTGAATACAGCTTATCTTGATAAGCTTATCAGAACAAGCTGTGTGAAAACAGCTTGTTCTGATAAGCTTATCAGGATAAGCTGTTTTCAAACAGCTTGTTCGCATAAGATTATCACGATAAGCTGTTTTCAAACAGCTTGTCCTGATAAGCTTATTAGAACAAGCCTTTTTCAAAAAGCTTATGCTTATCAGGATAAGTTGTTTTTATTATAAAAATTTAAATAAATATATAAGCCATTAAATAAATAAATAAATAATGTATAAATTATATCTCTAACTCTAACTCTGTGTTTGTTTTATTTGTTGTATATGAATGCGGTCTAAGTTTAATCTGACACCCCACAAGCGTGATGCTAGGACATGGGACGGTGTAAGTGGCGGCATCGGTTTTATGCTTCAAAAGACTTATAATTCCAGAAAAAATCAGTTCAAGACAAAGCACTGGCGCCGAGACATCGATACCGGTAGGGTTGACATAGACAGAGTCCGTAGGGAGCGTCCTGTGGAAATTACTGCCGAGGAGTGGGAAAAACATATCGAATTTTGGAGTGATCTGGATTGCGAGAAAAGATGCCTGACAAACTCGCAAAATCGGTCTAAGCAGAAGACACCAAGTCGGCAGGGATCCTGATCGTTAGCACTCCTTCGAGACAAAGTGGTGAGAAATTCTATAATTAATTTACATACATATATGTCTTTGATTATATGTTTTGGTGTGTTGTGATTTTTTGTTTTGAATTTGCTTCATTCTATATAGGTGTGTCTATGTATGTACAAACGCAAGCTGCAACTGCAGCTGATATGCCGCCCCCGTCAGTTATTGATCACTTCTTCTTGACGCACACCGACAAGGATGAGAATTTTCCTTGCGAGGCGGACCGCGTTATGTATGTAAGTATTTTTTTTAAAATTAATTAATTAATTTTTTTTGTATACCTTGGATTTCGACTATTCCCTGCCGATAAATAATGTACCAACCCGACTAATAAATAATATATTAACTATCGTTTGTTTTTGTCACTTCATTAGGAGGAGATGCTTGCGATGAGGGCTACAGGCAAACATACGGACGACGAGATCAACCGTATCGTCAGAGGCGGAAAGCAGTGCGACCACATGCCCGGTGTCGGTCAGATAGTACCGAGAAGGCGCCAAACTACTCGATATACTCCTCCCCCTGCACCTGCCGTCGACCCACGATTGGAACAAGCGTCTCAAGTGTATGAATTTATGAGAAGTGACAATAGGTTCGTCGATGCGTTCTCAGCATTCCTATCGGCTGGTGCTAGCGGGAGTAGCACGGGAGGCAGCGGAAGTGGCGCCGGCGGGAGTGGCGGTAGTGGTAATGAGAATGCCGACGGGTAGAATGGCAATAATGGTTAGTATGTCTTATTTTTCCTACCTTAGCATGCAAGTTTAATAATTGTAAAGCTCGAATTGCAAGTTTAATAAGTGTAACTAGGAACCAATATATTTGTACTCAAGTTGTGACATATGTATTTGTATTGATCGAGTTAATATATCGAGAGGTTACATGTTATTGTGTTTTGGTACTTGATTTGTGGTAGATTTTTGGTATTTGTATCCCCAGATTTTGTATTTGTATTCCCAGATTTTGGTAGATTTTTTCCGGAAAAATCTGGAAATAGCCTGCTGTGTAGGCTGCACAAAAAAAAAATAACAAAGTTTCTCCGACAACATGTTGCCAGGGAAAACTGTGGCTCATTTGACCTTTTTGAAAAGTCAGCAGAGTTTCGCTGGCGACATGTCGCCAAGGAAACTTTGGTACAACTTTGACTTGTCAACGTAATGGAAAGTTTCCCTGGCGACATGTCGCCAGAAAAACTTTGGTACAACTTTGACTTGTCAACGCAAGGCTTTGACTAGTCAACGTAATGGAAAGTTTCCCTAACGACATGTCGCCAGGGAAAAGTTGAGATTAATTATCATATTTACTTAACTGTGCTAATCACCCATGTTTTCCCCAGCGACATATGTCGCCAGGGAAACTTTCCCTCACAAAATCCAGCGTGGCACCAATTTTTTGACCAAAATGCTGTGGGGTCCACTTAGTCGCCAGGAAAAATTTAAATAGTCGCCAAGAAAACTTTCCCGCACGAGGTTTCCTTGGCGACGTTTCCCTGACGACATGTCGCTAGGGATTGGGTTTCCCTGGCGACATGTCGCCAGGGAAAGGCTCGAAATTTCGCCAGGGAAAGGCTCGAATTTTGTAATATTAACGGAGTTGATGTTGTTTTGATATTATACTTATTTGACGCTGTATTTTTTGACTAACGTGGTATTGTTTGGGTGACCCTCTTAGCTAATACACAAACAAAATCATATCATTATACTTTTATGAAACAGCAGAGAAATTAAAACAAAAAAGAATTTTTAAACACAATTGCATCAAACAAAAATGCATGAAATTGGCAGTTGGATGTAAATATCACACGAGCGAGATCAAGGTTTCTTCAATCCCTACTTAATACCTTTGGTAGAACCTCATTAACAGTTTATACTTTGATACTTTAAATACGTCATATATGAGATTTAAATAACATCTCAGATCATGGGCGAAGCTAGTAGAAGAACTAGCGGGTGTTAAATCTTTCCTAATGAACCTATTTTACTTATTACTTGTGTGTATTACAAGTCATTTTCCTATTATTATTTACATTAAGCATTTTTTATAGTATTACAATGATTTTTTGCCTTAAATATAATTAGCTTCTTTTAACTAAAAATCATCATGACTCTGCCTTGTTTCACATTCCTTGAAAACACTTGATAGGGAACCCAATCATTAAGCAAACGGTAAGACTATACATTTGGTGTACTTATAGAATCTTGACTCATGAGTCATGAGGACTACATTCATCTTAAAGGTTAGTACTATACGTTAAGCTCTACTTTTAGTTATCACAATCAAATACTGCATCCTTTTATGTCGTGTAGTTAATAGATAGTGACTTTCTACCAATCCGCCTCACACTCAAACTCCTTAATTGCTCTATCGTGTCAGTAAACAAATTACTTAGCAATTTCTTACATCCTTTAGTCACTTTTTTTTAGGACAAATATCAATTTTTTTCAAACCCTAATATGTTATTCTCTTTTAGGTAACCCAAAGTAACTGCTGAGATGTCCCAGTTATTGAATAATGTTGACCAGGCATGGTGAAATGTCTTGTTCACAGCATCCTTATGTTGATTTTAGTATAATGGAGACGTTCAAGGACTCCAATTTCTTCTCCAAGCTCTTCAACGTGTGCAAACTGTGTGCACTTGAATGGAAAAATGAAGGTACTTGAGAGTATAATGGAGTTGTACCGTCATGCTGATAGGCACACAGTGGATTCAGCTGCACTACTTCACGACCTTTACGATTACATGGGGAACATTAGTTTGAACTAGTTTGTGATGTGTTTTTTTTTCGTGTTTACGAGTCTAATATCGTTGTAATATCCATGTTTAATTAAGCGCGTGTTTAAGTGTCCGTGACGAATAAAGTTATGTTTAGGCGTGTCTGTCTGTAAGCCTCCCATGTGTTTACACAAAGGGTTTTATGTAATATTTGGAATAAATAAATATTTGTTTTCCAAATGTCTCATTTTTTATTATATAAACGTCGTGAAAATAAACTGACATCGGATCGATAGTTAAAATAATAATTATACATGGAATAAATAATTATATAATTTTTTGTAACTAATAATTATATCTTAAATAAGTAAAAAAACAAATAATAGTTTTATAATTTTTCATAATAAGCAAAAATTAATAATATATATTTGACAGGGAGTTTCCCACGCGATATGTCGGCGGGGAAACTTTGGTGATTTGGCGGGTAAGAGCCCGCCACAGTTTTTCTGCTAAAGTTCGAAGTTAATTAAACCTGGCCGGGTATCCCTGGCGACATGTCGCCAGGGATAAGTTTTTCAGGTTATTAGCATAGAAAGATTAAGGTTAATTACGTTGGTCGACGATTCCCCGACGACATGTCGCCAGGGATAAGTGGGAGGAAAAATTTCCCGCTTTTTCTTTTGACTGCTCGTTTTGGACGGCTATTCCCCGGCGACATGTCGCCAGGGATACCATGGTCAAACTTTGACCAAAAAGCCTATTACTTTTTTGCCACATCAGCAAAGTTGCCAGGGAAAAAGGTTATCCCTATCGACATTTAGTCGCCGGGAAAACCCGCTCACCTGATCTCAACTTTCTTGTAGTGATGCAACGAATCAAATAAAGTGTCAAATATAAATGAACGTGAACATCTAGCTAATACATTTCCTTTACGAGGGAAGAGGGTTACTATGTCATAAACATGAGCTAATACACAAACAAAATCATATCTTTATACTTTACGTAACAGCAGAGAAATTAAAACAAAAAAGAATTCTTAAACACAATTGCATCAAACAAAAAATGCATAAAATTGGCAGTTGGATGTAAATGTCACACGAGCACGATCATGTTTCTTCAATCCATACTTTGGGTGTACTTATAGAATCTTGACACCTGAGGACTACATTCATCTTAAAAGTTAGTAGTACAATACGTTAAGCTCTACTTTTAGTTATCACGATCAAATACTACATTCTTTTATGGCGTGTAGTTAATAGATAGTGACTTTCTACCAATCCGCCTCATTCTCAAACTCCTTAATTGCTCTATCGTGTCAGTAAACAAATTACTTAGCAATTTCTAGCATCCTTTAGTCACTTTTTTAGGACAAATATTATTTTTTTTCAAACCCTAATATGTTATTCTCTTTTAGGTAACCCAAAGTAACTGCTGAGATGTCCCAGTTATTGAATAATGTTGACCAGGCATGGTGAAATGTCTTGTTCACAGCATCCTTATGTTGATTTTAGTATAATGTAGTTAATGTTAAAGTAAGTAAAGCTACTTTTTAACCTGCTCCTTGAGCATAACATCATTTAGCTACACATGAGCTGACATGCTAATGTTTTTTATTATTATTTACCGAACAAAAAGTATATGTTTGATAAGTCGAAAGTATCAAATGACAAAAAGTACGAAACATATGACCATAAAAACCGTGTTGTCAACTAAGTGGTTGAGTGAGTGACACAATCCATTGTGGTACCAATTACACCTCCCATGAACTAAAGTGCAGGGTGGGTATAGATATATGTTCATGTAATGATACAACAGTTTATGAAAACTTTCAACGTGTCATAAAAACTAATAAATATATAGCATGTGTGAATGTTGAAAGATCATTAATTCATGGGTCGCTACTTAATTGAGGCATAAACATATCATGGACTCAAGTTCAAAATAAGATTCTATAGCCAGTATGTGTTTTTTTTTCTATGTTCCTAGTCATATTTGAAACTTTGCCCTAATTCATCTTCCTCCTTCATCACAACTAACCACGGACAGAGCTACATAGAGTCAAGCATGTTCAACTAAATCCACTGAGAAGTAACTTTCATAATCTTAGTGCAAATTTAGTACGGAGTTACTGTTAATTTTGGGTTTTTTTAACCAACCGATGTAAAGTATGACTTTGCCGCTGCATATATCATCATCTATTGCTGAATTTGAGAAGATCTACCGAGCGTTGAACCTAATTCGTACTTAAATGTGTTGTTGCGTACGTGTTTATGTAAATAAAAAAGTTAACGTCTCATGATGCATTAACCATATTTTTCGTATAAACTTTGTTAAAATGTATGACTGATTATTTCTCAGGATGTCGCTAGAACACATCTTAAAGTTACTTCTATGAGAAATCTATGCCGGGAAGTAATCTTTACTCAAAGAAATTCATCCGAATTGACTATAACCTATGTTGCACGGAAACGCCCATTGGGGTCCCGTTCCCGTACCGGAAACGTTTCGGAAACGGGAAACGCCGGGAAACGGCTGGAAACGCGCCAGAAACGTTTCCGAAAAAGAGGAAACGTTTCACGTCCATTGGAAACGTCTTGTGTTTGCAGGAAACATTTTGGAAACGTTTCTGAGCCTTTTTAAACGCGTTTCTGGCCATTTAAAATGTAGATCTGGTTTTACTTGTTAGAGATGAAGAAAAAGTCATGAAAGTGCACTGTAACCTAGTAGATGAAGAAGAAGGCTATACAAAAGAACCATTACTGTATTAAAGTAGTTTTGGTTTGTTTTGTAGTGCAAACCCACGTGAGTTGTTTAAAGCTTTGATATCCTTAATAGTAGTAGTATATATCTTCATATTATTTACTTCTTTTCTTGATGCAATGGTATTTTGTTAAAATATTTTCATAATTTTGGTTCGTAAATACTGATTTCAATATGGAAAAAATCAATACCATTTGTGATGAAATTACATATTTACATGTATGGATGAGTGACAAATCATATAAAATATAAACGTTTTTGTACCAATACCATGTATGTAACTGAATGAATTTGACAAAATTTGCAACATTTGTATAAACTATACAAAGTATATAATTAAAATTTTGAAAAAAATAGTAAATTAATAAAATATACTAACGTTTCTAGCCGTACCCGTTTCTTGAGTTTTGGGACATTGGTGTTTCTAAGTACCCGTCTCCGTCCCCGTTTCCGTTTCCGTATCCGTCCCCGTGCAACATAGACTATAACTGAGAAAATTTAGATGAAGGTGATGTGACCGGCCTCTTAAAGTGAATGATAGCGCTATTAATATAATAACTTCGTAGAGATATTGTTCCAGATACACAACCACGCCAATAATGACTACATGATAACATTATCACAGTTATGTTGACAATTTGAAATTTTACAAGAACGCGAGATATCATTAATTTAAGGGCACACAAGCAAAAGGCGATAACATATATATAAGGCAATAACATATAGGCGATAACTTAAAAATGGACTTAGAGAAGACTCTATGGTGATCGGGTTAGCATCTGAGTGAATAATGCTTATTAGCTTTGTCGCCAGTTAAGTGATTGTTTAGACCTCCGGTTGATAAAGTTTCAACTATTTATCGCTATTGCATATTACTCGTGTCGTGATATAAAAAGCTAGTGAAATAATTAATCTGGGGATGACAACCGTTAAGAAATGTCTTAAGTATTATGATGAGTTTTCAGTAATACCCGATTTTGGCGTAATTACTGTCCTCAACATGACAAACGGCAGGAGTGAGATGATTTAAGCGATTCCCCTATGACGAAGAAATCTATTTTGTTCTAGCATTACCTGCATACCTGATATCAGTTGAATTCCATAATCTGAACTATGCATAAAAGACATATATACTATACAAGCAACTATATATACATAACTGTTCTTACAAGCACCACTAGATAGAGGGAGTTAACATTTACCAGAAGAAAGACAGGTGAATAATACAAATGGAGTAGAGATAGATTTTTTTTGGGTCATTCATTTAGTCAAAGAACCATGAAAGATTGGCATTCTCTTAAACACATTAAATCAAATTGATTGTCTTTGAATGGGCTATAAATAATTGTACTCGCCTTAGCTTTCCTAGACTTGGCCACATCTCTACGCCTATCAACTTAATGCCGACTTTAATCTCTTTCACTATACACCAATTAATATCATGCATGGATGTTAACATCTAGAATCGTTTTTCTCTTTGCAAAATCCGAATAATAAAGTCGAATCGAGATCATAAAATCTCGTCAAAGTATATTTCTAGCTAATAGGCGTTGATAGATCATAACGTTATACACTTATACATATTTATTGAATTTGACGTTTAAACATATTGATAATAAAAAATGTGAAATGCATTTTATTTGTTCAAGCTCTCATAGAAAAATAAACAATCTTTTATATAATAAAAAATTTATATCATTTTAAAGTTTTCATAAAAATAGAAGTTGTAGAATAAAATTTTAATAATCGAATCGCTTGATTTTGACACGTTGACAAAATTTAGCGATGTGATTAGTTAAAAAAGTAAAAATTGAATATTCACTTCGTCCAAAAATAAGTGTCCACTTTAACTTTTCAGAGTTAAAATGGTTCATATTTCACTTTGATATTTTTTTTTGTTATATAATAGTTGAACAAAATTATATAGATGAATATACACTTAAAACTCAATCCATTCATGTATATTGCATCAAGTATTATATAACACACATAAGTAGTCAAGGCCAAAGTTTAACTAGTTTGAGTATTAGAAAATTAAAATGGAAACTTATTTTAAGATGAAGGTAGTATAATTTAGTTAAAATTAAAAATTTTGCTGAAAGAATTTGATAAGAAAAAAGACATAAAAATATAAGTGTCAAATTTACGAAAATAAAAACTAATTAAAGAGAAGTTAATTAATAAAATCTTAGTGGTTGTATTTTAAATAAGTTATATGAACTTAAGTGTAAACTTATAGTATTTTATATTTTTTAATAATTTTAAAAATAAACAAATAGACATTATGCCCTCTTTAGACTTTACACTTAAAAAATTCAAGATATATGTGGTTTTAAAAATTGAAACAAATATATACGCACATGATTATAAATATAAAAATAAAAACACAAGTTATTGCCTATTTCTATTGTAACACTTAACAAAATCAAGCAATATGATCGGCTTAAATTATTATTAACAAGAATGGATATAAAAATGAAGGTACGACCTCAGGCGTTAGTATGATGAAAATAAATAGACGAGAACTTACATATTAGAACGACACATATTTTTTCAAGGATGTATATGCTACTAAAAATACATAATGTCTGATAACTAAAATTTCAGTAAAACAAAGTCAAATCTTTTACGAAACAAAAATTTATACAAAATATCAATCGATATTAGCCGTAATGAAAAAGTTATGTAAGTTTCGTATGTGCATGAGTATTATAACTATTTAAGTATTAAAAGTTAGTATAATTTTATAAAATAATAATAAAACATTACAAAATTATGAATTTATATATTGTTACTATACATAACTTCTGAAAAAAAAATATTCAAATATTATTAACCATTATATTATATGCTTAAATTGTGTCCGTGCACAGTTGATGTAAATGATCTGTTGATTAATAAATAATATGTAACTTCTTAAAACAAAACTGAAAGTAAAAAGACTATAAATTCAAATAATAAGAATTGAAGTGAGTTTATATTACTTTAAACGAAGTAAAGTAAAAAAATAATATAATCAAACATATAAACATTAAATGTTGTTAAAATACATATACCCTACATAAAAGCGTACAAAATATTATTTAATTCACTAATTATTTCTAAATTTCGTACGTACACAAACAGTTAAAACTATTTTGTTCAAATTTGAAAAAAAGGGATTGAGTTGTAAACATTCTAAATATTTCAAAATATAAAAAGTTAATCGATTTCAAATGTTTTGGTAACATCATTTGCAGCACCCAAATAAAATTCCAATCCTCTTTTTAGAGTCTTCATCACGGCTTTCTGTAATAGAAGAGTATATATCTTATAAAGAATTTAGAACCAACATCTCTAATATATAATAATAGATTTATAAAGAAGAAAATGCTCAAGTCTTAAGTAAGATTTTGAATAAGATAATAAGATAACTCATCGAATTTGAGAGTCGATCCTACAATCTTACGAACAATTTTTACGATCTTATGTGTGATTTTACAACACATACGAGCCTAGAATGATGTTGCAAGTTTTGTGCTTGCGGGATCTTAGAATCGTACAATCTTAAAACCTAACTCGCTATCTTAAGAGCATTGATATCATCCGCATGAACATTACATTATTGGTTGGGGTAAAAACTATACAATACCATCGTACTTATCAAAATGTACCGAATTTAAACACTTACAATTTAATCGCTATACATTGCCAATGAACTTTCAAATTGATTATTGACTTTACCAATATGACCATAAAATAACGATATTACCATTTTTCTTTTTTTACATAATTACAAGAGGTGGCAATTTCAACCCATTCCACCAAAAGGTTAGTTTCTTTTTTTACATAATTACGTAAATTTTCGTCAGTAAATTTACGTTTTCGTCAGTAAATTTACGTTTTCGTCAGTAAATTTACGTTTTCGTCAGTAAATTTACGTATTCGTCAGAAAATTTACGTTTTCGTCAATAAATTTACGTTTTCATCAGAAAATTTACGTTTTCGTCAGTAAATTTACGTTTTCGTCAGTAAATTTACGTTTTCGTCAGAAAATTTACGTTTCGTCAAAAATTTACGTTTTCCTCAAAAAAATTACGTTTTCGTCAGTAAATTTACGTTTTCGTCAGTATATTTACGTTTTCGTCAGTAAATTTACGTTTTCGTCAGTAAATTTACGTTTTCGTCAGAAAATTTTCGTTTTCGTCAGTAAATTTACGTTTTCGTCAGAAAATTTACGTTTTCGTTAGTAAATTTACGTATTCGTCAGAAAATTTATGTTCGTCAGTAAATTTACGTTTTCGTCAGTAAATTTACGTTTTCGTCAGTATATTTACGTTTTCGTCAGTAAATTTACGTTTTCGTCAGTAAATTCACTTTTTCATCAGAAAATTTACGTTTTCGTCAGGAAATTTATGTTTTCGTAGTAAATTTACGTTTTCTTCTGTGAATTTACGTTTTCGTCAAAAATTTAAGTTTTCGTCAGTAAATTTACGTTTTCGTACGAAAACGAAAATTTACTGACGAAAACGTAAATTTACTGACGAAACCGAAAATTTTATGACGAATACGTAAATTTTCTGACGAAAATGTAAATTTACTGACTAAGACGTAAATTTTCTGACGAAAATGTAAATTTTCTTACGAATACGTAAAATTACTGACGAAAACTTAGATTTACTGACGAAAACGAAAATTTTCTAAGGAAAACGTGAATTTACTGACGAAAACGTAAATTTACTGACGAAAACGTAAACTTACTGACGAAAACGTAAATTTACTGACAAAAACGAAAATTTACTGATGAATACATAAATTTACTGACGAAAACGTAAATTTTCTAACGAAAAACTAAATTTACTGACGAAAACGTAAATTAACTGACGAAAACGTAAATTTACTGACGAAAACATAAATTTACTAACGAAAACGAAAATTTACTGACGAAAACGTAAATTAACTGACGAAAACGTAAATTTTCTGACGAAAACTTAAATTTTCTGACGAAAACGTAAATTTTCTGGCGAAAACGTAAATTTACTGACGAAAACGTAAATTTACTGACGAAAACGTAAATTTTCTAACTAAAACTTATATTTA
Source organism: Glebionis coronaria (assembly GCA_025667525.1). Classification (NCBI taxonomy): domain Eukaryota; kingdom Viridiplantae; phylum Streptophyta; class Magnoliopsida; order Asterales; family Asteraceae; genus Glebionis; species Glebionis coronaria. The sequence continues at coordinate 533,454,208 of CM046881.1, read as the reverse complement.
CAGACGAAAACGTAAATTTACTGACGAAAACATAAAAATACTGATGAAAACGTAAAAAATTGATGAAAAACGTAAAACAAAAGTAATAAATTTACGTTTTCGTCAGTAAATTTTCATCGATTTTTTTACGATTGTGAGTTTGGCTACTCATCCTTTAGCTACTACGTTTAATGATTATGGTGTGAGAAAGAGTGAATGTGGCATTATTTGTAATTATGTAAAAGAAGAAAAGGGTAATATTGTCATTTTAGAACCATATTGGTAAAGTGTATAATCAATTTGAAAGTTTATTGGTAATGTCTAGCGATTAAATTGTAAGTGTTTAAAGTTAATACATTTTGCTAAGTTAGATGGTATTGTATAGCTTTTACCCTATTAGTTGGTTAATTTCATCTTTTTTATATTTTTTATGTCAATCTTTTACTTAGTATGCGAAACACTTTGTGAGGATTCTGTAGGTTTCAAAAATCAGTCCCTCTTTTAATTAGTAATATTCTTTTAATTAAATATTAAAAATAATAATATTCAATTTGTTTTCAAATATGGCTAAATAGATATAAAAATATGAAGAATTGGTAGAAGAATTTGATAGAGAAAAAAATGACATTAAAGTATAGGTGTCAAATTTATGAAAAACAAAAACTTTAAAAAAGGATGTAATTAGTAAAATTTTAGTTGTTAAATTCTAAATAAATTAAATAATGTTAAATGAAACTTATAATTTCTTATATTTTTTCAATAACTTTAAAAAATAAACAATATATCTTCTTACATTTTATATCCTTTAGACTTTAAATTAAAATACAAAATATATAATATCTATTTAAGTATAGATATTAATAAATAATGAACTTTTTAATGTATAATTAGTAATTGTACTAAGATTTCATTTGATAGGACATAATGAACATAGCGTTTGGTATGTAATAATCAACGTATGAATGGAAAAAACAATTACGATGTAATAAATAAATGTTGTTTGTTTACATGTATAGAATGTAATGATTCATTACAAGTAATGACTCATTACACAAAAATCATCCATTAGGGCCCCCTATTTTTATCATCACGTCTTGTAATGGAATCAAAATTATATAAACTCTATCAATATCATTTATGGGTAATTCAGTCTTTTTATTATGATTTCATTACATCTTATCATACAAACCAAACATGATTAATAAATGTAACGAATCATACATTACCCTACTTATTTCATTACATCGTTCATTCCATTCATTTGATATTTCATTTTGTCCTACCAAACGAACCCAAAATGTCAACGTAATAGAATACACGGCGTAATGTAATGCATTATGTAATGGAATGATTCATTACTGTTTTTAATTATGTTAGGTTTGTATGATAAGACGTAATGTAATCATTAATAAAAAGATTAAAATAACCTATTGATGATATAAAGTTTATTTAATGTGGTTAGATAATGATGAGTTTTATGTAAATTTGATTATGTTACAAGATGTAATGGAAAAAAAGAAGAGGGGGGGGGGGGGGGTGTCTAAGGAATGATTTTGACGTAATGGGTGATTTATTGTAATCAGTCTTTACATTCTATAAACGTAAACAAAAAATATTTTTCCATTCCGTCGTAATAGTATTTTTCATTCCGTCTTTAATTACATCATACCATACGCTACGTAATATCACAATTACAAAATGTTAAGCACGAGAAATTTTTTATATATTCATATATTAAACTAAAATATAAAAATAAATTTGATTTATTTATAAGCTCATATATGCATGAGACTTGTAACTACTTTTTCAGAAGATAATACACACATAGGGGCGGACTTACCTTATGAGTTCGGGATGGTGTGTCATCTTATGGCTAGACAAAAATGACGAGATTATAATGTAATTTTTTTTATTTTGAACGTTTTATTAAAATGCCTCCCATTCGAAACTCAAATTGTCCCACTCATACATTAATGTCTAACATTTAATACTCTAAAATTTATAAATCTTTTATTTTTAAGTTATAATACTCGATTTTTTATTTAGATTTTAACTTTTTCAAAAAAAAAAATTTGTCTCCCATATTTTACTTTCCTGCCGCCACTACACACACATATAGTTTCTCCTTATTCAATCACCATCTTGCAACTACTCTCCAACATTTTCCTTTAATCATATGCAAAAAAAGTAAAAGAAGAACACCTCTTTTCTTGTGTGTGTCTCTCTCTAGCTACCTTTGAGTATGGATTACGTATTTTCTTCAAACAACATCGAGACCTTGGTCCCTTCAAACAAGGAATCCAATCATGATCAAAATCAAGATTCAAACCCTCAAGAAGAGGTATCTATCTTCGGGCAGTTTCCTTCACCTTTCCTTGATGACATACTGCAAAACCAACAGCAGCATCAACTTAGCAGCCCTGTAAACGAGGCGCCACCGTCGCCTTCTAAAGTAAAACCACGTGCAAGGAAGAAAAGAAGTGCTGGGAAGAAAGATAGGCATAGCAAGATTCATACAGCTCAAGGCCTTAGAGATAGAAGAATGAGGTTGTCTCTACATATTGCTCGAAAATTTTTCGGGCTTCAAGATATGTTAGGGTTTGATAAAGCAAGTAAAACTATTGAGTGGCTATTTTCTAAGTCCAAGAAGGAAATCGAAGAGGTTACCATAAACCATAAATCACAAAACACTACTCGAAGTGTAAGTAGGGAGAAGAATGACAGGTCTGAATCGCTTTTGTCCGATTGTGAAGTTGATTCGGGGATTGAGTTCAATGATGCTTCCAACAAAGGTAAGCAACTGAAGGTTCAAGATGAGATCGATGATAGCGGTAACTCATCAAGAAAGCTAACAGAAAGTGATCTTTTGGCGAGAGAGTCAAGGTACAAGGCGAGAGCAAGAGCAAGAGAAAGAACAAGAGAGAGAATGATGATCAACAATCTCGAAAGAGCAAAGAATGTGTTTGGAGAAAACCCTAATGATAATTTTGATCAACTTCAATTAGGGTTTCCTACGAACCCTAACAATAACTATATCGAAGAATCGTCAAGTTCTCCCCTTGAATATACAAGTACACATCAGTTCTTTGGGCATACACCATTGGAAGATAGGGCACAAAGAACTGAAGATTATTTGGGGACTACTTCTGCAAGTTCATCATATCTTTCTGGTTATGGTTACAACCAAAATTTTGCTAATCCACCTGCTGGTTGGTTAAATTCTAGCAATACATTCTTGGGTTTTCTTGGAGGTTGGGATTCAGGGAACTTCACCGAAAACTATGGACTTTTGCCTAATATCGCTTCATCTACAGGTGATATTTATGAACAAAACCTTAGCTCGGTTCCTATTCCTCCCTCTAGTTTGTTTCATTTCCAATCTCAAAACCAAAGAGATTAACAACGTTAGGTCGGATCAATTGTGGTAGAGTATCTCGATAAGTTAATCATGTTGTTTTTGGATTATCTATCTTATTTTTGTTAAAATACTCGATTTATGGGTCTTCGAAGAATAAATGAATTTATAAAGAAAATAGTTATAAAGTTAGCTAGTAAACTTCTCGGTTGGATGCGATTTGAACAATGTGTCAATAAGCTCATATGTAGTTTTTACTTGCTGATACTTAGCATAGCAAACAAATCAAAATTTTGTTTGGAACACATTATATTATAAATTTATAACTAGATTTCTATTTATAACTTCAAATATGCTTCAGCAATTCAGGTATAGAACATGAATATTGATAAATTAGTAATGCAAATTCCAACACTCTTGGCGAATGATTTGCAGACCTTGAAAGCTAGTTCAGTTCTTCCATGACACTTTAGTGCTTAGTTCAGATTAAGGTTGCTCGTTTAGGTTTAGGTGTGCACGTTTCCGTTCTAATGCTTTTATTCGGTTTCTGTTTGATGCTTTGTAATTTCTAGCGTCTCGCAAGTTTAATTTTATGAATCTGCCGGTCCCAAAAAATAGTTTTTCCATGGCAGTACGTAATCAAAATCATTGATTGGCAAAATTGAACCATCAATTACACCTGTACAAAAACTCAATCATGGTGGAAGTTTAATGTTCATAACTGATTAATGTTGCTCTATTATGGTTTTTTCTACAGTAAATTATATCGCATACATTATTGTTCTTCATATCATTGTTTCCAAAATCAAATGAGAGTAGGTGTACAAGCAAATTTTGTTGGATTTTGCAGTTTGACCAAAAGCTAACAAAAGTACAACAATTGTTTGTGCGCGCGTGAAGTGCAATTTCTAGTAAGTGAAAAAAGTTCAAAACTAAACTATGTAAGTTAAGGAATGTAAGTTTAAATTTGTGCCATCGGGTTGCTTTGATGAATTCATGGAACATTTGAATATGTATTCGTATTCAGATTCTGGAACAAATACAAGTAGATGATGAAGGTTTATGTTTGAGCTTATTTTTAAGCAGTTTTGAGGAGTTTGTCGGGTGGTTATATATCAGATCATTTTGGTGCTTGATTTTTAGGTTTGATGTTTTGTACTAATTTCTAACTCGTTGTTAGATCTTTAGTGAAATATTTTTTACCATCCTTTCTAAAAAAAGGAAATAGAACCCATTTTTACAAGGGTTAAGGGAAGAAAGAAGCAAACACATCATATGTGGCAAACGGATTTATCGGAATCCAGTATGTATAGGAGCCTAACAAAAGTGAGCGTTCCAAAACGGCAACAAAAGTCAGCGTTTCAAAACGGATTTATCGCCATTCAGTATGAGTTAGTTTTCATCAGATAATTTATCAGCCACAACTTCTTGCAGCCATCTGTCTTGCTAATCCAAAAAACGTAAGAACTATGTAGCCTTGTAGGGTGGCTTCAGCGCAAAGAAAAAGGAAAACAGAGGACTAAACTTTTGGCGAAGACATCCATTGACAAAGAACACTTTTTGCTCGATCATGAATAATCACTGTATATATGTTATCTGCAGGGACGGACGGAGCCAGGGTTCCCGCGGGTGCCCGTGACAGTCAATCGGAACGTGTTTCTATCCTTCATTTTAATTCCTTTTTACGTCCGGTTTAAAAAAATTGTGCACTCGGTGATATCGTCCTGGATTCATCCTTGATTATCTGCACTATTACCAAACTTAACTGTACACTGCTGAATACTTCAAGCGTCATATATGATGCTAAATGAGCAATTATCGACTTTTGATATTATACAACTAACAACTTATATGACATATGCGACGTCGTGCATCCTATGCTACCACCAGGACTATCTACTAGCTAGCTAGGAGCACCACCTACCTCATCATGTACATGCATTATGGTTACAATTATTAATGATTGGACAGTTTCATAAATCATAACTACAAGAAAGGTGGGCAAAGATATTGATAGATAATGTTCAAGTCGCATTCTTTACTTGTAAAAACAAACATAAATATGCCAAACACTCCAAATACTAGCTCTTATGGTTTGGAAGTACTCGTCATATCAAATATCATATTAGAGCAATCACGCACATGTCTACCTATTCTCTTTTTTTTCTTATGATTAGCAGGATAATCACGCTATAAATAGTGGGGTATTGACAAGACGTGGCGATTGCGGTGGCCCTCATTAGCACGTACACACTCTTAAGGAGGAACCGTGTATACAGGGACGGAATCAGGGTAGGTTCCGGGGGTCTTGGGACACTCGTAAATTTTTTTCGTTAAATTTAAAAAAAAAATTGATTTTTGCTATATTTGTGCTAAATGCATCTAATCTTTAAAATTGTGTTTACAGCATTTTTAGTTTATTTTAAGTACATCTGATCATTTTATTTATTGTTTCGTCCCTGCGCGTGTATATACCAGCAGTGTCGTTTTGTAAATGACAAAGGTTGCTATGTAACACATCAACTACTACATATAGTGCAACTATCATTCAAGTCGAGGCGTGCAGGACATTTTTTTACTAAAACTTTATTTTCTATAAAATACATCATTTTATTATAAAAAGTTTACATACTAAAGTTTGTAAGAAAAAGTGGCTAAAGAAACATATGCTAACTAAAAAAAAGAGTAAGTAAAATTTTTGACCTTTTTGGTTTTAAAAAATTGAGTAAAATATACTTTTAGTGATTTATTTTATTACTTATTCTTTTATTAACTCTTACTAGAAAGAGTAAGTAATAAGGAGAAACACTAAAAGTTTATTTTTACTAAGTTTTAGTCACCAAAAGATCAAAAACATTTATTACTTTTTTTAGTAGACAGATGTGTCAATTTATTTTAGACCTAATCATTTTTAATAAGTAAAAGTTTTGTGATAAAATGATGTTTTTTATTTAGATTATAATAGGCAAAAAAGTTAGTAAAAAAATGTCTTAAATTCTGTAGTAAACATAACAACTTAAATACTTAACTTGATGTGAACCTAGATATTTAGTATTGGAATATAAGAACCTAATATGCTACCTTGTTAAATATCTAAGGACTTTCTTCAGAATTGATATTGTAAAGTTCCTCCTGACTAGAAGTGACAAGTTGCCTGCAGATTAGTGTTAAACAAATATAGAAGAAACACGAAAAGGCGATCAAGGACTGATTGCAATTAGTCAGGTCAAACTAGTATAAGCTCACGTCGTTGACTCGAGCTCATTATCTATCAGCTTGCTTTCTCTTTCTTATTCGTTTAAAAATACTCTCACTAAATTGTAAACCTTAATTCTGTGTAATCATCTTAAACATCTTCATTGTTTTCAATTTGATTGTAAAAGAATTAATATAATTTTGATATTAGGAGCACATACTAATTTAGTTGTGGTACTCTATTGGTTGATTTTGTTAATTGAGATTAATAAAATTGTTTTTAGAGTATCAAATTTATATTTTTTACATGGTATCAAAGTTAGATTGTTTTCAAATCATTTTATAAAAATTAGAATATTGATTAAAATTTGGGGTTTCAAATTATGTTGTTTTTTTTAATTAATTAGTGTTAATTGATAGACTAGTATTTAAATAGGCATATCTAATAGATTTTTTTATAAACGCCTAATTTTTAGGAAAATACGGTTTCAGTTTCGTAATTTTTTATTTTTTTTTTGGGGATGGGGGGGGTGTGGATGTTTCCTTTGGAGGAATTTGACATCGATTAAGTTGGCTTGATCGATAGATCTAGTTTTTGTTCAAGGTTCTTGGTTGTTTTTAACAAACAAACTTTATATATTAAGGTTAAGAACAATACATATCACTCCTCGCTAGTAGGGGTGACAATTTCTGATCCGACAAGAAACCCGACTTGAAACCGACACGAAAATTAACAGGTTCGGGTTGAGTATGATAAATTTTGGGTCAGGTTTGGGTCGACCTATCTGACCTGTTTATTAAACATGTTAGGTTTGGGTTGGAATTAAATTAAGCGGGTCGACCCGACAACCCGTTTAAGATTTTTTTTCTTATATTAAAAATGATTAATATTTTACCATACGTGTTAACTAGGTTAAACGGGTCGAACCTAAACCCATTTAACATGTTAACACGTGTAATGTGCCTATTTTTGTATATAAAGCTTGTTAAATGGGTCAACCCAAAACCCGTTTAACCTATTCAACACATGTAACCTATTTAACGCCAACCCAAATATATATATGGGTTAAATGGTTAGGTTCGGGTTATGTGTAAACAGGTTATGGTTGACATAGCTGACCTGATTATTTAAATGGGTCAGGTTTGGGTCGAGAATTTCTGACCCGCCAACTTGACAACCCGAACCCGCTAACCCAAACCCGACACGAGTTGCCACCCCTACTCGCTAGCGAGGTAAGTTCAACCAGGAAAGACACATCCCACTAAAGGAAGAAGTGGAAGAAGAAGCAAAAGAAGCAGCGTAATGAGCAACTTGGTTGTTTTCTCGACTTGTCCATGCGAAAGTCAATTTCATGTTCTTCGACCACAAATGCATATCATCGACAAGAGCAGAAACGCTCCATGGTGGGACACTTTCCGTAGATGAAAGGGAAATAGCTACCCGAGAGTTTGATTCAACGATTGCATGGTACCAACCGTGACACGATGCAAGATGACATGTTGAGTGTATTGCAAAGACTTCCGCCTGAAGTGGAGAAAAAGTGTAAAACCCGCATGTTTTTACCATGAATAGTACCCGTAAGATCGTACGAATATGATTAAAACTTTCCTTTTATAACATATTTACGTTTCACGTATAAGTATTACGAGTATTACGTACGTGTTAGAACACGATAAGTATTTATTACGTATGAACACACGATAATTTTCCCAATAATAATTATAATCACGAACATGCGATCATGAAATCATGAACGTAATTTAATCACGAGCTAATATTTTTACATATAAATATATTTATCACGAACACGAATAAATATATTAAGTCACGATCGATAGCTAATTAAAACACGTAGATTACGAACACGAGAACACACTATAATATTTAGACTCGAAAAATGTACGGGTTACCCTTATGTGGGCCCTACCCACGAAATTAGGAAGAAAAAGGGCCAAGCCCATTGCTTTTTTTTACTAAACAAGAAAAAGGGAAAATCTTGTGTCATTTATCACAAAATCAAGAAATAACAAAAACCCTAATTCTCTTCTTCCTCTCCTTTTTGGCCGCCACATTTAGGAACACCAAAGGGGTGTTCGGGTTGATTTTTGATCTTGGAATTTTGCAAGGATTCGCGTGTGTTCATCCTTATTTGATCCACGTATTCGGTATAGCTTTTTAACCCTTTTCTTTTATGTTTGATTTTAACTAACCACATAAGATCATGATGTTTTAATTAAACTAATTAAAAACAATTATTTTAAACATGTTAATGATCATGGGGTTAAATTAATATGATGTTTAGGGGTGTTTGTGTTGTAGCCGACGCCTAACCGAGCCCATAAGGGGTCTCGGCTTGGCTTATTTAACACCACCGAGACCATATGGTCTCGGTATGGTGGTGGTGATCCCACGGCAGCAGCAAGACAAGGGGAACCCCGACCTTGGTCGGGGTATGGTGATGGTTACGGGTCCGGTTCATGGGTTTTAGTCGGGTCCGGTTCATAAATTATTTTTGTTAAAGGTTTATGATTTTTATGTTCTAGACTTAAATTTAAATTAATAAAACATGACATGATTAATTTAATTAACATGACTTAGGTTATAAATTTAATTATTAGATCATGAATTTTAACCTAAGTATTTATATTTAACTAGACTTTATAATTAATTAATTATTAAAAACCATGACTATAATTAATTAATTAACATGACTTAGGTTATATTATTAATAATTAATAATACATGTTTTAACCTAAGTACTTTACTTTATTTAATTAAATATTTAATTAAATACTTTTAACCTATAGTTTATTTAATTTACATGAAATAATTAATAAACTATACTTTATAACAACATGACTTAGAATAATAATCAGAAACACTTAAGCTTATATAATTAGCATATTTAACCAGCTTATATCTAATTATGGAAACTTTCTATTTTTAGAAACTTATTTAATTAAGGCAGCTAATCTATTTTTGGAAACTTTCTACTTTTAAAAAACTTATCTATTTTAAGCAGTAATTCTATTTTTGGAAACTTTCTATTTTTGGAAACTTTCTATTTTTAGAAACTTTCTATTTTTGGAAACTTTCTATTTTTGGAAACGTTCTATTTTTGGAAACTTTCTATTTTTGGTAACTTTCTATTTTAAGAAACCTGCTATTTTTAGAAAGTTACTTATTATTACACAGCAAGTATAATAATACATGAAATATGAGAAATACTTAATCAGAATAGACAGAATATAAGATAAATACAGTATAAAACTTAAAACAGTAAAACATGACATGAATATATAAAATAAGTTAAGACATGACATAAAATCAGTTACGTATTCAGTAATCAGATACTTATACACGTATGTATTTATGTAGCATTAGTGATACCGAAGTAGGACTCTCTTCCGTTCGTCTTCTTCGTTCACTTGACATAAGGTACGGATTCCCGTCCTTTCAGTATGGACATTCTTTCCTTATTAGGATTTCCCCGTATGCAGCCAACTGTTTTCCTATAGTACAAGTTTATATGTTTGATTGCTTATGTTTAATTTAGAATACCTGAAGCCATATACATGCATGACCAGTTTCACCTAGTTATGGAGGTACCATAACCATAACACTAGAGGCACTGGTGTTATGACTTCCCCACGGCGGAGTGATTGCTCGTGGCGTCCCTTCAGCTTTTGTCCATATTATTATATTTATCATGTGGGGCGTATGGGTGCATCCTAGTTACATGTTTTTCAGCAGATTACTCAGTGTGAATGTGGTGTGTGTCTTGCATGCTTCACAAGGAGCTGATCCCTCCTACCCAAAACCAGTATATTAAATTAGAGGCAGTCCCTCTAATTTGCATGATGAGGTCACCCCTCCAATTATTCATGCACGGTGGATTTTCATGACCTATATTGGCTAATGGTAAAATATGTTAAACAGTTTTCATAAGATAAACATAAGGCTTTTCAAACTATAAAACCAGTTTTACTAAGACTTAACCGGGTTATCCAGGACTTAGTTTCTTCCGCTGTTTCATGCTTATATGCTTATATTATTCATGCTATACTTGTATATCCGTCACTGAGCGTTATGCTCAGCCGTTTTTCCTTTCATGTTCCCAAAACGGCAGGTACCCATGACTCGAGCATTTGGAGGACGTGCATAGGATGGAAGCTGCCATAGAATTTTTCCTTTGCCCTCATATACTTATGCTTGTTTAGTCATTTTCTTATTTCCTTAACTTTATTATGTTTTGGGCTTATGTTTGGGAACCGATGTTTGATTCTGGTTTTCCCTATGTTCGTGTATGTTTTAGTACATTTTACCTTGCATGCTTTGATGATACGCCATAATCACGCGTGACATTCCATTTATCAAAATGGGGTGTTACAATTATGGTATCAGAGCCAAGGTTTTGACCTGTAGGCTCTAAAACTCGACCTGTGATTAGTGGGTAGTCACTAGGAGCTTCCTAAGCCAACATTAGTTATTCTACGTATTGATGTTTTCAGCGCATTGTTGTTTTAACCATGATGTTTTCAGCACCTTAAGGTTTTAACCTTGATGTTTTCATCGACATTGTTTTACTAATATGGATGGACAACCGTCATTCATATTTAGTTATGTGTCATCGTTTCATGCATAATGTTCCCCGTGAACTGTGGCTATGTAAACTGAACCCGAGTAGTTCATAATTAGTCACATAAATTTTTTTTCTGATAAGTTTGAGATATGAGTTTCATTATTTATGTTTCATGTATCATTGTTACAGGGATTATGACTAAGTAATGGTTGATACAGGACTGACCCTATTTAGTCGCATGTGCTTTTATCGAAACTTTTAACTTTGGGACCGACCCATAGGCGTCCCCTCGCCGTGTCTTTTGTGTTGGGACCGACCCATAGGCGTCCCCTCGCACATATAAAGGTTTTATAAACTACAACATGTTTTCATGCACTATTTTTCATGCATAGAATTTTTCTCATGATTTATTGGCATAAACTTTTTTATGTCCCCTCATAAGTTACTATGTTCTTATGTCAAGTATGTTTTCATACTGTCATGGTTAAACTCAGTTTCATGCTGATTATATTATACACTCCTTCATGTTGGGTGTTCCATATTTCTTTATGATGACTTCGTTTTCACGTGTCTATGTCTTACGTTTCTTTTGTTGTTTGATTTCATGCAAGACACTGTTGTAATTCATTTAAATCCTGCTTTCATGAATCTCATGGTTGGTTTTCATTGATCATGCTTTCAGGCAAAACATCTTGAATTTTGTGTAACCACACTTTAACGTTTCTCTATGCAACCAGAATGAGATATATACTGGCATTGCCAGGGTATCATGATGGTTTTTCTAACCATTTAACCGATATATTTTCCTTAAATCATGACAAACGATCGACCCCATACCGATCATTTCATGTGTATCCCATGTGTACTCCATGTACCGTATTCCATGTGTATTACACGTACCTAAATTCATGTGTATTTCACTTGAAATACTTCGCGAGTATTCACTAGTCGAGTCTGAATCATCTCAGGCATATGTCCACTTGCTGATATTATACAAAATTGCTGATGTCACTCATAACTTGGAGATGTTACTAACGGTTGATGCTGCTGACGTTCGAAGACGCTACGAGATGCGGATGCTGTTCACAACCTGGAGATCCTACAAGACGAAGACAAAGGCGTCAGAGCAAAGCAATTGGACGAGAAGATGCTTCACCATCAGACGATTCTCATCAATCATTGTCCCTAATTCTTAGTTACATGTCACACGTCATTCAGCTGTCGTTTAAGCCATATGAGTGCAAACCGGTATCAGCCGGCCACTCAGCTGAATAGTACATGAATCACATTCATGAGAATGACCGTCATGAAACTGACAGACAGGACGATAGTAACCAATACTATGACAGCAACTATCCTAGAAATCGCAACCGAGGCTCCGGCCGCGGACGTGATCAGACATACAATTGATCAGTAGTCCAACCGATCCGCCAGTTATGGCATAGTAACCTAATATTATAGCTCTATTTGTTTTCACATCTCGAGACACATGTCAAGACATCAGTCAAGACACAGGTCTCACGTATACTTTTTGAAGACACATGTCAAGACACCAGTCAAGACATATGTCATGCTTATATTTCCAAGACACGAGTCAAGACACATGACTCACGTCTAATTATGGAACATTTCTAAGAAATTCAGGGTACCCTCCAAGGGTATATCCATTTTGTTATGCCATGTATTAATCAGGCCACAAGAATTTCAGTACCATTACCGACGCATCAGTGGGAACTATCACGTTTCCCGATGACACTTTCATTTCTTGTAACCATAGCTCATAGATTCATGACCATGAAGGACGCCTTTCGTATTCCCACGTATACGAAGGTTTTCCTTCAGCTTAATGATGAGATCCAAGCTGCTAACGCATTTCCTCGGACAGACACGAGTTGAATTTTATCCTAATTATAGACTATGAACAGCACACCATGCTACGATTGATAATTATGTACAGTAATGTTCAGGCTCCTGAATACATTCAGCTTGATTTTCCATCAGGAAAATCTGTACAAATTATCTATGCTTACAAGCATGTGCGTTGTTAGCCATGGTCGCTAAAATTTTATAGTTGTCAGTAAGACACGACTACTGAAGTCCTTTTACGCATAACCAACGATTATTCCAAAATCGTCCTTTACAATCCAGAAGAACCTTCAAGGAGAAGGAAGGTAACATAAGATTATGTGTCGACTACCGTCGATTTTAAACAAATCACCATTTATAACCGTTACTCTCCTCCACGTATTGACAAGATCGGATTCATGATCAGGCTGCCAATAGTGACGAGTGAAAGAGCAGGACATGTCCATGACTGCTATTCGTGCACGACTCGGTCATGCTAGATTATGATTTTGAATTAGTCTCATCAATGCTCCAACAGCATTATAAGAATGAGTTTCCATGAACTCATAGGCAAATTCATCAGTGTTTTCATTGAGGATAACCTGATTTCCTCTAAGCCTAGAGATGAGCAGGATGACCATATTTGCACTATATTGCAAATTCTACGACAGGAGAAATTTCACCTTGGAAATTTTCCAATATCAATTATGTTTGATTATAGTGACATGCTGAATCATATGGATTTCCATGGTTAATCTTACCATGACTCAGCTTATGCGTAAAGGTGAGAACCCTACACTACGTTAGGTGTTCCAAGAAAATCATACGCTAGGAAAAGTCTAATTTCGGAGACTCAGAGTTTCACAAACTTCTATGTATCAAGTTTCTACGAAGCAGGATACACTACGTTCATAACTAGATACCTGACATACCAACAGGCCATGATAGAACACTAACAGACAAGGATGTCTTTCCATCATCAGAAATGGTGAACAGAAATGGGACAAGATCTCCATGGATTTTGGTTACCAGATTAACGCAAACTCAGAAGAAGAAAGATGTTATCTGTGTTATTGCCAACAGTTTGATCAAGTCTGCAAAATTCTTACATCCGCAAGGATTTCAAAACCAACAGATTGATCGGACATGTTCCAGCCAAGGCTCATCCGATCACTTGGCAATCCCTCAGTTATCGGGTCAGACAAAGATTCTCAATTGTGCTCCTTATTTACTTTACGTCTTCATTCTAATTCCCCGAATTGCTTTCACGCTCGCGTTCATGACACTATTCGCATTCATGATGGTATCTTGGCTTACGATTTTACGTTCATTTTTTTTCTCATTCTGGGAAGTTTTGCAAGAACTTGAGAGACCAGACCCAAGTTTAGTACAACTCTCCTCAGATAGACGTTACATGTCATATGCCACGTCTCACCTTGTAGCGTTTGGCGTTACCGCCATTATATTCTATGTTCACGATATGTTTCACATGTCATGTTCATTCCACGTTCCTCATATCATGATCAAGATATGTTACACGTATCATGGATCACGATATGTTTGCTCATACTACACTCACCATATCTCCACGTATCACATTCAAAAATTTTCACGTATCACGTTCAAAAATTTTCATGTACTACGTTTCTATATGTCTCGCGCATCGTTGCTAATTGTCAGTTAAGTTAGAGTGTTTTGCACGATAACGTTTCAGTGCCTTTACACGTCAATTCATATTCCCTCAATCGAATTCAGGGGATCTATCTTACGTAGATGACAATGAACTTTTAGAGTTTTCAAGTCAAGGTCAAGAGGACCAAGATATGTCATTTCATCCGGACTTCTTATCCGTTTTTCTCTTATCAATTAGATATGTCCTTTCAGTCACGTCACGTTCCATGTCCTTTCAAGACATGTCACGTTCCACGTTCCCTTATACCATGTCATCTTCATGTCCTTTTATCGTACATACCCTTTCAGTTTGATTCGGGTATGTTCTTCTTTTCCAGTTTACGTTATCTATAATTAGGGGGGAAGAGTTGTAAAACCCGCATGTTTTTACCATGAATAGTACCCGTAAGATCGTACGTATATGATTAAAACTTTCCCTTTATAACATATTTACGTTTCACGTATAAGTATTACAAGTATTACGTACGTGTTAGAACACGATAAGTATTTATTACGTATGAACACACGATAATTTTCCCAATAATAATTATAATCACAAACATGCGATCATGAAATCATGAACGTAATTTAATCACGAGCTAATATTAGTTACATATAAATATATTTATCACGAACACGAATAAATATATTAAGTCACGATGGATAACTAATTAAAACACGTAAATTACGAACTCGATAAAACACGAGAACACACTATAATATTTAGACTCGAAAAATGTATGGGTTACCCTTATGTGGGCCCTTACCCACGAAATTAGGAAGAAAAAGGGCCAAGCCCATTGCTTTTTTTTACTAAACAAGAAAAAGGGAAAATCTTGTGTCATTTATCACAAAATCAAGAAATAACAAAAACCCTAATTCTCTTCTTCCTCTCCTTTTTGGCCGCCACATTTAGGAACACCAAAGGGGTGTTCGGGTTGATTTTTGATCTTGGAATTTTGCAAGGATTCGCGTGTGTTCATCCTTATTTGATCCACGTATTCGGTATAGCTTTTTAACCCTTTTCTTTTATGTTTGATTTTAACTAATCACATAAGCTCATGATGTTTTAATTAAACTAATTAAAAACAATTATTTTAAACATGTTAATGATCATGGGGTTAAATTAATATTATGTTTAGGGGTGTTTGTGTTGTAGCTGGCGCCTAACCGAGCCCTTAAGGGGTCTCGGCTTGGCTTATTTAACACCACCGAGACCATATGGTCTCGGTATGGTGGTGGTGCTCCCACGGCAGCAGCAAGACAAGGGGAACCCCGACCTTGGTCGGGGTATGGTGATGGTTACGGGTCCGGTTCATGGGTTTTAGTCGGGTCCGGTTCATAAATTATTTTTGTTAAAGGTTTATGATTTTTATGTTCTAGACTTAAATTAAATTAATAAAACATGACATGATTAATTTAATTAACATGACTTAGGTTATAAATTTAATTATTAGATCATGAATTTTGACCTAAGTATTTATATTTAACTAGACTTTATAATTAATTAATTATTAAACACCATGACTATAATTAATTAATTAACATGACTAAGGTTATATTATTAATAATTAATAATATATGTTTTAACCTAAGTATTTTACTTTATTTAATTAAAATCATGATATATTTAATTAAATACTTTTAACCTATAGTTTATTTAATTTACGTGAAATAATTAATAAACTATACTTTATAACAACATGACTTAAAATAATAATCAGAAACACTTAAGCTTATATAATTAGCTTATTTAACCAGCTTATATCTAATTATGGAAACTTTCTATTTTTAGAAACTTATTTAATTAAGGCAGCTAATCTATTTATAGAAACTTTCTACTTTAAGAAACTTATCTATTTTAAGCAGTAATTCAATTTTTTGGAAACTTTCTATTTTAGGGAACTTTCTATTTTTATAAACGTTCTATTTTTGGAAACTTTTATTTTTGGTAACTTTCTATTTTAGGAAACCTGCTATTTTTAGAAAGTTACTTATTATTACACAGCAAGTATAATAATACATGAAATATGAGAAATACTTAATCATGACCTATATTGGCTAATGGTAAAATATGTTAAACAGTTTTTATAAGATAAACATAAGGCTTTTCAAACTATAAAACCAGTTTTACTAAGACTTAACCGGGTTATCCAGGACTTAGTTTCTTCCGCTATTTCATGCTTATATGCTTATATTATTCATGCTATACTTGTATATCCGTGCACTGAGCGTTATGCTCAGCCGTTTTTCCTTTCATGTTCCCAAAACGGCACTCGAACATTTGGAGGACGTGCATAGGATGGAAGCTGCCATAGACGTCTTCCTTTGCCTTCATATACTTATGCTTGTTTAGTCATTTTCTTATTTCCTTTATTTTATTATGTTTTGGCTTATGTTTGGGAACCGATGTTTGCTTCCGATTTTCCCTATGGTCATGTATGTTTTAGTACATTTTACCTTGCATGCTTTGATGACACGCCATAATCACGCGTGGCATTCCATTTATCAAAATGGGGTGTTACAGAAAGCATGACAAGGCGTACCATATACATGTAAGATGGAACCTGAAGAATCGCGCCCCACGATAGAAATAGCAGCTATAGAATCTTTAAAGGTAGCATCACAGTTTATCTTCACCAAGGGGCTATAGGGGGAATCCATCGCGGAGAAGACTGTGAGGTTGGATTATTAGTAACTGCTTGTTTTGTGACCACACATCTATTAAACTCAAGTAGTTGAGCATTAGCTGAGGCCAAGGTGCAATGAGGAGAAATAGCGGTATATTCGTAAACAAAGGAATTACGAGCTTTCCAATTTGACCAACAAATAATCGCCACAGTAGAAAATATACGAGATACATCTTTATATGAATGAGAATGCTCGAGAAGGCTATGCATATGAAGATAAGTGTTAGTACCTGAGGGCATAGTCCACAAACTCAAGGAAGAACCGAACCAGATTGGTCGAGTCCAGGCACACTCAAAAAGTAAATGCTTGATCGTTTCAACACCCGATTGACATATAGGGCATATAGGGCTAGGTAAACAATTCCTATTGAAAAGATTAGACATTGTGGCGACAGAATTAGACATGGATTTCCATAATAAGAGCTTCACTTTTGGTTGCACAGGAATATTCCACAATTTTGCCCATAACTTTGAAGATTGATTAGAGCTTGATTGTGCTCTTGGATATCCATTTTGCCTCCATAAAATAGCTTGCTTATAGCCTGATTTAACTGTGTATTGGCCGTTAGATTCAAAGTGCCACACAAGCTTATCAAGAGAACCACTCTGAGATATGGGAATTTTCATGATGGATTCAGCTTCCGTCTTTGATACATGATTATACAACTTCCTGTTATCCCATTTACCATTCTGGATAAAATCTGTTACTTTACTAGAATTTAAAAAGGGGTCAACAGGCGAAGAGATGTAAAATTCATCGTTAGAAGGAACCCATTTTGAAGTCCAAAAATGTATATGATTCCCGTTACCAACCTGCCACCTAACATCCTGTAGAAGTAGGTCACGACCATGGAGCAAACTAGACCAAAGCCATGAAGGTCGTCAACCACGTTTAGCTACAAGAAAGTTAGAATTTGGGAAATAAAAGCCTTTAAGAATTTTTCCCCAAAACGCACATGGGTTCATTAAAAGTCTCCAACCTTGCTTTACGAGAAGGGCTATGTTAAAAGTTTCAAAATTACGAAAACAACGTCCCCCGTCAGCTTTAAGCTCTTATAGTTTCTCCCATTTTTTCCAGTGTATATGTCGAGCATGTGGATCACCACCTCAGAAAAAATGACGAACATATACCATCAATTTATTTAAGAAAATATTAGGGAGAAGATAACATTGCATGGCATAAACTGGAATAGTTTGAATAACGGAATTGATCATAACTTCGCTTCCTGCTTGAGAAAGCAATTTTTGCTTCCAACCTTGCATTTTTTAAGAACTTTCTCAAGTAAGTAGCCAAAGAAATCACTTTTTTTTCTTGCCATAAGCTGTTGGAAGGCCTAAGTATTTATCTTTAGGTCCTATTTTCTTAACTTGAAGAAATGTGCAAAGCTCATTTTGAAGGCCATGAGAAGTATTAGGAGAGAACAATGCCGAAGACTTTTAAAAGTTCACATTTTGTCCAGACGCATGAGAATATGCATCAAGGATACTTTTAAGAGACTCACATTCAGCTTGAGATGCTTTCAAGAAGAAAAGAGAGTCATCAGCAAAGAGTATGTGTGAAATAACAGGACAGGGTCGAGCCATTTTAATACCCGATAAAGATCCGAGCTCCATAGCTTTTGTAATCTGACGTGAGAGCACATCTGCAACAATGATAAATAGGTAAGGAGATATCGGGTCACCTTGACGAAGCCCCCTTTGAGGTTTAACAACACCAACCAACTCGCCATTCACCATGAATTCTAAATCATAAGTCATAAGACAAGTTTGAATCCAGTTACACCACACATCGCCAAATCCTAATTTACGAAGAGGAGCTAAAAGAAAGTCCATTCCACTCTGTCAAACGCTTTATATAAGTCAACTTTTAAAGCCATCAAGTTTTGGGTCCCTTGTCTTTTATTACGGATGTAGTGAAACGCTTCATTCGCAACCACCATACAATCTTGAATTTGACGACCAGGGATAAAGTTCGATTGTTGTGGCGAAATAATCTTGCTCATAAATGGTTTTAGTCGACTTGATAAAATCTTTGATATGATTTTGTATACGAAGTTGCAAAGACTTATCGGCAGAAACTGGTTAAGTGTCTCAGGATCAGGAGTCTTAGGAATAAGAACGACCAAAGTTTTATTTAAGGATGGTAACATATCTCCAGTTTCAAAGAAGTATCGAATTTCAGTGCAGACAGCGTCACCAACTATGTGCCAATACTTTTGATAAAAATACCTGAGAAATCATCATCCCCAGGGGCTTTCAGGCCACCAAGTTTCTTTGTAGCTCGGTAGATTTCCTCATTTGTGACTGGAGCTTGCAAAATATCATTCATTTCATCAGTGACAACCGGATTCAACACATCGGTAACTCTATGAAAGTCACGTGGACCGCTGGTTTTAAAAATTGATTCAAAATGCTCACGAACAGGAGACTTAATTTACAAAAGGTCATACACCCAAACTCCTTGATTATTTTTCAAACCTGAAATATAGTTCCTTTGAAGATGGTAAATGGCCGATAGATGAAAGAACTTTGAATTATGATCTCCATAATTTAACCAGTTTACTCGAGACCATAGATGCCAATACATTTCCTCACGAAGCCATGTAGCCTCCAATTCTTGTAGTAGTTGTTGTTGGATAAGAAAATTATCTTCCATGTATAGGAGGTCTTGGATTATCTCGAGTTCACGAGTGAGACAGAGAATCAACATTTGATTATTATCAAAACTTCTTTTGCTCCACTTTTTAAGGTTATCCGCACAACATGATAGATTTTGCCTCAAGTTTCCAAGCTTGTTTTCATCTGATAATTTAGGTCACGCCCTGTAACACCCCATTTTGATAATGAAATGTCACGCGTAATTATGGCGTGTCATCAAAGCATACAAGGATAAATGTCTAAAACATTACATGACCATAGGGATAACCGGAATCAAACATCGGTTCCCAAACATAAGCCCAAAACATAATAAAGCAAAAGAAATGAATGAAAGACTAAACAAGCATGAGTATATGAAGGCAAAAAGGAAAAGAAGTCTCTAGCAGCTTCCATTCTATGTACGTCCTCCAAATGCTCGAGTCTTTCCTAGGGTACCTGCCGTTTTGGGACATGGAAAGGAAAGTAACGGCTGAGCAAAACGCTCAGTGCACGGATATAGACATAGTATGAATGACTAAGCATAATAAAGACTTAATAGCAACGGAATTGTATAAGTCCTGGAAAACCTAGAACATGTTCATAAAACTGGTTTTATAGTTTGAAAAGCCTTATGTTTATCTTCTGAAAAACTGTTTAACGTATTTTACCATTAGCCAATATAGGTCATGAAAATCCATCGTGCATGAATACTTGGAGGGGTGACCTCATCATGCGAATTAGAGGGGCTGCCTCTAATTTAATAACTGGTCTTGGGTAGGAGGGATCAGCTCCTTGTGAAGGATACAAGGCACACACCACACTCACCATGAAATCCTGACTGAAACATGTAACTAGGATGCACCCATGCGCCCCACATGATAATTATAATAATATGGCCAAAAGCTGAAGGGACGCCACGAGCAATCACTCCGCCGTGGTGAAGTCATAACATCAGTGCCTCTAATGTTATGGTTATGGTACCTCCATAACTAGGTGAAACTGGTCATGCATGTATATGGCTTTAGGTATTCTAATTAAACATAAGCAATTCAAAAACATATAAAACAAATACTGGGAAAACAGTTGGCTGCATACGGGGAATCCTAATAAGGAAAGAATGTCCATACTGAAAGGACGGGAATCCGTACCTTATGTCCAGTGAATGAAGAAGACAAACTAAGAGGAATCCTACTTCCGTATCACTAATGCTACATGAATACATACGTGAATAAGTATCTGACTACAAAATACGTAACTGGTTTTATATCATGTCTTAGCTTATTTTATATTTCATACCATGTTTCACTGTTTAAAGCCTTAAACTGTATTTATCTTATATTCTGTCTATTCTGATTAAGTATCTCTGGTAGTTCGTGTATTATTATACTTACTGTGTAATAATAAGTAACTTTCCAAAAATAGCAGGTTTCCTAAAATAGAAAGTTTCCAAAAATAGAAAGTTTCCAAAAATAGAAAGTTACCAAAAATAGAAAGTTTCCAAAAATAGAAAGTCACCAAAAATAGAAAGTTTCCAAAAATAGAAAGTTTCCAAAAATAGAAAGTTTCCAAAAATAGAATTACTGCTTAAAATAGATAAGTTTCTAAAAATAGAAAGTTTCCATAAGTAGATCAGTTGCCTTAATTAAATAAGTTTCCATAAATAGATTAGCTGCCTGAATTAAATAAGTTTCTAAAAATAGAAAGTTTCCATAAGTAGATTAGCTGCCTTAATTAAATAAGTTTCTAAAAATAGAAAGTTTCCATAATTAGATATAAGCTGGTTAAATAAGCTAAGTATATAAGCCTAAGTGTTTTCATGATTATTTTCTAAGTCATATGATATAATGTATAGTTTATTAATTATTTCATGTAATTAAAATAAACTATAGATTACAATATTTAATTAAATTATATCATGTTTTTAATTAAATAAAGTTAAATACTTAGGTTAAAACATGTATTATTATTTATTAATAATATAACCTAAGTCATGTTAATTAATTAATTATAACCATGGTTTTTAAATAATTAATTAATTATAAGTCTTAAAAATATAAAATACTTAGGTTAATAATTTCATGATTTTAATAATTAATATAACCTAAGTCATGTTATTAAATTAATCATGTCATGATCATTAATTTAATTTTAACATAATATTATAAAAGAATAATAATCTTAACATACACCGAGAACCGAATCTTGACTAGGAACCATGAACCGGACATGAAATCGACACCATACCCCGAACCAAATCGGGGTTACTCTTGTCTTGTTGCTGCCGTGGGACCCACACCAACCAACTGGGACCATATGGTCTCGGTGGTGGTCAAATAGCCAAACCGAGACCCTCTCGGGTTCGGTTTAGGCGGCGGCCAAGAACAAACACCCCTAAAACATCCCTTTTGATTTAATCCAAATCCAATTTCATGTTAGATCTATGATTTAATTAGGTTTTTAAGAAAAACATATCACGTTCTTAATTATTTAAAAGATTAAATCAAAAGAAAAAGGGTTAAAAGAATTACCGAATGCGTGGATCTAAGTAACGATGAACAAACACGAACACTAGCAATAAATCCAAGATCCAAGATCAATTAAACACCCCTTTGGTGTGTTTATGGGTGGCGGCCAAAAGAGAAAAAGAAGGAGAAGGAAGAACTTTTAGGTTTTTGTAAAAATCCTCTGTAAAGTGAAAATGAGTAGTGATCTTTTCCTAATTCCTTGTTTTAGTAAAAATTGATGGGCTAAGCCCATCTTCCCTCCCTAATTTTGTGGTATAGGGCCCACATGGGGTAACCCATACATTTCCTGAGTCTAAATATTATAGTGTGTTCTCGTATGTTCTCGTGTTCGTAATTTACGTGTTTTAATTAGTTATCGATCGTGACTTAATATATTTATTCGTGTTCGTAATAAATATATATACGTAATTAATATTAGCTCGTGATTTAATTACGTTCATGATTTCATGATCGCATGTTCGTGATTAATTATTGTTTAAATAATTATTGCGTGTTCGTGCGTAATAAATACTTATCGTGTTCTAACACGTACGTAATACGTAAAATCCTAACACGTAAACGTAATCGTACTATAAAAGGAAAGTTTTAATCTAGTACGTACGATCTTAAGGGTACTATTCATGGTAAAAGCATGCGGGTTTTACAACTCTTCCCCCTAAAAAGAATAATTCGTCCCCGAATTATAGATAGCGTAACTGAAAGAGAAACATACCCGAATCAAACTGAGAGGGTATGTAAGATTAATGAACGTACAGGTGACATGGTAGAAGGAACGTGGAACGTGACATGTCTTGAAAGGACATGGAACGTGACGTGATTGAAAGGACATATCTAATTGATGAGAGAAAACGGATAAAAGTCCGGATGAACTTGTCCGTTTCCAAGTGGCCTCCCTCTTGGAACGGTTCCTTCAGAAGATCTTGACACAAATGATAAATCTTGGTCCTCCTGAACTTGACTTGGAATACAAAGAAATTCTTGGTTATCAACGGAAGGTAGATCCCCTAAATTCGATCGAGGAAAATAAGAGTTAACGTGCTAGGGTAACTGAAACGTTACGATGCAAGACAATATGACTTAACTGATAATTAGAAACGATGCGCGAGACATAAAGAAACGTAGTACGTGAAAAATTTTGAACGTGATACGTGAAAAATTTTGAACGTGCTACGTGGAGATATGGCGAGTGTAGTATGAGTAAACATATCGTGATCCATGATACGTGTAACATATTTTGATCATGATATGAGGAACGTGGAATGAACATGACATTTGAAACATATCGTGATCATAGAATACAATGGCGGTAACGCCAAACGCTACAAGGTGAGACGTGGAATATGACGTGCAACGTCTATCTGATGATGGGGAGTTATACTAATCATGGGTCTGGTTTCTCAAGTTCTTGCAAAACTTCCCAGAACGAATTGAACGTAAAATCGTAAGCCCAGATACGATCATGAACGTGAATAGTGTCATGAACGCGAGCGCGAAAGCAAGTCGTGGAATCAGAATGAAGACGTGAAGTAATTTAGGAGTACAATTGCGAATCTTTGTCTGACCCGATAGCTGAGGGATTACCAAGTGGTCGGATGAGCCTTGGATGGAACATGTCCGATCAATCTGTTGGTTCTACAATCCTTGCGGATGTAAGGATTCTGCAGACTTGATCAAACTGTTTGCAATAACCCAGATAGCATCATGCTTCTTCTGAGTTTGCGTTAATCTGGTAACCAAAATCCGTGGAGATCTTGTCCCATTTCAATTCACAATTTCAGATGATGAAAACATCCCAGTTTGTTGGTGTCCTATCTTAACCTGTTGGTATGTCAGGTGCCTAGATATGAACGTAACTGTATCTTGCTTCGTAGAACTTGATACATAGGAGTTTGCGAAACTCTGAGTCTCTGAATCTAGTCTTCTCCTAGCGTAGGATTTTCTAGAACACCTAATGTAGTGTAGGGTTCTCTCCTTTACGCATAAGCTGAGTCATGGTAAGATTAACCATAGAAACCCATGTGATTCAGTGTGTCACTGTAATCAAACAGAATTGATATTGGAAAATTTTCCAGGGAAGAATTTCTCTTGTCATAGAATTTGCAACATAGTGCAGATATGGTCTTCCTGTTCTTCTCTAGGCTTAGAGGAAATCAGGTTACCCTCAATGAAAACACTGATGAATTTGCTTTGAGTTCATGGAAACTCATTCTTATAATGTCGTTGGAGCATTGATGAGACTAATTCAAAATCATAAATCTAGCATGACCAAGTCGTGTACGAATAGCAGTCATGGACATGTCCTGCTTTTTCACTCGTCACTGTTGGCAGCATGATCATGAGTTCGATCTTGGAAAAGTGATTAACACTATACGGTTGATTGGACATGTCATCAATACGTGGAGGAGAATAACGGTCATGAATGGTGATTTGTTTAAGTCGACAGTAGTCGACACATGATCTCATGGTACCATTCTTCTCCTTGTAGGTTCTTCTGGAATGTATAGGAAGACTTTGGAATAATCAACTGGCTATGCGTAAAGAATTAAGTGGTCGTGTCTTACTGACAGCTAGAAAATTTTAGCGACCATGGCTAACAATGCACATGCTTGTAAGCATAGATAATTTATACAGATTTTCCTGATGTAAAATCAAGCTGAATGTATTCAGGAGCCTGAACATTACTGTACATAATTATGAATCGTAGCATGGTGTGCTGTTCATAGTCCATAATTAGGATAAAATTCATCTCGTGTCTATCCGAGGAAATGCGTTTGCAGCTTGGATCTCATCATTAAGCTGAAGGAAAACCTTCGTATGCGTGGGAATACTGTCACACCCCACCATGGTGGAATATGGGGCACGACGTATGGATATCATCACAACAATAGCGTGTCTATGGAGATAACTAAATGATATAAGAAATGTCATAAATGGTGACACAAATGTCATGACAATATCTCAACATGCAGGAGTCTAGGTAAGTAGGTAACAGTCCTACCTCTTACCCAAGACAAACAATAAACATAAACCAAACAAACATATAGGTGCCACTGTATCACTTATTAAATGAACAAATAAAAACTAAGAAGGAAACGGGGATATCCTTCTATATGCATTCCTACGCTCTCCAAATCCTAGCCACTTAAGTTCTCATGCCTACCCATAGCATCACCTGAAAGAGACACTAAAACACGTCAACATAAAGTTGGTGAGAGTCATAGTTTTAGACTCCAACACAAGACAAGTCATAAGCTGTGAATACCATAAACCAATAAACATACGGACAATGCGCTACAATCATGTACTAACAACTAGCATTCAAGTTCAATCAATTATTACAATTCCAAGGCATCACGCCTTACCAACAATCACAATTTCCAAGGCATCACGCCTTACCAACAATCACAATTTCCAAGGCATCACGCCTTACCAACAATCACAATTTCCAAGGCATCACGCCTTACCAACAATCACAATTTCCAAGGCATCATGCCTTACCAACAATCACAATTTCCAAGGCATCACGCCTTATCATTAACCATAGGTCCCATAGGCGCCCATACACCTATGTACCTTTCCAATCCAGATCACACACAAACAAGAATCACATAGCAGTTAATCACATAAATGTACACACAAGTCCATCTCAAACCTTAAACATTCACAGCATTAATTTAGAAAATAATTCAACACAGTGTCTCTTCCATCCCATCTGGAAGTCAAATTCAATAGTAAACATGGGACTATGAAACTCACCTGATTGCTTCTTCACAAGTCCTCGCACTAGCAACAAGCTAACAAACCAAAAACACGCAATCAATACACAAACCAATCACTAAGATGGCTCATCAACCTATGATGGACATCTAGCCTATTCCCATATAAATACCTCATATATAAGCTCTAATCACCCCATTACCCTTCCTTAACAAGTCCTTAAGTTGGTTAAGTTTAATAACTATCCCGTTCATATTTTACACAAAACAGTCCCAGTTTTTAGGTCTCAAAACCTTAAGTCAAACGTCCACTTAAACATACCCATAGTTTCTGTAAAAGAAATATTCATACTTTTACATATGTTGGCTAACACCTCCCACTTTCCCTAACCTTAAATCTACTGTTAAGGCCCCGATATACATATATCTACTTTTGTCATTCCAGATTTTCTGATTTTAAACGTACTAAAAGTTTGTTACCATTAAGGGGTCTTACCCTAAACCACAACCTTAGCCCAAGTGAAGATACTTACTACAATATATAAACCATCTCTCACGTTCGTGAGAAGGTCCCAATGCAACCCTAATTACCCCAAACAACCAAAAACTTAAAAAGAAAACAGACTGATTACAAAACTGTTTTGACCTCCGACTGTTGTAACCTGTTTTTGATCCACTTTCCGACCTCCAATTTAGTTCTAGTTTCTTGAATTAGAAAGCCACTTCAATTACCTTTTCAGGGATACTTGTATCGCATCTTGAATGTTCCTAGAACTCCCGATATGATCAAAACAATTGACTCAAAATTCTGCCCAGTTTTTAAAAACGGGTTTAACAAAATCAACCTCATTAATTAACCCTAATCCCTCTAATTACAAGCCCTAATTTATTTAATAATTAAAATATGATTAATATACTGTTTTTAATTAAACCCTAACCTAAATCCATCATAAGATGATCATATAAAACATTAAAAACAATTAATATGAAAAGGGTTAAGAAGGTTTTATCTTTAATTTAATGGAAGATAAGAAAACCTAATTTTTAAAGAACCCTAATTGGCCACCGTTGATGAATTTCGGCTAGGAGATGTTATGGAGGTTAAAAACCTGATTATTATGGTTATGAGTTGGGTTTGGTTAAGTCCTAAAGGCCCCCTAATCCAATTACAAGTCCATTGGGCCTGTTTTGGGCTTTTCCCTTCTCTCTTTCTTCTTTGGTGCGTCTAAACCGACCCAAACACCCCTAAATTCGTTTTTTTTATTTTTATTATTTAATATTATGTTATTAATATTACTTTAATTTTCCTTAAATTATTTCATCTCCTAAAGCTTCCAAAACCACTAAACCGTAAAACTAGTCAAATTTACACGTTTTACCGTAAAAGACGTAAAATATACACTTTTAAAAAAAATCTCAAATTTTGCAATAAACTTTATAACTAAGTCCTAAATGACTTAAAACCATCCCGAAAAATATTCATATGACTAATTACCTCATCCGCGACCTCTAAATGCTAAACCGTAAATCGTAAAAATACGATTTTCTATAATACATATACGTATACTTAGAACCACCAAATAACACCATCTCACTTCATAGTCACTACCATGTGAACTCATGAACATGAAATCATCACACATCGTTTCATTCCCAAGGTACCCCGTACCGGAAACGATATCCAAACCACAATCTATACACACCAATAAGCACATAAACACGTAAAGACATGCAACTAGCACATAACAAAACTAAGTGGCGAACCTCAAAACCAGGGTTGTCACATCACTCCCTCCTAATAGAAATCTCGTCCCTAGATTTACTCCTTAGGATCAAACACACAGACAACAAGTCACACGAGGATACTTGTTCTAAAAGAACTCCTCTCATTTCCACGTGAACTTTAGTTCAAGTTTCAAAATACCACATATACAAACCAAAAACAATTAAACTCATTGCCAAACTCTTGACCTCACAGTCAATAAATCTCCTAGATGACTCTTTGATAAAACAAAGACTCTCATTAACACAAGTTCCGAATAATCGTACATGCAAAAAGCATTCTCAAATAACATTTACCAATCTCAATACATGAAATGTATCATGTATACAACTCATTTCCCCCAGGAAATTCTATGCTCATAAGCTAATGGTCCGATATTTCTAAAGATCATAAATGGACCTACAAAACTCTACATCAACTCTTCCATTTTACCAAAAACATACCACCCGTTACTATGGGTGAAACTCCCTACATAACTTTGTCACTAACTCTAGTGGTTTCCTCCTTTGCCAAATGTTCAATCAAGATGATTGAATATGTGTTGGAGACGTTCATGATCCGTATAGATCATTCTCCACGTCTCGTACACCAAATGCCTCTAGCATTCTAGGCAGATATAACAATCCAGCCCCACTAACTAAGTCCATCTAGTTCTTCTAAATCTTCAGTTCCTGCAACGTATAAGCGATCGCCTTTCTTTGTCGTCCTCGTACGCGTCTAAATACTTGCTCCACGTATCGTCATGCTTTGAGAATTCATCCGGTCCTTCCGATAATGCCAAGATCGACTCATTATCCAATCCACCTCTTCAGCCTCCATAACGCTTCCTCATCCTTCTTCACTTCGCCCCTTGTTGGTTCCATGATACGCCATCATCTCTAACTACTCATCATGGTAAACTTAATACTAAAAACTCACACTCGAAAATCTCACGTATAACTCCACTCCAAAACCAACACATAATTTGCCTCACTCTCCTTCTCAGATTTGAGTAGTTGAAGATGTCGTCGACGCTCCCGGTGACAACTCGTTTATACACGTTCATGCACACTTGGTTCATTGACACCATGAAAACCGCTAGTGCTTTGGTGAAGCCAAATACATAACCGTAAACCCAAAGCGTTCATACGACATCCTTAGCAGTTTCAACTATGTCCTCCTTGCACCATCTCTTAGCGGCAATACGAATAAATTCCTACCTCGTTCTACTTGCAAAATTCTACACGCATCTTAAAAGACCGGTACTTCCTCTCATCAGACCACTCAACCTCTTTCTACATCCAATCTACTACTAAGCAACTTAACTTTTATCCGGCATTCCTTGCAATCTCTAACAGCTCTTGTTTTTTTAAATCACTCCATCAACGATTTGCCTTAGAAGGGCACTAACTACAACTCCCCTCACTCCTCCTACTTGCTCTATTTATGGTTCTACCTCACAGTAATAGGCAAACCTACTAAATTTTAGGAAATTTTCGGAAAACTTACATGCCCTACAAACAATCATAAATACCTTTGAGGTATTACTTCCCCTTCCAACACTCTCTATGGCGCGTTACTTGTGCTAATATCCCACAAATCTCTATTCATCTCCTGGGTACTCCTAAGAGACCTCATGACCACACTAGTTCGTCTACGAACTTCTTTCCTACCTGATATATTGTTTTTATATGGGTTCTAATTAAATCTCGGTATCTTCTCGAATTGATCTAGGCCTTAAGTGGAATGATTGTTCTTGGTTATCAAATAAAAAGGGTTTGGATTTCTAAACTACTTAATGTTAAAATGGAAATTTAATTCAAAGACAATTACTTTAATGACAATTAATAAAAATGTAAATTAAAATTGAAATTAGGATCAAAATTAAAATAGATATCAAAGTTAAAATTTCAGTTAAAATATAAAATGTGAAATAAACGTAAAGAAACAGTAAAACAGAAAAACAGTAACACTAAAAGAAAAATGATTCGGAACTTTTACCCTTGATTCGGAACTTTACTCATGCGGAACTTAATGATTCATTCAGAAGATTTTGGTTGGTTCAGAAGTTACTGTTCATTCGGAAGTTGGCCTTCATTCGGAACTTTTGAAAAAGAAACTGGTTCGGAACTTTTCAAGAAATTGATTCGGAAGAAATCTGTTCGGAAGTTTCCGATTCGGAACTTCCTGCTAAAGATTGGTTCGGAACTTCTCAGAGTCCCGATTCGGAACTTTTGGGTAAAAATTGGTTCGGAACTTCTTAAACTGATTCGGAACTTAATGCTTCATTCGGAAGTTTGGCTTCGTTCGGAAGTTTAGACTCATCCGGAACTTCTTAAACTGATTCGGAACTTAATGCTTCATTCGGAAGTTTGGCTTCGTTCGGAAGTCTGGGAAACCCAGAAACTCAGATACAGAAATAATACCCGAAGAACAAGGAAAATCAGTTTTAATCCAAAAATCACCAAATTTTTCACCAAATCTTAAATAAAACTAAACACAAAGCATCTATTAACCATAAACTACAAATCCCATCAACAAAAACACAAATCCCAACAACTTTTGAAGATCAAATCAAGAAAATTAAAACTTAAGAACTTGAGGATAAAGATGATGATGAACAAGTTGAAATGGAAAGATTAAACAAGACTTTGTATTGAATGATTAATGTTTTAACAAGATCAAACAAGAATTAAAACAACAAGATTTGAAAAACAAAGATTAAAATCACCAATCACCCTAGTGGTGATGGTGATGAAACGAACAAGAAAGGAGAAAAAAGGGGAGGAGAGAAAAACTCCAGACTAACTAGCTAAAATGTGTGAGGGGGCTCCTTTTATAGGCTTGTCTTTTGGTTGGTGAGTGGGCTTTCTCCCGTTCTTCTTGTCTTTTCGTCTTTTCAGAAAAGTTTCCGTTTTCGATTCTGATTCGGGATTTGTCGTCGATTAAATTCAACTCGTCTTTTAATTTCTTCGTTTAATAGACTTGAGTTTCTTCGACTTATATAAATCTTCCATCTTTGGTCCTTTTCTTCGATAAATCTTCGAATAGGCCCAGTGACTTCAAATCTTTTGCATCTCTTGGACAATAGACTTTATCTTGAGTCTTTTTCTTCAGTAAAACCCGTGCAATCCCATGTTTTCTTCAATATTCATCCGGTTGGCTCTGAAAACACAATAAACACAAAAACCACGCATAATTCCAAACAAATGATATTAAATACGTGTTTTGGTCTCATTTTAGCCCGAATTAAGTGGTAAAAGGATGGGTGTTTACACACCTATCAAATCCCCTACACTTAACCATTGCCATGCCCTCATGCAATGCTTAGTGATAAAGCAAGTTTACACTTTTCTCATAATTAATCAACCTTGGCTTTATGTAAATTCTACTAAACAAAAATTAAAGAAATAAAACTTTAAAGGTAACAAAGGGATAGAAAACCATTTTCACTTGAAAATAGCTACATGGAAATAACTTGCAAAGAAATCGATGACTTACATCAGGGCTTTTGTGCTGCGAAGATTTATCACCCTCAAGTTTCACGTTCCCCAAACTACGCTTAAAAACGAGATCATTGTTATTATAAGTTAGCAATTCAAACACTTACACACATGGCTTAATTAAATGCTTAAACTCCCTTATTCCTAGGTGTATCTCTTATATTTTATTTTTGTCTTAGAATGATCATGAAGATGCATTTTTTGGACTTATTTCGATAGTTTATTTAGGCCGAAAGCAAAGTAGGACGATTTGATCAATAGTTAGCTAAAGGACAAAATCTCTTAAAACTGCTTCTCGGGGTATCAAAAAGTTCATATCTTGGCATAACTTGGTTCGCGATTTGAGACCTTTCTCGGGCCGATATTTGGCATGTACTTCATACTTCATATCTTGAGAGACGTTCTTGAGATAATGGTCTTCTCATCGTAATAGAGTTTCTTCACTTGGAGACTTTTGAGGGGTACTCCAACTTTGTTGACCACGACTTCATGATTATTTCTTCAATCTCTAATTGGGATTTTGAGATACAACGATCCGCCTCCTTTTCGGACTTGGATCTATTTATCCTCATACCTTGTTAGGGTCTTTTCGGATAGATTTCTCCATGATCTTTATGGGAGTTGATTGCTTTTCGTCGTGAGTCTTGATCCTTCATATTTATTTTGGGAATAATGCTTTTCACATCACTTTGGATCTTCAGCAATAAAATGGAATCCTCATGCCTTGTTAGGGCCTTTTCGGACTCGCCAATCTTCGCGCCCCGCTTCATAAGTTATGCCTTGGCTATGAACTCTTATCATTACCGAGCAACTTTTAAACGATCTTGGGCTAGAAGCTAAGTAACTTTTCAAATCGTACGACCTTACTTATTGCAGATAAATTATTAGCAAGTGATGGGAGAATAGGCAAATAATTACACCAAGTGAGCTTGTGCAAGAATACCGACTTATAATTGATTCTATCATTTCTCGTCCTCCACAATTTAAAATCTCAAGTAATGAGACTCGTGGACACTTAGCCTAATAAACCAATTAAGGTCTACATGGTTAAGGATACTAGCTAGAATAAACTTGGATAAGTCTATTCGGGTTGAGTCAAAATAAACGCAACGAGCCTAATATGTCAAAGACTTCTAAACTAGCTACACCACTTTATTAATATTTTTGACTTTATTGCGGGATATATACATATGAAAGCAACGATAAAAATTTAAAAATTACAACTAAATGGCCAAAGTTAATAAAAAATTTGAAAAATGTTGAAAAATATGATTTTTTGGTTAATTGAAGGCATTTTCATGGAAAAGTCCACTTAAAACTTCGATAGAAGTCCCCCCTACACTTAAGATAAACATTGTCCTCAATGTTTAAGCATGTGGGAAAAGTTTCCCCTACACTTATGACATTGTGCACGTTGGTTAACTCAAGTTAAGGAAGAGACGACTAAAGTGATCAATTTCAAATGTGAGTATGAAAAAAATTGAATCACGATAGTTGAGAGATAGAACCGGATTTCGGATTACACGGGAGCACGGTTCTTCAAAAATTCCAAGAGTGCACTTATCCCTGTAATCACACCACACAAAGACAAACACGTAGAGAAGTCCCCCCTACACTTAGGGGATTAAAACATAAAAGGATAGATACTCGGGCTGCCTCCCGAGGAGCGCTTGTTTTTTATAACCGAGTCACGAGCCTGACTCGACCCAAAATTAGTTCATGGGGAACGTGGTGAGGGATGGAATCACCTCCTGAGAGGTGTCCTCACCGAAGTACAACTTCACTCGTTGGTCATTCACCTTAAAATTTGGTCCATCAGGTTGAGCGAGCTCGAGAGTACCATATGGAAAAATTTGGGCAATGGTGAATGGGCCTGACCAACGAGATTTTAGCTTGCCCGAAAAGATTTTCAACCGAGAGTTAAAAAGTAAGACTTTGTCTCCAACATGGAACTCTCGGTTTTTGATCTTGGAGTCGTGAATGAGCTTAGTTCTTTCCTTATAGATTAAAGAATTTTCATAAGCCTCATTCCGAAGTTCATTCAGCTCATTGAGTTGGATCTTGCGTAGGTCACCGGCTTTGTTTATATCAAAATTAGCCCACTTCAAGGCCCAATAAGCCTTGTGCTCCAACTCAATGGGGAGGTGGCACGCTTTCCCGTACACAAGACGATAAGGCGTACAGCCGATCAGGGTCTTGTAAGCAGTACGGAAAGCCCACAAAGCATCATCAAGTTTATCAGCCCATGAGGCACGATGCTCTCCCACAGTTCTTTCAAGAATTCGCTTTAGTCCTCGGTTGGATATTTCAGCCTGGCCATTAGTTTGTGGGTGGTAGGCTGTGGAAAGACGATGGTTTACACCGTACTTAGCCATGACTCTAGCAAATTGGTCATTGCAGAAATGAGTCCCACGATCACTAATAATGGCACGAGGCACACCGAATCTGGCGAATAGAGCTTTCAAAAAGTTACAAACCACCCTTGCGTCATTAGTGGGTAAAGCTTTGGCTTCAACCCACTTTGAAACGTAGTCAACGGCTACAAGGATGTATTTGTTTCCTTTAGAAGAAGGGAATGACCCCATAAAGTCGATACCCCAAACATCAAAGATTTCACATTCTTGTATGAAATTTTGAGGCATCTCATCTTTATGTGTGATCTTGCCTTGTTTTTGGCAAACGTCACATCTTTTAACCATATCGTGAGCGTCACGATATATGGAGGGCCAATAAAATCCCGAATCAAACACTTTTTTAGCGGTGTAGTTGGGACCAAAGTGACCACCGGTGGGTCCTTTGTGGCAAGCATCAAGAATTTCAGACGCTGCCGGTCCATCAACACATCGGCGAATAATCAGGTTGGCACATTGTTTGAATAGGTAAGGGTCGTCCCAAAAATAAGTCTTGATGTCGGTGAAGAACTTTTTCTTTTGTTGGGACGTCAACCCTTCCTTGAGAATTCCACCCGCCAAGTAGTTTGCAAAGTCCGCAAACCACGGGGTTTCATTCGGCTTCGAGTTTATAGACATTAAGGTCTCCAAGGGAAAAGAATCATTGATTTCTTTGGTCGGATGATCCCCTTGGTAAGGATCCTCAAGTCTGCTGAGATGGTCCGCGGCTAGGTTTTCAGCTCCTTTTTTATCGCGAATTTCGATTTTAAATTCCTGGAGCAGTAAAACCCAACGAAGAAGTCTTGGTTTGGAATCTTGCTTTGTCAACAAGTACTTCAACGCGGAATGATCGGTGTACACAATGGTGGTAGAAAGGACAAGATAGGGGCGAAATTTTTCAAAGGCATAGACAACAGCTAAAAGCTCTTTTTCGGTTGTCGTATAATGTAATTGTGCCCCAGTCATTGTCTTGCTAGCGTAATGGATCGGTTGGAAGTGTTTGTTCACTCTTTGTCCAAGAACCGCTCCAATAGCAAAATCACTAGCATCGCACATCAACTCAAAGGGTAGCTCCCAATTAGGGGTAACCAAGACGGGTGCCTTAGTTAGCTTATCCTTAAGCGAGTTGAAGGCTTCAAGACACTCTTTGGAGAAGATAAAAGGAGTATCTTTTTCCAAGAGGTGGGTCATCGGGCGAGCGATTTGAGAAAAATCTTTGATGAATCGACGGTAGAAACCTGCATGACCCAGGAAACTTCTCACACCCTTCACGGTTGAAGGTGGAGGCAACTTTGCGATAACATCGACTTTAGCACGGTCTACTTCAAGACCGGCTTTCGAGATCTTATGTCCAAGCACGATGCCTTCTTTTACCATAAAATGGCATTTTTCCCAATTCAGAACAAGGCGAGTGTCTTCGCACCGCTTTAGCATACGTTCTAAATTGGCAAGGCAAGAAGAGAAGGAATCCCCGAAGACCGAGAAATCGTCCATGAAGACTTCCATGGTTTGTTCAACCATGTCATGGAAGATAGCTAACATGCACCTTTGGAAAGTCCCGGGCGCATTACATAAGCCAAAAGGCATTCTTTTGTAAGCAAATGTGCCATAGGGACAAGTGAATGTCGTCTTCTCTTGATCTTGGGGATCGATGGGTATTTGGAAATAACCCGAGAAACCATCAAGAAAGCAGTAATATTCATTACCGGCTAAACGTTCAAGCATTTGGTCCATAAAAGGTAGAGGGAAATGATCCTTTCTCGTGGCATCATTGAGTTTGCGGTAGTCTATACAAACTCTCCACCCAGTAACGAGACGAGTGGGAATCAACTCGTTGTGTTCATTGGGAACAACGGTTATTCCGCCCTTCTTGGGCACACAATGGATTGGACTAACCCATGGTGCATCCGAAATAGGGTAAATCATACCCGCATCAAGAAGTTTTAGAACCTCTGTTTTGATGACTTCATGGATTTTTGGATTCACCCTTCGTTGGCTTTGAATTGTGGACTTAAAGTCGTCCTCCATGAGAATTTTGTGTGTGCAGAAGTGAGGATCAATTCCACGAATATCCGAAATCTTCCAAGCAATAGCCTTCTTATGATCTTTCAACACGGCGACAAGTCGGGCTTTCTCTTCATCCTTCAAATCCTTAGCAATGATGACTGGCGACTTCTTCTCTTCTTCGAGGAATACATACTCAAGATGGGTCGGCAACTCCTTAAGTTCCAAATCTGGAGGATTTTTGACGGGAGGCGTATCCGAAGTCGGAGTATCGATAGCAATGACAGTGGGAGATGGAGGAGAAGGATTGTCTTCTTTGAGAAGGTTTGCAATGAAGCTGAGATCTTCATCCCAATTGGTAGTAGAATCGTCATTGTGTAAATTCACATCTCCCAGGGTGGCTTCCAAATCTTTCCAAAGGAAATCACTTTCTCCAAATAGAGATAGTGATGAATCGATAGAGGAAACGGTCTCAACATGGGTAAGAGAGGTAGGAATATTTTTACAAGCATCTTTGAAATGTTCTTCACAAGCCTCATCAAGAACGTCAATACAATTAACACTCTCGTAAGAATAAGGTTGTTTAGAAAGCTTTCCCATGTTGAAGACTACTTTGTCGTCACCCACTCTCATAATAAGCTCACCAGCTTCAACGTCGATGAGAGTGCGACCGGTCCTCAAGAATGGACGACCAACAATGAGTGGCACACGGGGGTTCATCTCGTAGTCGACGACAACAAAATCAGCAGGGAAGGTGAATTTGTCGACTCCTACAATGATGTCTTCGGCTATCCCCACTGGATAAGCAACCGTACGGTTAGCTAATTCCAAAGTCATTTTGGTGGGGACTAGCTCTGGGAGAGATAATTGCTTCCAAACACTTAGAGGCATGAGATTAATACTAGCACCTAGATCAGCTAGGGCCATGCAATTCTCTACTCCCGGGAAATTGCAAGGGATAAGAAAACGACCCGGATCACCAAGCTTGGTTGGCAATTTCCTTAAGAGTACTGCAGAGCAATTCTCATTAAGTTGGGTGTTGGCAATATCGAGGAGCTTTTCCTTGTCGCTCAGAAGATCTTTAAACATTTTTACATACTTGGGCATGTGAGCGAGAGCCTCAGCGAAGGAGATATTGAAATTCAGTTGTTTGAACATTTTTAGGAAGTTCGAAACCTGAATATCATCCTTGCTCTTTTGCTTTTCTTTCCTCAACCTAGATGGATAAGGTATATTGGAAGAAGAGGAAGGCTTTGGGAGAATAGGATCACTCACAACCACGGGTGGAGGAGGGGTAGAAGGAAGAGGTGGAGAAATTGGGGAAGGAGAAGGATGAGGAATAGGAGCAGGTGACTCGTTCTCCTTAGTCACAACCACCGGTGGAGGTATAGGAAGCTCGGGTTCCTTGGTACCTTTACCACTTCGAGTAGTGATTGCTTTCATCTCCCCTCTTGGGTTCGCAACGGTGTTACTCGGAAGAGTACCCGAAGAAGAGGGTTGATTACCTTGGAAGAAACTAGCCATCATGTTCCTCAGATCATTAGTTTGGCTATCCAACGTGTTTCTCATGTCGGCTCTCAAATCATTTCCTTGCTTTACCAAGTCTGCCTTCAAGTTTCGCACTTCCTGTTGGAGATTTTCCACAATCACATCATTGGTCCTCATGTAGGTTGCAACCTCTTGGTGTAATGCAGTTGTGGTTTGGTTGGGAGGAGCATTGTATGCAGATGGTTGGTAAGCAGGTTGTTGGTAGACTCGATTGTTACGTTGAGGCGGTTGTTGCTGCTTGTGAGGAGGGATGTATGGTTGTCGAGGTTGTTGTTGTTGTTGCGGAGGGCGATTAAGGTTTTGTTGTTGGTTTGGGTTGGTAGGAGGGAAACCAGGTGGTGAAAGATAGTTGTTTGATCGATAGCTAAGCAAGTTACGGTCACCTTGAGGTCTAGCTTGATAAGCAGGTTGAGGATAGGTGCCATATGCCGCATTCACATTCTCAACAGGGTAGTCTAGGGTGGCGGTACAAGTTGTGTAAGAGTGAGGACCACCGCATATCTCACAAGGTTGGCTGACAGCGTTCACTTGAGCGTTTTTGGCGTTGTTGCTGTTGTTGTTGCTGACGGTGTGGGTGACAAGCGATTCAAGAAGCGTAGTGATTTTGTCCAATCGCTTGTCGCTGTCACTTGTGCTAGCACTAGCGACATGGGTCCGAACACTCTTGGTTTGCACACGAGATTTGTTCTCAATGATGTCCCAAGCAGCATTGGAAGTCTTAGCCAATAGATTACCCCCCGAGGCACTATTCAGTGAATCTTGATCACTCATGCTTAAACCATTGTAAAAAGTATTAATTTGATGTACTTTGGTAAAACCATGTTGTGGGCATTTTCTTAAAAGATCTTTAAAACGATCCCAAGATTCACTGAACGACTCATCGTACTTTTGTTCAAAATTTATGATCTCATTCCGCAAAGCGGTAGTACGAGAGGGTGGAAAAAAGTAATTGATAAACTTTGTTTCCAAATCCGTCCACGAGAGAATACTCTGTGGCGGTTCCTTAGCAAGCCAATGCCGGGCTTGTCCCTCTAAAGAAAAGGGAAAAAGTTGTAACCTTATAACCTCTTGTGGAACACCATTGAACTTGACCGTGTTAGTGAGTTGCAAGAATCGCTTGATATGGTCGTGAGGATCATCAATGGTACGTCCCAAGAATGGTTGAGCGGAGACCATCTGGATAAAGCCTGATTTTAGCTCGAAATTGTTGGCGGCAATTGGAGGTATGACAATTGGATCCGTGTTGCCATCGACATGAGCTTGCAGCAATTCAATCATCGGGCGATTATCCGGAAGGGGCTCATTGTTGTTGTTATTGTTCATGTTGTTGAAAGGTGGGTTGTTGTTGTTATTATTGTTTGGAGGTGGTACACCGGCCATGTCTAAGTGATCGAGAGGCTGGGGCTCTTGATATGACGTGGATCGAGTGCGCATACACCTGCAAAAGAACGAACAAAGAAAAGCAAAGCAAAAATATTTTTGGTTTTTATGTTTTTTAATTTTTTTGTATTTTTGAAAATTTTATATTTTTTTGGATTTTTTGAAAATTTTTGGTGAAAAAGTAACGTTCACGGGGAACGGATCCCAAAATCCAAGTTCTCACAAAAAACTTTTGATCGTAACGAGAAGAGCCGGCAGTGGCGCCATTTGATATATTGTTTTTATATGGGTTCTAATTAAATCTCGGTATCTTCTCGAATTGATCTAGGCCTTAAGTGGAATGATTGTTCTTGGTTATCAAATAAAAAGGGTTTGGATTTCTAAACTACTTAATGTTAAAATGGAAATTTAATTCAAAGACAATTACTTTAATGACAATTAATAAAAATGTAAATTAAAATTGAAATTAGGATCAAAATTAAAATAGAAATCAAAGTTAAAATTTCAGTTAAAATATAAAATGTGAAATAAACGTAAAGAAACAGTAAAACAGAAAAACAGTAACACTAAAAGAAAAATGATTCGGAACTTTTACCCTTGATTCGGAACTTTACTCATGCGGAACTTAATGATTCATTCAGAAGATTTTGGTTGGTTCGGAAGTTACTGTTCATTCGGAAGTTGGCCTTCATTCGGAACTTTTGAAAAAGAAATTGGTTCGGAACTTTTCAAGAAATTGATTCGGAAGAAATCTGTTCGGAAGTTTCCGATTCGGAACTTCCTGCTAAAGATTGGTTCGGAACTTCTCAGAGTCCCGATTCGGAACTTTTGGGTAAAAATTGGTTCGGAACTTCTTAAACTGATTCGGAACTTAATGCTTCATTCGGAAGTTTGGCTTCGTTCGGAAGTTTAGACTCATCCGGAACTTCTTAAACTGATTCGGAACTTAATGCTTCATTCGGAAGTTTGGCTTCGTTCGGAAGTCTGGGAAACCCAGAAACTCAGATACAGAAATAATACCCGAAGAACAAGGAAAATCAGTTTTAATCCAAAAATCACCAAATTTTTCACCAAATCTTAAATAAAACTAAACACAAAGCATCTATTAACCATAAAATACAAATCTCATCAACAAAAACACAAATCCCAACAACTTTTGAAGATCAAATCAAGAAAATTAAAACTTAAGAACTTGAGGATAAAGATGATGATGAACAAGTTGAAATGGAAAGATTAAACAAGACTTTGTATTGAATGATTAATGTTTTAACAAGATCAAACAAGAATTAAAACAACAAGATTTGAAAAACAAAGATTAAAATCACCAATCACCCTAGTGGTGATGGTGATGAAACGAACAAGAAAGGAGAAAAAAGGGGAGGAGAGAAAAACTCCAGACTAACTAACTAAAATGTGTGAGGGGGCTCCTTTTATAGGCTTGTCTTTTGGTTGGTGAGTGGGCTTTCTCCCGTTCTTCTTGTCTTTTCGTCTTTTCAGAAAAGTTTCCGTTTTCGATTCTGATTCGGGATTTGTCGTCGATTAAATTCAACTCGTCTTTTAATTTCTTCGTTTAATAGACTTGAGTTTCTTCGACTTATATAAATCTTCCATCTTTGGTCCTTTTCTTCGATAAATCTTCGAATACGCCCAGGGACTTCAAATCTTTTGCATCTCTTGGACAATAGACTTTATCTTGAGTCTTTTTCTTCAGTAAAACCCGTGCAATCCCATGTTTTCTTCAATATTCATCCGGTTGGCTCTGAAAACACAATAAACACAAAAACCACGCATAATTCCAAACAAATGATATTAAATACGTGTTTTGGTCTCGTTTTAGCCCGAATTAAGTGGTAAAAGGATGGGTGTTTACACACCTATCACTCCCCACTAAGGGTATTCCGACCGTTCTCTCATGGTCACCTACTTAAGCGTGTAGGCGCGACCAAGTCTTTCATACGACTACCTCAACGCTCCCGAACAATACGAAACCAAAACTACATCCTGAATCCATCGGATACGATCAACGAATCAAACCAACGGATAACTAACGACATTTCACGTGCACCAATTAAAACAAGTCAAAAACCACGAGACTCAAAAGAAAACTCAAACCCAGAACATGTATCAATTCAAAATGACCCATGACAACGAAAAATAATCCAAGAAACACCCAATGGTAACCAAAACATATTACGCCCCGCAACATATTATTTAAACCGTGCAAAAGACCGACCTTTCCAAAAGAATATACTCTTATTTATTATTGTTATTACTTTTTTTACCTCCCCACATCTATGTGACTCAAACCATCTACAAACAACCTTCTAGGCGATCTCAAAACTCAACCCAAGGACTAGGTATCCCGTGCACCCCAAATAAAAATAAACTACTATTCAAAACTCAACCTTGAACCCGACACTTGTACAACAATTCCGACCAGTCCACTGACCTCCCATGACTATACTTTCTGAATATTTGAAAAGTATGTTCCGAGTACATAATTTTTGGCTTTTGAATCACTCAAAAAGCTCTAAAAACAAACAAGTTATGACCGAAATAGTTTTATATTAATGAAAGATAAAATTGTATGTGAAATCTTCATAAACTCAATTTAACCTTGAATTAATAATTATAAATGACGTGAATCGGTTAAACCCAATTATATAAACTATGTAAGTAGAAAGAAATTTTACTTCGCTTTATTTTAAAGAAAGTCTTTTAGAATTTGAAATAAATAAGTGTTGACTAAAAAGAAATCTTATGTTACATCTTGTTTCAAACACGACCCCAACACCTTACCCTTATTTTACCGAATACGACCAACTATCTAACCCTATACTAGATTTCCAAGTCCCCTTTTTCCATATACCAACCAAAAGAAATGTAAGACTCAACACAAAAGATTTCATTATCTCAAAAGAAATCCCAGGTTATTTCAATAGACTTAAAACCAAGAACACCGTTTTAAAACGTACACGTGAAATACGAAACTCAAAGAATACGCTACAAGACACAGTTCAAAAGATTCAAAACGTCGTTGAAACTCCACCAAACTCCAGCACCATAAAACACGAACAAACACAAGGTACGTTCAAGCTATAATAACTAGTGAACGACCATATACCATAACTTAACACATAGTAGTATATATACATCCGCATATGTATACCTATTGAATCCCCCAAACATACTCGTTATCATACACGTAAGTCAATCAATCGCTTTATACGCTCGTTTTTCCATACGAGTAATCACCATCTCACCGTGCCACAACAAGGCATAAAGCCCACCTCCAAAACCAAACCATATCGTGTGACCCCAAAATCACACAACACATCTATAACCCAAAACATATAACACAAAAAGAACAATAGCCATATCGTAGGTAGCCATTACATAAACTCATATATAATACGTATACCCAAATTCTACATCCCATCATATACAAGCATGTACTAACCCTCTTTCATGCAACCATACTTGGGAACCCATTGAAGTTGTGGTACTTGTATAACTATGTTGGCCACCATACTTATACAATTACCCTTTCCCCAATGCACTCCCTCCTATGATGACACTTATAAGAATCAATACAACATATAACACATAAATCTATCTACTCACATAAGCTCATAACCACATAACCAATAAGATCCAAAACTCCATCTATAAAAATAACATAATAAAACTCTTGGAATACAGAAATCCATAGTCTAGCTTAAACAACCTAGACTAAATCCAAAACGAAAACATAATCTGTTATAAGTCATGTCGCCCATAAGAGTGAAAACGGCTTAAAATCCTTCCTACCCATGTACTCCTAGTAACTCGAACCACCACACGATTCTTAGGGAACATGACTTAAACATCAAAAGAAAAATATTGTACCTCAGGTACATAAAATAACCCAAAAAAAGATAGAACTACCATGTACCAAATTATGTACTATAATGTACAATTTAAGCAAAATACGACAATGACTAGTGTGGACGATTATGGTTCAACCTGCACTAGTCACCACCCAAAAAGAAAATAACATGTGGCTAAGTATGAAATTACTATGGTTCAATTCATACTAGTCAAAACATCACAATAAATAACATTCAAACACATCAATTATAATAAAATGCACACATACTCCTATGACTCCTATATGCAGGGACCCTTAAGCTATAGACTAGGCTACACGACTAGGCAACCTAATTCTCTATAACCACTGGCTCTGATACCATTCTGTCACACCCCACCATGGCGGAATATGGGGCACGACGTATGGATATCATCACAATAATAGCGTGTCTATGGAGATAACTAAATGATATAAGAAATGTCATAAATGGTGACACAAATGTCATGACAATATCTCAACATGCAGGAGTCTAGGTAAGTAGGTAACAGTCCTACCTCTTACCCAAGACAAACAATAAACATAAACCAAACAAACATATAGGTGCCACTGTATCACTTGTTAAATGAACAAATAAAAACTAAGAAGGAAACGGGGATATCCTTCTATATGCATTCCTACGCTCTCCAAATCCTAGCCACTTAAGTTCTCATGCCTACCCATAGCATCACCTGAAAGAGACACTAAAACACGTCAACATAAAGTTGGTGAGAGTCATAGGTTTAGACTCCAACACAAGACAAGTCATAAGCTGTGAATACCATAAACCAATAAACATATGGACAATGCGTTACAATCATGTACTAACAACTAGCATTCAAGTTCAATCAATCATTACAATTCCAAGGCATCACGTCTTACCAACAATCACAATTTCCAAGGCATCACGCCTTACCAACAATCACAATTTCCAAGGCATCACGCCTTACCAACAATCACAATTTCCAAGGCACCACGCCTTACCAACAATCACAATTTCCAAGGCATCACGCCTTACCAACAATCACAATTTCCAAGGCATCACGCCTTATCATTAACCATAGGTCCCATAGGCGCCCATACACCTATGTACCTTTCCAATCCAGATCACACACAAACAAGAATCACATAGCAGTTAATCACATAAATGTACACACAAGTTCATCTCAAACCTTAAACATTCACAACATTAATTTAGAAAATAATTCAACACAGTGTCTCTTCCATCCCATCTGGAAGTCAAAATCAATAGTAAACATGGGACTATGAAACTCACCTGATTGCTTCTTCACAAGTCCTCGCACTAGCAACAAGCTAACAAACCAAAAACACGCAATCAATACACAAACCAATCACTAAGATGGCTCATCAACATATGATGGACATCTAGCCTATTCCCATATAAATACCTCATATATAAGATCTAATCACCCCATTACCCTTCCTTAACAAGTCCTTAAGTTGGTTAAGTTTAATAACTACCCCGTTCATATTTTACACAAAACAGTCCCAGTTTTTAGGTCTCAAAACTTTAAGTCAAACATCCACTTAAACATACCCATGGTTTCTGTAAAAGGAATATTCATACTTTTACATATGTTGGCTAACACCTCCCACTTGTCCTAACCTTAATCTACTGTTAAGGCCCCGATATACATATATCTACTTTTGTCATTCCAGATTTCCTGATTTTAAACGTACTAAAAGTTTGTTACCATTAAGGGGTCTTACCCTAAACCACAACCTTAGCCTAAGTGCAGATACTTACTACAATATATAAACCATCTCTC
The DNA here is from genome assembly GCA_025667525.1 of Glebionis coronaria. NCBI lineage: Eukaryota > Viridiplantae > Streptophyta > Magnoliopsida > Asterales > Asteraceae > Glebionis > Glebionis coronaria. Next base: position 533,409,749 of record CM046881.1, on the reverse strand, counting down.
ACGTTCGTGAGAAGGTCCCAATGCAACCCTAATTACCCCAAACAACCAAAAACTTAAAAAGAAAACAGGCTGATTACAAAACTGTTTTGACCTCTGACTGTTGTAACCTGTTTTTGACCCACTTTCCGACCTCCAATTTAGTTCTAGTTTCTTGCATTAGAAATCCACTTCAATTTCCTTTTCAGTGATACTTGTATCGCATCTTGAATGTTCCTAGAACTCCCGATATGATCAAAACAATTGACTCAAAATTCTGCCCAGTTTTTAAAAACGGGTTTAACAAAATCAACCTCATTAATTAACCCTAATCCCTCTAATTACAATACCTAATTTATTTAATCATTAAAATATGATTAATATACTGTTTTTAATTAAACCCTAACCTAAATCCATCATAAGATGATCATAGAAAACATTAAAAACAATTAATATGAAAAGGGTTAAGAAGGTTTTACCTTTAATTTAATGGAAGATGAGAAAACCTAATTTTTAAAGAACCCTAATTGGCCACCATTGATGAATTTCGGCTAGGAGATGTTATGGAGGTTAAAAACCTGATTATTATGGTTATGATTTGGGTTTGGTTAAGTCCTAAAGGCCCCCTAATCCAATTACAAGTCCATTGGGCCTGTTTTGTGCTTTTCCCTTCTTTCTTTCTTCTTTGGTGCGTCTAAACCGACCCAAACACCCCTAAATTCGTTTTTTTTATTATTATTTAATATTATGTTATTAATATTACTTTAATTTTCCTTAATTTATTTCAGCTCCTAAAGCTTCCAAAACCATTAAACCGTAAAACTAGTCAAATTTACGCGTTTTACCGTAAAAGACGTAAAATATACACTTTTAAAAAAAAATCTCAAATTTTGCAATAAACTTTATAACTAAGTCCTAAATGACTTAAAACCACCCGAAAAATATTCATATGACTAATTACCTCATCCGCGACCTCTAAATGCTAAACCGTAAATCGTAAAAATACGATTTTCTATAATACATATACGTATACTTAGAACCCCCAAATAACACCATCTCACTTCATAGTCACTACCATGTGAACTCATGAACATGAAATCATCACACATCGTTTCATTCACAAGGTACCCCGTACCGGAAACGATGTCCAAACCACAATCTATACACACCAATAAGCACATAAACACGTAAAGACACGCAACTAGCACATAACAAAACTAAGTGGCGAACCTCAAAACCAGGGTTGTCACAAATACGAAAGGCGTCTTTCATGGTCATGAATATATGAACTATGGTGAAAGAATTGAAAGTGACATCGGCAACATGACAGTTCTCACTGATGCGCCGATAATGGTATTGAAATTCTTGTGTCCTAATTAATACATGGCACAACAAAATAGATATACCCTTGGAGGGTACCCTGAATTTCTTAGAAATGTTCCATAGTTGGACGTGAGTCATGTGTCTTGACTCGTTCCTTGGAACTATAAGCATGACATATGTCTTGACTGGTGTCTTGACATGTGTCTTCAGGAGGTATACGTGAGACATGTGTCTTGACTGATGTCTTGACATGTGTCTCGAGACGTAAAATAATAGAACTACAATATTAGGTTATTATACCAGACTTGGCGGATCGGTTGGACTACTGATCCTTTGTATGTCTGATCACGTCCGCGGCCGGAGCCTCGGTTGCAATTTCTAGGATAGTTCTGTCATAGTAGTGGTTACTATCGTCCTGTCTGTCAGTTCCATGACGGTCATTCTCATGACCGTGATTCATGTAACTATTCAGCTGAGTGGCCGGCTGGTACCGGTTTGCACTCATATGGCTGAAATGAAAGCCAAATGACGTGTGACATGTAACTAAGAATTAGGGACAATGATTGATGGAAATCGTCTGATGGTGAAGCATCTTCTCGTCCAATTGCTTTGCTCCGACGCCTTTGTCTTCGTCTTGTAGGATCTCCAGGTTGTGAACAGCATCCGCATCTCGTAGCGTCTCCGAACGTCAGCAGCATCAACCTTTAGTAACATCTCCAAGTTATGAGCGACATCAGCAATCTTGTAGAATATCAGCAATTGAAAATACGCCTGAGATGATTCAGAATCGACTAGCGAATACTCGTGAAGTATTGCAAGTGGAATACACATGGATTAAGGTACATGTAATACACATGAAATAGGGTACGTGGAGTACACGTGGAATGCACATGAAATGATCGGTATGGGGTCGATCATTTATCATGATTTAAGGAAAGTATATCGGTTAAACGGTTAGGAAAACCATCATGATAACCTGGCAGTATTAGCATAGACATCATTTTGGTTATAACGAGAAACGTTAAAGTGTGGTTACACAAAATTCAACGATGATTTGCCTGACAGCATGATCGATGAAAACCAACCATGACTGTCATGAAAGCAGAATTCAATGAAATCCAACAACGTCTTGCATGAAGGCATAATAACAAAAGAGGCGTAAGACGTAATCCACATGAAGACGAAATTATTATGAAGAAACATGAAACGATTTAACATGAAGGAGTGTATAACATAATCAGCATGAAACCGAGTTTAATCATGACAGTATGAAAACATACTTGACATAAAAACATATTAACTTATGAGGGGACATGAAAAAAAAATTTTATGCCAATAAATCATGAGAAAAATTTTATGCATGAATGCGTAATGTAGTTTATAAAAACCTTTATATGTGCGAGGGGACGCCTATGGGTCGGTCCCAAAACAAAAGACATGGCGAGGGGACGCCTATGGGTCGGTCCCAAAGTTAAAAGTTTCGATAAAAGCACATGCGACTAAATAGGGCCAGTCCTGTACCAACCATTACTTAGTCATAATCCCTGCAACAATGATACATGAAACATAAATAAATGAAACGCATCTGTCAAAACTTATCAGAAAAAAATTATGTGACTAATTATGAACTATTGAGGTTCAGTCCACATAGTCACAGTTTACGAGGAACGTCATGCATGAAACAATGACACATAACTAAATATGAATGACGGTTATCCATCCATATTAGTAAAACAATCTCGATGAAAACGTCAAGGTTAAAACCTCAAGGTGCTGAAAACATCATGGTTAAAACAACAATGCGCTGAAAACATCAATACGTAGAATAACAAACGTTGGCTTAGGAATCTTATGGTGACTACCCACTAGTCACAGGTCGAGTTTTAGAGCCTACAGGTCGAAGCCTTGTCTCTGATACCATAATTGTAACACCCCATTTTGATAATGAAATGTCACGCGTAATTATGGTGTGTCATCAAAGCATACAAGGATAAATGTCTAAAACATTACATGACCATAGGGATAACCGGAATCAAACATCGGTTCCCAAACATAAGCCTAAAACATAATAAAGCAAAAGAAATGAATGAAAGACTAAACAAGCATGAGTATATGAAGGCAAAAAGGAAAAGAAGTCTCTAGCAGCTTCCATCCTATGCACGTCCTCCAAATGCTCGAGTCTTTCCTAGGGTACCTGCCGTTTTGGGACATGGAAAGGAAAGTAACGGCTGAGCAAAACGCTCAGTGCACAGATATAGACATAGTATGAATGACTAAGCATAATAAAGACTTAATAGCAACGGAATTGTATAAGTCCTGGAAAACCTGGAACATGTTCATAAAACTGGTTTTATAGTTTGAAAAGCCTTATGTTTATCTTCTGAAAAACTGTTTAACGTATTTTACCATTAGCCAATATAGGTCATGAAAATCCACCGTGCATGAATACTTGGAGGGGTGACCTCATCATGCGAATTAGAGGGGTTGCCTCTAATTTAATATACTGGTCTAGGGTAGGAGGGATCAGCTCCTTGTGAAGGATACAAGGCACACACCACACTCACCATGAAATCCTGACTGAAACATGTAACTAGGATGCACCCATACGCCCCACATGATAATTATAATAATATGGCCAAAAGCTGAAGGGACGCCACGAGCAATCACTCCGTCGTGGTGAAGTCATAACATCAGTGCCTCTAATGTTATGGTTATGGTACCTCCATAACTAGGTGAAACTGGTCATGCATGTATATGGCTTTAGGTATTCTAATTAAACATAAGCAATTCAAAAACATATAAAACAAATACTGGGAAAACAGTTGGCTGCATACGGGGAATCCTAATAAGGAAAGAATGTCCATACTGAAAGGACGGGAATCCGTACCTTATGTCCAGTGAATGAAGAAGACAAACTGAGAGGAATCCTACTTCCGTATCACTAATGCTACATGAATACATACGTGAATAAGTATCTGACTACTAAATACGTAACTGGTTTTATATCATGTCTTAGCTTATTTTATATTTCATACCATGTTTCACTGTTTAAAGCCTTAAACTGTATTTATCTTATATTCTGTCTATTCTGATTAAGTATTTCTGGTATTTCATGTATTATTATACTTACTGTGTAATAATAAGTAACTTTCAAAAAATAGCAGGTTTCCTAAAATAGAAAGTTTCCAAAAATAGAAAGTTTTTAAAAATAGAAAGTTTTTAAAAATAGAAAGTTACCAAAAATAGAAAGTTTCCAAAAATAGAAAGTTACCAAAAATAGAAAGTTTCCAAAAATAGAAAGTTTCCAAAAATAGAATTACTACTTAAAATAGATAAGTTTCTAAAAATAGAAAGTTTCCATAAATAGGTCAGATGCCTTAATTAAATAAGTTTCCATAAATAGATTAGCTGCCTGAATTAAAAAATTTCTAAAAATAGAAAGTTTCCATAAATAGATTAGATGCCTTAATTAAATAAGTTTCTAAAAATAGAAAGTTTCCATCATTAGATATAAGCTGGTTAAATAAGCTAAGTATATAAGCCTAAGTGTTTTCATGATTATTTTCTAAGTCATATGATATAATGTATAGTTTATTAATTATTTCATGTAATTAAAATAAACTATAGGTTACAGTATTTAATTAAAGTATATCATGTTTTTAATTAAATAAAGTTAAATACTTAGGTTAAAACATGTATTATTATTTATTAATAATATAACCTAAGTCATGTTAATTAGTTAATTATAACCATGGTTTTTAAATAATTAATTAATTATAAGTCTTAAAAATATAAAATACTTAGGTTAATAATTTCATGATTTTAATAATTAATATAACCTAAGTCGTGTTATTAAATTAATCATGTCATGATCATTAATTTAATTTTAACATAATATTATAAACGAATAATAATCTTAACATACACCGAGAACCGGATCTTGACTAGGAACCATGAACCGGACATGAAATCGACACCATACCCCGAACCAAATCGGGGTTACCCTTGTCTTGTTGCTGCCGTGGGACCCACACCAACCAACCGGGACCATATGGTCTCGGTGGTGGTCAAATAGCCAAACCGAGACCCTCTCGGGTTCGGTTTAGGCGGCGGCCAAGAACAAACACCCCTAAAACATCCCTTTTTATTTAATCCAAATCCAATTTCATGTTAGATCGATGATTTAATTAGGTTTTTAAGAAAAACATATCATGTTCTTAATTATTTAAAAGATTAAATCAAAAGAAAAATGGTTAAAAGAATTACCGAATGCGTGGATCTAAGTAACGATGAACAAACACAAACACTTGCAATAAATCCAAGATCCAAGATCAATTAAACACCCCTTTGGTGTGTTTATGGGTGGCGGCCAAAAGAGAAAAAGAAGGAGAAGGAAGAACTTTTAAGTTTTTGTAAAAATCCTCTGTAAAGTGAAAATGAGTAGTGATCTTTTCCTAATTCCTTGTTTTAGTAAAAAATGATGGGCTAAGCCCATCTTCCCTCCCTAATTTTGTGGTATGGGTCCCACATGGGGTAACCCATACATTTCCTGAGTCTAAATATTATAGTGTGTTCTCGTATGTTCTCGTGTTCGTAATTTACGTGTTTTAATTAGTTATCGATCGTGACTTAATATATTTATTCGTGTTCGTAATAAATATATATACGTAATTAATATTAGCTCGTGATTTAATTACGTTCATGATTTCATGATCGCATGTTCGTGATTAATTATTGTTTAAATAATTATTGCGTGTTCGTGCGTAATAAATACTTATCGTGTTCTAACACGTACGTAATACGTAAAATCCTAACACGTAAACGTAATCGTACTATAAAATGAAAGTTTTAATCTAGTACGTACGATCTTAAGGGTACTATTCATGATAAAAGCATGCGGGTTTTACACGCCCGAAGAATAATGCCCTCACAATCATCATGAGTAGTCCACATTGATTCAAAGAGAAAAGTTAAGCGTTTCTTACTTCTTTGTGGATGTGAGGAATAAATGAGACGCGCATGATCACTACCAATGAGAGGCTTATGAAGGAGGGCTTGGAACGGGCATAACTCGCATAGTTCTATGTTACTAAAAGCACGATCTATACGCTCACGAATATTGGCATCTCTGCTTCTCTTGTTTGTCCATGTATATTTTAAGCCTAAAAAGGGAATTTCAATGATACCTGCAGATGCTACAAAATTTGGAACTCCTCTATTTGGCACCAACTAACTGATGATCCCCCCCACTTTATCATTAACATAACCAATCAAATTAAAGTCTCCAACAACGAGGCAGGGACGATTAGAAGCAGATTGTGTAATTATAGAGTTCCAAAGATGTGATCTTGCTGTCGGATTGTGTGGGGCATAAACAAAACATATTGACCCCCAACACGGATTAGATCGCTCATCCTTAGTAAATAACACACCATCTGCTATAATAAGATTTTTTTACCACTAGCTATGGTTGTTTACCCTAATTTTGAGAAATTACGATTTGGTGGATCTTGATACTTTTGTGTAACTGATGTTGTTTGATTTGCTACTTTCATGACTAAGGGCATGTTTTTTTAATTTTTTATTAAGTTACGTTTAATTAACAGATTACTTAATGTGGTGAACATTAGTTTATCACTTATTATTTTAAGTCATTTCTTTTAATTAAGTCAAAAACAAACAATTTTTTTATATGACTTAATAAATAATGTTTTTTCATATTAAATCATTTAAGTTATTTTCAAACGCCACCTAAGTGGATCAAGTAGTAGTAGGTTTGGGTTCATTGGTTTGATTTGCTATCTTATTGACTACATGAATCCAAATGCATTAGGGTTGATTTATGCGGCTTTACTTTTCGAGAGCTATATAACACCTATTTACTCTCTATTTATATCTTCCCTGGATCCTTACTTAAGCCTCTGCCCTTGATATGCCATCATTTGAGTGGTTAGGAAGTTTGAGAACTTTCTTTGGTTTAATTGAGTTGTTTTGTTTATTTGTTCTCTTGTGTGATTTTTTTAATCATGTTTGTTCATGGTTATATAAATAAGAGCGCTGGGAGTGGTGGCGCCGTGGGGTGCCAAACCCACGGCGCGAGAGCCGTGAAGACTCCCACCCCAGGCAAAACTCACGGCGTGAGACCCCGGCGCGGGTATACTCACGCCGCGTGAGTGAATTTTTTTTTTAAAAAAATTTCATTTTAACCCCCCCAAACGGTTTAATTTTTAAAAAATTTTCATTTAACCCCCCCCCAAACGGCTAGTATTTGAAAAATTTTCATTTCACCCCCCCAACGGCTAGTTTTTTGAAATTCGAATTATAACGGCTATATTTTTCGATCCGTCTATAAATATACCTCAAAATCAACCATTTCTTACACACCAAAACATAAACACTCTCTACAAACAAATATGAATCCCAATCACGTTCCGTCAGTTTTTGAAATCGATGAGGAATTCGATGCTTACTTCTTGCCAATAGCACACAATCATTATCAACGGTTGCTTGAAGAAGAGAATCGTCCAAGACTAACTCGGATCCCAGTCAACCGTGACCGAGAAGGTGCTGAGGAACGGCTCATGAACGATTATTTCGTTGAGAATTGCAGGTATCCTTTGGTTAAGTTTCGTGAAAGATTTCGAATGAGCCAAAGACTATTTTTAAAAATAGTTAACGGCATAAAAAATTATCAGGCCGATCCTCTTCCTGAGCATTTTAATTATTTTACTTCTCGACCCGATGCTACGGGTCGAATGAGTATTAGTGCTATTATGAAGTGCACAATGGCTATACGTCAATTGGCATACGGCAACACGCCGGATGCATTTGATGAATATTTACAAATTGCTAATCGAACCGGACGTGAGTGTCTAATGTATTTTAATATGTGTGTTATTGACTTGTATATGGCCAAGTATTTAAGAAAACCAACTCCGGCCGATGTTGATCAAATATATGATCTACATCTTACGAAACATGGTTTTCCGGGGATGCTTGGCAGCATTGATTGTATGCACTGGGAATGGAAAAATTGTCCAGTTGCGTGGCATGGGCAATACGCTGGTGGTTATAAAAGATACCCTACTTTGATGCTTGAAGCTGTTGCTTCGCAAGATCTGTGGATTTGGCATGCGTTTTTTGGGATGGCAGGTGCGAATAACGATATTAATGTTTTAGATAATTCTCCGTTATTTGATGACCTTCTGAATGACGAAGCACCGGTAAAACCGTATACGGTTAACGGAGTTGAGTATTAAAATGGGTATTACTTAGCGGATGGTATTTACCCACAATGGGCGAGTTTCGTGAAGTCTTTCACGGTTGCAACTGACGCCAAACATGCTCACTTCAAAAGGCGTCAAGAAGCTGCACGGAAAGATGTTGAACGTGCATTTGGTGTTCTCCAAGGACGTTGGGGAATACTACGTCAACCAGCACGCGCGTATGAAGTAAACACCTTACGAAGACTCATGTATACGTGCATCATACTTCATAACATGATTTTGAAAGATCAAGGTATGCAGGTGTTAGATTGGAACCAAAATTACGTTAACCCGTCAAGAAATATGCAACGAACATGGGTTGAGCGGTGTGAAGTTTACTGCCGAAAAAACAAAGAACTACGTGACCGACAAACCCATCAAAGTCTTCAACAAAACCTTATGGATCATATGTGGAATCAAATTGACCACGGAGATGAAGATGCATATGAAGATGAAGAAAACTAAACGGCGGGTCGTATGATTTTTAATTTTCGTATGTTTTTTTAATTTTCGTATGTTTTTTTAATTTTCGTATGCCTTTTTTATTATGTTCGTTTTATTTTAAAAGTATTGTAATGTTGCTTATGTTTAATGAAATATTTAAGTTTGTTTAGGGGGTGTTTTGTAAAATTCTGAAAAACTGGATTTCACTTGGAGCGATCACTCCCCTGTTTTTTCTGAGTGAGTGAGTGAGTGAGTTTTGCTGACGTGGCACCCAAAAACCCACTCACTCGGAGTAATGACTCCCAGCGCTCTAAGGATGAATATGTGGTTGATCTAGTTACTTTAATTAGTAAATTGGACATTAGTGATGTTTTACATTTATCCCTGGATTATTTTGTTACTCTAACTATTTTTTCTATAAAACTTAAAGTGATTCAGAATTATCAATTATGGTCTTGAGCTCTTGCTTTAGACTGGAAAAAATAAGACTGGTATTATTGATGGTTCTTGTCAGAAGTCTAATACTGATGAAGATTTATGAAGACAACCGGGTTAATGCAGTAGTTTTGAATTGGATTATGAATTCTATATTCAAGCTCTTTTTTGGTCAAATTTTTCAAAAAAGGCTATAGACATGTTTGTTTAATTTTTTTATTAAGTCGTGTTTAATTAACAGATGACTTAATGTGGAAGACATTAATTTATCACTTATTATTTTAAGTCATTTATTTTAATTAAGTAAAAAACAAACAATTTTTAATATGACTTAATAAATAAAGTTTTTTCATATTAAATCATTTAAGTTATTTTCAAACGCAACCCAAACATGTTTAGAAAAATTAAAATAAACTTTTACGGTAGTTTTGTAGTTTACACCTTACAACATACTAGCAGGTACCCGCGCAATGCGGCGACGGATACCCAGTGACTATATTTTTCAACGAACAAATGTAATTTGATATCTTTGATGCTGCACAAGAAGAGGTTCCGGGCGTGTGTGTAAATTATGATTAGTTTATGTTGTAGCTTTTTTATTTCTTTATAAACTATGAGTTGTTTTATACTGAGAATTTATAACAAATATTTTAATGATTATCAATAACATTTTTTCAGTTTCATATGTTGCACATTTTTTCCTATTAAAACACTGAGTTGATCATTGGTATGGCGGTTACAAATTTTGAATTAAAAATTCTTTCATAATGAGCAAGTTTAGAAGTCTTGGTTTTTAAGCTTAATCTGAATCCAAATACTTTATATATTCGTAAGAAAAATATTGTAGAGAAATAGGTATAGAGAGGTTGAGATACTTTTACTGTAAAAACATAAGCAACAAATTATAAATTTAAAATGAGCAATTGGTGAGATATCTTGGCAGGCGAGATGTAACTATTGCATTTCTTTGTAACACATGATTAATCTCAAATAAATAACACTTGAGTTTTGTTACATCTTTTACTTTATAGTTTATGGTTTTTTAATTGAAAAAAATTATAAGAAAGCTTATTGGTCAATAATATTATTTTCATAAAAGATTGAATATACACATAATAATATAGGAGTAGCAAGTTATTCGCGTGTTACGACGAAGATACCTAGAATAAAAGTTTTCTAGGTTGTATGTTGCTTGCGACTTGGATATTCATCAGATCCATTTTCTATGACCTTATGAATCTATAAATATTTACAAATCTTTAAAAAAGGAGTATAAACCTAAAAAGTTTAAAATTACTAATTATGGATACCTAAAGGCATTTTGATATAAGATAGATTTGGTATTTGCGAACTAACAAATGTTTAATTTTTCAAGCAGAATACCAATGTTTTGTCTCATCATTTATCAATAATACCTCACTTCACACCAAATGCAAATTTGTAACTGCAAATGAGAATAAAGAACTTTGAACGTGCATTAGTAGTGTTTCTCTTACTCATAGAGTAACGTTGTTTAAATATATATTTTGTCATCTTTGAATCAATTTAAACGTGCATTAATTATATGTTATTTCAATAATTAATTAACATGTAGTCTAACTATCAACTATATTTTCTCTAAATCAAGCAGATATACATATGCACTTTCATGGATTTTTTTAATCTCATTTGTCGCTCAACCTAAAATTATATATTGATTTCAAAAAATTGTCTCTAGCAAAATGCAAGAATCTATAACCAACATCGCCAACACCAAACACAACAACATATCAAGGTGGTCATTCCTGCTACGTAAATGAAAATGAAAAACAAAATAATAGATCAACTGATGTAAAGAGATATACCACAATAAAGATAAAAGCCAGGAAACCATCTAAAGCAACAACAACATACCGACACCAACATATGTATATACCAACAACACCAGGACTTCATGCCTTATGATGATGCAACAGTAGCCATTTAAAGGCTTTGAATCACTTGAATAATAAAATAAAGGATATCATGAAACTATAACAGAAAAAATAAGTCATCGTTTTTTGTTATCAAGCATGAACAATGGCGGACTTTAGTGGAGGCAAGAGAGGGCCCAGGCCCTCCCAAAGTTTGGGCTTTGTAGTGTAAAAAAATAAATTTTTAAGGATAATTTGACCAATTATGTTGACTGGTCCTCTCAAGAAAAAAAATAACAAAGACTAATAAGTGGAGTATATCTCTTGACGTTTCATTCATCTATGGTTGCAATATCTATGTTATCTACCCTTTGTCCCTTTCAACATCAGTACATCATCCATTCTTGATTCTTCAATCAATTATTCAACATCAGTACATCATCACTCGTCAGTATATCAATTAGCATTTATCAAACTATCACTTAATGATCCTTGTAATTATGGATATATAGTCAAGGTTTGATTCTTTATTATTTTATATTCTTTTAATCTTTTATCTTGTTAATTATGAATTTATGATTGTTTGAGTCGATTTGCTAATGTGGGTTTATGGTTTTTGTCTTTTATCTTGTTAATAGACACACACACTAGAAACCCTAAATTTGATAATGTGGGTTTATGGTTTTGGCTTAATTTGATACTTATTTATGTGTTACAATTACAGGAAGTATTATATTATGGGGAAATTAAGAAACAAAACACTTGATTCATTTGTTATCAAAAGAAAGCATGATGATATCGGTCAAAGCAGCAGTTCAAATCCCATAAATCTCGAGAACAAGCGTGCAAAAGTGACAATAGACGACCCTAACCAAAATCGAAATCAACAAGAGCCATTATTTTCTGAAAATCTAAGAACTGGTAATGTGGAAACTAATTCTAGTTTGTTAGAAAGGGATCCCGGAAAACGAAAACCGATGTGGGATTATCCGCCTAATCAAAGGGAAGAAGTAAGAAGAGCTTATTTGAACTCGGGACCTTTTCAAATCCATCTCGAACATTAGATCGCTAAAGGTTCAACTAACCATCCTCGCAAGTTTCAATACTCATGGTTCAAAATATTTCCTAATTGGTTAGAGTATTCTCCAACCACACATTCTGCATATTGCTTTCTATGTTTCTTATATTGTGACAAACCAAATGCCCGTCAAGGTGCGGATACATTTATAGTTGGTGGATTTGATAAATGGAAAAAGGTTAATAATGGAAAACGATGTGCATTTCTTAAGCATCTTGGTTGTGGACAACATAAAAATGCCATAGCACTTGCGGAAAATTTATTGAACCAAGCAACACATATTGGAAACATCTTAGAGAAGCGATGTGCAGAAAAGATCATACAGAACCGTAAACGATTGAAGGCTACTGTTGATATTGTGTGTTGGTTAACATTCCAAGCTTGTGCTTTTCGAGGGCATGATGAAAGTAAAACGTCAAAAAATCAAGGTAACTTTCTTGAATTATTAAAAGTTCTTGCTTCATATAATGACGAGCTTGCATTAGCTATATTGAACGCTCCTTATTGTAAAAAGTACACTTGTGGAAAAATTCAAAAAGAAATCCTTCATATTATTGCAAGTAAAGTTCGAAAGCATATTCGTAGTAAAGTAGGGAATTCACACTTTTGTGTCATGGTTGATGAGTCACGAGATGAATCAAAGAAAGAGTAGATGGGCATAGTTATGAGATTTGTTGATAGAGACGGGGTTATAAGAGAAAGGTTTCTGGATTTGGTACATGTTGGAGACACTTAGGCGTTAACCCTTAAAAAGCATTTGTGGAATAAACTTTTGTCACATGAGTTTGATCCTAGCAAAATTCGTGGTCAGGGATATGATGGTGCGAGTAACATGAGAGGGGAATGGAACGGATTGCAGGCACTTGTTCTTAAAGAGTGTCCTTATGCGTATTATATTCATTGCTTTACTCATAGATTACAACTTGCTTTAGTTGCTGCGTCAAGAGAAGTTATCCCGGTTCACCAATTTTTTACATACTTAACTTCCGTTATTAATGTAATTTGTGCTTCTAGTAAGCGTCATGATGAGTTACAGATAGCTAACATAGCTGAGACGAAAAGGTTGTTAGAACTTGGTGAAATCAAGAAAGGTAAAGGAGCGAATCAAGTTACGACCTTGAAACGAGCTGGTGATACCTGTTGGGGTTCCCACTATTATTTTGTTTGCAGCTTGATTAATATGTATAATTCAACTCTCGTTGTTCTTCGAGGTATAATTGATGACACGTCTTCTTATCCTTCACAACGGGGAGATGCTGATGGAGTTTATTGTCAAGTGAAGTCTTTTGATTTTGTCTTTATCTTGCACTTGGTAAAGGAAATAATGGGGACAACGAATATTCTTTCTCAAGCTTTGCAAAAGATATCCCAAGATATTGTCAATGCTACTGAGCTAGTTTCGGCAACAAAGAAAAGTCTTAGTGACTTCCGAAATGAGGGATGGGAAACTTTTCTCACTAAGGTAAAGTTTTTTTGTCAAGAGCATCAAGTTGATATACCATATATGGAAGCTCCATATAAATCTAGTCGCTATCGGCCTCGATCGAAAGATAATCATGTAACTTTCGAACATTATTATCGAGTAGACCTATTTCTTTCCACCATTGACAAACAACTTCATGAACTGAATAATAGATTTAGTGATCACGCGATGGAGTTGTTAACTCTCAGCTCTAACTTAGTTCTTAAAAAGGATTGTGACAAGTTAATATTGATCAGCTTTGTCTTCTTGCGGAAAAATATTATCCTACTAATTTTACACAGCAAGAAATACTTCGATTGAGACATGAGTTGGAGCTTTTCCCCATTGAAATGCAAAATAACCCGAAGCTTAGTGATGCATCAACTACTGCAGATTTATGTACACGTCTTGTGGAAACTAAGAAAGATGAGACATATTATGTACTTGACAGATTGATTCGGCTAGTCTTGACACTTCCGGTTTCTACTGCTACAACCGAGAGAGGACTTTCAGCAATGAAAATATGTAAGACTCGACTTCGCAATAAGATGTGAGATCAGTTTCTTGCAGATAACATGGTCATTTACATTGAAAAGGAAATTGCTGAAAAGTTTGATTCGAATTCTATAATCGATGAATTTAAATCCGTTAAAGGTCGTCAGGCAGATTTGTAATTTCTACCGTAGGAAACTTGTAATCTTTTGTGACTTATGTATTAGTTATTGGCTTATTGTCTTTAATTTTACCTGTAACTTTTTTAATTTCTAAAGTTCTAATCTAACGACATGTATTTCGAAATTTCGGCCATCCCATAAAAAAAGCTCAAGGTCCGCCACTGAGAATGAAGATCCTTCTTCAACTCATCATTGCATTAAAAGCATACAACCTTTTTTTATTGTCGAAACATGTATCATCAAATTGTTGGTGAGGACGGTCATCGGAGAGGTAACTAGTAGTGAAAAGCGCTTGTAGGAGAGAGTAAGAAAATGACTATCGTTGGGGTTATTTATATACGAAATCCCAAATTTAAATTTGTGTGATTAGGCGTTACAAATAATTATTAAATAAGCCTTTACATAGTTCCAAAGCTGTTATAAGTAATTGTAATGACCATTTAAATGGGTTGATTATGAAAAACGTATGCATTTAAATTGAAATGAACAGTATTAGAATTGTTATGGTGAGCAGCTTTTACTAATGCCTTACTAATTTCTTATTTAAGAAATTGAGACTTAAAATTTTAAAACTTTTTTAATTAGAAAGGATGTAAATGTATTATAAAATAGTATAGATATAATGTCTAACAATCTACATCATCATACAACTTACCAATAGTTTTGCCAAATATACTTTTAAACTTTTTATACATTGATATCAAAAGAAAAAATATATAATTCACAAAAAAGTGTGTAACATTAGTTTAAGATACTCAAAGATGTCGTCTAATCACAATCGTTCTCTTGCCGTTAAAAAAAATCACAATGTTCTCACTCATCACTTTCATTACATATATACCAATTCACAAACAGTTAAATAGTCAAAATAATACATTTATGAAAATTAAACTGATAGTTAATGTACCAAAAAGGCTTTAAAGACGAGTTCTATTATATTGGTCAAAGATGCTAGACTGCTAGCTCTTTAACGATGTTTTAAAGGCATTGAGAAAAATAATTTAGACATATAAATTAGGCGAATGAAAGTTCACGTGTTATGCAATCATGTCAATATTAATAGTTGGACTCCTAAGCAAATGTTCTGTCAACGAATTCAAAATTTATCGACTTCAAAGAATGAAAATCTCTCATCAATAGCTAGGGTTTTAAACACGAAATAATAGAATACTTCCATTATTCATAGCTTTATTATTATGCCCTTGTAAATTGACTATTCAAAGGGATTTTTTATTCATTTAATTAAAAAGGTCATTTCTTTACACAACTCGGAAACAAATAACAAAAAGAAACACGTATCGGTGAGTTACAAAATAGTTTTGGTAAAAAAACATGTTAATTAAAGGATCTAATCTATTCGACAAACGAGTCAGGTTCAAGTCAAATAGGTATGTTAAATCAATTGGCTTAGTTCAGTTGGTCACTAAGGTTTCACTAAATGGTTTTTTTAGGATGTTTTCTGAAGGTCTTGGGTTCAAGACAATCCACTGGCACTCTCAAGCGAAGCGAATAAGGAGTTTAACATAACTAGGTGCGGGTTCAAATAAAACATTTTGCCGCTTGAATTCATTGCACAACTCGATCCACTAACCACTAACATTTGACGTTCTAAAAAAAAAAAGTCAAATAGGTGTTAAACAAGTCAGCTTATCGACCCTTTTAAGTACATAAACTTATAAGAACAAAATATGATAATTAACAAATATAAGCCGAAGTCTAAATAAATTGTTAGTTCATAGATATTTAAGTGGGTTTATAATTTTGATTTTGAATTTTGTTGAAATTATATACGCTATATTCAAATTAGTAGAGTATATAACTTTAAAAGATAAACTAGTTAACTCTTGACTTATCAAGATACTTGCAAATAAAATATAAAATTCTTATTTAACTTTATATCTTTTTCACTTAGCACATCAATTACATGTGATATATGTGTGGGTTAAAGTTAAATTGTGAACACACTTATCAAATGACTCGTGATTAGTCTAAGGCTATGTTAATCCGACAACTCAAATATATTTATCCAGACACGACGTGATTGTCACCTCTCTCCCGGCACTAGAGTTTAATCACAAACGTAAAATTGATCGTCACCCTCACACGACAACTAGAAAGAAAACTTGTTTATATATAAACACAAAAATAATTATTTTACAGCCTATCAAAGAGTATTACGAAAAAATTGTTACATGTTTGACACGGATCACAGAAAATTTAGAAGGTAAAAAAATATAAAGCACACCCGGTGGGACTCGAACCCACAATCGCCTGATTAGAAGTCAGACGCCTTATCCATTAGGCCACGGGTGCTTTTATTGTTTTAATTTATGATAAAACATATTTAATTTAAGTACGTACAGCTTAATTTCTGTAACAGCCTTTGACTATTTGGAGAAATGGACTTCTAGAACATTTACTATTGGGTTGAGCAATTGAGCCTCATTGTTTAGCCCAATACAAAGACTTTAATTTAGAAAACTTTTTGTGTTCAATTTTTTTTTATAAGTTTTTTTTTAATCATGATTTTTGACAAATTAACTGATTAATTTATGGGGTTTAAACCCACCGTCATATACACTCAAACCAGGTAAAACTCTTTTTTTTAAGAGGTTGACGTGACTATTTATAAGTTTATCTTATTTATTTTATAAGCCTTGAAAAGTTAAGAATTAGCTCCCACATGAACTTTTCAGCATTTCTATATGTGACTGTAGGGTTGAGCATCGGGACGAAACCGATCCGTCCCGACCTGATCTCGACTCATCCCGAAACCGACATTGTGAAAAACTCAAATCGAATCCCGACTCGATTTAATCCGAGTCCCGAACCGAACTGAATTAGGCCCGAGTTACTCCCGATTTGTGTGATTTTCTTTGCGCTATCCCGATTTAGTCCCGAGTCCTGACCCGAACCGAGTCCCAACATCATAGAAAACCTGTCCCGAGTCCCGACCTGAATTTGGTCGGTTTGTGTTGGTCGGTTTCGGTCGTTATTTTCGGTTTTCGATTATCGGTTGGTTTTGCTCACCCCTATGTGACTGTGATTGCGTTTGACTTTTTCTATCTCTCAACATTTTAGGCATGGAATCTTAGAAGCTATTCTTAAATTTTGTGTATCCTTTCTTCAATAAAGTGTTATACACTGAAATGAATTTGATTATATTTAGTTTAAATTACCAAGTGCTCATGTGATATCCTAAAAACAACGAAATAGGTCCTCAACATGGATACGAAATAAAAGATGTAAATGCATTAATCGTATAAGAGTGTTGTGAAAAAAGGATTTTTGTAAGGTTGTTGTTTTGGGCCAATGTAATGGCAGGTCTGCTTCTTGGCCTCTTGGGTCTTGGCGATAGCGTCTACAATGAGTAACGTAGCATAGTGCAATAGAAATGATTACATGACAAGTTATACTTCAATACTATGTGAGATTTCAAAATATAATATGAGTTTTTTTCTTGTGTTCATACTCAGGTAGGGGTGAGCGGAGTTCCGGAATCGCACAAAACCGACCTAGAACTGTAAGAACCGAGAACCGAAAATACAAAATTTAGGAACCGAGAACTGAACCGAATACTATGTTTCGGTTCTGCTCGGTTCTTGGGTCGATTCGGGTATTTCGGGTCCTAACCGATTGGAACCGGATTTTTTAAAGCACTCGAACATTCAATATTTTTTATATGCTCACGCATATTAACTTATAAACCAAAAAACATTTAACAATTATAATATGAAAAGATAAAAAAAGTTAATAGTTTTAATATAAAACTACTTCAAAAAATTCAATTCACATTCAAATCGTTTGTACTCAACGACTTTTTTTTATACATAAATTACAAAATATCATAAAATTTATTATGTATAAATATAAACATTATGTTACAATAAAGATGGACCTATATATTAATATTTTTTTATATGTGGAGTATTACGTAAAAAAAAAATTCTTACATACGTGAAATTCGAACGGTTCTTCGGGTCCGGAACCGAGAACCAAATCGAACCAAACCGAACCTAGAACCAAAATTTGATATATTTAAGAACCGGTTCTAAAATATGGTTCGGTTTGGATTGATTCCGGTTCTAGTTTGATTCTCGGTCCATATGCTCACCCCTACTCAAGTAAGAGGTAGTGAGCCATTTGTTATATTTTCTTATTTTATTTCCCACCTTTTTAACTTTCTTTTAACAAAGGACATGCTATTTCTTAAAGTCTAATAAAATAATGAGTTTTTTTTATAAACTCATGAAATAATAATGTGGAGTATTTTAGAGGAATGCTACATTCACATCTTTTTTACATAAAAACTTTCACACCCTTATAGGTCAAAAATATATTGGTAGTTTAAAAAAGAAAGAGAAAGTATAATATAATGTGATTGGTACAACTTACATGTCACATGTGTATGTAGAAATTTTTTTATGTAAAAAGAGTATGGATGTAGTATTCCTCAGTATTATCATGTTAAGGTCAATGCGTTGAAAATGTCATGGGAGAGTTTTCTTTTAAAAACCTTTTTTTCTTTTTAAAAGACTTGGTACCTTCGTGTTAAAGGCTCCAAGCCATGGCTATAAAATGATATCACGTCAACAATCAAACTTCTATTGGCACATTAGATTTTGTGCATTCTTACTCACCAAAAAATATGATGTCAAATAAATTTTTTGTTTTCTTTTTCGTTTACAGAAATTAAAAAGTACAACATTAACTTACATAGAATTTATTATAATAATAAACACATTATATTATTGAAGAAAAGACATTATATTATAACTATAATAAAAAATAAGAATTTTCGTAATTAAAAAAACTAAATAAAAAAAAACGCTCCTCACATATGATATTTTACGGTTTCCAACGGTTAAAAATGAAAAAAAAATTCTTACATCAATCTAACATCTTTGTTCCAACCTCCATTGTTCTGTTTCGTCTAAAAACCGCCGTCACATCTTTGTTCCAACATCTTCGTTCCAATCTCCATTCTATCTTCGTTGCAGACAAAGTTTATTCCAATCATTTTCTTATCCAAATCTCAATAATAAAATACACAGGGAGTGGAGATCTAGAGCCTTCTTCATCTAACTTTAAAAAAAAAAACTTTCTGATTCATCAAATCCATCCGATCTTGCTTTATGATCATGCGGTGCAAGGTGATTCGAGGAACATGAGTAATCCTGAATATTCTTAATTACATGTAAGTAATTGATTCAATTTTTTTATTTTTGTTTTTTTTATGCGATTAATATGATTTCATGCCAAGGGTATATTATATTGATGATTAGTCTTTTGTAATTAGAAATTGAACGACGTATAAAGAGGAGATTTCTGTAACATTACATTATGGTGGTGGTTTCTGTTATAAAGATATAACGTGATCGTTATTTGGATGTTGCGGTTAGTTGGTTTTTTTGGCTTGATGTATTGATACAACTGGGTATTGGTTTGAGTTTGGATGTGAGATGGTGGATATACAAATCTTAGAAACATAAAGGAAGGTAAATATGAGGTCATGCTTCAATTTGTTTTTTCCCAATAAATTTTAAATTAGTGTGCAATTCTTACTTATCAAGTGGTCGGTTACGGTGTGGTTGTGAATTTGTGATAATCTGATTGATTTAGGTTGAGGTAGCTCCCAGTTTGGTTTTTTAACCATGTTTAGATTAATTGTTTATTATAAGAGTACTGATAGGCGTTTGGCTGCCGTAATTTACTGTGCCCTGTACTTATTCAGACTGATGTACCACCGTTTGGCTGCTGCAACTTATAGTATGCCTCAAATTTATATAGTACGTTATTGTGTTCGTGCGTAATATACTGTGTTCGCTGCAATTTATATGGTGTTTTCCTGTTGTAATTTACATGTCTGCTGTAATTTACATGCACCCTTCAATTTATATGGCTGATGCAACAAAAGTATTTTTTTTATGATAATCATGCTAAAACAATTTAGAAGGTTGTTAACATTACAAGTATGACTTTTGGCCATTGTTTTCCAGTCCCAGTCATTTCTTTATACCCAATAAGATTACTTAAAGCTACTAACCCATAACCTATTAAAAATTATCCTTTAAAGCTTATTAATATATGATGCTATTTCAAACTACTAAGCCATAAGCCATTAAAAATGATCTTTTAAAACTTATTAATATCTGGTGCTACTTCAAGCTTCTTACAATCCATTATTGTCTTAATTACGTTTAATATCTGGAGGATATTGAGATGGTTAAAGTGTGAAATTAGCGACATTATTGGGTCTATTTTAGTCGCTTTTTAATTGTAATGTCAAATGACTCTAAAATGTCGGGTGGTGGATTCGGAACTGATGTGTTGGGTTTTCATTCTGTTCGAGTGATTGAATTGGCGGCACCAATGGTTTAAACAGGTCTTTAAACCTCTGTACTCATATATATTAATACCAAGTCCTTGAGGAAAAACTATGAAACGTAAGCTCTCGGGGTTGAGATGTGTACTTATTCTCAATATGTGAATGATGGGTTTTCTTATTGACAGTCCAAATTAATGCAGGTCAAGTTTCTATGCTGCAAGACTATGGTTACGCGGCAAACTTCTATTTTGGTTGGATCTGCTTTCTTTAATAATTAAGGTCAAAATCTCAATTCTTCTCTCTTATAGTCACGTACATGTCTTTTTTTTCCTTTTATAAGTTATGAAATCATCCCCATTATCATGTAAAATTAAAGAGATAAAATGTGAACTACTCTTATTTCGGCATGTTATCGGCCCCAACAACCAAACCCTAATGTCAGGTGTAAAATACCGTTTTGTCCTTAATGGGTTGATATTTGTTGGGTCGGATTGAAATGGGTGAAAAAGTTAGCCACAAGGGAAAAAGAACATAGCGTAGGGTGAAAAAGTTAGCCACAGGGGAAAAAGAACATAGCGTAGACATGTTGTTTGTCCCTACATATTTAGATTACTAACAGATTCTACAACACTGAAAAGTACCTGCAATCAAATATGTTGCCTTGGAAAACTATAGATTAACTTAACTAGATAAAATACTCTATATAGGTATGTTTTGCATTATTGTCGAGCAAAGCTTACGTTGCTTTTGATAAGATTAACTACATAACAAATCTAGAGTAACTTTAGTTAGATGATATCATATAGTATCAAACATTATAGATATAAAAACGAGAAAATTATGGCATGTTTAGTTGAGGAAAAACTCTTTAATTTTCAATTTTCAGTTTTTATAATAAAAGAGAATGTATTTACGGTTAAAAAAAACTTTCTGTATATCTGTAACGGATCGTCCTTATAGTCCATTTTCGTTTTATCGACCCATTAAAAATTTGACATGGCTCATTATGAATAGGACAAGCATTATCGCACATGTTCTCCCATTTTAATAACGTTATATAAATGTGCCTTTAGTTTATTATAAGATGACTGTAAGACTATTTGTTGGTTAGTTTATGAGCTTTAATATATCTTTCCACTTTTTTTTAACAAAAGTGTATGTGGTTAACAACCAGTGGGACACTAAATTTTGTTTATTCTTTATTATGCATATGGTTGACTTTATCATAATAATAATAAAAAAACCCATAGTCAAACCAATTGACCAAATATCAAGTATTGCTACATGGTTTATTTTGATATGAATTTTTGGTTATTCGAGTTTATGACTATACTTTGTTGAATCTATTTGGTCATTTTTGCTTATGTTTTAGGCATAAAGTTTGTCGCTTTCTTCTTAATTTGATTTGATAAATGTATTTATGATAATCTGTTTTGTTGAATCTTGCTTTGTATGAGACATTTACAGCTGATCTACTTTTTTATACGGTGAGTTATGTGTTACTGTATTTGTTTTTTTATGGACATGTCATGATTTGCATTTTATAATATTAATCTTTTTTAACAACCTAGATGCTCATCACTATAAAATGTGTTAAATTGTTTGGCCTTTCACAAATTTATCATTGTATTCTGTCATACTGAGCGCGTTTTGTCATAGGATAGTTGTGTAACAAATGTGGATCACAAAACTATTATGCTGTCCTGATATTTTTTGTACCCTTGCACAGATGGCGTGCGGAAGGAAAGAAGGCCTGAAAGCTTCTGGCAAACTGGACCGGTCGATGTAGTGGTGGAAATAATGCGGTATCCAGAATCATTCACTCCCACAATACGAGCAAAATCATATGTTTCATAAGAGTAAAATCATATGTATAAATTATCCGTGGCTCATTTAACTTCAGTACGATGATGATGAATCATAAACCTTTTCCGACGCACATGCTGAATGGTCATATGATGCTTATTTACGTCTGCATAGACCGATGATATCAACACAGTAGCATAGTAACGCTAACACCAAAATGGCCCGAGGGTCGTGTTTTCTGCATTCAGGTTTATTTCCTTTCTTCTGTTACTCATTTAGGCTTATTATGTGTTCCCGGGGTATTTGTTTTCTTCGACTTTGGTTAATTGTCCAACATCTTAACGGGTCAAAATTGGGTTTTTTTTCGTTTTTAAGTTAACATGGAAACGACTGTTTAGCCTAGAACCGACCATTTTGCCTAGAAATTTGTTTATATATAAGTCGGAAAAAGACTTCCCACTTACTTATCACCTACCGCGGTTAAAGTCTCATAAAACAGTAAGTATAGGAGATACGCCTTCCTTTCAGTAACTATAGGAGATACGCCTTCCTTTCAACTTATAATAAACATGTGTCTAATTTAATTTGAAAAAAACGAAACCGCGTTTAAGTGTTAATATCAGGGTTGCTTAAAATTTTATCATGACTAGCATAAATCTAATAATTAGCAACTTTTTTTTCATGCAGTGCTTCCACAGTTTTGGTTTTAAAAGGACGATTCATGAATTTTGAACATGCCAAGGATTACGCAAAGATAAGAATAAGAATTAAAGTAAGATTTGCTAAGCCAACAAGATCTGATAATAGAAGACCTTGATCCTGATAGCTGTAATACAAAGAATACTAATTTATTAATGTAGTTTCAGCAAAACACATAAGCATATCTCATTGTCTTTTGTAAGACCATATTTTGTATTCAATATTACATTGTCTGATTAGTTGTATTTAAAAGTCGAATATTGGAAATGAAGCATTTCAAATGAATCCCTGCGTCGGTTAACACCACATGTTGTCTCCTACCAAGTCTTCCCTCTATATGCATCTGCCTAAAATGCCCCGCTGCGGAGCGTGGGCACTAATCCTCGTTACATAAAAAAATAAAAAAACATATTACGTAAACATTAAAAGACATAGATTT
Source organism: Glebionis coronaria (assembly GCA_025667525.1). Classification (NCBI taxonomy): domain Eukaryota; kingdom Viridiplantae; phylum Streptophyta; class Magnoliopsida; order Asterales; family Asteraceae; genus Glebionis; species Glebionis coronaria. Next base: position 533,385,928 of record CM046881.1, on the reverse strand, counting down.
AATTAGTTTTGTAGGTCATACAAAGCCCATATTTGTGTCTTTTACGATAGTCGTGCTAATCAGATGCATTCGCGTGCGTCGATATAAAAATTTTCAAATTCTCAGATATCTTTTCAAAGTTGATTAAATCGACTATTGTGTTCACCTCTCGTTCGATAACGTTCATCTTTGCCTTGCGATCTAACATGTATTGTTGTTGGAGCATCTCTTGATTAATTGTCGGGTTTGAACCGAAACTAGCAGTAGAGTTTAAATAACGTTGTCTCTTAGCAACTCGTCGTGCCTGGGGTAGACACGGTAGTGCTTCAGCTCCAAAAATCTTGGGTTCGTTGTCGGTAACCCGAAGACGATTTCGTCTTCCATTTGCCGAATCAGGAATTTTGCACTTGTGTTTATCTTTCAAAAATGACCAAGCACCTCTTGTGTTTAAAATTCAAAATCATGTGTGTTTTATACAAGATTTTAATCATCTCCATGTAACTCTCATCGTTCCCCTCACTCATAACATCTGTTTCGAGCACTAACGAATTAAACTTAGGGATATCTCGATTCATTGGAGTTCTTTTCCCCGTCAACATGTTCCTCGCACAAATTGGGTAGTTTTTATTCTTAACTTCTTCATTGTATTCGTCGAGAATTTTGTACCAAAACGTAACATTTATTTATCCAAACCGACTTTTGCATCCCCGAATATTTGTATGGAACGTTCCGCCAAAAGCAACTCCTCGGCCTGCCTCCCCAAATTTCGAATTTTAACGCCTTCGGTTTGCGATTCAAAGGATTTCTTTGACTTTGACATGATACGTTTTCCTTTTTTGTTTATCGACGTCGAGATCGAGACCAGACCATCCTATTCTTATGGTTGATGAGATTGTTGGTCGGATTGTTGTTGGGAAGAAGCGGGTTAGTTTGTTTTTTGTCGAGAAGTTTGGGTAGATTGCATGTTTGTTGAAAAAAAATAATTAAATAAATTTTGTTTGATTGGGATTCGAATATGGATTAAAGTTGGGATAATAAGGCATTTTGTTGTATAGAAGTTGAGTGGAGGAGACCAAATTCTTGGTCGAATTCAAAGACGATCCCGAAGTGGTTTTGTGGATCGTTAAGTATTCAGGTTTCCCATTGATTACTGGGATTCATTTTGATGAGAAAAAATCGAAAGAAGTATATAATGGTGTGTCAAAAATATATTTGATGAGTGTATAAAATATAGTAGAATAAAAAGTTATTTATATTATTTTTAAGGGGTAAAATTTTGAAAAGATAAGGTATTTAACACAAAAAAAGCCCTCCAACTGTTATCCAATGTTCCGATATGTAAAAAGAAGAAAAAAAATTAATCTGTTTTGACGTGTGTTGGTCACAACGACGCGAACAACCATGACGCCACCCATCGTATTGCGCGTCAAATGATAAGCTCATATCGCGTCATGGCACAAAGTTATCAGCCAAGCGTACTACACACTTTTGAAAAGTTATGTGGATTTACAAAAGGAAATATAAATTTGATAAGCTATTTATATACCCCATTCTCCTTCATTTATTCGGGACTTTTTACCAATCGTAATATGTTTAGAACAGATAATTGTAATCCTTTTGTAAAGCGCTTTCAAAAAAGGTTAGCAAGTTGAAAAACAAAATCCCCCTCTCTCTTGGTGTCTTATACTCTCCAATTTTTCCCTTAAAAGTTTAGGTGTACTTCATCTAAAAAAAATTTAGCACCCAAGATGGTCAAAAGTACCAGGAGAATGTTTTTTAAATAACTCTTCGAGCACTAATAATAATTTTTGGATCGTTCTGGATAAAGTTATTTCTCCTTTAGAGCATGGTGGTCTCGAGTTTAGTACTCCCAGGGTAAGGAATTTTTCATTTTGGTATGCTTGCAAATGGTGGTGGAGATTTTTTAATGAGATTAACTCATTTGACGGAAGGTGATATATTATATCATGGGCCTCTAAGTAATTTACATGATTCAATGACTATAACAAGTAAGAGCATCTATAATGTATCAAGTTTTTAATAATTTGATGCATTTATAACATTTAATGCAAAGTTCATTTAATGTGTAAGACTTATATACAAAATTTGTAGTTTACCAAGCTTTTAAAAATAGCTTTTCAAAAAGTGTGTGTTGCAATGCCAAAAACCAACTCTAAAAGATTTTTGAAATAATAAAAAGCTATTGATCACTTGACCCATTGAAGATACTCTAAGAGCATCAACAATGGAAAAAGTGATAGAAAACTTTTTACTATTCCATCAAACTTTTTGACATGGTTTTTTTCATTGCATGACAAGCTTTTTGCAAATCTTTTTACAAAAGCTTTGTAAACCTAAAGTCTTTGATAAAAGTCTTAGAGCATGGGCAATCCATCAAGTCTTTCATGACTTGATGCATTTAATGCATTAAATGTGTGTAACGGTTTTTCACTATAGCTTTTAGAAATGACTTGAAGTTTATCAAGTCATTCTAAAAAGCTCTATAAAAAGTTTTAAGTGCAACGCTAAAAACCTCCTTCAAACACTTGTTGGAATAGTGAAAAGCTTTTAGTTGGTTTTCCCATTGTGGATGTTCTTTGTAACACCCCACTTTGATAAGTGGACCGTTACGGGTATTTATGGCGTGTCATCAAAGCATACAAGGTAATATGTACTAGAACATATATGACCAAAAGAGATAACCGAAATCAAACATCGGTTCCTAAACATAAGCCCAAAACATAGATAAAGTAAATGAAATGAGAAGGACAAAACAAGTGTCCAAACAAGCATAAGTATAAGAAGGCAAAAGGAGAAGAAGTCTAAGGCAACTTTCCTCATATGCACGTCCTCCAAATGCTCAAGTCTTTCCATGGGTACCTGCAGTTTTGGGACATGGATAGGAAAGTAACGGCTGAGCAATACACTCAGTGAACGGATATATGACATAGTATAAATGACTAAAACATACATAAGACTGAAAAGCAGCGGAAATGTATAAGTCTTGGAAAACCTTGTACATGTTATAAAATTGGTTTTATAGTTTGAAAAGACTTATGTTTTTATATGAAAACTGTACTTTAAATAGCCAAGAGCCTATATAGGTCATGAGATTCCACCGTACATGAATACTTGGAGGGGTGACCTCATCATGCAATTAGAGGGGATGTCTCTAATTAAATGAGTATGGGTAGGAGGGATCAACTCCTTATGAAGGATGCAAAGCCACACACCACATTCACCATGAAAATCTTGTAAAAACATGTAACTAGGATGCACCCATACGCCCCACATGATAATATAAATATATGGCCAAAACTGTAAAGGGACGCCACGAGAAATCATTCTGCCGTGGGGAAGTAATAACATTGGTGTCTCTAGTGTTATGGTTATGGTACCTCCATAACTAGGTGACATGGCATGCATGTATATGGATTAGGAATTTAAAGCTTGCATAAGCAAATCAAAACATATAAACAATTACTCGGGGAAAACAGTTGGCTGCAAACGAAGAATCATAATAAGGAAAGAGAACGTCCATACCAAATGACGGAATATCCGTAACTTATGTCCAGTAAACGATGAAAGATGAAAAGATGGAAAGTCCTACTCCGACTTCACAAGTGCTACATAAATAAGGGACATGTATGAGTTGTCTGATTACTGAGTGTGTTATCGGTTCTTGTGTGTTCTTAACTTATCTTATATTTCTTGTCATGTTTTACTTGTTTTAAATGTTATCTTGTACTTTATTCATGTTTTACTGGTATACCGATGATGTATTTCATGTGTTATTGTGTTACTATACTTGTAGTGTAATAATAAGTAACTTTCTAAAAATAGCAGGTTTCTAAAAATAGCAAGTTTCCAAAAATAGAAATAAGCTGAATAAATAAATCTAAAAATATAAGCTAGTGCTTATTAGTCTTAAAATATAATTCATGATAATAATATTAAAGTTTATTAAATAAATACTATAGGTTAAACTGATTATTAATTATTAATGATATGCATGGTTTTAATGATTAATATTATGTCATGATAATTTAATAAAACTTTACATTATACCAATTAAATAAATTAAACATGATTTTAATTTAATTATGCCATTTAAAATACTTAGGTTATAACATGATGATTAATTTCTAATAATTAACCTAAGTCGTGATTTTAATAAATAAGGTCTTGATTCATGAAAATTAATTAGATTAATTAATTAATAAAATAATTTACTAGTCCATGTTAATTAATTAAAATAATTAACTTAATAAAACCCATGACAAACAACTTGTACCCGAACCCAGGCACACAACCCGATCCAAACACCACCTCCACAGCCGGCGGCTGGTGATGGTGGCCGGCGGCTGTAGCCGTCAGTTGCTGCTGCTGTGGCCACGGTTCACTCTGGCTGAGCCGGTGTTCCCCCTGCCTAACCCAGAGTTCCCACCGGCGTGAAGCCGGTTCCCCCTGTTCGCAAAGCATGATCAACGAGACCTCCCATGGTCTCGGTTTCCCCCTGTTCGACCAAGATATCCCCTGTGGGGGTCTTGGTTGTTGTTGTCCGAGCACCAAACACCACCGAACCCATTGAGGGTTTCGGTTAATGGACAAAATAAGCCACCGAGAGTCGGCTGAATCTCGGTTTGGTGCTGCCGAACCGAAAACAAAGCCAAACCCGAATCCCCTTCTTGATTTTATCATGGTATAATCGTATGTTAATATAATTAATTAATAGTTTATATTAAAACATGAATCAAATAAAAGAAAAGAGATTTGATAAATTACCAATGCGTGATTATGTAAGGATTTAAAACACGAATATGACAATACCCAAGATCAAAACTTGATTTTTCTCCCCCTTGTCTTTGATCAAAACCGGCGGCCAAATATAGGTTGCTAGGGTTTGGTTGATTTTCTTGAAAACTAAATAATGATTAAGTTCCTGTGTTTTTTTTAACAATTAAGATAGCTAAATGGGTTGGGCCTAAAAGCCCTTCCCTATCTTTCTTTTATGCCGCGACCAAGAGAAGCCCACACAAATCATACGTTTTTCGTGTCATGAATATTCGTGTTTAAGTGTCGTGAATTAAATATTATGTGTAATATATATCGTGTATTAATATAGTACGTATTACTTGTAATTTAATGTTCGTGCTACGTTTCGAGGTTATAAATGGAAAGCTTTAAATTAATCGGATTTTTATGTATTGTACTGTTCATGATTATTTTATGCGAGTTTTACACTTGTAGTTATTAAATAAGTTTGACAATAAATATATTAAATGCATCAAGTAATAAAATATTTGATGCATTGCTTATGCTCTCACAGAGGCCTGACTTTCAAATTGTTAACCTTAATGAAGATATTTGCATTCAATGTTTGAAAAGAATATTGGAAACAGAGTAAACACTTGTTTCCCCTATGTTTGGATTTTAATACATTATTCTACGTTAAATCTCAACCGAATTTTCGTGTTAATGAGTGTGCCCTCGTTTTCTACTGAGCTCACTGTCTTGATCATCTGGACATGTACGTTCCTCTATTCCTTCTTCTACTAGTCTCTCTCAGATTGGTCCTAGTGGGTCACCAGGTATGAACTTTCGTTGGGCTAGGTGTAGATTACTTAGATCATTAGCCTATTTAGAAGAGTTTGAAAGTACTGTTTCAAAAAGTGTTGAAAAAAAAGTTTATAGGGTCGATTAATCGCTGATTACGCGTTATAAGGTCACCCTTTTACCGATTAATGTAACAGGGTCAAAGGTGGTCAAACCTGTCGGAAGCCTTTTAACTTTGCTGGAAGTACCTAAACCGCATCGTAAACTTATTTTGATCACTTATAGTATCGATTTAAATCTATTACTAGTACAAGTTTTTTTAGAAAAAATCTTGCTAATAATATTAAAAACTCACCGGAAAAACAAAAAACTTGCCGAAAATCTCAAAGTTTTGCAAAAATGTCAATCCGATTAATTGTCAATTAATCTCGCTTTGACTGATTACAAACTACAAAGTGATCGAACGCTCGACTAACAATTCATGACAACCTTAATTTCAAACATTCATAAGAAGAAATTTATGTTTTGGAGTTTTTCTCAAAAGAGAAGAGGACGAGATTAAATTTGGTTAAATATTTCTCAAAAACTTTCTTCTCAAAAATAAGATAATTTAGAAAGAAGTTGAATTTGGAAGCTTTTAATAAACATGATTACTTAAATAACGTTATAAAAAATATAACTTTATACATAATTAAGGGTATAATTGTAAAATCTATTACTCCCTCTGTTTTAAATTTATTGTTCTCTGACAAAAAATACACAATTTTAGAAAATACATTAATTACAGTTTTTCTCATATACTTTTTAACACAATGACAATTTTACCCTTACCTAATTAATTAAATTTTTTTAAAGTTTGTAATAATATTTTCAAGTAAGAGTAATATCGTAAACTTTATTAAACATTTATATCTATCTTTAGTAGTAGACAATTAAATTGTGACGAATTAAAAAAGAAAGAAGGACTATTATTTTAAGATGGAGGAAGTACTTATTACTTCTTTTTTTCTCTTAACTCGAAAATATGATATAAAAATTAAATTTCATTCATATGCTTTTTTTTCTGTCCACTTTTATATCTTTTTTTTATTATTTAACAATAAGTTAGTGAATGGTGAAAGGGGGAGATAAGGAAAGTTATGGTGGTCTTGACATATTTACATTCTCTCGCTTATGTTGGTCTTGAAGATCTTGGAAAATGATATACTAGTTGTTTCTTTCCTTTTCAAAAAAAAACCAAAAAGAAGAATTATAGATAGCACATCAAGTGTACATTTGGATTGCTTGGAATTTTAGGAAAAGAAGACGTGGATTGCTAATTCCAACCAAATATATATATAGTACAATTAGTCGGTGATCCCTCCACTCCTTGCGTTGTTTCTCCTTTTTAATCATTTTTATATCATATTTTTACATACATTAAATTTTAAAATTATAAATTGAGGGAATACTCAAAAACGTTGAATCAGTTGAAGGAATACTCAAAAAGTATGATGTTGTCATGTTGGGTTACCGTAAAAGTACGTGAACCAATATTGTAACTTAAAAGTGTCCAAATTCAGGAAAGAAAAACAGGAAATGAGCTACATGCTTATGGACAATATATATACTGCTGAAGTTTAAATTTGTTGCATTGTTTAGTTCCCATTAAATGATGTTAGAACTTTAATAGTTACTCATGATTTTTATTATATTTTTAACATTATTCTATCTTCAAAGAACTACTACTATAATTAAGAGTTTGACAATCCATATAAAGAGGGTTTACATTCCTTGATTTCAAAGGAAGTTTTATGGGAACAAGTGTCCTTCCATTCCCTTATTTTCTATCCCTCTCTAATTTCCAAATTAAATACCGAGTAACTAAATACCGCCTTCTAAACATTCAAGCTCTAATTTATATAAAAAAATCATACTGAACTAAGAATTTAAGATACATAAATCTTAGTTTCATACTGTAATTAATATCATGCAAAATGTTTAACATGTTTTAAGGTGTATTTTATATGGTTGCCACTTGCCATACATGAGTAATCTATTAACACATACAAGTCTTTTAAGACATGGTAACTTGAAAATAAAGATTTGTATATACACACTTTACTATATCTTGTGTATTTGATCCAGGAAAATCAAGCTGTCACCCTTCAAAAACTGAAACCACTAAACCTTCCCTATATTTCATTCATTCTTATTGCCTCATGTTTCCTCTTCACAACCATCATGGCCATGAAAATCTTTCTTCTACTTCACATTGCATTTTGGCTATCTATAATCTTCCTTATCATCTTCCATGCCAAGTCCAAATCCGCTAGCAGTAGTACTCATCATCACCTTTTAAATAACCGGAAAACCCTAGCCTCTAGCTTCGACTTCACCCCATTTCTAACACACCATCATAACCACCAACATCAAGATAAGTCACCAGAGCTAGGTGGAAGTTATATTGATCCACGCTTCGGTGTAGAAAAGCGACGTGTGCCAACCGGTCCAAACCCATTGCACCACTAAAGAGGTGGTCCATTTTAGCTATGCTTTGTGACATCGTGTGTTCATGTGCGTGATTGGTGTTTGTTTTGTTTATCAGTGTGTTATATAAGTTTGAGATTGTAAAAATGTGTTCATTGTTCTAGATTCTAATAACATTACGTATAATTATACATACATTTTGTTTGATGTTTGAGTATTATGGAAAGAAAAAACATGAGTAGCTGTGACGGCACGGCACAAAGGTCAAATGTAGCTAATTTGCCATAATGATGATAAATTAAGAAGGTTGGTTAGTGTAAAAGCTCCGCTAGTATATTTTACCTAAAGTGGGTCAAGCTTCCAAGTTCCAACTATTTGCTTTGATTCCTTATAAGCTACTAGAACGGTACCCGCGCAATGCGGCGGCGAGTACCTAATAACGAAGTTTGAGACTAACAAATATTAGTCTCTTACTCATTGCAAAGTTCTAAAAAATCAATTAAAAAACTCACTAAAATTGAAAAAGAATAAAAGTTAATAAAAATATATCAAAATGGATATCGAATTAAAAAGCACAAAATTTTAAAAAATATAGTGAAATTAGATTATAAAAATAATAAATAAATAAAAAGATTTTTCAATTTAATATAAAAAATGTTATTACAAAAGGTTTTTACAAAAGTTTGTTAGAAAATGTTATAATATATAATGTTGATGAAGATATCAACAATTTACTTTATTTAGTAGGTAAAAAAGTCTGAATTTTCAGCCTTTCTATTTTAAGAAGGTCCCAAATGCTTTATATAGTAGTATAGATATCGTACTACTAGTGATATTCTTGTTGAGGAGATACAGATACAAATTTTTAAACCTTATTATGTGCAAACAATCTTAAAATATCCACGTCAACCTTTTGAAAAAAAATGACTATAATGATTAGTCCAAAACGTCAAAAATCATGATTATCAAAGAAAGAAATTAGAAAACTTAAACAAATACCAAGGGTATGTTTAGTTGTTGAAAAATAAAAGGTACATTTAGATGATGGAAAACATTTTTCATCATTTTTCATTTTCTGTTTTGTAGAAAAAGAAAAATGATTTTTTTTTTCACAAAACATTTAAAAATTTAGAAAACGCGTTTAGTTGAAGAAAAATGTGTTTGTGTTTTCTATTTTCCAAAAGTATAAAAGAAACAAGGGGGAAAATAAATTTTCTGTGTTTAAAAGAAAACTTATAAAATAAAAAAAAGAGTTTTTTTTGTTTTGTGTGCAAAAGAGTAAAACAGTTATTTTGCATTTTATAAAAAATATTTTTAGAAAACGATGATCTGAACACGTTTTCTGTTTTCCTTGTTTTCTAGAAAATATTTTGTAGAAAACAGGGTGTTTTCCATCCAACTAAACGCAACCAAAAAGTTTTTCGGAGAAATTTTTTAGAAAAACAAAAAATCTGTTCAAAATGAGTATTTTTTAAAATCTCTCTATCTGAAACAGAAAATCTGTTTTCTTATGTTATAGCAAAAATTTAGAGAACTTGGGTTTAGAGTTTTCTAATTTTCAAAAGATTTTCTTAAAAAAAAGATTTACTCTTTTTTAAAGAAAACTAAAAAAAGAAAATTAAATTTTTTTTTCTACAATTAAACGCAACTTAACAATTTTAAAGTTCTAATTCATCTGTCCATGAAACTTAATCTTTTATTTCCACAACTAGTTTTAATACCCGTGCACGCACGTGACTTAAACATAAATGATACATTAAGTAATAATTTATGTATTGCAAATTTATGTATATTATATACGTTTTTTAAGAACATCTTATGTTTATATGTTTGATTATCGTATTGTGTACTGTGTAAATTAATATAAACTCACCTCAATTTTATTTTTCAAATTAATAATCTTTTTACTTTCGATATTTTATTCTAAATAGTTATATCTTAATTATTAATCAATAAATTATTTACATCAACCTTATACGTACATGATTTATAAATTCATGATTTTATGATGTTTAATATTTTTCTAAATAAAATATTAGAATTTATGTATATTATATACTTTTTTAAGAGCATCTAATGTTTATATGTTTAATTATCTTGTTGTTTTATGTGTACCATGTAAATTAATATAACCTCATCTCAATTTTATTTTTCAAATTTAATATTCTTTTTACTTTCGATATTCTATTCTAAATAGTTATATTTTAATTATTAATCAATAAATCATTTACATCAAATTTATACGTACATGATTTATAAATTCATGATTTTGTGATGTTTAATATTATTATAAATAAAATATTAAAATTTTAATATTTAAATAGTTATAATGCTTATGGACCCAAGAGTTTTACATGATTTATAAATTCATGATTTTGTGATGTTTTGTGTGTATTCATCTAGTATCTAAAAGTATTCACAAGTACCGTATATGTTTAAAATGAAAATAGAATACCTAAACCTAAAGTCGTAAAAATAAAAAAGCAAAAAGTGTAGAGTTTTCTAAAAATGTCATCCATATATAAGTACAATTTCATTAAATTTGCATTCCTAATATCAATCCCACATGCCAGTCAAACTAAATTTATCTTTTCACAAACAAAAGAATTCGGTCTTCGTCTTCTTTATTTATCCGGCGGCTAGAGACGAAGCTAGGAATTTTTATTAGGGAGGACTCAAATTTTTTTTAGTTACATAGAAATATAAGAGAGGTTAAATACATCGGTTTTTCTAGCAAAAGTAGTGCAGACATTCGTTCATAACATTTTAAACATACCAAAATGATAAATTTAAAACTTAAGGGGTCAAATTGTATTTTTTAACAAAGTAGAGCTGTAAGTTATTTAAAGAATATTAAACACACACGTTATGGTCTGTTACTCTGTTTCATCTTCCTTTTCAAGCCCCCCTACTGGCTCCGGCGGCGGCTCTATTTTTTTCCGGCAACTACTACATCTTTTCATCACCATAAAAACCCTAAAAAGCAAGATACGGGCTGGATACGGTCGCCAGATTCGGTCATGAAACGCTCCCCTGTTTTGGGAATCGGGCAAGAAACGATTCGGTGTCGTTTCGCCAGCGAATCCGATCCCCAGCCGCTCCCATACGGGTACGCCACCCTTATAGGCGATTCCGTGCATCATAGTTTCACATAGTCCATCATTGGGTCAATATCAGAAAACAAAGTCATTTGCTGCTCCATCGATTGAACTACATCAGATAAGATCAAATCATCACATGTAAGAATAATTTTTAGGGTAAATATGTAAGCTACAATTAAGTTTCACTTTCTTTAGAGACAGGGTGAATGGAAGCTTGTAATCGATATGTTTCTCCCTTGGTAACCTACAAAAAGGATGACACGGACTACAGTTACCTTCAGATTATACCAAATAAATAAAGTTGAAATTATACTTTTGATCCAATTTATTTACCGTTTTACGTTTACAAACCTCGTAGAGGGCTAGACTAACTCCCTCCTGATTTGTCAAACCTAAAAAAAAACATAAAATCAATCAATATTTGTACTTTTTTCATCAAGAATCACTAAATACCCATATGCAAAGTCATTATATAACCTAACTTAGAAAATCTCATTTCCGATAAATTAAGTGAAGGACATGAAAAATACAAAAAGTTCTTAGTTTTTTCCAAGCTCACATCAAAACAAACCAATCGCGATAAAAACCCCTAAATTTTGTGCTCATCTGAAAAAATTAGCTAATTTTCCTATTTTGCATTCCAACAGCCATTTCCAATCATAGCTTAAATCAAATATCATATAAAGCGGCAAATGATAAGTGATCATTGGTTAGAACCTTTTTCTTTTCATATAGATAGGATGTAATATAGGAATTTCATCAAGCACTTACCATGCATATAATACTACAGGTCATAACTTATACATATAATAGTCCTTTTGTGAAGGTGATGAATTGAAAAAATTCATATTGTTATAATGAACACGAAAAACATAAACTCAGTTAGTTTAATCATTAAAAACAACAACCACTCAAAATTAGTGCTAAATCCATATAAATATACACTACAAATTGACAATATGAAGATATATAAAACATAATGAGGATAACATCCAAAGAAAAAAAATAACCTCAAAATTAAATCGGTTGGATGTATCCCCCAGTTTGATCGTTCAAGATAAAGGGGTTTCAATTCATCAGTAATGGATCTAGATGTTTCTGTTGATGAGGACATACGATAATGACAAATGATTTCTGTCTAGATTCTTTTAGGATATAATCATCAGTAGAAATGATCATAATCAATCGAATAATTTTTAGGATTTTCTTCAAAGATTTCTGTGTGTGTGATTTTTGGTTCAATCGGATTAGTCGTTAAATGGATTAAAGAACGATAGTTTCAAAGGAATTAAGAGAAGTTGGGTAGGTAAAAAGTCTTTTGAAAAGGTATTTGATCTAACGGTTGCTAAAAATATCATTTACACATGTCAATTGATTAAGGATTTGAGAGGAGAATTTTTAGGAAAAACCCTGCTTTATATAAAAGTTAGATTACGATTGCTAACTTCTAGTCCCGTGCATAATCATAGTTAGGGTAATAAACTTTGTATACTTTCAGGCCCTTGTGAAGATTTCAATGTATTCGATATTTCGATCAATTGATTTGTCTCTACATGGTAAAAAAAATAAAATAAAATAATTGCTCTCCCAACTAGCTAGGTTCACGACGTTTAAAAACTTTCAAAACCTTGCATAATCACAATTAGATAATGAACATAAGGAATATAGGGCTTTCAAATTGGTAGTGACGGTCTATTAAGCCCCTAACGCTCTGGTTGGTCATATCGGTTTTATTTGGCCACCTTCAGTCTACACGGTACGCCTGTAACAAGATAAATGGATCCTAACTGCTAATTGGCCAACGAGATCCCTTCATGTCAACTGAATCTCGGATGGCGAACATAAATACATTTGGCAAACTTGATCAATGTGACCCAATGGACGTGAGCTAGGCGTCTCAGCTCATTTAGTTGTCAGGGTTCGGTTGAATTGAACTGAATTTTGGTGTAGCAAAAATATGACTCGTAACGTGATCTTATAAGGTGTATCAACACATACTAATATGGGATAATTATTGAGATAGACTTTTCATGAAGTCACTTTGCGGAAATGACCCAAGTTACTTAGTTATTCTCAAAATAGTTCAAGCGACTTTATTCTACCTTATGCTACCTTATGTTACAATAAGCTACCTGATGCAAGTATGCGACTTATTTTTAAAAAACAAACACTCACTACTGCAGATTGTGAAATAAAGCCCCCCCCCCCCCCCCTAGTAAAGCCCACTTTCAACTAAAAATGGGCTCTAAAAGAAGTTTGTCTTTTGGAATAGAGTATAAAGCCATGTTTTCTTTTACTAAAAGGGGCTTTATGTTAGAAAATGTTAGAGCCATGTTTTATTGCACAAGACCGGGCTCTATTTCAGTTTTATCAATTGTTGTTTTGTTTAGGCGCTTCTTCAAAATGAATTGAAATTTTTTAATCTATATGGGCGGGTTATTTCCCTCCCCAAAAATTTCATTACGTTGACCAAACCCCAAACATTTCCCCCTTTCATTTTCACAAACCCTATCCTTATTGCTACTACCAACACCATTATTATCACACGCCATTTCCATCACTGATCGCCTTCCTCACACCACTAAGCAAACAACAGACTAAGCTACTTCAAAGGTACCAAGCTTCTACAATTGATGTTGTTGTTCAATCACCTTTTAATAGCTCTCATTAATGTTGTTGTTAACTTTAATTCATGAATAAATCGTGTTTGTTTGTATTACTAGGTTTAAAGTCTCAATTTTTGATTGAAATTGTTTAAATTAATTTTTTTAAACCTACTGTGGTTAATTGTCCAATACAATAGTACTCTTAATTAGAGTACTTGACTAAATTAACATGACATGAATTGTTTTTCAACCCACTGGTCTCTTGCAGGTGCTAACAAAATATGGCATCATTATCATTGTTGATGTCACAGGGTGTGAATATTTTTGGTGGAAGTTAATAATTATACGCTGATATAAGTTTTAGAACCGCTTGTCATTTCTTTCTGACATACAGAATATACATGTTCTCATGGCTAGAAACTTTATGATATGATGTTTGCTACAAAATGTAGTTTAACTGATGCAACAAATGTTGTGGCTAAACAACTTGAGATCGTCTACTCGTTACTTGCTGTATTTTTTTTTATTATTTCATAATTTTCTAATGTACTTATCATTAGTTACAACTTTGGCGTCTAAAATATTTTCATGGATACTGATAAAAAATTTACTTTTTATTGCGTGTTAGAGGTTTACATGTACAGTTTATAATGTGTATTATTGATATGTATTAACTAAAAGTTGTGTTATAGTGAAAGTTAGAATGAAAGTTACCAATCATATTTTAGGCATTGTGAATTCATAATGTGATGAAGATATGTGATTCATCATATGTTTTTAGTGTTATTTGATAGCCATTTAGCAACAAATGGTTTAGAATGTATTCTAAAGTGATAGTTTTATTGAAGGTTATCATGTTATGGTTTTGATGTAGTTTGGATAGCGAGATCTATTTAATGTTTGTCGTTTACATGTTGTTATTTTGTATTTAATTTTTTTTCCTTTTTGATGTAGTTTGGATAGCGAGCTCAGCGTATCACCACTATATGTAGCTTGGGTTGGAGAGCATCCTTACTAAAACTCAAGGGAACCAACAATTAAAGGTATATGGCGGAGATAGAAAAAGTGAGAATTAGATAGAGGTTGACATGTAATATTTGCATGACCTACTTTAAAAGACACCTTACACTTTTAAAGATACAATATCGTATTATTTCAAAATAGAACTTACATATGTTAGTTGACATGTAGTATTTGCAATCCTTAGAAACTTGTAAAGCTGTAGTTTCATGTTAAGTTGACACCTACCTCCAAAATAGGAATTGTTTTCCTACACGGAACTCACTTTTAGACCGTGTATGGTTCCAAGCAAATAAAGAAATCAGAGACGCACTAAATAAATTTCGGGTCCGATCACTCGGGTCAAAAATCTTATTTGTGTCAAGCCACTAACCCGAGTTCTAAATTGGTCGGGTTCGGATTTATTATATGTATCTTACTCGGGTTCGGGTCAACCCGAGTGACCCGAGTTTGATTTTTTTTCTTTGTAATTC
Source organism: Glebionis coronaria (assembly GCA_025667525.1). NCBI lineage: Eukaryota > Viridiplantae > Streptophyta > Magnoliopsida > Asterales > Asteraceae > Glebionis > Glebionis coronaria. Next base: position 533,370,724 of record CM046881.1, on the reverse strand, counting down.
GTATGTAATAGTTCGCTGCTATTCTTTTTCATTTTAAATTCTTATATATAGTAGGTAATGTTTGTTTGTTTTGTGCTACTAACTTCTAGATCTTGTAACTGTTGTTGCAACTTTAAGGTATTGTTGCACAAAAGTAGCAAGGTTGTACTTTGTAGTCGGTTGTATTCTCGTATATGCTAGCGAAGTAGCAAAGTACAATGAAACAATTTGTATGTAGTCATCTTTTATTGGTGCTAACTTGGAACTTAGAAGAGCATTCTTGTATGTAGTGGATCTTTATACAACAGAAATCATTACCTTGTCTATGAGACAATATATACTATGATCATATGAAATAAGGATGGTACCTCATCAGACATCATAAATAATGCGAGTTAAAAATAAGGAGGGTACCTCATCAGACATCATAAATAATGAGACAATGTATACTATGATCATATAATATTTCATTCCTAATAGCTGTAACTTGAGTAATATACCTTGTTAGCATTTTTTATAGTTACTGTACCAGATATGATTAACATCAAGTATACTAAGATACTATGAATCATCGTAGGCTAAATAGGATCAGAACAACTGACAATGTTCAGTTTCTTAACCGCGAAGACAAAGTCACCAATACACGCAGCTGCTTACTGCAATTGGAATCCGCACATGAGGCTGATTTGGTACGGCTGTCTACTTAGGGGTTTTTTTTTGGTTTTCCTGTTTTTACCTGATATTTTTCTCTTTTTATGTTGATTTTGGAGAAACCTTGCTAATATTTTAGCGATATGAGCGTTGCCATCAAAATATATCATGGGTATATCTACCACATACAAGCTCCATGTGTTATGTATATCATAAGTATTGTTTCATTATAGATATGTTTTGTTACTCGTATTATAATAGGTAGAGTGATAAATATTTTCTACAGGGACGAATGCACAAGGATGTGTTCGAGGAAGGCACGTATGAATTGATAATCAGAAATGTGGATAATGAGCTTGCGTAAGCCAAGTGTTCTAATATTGTAAATTTGTACTATGCCTTAGTTATGCAGGAAAATACAAAAATAAAAAACTAAACAACGTAACTGATTATTGAAAAGATTTTGTCTGCAGATTTCACACTACATTTGATATGAAGACCGACTGGAGTTCCATTTGGTACCATAAGGCATAAAGAGGAGCAAGCCCATGGTGCGAACGTTGGTCTTGATGTTGCTATCAATATGTTTGACCCTCTTAGACAGTCATGAAAGCAAATTGAGTGGTGACTTACTGCATCTTTGTCTTTATTATTCATAGGCTCCATATTTGTTAGATATGTAGCCTATATATATATATATATATATATATATATATATATATATATATATATATATATATATATATATATATATATATATATATATATATATATATATATATATATATATATATATATATATATATATATATATATATATATATATATATATATATATATATATATATATATATATATATATATATATATATATATATATATATATTGATCGGCAAGAATGATAGCTCAAGAAAAAGATGGGTCGTGGTTTGAAGGCTGAACTTAAGATATAAGGAGGATGAAATTTTATAGCTAGGATTTCTTGTAATATATGAATACTGATACTAATTTATTTTTGCTCATCAAATATTATTGGATGGCTGAATTCATTGAAAATATATTTTAAATTTTTTTTCTTCACATAGAGCCATGTTTGGTAAGAGAAATCGGGCTCTATAGAGGGAAATAGACCCCGTTTTTCAAACAGTGCTTTATTTGGTTTTTGAATAGAGTCCCTCCCCCTTTAATTTCCCAGGCAAAAAGAGGCTCTATGGCACTTTTCAACAGGGCTCTATGACCATTTTTGTAATAGTGACTATTCATGATAAAAGTACCTTTTTTGTAAGAAAATTGTAAGAGTATTTTTTTATGCGACTATTACTTAATAAATTTAATATAATGTGATTTAGAAATATTTAAATGGTTTTTAAAACATTTTTACATTAAACGAATTTTAATTATTTTTATGCTACTTTTTATAATCTATGCTACTTTTGTACAATGCACTTTCTGTTTTTTCAATATATGATTTGACAAATAATTTTACTTATCATTTATCTAAATTACTCATATTAATTCATACATAACCTACCCGATCAACACACTATTACTCACCCCTTTAAACCCATTAAACGCAGTTCATCTTATACCCCATGAAAGACACTCCTTTCAATCAATTGTTCATACGACGCTTCATACCCTATTACTACCCCATTTCTACCATATTTCTACCCCAATAAACAATAATTAATATATCCCCACTTCTTATCAAATCCCAGATTAATTGTTACAGACGAAAAGCGGTGTTCAGATCAATGTAATTTTGAGATGGATCCAATGGAGATGGGGCCAATGGAGATCTATGATGTGAAGGTAAGCCTTAGATCGAAGATGAAGTTGTTACCAAAGATCAAGGGTAAGCTAATGCAATACAAGTCACGTCATCTAATATTTAGGAATACTGTTTTTGGTCCTTGGTTAGACGTTAATAACCACCAAAATGACACTCATTTGCTTAATTATATCCTACAATAACAAGAAAAAATCGCCTTTCCCAGCAGAGAATGACCTCCTTTTGTCTTCAACATAGCTGGTCTTAGAGTTAGTTTCGAAAGAAATGAGTTTTGTTTACTGACTGGTTTTAGGTGTGGTGATGTAACTTTAGCATATAACAAAAGTAGCTCATTTTGTTCACGTGTGTTCCTGAAAAAACAAGGTTAAATGCTAAGTCTAGGAAGCTTTGGGAAATTATTGACAATAAAAAAAGTGGGTTAAATTGGAAGATAGTGATGTAGTTAGGATTTGTTTATTGTTTCTGGAAGAGGTTGTTTTTATGGGGCGAGAGGAGTTTTTAAATATTCCAAATATATACTTTGGCTTGTTGATGATCTTGATGCATGGAATTAGTATCCATGGGGAGAATTTATGTGGCAATATTATTATGAGAGGACATTGAATTTGGTCCCAAAACATGCTGACAAACATTATCTGAGTAACAACCCTAGAAAACCCATGGGAACTTATAATCTCCATGGGTTTCAATGGCACTCAAGGTCAGTTGTTAAGATTTTTTGTTCTTATAGTTAAAGAGTAAGGTGAAATTGTTTCTAAATTTGTTTGTTTGTTTTCTATAGATGTGGATACTAGAAACATACCCCAATAGCAACTTGTGGTGGACCAAAGTACCTGGCATAATTCCACGGGGATTTGGTTGGTCAAACATAGGACGGAGGTTCCGAAAGAGTGATTACCCTTTGCTGTTCTCACATGTATTGTTTTTTCCCTTTCACAAATATAATATACAACTATGTCATCTCCTGTTATTGTATAAATTTTCTTACATTTATTATAATATATCAGGAGACTCTTCCTACGTTTATTCTGATTCCAACTGAAGGAGAGTTGAACCAGACATGGCTTATACGTAGTAGGTCATTTTTCAATGGAGAAGAGGTTTCGTTTATTCAAGCTGTTATACTGAATGTTGTACAACAAGATGGCCTTGTAGATGTAGAACCTGTTTACCATCATGTAGAAGCTGATATACCAAATAGCCCACAACATGATGGCCTTGTAGCTGTAGAAGCTGTTAACCTTCCGGTAGAAGCAGTTTTACCGAATGTTGCACATCATGATAACCTACTAATTGTTGATGTAAGAGTTGTTAATCAACCTGAGGTGTTGGGTCCAGAATTAGTAGATGTAATAAAATCACCGCCTCGTGAACAAGAATCACTTCCTAAAGATATTGGTACATCATCTAATGCACCTAGCAATTCGAGTGTAAATCAAAATGATTCCCGGTTGTTACTTGATAATGTTGATTCAATATTTCAAGTTGTCATTGAGGTTAGACCAGATTAGGTGGGAAGGGTGGGCCAGTTTAGATCACAGCTTGTTCAAAGCATACTACGGCCAGAGAATTCAAATGAAACTGAAGTTGTCAATGTAAGTAATCCTTGTTTACGTATCATGTTATTATCATTTGAATAATGCATTTTATTTCTCTGTTTGTTTACAAATCCGTTTGTTGTTTTTCCAGAAGTCAAAAGGTGTTAATGTTGACCAAAACCGTAAATCGGAAGGTTCTTGCATTGACGAGAACACAAATTACTCAATCGTGGATGAATGTCGTGAAATATCACATGGTTTAGACAACGAAGGCATCAAGATGTATTCTCATGTTGATGATGACATAAGAACAGAAGATTATGAGACTGAACACAACAACATGTTATTAGATGGATCAACGCAGGGGTCAATGCAACAACTACTAAATGCACTTCATGGTGTTGAATCGCCTTTGGAGGTTAAAATTATTTAACGTTTAATTATTTCATTATGTATGTCATTTTATTGCAAATTTTTGTATAAGTTGTAGTTATCTTATATTAATTTATGTGTCGTATATTAATTAGGATACCGAGCTTATGGATCTCGATTTAGAAGAAGTGGGTAATCTCAATTTAGAAGACCAGGGTAACTTTTCTTTAGATACCATGTCTATTGGGTTAGAACATGATAAACAAAAGAATGACACAGAAGTCACTATCGTTGATAAAGAACCCACCATGAAGTCTTGCATGAACGATGTTACCCCCAATGATAGTAAGTCAGATATGTCACATAACACATCCGTTATTGACTTACCACATGATAATGAATCTACACCTTGTAAGGGAACATCAACATGTAAAGTGAGCAAAGATATTCTACCCAAGGTATTAAATTTATAAATGTATACTTATTTAATTATGTCTTGTAGCCAAAAGTACATAAAAACTAACATTTAATTAATAATTTATGCCTTGTAGCAAAAAATTCCAGATTTGGATCAGTTCATAGCCGATTTGAACCATTTCCAGCAGACGTCTAACAACAATATAATTTCCCTTGGTTTAATCTGTTTTCTTGCGTAATATTTAGTTTATAATCAGTTGTCTATTTAAAGTTAAATGACACCATCAATTGTGCAGTTATAGGCTCAAGATAGTAACTTCATTGGAAGACCATCATTGCAAATAGTTTTTGCTGATATTAGAAGGAAGAAAAAGTCGAGTTTGGCTTTACAAGAACCATATGAGCAACAAAGGCCCACTACCACTGTTCCTAAAAAAGGCGTAGAATTTCAAAACCAACTTCCACTTCCTTGAAATTTGGACTTGTAGATGAAGAGGCTGTTGTTTTGCCTAGCCGTGAATATACCCGTGATGAGGTTCAACCATTTGTAGAGGTGATAAATTCATATCTGAAAATACAAATTAACATCTATTACAATTATATGCATATATTAACATGGAATTATAATTATAATAGGTATTATCCCGTCCTAAAAAAGTAGCCCTTACAAGGTAACTGTTCCATGGTTTGTTAAACATATGATTGAAGTAAAAAAATCGGGGAAGCCTATACAACACTACCAATTTGCATGGGATCCATATGGAATGGTTGTTGACGAAAGCCTTTGGTTAGCATTTGTTGGTTTGGACGAAAAGCGAATAGGTTGGATGACTGATTATGTAAGGAAATGTTGTATGTTTATTAAATATTATACCTTATCCTTAGTAGTTTGGTTTGTATAATAAATACAAATCGTTATTCTTATGTATAGCATATGGAACTTTGGACGCAGTTAATGTGGTTTTGTAGAGAACCTTTCGCAGATTGAGCTGTTGTTGGGCCATATTTTTGTCCAAATATTCTTACAAGGAGAAGGCCCATTTATGATCCACATGCAACCAGATACAGAGTCGGTTGGATGGATGTTGAAAAGGTTATCCATTTGAATGAATTTATTGTAACCATTTTTAAACTATATCTCATAATATTATTATTTTGATTAATACAGGTATTTATCCCACTAAATGAACCCAATAAGCATTGGGCATTGGGCGAGCTAAACATTCGTTCAGGGCTTTTTACTATTTATGACTTAATGGCACCACGAAAGAGGCAAAAACACCTTCCAATACAATAGAACAGAAAATGGTGGCTGGAAATGAAGGAGAAAATGTCGCAAGAATTTTCGCGGTTTCTAGACGAAGCTGGTATGTTGAAGCGCAAAGGTTTAACCTTAACAGATTACAAGACTAGCTTTCAGTTTGAAGAAAAAGTCCCTCAGCAGGGAAATGCATTAGGAGACTGTGGCATTTGGGTTTTCATCCTCTTATACCGACTTATCAACAACATTCCTGTTGACCTTGGTGATCCCTCTCGGGTAGCTATGGCTTACCTTGAACAATTGCTAGCTTACTTTTGGAAATACAAGGTGAGTTTCACGTTACCTGCTGCAGATGATTTTTAGGTTCTCTATCAATCTCGGAACAATATTTATGGTCTGTAATATTCTAAGTAACTCAAACTTAGACCCCTGAACAATATGTATGGTGCTATGGTGTGTAATATTTCTTAGGTAATTGTATAATATTATATGGTATTTAGGATCTAATGACTTAAATGTGTGCATTGTATACCTTTAACCTAGATATGTCCTTAGTATGCGACATTGCACTGGAAATAGGTTGGTTGTTAGTTCAGTCAGTGCACTTAGTTATCATGTACTTTGTATGCGACTTTTACTTATGATTTTGAGCTACTTTCCCATTGGCAATTTATAAAAAACTTGTAGCTCATACTAGAATGTATATTTAAAAATGCCAAGGCAAAGTAGCAACAAACGACGCCTAAACTTTGAAGCAATACATTACGATATTGGTACAGAATCCAATAAGGCATTAGACTCTTCATTGTATGAACCATCCAAAACAGTCCGTCAACGTATAACAAGGGAAGCGCCAACAAAAATATCACCAGAAACAACTAGTAGGAGGTTAAGAACTATAAATGGAATAGTTGTTAGGATGAGAGGAAAAGGATATGGATCAAGATCTTTTAGGTATCGTGATGGGATAAAACCAATTAGATTTGGTGTTTCTTAGGATCTAGTGGATGGAGAGCCTATGCTAGGGGTAAGTTATCAATGTGTGTATCCAGCACAAAAAAGTACTACAGTATAAGTTAATGTTTTTCTAATACCTTCTTTCTTAATTTTAGAATGCTATGGGATTTCCTGTACCAGCGTGGCCACTTGATATTACATCAGAAGACTGTAGGATCCATGCTGAAAGACCTAAACTAGTGGTTCTACACTCACCATATCCAGTACCAATATGTATGCGAGAGGCTTCTTATCTAAGGGGTCTAAACAAAAATGATATTAGCCTGGAGATATTACATGATGGGGGCTTTTAAAGTATCAGTGTCAAACAAATGGTTTAACTTTTATGTTTTCAATAATGTAAGGTGTAAGATTTACTTTATTATAACTTGTTATGAGCAACGATTATAATATTCTTCTGTTTAATTAAAACTTTATTTCTTGCATTTAAGTTGAGTTGATGTTTCATCCAACTGTTACAGTACATTTTGTGGCTATATAAACACATAGTATACACCATAACATACCACAATTGATCCTAGTAACTACTTCACTAAATTATAACTTGAAATGGCTAACTCATCATCTCCCAACCCCATCTCTGGACGCGTTGTAAACGAGCTAATGAAATTGAGCGATGAATCAGACATTCACAAGTGCATGAAATACCTTTTTATACAACAAGTGTATGAGGAAAAAACTTTTGCAAACACAATTCGTGACCAAGTTTTAAATGTTAGGGATAGCATAACAAAATTGAACTCAATTATTGATGAGTTAGAAAATGTAACTGATCGTGTTTTAGTTTATAATCCATTGGATTGTTTGAAGGAAGCAAGAACAACTGAAAACGACAAGCTGGTTTCTTTGAACAGGTTGTTGCACGAAATTGAATGGGGCATTCGCCAGTAAGATGGGCATGCTTGTATGATGGATTTGTGTATTGATGGGGATTTTGATGTCGATGAGTCTGATGCTGATGAAGAAGGTTATTAGTACCAGTAATGCAAGCAATAAAACCGTTGTCTTTTTTACTCCTATGTATGTGGTACTGTAGCCCTACTTGTGTTTATCTTTCGAGTAGTTTAAGTATGTGGACCTTGGAAATTCATATATTAAATAAATTCCACCCAGTATGGTTTCTTTGTTTTCATGAAATCACCGAGTCTTAGTTACCTTATCATAAAGCACGATACATTAAACAAAACAGAGAATACATAGTTCATAGATCATTTCCCAGATCTTAATTGCAACAACCATGAAAGAAAATAAAAAGCATTACATAAAATAAAAAATAAAAAACAAGAACCAGCTACAAATTAGACATATCTTGGGTCTTCGATTGGAAGTTGTTACCATGATCAATGATTGATCTAGTTGACTTCTGCCTCTTAGTAATCCAGGGATAATCATTCTTGCTCGAACACACATGGGTGGATTGACCCATGAAAAGAAATCACACACAACATTCAAACAACAACGAAACCTACGCCCATGATTTGCATTGGTCCATGAAGTCCTAATTATTGTAGGATTTCCACAGAAGCAATTCATTACTAATATTTGTGGTATGGTTGTGTCTTTGGAGGTTTTAAATTGATGTGTTTAGGCAAATAGATATTTTTATACAAAATTTGTATAAAACTACTATAAGTACATTAAATTTATTTGTTGTACCTTCAAGAGTTTAATATTTATGCGACTTGCAATGAATTTATTGTACTGTTTCCTAGTAGGTGTATACTACAAATTGAAGTCTAATGCATCAAAGTTTAATATGTTAAAACCAAGTATGAGAAACCATATAAAATTTAAACTAAGGCTAATGTTTGAGGGTTCCAATAGGTTTGTCCAATTACCAAAGGAAATTCGATACGAAAACCTATATTCGTATTGTAAGAAGAAGTTTTCAATAAGAGATTCTGATAAAATTAGTTTATCGTACATATATCAATCAGAAACAATTGAGGTAACAGGCGATGAAGACCTAGAATGCTTCATAAATGATTTTGTTCACAACAGCCTTCAAGTTCTTAAGATGTTTATATCTATAGATAAGGTATTAAATACTTCATCTGCATATTTTGCCGATTTTGATTTAAATGTACCATATCATGGTGCCGGTTGATCATTTCCACCAGTAACCGATGAACATGGTTGGAATAACAACACTTTCAACCATAACCCGCCCCTCCTTCTATCCCTTTAGAGAAACCTGTTTACACAAATACCCATCCCAATGTTTCTCCAATTAGGTATAACGTAGGCCATAGATTTGATAATAAAACAACATGTGTGTATGAGATTAGTTTGCAAGCTGTTATGGAAGGCTTTGAGTTCCGGGTTGTTAAGACATGTAGTAAGAGGTTTAGTTTTCGATTTGCACAAGAAGGTTGTTCATGGTGTGTTTATGCAAGAAAGTTTAAAAGCAGTGTTTCTTCTTAGTAACAACCATCAACAATAGTCACACTTGCTCAAAAACACAAATTCTACCACATCATCGTAACGCTACTAAAACTTTGATTGGTCAATTGATTTTAAGAAAAATGAAAGATACTAGACGGGTTTTGTAAAACCCGCATGCTTTCACCATGAACAGCACACTTAGTAAATGTACGTACATATAAAAACTTTTTTTATAGCATGAACACGTGTCACGATTATTAATTATAGAAGTTATGTACATATTATTACACGATAAGTATTAAGTATGTGATAGTACACGATAATTATTAACAATAATAATTATAATCACGAACATGAAATCATGAACGTAAAAATCACGAACATGTAATTACGTACTTAATTAATATAATACGATTAATATCGTTATGTACAAGTATTTATAGATAACACGAACATTTAATTATAATATAACACGAAAACACGAACATACGAACACGTAAATTATAACACGGGAAAAACTTCGGGTTTTTTCCCTTGTGGGCCCCATATGCCGCGGCACCAAAGAGACAAGGGCCAAGCCTACCTTGATTTTTAGTAAATAAACAAAAAGTGGAAACATTATTTTCATTCACAAAGTTTTTCAATAAAACAAAAACCCTAGCCTCCTTGTTTTCTCCTTCGGCCGCCGGCAACATCAACACCATAAGGGGTGTTGGGTTTGATTTTTGGTTGATTTATTCAAGCATCGTGTACGTGTTATTAACCTCCATTCGTTACACGTGTTCGATAATCCGTTATCCCTTTTATTTTAATTCTTTTTATTTAATTATGAACACATGAACATGGGATTAAATAAACAAGTAATTAAAAACATGTCACGTAATCATGGGGGTAAAATTAAGGGTTGTGTTCTCGGCCGACACCCAATCGAGATCCCCATGGTTCGCACCACCAGCCGAGATCTCGTGTCTCGGTGGTGTTGGTCTCGGACGGCAGCAGGGACAAGGGACCCTGACGCAAGTCAGAGAGTTCTTGTGGTGTTTGGGGGTCTCGGCAGCAAGCAGCCACCACCACTGGCACACAGCCGGTGGGGATTTTGGTCAAGCAGGGGGAACGCGGACTGCAGCACGGGAACCAACGGCACACAGCCGGTGGGAACCTGTTATGGTCAGCGGCTAGACGAAAGGAAACCACCGGCTGCAGCCGGTGGTGAAGTTGCACAGGCAGTGGCAACCGGCCGAGCCGGTTTGCCACTGTTAAAGGGGTGTTTGTTTGGTCCGGTTCAAGGGTTTATTCGGTCCGGTTCATGACATGTCTAAATTAAATTCACGCATTTAGGTCATGACTAAAATTGTACAAGTATTTTATTTTTACGAGTTATTATTTTAACAATATACTTAAATTAATTAATGAACATGAATTATAATTAATTTAATTAATCATGAACTTAGGTTAATTATTACTTACAAAATAATATACGTTTTAACCTAAGTAATTATTTATTTAATTTAGAATGTAGTATTAATTAATTATTAAGACATGAAATATAATTAATTAAAAATCATGACTTAGGTTATAATTAATATAATATTAATACATGTTTAACCTAAGTATTTTATACACCTTAATTTAATTAAATGATTCTTATATTTAATTTAATCATATAACCTATAGTTTATTTAATTAACAAGATTTATTAATAAACTATACAAATAATCATATGACTTATGTTAATTAACCAGTAAACTTAAGCTTATATTGTTAGCTTATTAATCCAATTTAATTCTAAATATGGAAACTTTCTAATTCAAAAAACTTACTATTTTTGCAAACTTTCTATTTTTAGAAACTAATCTATTTTAAGAAGTTAATCTATTTTTTGGAAACGTTCTATTTTTGGAAATTTTCTATTTTAGGAAACCTGCTATTTTTAGAAAGTTACTTATTATTACACAACAAATATAATAATACAAGAAATACAAGTAATACTTAATCAGAATACGTAGAATACATGATCCTATTTATGTAGGATCAGTAAAACAAGACATGAACATATAAAACAAGCTAAGACACGATATAATCATTTAAGTACTCAGTAAACAGAATACTTATACATGTATCCTATTTATGTAGCATTAGTGAGATCGAAGTAGGACTTTCATTCTTCGTCTTCTTCGTTCACTGGACATAAGGTACGGATTTCCCGTCCTTTAGTATGGATATTCTTTCCTTATTAGGATTCCCCGTTTGCAGCCAACTATTTTCCCAGTATTGTTTTATATGTTTGATTACTTATGTTAGTTAAGAGCCTAAGCCATATACATGCATGACTAGTGTCACCTAGTTATAGAGGTATCATAACCATAATATTGGAGGCACCAGTGTCATGACTTCCCCACGGCAAAGTGATTGCTCGTGGCGTCCCTTTTCAGTTTTGGCCATTAAATATATTATCATGTGGGGTGCATGGGTGCATCCTAGTTACATGTTTACCAGTATTATTAGAGTGAATGCGATGTGTGCCTTGCATCCTTCACTAGGAGTTGATCCCTCCTACCTAGATTATTTAATTAGAGGCAACCCCTCTAATTGCATGACAAGGTCTCCCTTCCAAGTGTTCATGCATGGTGGAACCTCATGACCTATATGGGCTATTTGGCTAATTAATACAGATTTTCATAGAAACATAATTCTTTTCAAACTATAAAACCATTTTTATGAATATGATTCCAGATTGCTTAGAACTTATACTATTCCGCTGCTATTAGTCTTATATGTTGATGCTATTCCATGTCATACTTGTATATCCGTGCACTGAGCGTTTTGCTCAGCCGTTTTCCTTTCATGTTCCCAAAAGGCAGGTACTCAAGGGCACTCATAGATTTTAAGCGTACGTGCATATGGATTGGAAGCTATCTAGCCTTCTCTACATTATGCATTTCCTCATACATTGTGCTACTTGTTTCTTGGACATTGTTTAGTCCTTTTCCTTTACAGTACTTATGTTTGTGTGTGATGAGCTTATACTTGGGATACCAATGTTTGTTTCTGGTATTTCCTTTCATGGTCATTTAATGTTTTTAAGACATTTACCTTGTATGCTTTGATGACACGCCATAATCACGCGTGACATTCCATTTACCAAAATGGGGTGTTACAATTATGGTATCAGAGCCAAGGCTTCGACCTGTAGGCTCTCAAAACATGACCTGTGATTAGTCACTATGGTCTTCCTAGAACTGACAGTCGGTTTTCATGCATTCATTGTTTTCATGCATTTATGGCATATGTCATTGTCGCAGGTTTATGACTAAGTAATGGTTGGTACAGGACTGACCCTATTTAGTCGCATGTGCTTTTATCGAAACTTTTAACTTTGGGACCGACCCATAAGCATCCCCTTGCCATGTCTTTTGTTTTGGGTGAACTGACCATAGGCGTTTACTCTCGCGCATATAAAAGTTTTTATAAACTGCATCATGCATTCATGCACTGTTTTCATGCATAAAATTATGTCTCATGATTTATTGGCATAATTTTTTTTTCATGTATATATTATGTTTTATCAGTTTAATCATGCATTATGTTTTAAACTGTCAGATGGTGAACACACGCAATGCTCAAGAGATAGGTGCAGCTGCCAATGCAGCTATGCAAGCCATCCTTCCCCAAAAAACAATAATCCTCCACCACCACAGATCGTCCCCATGACTGGGTGGGATAGGTTGACAAGGGAGTACTACGCGATTAGACAGAGAACAGAGGAGAACAACAACGAGTTCATGCAGCGCTTTATTCATTTGGCTGGTGTTCTTGGCGCAGCAGCAGGTACTGCCAAAGAGCAAGCATACCACTTTCGTTGGGCTCTTCGTACATCGGGCGCCAATAATTTGGTGTGTGTTACCTTCAACACGGTGGCACAAGTAGCCGATGAGCACGTAAGCTAGAGATGCTGCGGGAGAGAGAGGAATTCGGGGAAGTAGAGAGACCCGAGAAGAGGTATTTGTTCGTCACTCAGCGGTGATCATTTCAAATTCATTCAGTACTATCCAATATTTATCTTTCTCTTTAAACTGCATCTTTCAGGCAGAAGACTGAGGACCGGTCTCAACCGACTACTCAGCAACAACCTACTCAGCCCAAGGGTAACGGTCAGACTCGAGACCGTTCTGCTACGGATAGGCGTGGCGGTAATGATAATTACCGCAACAACGCTGGAAACTCCAACAACAGCAGATCCCTAAACTTACTCATTCCTTATGTTACACGTTTATGATTCATAATTCTGACACTTTAGCATCTTCTACCAAGAATCATGATAATGGAAGGGAGCAGGACCGAAGAGGTTCACAGCCTAACCGTACAGATATCACTGGTATTACGTCTTACGATTTTCCGCATTATCCTTTTGTACCTATAAACCATGTCTCATGTTTACTTTTTCTAACAGGCTCCCAGTCAGCAAGGGCACCTGCTGGAGGGTATACTCACCCTCTCTACACTGCCTGCAACCGTAGGCACCCAGGGCCATGTCACCGCGACAGCGATGCTTGCTTCAAGTGTGGCCTCACTGGTCATCGCATGAAGGACTACCGCAAGGGGGAGATGGAGGGCACATCTGGACATGCCGATTCCAAGCCACCTCCTACTAGTGGGCGGGTGTACACGACTTCTCATGATCAGGCCAACAAGTCTACAGGTACTATCACTGGAATCTTGTATATGTATGGTCAAGTTGCATGTGTTTTATTTGACACGGGTGCTACTCACTCGGTTATTTCTACTGCTTATGCTAAGAATGTTAGGATATCTCCTATGCCATTAGAGAATGTATTAAACATTTCCACGCCTTTAAGAGACTCTGTACGCATAACCCATGGGTACAAGAGCCTTCCCCTAGACTTTGACGACAAGATTTGTCCTGTTGACGCACTTCCACTGGATATGTGCGATTTTGACATGATATTAGGCATGGACTGGCTATCCAAACATCACGCCACCATTGACTGCCATACATATCAGGTCATCTTCGGTAATGTAAATGCACCAGAGTACATTCACAACAGTTTCGTACCCGGAAGGTCTGTACAAATAATTTCAACCTTACAAGCACGTGCACTACTGTCACATGGTTGTGAGGGCTATCTTGCTACTGTTCCTGATTTGGAGGTTGAATCCCCATCCATCCATAATCAGCCGATCGTGTCAGAATTCCTAGACGTGTTTCTAGAAGAACTACACGGCATACCACCTGCTCGTGAGGTGGAGTTTAATATTAAGCTCATCCCAGGAGCTGAGCCAATTTCTAAGGCTCCTTATCTCATGGCTCCCATAGAGCTGAAGGAGTTAAAGGAACAACTGCAGGAATTGTTAGAACGCGGTTTCATTCGACCTAGTGCTTCTTCATGGGGCGCACATGCTCTGTTCGTAAAGAAGAAGGACGACAGTAGCGTCTGTGCATAGATTACCGTGAGCTTAACAAGATCACCATCAAGAATAGATATTGCCATGCATTGATGACTTGTTTGAACAACTCCAAGGGGCCAAACATTTCTCCAAGATTGATCTAAGGTCGGGCTATCATCAGTCACGGGATAAGGAGCAAGACATCGCCAAGACTGCTTTCCGTACATGTTATGGGCACTACGAGTTCGTAGTCATGCCATTTGGCCTTACCAATGCTCCAGCTGTTTTCATGGACTTGATGAACCGTATCTTCCATGAGTTCTTGGACAAGTTCGTCATTGTCTTCATTGACGCTCTGATTTTCTCTAAGTCAAAAAAGGAACAAGAAGACCATCTTCGTACTGTACTACAGATACTTCGCCAGAAGCAGCTGTATGCCAAATTCTCCAAGTGTGAGTTCTAGTTAGACAAGGTGGCGTTCCTAGGCCACATTGTATCAGTAGAATGAATCACCATGGATCCATCAAAGGTTGAGGCTATTCCCAAGTGGCCAAGACCTACATCAGCGACCGAAGTTCGAGTTCCTAGGCTTAGCTGGTTACTACCATAGGTTCATAGAGAATTTTTCCCGTTTAGCACTGCCATTGACCAAACTGATACGGAAAGGGAAGAAATTCGTCTGGACTGAAGAAAGAGAGAAGAGCTTTGAAGACCTAAAGCAGAAGTTAGTATCTGCACCGATTCTTACTCTCCCATCTGGTACAAGTGGATTTCAAATCTATAGTGATGCTTCAGGGAAGGGACTTGGCTGTGTTCTCATGTAACATGGTAAAGTGATTGCGTACGCTTTACGACAGCTTAAGCCTTATGAGGAGAACTAGCCTACGCATGACTTGGAACTTGCAGCAGTCGTGTTTGCATTGAAGATATGGAGGCACTACTTGTATGGAGAATCATGTGATATCTTCAAAGATCACAAGAGCCTGAAATACATCTTCACTCAACGTGAGCTAAACATGAGACAGAGAAGATGGTTAGAGCTGTTGAAGGATTATGACATTAATCTGCAGTATCATCCCGGCAAGGCGAATGTAGTGGCAGATGCACTTAGTAGAAAGTCTGGTATGATTGATATGAGTGATTTTACTCATATCATTTGTATCTTAAAACGAACAATAAATGCATAAAATGTATCAAATTTTCCTTGTATATGCATGTTTTCTTGTTTCGTGTGTGTAGGTACCAAGATCGCAAAAACCGACAAAACCGAGAGAAGTTTGAAGAAAAGATCGATAAAGCCAAGATTCGAGCTCGACTTTAGTGGATTTGATAATTATGCAAGAAAATGGCCAAGTGGGTCCCACTTTTGGTAAATGGGCCTAAAAGCACATTTAAGGAGATTAATTACCTACTTTTGGGTCAAAGCCCAAATCAAAGCCCATTTACAACTAAATAAGACGGCTAATGGTTTCATTTTTGGGTCCATTTGATCAAAAAGCCCAAAGCAAAAATAATATAACGAATGATTTCATTTTTGGGTCCAAGATTGGCCCATGTAACAAAAGAAAGAAATATAACGGATGGATAAGTTTTCACTTGGTCAACTCTCCCATCACCACACGTTTTTACTCACATATTCACACACATTAAAATAACCATTCGTTTCTCTCCCACCTCACAAAAATAACGAGACGCAACTATTCATCAAAACCCTACTCCAATAAATTTTTCAAATAAAATGGGGCTTTTGTTTCCCATGTGTGATTCACACGATTTACTATTAATTCCCCACGAAAACCGGATTGAAGATGATGGAGGGGTGTAGGTGACGTGGCAATATATCCTTTCCTGATTGGTTGAAACAGCTCACTCCCCTCAATCCACCAATAATGAGTCTCCACCTCAGCAAGGAACTAACACAAAGATGCGCAAGATGTGACATGGTGGCAATCCGTGTGAGGGAGGATGATTTTCAACCATAGGATCATAACAAACAAGAGAGAAGAATGAAGGATGCTCATCTAACGGTCGAGATTGACTCTTCTTCACCAACAAACTCACCCCACACCCTCTCGTTGGCCTATAAAAACCCTCCCCTCAATCATGTAAAATCATCCCTTTCTTTAGTTTACTGTTATAATGTAGAAATAGATTTAGGATTTATTTTCAGCAAAGTCTTGTACTATTTTAATTTTTCTATTAATAAAGTTCAATTTCTGTTTAATTACTCTCGTTACCATTTTTGTTAATGATTTTCTTTTTGGGTTTAGTTAAATTGATGTCTTAATGATCTTTTCTACTAACTTTAACATGTTTAGTCCTATAAGCTTCTTGATAACTTATTAAGACTAATTTTAAGCCAAGTTTGGGAACCGATTTATCATAGTGATAAATTGAGAAAGAAGACAAGGTTACTGATAATTAGATTAAATGATAACTGTTAATTCGATTTATCTCATAAATCGAGAAATAATTGGTGATAACTTGATTTGAGTGGTGGTTCGAATATGGTGGCTAGTTTAGTTTTGGTGGCGATTTAGTTTACTAGACGGCTCAGCGCCGCATCTACTTCTCAAAGGATTTCGACTAAAAGGTTTAATCTCATGTTAATTTTCATGTTTTATATTAATCTTGTTAGATGTTTGAGTGCTTTAGTTAATTGTTTGAGGTATCATGTTTTAGACTGCGTATATGATTTGGTCATCATAAGTGCTATAAAGTCTGAGTAAACTTGATGTTAGGGTATGACCAATTATCTTATGGTCACGCAATATAACATGATTAAGTGTGTTTAATTTACTATTGTTGTCTCATTTTCTTAGTATGAAACCTGCTGGTTTTAGTTGATATTGGATGTTCTTAGTTACCAAAAACTATGCTGAGTTTTGTGAGATTCGGTAAGAAAGTTTACTGATTCTGCATAAGTCTGTTGAGCTTCATGTAATTTGTAATTGAGTCCCTTGTTGTTGAATGTTTTGTGTGGATGTTTTATGATTTTGATAGTCTGCTGAAATTTTTATTGCTCGAATTAGTTGCTGAGCAGTCTGATATGTTAGAGATTGAAGGTAATTTCGGTTGTTGCTGCCGCATTAGTTTTCGTAGCTAGTAAATCTCGATTTTTTTCGTCGTTGTTTAGATATTTGCTGTAAGACTTGGATGGTTTTTGGTGGCATTTTCATAGATGTTAGTTTTCACTGGATTTGTTTGTTGAATTCAGTAATTGTAATTGCTCCCTTTGTTGTGATTATGCTGTGAAAATGCTTGCTTGTTAGTCTGATGATTTTAAGTTCTTAGTGATCTAATCTATTTGACTTCATATAATTTTATTTATAGTTACTTAAGTCTCTGTTACTAATAATCAACACTGTTACATTTGTTTTAAACTTGCCTGTGATGTTTTTTTTGTTACTATATTTACTATCTAATTTTGTTGAATGTTAAAGTTAATTGGTTTAGATTCTGATATATCTGTTTGTTTATTGGTCGGTATTTGAGGCTGTTTATAAGTATTCCATAATAGTTAAATCACAAAAAAAGTAGGTCCTCAGTGGGACTCGAACCCATGACCTCCTGGTCATGGGCCCTAGGCGTTAACCATCTCTACTAGCTATGTGTTTGTGCTTCATTATTGCATCTTTTATTAATACAGTATCAATTTTCTGCTATCAGTTTAATTTTGTAGATTTAAATTCAAGTTTGTTTTCATTTAAAGTTAATTTAAAAATATTAGTTTAATAAATTACTTTTATAAAAGTTTTAGAAATAAAATATATTTTATTTTAGGAATTTAAATTAGTTTCTTTTATAAATTAGTCTTTAAATAATATTTATTTTAATTAGAATTTAATAAAAATAGTTTTCAAAGAATAGATTTTGTTTAGTTGAAAAAGTAAAGTTAATTTTTAAATAGATTTATTAGTTTTTAAATTAGTTTAAATAAATAGTGTAAAAGTATTTTTTTTTAAATTAAATAAGTTTTTATTGAATTGAGTTTTTTTTAAATAGTTTTTTTTAATAGTTTAAATTTTAAATAATTGTATTGTTTCTAGATTAATTAATTCGGGGTTTACGATTCATGCACTTTAGGATTAAAATAAGTTTTAAATTGGTAGATTCAATTTTTAGTTTAAAAACCGAAAACCAATTCAAATCAATTGTCCAAATCGATACAAAACGTCTCAAATTCACTCGATCTTCGTGTACAACGAACTTGATTCATCATGTGTTTAATTGAATTCGTCTTTGGTAATTTTAGACTATTACTTTTTCCTAAAGGTAATTTTCTAATTTACCCTATAACGTATCTAATTATCACATATACTATAACGATCACATCAAAAATTTTGGCGCCGCTGCCGGGGATCTTGTGTACGATTCGTCTTTGTGGAGATTTGTTGATCATTGATTTGAAGACCCTTTCCGTCCTCGGAAAGTTTTGTTATTTTTCTATTATTATAGTATGTATCGTTTTTCTCGTTTTTTGTGATTAATATATGAATAATACCAAAAATAATCTTCTTAATCATCTATCATGTTTAATTCTTTTTCTCCTCACCCTCTAAATTTTAATTCTTCCATGAATTCTTTCGTCAATTGTGAAGAGTGTGGAGAACCGTTATATGGTTTTTTTACCATGTCGGTGGTGTACGTGTGAGCGTTGTGGAAATGACTTACGTCATGATATACGAGTTGGATTATGTCCTTGTTGTAATGAGATTACTTCATGTGGAAACCCAAAATTTTCAAATAATTCTCTCGATTTTTACCCACCTCCACAGCCCACATACGAGACACCCTCGTGTGAGTTTTGTGGAAACGATTCTCATTTAGAAATTAATTGTTCGCATCGATTCTCGCATAATTACGAGCAAGAACCGAGCTACAATTAAAACTTTAATGATAATTGTTATCCACAAGATTTACCGAGTTTATCACAACATCTTTGTTGTGAGTATTGTGGAGGTCCTCACGAGAGTTTTTGTTGTCAACCGATGGATCAAAATTTTTGTGAACCTAATCCTTGCTATAATTCGATTCCTTCCGGTTTTGATCAATCTCCACAATATTCTTTCGAAATTGAATGACTTGAAACAATGTTCCAACAAATAATGAATCAAAGAAATGTGGAAATGGTCGAAAAGAGCATTGAAGATATGTTGCTAGAAAAGAGACAAATCAATCAAGAGATTAATGATATAACTAATTATTTGGGAAGTCGTAGATTTCATGGAGAAATAATTGATGAGGGATTTAAAAGAGATTGTGAACTTAAGATTAGACAACTTTCGCAAGATTATAATGGTTTTAGCATTGATACTCGAGAGAAAGAACGTGCTCAAGCGGAAGCAAAATACCTTGCTAATCGTGAACTCGAGCATTCTCTTCTTTTGGATGATGACGAGGATAGTACTATTTCTTTGCGAGATCTTATTTCTCTACATCCTTCGTCTAGTGCAATCGTGCTTCCTTTTTATATCTTGCCGGCTAAGGAGCCCGAGGATTCTCCCATCCTAGATGATGAGGAAATATCTCATGACATCACCACTCCTATTCATGATTCTTCCATCGTGGAACCCGAAAATTCTCTAAGCAAGGGGGACGAGCATTTTAGCACTATTCCGGACACGGAATCGGACGAAGTAATAAAGTCTAGTGTTGAGATCCTTGTCCAAAACCCGAGAGAGTTTGACGGTATTTCTAATGAAAGGTGTGATTTGCGACATTGTGATGACTCTATTTCTTCCATTCACTTTGATATTTTCTCCAATTCTAATGATGAAAATTGTGATGGAAATGAAGATTTTGAGAATGATTCTACTTCTAGTGAATTTTCTAATGAGGAGTTCTCCGATGAACTTTCTTATAAAGATGATATTTACGACTCGGATTTTGAGGGGTTTACCGATGAACCTACTCTTCTTCACCCATTTCCACCGGGAAATGAGGATGATAGTGATCTGATTTTTGAGAGGCTCACTTTTGAACTTGCTCCTTTAGACCCATTTCCACCGGGAAATGAGGTTGATTTGACTATTCCGATCCTTGAGAAGTTCTCCGATGAACTTACTCATTTAGATGTGGAAGACGTGGTTCTTCGTGAGAAATTATCCAATGTCTATCTTCTCATTTCTAGGATCGATGCTTTGAATTCTAAGCCTAATTCCAAGTCTTTCTCTCCATCTCCTATTCCTGTTGAGGATAGTGATCCGCTTATGGAGGAGATTGACACTTTTCTTGCTTCTAATGATTTGATACCACCGGGTGTTGATGATATCGACCCGGAGGGGGACACTCTCTTTTTAGAGAATTTACTTGATGATGATTTTGTCCCAAGTCCTCCTCTCACCCACTTTGACATTAATGTGCGGGTTTTTCATGTGTCTCATATTGAGTACCATGATCCGATTGATCACATTTATAAGGGTGAAATGGTCGTTAAAGCTAAGAATATTGATTCCACTATGGATGAAACCGTTATACCACCTTTACCATGTGCTTTATATGATTTTGGATTAGCATGGGGGGACAACACCATGTTGTCTATTCCTTTCTCCACCGAGGACGAGGTATTCGACCCCGGAATCGTTGATTTAGGGAAATCTCGGCCTTTCACCGATGCAATAATTGAAAGACTTTTTAATCATCTTTGTGCGAGTTTATCTCGGGGAGCATGCTACATTCATATCATGATTTGTGACTACTATCTCTTTTTAGAGATTTGTGTTGGAGTTTCATCCTTTCGTTTGTCATCCGACAACGAGGATGAGATCTTTGACCCTATCATCGTGCTTTATTATGGATTTTATTCAAATATGCCGGTTTTTACCATTTTCCCTAAGGACCAATGAATGCGGGGATCGAGTCGAGCTCATGACTCGGTGAACAAAAACAAGGTGCCTTGTGGGGGAGTCCCATACATTCTATCTTCTTTCTATTTTCTAACCACTAATAAGGCTTGATCTTTCAAGCTCGTGCTCGTGTTTTGTTGTGTTGTGAATCTTAGGTATGACCCTTATATTTGAAGACTCTCGTGTTCAGTTTTTGCCGGTCCACTTGATCTTCCATTCTTTGAATGCCAAAAAGGGGAACACTCTCTATCCTTTGATTTTTATCGACTAACATTTTATCTTGAGACATAATTAATAAACGGCTTATAGATTTGCGTGCTCTTTCCATGTTAGGATTTTGCATTAGACTCTTCGTGTTTTAGCAAGGGGGTGTTACTCTTGAGCTAAGAAACATTGAGGACAATGTTTGTTTTTAGCATGGGGGAGTCAATCGATATAATCGCTTGCTATTGCTTTTGTCATGTCCAAATGTAATCTTTTTTCTCATTTTTCATTAAAATTTTAAATTTTTAGTGTTATTTTTAAGTTTTTAATAAAGAAATAAGTGCTTTTGACACAAATGTAGGCTTTACTTTGGTGAAAATAAAAATAGTTTTTGACTCGACTCGGTTTTTACCTTAGCTTTTCCTTAACGTATTTGAATTAAGTTTTGCTAGGCTTTTATATAGGGAGATTTAAAACGCGAAAGTCTTAATTCATACGAGTTAAGAACAAGAACTTTTCGCAAGTTCCCATAATTGATCCTAGAAAGTCGTTTATCAAGGGAACTTTAAAACGCAAATTCTAAAACTTGAACAAGTATAAGAAGATGCAAGATCCTATAGATGACTTGAAAACCCAAAACTTTGATTTAATAGGCTAAGTATCCATTGATTTCACATTTTTGAAATTTTTCGATATGGAGAACAAGAGATGATAGAGTTCAATCATAAGTTTCTAAACTTAATTCTTCTTCGTGCAAGTATTTTTGTGTTTGATTTGATCTCCTCGTATTTACTTTCTACACTTGAATAATAATTGCTTAATAAATGAAGTTTTTAGTGGTTTAGGCTTGATATCTTAACTCGTAACTCCTTCTTTTTCTTCCCTTGTAATTAAAGTGAGAACACATTAAGAGTGTCAACGTCATGGACTTTTGATCATGGGATTGCGGGAATTTGGCTTACTATATATATCATATTAATAAAGAAGAATAAATAAAAACATGTTCTCTAGGAGCCTTCGGGTGGGAGTCATGTAGCACTAACCTTGTCATTAGAGCCTTAGGGTGTATGGCGAGGGGACGTGTTGAATAAAAATTGCTTCATCATCATGATCCATAAGGTGGGATGGTGTTGTCAATTCCCTTATTTTGGTCCAACGAGCCTTCGGGTGTGGATTTTAAATAAGGAGCACAATTGCATCTTAAAGAGCCAAAAGGTGTTATGATGTGATTGTTGCTAACTCCATTAATAAGGTCATAATTGACTCTGGAGGTTTCTATTTTTGCTTTTAAGTAGCCATATTAGCCAAATTTCGGGTCCGGGATTTATCCTTAAATCGTGTTAAGTTATCCTTGATGTGGGCTTTCTTTAGTGACAACGGTTTTTGAAGTCGAGGTAGGTTTTGAGTGTTGAGTTTACACCATTCTTGCCTTCATTTTTGGACTAATAAATATCAAAAAATAAGTCAAATGAGCCTTTAGGTGAATGACAAATAAAATCTAGAGATACAACTAGGAATAATAGAAGATTGAGTTTAACACAAATTACTTGTATGAGTTGGTTTAATTTTGGGGCTTATGATTGACATGATCTTGTTTTTGCACTTGGCATGGAAAAGTGAAAAGTCGGGGACGATGAATCTATTTGAGTTTCATGATCCTAAAAGTTATTTTTCAATAATGAAAGCAATACATTATGTCTTCGCAAAAAAATAAAAGTCAAAAAGTTTAATAAAAGTGTAGTTAGTGTTTTATCTTATCATTGCGTGAGGACACGGCAATTACTTAGCAAGGGGGAGTTTGATATGAGTGATTTTACTCATATCATTTGTATCTTAAAACGAACAATAAATGCATAAAATGTATCAAAATTGCCTTGTATATGCATGTTTTCTTGTTTCGTGTGTGTAGGTACCAAGATCGCAAAAACCGGCAAAACCTAGAGAAGTTTGAAGAAAAGATCGATAAAGCCAAGATTCGAGCTCGACTTTAGTGGATTTGATAATAATGCTAGAAAATGGCCAAGTGGGACCCACTTTTGGTAAATAGGCCTAAAATCCCATTTAAGGAGATTAATTACCTACTTTTGGGTCAAAGCCCAAATCAAAGCCCATTTACAACTAAATAAGACGGCTAATGGTTTCATTTTTGGGTCCATTTGATCAAAAAGCCCAAAGCAAAAATAATATAACGAATGATTTCATTTTTAGGTCCAAGATTGGCCCATGTAACAAAAGAAAGAAATATAACGGATGGATAAGTTTTCACTTGGTCAACTCTCCCATCACCACACGTTTTTACTCACATATTCACACACATTAAAATAACCATTCGTTTCTCTCCCAGCTCACAAAAATAACCAGACGCAACTATTCATCAAAACCCTAATCCAATAAATTGTTCAAATAAAATGGGGCTTTTGTTTCCCACGTGTGATTCACACGATTTACTATTAATTCCCCACGAAAACCGGATTGAAGATGGTGGATGGGTGTAGGTGACATGGCAATATATCCTTTCCTGATTGGTTGAAACAGCTCACTCCCCTCAATCCACCAATAATCAGTCTCCACCTCAGCAAGGAACTAACACAAAGATGCACAAGATGTGACACGGTGGCAATCCGTGTGAGGGAGGATGATTTTCATCCATAGGATCATAACAAACAAGAGAGAAGAATGAAGGATGCTCATCTAACGGTCGAGATTGACTCTTCTTCACCAACAAACTCACCCCACACCCTCTCGTTGGCCTATAAAAACCCTCCCCTCAATCATGTAAAATCATCCCTTTCTTTAGTTTACTGTTATAATGTAGAAATAGATTTAGGATTTATTTTCAGCAAAGTCTTGTAATATTTTAATTTTTCTATTAATAAAGTTCAATTTCTGTTTAATTACTCTCGTTACCATTTTTGTTAATGATTTTCTTTTTGGGTTTAGTTAAATTGATGTCTTAATGATCTTTTCTACTGATTTTATCATGTTTAGTCCTATAAGCTTCTTGATAGCTTATTAAGACTAATTTTAAGTTAAGTTTGGGAACCGATTTATCATAGTGATAAATTGAGAAAGAAGACAAGGTTACTGATAATTAGATTAAATGATAACTGTTAATTCGATTTATCTCATACATCGAGAAATAATTGGTGATAACTTGATTTGAGTGGTGGTTCGAATATGGTGGCTAGTTTAGTTTTGGTGGCGATTTAGTTTATTAGACGGCTCAGCGCCGCATCTACTTCTCAAAGGATTTCGACTAAAAGGTTTAATCTCATGTTAATTTTCATGTTTTATGTTAATCTTGTTAGATGTTTGAGTGCTTTAGTTAATTGTTTGAGGTATCATGTTTTAGACTGCGTATATGATTTGGTCATCATAAATGCTATAATTTCTGAGTAAACTTGATGTTAGGGTATGACCAATTATCTTATGGTCACGCAATATAACATGATTGAGTCTGTTTAATTTACTATTGCTGTCTCATTTTCTTAGTATGAAACCTGTTGGTTTTAGTTGATATTGGATGTTCTTAGTTACCAAAAACTATGCTGAGTTTTGTGAGATTCGGTAAGAAAGTTTACTGATTATGCATAAGTCTGTTGAGCTTCATGTAATTTGTAATTGAGTCCCTTGCTGTTGAATGTTTTGTGTGGATGTTTTATGATTTTGATAGTCTGCTGAAATTTTTATTGCTCGAATTAGTTGCTGAGCAGTATGATATGTTAGAGTTTGAAGGTAATTTCGGTTTATTGCTGCCGCATTAGTTTTCGTAGCTATTAAATCTCGATTTTTTTCGTCGTTGTTCAGATATATGCTGTAAGACTTGGCTGGTTTTTGGTGGCATTTGCATAGATGTTAGTTTTCACTGGATTTGTTTGTTGAATTCAGTAATTGTAATTGCTCCCTTTGTTGTGATTATGCTGTGAAAATGCTTGTTTGTTAGTCTGATGATTTTAAGTTCTTAGTGATCTAATCTATTTGATTTCATATAATTTTATTTATAGTTACTTAAGTCTCTGTTACTAATAATCGGTACTGTTACATTTGTTTTAAACTTGCCTGTGATGTTTTGTTACTATATTTACTATCTAATTTTGTTGAATGTTAAAGTTAATTGGGTTGGATTCTGATATATCTGTTTGTTTATTGGCCGGTATTTGAGGCTGTTTATAAGTATTCCATAATAGTTAAATCACAAAAAAAGTAGGTCCTCAATGGGACTCGAACCCATGACCTCCTGGTCATGGGCCCTAGGCGTTAACCATCTCTACTAGCTATGTGTTTGTGCTTCATTATTGCATCTTTTATTAATACAGTATCAACTTTCTGTTGTCAGTTTAATTTTGTAGATTTAAATTCAAGTTTGTTTTCATTTAAAGTTAATTTAAAAATATTAATTTAATAAATTACTTTTATAAAAGTTTTAGAAATAAAATATATTTTATTTTAGGAATTTAAATTAGTTTTCTTTTATAAATTAGTCTTTAAATAATATTAATTTTAATTAGAATTTAATAAAAATAGTTTTCAAAGAATTTATTTTGTTTAGTTAAAAAAGTAAAGTTAATTTTTAAATAGATTTATTAGTTTTTAAATTAGTTTAAATAAATAGTGTAAAAGTATTTTTTTTTAAATTAAATAAGTTTTTATTGAATTGAGTTTTTTTAAATAGTTTTTTTTAAATAGTTTTTTTTAATAGTTTAAATTTTAAATAATTGTATTGTTTCTAGATTAATTAATTTGGGGTGTACGATTCATG
Source organism: Glebionis coronaria (assembly GCA_025667525.1). Lineage (NCBI taxonomy): Eukaryota > Viridiplantae > Streptophyta > Magnoliopsida > Asterales > Asteraceae > Glebionis > Glebionis coronaria. Next base: position 533,344,095 of record CM046881.1, on the reverse strand, counting down.
CACTTTAGGATTAAAATAAGTTTTAAATTGGTAGATTTAATTTTTAGTTTAAAAACCGAAAACCAATTCAAATCAATTATCCAAATCGATACAAAACTTCTCAAATTCACTCGATCTTCGTGTACAACGAACTTGGTTCATCACGTGTTTAATTGAATTCGTCTTTGGTAATTTTAGACTATTACTTTTTCCTAAAGGTAATTTTCTAATTTACCCTATAACGTATCTAATTATCACATATACTATCACGATCACATCAATGATCAACGGAATTAAGATTGAGGAAGAGGTTATAAGATACTTGGAGCGACTAGACATTGAGATAATGGTACGTGGACAGCACGGTTACTGGGCTAATCTTAGAGTGGAACCTGAGTTACTCTATAGGATCAAGGAAGCTTAGAAGGATGATGGTGAAATCTGGGCGATCATTTAGAAATTGGATCAGCAGACGGAGTTTCGGTTAGATGAAGATGGTATCTTATGGCAGGGCACTAGACTTTGTGTTCCTGATGATCTTATACTTAGGGAAGCGTTATTAGCTGAAGCTCATAGCTCCCCATTCTCCATTCATCCTGGTTCGACCAAGATGTACCATGACATCAAGCAGTACTTTTGGTGGAGTGGTATGAAACAGGATGTTTCTACTTATGTCTCCAAATGTCTTACCTACCAGCAGGTTAAGATCGAGCATCAACGGTATAGTGATCTACTACAACCATAGAACATTCCAGAGTGAAAGTGGGACAAGATCACCATGGATTTTGTTACCGGTCTTCCACAGACAAAGAGGAGGCATGATGCGAGTTGGGTTATCGTTTATCGACTTACTAAGTCAGCTCATTTCTTACCGATCCGCAAGGATGATCCGGTCAGCAAACTCGCCGATACTTACAAGAAGGAGATCATGAGACTTCATGGTGCTCCATCCAATATCGTCTCGGACAGAAATCCTCGGTTAACTTCGCGATTTTGGAAGAGTCTGCAGAAAGCTTAGGGTACAAAACTTAAGCTTAGCATGACTTTTCATCCTCAAACAGACGGACAATCGGAGTGAACTATTCAGAGATTGGAAGACATGCTCCGAGCATGTGCATTGGATTGGACAGGAGACTGGGACGATTATATTTGTTCAGTAGAGTTTGCGTACAACAACAATTGGCACGTCAGCATTAAGTGTGCACCATTCGAGATGTTGTATGGCAGGAAGTGTCGCGCCACAATCTGCTGGGATCAGGTTGGTGAGGGAACGCTAGAAGGACCGGAGATGATAGAGTTGACCAATGAGAAGGTCGCTGTAGATAAGCAAAAATAACAAGAAGTTCACACACGTCAGAAGAGTTATGCCGATAAGCATCGTAGGGACTTACATTTCAATGTAGGAGATCATGTCTTTCTTAAGGTATCATCGGCACGTGGTGTTAGACGTTTTGGAATCAAAGGGAAACTCAGTCCTCGATTCATTGGACCGTTTGATATCATCGAACGAGTCGGTGAAGTATCTTATCGCTTAGCGTTACCTCCACAGCTTTCTCACATTCATGACGTTTTCCATGTGTCCTTACTTAGAGGGTACAATTATCATCCCCTTCACATGGTTCAGTATCCACTGGAACAGATTCGTGAAGATCTTACCTTCATAGAGGAACCCGAACGAGTTCTTGACAGACAAGAACGAGTCATGAGAAAGAAGACGATTCCATTCGTTAAGATCCTTTGGAGGGATCATACCGAGTGGGAAGCCACTTGGGAAATAGAGGAGTCTATCCAGGCTTCTTACCCTCATTTTATATTTTGAATTCGGGTATGTTCCTATTTCAGTTTACTCTATCTATAATTCGGGGACGAATTATTCTTTTTAGGGGGGAAGAGTTGTAAACCCCGCATGCTTTTACCATGAATAGTACACTTAGTAAACGTACGTACATATAAAAACTTTCCTTTTATAGCATGAACACGTGTCACGATTATTAATTACAGAAGTTATGTACATATTATTACACGGTAAGTATTAAATACGTGATAGTACACGATAATTATTAACAATAATAATTATAATCACGAACATGAAATCATGAACGTAAAAATCACGAACATGTAATTACGTACTTAATTAATATAATACGATTAATATCGTTATGTACAAGTATTTATAGATAACATGAACATTTAGTTATAATATAGCACGAAAACATGAACATACGAACACGTAAATTATAACACGGGAAAAAACTTCGTGTTTTTCCCTTGTGGGCCCCATATGTCGCGGCACCAAAGAGATAAGGGCCAGGCCACCTCAATTTTTAGTAAATAAACAAAAAGGGGAAACATTATTTTCATTCACACAGTTTTTCAAGAAATACAAAAAACCCTAGCCTCCTTGTTTTCTCCTATGGCCGCCGGCAACATCAACACCATAAGGGGTGTTTCATTTGATTTTTGGTTGATTTATTCAAGCATCGTGTTCGTGTTATTAACCTCCATTCGTTACACGCGTTCGGTAATCCGTTATCCCTTTTATTTTAATTATTTTAATTTAATTATGAACACATGAACATGGGATTAAATAAACAAGTAATAAAAAACATATCACGTAATCATGGGAGTAAAATTAAGGGTTGTGTTCGGGTTGGTTTGCTTGGCCGACACCCAACCGAGAGCCCCATGGCTCTCAGCGTGTCTTGGTTCGCACCACCAACCGAGATCTCGTGTCTCAGTGGTGTTGGTCTTGGCCGGTAGCAGTGACAAGGGACCCCAACGTAAGTCGGGGTGTTCTTATGGTGTTTGGGGGTCTCGGCAGCAAGCAGCCACCACCACCGGCACACAGCCGGTGGTGGTTTTGGTCAAGCAGGGGGAACGCGGGCTGCAGCAGGGGAACCACCGGCACACAGCCGGTGGGAACTTGTTGTGGTCAGCGGCTAGCCGAAAGGAAACCACCGGCTGCAGCCGGTGGTGAAGTTGCACAGGCAGTGGCAACCAGCCGAGCCGGTTTGCCACTGTTAAAGGGGTGTTTGTTTGGTCCGGTTCAAGGGTTTATTCGGTCCGGCTCACGACATGTCTAAATTAAATTCACGGGTTCGGTTCATGACTAAAATAGTACAAGTATTTTAGTTTTACAAGTTATTATTTTAACAAGATAATTAAATTAATTAATGAACATGATTTATAATTAATTTAATTAATCATGGACTTAGGTTAATTATTACTTACAAAATAATACATGTTTTAACCTAAGTATTTGTTTATTTAATTTAGAATATAGTATTAATTAATTATTAAGACATGAAATATAATTAATTAATAATCATGACTTAGGTTATAATTTATATAATATTAATACATGTTTAACCTAAGTATTTTATACACCTTAATTTAATTAAATCATGCTTATATTTAATTAAATCATATAACCTATAGTTTATTTAATTAACATGATATTATTAATAAACTATACAAATAATCACATGACTTATGTTATTTAACCAGTAAACTTAAACTTATATTATTAGCTTATTAATCCAGCTTAATTCTAAATATGTAAACTTTCTAATTCAGGAAACTTATTATTTTTGGAAACATTCTATTTTTAGAAACTGGTCTATTTTAAGAAGTTAATCTATTTTTGGAAACTTTCTATTTTTGGAAACTTTCTATTTTAGGAAATATGCTATTTTTAGAAAGTTACTTATTATTACACAAGTATAATAATACAAGAAATACAAGTAATACTTAATCAAAATACGTAGAATACATGATAAACACAACATAACCTTAAGATCAGTAAAACAAGACATGAACATATAAAACAAGCTAAGACACGATATAATCAGTTAAGTACTCAGTAAACATAATACTTATACATGTATCCTATTTATGTAGCATTAGTGAGATCGAATTAGGACTTTCATTCTTTCGTCTTCTTCGTTCACCGGACATAAGGTACGGATTTCTCGTCCTTCAGTATGGACATTCTTTTCTTATTAGGATTCCCCGTTTGCAGCCAATTGTATTCCCAGTATTGTTTTATATGTTTGATTACTTATGTTATTTAAGAGCCTAAGCCATATACATGCATGACCAGTGTCACCTAGTTATGGAGGTACCATAACCATAACACTTGAGGCACCAGTGTTATGACTTCCTCACGGCGAAGTGATTGCTCGTGGCGTCCCTTTTCGGTTTTGGCCATTATATATATTATCATTTGGGGCGTATGGGTGCATCCTAATTACATGTTTACCAGTATTATCAGAGTGAATGTGATGTGTGCCTTGCATCCTTCACTAGGAGTTGATCCCTCATACCTAGATTATTTAATTAGAGGCAACCCCTCTAATTGCATGAAGAGGTCTCCCCTCTAAGTATTCATGCACGATGGAACCTCATGACCTATATGGGCTATTTGGCAATTAATGTAGATTTTCATAGAAACATAAGTCTTTTCAAACTATAAAACTAGTTTTATGTATATGATTCTTGATTGCTTAGAACTTATACTATTCTGCAGCTATTAGTATTATATGTTGATGTTATTCCATGTCATACTTGTATATCCGTGCACTGAGCGTTATGCTCAGCCATTTTCCTTTCATGTTCCCAAACGACAGGTACTGAAGGGCGCTCGTAGACTTTAAGCGTACGTGCATATGGATTGGAAGCTATCTAGCCTTCTCTACTTTATGCATTTCCTCATACATTTTGCTACTTGTTTCTTGGACATTGTTTAGTCCTTTTCCTTTACAGTACTTATGTTTGTGTGTGATGAGCTTATACTTGGGGTACCGATGTTTGTTTCCGGTATTTCCTTTCATGGTCATTTAATGTTTTTAATACATTTACCTTGTATGCTTTGATGACACGCCATAATCACGCGTGACATTCCATTTACCAAAATAGGGTGTTACAGGTTTACAGGCCAAAGGATATACAACACGATTTCAATGTTGATTGGAAGATAGACATATCATACAAAAAAGCATGGGGGAGACATGTTGCATTAAATCTGTTGAATGGTATCCAAGGTGGTTCATTCGAACAACTCCCAAGTTATTTTCATAATATAAAGTTGGCAAACGAGGGGATGGTTACTCATATAGAGACTGATGAAAATGGTTGTTTCAAGATGTGTTTTTATTGCATTTGGTGTAGCCGTAAGTTAATATTTTTTAACTTTTTTGATTTACCTAATCAATTAATAGCCACACACTTCTAACTTATTTGTTTTATTTACGTTAGCTAAGGAGCTTCGAATCTTATATGAGACCACTAATAAAGATAGATGGAGCACATCTGAAAGGGACATATCTTGGTACAAATTTGCTTGCTGTGGGAATGGATGCAATAAAACCAAATTATACCAATAGAAACATGTGTATCACAAGGAGAGACAGTTGAGACATGGTCATGGTTTTTGACAAAACTAAAGGAATGCATCGGTGAAAGAGCGAATATGGCTATCATATCTGATAGGCACCAAGCTATTACAACAACTTGTTTGAATGTCTTCCCGAATGCCTTTCATGGGTATTGTTGTCGACATCTTATGATGAATTGTAAATTGAAATCAAAAAAGATGAAGGCCATTTTTCTGGAAAACTTGCCATGCTTACTTGGTACAAGATTTTTAGAAATCAGTCGATGATATTAAAGCTGTAAGATTTGATGCTTACAAGAAGTTAGTTGACGCTGGCTTTGAGAAATGGTCAAGAGCACATTGCCCAGGGAAACGCTACAATTACATGACCTCAAACTGCGTTAAATCAATCAATGCGTTAACAAAGACTGTCAGGAAGGTTCCTATCATAAAGCTGATGGACTTCTATAGAGACCTTCTACAAAGATGGTACTTTGAATGGAGATACTATAAGGAAGGTTTAGAAACTAAGGAGGGGGGGGGGGGGGGTTGAATAGTTTCTCTTCGGTTTAACTTCTAATTAAAATTTCTTTCAATTAGGTTTGTGTCAAAACTATCTTTTACTTGAAAGCTAGTTTTATAATGATTAGGTTCAGTTCTAATGCATTAACAATGACAAGTATTAATGGTAAGTAAAGTGATAATGAAAGTAAGTAAAGAGTAAGGAAAGAAACAACCTAATAGGGAGACACCAAGATTTATAGTGGTTCAGCAACGAAGCTCTATCCTCGTTCCTACTCCACTCCTCGAGTACGCCTTACTTGAGATTTTCACTATATCCACAAGCTCCCTTCATAGCGGAGAAAACCGTACAACATTGCTTACATTATTTTCCGACACTATGCTAAATGTCGAGACCTAATCTTAGCTAGGACCAATCTACACACGTCGCCTACTTCAGCATTTTCCGACACAAGGCTTGATGTCGAGTTCTAACCCAAAAGATAGAACCAATCTTCATACGCCGCCTACTTCACCATTTTCTGACACAAGGCTAGATGTCGAGTTCTAATCCAAAGCTAGAACCAATCTTCGCGACTCTTCACTTTGAAGCTAAGTGAGAACTTACACAACTCACACACAAATCACTTTGTAGTTTAGTGAGAACTAACACACTACACATTACAACTCAACTAAACATATCGAAGTACACACATGTAACTTGGATGTACACAAGACAAATCCAATCACACACATATGCAATGGATTTACACAACACTAATCCAAGTATTCACAAATAGCTTGGATGAACACAACTAGTCCAAGTATTCACAAATACATTGGATCTACACAAGACACAAATAAACAAATGATAAACATGACTAGATTTTTAGGAGAGGATGATCTTCATCAAGGCTTCATCTTTAATCACAACACAAATGTGTGAGTGATCTTCTCTTTAGACAAGGTAAATAAAGAGATCAAGAGGATAATCATAAGTAAACATACTTAACACATTAAGTGATCATTTACAAATGATTAGGATTAAGAAAAGAGAAAGAAGGCTGAAAGAAATGTCCAAAAAGGGTTATTGAAAATGCAGATTTGATCCATTATTTATAGGAGACAAAAGCCAATAGGTATCTGCATGTGGTTCCTTATTGGTCTAGGTGTTTCCTTATCAATTAAGAACCGCATAGGTACTTAACGAACCGTGGATGTAGACTCCACTCCTTTTTGTCTTTTAGTGGGGTAGAAATATTTGAGGTAGTTTAAAACTTTCAAAGGATATTCTTATGGCATTTGGAATATGCCATATTCAAATTTTCATTTTCATTTTAATAAAACATTTTCTTAAAGTTTATTAAAAATCTTTTGTCACATTTGACAAAAGTGAGTTTTAAGGCTAATCACTTATTTTTTGGTATACCTAGGTTTCCGACTCGACATTGCGAGCCGACTAATCCCAGGGCGACTACCCTTTTTGACACTTTTATGATCACTAAACATGATTAAGATATGTTAGTGTAATGATTATTACCTTGATGATAGTGTTTGTTGGATAATTCGTTTTACGATTGTATTTGACAATAACTGTCTTTATAATTTGTTGTGATCAAAACTAAGAAAGATTAGTTAACACTAACAATTTTTTTAGGCATTGATTTGCATTAACAGAAGGTATGATGGTGTAACTTATAATGTTTATATACTTTTGTTTATATGTGCGAATGTAATTTAATAAAACATAATTATTTTATTATGTAGACGAACCAGCAGCTGACGAATTATCAAGATGGGCTCAGGCAAAGATAAACAAAAGAATGAAAAAAGCGCGTCATGGACAGTATATGGTATCGACAAGTTCAAGATTTATCAGGTGAAGAAATATAATCGAGTGCACATTGTTGACTTGGTAAGGGGTGTATGTTCGTGCCTAAAATGGCAATACTCAGGATTGCCATGTGGTCATGTGTGTGTTATGGCAAAGTTTGTTGGCTTACGCAACTGTAACCAATGGGCAAAAGCGTGGTTTTCTCAACGAACTTTGAAAGCAATATACCAGGAGTTGGTTTTCCCGCTTCTAGATCCATCAATGTGGGACATTCCTGATTATTTGCAAATTATTAAGCCACCAGCTTTGGTTAAACCACAACCAGGTAGACTGAAGGATACAGCTAGGATAGCCTCACAAGTAGAGGGACCTATAGGCAACATATGTTTAAGGTGTGGCAGCAGGGGGCACAATAGAGATGGTTGTTATGCACCATTGCCGAGCCAAGTAAGTTAATAACTTTTTAATTAATAAATATAGACGTATTTATTGTGTTGATATATAATAGAAACTATACATATATATTTATGTAGGTAAGAGGTCAGTCTCACTATTCTAGCAACCAACAAAACTCTCATTCTGCTACCGGAGTTAATAATTCACAGAATACAGAAGAGCAAGGTTTTAATCAAGTTCACTTAGATGAAATGGACATCTAGATGTTATTAGTGTGTCGCTATGATAGTTGGCATCCATTAAACAATAAATCTCTTGTAATAAACCTATTTATTTATAACTCAAGCATTTTACAAAACCTAGGTTTCATAATACATTCATTCAACCTTATGCCTAAAATAAAACATATCCATTTGTTCACGATAAGACAGCGCAGTCTGTATACTATCATCAACAGCCAACGATAAGTCATGTGATAAACGGTACAAAAAGATACATACCCAAACTCCGTAGTCTCCAAAGATTGATCCCTGCTTAGGAACATCCTCAGCCGTTATAAACGTTATTTGGTATGTTTTCTGGTCAATTCCCTTTTCATCAAATAAGCCTTGAATGGCTAGAATTTCAGGAAGCCATACCTAACAAAAACATGATGTAAAAACTAAATGTGAACACAAGAGTTTAATCCAACAAACAAAATGTGATAAAACAATTATTTAAATAAAAACACCTTTAAGCATTCCTTAGTCCGTAGATACCAATCGGAATATTCAAATTTGCTATTGTCGCCAGAATCGTAGAATGTAACCAAACCAGAACATATATCATACTCCGCCAAGAACCAGTGCGTCCCGGGTTCATTAATAGGTATAAATACCTTATCAACTTCTGCCCATGCCTTACTATATCGTCACCATTCACATACCATATAGGCATCCCATTCTGAAGTAGTAGTTGCACAAAGTAGGGGCTGACCATTGCCTAAAATGCATCAGGTAGTCATGTATGCCACATGTAGTCCACCCAAAGATCGATGTGCTTTTACCTGATTAGAATAATGAGAAAGACATAAGATGTAGAATCAACGACAAAAATAAATTATAATTTATGTATGTCACGTAAAATAATTCTCCATACCTCATCCAATAGATAACCTTTTCTAGAAGGATCTAAGCATAATAAGGATTCCCAAAAGTTTCTATCAACGGTTACTTCGGTAGACCAAAAAGATTTAGAGCATAACCGTCCATGCCGACCAAGATAAAGATCCAATTCATCGCTAATTGAAATTATGTGTATGGCATTGTGTCTACACGAAAGACCTTATATTCATGGTAAATTAAAATAAGTAACGAATACATGAATTATTGTAAAAGTAATGTGATTGATCATGCGAGGGGGAACTTAGGCGTACCTCAATCCAAGGTCCAACATCTTCTAATTGGTTTGTCATGTCTAAATCAACCACACAAGAATGCTCACCCATCTTTTGAAATTTTTGGGATACTAATGCCTAGTTACATGTTCTGTCTGCTAATAATTGTGACCTCCTTTCTGGACGACATTCTGCCATTGCTCGTTCATATGATTCGAATTCATCAAAATTTCCTGTCGTATTTTATAGTCCATGTCCCATTTTTTGTTAACCTCGAGTGACCTCTCTTCTGCTAGTAACAACATTTTTTCTTTATAATTTTAAGCTTCTCAGCATAAGCTTACTGTTGTTCCTCTTCTAAGATTATCCTTTCCTCTTCTACGATGTGAACCATTAGTTCTTCTTCCATGAGATAATCCTGTTTTTAATAAAGGACCAGTCAATAATTGTCTATTTTTCCGGGTAATAATAAATACTTCCGTTAATATAATTTTACCAGCTCAGGTTCGGGTTGAATATCATTTGATACATCCATCTGTATATAATCATCATTGGCATATTGGAGCAGTTGACTATAAATATTATTAAGCTCATAGCATAATTCTTTGTTTCTTGATTTAAAATATTCACTAAAGTCCAATGTAAGCACTTCATTTCCAATAGTCTTGCAACCAAGTGCCTATATTATTTTTGTATAAAACGTATTAATTTAATGCCTATGTGAATAAATATAATAATGTTGTGTGGGTAAAGAACAAAATTTTATACCTGGATTATAACCTCAAGTTTGAAAATGCGAGAATTCAATTCCTGTATCAGACTGTCCTTTATACTGCTTTCCTTCGATTTAGGAATATTGACATTGGAGGTTGTGATGCTCACACATAGACTATGGTGTTTACGGCTAGCAGAAATCTTTTGGAAATACGCATCATAAGCATCAGCTTTTCTAACAAGTACCTTAGGTATATATGTTTTCAGACAATCAATTGTTCTTGAATACCAGTCCGTTTAGTATTAAATTGTTGTAGGCCTAAGATCTGTGATGACCTTTTCATCCGGCAATGATGTAATAAAGTAAATAGAGAACCTAGAAGGAAACCCTAAACCCTTGAGTATATATAAATTAAATACCTTCCCGAATAAAGACCAAAAAATCCGTTCTTTTCAAGATATTCTTTTTAGACCACGCAACACCTCTTGGTGTGATGTCATTAACTTTATTCCACCATTTGACGTTATTTTGAAATAATTCTAAAATCCATACCTAAACAAGATTATTAAATGTACCACTCAAGTTATTTACAGTTAAATTTGCAGCATTTTAAATAAAGTGAAAAGCACAAACCTGAAATGCCCAAACAAATCCAGACAGTCTATACGTGGGCACATATTTATGCGACTTATGCAGCCTTTGAATGTGCTCACTCTTGTAACGTGCAACAATATTTACTATCTCCTGATACAAAGTACTCCAGATATGCTCTCCCCAAGGAAAAGAATTCCAATTATTCATATTATCAATCAACTTAGATAATAAGTCATCAAGTTCATTCGGCAACAACCAACCCATAAATATAACTTCTATGGTTAACAAAAAACATATCCTAACCGCGTCTACATCACTTAGTTTTGAAAAAAAAACTCCTCATCCTCAATAACACCTAATAAATCTAAGTTTGTTACCGGTAAACCAAACCTATGAGGGAATACACGGTTCTGAATATCATATCACAGTCGGTATATGGACTAAGACAATGATGTTCAGACTTAAATCCAGTTATGATACTAAACTTGGTCCGTCCAAAATGTAGCCGCAAACCGTTGACACAATATACTAACGGCATATCCTAATGAGAATCATTCACAATACATTGTTTCTATAGGATAAAATCAATCATATGTTCCTCCTGCCTACAATACGTAAAGTCTAACCACGAACCAAAACATGTGGTCCTAAACAGATTCCTTCGATTTTCATCCAAAGAGTTTTTTATAATCTTAAAGTACTTCAATTTACTTCTTGTAAAGACTTTGGCTTCATATTCCTAAAATAAAACAAGACACATATAAAGATTAACATGCGACCACTCAATAAACAAACCAACGATTAACATAACTGAAATTTTTCATTCATAGATAGCGTGGATTCATACAATGGGAGCGAGGAAAATACATTATTACTTAAACATAAAAGACCTACTTGGTCTAACACTAGAAAAACATAATTAAAAAAGCAAACAACATGACTGAAGATTCATAAGGGAGCACATGAAACAACTTTGAACTGGTTAACAAGTCTGGAGCTAAGGTTGACAATCATGGACATTTTTGAGGACCTTAAGTTGAACATGATTAATGGCAGCCATCAATGCGCGGATCTTAGAAAGATCCACGTCATTGATCTCCTTCAAGAGCTTAGAACTGTCGTAGGCAACTGTGCTACCATACAAACTGTCAAGTTCATAAACGAGGCCACAACGCTCATTAACTCGATGACCCAAACGTTCAGCAATGTTATTAAGGTCATGAGCAATAAGATAATCTTTGTTGTTTTTAGCATCGAACAAGACAATCGTCATGTCCCTAATATCATTAGACTGGGCAATAGTGGAAAGCTCAAATAGTGAAGACATTTTTTATCAGATGGAAAATGCAGGTATGATAACTACTAGTTAGAAGCACTTTTTATACAAGAAAATATTCAAACCAGCAAAAGGAATGTCATAAATACATGTGGAGACTTAAAACTCCCCCTTTTTTGCAATATAGCTTATTTTAGTTAAATCCCGCAAGATTTTTTTCCCTTTTTTGTAACTAAGGGTCCTACTATGTTACATTTTTTATGTTTAAGGTTACCAAAACAGGTAATGCATGCGCAGATTTCAAAATACCCCTTCAATATAGTATATTTTAGTAAAATCTAAAAAAAGTTTTTTCTCTTTCTTGTAACTAATGGTCCTACTATATTACATTTTTTTATTTTTAATGTTACCAATATACATAGCCAACTATATAACTTCAAATTATCAGAATATTCATAAATATTTTAACTAGGCATATGTAATATTTGGACTTCAAATAATTTGTGTGTAATCAATATGGATAACACAGCAGGTACAAGCAATTAATTTAAATAAGAGAAAGTCGCGTAAGTGTATATTAACACTTAGAACTAAAGCTTTAAAATTTCTTGTAATATTCAAAGGAGATGGTAGTTTACAGTCATGTCAATATTAAATTGGATTTCAGAGAGTACATGGGAGTTAATACAATTATATATATAACAACAGACCCCTTATTACAAATTAATAGCACACAACACAACAATTAAAATCAATTGTTAGATGCAGTAACTATGAAAAGCAATCTAATATAGTGATTAAACAACGAAAATCACATAAACTGCTAACATGTGCCCATAACATGTTTGGAACGACCGTCGTTAGTAATGAAATGAAACTAATCGATTAAATGATTTTGTTTTTAAGAGATCTAATTTGCTGAGATTTCTGGGTTTGATGGAGAATACAGGTGAGGGGAGGGTAGTTACAGAGATGCATGAGGGTTTCAAAGAAGTTAAAGTTTTGTTTTTTAGGGATCTAATTGGGGGGCGGGGATAGTCAAAAGTAAAAGTAATGTACAAGTGACTAAATAAAATGTACAACAAACAAATGCATAGATTGAATTTTTATACAATTATTTAATAAATTGTTTTTTTTATAAAATTATGTTTTTAAATTACAAGTCGCATAAAAGGACTCTTACACTTTCTTACACATTCTTACACAAAGTACAAGTCACTTAAAAAAGTGCAATGACACATTCTTACACTTGAAGTACAAGTCGCATAATATTATTTATGCATTAAATAATTGCCGAAATTATATAAAAAATATAATAAATACAAAGTCGCATAATAATATTAATCAAGTTGCATAAAAGAGACACTTACAAATGTGTACTTGTTTCTTACAAAAAATATACCATGTTTAGAAATTATCAAAGTCGCTTAAGTAGCATAAGGTAGCATAGGTAGCAGCATATGGTAGCATATGTCGCATCGGTCTATATGTGGAAAGTGAAAGTAGCATGGGTTATTTTCGCAAATTCACTTTATAAAAAGTATATCTCGGTAATTATCTCTACTAATATTTTAGATGCCAAAAAATTGATTAAGTGCGAGAATTATTAAAAAACTATATACATTCGACACATATAATTGAATAAAATATTCAAAATAAACTCACACCAACAATTTTTTAATGCTCCATGCACTTCAATTTACAAGACATTACTTCAATAAGATATTGCAAATATTGTAATCGGATGGTTCATCACCTTGTAACATATAATCGGTTTAGGCCAAATTAATCGAAATGGTATTTATTTCAAAATTATGTGTTTATTCAAAATTATGTGTATTTATGCAAGGTTTGGGTATTTTCAAAGATATTTCTTACAAGATTTGTTTTTAAAAATAACTTGTAATAGATTTAGAATTTACAATAAGTGATCAAAACAACTTTACAAATAGGTACTTTCGGCAAGATTTGTATGCTTTCGATAAGTTTTACCACCATTGATCGCCACTGGTCGCTATTAGTCAAGGTTGTCCTACTTGTTCTTTTTGGGTAAAGGATTTTCACGATAAACTTTATTACTGCAATAGACATTTAAGTCCAAGGGATGTAGGTGAATAATAAACATTTGCCTGTTACATAGACAAACAACTTGCTATGAGGAAAGAGTGTTGGGTCAAAAGTGAGTTGATAAGTCAAAACATAAAGAAGAGGACTAAATCTGTCAATACCGAATTCTTCAAGCTGGTGGACAAAGTATCAAAATAAGAATGAAGAATATCAGGACATTTATATAGGAGATTTTGTTTTTACTACTTATCTTTTGTAACAGCTGTGGTTTGTAGTATATAAGTAAACCACCAGCCGTAGGTTTTAGTATCTCCTTCATTCACAATGTAACGTACAGTGACTTTGATCTCTAGGCATGGGATTCAATGTATACATGCCTAGAGTTGTTTGTGTTAATCATTAATACAAGCACTCTTTAGGAATACTTCATCTATTAAACATCTTGTTCTTGTCAATTGTATTATACCGATGTGTTCATCACATATACAATTGATAACCTAGATACGGCTTTGGTTGTTTGAGTCTAAAGATCTTGGATTCCACAAAAATACATTAAATAACTACAAGGTCAAAAAAAGAACATAAGAAATGCTAAAATTTCTTGCGTCTATGGACTCTTATTCCAATATCATATCAATAAAACGGACACTGCCTGAAATATTCTGATCATCATACATAATCATCATATAGGTCGTAATCATCATCATCATTCTTATAAGAATCTTTTCATTTTTCTCATATACTATTAGTCACATATCTCATATCAGATGTTTTAGCTGCCAAAAAATTGTGCCATTTCATTATAGGTTTAACTGCATCCTCTTCATCAAGCACACTTGAAAGATCATCCCTTTTTTTCTAGGATCTAGATGTAAGATAATATATTATTATATGATATATTTTTCCATAAAAAGTGTAACATGATAATATCAAATTAAGTGTAATAGATTTGCACTTAATGGTATTTGATATATTTCCCGTTATAATTGTTTGCAATGATGGAAATGCTAACATAATAGTCCCTATATAAACTAGTCCTCTCCCTGCCCTAAAACACACAAGAGAAACTAGTTTGTAATTAAGGTGATCTTTACATCATGTCAACACCATCTATGGCTTCCGGTATGTTATCTCTTTCATATTATTTATATGATTATTATCTTATTCCAAGATCTCGTGACATAATGATTCAATGTGTTCATCATGAATGTTAGATGCTCATGTTTATATATTATAATAATAACTTACATGTGGTATCAAAGCAACATTTTGAATAAGATAATGATCCATAAATTTTGATCTTAACCCATTTACTTATTCCAACTAAACTTTGAAGGCCATAAAACATGATTTGTTTTTATCCGTATGTCGTATGTGATTATGTACGTGTATACTTATTAACACTATTAAAAAATAATAGACGCTTATTGTATATTTATGACAGTGGAGACAAAATCTTAGCACTACAGTATGTTTTAGTTATAGAACTTTGAATATAATAAGTAAAACATCATGGTTCTGTTATAACTAGGCATATTATAAAAAAATTCGTTAACATGTTTTCATATTAAGAAAATGACGTCTTATTTTTTCCGAATAAAAGAAAATTATATTACAATCGCATGTTTCGTAAAACCTTGATTGATATGCGTGTATCCTTCATGTTTTCTGTTTTTAAGAGCATTGGTTTAAAAATAATTTTATTAGCATGCATAAAATAATATTTGATAAAAGTTACAAGTAATAATATGATTATATCATTGTCATATTTAAATTTGCTTATTCAACCGTATACAAGTTTATAAACAGACTGTTTAAAACAATAGAATGGGATGTCCTTTTAAATATATCCATTATTGTATTTGTTTCAAACATATTTGATGAAAACTGGCGTGTTTAAATATAAAAAGGGAATGCTATTTTCTTTGAAATTGAATTGATACACTGTTCGTAATTTTGGACATGATACATTCGTGAAAAAACCCCTTTCAGTAAAATTGATAAAATTGTGAATATGGGACATGAAATACACGAATAATACAGTATATCATTTTGAAACAGTAAAATAAGATAAGAACATATAAAACAAGATTATCCGAGTTGGAGACAACAAAGAAGCTTCTGACAATGTGTTCTGTTTGTTATAAAAATAATATTAGTGTTCCCTGTTGTTTCTTAAATTAAACGTTTTTGAAAAGATCGTTATGTTGCGTTAAAAAATGTTTTCATTTAAGTATTTTTAGTTTTTATGAATAAGCGATAAGCATCATTGATTACAAAATAACAGTGAAATCGTGCAACATTAAAATCGGGGTGTTAATCATTGCTTGTACTTTGTGCTTTAAATTATGGTACGTGCAATTTGCCAAATACCCATTGATCCAAAAGATCAAGAAAAGACCACGTATTTGACCCGGGTGGAATTTTATGGGGTTTTCCTACCAAATCGAAGCTTATAAAAATCTCTACAACGAAATCCAATCGTCTCAACTTATACTCCGACTTAAGATTCCCAAAATACCATTAAAGTTATTATCATTCGAGCTGACAAATTGGGTTTGTATGACATTTTGAACCCATAGGCTCAAATGACATTACTCCAACCCATTCGTGATCGGCCGGATACGGGCTTATGTTGCGTAATATTGGATTTTTTTTAGTATAATTATTTTTTCTCGAATCGACTCGAATTGATATCCAATTATTTCAAAGAGATTAATCGTTTAAAAGTGTGGTGTACTTTTGGTCACAGAAAGTTCAAAAAAATTTAACTTAAAACGCTCTTATCACCACCTCTTGCTCCATGCAAGACTTGCTCAACTCATGGTACTAGAGAACTCCCCAACTATTTCATTTCTAATAAGAGTGTCTTAAACTACTAAAGAAAACATATGGCTACAAACGGGCATCCTAATATAGGAAGGCATGTCCTTACTGAAGTTCGGTTTCAGCATTTTTGGTCGTTTTGGCCAACACCCCTTTCCATTAAGGAAAGGGGTTTATATACCCAAGATTGTTGTTAACACAAAGTTTCTCTACGTGTTAAGCTTGATTCAATCTCGTTAACACAAAGCTAATCGATCTAAGTTTGGGATCAACAAGTGGTATCAGAGCTTGTAACCCGCTTCCCCAAAAGAGACCAATAATATATATTTAAATTATTTATCTTGTATGTTTTTTAACTAGTAAGCATATACTTTTTTTTCAGCAATTAATCTTCACTCTCAAGCTTCTTCTGTTACCTTGTTTACTGGTGTGAATTTCTCTGAATGGGGCGAACAAGTCATTTTCTTTTTAGGTGCTTTGGATCTTGACTTGGCGCTAAAGGAGGATAAGTCTGCTGACCTTACTGATAAAAGTACAGAGGCTCAAAAATCATACCATAAAGCATGGACAAGGTCTAACAGGCTTTGCTTAAACTTTATGTGGATGTCAATTGCCAACAACATTAAGTATTCTCTTCCTGACGTTGAAAATCAGAATGCTAAAGATTTTCTTAAGTTAGTGAATAGAAGTTTCGTTCTGCTGACAAAGCACTAGCAGGGACACTTATGGCTGAACTCACTACCATGAAATTTGATGGTTCATAGAGTATGCAACAACATGTCCTTGACATGACTAATAAGGCGGTAAGACTTAAGGCACTGGGTATGAATGTGGATGACTCTTTCTTGATGCAATTCATTATGAATTCACTTCCTTATGAATATGGGCTGTTCCACATCAATTATAACACATTAAAGGATTAAGTGGAATATTGATGAACTGTCTGGTAAGCTTACTCAAGAGGAATCATGACTAAAGAAACAAAGAGTTCACTCCGTTAACTTGGTGAATCAAGGAGTTGAAAAGAAGCTCAAACCAAAACCCAAGAACTTTAAGAAGAAACAACATGGTACAACCTTGAAGTTTGCCAATACTGAAAAGAAGGAACAAAGGGACGACAAATGTAAATTTTGCAAGAAAGATAGACATTTCCAAAAGGATTGTCTTAAGCGTAAAGCTTGGTTCGAAAAGAAAGGTATACATTATGTTTCTGTATGCTATGAATCAAACTTGTCTGAAGTTCCTTCTAATACTTGGTAGTTTGATTCTACTGCTACTACTCACGTTTCTGAAATTATGCAGTGATTCCTTACAATCCAAACCATAAGCCCAACTAATAACTTTCTCTTTATGGGGAACCGAATGAAGGCCCTGATTGAAGGCGTTGGGACTTATCGTCTGAAGTTAGATATTGGGTTTCACTAGGATCTAATGAATACTCTCTATTTACCTTTAATTTTCTAGAAACTTAATTTCTATTCCGAGACTTGATGTTAGTGGTTATAGTTTTGGTGGTAGAAATGGTAGTTTTAATTTATATAAGAATAAATCCTTTATTGGTTATGGTATTCTTATTGATAATTTATGTAAATTATTGCTTGATGATGTTTTTTCTGAATCTCTATTTACTGTTGAACATAATGTTGGAATGAAACGTAGCATGGCGAATGAAAATTCTGCATTCTTGTGCATAAATGTTTGGGTCATATATCCAAAGAAAGATTACAAAGATTGGTGAAGAACGAGATGCTACCAAATCTATACTTCACTGATTTTGGCTTATGTGTGGAATGCATTAAAGGTAAGCAAACCAAACATAGCAAGAAAGGTTCCACAAGAAGCAACGACCTCCTTGAAATTATACACACCGATATTTGTGGACTATTTGATACTCCATCCTTCACTGAAGAAAAATATTTTTTCATCTTCATAGATGATTTTTCATGTTATGGATATGCCTATTTGCTGCATGAAAAGTCTCAATCTATAAATGCCCTCGAGGTATTTGTACCGAGGTTGAAAGGCAACTAGATAGAAAAGTGAGAATTATAAGATCTAATAGAGGTGGTGAATATTACAGAAAGTATGACGAATCTGGACAGTGTCCTGATCCCTTTGCAAAGTTCCTAGAAAGTCGTGGCATATGTGCTCAATATACTATGCCAGGCACACCACAACAAAATGGTGTGGCAGAAAGGCGAAATAGAACATTAATGGAGATGGTTAGGAGCTTGATAAGTAAAACCTCTTTACCCAAAATTATGGATATATGCACTTAAAACCGTAGTGTATCTATTAAATAGGGTTCCTAGTAAGTCAGTTCCAAAAACTTCCTTTGAGTTATGGACTGAAAAGAAACCTAGTCTAGACACCTGCATGTTTGGGGTTGTCCAGCAGAAGCACGGGTTTACAATCCACAAGAAAAGAAATTAGATTCTCGAACCGTTAGCGGTTTCTTCAATGGTCACCCAGAGAAGTCCAAAGGGTATAAGTTTTATTGTTCTAACCATAGTTCTAAAATTATTGAAATATGAAATGCCAAATTTCTAGAAAATGATGAAGTTAGTGGAAGTGTTGAAAATCAAGTTGTAGATATTAATGCAATAAGGGATGATGATCCATCTCTCATGAATGTTTATAAATCCACACTTGCACCAGATATTGTTCATGTATCTCAAAATCAAGAACGACATTTGAATAATGAAGAAACACCTCATAAAGAAAATATCTTACCAACTCAAACAAGTGAACCAGTTGGAATAGCTTTGAACAAACCCGCAAGGGTTAGAAATTCAACTATTCCTGATGATTATATTATTTACTTGCAAGAGACAGATTTTGATATTGGTATTGATAATGATCCTATATATTTTTCACAAGCCATTAAGTGTGATAAGTCATAAATGTGGATTGACGCTATGAAAGAAGAGTTAGAATCAATGGCTCAAAATAAAGTCTTGGTTCTTGTAAACTTGCCAGAAGGTTCTAAACGAGTTGGTTGTAAATGGATCTACAAGACCAAATGCGACTCTAAAGGCAATGTTGAAAGCTATAAAGCTATACTTGTAGCCAAAGGTTATAATAAAAAAAATGGTGTTGATTATTATGAGACTTTTTCACCTGTATTAAAGAAGGATTCATTGAGAAATAATATTGGTATTAGTGGCTCATTTTGACTTGGAGCTACATCAAATAGATGTGAAAACCGCCTTTCTAAATGGAAATCTTGAGGAAGAAGTTTATATGGAACAACCAGAAGGGTTTTTCATTGATGGTAAAGAAAAGATGGTGTGTAAATTGAATAAATCAATATATGGACTCGAACAAGCTTCCAAAGAATGGTATATTAAATTCAATGATACCATTACATCTTTCGGTTTTGAAGAAATCATCGTTGATCAATTTATATACCGCAAGATCAGTGGGAGCAAGTTTATATTTTTGGTTCTATATGTTGATGATATCTTGCGTGCGACTAATGACATTGGTCTATTGCATAAGACTAAAGAATATCTTTCTAAGAAATTTGAAACGAAAGATATGGGCGAGGCATCATATGTGATTGGAATTTCAATATTCCGTGATAGATCACAAGGTATATTAGGATTGTCTCAAAAGGCCTATAACGATAATTTTTTTTGAAAGATTCAATATGAGCAGATGCTCGGATGGTATACTCCTCATTCAAAAGGGAGACACGTTTAATCTTAAGCAGTGTCCAAAGAATGATGTTGAACAAAAGGTAATGGAAACATTCCATATGCTTCAATTGTGGGCAGTTTAATGTATCTACAAACTTGCACTAGACCCGGAATCAGTTTTGCGATCGAGATGCTTAGTAGATATCAAAGTAATCCTGGTATTCATCACTGGAAAGCTGCAAAGAAAGTATTGAGATATCTTCAAGGAACAAATGTTTACATGCTTCCTTATAAGAGGTCTAATCACTTGGAAGTGGTTGGATATGCCGATTCTGATTATGTTGATTATGTTGGGTGCAAGGATTCCGGTATATTATATCTTTCATATTATTTATGTGATTATTATTATATTATTCTAAAATCTTGTGACATGATGATTTAATGTGTTCATCATGAATGTTAGATGCTCATTTTATACATTATAATAATAACTTACAGCAGATTCCCTTGATCATCAATTAAAATAACTTGACATTCCATAATCTTCTTTTCCATCTAATTAATTTTCTCTTGTATCGCTTAAATGTATAATGATTGAGTAGTTCTAGTTATGTTAGACCAATGATTGAGTTGCGTGTTGATGCTGAGTTAAAAGATACTATTGTGGTGGCTATGACTAAACTCAAAGATAAGGTTAACCTACTTGAATGACTCAGTTACAAAAGCGGCAAAGTTGGTTGCCTTGTAGCGCCTAGGCGGCGATTAATTGGTTTTGTAAAGCTTGTTTTGCAACACTATTTAATATATTGTGAAGAAAATAGGTGCTAAAATGGATCATCACACTTATATTGGATCGGTCCGGACCAATCCAACAAAGCATAATGTTTTATTGTACATAAGATCGAACCAAATTAAACCGATCCGATAAATATGATTAAAAATGTGGACTAAAAAACGTACAAAAATACATTCGGTTTTATGCGACCAGTTCGGCTTTTCGGTTTTGTTAAATATCCCATCTATAATGCCTAATCGTCTATATACATGTGTAGTACATCACACTTAGATATCGATATAGAATCCACGCTTTAAATTGAAAATATGCTTTTTGCTTTTAAAAACAAATCTTACATTTTTTTAAACGACGAATATAAGATAGCATCATTAATTGGATTTTTCCAAGGTTGTCAAGATCCCGATCTTGATCTTAGAATCTTACGATTTTACGATACTGCAAAACAAAAACGATCCAGATCTTAAATAGGATCTTAGCATGCTTAAGATCTTATAAAATCCCGATCTTGATCATAGGATCTTAAGATCTACTACGATCCGATCTTACTTTTTCTCAAACGACAAACTAAATAACTACAAATTTATAGGTTCTATTTTGTACAACTTAAAAAATAACGTGTAAATCTTCTTATAATTTCACAATCATAATTTAGGACCACATTTTTATGAAATATTCGTATAATTTTGTGTTTACGATATATATTAATTTGTAAATTTATAAAATATTGCAAAAACTATTAAGAAAATTACATTATAGTAAGATCTTACGATCCCGATCCTACTTTACGATCTCGATCTTACAATGACGAAAACGATCCTAAGTAAGATCCCGATCTTGAAAACCTTGGATTTTTCAACCAACCTAATCAAGTGAGAATAAACTTAGAATTTGTAGATGAAAATTGGGTGAATTTATTTTGAAGCCGGGTGTTTATGAATCAATTTTAACGAGCTAAACTTGTATTTCTATTAAACAAATGTATGCAAAACTTTAAAATTTTGAGAAAGTCATACTCAAGGTTTCAGATAGCGTGAGGAGTAATGTGACGGTACGTTCAAGTCTCAAGCTTTAAGAGTCGTGACGAAGCAATAACGTTTTTTAAAGCGTGTCAAAAGTGGCAATTTTTTTATAAATTTTTGTAATACATTAATAATATCATATTTCATATACATATCGAGTTTACAAAAGGTGTTATCAGTTATGCATACAAGATTAAAAAAAAGTGCTATCAGTTATATGGATAATAGCATAAGAGTTTACAAAAAGTTATATGCATAAGAGTTAAAAAAAATATCAATTATTAAAAATAAAGTGAAAAAACTAATAGACTAGTATTGCGTCTTTTTGTTTCTAAATAAAACCTTCATCATCAGAGTTGAATTTGAAATTCTCCTCACCTTCTATTTATTCTTCATCCGACATAAAATCATCCTCGTGAGATCTCATTAAGGGCATGTTTAGTAAAGATAATTACAGAGATTAGAATTGAAACAGAGAATAGAAATTCATATAATAAAACTAAGTAGAGAATTGGTCTAATTCTATTGTTTGATAACAAAACAGACTTAAGCCTCAGAAATGCGTAAATATGTATTTTTTTAAATCTTTTTAATAATATCTTGGGCCGAACTCGATTAAGCTTATTTAAATCGAGTTATTCAGATCAAAAAAATTATTCAAATTTAAAAAATTAATCTAAGTCATCCAAATATTAAATAAAGATACAGGTTAAAAATGTTTGACTAACTCATGTTCAAGTCGACTCGATTAATCCCAAATAAAAATTTATTTCAGTTTTTTGTATTCAAAAAAGCTTGTTTCTAAAACTAGTACTTCGTATAAACTAGTCGTCCATTTTATTACCTAAGACCCGTTAGTACAATAGATAACGGATGATACATGTGTTACATTTGTGAATATAACATGGACTCATGGAGAATATCATCTCCATCTAAAATGAGATGGAAATTGTATCACCAAAATTAACACTATCGAGAATTTAGAAAGAAAATTAATTCTCCGTTTTTTTTTTCTCAGCATACCAAACAAAAGAAATCTTGACATTTTTATTTCTTTGTCACATTTTCTCTTTACCAAACATAGCCTAAGGTTCTTTTATGTTTTTTTTAGTCTACTACGAGGAGTTTTCACCGCTTTTTTTAAGACGAGTGAACTAAGGTTCTTTTATGTTTAAAGACATGTAGAAAGATATTTTTTTTTTAATATTTCACAAGGAGGGAAAAAGCATATCCATTTGTAACGTTATATTTCAAATAGAAGCTGGGCCCGCATCTTCGAGACGTTTGCTGAAGTATCCGTTGTGGACTACAACGTTACCCGTTGGAAACTAGCTCCCATATTTACACATACACCCCTATCCTTTTATATAATACTTATTTCCACCTACATGTTTTGTTCCTTTTGTTAGTACCACTATTTAATTTTTGGTACTATATTCCGAGCCGATTAATTTAAAAATTATAAAAATTCAATGAAAAAGAATCAATCAAATACTATTTTTTCTTACAAAAGTAGATAATGTAGTATATTATTAACTAATCTAGTAGAGAAAAATCACTAAGAAACTGAACTGAATCGAAAAATCGAGCCAAACCAACCTTATATGGTTCAGTTTTATATAATTATGGTTTTTTATTCTGATTTTGCTTGGTTTCGTTTGGTTTGAATCAAAACCAAGAAAAAATTCACTAAAATATTTAAACATGTTTTTCTAGGTTAAGTTTGGTTGCATTTCGATTTGCTAGGTTCTCAAAAGGTTTAAATCGGCGGAGAAATCCTGACCCTGTTGCACCCTTTTGGGTGCCGACTGACCCTTCCCCAAGAACCAAGCCCCAGGCAATGAGCACCTATTCCATCGACCTTTAGCCAGGAGTTGGGATTAAAACCAAGACCTATTTCCCCAAAACCCTCCTTTAATCAATCAACTGGATATTTGCGGTGGAGAAATGATACCATTGGAGCAATGCTCCTTTGGTTCAAGCCAAAGTAATATTTATTTGAGCATTTATATGTCTAAACTCTAAAGATATGTGTCGGCAATCTTTTAGTTACAATGCGACCATTTTTTCACAAAACAATAACTTATTCCTGCATCAATTTAAGCATATAAATTTCATATTTTTAAGCATCCTAACTCCTTCTAATGCATGGTGTGATATCACTAAAAGTCAACAACCTAAAAGCATAAGGACAATATATGCAAATATCACTTCCCTCCCCTTCTATTTAAACAGGCCAGAACCAACATTTGTGTAAATATATCGTTCCACTGTTTCTATACCATATTACCATTTGCACTACCATTATATTCTTGATCATTTGAAGCATAAATATGGCAATGGTGATAGTAATATCACTTCCACTAATTTTATTCTCATTGATGCTTGGTGTTGGATGTTATTTGATTGGAAGAGCAAGAGGAAGACAAGATATCAGAACTCATGCACAGGCCTTTGGAGTCCCCATTGCACCACCTAATGCAAATGCTAATCACAAAGATCATGCTTCTTTATCACATGATGAATCATATTCTAAGTCTAATGTCTCGGATATGGTGTAGTATGTGTTGTTGTTGGATTTGAGTATTGTAATGTGATTAAATTGTGTGATGATGTAGTGAATAATTATTTGTTGTTCTTGTAAAAAAAAAGGTTTCTAATGTTTTGATACAAGATTGATGTCTTGGGGTCATTTTTATATGGGTTTTTCTAACATGTGCCCTCAAGCACATGTTAAGTTATATTTATTTAACACTAACTTTCCTTTTATATTAAAAAATACATTTAATTCATATTAAATACACTTAAAATTCACCATAAATAAATAGCAATTTGTATTTAATAAACTCAAACTTTACTTTTATATAAACATAAACATGTGCATTGAGGGCACATGTTAGAAATTCCCTTTTTATATATCTTAGCACTGATTAAAAGTCAATTGTCCATACATTTGCACTGATTAGGTCAACTTTTGTGTTGCCAAAAATCGGTGCAACCCAACTGTTACAAACCTTTTGTTCCTACGTACCCGTTTTGACCGGTTACCCAATCTGACCCGTCTGTTTTGATTAAGGTTAAGGTCGTAAATAGCGTGAAGCGTAGTGTAACGATATTGTCAAGCTTCAAGTTACAGAAGCTATAGTGAAGCTACGACGTTTTCTGAAACATGATATATAGCGGCACAATATATTTATAAATTAATATTTATATAGCGAGTTTACAAAATAAAACAATACTTTAATTTAAATTTAAAATAAAATCGGCTAGTAGTTACTCAAGGAGTTATCTTCATAGTAAAATTACTAAGCCCAAGTCTACTAAATAACTCAAAAGTAGTAAATAAGCTCAATTCTTGTAAATATGCCAAAAGATTCAAAAAAACATCATGCTACGCACTATATAACGTTTTATGCCGCTTTTTAAACGTTTAGTCTGTTTTGTAACGTGAAAGCCACGCATAGCCTGTTATAAAGCGCGCTATTTAGAACATGACAAAATTCGAGGGAGTAAGATGTAGTGTAGTTTACATTTTTACAAAGAACCTTGGACCGTTATTCGCTAATCAAGGGCCTGTAAACTTGTCTAGAGCTTTATTGACTATATTATGTACTAGTTTTAAAAGTGGGCTTTAACCATTTTACATTCGGTGGTAAATCACTAATCTTATGGGTAAAACTTTATTGTATTGTCAAAGTTCATAGATATTATACTAAAAAGTAGTATTTGGCCAAAGGCATAACACCTTGTTTACATAATGTGAATCGTATTATCATACAATTAGAGCATTTACTATGCTGTTTTGAAAATAGGTTTAAAATTATGATGAAAGTTTTGAAAATTTATGTACCATAATGAAGAATATTTAAGTTTAGGTAACATGGAAATGTTTAAAACTTTGAAAAGGTTTAAAAATTAATGCCTACATGAATAAATAGTTTTATAAACCTATTAATGGTATTTTAAAATGTCATAATTTTATAAATTTTTTAATAAACTTATCATAATAAATGCTTTTACAAACGACAGCTGTTTATCCCCCGATTTAAGCGATCACGTATTTGTTCTAATCAATTAAAATGTTTAAAAAACGTTCTCATCTCACAGTCGTCGTTATGTCTTTAGCACTTATGATCTTATGTTGGTTGTACCAAGAATTACAATGCATCAAAGTGAGGTAAGACACCAACCATATCTTTTATATAACTAGCATCGTACCCGCGCAATGCAGCGGTAAGTATCCGATAACTATTTTTTTTAGCGAACAAATATTACAATTTTATTAAGGTTTAAACTAAAGTTGAAGTAGTAAAAAAATGAAATTAACTTAAATAAACTCATTAAAAACGAAGAAACTAAAATTTAATAAAATTATATCAAAATGGATGTTGAATTAAAGAGTATGAAATTTTAGAAAAATGGTGAAATTAAATTTTTAAAAAGATAAATATATCAAAAGATATTTCAATTTAAAGATAAAAGTTTTTTAAATTGTTTGTTACTAAGGTTGTTACAAAAGTTTGTTATGAATAAATATGGATGGATGAGATCAATTTAACAAAATATGATCTAAGGGTTTAAATTTAACCTTCAGATTTTAATTTTTGGTTTGAAGTTAGGTTTGGAAATTTTAGGTTCGGAATTAAGATCGGAGTTAAGATCGGAGTTATTCTCTTTATATAATAGTATATAATAAAAGAATTAGATTATTTGATAACTTTAGTGAAAAGTGGATGTTGTAAAGAAAATAATTGGACCAATCAAATGATTTAATTTTGACACATAAGCAAAATTGAGCAATGTGATTGATAGAAAAAAATCAAAATTGAATTCAATTTAGTCAAAATTAAAATACTTGGTGGGGGAAT
Organism: Glebionis coronaria; assembly: GCA_025667525.1. Lineage (NCBI taxonomy): Eukaryota > Viridiplantae > Streptophyta > Magnoliopsida > Asterales > Asteraceae > Glebionis > Glebionis coronaria. The sequence goes on along the minus strand of CM046881.1, from coordinate 533,316,834 downwards.
TTGATGAATACACATAAAGATATATGTGCCAAATTTGTAAAAATAAAAACTTAAAAAAAAAAGAGGGAATTAATAATACTTTAGTTGTTGAATTTTAAATAAATTAGATGAACTTAAATGTAAACTTATAATTCTTTATATTTTTTAGTAACTTTATAAAATAAACAAAATACACCTTAAACTTTAAACTTGAAAATTTTATATTTTAAAAATTCACATTATTATAAATATTCAAATAAAAACATAAATCATTGTCTATTTCTATTTTAACACTTAAAAAAGTCAAACAATGCAATTTACGTAGATTATTATTGACATGAATACAAATATAAAAATGAATGCAGGACATCAGACATTTGTGTGAGATGAAAATAAATACACGAGTTTTACATATTTTAACAACATATATTTTTTAAAAGTCGTTAAGTGTTACTAAACACACAATGTTTAGAAAAGAATTGCCAACATTCAGTTAAACAAAGCCAAATCATTTGTGCAACAAATATTTATACAAAATATCAATTTATATTATCACATAATAAAAATCATGTAAAACTCGTGTGTCCATGAACATCATAAGTATTTAAGTATTAAAATTTTAACATTTCTATAGAATAATATTAAGCATTACAAAATTCCTTGAATTTATAAATCATGTACGTGTAAGGTTGATGTAAATAGTTTTTTGATTAATAATTAAGATATAATTATTTAGAATAAAAATATCGAAAGTAAGAAAAGTATGAACTTCAAAAAATAAAAATTGAGGTAAATTTATTTTAATTTACACGGCGCACGGTGAAACGAAAACATAATCAAGCGTATAAACATTAGATGTTTTAAAAAAACATATATAATATGCATAAAATCGTAATAAAAAATTATTACTTAATTAATTTTTTATGTTCAAATCCGGTACGTGTACGGGTATTAAAACTAGTAAGGCTCATTACAAAATTTTGGACATTCCCTACTAATATTTTTTAGTATAAAAACCATAATTTCATGATAAAACTTGTACCTATTAAGAGAATCTCCAATGCATAAACCCTTTAAATACTTGATACTCGGTTTTTGTATGGTTCAATTAATCTCTCAGAATCCTCTCGAATTGATCTCGGTTCTAAGTGGAATGATTGTTCTTGGTTACTAAAAAAGGGGGTTTAGTTTTCTAATCTACTAAATGTTAAATGCATGAAAATGTAAACTTAAATTTAAAGGCAATTGTATTAATAACAGTTAATTAAAACTTAGAATTAAATATGAAATAGAAGTGAAGAAACAGTAATATTAAAGAAACAGTAACAATTAAAGATGCTCAAAAGAAAACTGATTCGGAAGTTACCCTTGATTCGGAACTTTTCACTCGGAACTTGGTTCGGAACTCTTGATTTGGAAGTTTATTCGGAACATTCAACTCATTCGGAAGTTTTGTTCATCCGGAACTTATTGCTCATTCGGAACTTTTAAAGGAGAAATTCATTCGGAACTTTTAAAGGAAAAACTCATTCGGAACTTTTAAAAATGACATTCATCCGGAACTTTTGTTCATGCGAAAGTTTATTCGGAACTTTACAAAAACACATTCATTCGGAACTTTAAACTCATTCGGAACTTTCAGTTCATTCGGAAGATTAGTTCATCCGGAACTTTCAGTTCATTCGGAACTTTTAGAAAAGGAATTCATTCGGAACTATCAACTCATGCGGAACTTGTGTTCATCCGGAAGTTTTTAGCTCATTCGGAAGTTTTTGATTCATCCGGAACTTTTTGGTTCATCCGGAACCTGGGAAACTCAAAAACAGAAACTTACCCGAAGAACAGGGAAAACGATTTTAATGCCAAAAATCACCAAGTTTTTCACCGAATCTTAAATAAAACTAAACACAAAGCATCTACTAAACATAAACTACAAATCCCATCAACAAAAACACAAAACCCAACAACTTTTTAAGATCAAATCAATCAAATAATAACTTGAAAAGAAAGATGATGATGAACAAGATGAAATGGAAAGATTAAACAAGAACTTGTATTGAATGATTAATGTTTTAACAATCACTAAACAAGAATGAAATTACAAGATTGAAAATCAAATATCAAAATCACCAAACACCCTAGTGGTGTTGGTGATGCTACGAAATAGAAAGGAGAAAAAAGTGGGGAAAGAAAAAAAAACTAAAAACTCAATGCAAAGTGTGTGAGGGGAACCCTTTATATAGGTGTTCCCTTTGGTTGGTGAGTGGGCTTTCTCCCGTTCTTCTTGTCTTCTCGTCTTTTCAGAAAAGTTGACGTTTTCGATTCTGATTCGGGATTTGTTGTCGATTAAATTCAACTCGTCTTTTAATTTCTTCGTTTAATAGACTTGAGTTTCTTCGACTTTTGTAAATCTTCCATCTTTGGTCCTTTTCTTTGATAAATCTTCGAATAGGCCCAGTGACTTCAAATCTTTTGCATCTCTTGGACAATAGACTTCATCTTGAGTCTTTTTCTTCGATAAATCCCGTGCAATCCCATGTTTTCTCCATTATCCATCCGGTTGGCTCTGAAAACACAATAAACACAAAAACCACGCATAATTCCAAACAAATGATATTAAATACGCGTTTTGGTCTCGTTTTAGCCAGAATTAAGTGGTAAAAGGATGGGTGTTTACACACCTATCAAATCCCCTACACTTAACCATTGCCATGCCCTCATGCAATGCTTAGTGATAAAGCAATTTTACACTTTTCTCATAATTAATCAACCTTGGCCTTATTAAATACTACTAAACAAAAATTAAAATACTAAAAGAAATTAAAACTTTAAAGTAAACAAAAGGATAGAAAACCATTTTCACTTAAAAATAGCTACATGGAAATAACTTACAAAGAGATCAATGACTTACATTAGGGCTTTGGTGCTGCGAAGATTTATCACCCTCAAGTTTCACGTTCCCCAAACTAAGCTTAAAAACGAGATCATTGTTATTATAAGTTAGTAAATCAAACACTTACACACATGGCTTAATTATATGCTTAAAATCTCTTATTCCTAGGTGTATCTCTTATATTTTATTTTTGTCTTAGAATGATCATGAGGATGCATTTTTGGACTTATTTCGATAGTTTATTTAGGCTGAAAGCAAAGTAGGACGATTTGATCAATAGTTAGCTAAAGGACAAAATCTCTTAAAACTGCTTCTCGGGATATCAAAAAGTTCATATCTTGGCATAACTCGTTTCACGATTTGAGACCTTTCTCGGGCCGATATTTGGCATGTACTTCATACTTCATATCTTGAGAGACGTGCTTGAGATAATGGTCTTCTCATTGTTCATAGAGTTTCTTTACTTGGAGACTTTTGAGAGGTACTCCAACTTTGTTGACCACGACTTCATGATTATTTCTTCAATCTCTATTTGGGATTTTGAGATACAACGATCCGCCTCCTTTTCGGACTTGGATCTATTTATCCTCATACCTTGTTAGGGTCTTTTCGGATAGACTTCTCCATCATCTTTATGGGAGTTGATTGCTTTTCGTCGTGAGTCTTGATCCTTCATATTGACTTTGGGAATAATGCTTTTCACATCACTTTGGATCTTTAGCAATAAAATGGAATCCTCATGCCTTGTTAGGGCCTTTTCGGACTCGCCAATCTTCGCGCCCCGCTTCATAAGTTATACCTTGGCTATGAACTCTTATCATTACCGAGCAACTTTTAAACGATCTTGGGCTAGAAGCTAAGTAACTTTTCAAATCGTACGACCTTACTTATTGCAGATAAATTATTAGCAAGTGATGGGAGAATAGGCAAATAATTACACCAAGTGAGCTTGTGCAAGAATACCGACTTATAATTGACTCTATCATTTCTCGTCCTCCACAATTTAAAATCTCAAGTAATGAGACTCGTGGATGCTTAGCCTAATAAACCACTTAAGGTCTACATGGTTAAGGATACTAGCTAGAATAAAGTTAGATAAGTCTATTCTGGTTGAGTCAAAATAAACGCAACGGGCCTAATATGTCAAAGACTTCTAAACTGGCTACACCGCTTTATTAATATTTTTGACTTTATTGCGGGATATATACATATGAAAGCAACGATAAAAATTTAAAAATTACGACTAAATGGCCAAAGTTAATAAAAAATTTGAAAAATGTTGAAAAATAGGATTTTCTGGTTAAATGAAGGCATTTTCATGGAAAAGTCCACTTAAAACTTCGATAGAAGTCCCCCCTACACTTAAGATAAACAGTGTCCTCAATGTTTAAGCATGTGGGAAAAGTCTCCCCTACACTTATGACATTGTGCACATTGGTTAACTCAAGTTAAGGAAGAGACGACTAAAGTGATCAATTTCAAATGTGAGTATGAAGAAAATTGAATCACGATAGTTGAGAGATAGAACCGGATTTTGGATAACACGGGAGCACGGTTCTTCAAAGATTCCAAGAGTGCACTAATCCCTGTAATCACATCACCACACCAAGAGAAAGACCTAAAGAGGCTCCCCTACACTTAGGGGGTTAAACAGTAAAAGATAGATACTCGGGCTGCCTCCCGAGGAGCGCTTGTTTTTGATAACCGAGTCACGAGCCTGACTCGACCCAAAATTAGTTCATGGGGAACGTGGTGAGGGATGGAATCACCTCCTGAGAGGTGTCCTCACCAAAGTACAACTTCACTCGTTGGCCATTCACCTTAAAATTCGGTCCATTAGGTTGAGCGAGCTCGAGAGTACCATATGGAAAAATTTGGGCAATGGTAAATGGGCCGGACCAACGATATTTGAGCTTGCCCGAAAAGATTTTCAACCGAGAGTTAAAAAGTAAGACTTTGTCTCCAACATGGAACTCTCGGTTCTTAATCTTAGAGTCGTGAATGAGCTTAGTTCTTTCCTTATAGATCAAAGAATTTTCATAAGCCTCATTACGGAGTTCATTGAGCTCATTGAGTTGGATCTTACGTAGGTCACCGGCTTTGTTGATATCAAAATTATCCCACTTCAAGGCCCAATAAGCCTTGTGCTCCAACTCAATGGGGAGGTGGCACGCTTTCCCGTACACGAGACGATATGGTGTACAACCAATCGGAGTCTTGTATGCGGTACGGAAAGCCCACAAAGCATCATCAAGTTTATCAGCCCAAGAGGCACGATGCTCTCCCACGGTTCTTTCCAGAATTCGCTTTAATCCTCGGTTGGATATTTCAGCCTGGCCATTAGTTTGTGGGTGGTAGGCTGTGGAAAGACGATGATTTACACCATACTTAGCCATGACTCTTGCGAATTGGTCATTGCAAAAATGAGTCTCACGATCACTAATAATGGCACGAGGCACACCGAATCTAGCGAAAAGAGCTTTTAAAAAGTTACAAACCACCCTTGCGTCATTAGTTGGTAAAGCTTTGGCTTCAACCCACTTAGAAACGTAGTCAACGGCTACAAGGATGTATTTGTTTCCTTTAGAAGAAGGGAATGGCCCCATAAAGTCGATACCCCAAACATCAAAGATTTCACATTCTTGAATGAAATTCTGAGGCATCTCGTCTTTATGTGTGATCGTGCCTTGTTTTTGGCAAACATCACATCGTTTAACCATATTGTGAGCGTCACGATATATGGAGGGCCAATAAAATCCCGAATCAAACACTTTTTTGGCGGTGTAGTTGGGACCAAAGTGACCACCGGTGGGTCTTTTGTGGCAAGCATCAAGGATTTTCAAAGCTGCCGGTCCATCAACACATCGGCGAATAATCAAGTCGGCACATTGTTTGAATAGGTAAGGGTCGTCCCAAAAGTAAGTCTTAATGTCGGTGAAGAACTTTTTCTTTTGTTGGGACGTCAACCCTTCCTTGAGAATTCCACCCGCCAAGTAGTTTGCAAAGTCCGCAAACCACGGGGTTGCATCAGAATTCGAATTTATAGACATTAAGGTCTCCAAGGGAAAAGAATCATTGATTTCTTTGTTCGGATGATCCCCCTGGTAAGGATCCTCAAGTCTGCTTAGATGATCCGCGGCTAGGTTTTCAGCTCCTTTTTTATCGCGAATTTCGATTTTAAATTCTTGGAGTAGCAAAATCCAGCGAAGAAGTCTTGGTTTGGAATCTTGCTTTGTCAACAAGTACTTCAACGCGGAATGATCGGTATACACGATTGTGGTGGAAAGGACAAGATAGGGGCGAAATTTTTCAAAGGCATAGACAACAGCTAAAAGCTCTTTTTCAGTTGTCATATAATGCAATTGTGCCCCCGTCATTGTCTTGCTAGCGTAATGGATTGGTTGGAAGTGTTTATTCACTCTTTGTCCCAGAACCGCTCCAATAGCAAAATCACTAGCATCGCACATCAACTCAAAGGGAAGCTCCCAATTAGGGGTAACCAAGACGGGTGCCTTAGTTAGCTTATCTTTAAGCGAGTTGAAGGCTTCAAGACACTCTTTGGAAAAGATAAAAGGAGTATCTTTTTCCAAGAGGTGGGTCATCGGGCGAGCGATTTGAGAAAAATCTTTGATGAATCGACGGTAGAAGGTGGAGGCAATTTGGCGATAACATCGACTTTAGCACGGTCTACTTCAAGACCGGCTTTGGAAATCTTGTGTCCCAGCACGATGCCTTCTTTTACCATAAAATGGCATTTTTCCCAATTCAGAACAAGGCGAGTGTCTTCGCACCGCTTAAGCATACGTTCCAAATTGGCAAGGCAAGAAAGAAGGAACCCCCGAAGACCGAGAAATCATCCATGAAGACTTCCATGGTTTGTTCAACCATGTCATGGAAGATAGCTAACATGCACCGTTGGAAAGTCCCGGGGGAATTGCATAAGCCAAAAGGCATTCTTTTGTAAGCAAATGTGCCATAGGGACAAGTGAATGTTGTCTTCTCTTGATCTTGGGGATCGATGGGTATTTGGAAATAACCCGAGAAACCATCAAGAAAGCAGTAATATTCATTACCCGCTAAACGTTCAAGCATTTGGTCCATAAAAGGTAGAGGGAAGTGATCCTTTCTCGTGGCATCATTGAGTTTGCGGTAGTCTATACAAACTCTCCACCCAGTAACGAGACGAGTGGAAATCAACTCGTTGTGTTCATTGGGAACAACGGTTATTCCGCCCTTCTTGGGCACACAATGGATTGGACTAACCCATGGTGAATCCAAAATAGGGTAAATCATACCCGCATCAAGAAGTTTGATAACCTCTGTTTTGATGACTTCATGGATTTTTGGATTCACCCTTCGTTGGCTTTGAATTGTGGGCTTAAAGTCGTCCTCCATGAGAATTTTGTGTGTGCAGAAGTGAGGATCAATTCCGCGAATATCAGAAATTTTCCAAGCAATAGCCTTCTTGTGATCTTTAAGCACGGCGATGAGGCGAGATTTTTCTTCTTCCTTCAAATCCTTCGCGATAATGACGGGCGACTTCTTCTCTTCTTCAAGGAACACGTACTCTAGATGAGGCGGCAACTCCTTAAGTTCTAAATCCGGAGGATTTTCGATGGGAGGCGTTTTCAAAGTCGGAGTATCGATAGCAATAACCGTGGGAGATGGAGGAGAAGGATTGTCTTCGTTGAGAAGGTTGTCAAAGAAATGCATGTCTTCATCCCCATCGGTGGGAGAATCATCATTGGCTAAGTTCACATCTCCCATGGTGGCTTCAAGATCGTTCCAAAACAAATCACTTTCTCCAAATAGAGACAGTGATGAATCAATAGAGGAAACGGTTTCAACATTGGGAAGAGAGGTAGGAATAGTTTTACAAGCATCATTAAAGTGTTCTTCACAAGCCTCATCCAGAACGTTAATACAATTAACACTTTCGTATGAATAAGGTTGTTTAGACAACTTTCCCATGTTGAAGACGATTTTATCATCACCCACTCTCATGATAAGCTCACCGGCTTCAACATCGATGACAGTGCGACCGGTCCTCAGGAATGGACGACCTACGATCAAGGGAACACGAGGGTCCATCTCGTAGTCGACGACGATGAAATCGGCAGGAAAAGTGAATTTGTCGACTCCTACTAAGACATCTTCGGCTATCCCCACTGGATACGCAACCGTACGGTTAGCTAACTCCAAAGTCATTTTGGTGGGGACTAGCTCAGGGAGAGATAATTGCTTCCAAACGCTAAGAGGCATTAGATTAATACTGGCACCTAGATCGGCTGGGCCATGCAACTCTCTACTCCTGGGAAATTGCAAGGGATTAAGAAACGACCCGGATCACCAAGCTTGGTTGGCAATTTCCTTAAGAGCACTGCAGAGCAATTCTCATTAAGTTGGGTGTTGGCAATATCGAGGAGCTTTTCCTTGTCATTCAGAAGATCTTTAAACATTTTTGCGTACTTAGGCATGTGAGCGAGAGCCTCAGCGAAGGAGATGTTGAAATTCAATTGTTTGAACATCTTAAGAAAATTCGAAACCTGAATATCATCCATGATTTTGAGCTTCTCTTTCCTCAACCTAGATGGATAAGGTATATTGGAAGAAGAGGAAGGCTTTGGAAGAATAGGATCACTCACATCCTTGGGTGGAGGAGGGGTAGAAGGAAGAGGTGGAGAAATTGGGGAAGGAGAAGGATGAGGAATAGGAGCAGGTGACTCGTTCTCCTTAGTCACAATCACCGGTGGAGGTATAGGAAGCTCGGGTTCCTTGGTACCTTTGCCACTGCAAGTAGTGATTGCTTTCATCTCCCCTCTTGGATTCGCAACGGTGTTACTCGGAAGAGTACCCGAAGAAGAGGGTTGATTACTTTGGAAGAAACTAGCCATCATGTTCTTCAAGTCATTCGTTTGACTATCCAACGTGTTTCTCATGTCGGCTCTCAAATCGTTCCCTTGTTTGACCAGATCTGCTTTCAAGTTGAGCACTTCTCTCTGAAGATTTCCCACTATCACATCGTTAGTCCTCATATAAGTTTCCACTTCTTGGTGAAGAGCGGTGGGTTGGTTGGGAGGAGCATTGTATGCGGGTGGTTGATAAGCAGGTTGTTGGTAAACTTGGTTGTTACGTTGAGGAGGTTGTTGCTGCTTGTGAGGAGGGATGTATGGTGTACGAGGTTGTTGTTGTTGTTGAGGAGGGCGGTTGAGGTTTTGTTGTTGGTTTGGGTTGTTTGGAGGAAAACCGGGTGGTGAGAGGTAGTTGTTGGAGCGGTAGCTAAGCAAACTACGGTCACCTTGAGGTCTAGCTTGATAAGCAGGTTGAGGATAGGTGCCATATGCCGCATTCACATTCTCAGCAGGGTAGTCTTGGGTGGCGGTACAAGTGGTGTAAGAATGAGGACCCCTGCATATCTCACATGGTTGGCTAACAGCATTGACTTGAGCGTTTTTAGCGTTGTTGCTGTTGTTGTTGCTGACGGTGTGGGTAACAAGCGATTCAAGAAGCGTAGTGATTTTGTCCAGTCGCTTGTCGCTGTCACTAGTGCTAGCACTAGCGACATTGGTCCGAACACTCTTGGTTTGCACACGAGACTTATTCCCAATGATATCCCAAGCAGCATTGTAAGTCTTAGCCAAAAGATTACCCCCCGAGGCACTGTTTAGTGAATCTTGGTCACTCATGCTTAAACCATTGTAAAAAGTATTAATTTGATGTACTTTGGTAAAACCATGTTGTGGGCATTTTCTCAAAAGGTCTTTGAAACAGTCCCAAGATTCACTGAACGACTCATCGTACTTTTGTTCAAAATTTATGATCTCATTCCGCAAAGCGGTAGTACGAGAGGGTGGGAAAAAGTAATTGATAAATTTGGTTTCCAAATCCGTCCACGAGAGAATACTCTGTGGTGGTTCCTTAGCAAGCCAATGTCGGGCTTGTCCCTCTAAAGAAAAGGGAAAAAGTTGTAACCTGATAACCTCTTGTGGAACACCATTGAACTTGACCGTGTTAGTGAGTTGCAAGAATCTCTTGATATGGTCATGTGGGTCATCAATGGTACGCCCCAAGAATGGTTGAGCGGAGACCATCTGGATAAAGCCTGATATGAGCTCAAAATTGTTGGCTGCAAATGCTGGTATAACAATTGGATCAGTGTTGCCATCTACATGAGCTTGCAGCAGTTCAATCATCGGGCGATTATCCGGTAGAGGCTCATTGTTGTTGTTATTATTCATGTTGTTGAAAGGTGGGTTGTTGTTGTTATTATTGTTGTTTGGAGGTGGTATGTTGTTGTTGTTTTGTACACCGGCCATGTCTAAGTGATCGAGAGGCTCGGGCTCTTGATAAGACGTGGATCGAGTGCGCATACACCTGCAAAAGAACGAACAAAGAAAAACAAAGCAAAAATATTTTTGGTTTTTATGTTTTTTAATTTTTTTGTATTTTTGAAAATTTTATATTTTTTAGGATTTATTTGAAATTTTTTATGAAAAAGTAACGTTCACGGGGAACGGATCCCAAAATCCAAGTTCTCACAAAAAACTTTTGATCTTAACGAGAAGAGCCGGCAACGGCGCCATTTGATACTCGGTTTTTGTATGGTTCAATTAATCTCTCAGAATCCTCTCGAATTGATCTCGGTTCTAAGTGGAATGATTGTTCTTGGTTACTAAAAAAGGGGGTTTAGTTTTCTAATCTACTAAATGTTAAATGCATGAAAATGTAAACTTAAATTTAAAGGCAATTATATTAATAACAGTTAATTAAAACTTAGAATTAAATATGAAAGAGAAGTGAAGAAACATTAATATTAAAGAAACAGTACAATTAAAGATGCTCAAAAGAAAACTGATTCGGAAGTTACCCTTGATTCGGAACTTTTCACTCGGAACTTGGTTCGGAACTCTTGATTCGGAAGTTTATTCGGAACATTCAACTCATTCGGAAGTTTTGTTCATCCGGAACTTATTGCTCATTCGGAACTTTTAAAGGAGAAATTCATTCGGAACTTTTAAAGGAAAAACTCATTCGGAACTTTTAAAAATGACATTCATCCGGAACTTTTGTTCATGCGGAAGTTTATTCGGAACTTTACAAAAACACATTCATTCGGAACTTTAAACTCATTCGGAACTTTCAGTTCATTCGGAAGATTAGTTCATCCGGAACTTTCAGTTCATTCGGAACTTTTAGAAAAGGAATTCATTCGGAACTATCAACTCATGCGGAACTTGTGTTCATCCGGAAGTTTTTAGCTCATTCGGAAGTTTTTGGTTCATCCGGAACTTTTTGGTTCATCCGGAACCTGTGAAACTCAAAAACAGAAACTTACCCGAAGAACAGGGAAAACGATTTTAATGCCAAAAATCACCAAGTTTTTCACCGAATCTTAAATAAAACTAAACACAAAGCATCTACTAACCATAAACTACAAATCCCATCAACAAAAACACAAAACCCAACAACTTTTTAAGATCAAATCAATCAAATAAGAACTTGAAAAGAAAGATGATGATGAACAAGATGAAATGGAAAGATTAAACAAGAACTTGTATTGAATGATTAATGTTTTAACAATCACTAAACAAGAATGAAATTACAAGATTGAAAATCAAAGATCAAAATCACCAAACACCCTAGTGGTGTTGTTGATGCTACGAAACAGAAAGGAGAAAAAAGTGGGGAAAAAAAAAACTAAAAACTCAATGCAAAGTGTGTGAGGGGAACCCTTTATATAGGTGTTCCATTTGGTTGGTGAGTGGGCTTTCTCCCGTTCTTCTTGTCTTCTCGTCTTTTCAGAAAAGTTGACGTTTTCGATTCTGATTCGGGATTTGTTGTCGATTAAATTCAACTCGTCTTTTAATTTCTTCGTTTAATAGACTTGAGTTTCTTCGACTTTTGTAAATCTTCCATCTTTGGTCCTTTTCTTTGATAAATCTTCGAATAGGCCCAGTGACTTCAAATCTTTTGCATCTCTTGGACAATAGACTTCATCTTGAGTCTTTTTCTTCGATAAATCCCGTGCAATCCCATGTTTTCTCCATTATCCATCCGGTTGGCTCTGAAAACACAATAAACACAAAAACCACGCATAATTCCAAACAAATGATATTAAATACGCGTTTTGGTCTCGTTTTAGCCAGAATTAAGTGGTAAAAGGATGGGTCTTTACACACCTATCAATACTTTATGTATTTAATACATTAATTATGTTCATTATTATTTTCTATAAAAATGTTTTTAAAAATTTATACAAAAGCTTTTTAATTAATGCAACTAGCCTTATAAATTTCTATAAACCACTTTGCATATGCAAAGTCTTTTTCCAAAAAGTTGTTTGTAAACCCTTTAGCACAATGCATAAAGTCTTTTAATAGCTTTTCTAAATAATGAAAAGTCATGTGTAAACCTCCCAATTGGAGATGCTCTAAAGTCTCTAAGTAAGAGTGGGTAAAGACACAATGCCTACTAAGAATAAGAGTAAGAAAAAGTTTTAACCCTTTTAGTAACTAAAAAATGAGTAAGGATAGACCTTTATTGCTCCTCCCTTTTGCTTACTCTTATTCTTTAAGTAGGAATTGATAAAAAAAAGAAAAAGAGTAAGCAAAAGGGGAGCACTAAAAGTCTATCCTTACTCATTTTTTAGTCACCAAAAGAGTCAAAAAATTTTCTTACTCTTATTTTTAGTAGGCATTGTATCTTTACCTACTCTTATTTAGAGACTTTAGTAGGTAAAAAATTTATGATGAAATGATGTCTTTTAAAAAAAATTATTAGTAAGAAAATGTCCAAAATTTTGTAGTGGCTACATGTAACGATCCCCATCGAACTTAATTTTTCAGCTTTCTCTCTTTAGCGATCTAGTGCGACTTATTTGCCCCAACAAAATGACCTAGTGCGACCTAGTTAAAAAAATAATAACATTAAATTTCATAAAAAAACATTACATTATAATTTAAGAAAAAAAATTACATAATAATTAAAAAACATTACAATGAAAAAAACATTACACTAAAAAAATTACCACTAAAAAATTACAATAACACTAGTAATTTAGATTATACGCTTCTTTGATTTCGTCTTTCATTTGTTTCAAGGCTTGTTGGTGAACCAGAGGGAAATTGGGGTTGAAAACTGTGTTGTAGAACAACAAGTCCTTATCTTGTTTCTTTTTTTCAGCAAGCTCAATTTTTCGATGCTTTAATTCAAGCCCTTCTCTTTTCAAGGCCGCTGCTTCTCGTTGGGTTGCTTCCTGCAAATCCAACTCCCGTTACTTGAAGGTAAATTATTCATCTTGTTGTTGTTTCTTTTTTCCCCAGCCAATGTTTTTCATTTTCCCCCAATTGTTGGTTACAAGATCAACAAATGAAAACTTCCCTGTTGACGACGACGATTGTGAAGACTTCTTTTTAGCTTTATCACGGCCCATTTGCCGGTATTCTTGAGTCTCTTTCTCCTCAGCTTCTGAATTATCATTCAAATTCACGTTACCAGCGTGCCCAGACTCAAAAGTGGTTTCAAAAGTCTTGGATTTTTTTTGTTACTTTTTTTCTTTTTAAACTTTAGCATCTTAACCTGTTGTCAACTTGGGTGATCTTTGAGCACTTTCCACGCCTCCTGATACGTAAAAGTTTTATTGTAACTCACTTTGTACCCAACACAAGCTTTTTGGTAATTGATGAGATCATTGGCACCACTGTCATGAGTACGCTAAATGTTATCCATTATACCACAAAAAGAACCAACGCTGGGACGCAACTTGTTTTTCCATTTGCTCACAACCGTGTCATACCTTCTACCAGAACCCGTCTAGTTTCATAGTACTTCACTACTTCTTTCCAAAAGCCCTTTGATTTTTTACTGTTTCCAACCGTGCTATTCTCGGAAACATGACACCAACCTTTACACAACACAGCCTCTTCCTCACTTGTCCATTCTTTTGGTGGCTCACTCGACTCAACCTGCTTGGCTTTCAAAGGACGTCTAGAGGGCTTCTTAGGTTTGATTGGTGGTATCTCTTTCGTGCCTTCTTCAAGGTTATATGCACCGTGATATGACCCGTGTCCCGAACCTTGGCCCATAAACTGATCTTGACTAGGACCCTCACCCGCACATTGGTTGGTAAAGTAGTCTTGATTATACATCATTTCATCAAAATCAACATCAACGCGGGTTAAGATGAGAAGACGTGAAAGAATCTATAGTAGGATGATACACACCGGTCGGAGATTCATAAAAAGGTTGTTGGTGGTTATCACGTTGTGGGGGATAGAACGGACAGTTTGAATAGTTTGGGTGAGATGCTTGTGATGAACGATATTCAAACCCGGCGGGTCTAAACCGGAAGTCTGGGGACACGCCGGATAATCGAAAATCCGAATCTGGTGTCACATGTGGAACGGTTTCTTGACGAACTCGGGGTCTTGAGTTTTTGGTTTTGGGGGTTCACTTGCTAGACATGTTGGATAGGTATGTGTAAAAATTTGAATGTGAATGTGTGAAAAAATTGGAAGAAATAGTTATGTTTATATAGGTAATAGTTTACATTTAAAAAAAAAATTGTTTTTGTTTTCAAACAGCTAGAATTTTCCAACGGTAACAAACTATATCGCATGAGGGTCGAATAGAGGGCGACCGAAATAGACGATCGAATCGCCACAACAGGTCGATCGGCTCACGACTCAGTCGCGACCGAGAGGAAATCCCGTCGTTGCGGGTAGCTTAAAAGGCTAGGCGTTGCTCGTCGAACTTAGTCGATCGATTTGGAAATCAATCATTACCGATGTTGCGATCGATTTAATTCGATCGACGATGGAAAAAGGTCGAGTCTAGGATTATATTTGGAAATGCATGTGTGGACAAAACAAATGATCACTGGAAATTAAAATTTTAACAACTGACCCAATGATCTATTTTTATTCAAAAAATAAATATTTTATTAAAAAGATAATATGACTTGTTCACTTCTATATACTATCAACGAAATCACAAATTTTTTTAAAATTCTATTGTAATTTATGAGGATGATGTTCATCAGAATGCGATGATGGAGTTTACCACGATATTTGAAAACGCTTTCATAGCTAAAGATGGTCTGAAGATTACACACGAGAAATGTAATGATATTTTAAAAAGAGAGTTGTGCTTTAACCGACACTATTTTGAAAGAAAAAATTTAAAAGGATCATAAAATGCATAATTCTTTGTTTCGAAAGACATCTAAAATCGAATGAAAAACTGGAACTAAATTTGTCTGATTTCATGAAAAATACGATTAAAATGACGGTGTTGTATTTTTAAAATTTATTGCAATTTTTAAATTTTGTATTGTATTTTTAAATATCGTATTATATTTTTAAATCTGTGTTGTAATTTTAAAAAAATGTTTCAACAACTAATTTTTAAAATTTGTATGTTTCGATTCAACCGACTCAAAAAGATTATCATTCGATAAACATGACATATCTGAAGAATTTCATCTTACTAAAGAACAAGAACGTTAATTACGTCTTGATGAAAAGACGTTACGAGATACTTTATAAGAAGAAACAAGGACTCAAAGAGAGCGGGAAGAGAGAATGAAGTAAAAAGAAGCCGGGTACAAGTTGTGAATGTCAGAAATTTTTTGGATATATCTGATTCAAATTCGGAAACAAACTAATAATTTTATTATGTATGTAATATTTTTAAATATCCTGTAATTTTTTTGTTATTATAATGTTTATAATTTGTGTGAATGAATTTTAATTTTTTTTTTAAATTCGTTTTGATGTAGAAATAATCATCAATAAGTTGTCAAAAAAGAAAATGAGATGACAGAAGATTTTGAGGTGTGAAAGAGGTCGTTTGATGTCACCAGCCTAGTGGTTACATTTTAGCGGTACCTTAGACTAGACACAACGCTAATAGGTTGCGACCTACTTTTTCATCCGGTGATCTAGTGCGACCTATTTGTCATAACTCGGAGATCTAGTACGACCTAATTTAATTTTTTTTTCAATAAAAATAACTTTTTATATTCAATAAGAATAACATTTTATTCCAAAAAAAAACATTTTATTCCATACAACACATATTACACTAAAAAAAACATTACATAAAATAAAAAACATTACGAAACATTAGAAGTAAAGAGGGTATAATGCATTAGTTAAAACTAACTCGAAAAATTATCAAACTAATATATGTTGTGAGGAATTAAACAAAACTCAATATATTAAAAATTTTGATCTTTTTTATAAATTTTATATAATTAAAACACGATTAAAACATGTTAAATTTAGAAAAAAAAAGTTTTTTTGTTATAAAACACACAAACACAACACAACATGGGAGACCGATCGTGAGTAGAGTCGAATACCTTTCGATCGATTTCGGCGCCCGAATCACCGCAACGCAGCGACCCAGTCACGACCGACTGGCGACCTAGTTTTTTTTGCTGCGTTATGCCTACCCTTAAAAAATGTTTATAGCCGAAATTCACCAATTGAATATGTATTTTAACTCTTGGAAGATCGAGAGAGAGGGGCCATTTCTTTAAGGTACGTATAATATTAGGACTGATGTGTATTTATATTTTATAGTAACTCTCGACCGGAAAGTATTATACTAAAAATATTAGTTGTCTGTCGTAGTTGTTGTTTACTCAACGCGAAAATATATATATACACGAGTTACTAAGGCTACCCACTACAAGGGGTCACCAATCCGATCACTGGCATCAGTCGCGGGTCACCCTTGTGGTGGGTGTGGTTCGCCGTCTCGATCGATAAAAAGTCGGTCGGCGAGGGTGCTAGGATGAACGATTGGCTCAAAGATAGGCATTCCAGAATTGTACGTTGCATCATACTATATTCGTCTTATATTAAATATCTATTTTAATTTTTTCGGTTTTTCTTTTTAACCTTTGACCATAAATAATTTTATATGTGTTATATACTACTTGATGAAAATTATATCAATAAAAATACACTTATAACTCAATCTATTAATATATATTTCATTAAGTATTATATAAAACAAACAAAATTATTCATGGTCAAAGTTAAAAAATAAAATTTGAGAAAAGTTCAAGTGGACATTTATTATGAAACGGAGGTGTTAGACGTATGATTGCAGCCTATGGGCTTTGTATTTAGCTAATAGGCTAAGCCCATGCTATTACTTGTTTCTAGAATAATCTTCAGGGATTATATATTGTAATCATAATTATCAAAGAAGGGAAGCCAAATCATAATTTCAATATGGTATCAGAGCCTCATTTTCAGGTTTGTCTTCACATGCATGATCCTCGAGAGCCTCATTTTGCTGCTCTCAAGCGGGTTCTCCGTTATGTTCGTGGTACATTGGATTTTGGTCTCCAACTTTATGCTTCGTCTACTGGATCTTTGGTTGCTTATTCTGATGCTGATTGGGCTGGATGTCCTACTACTCGACGTTCTACTTCTGGTTATTGTGTTTTCTTAGGAGCTAATCTCCTATCATGGTCATCCAAACGTCAGCATACACTCTCTCGATCAAGTGCTGAGGCGGAATACCGTGGTGTGGCTAATGTTGTTGCCGAAACAGCTTGGCTTCGTAACCTTCTTCGTGAGCTTCATACCCCATTATTCTCAGCCACACTTGTCTATTGTGACAATGTGAGTGCAATTTACTTGACAGCTAATCCGGTTCAACATCAACGAACTAAACACATTGAGATCGATATTCATTTTTTTCGAGATATGGTTACTAGAGGTCAAGTTCGAGTGCTTCATGTGCCCTCTAGATATCAGTATGCTGACATTTTCACGAAAGGTTTACCGACTACGTTATTTGAAGAATTTCGTGCTAGTTTGAGTGTTCGTACCCCTTCCGCTCAAACTGCGGGGGAGTGTTAGACGTATGATTGCAGCCTGTGGGCTTTGTATTTAGCTAATAGGCTAAGCCCATGTTATTACTTGTTTCTAGAATAATCTTCAGGGATTATATATTGTAATCATAATTATCAAAGAAGGGAAGCCAAATCAAAATTTCAATAGGAGGGAGTAATATTTAATAAGACCTTAACTTTTTAAAATTTAAACATTTAATAATATAAATATTCAACTTATTTTACTATTGTACTCCGTATAAGAGAAGAGACACGAAGCTGCAAAGAAAGATATAAAACGCATTTTTTGGCGTATTAAAAACAAAGTAGAAGCTAATTAGAATTCCGGCTTGAGGATGTCAAAATATAATTTATCGAATATAATGTAAACATGCATCATATTACATAATATGATAATTCATAAAACTAAAATGACGATATCTCCCAAATTTCCACAACACGTGATAATGATCTCCTAAAAACGCATTGAGAGTTGATGAAAACTACTCGACATATAAGCAACACAACAACTCGTTAACTCTTAATGCGGTTTTGCAACCCAAATTATGGTATCATCCCTTCTTATAATGTTCCAATCCACTACACCTAGCCACCACCTTACTTCTTTGATGTCCGCTTTGATGTCTTTTTAGCCACTTTTTAACCTTACTTTCTCTTTTTTCAAATAAACGCTGCTAAATTTGGATAAGAGACGAAACTTGAATCTTGTTAATTGAAAAACCAATTTGGAAAGTATTTGTTTTAAGGGTTTTGCTAACCAATGCTCACTGAGCAGAGGTTAGTAGATGATAAATGAACACAAAATTTCCAAATTAACATTAAAATGCATTAAATACACATTAATTCTAGTAAAAAAGAAGTTTATATATAGTAATTTATAAGTTTATTTAATGTGTATTTAATGCAGTTTAATTTTAATTTGAAAAGTTTGTGTTCAATTATTTTTAACTAGTCTTTGCCTAGTGGACATTAGTTAGCAAAACCCACGATATATATTACGCTAAAATTTTGTATTAAAAAGTATTAAAATCATAGATATATATATATATATATATATATATATATATATATATATATATATATATATATATATATATATATATATATATATATATATATATATATATATATATATATATATATATATATATATATATATATATATATATATATATATATATATATATATATATATATATATATATATATATATATATATATATATATATATATATATATATATATATATATATATATATATATATATATATATATATATATATATATATATATATATATATATATATATATATATATATATATATATATATATATATAGAGAGAGAGAGAGAGAGAGAGAGAGAGAGAGAGAAAGTTAGGATCAAATAAGAAGATTAAGTAAAATGAGAAGAATGAGAAGAAACCATATCCACACATTTCAGATGCACCTACAAAGTCAGATGCATCTTCCCTTAAAATTCTCATTCCTTTGTGGAGTTTGTGGTCAGGATTTATTCTTATTCTTCTCATTTTATTTTTTCTTCTTATTGGATCCCTACTATATATCAAATCAAATCATCAAATCAAAATCAAATCAAATCAAATCAAATCAAAAACCCTTATATAGGAAGGATGGTGAAAGTATTCCTTAAATACAAAATTCTATAAAAATGACACATGTAATTCATTAAAGAGTTACCATAAAATGCTTCAAAAAGAAAATAGGAATTCCAAATGGTGCCTTAAATAAAAAATTCAATAAAAATATATATAAGAATTACAAATGATGCCTTAAATACAATATTCTATAAAAATATATAAGGAAGGATGGTGAAACAATACCTTAAATACAAAATTTTATAAAAAAATGATTCCATAAAATGCTTCAAAAATAAAATAGGAATTACAAATGATGCCTTAAATACAAAATTCTATAAAAAATATATATAAGAATTACAAATGATGCCTTAAATATAAAATTCTATAAAAATATATAAGGAATGATGATGAAACAATGTCTTAAATACAAAATTTTATAAAAATGATTCCATAAAATACTTCAAAAATAAAATAGGAATTACAAATAATGCCTTAAATATGAAATTCTATAAAATTATATATAGGAATTACAAATGATGCCTTAAATACAAAATTATTTAAAAAAATATATATGGAATGATGGTGAAACAATGCCTTAAATACAAAACTCTATAAAATTGATTCCATAAAATGCTTCAAAAATAAAATAGGAATTACAAATGATGCCTTAAATAACAAATTCTATTAAAATATATATAGGAATTATAAATGATGCCTTAAATACAAAATTCTATAAAAATATATACGAAAGGATGGTAAAACAATGCCTTAAATATTAAATTCTATAAAAATGATTCCATAAAATACTTCAAAAATAAAATAGGAATTACAAATTATGCCTTAAATTCAAAATTCTGTAAAAATATATATAGGAATTACAAACGATGCCTTAAATACAAAATTCTATAAAAAGAAGGGTGGTGAAATAATGCGTTAAATACAAAATTCTATAAAAATGATTCCATAAAATGTTTCAAAAATAAAATAGGAATTACAAATGATGACTTCAATACAAAATTCTAAAAATATATATATATAGGAATTATAAATGATGCCTTAAATACAAAATTTTATAAAAATATATATGGAAGGATGGTGAAACAATGCCTAAAATAGAAAATTCTATAAAAATGATTCCATAAAATGCTTCAAAAATAAAATAGGAATTACAAATTATGCCTTAAATACAAAATTCTATAAAAATATATATAGGAATTACAAATGATGCCTTAAATACAAAATTCTAAAAAAATTTATACGGAAGTGTTAGCCTTAAAATGTGTGCGACTAACGGAATTACATTAGTTTCATAGTCGGGACTTGCAGGGACTAATATTGTCAAATGTAAAGTCCAAGTCCCTAGCTATATAAACCCCTCCATACTTCCATGGAGGGGTGAGGCTTTTCATTTCTTGTCTTACCTTTCTCTCTCTAGAATAAAACACACTTTTATTCTCTCTTGTTTCTCTCACTAAAATGGCTAAACATCTCTTCTATCCTCCCCGACCTCCGGATTATAAACCCGCGTTCTTAGTGAATCCAAATTAACAATTGGCATCAGAGCTAACCGGGGGTGTTTCGTGTTTTTGATTCGTGTTTGTGTTCGAGGTTGTGTTTGATCCGTATTCACTTAGCCCAAAATCTGTCTACAAGGTTGGATATCATTTTCTTTACTTTTATTCTATAATCTCTTTGATTAGTGTTCAAAGCGTCACTGTTTTTGGTTTTAAAATCCAAATCCTCATTTTTATCTTTTTATCTAAAGTCTCGTCGTTATTTTTTCTTTGTCCTTTTTTACCCGTTTTCTTTTTGTCCCATCATATATGATTAGATCTAATTTTTTTTAATGGGGAAAAGGACAGAAAAAAAAAAAGAAACAAAAATGGACCAGATCCATTTTTTTGTAGGCTGTAAAACCTTTTACGATGGAAGTATTACGATGGCAGATTCCGATGGCTTCTTTTCGGATTTATTCCGATGGGGTATTTTTTTTTACACATTCCGATGGATAGGGCTGAATCTATTGCGATGCGACTCACTCAGATGGGTCTCATTGCGATGGGTGGCTTGATCCATCGCAATGGCATTCATGCCGACATGCTGCCAAAATTTTTTTTCGACATTGCGATGGGTGGTGTGGATTCATTGCGATGGGGAGTTTTAGATACATTGGGATGAGGTTTCTGACATGGCGATAGTGTCTTTAGGAAACATTACGATGGATGTTTGAAATATTGCGATGGCATGATTGACTAACTGCGATGGAGATTCAGATGGTTTTGCGATGACTGGTTACTTTTTGCTAGAAAGACAATGAGACACAGTGAAATAAGTTTTTATTGCTGAAAAAGTTTTGACCAAAACAGAAACTCATTATCTCACCAAGTCAACTCGGTAATTACCGAGCTGACCGGGTCAACCCAGTGACTCGTGAATAAAATCAAACACCATCCTTTTAACTCCCGTCAAAACCAACCTTATCAAACTATCCCATCGACACCTAAAACCCATCTCAACTAGACTCATTAAAATCATAAAGATCTCAGATTCGTTTCATTTCTCACATGCATGTCTCTATCTATAAAGATCATGTACTCGAAACATCAAATCATCATTGATCCTTTGTTAATTTTCGAACTTAATGAAGATTATTAACTATTAAGTTATAATATTTCATTCATTCAATTGCTTTAAAAGAAAACAGAACTATATATCATCAACCAAAACACCTACCCGAGACCTCACGGGAGATCTTGTAATCGAATCTGGTGGTCTTCTATTGTGGGAATGTGACAACTAAATCAAGACCAGAGATTGGTTAATAGGTTTGTAGGTTCAGTTATTGATTGATGACTCTTTTGTTCATCTATCAAGAGTTGTGATTTATATGTTTTAAGGGGAAAGGGTGGTTATGTCTCGTTTTGTGATTCGTGTATGATATTCGTGATCAGTGATCTATGAATAATCGAATTTGAATGGAGATCAATTTTTTGTTGGTGACTGCTTGGGGATCAGATGAGAATGGGGGCGGATGTTTCTAGTGGAAGTGATTAGGTTAAGATTAGTGTGAGAGTTATTAGGGTTTGCTGACTTCTTATATCTCTCATCTCACTGATGTATAAACTATGGGCTAGACTCGTTTGATTCCTTGTGGTCCGAATTTTAATTCAACTAATGGGCCGACATTTGTCAATCTTCATTCTTCAATGATGGGCTGGATATGCAAATGAGTATCTTGTTACTAAGGATGGGTTATGGCTAATTGATACCAGGTTATGATTATCTTTTAGTGGGCCGAATTTAAATGGGTTGGACTGAATTACAATGGATGTGCGGATTATGGGGATATGGTGATTACGGGTTTATTCCGATTAAAGAAAACCCTCATTTTGAAACCTTAATCTCTCGAAAAATTTTCGACGACCTCACCGCGGAGGTCGATCCGCGCATCAGTTGGGTATATGATTGATTTGGGCTTCAAAAATCAAATTAGCTAGACAATGTTGACGACTTCTCCTTCTCTAGTCATCGTTGGTTTCTCTAGTTAACGGCAATCAATCATCACAACAAACACGACAACACACACAACAAAAACAAACAAACACCAAAACGATCCTTTAAGATTCACTAAAATTGTCAAAACGGCTAGTATTCGGGCAAAGTAATATCAAGTGATTACGAAGTGGATTTGGTATTTATTATTTGAATTTGAAGTGGAATATCACGAAGGCGTTTACTCAATTCATCATCGAGCCTCTCTCACCCCTTCTATCGATTGATGATTCGCTTTAGCATTTATGATTGAGACTTGATTTATCTAGTTTCCACTGTCAAGGGGTGGATGGTCGACGACATGGACAACTATCATTTAAGGAGTTACGTTGTAGTGCTCAGTGTCACACTCACCGGGAGTTGTGGATACTTCAAGAGGTGTTCTACATCTTATACCTCTCTCTTTATGTATAAGATTCTAAGAGACGTTTCTCTGCACCGTTCGTCAATCAACACAAGTGCTAAGCGTAAGTAACAAATTTGGGGGATTGTACTTCAGTTTCAAGTTTGAAATATCAGGTTTACTTCACCAGTGGTCACTACAGATAGCCGAAAGAATACGAGGTTGGTAAGTTTAGCCAGAGAGTACAAGAGTAGAGATGTGATCAGCAAACAATTCTCACGAGCAACTTGAGCTACAGAATGTCAACAAAGATTACTGCTTCAGACACGGACTTCTCGCGATTCTGATTGTACTCGTCAGATGATGCTATCGAGTGTTCTTAGCCACCATACTTTTGACAAGAATGCTACCGAGTGTTCTTAACCACCATACTTTTGACAAGAATGCTACCGAGTGTTCTTAACCACCATACGTTTGACAAGAGCGCTACCGAGTGTTCGTCACCGTCATCTTTCGACAAGAACATCTCGCGATTTTGACCGTACACGTCAGATGATGATTCCGAGAGTTCGTCACCATCATGGGGGAAGAACGTGTACTTTGGAGACTTAGTTCCCACTCCGGAGTACTTAGTTCAACTTCCAGGGGGAAGCATTCTTCAAGCGTGAGAAGATTTGTTGCTGATTTCTTACATGTTCCCCCAAACACATAATCATGAAGACCAAAAATGTCAAGGTAGTAGTTACTTGGTGTGGTTTGCTTCTTCTTCTACAAAATTCCGCTGTGCACTTTAAATGTCAAAGATAGAAGATTGCTCAAGCTACAGGTTCTGCTCAAGACAGGGATATTGGTTTGGGGGGAAGCTGATTCAGAAGCTTCGTCAAAAAGAAGTCTATGAAGAAAGCTTTTCAAGGCATGTGGTATGAATTGGGGGGAAGTTAATCCAGTTCATACATGATACAATGGTTCCTCAACAAGCAAAGACAAAAAGGATTCAAACTGGGGTATAAGTTTTTCTAGAAGACTTGAAGACAACCGTGTCATCCTCAGCATTGGAAGCAAACTTAATACTGTCATATTTTTGTTGTATTTGCATTTGTTAGGAACATTGTAAGTAATTCCGTATGTCACCACATTGGGGGAAGATTGTTAGCCTTAAAATGTGTGCGACTAACGGAATTACATTAGTTTCATAGCCGGGACTTGCAGGGACTAATATTGTCAAATGTAAAGTCCAAGTCCCTAGCTATATAAACCCCTCCATACTTCCATGGAGGGGTGAGGCTTTTCATTTCTTGTCTTACCTTTCTCTCTCTAGAATAAAACACACTTTTATTCTCTCTTGTTTCTCTCACTAAAATGGCTAAACATCTCTTCTATCCTCCCCGACCTCCGGATTATAAACCCGCGTTCTTAGTGAATCCAAATTAACAGGAAGGATGGTGAAACAATGCGTTAAATAAAAAATTCTATTAAAATAAATCCATAAAATGCTTCAAAAATAAAATAGGAATTACAAATTATGCTTTAAATACAAAATTCTATAAAAATATATATAGGAATTACAAATGATGCCTTAAATACAAAATTCTATAAAACTTTATACGGAAGGATGGTGAAACAATGCGTTAAATAAAAAAATTCTATTAACATAATTCCATAAAATGCTTTAAAAATAAAATAGGAATTACAAATGATGCCTTAAATACAAAATTTTATAAATATATATATATATATGAATTACAAATGATGTCTTAAATAAAAAATTCTATAAAAATATATAAGGAAGGATGGAGAAACAATGTATTAAATACAAAACTATATAAAAATGATTCCATAAAATGCTTCAAAAATAAAATAGGAATTACAAACGATGCCTTAAATACAAAATTCTATAAAAAAAATATATAGGAACTACAAATGATGCCATAAATACGAAATTCTATAAAAATATATAAGAAAGGTTGGTGAAACAATGCCTTAAATACAAAATTCTATAAAAATGCACAACAATAATATTTATTTAAAAAAATGTAAATACGTTATTCATAACATTAACATATACAAATTTTATTACCTCATAAAATTAGAAAATACATAAAATATTTATACAATATTATTAAAATTCTAAAAAATTTAATGTTACAAACTTATTCATACCGCTAAAGTATGCAAATTCAATTAACTCATAATATTTTTAAATAAATAAAATATCTTAAACTACGTTATTTTTGTCTATTCTATGCTACATTATTAAAATATCAATGCCATAACTAACACTACATATACTAAACTTCTAATACAAACACACATAAATTCAATTTTTATTAAAAATACATATACTTAAAGCTAGCCCGTCCAACGGACGGGTCTAAAGGCTAGTATATATATATATATATATATATTATATATAGGTATAAATATGACTTGATACCACACCTCTAATCCATGTCATATATGACATGGCACTTCTAAACCAATACAATTTGTTT
The DNA here is from genome assembly GCA_025667525.1 of Glebionis coronaria. Lineage (NCBI taxonomy): Eukaryota > Viridiplantae > Streptophyta > Magnoliopsida > Asterales > Asteraceae > Glebionis > Glebionis coronaria. Next base: position 533,291,101 of record CM046881.1, on the reverse strand, counting down.
ATTAGCTAAAAAATCTCAAAAACTTACCAAAATTAGTCTACGAAAACGCAATATCCAAAAAGCGGGACGCAGTTTTCCAAAACTGCGTTTTGATACCGCACCTATAGATTAAAATAATTTTTCTTCATTTTTTTTATTTTCCTAACAAACCACCTACGGGGAAAACACACAACCGCCAGTAAAAACACACACACACACACACACACAAACGATCTTCTTCCATGATTAATGATCCCACATCCATGATAAACAAGTAACTGATCAAATAACTGATCCATCCCCTTTTTCAAAACCCTAATCTTCAAAAAAAAAAAACAATCAAGGTTGGTACATTGAATTAATTAATTAATTAATTAGGGTTTGCTGCTATTTTAGCAAAAGGGAACACACATGCTCAAGAATAGGACGTTGGCCATAGAAGTGCTGAAGAACCGATTCATCAATGGATGGATGCAATGATCAGTGCTGAGTTTAAGTCTCCACCAGATCCATCCACCGGCTGAAAACACACACATCTTCCATGTGTTTCATCTCTCTATGATTGATGTGGGTATAATCTATGTGCCGTCACCATCTCTATGAACCTCTGTTGTATTAGGTGTCACTCAAGTCCGGTTTTTTTTAATAATTTTTATGTTTATTAGTGTCTATGATTGGTATGAGGCGCTTCACTCCGTTGAAAGGTATGTTCATTGTTTAAAAATTAATCAAATATAGTGATAATAGGTTTTTTTTGTTACTTAAATCTCTCAATTGCAGGTCTTTGAAAAAGCTAAGCAAAGACTAAATTGCATATTACCATGTTCTATTTTGACAAGAGCCATACTTGTAGATGCTACGCTACATATCTTTTTAATTCATTAATCATTATTATATTTATTCTTTTAACCCTTTGACTGGAAATTCTTCTCAGCTGGATTGATGAACATGTGATACGTGGATCTGATATAAATCTCTTTCACACATAGCAAATCCACCGCACCAATAAACACACCAAATCAAATCACCAAGTTTAAATTTGTGGCTGTAGAAACTCACAAAAAAAGGTTATCGTGATTAAAGATTATCATAGCCATAACCTATAAGGTTGGTTTTGTTTTTAATTAATATAGGGTTTATGTTACGATATTATTTAGTTTATCTGTTCTTTCAATTGGTTGCCGACAAACAAAGTGCCTATCTGTCATGGCCCTCATTAACAATTGGTTCAGCCCTGTTCTTGTGGTATGTATCGCACCATGCCTACATCTTATTGTTTACGTATTTTGAATTGATTGTTTAATTATCCTATTGTTTATGTTTGTTTGGTTGTGAATTTATTCTCTTATCCATCCTGCCTTTTTTTCCTCTTTATATGGTTTGATTGTGTCCTCCATTTTCACCACGGCCCACTCAGGTGTCTTTTGTTTGGCAGGGACCACTGTATGTATGGATTTCAGATTGGGTGTATCGCGTTCTATGTTTTGCTCACGTGCACTCAGTTTAATAGCCAAAGAGCAGTTTTTGCAGCTTTAAGTAACCAAATGCATGCCCACGATTTAAAAATATTCTCAAAGCGGCAGTTCTTTCCCTCGCACAGAGATCAGGTAACCAGTTTCTATAATACAAACTAATATATTAATTGTTTATAGAAAAGAAATAGGAGCTTGGGATTGATTACGGGTTTTTTTCTTAATTCTTTTTATGTGGTTGGAGAAGCAGAGGCCATGGAGTTTGAAAGTGTTAACAGTCTTGAATATCGAAAATAAGTTCAAGACAACCACATAGTTACAACCATCGTAACATGTGGAAGATTTAGCTGATATAGTTACTGGAGCTCCTGTATTCAAACAACCTATTTCACAAGTCTAATAACAAGTTTTTGACTTTTGCGGCTTTTTTTGTGCCTCGATTGATACAAAGTTTCATTGCATATGTATTTTATTATTCAGTTAGTAGTTGAAGTTGTGGAGTTATTTAAGATGAATTTAATGTTTTGGATGAAGTCAATTGTGTAAAAACTCTACGTTTATCTGTTGTTGCTAACTAGTGAATTTGGAATTTCGTAATTTGTTTATTCAGGATGAAGTTGCTTAGGACTGATGGATTTTCTTGATTAGCATAACTGGATATAGCATAGGAATTGATGATAAGCGTCCCCAAAAAGAAGGTAAGATCGTTTGCACTTTCTTTCGATGAGATTTCTTGATTAAAGGGTGTTGGGATCTGGTTTTAGAAAGTGATTTTCTGGTTTTATTGTTTTTGCAGTATATGCAACATGAAGAGCTGAAGCAGAAGTGTTTGTTGGAAATGCAGTTGTTGAGCTTGCTTGGTTGGCTACGATGTGTGAAGAGATGGAAATAATAACCCGCGCAGTACTTATCACAATTAAATCTTTTTTGGGGTTAAGTTAGTGCCTTAGAATTGATAAAGTTTCAGCATTTTTTGGATAAGAAGGTATAATAATTTGTTTCGGGATTGTGTTCGCTGCGTATTTGTGGTAGCTTAGGAAATAAATGTTCATGGTGTGTTTGGGATTGTTATTTAAACTGCCCAAAAGGTAGGAGCATAGCAACCCACCATGTGCTTATTTATAAAAATCTTAAAAAAGGAGACACAGTTACAAATATATTCATTAGCGTGGTCGTTTGTACCAGCAACTAAATGTGGTTGAATGCCACAAAGCTGTAGAAAGTTTACAAGAGTAGAACAAAACTGGTATGTGCTTTTTTATCATGTTAATACTAATCCATGTAGCGTCTTCTATTTGTTCATATCTTAATGTAAGTTTGTGATATATTACAGGTGAAAGTGATTCGATTTCGCAAAACTTAAAAGAAGTTCCATATCTTTTTTGGTCCCCATCAAGAACAAAGGTCGTTTCCTGTTTGGACAAGGCCTATCAAAAAACAGTAATAAACCATATGCTAATTTAAATGGGTATCTAGACATTGACAGTATTATAGCTTATGACTGTGTAGATTTATTGATGAAGGTATAGTTTGACGGTTTGACCGACTGATGCAGGGGCTAGGTAGGTGGGACTGATTGGCGATTTTCCAATGGTCACATGTCATCCTGTTACAAGTGGGTAACAATCTAAACATGTAAATATGAAAGTAGATGAAAAGGGGACGGTTAGTAAGAATTAGTATGCTGAAATTAGTACTTATTTGTTAGGATTTGTAGTGTTCCTTATTTAGAAAGTGCTACAATAACTCCGAGGCTGCTCCACAGGTATACAATACAATGGATTAGTTTTAGTAAAATATCATATTAACGTGAAAAAAGCATGACACCATAAGAAAAGAAGGCCAGAAAGCGGCCACGCATAAGTGTTTTTTAAATGTTCTATGTTATGTAAAAATGTTTCTTGCCATGGTTTGATGATTCTGTGTCATTTATGAAGGTGGAATTGTTTGACAAATACGAGATAGCTAAGAAACAACAGAAGGAGAAGCTGATGCACCAAGAAATAGCGTGTTACAAGGAGAAAAATAGAGAGGAGGATACACCCTTCATTGGGTTTCATTTGGCTTTGAAGGCAAACATGAATTAAAGTGTCGTCGTAGGGAAAAAAATAATTCAGGGACAACAAAGGTTTGGTGTAAATGATCATTTAATATTTATTTGTTTCAATGATTTGGAAATAGTCATATATGGATCATTATAAATCTTAATGTGTTTATTTTTAGGTGTCGTGACTTGAATAGGTATTGCGAGACTCTTGTGTAATTCAGTTACAACTATTTCTTTAGAGCTTGCCTTTGAAAAAGCAATAATTTAACTTATGTTCCTATCCCCTATGCACTGAATATCTAGGTGAATAAAATTTGGATTACGCTTTACCATCACTCTGAAAATCAAGGTCACTTGAGTGGATGTATATGAATTGGTAAGTGAAATTTTATGGTTATTTTGAAGTTGTTTGTACGTACTATAATTTGATATCTCATTCACTTGTATTTATGTCGAAAGAAAGTGCAAATGATCTTACATTACTTTTGGGATTACTTTATCAGCTATTTACATATTAACGCAGTTCATACTATCGATTTTCTGACCCTTAAATGTGAATGGAGACTGTTCTAAGAGCACGTCACAACCAAAGGTCTAAAAATTCGTTGACGAGAAGAAGAGATGGTAAGTTTCTAGGCATATTGTAAAACAAAAGTTATTTCATCTTATACATATCCAGTGTAATTTCTCTTACCAGCATTTTACATATGAGTTGGGCTCTAAAATATTTGCGGTAAGCATTTAATTAGCTTTCTTTGCATCAAATTGAACAATGAAAAAAAAGACAAAGTTTTCCCACAATTGTTAATCCTTGCTCTTACTTTTAACATAATTTTTAAACCGAAAAGTAGTTGGGTTGGGTTGTCAGTCTGTAAAACTTAAGTAACATGTATACTGATCTGGCCTACTGAGAATTAGGGAAGAATGTTCATTTTTGTTTTCCTGAAAAATTGTTAAGTAGTTTGTTAAGCACCCTTGGTTAACATTGATTAAAATTGTTGTGATAATTAAGCTGCATATTGAATACTGATCGACATATTTTATATTTTAATTGTTTTGTTGCTTCGCACCGATATTATATGGCACAACAAGTCTGTCTCGGTGCAATTGCAGTTGTAAATGTTGTACCTCCATATCGACTATCACTATTTTGTCTATATATAAAGAGGTTCTAGGCTGGTTAAGCATAGCAAAAATAATTTAATCATGGTCAGATAGTATAAACTTATGCAAGAAATGCTTGCCTGAATTATAATTGTGAGTACAATATAGTAGTCTAATCAAGATTACATACCAGCCATGAAGTTGCATAGGCCCTAAGCTGAGGTGTTTATGTTGGTCGCCACATGGGTGCTCTAGGGTAGGGAGTTACAGATGTGGTTTTCTTAACTGACTAAGTAAGACTTGCAAAGGTTGTAAGACCATTGGCTCTAATCTCCTATTGTGATCACTATAGAGACAACCCACCTAGAAACTTATAGTCCACCTTGCTTGCATTAAACAACCTTGGTTCAAGGCTTATTTATGCCAATCTTTAGCTAAACAAGGCCATTCATATGTGGATAATGGAGTTAAGCTCATAGTGCTAGAGAAGTTATGCTCTAATGAGTGTACATATTTTTAGTCAAGGCAACATGATAATCAATGAAACATGTACAAGATATTTTAAGTTGACTGTATGCAGGTATTCCTGTACGTGCACCTGTAACTTTAGATTATTTTGAAAGTTATAGCCTATTCTTTTTTACATGTAAATGTCCAGTTTCTGCAAGAGTGTGGATCAAAATAAACGTGATTGTTATAAAGGATCACCTTGATACTGGCCATATGCAGAAATCTTAATGTGTTATTTCTGGGCTGCAGAGCTCAGTTAATGTTTAAAATGCCTCGGTTTATATGGGGCTTTATGTGTATTAAATTTTACTCTCATATGTGACAGGTCTAGATAAACGTGACTGATAGTTATTTGATGTAATATGGTATCTATGGATCATTGGTTCTCACTGATTTCCATGATATACACATATGCAGCAGAGAACTTTGCTTAATGGGAACTTATTGAAGCTGGTGCATCATCGTCAAGTTCAAGCTCTACTGTAGTAAGTCGTGGCTCAGATTAGAGGACCCCTTCTACCAGGTCTGGTTAGGGGCGAAAAATCGACGAATCCATAAACTAAGTGTATGAATGAGAAAAAAAATGATATGGACGAATCAGACTAGATCTTTAAGATGCTCAACTTTCATTCACATATCAGAAAGTCTGAATTAACGCATAAATTCATATATAAATCCAATCACGAGTTCCTTTACACCCGATACACCATGCAATTCGTTAGCCGACTGCACATTGCTGTCAACAGTTTTGAGTGATGGGTCTGACTCGATCAAAAAATCTGTGCATTCTTTATTTAAAGAAGACGTGGAGTTTGTGGGGGTTGAAGTTGATGGGACAGAAAAAGCGATGGAGCAAAGTTTGGGAACCTCTTATATGGCTTGGAATTTTCGCACGAGACTTTTTTTTTCATGTTATGTATCATATAAGGGGTATTTGACATATGCTGGTTAGACCAAGTTGCACGAGTCTCGATTAATTACTTAACTAAATTGCATCTATATATTTTAGATAGAAATTGATGAAGACGTTTTATGGAAGGCTGATGTTTGAGAGACGAAAGAAGAATTGGCACCTAGGGCCAAAAAGTTCTTTTATTGGTGAGTTCAGTTCTGGTTGTTATATTCTTCATGTGTACTTCCTATGAGTATATGGGAAACGGGTCTGATACGTCAAAGATCGTCCAAACTAACTAAACCAAACTATTGAAATACTAGAGTTTCTGTAAATAGTGTTTACAAGAATATGTGGAGTGTCGAATAAAAATTGTTTTAGGTCTACTCGACCCATTTTGTCGGAATCCAGTTTGATGGGTTAAGGGTTATCCAATCCATTCATCTTTCCACCTCTACTAATTTTATGGTTGATACAGGCTAACTACTTGTCACCATGTTGTACCAGCATACAAGCATGGTCAAAGCTTTTTATGAAAAACGAGCTGCTCCATAGGATGAAGCTAGCTAATAAACTTGGGTGCATATTGAGATGTGGAAATTAAATTGAATTAGAAGGTATAATAACTACTATACTTTGTTAGGAAATATACCCAATTTTGGCAGTAAAATTATATATTTATATTTTCATGTTAGGATCAGTTGTAAACAAATAGATGACTATTAAACTCGAGAGGTTGAAAAGCATTGTATTGAATATTGAATGTGCCACAACTGATTTAGCCTAATCAGGCAATCACAATTGATCCAAGGAGCAGTGGAGCACTTAGTTTTTATCAGGAGCTTTCCGAGCTTTGTTTGGGTTGTTGATCAAGAGTTTTTATGTTCTCAGATTGTTCACCCTTTACTTTCATATCGACTGAATAGCTGAGATATATTAATTCCTTGAATCATGAGTGAAACTGCCATGCCTGATATATTTGCAGCTTGGAACCATGCTTGTGAGAATACAATCGAGAGGATTTATTTGCTTTTTGATTCTTACAGTTTTTTGTATAAAATAACCGAGGACATCATATGAAAACTGAGTTAGGCGCATATTATATCGCTTCCAGTTTTTGGAAAACATGGTCTTGATCACGCTTCATAGTCTCTTGATTCCTGCATAAGAGCCACTGAAAACATAATTTGTTAACTTAAAGTCTTAAATTTTAGTTCATCACTACAAAAATCTAATCAATAAGGTAAATGGAGAGCGGGTAGGTTGGGTGAGGGATTGGGTCGAATAGGTTTTTTTAGTACATGTCGTCATATCCGAATCACTCGAGGTATTTTTTGCATAAGATACAAACATACTTTTCGTTAACACGAATGATCAATTAATAAAAAAAAGTCAGAAAGTTTAGCTGAGATAATGAGTCATGCGTTTACAAGGTTAAAAGTCTCTCAAAAGCAATTTATTATGCAAACTATTATACAGCTTAGGTATCATTTTATTTAACGTAGTAATATTGTTGTTGTAATACATTATTATATTATACTTTTTAAAACTACCTGTGGCCCAATCTGCTTCGAAAGACCTGACTCTGAGTCCCAACCTGCTCATTTCAACCCCAAAGTCAAGACACTTATAGACGAGGTTATTAGGTGTGTAACCAAACTTGACCTCTGAAAACTGAAGAACGGGTGACGGGAGCTTGCCAACATTTTCGAACCGGAACACCAGTATACTGTTTCGAGTCACCTTCTCTATCAGACCACCATGTTCCATCTTTGCTAGAGTTTTCTCCTTAGAGCCTGACGAGCCACTTTAGCAGACCCGTGTCCAAACCGGGATATGTACTCCTTCAGGCATGGCAGTATCGCTCACGATTCAACTTCACTATGTTTAGACCTTCTGTCCGTTTAGACGCTTCATTTAAGCATTAGTCTGATGTTTGACCTCTCTTCAATAACCTACCTGAACATCGACCACAACAATACCAAGATCCAGTTTTATCTAGCATTGCAGCTATTGACCTATTTGTATCTTGAAGCTTAAATGAAAATATGATCATTTATTCAATGGAATATATTGGAATATAAAAGGCGGCAACTTTAGGTTATTGGATTTTACTTGGATGAACATGTCTTAAGTATTACAATTGTCATATGTTCCACTCATGTAATTGTTTGAATAAATTTTATTGATCATATTATATACATAAATATATAAACTAAGTATATATTTATATCCATTAGAGTACATCATTATATTTTACATCCCTTTGTTGTCACAGCAAATTATGATTATATGACATGTTAACTTCTTAGTAAAAGCAGTGTGGAGGTTTTTGTTGTGGGTGTTTGGTCATAAGCATTCTGAACCCGCATACCCATTAGTACGGGCTAAGAATAGCAAATTCTTAAATGTCGGACTAAGTATAGCAGTGGAAATTAGCTGGTCCATGATCTTACAGGAACCTTGGATAGGAGCCCAGAAAAGGAATATTCCAGCAAGTCTGAAATGTGCCACCTCAATGGTGACATGGACACACTTAAAATATGAATTTTCTAAAATTAATAAATTTATGTCTGAGGCAATTTTTTAAAAATTATGAGGTATGGCTAATCTTTCAAATTGTCTAATTATTTTTTTAATTAACATATTGATTTTTGTTTTCTTATCCACATGTAACAGGTTGCACATATAGCAACTGTATAGCACAGGTATAGCAAGCTGCATAGAGAACGATGACCCGCAGAGATCTCACATTCATAAAGTAGAGGCGCCAATTCTTCATGTATGTGTTTCGTGTACGCGCTTCTGTTTGCTAATGATTCCACTATAGTTCTTCGTGTTTCTAAAATATATTCTAAGTTTGTTACCCATAAGTTGGTTATAAAGTATAAGCCTAAGCCCAAAACATAATTTAGACAAACACCACTTATATGTCAATTACAGTTTAGAGAGGCAGATGTTTTCGGGTAACATAACATAAAATTGATTTCTCGAAAAGCTTCCAAAAATTACTCATTTCTGTCGGCAAGGTGTCCTTGCAACCTACCCGATGAGTCCCAAGATAAGAAGTTGTGTGCAAAGTTAATTCCAAGTATAGTTTATTATTTTTTGTAGCCAATGACTCATTAGGATGATTGGTCTTTTCCAAAGTGGAAAATCGTGTGACTACAATCGTTTAGATAATTACTATGAGGGAAATGTTAAAATACTTGCAATATGCGAAAATGAATAAAATTATAATAAGTTTACATAGACTTGCAACCATAACAGGTGGCCTTGACCCAATAAGACGTAGTTCAAAATATGCCTGTTCCTATGAACATACCTTGGTAGCTCTCTTGCTAAGCATTTTATACTGAAATTTTGAAGCTCTCTTTTCTTTCATCCTTTCTATTTCCAACGTGCAAGACAGAAACTCACACAGCTAAAAACAGTTTAAATCAATGGTAAGCAACCACAATAAATATCTCGAACGAACTACCACTTCAAGTGTTTAAGATGAACCAGATATTAGCTTTGAGAATGTATCTCCGCGCAAGAAATAATAAAGGCTGTTTGATTAAGCAATCTGAAACACCCTAAGTAGGGGTGTTTTCGGGTCTGCCTATTGTATTATCCTCTGTACAGTAGCATTCCAACATCTTTTGAGATGGGTCCTTTTACTTTAAGCTTATGATGACAATCGTAAATCCAATGTATACATTTAAATACAGTAGTTTCAGCCTTACAAAGTTATAAGTAATGATTATGTTGTTTGCATAGGAATCTAAAGGGTTGTTGAATCATTTTTTTATCTTGAGTGCAGGAAGTAATAAACAGTTAAGCAAAAACACGTAGTTACAGCAACCTGTGAATGCATTTAAAATGGGCTTTCTTGACTATTATCAAACGAGTGTGTTGTATTACAAATTCCAATGGATTTTCAGTTTTAATATTTTATTAATACCTTCTTAGTAAAGCTATTCGAGAATATTTAGAAACTTGAGTTACTCAATTGTAAAGAACTTCAGAAGTTGTAGGGGAACTTGAGTAAAGATGAAGAGAAGGCTAGAATAAGAGCAACACATTCACTAACGTGTGGTATGTGAAAAAAATAATGAGTGGGATGTGTGTATATGTTTATGTTTTAAATGACATAAATCTCAAATATCCAGTAGTTACCATCAAGACTCAAAATGTCCTAATATAGTTAATCTATTAACGACGTACAAGTTGGAAAAGGTGAATCTAAAACGGATACATAGCGAAGCCAAAGTTTTTGGGACAGTGATCACAGTGACTGTGATTACCGAAAACTGGGACAACACTCGATGTAGTAGAAGCACCTCCTGAGTTAAAATCTAAAGTTCTGAAAATAAAATGTGCTCCATCAAATAGTATAGTCCCAGAAAAAGCTACTCCAAACAGCTTGCTGGTTTCCGACAGACCAGCAACTTGAGACACTTGATACCTTTTAGACAGAAGTTCTATAGGGCCATCATCAGCAAGAAATCATCTCATGTAGTCTTATCTACAATGAAAATCCTGAGTGTGATAAGTGTCGATGTGATAGAAAAATAAGACTGATTATTTTCATCCAAAATAAGGTGATCAATACGTGTAGTTGGTTGCGTTAAACACGCTAAACTATTTTTCCACTTAAAAATGGGTGGTCTCGATATGGCACTCTCTTTATACCCCGAGTGTGCTAAAGATCCAAACGCAACTCCTAAATGCTGGGACCATCTCTACTGTGCCATGTCACGCTAGAAGGTGTGGTGTGTTGGGTAATTACAGAAATACATGAGCAGCAACTCTAGATACGTTTCCATGTAGGCTCTGTGAGGCAATTAGCCGTAGAGGTGGCAGAGATGTTACGAGACATCAGATAAATAGTTTTTGATGCATTTGAAAACAAGAATTCAACAGGTGGCATACTAGGTGAGAGGGAGCAATTATAATTTCATCAGTACAAATAGACCAGAATCAATGCTCTTCCCTCTAGTACAGCAAAGCAACTCAGTTTATGAGTAAAAAACTTAACTTATATACCGAAAAATATGTGTCTTACGAACTACATTTGGTTATCTATAGACGGTAAGGAACACGATAATGAACGGATGCGGGGGATTTGAAGGGCTGAACGTCTTAGGGTACCGTATGAACCGTGGTTAATTTGCAGTTGGGTTAAAAAAATAAAAATCAACTTATTTAAATAATTTCAATTCAAATTATTTCTATTTTAATTTTACGTTATGATAAGATCATTTTTTAGGACCTACATTTTATATTTTCATGCATTGAATTTCTAAATTTTACTTTTGTAAATTGATAATGAGTAAATATTAGGATTTTCTTTTAAAGTTAAGAAAATGCTTTACGTAGTTGTAATTTGAATTGTTACTCATAAAAGGTGTTTGTAAGCTTTTATGCATTATATTCTAAACCTACCGCTGTATGTAATATAAAACTGAGCGAATAAAAACTTCGGACCGGGCCTGGCGTCATCGGGTGACTTCAATATTTCTTATTTTGGTGATAACAATTTGATACTGGATGTCATTTTTAATTTATTATAAAAACATTTAAAATACTCAAATGTTTTTGGTCGTACCCGTTTCTTGATTTTTAAGGTATTCAAATTTCTAAGTACCCGTTTTCGTCCCCGTACCCGTGTAACATAGATCAAAAGCTCTAACTGTTTCCATCCCCGTACCCAGGCCTGGCGTCATTGAGTGACTTCAATATTTCTTATTTTGGTGATAACAATTTGATATTGGATGTCATTTTTAATTTATTATAAAAACATTTAAAATACTCAAACGTTTTTTGTCGTACTTGTTTCTTAATTTTTAAGGTATTCACATTTCTAAGTACCCGTTTTCGTCCCCGTACTCGTGTAACATAGATCAAAAGCTCTAACTGTTTCCATCCCCGTACCCAGGCCTGGCGTCATTGAGCGACTTCAATATTTCTTATTTTGGTGATAACAATTTGATATTGGATGTCATTTTTAATCTATTATAAAAACATATTAAATACTCAAACGTTTTTTGTCGTACTTGTTTCTTGATTTTTGAGCTATTCACGTTTTTAAGTACCCGTTTCCGTCCCCGTACCCCGTGCAACATAGATCAAAAGCTCTAACTGTTTCTTTGTACTATTAAGAGGTTGTTAACAAATTTTTAACCGTTTGACAATAAAATCATACTCAAGTTGACCAATTTTCATATGAATGAGATGAATATAGCACTTGGTATCAAGTTCATGGTGACGAGTCTTGCATATAGATCACATTTGTAGGAAATCATGCATGGTGGTGGTGACAAACAATTGACTCGACAAGAGTTTCAAAAAGTCAAATTATTTAGAAGTAAATCATGGTTAGACAATTTTATTTTGTTTAAATGCTTTAAAAATGAATGGAGTAGTAGTTAATATCTAATATCGTAAATTAAATGTTTACGTGGGTGATAAAAAGGGAATTTAATATTGCATTAACGCATGTTTACAATAACCATCGCCTGACATTAAAAAATAAAAAAACATTAAGAAATTTTTATATATATTCGGACTGAATTTTTTAAAAAATAAATAATTTAAACATAAATTTAACATTACTTAAGTGTAAACTATATCTAAAATATACTAAAAGTTAAGTTAAAAAAACAAAACACACGAACCATAAAACATTCGGAACAATAAAAAAAAGCGACCCCGCCCATTGGGCGGGTTACGACGCTAGTATATATATATATATATATATATATATATATATATATATATATATATATATATATATATATATATATATATATATATATATATATATATATATATATATATATATATATATATATATATATATATATATATATATATATATATATATATATATATATATATATATATATATATATATATATATATATATATATATATATATATATATATATATATATATATATATATATATATATATATATATATATATATATATATATATATATATATATATATATATATATATATATATATATATATATATATATATATAGAGTGAGGTTATTCTACAAGAAATCTTATAATACAATAAATAAGGTGAATTGTGGAGGTGACATGTGTCATCTTTTCAAATCATTATTCCACATCATATTGCCATATCATGTCATTTACTTCAAAAGAAATTGAACTTTTTTGAAAATAAATTTCGAAAAAAAAAGTTTCGTTAAATTTTTTTTCGAAATTTAAAAAAAAATAAAAATTTCGAAAAAAAAAAATTTCGAAAATTTTTTTTCGAATTTTTTTTTTCAAAATTTTTTTTTCAGAAATATTTTTTCGGATATTTTTTTCAAATTTTTTTTACTGAATCACAGTTACATGTTTTATTGCATCAAAGTTAAATTTCGAAAAAAAAATTCGTAATTTTTTTTTTCAAAATACTTTTTTCGAATAATTTTTTTGGAAAAACAAAAATTTCGGAAATGTTTTGTTCATAATTTTTTTACTGCATTACAGTTACATGTTTAGTGTATCATGATTATAAATTAATGCATTACAATTTTAATTACTACATTATAGTGCATTCACCAATGTTTTATCTATGATGCACAAAAATTATAACTACAATACGGTAAACTATTAAATTAATGCACTAATAATACAAGTGATGACTAGCGATAGAATTTTTATTCTCCAATGGAAAAATATAATGCATTTACTTATAATATATCAATGTCATAATTATGATACATTAAAGTTATAAATTACTACATCACTCGTGATGCACAAAACTTATAATTACAATGCGATACACAATTATTATATTGCACCAAAAATAAAAGTGATACTAATGATATTGTTGTCCCTCTTATAAATGATGATTGTAATACACGAATTTATGAAAGAAAGGAAGATATGAGAAGAATTCTAGAGAGAGAAAGTAGTGAGAGAAAGTGAGAGAGAAATGGTTGGAACTAGGTGAATGTTAGATTAAGGAATGAGAATACAAATGAACCAACCACCCTCCTAACATGCTAGGAGGGTAGTATATATAGTCCACCCACATGCGGGCTTTAATGGACTATATATTGGGCCGGGCTTGTCTTTTGGACTTTATTAGTTTAAATCCAAGCCCGTGAACCACGACTAAATAACTATCTATTACAACGTTCTAACTAATGTTACAATAATAACCTATGACCGATCATTCTTGTTTGACTCAATATTTTGAGGCTAACAATCTCCCCCAATGTGAGGTCATACCCTTTTGATATTTGAAGATCAATGGAGATTTATGAATTTCGTCATAAATGAGTCTTGAACGTGTAACAGTAGTTTTGTTCCTTCATGCTATGATCTTTGAGCCTTTGTCGTTGTCTTTCGACTTTGTCTTTAAGCTTGAGATCTTCAAATCATCCTTGACTTGTCTTTGCCATCTTGTGATCTTGTGTCTTTATCCACATGCTCACACTATCAATTGTTGGATAAGTCTTTGGGCATGAATATGTGGTTGTGTATATCTGACTTTGCTGAGTACACCGTGACGCCACCTTCTCGAGACAAAACATAGACACGGACTGAATGGCTTTGACATTCGTCCTAAATCGGTAGCGTTTTACCTCCGGTCGGTGAAGACCGTTATACGATATTAAATATCGTACCTGTGATCAGGTAGATTCAATTAAGAATCTCCTTGACAGGGTTTCGCGGCAGTACTAGCCGTTCTCTTTACTCGACCGTCTCAAAGCAAGACTGCGAACATAAAGAGTGAATCAATTGGATAAATATCCGCTTGATTAAAGTCGTCAATTCAAGTTCCTGGAACAAGTTTGATTCATAAAGAATCTTACCATTGTTGCTTTCCAGTTGACACAAGTTTGATTCATAAGAATCTCACAAGTTACCTACCGTAGCGCTGTTTGATGTTGACGCTAGAAGGATTTCCATTCGTCACTGTGAATATTACTTAATATCACTCTGAATGTTCTGGCAAGACCATAAAGATATTGCGTAGAAACCTGAAACGAGTTTGAATCAATTCAGAATCAAACCACTGTTGCTTTTCAGTTTTACATATGTTCAATTCATAAAGAATCTTGCATATGACCTACCGCAGTGCTGTTTGATGTTAACACTGGAAGGATTTCCACTCATCATTGTGAATACTAAGTAGTATCACTCTGAGTGTTCTAGCAATATCACAAGGATATAGCGTAGGACTCTCTTGATCTTCATCCGTGTGTCCTAACAAGATTTGATTTATCTCTTGGCTCTAGACTCGATTTGTGCACTTTTAGTGGTCGGAGGCTGGAGCAGATGCCACCTATTCAATATCAACTATCTCGGAGTGAGAAAGTCAATAGAAGTCGTGTTGATCTCCGTGACAGTAAAACAAACTTCTTTTGAGAGAAGCCTGAGTAGCTAGGAAAGGGTTGTGCTTCACATCACTGGGTCCATGATGAGTTTGTCTTCATGATGAGTTGCCCCGGTTTCTGCCTAAGTTGTATGGAGGGCTTCTTTCTTTACACCCTTTATCCTTACATTTCTTTTTCATTCTTCAACCCCTTCAATGCTTACCAAGACATCATTACTAACACCTTGTTGTGATTGTTCCAGTGCTAGCATCAATACTTAGTCGGCATTCAGCTACGTTCACATTCTACTCCATCTTTCCTAAGGACTTCTAATAATCTATTGGATTGTCCCTGGGAAGATCCCTCCGGTTCTGGTTGGATTATAGGACTTAAACCTAACCACCCTTTTGACACCAATAACGTCGTGAATTAAAGATGTTGTGGGTATTTGATAGTAACCATGAAAACCACTTTAAATTCTAACAAAGTGTTTGAAAACAATTTAACACCTTGCTAGTTTTGTCGTTTCAGAAATGCTCCCCCTTCACATGTGCATCGATAGTCGAAAGTGTTTCGCACATGTAGGTAAGAGTTAAAGTGCTTGAGTCTTATATTAGATCACATTTTAATCACATTTTCTCCCCCTATCTCTAATATATAAAATCTTTTGATATTAGAGATACCAAATTTGATTAAAATATATTTTGAAAAATAGTCTTGAAATCTCTAGGAGAAAGATGTGTTAATCTTTTGCATGAAGTTTAAAATGCTCCCCCTCAAAAATTGATCCAATTGAATTGTCATTATGAGGATATGATCCACATTTCGCTTTTTGAGGATGGGAGTTTGTTGAACACACAATTTTTGAAAGATTTTGAATAATCATTGATAAATTCTTGAAAAAAAAATTGTGTTCAACGCTTTTTGAAAAATCCTATTTCTTTTTGTCGAAGAGGTTTTTCTAAAGCATAATCTTGAGTTCACAGACTTTGAATGTCTTGACGAATCCACTCAAGTGTAAGAAGATTTAACTTCTTTTGCTAAGGGTAAGAGCACGAAATCGTACACTCCCCCGTGAATATTGATCCGGGTTGCAATCTGAAAGTGATTACAAGCCATTGTGTTGAGCTCAAAACGTTGAATGTTTTGTGACAAGCTCAACCCGTGATAGATTGCTCTACCCGTTGTTTGGAAATATTTATCCAAAATAGACAATTTCCTTTATTAAAAGAAGAAATGACATGTTTTGAAAAATATTTACAACTTTCATTCGAGCTTTATGTACACACCCGTGTCGTTATTGAGCGACATTTCTAGGTACGTCCATATTATCGATACTGAAAGACATGTCGAGAAGAATATTTTTGGATTTTGAAAGATTTTTAATTTTGTGTTTTGCTTTTATGTGTTTTCTATTTTTGTATTTTGCTTTTTCAAAGATATTTACAAGTTGATGTTTGATAGATAAATCAAGCAGGCACCTTTGCCAGAATCTCCAGGTCTGCTGGAGTCAAACATCTCATACCAATTTGCCTAACGAGGTACTCAAACCTATCTTTCGACAGAGCTTTCGTAAACAAGTCGGCTAATTGGTAATCCGTTCCAACAAAGTATAATTCAACGATACCTCTTTCAACTTGTTCCTTTATGAAGTGATATCGGACATCAATGTGCTTCGTGCGGGAATGCTGTACTGGATTGCAGGAGATGGCTATGGCCGACTTTGAGTCACAGTACATAGGTACTTTATCAAAGTGGAAGCCATAATCCGTGAGTTGTGTTCTCATCCATAGAACTTGGGCACAACACGCAGATAGAGACACATACTCCGCTTCGGCTGATGAAAGTGACGTGCAATCCTGCTTCTTGGAAGACCATCCCACAAGCTTATCTTGACCTAGAAATTGTGCACCACCAGAAGTACTTTTTCGTGTATCAAGACACCCTGCATGATCAGAATCTGAATAGGCCGTTAGAAAGAAACCGGTTTCCCTCGGATACCAGAGTCCCAAATGAATGGTATTCTTGAGGTACCGAAAGATCCGTTTAACCTCCTTGAGGTGCTTTTCAGTGGGTCGTGCTTGATATCGTGCACAATAACATGTAGCATGATGAATATCAGGTCTGCTTGCTGTCAAGTACATGAGGGAACCAATCATGGAACGATATCTCGTTTGATCGATGGCAATTCCCTCCAAGTCAGCATCTAGCGATGTGGTTGATAATGGTGTCCCAACGGGGTCACATGAAGTCATACCATGCTTTTTGATTATCTCTTGACAATACTTAGCTTGGTTTATAAAGATACCACTTGGGGATTGGTGAACTTGAATTCCTAGAAAGAACTTTAGTTCGCCCATCATTGACATTTCAAATTTGCTGTGCATTACTTTTTCAAACCATTTTGAAAGTTTTGGGTTTGTAGACCCGAAAATAATGTCATCAACATAAATTTGCACAAGCAAAATGTCATCCCCATATTTATAAGTGAACAAAGTTAGATCAATGGAACCTTTTGAGAAACCTTTGGATACCAGAAATTTTGAGAGCTCGTCGTACCACGCCCTTGGAGCTTGCTTGAGTCCATATAGTGCCTTGTGGAGACGATACACCTTGTCAGGATAATGAGGATTGACGAATCCTTCCGGCTGCGTGACATAGACTTCTTCTTTCAAAGGACCGTTAAGAAATGCTGTCTTTACGTCCATTTGATAGACAGTGAATCCCTTATGTGCAGCATAAGCAAGAAAAATCCTGACTGCTTCCATTCGAGCTACTGGTGCAAATGATTCTTCAAAATCAATTCCCTCTTTCTGGCCATACCCCTTAGCCACTAGCCTAGCTTTATTCTTGATGATCGTATTCTCTTCATCCATCTTGTTTTTCCAGATCCAACGAAGATTTAATGGAGTCACATCGTATGGTCTGTCAACAAGTTCCCAGACTTTAAGTCTTTCAAATTGTTGAAGTTCATCCGTCATCGATTCAATCCAAGCATGATCAGCCATGGCTTCTTTGATGTTTTTCGGTTCGACAGTACTCACGGCGAGTGCGAACATACAAACATCGCCATCAGTGGCTAGTTGTCGTCTTGTACGAACAGGCTGTGAAGGGTTTCCAATTACGTGAACCAAAGGATGATCTCGGGTCCAATGATGTGTTGAAGGATGTCGTTGATAAAACGTATGCATATTTGACGGATCAACATGGCGAGTAGAAGACTCTCCAGTTTCGTGTACAGGTGTACCGAATGGGTTGATAAATTCGTCATCGTCAGATAATTCACCGTCTGCTTGATTAGTGTTCTCTAGAGCAATGACAGTTGTTGTGGATGTTGTAGGATCGATTGTTGAAGTGATATTCTGAGGAAGTAAATCTGCAACAACCCGTGTTGAAGTAGATGAAGTTGTATCCTTTTGTTGATGATGATCGATATCATCATTCGTATCATGAGTGACAGCGGAAGACTTCGATACAACTTGTTTCTCCCCCGTGAAGTATTCATCATACATTGGTCCATACAACATTTCTAACTCTTCAATAGTCGTGTCGACTGTCATATCAGCTCTAGGAACATTTTCTGGAACCAGCGTTGAACTTGACGGTTCATTGCTGTGGTCTTGAGTTCCGAGTTCCGTGCGGTTGTGAACGGAAGTCGTTTGTCGTTGTGGATCGGGACTTAAACTGTTTTGTTCAAGTGCCATTTCTTGAGATTCATCAAATCGGATGTGAATTGTCTCGACAATCAATTTTGTTCTTTTGTTGAACACTCTATATCCCTTAGACTGAGTTGCATATCCCACAAGAATACATGCATCACCTTTCTCTTTCATCTTATCCAAATTTTCACCATCTCGAATAATGTAGCAAGAACATCCAAAAACATGAAGGTGTTTGAGTGAAGGTTTTCGATCATGAATTATGTGATATGGTGTCTTTTCGTGTCTTGGGATAATTAAGGAGCGGTTTTGTGTGTAGCATGCGGTTGACACGGCTTCGGCCCAAAAGTATAGTGGAAGTTTTGAAGCGGATAATAATGTTCGAGCAGCTTCAACCAAAGTACGGTTTCGTCTTTCAACAACGCCGTTTTGTTCGGGTGTTCGAGCAATAGATGTTTCATGTTCAATCCCTTCGGCTTCAAAATACTTTCTCAGATTTGAATTCAAAAATTCTGTACCTCTGTCAGTACGAACCACTTTAACTTGAGCTTGAAGACCACGTTGTATCAATTTAAGGAAGCTGATGAGAACGTCGGGTGTTTCATCCTTGGACCTCAAGAAGTGAGTCCATGTGTACCTTGAGTAATCATCGACAATTACCAGAATATATTTCTTTCCATTGATACTCTGAACACGCATGGGACCACATAGATCCATATGAAGAAGATCTAACCGTCCTTTAGAGCTTGGTGTGGTCTTTGTTTTGAAGCTACTTCGTTTAGCTTTACAAAGTTCACAAGAAGAACAAAGATGATCTTTGATGAATTTCAAGCTTGGAAGGCCTCTCACAATATCTTTCTTGGAAAGCAAGTTAATGGTATCAAAGTTGAGATGAGAAAGACGTTGATGCCATAACCATGCCTGAGTCGTTGAAGCTTTAGCCATGAAGCAAATTGGAGTTGATGAAGTTGTGTCTTGAAGTGAAATTGTGTAAAGATCAGTACCCCGTGTACCGGTAAGTAAGTCATTCCCATCATAATCACGAACAAAACATGTCTTCTTTCTGAAAGCAACTTCCAAATCCGCATCACAGAATTGACCAACCGAGAAAAGATTGTGATTGAGCCCTTCGACGTAGTATACCCTTTTAATCGTGATATTCCCCTGAACCAAATCTCCATATCCTAGGATCGGTGCAAATTGATCATTTCCGAATCGGACCATACCTAGGAACTTCTCCACGAAGTTAATTAGAAGCTTGAGATTCCCCGTCATGTGCTTCGTGCATCCGGAGTCCATTATGAAGAGAATTATTTGTATCACCTGCAGAAGAGTTAGAACACGATGGAGCATTTGCTAAATTGGATACCACAGTAGTTGTGATAGTAGAATCATTAGTGTCCTTATTAACATTTAAAGGCAAACTAACACTCGTTTTCACATTTTCTGTCCTAACTTTTGGCATCCATTTATATCCGGGAGGACATTGATTAGCAAACCACCATTTCCAAGACTTACTGGCAGACTCATATAATTCCTTAATTTTGCTTCTAGGATTCTTAGTGGTGGAGTCTGATGCATTACTTTTCTTAGTGGGGGTTGCACCAGAATGGTTCACTTTGCGTTTGGGTTTACTAGCTCTAATAGGCATTGCAACTTGCTTCTTAGTTCTAGTATCTACGCCTTTGACTTTATTTATAGCACACATAGAATGATTATCATTAGCACACTTGCCACATTTGACACAAACAAATTTCACATTCATAGCATTCAAAGTTGAATCATTCAAATCGTCATGACACGCGATTACAGACGTTTTATTCTTAGAAACATTGAAAATCCTAGGGTGTTCTTCTACTTGCTTCATCTTCCCTTGATTCTTGTGTTTCCAGACCTTATCATTCTCTTGAGTGCTCTTAAGCTGAGGCCGGCTAACACTAGTAGTGGAGACTATTCCTGTAGTAGAAGACACACGAATATTAGTGTTTCTAGAAGTCTGAGGCGAGTGAGTATCTTTGTTTGTGGGCTTAGTGGGCATTCTATACATCCCTGGTTTAATCACATTATTGTGCTTAACGCTTGGTGCTACAGGATTCCTTATGGGTTGAGCTTGTGGTAACCTTTCCTTTCCATCCATCTTGGGGGCAAACACAGGTTTTGCAAACGAGGAATTAGATAAAGCAGATGGTTTTCCCAAGATAGAGGATCTATTTTCTTTAGAGGCATTGGGTTGTCTAACAACATTTTTCTTAATGCTAGGTTCCACAATTTTCCCACCCATTTTAGCAATAAGTTTCTGCAACTCAGCTATCGCTCTATCCCTGTCTTGTAATTGAGCTTTCAACCCTTTAATTTCCAAATTCTGTTCATTCATTTCTCGAAATGTTTGCGAGAGTTTTTCTTGTAATTTATTATCATGTGGAAAACGACCAACATCTTTTTGCAAAGCAAGTTCAAGTGAATGACAATGTTTTTGAAGGAAATCAGTTTTGTGTTGAAGTAACTCAAAAGCCTTTTTGTCAACATTTTCTTTACGTTTCGAAAGCTCAATTTCAAGACGTTCACATTCTTTGAGCTTATCAAGATATTGGCATGCAACTTCAGAATATTCATCAATATCGGCACAAGATGTAAAATAAACACACATAATATCTTTAGAAACGCATTCTTGCAAGAGTAAATCATATTCATCAGAGAAAACGGACTTGTCCATTTGAAGATCATCAATTGCTTTCTCAAGAGACTCAACATATTGTAAATCATCAAACATTTCGGACCGAATTAAGCTTTCGAATTTAAGAACATTTTCTTTTAGTGTGGCCGCGTTCGGTATTAAGATTTGTTTGACAAGCACAGTTATGTCTTGAGGAATTGGTTTCTTCCACTCGTCATTTTGTCGTTGTTTCCAATCATTATCAATAATGGACTTAATATTATCTATGTAATGAGTAAGAAACCCAAATATCTGCCTACTCTTGCTTTTAGAAGCATCTAGGGGCAAGTAGTTGATGAACTTAGAAACGTTTGTTTTCTTAGTGGCAAACGCTTTCTTCCATTGAATTCTCTTTTGCCTGCATTCTAAAAATACTTCCTCACGAGATTTCTGAGTTTGTTTGTGGAACAGACCATAAAGACTATTCTCATAAGCATAATTATATGGTTTCACAAACTCCTTATTAACTGATGGTTGACTATCAGCATCCCAAAGGGCAGTCTCTTCACTATTGGCACTTAGAGGCATGCAATCAAGATCTGTCCTTTCAGTCTCATCAAGATAAAGATGCGGGTTCGCAGCTTGAGCTTTGGCAAGGTACTCAGGACTTGCAAAGCTAGCTTGACCCTTAAACATTGATGGAGGTGCTAGCATTCTTACGGATTGAATAGAATCATGCGTTTTATAAACAACGTTCTTCAAAAAGTCGACTTGTGCTTCTAGTTTCGTAACTTTTTCGGTTTCTTTATCATATATACTTTTGAAGTCTTGTTTTAACGCATCTACCTCTTGTTTCTTATCCTCTAGAATTTTAGCAGAATCAGTAGTGGTCATAGAGAGCTTTTGTTCAAGTTCATTAACTTTGGTAGTGGCAAGGTACGTTTTTTGACGTTCATCCATTAAGAAAACATTATATTGACGCTTCTCTTTAGCTAATAACTCAAGAGTGGTATTATATTTGTTTTCAAAATCGTCCTTTTGACTTTTTAACGCACTTCCCTTGTACCCCTCAAGCTCTTTGGTTGTCTGAAGGAGCTCATCTCTATAGCTTTCAGTCATCTCAGTAGATTTGATAAGAGCAGCTTTACATTCTTCAAAACTTTGAGTGAGCGTAGCGTTTGCCTTCTTTAATTGCTTTTGACTCTTTTTATTTTCAGTGACATCTTTTTGTAAAGTAGCAATTAAATTAGCAAGCGCAATACGTTCCTCTTCATCATATTCATTTGCATGTTGATCATCCTCAGACTCATTATTGCACATGTCTGATGAATCGGGTGTGGTATTACTATCAACCGTTTCCATCATACACGTGTCATTAATGGCATTGGGTAGATCACTATGCTCAGGAATATCACCAAACACATTATATTCATCAGTAGTGTGTACCTTATCGATTGGCTCAGTGTCAAAGATAGGACCATTGTCATCTTCAGTGACTTTGAGAACTTCTTCAACATGTGCCATGTACGAGTAATGTGCTTCTAATTCCTGGTCGGAGGCTTCATCATCAGTGTCATCAAGCATAGCTCCTTCCTCAGCTGACAGTTTGACCCCTGCTTCCATCTTTTTGCATAGCAACATCTTTTCCTTGTGATAGCTGGAGTCTCTAACCCTTTTCGGCTTCCTGCATTCCTTTGCCATATGCCCATATCCTTGGCAATTAAAACATTGAATCCCACTCTGCTGAACCACTTGACTTCCAACCGTTTCCCTATTCCCAGTAGCAGCAGCAATCCTCTGAGTATCATACTTTGCAGTTTGTCGATCATATCTTGCAGAAGCCTCAACATGCGTTGGATTATGTCGATCATACCTAGAAGGACTTTCACCACGTCGACGTGTGTCATACCTTGGAGGACTCGCAACATATCGGTTCTTTGTGTTAGATGATGTTCGAAGATTGTTGTTGGTGGGTTTGTAGATCTTCTGGTAAGTCTTCATAATGAAAGCAATTTGTTGTTTCATCTCACGATTCTTCTGAGCTTGATCTTCATCACTATCTTCTTCAGAAGATGACTCAGATGGTGGTGAAGGTGCTCTTGGTGCTTTGCCACGTGATCTTGTGGATGATGAAGACTTGGATGATGTGGAATATCGTGGTGAGGATGATGGGCTAGGGTATGGCTTAGGAGCACGAGATCGATGATCTTGGACATTTTGAGTGGTAGTTAATAAAGCAAGTGGATTAGCCGTCTTTGCAACTCGTTCAGCTCGAATCTCATTTGCTTCATGCTGAAATTGTTTCAAGATATCAAAGAGAGTGTGATAGTTTACCTTGTCTAACTGCTTCTGTTGTTTCACCAAAGTGACAAAACGTGTCCACTCTGGTTGGAGTTGTTGTAGAAATTGCACATTGACTTGCATGGTGGAGACTTCCAAGTTGTTTCTTGTCATATCATTCATCATCTTGTAAAATCTTGAATAATAGGACTCAATTGATTCTCCATCCAATGCAGTAAACTTACCAAAGTTCCAAAACAAGTTTGTTTTGACATCTTGCTTGTTGAGAGACTCTCCTTGTTGCAAGCGTTCAATGGCCGTCCACATTTCTTGTGCTGTAGGACATGCATCGACTGTGGAATAAATATCATCTCCAATTCCACTTAGGATCATATAGATCGCTTCTTTTTCTGCATCATGCCAAGCACGTTTCTCGGGTGTAAGGTCAGATAAAGTTTCCTTTTTCTTTGTTGCAGGTACTTCTGGACATGTGTCTGTGGCTGGTGTATAAGGAACATCAATTTCAGAAAAGACATATGGGCCATGGTTAATACATTGTCTCAAGGCATCACCATTAGGTCTTGTATCAAGATAGCGAAGAAAGCGTGATTGCCATTGAGCATATCGACCAGCCACAAGCATTGGTGGTCTCTCTTTATTACCCGCGACCATGATGTTGTTGTTCGTCACACGATATTCTGCAGTAGAATCCATCCCAAAATTCTCTGAAATGATGAAGTGAATATGGATCTTAAGTAGATTTGTTGTGATTGTTGTTGTGGTTTAAATTCCGAAAATTGCAATTTTTCTCCAGGCCGACAATAAATTCTCCAGTCCGACAAAAACGGTAGTCCAAAAATTTTGTAATCGCCAAAATTTGAAATCGAGCTAGAAATGGCCAATAACTAGTAGGGAAAAAATTTGAAAAATGAAAATTTTAACGAAAAATAAAATCTAAAAATGGCCTAAAAATTTGAATTTTGGTCCGAAAATTTGAATTTTTGGTCGAAAAATTTTTCGCATCGCCAAAATTTGAAATTGAAGCTTAAATGGCCTAAAAATGGTTTAGGAAAAAATAAATTTTACTTGGGTTTTCCCGCCAAGTCTAGATAGTGGCTAAGTCTAAAAAATACTCAAACAAAATTTAGCTAAACAACTCATCGGAATGTCCATCGGAATGTGCCATCGGAATGTCCATCGGAATGTGGCTTAGATCGCAATGCCCTGTCGGAATCCCAGATCGCAAAGTATTGTCGTAATCCCAGATCGCAATGTACTGTCGGAATAAGTTCAGATCGGAATAATTTGGCAGAGTAACGACTGAAAAATCCCTTGAACCGTCGGAATCCCAGATCGCAATGTACGATCGGAATGTCCAGATCGGAATAGGGTATCGGAATCCTTAGATCGCAAAGTAGAACCTAGTGGTTATTGCGATCTGACCTCAAAAAACTTGTACTTTCCGATGGGTACCTTTGCTAGAATTTCGGAAAGATGAAAAACCAAGGATTTTAGAACGTTTGATCCAAGAAAGTTTGTGTTTTTAACCAAAACCAAGATACCAAGATCACTACAACATGATTAAAGAAGTTATACGAGTAAGAAACACAATCAAACACAAAAGAATCTTGAATTCGAGGAAGAAATATGGATCAAATCAAACGGATCATATGAAAAACACAACAACCAATCACAAATCTACCCCGTGGCGAATGATACCAAATGTTGTCCCTAATATATGAATGATATAATACGAATTATTAAGAAAGAAAGGTAGAAATGAGAAGAATTATAGAGAGAGAAAGTAGTGAGAGAAAGTGAGAGAGAAATGGTTGGAACTAGGTGAATGTTAGATTAAGGAATGAGAATACAAATGAACCAACCACCCTCCTAACATGCTAGGAGGGTAGTATATATAGTCCACCCACATGCGGGCTTTAATGGACTATATATTGGGCCGGGCTTGTCTTTTGGACTTTATTAGTTTAAATCCAAGCCCGTGAACCACGACTAAATAACTATCTATTACAACGTTCTAACTAATGTTACAATAATAACCTATGACCGATCATTCTTGTTTGACTCAATATTTTGAGGCTAACAGATATATTTGTATTCTCTAACGGATAACTATAATGCATTTACTTATAATGTATAATTGTTATAATTATGATGCATTAATGTTATAAATTACTCCATCATTCATGATGCACAAAACCTAAAAATATAATGATTTTTATTTACTGCATCATAGTTATGCATATAGAAAATCAATGTTATATTATTAGTAATCACATGTATTTTTTGTGCATGATAGTTATAATTTGACACATCGTTGTTTTAAATGTGTTGCATCATATATATGAGAATTACACCATAGTTATAAGTTTTGTGAAGGAATTATGATGCAATAACTTAAAACCGTGATGCATTAACTTATAAACATGATGCTCTAAAACGTATAACTGTGATGTGCTGAATTTTTATTGAATTGTTGTAGCGCATCACACTCCAAATTTCAGTACATCAAAAGTATAAATATGGTGCATAAAGGTAATAAATTAGTGTCTTATTCGTGATGCACTAAATTATGTAACTGTGATGCTCTATATTTTTTTTCCATAATAGTTTAAAAAAAAATTGAAAAAAAAAATTCGAAATTTTTTTTTTATTTCGAAAAAATTAGAAAAAAAAATTTTGGTAAAAAAAATTTCGAAAAAAAAATTATGAAATTTTTTTTTTTTAAATTTCGAAAAAAAAAATTTTCGAAAAAAAATTTTTTTTGAAAAAAAAATATTTTTTGAAAAAAAATATTTTTGAAAAAAATATTTTCGAATAAAAAAATTATTTTTGAAATTTTTTTATTAAGGAGATGATATGGAAAAATGATGTGTGATAATGTTGTGACACATGTCACTCTCACATCCATCACTTTTATTTTATTTATTCTATTATAAGAATTGTTTTATTTTACCCCAACTCTATATATATATATATATATATATATATATATATATATATATATATATATATATATATATATATATATATATGGTGCGCTATTTACAGAACCTATTTTTTGGTACAGAACCTACAGAACCACTTTAAACCAATAAGAATTTAGTATTATTAAAAACTTTTATTTAAATGAAAACGGTATATTTGTAAATTACATTTTTACACTTTTTTGAATTATTTCAATAGAAAAACTTTTTTTATGGCCTTAATTTTCGGAATTAATTTTTGTTTGTATTTTCAAAACATACACGTTTTTTTAAAAGGTGCATATGTGTTTTTTTACATATTCTAAAGTTATATCTGTCTTGTACAATTCTTTGACCGCGAAACATATTTTTTTGTTTAAAACAATAGTTACACATGTGTATATTGTACATTATATTTGAAGGTCTATAAAAAATACATAAACATATATGTAATCCTTAGATTTATAACTAAAAAGAACATAAATGAAATAAAATACAATACATTACTCCTGTTAAATACAAATGTTCACACCATTTAAATACATGTATACACTCTTCACTTTGTTGTCCAATTCACTGAAACATATATGTACGATCTTTCAAGGACATATATTCACCATCACGTCAAATTCATTTGAGCATATACATATGTTTCCAAAAACACATACATGTTTGCGATGACCACGTAAACTTCATAATCAATGTAGCAAGAACATAATACCTGTATCGAAACAAAATTAAACAAATAAGCATATATTCGCTATGAAAACAAGCAATAAGACATAAAATAACAAATACCTTACCATTCATTTATCTACTAAAAAATAAATTTATTAAACCACATATACACAACAACAGACCAATATCACAAGAATGCTATTACAAAACAGCCACACAACTTGCACATATAGTTGCACTACACGACATACACCACAAATATTTGCGACCAAGAACTTTCTTACATTAATCTACACATTAGAAGTTTCAACTACTTGTTTTTAGATGCTTTTATAATGTAAACATTCAAAGATTAATTATCAGTAAAAAAACTTTCATGTTTATACACTAATATTTATTTTTGAACTTGTCATTGTCATGAGTTTAAGAGCACACTAGTAGGACATGGAAAGGTTAAATACCACAAAATCATATTAACCGCATTCATGAGTTCCCTTTTTAGTACCATTTTTACTTGACATGTTAACTAACTAGAGATGGACATCTCTAAACTCTTTTTCTCATCGAATTAACTGAAATATATGACTTACTCCTCTAAAAACATATATGCACGTTGCGCTTTCTCGACAAAATCATTATAACATACGTGTATGTCTTCAAAAAACGTACATGCATGATGCAACGACCACATGATCTGGCTTTAGAATATGTAAAAAAAACATATCTACTTTTGAAAAAAACATATCCGAAAAAACATGGCTGTTTTCGAAAAAATATATCTTCGAAAAAACATATCTGTTTTCGAAAAACATATCTGTTTTCGAAAAAAACATATATGTTTAAATCATACGGTGTGCAAAATTTATCTAAAAACATTATCTCCGTGAACATACTCATCTTAAAGTTGATTACCTAAAAGATAATGATGAAGAGTATATGTTTATACTAGAGTCTAAACATTACCTAACCCATAGTCTTTTTATCTCATTAAAAAATGAAACATATCTAGATCATGTACACATAACACATAAAGAGAGGCACACTTTATCCAAGAAGTAATGTTTACATGCTCTATTTTTCATTTTTTAAATGACGATATAATTTTAAACTCATTTCTTTACTTCAATCAGTTTTGCCTTAAAATTTATTTACAATACTAAAAATAAAAAACTCTTTGATAAATAACAACTATGAAACAATAAATAATTAATCAAGGCATCACCTATAAAATGCTTAACACCTCTATTCCACACCTCCTATCTTTTATTCGCTTTCGATATCCGATTCCGTCTGAACAACTCCTTTTCACCATAAACTATTTACTAAACAAAAACTAAGTGTGGACCAACTTTTTTTACTCTATTTGAAAAAATGATGAACACTCCGGCGACAAAATACAATGACGATATGGAAAACGACGACCGAAACTCGAGGGTAACAAAACTATGCAATCTGAAAATCGGGCGCCTAAAAGAAAAAGATGATGTAAAATTTATTTTCATAATAGATCTAGAGAAAAAAGAGGCATTTGGTTAAAAACAAGTATGTATTTTTATCACCACCTGAACCACTTTGATGGAAACAGCATGCATGTATAAACAATACCAACTTCATTTAAATAGAATGGGTTTGGTGTTCGTGGGTGTCTTTTGATCCATCACACCATGATATGAAAATATGACTACAACTTCATATCATAACATGACAAGTCACCACTATAAATATAGAATGGGGATTTGAGAAAGGGGGTATGTGAATCAAACCAGCATACAAAAATCGATGTTCTTTTTCTGGGTGAACGGAGGGATCTACATAATGGGAGGCGGCAGTTTATGTTTAGGTGGATCTAGGTTTAGATGTACGTAAATAAAAACTAAGATTTATCAATTTATACGAGTAACATTTTTATTAACTTACAAAATGACTGATTTGCCCTTTTTTATTTTCTTTTTAAAAAATAAGTAGTTTATATTTTTAAAATTGCCCTGGTGCATTAATTTGTTGTATGTTGTGCATTATTAAGAGTAAAATGTTGGTTCTGTAAGTTCTGTACCAAAAAAGAGGTTCTGCAAATAGCACTCCACTATATATATATATATATATAGGGTAGCGATCCAGTAAGAAGAGAAATAAAAATAAGAAGAATAAGAAGAACTCTGGACCACACATTTTAAATAATAGTGAGAAATTTAAGGGGAGATGCAGGAGTTTTTGTGGGTGCATCTGAAATGAGTGGTTGTAGTTTCTTCTCATCCTTCTCATTTTAGTTAATCTTCTTATTCGATCCTAACTCTATATATATATATATATATATATATATATATATATATATATATGGGAAAATGATTAAAAGAGTGCACAATTTTAGAAAAACATGTATTTTAGTTCAAAAAAATATGTTTTTCTTCAAACAGTGCAGGACAACAAAAGAATATAGGATAACAAGCGTCAGATTTTGACAAGTGTCCCAAAAAGTAGGGCAATTCTGACAGATTGCCTCAAAAATAGGGCAACAGAGGACAAATGACGCATTCTGCACCCCGTTGCCCTATTACTTTGAAAAATAAGTCTTTTTTCGGAAAGAAAAAAATTAAGAGATTTTATGAAAATTAGAAAAAAAAATTGAACTCTTTTGATAATTTTCCTTATATATATATATATAGAGAGAAAGCATAAATTGACACATGATCAAAAAAATTGGAGGCAGTCACAACCTTATCGATGTCTTCTAAGTTATTATCTTTACTAGACGAATACCCGCGCCAAGCAGCGGGATTGTCTGGCGGTGTATAATTAACGATACACTATATCAAGGTAAGATTAAAATGCAACAAAAAGTCTCGCACCATATGAGATAAAAGTCTTAACACCAGACTTTACAATGATAACGAAAAAAAATGTATAGTTTAATGTCATCCTAAGAGAAATCAAGTAACTTAAACACGATATTCTGCTGTTTATACTGATAGGCGAGCACCCTCGCATAACGGCGGAAATTGCATAGCAATAGATAACTAATGATACATTATATCATTGTAAGATCAAAATCTAACTGAAAGAGTTTGTAACATGAGATTATTTACTTTAGATAAAATATTAAAGTTGATTTTCACTTCATAATGGAGAATGGAGATCATAATTTGTTGGATAGGAAATGTCGTCATAACTTGTTATAATTCTTACCTTTAGGATAATTAGGCAATGATTAGTTCATCAAGTGTAAGATGGACTAATTAAGTTGTCTCAAGTCCATCCCCATATGTGCTGTTAATGCTCCGAGCGACGTCTCCAATAACATGTCATGTCGATGCTTTATTCAGGAATTGAAAATGATCAAGTAACCCCATATACTGTTGACATAAAACGTGACAATTCAGCAACTAATTTGTTGCATAAATTTTGAATATCATATATACATGTACTCTAGGATACTATGGGTGTGCAGCTACATCTAATACATGAATTAAAATCTAAGCATGAAACAATAAGTAACAAATTAAAAAAAAAATACTACGAAAGCATCCTTAAAGGGACATGCAATAAAGAGCTTCTTATGTGTCCAGTTACAATGGACCAATTGGGTAAATAGTAGGCCATTCCTTGGTGTACCTTTTCTTAAGACTTCCAAAAAATAATTAGGTGATTTTGGAGGCCATAAAGTTTAATTATCATCTCAACGTTACTCTCAAGCTATTTAGATCATTTGAATATTCCCTTCCAAGGTTAAAGTATATATACATTTGACAAATTAGTGATGCATATAAATTATAGGAGTGTAAGCAACTTGCTCAAAATTTCCAAAATTATGATTGCCACTGCAAGGTAAAGATAATGGAGGATATGAAGGAAAAATATAAGAAGGAAAACACCTGTTGTATGGACATAGCCTTAAGGACTCCGATTTGAGCGTGACGAACTGAAATAACTAATTTAGTTTTGTCATTCGTCCATTTCCTAGTGAAAATAAAAAAAATGATTGTTAATATGAGAACATTGTGACTATTTATTACCCAAAGTTTGTTAACATGATCCTGATACATTTACCTTGCAGCAGATTGTAGGAAAGATCAAGTAAAGTGATTTCCGTGTGCGTACTCTTGTCCGCATACAATGTTGCTGCAATTTGAATCCAATATTAGCACCGTCGTGTTATCAATTTATGTAAAAGTGTGATATGTCATTACCATACACCACACAAAATCTTATGCGTCGATTTCAACATTTGGTAAAGCACATATAAAATTAGACATTCTTGATTATATATAGTGAAGTCCATTTGTAAACTGAAAAAAAAAACTTATAAGTAGTCAAAAAAATTAAAAAGTGATTATGCCACAAACCTTGAACATAAACAGCAGGAACCCGAGGCGGGACACTCGTGTCAGCCGAGGGTGGTAAACAGTCGTTGGGAACTTCCTGGCTAACAAATAACGATGAAGACAATGTCGAACCTGCACCAAAGAAAAAGAGTGAAGACTATGGAAATTCCTCCAAGTCAAATCAGTAAAGAAAACAATAACAATGGGTTACCTATGGCAGCTACACTCCCCGACTGTCTAAACCACGAATCGAAAAGGCCTGTTGGCAAATGAGTGGTCTTCTCAACTGGGGTAACAAAGTTTCACCAAATACTTGTAAGGTCAAGTTTAGTCACCGAATGAGTGCACATCCTTAACTTTTTTTAACTGATGGCGCATTATATCAGTTCCTTGGCAATCATATTCTTAAGGTTAAACGAATATATTTACCATCCAGGGATATAGCAGCAAGAAAATTTTTGTAACAGATTAATCTTAAATCCAAAATTAACAAAAAATTAAAAAATCAGAATGAAAATAAAGAAAAGATCATACCATTCAGAGAATTATTGAGGAGACCCTTCAAGAACCGGTTCCAAAGCTCCATCCGCTTATACCTAAATAAAAAAACTGATTGATTTCTTACTCATGTAAGTACTAATTGATTTATTACTCATGTAAGTACTAATTGATTTCTTAATCAGTGAAATCACTACTGTCGATGAATTAAACTCCCAATTTTAATGATCAAGTAATAAGACCTAAATTGATTGAAAAGTATAAAAGACATGATAAGACTTACACCGGATTAGATGGACAGTAGTGAATAGCGTCGCCTGAAAACCCACCGCGTGGGCAATAAAAAGGGAGGCTGGTGGTTTCAGGTGAGAGAGATGGTTATCCTTTCTCTTGTTTTTACAAGTACATGGTACCCGCGCTTCGCTACGTGTGTATAAATGTGAGCTAGGCCTGTTTTAAATAAAAACCTCAGAGATATGGCACTCAAAATTTAGAAGAAAATTGAAAGTGTACAGGACCACATTTAGTACGTATTATTCATAAACCGAGACTTTGTATCACATGATGATACACAAATTAAGCCATATAATGCTACAGGACCACATTCTCAATAATTGAAAAAATACTATTCACCTTGTTTTCAAAATGGCATAGACAAAATTTCATTTTCATACAGATGGAATAATTTATAAAAAATTTTATCAACTATAGTAGTTGCACCAAAGGTTCAACGAAAACACACAAAGTCACAAAGTTAACCATTTTGGCATGCGACGCGAAAATTCATTCATAGTTGTTGAACTTACATAGGTTCGTAATGTTGAGGCGTCTTCACACAGGTTCATGCCTTATAACAACATTTACCTGTCAATGTAAAAAAAATATATCACGAATCAGAAGAGAAGTCTGATTTATTTTGGCTGTAAAAAACTACGGCTTGTGAAAGAAAGAGCTAAATTACCACATGCCCTTTCATAAACTTGTTCGCTATCACACGCTTTGTCATATTTGCAAAGAAATTTATACACTTGATAGTATTCATGCCTGTACATATATGGTTTCTAAGCTCGCATAAACAATTGACATTAAGACTTGAAGAAATTTCATCTCCTAAACAATAACACTAACAACCATTTGCAACTTTCCCAAGTCTTACCAAGGTTGATGATGTAGATACCTACAACAGTACAAAAACTTTGGATGCGTTTATCCAACTACAAAACTGCAAAATACCATATGAGTGTATAATGTGACAAAAGTGCGTGGATACAAAAGTCACGTTCTTGATAAATAGAAGCTCCTTCCTATCAATCATGTGTTCATCCTCCAACCTCACTTTTAGCCTACATTTTCCCCGTAATTCTTGACTTTCATCTTGGTAATTATATATTACGTAAAGCTACAAAAACTTTATTTGGGAAAAGGTCTCGTATAATGAATTTTTTATAATGTACTCTTTTTAAATTGAATTATTACTTTTTACTGATGCATTTATATTACTTCTAAATCTAGATGAAACACCCTAAGAATTAGTGGAGGTAACTTCAAAAGATCATCGATGTGACATCGGCTAATAGATACTTGAAAGTGCGTTATAAAGTAAATGACTCACCTTATATGTTCAGCCTTAATCTATCGGATTCTAGAGCCATGGGCACTCCTAAACATTAAACCCAGACATACAAACTAAATCGTATACTAAAACATCTACAAACTACTGTGACAAAAGAGTTCTACATAACCCGAAACCGAAACCCTTAATTTTTTAATACGGAACTGAGATACCTATTTATGCAAAATTGGTAAACCTAGAATCAGTAAACAGTAAAAGCTATGAAGTCAACTGCCGTTATTAATGGGTCACCATTTTGTTAGTGTGTGTGTTTTTTGTTTGGTGATAACCTTTTAAGAACCACCATTTGAAGAAAAAAAATGAGGAAGAGTAGATGAAAAAGAGGGTAACGGTGATGTGCTATAACGAAACGAAAAGAAATAAAAATACAAAACCTCAAAATGTTTAGCGAGTTATCCACTCAACCCAACTCTAACCACAACCAATCCAATCAACCAACCCTAAACCAGCCAATCCAATAAATCACAATTCAGGTAACACCCATACGCACCCAACAGCACCAACTGACCACCAACGCCACACACCATGCACGGCGGCAAGAAAGAGGTTTGCGGGTATAGAAGGATGTGGTGGTCTAGATCAGCAGCGGTGGTGTTTGTTATGTTGTTGGAGTGATTCAACGGCGGTGATCTTGTTTAAATCTAAAACAATATAACCAACCACAAAAACCACCCAAACCAACAACCAATACCACCAATCAAAACTACCTTGAAACTACCTAAGCCACTAAGAGATGGTGGCAGATTTGGCAGATACGATGGTGGTGGTGGCGGCTGTGTTCTTCTAAGGGTGGTGGTGGTGGCGGCTGCGTTAGTTTGAGGGTATTAGGGGTTTGAGAGAAAAATATGGTTTGTGTGTAGAATGTATCGAATAGTGGAGATATTTAGAAAAGTCATAAGTTAAATAAGGCAATATAGGAAAAAGATTCTTATAGTTACCATAGATAAGTGTACTTAAAAAATAAGTCCTATATCCTTTATAAGTAGTAGGGATATTTGCATACATTAAGTAAGTATTTATAATAAATTTAACTGTAAACTCATTCGTACACAATTTATACTGGTAGTCTAATACTACGTGAAAGTTAATGGACATAAATTTAGTAGTCGTATGTTATGATTGAATTCGAGATTACGGGATTGCACACAATACGTAAAGAGTTAATTATTTAATAAATACATTTATTATATTTATTAAATTAAATTGTGCTATAAAATGTAAGGAACGTTATTTATTAAAAGTTAAGTATAAACGATTGTTATTGAATAAAAAAGAAGGAAAAGGAAAATTACAGAACACCCCTTGGGGTGTGCCGCATAGTCGGCTACAAGTGGAGAGGCCAAAGGGAAACATTGTTTAACTTGAGCTTCAAGATTAAAATGTATAAACAACCCTTATACCTCATAATTTTTCTACACCATTTTTTCTTTCCATTTTCTTTTTGGCCGATCGAATCAAAGAATCCACAAGGGTTTTCGTTTGATTTGTTTGGTTAAAAATATAGTCTAGTCCTAGCCCTCTTCTAGGGTTGTTGGGTAGATTTTCAACAAAGCGTAGTAGCTCGATTTACACGTACTAGAGTTACGGTTAGCTCGTTGTATTGCGTGTGTACAAGATTGTAATATATTCTTATCATAGACTATATCATGGTGATCTTACGTAAACCCTAATTTGGAGAATTAGGTTTTTTTCGAGGGAATTGTTTTGCAAAAGATACGTAAACCCTAACTCGATTAATTATAATTATGTTAATAATTAAGATCTTGTTAAATCATTTCCATATTATATGCTTTGATCTCGTTTAGAGTTTTAATAATTGTTATCAATGATAAAGTTTTACTACGTACCTACATAATTATTCTAAGAGTTAACTGCTTTTTTGGTCCTCGTGGTTTGATGCGTTTTTCACTTTTGGTCCAAAAACTCAAATAGTTTCGATTTTGACAAAAAAATAAACTATTTCTTCGTTTTTGGTCCAAAAATCCAGTTTGACTAATTTGACTGTTAATTATAAGGGCATTTTCGTCTTTATACTATATCATATTATAAAAAAAATTGTCCTTTATCTCTTTTGTAGAAACTAGAAGAGGGGGTTGAATAGTTTCTCTTCGATTGGTGACCAAATTAAAATTACTTTCAATTTGGTTTGTATCAAAACTATCTTTTACTTGAGGCTAAGTTGCATAATGATTAGGTTCAATTCAAATGCACTAGCAAGGATAATAGGTAAGTATAATGATAATGAAATAAGTAAAGAGTAAGGAAGGAGACAACCTAGTGGGAAGACACCAAGATTTATAGTGGTTCGGCAACGAGGCTCTATCCTCGTTTATACTCCACTCCTCGAGTACACCTACTCGAGATTTCCACTATATCCACAAACTCCCTTCTCGGCGGAGAAAACCTTACATCGTTGCTTACATTATTTTCCGACACTAAGCTAAATGTCGAGACCTAATCTTTAGCTAGGACCAATCTACACGACGTTGCCTACTTCACAATTTAACGACACAAGGCTAGATGTCGGGTTCTAATCTTAAGGTAGAACCAATCTTCACGACGTTGCCTACTTCACCATTTTACGACACAAGGCTAGATGTCGAGTTCTAATCGAAAGCTAGAACCAATCTTCACGACTCTTCACTTTGAAGCTAAGTGAGAACTTCACACAACACAACTACTAATCACTTTTAAGTTTAGTGAGAACTCACAAGACACAACCACATCACTTTATAGTTTAGTGAGAACTCCTAATCAAATCTATTACAACTCAACTAGACTTATCCAAGTACACACATGTAGCTTGGATTTACACAACACAAATCCAAGCAAACACATATGCAATGGATGTACACAACAAATCCAAGTATCCACAAATAACTTGGATGAACACAACTAGTCCAAGTATTCATAAATACATTGGATTGACCTAAAACAAAAAGGGTATCATGATGAATATGACTAGCTCATAGATTCATCTTTATCACAACACTAGTGAGTGAGTGATCTTCTCATTGGACAAGGTAAAGGAGGGGATCAAGAGGATAATCATATGTAAACATCCTTAACAATTTAAGTGATCATTTACTAATGATTATGCTATAGAAAATAGAAAGAGGGCTGAGAAAAACGTCCAAGAGGCTTACTGGAAAATGAGATTTGACCCACTATTTAAAGGAGACAAAGTATAACGGATCTATAACGGCTAGCTGTGCGCGGTACCTTATCTCACCCCGCGGTACCTTATCACTAAGGAACCGCGTAGGTACTTAAGGTACCACCACTAGACTCCGCTCCGTTCTTTGTCTTTTAGTGGGGTGGGAATATCTGAGGTATTTGAAACCTTCAAAGGATATTCTAACAGCATTTGGAATATGCTATTTTCAAATTTTCATTTTCCATTTTAATAAAACATTTTCTAAAAAAGAAAGTTTATTAAAAAGTTTTTTGTCATATTAACAAAAGTGAGTTTTAAGAATAATCATTTTGATGATCACTAAGTATGATTAAGAAAGGTTAGTGATATGATTATTACCTTGATGATAGTGTTAGTTAAATAATTCATTTTGTGTTTTACACTAGATGTGTTGTATGGTTTGTTGTGATGAAAACTAAGAAAGATTAGTTAACACTAATAATGTTTTTAGGCATTACTTGCATTAACATCTTTTATTCTTCTTTCCACTTATTTTTTCAAAAAAAAACACCACCACTCAAAGGTAAAAAGTACATTTATGTTGGTGTACTAATTTGTTCATCATAGATATGAATACCTTGTCAAAATTGGTGGTGTAACAAGCTCAAGTTAGATGTAAACAAAAATCGATATCAAATACTCTTAAACCCTCTCGTAACAAGCTAACTTAAATTTAACAAGCTCAAAGATTTTAGAATTCAACGATTCTGGAATGGTATAATCCCTCATCATATGGGTCTTGCAAGTACCACCAGCTTGCCATTTGATTTTTTTATCTTGATAGCAAAACCCGTTGAGCTCATCGAAGATATCGACATGAAAGATGCAAAACTCCTATGCTCTTCTTGTAATCTCTTCATTAACTACGAACACTATCACCCCACCAACGAATCCGCACCCCACCATATTGGTTAAGGGTGGTTTAACATCTACTAAATACCACCAAATCCGGCCACCATCATATCCATCAAACACCATACCCTAGACCAAGTATAGAACAAGTTCATATCTAGCCACTACTCACCACACCTACATCACCTCCACATGCCATCGGATCCCCTCATCATTATCCACAATTGTCGCAACACCAATCAAATAAAATAAATGGGTGAAGGCTGTAATTTTGTGTAGTGATTCAATATGAAAAAAGAAGAGAAAAGTAATAGGTACGTGAAGTCTAGTAAAATGGGTGAGGGCTGTGAACTGGAGATGAGATAGAAAAGGAGATGAAGATGATGATACCAAGATGGGATTAGTGGATCTATAAAATGTTATCTAGATTGAAGTGATGTTTATAAGAAAATAAAATTAATAATAATAATAATAATAATAATAATAATAATAATAATAATAATAATAATATAATAATAATAATAATAATAATAATAATAATAATAATAATATAATAAAAATGGGGTAATTTTGTAATTGTGTAATATCACGATGAGGGCACTTTAGTCATTTTATTCTATTTAGCAAGTCAAACTAACAGTCAACGTGAATTTGGACCAAAAACGAAGAAATAATTTACCTTTTTAGTCAAAATCGAAACTATTTGAATTTTTGGACCAAAAGTGAAAAACACACCAAATCACGAGGACCAAAAAAGCAGTTAACTCTTATTCTAATACATTGACTAAGTAATGATAGTATAGTAATAAATAAAAGTAAATGAAAGAATATAAACGAATGATGCATGTGATAATATTTAACATTTAATTGATCCCAGCAATCGTAATCATCAACAAATAAACCAATACATTTAAATGACAATATGACATACAAAATGTAGTCATGATTCAAGTTTGGTTGGTTCACAATTCCAAAAAAGGTGAAGATTGGCGGGAACACTTTAACCCCGGGTGTCTTTTGGCACCAGCCATTGTTCACCCCAGGAATAGCTCCGACAACTCTCCTGGCCCAGAGGAGCAACACTTGGAGTGAGACAAGCCGAGACTCGACCCTCGATCTCTTATTCCACAAAGTCTCTCCAGTGTGCCCATAAATTTTACGGAGACGGGTACCTTTTGTTATTACTTATAAGTTTTCAGCCAGTGTGATTAACTCTTAGCTTCGAAGAATCGAGGTAGTTCTACTAAGCTACAAATCAAGCTGCTTTGATGTTCTCGCAAAAGTTAGCTGATAGTCATTTTTGCGTACAGACAGTGTTAGACGACGTGATCAATATCCACGAACTACTAATTCTTAGTTTTTATGGGTGGTAATAATCAACAATCCTGATATTTTTCTGAATCGTGTAGAGATAATTTTCAGATTGAAGTATTTCGATTCTATATGCCTCGGGTATCACGAAACCCTTAATTGGATAAGACAGAGAATCGCACTTAATCTCTAAGGCACGAGAGATCTAACCAATACACAGAAAGTTGTTATGTTTTTTCTGTTCTGGAAAAGATCAAGTTCTGTGTGTTTCAACACCAACCAATTGACAGTTACCAACTAGTTATTTACGGTTGCAGGGAAAAGATGCAACTTTTATCAAAAGTCAAACCCCGTGAGGGGCGCTGCCCCCTCGACCCCTGCCCGCTGACCTGGCAGCAGGGGCCCAGCAAGGGGCTCTGTCCCTTGACCCCGCAAGGGGGCGCGACCCCCTTGACCCTTTCATTTGTTCGTGACGGCATCAAGTTAGCTAGAACGAGCATGCACTCCGCACTCTCTATACTCGACTGTAAACTATACTTGATTAAACCCTTTATCTCAAGTATATCAGAATTACACAAAATATATGTGATGACACTAAAATCACAACACTAATGTTGCGAACAAAGTAGATTTCTCCTCTATCTATTAGTATATGAAAGCTTTTTCATCATATTAGCGATCTATACATTCTATTAAAGAGGAGTTTTAGCTGATGTCACTTTGTATAGGTGTCATTCAATTAGATAACCCATTGCAGTTTTGCTGATGTAATAATATGTAATTGGTTTTGTTTTAATTATATATAATAAAAATACAGTAATACTTTTACTGCTCTCCGATAAAGGTGTTGTGCATTGTCTTTAGCATCATGCTTCTTGAAATTCCAAGTGGCTCTTTAAACAAGAATTCAAAATTCAAATATCTTTTATCTCCTTATCTTTACAACATATCTACATCTTTAAGTTCTTATAACTTGCAGGTTTTTTTCTTTGTCAGTTAGTTTCATGTTCTTCATTTTATTATTTTGTTCTTGAAATACATCATGTGAGATATGGTTTTATACTTCCATTTTTGTTTTACATAACATATTCAAATCCGATAGTAGTGTGGTTGTTCAAACAAATGATTTTAACAACACAGTTACAAGATGTATGGGCTTTTGTATTGTGTTACATTTACATTCTTGTACATTTGTTTCTTTTCGTTTCGATTATGAAACAATGTAAATGTATCAAGCTACTATAATTTCCAATGGAATTTTCTACGTAGATTGATCATAATTCATACATATAAAGATCCTTTGGTAAGTCGTTTGTATTTGTTTACCGTAAGGATGTGAAAAGGTTGGCATGCTTCATATTTTTGCAACTCTTTTTAGATTTTTTTGACACAACAGATTATCAATGGTTATAGAAGTCCCTGTAGATCTACAATTAATGAATAGTTTGTGTTCATCTTGCTACATAAAAGCTACACTTCTGTCATGCTTTTGTTTCTCTATTTCATCCTTAATCTTTTAGTTTCCCTTGCAGATCTACATGTTAAGAACCTACTGCAGCTGATCTTCGAACAAGCACCACCACTTAAACTTGTGTGTACGTCTTAAAGATGTGGGTATGTGATACTTCAAAGTATTTTTGGAATTTTTTCCTTTAGTTTATATTTTGTTAAAGCTTTTGTTGTTATTTTCTTTTAAAATGTTTTAACTAGGGGTGATTTAGATACGTTGGAACCAATATGATGCTTTGTGATTTAGACAAGATCTTTTTGGTTTGTATAGCTGGATTTTGTTATTTTGAAATTAATAGTTATCACATAAACTCAACTATTTTTATTGTTTTGATTAGGTTTAATTATTATTTGGGTTGTTACATTTTTTTTAGATCAATCCAAATAGTAATCAAACCTAATCAAATTAATTAAGAATCTGCATAAAACAAACCATTTTTTAGAAGAAATACATGTAAATATTGATGGATGCTTTAAGCTAAAAAGAATGATTTGAAAAGAAATTTCTAAAGAGCAAAAACATTGGTTTTTCTAAGAAAAAGATACAGTAAAAAAATTGATCAAATCTGGTACTTTATAAAAATGATATATTCCTTTTTTCAGTTATAATCACATTAGAAATTTAAGATACTTTCAAAGAGAATATTTTTTACATTAATAACATAAAACATACAATAATGTTTTGATATATTTGTTTCTTTTTTAAATGTAGGTTTTTTATACGTGCAGAACATAAATTTGAGGAAAAGTTTTCAGAAATTGCTCATCACTTGGGAAAAGAGAACAAAGGAAAAAAGAAGTATGCGTATGGTGAATGCAGTGGATAGTCTTTGTTCAAAAAAAAATTTGTATTGGATAGTCAATGCATTGGTAGAAGAAAAATGATCTATAGTATAGATGTACTTTTTATTAAGACAAAATGTTTGCCCAACATTTTTTACACTTTACACGGTGGTTTTGTTGTAATACAAGAATTATGGTGGATGTTCTTCATATTGCACATAAAATTTTGGTTTTTAAGAATGATGAGTTCGTGCTATAAGTGTTTTGATAAAAAAAAAATTATGTTTGAGGGTTCATCTTATTCATGTCCCAATAAGATGATCAAATGACTTCTTTATAAACATAGTAGCATAAAATATAAAATGGGAGCATCACAAGAGTACAACTCTTGAATGTGTGATAGATCTTCCATATTGCCCATAGCAGTTTACACAATTCTTATTACCAATTGTACTATTATGACATGTTTTTTTATTTACAAGGTCATGACAACCTGTAATAGTTCTTTAACCACATGGAGTGCCACTTAAACTTTGTTATGGATCCCTTTTTTTCACGACTGTTATGGATCCATTATTCTTTAGAAGTTTAAGATTGTTCTTTCTTAACTGTAATAAATTTTTTCATGTGGCAATTTATCTTACGAATGTATGATGCTAATATGATTACATTATTGTTTTTTATGAACTGTGCAAAAACGGTTTAACGAAAACGGGTTTTTTTTGCATATTGTTTGTATACTTTTGTTGAAGGTGCTCTTTATACGTGTTGACCACGGGTTATGAGCTAGTAGAGATTGATAGATGAGTATGTAAAGCTAATTCACTGCATTATACAAGTAGTTAGTTAGATTACATTGAATAAGTAGGTACGGAATTATACAAAAACGAAAGAACCTTGACATTACTGGTTGAAAACAGGACACAAAACGACAAGTTGCACTTACAATAAACTACACAATACCTACAAACACAATAGAGACCAAGTGCATTTAACACAAATTTAATAAAAATCGAAGTATTTTAACATATTTAACGATACGCAACAAAAAAATTTAGATGTTCCGGAATCCCTCAAGACCCACCCGTTTCGTTCCTGCTTAACATGCAAAACTCATGCACATAAAAAATCGCACACACGGACTGAATGGTAGGAGCAAGAAGTAGGCCAAATTCAACACCTTTTTGTTCTATTTTCTGTGGAGTAAAATTCTCATCAGATTGTGTCAATTTCTTTTTCATAACAAACATTAATATTTCAGATTAAAGTTAGCGTTATTGTTTATTATAAATATCGCATTTAATATAACATATGTATAAGCATCTAATTTGAGCTAAAAAATACATTAATAAGCATCTAATTTTGAACTAAACATACTAAAAAAACATACATTAGTATGCATCATACTATCTTATAAAACATATTTGTATCTCTCTCATCATTAATTTTTTAAGTAATCTAAATTTTCATACATAATATACAAGGTTTAATGCATATAAAAATAAACAAAATACATTACATACACTATTTAATGCAAACAACTTTTTAAAACTGTTATTAAAACACTTAATTATTTTTAAAAAATATAATATTAATTCATGCAACATGTACAATTAACAAATACACAAACACACTTATTGGCTGAGCAATGTATTTAATATAATTTTAAAACACCCTTAATCCATTAAACATATTAATTAATGTTATTTTAAAAACATTTATAACGTGAAAAGTGCATTTTATTATATATAGAATACATTATACAAAAACATCAAAAGTTTCATACAATTTATATGTTGATACATAGCGTTTTAAAAACCAAATCTGACAAACGGATTTAGCTAACAAACAAAAGCAGTCTTAAAACGAGTTGGATAAAACCAGTCGAAACTATACAAATAAGCAAACCGGACCTGATCAAGATCATATTCTTTTTGTTTTTCTCCGCTTAAACACACGGTACCCGATGTCGCATCGCGCGAGTACCTTGCTATTAATAGATAACTAATACATCAAATTATTTAAAAATACAATTTTTATTGACTTTATACAATAATTTAAAGTATATCTACAAAAGCATATATATTTTGTTTACCTAAAATTATGGAGTATATAGTTTTAAAAAACCGAACCAGATATATCTAATTCAAAGTTTTTACATCTTAATTGTACTTCTCATCTTTCTCCTTTTTAAGGCTACTCACAACGCTATTAGGTTACGACCTATTTTTTAGCTTTCTCTCTCCTGCGACCCAGTGCGACCTATTTGTCACAACAAGACGACCTAATTCAAAAAAATAAATTAAACACAATAAATTTTATAAAAAAACATTACATTTATTTAAAAAAAACATTACATTTCTTTGAAAAAAAACATAACATTAAAAAAACAGTGCAATAATCCTAATAATTTAAATTATATCGTTCCTTGATCTTGTCTTTCATTTCTTGCAAGGCTTGTTGTTTGGCTTCCGGCAAGTTGGGGTTGATTTCGGCGTTGTAAAACAACAAGTCTTTATCGCGTTTCTTTGATTCAGCAAGATCGATTGTCCGATTCAACTGAAGCTTTTCTTTCTTCAAATCCAACTCCTGTTGCTTGATGATAAAGTACGCATCTTGTTGCTGCTTCTTTTTTCCCCACCCGATGTCTTTCATCTTTTCCCATTTGGTGGTCACAACATCAACAAATGAAGACTTCCCTGTTGACGAAGATGTTGATGAATTATTTTTAGATTTATCAC
Source organism: Glebionis coronaria (assembly GCA_025667525.1). Taxonomy (NCBI): domain Eukaryota; kingdom Viridiplantae; phylum Streptophyta; class Magnoliopsida; order Asterales; family Asteraceae; genus Glebionis; species Glebionis coronaria. Next base: position 533,246,666 of record CM046881.1, on the reverse strand, counting down.
GACCTATTGGCCGGTATTCTTGAGTCTCTTCCACCTCATCTTCAGAATCATCGAGCACATCCATGTAACTATCGTGTCCAGAACCAGAAGTGGTTTCAGAAGTCTTGGATTTCTTGTTACTTTTTTTATGTGTAAACCTTGGCATCTCAATCTGTATTCAACTCGGGTGATCTTTGAGCACACTCCATGCCTTCTGGTATTGAAACTCTTTTTTGTAAATCACTTTGAACTCAACACAAGCTTTTTTGGTAATCAGTCAGATCATTGGCATCACTATCATGAGTACACTCAATGTTATCCATTGTACCACAAAAAGCACCAACGCTGGGACGCACCCTGTTTTTCCACTTGCTCACAAACGCGTCATACCCTCTAGTAGAACTCGTCTCGGTTTCATACTACTTCAATACTTTTTCCTAAAAGCCCTTTGTTTTTTGATTGTTTCCAATAACGCTATTCTCGGAAACATGACACCAACCTTTGCACAACACAGCCTCTTCCTCACTTGTCCATTATTTTGGTGCCTCATTCGACACAACCTGCTTGGCTTTCGTAGCACGTCTAGAGGGCTTCTTAGGTTTGATTGGTGACATCTCTTCCTCGTCTTCAGGTTATATGCACCGTGAAATGACCCTTGTCCCGAACCGTGGCTCATAGATTGATCTTGGCTAGGACCCTCACTCGCACGTTCATCGACATAGTTGTCTTGGTTATACATCATCTCATCAAACTCGGCATCAACCTGACAACGATTAATCGGAGAATACTGCAGGTTAGGATAGGAAGAAGTGGTAGAGTATATAGCAAGACGATACACATCCGTCGGTAATTCATAGAAAGGTTGTTGGTGATAATAACGTTGTGGGGGATAGAACGGACGGTTCGAATAGTTTTGGTGCGACCGATTGGGTCCGACCGATTAACCGCAACGATGTGACTCGATCAAAACCGTGTGATGATTGATTGATTGAGACACTGTTGTGGGTAGCCTAAGTTTTTTTCTCATCTGAGCAAGTATAAAAATGATCACTTTTATATATTAATATAACTTGAAATTATCTAGAAGATTTTTCATCGTGAATACATGGATGAAGCTATGTACAAGTCTACAAGAAGAAGTGGTCAAGAACGAGGTGAGGTCGACTTCAACAAGGTCTGACTTTTGACCAAAAAAAGCCATAGTTGGTTTTTGTCCAACTTCAAAAGACTAGGTCAATCTATACAACAAATATTGAATCAAAGTCAACAAAAACAAAACTAACAGGGTTGACTTAAACATCTCTTATTTTTGGCTATTTGCCTTTGTGGGGTTCTGATGATGCATTATTATGCTCGTTGATTTTTTTTTTGAGCAAATTATGCTCGTTGATTAGTTGTTGCAATTTGCAATGTAGCAGTCTTTGGCTAGGGAATGGATTTTAATATCTCCATAAAAAAATTTGATTAAATTTATTATATTATATTTATTTAAAACTATTATTATAAAATTTGAAGAAAAGTAATTTGTTAAAAGTAAAAATGTCGTTTTGTCAAAAAATAAGATAAAAAACTTATAATAAATGTATTTTTTAAATTGTGTATTTTTTGTTAAAGATAATAATTTTGAATCAGACAGCAACCACATTCGTGGTTTCTATAAAAAGAAACTAGTGACTAAAATTGAAGAGTAACATGATGCTTATAACATAATGCAAAACTTTATAACTCAAACTAGTGACATGATGCAGTTTGGTGTAGTTTTGACTAAAATCGAATAGCAACTATATTCGTGATCTTTATAAAAATAAAAATCGCATCGCATCACGTTTTGTGGTTTTGGTTTTATGATTTTTGCGGGTTTGTGGGTTCTCGCGTCGCACCATCACTTATATTTATATACTATAATTAAGGGCAAATGACTTAAAAATGCATCTAACTTGACACTTTTTTGCGTTTTGTGTAGTCATCTTTTTTTTTTCCTATTATATCATCAAACTTTCAAAAGTCGATCATTCTGTGTATTTTGTGACCATTTTACCCTTACTTTTTTGAAATTTTGAAGGGTAAAATGGTCATTTTACATGGTAAAATTGTGACAAAATACACACAATGACCGACTTTTGAAAGTTTGATGATATAATAGGAAAAAAAAAAGATGGCTACACAAAACGCAAAAAAGTGTCAAGTTAGATGCATTTTTAAGTCATTTGCCCTATAATTAATATGGGTTGGTTTTTAGTTTACAATGATGACTTAATTTTTTGTTCTAATCAATCATAAAATAATTAATGTGACGTTTTTTATATTAAATAATATTGTGTGGTGCGGTGCGGTTTTACGATAAAACCGTAACCGCAACGGCATTTTACGGCTTTATTTTTAAAAATTGACCGAACGGTTCTTATCATGGTGCGGCTTTTTCCTAGTACAAAATTTTATAATTTTTACGATTTTACAGTTCACGGTACAATTTTTTCTCACCCCTAACTGTAACACACGACTTTCTTTCTATCTACGAAACATTCATCACCTACTACCATAAAATACCTATAAACATGTTAGCTACTCTTTATATGTTTTCATGTTAACATTACTGTTCATTTTAAGTTTATATACTTATACTATTGTGGGTTGCAAACGAAATTTCATACCAATTTAGTCAACTCATGCAACTATCTTGTAAATATAAAGCTCAAGAATAAACATTGATTTATCCAAAAACATTAATTAATCACAGCACTAGAAGTTGAACATCTTTGCCCCTCCTACCTTCCAAATTATTAAATGCATATAATCCTAACAACTCTCTCTATATATGCACGACATCAACAAGACTTGGTATTCATGCATACCTAGTAGTATTTCTTTCTTTTATCAAACAAAATGGTACGTTTGAACATGATACATGCTATCGACATTAATCATGTCAACAACCATGCCTTTTCCATACCTCTTGGAATCGGCCTATTCGTCGTGGCGTCTGTCGTAGTCGCGCTATGTGCCAACCATGCAAGACGAGCGTCGAAAAAGGAAGTTATAAATACTAAAGATGGTAGTATTGCAAGTAGTTCTGATAAGTCGTCGTTTAATTCATTTGAAGACGATCATTATCAAGAAAAAATCCCACCAAGATCCCCGTTAAGGTCTCCTAGACAGCTTATCGCCACCATAAGCAACAAGGCGATGAGCTCGTTCGTTATTAGCCCTAAAAAGAGTGGTGCTCAAGATGCTAGGGTGGTCGAGGAAGGGTTCGGACAAGGTGGTGTGTGGCAAAAAGAGATTTTGATGGGCGTGAAATGTCAACCACCGGAGTTTTCGGGTGTTATATATTATGACTACGATGGGCGACAAGTTTCCGAGTTTCCTCCAAGGTCTCCGAGGTCACCAAGGATTGCTCCTACGTCGGATTTTACTTTTCCGATGATCAAAAGTTCAGCTTAGTTAATTTGCCCTTAATTTTGTATTCTATCCTTGTCAATAATATATTATTGTATGTATATGCGACTTGATCGGAAGAAAAAAATTTCATTATGTCATCCAACTTTCCAAGTCTTTAACAATGACTAAATATATAGAAATAGAAATTAATTTTAGTTTTTTAAGAAATTTTTTATTTTTTAAACATAAATGAACACCCAGGGAGGGGTAGGCTGGGGTCAAGGGTCGGACGACCCTTTAACGAAAAAATTATAGTGCAAATTTTTGAAAATATTTTTGAATTTTTTCTAATTTGACCCTTTAAAGACTATTTTATAATATAGTTTATAAATATATCAAAGTGGATTCTTCGAGTCAAATTTTCTAGCTCCGCCCCTCGAGGGTTCCAGGGGTTCATAAGAACATGACGAATCATTACTACACAAATAAGTTTTTCTCACGATAAAATTTATTAGAAACCTCGTGGAAAAGGGTCATTTTCTATGAATCTCATACGGAATTATTTTGTTGGTAAAAATCTTGCAGATAAATATTTTCTCATGAGATTTCTACATGCATCGACTATTTTCACTCAGATTTTAACGTTGAAATTTTTTTTATGGGAAAATCACTTAAATATGTAATAAATTTACCACTTTTTATGGTTGTGTGCACTGAACTATTTTTTTTCTTATTGTGTGTATTAAACTTTCAAATTCTTATCATTGTATGTATTTTTTGACCAATTTACCCCTACTTTTTTAAAATTTTGAAGAGTAAAGTGGTAACTTTACAACGTAAATTCGTCTCAAAATAGACATAACAATCGAAATTAAAAAGTTTAATACACATAATGAGAAAAAATATAGTTTAGTACACACAATCATGAAAAGTGTTAAGTTTACTATATTTTTAAGTGATTTTCCTTTTTTTTTATTATTTTTTTTAGAACGGCAAATGTTAGTGGTTGGTGGGTCGAGTCGTGCAATGACATTCAAGTGGAAGAATGTTTTCTTCGAACACTCGCCTAGTTATGTTAGACTCTTTATCCGCTTCGCTTGAAAAGCCCTTGGCAGGTCTTGAACCCAAGACCTCCAAGAATCCTTTCCTAAGGAAACCACTTAGTGGAACCTTGATAGCCAACTGAGTTAAGCCAGTTGGTTAGATTTTAACGTTGATAATACGTGTGTAGATTTATTCACACATTTCACGCGGGTATTTTTAATGAAATTCCAACAATTTTCTGCCACCAATATATACCACATATTTCTCACAGTTCCCACAAAATTATGTCGCCTGATGTAAATTTGGTTAAAAAAATAGTACTATTTTTCTTAATTGAACATGGTATTGAAGTTTTGAAGTTTATGTTACATGAATACATGTCTTATTAACCTTTATATAATAGAGGAGAATCACGGTTCCATAGGCACAGTGATTCCCCTCACAATCCTAATAAACAATACTACTTCTCTTTCTCACAAACTCTCAACCCTCTCACACAGATACATTACTGTTTTCCCTCTCATCTCCATTAATGAAAGGGCAAGGTTGGCCCTTCGTCGACATTAATTGAAGGTTTACCCCTTTGTGATTACTTCTCTCCCTCTCACAAAACCTTCACAAAGCCTTTTACCTTTGCCTTTTTAGAATCACAGATTATAATTGACCTTTGGTGAGTAACCCTTTGATTAATTGCGATTTGTCTGGTTGTGTAGTGGCTACAGGAAACAAATTCGTGTAAAGATGTTGGTCGTTGATTTCCTCCCCCCTGTATCCATATATATAGCAACACCGCCAACCAAATTGATATGGGTTTACATTATTTGTGGGTTAGCTACAGTTGTTCATTGGTTATTCATCTTTTGTTTGATCTAAAAAAATTGATCTAAATTTTTTTGGTGGATCTATATTTGGTGTGGATCTGTGTTTGATCTAACATGGTATATATTGTCGTCTGATTGGGACATTTTTGGGGTTTTGCTGGAAACCATAATTTTTAATGGGGTTCGTTGCCACCAACTTCTTCGTTGCCGCCATTTATGATAGGCGACGTTGATAGTCGGTAGGCGGTGTCCCTGCGGTTAGATGGGTGTTTCCTTTTGCGGGTGATTTGATTCACTCCTTTATATAAAGGTTAATTGACTTAGGGTGTCGAGGCGCAAATGGTTGTCTGATCATGATTACAGTTCATAAAAGGTATGCACATGTTATTTCACTCAATTAGCAATTACTCAATTATCTTAATTAATTAAGAACAAATGACTAATTTAGAGGAGGAACTAAAAAACCCGAAGGTAAGATTAGATGAATCTGAAAATGAAAAAAATTGAGTTGTTGCCGAGCTTCGCGAGGCTACTGCTTAGAAAGTGTTGATATAAATCATCAAAAGTAATTTATGCACTAAAAGAAAAGATCGAAATAGTTCAATGGAATATTTCTACCTCACACACCAACCTTAATATATGGTTCAAAACTTCCAACTAAATTTAGTAGAATAATGGTCGTATATTAGTTTAAGCTTGCATGTTTAGTTTTCTCTTTGATTGCATCTTCGTATATCTGACCTTAGTACATAGATCTTGATTTTGATTCACCCAATGTTAAAAAACGGTTTTTCAGTTGAATTTGTGTATTTAGTTATGTGTATGTTTCGGCTAAAATACCTACTTTTTGGATTTGCGAAGCTATGGTGGAAAAAAAAGCTCAAACAAACACTCCCTTAGGTTAGATATGAAACAAGCCGTAAGGGGTGTTGTTTCGGCTTATTTGGTTTTAGGTTTATATTTCATAGGATCACTTTTTGTGGCTTATTTTGAATCTTTTCTGCTTATATAAGTTTCTTATGTTATGATAAGCTTGATTAAGCTGAAAGTTTCAGAACAAGCTGCACAAAGTGAGAGCTTTTGAAATGTACCCAAAACGTGATATGACAAAAAATCATAACAAAATATTTTTTTTTATTTTGGTTAATTGGTTTAAAAGATATTATTGTTAGTGAAAAAATAATATGTATTTTTAACGGGGTCTTATATTGTATAATGCAGATATGCACATTTGGAGCTGATGTGATCCTCACTGGCCTCACTAAAGGGATGTGAGGTACCATCAAGAAAGCGTATGATATTTTGGAAAATACACCCGAGATGCTTTTTATGATTCAACCCTGATAGCTCTTGCTGGAGGACTTTTTAAAATGATTGAAATCCACTTTGAAGCATTCGTCCAATACCGTATCTGCATAGAAGTATCAGGTTGGTTCCTCCTATCCTACTTAATGTTTTTAGAGAAATCTATATCTCATCACAGTTTTACTTCATTAAGCTAAGTATAACATATATAAGGTTTTTTGTTTAAGCTTATTTGGTACCCGCGCTCCGCTGCGGCGAAGTGCGGGCGTTTTTGGAACGTTTTGTGTGTTCGTTTTTGGCGACGTACTTCGGTTATAGCCGTTGGGAAACAACAAATAGCAAATATGGATCGTAAAGCAGGTTTTTATAACAGTATGTTTAAGCAACTAAAGCAACATTAAGTGAGAACGCTTTATTTAACGTACAACCGTAGCAGCAACATGAGTGCATCTGTTAGACGTGTTTTCTGATATATCAGCAAATAAAAACCAAATTTAACCCACCTAATATTTGGAAAGTTGGGTATAAGATGAAACAAATAACCTCAAACAAAAATCAAATATGTAAATTTATTTGAACAAACAATCGGTTAGAATCGTGGAAAACAGTACACCTTATAAAAACGTGAACAGGACACGTCTCGGTCCTGTGTTTCGTTGTCCCTGTTCCCAAATAATGTGATCTATTTTCGATTTGATGTATTTCTGATTTGATCTATTTGTAGATGATGTTATGGCATATCGATTCGATGTGCAGAATATGTTGATGTTTTTGCTGGAAATCCTAATTTTTTTATGGTTTTTGGTGCTTGAATCGTGTTGTTTACTCATGGTTTTGGTGCTACATGCTTATAAGAACCCGATTCATTACTTATGTAAGCCATCAAACCTTTTCACACAAATCTGCCATTGTGCCCAGGTAACAAAGATCATAAAAGGGGCACCAATTGAGCCTCTATTAAGGTCTCTGTTTACAAGGCAACGATAGTACACATGTGCTATTTTTCTTTCTGTTTAAAATTGCAATTTATGGTTGAGGGTTGCCTTCACTATCATCTTATGCACCATTGACGTCGCTGATACTTTAGTTGCCACAATTCGTTGCAGGCGACCATAGTAACAGAGGCGTGATAGAGATAGCGTTTGTACGGTTTGAGCACCGCCGTGGTTGGCCGTTCTCCGGGAACGTTATCCTAAAAGGCTATGATGATACTATTCGGCCATCCCTAAGTGGATTCGGGCAGGATTTGGATTGTGAGCCTCTTGGCGAGGCAAGCTTTGTATGTTTGCAGCAAGATGGAACATATCCTAATATTCGGTCCCTCACTTATCTGAGCCTCAATGTACCATAAAAAAACTCTCCTCTTTCTGTTTGACCTATGACGTGTTATCAGTATTACTTATGGGTTTGTGAGATGTTGGAAGTTAGGCGATGATGAAATATGTTAGGGTGGAATGTTTTGGCAACCCTTCATGGGCAAAACCCATATCTTGGCGGGGCGACCATGTGGTCGCAGCCATGACAGGTTTTCGGTACGGAGTCCATTCTTCCATCTCTGAGCCTTGAACGCAGTCCCGTTTGTTTTGTGAATAGAAAAAGAAGGTGTTGGGTCCACTAGATGTGGATCTTGCAGCCTGTTAAGGATGGTGAACGACTTCTGTAATCACAAGTCTATTCATAGAGAGACTCTTAATGAAACACACAGTATAAGTGCGGAATACAAATACTATGAACAAGAAGAAACAAAAAAACTAAATAACTTGATCCTTACTAAGGATTTCTACTATTAATATGAAACGAATGATGATGATGAAGGTGTGTCTAACCCTTCTGCCAATGGGTTCCTTTTATACTAAAAGGAAACCCTAATACTACATTAAACCATAACGTGTAACTTCTGATATGCATATCCTTTCCTAACATATCTCATGCATATCCTAACAAACTACTAAGAATAATAATGTTTGACTTTCTACTAGACCAGGATCACGTATTGCTCCTACTACTACTAGGACCAGGAGGAACTACATACCTCCTAGCTTAAATAATTACAAATATCTAATCCAGAGGTCCTAACAATCCTCCCCTAAACTTAAATTTGACTGGTTGAGTTCAAGTTTCTTGGTAGATCTTGCAAAACAGCTTGAGGATTGAAACAGCAGCACAAACAGCAACAATAGAATCATCAGCATTGAAAACACAAATACTACTGCAACGAGTTACACCGAGAAGCTTCTTGAAAGCTTGAAACAAATCTGCACCTTGTTGAATCTTTACAGCAACATGAGCAGATGTGATGAACCTTTACCAAGTAGCTGCTCGCTCTTGGGCTAGCCAGTCTTTGTGGTGGAATAAGCATCACCCTGGGAGACCAGAACCCAACCCAACTCTTAGAACGTAAATCAATGGTGAGTGGGGGTACCCTAATGATTTTGGTCAAATCATCACAGCCGTCAACGTATTTGATGTAGATCTTTACCAGAAGCCGTACCCTTCCGGACTAGCCAACTCTTAGCAATAAAGCATCGGTGAGCTGAAAACCCTATAGCTTTGAGCAAGATATTACAGCTATCAACAGATTTGATATGAGTCTTTACCAAGAGCCGTACCCCTTGGACTAGCCACTTTTCAGTCTAGGACCAAGGCAAGTGAAAACCATCCAATTTTGGGTAAACTGGCAACCATCAACGGATTTGATAATCACACCAGAGCCGTACCCTCATGGTGAATCAACTATTTCTTGTCTGTAAGACATGGTGAGTTGAGCACCATTTGTTGTGTGGACTAGGTCTGAAACTAGGATTTTTATGTCCTTTAAATTAAGTTCGTTTTTCCTCGATTCGACTCGAATTGATTACCGATTTAACGTAAGATTACTTGTTTTTGGTGAAAAAGTATTTTATTTTTGGGTTTTAAACTAAAATCTATTTAATTAAAAACTTTTTAAACTAATTTAAAAATCTATTTTGAACTAAAATTTAAATAAGACTAAAACTAATTATAAATAAAAACTAATTTATTTAAAGAAAACTCTTAACAAAAGTTTTAAAACTAAATTTGAAATAAAAATCTAAAACTATTTTTAAAAAATAAAATGAAAATGAAAACAAATTTAAAAGTAATAAGAATATAAAACTATATTTAATCTATAAAAACTATTTTAAAATTATTAAAGAAATTTAAATAAAATATATATATATATATATATATATATTTTAATCTTTTTATATTTTATAAAAACTGAGTTAAAAGAGAATTAAAATTTTAAATAAAACTTTTTAATTAAAAACTTGTATTAATGAAAACTAAATAAACTTGTTTTGAACTACTTTAAATAAACTGCCACTAGTTAAAAAACCTATATAAGTTTAATGTTGCAAAATAAACACAAAAAGACTATTAGCTAAGTGGTTACGTCTACTGGTTGCTATGCGAGAGGTCTGGGGGTCGAACCCTACCCCAGACGAAATTAGGCTATTAGTATTTTTATTTTTTTTGGATAGATTTTAAACAAACAAATCAATAGGATTTGTTGTTTTTATACAGAATCATCAAAAACAAATAAGCTCTACAGCTAACGCAAGATGAAAGCAGATAAGCTACCAGCCAAATAAGCTAAAACCTAATAAGCAGACAACAATAAGCTAAAATAAAAAAAACTAAATAAGCATTTTAAAATAATACGAATAAGCAGATACAAACGCAACAAACCAAACAAACAACAAAAACAATAAGCAGATTCAAAATAAGCAGCAAACAAAAAGCAGATCTAAGCAACTATAACCCAAACAAAATTAATCAAGACTCAAACCAAATTGATGCAAATAATCAAATTAAACTTATAAAAAGAGCCAGATCAAACAGTTACAAAACTATGACAAAATAACTAGAACTGATTAAAATTAAAAAGAAAAATTAAAACAAGAAAATTAAGAGGGATTCAAACCTTGTGTCGAAACCATTGGGTCGAAGGTTGGCGCTGAGCCACCTTGTGAACCGAATCAAACCGTCAACAAGAACCGATCATCAAAAACATCATCAAAAACATAAAAAACATCACCTCGAAACAAGAACCAACAGCTACCCGAACAACACCCTTCTTCGAACAGTGAACATCCATTTATTGTTTTTATTATTATTTTATTTTTTATTTTTTATTTTGTATTTTTTATAATGATAATAATAAGCAAATTTTCGAACAGTAACCAAGAAAGAGAAACAGATTAAAAAAACTTGACAGAATTTAAAACGAGAAGAAAATTTAAATCGAGATATAGATTAAATAAAATTACTTTTCATTAATTGAAAAAAAAAGAGATTACAACTTACTGAAAATTAAAAAAATTACAATAACCCTAATCTAATTGACTGAAAATTAAATTAAAGCTACTCCTAATTTAAAAAAAAAACTGAAAATTAATTAATGAAAAGCTTGAACAAATACATGATAAAGGGGGTTTTTATAGGGAACCCCAGAACCTTCTAGGTCTCCTTGGTGCCCAAGCAAATGGATCCTAGCCATCCAATCCTTCTTTTCTCTTCTCTTTCTTCTTTATTCTTGATCAAACGGCTAGAAATCAATCTTGTAGCCACGGATTGCCCTCGTGGCAAGATGTGTGCTTCTTGTTTTTGTTGATTGGTGAGGTGGAGTGATATTATTGGGGGGATTGGTAATGGTGAGGTGGCCTAGCCAATCAAATCCATTGATTTGGCCATGTAAGATAGAGAGGATGAGTGGATGATCCGAAAACTGGGGGATTTAATTTATTTGGGTGTGAATTAACCTTTTAGGGTAAATCCCCCAATTTTGGTTGGGTAATTCTTGACTGTAAAAGCTAGGGTTTTGAGGGGGAAAGGGGCGGATTTGTTGGGGAAGAAGGAGTGGGGTGAGGGAATTTTTCTAGTTTCTATCGAATGGGTGTGTGGGGAGAAGTAAAAAAACGTTTTATTAATTGGTGTATGTGGGAAAGTAAATATAATGGGACACGTGTGGGGAGAGTGGGTGTTGACTGGCAAAAACAAAAGCAACGAAATCTTTGTTTTCGTTTCTCATTTTTCATCAAATGGGCTTAAGCCCAATTTTCCATTAGCTTACTTTGATAAATCCGTCCCCAAAATAATCTAGTTAACATTTGGGCCCAATTTGGGCTGATGAATATAAATCAAGTAAATACTTTCCATTGGGCCTTTGAGCCCATTAACCCAATTGTGGGACCCACTTGGCCCAATAACTTAAAGAAGATTTAATCCGCTAAAGTCGAGCTCGATTTCGATTTTCTTTGATCATTTCTTCAAAATCGTGTCAGTTTTGTCGGATTCCGTGATCTTTGCACACTTTTGGACTTTTGATCTTGTCTTTGACTCTTTCTTGACTTTTCTTCGACATTTGACCGTGAAATCCCGTGTTTTCTCTTCTTTTGCTCATTTGTACCTATTTAACACACAAAACACAAAACCACGCGTAATTCCGACATTTAAGATGTAAAACACATGATTAGGTCTTGTTTTTACTTGATTTTAGTGACAAAAGGATAAGTGTTTACACACTTATTAAATCCCCTACACTTGACCATTGCAATGACCCCATGCAATGCATTATTTTAAAGCATAAGTTACATTTTTCTCATAATTAATCCATCTCGGCCTTTATTAAGATATACTATTATTACTACGACGGAAAGATAAAAACTTAAAAGAAGACAAAAGTTATAACATTTTATTAACTTGAAAATTATTCGATGGAAGAAACTCGTAAAGAAATCTAAGACTTGAATTAGGGCTTTGGTGTCATGAATATTAATCACCCTCAAGTTTCACGTTCCCCATACCAAGCATAAAAACGAGATCATTGTTATTACAAGTTAGCACAACTAACACTTACTTATGTGGTTTAGTTAATCACTTAGACCTCCTTATTCCTACGGTGTATCTCTTGTATTTTATTTTTGTCTTGAATGATCACGAAGATGCATTTTTGACTTATTTCGATAATTTATTTAGGCCGAAAATAAAGTGGGACGATTTAGTCAATAGTTAGCTAAAGGACAAAATCTTTTAAAACTGCTTCTCGAAACCTCAAAAAGTTCATATCTTGGCATAACTCGTTTCACGATTTGAGACCTTTCTCGGACCGATATTTGGCTTGTACTTCAAACTTCAAATCTTGAGAGACGATCTTGAAATTATGGTCTTCTCTTCATTTTGGTACACATCTTCATAAGGAGTGAAAGATGCTTCAAACGTTGACCACGACTTCTTCATTTATCCTCTTCTTTATTTAGGATTTTGATATACAACGATCCGCCTCCTTTTCGGACTTGGATCTATTTATCCTCATACCTTGTTAGGGTCTTTTTGGATAGATTTCTCCATGATCTTTAGGGGAGTAATTGCTTCTCGTCGTGTGTCTTGATCCTTCATATTGATTTGGATTAATGATCTTCACATCATCTTAGGATCTTTAGCAAAAAGTGAATCCTCATGCCTTGTGAGGGCCTTTTTGGACTCGGGTATCCTCATGCCTTGTTAGGGCCTTTTTGGACTCGGGTATCCTCATGCCTTGTTAGGGCCTTTTTGGATAAGCCAATCTTCGCGTCCCGTTTCAATAAGTTATGCCTTGGCTATGAACTCTAATTAATACCGAGCAACTTTTAAACGATCTTGTGCTAGAAGCTAAGTAACCTTTTAAATCGTACAACCTTATTTATTGCAAATATATTTATTAACAAGTGATGGGAGAAAAAGCTCATAACTAACTCACATAAGTTAATGAAAGAATACCGAACTTATAATTAACTCTATCATCTCTCGTTCTCCACAATTTAAAATCTCAAGGAATGAGACTCGTGGATGCTTAGCCTAATAAACCAATTAAGGTCCATATGGTTAAGGATACTAGCTAGAGTAAACTTAGATAAGTAAACTCGGGTTGAGTCAAAATATTCACGACGGGCCTAATATATCAAAGATATCTAAACTTATTAAAACCATTTTATTTATTTATTTATTTATTTATTTATTTATTTATTTTTTTTATTTTTTTAACTTTATTCTTGAAATGGAAATTATTATGATGCGATAAGGAAAGAAAATAAATAAAAATTCTACTAGGCCAAAATAGATCAAAAATTTGAAAAACGTTGAAATTTTTTAAAAATTTTCCGGTAAAAATGGGGTCAAATTCATGGAAAAGGCCACTACAATTCGATAGAAATCCCCCTACACTTGATATAAACATTGTCCTCAATGTTTAAGCATGTGGGCAAATAAACTCCCCTACACTTAGGACATTGAGTACGTTGTTTAAAATCGAGCTAAGGAAGGGACAACTAAAGTGGTTACATTTATTTATAAACAAGATTGAATCACAATAGCAAAAACTTATCGAAGGAACCGGGTACACGGGTAACACGGGAACACGGGTCTCGTCAAAAGTACCAAAAGTGGATCATCAAAGCACATGTCCCTACGCCATCACAACACACAAAACAAACAACCTACACGGCTCCCCCTACACTTATTGTAAAAAATAAATAAAAGATAGATAATCGGGTTGCCTCCCGAGAAGCGCTTGTTTTTGTTAACCGAGTCACGAGCCTGACTCGACCCCGAATTAAATGGTCCATGGGGAAGCCTCGAATGTGATACCGGGATCAAAGATCTTGTCCTCGGTCCCGGATGAACATAATAAATCAGAGGCAGGAGGATAAGTCATAGAAGGTAAAAAGGTCCTCTCAACATACGAAAAGTATGTGAGGTCGTGATCCACGGGAGGTGGGGTGGGTAAAGGAGACACATTGTCATCCCCCAAAGACAAAGGATGGTCACTATCCGGCAAAGCCGTAAAGGTATCAATCATAGAATGGTCATTTTCACCTCCCGGGTCAAAACACTCATCCTCATGAACGTGAATCTCTTCGATTTCTTCATCATAGATAGGCTCGTCAAACAAAGGTTTGTCGTTCCCTTCATTGAGGATTTTAGAAATTCTCTTGAAAAGATCATGATCAAGTACGAAACTATCATTCATTTGTGGGATTTGTTGATAAGTTAAATCCTCACGAATGTGGTAAACGTAATTCTCATTAGAGGAGTGTTTATTAGGTAACTCCTCGAGAATTGGATGTGTGGTCATGTGAGTTGGTTCGTCATTATTAAAAATAAGACGTTCCAACTCATCAAGTTCGGCCTCGATTTTGGAAATATCGACCTCACTTGTAGGTGGAAGTGGAGGTAAAAGAGCTAGCTCACGGTCGATAATTTCCTTAATCTCGGGCTTGAAGACGAAATCATCATACTCACCACATATAGAACTCTTATTGGAAGAATCAATTATCGCATTTGGATTTGTGAGTATGTGATCATGGACTAGCGGAACGACCGTGTCCGTAAGCTCAGCAAAAGTCGGCACATCACAAATTTCATCAAAGAATTTGTCGAGCCCAAAATCGCTAATCTCACTCGATGTATCAAGATCCTTAGATGCATTTGGGATATTGAGAGAAGGGATTACAATTGCACTAGGACATTGAGCACAAAGATCACTCCAAGAAATAGTAGTCTCATCGTCATCAAAATAGTAAGAACGCACAAGAGGAGGAGTAGAAACACTAAGAGTAGATACTTGCTCTTGTTGTCTTTCGTCATGCAAGCTAATTTTGAGTTGTTTTAAGCGTTCTAAAATTTCATCCAAACTAGTGCTTTGTTCAGTAAAAGAAGGTTGATGAACGACGGAGTTTTGTGGGGGTTCAAAATTTTGAAAACCGGAATTATAGCACGGATGTGGCTCATAATTCATCGGTTGACAATAAGAAGTATCGTGAGGACCCCTACAATGATTGCAACACGGGTATTGAGAAAAACCCGGTGCATGTTGAGGATAGGGATTGTCATAGACGGGAGGAGGGGAGAAATTTGTGTAAGAGGAGAAGTACGAATTTCTAGAATTGCACAATGGACAAAATCCAAATTGTGTATTGTCGATATCGGAACCACACTTCGCACAAGTACACCATGGACATATTGGAAAACCGAGCCATGGTCTCCCACACCGAACGCAAGACAAATCCATGAAGAATTATAAATAAGAGGGGTAGAGAAAAGAATTAAACCCGATAGAGGATAAAGAAGAATATTTTTGTATTTTTTAGAAAAATATATATGCAAGAAAAATCGAAAGAAATCGAACTAAAAATTAACACTAATACGTAATATTTTTGGTGTAATACTTTTAGGAAAAAGTATTACTTTTGGATTTTTTTAATTTTTTTGTTGCAATTCTTAGGAAAGAAATTGCTTTTGTGATTTTTTAATTTTTTTGTATCTTTAAGTTTTTGATTTTTTTGTATTTTTGATTTTGTTGCAAGAAACGTAACGTTCAAAAAGAACGGATCTAAAAATCCAAACGTCTTCACGAAAAATCGTCAATCGTACGAGCGAAGCGGCAGCGACGCCCTTTTGAAACTAGGATTTTTATGTCCTTTAAATTAAGTTCGTTTTTCCTCGTTTCGACTCGAATTGATTACCGATTTAACGTAAGATTACTTGTTTTTGGTGAAAAAGTATTTTATTTTTGGGTTTTAAACTAAAATCTATTTAATTAAAAACTTTTTAAACTAATTTAAAAATCTATTTTGAACTAAAATTTAAATAAGACTAAAACTAATTATAAATAAAAACTAATTTATTTAAAGAAAACTCTTAACAAAAGTTTTAAAACTAAATTTGAAATAAAAATCTAAAACTATTTTTAAAAAATAAAATGAAAATGAAAACAAATTTAAAAGTAATAAGAATATAAAACTATTTTTAATCTATAAAAACTATTTTAAAATTATTAAAGAAATTTAAATAAAATATATATATATATTATTATTTTTTTTTTATCTTTTTATATTTTATAAAAACTGAGTTAAAAGAGAATTAAAATTTTAAATAAAACTTTTTAATTAAAAACTTGTATTAATGAAAACTAAATAAACTTGTTTTGAACTACTTTAAATAAACAGCCACTAGTTGAAAAGCCTATATAAGTTTAATGTTGCAAAATAAACACAAAAAGACTATTAGCTAAGTGGTTACGTCTACTGGTTGCTATGCGAGAGGTCTGGGGGTTGAACCCTACCCCAGACGAAATTAGGCTATTAGTATTTTTTTTTTTTTTTTTTTTGGATAGATTTTAAACAAACAAATCAATAGGATTTGTTGTTTTTATACAGAATCATCAAAAACAAATAAGCTCTACAGCTAAAGCAAGATGAAAGCAGATAAGCTACCAGCCAAATAAGCTAAAACCTAATAAGCAGACAACAATAAGCTAAAATAAAAAAAACTAAATAAGCATTTTAAAATAATACGAATAAGCAGATACAAACGCAACAAACCAAACAAACAACAAAAACAATAAGCAGATTCAAAATAAGCAGCAAACAAAAAGCAGATCTAAGCAACTATAACCCAAACAAAATTAATCAAGACTCAAACCAAATTGATGCAAATAATCAAATTAAACTTATAAAAAGAGCCAGATCAAACAGTTACAAAACTATGACAAAATAACTAGAACTGATTAAAATTAAAAAGAAAAATTAAAACAAGAAAATTAAGAGGGATTCAAACCTTGTGTCGAAACCATTGGGTCGAAGGTTGGCGCTGAGCCACCTTGTGAACCGAATCAAACCGTCAACAAGAACCGATCATCAAAAACATCATCAAAAACATCAAAAACATCACCTCGAAACAAGAACCAACAGCTACCCGAACAACACCCTTCTTCGAACAGTGAACATCCATTTATTGTTTTTATTATTATTTATTTTTATTTTTTTATTTTGTATTTTTTATAATGATAATAATAAGCAAATTTTCGAACAGTAACCAAGAAAGAGAAACAGATTAAAAAAACTTGACAGAATTTAAAACGAGACGAAAATTTAAATCGAGATATAGATTAAATAAAATTACTTTTCATTAATTGAAAAAAAAGAGATTACAACTTACTGAAAATTAAAAAAATTACAATAACCCTAATCTAATTGACTGAAAATTAAATTAAAGCTACTCCTAATTTAAAAAAAAAACTGAAAATTAATTAATGAAAAGCTTGAACAAATACATGATAAAGGGGGTTTTTATAGGGAACCCCAGAACCTTCTAGGTCTCCTTGGTGCCCAAGCAAATGGATCCTAGCCATCCAATCCTTCTTTTCTCTTCTCTCTCTTCATTATTCTTGATCAAACGGCTAGAAATCAATCTTGTAGCCACGGATTGCCCTCGTGGCAAGATGTGTGCTTCTTGTTTTTGTTGATTGGTGAGGTGGAGTGATATTATTGGGGGGATTGGTAATGGTGAGGTGGCCTAGCCAATCAAATCCATTGATTTGGCCATGTAGGATAGAGAGGATGAGTGGATGATCCGAAAACTGGGGGATTTAATTTATTTGGGTGTGAATTAACCTTTTAGGGTAAATCCCCCAATTTTGGTTGGGTAATTCTTGACTGTAAAAGCTAGGGTTTTGAGGGGGAAAGGGGCGGATTTGTTGGGGAAGAAGGAGTGGGGTGAGGGAATTTTTCTAGTTTCTATCGAATGGGTGTGTGGGGAGAAGTAAAAAAAATGTTTTATTAATTGGTGTATGTGGGAAAGTAAATATAATGGGACACGTGTGGGGAGAGTGGGTGTTGACTGGCAAAAACAAAAGCAACGAAATCTTTGTTTTCGTTTCTCATTTTTCATCAAATGGGCTTAAGCCCAATTTTCCATTAGCTTACTTTGATAAATCCGTCCCCAAAATAATCTAGTTAACATTTGGGCCCAATTTCGGCTGATGAATATAAATCAAGTAAATACTTTCCATTGGGCCTTTGAGCCCATTAACCCAATTGTGGGACCCACTTGGCCCAATAACTTCAAGAAGATTTAATCCGCTAAAGTCGAGCTCGATTTCGATTTTCTTTGATCATTTCTTCAAAATCGTGTCAGTTTTGTCGGATTCCGTGATCTTTGCACACTTTTGGACTTTTGATCTTGTCTTTGACTCTTTCTTGACTTTTCTTCGACATTTGACCGTGAAATCCCGTGTTTTCTCTTCTTTTGCTCATTTGTACCTATTTAACACACAAAACCACGCGTAATTCCGACATTTAAGATGTAAAACACATGATTAGGTCTTGTTTTTACTTGATTTTAGTGACAAAAGGATAAGTGTTTACACACTTATTAAGGTCCAACACCAGAAGTACTTTTCATGACAGCCCAAGTGTGAAAATACCAAGTGGAAAACAGATTCACGATGGAAAAGTATAAGCAGATATAATATGATTTATAAGTTTTGAAATTCCATCACATGTTAAAAGTATAAGCAGATATTATATAAAAGTTTGTTTTTTTAACTAAAGTAAAATGTCATTCACCAATCACTGTACATATTGGTGAAAAGAATGTATGTATATCAAAAAGATAAAAGAAACAAACTAATCACATACCAGAAGCAGCAACCTTGTCTACTTGCAGTCGAGCCTGAATTCCCTCAACTAAGGTAGTGGCCATGGCAGACTCGTTACCAGAAGGAGCATTAGACACCACCAGGTGGCACTCCAGCATAGCTTCCATGGTAGCAATGGTCAACGGGTACTCCACATCAACAAGCATAAACACAACAGCACCAGACTCAAGTTCCAACACATGAACACCACATCCAGCATACAACTATCACCCATCGAGGTTGTCCCTTCCATACGCCAGCATGAGGAGAATCAGGAAGAGAATCCAACATTAACTTCAAGTCTCCCCAAATTGTCAACCCATGCCAGGTAGGAAGCTCACAAGGAGACTGGGGAATCTCAGCATAAACCAAGCCATATAACGCATAATATCACGACACTCCACCCATGACAAAATATTTTAGCAATCCATAAATATGTCGAGCGTAGCCATCACCAGTCGTAATCTTATGAGTAAAGGTACCATGAGAAATGGGGAATGGTCGAACCTCCCAAGCCATAATCCATCCTTTTGCCAAGGGGTAACTCAGTCTCACTATCAAAAGCGGCATCTATGAGATTAGCAGGATCCCTCTTCTCAAATGGGACAGACTTACCACGACAAGCCTTCTTCTTCCGAATAGAACGGCGAGGGGTGGGGACACCAAAAGAGGATTCCTCCTTAACCTTGACATTGGCAGTAGCAGAAACAGAATCATCAACAATCATAGGTTCAGAAGTGGCTGCAGCAGCTGATGGAGTAGGAAGTGGTTTTGGCACCGGTGTGGGTGTAGGCTCAACAACAGGAGTGGTAGGAACAGCAGGAGTGGGAGTAGCTTCAGCAGTGGTGGTAGTATCAACAGTAGAGTGAGTGGGATCAACCTTTGAAGAGGTGGTGGTGGGAACATCAGTAGTAGGTGCACTAGAAGATGGAACCCCAGAAGTACCTTCTTGAACAACCGGTGAAGAAGTGGGAGCAGCAGCAGGCATAGAAGTGTGGAAAACACGAGGAGGTGGGCGATAGATAGCATATTCAGGCACAGGTGTATCCCTACGCTTGATCATCTTGGTGTAAAGATCCTTAATCTCATCAAAAGATAGCCTCCCCACCTGCTTCCATGTCCACCCAGTCTGATAATAAGCACCCGATTGATTCTTCAAATACTGTTGCATCAATCATCTCTCTTCAGCACGCGACAGAGGTCTGTTGCGGCGTTGTTCACGAAGCTGGGCAGCTAGAGCTTCATGTTGTTTTCGCATCAATGCCATTGCCCGTTAAACACAGTTGCCTTGATTCACATCCGCACCCAATAAATCGGAGAACTGAGAGTAGTCTGAAGTGAGGATGGTGATCACATTCATCCAGTCATGATTATCCCAATGCATGGCATTGTGCCTTAGCTGATCACGTCTCTGTTGTTGCAGGGTTCATCCTCAGTCGCAGCCATTGAAGCAGCCGTAGCTTGATGGTCAAACTCTTCTTGCAATCGCTGATCAGCCTCTTCCCCAATCTTTCTTCCTCTAATTGTTTGTGAGTTCGCTTTTTGGGAGGAGAGGTTGCATCAGTCATAGGGGCTTTACCCTTGGGATCATGAGAAGGACCAGCAGTTGGAGATGAAGGACCAACAAAATCATCATCCATTGGCATGGAGCCACCAACAATAGTAGGAATACATGAAGGACTAGAAGTAGCAAGCAAGTCATCACTTGGCTTAGCAGCAAACACAGCCCTTGCCAAAATAGTCAACCCATCCTCCTCTTCATCTTCCTCAGAATCAGTTAGCACCACTTTCTTCCTGTGGCGCTTGAGCTGCGTCTCCAAGGATTTGAACCTATTTGCCAATGGGAGCACGAAATCCCTTGTCATCTTGCGGTGTTGGTTGAGCTCATCTTCCAATGAAACAATCTTGGCATAGTACCTGTGCAAAAGAGCAAGCAAAGAAGTCAAAGTAACAGGCTCCTCAGCTTCCCCACCAGGAGGACTCGGTTTAGGGGATGCATCATGGGGACCAGAAGCAATTGATGGGTCATCCATATAGGCATGAGAACTAGAAGGCTTCTCAGCAGAATGTGGAGCTGGACAAGGAGGGGGAGAACCAACAAATGGGGACTCATGTGGGCGAGAAGAAGGGGCAGCCTTTGAGGTAGATGGCATTTCTACCACCACATCTCTAACTGGCTCCTCAACCTCCACACGGGGCACACCAGTAGCAGGATTCTCCTCCTCCATAGGATCATCCACCAATAGAGGTTCCTCCTCGGCTTGACCAGCCGGAGGAACCACATTGGGATCCCCTTGGGCAAGGCCCAGCATAGCATCAGTGAGAGACCTCAAAGGACCCTTATAACCAAGTGCCATATTTGCATACACTTTCTGAGTAAGCTTAGGATGCACATATTCCTTTCTATTCCTAGGTAAGCACATAAGAACCTGCTACCAAAACCTAGGGTACATCAAGAACTTCTTCCTAGAACCAGTGTCACTAAGATTAATAATCATGCCATCAAACAGGTAACAAGAAAAGTTAAAAGTGCGACCCTGAGCAATACGAATCAAACCAGTAGCAAAGGGGATGGGAAACGCATCCCAACTCCTAAATTTTGGACTCAAACAATGAATCAAAAAGTGAACCAGCAGCTTCCATTGAGGGGCAAATCTATTTTTCTGGAAGTTAAACTTCCCCTCATGATTATACCCTATGGCAGCCATACCATCCAACACCTCTGAATTGGGAAGAGAGATAATGCCATCTTCATCTTGGAGATGAAGGGCGGACCTAATGGATGCCTCAGTCACCACATAGGAGCGACCGTCTATAGTAGCATGGAGCTCTAATGGGCGACCCAAAACAGCATTGATGTTGGCAGTTGCCCAAAACTGACGGATAGTAGTATCATACACAGTAGGGCAAACAGTAAGAGCATACCTTAGATTTGAAGCTTCAATGTATTCCAGGATGTCAGTGAACTCGTCTCCTTTAGGACCTTCCCTAAGATAGGCCACCTTGTTGTGATCAGGCTTGTATTGGAGTGATGTCATTGATGATGATTGAAACAGTGGAAGATGATTGATTGAAGAGGGTGAAGGGTAGGAGCGTATGTGTGTGTTTATGTTTTGATAATTGAGTCAAATGAGTCATTTGATCATAAATAATGGTCACAAAAAATGTTCATTGACCCCTAATAATGGGGGTTGCCCTTTCAAAATTAAGTCATTAATGCTTGAGTAACCACTTGCCCTTTAAACCATTATTAGCAAAACCCAGTTACCAAAGATAAAGAATTATGTTCACCAGAAGTAACTCGAGTTGACTGAAAGTCAAAACGCGTAAAGGTCAACACTAGGAGAAACAAGTGGTCAACGAAAGTCAACGTAGTGAACAGTAATCCAAAGTCAATACTAGAAGCCAACCACAAGTAAAAAATAAGGGTTTGAACCCACTAGGAGCAGAAGGCTGCCACTAGGAGTAACCAAAATCATCCACTAGAAGTTGCATACACCGCGGATACCCATGAAAACTGTTGTTAGAAGCTACCATATGTAGGACTGTACAAGGAAATATATACATGAAGCCTCCCCTTAGGCTTAGCCTCCTCTCAATCCTAGGCCTCAAGGATTGACCATACCAATATGAACCACCAAGTGGTTGAACCTTGGACCATCAAACGCTTTAGTCAACAAATCAGCAACATTATCATCCGTATGTACTTTAACAACATGTATTAGCTTCTTCTCATTGGCATCCTACATAAAATGGTGCCTAATCTTAATATGCTTGGTTCGTTGATGAAACACAGGATTCTTCACAATGCAGATAGTGCTTTGATTGTCGATGAAAATTTTGGTGTTCATGAAGTTGAACCCATAATTCAACATTTGATTTTGTTTCCACAAGACTTGTCCACAACAACTAGCAGCAGCTACATATTCAGCTTGTTGAGGATGTAGCTACGATTGTCTGTTTCTTACATTGCCATGAGATAAGTCTTCGACCCAAAAAATAACAACCACCAGTAGTAGACTTCTTATCATTATTAGCACCTGCATAGTCACTATCACTATAGGCTTCAAGAACAAAAGGTGATTCCCTTAAATACCACAATCCAAGCTTGGGTTGTGCCTTGATATACTTGAGGATTTTCTTGACTGCGTTCAAGTTAGACACGGTTAGAGCCACCTGATGTCTAGAACAAGCACTTACTGCAAACATAATATCCGGGCGTAATGCAATCAAATACATGAGTGAGCCAATCATTGACCTGTACATGTGAACATTTACCGGAAGATATGGCTCATTCTTGAGTTTGACTTTAGTGACTTCATAAGGTGTTGTTGCTGGTCTAAGAGGTTCCACATCAAACTTCTGAATGATCTCATGAACATACTTGTCTTGACTAATGAAGATACCATCCGGCTGTTGCTTGACTTGAAGACGAAGGAAAAATGTGAGTTCTCTATGGCACTCATCTGAAATTCGCCATTCATTAGCTGTTCAAACTCATCACACCATTCCTTTTTAGTAGAACCGAAGATAATATCATCCACATACACTTGAACCAGGATGATGTCTTTGGCATTCCTTTTAAGGAACAATGTTTTGTCAATAGTTCCTTTTCTATAGCCGTGTTCCAACAAGAAAGTGGACAGATGCTCATACCAAGCTCTAGGAGCCTGATGAAGTCCATAAAGAGCTTTGACCACCTTGTAGACTTTCTTGGGATGAAGTGGATCCACAAAGACCTTAGGTTGAGTAACATAAACTTCCTCGTCAATCTTGCCATAGAGAAACGCACTCTTGACATCCATCTGAAAAACCGTAAAGCCAACATAAGAAGCAAAAGCCAAAAACAGACGAATGGCCTCAATCCTAGCAACAGGAGCAAAGACTTCCGTTTAGTCAATTCCTTCTAGTTGTGTGTGAACTTGTGCGACCAGCCTAGCCTTATTTCTCACCACAATACCCCTTTCATCTTTCTTGTTTTTGAGAATCCATTTGGTACCAATTGTTGTCTTTCCATCTGGTAAGTCAACTAGGATCCAAACATTTTGAAACAAGAACTGCTGCATCTCCTCTTGCATAGCCTCAACCTAACTTTGATCCTCAAGAGCATGCGAGACTGACCTAGGTTCCACATGTGAAAGAAAACTAGTAAACAAACATTGAAGAAAGTCTGTGTGATTATTACGCTTTTGGTCTTCAATGTAGCTCACAAGAGCATGATGACCAGACGTTGCTTTCTTATGCATGCGGCGAGTCTTGACAGTAGAACTAGGATCCCATATGATTTGAGTAGTAGGATGGTCTTTGTTGATCTGTTGAACAGGAGTAAGAGCTACATCCACTTCTGATGCCAAGTTATTAAGATCCCCAACAATGTCATCATCATATGAAGCAGAGTCGAAAATGCCATCTATTGGTTGCTTATGAATATCATCCAGCTTAGTAGAAGTCGTCTTTTGATAGTTTCCCAGGTCAGAAGGACCAGAGAACCTAGTTGTGGAAGCAGGATCACTAACCGGACTACCAATAGGTGTTAAACTTGCACTAGGAGTAACACTAGGATCACTAGGAGAACTGGTACAACATGAGTACTCAAGGGAACCCCAAAGCCTCCTTGAGTAGCTGCTATAGTAGCATCTTGTTGTTGCTTGAGCAGTGTGTCAAGAGCTCCTTGTGAGTCCATAATGTATGAAGAAGAAGCATCAATAGGAGTAGCATTGGTGTTGGGAGAGACTGTGGTGGAATAGGATGGTACAACAAAAATGTCATCATCCTCATCTGAGTCCGAAAAGATAGAATTAGCACATGCACTAGAAGTTGCAAACACTTGTGGAACTGCATCTTAGTTAGTTTTGAAACGAAAATATCCCAATGAGTCACTAAGATAATCAAGATCAAAATACCCTTCAGAACCTTTGCCTTGGATGTTTATCTTCTCCTCAAAGTACCTGAGATTTATAGTTTCAATTACGCGCTTGGCATGGAGATTATAAACCCGATAAGCTCTTGAGTGAGCTGAATATCCCACAATGTAGCCTTCATCTGCCTTGCCATCAAATTTCCCCAAATAGTCACTAGTATTCAGAATGGTGACAGGACAGCCAAATGGCTTCAAATGAGCAATGCTTGGGATTTTGGCTATGAGCAGCTCATAGGGAGTCTTCTTATGAGGATTGGTAATGGAAACCCTATTCAACACATAACTTGCAGTGTTGACTGCTTCTGTCCAAAACATAGTTGGAAGCTTGGAATCTGCAAGCATAGTTCTTGCAACTTCTATAAGAGTCTTGTTCTTCTTTTCTGCAACACCATTCTGTTGAGGAGTCCTGGCAGCACTATAATCTCTCTTGATACCTTTGGAGTTGCAAAGTGCTATGAGGTCTGTATTTTTGAATTCTGTTCCATTGTCACATCAGATACCTTTCACCTTCTTGGACATCTGATTCTCAGTGAGTGTAATGAAGTCTTTGAGAATGGAGTAGGTCTCACTTTTAGCAGCCAGAAAGAAAACCCACGTGAACCTGCTATACCCATCAGTTACCACAATACAGTATTGTTTATGGTCAATGCTCCTAATGGAGGTAGGACCAAACAGATCCATGTGTTGTAGCTGTAATGGTTCAGTTATGAGGCTGAGAGTAGTAATGGCCTTGAAGGATGCTTTGTGTTGTTTGCCTTTGCTGCACGCAAGACAATTGATGTCATTTCTGAAAGTTTTGGGAGGTAAACCAGAGACCAAGTTCATATTAGCTAGTTTGTGAATGGTCTTGAAGTTTACATGTCCCATCCTTCTATGCCATTTGGTGGATTCATCTTCTGATGCTTTGGCAACCAAACAAGCTAGTTGACCAGTAGGATTAACTTCATTAAGCTTGATGCTATAGAGGTTATGTCTTCTAGGGATTTTGAGTAGAACTTGGGAGTCATCCGGTAGCTTAAAGTCTTTGGATAACACCAGTACTTCTGTAACACCCCACTTGGTTAAATGGACCGTTACGTGTATTTATGGCGTGTCATCAAAGCATGCAAGGCAATGTATTAAAACATTAACTGACCATACGGAAATACCGGAATCAAACATCGGTAGTCCAACATAAGCTCAACATATAAAGATTAAGTACTGAAAGAAAAAGGACGAAACAGTGTCCAAACAACCAAAGTAAAGTAACGTAATGTGTGCATAAAAATAAAGGAGTCTGGATAGCTCCCATCCAAATGCACGTACTCTCTTAGAAGTCCTAAGATCGTCCCTGTGTACCTGCCGTTTGGAAACATGAAAGGAACTACGGCTGAGCATAACGCTCAGTGGACGGATATAGCATGATAAAAATGTACTGAAAGTAATGAAATAGAAGACAACAATGAAGCTATAAGACTGATATGTAACATGTGGTAGAACACTGCATAAAATATGAGAAACCTGGTTCATATATACTGATACTGAAATATGACTATTAATTCTAAAAACATGTATTTACTGTATTTTATTTGCCAGAGCTCATATAGGTCACATGCTGTAACAACCGTGCATGAATAACTGGAGGGGTGACCTCGTCATGCTGTAGATGGGTGACCTCTAAATACTGTGCTGGGTGGAGGGATCAGCTCCAATGTGAAGGATGTAGAGCACACACCACATTCACCCTGATAACTTGTAACACATATAAGCCTAGGATGCATCCATACGCCCCACTAAACATACATATAAAAATGGCCAACCTAAACATGAGTGGGACGATGCAGGATATCACTCTCCTGCATGTGAGTCACGACACCGGTGCCTCTAGTGCCGTGGTTACGGTACCTCCGTAACTAGTACATAAACTGGTCGTGCTTGTATATAATGCTTAGGCAATTTATTTAGTTATTAACATGATTACTGATAAACTTAAACATATACTGGGGAAAAACATTTGGCTGAAGACGGGGAATCCTAATCATGCATAGAAAGGAAGTCCTTACTGAAAGGACGGAAATCCGTACCTCGTGTCCAGTAACCGACCGAGATCAACTGGCCGAAAGTCTACTCTGATTTCACGCGAGCTACATGAATAAGGGACGTGAATGAGTAACTGATATTCGCTTATTTAATTTCATGTTCTTATTGGTCTTTCATTTATTTATTTATTTTTTGAAATTCCGTACGTATATTAACTGATACATTTGACCTTATAATAATTCATTTTAATGTATTATCTTTCTACTATTAGTTACGGTACAACGTATTTCCGACGCTATAGTAGTACTACATTAAGTATTCCGTTAAAGTAGAAAGTTTCTTAATTTAGAAGTTCCCCAAAATAATTTAATTCATTTAATAAGATTAGACCCCTTCTTAAATATTTTAGAACTATTTTAATTTAATACATTTAGAATATATTTTAAACATTTATAAAACAATTAGATTAAAAGGTATAATATAAAAAATATTCATTTTATTTATTATAATAATGTCCCGAGCCTACCGAGATACCCCATCTCGGTCGCACTAAACAATCAACATTTATGATTAAATCTGTCTATGTAAATCCGCGACAGAAAACTGCGTCACTAAAACTGTCGCTAAAAGCTGTTCTTAAAGACTATAATAAAAATAAAACTGTCACTTATTAAACTGCGACAGAAATTAGCGTCGCTAATCTGTCGCTAATTTGGATTTAATTAATTTAATTTCCTGTTTAAAGAATACCTACTGATCTATATTATGTTCCCACCGTTTGGGTCAATTTCACACCGTTTGCAACATAGCCAAACACCCCCTTAATAAATTTACCCCCTCCCCCCGATGGGGTTTTGTTGGCTGCGACGACTGAACACAGCCCTAAGCCGCCCCTGTGTGGGTCACGGCTGGGCAGAGAAGGGACCACCGAGACCTTATGGTCTCGGTTTTATATATGCACACCAATCTCGACCCTAAATCAACCATCCCCCTTGCGGGTGTAGGTTTTGTTCGCGGCTGGCCCAAGGAAAAACACCACCACAACCCCCTGATGGGTCGCGACAGCTAATAGCATCACACCGAGACCTTAATGGTCTCGGTTTCCTCGTGAAACAGACCAAAACGCGACATCTCTATGTGATTTTAAAAAAAATAGATTCGTTTGTAAACCTTAAAATCATTTTAGACTCGTGGAAATCGTAAACTGAAACATAAAGAAGATGATACCGTTTATGGGGTTTATAAGGACGAATAATATACGTGAATTATTAGAAGGAACGATGGCCAAAACTCTCCTCCTTTGCTCTTAAATCCGGCAGCCACAACTCTCTCAAGAAACCCTAGTTTTTTTTTGTTCGACTGAGTAGGAATGAGGGGTTAAGTCCCGTTTATTTTTTTTAAATGGGCTAGGCCCAAAATTTTTGTTTCCTTTTTTTAAAAAAACAAACCGGCCCTTTGGCCCTTTTACTTTCTTATATATTTTTTTTATACTTGTATATATAATTACTCACGTTTATTTCCGTCGATAATTTCTACGTAAATGGTTTAAGTAAATAACCCGCGTATTTACATTTCCCAATTTAAATACGGGTTTTACAATTCTTCCCCTCTAAAAAGAATAATTCGTCCCCGAATTAAGGATACGGCCGTACTGGGTTTTACAATTCTTCCCCTCTAAAAGAAGAATTCGTCCCCGAATTATAAGGTATTTAAGATGACTGGAGTAAAAGCCGAAAATGCTAATAAGCTGGAAGACATAAAAGCT
Source organism: Glebionis coronaria (assembly GCA_025667525.1). NCBI lineage: Eukaryota > Viridiplantae > Streptophyta > Magnoliopsida > Asterales > Asteraceae > Glebionis > Glebionis coronaria. The sequence continues at coordinate 533,217,957 of CM046881.1, read as the reverse complement.
GAAAAGACATACCCGAATCAAAACTAAAAGCGAGGATAAGAAGTCCGTATAGACTCCTCTGTTTCCCAAGTGGCCTCCCGCTCGGTATGGTCCCTCCACAGGATTTTGACGAAAGGAATGGTCTTCCTTCTCATAACTCGATCCTGGCGATCTAAAACTGCTTCGGGTTCCTCAATATAAGATAGATCCTCCCGAATCTGATCGAGTGGATAATTCACTTTGTAAAGCTCATGATAGTTGTACCCCCTGAGTAATGATACATGAAACACGTTGTGGACGTGTGAAAGCTGAGGTGGTAATGCCAACCGATATGACACTTCACCGATACGTTCAAGGATTTCGAACGGTCCGATGTAACGAGGGCTGCGCTTGCCCTTGAGGCCAAAACGTCTGACGCCGCGTGCGGGTGATACTTTGAGGAACACACGATCCCCAGTCTGAAATGATAGATCTCTGCGATGCTTGTCGACGTAACTCTTCTGGCGAGTACGCGCTTCTTGCAGTTTTGCCCTAGCGATGGCGACCTTTTCATTTGTCAGTTCTATCAATTCTGGTCCTTCGATCAACCGTTCCCCAACCTGATCCCAACAAATAGGAGCACGGCATTTCCTGCCGTATAACATCTCGAATGGAGCACGCTTGATACTAGCATGCCAACTGTTGTTGTAGGCAAACTCGACCAAGCAAATATAGTCATCCCAGTGTCCTGTCCATTCTAATGCACAGGCGCGTAGCATGTCCTCCAAGGTCTGGATGGTACGCTCTGACTGTCCGTCTGTCTGCGGGTGAAAGGCTGTGCTGAGCTTGAGCCTAGTTCCCCAGGCTTTATGCAAACCTTCCCAAAAGTGAGAGGTGAAACGGGGATCCCTATCTGATATAATTTCTGAAGGTTTACCGTGTAATCGTACGATCTCATCGGTGAATAGTTTCGCTAATTTACTGACTGCGAAATCTTTACGAATAGGAATGAAATGTGTCGACTTGGTCAAACGATCGACAACAACCCAGATTGCATCATGTCTCCGCTGAGTCTGTGGCAGTCCGGTGACAAAATCCATAGAGATCTTGTCCCATTTCCACATTGGAATATCTAATGGCTGAAGAAGACCACTGGTACGCTGATGCTCTATCTTAACCTGCTGGCAGGTTAGACATTTAGACACAAAGGTTGTGACATCCTGTTTCATGTCGCTCCACCAGAAATGCTGCTTAAGATCGTGGTACATTTTTATGGAACCCGGATGGATAGAGAACGGAGAGCTGTGAGCCTCAGTCATTAAGGCTTCTCTGAGAGCAGGGTCTTCTGGAACGCAGAGTTTGGTACCGTGCCATACGATACCATCGTCATCGATGCGAAATTCGGTCTGCTGGTCAATGTTCTGGACAATCGCCCGTATTTCACCGTCATCCTTTTGTGCGGCTTTAATCCTGGAGAGTAAATCCGGTTCTACCCTCAGACTAGCCCAGTATCCCCTCTGTCCGCGTACTAAGAGTTCAATATCATACCGCTCTAAGTCCTGAATAATTTCTTCCTGAACTTTGATGCCATTAATCATACCTGAGTTTCTGCTAAGGGCATCTGCTACTACATTTGCTTTACCTGGGTGATACTGGATATTAGTGTCATAGTCTTTCAGCAGTTCTAACCATCTCCTCTGCCTCATGTTCAGCTCTCGCTGGGTAAATATGTACTTGAGACTTTTGTGATCGGTGAAGATATCACACGACTCACCGTATAAATAATGCCTCCAGATCTTAAGGGCGAAAACGACTGCTGCGAGCTCTAGATCATGAGTAGGATAATTTTTCTCATACTGCTTCAGGTGACGCGAAGCATAAGCAATGACTTTCCCATGCTGCATAAGAACACAGCCTAAGCCCTTTCCTGAAGCGTCACTGTAAATCTGATAACCACTTGTACCGGATGGAAGAGTGAGTATCGGTGCTGAGATCAATCGATGCTTGAGTTCCTCAAAACTCTTTTCTCTCTCCTCGATCCATATAAACTTCTCACCTTTTCGCATGAGTTGGGTCAATGGTAACGCCAAACGTGAGAAGTTTTCCACAAACCTGCGGTAATAACCCGCCACCCCAAGAAAACTACGTATCTCTGTGACAGATTTCGGTCTTGGCCATTTGGTGATAGCCTCCACCTTTGCAGGATCCATGGTGATTCCTTCTGCAGAAACAATATGACCTAAAAACGCCACTGTATTCAGCCAAAACTCGCACTTAGAAAATTTAGAATAAAGCTTCTCTCGTCGGAGAATCTGCAAAACTGTACGGAGATGATCCTCATGTTCCTCTTTAGATTTGGAGAAAATAAGGATGTCATCGATGAATACAATCACAAACTTGTCTAAGAATTCGTGGAAGACTCTGTTCATCAAGTCCATAAATACTGCAGGCGCATTCGTGAGACCGAATAGCATAACAACAAACTCGTAATGACCGTACCTCGTGCGAAAAGCAGTTTTGGATATATCCTACTCTTTTACACGCAGCTGATGGTAGCCTGATCGTAGATCGATTTTTGAGAAGTGCTTGGCACCCTGAAGCTGATCGAATAAATCGTCAATACGAGGAAGTGGATAACGATTACGAATAGTGAGCTTATTCAACTCACGGTAGTCAATACACAATCGCATACTACCATCCTTCTTCTTGACAAACAAAACTGGAGCGCCCCAAGGTGACACGCTTGGACGAATGAAACCCCTTTCTAGAAGTTCCTGAAGTTGATCTTTCAGTTCCTTAAGCTCTACAGGAGCCATACGATAGGGAGCTTTAGATACTGGTTCTGCACCTGGAATGAGATCGATACCAAATTCTACCTCTCGCATGGGAGGTAAACCTAGAAGTTCCTCTGGAAAGACATCTGGAAAATCTGACACCACTGGCTGATCATGAATTGAAGGTGCCTCAGAAGTCGTGTCATGGACTGTAGCTAGGAAACCCTCACAACCATGGTACAGTAAGGTACGAGCCTATAAAGCCGAAATGATCTGAACATGTTTTCCTGGTAGGAAACCGTGGTGAACAAACTCTGGTGTCTGGACATCACCAAAGATAACCCGGTGAGCATGACAATATATGGTGGCACGATGAACCGACAACCAATCCATACCCAGAATAACATCGAATTCACACATATCTAAAGTAAGGGCACTGACTGGACGGATTTTATCATCAAACTCAAGAGGGAGATCCTTATACACCTGGGTAATGAGTACAGAATCTCGCATGGGGGTAGATATACTAAGTGCACTGTCTAGTGGCGTAGGGGTCATGTTTATTCTAACAGCATATGAAGTAGATATAACTGAGTGCGTGGCGCCTGTATCGAAAAGCACGCATGCAAACTGTCCGTGTATAAACAAAATGCCAGTAATGGTACCTGTGGTCTTATTTGTTTGTTCACGGGTAGTAGTGTAGACACGACCAGTGGTTGGTGGTATCAGTGGTGGTGGAGGTAAAATCTGAGGAATCTGGCCTGAGGTACCGGCAACATCCCCGCTCTTGCAATCCCTCTTCAAATGGCCCGGCTGACCATACTTGTAACAATTACCCGTACCACGACGACAAGGTCCCGAGTGTTTCTTCCCACATGTGATGCAAGTGGGATAAGTATACCCGGTAGAAGTAGCTCTGTTTTGCTGAGAACCTGATTTACGATGATAAATACGTGTCACGATTCTGATAACTTAACTGAAATAAGGCTGATTGACTAAATTTTAAAATTACCAGAATTTGCCGGTCGGGCAACCTGCTGACCTCTGTTGTTTTGGTCACGCCCCTGTCCAGCATCTCTGTTGGAATTTACAAAAAAATTTAAGATCTGTTTTACAAGATAGTTTAGTATTTCTGGAGCTTAAAGAATCACCTGTAGCTGCCAGATGAGTTGGAGCTGTCGCGGTAATTATCACCGCCGCTCCTCTTATCTGATCGATTACGGTCATATGACTGACCGTGGTTCCTGTAGTTCTGATGCGGAGTAGCCGATTGGGATCAGTCTCCTCCTCTGTGTCTGTAAGATCATAATTGGATAAGTCATAACATACAAGTTGACAAGCAACAATGGGAGCTAAACTGTTTAAGTCTGTTGGGTGAGATGTACCTCTTCTCCGGACGCTCTACATTCTCGAGCTCATCCCTCTCGAAAAGCATCTCAACATCACGAGCTGCATTAGCTACTTGTGACACATTCGTGAATGTGGCACTCATCAGCCTATCTGCAGTCCTAGAGTGAAGAGCCCAGCGAAATTGCTTCGCTTGCTCCTCTGCGGTACCCACAACCTCCCCTAAGAATCCAGCCATCCTGAGATATCGGTGCATGAACTCTATACTATTCTCGCCATGATTCTGACGAATAACGTGAAAGTCCCTCTTCATTTTAGCTTGCTCCGCATGCGGGAAAAACTGGTCATAGAACATCGTCTTGAAACGTGCCCAGGTCAATGTAAGCTCCCAAGCATCTCCCCCATTGGACAGTTCCTAAGACCTCCACCAATGCAGAGCAGGACCCTCCAGCTTGTAAACTACAAGCCTAACCTTGAAAGCATCACCACAACCCATAGCTCCAAAAAATTTCTCTACATGGTAGATCCAGTCTTCCGCGTCAGTTGGAGCTACAGTCTGCTCAAACAGTCGGGGTTTTTGCTTGTTAAACAAATCCAGCCAAGCGGGTAAAGTGGCAGGTGGTGGAACAGGAGGGTTGTTATTCTGTTGAGGTCTATTTTGATATTCAACTCGGATCTCATCACGAATTTGGGGTAACATGGCCTGTATAGCAGCCTGAACAGCAGCAACAATGGCAGTTGCGTTAGGATCATTCTCGGTTTCGCGTCTGGGTGGCATCTGAAATAAAAGAGGATGAGTTGATAAAACTGCTAAAATCTGGGGTAATAAATCTGAATATGCATAGTGTAATTCATGAAGGTATAGCCCACAAAATATGACATGAATACTGGTGAACGCCTAGGGTCAGTTCACAAAATTACAATTACTGAAACATAAATCTGACATGAGTAAGGATGAACGCCTAAGGTCAGTTCATCTACCCAAAATTTTAAACTGCAAGGGTGAACGCCTATGGTCAGTTCACCAAAACGAAATGTTCGTTAAAAAGCACATGCGATTAAGTATGGCCAGTCCTGTACCAACCGTTTACTTAATCAAAACTTGAAAATCCGACTGATAAAATTCATGAATAGCATGGAAGATAACGACGCCAAAATACAGGAAGTTCTTGGTGACTACCCACTAGTCACAGGTCAAGTTTTAGAGCCTACAGGTCGAACCTTGAGCTCTGATACCATAATTGTAACACCCCACTTGGTTAAATGGACCATTACGTGTATTTATGGCGTGTCATCGAAGCATGCAAGGCAATGTATTAAAACATTAACTGACCATACGGAAATACCGGAATCAAACATCGGTAGTCCAACATAAGTTCAACATATAAAGATTAAGTACTGAAAGAAAAAGGACGAAACAGTTTCCAAACAACCAAAGTAAAGTAACGTAATGTGTGCATAAAAATAAAGGAGTCTGGATAGCTCCCATCCAAATGCACGTACTCTCTTAGAATTCCTAAGATCGTCCCTGTGTACCTGCCGTTTGGAAACATGAAAGGAACTACGACTGAGCATAACGCTCAGTGGACGGATATAGCATGATAAGAATGTAGGTAAAGTAATGAAATAGAAGACAACAATGAAGCTATAAGACTCATATGTAACATGTGGTAGAACACTGCATAAAATCTGAGAAACCTGGTTTATATATACTGATACTGGAATATGACTATTAATTCTGAAAACATGTATTTACTGTATTTTATTTGCCAGAGCTCATATAGGTCACGTGCTGTAACAATCGTGCATGAATAAGTGGAGGGGTGACCTCGTCATGCTGTAGAGGGGTGACCTCTAAATACTGTGCTGGGTGGAGGGATCAGCTCCAATGTGAAGGATGTAGAGCACACACCACATTCACCCTGATAGCTTGTAACACATATAAGCCTAGGATGCATCCATACGCCCCACTAAACATACATATAAAAATGGCCAACCTGAACATGAGTGGGACGATGCAGGATATCACTCTCCTGCATGTGAGTCACGACACCGGTGCCTCTAGTGTCGTGGTTACGGTACCTCCGTAACTAGTACATAAACTGGTCGTGCTTGTATATAATGCTCAGGCAATTTATTTAGTTATTAACATGATTACTGATAGACTTAAACATATACTGGGGAAAAATATTTGGCTGAAGACGGGGAATCCTAATCATGCATAGAAAGGAAGTCCTTACGGAAAGGACGGAAATCCGTACCTCGTGTCCAGTAACCGACCGAGATCAACTGACCGAAAGTCTACTCTGATTTCACGCGAGCTACATGAATAAGGGACGCGAATGAGTAACTGATTTTCGCTTATTTAATTTCATGTTCTTATTGGTCTTTCATTTATTTATTTATTTTCTGAAATTCCGTACGTATATTAACTGATACATTTGACCTTATAATAATTCATTTTAATGTATTATCTTTCTACTATTAGTTACGGTACAACGTATTTCCGACGCTATAGTAGTACTACATTAAGTATCCCGTTAAAGTAGAAAGTTTCTTAATATAGAAGTTCCCCAAAATAATTTAATTCATTTAATAAGATTATACCCTTTTTTAAATATTTTAGAACTATTTTAATTTAATACATTTAGAATAAATTTTAAACATTTATAAAACAATTAGATTAAAAGGTATAATATAAAAAATATTCATTTTATCTATTATAATAATGTCCCGAGCCTACCGAGATACCCCATCTCGGTTGCACTAATCAACATAGATTAAATTTGTCTATGTAAATCCGCGACAGAAAACTGCGTCACTAAAACTGTCGCTAAAAGCTGTTCTTAAAAACTATAAAAAAAATAAAACTGTCACTTATTAAACTGCGACAGAAATTAGCGTCGCTAATCTGTCACTAATTTGGATTTAATTAATTTAATTTCCTGTTTAAAGAATACCTACTGATCTATATTATGTTCCCACCGTTTTGGTCAATTTCCCACCGTTTGCAACATAGCCAAACACCCCCTTAATTAATTTACCCCCCCCCCCCCCCCCCGATGGGGTTTTGTTGGCTGCGACGACTGAACACAGCCTTAAGCCGCCCCTGTGTGGGTCACGGTTGGGCAGAGAAGGGACCACCGAGACCTTATGGTCTCGGTTTTATATATGCACACCAATCCCGACCCTAAATCAACCATCCCCCTTGCGGGTGTAGGTTTTGTTCGCGACTGGCCCAAGGAAAAACACCACCACAACCCCCTGATGGGTCGCGACAGCTAATAGCATCACACCGAGACCTTAATGGTCTCGGTTTCCTCGTGAAACAGCCCAAAACGCGAAATCTCTATGTGATTTTTAAAGAAATAGATTCGTTTGTAAACCTTAAAATCATTTTAGACTCGTGGAAATCATAAACTGAAACATAAAGAAGATGATACCGTTTATGGGGTTATAAGGACGAATAATATACGTGAATTATTAGAAGGAACGATGGCCAAAACTCTCCTCCTTTGCTCTTAAATCCGGCAGCCACAACTCTCTCAAGAAACCCTAGTTTTTTTTTGTTCGACTGAGTAGGAATGAGGGGTTAAGTCCCGTTTATTTTTTTTAAATAGGCTAGGCCCAAAATTTTTCTTTCCTTTTTTTTAAAATACAAACCGGCCCTTTGGCCCTTTTACTTTCTTATATTTTTTTTTATTTTTTTATACTTGTATATATAATTACTCACGTTTGTTTCCGTCGATAAAATTCTACGTAAATGGTTTAAGTAAATAACCCGCGTATTTACATTTCCCAATTTAAATACGGGTTTTACAGCGTCAGTATCAGTAAAGAAGACAAACTGCTTCTTGTCACAAATATGAGAGACAGAGATCAAGTTGAAGTTTTGAAGTGCTTCCACATAGTAAACCTGCTCAAAATTAAGGTTAGGAGTCTGAATAGTTCCTTTGCTAGAGATCCTTCCTTCATCACCTCCGAAGTACACCTTTCCGCCTTGAAATGGTACAAAGTTAGATAAAAGTTCTTTATTTCCTGTCATGCTCCTAGAGCATCCACTATTTATTATTCTAAGAGTTGGATCTTGATATGGAGTAATCTACAACAACAGAAAAGTCATACGCAGAAGTTAGTGTCTTAAGGGGACCCAGATCTTTTCAGGCTTGATTCTTCCTTGTGGATCTTTAGTAGATAGCCAAGAATATTGATGAGATCAACTGTTGTTCTTAGGTTGCCTGTTCATCATATGAGTGTTATTTTGTGACCAAGAACAGCCTGCTGAGGGCTTAACAGCAGAACCCAAATGTCCCAACCAAATGCATTTGGTCTGAATTAAAAGCATAATTCTGATTAAAGTTCTAAAAATAGTTACTGGTTGGTCTATTATAGGTATAAGCATTGCTTCTCCAATGATCAGAAGCTGAAGGAGAGGACCTTCTAGAAGAAGGATAAGATTGGGCACATGGGTTTAATCTTCTAGAAGAAAAAGGAGCAACTGCTGGTGGACCAGCAGCAGGATAAGCTTGATAACAGAAGGCGTTTGATCATAAAAATCACAATCCTTAATCAAATGAATTTTAGTACCACAAACAAAGCATGTTTTAAAAGACCTTTTATTCAAATGACATTGTTTCACACTGCTATAATTATTACAAACAATTCTAGGAGAATCAACATTCCTAGGACTCAACAAACTAGAACTAGAAACAGTAGAAGCAGAAGAAACTCTCTCATCACTCATCCTAGCACTAGTAGCAGTAGGGTCATTTGTCTTGGGACTTGAAGGTCTTGACTCTTCACTTGAACCACATGATGCATAGTCACTGGCCTTGTCACTGAAAGTACAAGAGACAAAGTCATTAGTATTAGTAGAGCTTTTTGGAGACTCATGCATCTGTGATCCATCCAAGTCAGTATGCCTGGGTATGGGCATAAATGTTCCTGTAAGAGGTGGAGGAACAACATGCATTGTTGTAGCTAGTTTAAACATATTGTAACTAAGTTTTCCCTCATCCTCCTTGTCAGGATCAAAGACACTTGAAAAAGATAAATCAAAAACATCTTTTGAATCAATATATTTATCAAACCCTAACCCTCTCTTAGTCCTACCATACATGCTACTATCTATTAACTTTGAAAGATTCTTGGGTGATTTTTCCCATTTTTCAAATCGTAAAAGTGTAGCATCCAATTTTTCTTGCATGTCTTGCTTAGCCTTAATAATTTCATTGTTAAGTTTTTCAGTATATCTAATCTTATCCTCATATTCACGTTGAGTATCTTGAAGCTACTTCTTTTGTTGTTCCAAAGTTTTTAGAGAACTCTTATAATCTTGAACTTCCAAAAAATATTTATCATTTTGTTCATTTAGTTCATTGTATTGAGTCAACAGTTCTAAACATTTATCATGACAACCAAGAGGGCAATTTTGTACCTGAGGAGAAATTCCCATAAGACCAAATTCTTCTGCCTCCTCTACATCAGATAAGTGCCCAACAATCATAGCAAATACATCAGTAGAAGCTTTAGCTGATTCTAAGGTAGCAGTGTGATGATCATTCCAGTTAAACATGGAGTCAACGGACACCAAAGATTTCTTTTCATCCTTGAGCTCTTGAACCTTAAAGGCTGAATACCTGTTCTTCTCCTGGTCATTTTTATTAGGGCATTCCCTAGCAAAATTTCCTTGTTGCTAACAGTTATAGCATCTGACCTTGCTTCTATCAAACCTGGCTGGCTCTCTTGGGTTGTAATTGAATTTTCGACCGGCTTTCTTTTCAAACTTATGAACCCGGAGAGTGAGCATAGCCATCTGCCATTTTAGATCCATTTCATCCAAGTCAAGTTTATCAACCTGTTTGAAATCATCAAAAGCAAGCTGTTGTTGTGGATCAACATTAGCAACAAAGGAGTGAAGAACAGCTTCTACCATACTACCAGTCTTGGCCTTTGATTCAGGAGTATAAGTATGTTGAGATGACAAAGAATATCTTGGGCTACTAGCATAAGACACTGGACTAGATCTCATTAAAACTCACAAAAGCAGAATTAACAGGAGTAGGAAAGGAATCACTTGAGTATCCTCTCACGTGAGACTCAAAGGTTTTGAGTTTATAAAACAAGTCATCAAAAGAAAGATAGTTAAGTCCTCCTTTTGCCTTTAAAGAGATGACTACCTGATTCCATGAATGAGGCAGGGCTCTAAGAAACCTGGCAATGATGTCTTCATTTTCAGGTTTAGAACTGAGTTGATTCAATTGGCAAGAATCTTTTGAAACCTGTCATACCCTTGATGAAGACCTTCTGTTTCAGAAATACTGAATTCCGTGAATTCATCTCTCAACATTGATCTGCGCATCTTCTTGGATTCCTCACTCCCTTCAAATCTTGCCTTTATTCCATTCCAAATCTCCCTAGCATCATCCAAGTGATAAAAATCACCCATATGATCATCAGGAAGGGACTGAAGCAAAATAGTTTTTGCTTTGATTTTCTTCTGAACAGCAGTGTTTTCTTCATGAGTTTTAGGGTCGAGAATGGTGATATTACCATTCTTGTCTCTACCAGTAGTTTTCTTGTTGTTGCCATTCTAGACAATCTTCCATAGGTCTAGGTCAGTATTGGTGATCCAGCATTCCATCTTCATGGCCCAACTATCATACTCATCCTTTTTCAAGAGTGGGAATCTTCCATTAGTATTAGAAACAGTAGCAATGATTTGCTGTGTTTGATGTGTTTTAGAGGTGCTAGCTTCTCCTGTTTCAGTAGAACTAGAAGCATACATGATTAAATAATGATGTTAGTAAAAGGAAAAATTGATTCTTCTTGAGTAGAGACTCTCCCAGGCTCTAATACCACTTGTTGGGTCCACTAGATGTGGATCTTGCAGCCTGTTAAGGATGGTGAACGACTTCTGTAATCACAAGTCTATTCACAGAGAGACTCTTAATGAAACACACAGTATAAGTGCAGAATACAAATACTATGAACAAGAAGAAACAGAATAACTAAATAACTTGATCCTTACTAAGGATTTCTACTATTAATATGAAATGAATAATGATGATGAAGGTGTGTCTAACCCTTCTGCCAATGGGTTCCTTTTATACTACAAGGAAACCCTAATACTACATTAAACCAAAACGTGTAACTTCTGATATGCATATCCTTTCCTAACATATCTCATGCATATCCTAACAAACTACTAAGAATAATAATGTTTGACTTTCTTCTAGACCACGAGAACGTATTGCTCCTACTACTACTAGGACCAGGAGGAACTACATACCTCCTAGCTTATCTATTACAAATATATAATTCAGAGGTCCTAAGAGAAGGTTTTCTTATGGGTGAAACACTATTGTGGGATCCGCGCTGCATATAATTGTTAGGATGTATTTTAGCCATTATGAACTTCAACATTAAAAAAAATTTCGCTGCTAAATCGCATCTGAAACACAAACCATATCTTGGCGTGGAAAAACACGTTCGTGCTTGCAGTCGTCGCGGGTTTCGCTTTTGAGAAAATATACAGTTTATTAACATTTGTGCTGTCGGCATTTGCCTTTCTGTTTTCTGTTGTGAAACCACAAGTCGATGTCGCCGAGTACTTTGTTGCCACCGTCCATGGTGTGTGGCGATCCTTGATCGGCGTGTGATCGTATCATGCTTGCCAATCTGACCCAACAGTTTCAATTGACTTAATGCAACCAATAGGGTTATGATGAGCATTTATGTACACTGTTGGAAGTGAGATCGCACGTATCTTGACGGGGTAACCTGTTGGGGTTGCAGCCATGGCGTGTGTATCCTCTTTATCACGACGATGTACCCCTATCTGAGCCTTAATTTAATTTGATTTTGGTTTTCGAGTTTGAATCCATTAATTTGTATATGTTTGGATTAAAGGGTCTTTATACCAATTATCTCAAAACCTCCAATATATATTATATGACATTCCTGAATCATCTACCATCATTTGCCGCCATTTTCTCACCTAAAAAGGTCAATGGCTGATCTCAGATCATTTGAGAATTTTATCCACAAGGCTGCTGCTAATTGTTCATAATTGAACAAATTGGTTAGTTACTTTTATAATTATTGTTTTTGATGAGACTGCTTTTATACATAGTCTCATCGTCCAAAAAGGGCTTAAAATGCATTAAATATCATCAAAATACCCATACATATGCTTGTGTTTGTTGCTTGTGTATTTTAGGTACGGATATTGAGAAAATGACAAAAGATCACAAGAATCATGCAAAAACGAACACGGGAAACGAAGCCGCACCATGAACCAAGCCCTAATGAAGAATTTCCCAAGAAAATCCTTGAAGACTTGAAGATTTATGAAGAAGGGTCCTCCAATATGGAAGAATTGACACTTTATACCCTTGTATCTTTATACTTACAAGTTTGGTCCCTAAAGTTTGTCAAAATTACAAAAAGGGCCATCCACTTTGAAGAATTGACAAGTTTAGCCCCTCAACAAAGCTAAATTGTCAACCATTATCCTCCACAAAGTCAAATATAGCATGAAGTCCTTCAAAGAACAAGAAATTACAAGTTTGGTCCTTTGAAAATCCCAAAATTACAAAAAGGACCATTAACTTTGAAGATTTGGCAAAAATGGTCCATCAATCATTATGACTTGGCAATTTCAGTCCTCCAAAATATCAAATGTACAAGTCAAGACTATTACCATTGAAGAAATTACCAAATCATCCCTTCAAGAATCACAACATGGCAAGAAATACCCCTGAATTCACTTTGTAAAACTTTTTGGGGCAAAAGTGTGAAAAGTAAAACTTTATTAACAAAGAAAAACGAGTTTGGCCAGTTTTTTTTACAAGTGACAAGAGGAAAATAATTGAGGGGTTAATATGGGCAGACAACCATTGTAACCTAGACCAACCAGAATCTGCCACCTCACCCCACTCACCACTTCAACCAATCACAACACTCCACTCCTCCACATCAGATTCCACTCACCCTTGGTTAAATAATTAACTAATCTTTGGCGCCTTAACATTTATTTAAATGTTAATCACCCCTTAAACAGATCAAAACCCATGTTCATCAGCTCAAGAACATGATTGGGGATTTTTGTTTTAGCAAAAATTAAACCCTAAAATTGTGTAGATTAATGATTAAGGTGACCCTAATCACATCCCAACTTTCAAACAGCCTGCCACATCATCACCCAAGTCACATGTTTACCCTGCTTTTCACTTTGGAGAAGATGCCAAAACAGTAGGCCCTCATCCAACGCCCCACAATCCAGCTTTGTTTCTAAGCTTTGTATAAGCCCTTAGATCAAAATTCACACTGCCGACTCATGCTACAATACAAGATCAGTCACATGAAGCCAAGATTTTCAAAATTTCTCAAGGGCATTTCTGGGACTTCCTTAGCTAGGGTTTACGTTTTTTATTGCTTACTAGTTTACCATGTAGCCTATATAAAGGCATTAGGGTGCAACATTTGCAGTTTGCTTTTTGGTTTTTCCTTGTTCAACAACTTGTAAATCCCCTTTTCTGTTTAATGAAAGTGTGTTAAGTTTGTTGAAGAAAGACCAAGTGCCACTTAATTTTATGATTGTTTATGTTATTTGTTAACTGAAATTGAATCTCAAAACCTGTTTTTAAGGAGAGTGCAAAAGTTTGCATTTTTCCTTCAAGCTTGATATTTTGCTAAGTTCTTTTTCAAACCTTGGAATTCTTGGGCTATAGGGCTGATCATAGCATCCTAATATTATGTTATCAAGGTGTGGTGAGGCTTATAACTTGGGGATAATCAAGTGTGGGGTAACAAGGTTGCATCAATCAAGGCTTTTTACTTTTCTGAATTTGATATTGTGCTTATAACCTTGTTGAATCTTAGCAGGGCTGCTGTTGGAAGCTTGTGATTCTTCTAGCTAGCACATAAGCTCTAACATTCGTGGGTGTGGATGTACATCCATGAGGTTTGTCTTAAAACCTTGAAAATCTGATAAATATTGGATTTTTTGTGGATTTGTGCTCTACTTGTGTTCTTGTTGATTTCTTGGCTTGAATCTGCTTAGTCTTGCATGATAATGTTGTTTATATGCTAGATTAACCATTTGGTAAACTTAATCACACTTTTTCTTGTTTAAAAATTGGTTTGAAAAGATACAAGGGCGTTTGGGATTACTTGCTTTGAATCAAATCTTGTTATTGTGTTGTGGAAAGTTTGTGTTTGTGCTCTATATCTGATATATGCTTGGTTGAGAGTGTTTTGCTGCAAGTTTTGGAGTTTGAAACCTTGAATCACATAATCTGCTATAACTTGTTGATTTTGACTGTTTTTGACCTAAGATTTTGGTGAAATCTAGTATTTGTGCATGCTTAGGGTTAAAAGCTGTTAAAACATCATTATTATAACATACTTGATAGATCTTGAGGTTTGAATCTGGCTTGTTGGTCAAATACATCAGCAAAGTGAAAACTGCATGTGTTAGTGTTCATCAGTAACTTAACCTTGCTTGAATCTTGCTTAAAACCTTGAATCATTGCATGAAACCTGTTTAGACTTGTTCATTTGAGTTTATAATAGCTTGTGTATGCATTTGGTTGAGTTTGGCTGGCTGAATATTGCTCTAAGTGCTTATTGAACCTAATCTGCTTACTTGTTCATGTCTGTATCATATCTGGCGCTTAATTGAATTAACTGTATCAATTGGTTGATTCTATTTGTGATTTATTGATTGTTATTGACTCCTTATGATCCAAAGATCATTTGGGTGCCTTTGTGAAATCTGAATCTCCAAAAAGTTCACTAAAGACAAAAAAGTCTACAAGTCAAGCAGTGGGAAAAGTTCCCACTGCTCAACACCCAAAACTAGCCCCTGCTAGTGTTAATTTGTACTCAGCTTATCAATAAGCTATTTTAGCTTATCCAGACTTGCAACAACTTATTTTTTGTGATAGATCTTCATTATTTGACCTATTTGATTAGACTAGAGCTTATTGGACTTTGACTTTGACTTTTTGCTAGAAAACCAAATTAATTGACTTTTTCATAAGTGCTTATTTGCTTTTTCCAGCTTATTGAGTTAGCTTATTTGAAAACTTTTTGTTGAAATAGCTTATTTAAGTCATTTAAAAGCTTTAGAAACTTGAATCAGCTCTTGGGGTGGCCTAGAACTCAAAAACGACTATTTTGTCGTTTTCTGTAGATTGCTTATTGCATTTTCAGACTTATTCCTTGAGCTTATTTCAAATTTCTTTTTACAGGAGTCTTATTTAGGACAAAAGAAGCTTGTGTGTCTAATTTGAGCTTATGGCATTAGCTTATAACTTAATGGGCCAAAAAGCCAATTAAGAATAAGCTGTTTGGTATAAGCTTGCTTATTTTACATTTTCAGCTTTTGGGCCTTTGGAAAAAGTTGTTTAAAATCAAATTTTGAGTCAAGTAGTGCTTTTTGGGCTTATTTGGGCTACTTTTTCATTTTGGGCTCAAATTTGGCCCATTAAGGATCTGTTTTGGGTTTAGCCCATTTTCTAGGCCCATTAAGGGTATTTAGGTAATTTCAAGTTCATTTCTGAGTTATTTAGGTTAAATTAAGCTAGTTTGCAACTTTTTATAATTTTTTATGATTTTTGGATTTTTAATAATATTTTAATATTATTTTATTGTTAAAAATTAAAAGTCTGATTTTCTAAGTTTTTATATTTTTCCTAGATTGTAGACACTTAATTAGGAATTTTACAACTTTCCAAATATTTTTAGTCTTTTAATTATTTTCTAGAATTATTTTAAGTTTTAATAGCTTTTAATAGTTTTTAATTGTTTAAAAATAGTTTTTAGTGGTTTTAAAATTTTGAAAAATACTTTTTAGCTTAATTAGGTTATTTTAAAGGTTTAAAAACTTTAAGATCTTGATTGGGACTTTTTATTGGTTAATATTGATTTTTAGGACTTTAATTAGCATTAAAAAGTTAATATTTAATTAATTAAAAGGTTTTAGCAAGTTTGGATTTTTTGTAAACTCTTAGAATATTTTAGTGGATTTTTAGTGATTTTTGGTAGTTTTTAGGGTAAAATTTTAATTTTTGTACTTTTTACGGTTTTACGTGTACACCTTTTTTGTCTTAGTTTAATCCGTCATCATAACCGTTATTCTCTTCTTATCCCATTTCTATTTTCCTTCTCATAACAATATAATCACAAAGTTAATCCAAATCATTACACTCATAACACACTAGCCTCCTTGAGAACGAACTCACTTTAGGGTCATTTATACACGGTTTTCCTAAATCGTCGTATTCATTACTTGCCCTATTTGCTCTCTTTTCCTAAAGAGTAGTAAAACCTCAACATCAGTTTTTTAGATTATTTTTTTCATAAAAAGTATATTAATTTTTGTACTATAATAAAAAATGGCATTTTTCCGGGTTTATTGATTTAGGAGTTTCATTCTCGAGGTTTATGAATGAGCTGACACTTCTAATCGGAAAAGAGGTCGGAGCTACTTCATAAGAAGGTTAGTATGTTTCCCCAAATTTAATTTAATAAAACTGATTGGTGGGTCTGGTATAAAGCTTAGAAGTAAAGCAAGGGTAAGTAGATCTATTTATTTATGATTATGTTTTAGATTATGCTATGCCATAGGATTTGCTTTCTGTTTGTTATTTGATTCGGTTTGTTTATTGTTTTCGTGTTGTCTTTAGACTCTTACAGGACCAGCGGATGATCCTGAGAAGCACCTAAGTGGAACTATGATGGATCGTCAATCGATAAAGCCCCCATGGCGACAGTAAAGTAGTGAGTAATCTTTCCCTATAATTTGGTTGTTTTCTCGGGTTTTACTGGAACTGCTTATCTATTTGTACCCACTCTATATGCGCCAAATTACTCGAAGTCATCATTATCTGGGAATAATATAAGTTACCTTGACCAAATAGTAGTAACTCAGTATCAATTTTCAGGATTCATATGTGATCAAAATATCTTAGTTTATTTGATCAGTTGAATCACAAAGACATGAACATGGAACCGTTTTGTATAATGGTTTAACTTAGAACACAACCGCTAACTTAGAGTGGAATTATTAAATTTGATACCATTTTGTATCAGTGTATACCTTAGAATCTACATAGCTGAATCGATTTAGGTCCTGAAAATTGAACCGATTTACTTTGCATTCGGACATTGGGTCAATTGGTCACGTCAGATGCAAACGTTTACCTCCTAAAAAGTGAGATCTTAATAGGAAAGTAATTAAATACCAACACCTCACAACGATGTGTCCCCCACTCTTGAAAAAATTCTGCCCAGTCTTAGTTTTCTTTTATCTTTCGTGACTTTCGGTGAAAATTATAAGAGTTTTACATATCTTCATGTTTCCCCAAAAAAAATAATTAGATTCCCATATTGCGATATTTAAGATGTGAAAGCTCGGAAGTAACGATTTAGGTATGATTTTGACCCATGGGTTGTTCTTTAAAATGGTCCGATTTGACTGGCTACTCAACATGATTGAACCACCTTGAAGACATTGTGACCTCTCTATTACTTATCTTATGTATGTGACAAAGTAGCATGCTTCGTATCATAACCAAGTAATATTAAGAAATCTCCAACAAGTAAAATTGAAATAGAATTATATTTTCAAGCGCGGGGAGGTGAGTATTTTAGCTTATGGATAGGTGAGTATTTTAGCTTATGGATCAAAAGGGACGACCTTTTGACTAATATATGCATACTTGAATGAAAAGGTAGAAAGTCTATGCTGGTGGTGGGAGATCATTGTGGATACACGAGACAAGACCGGTTGGTTGCTTATTTTATACTATACGGGATGTTACTACCAGAAGGTGCGTATGGGACTCTCTAAAAAACGGGTTTGCTTTGATACATAGATGCAACAATGCGATATGCCAGATTCTGGTATGATTCTAAAAGCATATCCAAACACACCTTAAGACGTAAGAGTTCAAGTTTCTATACAGTATACTCAACGTTAGAATTCTTTTTGAACATGATTATTATTCTGAATATGATGTCCATTAATTTATACTTTATCTATAGCTCGCACTAGATCATGTACTGTCATATTTTGTATACCTGTTTCGGATACGGTTATTGTTGATACTGGTGAAGACAGTTAGCATGTGTGCCAGAGTGCTACAAGGAGTGTCCCCCGGACAATAAGGAGGATGGTCCATCTAGATTCGCAAATTTGAGCCCAAGTATGGTTTTAGACTTTTACTGTTTAAGTTGAGAATGGTAGATCCTAATGTAAGTCTATTAATAACACACCATTATCATGTTTGTTTTATATACGTATACACAGTTAATATGATGCCGCTGTTTTGTAATACATGAATGTCCGAGATCGATAAACCGCGCATATTCTAAATCAGAGAGTGCGGATATTCCTGATTTTGAAGTAAGTGTACACCATGTTTGTTATTTAAATATAAATTTATGCAGTTGAGATGGTCTCACTAAATTTGTAATATAGGAATATCAGAAGAGGTTTGTAAAGTGGCCACGTTTTATATCAAGAATGGCAGATCCTAATGTTAGTCTGCTATTAACTTACATACTGCTTGATTAAAATCCATTTCAAGCTTTGTTGCTCAGCTTTCCATCACATGAAGATGATGGTTCCCACATATTTATCACTTTAAACTGGACTTCGAAACTTCTTTAGCTTTTTATCTGTGAGGTGATGTTCTTTTCCATCATCAGTTATGTTATTAATGCTTTTGACATAAAAAATGTATCTTTCATTTTAGAACTCTTCCTCCATACTTTGCTATATGAGTTCATTTTGTTGGTTTCACTTTTTGAATTCTCTTCACTCATGACTTCATAAGTGGGTTTAAACTTTAAAGTCATCTTTCTTCCAGTTTCAAATTGTGGGGCCACACACGTATGAGATTGTTTTAACTATTGTTTTGTTGGTTAACGTTATGTTGCGTATCGTTAACGTAAAATCCCGTGCTCCGCAGCGGAGCGCGGGTAAAAAACCTAGTTTAATTAGTTTATTAACATTTAAAAAAAATACATGTCTTCATCATTCGTTTTTTGTGAGTTTAACAGTCATACTTTCCTTCATATTTGTAAATAAATGTGTGTATTAGAGTCTTATAAGTTCTGCCTTTTAATGTTCGAGCCGAAAGTATATGCACCAAAGACCTAGTTATATATATTTGACAAATGTGATTGACGTAGAACTTGAGATGTAAATGATGGAGACAAAGGAGTTGACTTTTTTAAGCAAGAAAAGGGTCTATACGCCCGCAAAATTCTCATATCATATCACTTCTTACAATGGAAGGTAATTATATGAAAGAAACTACCGTTCTATATAAAGTTTACATGAGATTTAAAAGCTAATTTAGCAATTTGATGAGCCGCTAAATTACAGTCTCGCTTAACCTATGAAAACGAGATACAAACTTGAGATGCCCACACTTTGATATCCACCAGACAAGGACTAATGAGGATCAAATTGTACACCAGCAAGTGAAATAGCCACTTTAAAGTGGGATTCAACCACGACATTTTGCCAACTATAAGCGACAGCAAGGCGACAAGCACTGCGGACGGCATAGAGATCAGCCATGAGAGAGGAAGAGGCGGAAAAATATTCCACCAGGATATATATGTATAGATCTGGTACTCGTCCGAACAATAATACCTAAAGATGCTCGGTTCGATTTATAAGCAGCGTCACAATTAAGCTTCACGCAGTTATTAGTAGAGGGGGGATCCACCGGAGTGAACTCTCTTTAAATTCGCTTACAACAGAAACATAAGATGTGGGAAGAGATGTTGGATACAACGAACTAATATTGTGGTCGATACAAGTAAACGATGATAAAGTGCGCGATGGGGAAGATCTGATGTCGTTAAAAACAAACTCATTTCAGGACATCCAAATCTGTCATGCGTTATTAGCTAACGATGTGTGAAGGTTCTTATGTTCTGAGGTAGAAGGCACCATATATAATAAATCTAGGACACATGAAATAATAGGGCCACTCATGTTGTCCAAATAAAGACAAAGAGCGGAACCAAACCACCCCACCTTTGTCCATCGGCATTCAAACTACATATGATCAACCTTTCGATCTATGTAAATTAAATAGAACATATAGGTGAGAAATTAACTCCTATTCGTGAAAGATTCTCCTGGGTAGCAAGAGCATTCGAGCACGCTCTCCACCGGAAAATTTTGATTTTTGGCAATGCCTTTAGATTCCATACATGCTTGTAGAAACTTTCATTGGAGGTCGACGATGAAGATGCCTGATTGTTTGAGGTATTGTTCTCTTCTTATCCCATTTCTATTTTCTTTATCATAACAATATAATCACAAAGTTAATCCAAATCATTACACTCATAACACACTAGCCTCCTTGAGAACGAACTCACTTTAGGGTCATTTATACACAGTTTTCCTAAATCGTCGTATTCATTACTTGCCCTATTTGCTCTCTTTTCCTAAAGAGTAGTAAAACCTCAACATCAGTTTTTTAGATTATTTTTTTCATAAAAAGTATATTAATTTTTGTACTATAATAAAAAATGGCATTTTTCCGGGTTTATTGATTTAGGAGTTTCATTCTCGAGGTTTATGAATGAGCTGACACTTCTAATCGGAAAAGAGGTCGGAGCTACTTCATAAGAAGGTTAGTATGTTTCCCCAAATTTAATTTAATAAAACTGATTGGTGGGTCTGGTATAAAGCTTAGAAGTAAAGCAAGGGTAAGTAGATCTATTTATTTATGATTATGTTTTAGATTATGCTATGCCATAGGATTTGCTTTCTGTTTGTTATTTGATTCGGTTTGTTTATTGTTTTCGTGTTGTCTTTAGACTCTTACAGGACCAGCGAATGATCCTGAGAAGCACCTAAGTGGAACTATGATGGATCGTCAATCGATAAATCCCCCATGGCGACAGTAAAGTAGTGAGTAATCTTTCCCTATAATTTGGTTGTTTTCTCGGGTTTTACTAGAACTGCTTATCTATTTGTACCCACTCTATATGTGCCAAATTACTCGAAGTCATCATTATCTGGGAATAATATAAGTTACCTTGACCGAATAGTAGTAACTCAGTATCAAGTTTCAGGATTCATATGTGATCAAAATATCTTAGTTTATTTGATCAGTTGAATCACAAAGACATGAACATGGAACCGTTTTGTATAATGGTTTAACTTAGAACACAACCACTAACTTAGAGTGGAATTATTAAATTTGATACCATTTTGTATCAGTGTATACCTTAGAATCTACATAGCTGAATCGATTTAGGTCCTGAAAATTGAACCGATTTACTTTGCATTCGGACATTGGGTCAATTGGTCACGTCAGATGCAAACGTTTACCTCCTAAAAAGTGAGATCTTAATAGGAAAGTAATTAAATACCAACACCTCACAACGATGTGTCCCCCACTCTTGAAAAAATTCTGCCCAGTCTTAGTTTTCTTTTATCTTTCGTGACTTTCGGTGAAAATTATAAGAGTTTTACATATCTTCATGTTTCCCCAAAAAAAATAATTAGATTCCCATATTGCGATATTTAAGATGTGAAAGCTCGGAAGTAACGATTTAGGTATGATTTTGACCCATGGGTTGTTCTTTAAAATGGTCCGATTTGACTGGCTACTCAACATGATTGAACCACCTTGAAGACATTGTGACCTCTCTATTACTTATCTTATGTATGTGACAAAGTAGCATGCTTCGTATCATAACCAAGTAATATTAAGAAATCTCCAACAGGTAAAATTGAAATAGAATTAGATTTTCAAGCGCGGGGAGGTGAGTATTTTAGCTTATGGATAGGTGAGTATTTTAGCTTATGGATCAAAAGGGACGACCTTTTGACTAATATATGCATACTTGAATGAAAAGGTAGAAAGTCTATGCTGGTGGTGGGAGAGCATTGTGGATACACGAGACAAGACCGGTTGGTTGCTTATTTTATACTATACGGGATGTTACTACCAGAAGGTGCGTATGGGACTCTCTAAAAAACGGGTTTGCTTTGATACATAGATGCAACAATGCGATATGCCAGATTCTGGTATGATTCTAAAAGCATATCCAAACACACCTTAAGACGTAAGAGTTCAAGTTTCTATACAGTATACTCAACGTTAGAATTCTTTTTGAACATGATTATTATTCTTAATATGATGTCCATTAATTTATACTTTATCTATAGCTCGCACTAGATCATGTACTGTCATATTTTGTATACCTGTTTCGGATACGGTTATTGTTGATACTGGTGAAGACAGTCAGCATGTGTGCCAGAGTGCTACAAGGAGTGTCCCCCGGACAATAAGGAGGATGGTCCATCTAGATTCGCAAATTTGAGCCCAAGTATGGTTTTAGACTTTTACTGTTTAAGTTGAGAATGGTAGATCCTAATGTAAGTCTATTAATAACACACCATTATCATGTTTGTTTTATATACGTATACACAGTTAATATGATGCTGCTGTTTTGTAATACATGAATGTCCGAGATCGATAAACCGCGCATATTCTAAATCAGAGAGTGCGGATATTCCTGATTTTGAAGTAAGTGTACACCATGTTTGTTATTTAAATATAAATTTATGCAGTTGAGATGGTCTCACTAAATTTGTAATATAGGAATATCAGAAGAGGTTTGTAAAGTGGCCACGTTTTATATCAAGAATGGCAGATCCTAATGTTAGTCTGCTATTAACTTACATACTGCTTGATTAAAATCCATTTCAAGCTTTGTTGCTCAGCTTTCCATCACATGAAGATGATGGTTCCCACATATTTATCACTTTAAACTGGACTTCGAAACTTCTTTAGCTTTTTATCTGTGAGGTGATGTTCTTTTCCATCATCAGTTATGTTATTAATGCTTTTGACATAAAAAATGTATCTTTCGTTTTAGAACTCTTTCCTCCATACTTGCTATATGAGTTCATTTTGTTGGTTTCACTTTTTGAATTCTCTTCACTCATGACTTCATAAGTGGGTTTAAACTTTAAAGTCATCTTTCTTCCAGTTTCAAATTGTGGGGCCACACACGTATGAGATTGTTTTAACTGTTGTTTTGTTGGTTAACGTTATGTTGCGTATCGTTAACGTAAAATCCCGTGCTCCGCAGCGGAGCGCGGGTAAAAAACCTAGTTTAATTAGTTTATTAACATTTAAAAAAAATACATGTCTTCATCATTCGTTTTTTGTGAGTTTAACAGTCATACTTTCCTTCATATTTGTAAATAAATGTGTGTATTAGAGTCTTATAAGTTCTTCCTTTTAATGTTCGAGCCGAAAGTATATGCACCAAAGACCTAGTTATATATATTTGACAAATGTGATTGACGTAGAACTTGAGATGTAAATGATGGAGACAAAGGAGTTGACTTTTTTTAAGCAAGAAAAGGGTCTATACGCCCGCAAAATTCTCATATCATATCACTTCTTACAATGGAAGGTAATTATATGAAAGAAACTACCGTTCTATATAAAGTTTACATGAGATTTAAAAGCTAATTTAGCAATTTGATGAGCCGCTAAATTACAGTCTCGCTTAACCTATGAAAACGAGATACAAACTTGAGATGCCCACACTTTGATATCCACCAGACAAGGACTAATGAGGATCAAATTGTGCACTAGCAAGTGAAATAGCCACTTTAAAGTGGGATTCAACCACGACATTTTGCCAACTATAAGCGTCAGCAAGGCGACAAGCACTGCGGACGGCATAGAGATCAGCCATGAGAGAGGAAGAGGCGGAAAAATATTCCACCAGGATATATATGTATAGATCTGGTACTCGTCCGAACAATAATACCTAAAGATGCTCGGTTCGATTTATAAGCAGCGTCACAATTAAACTTCACGCAGTTATTAGTAGAGGGGGTGTAACACCCCATTTTGGAAATGGAATATTACGCATAATCATGGCGTGTCATCAAAGCATACAAGGATAAATGTCTAAGCATTATTCGACCATAAAAGGGAAATACCGGAATCAAACATCGGTAACCCCAAAGTAAAGCTCATCACACACAAACATAAATACTGTAAAGGAAAGGACGAAACAATGTCCATAACAAACTGTATTAAAGTACTCCAAATACGTGAGCAATCACAACCTTGATTCGGGATTTCATCACTCGATCATTGTATTCGAATCTCAAACCAAAGAAAAAAGGCAAAAATAGATAAATACTTTCGTGAAGCTCGATTTTGATAATACAAACTATAAGGTGGGTATAAGGCGGTTGTATTTCACGACCTAAAGGAAAAAGGCTCTTAAGTGCTTCGCGCCGCCTCGTTTCCTCCGCTTGCTTGTGCGTATTTGATTTTGAGAGTGAATCGAGGGTTTTGCCGCCCAAAGTATTACTAAGTATCATATATATTTTCTTGGTTTCTATTGATTAAACCCTCTTGAACGATTTGGTGTTCCACCATCGTTCTAAAGTCATCGAAGGCGTTCACTTCACGTGTTCGTTTTCATTCCTTGAGGCTTCGTTAATCAAGAGATTTGATTAGTGAGGAGATTTGTAGATTTTGGTCTACTTAATACATTCCAAAAAATCCAAAAAAGTTAAAAACAATCAAAAACCAAAAAAAAAATATAAAAAATACAAAATACCAAAAAGAATCTTCTTTGCTCGCCTTCTCGTTGTACGTGACGTTTATGCAAACTCGCTCTAAAGCAAGACGTGCTCGTAAACGAAGAAACAAATCACTCACTCCCACTAGTGAGGACTCTCCTATTGACGAACCCATTGTAGTGAAAGAAGCACCCATGGCTAATCGAACTATGATGGAGTTGCTTCAAGCACCCACCGAGGGTTATGGAGAAGCGATTGTGATTCCCGCTATCCTTGCGGAGAATTTTGAGGTTAAGACGGGTTTGTTGTCCATGATTCAAAACAACAAGTTTCGAGGGGACGAAAAGGACAACCCGCATAACCACATTCGCCAATTTAATCGTCTCACCGCCACGTGCAAGTTTAAGGACGTCTCAAACGACTCGATTAAGATGATGCTTTTCCGTATTCCTTAGCGGGGCCCGCAAAAATTTGGTTAGAGAAAGAGCCACCCAATTCTATATTGACGTGGAAGGATCTCGTTTCAAAATTCGTGAACCAATTTTTTCCGCCCTCTAAGACTACGCACTTGAAAAACGAGATTTCAAAGTTTTCGCAAGAGTTTAATGAGAGTTTTTCAACGGCTTGGAATAGGTTTAAGGAAATGTTGCACGAATGTCCTCATCATGGTTTTTCTGACTTGCATCAAATAGACACGTTTTACAATGGCTTGAACGATCATGAGCGTGATTATCTTAATGCCGCCGCGGGTGGTAATTTCTTGTGTAAGACGGTCGAGGAAGCATTGGTAATTATTGAGAATAGGTCTAAGGTGTATAGTCCTCGTAGCACGTCGAGTGTTCGTAAGGCTTCGTCTTCATCTTCACCTAGTTTGTCACACAACGTTGATGCTTGCCAAATCGAGGCTAATTTGGAGAACAAGATTTTTGATAAGCTTAAAGGATTGTTAATTGAGTTTAAAGTTGGTGAACAACCCGCTCCCGCTACGATTAAAGCGGTTGAGGTTTCTTGTATGTATTGTGGTGGAGCTCACGATTATTCCGAGTGCATTACCAACGGTGGTAACACTTCGAGTGCCTTCGCGGCCGTGGGAACTTATAACCAAAACGGTCAAGTTCCTCGCACTAATCAATTGACTCCACCGGGTTTTTCACCAAATCAAAATGCTAACAATTATCGAAACAATCAAGTTGGTTACCAAAGCAATCAAAAGAACAATTATAAGGGTAATAGCAACTATGGGAATCAAGGGAGTAGTAGTAGTGGCCAATTGCAAAATCAAAATCAAAACCGTAATTTTCAAAATGCAAGTCAAGCTCTTCAAAATAACAAAGAACTTCCATTGGAATTTTTGAATTACACTACTTCAAATGATAAGATTATGGAAAACATTCAAGAGCAAATGGCTAATCAAGCTAAGGAGACGGCTAAGAATGCAAAGGAGTTAGCTAATTTCATTAAGGAAAATCTAGCCATGAGGAATGAATTGAAAAATGATTTTGCTAACCAAATTCGAGGTCAAAACAACAAGATAGAGCAAAGTCATGCTAGGCTTGAACAAAGAATTGACCAAAAAGCCGCTAGCCAAGATGTGAAGTTTAATAATTTTGATGCTAAGCTTAATGCAATTTTAGAATGCGTAATGGTGAACAAAGCCTCTACTTCGGGTAGTTTACCTAGTAACACCGTTTCAAACCCGAAGGGAGAGATGAAAGTGATTACCACACGTAGTGGTAAGGCACTTAAAGAACCGACTCCTCAACCAATTACTCCAACGGTGGAGGAAATTGAGGAAGAACCCGAGGTGGTGGCCGAAAAGGAGCATATTTCAAGCCCACAAAGTACCGCTCATGCCACACCTACGGTTGACCCATCACCCATTTTGGAACCCGAGATTCCAAAGGCTATGCCTATGCCCCAACCCACACCACCCTTGCCTTACCCATCGAGACTTAGGAAGGAGAAACGACAAGAGCGCGACAACTATCAATTTGAGCTTTTTATGAAAATGTTTCGTGATTTGCACTTTAATATAAGTTTCGCCGATGCCTTGGTCATGATGCCTCGATTTGCCGCTAACTTTAAGAGTATGTTGAACAACAAGGAGAAATTACAACAAAAGTCTAGTTGTTCGTCGGTTTATCTTAATCGCATACCTCAAAAAGTCGGTGATCCCGGTAAATTTTTGATCCCTTGTGCAATTCAAGATATGGAAGAATGTTATGCCTTGGCCGATCTTGGTGCTAGCATTAACTTGATGCCACTTGCAATCTACAAGTCGCTCAATCTTCCTAATCTTACTCCTTCACGAATGTCTATTGAGTTGGCCGACCATTCCACGATTCTTGCATGTGGTTTGGCGGAAGACGTTTTTGTGAAAGTGGGGAAGTTCTACTATCCCGTAGACTTTATTGTTGTTGACATCCCCACGGATCCTCAAGTTCCTCTTATTTTAGGTCGTTCGTTTTTAGATACGTCTATGGCTTTGATTGATGTGCATGCTAGAAAGATCACCTTACGTTTCAACGACGAGGAACTTGTTATAAACGCAACTCAAAATTCTCAACTTTCTCATGTTTATTCCGTTGCTACCATAAACCTCGTTGATATGATCGACGTGGTTTGCGAGGAATTTTCACAAGAAGTTTTAGGGTTTGGTGATGAAGAAACTAGTGGCAATCCCACTATGTTAGATCCAATTCTTGATAATTCGACACCAACCTTCACTCCTTTCGAAGGTGGTGGTTTTACGTTGGAAGAATTCGATGTTCCACGTACTTGTGACGAAGACCTCGACAACTATGAGGACTTCTCGATTATCAAGGATTTTCTCAACGATTTCCCATTTCCTCCACCCGAGGAGGTTATGAGTATCGAGCCCAAATCTTCACTTGAGGAACCACCTATTCTCGAGTTGAAAGATTTACCTCCTCACCTCGAGTATGTCTATTTGGAGGAGGACGACAAGTTGCCGGTTATTATTGCGAAGGAACTTTCTAATAATGAAAAAACCGCACTTGTCGATGTTCTTAAGGATCACAAAGGGGCGATTGCGTGGAAGTTATCCGACATTAAGGGAATCGATCCCAAATTTTGTACACACAAAATATTAATGGAGGAGGATTTCAAGCCAACAATCCAAAGTCAAAGGAGGGTAAACCCCAAAATTCACGACGTCATAAAAAAGGAGGTCCTTAAACTCCTTGACGCGGGAATGATTTACCCTATTTCCGATAGCCCTTGGGTGAGTCCTATTCATTGTGTCCCTAAAAAGGGAGGGATGACCGTTGTGCCAAACGATGCCAACGAGTTGATTCCCACTAGACTCGTGACCGGATGGAGAGTGTGCATTGACTATCGAAAGTTGAATGAAGCCACTCGAAAAGACCATTTTCCATTGCCCTTCATGGACCAAATGTTGGAGCGTCTTGCGGGAAACGATTTCTATTGCTTTCTAGATGGTTTTTCCGGTTACTTCCAAATTCCCATCGATCCTCGTGATCAAGAAAAAACTACGTTTACGTGTCCATATGGAACGTTTGCCTATCGTAGAATGCCATTCGGACTTTGCAATGCACCGGGAACTTTTCAACGATGCATGATGGCTATTTTTCATGATATGATCGAGAAGACGATGGAAGTCTTCATGGATGACTTTTCCGTGTTTGGTGATTCCTTTACTTCGTGTTTGTCGAACCTTGAGAGAATGTTGAAACGTTGTGAGGAAACCAACCTTGTGCTCAATTGGGAAAAGTGTCATTTTATGGTTAAGAGTGGAATCGTCTTAGGGCACAAGGTCTCGAAAGCGGGGATTGAGGTAGATCAAGCTAAGGTAGACGTCATCGCCAAATTACCTCATCCCAAAACCGTCAAGGGAGTTAGGAGTTTCCTAGGCCACGCGGGCTTTTATCGACGATTCATCAAGGATTTCTCGAAGATTTCTCGACCCATTACACATCTTCTTGAAAAAGAAGCACGTTTTGTCTTTGACGAAGATTGTGTACGAGCCTTTGAGATCCTTAAGAGGAAACTTACCGAAGATCCCATTCTTGTTGCTCCAAATTGGAACCTCCCCTTTGAACTTATGTGTGATGCAAGTGATTACGCTATTGGGGCCGTTTTGGGGCAACGTCATGATAAGCATTTCTTGCCTATACACTATGCTAGCAAGACGATGACCGAGGCTCAACTTAAATACACTACAACGGAAAAGGAGTTCCTTGCCGTGGTGTATGCATTTGAGAAATTCCGACCTTACCTCGTCTTGACGAAATGCATAGTGTATACGGACCATTCGGCTATCAAGTATCTCATGGCTAAACAAGATGCAAAGCCGAGATTACTTCGTTGGATTCTCCTCCTTCAAGAATTTGATCACAAAATCGTTGACAAAAAAGGAGCCGAGAATCTAGCGGCCGATCATCTCTCTCGGTTGGAAGATCCTCACCAAAGTGTTTACGAGCCTAAGGAAATCACCGAAACATTTCCGCTTGAAACACTTGGTGTAGTGAATTCCAAACTTGACTCTTCTACCCCATGGTTTGCGGATTTTGCAAATTACCATGCGGGTAACTTCATCATTAAGGGTATGACAACTCAAGAAAAACGAAAATTCTTTCGTGATGTCAAGTTCTATTTTTGGAACGACCCTTACTTGTTTCGAACTTGTGCGGATCAAATCATCCGCCGTTGTGTATTTGGCACCGAAGCTTCTAACATCCTTAGAGCTTGCCATGAGGGACCCACGGGTGGTCACCACGGTGCTAATCTCACGGCTAAAAAGGTGTTTGATGCCGGCTTCTTTTGGCCTACTATTTACCGAGATGCACAAGATCTTGTGAAGTCTTGTGATTCATGCCAACGACAAGGAAAAGCCTCACAAAAAGATGAAATGCCACAAAATATCATTCAAGTATGTGAGATCTTTGACGTTTGGGGCATAGACTTTATGGGGCCGTTCCCATCATCTCGTGGTAATAAGTACATCCTTGTTGCGGTTGACTACCTATCTAAGTGGGTGGAGGCTAAGGCCTTGCCCACTAATGATGCTCGTGTGGTAGTTAAGTTCTTGAAATGTTTGTTTGCTCGGTTTGGAACCCCTCGTGCTATCATAAGCGATCGTGGAACCCATTTTTGTAATGACCAATTTGAAAGGGTTCTAAAGAAATATGGGGTTACACATCGTCTTTCTACGGCTTATCACCCACAAACGAGTGGGCAAGTCGAGGTTTCAAACCGAGCATTGAAAAGGATCTTGGAGAGATCCGTGGGGGAAAACCGACAATCTTGGTCGGATAAGTTAGACGATGCTTTATGGGCCTTTAGGACCGCTCATAAGACACCCATTGGGTGCACTCCCTATAAGCTTGTGTATGGAAAAAATTGTCATTTGCCTATCGAGTTAGAACACAAGGCTTATTGGGCCCTAAAGCATTGTAATGATGACATGGAGACCGCGGGAAAACACCGGAAAATGCAACTAAATGAATTGGATGAATTAAGGGACATTGCTTATGAAAATTCATTGATTTATAAAGAGAAAACTAAAAAGTTGCATGATTCAAAAATTAAAAACCGGGTTTTTAACATTGGGGATCAAGTTTTACTTTTTAATTCAAGATTGAAAATATTTTCCGGTAAATTGAAATCCCGTTGGTCCGGTCCATTCACCGTGACTCAAGTATTTCCGTATGGGACCCTCAAGCTAGCTCAAGATGATGGTCCTAACTTCAAGGTGAATGGACATAGGTTGAAGCACTACTTTGGTGGGGAAGTTCCATCCTTGAACTACCTCGACCAAGTCACCTTCCCAAATGATAATTAGTATTGAGGGGATCGAGTCGAGCTCATGACTCGGTAATCAAAAACGAGGTGCCTCGTGGGGGAGTCCCATGCTTATCCTATGTACATATTATCGCTTTCTTAGTCTAATGTAGCTTACGTGAGGGGATTTGTGCCCTTCCAACCTTTGTTCCGTGGTTGTTTGTGATATTTGGTTTTTAGATCATGATCTTCACGATTGGAGCCTCTCGTGTTCGTTTTATGGGAGCACTCGATCGTTTGCTTTGGAGACATTTCTCAATATCCATGATATATCCTTTATTGTTCTAACCTTAGGTTTTTAGCACGCTTCATAAACGGCTTTAAATTTAATGGTTACACCCTTTCCATGCTAGATTAGGCATTCGACTACGTCTCTAGTATGGGGGTGTTTGCACCCCTAGACTCGAAACATTGAGGACAATGTTTAACTTTAGTATGGGGGGGGTGAATAGATACTTGCCTTGCCAAACCTTCACGCTTTCCAAAGTTTATCGTTTTGTTTATCGTTTTGTTGCAAAATAAGGCTAAAAATGGCCAAATTTTAAAATTTTTCTCATGTTTTATAAGTGTTTGAAGATACGAATGTAGATTTTCCGATGGCGAGAATAAGAGTAATTTTTGACTCGACCGTGCGTGTTGAGCACTTAGCTTTGATTCCTTAACTACACATTAGGCTAAGTCTCTTAAATGAGGACGAGAAATGATAGGGTTAGTTATAAGTTACTATGCTAAACGTAGAGTACTCGTATTCTTTCAAAAACTCATGTGTTCTCGTTGTTTGCTTATTCTCCCTTCGCATGTAAATATTTTTTGCTTAATAAATATTGACTTAGCGGTTTAGTTAGGATTGTTGGGTTTCTAGTCTTTTCTAGTAGCTTCCGTGTAATTAAATTGGGAAGACATTAAGATATCGCCAGCGTCACGGTTTTGAAGTATTGGCACCCTAATAATCGAAAGCTTCACCTAATAATAAGATTTCAAGTGCTCACCTAAATCAAGCAAACAATTTGAAGCCCCACAAGGCCTAAAATCTATGCAAAATTGAAAGTGAATCAAGCCTTAATCTTCGAAGCTTTAAAGATCCAAAATTCGCTTTAGCGTGAGGATATACGTCTTTGGCTAATAAAACCACCGATGAGGCGGATAATAAAAGGCAAGGCAAGACCGAAGTCATAATAAAAGCTTCATGGCGAAGTTGAATAAAAGATGGAGGTAAACCAAAGATAATAAGGCCCTTCCGTTAGGGGGCGTATAAAAGTCTTGGTAATAAGTCTCATGTTCAAAACCGTTATAAAACCGTGTTTATCGATTCTTCTTGTCAACTTAATTTTTTAACATCGTCGTCTATTAGGAGGGGTTATTGATTTGATGGTCTTAGTTACACCGTTAGGACTCTATTTTTAGACCTAAATCTCTATTATCGCATAAGTCAAACAATGTATCCTCGTGAAACATTCAAGACAAAATAAAATTTAAGAGATACAACTTAGGAATAATGGGAGAATAAGTACGTGATTAGGGCATATGAGTAGTGTTAGCATTACTAACTTATAATGACAATGATCTCGTTGCACGCTTAGCATGGAATTGAAGTGAAAATCAAGGACGATGAAATTATTTCTAACGAAGCATTCACGTGTTCTTATTCTATGAACCTAAACGTCCCATTTTGCGATGAAAATCATACATTATGTCTATAACACAAGTAGTAGCAATAGTAGTAGTGTAGCTAGTTTATCATTCCAATAAAGTGAATAAATGAATTTTGGAGATGCTACGATACTTTATTCTAGCATTGCGTGAGGGCACGGCAATGGTTTAGTATGGGGGAGTGATGAGACGGCTTTTATACATGGTCTCATCGTTCTTTTTGGACTTAAAATGCATTAAATATCATCAAAATACCCAAATATATGCTTGTGTTTGTTGCTTGTGTAATTTAGGTACGGATATTGAGAAAATGACAAAAGATCACAAGAATCACGCAAAAACGAACACGGGAAACGAAGCCGCACGATGAACCAAGCCCTAGTGAAGAATTTTCCAAAGAAAACCCTTGAAGATTTGAAGAATATTGAAGATTGGTCCTCCAAGTTTGAAGAATTGACACTTTATACCCTTGTATCTTCATAATTACAAGTTTGGTCCCTAAAGTTTGTCAAAATTACAAAAAGGACCCTTAACTTTGAAGAATTGGCAAATTTAGTCCCTCATCAAATCTAAATTGTCAAATATGGTCCTCCAAGAAGTCAACCAACAAGTCAAAGCCTTGAAGTTTGAAGATATGGCAAAATCAGTCCTTGGAAAATGAAGAAGTTGCATAAATGGTCCTTGTTTCAAGTTTACAAAAACATTGTGCCAAAAATGTCAAGTGTTGAAAGTTAAATACAAAGGAAATGGGATTTGTAAGCTGAAAATACAAAATGAAGAGAAAAGAAAACATGAGGGGGCAATCTTGGGAGACAATCAAACTTCACCAGCCAACCCCCATCTGACACGTCATCTCTGCCAGTCCACTAGCTAAAACCAACCAGTCCATAACCTCTTTTTGACCCTATCATAAACCCTTTTGACCCCCTTGATTATTTAAATAAGCATTTAATAATTAAGTGGGGGAAACACCTTTTTAAACCTGTTTAAAAACCCAAAACGATTTAAACATACCTGTTCATCACCACTAATCCTTAGAACCCTAATTATGATTATCTCCAAATCAAAGGGGTTTTAAACAATTACCTCCAGATTGCTAATTCATGTTATCCTCACCCTAACCCACCTCACCCATCACTCTCACACACACCCCATGTGACTACCCAGCCTTCCCCTGCCCCACTTTCTAGCTTGAAGACAAAGCTTGGCAGTAATCCAACGAGCCTAGGTGATTTCGTGCTCCCAAAGGATACACCAACGGGCAAGATCATCTTGACAACTGCCATTTCACATGGAGCAGTCACATGAATCCAAGACCTCAATATCAAGAATTCAAATATGGCATCTTAACAGCATATTCCAAGAACCAACCAAGGGCATGATTGGGAATTCAGTCATTAGGGTTTCCATCTTCTAGAGACTTCTTTGTAAGCCTATATAAGGCATTAGGGTTTTAGTTCACATTTTTCTTCTTGTCTCAGCTTTTATGTATTTTTTTATCAATGAATGAAAAAATGTTTTATGCATAAGGCTGTGATCATTTACTTTTCAGCAATTTACATTTTAAAGTTTGTGTCTCTTTATTCAAGTTTGTGTTTTTAAAAAGTTTTCAACAAAACGTTTTCAAGTTCTGATTTTGAGCAAGTTCTTGGTAAGAACTTGTGTCAAGAGTGGGTCTTTCCAGTTTTGATTCATTGTGTTAAATGCTTTAAAAGATATAAGTGAGAAGCTTTTAGAAAAGATTTTTAAGAAAGTAAAAAAAAAAGGGAGAAACAGAATACATCATATATCTTGTTCTTTGTCTGTTTTTTTTTTATTTTTCAGGTTTGAACTGTTGTTGATAATTGTTCAGCATACATCCGAATGTATATGGAGGTGGTTATGCAACCACTAGGATCTTGGAAGTAAGATCCTAAGGTATTTTCTTGTTACCTTTTTAAAATTTCAGAAAAAAGGAAGTTGCATGTGATTTTGCTTGATTTGGTGGAATTTGTTGTTTAAGCTGTGTGATTTGAACTCTTTTGGGTTATTATGCATGCTAAGAGTAGATATAATCCAGTTTGATTGAGTTTGAATAGGATTGTGTTTGAAAAATCTTGATTTCAGAACTTTAAGGGGTGTTTGGCTTTGAAGTTTGTAGGAAGATTTTGAAATAGTTTGGCAATTGAAACGTGTTAGAAAGGCTAAAAAAGGTTAAGACAGATTGTATGCTAGCTAGTAAGAAAGTTTAGAAAGTTTGGAAGCAATTTGAGTGACTGAAAAGTGAAAAGTATGGCTAAAATTTGCTTAGTCATTTTTCTGATTATTTTTCCTTAATTTTGGTGCATAAACTTGAAATTCTGTTTAGTATTAGTGCTTAATAGGATTGTGGTTCATTTATATGCTAGTTTTTGTAAGTGTGTGCAAGCTTTGTGGGTTTGAAAATTGTTTGTGTGCAATCTGTTAAACAAAACAACCACCAGACCTCATTTTCTTTATCAGCAACTTTATATTGATCTTGTGTGCATTGTTTATGTGAATTGTTGTTTGTGCTTGTTTGTTATCTGTTTATCTTGACTCCTTGTGCTCCAAAGAGCACAAGGGTGCCTTGTTTGTCCAAAACACCACTCAAACAAAGCCAAGTCCTCTTGGTCCAATTTGCATAAGCTAAAAAGGAGCATATACTTGTTAATCAGAAACATAGCAGACATGGCCACATTTTGAGCTTTCATTTGACTTAATCTTGGGTTAAAAAGGTTTTGGATTGTGTTTTCATAGCTTAACAAAGGTCACAATTGGTTTGGAAAAAGAAAAAAAAAAAGTTTTACAAAAACCACTAGCCTGGCTTCGAACCCCTGACCTCTCGTTGGAGGGTTCAGAGTCCTTACCAGTGTGCTAGCTTTAATCTTGTGTAAAGATACACAAGGCCCAATACTTAAGGAGGTTTTGGTTTGGGCTTATTTAAATAAGCCGTGACCATTTCTGCTTATTATAGCTTATTGGTTAAGTGTTTTTGGTATCTTTCATTTTTCCTAGGCTAGTAATAGGTTTTAGGATTTTTCTGTTCAAAAATATTATTTTTCCATGTATTTAATTAATTTCTAGGATTATTTTTAATATTAAATTTAAAAAGTCATAAAAAAATATTAAACAGTAAGTAAAAAAGACAAAAAAAATAGTTTTTAGGTTTTAATTCTTATTTTTGAGGTTTACATATAAAAAAGTTTTCAAAAACTTTAATTTTTAATTTTATTTAATTTTAGGGTTTTTAAGCAACTTTAAAAATTAATATAAAATTAATTATTAGGTTTCAGAAAATTTGGTTTGCATTTTTGTTCTAGTTACAATATTTAGGATTTTTGAGAATTTTTTAGAATTTATTTGAGGACTTTTAATTTTTTAGAATATTTTAATATTATTTTATTCATTAAAATAAAAAGTTTTATTTTTATTTCTTTTTCATTTTTCCTAGGTTCTTTATCATTAATTAGGACTTTTGTCACTTTCCATTTAATTTTTAGGCTTTTCAATTAATTTTTAGAATTAATTTAAGATTTAATAGATTTTAATAGTTTTTAGGAGATTAAAAATAGTTTAATTTGGTTTTAAAATTTTTAAAAATAGTTTTTAGTTTAATTAGGATATTTTTGAGGTTTACAAATTATAAAATCTTGTTTAGGGCTTTTTAATAATTAAAAGTGATTTTTAGGGCTTTAATTAGCATTAAAAAGTCATTATTTAATTAATTAAAAGGTTTTAGCAAGTTTGGATTTTTTGTAAACTCTTAGAATATTATTTGGGATTTTTAGTAATTTTTAGAAATTTTTAGGTTAAAATTTTTTATTTTCGTCGTTTTTACGGTTTTACGTTTACGCCTTTTTCGTCATAGTTTAATTAGTTTTCGTAACCGTCAATTCTTTCCTTTCTCATTTCTTTTTCAATTATCATAATCACAAACATCATATATCAACTCTTAACACAACGCACTTGCCTCCTCGAGAACGAACTCACCTAGGGTCTTTCACACACGGTTTTCCTAAATCGTCGTGCACTTGCCCTACTTTGTGCATCCTTTTCCTAAAGTAAACTGGTTAAGTATTAAGAAAACTGGTTTTATAGTTTGAAAAGCCTTATGTTTATCTTATGAAAACTGTTTTAACATAAATATACCATAGCCCATATAGGTCATGAAAAGGTCACGTGCATGAATACTTGGAGGGGTGACCTCATCATGCTGATTAGAGGGGATGCCTCTAATTAATATACTGGTTTGGGTAGGAGGGATCAACTCCTTGTGAAGGATGCAAGGCACACACCACATTCACCATGATATACTGAATAAAACATGTAACTAGGATGCACCCATACGCCCCACATGATATAATAATATGGCCAAAACTGAAAGGGACGCCACGAGCAATCACTCCGCCGTGGGGAAGTCATAACATTGGTGCCTCCAATGTTATGGTTATGGTACCTCCATAACTAGGTGAAACTGGTCATGCTTGTATATGGCTATAGATTATGCTAATTAAACATAAGCAGTTCAAAACAATAAAACAAATACTGGGGAAAACAGTTGGCTGCATACGGGGAAATCCTAATAAGGAAAGAATGTCCATACTGAAAGGACGGGAATCCGTACCTCAAGTCCAGTGAATGAACGGAAGAAAGACTCCTACTTCTGGATCACTAACGCTACATGAATACACACGTGTATAAGTATCGATTCACTGATTACGTACTGGGTTTTATGTCTCATTTTAGCTGACTTGGTATGTTTTAGGTCATGGTTTACTGTTTAAAGCCTTAAACTGTGTTTATCTTGTATTCTGATTAATCTGTTTAAGTATTACTGGTATTTCATGTATTATTATACTTACTGTGTAATAATAAGTAACTTTCCAAAAATAGCAGGTTTCCAAAAATAGAAAGTTTCCAAAAATAGAAAGTTTCCAAAAATAGAAAGTTTCCAAAAATAGAAAGTTACCAAAAATAGAAAGTTTCCAAAAATAGAAAGTTTCCAAAAATAGAAAGTTTCCAAAAATAGAAAGTTTCCAAAAATAGAATTTACTGCTAAAAATAGATTAGTTTCTAAAAATAGAAAGTTTCCAAAAATAGATCAGCTGCCTTAATTAAATAAGTTTCCATATATAGAAGGTTTCCATGATTAGATTAGCTGCCTGAAATAGATAAATTTCCATATATAGAAGGTTTCCATTAATAGATTAGTTGCCTTATTTAATTAAGTTTCTATAAATAGAAGTTTCCATATTTAGAATTAAGCTGGTTACATAAGCTAACATATAAGTCTAAATGTTTATAAGCTTATTTCTTAAGTCATATGATATAGTGTATAGTTTAATTATTATTTCATGTATTTTAATTAAACTATAGGTTAAGCATTTTAATTAAAGTATAACATGTTTTAATTAAAATGAAATAAGATACTTAGGTTAAAATGTGTATTATTATTATTAATAATATAACCTAAGTCATGTCTAAATTAATTAATTATAGGCATGTTTTAAATAATTAATTAATTATAACTTATAACATAAAATACTTAGGTTAAATTAATATCATGCTAAATTAATAATTAAAATAACCTAAGTCATGATTTAATTAATATCTCATGTTATTAATTAATTTATATCCTAAGTTCATAATTCATAAAAATTAACATGTAACATAGATCATGATTTAACCAACGAACCATGAATCGGGCATGAATTCGACACCGTACCCCGAGCCAAACTCGGGGCACGTGTGCCTCCTTGCTGCCGTGGGCCCCACAAGCACCAACCAAGACCAAAAATGGTCTTGGTGGTGGCGGCAATAAGCAAACCAAACCCCCTTCGGGTTTGTTATGCTAGGCGGCTAAAAACAAACACCCTTTTTAAATCATTCTTTGATTTTAATTTACCCCAAAACATGTTAGATCAATGTTTAATATCATGTTTTAATAAGAATAATAATAACATGTTCATGAAAATAATCAAAGATTAAAAAGAATTAAAAAGAAAGGTTTAGAATGATATACCAATACGTAGCTTGAAAGGGGATGAACAAACACGGTTTCTAGCACTTGTTTTTAATGTCAAAAATCAACAACACCCTCCTATGGTGGTGTTCTAGGTGGCGGCACAAGAGAGAGCAAAGAGGAGGAGGAGAAAATCTTTTAGGGTTTATGTTTTCTTTCTTGAAAAGTGAAAATGAAAAATAGTTTTTACCATAACCCCCCTTTACTTGTAAAAGTCCATGGGCTTAGCCCATTCTTGGTTGTTGTGCCGTGGGTATGGGGGCCCCACATGGGGTACCCGTACCTTTCTCGTGTCCCGATGTTTCGTGTTCGTTCGTGGTTAACGTGTTCGTGTTTAAAGTGTTTATGTTTATTTTATCATGTCGTTTATCGTAATTTTAACACTCGTAATTATATTATATGTATTTACGTAATTATTCTAGTTCGTATTTTAAATGGTGATCATGATTTAATTATGTTCACGTGACATATTTATTAACTGTTTATCATGAGTTCATACGTAATCGATACTTATCATGTCATACACGTATGCACTTGCTTGATTATTAGCACATGAATGTGATCAATACTAAATGAGGTAAGTTTTAATCTAGGACGTACGATCTTAAGGGCACTATTCATGGTAAAAGCATGCGGGTTTTACAATTCTTCCCCCCTAAAAAGAATAATTCGTCCCCGAATTATAGATAAAGTAAGCTGAAAAGAAGTAACATACCCGAACTCAAAATATGAAGTGAGGGTAAGAAGCCCGGATAGACTCCTCTGTTTCCCAAGTGGCTTCCCGCTCGGTATGGTCCCTCCAAAGAATTTTGACGAATGGAATCGTCTTCCTTCTCATGACTCGTTCTTGCCTGTCGAGTACTCGTTCGGGTTCTTCTATAAAAGTGAGGTCTTCACGTATCTGTTCCAGTGGATACTGAACCATGTGAAGGGGATGATAATTGTACCCTCTGAGTAAGGACACATGGAACACGTTATGCACGTGCGAAAGCTGAGGAGGTAACGCCAATCGGTAAGACACTTCACCGATTCGTTCAATGATATCAAATGGTCCGATGAAACGAGGACTGAGTTTCCCTTTGATCCCGAAGCGTTTAACACCACGTGCCGGCGAAACCTTGAGGAAGACGTGATCTCCCACATTAAAATGTATGTCCCTACGATGCTTATCGGCGTAACTCTTCTGACGTGACTGTGCTTCCTGCAGCTTCTGTTTAGCTACTTCGATCTTCTCATTGGTCATTTCTATAATCTCTGGTCCTTCAAGTGTTCGCTCTCCCACTTGATCCCAGCAAGTTGGAGCGCGACACTTTCTGCCATACAACATTTCGAAAGGAGCACATTTGATACTTGCGTGCCAGCTGTTGTTGTATGCAAACTCGACTAAACAGATGTAATCGTCCCAATCACCTGTCCATTCCAACGCACACGACCTTAACATATCTTCCAATGTCTGAATTGTTCGCTCCGACTGTCCGTCCGTTTGAGGATGAAAGGCCGTACTCAGCTTAAGTTGTGTACCCCAAGCTTTTTGCAGACCTTTCCAGAATCGCGACGTGAAACGAGGATCTCTGTCTGAGACGATGCTGGAGGGAGTACCGTGGAGTCTCATGATCTCCCTTCTGTAAGTATCTGCGAGTTTACTTACCGGATCTTCCTTGCGTATCGGTAAGAAATGAGCTGATTTGGTGAGTCGATCAACAATGACCCAAATAGCATCGTGCTTCTTCTTGGTAGGCGGAAGACCGGTAACAAAATCCATGGTGATTTTGTCCCACTTCTACTCTGGAATATCCAACGGTTGAAGGAGACCGCCCGATCGCTGATGCTCAATCTTAACCTGTTGGCAGGTAAGACATTTGGAGACATAAGTGGCTACATCCTGTTTCATACCACTCCACCAAAAGTGATGTCTGATGTCATGGTACATTTTCGTCGACCCAGGATGTATAGAAAATGGGGAGCTATGAGCTTCAGCTAACAGTGCTTCCCGGAGTTCTTGATTGTCAGGAACACAAAGTCTCGTGCCCTGCCAAATGATACCGTCTGCGTCCATTCTGAATTCTGTCTGCTTCTCCAAATTCTGAATTATCGCCCAAATCTCTCCATCATCCTTCTGCGCTTCCTTGATCCTAGTCAGTAACTCAGGTTCTACTCTAAGATTCGCCCAGTATCCGTGCTGCCCACGTACCATGATTTTGATGTCTAGCCGCTCCAAGTCTCTTATATTTTGTTCCTTGATTTCAATGCCGTTTATCATTCCGGATTTTCTGCTGAGTGCATCTGCTACTACATTAGCCTTCCCGGGATGATACTGTAGGTTAATATCATAATCCTTCAACAGTTCCAACCATCTCATTTGTCTCATGTTCAATTCTCGCTGTGTGAAGATATACTTCAAGCTCTTGTGATCTGTGAAAATGTCGCATGATTCTCCGTATAAGTAATGCCTCCATATTTTCAATGCGAACACCACTGCAGCAAGTTCTAGGTCATGCGTAGGATAGTTTTCTTCATAGGGCTTAAGCTGCCGTGAAGCACACGCGATCACTTTCCCATGTTGCATGAGAACACAGCCCAGTCCCTTCCCCGATGCATCGCTATAGATCTGAAATCCACCTGTACCAGATGGGAGAGTAAGAATAGGTGCAGATACTAACTTCTGTATTAGGTCTTCGAAGCTCTTCTCTCGATCTTCTGTCCAGACGAATTTCTCTCCTTTTCGCATCAGTTTGGTGAGAGGTAGTGCCAAACGGGAAAAGTTCTCCACGAATCTGCGATAATATCCAGCTAAGCCTAAGAAACTGCGGACTTCTGTCGCTGACGTTGGTCTTGGCCATTTAGTGATAGCCTCAACCTTCGCTGGGTCCATAGTGATCCCTTCAGCTGATACGATGTGACCTAAGAATGCCACCTTGTTTAACCAGAACTCACACTTGGAGAATTTCGCATACAGCTGCTTCTGACGAAGAATCTGTAGTACCGTACGGAGATGGTCTTCGTGTTCCTCCGTGTACTTTGAGAAAATCAGGATGTCATCGATGAATACAATGACAAACTTATCAAGGAATTCATGGAAGATTCTGTTCATCAGATCCATGAATACTGCTGGAGCATTAGTCAGGCCGAAAGGCATGACCACGAACTCATAATGGCCATAGCGGGTACGAAAAGCAGTCTTGGCAATATCCTGCTCTTTAACCCTTAGCTGATGGTAGCCTGACCTTAGATCGATCTTCGAGAAGTGTTTGGCTCCTTGAAGTTGGTCAAACAGATCATCTATACGTGGCAGTGGATATCTATTGCGGATGGTAATCTTATTAAGTTCGCGGTAGTCAATGCAAAGTCGCATGCTGCCGTCCTTCTTCTTAACGAACAAGACCGGTGCGCCCCATGGGGATGCGCTTGGTCTAATGAACCCTCGTTCAAGAACTTCTTGCAGTTGGTCCTTCAGTTCTTTTAGCTCTATGGGAGCCATACGATACGGAGCCTTAGAGATTGGCTCAGCTCCTGGAACAAGGTCGATGTTGAACTCCACTTCTCTTGCAGGTGGTATGCCTGGAAGTTCAGCTGGGAAAACTTCTTGAAATTCCGAAACTACTGGTTGATCCTGAATCGATGGGGATTCAGCATCCATGTCATGAACCGTAGCTAGATAACCTTCGCAGCCATGTGACAGTAATGCACGTGCTTGCAAGGCAGATATGACTTGTACAGACCGTCTGGGTATGAACCCGTTATGAATGTACTCTGGTGCATTAATGTCGCCGAAGATCACCCGATATGAGTGGCAGTCTATGGTAGCATGGTGCTTGGATAGCCAGTCCATGCCGAGAATCATATCGAACTCAATCATGTCTAGGGGAAGTGCATCTACTGCACGAACTTTATCGTCAAACTCTAGAGGAAGACTCTTGTATACATGAGTTATTAATACAGAGTCCCTCAAAGGCGTGGAAATGGTAAGCCTATTTTCTAATGGCAAGGGAAGTGTCCTGATGTTCTTAGCATATGTAGTGGAAATAACTGAATGAGTGGCACCCGTGTCGAGAAGAACACATGCGGCTTGGCCGTACATATACAAAATTCCAGTAATGGTACCTGTAGATTTGTTTGCCTGATCGCGCGATGTCGTGTAGACACGCCCAGTGGTAGGAGGCGGTTTAGTATCAGCATGACCCGAAGTACCCTCCATTTCACCCTTACGGCAATCTCTCATACGATGGCCAGGGAGGCCGCACTTGTAGCATGCGTCAGAATCACGACGACATGGGCCAGGGTGTCTGCGATGGCAAGTACTGCAAAGAGGATGAGTGAATCCTCCAGCAGGAGTCCTTGCTTGCTGAGGGCCTGATGATGACAAAATGTGTTAAAATAAAGTATATGCACGAGTATAAGACATATGCGTCATAAGATGTTCACCAGTGTTAGCTGAACGGTTAGGCTGCGAACCCCTGTGGTTCTGGTCCTTCCCGTTACCGTGGTTCCTGGTAGAGATTAATATAGTGTCTGCATGAGAGATATAACATGAAATCATGAGAAGATGCGTAAATAGTAGGACCTGCTGTTGTTGGAGTGTCC
Source organism: Glebionis coronaria (assembly GCA_025667525.1). Taxonomy (NCBI): domain Eukaryota; kingdom Viridiplantae; phylum Streptophyta; class Magnoliopsida; order Asterales; family Asteraceae; genus Glebionis; species Glebionis coronaria. The sequence goes on along the minus strand of CM046881.1, from coordinate 533,175,194 downwards.
CGCATTGCTACGGTAATTATCATTACCGCTGCGCCTTTCCACAACAGAACGGTCGTTAGTGTGACCGTTTCCTTTGGGCTGATTAGGCTGCTGCTGAGTAGCCGGCTGAGACCGGTCCCCAGTTTTCTGCCTGGAAGATACAGTTTAAGAGATGATTATAGAACATATAATGATAGGATGGGGTCTGGTTATCGATAGAACACGAAATGTTTACCTCTTGTCGGGTCTTTCAGCTTCCCCGAACTCATCGCGTTCCTGCAACATCTCAAGCTTCCTTGCTGCGTCGGCCACTTGTGCTACTGTATTGAACGTAGCACATACCAGATTGTTCGCGACCGAGGTGCGAAGTGCCCACCTAAAGTGGTGTGCCTGCTCCTCAGGAGTACCAGCTGCTGCTCCCAGAAAACCAGCTAAGCGAAGAAAGCGCTGCATGAATTCGTTGTTATTCTCACCCGCTCTCTGACGTATCCCATGGTATTCTCGCTTGAGTTTGCCCTGCTCTGCCTTAGGAAAGAACTGCTCCATCACTCTCTCCTTGAATTGGGCCCATGTCAAACCAGCGACCCATTCATCGCCTCCTTCTGACTGCGTCAAGGCTAGCCACCAGTTGAGTACGTCGCCTTCAAACCGGTAGCATGCCAATCTCGCCTTGAATGCGGGGTCACATCCCATAGCATTGAAAATCTTCTCAATGTGAGTCAACCAACTTTCAGCATCGCTGGGGCTATCAGTCTTTTCAAAAGCTCTAGGACGAAGCTTGTTGAATCTTTCCAACCACACTGCTAGTGTCACTGGGGGAGGAGGAGGAGGTGGCTGATTGTGCTGCTGATTGTTGGCAGCTTGGACTTTAGCACGAATGTCATTCCTCAGTTGAGGAAGTAAGGCTTGCATGGCAGCCTGAATTGCAGCATTGAGCTGCTCTTGCTCGCGTGTGAGAACCATCTGACAGTATAACATAAACATATGATTAACAGTTCAAACATAAAATATAACTTATATATATACATGAAAAAAATATTTATACCAAAAATTTCACGAGAAAAATTTTATGCAAGAAAATCTTTGTATGAATGCATGATGCAGTTTTATGAAAACTTTTGATGCTCGAGAGTGAACGCCTCTGGTCGGTTCACTCAAAACAAAAGACATATCGAGGGGGACGCCTATGGGTCGGTCCCAAATTTAAAAGTTTCGATAAAACACATGCGACTAAATAGGGCCAGTCCTGTACCAACCATTACTTAGTCAAAAACCCTGTAACAATGACATGTATATGTATGCTTAAAAATGATGAATGCATGAAAACAACTGTCAGTTCTAGGAAGACCGTAGTGACTACCCACTAATCACAGGTCATATTTGAGAGCCTACAGGTCTAAACCTTGGCTCTGATACCATAATTGTAACACCCCATTTTGGAAATGGAATATTACGCATAATCATGGCGTGTCATCAAAGCATACAAGGATAAATGTCTAAGCATTATTCGACCATAAAAGGGAAATACCGGAATCAAACATCGGTAACCCCAAAGTAAAGCTCATCACACACAAACATAAATACTGTAAAGGAAAGGACGAAACAATGTCCATAGCAAACTGTATTAAAGTAAAGGAAATGCATAAAGTAAAGAAAGACAGTAAAGCTTCCAGTCCATATGCACGTACGTTTGAGATCTACGAGCGTCCCTGAGTACCTGCCGTTTTGGGAACATGAAAAGGAAAACGGCTAAGCAAGACGCTCAGTGCACGGATGTACAATATAGCATGAAATAGGATAAACATATAACATATAACAGCGGAAGACTAAGTTCTGAGTAAACTGGTTAAGTATTAAGAAAACTGGTTTTATAGTTTGAAAAGCCTTATGTTTATCTTATGAAAACTGTTTTAACATAAATATACCATAGCCCATATAGGTCATGAAAAGGTCACGTGCATGAATACTTGGAGGGGTGACCTCATCATGCTGATTAGAGGGGATGCCTCTAATTAATATACTGGTTTGGGTAGGAGGGATCAACTCCTTGTGAAGGATGCAAGGCACACACCACATTCACCATGATATACTGAATAAAACATGTAACTAGGATGCACCCATACGCCCCACATGATATAATAATATGGCCAAAACTGAAAGGGACGCCACGAGCAATCACTCCGCCGTGGGGAAGTCATAACATTGGTGCCTCCAATGTTATGGTTATGGTACCTCCATAACTAGGTGAAACTGGTCATGCTTGTATATGGCTATAGATTATGCTAATTAAACATAAGCAGTTCAAAACAATAAAACAAATACTGGGGAAAACAGTTGGCTGCATACGGGGAAATCCTAATAAGGAAAGAATGTCCATACTGAAAGGACGGGAATCCGTACCTCAAGTCCAGTGAATGAACGGAAGAAAGACTCCTACTTCTGGATCACTAACGCTACATGAATACACACGTGTATAAGTATCGATTCACTGATTACGTACTGGGTTTTATGTCTCATTTTAGCTGACTTGGTATGTTTTAGGTCATGGTTTACTGTTTAAAGCCTTAAACTGTGTTTATCTTGTATTCTGATTAATCTGTTTAAGTATTACTGGTATTTCATGTATTATTATACTTACTGTGTAATAATAAGTAACTTTCCAAAAATAGCAGGTTTCCAAAAATAGAAAGTTTCCAAAAATAGAAAGTTTCCAAAAATAGAAAGTTTCCAAAAATAGAAAGTTACCAAAAATAGAAAGTTTCCAAAAATAGAAAGTTTCCAAAAATAGAAAGTTTCCAAAAATAGAAAGTTTCCAAAAATAGAATTTACTGCTAAAAATAGATTAGTTTCTAAAAATAGAAAGTTTCCAAAAATAGATCAGCTGCCTTAATTAAATAAGTTTCCATATATAGAAGGTTTCCATGATTAGATTAGCTGCCTGAAATAGATAAATTTCCATATATAGAAGGTTTCTATTAATAGATTAGTTGCCTTATTTAATTAAGTTTCTATAAATAGAAGTTTCCATATTTAGAATTAAGCTGGTTACATAAGCTAACATATAAGTCTAAATGTTTATAAGCTTATTTCTTAAGTCATATGATATAGTGTATAGTTTAATTATTATTTCATGTATTTTAATTAAACTATAGGTTAAGCATTTTAATTAAAGTATAACATGTTTTAATTAAAATGAAATAAGATACTTAGGTAAAAATGTGTATTATTATTATTAATAATATAACCTAAGTCATGTCTAAATTAATTAATTATAGGCATGTTTTAAATAATTAATTAATTATAACTTATAACATAAAATACTTAGGTTAAATTAATATCATGCTAAATTAATAATTAAAATAACATAAGTCATGATTTAATTAATATCTCATGTTATTAATTAATTTATATCCTAAGTTCATAATTCATAAAAATTAACATGTAACATAGATCATGATTTAACCAACGAACCATGAATCGGGCATGAATTCGACACCGTACCCCGAGCCAAACTCGGGGCACGTGTGCCTCCTTGCTGCCGTGGGCCCCACAAGCACCAACCAAGACCAAAAATGGTCTTGGTGGTGGCGGCAATAAGCAAACCAAACCCCCTTCGGGTTTGTTATGCTAGGCGGCTAAAAACAAACACCCTTTTTAAATCATTCTTTGATTTTAATTTACCCCAAACATGTTAGATCAATGTTTAATATCATGTTTTAATAAGAATAATAATAACATGTTCATGAAAATAATCAAAGATTAAAAAGAATTAAAAAGAAAGGTTTAGAATGATATACCAATACGTAGCTTGAAAGGGGATGAACAAACACGGTTTCTAGCACTTGTTTTTAATGTCAAAAATCAACAACACCCTCCTATGGTGGTGTTCTAGGTGGCGGCACAAGAGAGAGCAAAGAGGAGGAGGAGAAAATCTTTTAGGGTTTATGTTTTCTTTCTTGAAAAGTGAAAATGAAAAATAGTTTTTACCATAACCCCCTTTTACTTGTAAAAGTCCATGGGCTTAGCCCATTCTTGGTTGTTGTGCCGTGGGTATGGGGGCCCCACATGGGGTACCCGTACCTTTCTCGTGTCCTGATGTTTCGTGTTCGTTCGTGGTTAACGTGTTCGTGTTTAAAGTGTTTATGTTTATTTTATCATGTCGTTTATCGTAATTTTAACGCTCGTAATTATATTATATGTATTTACGTAATTATTCTAGTTCGTATTTTAAATGGTGATCATGATTTAATTATGTTCACGTGACATATTTATTAACTGTTTATCATGAGTTCATACGTAATCGATACTTATCATGTCATACACGTATGCACTTGCTTGATTATTAGCACATGAATGTGATCAATACTAAATGAGGTAAGTTTTAATCTAGGACGTACGATCTTAAGGGCACTATTCATGGTAAAAGCATGCGGGTTTTACAGGGGGGATCCACCGGAGTGAACTCTCTTTAAATTCGCTTACAACAGAAACATAAGATGTGGGAAGAGATGTTGGATACAACGAACTAATATTGTGGTCGATACAAGTAAACGATGATAAAGTGCGCGATGGGGAAGATCTGATGTCGTTAAAAACAAACTCATTTCAGGACATCCAAATCTGTCATGCGTTATTAGCTAACGATGTGTGAAGGTTCTTATGTTCTGAGGTAGAAGGCACCATATATAATAAATCTAGGACACATGAAATAATAGGGCCACTCATGTTGTCCAAATAAAGACAAAGAGCGGAACCAAACCACCCCACCTTTGTCCATCGGCATTCAAACTACATATGATCAACCTTCGATCTATGTAAATTAAATATAACATATAGGTGAGTAATTAACTCCTATTCGTGAAAGATTCTCCTGGGTAGCAAGAGCATTCGAGCACGCTCTCCACCAGAAAATTTTGATTTTTGGCAATGCCTTTAGATTCCATACATGCTTGTAGAAACTTTCATTGGAGGTCGACGATGAAGATGCCTGATTGTTTGAGTATTGTCACGTTGAACAAGCACTTGGCGATAACCCGATTTAATAGTGTCGTTTCCTTTAGAGTCATTATGTCAAATAATCTTACCCACAGAGCGAGTATTAGAAATGGGAATCTATTAAATGAGATGTACCTCTTCTTGAAGAACAACATGTTCAAGCTTTAGCAGGTCCAGGAACCATTAATGATGAAGTATAAGACTAACGCACTAGAATCAAATTGGCCGTGAGGGTGCTGAACATAAAAGTTTTTTGAATATGGGACCCATATTTACGTCAAAAAATGAATATTAGAACCATTGCCATGTTGCCAGCGTAAACCACGAAAAAGAATATTTCTCCCTTGTAGCAAGCTTTTCCAAATCCATGAACTTTGTGAATCTTTAGTGGCCTTTAGAAAACTAAAGCGCGAAAATAGATCCCTTTTAAAACACGACCCCAAAAAGAGGATAGGTTTATAACTAGCCTCCAACCTTGTTTAGCAAGAAGTGCTAAATTAAAACATGAAAGATCTCAGAAACCAAGACCACCATAATCCTTAGAGCGAGAGATACGATCCTCTTTTAACTAGTGGATATGTTGTTCATATGTATCCCCATTCCAGAAGAAACACCTAACTTGGACTAGAAGTTTCTAAAGAAAACCCTTAGGCAACAAATTACCTTGCATAATTTATAGCCTTTATTAAGATCTACCCACCCAGCTTGTGAAAGGAGCTTGTATTTCCATCCTTTCATTTTTTGTAAGAATTTTCCAATATAAAATAGAATAAGCCTCCTTTAATCCGACCGTGTATAGATGGAAGACTAAGATAATGTGAGTGTCGTCCCATTACCTTAACCTCAAGTTGGTCACAAAATTCTTTTTACACAACAACTGGAGTGTTAGGAGAAAACATCATTTCCGACTTGTCAAAGTTTTTACACTGACCAGATGCCACACAATAGCGATTAATAAGTTCGAGCAAAAAATCACACTCGTTAGTCTTTGATTTTAGGAAGAATAAAGAGTCGCCAGCGAAGAAAATGTGAGATATAACAAGAAAATATCTAGACATCTTAATACATGTAAGAAAAGATTGATGCATGACATTGTTTATCATGTGAGATAGAACATTAGTGACGATGATAAACAAGAAAGATAACATAGGATCTTCTTGATGATACCTTTGGAGGGATTGATCGTACCAATAGATATCCATTAATCATGAAATCCATCTCATAAGAGGATATACATGCTAAAACCCAACTATACCATTTAACTCTAAAGCCCAATTTTACGACATGTTGCCATTAAAAAATCACATTCAACTCTATCAATAGCTTTATTAAGATCAAGCTTTAGAGCCATAATCTTATGTTCCCCCTGCTTCTTATTACGTATGTAATGAAATGCTTCATTTACAACAATCATGCAATCTTGAATGAGCCTACCCGGGATAAATGTAGATTGTTGTGGGGAAATGATATAGTGCATAAATGTTTCAGACGATTTGACATTACTTTTGATATAACTCAATAAACAAAGCTACTAAGGCTAATTGGGGGGAATTTACCAACAGTCTCGGGAGAAGAGACCTTTGGAAGTAAGACTACTAGTGTTTTATTTAAAGACTAAGGCATGATACCATAATAAAAAAAGCTGATGTATAGCCTTACTTACCGTATCAACGACAATATGCCAATACTTTTGAGAAAAATGATTGGAAATCCATCTTCACCCGGAGCTTTATGAGTGCCCAAATTCTTAACTGCTTCATCAATCTCAACTTGTGTGCGTTGGGGCTTCGAGTTGCAGGGACATGCTATTAGTAATAACAGGATTGAGCATATCCAAAATGTCATTGAAAGTTGTATCCCCATAGGTTGAATAAATTTCAGAAAAATGGTCGAGAATCAGCTTATGAAGTTGAGTACGACTATCAACCCAATGACCTTTCACATTCTTTAGCATCGAGGGTCTATTTCGTTGGTTGCGGTGAATTGTTGACATATGAAAAAACCGACAGTTTTGATCACCATATTTTAACCAATTGACCTTGATCACTGATGCCAAAGCATCTCTTCCCGTAACCACGTTTCCTCGAGCTTTGAAAGTAGAAGACCTTGCCGAGACCCATTGTCATTTGTAGACGAAAGGGATTGTAAATGTGCCAACTTAGATGTGATTTCTCCAATTATCTTTTTATTGTTAACCAAGTGGCGAGGACTCTAAGAAGATGTTGTCTAAGGTTTACAGTGTCGTCATTTACGTTGAAGTTACCCCATGAAGCTCTAATAGCATCTTCACAAGAATCCTACCGAGTCCACATTGCTTTATATTTAAACTTTTTGCGTTTTTTCTTTGGCAGAGAGCAGGATTGATATAGTAAAGGAGAGTGGTCACTACCAATGAGGGGTAGATGGGTCAATGACTGATAAGGAAAAGCCTCGAGCATCATATCATTCACTAAATCACGATTGATCCGTTCCCGAACATTTGCTCCACTAGCTCTTTTGTTATCCCATGTATATGTTAGACCCTTGGAAGGAATGATAAAGAATTCACCAAGAAACATAATGTCTTGAAATTCTGCAACACGTTGAGAAATGTTAACTAAGCCTCTCTCATTATCGCTACCATTCCCAATCAGATTAAAATATCCTATAACCAAGAAAGGGCAAAAATGCTTGTCGAATGATGGTTCTCCATACCTTGTTCGAGGGTCTTTTGAGTGGGTTCCATAGATAAAGCAAACACAAAAAGAAATGGAAGGACACAAGCTAGACACTTCACCAAAATTCATATTCATATCACTATCAAGAACATCGCAAAAAATGCAAGGTATGAGTACTATAGATGGTATTGCAAGTAGTTCTGATAAGTCGTCGTTTAATTCATTTGAGGACGATCATTATCAAGAAAAAATCCCACCAAGATCCCCGTTAAGGTCTCATAGACAGCTTATCACCACCATAAGCAACAAGGCGATGAGCTCGTCCGTTATTAACCCTAAAAGGGTAGTGCTTAAGATGCTAGGGTGGTCGAGGAAGGGTTTGGACAAGGTGGCGTGTGGCAAAAAGAGATTTTTATGGGAGTGAAATGTCAACCACCGGAGTTTTCGGGTGTTATATATTTTGACCTTGGTTTAAAAATACGCGCATCATTGCGCAAATTGCACGCATCAATGCGTTGCATTTTAAATTTCGCATCATGGTGCCTAATGCAATGTCCTCCCATATTGTTTTCGCATTAAACCGCAATTTATCACATTTGTGTAATGCTAGCAACTGTAGCAATTGACGCAATCTAGTAATTAGGTCATTTTTGTCAAATTTTAACCGTATAAAATAGACCTACAGATTTTATTGGATTGTTAAAGATAAGACTTGTTAACAAAACATCTAAAGCAAACACAATAATAAAAATATAGTATCTTGCATTTTGCTTTTACTTTCGACTTATTTGTGTCATAACGGGATTACAAGCCTAATTCGAATATGCTAATAACTTATTTTGTAATTTTATTTCATTTACTTCGTACTTGATAGACTATACTATTTCTATATAAATTTAAAATTTTATTTTATATTTAACTAATCGCGTTCAAATTACGCTCGCAATCGCATCAGACAATACGCAATTCCTTGCTCCTACGTCGGATTTTACTTTTCCGATGATCAAAAGTTCAGTTTAGTTTGCCTTTAATTTTGTTCCATATCTTGTCAATAATATATTGTATGTACAAGAATTGAAGACCCGCGCTTCGCTGCGGGGTTCTTCGTTCTTCTACATTTTTGTCAAAACTCAAAAGAGCAGCGATAACGGGTATATCTCGAAGACATCTTACCAATTCAACAAAATAAACAAATTTAAAAATAGACTACCACCACCAGATATCCTGCATCTATATGAAACTACAATTTTTAGTACATAATGGAGTCTAAGATCTAATTTGCTAGCCATGTTGTGCATGGTTAATCTTGTACTTTGTGTCAACCCATAATAGAACTCGATTGTATACAAACTGCAAAACAAAAAGCGACAAATGTCAAGATAAGTGCGAAACAAAAAGAAAGCTCAAAGCTCCAAGAGACATGTAAATAACATAGTTTTCTTAAACACACAGATCAAACTATAAGCTATTTATGTGGCTATAAAAATGACAGTTCCAAAAAGTTCCTTTTGTTCAAACACATGTAGGACGCCTGCTCTATCTGCGGGTGTCAGCTCTGGATACTCTTCCATGCGTCTCTAGATTTCTGGTCAGCTAAAGTTGCACATAAAGGTGATAAATAATTGTGGGCTTGTGAAAGAAACAGAAAGCTCAAAGCTGTTAGAGAAATGTAGAAACATGGTTTTCTTAAGCACACATGTCAAACTATAAGCTATTAATGTGGCAATAAAAATAAAGAATCCGAAAATCAATACTTGCGTCCTGTCACAGTTCCAAAAAGTTCCTTCTGTTCTAACACACATACGACTCCTACTCTATTTGCGGGTGTCAGCTCCGGATACTCTTCCATGTGTCGTTGGATATCCGGTCAGTTATAGTTGCACGCGAAGGTGATAAATAATTGTGGGTTCCCAAGCACTCGGCAAATAGCAAGAGCATCTAAGCAATGGGAGCACATCTTATGTGGGATTCTAGGTGAAAGAACGGGTCATATAACCCTTCCAACTATACAATAAACCCCCGTGACATATTGCTGAAACAAACAACTACCCTTAAGCAGCAACCCAAATTTGGAGACCTTTCTAATCTAGGTAGATTGCATATTATTAATATTAAGTCATCTTGTAATTTGTGCATTTACACACTAATTTTTTTGTAGGGTACATATGAAGATAATGTACCACCGCCTGTAGTTTCTTCTTTATAGGTAGGTTTAAGCTAAATGGCGAACTCACGACTACTGAAAGCGTTGTCATATTGGGTCATTTTATCAATTAAATTTTCTATAATGGTCAATCATCCAAGCAATATAGTTATTAAAATTTCGATCAGTAGAAGCACGTCCAAAACACTATCTCTTAGCATTATCTAATTCCAACTATTCAATATCTCATAATCATTTTCAAAACACGGTATTAATTAAAATTAAAATCCTTAGGTATCATACGTAGTAGAAAAAGCTTACTAAGCAACCACCATGAAATTTGAAAGGCAAAGACCCGCAAGTTTTCCGTTATGGTATTGAGCTCAACCCAAGAAGACACTATGTTTTCACCCAAACGTCTATCCCCATTCCAAGATGAAGAGTAAGATAAGGTTCATTGCTTCTCATCTTCTCGGTAACTTGCTTCCTAGTTCAAATATCAACCACCAAAGTTAAACATTTTATTATCTAAACTAAACCACATCACTGTCTATCTTTATAAGAGACGAAATTAATGAAATCGACGTACCTTGTAGTGAAGATTCTGGATATAGATAATTTCTGAAGTGATAAAATGCTTTTGATGGTTCCGAAGTGATAAAGCGTGCTAAAAGCGTCTATAAAAACCGAACGCATTGTCACAACGGGTGTAACACCAAATAAGATTGTTAATTGAATTACAATCAATTCATGTGTCACTTTTACAGACATGCATCAGATAGTAGTGTATCGCGTTATGCAAACTGGTTTTCATTTCTTTCCATGTATTTACAGTTCTAATTTTTTTTAAATGACTCAGTAACCTCATATAACTAAATAATTAGTAACCTCATATAACTAAATAATTCAGCCTCGTTGGGACACAAACCATAAAGTACACAAAATGAATGCAAGCTATAACGACAAAGTTGAGAAAAATAGTTAGCAAGGTTAAAAGATTTCAAATTTATACGTATTGCACCAACCTTTAGCAAAGGCGTATGTATCCGAAACAATATCTATTCGGAGAAATAAGTGTCGTGACATGCTGCTCCATCGAAAAGTACACTACAATATTCCAAAGCGGCGTAACCACCTGCAAAGCAATTCACACTTTAATAGAATTGTCAATTTAAAAAGTCCTAGGTCTTTTAGTAAAAAAAAACTCGCATTCATGAAAATTAGTATTAAAGCAAGCTTCGAACCCAATCTGAATTAAAAACCTGATCTTATACCTAAAACTATTTAGGGAACGTTCCTAATCTGTATGTTTTTAATTGTTATTTTTCATCAAAGAGTCCAAATGTATAAAAAAGATTGAAAGAAATTTATGGAAAACTATACTTACCGAATGAATTTAGAACTAAGGGTTCGCCTTATTTCGTAAGTGGTCATCTCCTTCCAGAATACTAATAAAAACCAAAAGCATTTCATTTTTTCCTCTTTTCCCCCATCTCGAAACTAAAGATAAAAAAATAAACCATAATCTATAAAAAATCCACAAATATCAAAATGCAAGACCAAATACTTATCCTGTAAAATTGAGAAGCACAAAAAAAGAAGTAAATATAAAACAAATTAAGTTGATAAACTTACTTAATCATGTCCTTTTTTTGAATCTTAATAATCGAGATAGCTCCATAGATCTCCAGCTTCACAATTAATATATATAATAAAAAACCCCAAATCAATACAATTAAATAAAAAAAGAAGTAATCATACTTTGGATCATATACATGATTGATGACGCCTTTATTTATTCCAATGGCGAAGATTCGGATGATCGGATATTTAATTGAAGATGATGAGGTGATGAATGTGAAAATTGGGGATGCTGGAGTTTTATTTTAATGAAGTGGAGGGGAGAAACAGATGGTGAATATTCGGAAGCATCAATAAGCATGCAAGAATCAAAGAATCAAAACTATATGACTGCTAAAAAAATACGATAAGATCAATTATTACTATATTCTGTTTATGGAAGATTTGGTACTCACATTGAACGGATGGTTACCCAATCATTCAGATCAAATGAGGCGATGTGTGTTTCTTTTTTTTTTCCAGATCCATTTGGAGAAAAAAATACGATAAAATCAATGTTATCTATTTTTTCTTGCCACATACACGTAATACACATAAGGACACGTGCCCAACCTTTTTTCCCGCCAAAACCCACAAAAATTATTAAAAAAATCATTACTCTTCGTAAAACAGTTAATAGTATTAATATTAATATTAATATGTAACTTGATCGGAAGAAATTCATTATATTCTCCACCTTTCCAAGTCTTTAACAATATAAAAACTAATTTTATTTTTTTTAAAACTGATTTTATTTTTTAAAGACATTAAGAACCGATGGATCACTACTACATAAACAGGTTTTTATCAAGGTAAAATCCGTGAGAGAAACTCTGAGAAAAAAAACCATTTTTCACGGATTTTACACGATATTGTCGTTGATAAAAATTGTGTAAATAAATATTTTTTTCACGAGATTTTTCACAAGCCTTAACTAATCTCACACGTATTTTATCGTTGATAATTTGTGTGTATACTTATCCCACAATTTTCTACCACCATTATATACCACAGCTTTCTCACACAACCAGTTCCCACAAATTATGTCTCTAGTATAAGTTTTGGTTATAGAATCTTATTTTTCTTAATTGAACATGGTACTGAAATTTTGTGTCACATGGATACATGTCTTGTTTAGTTAGTTCATTAATATTTCAAAAGAAATACATGTCTTCTTCATTCGTTAATTACGAGTTTAATGGAATCATACCCAGTGGCGGACGCAGGAATTTGAAAAGTGGGAGGTAAAATTTTTTTTTGACGATAGTAAAGAGAAAAACTAAAATTCGAAAAAAAATCGAGTATTTTAACATCAAAATGGAGCATTTTTAGGTTTTAGAGTGTTAAATGTTAGACTTTAGTATGTGAGTGGGGGGCAATTTCAATTTCGAGTGGGGGGCATTTTAAAAAAACACTCGCAATTAAAGAAAAAATACATTATAATCTCGTCGTTTTAGTTTAGCCATGGGGGGCGCTGCCCCCCCTGAAGTTAAGCTGTATGTCCGCCACTGATCATACCTTTCACTCTTTTAGTTTATTCTAGGTCCTTCATATTCGTAAAAAAAATGGCGTGAAACTTGAGATGCAAATGATGGAGACGGAGGAGTTGACTTGAGAATTGAATTGTTTTTAAAGGTTAGATGAAATAGCATTTCGCTTTAAAAGATTATAAAATATTTTCTCAAAATTTCTTATGTTTTAGAAAAAATGAGTTTAACATTTTAAAAATGAGTTTAAAAGAAAGATATTTGATAGAGAAGTACTAAAGTTGAATTGATTAGATTAAATATGTCGTTTTGGAGATTTAGGTGTGTTTGTGTGGAGCTTTTGAGAATATTTTGAGTAATTAGAGTAATATTTAGCCTTTAGCATTATTATTAAAAGCTTGGTTAGAAGAAAGCAATTAGCATCTATAAAATTTCAAAAGTGTTAGTTTCTCAATTTTGTTTAAATATTTAGCGTTTAACATTTAACAATTACAGTTACAACTGCTTCATCGAATATTTTTTAGAATTAAGCTGCTAAGAGTATAAGGAACGATGATGTCATACCATTTCTCGTGCCATAGCACATGTGGCACAACTTTTTGACTATGGCAGCAAACCTACGGCATGACCATTTCTTGTGCTCTAACTGTTACTTAGAACACAGGGTACGGGGGTTTTCTCCTTGCGTTTTCCCACGGCGCCACCCAAAAACGCGAGCCACCACACCCCACATGGCGTTTTCGTGTCTCGCGCCTAGGGCACGGCGCGCGTTTTCGCGCGAAAACGCCACACGAAAACCACACCCAGTTCTCGCGTTTTCGTGCATTTATAATTTTTTTTATTTTTTTTTTAATTTTCAAAAAGAAAATTTGACTGTTGCATTTGATTTTTATACCGTTGGAGGAGCGGAGGAAGCCCGTTTTTTTCAAGAAAAACATATTTTTCACCTATAAAACACCCATATAACACTCATTTCACCTCAACAGTCATCTACACACACTACTACACTAGTATAGTTAAAATGGAAGACGTTCCCGATATGTACAGTATTACTTCACACTTGATATGAATAATTACGCTCAATACGTCGATTATTTAGATCGATTAGAAGAAGTTGAAGACGAAAGAGACCCGTATACAAGACGCTACATTCCACATGAAAGAGAATGGGCGGAAGAAAAATTACAACGAGATTATTTTAGGGATGAAGATACGGCACCTATATATCCGGAAGAATATTTTCGATGAAGGTATCGTATGAGCTCCACTTTGTTCGATAAAATTGTTAGTGATAACAAAATTATAATGCCGACCCTTTGCCCGAATACTTCCTTTTTTTTTTAAGCAACGTAAAGATGCAACGTGTCGTTTGGGGTTTTCTACTCGTTTGAAATGTACATCCGCCATACGCCAATTGGCATATGGTACAAGCCCCGATGCATTTGACGAGTATTTGCAATGTGAGGCACGTTGTTCCCGTGAATGCTTATGGCATTTTACTAAATGCATATATATATTGTATGTTGAAGAATATCTGAGAAAACCTAATTTAGCGGATGTCCAACATGTATATGATTTACATGAGAAGAAACATGGTCTTCCGAGAATGCTAGGGAGCATAGATTGTATGCATTGGGAATGGGTTAAATGCCCCAAGGCGTTACATGGTCAATTTAAAAATAGATGTAAAAAATACCCGACTATAATGCTTGAGGCCGTAGCCGATCAACAATTATGGTTATGGCATGCATATTTTGAGGTACCGGGTGCAAATAACGACCTTAATGTGTTAAATGATTCACCGTTATTTGATGACCTTCTAGCCGATAGAGCTCCCGAAACTCCGTTTGAAGTTAACGGGAATACTTATAACAAAAGTTATTATTTAACGGATGGCATTTATCTACAATGGTCTACTTTTGTCAAAGCTTTTAGTGTCGCTAGAGATGCAAAAACATTGAAGTTTAAAAAGGTTAAAAAAAGTGTAAGAAAAGATATTGAAAGAGCCTTTGGTGTGCTACAAGGTCGTTGGGGAATTATACAACAACCGGCACGAGCGTATCAAATGAATATCATTAGGAGAATTATGTACACTTGCATTATATTACACAACATGATACTGAAAGACCAAAAGTTCGATATAAGTGAATATATGCACATGTACGTTTCTCCCGAACCCGACAACAAATGAAAACAAAAGAACTTCGGGATAGAGCAACGCACGAAGACATTCGATACGGCCTTGTTGAACACTTGTGGAATCAAGAAGAAGATCAATAAAAAAAATTCGGTTAAATTTTTTTTTCCGGTTAATTTTTTTTATTGTATAATTTTTTAATTTATTAATGAAATGTTATTTTAAGTTTATTTTTATGTGGGCCCAATGTATACTCAATGGCTCAAGCCAACCAAACAGCGTGAAATGTGGTATTGTGGAGTTTGTGGTGTGGTGGGATCATTTAGCCACTACTCACCATACCATGAAAAATATTTCCTATTTTCCTACGGCTTAAACGAAAACACCAAACCATATCTTGTGCTCTTAGTCTAAAGAAACATACCTTAAACTTGTGGTAGCAGTTTACGTGAGTATTAATCGTATTACTAAATGTATGTTATTCTTTTTTAAAATTAAAATGCCAAGTGTTTGTTGTTAATTCTATTGTTAACTGCTATAGTTTTAGCAAACATACCCTAAATTTATAATCATATACATAGTAGTTTATTTGAGTATTAATCACATTACTAAATCTATGTTATTCTTTCTAAGCTTGTCATAGTTCTACATTGTAGTATGGATACATCTCCCAGATATATAGGATCGAAAGTTTTAAGACATTAGTTTGTCTTATGAGCTTATGGGCTTATCGGTTTAATTATATTCATACACCCGAATTTTTGTCTTATTTTTAAACGTAGGCTTGTATAAATTTATTATGCCATAATAAGCATATATATAATTATTTTTTTATTTTTTTTTTAGCAAACATAATAAACATATATATATATAATAGGGAAAATCACTTAAAAATGTAGTAGACTTATCACTTTTTATGGTTATGTGTACTAAACTATTTTTTTCTCATTATGTGTATTAAACTTTTAAATTCGTATCATTGTGTGTATTTTGTTACCATTTTACCCCTACTTTTCTCAAATTTTAAAGGGTAAAATGGTCATTTTATAAGGCAAAATCGTCTCAAAATACACATAATGATCGAAATTAAAAAGTTTAATACACACAATGAGAAAAAAATAGTTTAATACACACAACCATAAAATGGTCAGTTTACTATATTTTTAAGTGATTTTCCCTATATACTAGCCCAAAAGTCTCAAATAAGCAAAAAAAAAAGTTATGAAATATAAACCAAAATCAAATCACTATCCCATATATAAACTTAGACAACAACACATCAACACGGTTTAAATAGTAGGAAAGTAATTGTAACTAAAACCAATTCCATATCATAAGAACTTCTCATTAGTTGGTTTGGCTCATTTCATGTCATCGGTTTAGGTAACCAGTTTGTGTTGTCTGTATCAAACTAATTAAGAGGCCGTTTATTTCTTTACTTTGGGTTGGGATTACACTTGACAAGACATTGGTTGAAAAAAGATTAGAAATTAAGAACCAAACTCACTTTTATCACTATTTGAAAATGATAGAGAATAGGTGGGTTTTTTCATTGAGGAAATTTTGGTTTTGGGCCTGTCCTTTAGGCTGTAGATATTATCTGGCCAAACATTTGTGTTTTTTCGGTTTAGGCCATGCTCTACCCACAAAATGCTTTACTTATCCTAATGTTCGACACGTGTTTTGCTCTACCATCCTTTTTTAGGCCCACCCATCATTAGACAAAAGTTACAAAAATACCCTTTATCTTTTTCATTCTTTTATTTTACTTTTTTAAATTTCTCCACCCTAAAGTTAACTCTCTCTCCTTCCACCACCTCTTTTAACCCTTCTTCTTCTATTTCATCTTTCTTTTAACTGGGTTTACTCTCAATCACATCTTGATTCATCCAAATTTAATTTACCCAAACACCTTTGTAGTCAACAATAACCGTAACCATAAGCAAAAAAAACTAAATTTATGAAATATAAACCAAAATCAAATCACTATCCCACATATAAACTTAGACAACAACACATCAACACGGTTTAAATAGTAGGAAAGTAATTGTAACTAAAACCAGTTTCATAACTTCTCATTAGCCGGTTTGGCTCATTTCATGTCATCGGTTTAGGTAACCAGTTTGTGTTGTCTGTATCAAACTAATTAAAAGGCCTTTATTTCTTTACTTTGGGTTGGGATTACACTTGACAAGACATTGGTTGAAAAAGGATTAGAAATTAAGAACCAAACTCACTTTTATCACTATTTGAAAATGATAGGGAATAAGTGGGTTTTTTCTTTGAGGAAATTTTGGTTTTGGGCATGTCCTTTAGGCTGTAGACGTTATCTGTCCAAACATTTGTGTTTTTCCGGTTTAGGCCATGATCTACCCATAAAATGCTTTACCCATCCCAATGCTCGACACGTGTTTTGCTCTACCGTCCTTTTTTAGGCCCACCAATCATTAGGCAAAAATTACAAAAACATCATTTATCTTTTTTATTCTTTTACTTTACTTTTTTAAATTTCTCCACCCCAAAGTCAACTCTCTCTCCTTCCACCACCTCTTTTAACCCTTCTTCTTCTCTTCCATCTTTCTTTTAACTGGCTTTACTCTCAATCCCATCTAGATTCATCCAAATTTAATTTACCCAAGCACCTTTGTAGTCACAATAACCGTAACCACTGACCACAGATCGGATGTTTGCCCGTGACCACTAATCACCAATAAAAAAAGGACAAGGTTCTTCCATACGAGGTTTGAAGTATATGAAAATAAGTTTCGTAATATGATATTTAACAATTTTGACTGCTTGTAAAAAGATATGATATTTAACAATTTTGACTGCTTGTAAAAAGGTGTCTTAGAGCAGTTTGTTCACGTCAACAGCAGCAACATCCATACCACCGAATCCAACACCTGATTTACCATCACCACTTTCCATCTACATACTTTCTAATCAATTTGATGATCTGGAAGTATACTATTATGAGAATATATATATATATATATATATATATATATATATATATATATATATATATATATATATATATATATATATATATATATATATATATAATATATATATATATATATATATATACACATATATATATATATATATATATATATATATATATATATATATATATATATATATATATATATATATATATATATATATATATATATATATATATATATATATATATATATATATATATATATATATATATATATATATGTATATATATGTATATATATATATATATATATATATATATATATATATATATATATATATATGAAGTGAAGAAGGTTGAGATCTAAATTAAATAAAAAAAGGAATCTTTTGACAGTTATTCTTATGAAGAGAGAGTGATGATGAAATCGAGGAGGTGAAAATGAGTAACTGTAGGAATTGACATTTATTAGTTTGCCAGACGCAGATATATGCCAATAAGTTTCTAATAACCGATAAACAAGTGCAAGTGTCGTTGAGGGTTAAAACCAGATTGCTACAACAGTTAGCAAAGGACCCTGTATATTGTCACATGAAAAATCACGGTGGTGGTTGTTAAGTTTCAGAACTATTTGACAGATTTATATGTAAGGAAGGTGGTTGTTCGTGGTAGATTGGTGTTGGGTGGTAGTAGATCTAGTAGATCAGTTAGTTTTGAGGGGCTTTGTGATGGTGGCTGTCGACGGTGGTGGTAGCCGGAGGGTTATGGCGCCACAATCTGGTAATGATATCATAGTTGAAACATTGAATAAGGTGGTGAACTTTTAAAAAGAGTGAAAAAGAAGGATAAAGAAGATAAAGGGGTGTTTAGTAACCTTTGCCTAATGATTGGTGGGCCTAAAAAAGGACGGTAGAGCAAAACATGTGTCGAACACTGGAATGGGTAGAGTAGTTTTGGGCAGAGCATGGCTATAGCAGGAATCAAAATGTTGTCTGGCTAGATAACGTTGATGAGATGGCATTTATACATGATTTCATCGTTCTTTTCGGGCTTTAAATGCATAAAATGTCATAAAATACCATATATATGCTTGTGTTTGTTTACTTGTGTATTTTAGGTATGGATATCGTGAAAAAGACAAAAGATATCAAGAAACAAGGAAAAACGAACACGAGAAACGAAGCCGCACAATGAACCGGGCCCTAGTTATGGATTTCTCAAAGAAAAACCCTTGAAGACTTGAAGATGTACAAGATTGATCCCTCATTTATGAAGAAATGACACTTAATACCCTTGTATATTCATAATTACAAGTTTCGTCCCTTAAGTTTGTCAAAATTACAAAAGGTCCTTCAACTTTGAAGATTTGGCAAGTTTAGTCCCTCAACAATTCTAAATTGTCAACAATGGTCCCTCATGAAGTCAAAGAACCAATGAAGACCTTCAAAGATGAGAAATGTCTAAGATCAGTCCTTGAACTATGCAAAAATGGCAAAAAAAACCCTTGAAACCCTTTTGCCAAAGTTTTGGGGCAAAAGTGTGAAGTGGAAACTTAAATAACAAAGGAAATACGTTTTTAAGGCTGAAATACTTTGTTTACCACTTTTACCAAAAGACAAGGGCCAAATCTGTGCATTTGAAACATTCAAATCAAAAATGCGCCAAACAAAACACCACTCCTATAAAAACGGATCAAAGGGGACCACTATTCACCCCATGAACCCAGATTTTACTTTTTACTGCCAAAGGGTTTTTCCCAACTACTTTTACCAAAACTCAATTCACCCTCACACGATTACATCCCACACATGAAACATCACACCACTCCACTCAAGGACCCCACCCCATTTAGCTGTCCACCAATCACAATCCAACTTCCCCTCCAAGGAATGACACGTGGCCAAATCAACAGCCCAAACTACTTGCTTGGTCACAAAGCTAAAATGAACGACTTGGATGCATTTAAACAGCTCATCAACAAAATTCGTCTAGAAGATTTAAAGGGCATTTTAGGGACTTTGTAGCTAGGGTTATCATTGTAATCTCAGCCCTTGTGGCCTATATAAGGACTCCTCAACCTGTGAGAGAGCCTTGTTCTAGTTTTACTCTTTAAACATTGTAATTCCTTTATAAAAAATTATAAAAGTTGGTATTTTAAGAAAATTGTAATTCCTTTTTATGTTTTTGAAAGTTGGTGTTGTTTAAGAGTGATTCTGAGTTCCATTTGATGTTATAAAGGTGCTTTGACCTTGTGGTTAAAGCACGTTTATGTTTGGTAAGGTTTTCAAATTTGAAAAAAACTTGAAATCAGTCATCTAGTTTTGCTATTCTTCTTGTACTAACCCTTATCCAAAAGCTATAAGCCTTTGCAAGCTTGTTGACACCAAGCTAGTGAAGGTTTATCAACCTTTGGATAGGTTGTTTGTTGCTTGTGTTGAAGAAATCAAGTCCTTGAGGTTCTGCTTTGAACCATCAGCCAAGGCACATATCATTTCCTTTGTTCAAGGACCTTGGTCACTCTCTAGTTGTTGAGAGTGGTCCAAGGAGCATAACTGATCTCCCTAGGAAGTTGTGGGGGATATGTATATGCTCTTTTTAAGTTTCCTCTAAAAAAATTTATGTTTAAGTCTGTTATGATGATTGCCATGTGATTTGGTGTTCTTGTGTTTGTGGTGTGTGTTTTATTGTTGGTATCTTTTAGTTGTCACCTAGGTAAGGTATTTGGATAATAAAATCAGTAGGTTGTGTGATTGAATCAAAAGTTTGTTTGAAAAAGGGCTAAAACAAGGTTGTTTGGATTTTGGGATCATAAGGTCTTGTGGCCTTGTGCCCTTGGTTCTTAGGGCTTGGGTAGTCTAAACAAGTCATATGCAACTGGTTTTGGTCATTGGTTGAGTCTCAAGTAGTTTGGAAAAGGTTTTCAAAGTTTTGGAAAAATCTGATATTATTGGTTTGAAATTGGTCAAACACATCAGATCCAATAAAATCTTTGTTTGTTGGATCTAAGGTCTGAAATCTGGTTTGGGAAGAGTCTAGGTGATAAGCTATCTGTTCAATATCTGTTTGTTGAATTTGGTGGCTTATTGTGGGTGCTAGAGCTTATTAAAGTTGGCTGAAGTGGTCATTTGCATCAACAAAGTGACCACCTCAATTTGGGCTTGCATTTGTTATTCTAGTGTATGCCTAGTTGTTTAATTGATTGGAACTTGTTATTGGGCTGCTTGTGAGTGCTATTTTCTATCTGGTTTGCCTTATTGCTGGCTTATAAGCTAACTGGCTTATTGGCCTTATTTTGCCAAGGTTTGGTCAACTGACCACTTGATTCACAAGGGCTCAACCTTGAGTTCTGATAGGTGTGTAAACACCCATCTTTTCTACCACTTAATTACAATAATAACCGGACCAAAACGTGTATTTTATGTCTTTTATGTCGGAATTATGCGTGGTTTGTGTTTTTGTTGTGATTTAGGACGAAAAGGTGAAAAGTGGAGAAAACATGGAAATTCACGGGCATTTACGGACTTTTATTGAAGAAAAAGATGAAAGACGAAGTCAAGAAGTCAAGAGTGCAAAAAGAACGGAAGTCCACGACCAATTCTGAAGATTTATCGAAGAAAAAAGTCAAAAGACGGAAGTTTATCAAAAGCCGAAGAATTCAAGTCTATTTTATTGAAGAATTTAAAGACGAGTTCAAAGAAATCCCGAAGCCAAAAGTCCCTTAAGTCCAAGTTTAAAGAAGATTAGAAGAAAAGGACTAAGTATGCAATTAATGAAGATTAAAAGAAGGAGGGACTTAATGACGCAATTAAGAGAAAAGGAAAGAGGGGAGGAAGCTTCCTTAATCCTCCCCTATAAATAGATTAGGATTGTTTACATTTCATTCTTGTTGGCTAAGTGTGACAATTAGCTCTTCCACCATTTACTTACCTTGTCATTTACTTTTCTTGTCAAATTTAAATAACTTGTCTTGCACCTTAAATTCATTTAATTTCAAGTAAGTTTTCATTTAATTATTGTCAATCTTTACTTTATCTTGTCAATCTCTTATCTACCTTTCTTAATCTTTGATTTATGTGTTTATGTTTATGTTCATGTTCATGCTTTTATTTTGATCCAAGTGGTTTTTGATTATTGTGGTTAAAGTTGTTTGATTTCTTGTTTTTAATTGTTCGTTTATGTTTACTGTTGATTCGTGGATAGTTTTATTAAATTGTTTGTGTTTATTTTGGTTGAATTTGTGTTAGATCGTGTTTATTTTTGATCCCCTGTTCTTCAGAAAGGTTGTTTCTGTTTCTTTGTTTCCAGGAAAAGTTCCGAGCCAAGGGGTTTCATCCGGAACTTCAAAGTTCCGGATCAAGAGTGTTCATTCGGAACTCCAAAAGTTCCGAATCAAATACTTCCGAATGAAAGTCCGACTCAAGCATTAGTTCATTCGGAACTTGAAAGTTCCGGATCAATTTACTTCATTCGGAACTTAAAAAGTTCCGGATCAAGGATATTCATTCGGAACTCAAAAGTTCCGAATCAAGGGGCTTCATTCGGAACTTCTTAGAAGTTCCGAACCAACTTCCGGATCAAGGGTAAGTTCCGATTCAAGAAGTGTTCATTCGGAAGTCTGAAACTTCCGAATCAAGGAGGCTTCATTCGGAATCTTCCGAATCAAGGGTGACCAAAAACTTCCGAATTAAGGCAAAATTTAGAAGTTCCGAATCAGTAAAGTTCCGAACAAAGGATTGTTTTGGATAAGTGACATATTCAGATCAATTTGTTCCGGATCAAGGATTTTGGTAATATTCCAAGCGAAGAAGAATCATTCAAACTGAAGGTGACATTCCGGACGAGTGATTGTTCCAAACGAAGGATTATTCCGAATGAGCTGTATTCA
Organism: Glebionis coronaria; assembly: GCA_025667525.1. Classification (NCBI taxonomy): domain Eukaryota; kingdom Viridiplantae; phylum Streptophyta; class Magnoliopsida; order Asterales; family Asteraceae; genus Glebionis; species Glebionis coronaria. Next base: position 533,152,341 of record CM046881.1, on the reverse strand, counting down.
GGTTCTTATTAGCTTTTGTCTTTGATTTTTATTTTCAAGCTTTATTTTCCCTGCCTTTTATTTAATTGCACTTTAAGATTATTTGCCTTAGCTTTATTTTAGTTTTGCCTTAGTTTAAGTTTTAGTTGCTTTTTAAGTTTGCCTTAGATAGATTTAAGTTTACGTCATTTATTTTAGTTCCCTTTAATTTCAGTCTTGCTTTTAAATACTTGCACCATTATTTTAATTAGACTTAGATTTACTTTAAGAGCACCTTTACTTTAATTGTTTTGCACTTTTATTTAAAAAACAACCAAAAATATTTGTTTCACCAAAAACAATAGAGTCACATAGGGAGCCTAGATCAATTCGTTAAGATACCGAGAACACGAACTTGAACTTTAATCTTTTTAGTTAGGTAAAACGCTAGTTATCAAATGGCGCCGCTGCCGGGGAACAAAAGCATTGATCTTTCCAGGGAAACTTCTGAATCAAGAATTTTTCATTCGGAACTTCAAAGTTCCGAATCAAGGGTTTCATCCGGAAGATTCTAGGCTCAGCAAAACTTCCGAGTCAAGCTTGTTCATCCGGAACATTCAAAGTTCCGGACGAAGGATAACTTCCGACTCAAGAATTGTTCATTCGGAACTCAAAAGTTCCGAACCAGAAAAGCTTCATTCGGAACTCAAAAGTTCCGGATCAAGCAATTCATTCGGAACTCCAAAAGTTCCGGATCAGCGAGTATTCATTCGGAAGTTTCCAAAGTTCCGAACCAAGGACTGTTCATTCGGAACTTAAAAGTTCCGAACAAACTTCCGAATCAAGGGGCAAGTTCCGGATCAGAGAGTGTTCATTCGGAAGTTTTAAACTTCCGAATCAAGGAAGCTTCATTCGGAATCTTCCGAATCAAGGGTTAATCAAAAGTTCCGAATCAAGACAAATTTTAGAAGTTCCGAATCAGCAAAGTTCCGAACGAAGGATTGTTTTGGATAAGTGACATATTCAGATCAATTTGTTCCGGATCAAGGATTTTGGTAATATTCCGAGCGAAGAAGAATCATTCCAACCGAAGGTGACATTCCGGACGAGTGATTGTTCCAAACGAAGGATAATTCCGAATGAGCTGTATTCAGGTTCTATTTAGCTTTTGTCTTTGATTTTTATTTTCAAGCTCTATTTTTCCTGCCTTTTATTTAATTGCACTTTAAGATTATTTGTCTTAGCTTTATTTTAGTCTTGCCTTAGTTTAAGTTTTAGTTGCGTTTTAAGATTTGCCTTAGTTAGATTTAAGTTTATGTCTTTACTTTAATGCCCTTTAATTTCAGTCTCGCTTTAAATACTTGCACCCTTACTTTAATTAGACTTAGATTTACTTTAAGAGCACCTTTACTTTAATTGTCCCGCACCTTTTATTTTAAACACTACAACGACACATCTTTGTTTCCACCAAAATAAGACTGAGTCACACATAGAGAGCCTAGATCAATTCGATTAGACCAACACAACGAACTTTAATCTTTTTAATTAGGTAAAAGCCTAGTTATCAAATGGCGCCGCTGCCGGGGACCCGAGGAGTGTAGAGAGTTAATTGAGAACATGACTACTCACCACAAAAACTGGGATTCCTCTGCTTCTTCAAGGAACAACCCGAGAGTCAATATTTCCTCCACCTCAGCAAACCCTGAGATGACCGAACTCACCCGCATGATGGCCGGAATGAGCAAAAGTATTACGCTTCTCGCTTCAAACCAACAACAACAACAAGTTAAAGCGGTTGCTAATCCTTGTGAAACATGTGGCGGTCCTCACTCATACACCGATTGTCCTTCGACACAAGGAAATCCGGAAAATGTGTATGCAGCTTATGGTAATTATTCACCGGAAAATTACCAAGCTAGACAACAAGGGGATAGAAATCTGTTGAGCTACCGTTCCAACAACTACCTTTCACCCGGTTTTTCTCCTAAAAACCAAAACCCCGCCAACAACTACAATAGAAGCAACCAAATCCCACCAAGAGCTTTTAGCCCTTATCAACCACCCACCCAACAAAACCCACCCATTAATCCCGATGTTGGAGCCACAATGAGAACTCAAGGTGAGCAAATCAAGAATCTACAGAGCCAAATAATCAATTTGAAAGGAGATATCTTGAAGCAAGGAAATGACATCAGAACCGAGGTTCGTGATAATATTCAATCCTCCTTCGGCACTCAAACGACTAAATTAAAGAATCTATTGGCTAGTTTCTTGCCCGCCACTCAACCTTCTACTTCAAGTTCTCTACCTTCAAACACCGTCACCAATCCGCGAGCTAATGTGAGTGCTATAACTACGCGTAGTGGAATTACCATTGTCGATCCACCTATCCCACCACCATCATCTACACCTCCTCCACCACCATGTATCCCTACTCCTCCTACACCTAGTATTAGTACACCATTACCGTCTCCGCCTCGTCATGACGATGTATCTCGGAAGGACCCTTCAACATCCCAACCTTTACCGACTACACCTTCAACTTCCACCTATAAACCTAGAATCCCATACCCTTCTCGCATAGGCAAGACCAACGACCTAACCAAGAATGACTGTCAAGTATCGAAATATGTGGATATGCTATCTAACATGACCATCAACATTAACCTTGTTGAAGCACTTTGCCACATGCCGAAATTTGTCAAAGCATTCAAGGAATTGCTTAGCAAGAAGGAGAAGCTGATGGAACTCGCCAACACACGCTTAAATGAAAACTGCTCAGCAGTCAATATTAAAGAATTTACGGAAAAGCTTGGAGATCCCGGTCGTTTTGTGTTGCCTTGTGTGTTCAACAAAACTGAAGAATTTACTGCCCTTGCTGATCTCGGGGCTAGTATTAATCTTATGCCACTGAGTGTTTGGAAAACACTACCATTGCCCGACCTCATTCCAACAAAGATGACTCTCGAACTTGCAAACCGCACTCTCGCTTACCCCGTTGGTATAGCCGAAGACATGTTTATCAAATTTGGCACATTTACTTTCCCGGTCGATTTTGTCGTAGTTGATTATGAAATGGACCCTCGTATTCCTTTAATACTTGGTCGGCCATTTTTGAGAACCGGACGAGCTTTAGTAGATGTGGCCGAAGGTGAGTTAATCTTACGAGTCGGGGATGATTCAAAAGTTTTTAAAATGGGGAAGCTTACAGGCAAATCCTTTGGAGGTCGAGAATCAGTTAATATGATTAATGTGCTCGATGACTTCACCGTCTATGACAATCCTCTATTGGATTCTTCTATCGATAATCCACTCTTTGAAGATAACGTGGATGATTCTCTCCCTACTTTGGAAGCTTCTCTTATTTATGATTCTTCACCGGTCTTTGATGCTTATGATGATAATAATTCTAGCTCAGATTCGGATGATTTTGATTGTACTTCTGAGTATCCCGAGCTGCCCACTTTCGATGATTTCGATGAGGCTGATACTCTTTCGAGCGATTCTTCACATGATGAAGATCCTCCGCCATCACTTGATCCTACTTTGGACGATTACTCATTTGAGGAAGATTTCTCTGAATTTCTCAACACTTACTTCCCTCATGAGAGTGATGCTCCTCCTTATGACTTTGAAGATTATCGTCTTGATCCTACTTTAGATTTGAAGCACATTCTGTCAAAGGAGAAGAAACCTGTCGACACCGAAATCCGTTGCACATATGATTTGACACCTCTTTGTCCCCCTTCTGAGGACGAGGTTGTGCTTCTTTGCGGATCTTCTTCACACTCGGCTGAGCCTGAGTGCTATTTTCCCTTAAAGGAAAAGGTGTTCGACCCCGGTATTGAAGTCTTTAAGCCATCTCAGTATCCACCTGATGAAATAAAAGGAAAAATCTTTGGAACTATTGAAGACATGCTTGCACCTCACCATACTTGCTCCCACCATGATCCATCACTGCTTAAGGGAACCTTGCCTACTCTTCTTTGGCTTGCCTTGTTCACCTTAAGCTTGTGTTATTTGCTCGATGAAAACTACATCTTTGATCCTGGTGGATATGTTTCATGTTTCTTTCATTGATGATCAAGGTCGAGTCAGGCTCACGACTCGGTTAACAAAAACCAAGCGCTTCTTGGGAGGCAACCCATGTATCTATCTTTTCGCTTTATTTATCATAAGTGTAGGGGGGAGACCCTTTGGTTTGCTATTTCCTCTCCTCGCTTCTTAATCAGGGATTCGAGCTTCAAAGATCCACTCTTGATGATTCTTGACGACCCGTGATTCTGTGTTCCATTATCCCGGTTCTATCCTAAACTCTTTTCGATTCACTATTTTATATATTTTCTCAATATTAAAATAGGAATCTCTTTAGTTGTCTTTTCCTTAGCGAGACTTAAACAACGTGCACAATGTCCTAAGTGTAGGGGAGTTTACTCCCAAATGCTTAAACATTGAGGACAATGTTTATCTTAAGTGTAGGGGGACTTCTATCGAAGTTAAGTGGTCTTTTCCTTGTCTTTGTCCTCATTTTAACCGGAAAATCAGTTTTTCGACATTTTTCAAAATTTTGATCTATTTTGGCCTATTAGTTTTTACCCTTTGTATAGTTATTTTCTTTCTTTGCTAGAATAAATGTTTAATAAGTAGTTTTAATTTTCAAACGTTGTGAATCTTTTGACTCAATCCGAGTTTACTCTAGCTAGTATCCTTAACGTGTTTAAGTCAAGTTTTGCTAGGCTTTTATATAGGGAGCTATAAAACTCGAAAGTCTTAACTCTCACGGGTTAAGAACAAGAACTTTTCGCAAGTTCCTATAATTGATCTTAGAGAGTCGTTTATCAAGGGAACTTTAAAATGCGATTTCTAAACTTGAAAAAGTCTAAGAATTTGCAAGATCCTATAGGCGACTCGAAAACCCAAAACTTTGATTTAACTGGCTAAGTATCCACGAGTCTCATTACTTGAGATTTTAAACTGTGGAGAACGAGAGATGATAGAGCCAATTATAAGTTCGGTATTCTTTCGTGAATTTATGTGAGTTAATTATGAGCCTATTCTCCCATCGCTTGCTAATAAATTTATCTGCTAATAAATAAGGTTGTACGATTTGAAAAGTTACTTAGCTTCTAGCCCAAGATCGTTTAAAAGTTGCTCGGTATGGATTAGAGTTCATAGCCAAGGCATAACTTATTGAAGCGGGATGCGAAGATTGGCGAGTCCGAAAAGGCCCTAACAAGGCATGAGGGCTACATTTTGTTGCTAAAGATCCAAAGTGATGTGAAGAATCATTTATCGAAAATCAATATGAAGGATCGAGACACACGACGTAAAGCAAAACTCCCCAAAAGTCATGGAGAAGTGTATCCGAAAAGACCCTAACAAGGTATGAGGATAAATAGATCCAAGTCATAAAAGGAGGCGGATCGTTGTATATCAAAGTCCAAAATAAAGATTGGAGAAAAATGAAGAAGTCGTGGTCCAAGTATGAATCTCTCAAAACTTCAAGTGAAGAAATTCCTATATGAAGAGAAGACCATTATTTCATGAACGTCTCTCAAGATTTGAAGTATGAAGTCGCTGCCAAATATCGGTCCGAGAAAGGTCTCAAATCGCGAAGCGAGTTATGCCAAGATATGAACTTTATGAGGTCCCGAGAAGCAGTTTTAAAAGATTTGGTCCTTTAGCTAACTATTGATTAAATCGTTCACTTTATTTTCAGACTAAATAACTATCGAAATAAGTCAAACAATGCATCCTCGTGATCATTCAAGACAACAATAAAATATAAGAGATACACCTAGGAATAAGGGAGTCTAAGTGAATAATTGGCCCACATGAGTTCGTGATAGTTTACTAACTTATAATAACAATGATCTCGTTTTTAATCTTGGTATGGAGAAAGTGAAAACTTGAGGATGATGATTATTCATGACATTTCCAAAACCCAAGGTATGCTTTTGATTTCTTTATTCTGTATGTCTTTAATTTTCTATCTCTTTAATAAAGGCCAACATGGATTGATTATGATGAAAAATGTAAACTTGCTTTGTAACTAATGCATTGCATGAGGACATTGCAATGGTCAAGTGTAGGGGATTTGATAGGTGTGTAAACACCCATCTTTTCTACCACTTAATTACAATAATAACCGGACCAAAACGTGTATTTTATGTCTTTTATGTCGGAATTATGCGTGGTTTGTGTTTTTGTTGTGATTTAGGACGAAAAGGTGAAAAGTGGAGAAAACACGGAAATTCACGGGCATTTACGGACTTTTATTGAAGAAAAAGATGAAAGACGAAGTCAAGAAGTCAAGAGTGCAAAAAGAACGGAAGTCCACGACCAATTCTGAAGATTTATCGAAGAAAAAAGTCAAAAGACGGAAGTTTATCAAAAGCCGAAGAATTCAAGTCTATTTTATTGAAGAATTTAAAGACGAGTTCAAAGAAATCCCGAAGCCAAAAGTCCCTTAAGTCCAAGTTTAAAGAAGATTAGAAGAAAAGGACTAAGTATGCAATTAATGAAGATTAAAAGAAGGAGGGACTTAATGACGCAATTAAGAGAAAAGGAAAGAGGGGAGGAAGCTTCCTTAATCCTCCCCTATAAATAGATTAGGATTGTTTACATTTCATTCTTGTTGGCTAAGTGTGACAATTAGCTCTTCCACCATTTACTTACCTTGTCATTTACTTTTCTTGTCAAATTTAAATACCTTGTCTTGCACCTTAAATTCATTTAATTTCAAGTAAGTTTTCATTTAATTATTGTCAATCTTTACTTTATCTTGTCAATCTCTTGTCTACCTTTCTTAATCTTTGATTTATGTGTTTATGTTTATGTTCATGTTCATGCTTTTATTTTGATCCAAGTGGTTTTTGATTATTGTGGTTAAAGTTGTTTGATTTCTTGTTTTTAATTGTTCGTTTATGTTTACTGTTGATTCGTGGATAGTTTTATTAAATTGTTTGTGTTTATTTTGGTTGAATTTGTGTTAGATCGTGTTTATTTTTGATCCCCTGTTCTTCGGAAAGGTTGTTTCTGTTTCTTTGTTTCCAAGAAAAGTTTCGAGCCAAGGGGTTTCATCCGGAACTTCAAAGTTCCGGATCAAGAGTGTTCATTCGGAACTCCAAAAGTTCCGAATCAAATACTTCCGAATGAAAGTCCGACTCAAGCATTAGTTCATTCGGAACTTGAAAGTTCCGGATCAATTTACTTCATTCGGAACTCAAAAAGTTCCGGATCAAGGATATTCATTCGGAACTCAAAAGTTCCGAATCAAGGGGCTTCATTCGGAACTTCTTAGAAGTTCCGAACCAACTTCCGGATCAAGGGTAAGTTCCGATTCAAGAAGTGTTCATTCGGAAGTCTAAAACTTCCGAATCAAGGAGGCTTCATTCGGAATCTTCCGAATCAAGGGTGACCAAAATCTTCCGAATTAAGGCAAAATTTAGAAGTTCCGAATCAGTAAAGTTCCGAACAAAGGATTGTTTTGGATAAGTGACATATTCAGATCAATTTGTTCCGGATCAAGGATTTTGGTAATATTCCAAGCGAAGAAGAATCATTCCAACTGAAGGTGACATTCCGGACGAGTGATTGTTCCAAACGAAGGATTATTCCGAATGAGCTGTATTCAGGTTCTTATTAGCTTTTGTCTTTGATTTTTATTTTCAAGCTTTATTTTCCCTGCCTTTTATTTAATTGCACTTTAAGATTATTTGCCTTAGCTTTATTTTAGTTTTGCCTTAGTTTAAGTTTTAGTTGCGTTTTAAGTTTGCCTTAGATAGATTTAAGTTTACGTCATTTATTTTAGTGCCCTTTAATTTCAGTCTTGCTTTTAAATACTTGCACCATTATTTTAATTAGACTTAGATTTACTTTAAGAGCACCTTTACTTTAATTGTTTTGCACTTTTATTTAAAAAACAACCAAAAATATTTGTTTCACCAAAAACAATAGAGTCACATAGGGAGCCTAGATCAATTCGTTAAGATACCGAGAACACGAACTTGAACTTTAATCTTTTTAATTAGGTAAAACCCTAGTTATCAAATGGCGCCGCTGCCGGGGAACAAAAGCATTGATCTTTCCAGGGAAACTTCCGAATCAAGAATTGTTCATTCGGAACTTCAAAATTTCGAATCAAGGGTTTCATCCGGAAGATTCTAGGCTCAGCAAAACTTCCGAGTCAAGCTTGTTCATCCGGAACATTCAAAGTTCCGGACGAAGGATAACTTCTGACTCAAGAATTGTTCATTCGGAACTCAAAAGTTCCGAACCAGAAAAGCTTCATTCGGAACTCAAAAGTTCCGGATCAAGCAATTCATTCGGAACTCCAAAAGTTCCGGATCAGCGAGTATTCATTCGGAAGTTTCCAAAGTTCCGAACCAAGGACTGTTCATTCGGAACTTAAAAGTTCCGAACAAACTTCCGAATCAAGGGGCAAGTTCCGGATCAGAGAGTGTTCATTCGGAAGTTTTAAACTTCCGAATCAAGGAAGCTTCATTCGGAATCTTCCGAATCAAGGGTTAATCAAAAGTTCCGAATCAAGACAAATTTTAGAAGTTCCGAATCAGCAAAGTTCCGAATGAAGGATTGTTTTGGATAAGTGACATATTCAGATCAATTTGTTCCGGATCAAGGATTTTGGTAATATTCCGAGCGAAGAAGAATCATTCCAACCGAAGGTGATATTCCGGACGAGTGATTGTTCCAAACGAAGGATAATTCCGAATGAGCTGCATACAGGTTCTATTTAGCTTTTGTCTTTGATTTTTATTTTCAAGCTCTATTTTTCCTGCCTTTTATTTAATTGCACTTTAAGATTATTTGTCTTAGCTTTATTTTAGTCTTGCCTTAGTTTAAGTTTTAGTTGCGTTTTAAGATTTGCCTTAGTTAGATTTAAGTTTACGTCTTTACTTTAATGCCCTTTAATTTCAGTCTCGCTTTAAATACTTGCACCCTTACTTTAATTAGACTTAGATTTACTTTTAGAGCACCTTTACTTTAATTGTCCCGCACCTTTTATTTTAAACACTACAACGACACATCTTTGTTTCCACCAAAATAAGACTGAGTCACACATAGAGAGCCTAGATCAATTCGATTAGACCAACACAACGAACTTTAATCTTTTTAATTAGGTAAAAGCCTAGTTATCAAATTCTTCACAAAAGTTGCTTAAAACAAGGTTATAAACAATCTCTTATCATTTGGTGAAATTTGGTGGACTTTGACTTTTGGTCAAATAAGCACAATTTGGCTTATTTTTCAGAATTGCTTATGGTACATGCAACAACTTGGCTTTTGTGATAGGTGTCATTTTTCTCAGCTTAATATCATCTTTGAGAAGTTACAAGTCATTTGGTTAAGCTTTTGCTAGGAAACTAGCTTATTTTGCTTTTTCAGCCAGCTTATTTGCTTCTACAGCTTATTCTACTTGGCTTTTTGTGAATTTTCTTGTTGATTATTCTTAGTTAAGCTATTTGTGAGCTTTTGCAAAAAGAATCAGCTTCTGAAACGACCTAGAACTCTAACCCGACTATTTTGTCTTTTAGTGAAATTCTACTTTGCTTATTTCTGGCTTATTGGGTTTGCTTTTTCAAAATTTCTTTTCACAGATCTCTTAGGCATCTCAAAAGAAGGTTGTGTGTCTAATCTGAGCTTATGGCATTGGCTTATTGCTTAATGGGCTTATTGGCCCAATAAGGATAAGTTGTTATACCAATAAGCTATGATAAGCTCAAACTCAGCTTTTGGTCCTTCAGACTTTTGTGTTCATAATTAAATTTTGAGTCAGATAGGGCTTTTTCAGGTCATTTGGGCCTTGTTAAACTTTGTGGGCCAAAAAGCCCATTAGATTGGACTGTTTTCATTTTCAGCCCATTAGCGGTATTTTGGTAATTTCACTTTCATTTTCTGTTTATTTAGGTTAAAATAAACTTGTTTGCAAGTTTTTTGAATTTTTTATAATTTTTAGGTTTTTAATATTATTTTATTATTAAATTTTTAATTTTCATATTTTAGCATTTTTTTATATTTTTCTTAGGTTTAATACATTAAAATAGGATTTTTGTAACTCTTAGATTAATTTTATCATCATTTTTCTATTTTCTAGAATTATTTTAAGATTTTAATAGTCTTTAATCAATTTAAATAGTTTTAATTAGTTTAAAAATTCATAAAAATAGTTTTTATTCTTATTTAGTCATTTTAGAGGTTTAAAAAGTGAAAAATCTTTATTTGGGCTTATTAATAATTATTTTGATTTTTAGGGCATTAATTAGCATATAAAAATTAATATTTAATTAATTAAAAGGTTTGAAAAAGTTTTGATCACTAGTAAACTCTTAGTTTATTTAAATTGATTTTTGATAATTTTTTGGAAATTTTATAATTAATTTTTATTTTGGCACTTTTTACGGTTTTTAATTTAGTCGTCGTAGTAATAATTTTCACGTATCCGTCATTCTATTTTCTCATCCCCTTCTTTCTCAAATATTAATCCAAAATATTTACATTTTAATCACACACATATACCTCCTTGGGAAACGAACTTAATTGGGTCATTAACACTTGATTTTCCTAAATCATTTGTTTAATACTTACCGCTTTTACGCCTTTTTCCTAAAAGGTCGTATTTTACCACAATCAAACGTTTACAAGGGTGGGGACATGGCTATAACACGAATTTTCTCTTTTTCTTTTTGGCGGTCTAATCCTGCAATTCATTTTACTTTATTATTATATTTAATATAAACGAATTATATTTTATTTTTAATACATATTTAGATATATACTTTATTCTTTTAATATTATATTTTCTCTCTTCAAAACCTACACAAAATTATAACCTCGCCTAATCCTAGACTACTCACTTTCTAAACATACACCTAGAGTAAAACACCACTTCAAACCAAACGGGTCCTAAGATTCGAATCCAAATGAATTTGTCTTAATGCATATATGGATGTGCGATCACTCAAACATACGATACATGGGACAACACATGAGAGCACAAAGTACCCTAACGAGTGCCTTTCGCTGGTCCTCGCCACGATTTTGCTAAGGCTCGCCATCAGCTCGTCACTCAGAATTTCGTCGTCTGCACGACAAGAATAAAACAAAAAAATGGGCCCTACTATTTTATAACTGTTGCATAACGTATATATTCCATGTTTTTTTCTAAATTATTTTTATACATTTTATTTTTATAAATACCACTTTCTTCTTTCATTAATCTCACACATTCAAAACAATTTATTAAACTTTCATCCAAAAAACATGAGTGATTTATCTTTCTTCGATGGTATATTCGATCTTGATGATATGAATGATACTGTTATGTTTATGCACATCCTCAATTTGAATAAGAAGCCGGAAGTTCACGCCCACGTAGTTACATTGATCGGGATCGTGTTGGGGCTGAAAAACATTTACGTCTTGATTATTTTGGTGATCACCCAAGATACCCGAAATACTATTTCAGACGTGGTTATCGCATGAGCCGAAAACTATTTCTAAACATAGTCAAAGGCACGGTATTGAAAAAAAGCTAAACTACTTATCATCTTCCTGCATATTTTGATTTTTTAGAGAACGACTTGATGCTACGGGTCAGCGTAGTTTTAGTGTTCTTATGAATACACATCCGTCATACGCCAATTGACACATGGCACATCACCTTATGTGCATTAGATGAGTATTTACAAATGGAGGAGCATTGTGCCCGGGACTGCTTAGATTGTTTTACTATGTGTGTTGTTGAATTGTTTATGCCCAAGTTTTTAAGAAGTCCAACCCTTACCGACATTCAAAAGTTATACACAAAACATAACGCGTATCATGGGTTCTCGGGTATGCTTGGAAACATTGATTGTATGCACTGGGAATGGAATAATTTTCCGAAAGAATGGCACGGACAATTTCGCAAAGGTGATAAGAAATACCCAACTATAATGCTTGAAGCCATTGCATCACATGATTTATGGATTTGCCATGCACTTTATGGGGTAGCAGGTGCAAATAATGATCTAACGATATTGAATAATTCTTCGTTGTTTGACGAACTACTTGAAGGTAATGGCCTAATGGTGTTGTTTCCAAGTAAACGGGGTTACATTCTAACAAGGGTATTACCTAGCTGACGGTATTTGACTATTTACCCACAATGGTCATCTTTTGTGAAATCTTTTTTTGTTGCAAATTTAGAAAAAAAATGTCGTATTTTAACGTAAGCAAGAAAGTGCTCGAAAATATATCGAAAGAGCATTTGGCGTGCTCCAAGGCCGATGACATATTATAGCTCAACTGGCCCGTGCTTATACTGTGAACAAGTTACGACGTATCATGTACATGTGCATTATATAATGCATAACATGATATTGAAAGATCAAAATTTTGCAATATTAGAGGAGTCAGAAATTTCAGTTTGTCCACGTAATAATTTTCTATGGACTTAGGAAGAGTGATGTCAAACCTATCAGAGACTAGAAAAAGAACTTCTTGATAAACGAACGCACTCAAAACTTCAACGAAATATCATTGAGCATATTTATGAACAACAACTACTACATGTGGCACAACATCATCGAGCATTATGTAACTTTTTTATGTTTAATGTTTTCTTTTAGGTTTAATGTGTTTCTTTAATTTTTACATTTTTATTGTTGTAATTGTATTGTGTTTTTAATTTTAATTTTTACAAAATGAATTAATTTATTAAAAATTATGAAAAAAATATAGATAGTGGTGAGGCTGAAATGAAAAGATAGATTATTTTGTGATAATAAATGAAGAAGGTTTTAAATTTCATGATACCTTTTGCTTTGAGTATAAGAGCATCTTCAATGGGGAAAAGTTATAAATAGCTTTTCATTATTATAAAAGCTTTTGAAGGTAAATAAAAGCTTTTGAAGGTAGTATTTACTATTGCATCAAAAGCTTTTAAGAAAGGTTTTCAAAAAGTTTGTAGAATGACTTTGCATACACAAAGTTTTTAATATAAATTTACTTGTTAAATGTATTTTTTATTTAATGCATTAAATACAAAAAGTTTTAAAAAGTTTACTCCACTAGAGATGCTCTAAATTGTAGACTGAAGTGAGTCTCTTGATAGTACGTATCCATCTCGGACTAGAAATATCAACTCCTAGCTTTGTCTTGGCCTCTAAGTGGGCTAAGATATCAATACCTTAATGTAGAGGTGTCAAAATGGGCATGGGCGACGGGTTAAACGGGCGGTGGGCGAAACGAGCGGGCTAAACGGGCGCAAGATAAAATGAGAAAAAAGACATATAAAAACGTAGAATTAAAAAATAAAAATACTTGTTTAAAAGTCGGGATAAAAACTAACTATAAAATATCCGCCGAGTAGTCTAATTAATGTTTTACATGCACGCCCATTAAGCTCATAAGTTTCTTACATATGCGCTCGTTTAGTCCATTAATAATATAGAATGAGCGAAAAATGCCTAATTTTTTTTTGAAAATAGGCAAAAAGTGCTAATATTTGTCAAATTGGACAAAACAAAAAATATGTCAACCATTTCACATTTGGTTATCGCAAACCAAACCATGCCAGATTGAAGTTGACAGCTTCTGGTCCATATTATCACCGTCCATAGTTTGGTTTAAACTAAAAATCTAGGCTATGTATGATGTAAACAATTCGTTGGCAGTTACATACACCCTACCAAGCAATATACGTAATTTCTAATATAACTGTATATTCCAGCATTACAAGCAGGGGCGAGCGCGAGACAAAGGGTGTCATAAGAGTTACGTGACTTTTAGCGAAGAAATTGTAACGTAAATTTTTGGATTTTTTATATTTTGATTTTTTTAAGAATCATTTTATAATGTAGTTTATAAAAAATATAAAAATGTGACTTCAGAACCGAAGTTTTTGACTCCGCCCTTAACCAAATAACTTCAATAAAAGTAACCAACATAAATGATCAAATATAGACATACAAACAAAAGCTAACCATTCAAGATTTGTGACAGTGACAAAAGCACTTGTAAGTAGTACTCTGTGTCTCCGTATCATAATTACGTAGTATATTTTACCAATCAGAAACATGATTTTTAAAAAGACAGTTTTTAAAAGTAACCACTTATTAACAGTTTTTTTTTTTTACTTTTTGTAAAATAACAGTTTTATACTTAACTAATTAATCAATAAATTCTTTAAGTTTATAATTATCACCTCAAATGAGAGTAATACCATAAACTTAATCTAAATTTTTGATCTATATTCAGAAGTTGACAATTTAATTTAGGACAACCTAATATGAAAAATCTGAACTATAATTATATAACGACAGAAGTATCATTTTAGCTTTTTTTTTTTTTTAATTTTTTTTAGCACAAGCTTACGGACATTTTACCATATATGATGATCACCTCCGGGGACGCATTTTACCACCTGCATCACCTCTCGCAACCCCACCTATCATTCCCGGCTACCCGTTTACGACCCCTGGCGCCTTAATGACACGTCCAGAGAACTGTTTATCACTTCTGACGACGGGTTTGTAACTCATGCGACATTTGGGTTTGAAAAAGAACAGACCCTGTAATTGTGGATTTATCCATTTCTCTACGAGAACAATAAGAGGCTGTAAACAAAATGATCTCTCTTTTTATTAAGATAAAAAGGAAGACGTATTAAAAACTAAATTCAGCGTTGAACTCGCTACGCCAACCTCCTGAAAATTAAGATTATAAACTATGGTTACCCAAAAGAACAAAGAAAAGCAATAAAAGCTTGCAGCCACTAATACGATATACTACGTTGAATTTAATAAAAACTTGATAACAGCGACCTGATTATAAAAACATGAACATACCAAAGGTGATATCTTTGAAGAAAAAGTCTTACAAATGATGATAGTGATCAAAGAACCAAATACAGCCCCAATGTCAAACTATGACCAACTTGGTGCATTATAATATTTCGATTTTAAATATTCTTGATCTCTGAAAGCGACCGAAAACTTATGAGTATACATGCCTAGTTACATCTCCAGTTCTCGATCAGTCTCATATAAAAGGGCCATTTGCAAGTAACAAGGGATATAAAAGCAACCTCCATAAATACTTTTGCAGAAAAAAAAAAGGAAAACCGAGCTAAAATTCTTGTTAACCTCCAAACATACATCATACATGTAACATCTTAATAATCGCGGGTCTGATTTCTCCCACCACGGCCTCTACTGGCATAGCCATATCCCCTTCCTTGGTAGCCTCCTCCTCTAAAACGACCACCACCACCACCGCGATAGGGCCCACGACCACCCCTACCCCCTCGGTATCTATTCGAGAATTCTCCGAATGTCTGCACCAGCAAAAAACATGAACATCGAAATATTTAAAAAAACGCCAACTAAATGTTAAGGGTGAAGGTGGCAAGCTTGACCCATATGCCTTTCTAAATGGGCCAGGTAAATACTTTTATCTCTAATGGGTCAAACTAGCTTAAGATTAATGCATAAACCACCTACTCATTTTATTTTAAAATTAGAAATTTTATAAACTCGGGCAAATAAAAAAAATTCAAGCCAAGTCAACCTGGACAGTAAGAATATTTGCCCATTTTGACCCGCAAGCCTCAACCCGTGTGACCTGCCCACTTTGCCACGTCTAGTTATTGTGGTAGAAACATAGAAAGATGAAATTACCTCTGTATCAAGCTTCATTTGCTCAGAGAACCTTGTCCTCCCGTTATTTGATTGATTTCCATTATTGCAAGATAATGTATCAAAAAAGTCATCCTTGCTATATACAGGCTGTAGATTACAGAGTAACATATTAGTAAACATTAGTAAACTTCCATGACTGATTACAGATACAACGCCATCTTTCTTTCATGTAGATTCAAGATTAAAAGATGTTTATCTTAAGAAAAGAAACTACATGTAAACTTCATGAGCTTCTAAAAAACCAGCGTAATATCTTTTAATGATTACCAGCAAGTTGCAAAATTATGATGTAAAAGGGACGCATAAAAAGCATGTTAATCTCACCTTCACATCAATTTTTGGTAAAGCAGCATCGTTGTCCTCTTCTAATTCATCCTCGTCACTAACATCACCATCTCTCTTGTTGCTTTTTCCCAAGGTACCCCACACTTCATCTTTGTTGAATTTCTCATTCATTGCAGTAAAATCAAATTCTTCTGTAAATTTCATCACTGGTCGGTAAGCCTGCATCATAGAAAATCCATAACTGTGTCAAAGCAAATATCTATAAACATGAGTATGATATGTACGCTTTCTTATACGAGATACAAACTACCACTTCTATGACAATGTAATAACCTAAAAAGGAGAAAATACCCCTGATCCTCTGCCTCTTTCACGCCCTCGGTAACTGTGGCGATTCTGATAAGGAGCTCCATTTGTCTAACGATAAGCATTTACAACAACAAAAAGAAACATGTCAGAAACAACGGATGTCTATAGGCATGTAAACTACCAAGTGCCAACCAAGCAATACATTATACCACGGAAATATGGAGCATCATACCTTTGGAGCATTACGGGGTTGAGTTGGTAATGGCAGTATTGGAGGTTGAGCTTCTGCCGGAACTGATACTGGTGCAGACAAATCTGCTGACAGGGCTGGTGCTGGCACGGGTGCTGGTGCGAGTGCGGGTGCTGGTGCTGGTGCGGGTCTAACCACAGGTGCAGGAGCAGGTGCAGGTGCAGGTGCAGGTGCTGGTGCAGGTGCAGGTGCAGGGGCAGGGGCAGGGGCAGGGGCAGGGGCAGGGGCAGATGCTGGTGCAGGGGCAGGCACAGGCGCAGGTGCTTGTTCCACATCCTTATAAACAGCTTGAGAAGACTGAGATGGAACAACTGCAGCTTGACCAGACTGCAACAGATGACCCGGTGTTATAAGTGACGGTGTGGGGGACTCTGTTGAATGAGACATGCCCTGATAAGACAAGTTTGCACCAGAAAGCGCATTGGGTTTGTTGGGCATGGGAGCAATCGTGACATTTACTTCAGGGCCAGTAGTAGCAGCAGCGGGCAGAGGAGGCGCCGATGGTAAGGTACCAGTTAGTGGTGCTGGAGATACGCCAGAGTTCGGGAACTTATTTTGCATCAAACTTGGCAAAGGTTCATTATTGAATACAAAAGGTGGTACAGGAGGAAGACCAGAAGGCAGGGTGGACCCAAGTAAAGACGAGGAGGTATTATTAACTGAACCGGTCGAGGTTAATGAGGTTGGTAATAACGGAGATGAATAATCAGGTAAGTTTGAACCAGGCAGGTTGGGAGCGCCACCTGGCATGGATGCATTGAAACTAGGATACTGCATAGGCTGCTGCAATGAAGGGGGCATTGGGAGTCCAGGTGATGGTCGATACAATGATTGTTGATGCAATTGTGGAAGTCCATTCGGTGGGGCATAGAACCCTGGCCAATACATTGGCATTGGCGGACCATTACTATTGACATTTGGAGGCGGTGGTGAAGGGCCCCATGGGCCCATATTTCCATCAGGTTGATATAAAGGTAATCCACCTTGAAAAGTAGAGCCAGGCTGTCCCAGTTGCGGATTATGAGTGCTAGGATCAGGCATAGAGTTACCAGCAGGAGCAGCAGGCAAGCTTGACGATGTTGGAGGCGGTCTAGGATAATGAGACTGCATATAAATGAAGTTGTCAGAACCATTACATATGGGTAAAAACAATAAAATATCCACGTACTATCAATTTTGTGCCGACTTGATACATTTACTTTTTTATTCAATAACTTCAACAATGTACTTTCAAATTTTCTTCCTACTACACCAAAATGGTAACTTGAAACTGACACGCTGGCACGGTTATTTCCAAGCTGGCATAAATATCTATTTTTGAGTTAATTGCTCAAAAAGGTTCATGTGATCTGTTCCGACTTCACCAATAGGATATTTTGTTTTCCATTTTTCACATGATTAATATTTTCAAAATACAAACTCATATTCCTTGTATATTATTTTCCAATGACGTATACATTAGTAATGGCCAAACACTCAAACAAATTTTTCCAGCGACTTATACATCAATTCCGACCACTTCAATCAAACACTATATATAATTTCATAAAAAAACAAAATCTTCAACATGACCAGATGTAAAAAATAACCTTACTATTAAAACTGAAAACCAGATGTTGATACAAAAATATAAAACATAAAGTCCAAAAAGAAACGAATCTTAAAATTACAAACTAAAGGGCAAGGATTCAGACATGGTAATTTGGAGTGCTGCGTTTCAGATAAGTACAACATCATATAAACCACCTAGATTATTTATTGACAGATGCAAAATTTAGTTTGTAAATTATTAATTGAACAATCTTAACAACACTAGCAAACTCCGATTGTCATCAAATCATTTCATTGCAATTTTATAAAAACTCAATATTTCGTTTTCATAAACCCACACCAATTATCCACTTTGCTTTCCATTTGTGCCAAACTTTTTTCCTATTTCAAAACTAGCTCTTCAATCAACGCCTCCATTATCAAAAACCCATTTTTCCATACCCCAATTAATGTCTGGAACTCACTCCTTTTCATGTACACGAAATGTGGCTTTCTTATGTATATGAACTTGATAAAAAAAAAAGGAAGAAGATGAGGGCAAGTTAGTCATTTTATGTTATAACTAGGCAATCCACGTAGGCATGGTTTACACATGCAGCATTTATACATGTGGATAGTTATATAAATGACATGGAAAATTGGAAATATATCCGCTAACGTTGGTGATATTAACAGAAAACAAACAAGTACGTTGTTAAAATCATTGAATAAAAAAGTAGGTGTATCAAGTCGGCACAAAATTGAAAGTACGTGGCTATTTTATACTAGCTTTTACCCTTACATGATAATTGCAGAATTACTACTTACACGTTGTGTAGGATCACAGCTTGACTATGCTTACCTGTATAATTGCAGGATCACTATTTATAGGTTGTGTCGGTTGAGCAGGTGGGGAAGTTTTCACCTGAAGATCCTGCAAAAGTAGAAAAATAGCTTCCATGCTTTAGCTTTTTACAATCTAATACGTAGTAATATTCAATATGTAAAGCTAAAACTGTTTCACATGCTCTTCTCACTCCTAATGCATAATCTCCGATACAAGTGGTTGTAACGTAAGAATTAAAGATCCTAACTTTACTGCAACTCGTTGCACGACACAAGTACCCCAAACAATATCTTTCAAAGAGATCTAGCATTGGAACTAGTCAATCTCAATCTCACAATCTAATACGTAGTAATATTCAATATGTACATCTAAAACTGTTGCACACGTTCTTCTCACTCCTAATGCATAATCTCCAATACAGGTGGTTGTAACGTAAGAATTAAAGATCCTAACTTTACTGCAACTTGTTACACGACACAAGTACCCCAAACAATATCTTTCAAAGAGATCTAGCATTGGAACTAGTCAATCTCAATCTCTCATCTCCAAAAATAAGAACCTTAATGAACCACATAACATCTTATAGCAGTTGATATGTGATACAACACCACTCTATAGCTTATGACATATGATCCTCTACTGCATAATATCTCTAGCCACTCTATGTTTGGTTTTTCAGGATGGTTAATATTTTATAATCCACCATTCCACCATCATGGGCTGACGCTTTCCACGCGCGTTACCGCCTATTAAGAGATAGTTTAATGTTTGATGTGGTGGCCAGCTCCATCATCGAACTTGAAAAGCAATTCTTAGATCAGGACCAAGAGGAGGTCACCAGAGAGATAAATCTTGAACATGATTGACATTGCAAAAAATAGTATATAAAGAAGACTTGAAAGATACTCTTTTTAAGAGTAGAAACACCCGGAAGTCTAGATGTTTTTCATCCATGATCGAGTTATAATTTGTTATTTCTGTTTTCGAATCATACAAACTGCCCTCTTAATGTGTGCGTTTAAGACTTTAAGATTCTTCATACTATTGTTTCTATTTATATCATTTCATTCCATTCCAACTAGTTTAAAATGGAAGACGTGCGTATTCTCCGTCTAAACTGCATATCTACCAACTCATTCCGTATTATAAAATATGTCATATGGACTCGTGGTACATGGAAGAAAATTTCTTTAAGAGACCAACCGCACAAAAGACAATGTCATGAGCAAGAAACACGTAAACGGTGACAAGAGGAATAAAAGGTGTTTCAAAAATGGTACCTTGATGTCGCTTCCTCGAAATAAAATGTAGTCATAGACCTTGTCACTAGGCATGATTTGTGGGCCATCTTTTTTTCGCCCTTCACTTCCAAATGATCTAACTGCAGATGGCCATACAAATATTACTATGATTATTGAATAAGTTCAAAACACCAATTGTAAAAGTAACACAACTAACCAAATAGGCAAATACAGATCCAAACTATACCAAAACACGCTACTGCTCATAAATTTGGTTCAGTACTCACTGATGAAACCTTAGACATATTCTACAAATCCATGTTGCAGCCTTTACTCTTAAAACATTGTACTGACGTACTGCAAAGTTGTTTCCGTTTCTAAGTTTTCTACTGTAGTATATGTCAACTCTTGCATGTTTTTAACTTCTAACTTTTGAAGAAAAACTGGATCGTTGCACTTGCACATCAAGATCCAAAATGAAGCAATTAGCATGTGCCATGTGATCTCCGCCCTCTTAACGAAGTCGATGCCATATTCACTAAACATTTTGATTCACTTGATTACCAACAAGCTCTCTTGTACTGATGTACGACCATGCACTAGGAATAAAACTATGGTAATTGTTGGTATAAAAATTTCACCTATCGTCTAATGAAATTACGCTATTCCCTGTTACTGAATAATCGACCAAAAAGGTTGCATTTTTTAGAAATTGTCATTCTAATCCATTACAAATGTCTTTAGATCAAACACGGTGGTTAAAAGGTAATCTTAGTTTCCTCTCAGACAAACACTTCAAAATAAGCATATTCCACTTGCTTATTGAAAACTGCTTATTATGCCCAAATATAAGAAGATACTGTTTAATGGGTATTTGTTTCGACACGCCTATATGTGGGGCTATGGTTATTGATCAGCTTACTTTATGGGTTAACAGCTTATTGAAATTTGGAAAAGCAGATAAGCTTACTTTTTTGAGCTTATGAGCAGGTAAATATAAGCCCATGGCTTATAGAAGCCACAGGCTTAACCTCATAAGCCTAAAAAAGTGAGCTTATCAGCTTTTCCAAATTTCAATAAGATGTTAAGCCCATAAAATAAGCTGATCAAAACACCCCGATTTGGGATTTTAAAAAAACAGATAAAGCTCACATTTTTTTCGGCTTATAAGCTGCTTATATCACCTTGAGCTTACTTTTTAAGCTTATGAGCAGATAAATATAAACCCATGGCTTATATAAGCCATGGGCTTAACCTCATAAGCTTAAAAAAGTGAGCTTATCAGCTTTTCCAAATTTCAATAACCTGTTAAGCCCCATAAAGTACCCTAACCCAAACACCGTGGGCATTCGGATCAGCTTATTTTATGGGCTTAACAGCTTATCAAGATTTAGAAAAGCAGATAAAGCTCACATTTTTCAGCATATAAGCTGCTTATCACCTTGAGCCTGTGGCTCAAATCCATAAACTCAATAAATAAGCTCAAAAAAGTGAGCTTTATCAGATTTTCTAATACTTGATAAGATGTTAAGCCCATAAAATAAGCTAACCCAAACACCCACAAAAGAAAAAAGTTATCGACTAAAAAGCAATCCTAAACATCCCCAATCAAAATTTAAAAAAACCCAATAAATAAAAAGAAAGAAATATAAGCCAAAAATCCGGGCTTATGAAAAAATATAAGCCGAAATGGGTGTTTGGATCAGCTTACTTTATGGGTTTAACAGCTTATTGAAAATTGGAAAAGCCAATAAGCTTACTTTTTTTAGCTTATGAGCAGATAAATATAAGCCCATGGCTTATATAAGCCATGGGCTTAACCTCATAAGCCTAAAAAAGTGAGCTTAACAGCTTTTCCAGATTTCAATAAGATGTTAAGCCCATAAAGTAAGTTAATCCAAACACCCCAAAACAAAAAAATATCCACTAAAAAGCAATCCCAAACACCCCATTATAAAATTTAAAAAAAAAACCCAACAAATAAAAAAAAGAAATGAAATGAAATTACCATTACGTAACCCAATGGATGATTCTTGGGTATTGATATTATACAAAATGCCTTCATAACGAATCTCACTTTTAGAAGTTAAACTAATTAAGCTTCCTATATATGTATCTGCTGCTGATGTTGCTGAAGAAGAAGATCCGGTTGCCATTCCGGTGGTGAATGTCTCACCGGAATTTGATATTTGTTGTTGTTGACTTGTTTTTTTATTTAGGGTTTGTTTGTTTGTTTTGTTTTTCTGATTGATTCAAGTGGTTTGAGATAGGTTGTGATGTTTTGTCTTTTTTCATTAAAAAAGGAAAAAAAAAGAAAGAATGGAAAGTAAAGTAATTTTACATTATTATAGATTTAGTTTTGAGAAGTATGAAGTATAAGTTTGGGATTAAAGTCGGATCGAATCGAAAACTGATTTTTAGGAAAACATGAATTAAGAACTGAATCAAAGTGAATCGTATAAAATTAAACTGGTTTGGTTTGGTTTAGACATTTTAGAAGTGTTTTTCTCGGCTTTGGCATGAATGGATACGAGTTGAACCTAAACTGAAACCCATGAATATATAAGCCGATAAATGAATCGAGGTTGGTTTGATTCTGGATCGATTTTGCTCGGCTTTAGTTTACTGTTGAGAAATGCAGAGAATATGAGATTCAGAAGAAATGATATGGTTGTTATTAAGTGATTGTTATTAACTCATGTAACTAAGATGGATATACATAATAATAATGTATTTACAACACTCCTTAGACATTCATCGTTGTTATACATCATAGTTTTTCTCATGAAAAGACTTATCAAGTACAACTCAACGGGATAAATACTTTATGAAAAAAGAGTGGTGTGCATATAATTCTCATGTTTGATTTAATCTATGTATTTTTAAGCTTGAAACGCTGATCCTCTGAAGTCTGAACCAGTTTCTATTTATAAATAAGCCCACCAACGCGGTGTTCAGAATCATTCTTGAAGTGAATGAATTTGAAAGAGCGAAATAATTGTCATTTGATCGGATTTGACAAACATTAATAATTGTATCCTTCTGGCTTGTGCAGATCATATGGAAAGAAAAATTTTGGAGAATTTTTTTCTGCTCGTTTGATATAACCTTCCTTTATTTGAGTTATACGCATCGCATTGTCTTCGTATAATAATGTTATATTTCCTTTTCTTATTGAATATATTGAATCATCGACCTTGCCAGACACACTCTCGATCAACTTCATAAAGTGCATTAAGTTTAGCATGATTCGATGATGTAGTAGTTAATAATTATTTCTCGACATCCAGTAGATTGTGATTTCTCCATTAATGAAAACCTATCATTTTTTATAGTGCCTTACATAGATGAGACGAATATCTAGCATTTGTGTTATCCAACCAACTTTGATTTTGAGTTATTTTAGTAAAATAGTCACATATCACTAGTACCACAAAGGTATCGACAAGTGTGTTTGGATTCATTTCAATGTCGGTGTGTTGGCTAAGAACTATATCTTGCTAGTAAGTTCACTAAAAATGTAATATATGAACGTGCATTATGAGCATGGTACATTAAAAAAACCAATTGCATTTAGATATGGTAAATGTGGGACCAATAATATCCTCATCGTTTTCTTTAGGGCAGATTGGGCTAAGTTCTCGGTGAAGCGAACGATTAACCATTATTAAGCTTAACGAATGAACTTTATCCATATTGAATCGTTTCAACATCTTTTCAGTATAGTTTGATTGATGAACAAATACTCTATATCTTAGATTCTTAATTTGTAAGTCGAGAATGGTATTTCATTTCAAATTCGTTCTTTAACAACTTTCCAGTATGATTATTTTATGTAAGATTCTCAATGATATCTAAATCGTCAACACAAATTGCAATGATCGTAAAACTCGTCATTGATCTTTTAATAAAACACACTAACTAATTTGATTACTTTTATACCCTTTTTTTGAAAGATAATTATCGGCGATGGTATACCACATTCGTACTGAGTGTTTTAATATATAAAGATATTTTTAGTTTTATTGAGAACATTTCTATTCGTTTTGATTTGCAAGTTGTAGACATTTTCAATCCTTCATGGATTTTCATTTACATTTCATTATCAAGTTATCCATACAAGTAAGTTGCAACAACGTCCATAAGGCGCATTTGGAGCATTTCAACATTTGTAGTACTAGTTAGAAATCTAAGATTTGTTGTATCCAAAATATGTTATAACGTTTCCTCATAGTCTACCACGGGTATTTGTGAGAAACCTTATGCTACAAGTCTTGTTTTACATCTCATTCATTTTTCTCGTTACTTTTATTCCGCATATTCCCACGTATAGTCTATTGACATCACATTATTTTAGGTGAGGGTCATAGTGCCAAATACTTGTCGCTTTTCAAGTAAATTTAATTTAACTTTTATGACATTTTTCATTTTTTCCAATCATTTTTTCGTCGGAAACTTCCAATAGATGTCCACACATATTCTTCCTCGTTTATTATTTCGCTTTCTATAACATATGCAAAATAATATCAACATGCATTTCATCATTTATTTGCAATTATACAGATAACTGCTTTTTGGACTTTGCTATATTATGTTGTTTCCTTTTTTCATGGATTTGTATCATTGAAAACTATTAGTCGTCGACATCTTCTACGTGTATTTGACTTGTTTGGAATTTTAGGAATGTCAAGAGAGGTTGCATTTAAAGTTGGAATATATGATTTAGTAACTTGCTTTGGATCTATTAATGCATATGATAATTCATTTGCTTCATTGTGAGTGAATGATTTTTTTAAGCCTCTAATTCACAAGCACTTTGAGGGTCAAGAAAAGATATCGATATTGTATTCCAAGTTACATCTTGTTTGTCAAACTGCATATCAAATAGTTGAAGTCTTACCTTAAGTGTTCTTATATGTGCCTTTGAGTATGTGAGTGTGTATGATATGAAATGTTTGGCTATAACATGTGGTGAAAAGTGAAATATAGTTTCATTGCAAATTTCATCCATACGAAAGGGGTTCTTGGGAACTACATTGCAAACTGTGTATCATGAATACTTAAAGGACAAAAACGATTTTCATACATCATAAATACAATTGTCAACCATCAAAATAAAGTGATTAAATACACATGTCAACCTTTCATTGCACGAGGTGTTCAAGCCTGTGCGTTGCACCAGGGCTGAATCTTAGGGGAAACAATTGAAATGTTTAGGGTACGACCCGTGCTTGTAATGTGAAGCACAAAATTGATGATTTAGTGTTTTGACTTTAAAATATGAATATTCATCCACCCCACTTGAAGCACTCATGGTGGTGACCCATGCTTGTAATGTGAAGACTCCACCCGTTAGTTGATAAATTAAACTTACACATCTGATATGTTAAGATATAGTGTTATATGGGTGTTACGTACACAAACAAAAGAAATGCGTATAACTAAAAACATTTAGTATCCAACATACACTAACAATAAAAATTGCTAACTACACCAAACATCATTATTTCATTTCACAATTATAATTAGACGATCTAAACTCTATGAACATCACTAAAAATAAATCACACTTGATACGTTAAGCTTAATTGTTGCTTATACGGGATTATGCATGTTGTGTATGTTAGCACACTCATGGGCATGCAGACACAAAGATATGCATTTATAACTACTGTTTCAAAGTTTACATACTTTCATTATGTTGCATATACGAAGTAGACAAATGTGATGTTGTCAAGGTACTTAATGACCCATCCATTCCCTAACACACAAAACAATGAAGATTGTAGTTTCCTCAAGTTTATGTCAAATAGCGGTTTCTTAATTAATAGACTAATTTGTTAAGCTTGAATCGCACAAAGTATCTGACTCCAACTTTATCACCAATACTAAATTTCTCGGCTTTGTTTCCTACTTCTATCACGATAGCCATAATTTAATGCATGCGTTGTAGAAATGAAATACATATTGCACCAACATATCCTTATATAAAAATGGTAAAAATGAGTGATAATGGAAATATGAAATGTATTTATACCCATAAATAATAGGGTAAGTCGTAATGCCCCATTCATTCTTGACAAAATAAGTTTTTGAATGCAAAGAGAGATCAAATACTAAGAAAAGTGAGATCAAATATGCATTCACTTACAACTTGTTGCAATGATGTTGTCAACGCTACTCCCTGGTCAGCTCCAAAGTAGTGTGAATAGATGCTCCCATTAAATCCCTTTCTTCACAAGGCTTTGCATGCTCCACATGGTTTGTTAGTACTTGAGCCTGGTTTGAGGATGTCGCGTCAAATGATCCATGAGCTTCGGTTAAAGAATCTTGGATGGTCTTCTTTGTTCTTTCGTGCTGAACATGTGGTGGCCTCGTAACTATTCTTTATCTACCTTCGGCGGGTCAGGATTATGCTCATAAAGAATATGTAAAACTCGACTCAAAAGTTGTACACAGTAAATAAATTTTTCGAAAGAACAATATCAACAAAATGAATATGAATTCTTTTTTTATTAAATTACAGTTAATCATTCCATTAATCTATGTGTAGTTCTAGCTGTTTTTATTCATCAAATTTAGTTTGAATAAAAATCTCATTAATAATATTCCTTTGTATTATAATATTATTAACAAAACTTAGATCCAATGAAAGTTCACTTTGAATTTTCTATCTTGATCCATTTTTGTGTTGTGTCCCAAATAAAAATAATTTTCTCTTTATAATTTATTAGAATATATGCATATTGATGTGTTAGACATACATTTTATGAGAATAACTAAGTTATCTTATCCACATTTTTACACACCTCGACTAAGCAACCTCTAAGCGTAAGTACACAACCTTACAACCCAAAAAATCCAACTTAAGTTAATGCTCTTACCAAATCAACTCCATGTTCATACCCGGGATCTATTATTTGATTCCTACCACTTCATGTTATTTTAATGCATGTTCAGTCGTGATTTCCTCCTAACATACAAATAAATTCCCATCACTAACAATACAAATCAAGTTGTGGTTTCAGAATCTATGTTCAAACTTGCCTTTTTCCGTATGCCAATAGATCTCTTGTTATATATAAAGAAGGGCGCTAATGTAAAGTATTCTCATAATACTCTCCTACCCGCAACTTATCCTGTTGAAAACCATATTTTATTTGAAACAACTTATGGAAACAATATGATTAGTTTCAGATGTCTCATAGTTTCTAGTGATGCCATCTGAATAGTTTTCAAGTTCAGCATATTTTTTTTACACTATATAGTACAACTTTTATTAATGTTACCTCAGAGTCTGAAATAGCCATCAGAGCCATGTTGTCCACAAGTTCTTCATCATATGCACATCCCTAGTCAGTGTCTACTCCATCAATGGCCATCAGTTCTTTTGAACTTACCTTCTCTATCATCTTTCTACATGTGAAGTGCTTCTTGTACCTCTACATTCATTTTCAAAATGTCCCCTTTTGTGGCACTTGTAACATTCAATTTTTGACTTTTCAAAGCTAATTTTGTCTCCAACACCTAATATAATATGCTTTCTTGTTCTTCTAAGAAATCTCTTAGCTTTCATGCTAAGGAAAGCAGACTGATTCTTTATATAAGCTATTCCAAATCATCATCATTTAATTGTTGAAGATCACTTTCAAAAATTTCTGACACCTTTTCTTGGCCAGATAAGAATGCATAGATTGTTCCAAAGTTACCAGTATTAATAATTTTCTTAGAATTATTAACAATATTGTTGCTTTTTGATTCCTTACCAGAGTTTTGACTTGAGATAAAAGCCAAGTTAGTGGTATTGGACATTGACCCATTTTTCTTCTTAAGCTTTTGTTCAGCCACTTTAAAGTGATTGTACAAATCATCAATATTGATAGTGACAGCGTCCTCCTTATTTTTCCAGATAGATACTTCAGTGTCCATCTTGACAGGCATACTCCTAAGAAATTTATTGTTAATATCTTCCTGATCAGCACTCCTCCTTGAGTGATTAAATTACTCACAATCCTTGAAGTCTATTATAGATAGAATCAAGAAACTCTGAGTCATTAGCATTAAAGTTTTCAAACATTGACTTTAATAATGCTTTACTGGCCTTCTTGGTGAAGTCATTACCACCAAATCTAAGAACAAAGGCATCAAACATTAATTTAGCATCCTCATACTATTAAAAAGCAAGAATGTGTTCATTAGGTATAGCCAACATCATTATACTCCTTGCCTTCATATCATTAGCCTTATGTTTCTTTTCATCATCAGTAATTTCCTTTGACTTTCCCTCTGATGTAGATGCATCAGACTCCTTGTATGAGTTCCCATGAGAAATTATTTCCCACATATCCTAATTGTACATTTGTACAAATTGAGTGAATCTGAATTTCGATTCTTTAAACCCTCCTTGTTTGAAGATTGGAACTTTGTTCATTGTGCTAGGTGGTGCAACTTCTGACTCCATCTTTTTAGTAAACGAGTTCTTGAATAAACTTCAAGATCAAAGCTTCTCAACAAGCTCTAATACCACTTGTTGATCCCATATGATCTTGTTAGTCTTAGCTTGAAGACTTAGCCTACATAGGATAAATCCTATATAGACTTAGTAGAAATTTTGAATGATATCAAAGAGTATGTGAAATCTCATATTTGATATTATGAAGATTATATGGATTATATGAACAAAGGCATAACACGTATACTTTAATATTATTACTGAATAATGTTAATACTCCAAATCATAGTACTAAGAATTGCAAGCTTGAAGTAAAACGTATGTGGAAGGATATATTCTATAGCTAACATATGACATATTTTATAGTACAAGAAGTCCTTTACAAGATAAAGATTCAATCAAATAATTTAAACTTTAAGAGATATATGCACAATATCTTCTGAATATAGCTCCACATGTTTTCAATCTTTATCTGCAATCAACATTAATGTGACCACAAGCATTAATCTTCTTATGACTACCTTGGTCAATTATGTTCACATACTACCATTACTAAGAACATTACTACCATCATTAAATAATATTAATGTTGGTAGTGCAATATAAAACCAACACTAATTTTATTTCCAACATGACATTCGAAATAAAATGATAGACATGAACAAAGAGGCATATCATATATGATAAATGAGCCACAAAAACCCAAGGCCTTAGCTAAAACCAAGCATATTAAGCTTTATAGTATATGACTGGAACATCAAAATTGAAGGTAAAAAACTTTATAAACTAGATCAGGTTATCATACATGATACTTTCAATTATTATATAAGACACTTTCAAGTATCACATATGATTACAAAATCAGATATGATACTTTAAAATATGAAGTAGCAAATTTGATAGTTGAAAAATATGAAATAGCTCAGGTTATAAACACATGGTACTGCAAAAAAAATAGATTGTGTAAATGCAAATATCACACTAAAACGATATTTACGTTGTAGAAACTAGAAAGGGGGGGGGGTTGAATAGTTTCTTAAATTTACTTGTTAAAAGACGGTTTCAAAAATTCTTTTCAAAAACTTAGGCTTGAGTAATTATGTGAAATCTTCTTATGCACAATACGAACAAGGGATATGCAACTAAACTAATAATCACAAGTATATGCAAATAAAGAATAATGAATGTAAAGAGATAAGGAAAAGAAAGATCAAACCAAACACCAAGGATTTTCACTCCTCGTCCCTACTCCACTCCTCGACTGCTCCTTACTCGAGAGTTCACTAATCAACAAGCTC
Organism: Glebionis coronaria; assembly: GCA_025667525.1. Taxonomy (NCBI): domain Eukaryota; kingdom Viridiplantae; phylum Streptophyta; class Magnoliopsida; order Asterales; family Asteraceae; genus Glebionis; species Glebionis coronaria. The sequence goes on along the minus strand of CM046881.1, from coordinate 533,122,467 downwards.
CTTAAGGTGGAGAAACCGTACACAACGTTGTTATCCAATTTCCGACTTTAAGCTAAAAGTCGAGCCCTAATCTTAGCTAGGACCAATCTACACCAATATACTTTAAGGACCAAGTATTAACCTTAATACATACACAACTTCCAAATAGACACAACTACTTGGATCTTCACAACAATGAATAAATAATATTTGATCTTCAATGGATCTTTGAGGTAGACACAACACTTCAAGGATGAAAGTGTTCTTCTATTTTTACTTGGCGAGGAAGAGATGAGAGGAGAAAGATTCACTTCTAGACAAGCAGTAATCAACCAAATAACCAAGGATTTGAGTGATTTAAGAAGTATGAAAGAATCTGGAAATATATGTGCAAAAGAGGTGAAGAGAAAATCTGAGAATGGTCCACTATTTATAAGAGAAGGCTCCAACGGATATATCTGATCGCGGTTCCTTATAGCTACCCGCGGTTCCTTATCAATTAGGAACTACATAACCACTTAAGGAGCCGCCGGAGTAGACTCTACACCTTTTTGTCTTTTAGTGGTAAGGTTCAAATCTGGTGATTAAAATATCTTAAAAGAATATTTCAAACTAAGATAGAATATGCCATTTTCAAATTTTCAAATAATTAATTTAATAAAACATTTTCTTAAAAATAAAGTTTAATAAAAACTTGTCACACTTGATAAAAAGCGAGTTTTAAGAAAAGATTAAAACCTCGATCACTTAATTAGGATGAGTACTTGTTTGTACATACCTTAAGTGATAATGTTTGAAATGAAAAATACTCGAACTCAAGAATTCGTTTTTCGTTGTTTTCGTAAATGCTTGTTTTTACATATTGTCGTAACCAAAACAAAGCGAGACCGAAAATTGCAAGTAGCGTTTTTAGGCATCAATGCATTAACAATCTCCCCCTTTTTTATTTTGACAATACATAAACTCAATCACATAAAAAACAAGATTTTTGAAACAAGTTTATTTCATTTCTCCCCCTTTGTCGAATCAAAAAGGTTGCAAAATTCTTTGTAGAAGAGAAGAACCGGACTTTGCAAATGCTCCCCCTTGGTTCTTACTCCCCTTGCTTTGGGGCACCAAGGAATCGAGATATGGTGACAAGCTACATAGAAGGGTTAGTAGAAGAGAAGAAACACCCAACAAGATATAGCAAAGGTCACAAAAATATTAAAAGAGAAGAGACCAAGATCCAAGATAAGTCATGTTAAAAGAAAAACATGAATAAAAGATACAAGGAAACAAAACATACAAAGATGTATGCAAAATAAAACAAGCCAAAAGAAAAGTATAAATCTAATCCTAGTTAGAACTCTAAGATTTGCTTGAACTAGATGTCTTGAAGATAAGCAACCAATGCTTAGATAAAAGACAACGTAGTGGCGGAAGGAGGTGGTGGTGGCTTTGTAGTAATCTCATAGTCATAGTGAAGAGGAGGTTTGACTAAGAGACTCTTGATGTAATTCAACTCCTCATAGATATGAGAACTCGAATTTTTCCCGGTAATTAAATTATTCTTTTATTCTACTTTTCAATTTTATAATGTTTAATCTGTTCTTTTACTTTTCATGCGTAAATCCTGAGAATTCAAGAACTTTAATTAAATTGTATCTAAATATTTTTGTAACAATTTAAAATAATTTATTTTGAGTTATTAAAATTTTATTTTATTTTTTCATATTTATTTAAATCAAAAGTTTTAATTTAAAAGCACTCGCACGTGTTTTATAAAAAGTTTACCCGATTCGATGGAACGAGAACCGATGGCTATTTCGACTCTAAGAATTTAAAATTTTTATGTTTCTACAAACATCCCCATTATGACATATAATTATTTTCTATTGTCGTCGTTTTAATTTTTCATTTAACGAGCATTCTTCGTAAATTTTCGACAATCCTTTAAGCGTCATTCGTTTATTTGACGCGTTGACATTTATTAAATTATAAGCCCACAATTAATTATCGAAATATTAGTTTCTCCGAATGTCGACATTTTTATTTTATATTGAGCGTTTATTTTTTGTGGTTTACGCGCATCTTTTAAATCGCGTAATTCTTAAAATATCGGACCTCGATAATATCCGTCTTCGCAAATTATGGATAACTTTTTAATTAGTAAAACTAACATCATCACATTATCCCATATAAGGGTGGCGTGTCCCTCCCTAAGCTAACCAAATTCCATGTGTCTTTATTTCATATACATGTCCAATTTCTTATGTATTGTAAATCTTATAATAATTCCATTTCTTGTTTAACTCAATCACACATTATTTTCATTTTGTTTCCCTGTTTTTGACGTCAAGAGCTCAACTCACAATATCATTCCTTTTCATTTTAATAATATATTATTAAGATGAATCTTCAAAGAGTACTAGTGATTTTCATGATTTCTTGTAAGAGTTTCTCTAATTTATTTGTATTTCATTTTTATGTATTGTAATGATCTTGCATCCATAATTTCTTCAATTAATCTCTAAAATTTTATGATTTAATATATTTTTGATATTTTTTGGACATTGTACCATGATTTGTGATATAAATTGCAAGTAAAAACAAGCCAAAAGAAGCCTAAGTGTTGATTGTAATTCTCAGAATTTGATCAGTAGGAAAAACGTGAGCATTGTGGAAGATCAATAGGTTTTGAGTACTAGATAAAAATATAGGGAGTTAGCCCTGTGTTTTGTGATGATTTGGCCGGGTCGCTCGTCTCGTGACGATACCCGATGAATTAGATATGGCCAAAACGATAAAAAGTGCCGAATCTGAACAAGCTATATACACCTACTGAAAACGCATACTAGAACATAGAACCAATGAAAAAGGTAAAACTATGGGTTGTAGATAAAATTATGAATAACTAGAATCAATTGGATAGTCCACCAGTTCCTTACGGTCTAGAAATGACGGCCAAAACGGTGTGAACGAGACTGGTAGCCTAAATCAGCCAACATCTCTTAGTGAGGAAATATGGGATTAAGATATGATAAGCTTAAATTAGGGGCAATTTGACTTAAAATAAGCAAACTGTATAAGTTAAGAATGATTTTGGTAAAAAGAACTCATCTAGATTATTCACGGTTGAGGAGAAACGATCTAATTAACGAGGCATGTCGTGAAAATTGTAAGAATTAGACTATGCTCAATTAAGGTAAAACGTGACGTTTTTTTATAAAAAACGAAGTGCTATGACTCACTTTTCGGGAATTGTACATTCTTTGTATACTGATATTTATAGAACCCGAGACTCGACCAACATGAGATATTAAGTCGACAACGTTTGAAGGCGTTTTAAAACCCGAAAAGCTTAAAAAGTTGATTGGGCCATAAAAGCCCAACATACACTTATAATGGCTATTGTGCCATTGTTGGGTGTGAGATTTATAATAAGTTTAGAGTTTAATACTGAGATTGAAATGCACTAAAGTCACATGAACATGTAATGGGCTACTAATGGGCTTTAATAGGTTTAATGGTCATAATGGGTAATACATGAAAATTGTTATCAAAAGTCATGTGAAAAGTTTTATAAAACTTATACAATTTCTAAACTTACTAAAGTGAACTATTTACTTATATGTATGACTTATGTATAGTCTCGTACCTAAGACGCATCTCGTCATTATAGGGCTCGTTCGGTCATACGTCGGCCATTGGGCGTCTTTTTCTTGATCAATGAATAATTGTTATCTTGTGAAGTCGTGTGTCGACTATTGGTTTGTTCCTCGATCTACGTGTTATAGCTATATCAGGTGAGTTCATAGCCCCTTTTTACTACTTATGTTTTGTTTCTAAAAAAGGGGTGAGATTTTACATGGTGGAACACATTCATTTAAAACTGTATGTTATCCAGAACTTGTATGCTATCCAGAAGTTGTATGCTATCCAGATCTTGTATGCTTTCCAGGACTTGATGATTTCCAACAATTTTTCATTATTATTATTGCTTTTAGTCTATAGCCCTTAAGTTTCCTCTCCTGATCATGAACCGTTAATTTCCTTGTGTTGTTAAGCGAGAATGTTGTGGGTGGATCCATCGGGACTGACAATCCCCATCCCATGTTGCGGTTGTTTAACCATTGACGCATTACATTTGTTTTGTTACTTGAGTATTTAGGCTGAATACTCCCTAGAGGAACTTACATTGAGTTAAGCTTCGGTTCATGAACTAAATAGCAATAATAATGGTTTCGGACTATGGTTATCGTACGTAACCATTTTCTCTATTTCTTATTTTACAAATGAATGCTTGTGTTCCACACCTTTACTGCTAAACCTATGAATATCACTCAACTTCGTGTTGACGATTTTACATGTTTAATCTCAGGTATTAATACTTATCTTTGCTTGGATGGGAGCCCGCAAGATATTATCGCAGCTTGGAGATTTCTGTGTATATTTAAACTTCGGTTTTGGTAAAAACTGTCAGAAGTTTATCATATATTCTTGGTAACTATATGTTACAAAACGATAATTAAATAATATATTTTTCCGCTTATAAAACTCTGAGACCCTTTGTTTAAAACTCTGATCTTTTATGATGTAATGTAAATGTCTTTTATTACGTCATTTTCAAGTCATTTTATAATTTATTGTTACTTGTACTATGACGTGTTACCCCCTTGCTGCCTAGTTTTTCCTTTGCCTTATTTTGGGGGGTCTCACAATTGGTATCAGAGCGATGGTTATAGGGAACTGAGTCATTTTTCAAAACTTAGTGTATAACCGAAAGTTCAAATATTTCATGTTTCTCGGTGTTAAACACAAAATCTGTCATTGTTGTTCGATATCTACGTGGGTAACTCTCTAATCATTATTATCTACTTTTAATTATCGTTGTAGTATTTCATCTCTTGATTACATTTTGAAATATTACATTACCTTATTGACGATAATTACTATCTCTTTTCAAATCCTTTGTGCTCAATGAATTATCATTGGATATTACTTGATTAAATATGCCCTTACTTTATTTCTTGAATTCTTGTTCTTGTGAATTGATCTTGTTGCAATGATTTTATATTGTTATGACATTTCATACTTGTATTCGGAGCGCGTATGCTGCCGACTTTTCATACTCACTTTACTGAGTACTATTGCTATTTCATTTATGCGTGATGCGACTGACCTCACATACTCGTTCGTTTTGGACCGCTTGTTTTTCTAGACTCACTGTTACATCTTGTCGTATTCTCGTGATACCATTGTTCGGGATTAAATAAGAGTTGTTGTTTCCAATGAAAATTCTTATTTTTATTTCACTATCGTGCGTGTTACTTTCATTGTTAAACCTCTTAAAATATCTATTTAGATATACGGATGACTTTCCGACCATTTGTGACTGGATGTCTTGAAAAATAGTCTATAGACCATTGTGTAGCCCAATGAGTCTCCGAAAAAGACTAAAGGACATCATGTGAGTCACACATCTCGAAGCATTCCTTGAACCCATGTTGAATAATATCGTGAGTTTTCGTAATCTTGATTGACCCTTACGTTATTGTTTTACGCGACACTCGAATATCGATTAAATATTAATTCATTGACCATTCTACATTTCGAATTTGAATTACAACGTTCGTTTGTACCTTGAAAACACTATCGTCACTTATAATTTATATCCTCTAATATGTGGCGATTGTTTGGAATACGATTCTATTTCTATAAACTTGATTCCTTTCCTTTCATTAAACCTCCTCCCTCCATGAGTGCAACTCGTTAATGCTCAATTTCCTTTTCGATATGTTTTGTGTTATTGGAAAATCACGCCGCCAAGAGACCTTCCTACGTTGCATCCTGAAATATAAGACACAGATGTCATGCGCCGTTTTTGATATCTTAGTTTATTATTGGCATTCTTGAACCATTTTTATACTATGTTCTTCTTTACATGCTTAATTATACAATTTATTCTCTTTCGTCTTTATGGAATCCACAAGTCATGTGTGTACATAAATTCCGGGCTGTTATGAAGTTTGATTAAATTTCAAGGTGTCAAAAAATATACTTTATACAGAAACAAGATGTCGAGAAAATATTTTATAAACATTAGACATAAAAATATATTTCTACTTGTTGAAGACATTCGTTTAGGACATAAAATTCGACCTGAAAATCTTAAAAACGAGCAAGTTACGCTCATTTGAAATTGTAAAATTTAAGAACTTAATTCTGTGTATTCTAAAAATATCATTTTGTTGACAGATTTGATGCGAAGGCGTTTTCGCCTATTTATGGTCCGTTTCGAGTCTCGAGTAAAACTAGAAAGTTGTTTAAAACAACGTTTTACACCAAATTGCTTTAGACTTCGAGTCTTAAAAATATCATTTAGCGAGTCAATTGGTCTGGTCAGACATAAATGTCAAACTTTAAAAGTCAAAGCTGATAGACTTTAAAAATATGGTAAGAAGCGTTTTTGAGTTCGTTTGAGCTCGTAAAACTTTAACTAATGATATTTTACAACTACCAAACATTTATTGCGTTTGAAAACGTTTAAAAATAGAACTTTTTGTGTTAGTTGTATTATTCGAGAACTGGTATTCTACTTTCTTAAAAGCAATTTTATGTCAACTGAATTACGATGCGAATGCATACAGATTTCCTTTATCCTCCATTTTATACATGACTTATTTGTCATTTATTTTATTTTTTCTTTTCTTCTATTGTACCACCAATTTGTGTCGAGGTTTGAAGTTTTTATTTTCACATCGTTCGTTATCATCTTGACACGTGTCTCATGACTGTTCCGGCTAAACCTTTTGAAACCTTATCACATTGTAACCATTTCATCGTTTGTCTTATGAGCTACTCTTTATTACTCTCGTGTTAACCACTCCCTATTTTGTAAGCAATCATAATGTCACCATATAAACTCAAACTGGTATTGTTTGCGAATTATTTTCACAAATTGTTCAACGTTGGTCTTATAAAGAATTCATGTAACATCAGAATTTTTTGATTTAAATATCTAGCCAATTACTTACTTGGGAAAAGTTTTATAAATTATTCCGATTTCTATTTTGGTATCATATATTTTAAATTATGTTACGTAATACTAGTTTGAAGAATATAACCATCACATTGCTAGTCCTAAATTATGCATGGCATGATCACCTATTCGTAATTTAGAAGGAGCCATGCGAGGCCGAATAACAGTCACCTTAAATATCTTGTCAAAGAACCAACTTTTTACTTACGTTTCTTAAAAAAATTCAGATAAAATAAAATTTTAAAAACTTTTACATATTATGCGAGTAGCACCCGTTCATGACATATGAATATGTTTCCTTATCTTTTCTTGAACAAACTACGAGTCTGCGAGTACATTTTCTTTACTCAACGATATCTGTTCTACTTCTTACCTCATTTTTCCGTCGTGATTTAATTCTCTATACAGTTCGTCTAATTACCGACCATTGATACCAGACTTGAAAGTTTCAATGTTTTTATGCTTTTTCATTGTCCAACCTTTTTATCTATTTTGGTAGACCTTCGAAACGTCTCCGGACGCGAATAGAGATTTATGAGTATACGTGGATAATGATTTTTTTTATCCGTCATGATGTGTGTCAGACACTATTGTCTCGAAATTTTCTCATGTGAACCGTGAGATGATTTCGCTCTCTAATTGCCAATGTTGTTCATTTTACTTGAATTATATACAAGTGACTTCTTAAGATTTTTCTTTGATTCGAAAATTTATTGTGTGGTTTTTTTCTTTCGATCGTGTATCGACCACTGAGAACTTAATAAACCGTTGTTGGTGACACCAACTACACTAAAGAATTATGACTTACTAAATCTTTTGTTTCTATTTGGCTCATCATCAACACTTATATTTCGTCGCATCATTTGAAGAATTCGTACGACTTTTGTTTTATTCCCTCATGCCATTGCTTGCATACTAATTGTTGACTATTATTTGCTTCATATTCGTTTGTTTTCTTCTCACCTTTTGGAATCCCGAATATGTCCCATGTTTACCATTTGATATTTAAAAAGCCTTTATGGAATGTTATAGATTATTATAAATTTTTAAGAAAATTTACACATTTCACCAAGCATTGAAATTACCAAAATAATCATCACAAGTGAAAGGTCGAATCTATACATCCTTTTTTGTATAATTCTAAATAGTGTATAAAAAGGACATCAAGCCTTATCTTTTAAACTATTTGATTTTATCATACTATATTTTCAATTTAATGAAATCACCGATTTAATTTATATTTTTATCAATGATTTTAAATAATTCGGAAATTAGATTTTCTCTAATCGTAACAAAAACCCGAGTTTTAACAATAATTTCATACAATCATCTCAAGGTTTCTCAAGACGATCAAAATAAAACATGAACCTAGTTTACTTCTATTTTGGACACTATCTTGATCAACAAAGAGTTAGCGATTGTTTACCCATTAAATATACATTTTTATCTCAATCTCTTTATATAGTTAAAACCCTCCTTTTTCTTAGTAAAGTTAATTATTGCGTTTTACAGTTTACGCGATTCGCAATTCCTCGTCGATCATTACTCCTAATCCGTTTTAGTGCATCTTGTCATTTTAAGCATTTATCGTGTTTATTCTATCTATGAGTACCCTCTTGTATTTAAAGACCAGTTCAAAGTAAAGTATCTCTATTTGTTCCCGTCTCTTTCCGTCTTCAGTTGAACTTTGAGGGACCAGAGTTCCTTTACGGGGTCGACTATGAGAACTCGTATTTTTCTCGGTAATTAAATTATTCTTTTATTCGTACTTTTCAATTTTATAATATTTAACTTGTTCTTTTACTTTTCATGCGTAAATCCTGAGAATTCAAGAACTTTAATTAAATTTTATCTAAATATGTTTGTAAAAATTTAAAATAATTTATTTTGAGTTATTAAAATTTTATTTTATTTTTCCATATTTATTTAAATCAAAAGTTTTAATTTAAAAGCACTTGCACGTGTTTTATAAAAAGTTTACCCGATTCGATGGAACGAGAACTGATGGCTATTTCGACTCTAAGATTTAAATATTTTATGTTTCTATAAACATTCCCATTATGATTATTTTCTATTGTCGTCGTTTTAATTTTTCATTTAATGAGCATTCTTCGTAAATTTTCGATAATCCTTTAAGCGTAATTCGTTTATTTGACGCGTTGACATTTATTAAATTATAAGCCCACATTTAATTATCGAAATATTAGTTTCTCCGAATGTCGACATTTTTATTATATATCGAGCGTTTATTTTTCGTGGTTTACGCGCATATTTCAAATCGCGTAATTCTTAAAATATCGGACCTCGATAATACCCGTCTTCGCATATTATGGAGAACTTTTTAATTAGTAAAACTAATATCATCACATTACCCCCATATAAGGGTGGCGTGTCCCTCCCTAAGCAAACCAAATTCCATGTGTCTTTATTTCATATACATGTCTAATTTCTTATGTATTATAAATCTTAAAATAACTTCATTTCTTGTTTAACTCAACCACACATTATTTTCATTTTGTTTCCCTGTTTTTGACGTCAAGAGCTCAGCTCACAATATCATTCTTTTTCATTTTAATAATATATTATTAAGATGAATCTTCAAAGAGTACTAGTGATTTCCATGATTCCTTGTAAGAGTTTCTCTAATTTATTTGTATTTCATTTTTATGTATTGTAATGATCTTGCATCCATAATTTCTTCAATTAATCTCTAAAATTTTATGATGTAATATATTTTTTATAATTTTTGGACATTGTACCATGATTTATGATATAAATTGCAAGTAAAAACAAGCCAAAAGAAGCCTAAGTGTTGATTGTAATTCTCAGAAGTTGATCAGTAGGAAAAATGTGAGCATTGTGGAATATCAGTAGGTTTTGAGAACTAGATAATATATAGGGAGTTAGCCCTGTGTTTTGTAATGATTTGGCCGGGTTGCTCGTCTCGTGACGATACCCGATGAATTAGATATGGCCAAAACGATAAAAAGTGCCGAAACTGAACATGCTGTATACACCGACTGAAAACGCATACTAGAACACAGAACCAATGAAAAAGGTAAAACTATGGGTTGTAGATAAAATTATGAATAACTAGAATCAATTGGATAGTCCACCAGTTCCTTACGGTTTAGAAATGACGGCCAAAACGGTGTGACGAGACTGGCAGCCTAAATCAGCCAACATCTCTAAGTGAGGAAATATGAGATTAAGATATGATAAGATTAAATTAGGGGCAGTTGGACTTAAAATAAGTAAACTATATAAGTTAAGAATGATTTTGGTAAAAAGAACTCATCTAGATTATTCACGGATGAGGATAAACGATCTAATTAACAAGGGATGTCGTGAAAATTGTAAGAATTAGACTATATTCAATTAAGGTAAAATGTGACTTTTTTTTTTTATAAAAAACGAAGTGCTATGACTCACTTTTCGGGAATTGTACACTCTTTGTATACTGATATTTATAGAACCCGAGACTCGACCAACATGAGATATTAAGTCGACAACGTTTGAAGGCGTTTTAGAACCCGAAAAGCTTAAAAAGTGGATTTGGGCCATAAAAGCCCAACATACACTTATAATGGCTATTGTGCCATTGTTGGGCGTGAGATTTACAATAAGTTTGGAGTTTAATACTGAGATTGAAATGCACTAGAGTCACATGAACATGTACTGGGCTACTAATGGTCATAATGGGTAATACATGAAAACTATTATCAAAAGTCCTGTGAAAAAGTTTTATAAAACTTATACAATGTCCAAACTTACTAATGTGAACTATTTACATATATGTATGACTTATATATAGTCTCGAACCTAAGACGCATCTCGTCATTGTAGGGCTCGTTCGGTCATACGTCGGCCATTAGGCGTCTTTTTCTCGATCAACGAATAATAGTTATCTTGTGAAGTCGTGTGTCGACTATTTGTTTGTTCCTAGATCTACGTGTTATAGCTATATCAGGTGAGTTGATAACCCTTTTTTACTACTTATGTTTTGTTTCTAAACACGGGGTGAGATTTTATATGCTGGAACACATTCATTTAAAATTGTATGCTATCCAGAACTTGTATGCTATCCAGAACTTGTATGCTATCCAGAACTTGATGATTTCCAACAGTTTTTCATTAGTATTATTGCTTTTAGTCTATAGCTCTTAAGTTTCCTCTCCTGATCATGAACCGTTAATTTACTTGCGTTGCTAAGCGCGAATGTTGTGGGTGGATCTATCGGGACTAACAATCCCCGTCCCATGTTGCGGTTGTTTAACCATTGATGCATTACATTTGTTTTGTTACTTGAGTATTTAGGCTGAATACTCACTAGAGGAACTTACATTGAGTTAAGCTTCGGTTCATGAACTAAATAGCAATAATAATGGTTTCGGACTATGGTTATCGTACGTAACCATTTTCTCTATTTCTTATTTTACAAATGAATGCTTGTGTTCCACACCTTTACTGCTAAACCTATCAATATCACTCAACTTCGTGTTGACGATTTTACATGTTTAATCTCAGGTATTAATACTTAGCTTTGCTTGGATGGGAGCCCGCAAGATATTATCGCAGCTTGGAGATTTCTGTGTATATTTAAACTTCGGTTTTGGTAAAAACTGTCAGAAGTTTATCATATATTCTTGATAACTATATCTTACAAAAAGATAATTAAATAATATATTTCTAGGCTTATAAAACTCTGGGATTGAAAGAAATTGGAGAAAATAGAGGAGAATCAAGGCTTTTATTACGTTATTTCTATGATCTTTTATGATGTAATGTAAATGTCTTTTATTACGTTAGTTTCAAGTCATTTTATAATTTATTGTTACTTGTACCATGACGTGTTACCCCCTTGTTGCCTAGTTGTTCCCTTGTCTTATTTTGGGGGTCTCACAATAGATATGAGCCATAGCAAGATGTTGATATTGACAACAATGACAATACGTTCCATGATGCATGTCATTATCATGTGAAGGAGGAAGAACACTAAAGGCTAGTGGTGGAAGAAAAGAAGTTCCACAATTGATGATTGTAAGTTAGCACTTGTTTAGGAAAACAAGGCAATTAGGGCAAGTGCTAACAAGTGACTTAGAAAATCACAAGTTATGACCCAAAGTGGGGATCGTTCTCAAAGAGGCTTGGTGTGTGTGTTAAGAAATGATTAGTGATGTGATTATATTGTTATGAGAAAGAAAACAGAAAGGGGATAAGAAGAGAATGACGGTTACGATGACGATTTACACTAAGACGAAAGAGTCGTTCACGTAAAACCGTAAAAAGCACCAAATTTAAAAGTTTATCCTAAAAATTCTTAAAAATCACTAAAAATCCACTAAAATATTCTAAGGGTTTACAAAAAATCAAAACTTGCTAAAACCTTTTAATTAATTAATTATTAATTTTTTAATGCTAACTAAAGCCCTAAAAATCAAAATTAACTAATAAAAAGTCCAAATCAAGATCTTAAAGTTTGTAAACCTTTAAAATAACCTAATTAAGCTAAAAAGTATTTTTCTAAACTTTAAAACCAATAAAAACTATTTTAAAACAATTAAAAACTATTAAAAACTATAAAAACTTAAAATAATTCTAGAAAATAATTGAAAAACCCTAAAAATATTTGGAAAGTTGTAAAATTCCTAATTAAGTGTCTAGAGTCTAGGAAAAATATAAAAACTTAGAAAATCATACTTTTAAATTTTAATAATAAAATAATATTAAAATATTAATAAAAATCTAAAAATCCTAAAAAATTCTAAAAAGTTGCAAACTAGCTTAATTTAACCCAAGTAACACAGAAATGAAGTTGAATTTTACCTAAATACCCTTATTGGGCCTTCAAATGGGCCAAAACCCAAAACAATCACCTTAATGGGCCAAATTGAGCCCAATAAAAAAAAAGTTTATAAAATGGCCCAAAAGCTCCTATGTGACTCAAAATTTGATTTTAAACAACTTATTCTAAAGGCCCAAAAGCTGAAAATGTGAAATAAGCAAGCTTATACCAAACAGCTTATTCTTAATGGGCTTTTTGGCCCATTAAGCTATAAGCTAATGCCATAAGCTTAAGTTAGACACACAAGCTTCTTTTGAACTAACTAAGACTTCTGTAAAAAAAATTTGAAATAAGCCAAAGGAATAAGCCTGAAAATGCAAAAAGCAATCTACAGAAAACGACAAAATAGTCGTTTTTGAGTTCTAGGCTATCCCAAGAGATGATTCAAATTGCAAAAGCTTTTAAATGACTTAAATAAGCTAAATCAACAAAAAGTTTTCAAATAAATTGACTCAATAAGCTGGAATAAGCAAATAAGCACTTATGAGAAAGTCAAATAAGTTGGTTTTCTTGCAAAAAGTCAAAGTCAAAGTCTAATAAGCTCCAGTTCAATCAAATGGGTCAAATAATGAAGATCTATCACAAAAAATAAGTTGTTGCAGGTCTAGATAAGCAGATATAGCTTATTGATAAGCTAATTGAAAATTTGTACTAGCAGGGGCTAGTTTTGGGTGTTGAGCAGTGGGAACCTTTCCCACTGCTTGACTTGTTGACTTTTTTGTCTTTAGTGACTTTTTTGGAGATTCAGGTTTCACAAAGGCACCCAATTGATCAGTGGATCAAGAGGAGTCAATAACAACCAAAAAATCACAATCAACAACAGCCAAATGATACAGTTAATTCAATCAATCACCAGATCTGACACAAACATGAACACTTAAGCAGTTATGAACTTATAAGCTGTTTTAACAATATTCAGCCAACCAAATTGCACCAAAAGCATACACAAGCTATTATAAACTCAAATGAACAAGTCTAAACAGTTTTCATACAATGGTTTAAAGCCTAAATCAAGATTCAAGCTGATGAAGGTTACTAATGAACATTAAAACATGCAGTTTTATACTTTGCTGATGCAATTGACCAACAAGCCAAATTCAAACTTCCAAATCTTACAAACAGGTTATAATAACTTTGTTTAAACCACTTTTAGCCCTAAGCATGCATACACCCTAAGTGTTTCCAAGATCCTAGGTCAAAACAGTCAAGAACAAAGATTTTATAGCAGATTGTTTAATATGGTGTTTCAAAATTGAAAACTTGCAGCAAAATGCACTCAAACAAGCATATATCAGATACCAAGCAATAACACAAACTTCTAACAACTCAATACCAAGTTATGATTTCAAACAGGTAATCCCAAACACCCCTTTAACTTTTCAAAATTAAAATTTTCAAATCAAAAGTTAGTTTTAAGACCATCCAAGCCCAAATTAACACAATAACATATGAGATATGCACATTCAAGCAAGATTAAGCCACAAAATTCACAAGAACACAAGTCACACACAAATATCACCAAAAATCAAGATTTAAGCAGATTTTGGGATTAAGTATGCAATCCTCATGGATGTACATCCACACCCACGAATTTTGAGCTTATGTACTAGCAATAACAAGTACAAGCTTCCACAAACAACCCTGCTAAGAATCAACAAAGTTAGAAGCAAAATAGTAAAATCAGAAAAGTGATAAGCCTTGATTAATGCAACTCTTGTACTCCACACTTGATTATCCCCAAGTTATAAGCTTCACCACACCTTGATAACACAATATCAGGATGCTATGATCAGCCCTATAGCCCAAGAATTCCAAGATAGACCAAGAACTTAGCAAAATATCAAGCTTGAAAGGAAAATGTGCAAACTTTTGCACACTCCTTAAAAACAGGTTTTGAGACTTAAGAATAGCAAACTAAGAACAATAATAAGCAGATATGAATGATGGAACTTGAGCTTTCTTCAACATTTCAAACACATTTCATTAATACTAAAAATGGATTTACAGAAAAGTGAACCAAGGAAAATTCAAGAGCAAAAGCTAAACTACTGATCTTATTGCCTTTTATAGGCTACAAATGGACTAGGAAATCAAGAAAAAACGTAACCCTAATGTTATAGAATCCTTGAAATGCCCTTGAGAGCTTTTGGCATTTTGTTGAATCATGTGACTGAATTTGTTGTCTTGTGGTAGCTGGTAATGTGGAAACTTGATCAAAGGGTGTGAAATAAGCTTAGGATGTAAGCTGAATCCTTGGACGTTGGATGACTGTCCTCTTCTTGTCTTCTTGCTCAAAGGTGTAGCATGGGAGGTCCCATGTAGCATGTGGGTTGTTGTGGTGGCCAATGTTAAGGTTGGGATGTGATTAAGAGGCCATTAATCACTAATCTGGAAGGTTTTATCACTTAATTATTAGTAATTAAGAAAAACCCAAATCGTATGATGAACATGAAGAACAATGGTTTGATCTGTTTTGATGTTTAAACAATGTGTTAGGAGCCAAATTAACGAATCAGTTGTGATTAGTTAAATAAATGGGTGAGTGGATTGTGAGGTGGCACAATGGGAAGAGCTGATTGGTAGAGGAGAGTTAATGGGGCACGTGTCACTTGGTGAGTAGTCTAGGTAACTTTCTTGTCTGGCAAGCTTAAACCCTCCCATTCTTCTTTCTTTGCTACTCTGTAAATAAATACCCAAAAACCGGATTCCTTTGTTATTAAACTTTTCATTTTCACACTTTTGCCCAAAATACTTTTCCAAAGTATTTTCAGGGGTATTTCTTGCCATTTTGTGATTCTTGATGGACTGATATGGCATTTTCTTGATTGTTAATGGTCTTGACTTGTTTGTTTGACGTTTTTGAGGACTAAAATTGCCAAGTCATGATAAATGAGGGACCATTTTTGCCAAATCTTCAAAGTCAAGGGTCCTTTGAGGAGGATAAATATTGACATTTTAGCTTTGTTGAGGGGCTAAAATTGCCAATTCTTCACAGTGGAGGGCCCTTTTTGCAATATTGACAAACTTTAGGGACCAAACTTGTAATTATGAATATACAAGGGTATAAAGTATCAATTCTTCCATATTGGAGGACCCTTCTTCATAATTCCTCAAATCTTCAAGGGTTTTCTTGGTAAAATTCTTCATTAGGGCTTGGTTCATTGTGCGCCTTCGTTTCCCGTGTTCGTTTTTGTATGATTCTTGTGATCTTTTGTCATTTTCTCAATATCCGTACCTAAAATACACAAGAAACAAACAAAAGCATATATATGGGTATTTTGATGATATTTAATGCATTTTAAGCCCTTTTTGGACGATGAGACTATGTATAAAAGTAGTCTCATCACTCCCCCATACTAAACCATTGTCGTGCCCTCACGCAATGCTAGAATAAAGTATCGTAGCACCTCCAAAATTCATTTTTATTCACTTTTATTGAACAATAAACTAGCTACACTAATACTATTGCTACTACTTGCGTTTTAGACATAATGTATGATTTTCATCGCAAAATGGGATGTTTAGGTTCATAGAATAAGAACACGTGAATGCTTTGTTAGAAATAATTTCATCGTCCTCGATTTTCACCCCAATTCCATGCCAAGCGTGCAACGAGATCATTGTCATTATAAGTTAGTAATGGTAACACTACTCATATGCCCTAATCACGTACTTATCCTCCCAATTTCCTATGTTGTATCTCTTATATTTTATTATGTCTTGAATGTTTCACGAGGATGCATTGTTTGACTTATGCGATAATAGAGATTGAGGTCTAAAAATAGAGTCCTAACGGTGTAACCAAGACCATCAAATCAATAACCCCTCCTAATAGACAACGATGTCAAAAATTTAAGTCAACAAGAAGGATCGATAAACACGGTTTTATAACGGTTTTGAACATGAGACTTATTACCAAGACTTTTATACGCCCCCTAACGGAAGGGCCTTATTATCTTTGGTTTACCTCCATCTTTTATTCAACTTCGGCATGAAGCTTTTATTATGAATTCGGTCTTGCCTTGCCTTTTATTATCCACCTCGTCGGTAGTTTTATTAGCCAAAGACGTATATCCTCACGCTAAGGCGAATTTTGGATCTTTAAAGCTTCAAAGATTAAGGCTTGATTCACTTTCAATTTTGCATAGACTTTTCGGCCTTGTGGGGCTTCAAATTGTTTGCTTGATATAGGTGAGCACATGAAATCTTATTATTGGGTGAAGCTTTCGATTATTAGGGTGCCAATACTTCAAAACCGTGACGCTGGCGATACCTTAATGTCTTCTCAATTTAATTACACGGAAGCTACTAGAAAAGACTAGAAACTCAACAATCAAGACTAAACCGCTAAGTCAATATTTATTAAGCAAAAAATATTTACAAGCGAAGGGAGAATAAGCAAACAACGAGAACACATGAGTTTTTAAAAGAATACGAGTACTCTACGTTTAGCATAGTAACTTATAATTAACCCTATCATTTCTCGTCCTCATTTAAGAGACTTAGCCTAAAGTGAAGTTAAGGAATCAAAGCTAAGTGCTCAACACGCACGGTCGAGTCAAAAATTACTCTTATTCTCGCCATCGGAAAACCTACATTCGTGTCTTCAAACACTTATAAAATATGAGAAATTTTTTAAAATTTGGCCATTTTTAGCCGTATTTTGCAACAAAACGATAAACAAAAAGATAAACTTTGGAAAGCGTGAAGGTTTGGCAAGGCAAGTATGTATTCACCCCCCATACTAAAGTTAAACATTGTCCTCAATGTTTCGAGTCTAGGGGTGCAAACACCCCCATACTAGAGACGTAGTCAAATGCCTAATCTAGCATGGAAAGGGTGTAACCAATAAATTTAAAGCCATTTATGAAGTGTGCTAAAAACCTAAGGTTAGAACATCAAAGGATATATCATGGATATTGAGAAAGTCTTCAAAGCAAACGATCGAGTGCTCCCATAAAACGAACACGAGAGGCTCCAATCGTGAAGATAATGATCATCTAAAATCCACAATTCACAAACAACCACGGAACAAAGGTTGGAAGGGCACAAATCCCCACACGTTACTACATTAGAAAGCGATAATATGTACATAGGATAAGCATGGGATTCCCCCACGAGGCACGTCATTTTTGATTACCGATTCATGAGCTCGACTCGATCCCCTTAATACTAATTATCACTGGGGAAGGTGATTTGGTCGAGGTAGTTCAAGGATGGAACTTCCCCGCCAAAGTAGTGCTTCAACCTATGTCCATTCATCTTGAAATTGGGGCCATCATTTTGAGCTAGCTCGATGGTCCCATATGGAAAAACTTGGGTCACGGTGAATGGACCGGACCAACGGGATATCAACTTACCGAAAAAGATTTTCAAACGAGAATTAAAAAGCAAAACTTGATACCCAATATTAAAAATCCGGTTTTTAATTTTAGAATCATGCAACTTTTTAGTCTTTTATTTATAAATCAATGAATTTTCATAAGCAATATCCCTCAATTCATCCAATTCATTTAATTGCATTTTCTGGTGTTTTCCCGCGGTCTCCATATCATCATTACAATGCTTAAGGGCCCAATAAGCCTTGTGTTCCAATTCGATTGGCAAATGACAATTTTTCCCATACACAAGCTTATAGGGAGTGCACCCAATGGGCGTCTTATGAGCGGTCCTAAAGGCCCATAAAGCATCGTCCAACTTATCTGACCAAGATTGTCGATTTTCCCCAACGGACCTCTCAAGATCCTCTTCAACGCTCGGTTTGAAACCTCGACTTGCCCACTCGTGTGTGGGTGATAAGCCGTAGAAAGCCGATGTGTAACCCCATATTTCCCTAGGACCCTTACGAATTGGTCGTTACAAAAATGGGTTCCACGATCGCTTATGATCGCACGAGGGGTTCCAAACCGAGAAAACAATTGCTTCAAAAACTTGACTACCACACGAGCATCATTGGTGGGCAAAGCCTTAGCTTCCACCCACTTAGATAGGTAGTCAACCGCGACGAGGATGTACTTATTACCACGAGATGATGGGAACGGCCCCATAAAGTCTATACCCCAAACGTCAAAGATCTCAAACACTTGGATGATGTTTTGTGGCATTTCATCTTTTTGTGAGGCTTTTCCTTGTCGTTGGCATGAATCACATGACTTCACAAGATCTTGTGCATCTCGGTAAATAGTAGGCCAAAAGAAGCCGGCATCAAAGACCTTCTTAGCCGTGAGATTAGCACCATGGTGACCACCCGTAGGTCCCTCATGACAAGCTCTAAGGATATTAGAAGCTTCGGTACCAAAGACACAACGTCGGATGATTTGATCCGCACAAGTTCGAAACAAGTAAGGGTCGTTCCAAAAGTAGAACTTGACGTCACGAAAGAATTTTCGTTTTTCTTGAGTCATCATACCCTTGATGATGAAGTTACCTGCATGGTAATTTGCGATGTCCGCAAACCATGGGGTGGAAGAATCAAGCTTAGAATTCACTACACCAAGTGTCTCGAGCGGAAATGTTTCGGTGATTTCCTTGGGCTTGTAAACACTTTGGTGAGGATCTTCCAAACGAGAAAGATGATCGGCCGCTAGATTCTCGGCTCCTTTTTTATCAACGATTTTGTGATCAAATTCTTGAAGGAGGAAAATCCAACGAAGCAATCTCGGCTTTGCATCTTGTTTAGCCATAAGATACTTGATAGCCGAATGATCCGTATACACTATGCATTTCGTCAAGACGAGATAAGGTCGAAATTTCTCAAATGCATACACCACGGCAAGGAACTCCTTTTCCGTTGTAGTGTATTTTAATTGAGCCTCGATCATCGTCTTGCTAGCATAGTGAATAGGCAAGAAGTTCTTTTCATGACGTTGCCCCAATACGGCCCCAATAGCGTAGTCACTAGCATCACACATGAGCTCAAAGGGGAGGTTCCAATTAGGAGCAACAAGAATGGGAGCTTCGGTAAGTTTCCTCTTAAGGATTTCAAAGGCTCGTACACAATCTTCGTCAAAGACAAAACGTGCCTCTTTTTCAAGAAGATGTGTAATAGGTCGAGAGATCTTTGAAAAATCCTTGATGAATCGACGATAAAAGCCCGCGTGGCCTAGGAAACTCCTAACTACCTTAACGGTTTTGGGATGAGGTAATTTGGCGATGACGTCTACCTTAGCTTGATCTACCTCAATCCCCGCTTTCGAGACCTTGTGCCCTAAGATGATTCCACTCTTAACCATAAAATGACACTTTTCCCAATTGAGCACAAGGTTGCTTTCCTCACAACGTTTCAACATTCTCTCAAGATTCGACAAACACGACGTGAAGGAACAACCAAACACGGAAAAGTCATCCATGAAGACTTACATCGTCTTCTCGATCATATCATGAAAAATAGCCATCATACACCTTTGAAAGGTTCCCGGTGCATTGCAAAGTCCGAATTGCATTCTACGATAGGCAAACGTTCCATATGGACACGTAAACGTAGTTTTTTCTTGATCAGGAGGATCGATGGGAATTTGGAAGTAACCAGAAAAACCATCTAAAAAGCAAAAGAAATCGTTTCCCGCAAGACGCTCCAACATTTGGTCCATGAAGGGCAGGGGAAAATGGTCTTTACGAGTGGCTTCATTCAACTTACGATAGTCAATGCACACTCTCCATCCGGTCACGAGTCTAGTGGGAATTAACTCGTTGGCATCGTTTGGCACAACGGTCATTCCTCCCTTCTTAGGGACACAATGAATAGGACTCACCCAAGGGCTATCGGAAATAGGGTAAATCATTCCCGCGTCAAGGAGTTCAAGGACTTCCTTTTTGATGATGTCGTGAATTTTGGGGTTCACCCTTCTTTGACATTGGATTGCGGGCTTGTAATCCTCCTCCATTAAGATTTTGTGGGTACAAAATTTGGGATCGATCCCCTTAATGTCGGATAACTTCCACGCAATTGCCCTTTTGTGATCCTTTAGAACATCGACAAGTGCGGTTTTTCATCATTCGAAAGTTCCTTCGCAATAATAACCGGCAACTTGTCGCCCTCCTCCAAAAAGACATATTCGAGATGAGGAGGTAAATCTTTCAGCTCGAGGATAAGTGGATCCTCAATTGAAGATTTGGGCTCGATACTCATAACCTCCTCGGGTGGAGGAAATGGGAAATCGTTGAGAAAATCCTTGGTAATCTAGAAGTCCTCATCGTTGTCGAGGTCTTCGTTACAAGTACGTGGAACATCGAATTCTTCCAACGTAAAACCACCACCTTCAAATGGATTGAAGGTTGGTGTCGAATTATCAAGAATGAGATCTAACATAGTGGGATTGCCACAATTTTCATCATCACCAAAACCTAGAACTTCTTGTGAAAATTCCTCACAAACAGCGTCAATCATATCAACGAGGTTTATGGTTGCTACGGAATAAACATGAGAAATTTGAGAGTTTTGAGTTGCGTTTATAACAAGTTCCTCGTCGTTGAAACGTAAGGTGATCTTTCTAGCATGAACATCGATCAAAGCCATAGACGTGTCTAAAAATGAACGACCTAAAATGAGAGGAACTTGAGGATCCGTGGGAATATCGACAAAGATAAAGTCTACGGGATAGTAGAACTTTCCCACTTTCACAAAAACGTCTTCCGCCAATCCACATGCGGGAATCGTAGAATGGTCGGCCAACTCGATAGACATTAGTGAAGGAGTAAGATTAGGAAGATTGAGCGACTTGAAAATTGCAAGTGGCATCAAGTTAATGCTAGCACCAAGATCGGCCAAGGCATAACATTCTTCCATATCTTGGATTGCACATGGAATCAAGAATTTACCGGGATCACCGACTTTTTGAGGTATGCGATTAAGATAAACTGATGAACAACTAGACAATTGGTGCAATTTCTCCTTGTTGTTCAACATACTCTTAAAGTTAGCGGCAAATCGAGGCATCGTGACCAAAGCATCGGCGAAACCCACATTAAAGTGCAAATCATGAAACATTTTCATAAAAAGCTCAAATTGGTAATTGTCGCGCTCTTGAAGTTTCTCCTTTCTAAGTCTCGATGGATAGGGCAAAGGTGGTGTGGGTTGAGGCATAGGCATAGCCTTTGGAATCCCGGGTTCCAATGTTGGTAATGGGTCAACCGTAGGTGTGGCATGAGCGATACTTCGTGGGATTGGGACATGCTCCTTTTGGACCACCACCTCGGGTTCTTCCTCAATTGCTTCCTCCGTAGGAGCAATTGGTTGAGGAGTCGGTTCCTTAAGTGTCTTACCACTACATGTGGTAATCACTTTCATCTCACCCTTAGGGTTTGATACGGTGTTGCTAGGAAGACTACTCGAAGATGGTTTACACATAATTGCCTCAAACATAGATGAGATTTTATCTTCAAACATAGATTGCCTCTTCTCGTCCTTAATCATCTCTTGTTTTATCTCATGTTGCCCTTGTTCCATTTTTTGTTGGTTTTGTTGTAACCTAGTTACATTTCCTTCCATTTTGTTTGTATGGATTTTAAGCTCATTTTTCAACTCTTTCTTCAAGTCGGTCTTAAACTCGGATCTTAGGATAATGATTTCTCTTTGAATATTGTCAAACCTAGCATCGTTTCCCTTAGCGTATTCAACAAATTCATTTGGAAGATCTTTCAAAGTTTGCAAACTCTTGTTGTTGTTTTGAAAATCATTTTGATTTTTGTTTGAAACTTAATTATTAGCACCTTGATTCCCATAGTTTCCCTTGTTGTAATTGTTTTTGAAACCAACTTGATTGTTGCGATAGTTGTTGTTAGCATTTTGATTTGAACCAAAACCCGGTGGAGTCAGTTGATTAGAGCGGGTAACTTGACCGTTTTGGTTGTAATTTCCCGTGGCCGCCTAGGCACTCGAAGTGTTACCACCGTTGGTAATGCACTCGGAGAAATCATGACCTCCACCACAATACATGCATGAAACCTCAACCGCTTTAGCCGTAGCGGGAGCACTTGGTTCTCCAACTATGAACTCAATCAAAAGACCATTAAGCTTATCAAAGATTTTGTTTTCCAAGTTTGCCTCAATTTGGCAAGCATCGATAGTAGTAGACAAAGAAGGTGAAGCCGAAGACGAAGCCTTATGAACACTCGATGTGTTACGAGGACTATACACCTTAGATCTATTCTCAATGATTAACAATGCTTCCTCGACCGTTTTACACAAAAAATTACCACCCGCGGCGGCATTAAGATAATCCCTTTCATGATCATTAAGTCCATTGTAAAACGTGTCAATTTGATGCAAATCGGAAAAACCGTGATGAGGACACTCATGTAACATTTCCTTAAACCTATTCCAAGCCGTTGAAAAACTTTCATTAAACTCTTGTGAAAATTTTGAAATCTCGTTTTTCAAATGCGTAGTCTTAGAGGGTGGAAAAAATTGGTTCACAAATTTAGACACGAGATCCTTCCACGTCAATATAGAATTGGGTGGCTCTTTCTCTAACCAAATTTTAATGGGCCCCGCTAAGGAATACGGATAAAGCATCATCTTAATCGAGTCATTAGCAACATCCTTAAACTTGCAAGTGGCGGTAAGACGATTGAATTGGCGGATATGGTTGTGTGGATTGTCCTTCTCATCACCACAGAATTTGTTGTTTTGGATCATTGACAACAAACCCGTTTTTACTTCAAAATTCTCCGCAAGGATAGCGGAAATCACAATATCCTCTCCATAACCCTTGGTGGGTACTTGAAGTAACTCCATCATAGTATGATTCACCATGGTTGGTTCTTCTCTTACAATGGGTTCGTCAATAGGAGACTCCTCACTAGAAAGATTAGGAGTGGTTGATTTGTTCTTTCGTTTACGTGCACGTCTTGCTTGATTACGAGTTAGCATAAACGTCACGTACAACGAGGGGACGAGCAAAGGAGATTCTTTTTGGTGTTTTGTATTTTTCAATTTTTTGTGGTTTTTGATTGTTTTTACTTTTTTTTGGATTTTGGTTAATGTATTAAGTAGACAAAAACCTACAAATCTCCTCCTTAATCAAATCTCTTGATTAAAAAAGCCTCAAGGAATGAAAACGATCACGTGAAGTGAACGCCTTCGATGACTTTAGAACGTTGGTGGAACACCAAAACGTTCAAGAGGGTTTAATCAAATGAAACCAAGAAAGTATATATGATACTTAATAATACTTTGGGCGGCAAAACCCTCGATTAGCTCTCAAAATCAAATACTCACAAGCAAGCGGGGAAACGAGGCGGCGCGAAGCACTTAAGAGCCTTTTTCCTTAGGATATATTTTATGATATCCGCCTTATACCCACCTTATAGTTTGTATTTTTCAAAATCAAGCTTCACGAAAGTATTTATCTATTTTTGCCTTTTTCTTTGGTTTGAGATTGGAATACAATGATTGGGTAATGACCTCCCAAGTCAAGGTTGTGATTTCTCACTTTTGGAGTACTTGTGTATTTATTGTTCTACGTATACAATATAGTAATAGTATTCACACAAAAAACGAAAAACTGATAATACGTATTAGTAGAGTGCTACTAATACAAATACTATTTATGGTTAGTATATAAAAACAACAATTTCCAAATCAAAACACAACACGCCTCCTCGACAGCGGCGCCAAAATGATGATTGTAAATTAGCACTTGCTAAGGAAAACAAGGCAATTAGGGCAAGTGCTAACAAGTAACTTAGGAAAATCACAAGTTATGACCCAAAGTGGGGATCGTTCTCAAGGAGGCTTGGTGTGTGTGTTAAGAAATGATTAGTGATGTGATTATATTGTTATGAGAAAGAAAACAGAAAGGGGATAAGAAGAGAATGACGGTTACGATGACGATTTACACTAAGACGAAAGAGTCGTTCACGTAAAACTGTAAAAAGCACCAAATTTAAAATTTATCCTAAAAATACCTAAAAATCACTAAAAATCCACTAAAATATTCTAAGGGTTTACAAAAAATTAAAACTTGCTAAAACCTTTTAACTAATTAATTATTAATTTTTTTAATGCTAATTAAAGCCCTAAAAATAAAAATTAACTAATAAAAAGTCCAAATCAAGATCCTAAAGTTTGTAAACCTTTAAAATAACCTAATTAAGCTAAAAAGTATTTTTCTAAATTTTAAAACCGATAAAAACTATTCTAAAACAATTAAAAACTATAAAAACTTAAATTAATTCTAGAAAATAATTGAAAAACCCTAAAAATATTTGGAAAGTTGTAAAATTCCTAATTAAGTGTCTAGAGTCTAGGAAAAATATAAAAACGTAGAAAATCAGACTTTTAATTTTTAATAATAAAATAATATTAAAATATTAATAAAAATCCAAAAATCCTAAAAAATTCTAAAAAGTTGAAACTAGCTTAATTTAACCTAAATAGCACATAAATGAAGTTGAAATTACCTAAATACCCTTATTGGGCCTTCAAATGGGCCAAAACCCAAAATAGTCACCTTAATGGGCCAAATTGAGCCCAATAAGAAAAAAGTTTATAAAATGGCCCAAAAAGCTCCTATCTGACTCAAAATTTGATTTTAAACAACTTTTTCCAAAGGCCCAAAAGCTAAAAATGTGAAATAAGCAAGCTTATACTAAACAGCTTATTCTTAATGGGCTTTCTGGCCCATTAAGCTATAAGCTAATGCCATAAGCTTAAATTAGTCACACAAGCTTCTTTTGAGCTAACTAAGACTTCTGTAAAAAGAAATTTGAAATAAGCCAAAGGAATAAGCCTGAAAATGCAAAAAGCAATCTACAGAAAACGACAAAATAGTCGTTTTTGAGTTCTATGTTATCCCAAGAGCTGATTCAAATTGCAAAAGCTTCTAAATGACTTAAATAAGCTAAATCAACAAAAAGTTTTCAAATAAGTTGACTCAATAAGCTGGAATAAGCAAATAAGCACTTATGAAAAAGTCAAATAAGTTGGTTTTCTAACAAAAAGTCAAAGTCAAAGTCTAATAAGCTCCAGTTCAATCAAATGGGTCAAATAATGAAGTTCTATCACAAAAATAAGTTGTTGCAGGTCTAGATAAGCAGATATAGCTTATTGATAAGCTAATTGAAAATTTGTACTACCAGGGGCTAGTTTTGGGTGTTGAGCAGTGGGAACCTTTCCCACTGCTTGACTTGTTGACTTTTTTGTCTTTAGTGACTTTTTTGGAGATTCAGGTTTCACAAAGGCACCCAATTGATCAGTGGATCAAGAGGAGTCAATAACAATCAAAAAATCATAATCAACAACAGCCAAATGATACAGTTAATTCAATCAATCACCAGATCTGACACAGACATGAACACTTAAGCAGTTATGAACTTATAAGCTGTTTTAGCAATATTCAGCCAACCAAATTGCACCAAAAGCATACACAAGCTATTATAAACTCAAATGAACAAGTCTAAACTGTTTTCATGCAATGGCTTAAAGCCTAAATCAAGATTCAAGCTGATGGAGGTTACTGGTGAACACTAAAACATGCAGTTTTATACTTTGCTGATGCAATTCACCAACAAGACAAATTCAAACTTACAAATCTTACAAACAGGTTATAATAACTTTGTTTAAACCACTTTTAGCCCTAAGCATGCATACACCCTAAGTGTTTCCAAGATCCTAGGTCAAAACAGTCAAGAACATTGTTTAAACCACTTTCGGCTCCAAGAACACCTCAATCAAACGGGGTAGTTGAACGCAAAAATAGAACACTCCAATAAATGAGTAGAACTATGTTAAATGAGTCAAACATGCCTCAAAAGTTTTGGTGTCATGCGGTTGATACCTCAACTATATTTTAAATCGGATTTTAATTAGACCACTTCTAAATAAAACTCCATATGAAATACTAAAAGAAAGAAAACCGACTATTGGATACTTTAAGGTATTTGGAAGTAAATGTTTTATTCTTAACATAAAAGATTATCTCACTAAGTTCGACCCAAAATCGTACGAAGGAGTATTTCTTGGATATTCTCAATATAGAAAAGCTTATATTGTGTTAAATAAACAAACCATGTGTGTCGAGGAATCGTTGAACGTTACATTCGACGAAAGACCGCCTCCCTCTAGGACATCACCTTTGGTAGATGATGATCTAGTTGAAGGCCAAACCAATGACCATCCAATTTACCTTGTAAAGGACAAGGGAAATGAACCATTAAAAATTAAACCTTTAAACATTAAGTAATCAAAAGGACATTCTTTAGAAAATGCTATCGGTAAATTAAATGAACGAACCTTAAGGTCTCAAGCTCAAAATGAAATTAATTTCTTTTGCTTCGTGTCTCAAATAGAACCTAAAAATGTTAATGAAGCTATAATAGATGAAAGTGCAAGAAGAATTAAATCAATTTGTAATAAATGATGTTTGGTACTTAGTACCCAGACCTAGAAATCAAACGGTAATCTGGACAAAATGGGTCTTTCAAAATAAACTAGATGAAAATGGTATTGTGTCGAGGAACAAGGCTAGACTTGTTGCTCAAGGTTACAACCAACAATAAGGTATTGATTATGATGAAACCTATGCCCCGGTTGCTCGTCTTGAGTCCATAAGATTTTTACTTGCTTATGCAGTTATGCATGTGCTCATGATTTCAAAATTTACCAAATGGATGTTAAAAGTTCATTTATAAATGGTTTTATAAACGAGGAAGTGTATGTTGCACCACCTCCCAGTTTTGAAGACCACGAAAAACCTAATCATGTTTATAAACTAAAAAAGGCTCTTTATGGTCTCAAGCAAGCACCCAAGGCATGGTATGACTGACTTAATTCATTTCTAATTGTACACAACTATTCAATGGGTCTAGTGGACAACACATTGTTCACTAAGAAAAAGGAGTCACACATAATTATTGTTCAAATATATGTTGGTGACATTGTCTTCGGGTCCACATGTCAAGAACTTTGTGACGAATTCTCTAAAATCATGCATGACGAATTTGAAACGAGCATGATGGGAGAACTTAACTTTTTCTTGGGTTTACAAATTAAACAAATGGATGAGGGGATCTTATTTAATCAATCTAAATATATAAAAGAAATGCTTAACAAATTTGGGCTAGAAGAATCTAAGCCAACTAACACACCAATGTCTGCCGATACTAAACTAACCAAAGACGGGGTAAATGATTATGTCGATTTTACAAAGTATCGTGGTATGATTGTTAGCTTACTTTATCTAATGGTTAGTAGGCCAGCTATTATGTTTAGTGTTTGTATGTGTGCACGTTCCCAACACAATCCGAATGCGTCTCATCTCGAAGCGGTCAAAAGAATCTTTAGATACATCAAGGGAACAACTCATCTCAGATTATGGTACCCAAAGGGTACGGGAATGGAAACCATTGTCTATGTGGACTCGGACCATGCTGGTGATTACGTTGATAGAAAAAGTACAAGTGGTGTTTGCACATTTATCGGATGTTGTCTGACCTCATGGTTCTCAAAGAAGCAAACCGCACTAGCCATTTCAACAACTAAGGTCGAATATGTATCGGCGGGCAAAGCATGTCAACAAGCATTGTGGATGAAACAAGCGCTTGTCGACTATGGCATTGAGTTAAAGACGTCACGATATTGTGTGACAACGAATAAGCCATCGACCTTAGCAAGAATCCCGTCTTGCACTCTCGAACCAAGCACATTGAAATTTGACACCACTTTCTACGTGACAACGTTCAAAAAGGTAACATCTCTATTGAAAAGGTATCTTCGGAAGATAAGATAGCCGACATTCTAACTAAACCAGTTAAACGTGAGCCCTTTAATCTCTTAAGACTAGGTTTAGGCTTAATGGAAATTTCTTGCTAAAATAACAAGTACTTTGTCATCAGACATCCCGGGACCCGTCGAACCCTTTCCCCTTTGGGTTCGTGGAAGGGTCCGTGGGTCTGAGACTTTGGAAGACTGCATATCAGTTAAACAAACTCATAAAACAAAAACTTAAAACCCATATTTTTGTGAAACACGACCATAAACACTAATAATCACCAATTCTTCATATCTCTATCAATTCTAAGGCAAAACCAACCAAGTCCTTTGTAACAGTCAATCATTGTAAGTATCTCTATCTATTTTTCACTCTTATATTACTACATTTCTTCAAATCTGAGTCTAGGGTTCTATTTTAATTGCACAAAATTGAATTTGGAGATTCACTTAGGATAGTGAAATCAGCCATTGCATTGCTTTATTACAACATAACAACACTTTGTATACATAAACCCACAAACAATTCACTAGGAATTGCTCGGAATCCCCAAGGAAATTTTCCATAAATTCTCTCACTAATTAGGTCATGCTAAATTTGTTTTTCATACATTGCAAATGAAAAATATCCAAAACAAGTTTTAATCATGGCATAAAAGTCTCATGAACGCTAATTATGAAATACGGGTTTGACCAAGGTTATAAAACATGGGTACACCACGGTGAACCGAATCCTCCTCTACCTCCACCACCACCGCCAGTAATAGATAACACAAGAGAACCTTTGATTAGTGACATGACAACGTTGCTTGATGATTTTAGCTATATTCCTCCGAATAATGAACCCAACTCAAGTAACAGACTGACTCAAGCGAACGAGTTTGAAGAGGTTAGTAGAACCAGCGAGTTATTCGCTTTGGTTTGTGGACCATCATCGAATCCAATCTCACAAAACTCTCGCGTAGTCATCGATGTGAGGTATTTGTCGTATGGTCAACTTCAACAAATCCTCGTGTTTAAGTATTTGTCGTTCAGTGTTGTGTTGTTCCGAGTTAAGTGGTTTGACACTCACAGCGTATCACATAAACAACGTCTTATCTATATAAACAACATCACACAACTCATCAACACAAGAGGTGAGTGGTGGAAAAAATAATCAATACATTTTCGTAACACAAGTCAAACAAGTCTCCTACATTAAGATAAGAACAAACCCAACTGGAAGATCGTTCTTAATCATAAAAAGTTTTCCAACGGGGGTGTCATCGTGTCAGAGGCCGTTCCTAAAATTATACATTTCGCCAACTCATTTGATCTACCACTTTCAACTAATTTTAATGACTTGGGTGATGTGACCTTGCATATAGATGGCCAATCAATGGAGGTTGATGCACCATCAGAAATCGTTGATGTTGCTGACGAAGACGATGATATTACTAATGATGAAGATGCCCCTCATGATTTAAGTGATGAAGAACGTATCACTATTGATGATGGTGAAGACAAAGTTTATTTCAGTGAAGAAGAAGATTGACCTTTAGTTGTAACTTGCAAAAAACACTTATATATTTGAATGAATGAATAAAATTATTGTGGATTGTTTAAATGTCTATATTTATTTGGATGTGTTGTATTTGGATTTGTGCATGCTTATATTATTTTGTTCATGAATTTATCAATGTTATGCTAATTGTACTTATACAGATTATAAGTTTATGGACTTATATTTAATAGTCGTGTGATAGGATCGAACTTAAGATTACGGGATTACACACAATACGTAAAGAGTTAATTTAATTAATAAATATATTTACCGTATTTATTAATTTATTTAATAAATATATTTATGTATTTATTAATTTAATCGAGCAAGTAACTATATAACTTTAACGATCGTTAATTAATTAATATTTAAGTTATAACGAGTGTTAAATAAACATATAATATGTATAAACAAAAGGAAAAAAGTTTGGAAGATTCCGGAACACCGCTTAGGGGTGTTCGACCGTCGGTTATGCCCTGGGGGGGGGGGGGGGGGGGGCAAAAGTTGCCTTATATTTATTGAGCTACAATGGGTTGGAAGTCAATAAATACACCTCTTAATCTCCTCATAATCACAACATCATAAATCTTTTCCCCTCTTCTTTCTTTTGGTCGATCGCCAACCCCACCAACAAAAGGGTTTCGGTTGGTTTTTCTTGGTTGATCGATTGTATACATAATCTAGTCATAGCCCCACTCTAGGGTTGTTGGGTAGATTAATTACAAGCGTTGTAGCTCGATTTTCACGTGCTAGAATCACGGTTAGCTCGTTATATTACGTGTGTAAAAGAACGTAATATAGTCTTACTTTAGACTATAACTTGGTATATACGGTATAAACCCGAATTGGTGATTCGTTCTTCGTCTTGTGGAATTGCTTTAGCGTAAAGGTATTTAACCCAAATTCGATTAATTATAATTGTGTTATTAATTTGAAACCCAAGCAGAACTTTGTTAAGAGGAGTCAATCTCAAAAGGATGAGACTTGTCACCATTGCAAGGCAAATGGTCACTGGAAGAGGAATTGCCCTCTTTACCTCAAAGAATTATGAGAAATAAATAAGAAGTCTGAGCAGAGCGCTGCAGCTTCAGGTACTTTATTTATGATTGAATTGTTCAATTTAACATACAAATTAAATTCCTAGGTATATGATACGGGATGCGGTATTAACATTTGTAATACGCTGCAGGGATTTAATCTGGAAAGGAAGCTTTCCTATGGGGAACAATATCTGTAAGTGGGCAATGGTGCACAAGCAGCGGTTGAAGCTATAGAAACTTTTGATCTAGTTTTACCTTCAGGTTTAGTACTAAGATTAAATGATTGTCATTATGCACCTACAATTGTTAGGGGTGTTATTTCTTTTTCTTGTTTGTTAAATAATGGATTCGTTCACAAGATTGATAATAATGGAACTTCTGTTTGGAAAAATGGTATTTTCTATTTTAATGCAATTTTTGTGAATGGTGTTTTTGTATTAGACATGCATGATAATGAATCCAAGAACAATAAATCTGTATTTAGCATGAGTAAGAAGAGAAAGTTTGACAAGAACTCTTCTTATCTTTGGCATTGTAGACTTGCCCATATTAGGAAGACTCGTATACAAAAGCTTCAACGTGAAGATCTTTTGGAAAATATCAATGATGAATCATTTGATAAATGTGAGTCTTGTATCTCTGGAAAGATGACCAAGAAACCTTTTAATAGCAATACTGAAAGGGCTACTGATCTACTTGGACTTATACATACTAATGTATGTAGACCACTTAGACATACATCAAGGAAAGGTGCTAGCTACTTCTTAACATTTACGGATGATTATAGCCGTTATGGTTATGTTTATTTACTTAAGCATAAACATGAGGTATTTGAAACATTCAGAGTGTTTAAAGCAGAAGTAGAACTGCAATTAGGGAATAAGATTAAAGCTCTTCGTTCTGATAGAGGTGGTTAATATTTAAGTCAAGAGTTTATAGATTATCTAAGTGAGAATGGAATTGTTCAGCATCTTACTTCTCCCTATACTCCACAACAAAATGGTGTATCTGAAAGGAGAAGTCGTACATTATTAGATATGGTACGATCTATGTTTAATCTGACAACTTTACCTTTATCCTTTTGGGATTATGCTCTAGAATCTGCTGTTCGCATTTTAAACATGGTTCCCATAAAGAAGGTCAATAAGACACCATATGAACTATGGCATGGCAAGAAGCCATATTTGTCTTATTTAAAGGTCTAGGGCTGCGAGGCGTATGTGAAACGTGACTCGGGTGACAAACTCCAACAACAATCTGTAAAATGTATCTTTGTAGGATACCCTAAGGAAACTATGGGTTACTACTTTTATTATCCACCTGAGAACAAAGTAATTGTTGCTAGGTATGGAGACTTCCTTGAATCTGATATTTTAAACCAAGAATTCAGTGGGAGAAATTATGATCTTGAGGTAAGTCATATAGATACATTACCTTCTGAAAATACTAGCGATGTAATTCCTGTAGAACCAGAAAGTCAGGCGATTCCACCGGAATTAGTTCCTCTGTGTAGATCCACAAGGATTAAAAACACAAATAGCAATATCTGTCTTAACATAGAGGATGATGATGAGTTAGGGGATCTTGGTGAACCTGCTAATTATAAATCCACCATACTTGATCTTGAGAAGGATAAGTGGATGATTGCTATGGATGAGGAAATGAAATCCATGAAAGTAAATGATGTTTGGATTCCTGTAGAACAACCACCGAATGCTAAAGTAGTGAGACATAAGTGGATATACAAGAAGAAAACCGACATGGACGAAAAAGTACAATCCTATAAAGCTCTTTTAGTAGTTATAGGTTTTACTCAAACTTTTGGCATAGACTACGAGGAGGCATTTTCTCCTGTAGCGGACTTAAGAGCTATTAGGATTCTCATAGCTATAGCAGCATATTATGGCTATGAGATATGGCAAATGGATGTTAAAACTGCCTTCTTGAACGGTCGCTTAGATGAAGACATCTATATGCAACAACCAAAAGGGTATGTTGATCTTGAGAATCCAGGACATGTGTACAAACTTCAAAGGTCCATTTATAGTTTGAAGCAAGCATCAAGTCAATGGAATAAAAGATTTGATGAAGAAATAAAAAAGTTTGGATTTATTCAGAATCGTGATGAGCCATGTGTATATCGCAAAGCTAGTGGGAGTGATGTATTATTCCTAGTCCTATATGTTGATGACATATTAATCATGAGGAGTAACATTTCAAGACTTAAAGCTGTTAAGGATTATCTTGGTAAATGTTTTCTATGAAGGATTTAGGAGAAGCTGCATACATTCTGGGAATTAAGATCTACTAGGATAGGAAAAGACGGTTAATTGGTCTATGTCAAGATGCTTATATAGATAAGATTTTGAAGAAGTATAATATGCATAATTCTAAGAAAGGTTTTCAAACTATGGAAGTTAAGGATAACCTGAGTCATGATATGGATGCATCAAATCCTGAAGAGGAGGCATACATGCAGAAGGTGCCTTATGCTTCGGTGGTAGGATCTATAATGTATGTTGTTAGATGCACAAGGCCCGATGTGGCGTTTGCTCAGAACTTGGTCAGTAGCTACCAACAGAATCCAGGGAAGCTCCACTAGACTGCTGTTAAACATATTCTAAAGTATTTGAGGAGTACGAAAGATATGTTTTGGTATATGGTGGAAAACCAGACACAGAACTGAATGTTACAGGTTTCTGTGATGCGTCCTGTCAATGTGATAAAGACGATATGAAGTCTCAGACGGGTTACGTTTTTGTTATCAATGGAGGAGCAGTTGACTGGAAGAGCAAGAAACAGACAACGATTGCAATGCATGCTACTCAATCTGAGTACATGGTTGCTTCAGAAGCTGTAATGGAATCTGTTTGGATTAGGAAGTTTATTGAAGATCTTGGAGTGATGCCTTCAATTCAAGAACCTATTTGATATGCATTGTGACAATTCTGCCGCAATAATATTTGCCAATGACCCTGGAGTCATGAAAGGCGCCAAACACTTTATGCGTAGACATCACTACGTCCGAGAACAAGTTGAAGCTCGGGAAATCAAATTGATAAAAGTTCACACAGATGATAACACAACAAATCCTTTGACTAAGGCATTGCCTAGACCAAAGGCAGTTAAGCATGCCAAGGCGATTGGGCTGCAACTAGCTAACGAACTCATGCAATAAATCTATGATTAGTATTTGGATAAAGGATGTTATGACATTATTATACAATAAAATAAAGATTAGGTTTCGTTTATTTTTATTATTTAATAAGTGTATCATATTTTACATGTTTTAATCCATGAATAAAAGTTATGCTAAATGTCTGTTGTCGATTAATAATATGGGAGTATTATTAAACTAAGACAAATCAAAATGGTGATAGAGTATACTTGAAAGTATATTGATCGATTTTGGATGATATTCGATGAATCGAATATAGGACTTATCCCAACTAAATGTTATTACTTTATGGATCTTTGTAATTAAATAAAACATAAATAGTTATCCTTAGACTTGAGATACCAGGAAACTGTTATGAATCTAGTACATCTCTATGGAATAATCTAACGCTAAACGTAACTGGTAGCTATAAGGATTATTTTTGGAAGTGTTGCAAAATTCATAAGTGTTGCTCGTAGTCAATATAGAATTTATTTCCTCTAATTTTGTTTTGGAGTTTAATACAGCTGGGCCCCTCGTGGGATTAGTAAGATGTTTGTGTGGCCACACCCAATTTTTTTTGGTAATCTTGCTGAATCTGTGAACGAGAAACAGAATGGTTAATGAATGGAATGATTGAGATCCATATCCTTATTAACATTGTATTAGAAATAAAAAGATAATAATAACGATGCAGAATCAGTAAAAGGTTTTGTCCAGGAGACCTTACTCGATTTGTACTAGATACATTGCTATGTGTAACTAGACGCTAGTCAATGTAATCACGATATTCGAAATATGTCCAAGTGGGAGCTGTAAGTTTATGGACTTATATTTAATAGTCGTGTGATAGGATTGAACTCGAGATTACGGGACTGCACACAATACGTAAAGAGTTAATTTAATTAATAAATATATTTTTCGTATTTATTAATTTATTTAATAAATATATTTATGTATTTATTAATTTAATCGAGCAAGTAACTATATAACTTTAACGATCGTTAATTAATTAATAGTTAAGTTATAACGAGCGTTAAATAAACACATAGTATGTATAAACAAAAGGAAAGAAGTTTTGAAGATTCTGGAACACCCCTTAGGGGTGTTCGACCGTCGGTTATGCCCTAGGTGGGGGGGGGGGGGGGGTGGGGCAAAAGTTGCCTTATATTTATTGGGCTACAATGGGGTAGAAGTCTATAAATACACCTCTTAATCCCCTCATAATCACAACATCATAAATCTTTTCCCCTCTTCTTTCTTTTGGTCGATCTCCAACCCCACCAATAAAAGGGTTTCGGTTGGTTTTTCTTGGTTTATCGATTGTATACATAATCTAGTCCTAGCCCCTCTCTAGGGTTGTTGGGTAGATGAATTACAAGAATTGTAGCTCGGTTTTCACGTGCTACAATCAGGGTTAGCTTGTTGTATTACGTGTGTACAAGAACGTAATATTGTCTTACTTTAGACTATAACTTGGTATATACATTATAAACCCGAATTGGTGATTCGTCTTTCGTCTTGTGGAATTTCTTTAGCATAAAGGTATGTAACCCTAATTCGATTAATTATAATTGTGTTATTAATTATGATCTTGTTAAATCGCTTCCGCTATATGTGTTTTGATCTCGTTTAGGGTTTTATATAATTGTTATGATACTAATAAACCTTCACAGACGTCGTCAGCAGATGTTGCACGTTCACACAGTGGTGACAGTGGCGGTGAGGATGATCCTCTTACACCCATTTCTCTCGCGGTTGCTTGGCTATGTTTGCCAACCGAGGTAAGAATATTTGGATTATTGTAACACCATCATAAATTTTGGTACATATATGTTGCTTGCCTTGAATTTTTATGACTTTATCACTTACTTGATTTTTGCAGGTAAAGGCAAAAGGAAACAAATTTTGGTCGATAGAGGGGCTGGTAGGTTAAATACTCGGGACATTAACAGACATCTCGAGTTGAGGAAAACCATTGAGACCAGGGCGGCCTTGTCCCGGTACACTTTGATGTGCACGACAAAGATACATACATTCCGTGCTCTCAGAGACCATGGTCAGCACTTTTCTAGCTTTACCGGGAGTCTATTAGGCTGAAAGTATTAGACAATACAATGGCCCAAGCCTGACTTGTGGGATTAGGGTTTCTAGAATGTTCTTTGTATTAGTATAAATACACCAATAATTCAATACCTCTTCATGGGGTATTAATCATTCTAACATGGTATCATGCCATACCCCAGTCCCATAACCCTAAAAAAACAGTCGATCATTCTACCTTGTCCTTTTAAATCAGTCGATCCTAACACAAATTCTTCCACCAATTAGAAAAAAGAAAACTAAACCCAACCGATCTCTTAACCATTTATCAAACATTATTATACTATGGAAAAGAGGACCCCTATGTTGAGTAGCAGACAAAAAAAAATATACGCATAAAACAAAGAAAGTGACGGTAGAAGACAAAGTGGTTGACTTTGTTTGAAGTTGGTTGGATCAAATCTATTTACTGTTAGGTATATGTTACGGAAAAAAAAGTTATGTTTTGTTTTATTGTTTTCTTTAATGAAGAATCTAGGGTATCAATTCCTAAAGACGGCTTGTGTTGGTGTCGAATCTAGGGTATCGATTCCCAAAGACGACTTGTGTTGGTGTCGAATCTAGGGTATAAGTCCCGAGACGAAATTCTTCAAATCTAAGGTATCAAGTCCCGAGACGAATTTTGACGAATCTATGGTATAAGTCCCGAGACGACTTTTATTGGTGTCGAATCAAGGGTATCAAGTCCTGAGACGACTTTTGTTTGTGTCAAATCTAGGGTATCAAGTTCCAAGACGACTCATTTGTTTTTTGTTTGTATTTGTTTGTTTTTTTCTTTTCTTTTGTTACTACTTTTCTTCATAGATTTACTAAAAATTCGTTTCTTCTCAAAATCCGCTGCTTCTCAAGATCTGCTGCTTCTCAAGATCTGTTGCTTCTCAAGATCCGCTGCTTCTTAAGATTCGATGCTTCTCAAGATCAGCTGCTTCTCAAGATCTGATGCTTCTCAAGATCTGCTTCTAAAATATGTTTTTCTTATGTTTTGTTTTTCTTTTCTAGTTTACCTCTCCAGTCCAAGCTTTCGCTATTTCGCCGCTCGGACTGCGGGGGAGTATTAGACAATAAAATGGCCCAAGCCCGACTTATGCGATTAGAGTTCCTAGAATGTTCTTTGTATTAGTAAAAATACACCAATAATACAATACCTCTTCATGGGGTTTTAATCATTTTAACAGAAAACGCCTATGTACCACCAAGTTAGAAAGCAGTCCCAACTGAGCAGAAGGCGAACGTTTGGGCAGAAATAGAGGTGAGTTATCTCATTATCCTTTTTATGTTTATTACATTATTGCGTTTATTTATTTAAGGA
This sequence comes from Glebionis coronaria, assembly GCA_025667525.1. Classification (NCBI taxonomy): domain Eukaryota; kingdom Viridiplantae; phylum Streptophyta; class Magnoliopsida; order Asterales; family Asteraceae; genus Glebionis; species Glebionis coronaria. Next base: position 533,084,758 of record CM046881.1, on the reverse strand, counting down.
CGTATATTTTTCTAAATTTGTTTACTTATTTATACCATATGAATTAATGACAAATATAATCGATTATACCTGTGTTTGTTTTGTTGTATATGATTATAGAGTAACTTTGATTTGAGGACCCACGGGTTGGATCACAACTGGAGGCTCATAGAGGCCGGCATCACCGCTCAGATGTAGCATTCATACAACACAAACAAATCCGCCTTCAAGACAAGGTATTGGTTCAAAGACCCCGAGATCGGGAGGTATGACTTGAATAAGATTCGGATGTCATGTCCCGGGAAGATTAGTGTTGAAGAGTGGGAAAAATACATCGCCTTTTGGAATGATCCTAAAAACCGAGCAAGATTCGAGATAAAAAAGGGAAATCGGGCTAAGATGAAGAACCCGTGTCGGCAGGGATCCCGATCACTCGCCCGCATTTGAGACGAAGTGGTAAGAAACATTCTAATTAATTTACATACATATATATATCTTTGATTATATGCTTTGGTGTGTTGTGAATTTTAGTTTTTAATTTTTTTCATTCTATATACGTGTGTATGTACAGATGCAAGCTGCAACTCCTCGGGAGTAGCCGTCTCTCTTTGAGACATTCTTCATGACGCACACCGATAGTGCTGGAGAATTCTATCATGAGGAGGACCTCCGTATCTATGTAGGTTTCTTAATTAATTAATTTATTATTATTTTTTATATATCTTGGTTTCCGACTATTCTCAGGGCGACTGTCGAGAAATAATGTAGCAACCCGATTAAATAATATATTAACTATCTTCTATTTTTATCACTTTATTAGGAGGAGATGCTCGCTTTACATGCTAGTTTTGAAAACAATATCGGTTAGTCTTTTATAAATACTTGTTTTTCCTAGCTTAACATGCATGTTGAATAGTTGTAAACCCCGAATTGTCACTAGCTATGAACCAATGTTTTGTAGACTTATTGGATTTAACTCGATTATATGTTTTAAGACAAGTTGTGATGTATTTGTATTGAGTTAATCGATCGATCCGTTGTGTTAGGTATTTGCTTGACCTCCTAAGGGTAGTTTGGTAAGTTTAGTACCGAGGGTATTTTGGTCATTCTGCTTATGTATAACTAGGGGGTCTGTATCTCAGGTTTCTTTGGCTATATAACTAGGGGACCTGTATGTTGTAACACACACTTTTGATCTAATAAAACACCATTTCCTTTTGCTCGCACTTCTGATCTGTTCTGATCTTGTTCTCATGTTCCGATCCTTTTGTTTCTGGTTTGATATGTGTCTTTGTTTGCGGAAAATTTGTCTCAGATTACTAGCCCCTAATCCTAACAAATTGGTATGAGAGCTGATGGTTCGTGTTTGAAGCAAGCTTCTGATTGGTTTAAGATTTGATATCTTGATATCGTTTTGGATTTGTTTTTCGTTTGGTGTTTGCTGCTTGCTGTTCGATCGGTTTGAAGTTAGGAGATATGAGGGTTTGTAGTTTTAGGACTTTTATTTGATAGATTGGAGGTGTTTGTTAAGTGGGATTTAGGATAACCAAGATTTGTGTTATTGGAAGTTTTGTTAGAGAACATTAGTGATCAGAACAGTAGTGAACATTAGTAAACCCATTTTGAATAGTTATGTCTTCTCAAACATCATCATTAGTTAGTATTGAGAAGTTTAATGGCAAAAGTAATTTTAGTTTATGGCGAATTAAGATTCGAGCCTTATTGAAACAACAAGGTATTTGGGCACCTTTAGCCGGTCCCAAACCGGCTGATATGACGGATGCCAAATATAGCTCACTAGACGAAAAGGCTCATTCCACTATTTTGCTATCTTTATCGGATGAGGTTCTTTACGAGGTTGCCAATGAGGAAACGGCTACCGGTGTGTGGAAGAAGTTAGAAAAGTTGTATATGACAAAATCGTTGACGAATAAGTTGTTGTTGAAACAACGTTTGTTCTCACTTCGAATGAAAGAAGGTTCATCATTAAAAGATCATCTTGATGCATTGAACTCTATCTTGATGGATTTGAAGAATGTTGAAGTAAATATTGTAGATGAAGATGCGGCACTTGTTCTTCTAGTGTCATTACCTCCTTCGTTTTAAAGTTTTGTTAGCTCATTTGTTGTTGGTAAAGACACTATCACTTTAGAAGATGTTAGGTCTAGTTTGCATATAAGAGAGCTTCGTCAACACGCGTCAGGAAGTGCTTATGAGTCACAACCCATGGGTTTATTTATCACAAGTTGTGATAAGGGTCGATATCAGTTTGAAAAAGGCAAAGAAAAAGGTGGAGCATCGTTGAGTTCTCTGGATCCTAATCCGAGAGATATTTGTAACTATTTCCATGAGGAAGGCCATTGGAAGTTCGATTGTCCTAAACTAAAGGGAAAACTCGGGTATCGGCTAGTGCTAATGACGACTCGTGCTATGCGGGTCTTGAATATGATTTACTTTGAATTTGATATTTGGGTCGTAATTCTTATTTATATAAGTGGACCATTAGAATTTTGGTATTTGGAGTTTGAAGATCGATTTGGTTTTTTGGAGACTTGATTATCTTCATGTCGTTTGAAATTTGTTCCATCGTTTGGAATTTGGAAATTTGGATCTTCATTTGTCGGGCGTTTGAAGTTGGTTGCCCGAATTTGATTGCCTTCGTTGAAGATCGTTTGAGCTGATTTGTTTTTGGTTGACCAAGTTTGTATATGACGGTTAACATTTGGGATTCGGGTATTGGTACCGGTACGGGTATCGGTACCGGAAAATCGGGATTTTCCCGTATTTTTTCGGGATTTTCCCGATTTGGTACCGATCCCGTACCGAATTAATAGTCCCGAATTCTTTTTCATCTTATTTCGTAGTCCCGTCCCGTTCTCCTACCGAACATGATTCGGATACCAGAAATCGTTACGGTTTTAGGTATGATTCAGGTTCGGAATTAGGATTTTGGTCAAAATGCTCATCCTATTGTAGTGCATAAACTTTACGGCTTTCTTATATTTATATATTATTACAAAAACCACGTTAAACACATGAAATTCAAACAGAAATAGCTTCCATATTACTCAAAATTTCTAATCACGCATACAAATTTGAATCAATAACTCCATCGTACTAGTTTTAAACCTAAAAACGAATCTACCTTGACACTGATTTTGAGTTTTTGACTTGATGACGCGTATAACTCGCTTGTTAATACATGGAAACAAATAATTAGACCATAAAAATTTACATATAACACCATCCAGAACCTTAGGAAAGATGCCTTTTATAAACACAATTACCTTATGCACTAAATATCGTATAAACCGACATATATTTACGTTAATGACTCTTCCCTAGATTTTCTATATATACTATCACAAGTCCATAATAACCATCTTACAAACAAAAAAACCTAAAAGATCGATCGACTACTCTTTTTCTTCAAGAAACAAAAAGTAATCTATCATGGGTAATTGGAATACTCATCATGTTGCTGATCCTGATCAAACCAATAAACCAGCTCTTTGTGTTAACGGCGTGAATGAAGATGAAGAGTTGAAGAACAAAACGCTACCTTTAGTTGCTGATCATGATCAAACGAATGAACCAGCTCTTTCTGTTAACGGTGTGAATGAAGATGAAGAGTTAAAGAACGAAACGATGTCTTTAGTTGCTGATCATGATCAAACGAATGAACCAGCTCAAGGCGTGGATGGAGATGAAAATTTAAATAACAAAACGCTGTCTTCGTTTGCTTCAAAAGAAAAAACAAAGCCAAAGGAGTTAAATGGTGGTACTAAACGTAAACGGTCATCCAGGGATGATCAAGATGGCAAGAAAAGGAAGGTTAAGAAAGTCATTGGTAGAAAATCAGTTGTGGGTAGACAAGTTGTGAGTAACGAGGTGACCACACAGTTAAAGGCGTTTATTGACGAGATTATGGGTTCAGATATGAAGTTAGTGATTCAGAAAACCTTGTTTCAAAGTGATTTAATACGTAGCCAAAACAGGTTAAACATGCCGTTTAAGCAAGTTGAGACTCATGATTTCTTGACAGATGAAGAGATAAAGAAAACTGAGGATGCTGAAATTGAGGTCCGTTTGGTAGGGCCGAATTTGCAGATGTTCGAAAAACCAATGCAGTTAAAGATTTGGAACATGTCAGATAACAAAAACTATGTATTGAAGACCCACTGGTGCGATTTTGTGGAGACTAACAACAAGGTTTTGAAGGAAAGGGCAATTATTCAAGTTTGGTCGTTTAGGAAAGACGCGCAGTTGTGTTTTGCTGTTGTGCTTGTGGATGAACCTGTAGTGAACACAACGACACTTGAGGATGCATCTGCTGTAGTAAGTCAATTAAACACGGGAGTCAAAGAGCACTTCGTTGCACATGATGAAAACCCCCCAAGTGAAAAGATAGAGACAGTTCGAAAGAGTGGTCGTGTGAGAAAACCACCACTAAAGCTACGGGATTAAAAGTGGAGTTCAGAGGCAAATATCATGAACTTACGTATATATCTAGAGTTTATATTATATGAGATTATAGTATGATTTTATGTGTATCTTATTCTGTTGTTCTTAGTTCACTTATGTTTAATTCCACTATTCTTATGTTAATGTTTGTGGTACACACAGTAAATTCATGTAGAGCAATTAATTCAACATATTATTTTGTAACAGAAAATAAAATCTCATGGTATCAATCTATACACATAAATTAGCTGTACATAATACAGATGGGCTAGTTATGTTATGGGTCAATCTGAGTCAAACCTAATTTGACCCATTTTGAGTTCTAACAAAAACACTCATTTTGATACACTTCACTTGCATCTAGCTTGACCCATAACCTTCATGAGGAGAGCATATCCATATGCCAGTTCCTCACACTCACATTCGTCTTCAAAATAATGGAGCGAGAACTCTTCAACCATTCATGTACATTATTGCTGTTGGCTTTCTACAGTTGGTTAAAGTCGTTATGAAAACGTTTGTTCTTTAGTGTAAGCTAAGTCTACCTAGAGTCATAATAAGATGATGTAACGAGCATTGCAGGATATGCTTGCTTATATTATTATAAGGTGAATACTTCATAATCCTGTGAAAATCTGATTTTATCTGATGGTTTTCAAATTCTTCAGTCTAATACTGTTAACGACAAGTTTGGATCCAATAATGTATTGTAGATATGAAGAAATGAAAACTTGTGAAAACATTTCATATTTTATACTTACAAACCACAACAACACAAAATAAAATTGGAACAACTGAATTAAAGTCTAAACCTTCAGAGAATGGCGGCTCTGAATAACTCAGGATGCATATTAATGGTGGCTGTAACAAAAGACCACCGACGCTACGTCCGATAGCACAAAGCTGGTCTTGATGGACACAAAGTTACCACATGAAATAGAATCATTTACGGAATTTAATTTTTTTAGTCCTCGCTGCCGCTTTTATGCCATTATACCACATTCAGAATGCGAATACAAAACCTTAGCCGGTTATATGAATATTACAGGCCTGCTTGCATATAACTGAAAAAAGTAACCAAATTTGGTCTGTTTTTGGTAAAAAGCTTTATCTTTTTTTGAATAATAAAAAAAAGCTTTATCTCACAAACATATAAAATCATGACTTTTTAGGTGTACAATCTATACACATAAATTAGCTGTACAGAATACAGATTGGCTAATTATGGGTCAATTTGAGTCAAACCTAATTGGACCCATTTTGAGTTCTAACAAAAACACTCATTTTGATACACTTCACTTGCATCTAGCTTGACCCATAACCTTCATGAGGAAAGCATATCCATATGCCAGTTCCTCACACTCACATTCATCTTCAAAATAATGGAGCGAGAACACTTCAACCATTCGTGTACGTCTTTTGTTGGCTTTCTGCAATTGGTTATATTCGTCATGAAAATGTTTGTTCTTTAGTGAAAATGTTATAGTCGTCTTCAAAATGATGTAACGCGCATTGCAGGATATGCTTGCTTATATTATTATAAGGCGAATACTTCATAATCGTGTGAAAATCTGATTTTATCCGAGGGTTTTCAGATTCTTCAGTCTAATACTGTTAACGACAAATTTGGATCCAATAATGTATTGTTGAATGTCTTTACCTTCAGCATGGCGGCTCTGAATAACTCAAGATGCATATTAATGGTGGTTCTAACAAGAAGACCACAGACGCTACACGTCCGATAGCACAAAGCTGGTATTGATGGACATATAACTCTCACTTATAAGATAGTTTCCACGTGAAATAAAATCATTTATGAAATTTAATTTGTTTAATCCACTGCAGCTTTTATGCCATTACACAACATTCAAAACACGAATACAAAATGTTAGCCGATTATATGAATATTACAGGTCTGCTTGCATATAACTGAAAAAGTAACCAATTTTGATATGTTTTTGGTAAAAAAGCTTATCTTAGGCTACAAACATCATTAAAGTTTGAATTTTTTGTATTAAAATCATGAGTTTTTACACGTCACGAAAGTTCAGCATAGTCATGTGCAAATGATAAAGGTTAGATTGGACATAGTCGAGTGTTCTTTTCTTTGGTTTTCTGCTAGATGTAATGTCCTTAATAGTTGGGATCTTTGGTGTTTGAACCCTTCTTTGATTTCTTTGTAAGTTTTCTAGCGCATTGCTAGTTTCTTAATAAAATGTTGCCGTTCAAAAAAAAATAAAAATAGTAAGCAGTCGTGAGGGACTGAAAATGCAAATAATTAGTTAGTTTTAATTTTCCCTCTATAAAACTTGTAACACACTTTCAATTTTACTTAAAGAAAGTATGAAACACAAATCTTTTCACTTCTATTTCTCTCTCTCTTTTCGTTCTGTGAACTTCACAATCAAAGAGCATTAATGGAGTAAATACAAACTCAAAATTCATAAATATAATAATGTTGGAAAGTCTGGGCTGTTATTGTGCAAACTCATATTTGAAGGAATGTTTATGTAAATATGTTTTTATTATTATTTGGGTTGGTTTGTATGTTTGTGTTTGTGCAGGGACTGTTTGTGCAAATATAGATATGTGAGCAATGTATAATTATATATAAGGTGCTAGGGTTTGGTTTCTAAACATTATTTTCACCTACAAATCATGTCTATTATATTTTCTATTATTAAGTCTGGTATTATTTTCTTGATCTTTTTGATCAAGATAGTCTAGTGTTTGTATTGATTTTGATCGAGGCTCAAGTATTGAAAAATAGGTTGACATGTTTCTAGAGGACTATGATCATGTGACGAAAAGGAGTTTAATAAAATAGGCATAACTTGGGTTCCGGGCGGAGTTTGAAGGCCCACGACCTGTCAAAACGTCCAAAAAACGAGAGGAGCGCATATCTAACCACCTTTTAGCTGGCTACAGACTTTTTGAGGTTTGAAAAGCCTTTTTAGTATAAGTTATTTACATTTTTTTTCAGTTTCTGTTGGGCTTTGTCTTTAAGCTACGGTCTAGCCGTTGGTGTGTTTAGTTTTTTTATTTCTTGTCTTTATTCAAACAATGTGTTGTAACTCTAGCAAGACAGTTATCAGTTTAATGAAAGTTAAACCATTGACCCCGTTTTTCAAGTTTTTACCTAATAATTGGTATTCAGTAGAATTAATGATTGCTAGAAGAATTGTTTCTTAGTTTTTTATTCATTGGAATCAACAGATCTAATTATTATATTTGTTTTTTAATCTACATCAGATATTGAGTGTCGTAGTGAGTTTTTGTTTAGAGATCTAATCTATTAGAGGGACGATCTATTTCTTTTGTATGTTGATAAGCAAACGTTTGTAGACTTATCTATATTGTATCGAATTAATAAGAAGTACGTGAGGAGGTTGATTGAGTGCTTCAATCTTGTGTTGATTATCGATTATTAGTTTTTACATGGTATTAGAGCCATAACCGCATCGATTATCGATTCTTGATTGATTGTGAAAATTAGGGTTTCTAATAATATTGGGCTTTTGCTTTTAGAGGTGTTTTGAGCACTTCTTTCTAGCTGGTGATTATTGATTCTTGATTGGTTGATTGTGGTTTGGTATCGTTGAATTGATTTCATTAGGTTTTTTCTTGAAACTCTAATTTGATTGATTTGGGGATCTTGGTTATGGTGATTGGTGTTCGTTCATGGGGTGGTTTCTCTTGTTTCTTTATTGCCGTTGATCAAGAGAACATGGGGAATTGTTGGTTTCCGCTAATCATTTTTACTTGCAAAATATAAAATAGAGATTTTCTTTAAATATTATGTGTTATTAACTTATTAGTACCAAAATCTAGCAGAGTTAAAGAGATATTACCATAAAAAATTGCAATAATTGATGTCATCGTTGAGACAGATGAAAGTATACAAATGTATATCATGTCATTATCATTTTATATGGGTTTTTCTAACATGTTGCCTTAGGCACATGTTAAGAAGCATTAAATGTATCTAATATTCTTATATAAAATATAAATAAATAATATATATTTTGTACTTTTTATCTCTACCAAAATTACCTTTTTCATTTTCTCTCTCTAAATTAGTTACACTCCTTAGCTAAAAGCAAATTCTATCCTTTTTTTTCTTGGCTCTCGTGATCACATTAAGCAAAATAGCAAATTTTCCCCCTTCTTTTTCATTGCTCCGATTCCTTGAATAGATGCATCCAGTAAACGATAAAGTCATCGTTACCTTCTCGTAATGCTAGAATAGGTGCTTCACACAACTTTCGTTTCAATGGTTGAAAATCTACTTCTTAATCATTTCCCCAGACAAACGGCTTGTTTTTCAGAGTCAGTTTAGTAAATTCTTTAGCAATTTTTGAAAAACCTTCAATAAATCCTCGATAATATCCACTAAGTCATAGGAATTGTCTTATTTTTGTAGGCATAGTAGGAATAGTCCATTTCTTAACCGCTTCAAGCTTTGTAGGATCCACACGAATTCCTTGGCTATGAATGACATGCCCTAGAAATTGCACAACATTGATCCAAAATTCCCACTTCAAAAACTTAGCATACAACTTCTCCTTCTTAAGTACTTCGAGGATTATACCAAGATGCTTGGCATGTTCTTCCCTATTATGAGAGTAAATAAGAATATCATCGATAAACATGATTGTTAATGCAATGATGCCTAAAAATGTTACTTGCATTTTTCGGTCTCGCTTTGTTTTGATTACGACAATATGTAAAAACAAGCATTTACGAAAACAACGAAAAACGAATTCTTAAGTTCAAGTATTTTTCATTTCAACCATTATCACTTAAGGTATGGACAAACAAGTACTCATCCTAATTAAGTGATCAAGGATTTAACCTTTTCTTAAAACTCACTTTTTATTAAGTGTAACAAGTTTTTATTAAACTTTATTTTTTAAGAAAATGTTTTATTAAATTAATTATTTGAAAATTTGAATATGGCATATTCTATCTTGGTTTAGAATATCCTTTCAAGATATTTTAATCACCAGATTTTAACCATATCACTAAAAGATAAAAAGGAGCGGAGTCTACTCCGGCGGTTCCTTAAGTGGCTATGCGGTTCCTTATCGATAAGCAACCGCGGGCTGCTATGAAGAACCGCGGGCAGATATAGCCGTTGGAGCCTTGTCTTATAAATAGTGGACCATTCTCAGATTTTCTCTTCATCTCTTTTGCACATATATTTCCAGATTCTTTCATACTTCTAAAATCACTCAAATCCTTGGTCATTTGGTTCATTACTACTTGTTTAGAAGTGAATCTTTCTTCTCCCATCTCTTCCTCTCCAAGTGCAAAAAGAAGAACACTTTCATCCTTGAAGTGTTGTGTCTACCTTAAAGATCCATTGTAGATCAAATCTCATTTATTCATTGTTGTGTCATTGTTGTGAAGATCCAAGTAGTTGTGTGGAAACCATAATTCATGGATCGATTAAGATTACTAGGAATATGCATCATGTTCATATGTAGATTAACATAGCGGAATAGAACACGACACATAAACAAGGTGTTTACTTTCCAACGTTTACTTCTCATTAAACGTTAACACTCAAACTAACTAACCTAGGCGTGTTTATAATGCAAACTATACGCCTAGAACACGAACTTTGCTTTATGAGTACATTGTGAACAATGGGGATGAATAATTCACGTAGGGTGTATGTGTTTATATACTACACATACCCCTTTCTACAAGAAAATTTTATTTTAACTAGAAGTCCTTCCATCTTTTGCTAATAAGTCCTCCTTGTTGTATGAAAGGGCTCTATATTCTTATAAATCTTGATATTTCCATATAAGTTCTTCTTGTTTCATTATTCTTGTTTTGTATCATCAAATTAATTCTCAACAAGTTGCATTTATTTGGAAGTTGTGCATGTATTAAGGTTTATACTTGGTCCTTAATGTATATTGGTCCTAGCTAAGAGGCTCGACTTTTAGCTTAGAGTCGGAAATTGGATAAGCAACGTTATGTACGGTTTATCCACCTTAAAGAGCTTGTTGATTAGTGAACTCTCGAGTAAGGAGTACTCGAGGAGTGGAGTTGGGACGAGGAGTGAGCTTCGTTACCGAACCACTATAAATCCTTGGTGTTTGGTTTGATCTTTCTTTTCCTTATCTCTTTATATTCATTATTCTTTTTACTTGTGATTATTAGTTTAGTTGCATTATCCCTTGTTCATATTGTGAATAAGAAGGTTTCACATATTTGCTCAAGCCTAAGTTTTTTAAAAGTAATTTTTGAAAACGGCCTTTTAAAAAGTAAATTTTAAAAAACTATTCAACCCCCCTTCTAGTTTCTACAATTGGTATCAGAGCGTGGTTGCTCAAACCTTTTTAAAATAAATTATATTTTAAAACTTGAATCGATCTATGGATTTCAACAAGTACCTAGAAGGGCAGTCTATGCAAAGACCACCTCTTGTTGAAACCGATAGTTTTATTTATTGGAAAAATAGATTTGAGACTTATGTGAAATCAAAAGATTTAGATCTTTGGCACGTTATTACCCATGGTGATTTTTTGCCTTATAAATATAATAAAGTTTCTAAAAGCAAAGAGATAGTCACTTTTGACAAAGCTAATGATTACACTAAAAGGAAACTTATAATGAGGCTAAAAATGGTAATTTATAACGCTTTACCAAAGAAAGAGTACGAAAGGATTTTCATGTGTGAAACCACTAAAGATATTTGGAACACTCTTTTAGTAACCCACCAAGGTAATAGCCAAGTCAAAGAAAGTAAAATCGATCTTCTTGTTCAACAATATGAACAATTTGTCATCTTAGAAGATGAAACTATTGATAGTGCATTTGCTAGATTTAACACTATTATTACTAGTCTAAAAGCACTTGATGAAGGTTTTTCCAGCAAGAACAATGTTAGGAAGTTTCTTAGGGCATTGACTCCAAAGTGGAGAGCCAAAGTCACGACAATTGAAAAATAAAAGGATTTCACCACATTATCACTTGATGAACTCATTGGTAACTTGGAAGTTCATGAGATGATAATTTTGAAGGACTCGGAAATGGTGAAAACCAAGAGTGAAAGAAAGTCTCTAGCACTCAAGTCCAAGAAGGTGCAAAGTGACCATGAAGCTCCTCGGATAGTGATGATGAGGAATATGCCATGGCGGTTAGAGACTTCAAGAAGTTCTTCAAGAGATGAGGTCAACACGTGAGGCAACCAACAAACGACAAGAAACCCTTCTCCAAAAATCGATTTACCAAGGATGATAAAGGTGATAGGAAATGCTTTAGATGTGGTGATCCGAATCATTTCATCGGTGATTTTCCTAAGCCTTCACGCGACAAGAACCACACGACGTTCGTTGGAGGTTCATGGAGCGATAACGGTGAAGATGTTGATGACAACCCCAAATGTGACAATCCGTCAATTTGAGGTCGTTATTTTATTCTCAAGTATTATTTATAATCATTATTTTATTGTTATATTATGAACTCACTCACTTTTGGGAAGAAATTGGGGTTTACGTCTTAAAGTAGCATCGTCTACGTCTAAACCGGAGAGCTCTACGTTACGTGTTTACGTTTACATACTCCGTTTTTGTGACAGTCCGACATTTCAGGAAGTAAATTTATTCTCGTATATTATTTTGGAATTTTATTTTGTGTTGGTTCATAAACTCACAAATTTACGAGAAGAAATTAGGACTTACGTGCATTATTTAGCGTCTTTTACGATTAAACCGGAAATCCTAGGTTTGCGTATTTACGCTTTTGTGCTCCGTTTTGATGAGACAATTTTAATTATAATTGTTTTGTGTCGTAGATTCATAATATATAAAAACGTTTTTCGTAAATCGACCTGAGGGCACGTAAATCGAGGAAACTATAATCGAGGAGTACCCGTAAATTAGTGGAGATGAGACAAGTGGGACACTTGTCCCACCACCACCTTTGTTGTCAAACTTTAACAAGTGTATGAGACACTTGTCTCAACCCTTGACCAAACCACTTGACAAAACCTCAAAAACATCAAATTTCTCTCACGTTTCACACATACATGCAAAAACTAAACTAGAAAGTTGTCCAACTCTCTCTTCCTCTCTCTTGTGCCATCCATAAACACCCCTATATCACCACCATCATCAAATTTTGACCATAAACAAAAGCTATAATCAACATATGTTGAAGGCCATTTAAAAAGATGAAGATTGGAGGTAATTATAACATGTGAAAAGGAGTTTCCATGGAGGTTTAGGGCTGATTTCAAGAAGTTGTTCATCTACTTGGAGATTTATAAAAGTGGTCTTGCTAAGATAATAAGATTTGGTGACAAGAAAAAGTCTTGTTCATCATAAATCTCATCTTTTTATCACAAATTGGTTGGTATAGAGATTGTTCTTCTATCATCCTATTAATCTTGTAAATGTATTCATCTATTTTCTTTAAAAATGTATATGTATATGATGATTAATAAGTGTGAAAACACTTATCCTTTTACCACTTAATTATAATAATAACCAAGCCAAAACGTGTATTTTATGTCGTAAATGTCAGAATTATACGTGGTTTGTGTTTTTGTTGTGATTTAGGATCAAATGTGAAAAGGGAAGAAAACACGGGCTTTCAAGGGCTTTTATCGAAGAAAAAGACAAAAGACGAAGTCAAAATATCAAGAGTGCAAAAAGAACGGAAGTCCAAGGCCTATTCTGAAGATTTATCGAAGAAAAAGTCTAAAGACGGAAGTTTAATGAAGTCGAAGAACTCAAGTCTAATAAATGAAGAAATTATAAGACGAGTTCAATTAATCCCGAGACAAAGTCGAGAAAGTCGAAGAATTTATAAAGACAAAAAGACGAGAAAAGGAAGAAAAGATCAACACATGTTAATCCTCCCTATAAATACCCTCCTAATGTGTCATTAGGAGGTTTTAGCTAAATTGACAACTTAGTCTTTCCATTTTAATTACTTGCACTTTCATATTGTCATCTTAATTTCTTATCTTTAATTTCAAGTAAGTTTTAATTTTGTGTTGTTGAATCTTTATTTTTAATCAAGTTCTTAATTAATCTCTCATTCTACCTTTCTTGTTTTGCTTGATCTTTATGCTTATTTGCTTATTGTCATGCTTATTTGATTATTTGCTATGTTTTTATGTGTTTGATTGTGTTAGCTTATTGATTATATAGCTTATTGCTTGCTTTTCTTAAATTTAATTAAGTGTTTTTTAAAAGTTATTTTATAAAAAGTTGTTTTTAAATATTTTAATTATTTAGTGTTTTTAAAAGTTTTAAAATTTTGGCTTATTTAGTTTTTCTTAAAATTAGATTGGTTAAAGTTTTGGTTAAGTGCTTATTAGATTTTGGCTTATTTTTAGTTTTGCTTATTTGCATTTTGTTTCATTATCCGGGTTTCTTTAAAACCCTCTGATTCCGGATAAGCCGTCATTTGTGAATTCCGGATAAGGCTTCGTATTGCGAATTCCGGATAAGGTGTCAAGCGTGGATTCTGGATAAGAGATTTAGCCTCATTCCGGATAAGTGTTCGATTTTGGATTCCGGATAACCATTTTCACATACATTCCGGATAAGATAAATGTTAAAAATCCGGATAAGAGACAAGTTTTTTTTTTCGGATAAGACACCAAACTTTATTCCGTATAACCAAAAGAACAAAACATTCCGTATAAACATTAAAACTTTGACATGCCAGGCTGCCAGCTTCCCTTACTTTCGCGCCAAAATCCACCTATGTGCTTAGCTTGAGCTAGCTGCCTGCTAGCTTTTTTATTTATTATATTGTTCCGTAATTGTTCAGTTTAATCTGAAAGTTGTTCCGATTTCAATTCTGAAAGTCATGTATTTTTAGTTATATTTTTCGTCTAATTTTAAAATTTATATTTTTGCGAAAAGTTTATGTTTTATCTTTTATTTAGTGCCCGCTTTAGCTTTTACCTCGATTAGTTTAAAAGTACCCTTTTAGTTTTATTTTCTCCTTTTTCATTAAGTTAATTTTATTTTTCAGTCGAAAGTTAATTTCTTCGTTTAGTTTTATTTTTATTAATTGTTTTGTTTTAAATTTACGTTTTAATATTTGTTTTAATTCTTTTAATAGTTGTTCCTTTATTTTCCTTGCGTTAAAACTGATTTACTTTTAAGTAGATATAGAAAACCAAATTACCCTTTTTCTTAACCAAAACCATTTGAGTCACACATTTTACCGGAGATCAATTCGATTAGACACCGAGAAAACGAACTTTTCAATCAGTAAAAATCTAAGTTATTAAATGGCGCCGCTGCCGGGTATTTTCGTGAAGATTAACGGTGTTCTGTGAGAGACGCGTTGAATTTTGGGATCCGTTCACTCGTGAACGTTATTTTTTGTGTAAAAAATTTTCAAAAATCCATAAAAATTAAAAATTTTCAAAAATACAAAAACATTAAAAAACATATAAAAAGCATTTCTTTTTCAAAGTTTTGCACCAAAAAGATTTTATTTTTATTTTTCCAAGTCCATATATATTCTCTGTTTCTTTGGTATCTTTTTCTTTTTCTTTTGTAGGTGTATGCGTACTAGATCTTCATCTTATTCTGAGCCCGAGGCTCGTGAAGATTTGGATATGGCTGGTGTGCACAACAATAATAATCCACCTCACCCCAACATGAATAATAACAACCATGGCCCTCAACCCGACCTTCGCATGATGGAGGAGCTTTGTCAACCAACCATGAACGGGCGAGGAGGACCGATTGCGCCGATGCAAATCACGGCTCCAGAGTTTTCGTTGAAGCATCACATGATCCAACAAGTTCAAAACACTTGTCCATTTCGCGGATTACTGGATGATGATGCCAACAAACACCTCGACAAATTCATTACCGTTACTCAAAGCATGAAGTTGTCCGGTGTTACTATGGACTTTCTTCGCCTTCATCAATTTCCACACACCTTATCCCACCATGCCAAAAAATGGTTTGATCGTCTTCCAAAGAATTCAATTCATAAATGGGACGACATGACTCAACGATTTTTGTCGCGCTACTTTCCACGATCCATGGCCACGAGCCTTCGGAATCAAATCATTGGATTTACACAAGATTCTGATGAATCACTTTTTGATGCTTGGGAACGATATAATGTTTTGATCGATCGATGTCCCAACCACAACATGCTCCCCGTCACCTTAATTGATACTTTCTACAACGGTTTAACTTTTCGTGATCGTGATACGATTAATGTAGCTGCCGGTGGCACATTTATGAAAAGAAGACCTGAGGAGTGTAGAGAGCTTATAGAGAACATGACTACTCATCACAAAAATTGGGATTCATCCGCATCTTCAAGGAGTAACCCGAGAGTCAATGTTTCTTCTACTTTATCACACACCGACATGACCGAATTCACCCGCATGATAGCCGAAATGAACAAAAGTATCCAACTCTTGGTTACAAATCAACAACAAGTTAAAGTTGTAGCACTTTCTTGTGAGATCTGCGGTGGTCCTTATTCATACACTGATTGTCCTTCTACTCATGTCAATCCGGAAAACGTGTATGCGGCTTATGGTAACTATTCAACGGAAAGCTATCAAGCCCGACCTCAATGTGATCGTAACTTGCTAAGTTACCATTCTAACAACTTTCTTTCACCCGGTTTTTCTCCTCAAAACCACAACCCCAACAACTACAATAGAAGCAATCCTAACCCACCTCGAGCTTCTAATCCTTATCACCCACCCGCTCAACAAGAACCACCCATTTATCAAGATGTTGAAACTTTCATGAGGACCCAAGGAGAGCTAGTTAAGAATCTTCAAAACCAAATCATCAACTTGAACGGAGATATCACTAAGCAAGGGAATGATATTAGAACCGAGCTTTGACATGATATGCAAACCTCTTTTAGCAATCAAACAAATGATTTGAAGAATATGCTGGCTAGTTTCCTCCCAAGTACTCAACCCTCTACTTCGGGATCTCTTCCTTCAAATACCGTCACCAACCCAAGAGAGAATGTGAGTGCTATTACTACACGCAGTGGAGCTACCTTAGTAGGACCATCTACCCCTCCACCAGTTACTCCATCTACACCTCCTCCACCACCATTTATCCCTCCCACTCCCACGCCTAGTATTAGTTCTCCATTACCGTCTCCACTTCTTAATGAAGAAGTACTCAAGAAACACCCTTCACCATCCCCACCTTCCACCTTTAAACCTTTCCACATCTCAACCTTCACCTTCTACACCTACACCACCTAAACCCAACATCCCTTATCCTTCTCGCCTAGACAAGTGCAAATTTCTCACTAAGGATGACATTCAAGTGTCAAACTTTTTGAAGAAGATTTCATGAGTGACCATCACCATTAGCCTTGTTGAAGCTCTTGCCCAAATGCCAACATTCGTTAAGATGTTTAAGGAATTGCTTAATAAGAAGGAAAAGATGGCCGAGTTTTTTAATACTCGATTGAATGAAAACTGTTTTGTAGTCCTTCTTAAAGAACTTCCGGAGAAACTTGGGGATCCTGGTCGTTTTGTGCTCCCATGTACTTTTAACCAAACCGAAGAATTTACTGCCTTAGCCGATCTCGGGGCAAGTATTAATTTGATGCCTTTAAGTGTTTGGAAAAAGTTATCATTACCCGATCTTACACCAACAAAGATAACTCTTGAGCTAGAAAATCGAACTCTCGCTCACCCCGTTGGTATTGCCGAAGAGGTGTTTGTTAAAGTTGGCACCTTTACTTTTCCGGTCCATTTTGTTGTTGTTGATTATGAAATGGACCCTCGTATTCCGTTAATACTTGGACGACCATTCTTGAGAACCAGAAAAGCCTTAGTCGATGTTGCCGAATGTGAGCTAATCTTAAGGGTCGGGAATGATGCTCAAGTTTTTAAAATGGGGAAGATTACAAACAAATTCAATGGAAGAGAATCGGCGAATATGAATGATGTGATTCAAGACGAGCTTGATACAACTACTTGTGAAAGGACAAAGCTTGATGATTTTGTCGTCTACAACAATCCTCTTTTCGATTCTTGCTATGATAATCCACTTTTCTAAGATGATGTGGATGATTCTATCTCTAATTTGGATGCCCCACCAATTCATGAGTCTCCACCAATTTATGATGACTATGATGATGATTCTAGTTCCGATGTGGACGATTATGATGATTTTACTTCAGAGTATAAAGACATGCCAACATATGATGATTTTGATGATGTTGATACTCTTTCGAGTGATTCTTCACATGATGCCCTTGTTCCTACTTTTCATGAAGATCCTCCACCAACAATACTTGATCCTACTTTGGATGACTACTCATTTGAGGAAGATTTTGCTACTTTTCTCAACACTTACTTTCCAAATGAGAATGATTCTCCTCCTTTGGACTTTGATGATGCTCTTTATCCTCCTTTGGATATGAAGAAACCCGTTTCAAAGGAGAAGAAGCCGGAAGACACCGATATCCGCAGTACCTATGTCTTGACACCTCTCTATCCACCTTCTGAGGATGAGATTGTGAGATTTATGAGCGGATCCTCTTCAAATTCTACTGAGCCTGAGTGTTATTTTCCCCTAAAGGAAAAGGTGTTCGATCCCGGTGTTGCACTTTTTAAGCCATCTCAGTATCCATCTGATGAAATAAAAGGAAAGATTTTTGGAACTTATGGAGATATGCTTGCACCTCATCATACTTGCTACCACCATGCTCAATCTTTGCTTAAGGGAACCTTTCCTACTCTTCTTTGGCTTGCCTTGTTCGCCTTAAGCTTGTGCTATTTGATGGATGAAAACCATGTATTTGATCCCGATGGATGTTCTTCAAGTTTCTTCCCATGCTAATCAAGGTCGAGTCAGGCTCACGACTCGGTGAAAAAAAACAAGCGCTTCTTGGGAGGCAACCCGTGTATCTATCCTTTTATTCCGTTTTTATAATAAGTGTACGGGGAGACCCTAGTATGTGTTTGTTGTTTTCTTTCTTATCATGAGCAGGGACTCGAGCTATCAAGATCCATTCTTGATGACTTTTGACGACCCGTGATTCCGTGATCCCGTCTTCCCGGTTCTATCCTAAACTCTTTTTATTCATTATTTTATCATTTATGATTGAAATAGGAATCACTTTAGTTGTCTCTTCCTTAGCAAGATTTAAACAACGTGCACAATGTCCTAAGTGTAGGAGAGGTTACTTCCACATGCTTAAACATTAAGGACAATGTTTATATTAAGTGTATGGGGACTTCTATCGAAGTTAAGTGGCCTTTTCCTTGTATTTGTCCTCATTTTAACCGGAAAATTGATTTTTCTACATTTTTCAAAATTTTTGATCTATTTTGGCCTAGTTGTATTTACCTTTGTTATTGTTATTTTCTTTCTTTGCTAGAATAAATTTTAATAAAGTGGTTTTAATTTTCAAACGTTGTGAATCTTTTGACTCAACCCGAGTTTACTTATCTAAGTTTACTCTAGCTAGTATCCTTAACGTGTTTAAGTCAAGTTTTGCTAGGCTTTTATATAGGAAACTTTAAAACGCGAAAGTCTTAACTCTTACGGGTTAAGAACAAGAACTTTTCGCAAGTTCCTATAATTGATCCTAGAAAGTCGTTTATCAAGGGAACTTTAAAACGCAAATTCTAAACTTGAAAAAGTCTAAGAAGATGCAAGATCCTATAGAAGACTTAAAAACCCAAAACTTTGATTTAATTGGCTAAGCATCCACGAGTCTCATTCCTTGAGATTTTAAATTGTGGAGAATGAGAGATGATAGAGTCAATTATAAGTTTGGTATTCTTTCATGAATTTATGTGAGTTAATTATGAGCTTTTTCTCCCATCGCTTGTTAATGAATTTAATTGCAATAAGTAAGGTTGTATGATTTGAAAAGTTACTTAGCTTCTAGCCCAAGATCGTTTAAAAGTTGCTCGGTATTAATTAGAGTTCATAGCCAAAGCATAACTTATTGAAGCTGGATGCGAAGATTGACGAGTCCGAAAAGGCCCTAACAAGGCATGAGGGCTACATTTTGTTCCTAAAGATCCAAAAGTGATGTGAAGAATCATTTATCAAAAATCAATATGAAGGATCGAGACACACGACGAAAAGCAAATACTCCCGTAAAGATCATGGAGAAATCTATCCGAAAAGACCCTAACAAGGTATGAGGATAAATAGATCCAAGTCCTAAAAGGAGGCGGATCGTTGTATATCAAAATCCTAAATAAAGATTGGAGAAAAATGAAGAAGTCGTGGTCCAAATATGAAGAATCTCTCAAAAAGTTCAAGTGAAGAAATTCCTATTATGAAGAGAAGACCATTATTTCATGAACGTCTCTCAAGATTTAAAGTATGAAGTCGCTGCCAAATATCGGTCTGAGAAAGGTCTCAAATCGTGAAGCGAGTTATGCCAAGATATGAACTTTATGAGGTCCCGAGAAGCAGTTTTAAAAGATTTTGTCCTTTAGCTAACTATTGATTAAATCGTCCTACTTTATTTTCAGCCTAAATAACTATCGAAATAAGTCAACAATGCATCCTCATGATCATTCAAGACAACAATAAAATATAAGAGATACACCTAGGAATAAAGGAGTCTAAGTGAATAATTGGGCCACATGAGTTTGTGTTAGTTTGCTAACTTAAAATAACAATGATCTCGTTTTTAAGCTTGGTATGGGGAACGTAAAACTTGAGGGTGATAAACATTCATGACATTCCAAAACCCTAAGGTAAGTCTTTGATCTTTTTACTTGTCTTGTCTTTAATAAAGGCCAAGGTGGATTGATTATGATGGAAAATGTAAAACTTGCTTTGTGACTAATGCATTGCATGAGGGCATTGCAATGGTCAAGTGTAGGGGATTTAATAAGTGTGAAAACACTTATCCTTTTACCACTTAATTATAATAATAAACAAGCCAAAACGTGTATTTTATGTCGTAAATGTCGAAATTATGCGTGGTTTGTGTTTTTATTGTGATTTAGGATCAAAATGTGAAAAGGGAAGAAAACACGGGCTTTCACGGGCTTTTATCGAAGAAAAAGACAAAAGACGAAGTCAAACGGTTCTCACTCCATAATGGGATAAGGTTAAGATCAAGAGTGAACGGAAGTCCAAGGCATATTCTGAAGATTTATCGAAGAAAAAGTCTAAAGACGGAAGTTTAATGAAGTCGAAGAACTGAAGTCTAATAAATGAAGAAATTATAAGACGAGTTCAATTAATCCCGAGACAAAGTCGAGAAAGTCGAAGAATTTATAAACACGAAAAGACGAGAAAAGGAAGAAAAGATCAACACATGTTAATCCTCCCTATAAATACCCTCCTAATGTGTCATTAGGAGGTGTTAGCTAAATTGAAAACTTAGTCTTTCCATTTTAATTACTTGCACTTTCATATTGTCATCTTAATTTCTTGTCTTTAATTTCAAGTAAGTTTTAATTTTGTGTTGTTGAATCTTTATTTTTAATCAAGTTCTTAATTAATCTCTCATTCTACCTTTCTTGTTTTGCTTGATCTTTATGCTTATTTGATTATTTGTTATGTTTTTATGTGTTTGATTGTGTTAGCTTATTGATTATATAGCTTATTGCTTGCTTTTCTTAAATTTAATTAAGTGTTTTTTAAAAGTTATATTATAAAAAGTTGTTTTTAAATATTTTAATTATTTAGTGTTTTTAAAAGTTTTTAAATTTTGGCTTATTTAGTTTTTATTAAAATTAGATTGGTTAAAGTTTTGGTTAAGTGCTTATTAGATTTTGGCTTATTTTTAGTTTTGCTTATTTGCATTTTGTTTCATTATCCGGGTTTCTTTAAAACCCTCTGCTTCCGGATAAGCCGTCATTTGTGAATTCCGGATAAGACTTCGTATTGCGAATTCCGGATAAGGTGTCAAGCTTTGATTCCGGATAAGTGATTTAGCCTCATTACAGATAAGTGTTCGATTTTGGATTCCGGATAACCATTTTTACATACATTCCGGATAAGACAAAAGTTAAAAATCCGGATAAGAGACAAGTTTTTTTTTCCGGATAAGACACCAAACTTTATTCCGTATAACTAAAAGAACAAAATATTCCGTATAAACATTAAAACTTTGACATGCCAGGCTGCCAGCTTCCCTTACTTTCGCGCCAAAAAATTCACCTATGTGCTTGGTAGCTTGAGCTAGCTGCCTGCTAGCTTGTTTATTTATTATATTGTTCCGTAATTGTTTAGTTTAATCTGAAAGTTGTTCCGATTTCAATTCTGAAAGTCACGTATTTTTAGTTATATTTTTCGTCTAATTTTAAAATTTATATTTTTGCGAAAAGTGTAAGTTTTATCTTTTATTTAGTGCCCGCTTTAGCTTTTACCTCGTTTAGTTTTAAAGTACCATCTTAATTTTATTTTCTCCTTTTTCATTAAGTTAATTTTATTTTCAGTCGAAAGTTAATTTCTTCGTTTAGTTTTATTTTTATTAATTGTTTCGTTTGAAATTTACGTTTTGATATTTGGTTTGATATATGTTCTTTTATTAGTTGTTCCTTTATTTTCCTTGCGTTAAAATTGCTTTACTTTTAAGTAGATATAGAAAACCAAATTACCTTTTTTCTTAACCAAAACCAATTGAGTCACACATTTTACCGGAGATCAATTCGATTAGACACCGAGAAAACGAACTTTTCAATCAGTAAAAATCTAAGTTATTAATGATAAATGATGATCAATACGTTGCATGGGGATTTTGTGTTACTAGATTAGGTTAAAAATGTTAAACACTACAAGTAAAAGTGTTAAAATCATGACTAGTCATATAGGCTGTTTAAAATAGTAGGTTTCTATATTTTCACTTGGTTAAATGGCTGAGATTAATTGATATAGATATAGATAATTGATTTTTACATAAGTGGTGAATTGGCCACACAATGGAATGTTAAAAATGAGCAAGGTATGGCCAAAACACTTTTGTAGTACTAATCTTTCTAGTCTGTTTTGGACGAATTATTAAAAATACTTAGAAGCTGTTTGAGCAAGAGCTACAGAAGAGTTATTTGTAGCACATATCATGTAGTTTATACTGTAAAATTTTAAGGTTCCAATTCATTGTAGAACTCAAGATATGATCAAAATGGTAGACTTGAAATTCTATATCAGATTTCTTAATAAAATATATAATATAAAAAGAGCACTCAAAGTGATATATTATATAAAATAAGTATGTATTAGTTAATTAATTGATGTAACTAATATAAAATATTTTTATACACTATAATAAGTAAATATTACATTTTATAAAAATAAAACTCAAATGTTTCCTAAAAACTACAAACTATATATAAGTTTTACGTCTTTTCGGCTAAAACCGAAAGATTAACGTTTTCACCAAATAAAACTTAGATGGTCGGACACGTCTAATGTAACATTTTTATAGAACATATACTGATATGTAAACACACTTGACAAGTAAAAATCGACAAAACCGAGCTTTATAACTAATGGGCCATAATGGGCCAAATTAGCCTTGTTGGACCACTAGGCCCAACTAGTTTGGCTCAACACTATTGGACTTACTCATGGGCTTAACAAATTTGGGCCAATATATGAGTATGGGCCTGGTCTTAAAAGATAAATAGACTAATATAATGTATTGGACTCTTAATGGGCTTATTGGTCCTTAACATGTGAATGGACTAAAACTAGTGTAACTAGACTAAGTTAACTAGTACTTAACAACTAATAATATTGTGTAAGGAAATAAAACCCCACTTGACCATAATGCTATGAAATCATTACATAGACATAACAACTTTTTATAAAGTTATTGGGCATAGCCTAAGACCGAGTATTATTTGTCTAGGTTTCCCGTGATCGAGGCAAGTACCATACATCCTAATTGCTGATAACTCGCCTTCCCATACCAATGTGAGTTCATAGCCTCACACTCTTTTAAATGTTTTATGAAGTGTTTTATAAACCCGCGAGGGAGATAACATGCTATTTTTAATAAAATAGAACAAAAGTGGTCCTGATTGTATGCTTATAGATATGGACCCGATTGATTTGAATGACCCAATGAATGATTGAAATGGATTATTAAAAGTTAGGTTATGTCATTATAAGTCCCATTAGCATAAATTGTGAACTATCGGGATTTGGTAGACGCTTATACATATAATAGTACTATTTGGGGAAGATCACCCAGTTCGCGCCTTGACGGTTGATCCCCGTCGTGCCACATTGATTGGTAAGCGAATTTATGTATGAGAGTGGTATATTTAGCGTGATTTTTGTGACGACACACTGTTTAAATGGGAAAATGAATTTCGGGCTAGCTACCCGATATATGGTATAGAAAGGTAACAATGTCATGCGGCTTATAATAATCCGATAATAATAATGATAATGGTAATACAGAGGCTGCGGTCTCAAGAATAACGTATGTTATGTGATTTGAATTATGATATATTGCCTGACTAGAAATATGGGGTCTTATTTATGATTATACCCGTGTTCTGGTTTTACATAACAGTTTTATATAACGGTTTTTATTATTTTATAAACAACGTTATAAAACGTATTGAATGGAGTTGTTACGACAATGATTCGTATAAAATATTTTTGGCATAAGTTATGTTTTACGACAATGATTCGTGTTGGGAATTATTTGTTAAGTGTCAAGTACCGTTAGTGTACTTGAAGTATTGTTAGTGTTATGTAAGTACCGTTAGTAATAACGCGGTACATAGTAAGTACTGCTACTTATAAAGTAAGTACTGCTATATAGATTAGGACGAACATATCTTTATATAAGATAGGTCATAGTTATAGTTAGAGTATATCGTATGTGATATACCTAAATAGTTAGAATATTGATAATATATCGTCTGTGATATAGTTATCTTTATATAATATTCTAAGGTTTCTAGGGTTCCTTACTCTATAAAAGGAACATAGGTACAATGTCTTTCATGTACCTCATACAAGTCGATTAATAAGAGAATTGAATAGTTAAAAGTAATTCTGTTCTTCTATGCTTTATAAGTTAGATTCCGTATAACTTATTTAGTGTTTAGTAAGAGTGCTCAAAGTGTTTTAGTTTGATTACAAACTATTATACTAATTCTTAACAGAATATAGATCCAACCAAAGGGATCAACAAGTGGTATCAGAGCTTGTTGAGAAACTCTGAAAAGAAGAACACGAACCCATACACTCCCCACATACCAAATCTCAATGTCTCAACCAGATGGTGTTAACGCTCATGTGGATGATGTTCAGAACACTGCACCTGTTCTACCTCAAGGACAACCAAAAGTTGTGCATCCTGCACCAACACAAGGTGCTCAAGTCGTGAACAATGTAGCTACCTCTACACCAACACCTTCTCATACTCTGTCTGTTGTTAAACTCCCAGTTCTCAAAGGTGACAATTATGAGACTTGGGCTATGCAGATGGAACACTACTTGAATCACACAGATCATACTGTGTGTCAAGTTATCAAGAATGGGAACACACCAAAGAAGCTTCACTGGTTGCCAGACGATACATGCTATGTTCTACCTGTTGTGACTGCTGATGAGGTACAAGCAGAGATCAGAGAAATAAAAGCTAGAACTACTTTGGCTATGGCTCTTTCTGAAGACATTCTACCAAGCTTTCATCATTATAAAGATGCCAAAGCTATGTGGGATGCTATAAAACTTAGATTTGGAGGCAATGACAAATCTAAGAAAATTAAGAAGATTGTTCTTAAGCAAGAATTTGATAACTTCTCCATTACCAGTATAGATTGAATACATGGTGGATATGGAAGGTTCAGCAAGCTGCTTATCTAGTTAGCAGTTTATGGACAAGTAATCCCTAATGAAGAAGCAAATCTAAAATTCTTAAGAAGTGTTCCACCAGAGTGGAAAGCAATGGCTATGCACTTTATCACAAGAGATGATTTAGAAACAATTCCATTTGATCATCTCTACAACAATCTTAGAGCATATGAGATGGATGTGAAAAGCACTGAAGTAAAGACAGCAACTACTTCAAAGTCTAACCTGGCTTTTGTGTCAGATGGGAACAACGGTACTTACTTTTAAAATACCGCTAGTGGCTCTAGCAGCGGTACTTACTTTACAAATACCGCTGGAGGACTTACAAGCAGTACTTACCCACAAAGTATTGAAAGCAGTCCTATGATCTCTCAAAATTCACATGGAAGGTCTTCACCATTGTTTAGTGACAATGATGCTTTCTCATTCTTTGCTGGACAAGACAACACGCCAAGGTTAACTCTCAATGACTTGTTCCAAATGGATGATGCTGATGTTGAAGAGATGGATCTTAAATGGCAAGCTGCAATAGTGTCAGTAAGATCTAATAGGTTCTTCAAGAAGACTGGAAGAAAAATGACTGTTGATCCTAATGAGCCATTGGGATATGACAAGTCTAAAGTTGAATGCTATAACTGTGGAAGGAATGGACACTTTGCAAGAGAATGCAATAGAGATAAAGCTGAGACAAGCAATCTGAAGTCCAAGAACAGCTATAGAACCAGTCCAAAAATATCTGAAAGCTTTCCAAGAGGAAACAGCAGGAGTCCTAAAGGAACCAAAGCATTGGTTACTGTAGATGGAGTGGTGAATTGGGCAGAAGAAGAAGAAGAAGAGCTTGGATTAATGGCTCTCTCTCATGAAGATACTGAGGTACACCCTTGTTCTAAAGATTGTATTGTTAACCTTAATAGTTTAAAAGTAGAACTAGAGGAACAATATCAAAAGGTTAACACATGCACTGTAGAAGTAAAGGCTTTCAAACAGGGTGTTGTTAAACTTGAAGATAATATAGTTTTGTACTAAAAGGCTCAACAAAACTATGAAGAGAAAATTAGGATTTTGACTCTTCAAATGAGGGAAAAAGATGTGGAAATAAAAGCTTTTGAAAGACAACTTTTAAAAATAAATACTGAAAATGAAGCTTTAAAAACCAGTCTTTGTAAAGAGAAAGAAGTAACTAGTCAATGGCAACAATCCTCTAAGGGATTTGGAAAGTTGATTAATTCACAAATGGGGTATTATGATAAAACAGGCCTAGGATATATTGAGGATCAACCTGGGATAACCTTAACAAACAAGGACTTATCAAAAGGGATTTTTGATAGTTCTGGTGAGGCAGATGATACACCTGAAAATGATAGATATGCTAAAGGAATGAAGGAAGTTCCTCCACCAGTATCTGGAATTTTCATGCCCCCTTGTAATGATACCAGTATAGAGTTAGAAGATCCTAAGATTAAAAATGTCTTTAACTCTAGTACTGTGCCTCAAGAAAATACTGATGTGACCAAGAATATTGTTTATCCACCTCTAATGAATAACTTTGTTTCTGAGGAATCTAAGACTAGTTCTGCTCCCACGCAGGTAAAAACTCCTAGCAAGATATTGGAAAACAATAAACAACATACTAAAAACAAAAGGGCTGGACTAGGTTTTGAAAATGTAAATTCGAAACAACCTTTTGGGTCTTCTTTAAGAAGAAAAGGATGTTATGTTTGTGGTAGTCTAAATCATTTTATCAAAGACTGTACATTACATGAAGATAAAATTGTGAAACAAAAGGCTACACAAAGGGTTATGAAAAACAGTAATGGGAAAAATGCACAGGGTGATAGGAAACATAAACTGAAAGATGACAAACCTAAGTTTGATCACACAATGGTAGTTAAACAGGTTAAAAATAATCATACCAAAAGTTTTGTTCCTAGGGCAGTACTTACGAAGCAAGGACTTGTATCCTTAAAGTCTGGTAAACCAAGTACCGGCAAGCTTAAATCTACAAGTACTGCTAGACCAAACTCAAGTACTGTTGGTTTAAAGTCTATGAAACCAATGTTCTCCAAGACTTCAAAGAAGGTTTTTGAAAAAGTTAAAGCACCTAGAAGTAAGGACAAGAACAAATCAGTACAAATGTGGGTTTCTAAAAGAGTTATACCATGTGTTAAAGCAAGTACCGCTCAAGCAGTACTTAAGTCAAAGAAGTCAAAGCACATAGAGTCACCCTATGAATTTGACTACATAAATGAAACCATGAAGTATAAGAGTATAAGTAGCATTACTAGGAATGCTTCAGTACAAACTTTAAAATGTGTAGGTCCCACAAGATCCGAGCCAAATGTGGCTTGGGTCCCTGTTAAAAACTAATAAGTTTTATTTGTATGCAGGGGCATCTCATTGATGAATTAAAAGATAAAGGAATTGTAGATAGTGGATGCTCAAGACACATGACAGGGAACAAAGGTTTTCTTGCTGAATTTGAAGAATTCAGAGGAGGACCAGTAGCCTTTGGGGGTAGCAAAGGTAGAATCACTGGCAAAGGGAAAATCAACACAAGAAAGTTGGAATTTGAAGATGTCTTCTTTGTGAAAGAATTGAATGAGTTCAATCTCTTTTCAGTATCACAAATGTGTGATAAGAAGAACAAGGTGCTATTTACAGACAAAGATTACTTGGTGTTGTCCAAAGACTTTGAGATGCCCAAGGAATCTCAAATACTGCTTAAAGTACCCAGGCAAGAAAATATGTACACCTTTAATCTTCATAATATTACTCCAACAGGTGGTATTACATGTTTGCTAGCTAAGGCTTCTTTAGATGAGTTAAATTTATGGCATATAAGGTTAGGTCATGTGAATTTTAAGAATCTTAATAGATTGGTAAAATGGAATTTGGTTAGAGGTTTACCTAACAAATCTTTTCAAAATGATTTCATATGTGCTGCTTGTCAAAAAGGAAAACAACATAGAGCCTCTTGTAAGACCAAGACTGTAAATACTGTGACAAAACCTTTGCATCTCTTGCATATGGATTTATTTGGTCCAGTTTCTATAAGAAGCATTAGCCATAAGACCTTTGGTCTAGTCATAACTGATGATTATAGTAGATTCAGTTGGGTTTTCTTTTTAGCCCTTAAAAGTGAAACAAGTGAATTACTAAAGGATTTTATCACTTTAGTTGAAAAGCAGTTCACTAAACAGGTTTTAATCATTAGGACTGATAATGGAATAGAATTTAAGAATGTTGATTTTGATGAATTCTGTAGGTCTAATGGAATTAAGAGGCAATTTAGTAATCCTAGAACTCCTCAACAGAATGGAGTAGCTGAAAGGAAGAATAGGACATTAATTGAGGCTGCTAGAACTATGTTGGCTGATTCACTTTTGCCAAATACCTTTTAGGCTGAAGCAATCAATACTGCATGTTATGTGTTAAATAGAGTCCTAGTAACTAAGCCTCAAAACAAAACACCTTATGAACTTTTGACTAATGTAAAGCCTAACATAAGTCATTTAAAACCTTTTGGGTGTCATGTGTCCATACTAAATACTCTTGATTACTTGGGAAAGTTTGATGGGAAGTCTGATCCAGGATATCTTGTAGGATATTCATTGCAAAGTAAAGCATATAGGGTTTACAATTTGGCAACTAAGAAAGTTGAAGAAAATGCTCATGTCAATTTCTTAGAAAATAAACCCAATGTTCCAGGAATAGGTTATGCTTGGATGTTTGATTTAGATTATCTAACTAACTCCATGGACTACTACTCTTTGCAAAAAGATTGTCAAACTAACAATGCAGGTGAGGAGTCAAGTGCAACTAATACAGGTACTCAAGAAGATGTTTCTTCATCAGATGAATATGTTCACATCTATGTACCAAATATGCCTACTGTTACTCCCATATCTGCAACTCCCAAGAAGCAACCCATGCCATCAAGTGATGATCAAGCCTCCCATGAGCTTCAAAGGCTTCAAGATCAAGAAAAGAATGCTACATCTGTTAATAAGCATTTAGGAGAAGAATCTTTTGAGTCACAACACTCAGCAGTACATACTATACCTAGCGGTACTTCATCTGCAAGTACTGCTAAGTCAAAATCTGCTAGATCTGCTGATTCCCTAGAAGAGATTTTGCAAGCATTGGACGATGAAGACTTATATGCCAGTCCAGCTGAAGGAATCTTCTCCAAAGCTTCCTATGATGAGCAGGGTGCAGTAACTGACTTCAACAATTTGGAAACTAAAATTCCAGTCAGTTCTATTCCCACTCATAAAGTCAACAACAACCATCCTACTACTCAGATTATTGGTGATCCAAAATCTGTTGTACAAACCAGAAGACAACTGCAAACCAATATTGAAACTCATGCACTAGTGAGTTATGTCAAACAACAGCAGAGAACAAATCATAAAGATACTCAGCATTGTTTGTTTGCCTGTTTCTTATCTCAAGTAGAGCCTAAAAATATCTAGGCTCTTGATGAAGAAAGTTGGGTGGATGCCATGCAAGAAGAATTAACACAATTTGAGCTACAAAAGGTTTGGATTCTTGTGGATCTTCCCTCAAGAAAAAGAGTAATTGGTACAACATGGGTCTTTAGGAACAAGAAGGATGAAAGAGGGGTTGTTGTGAGAAACAAGGCAAGTCTTGTTGCTCAAGGCTACAGACAGGAAGAAGGGATAGACTATGATGAGGTTTTTGCACCAGTGGCAAGGATAGAAGCCATTAGGTTATTTTTGGCCTTTGCATCATATATGGGATTTATAGTCTATCAAATGGATGTGAAAAGTACATTTCTATATGGTACTATTTCAGAGGAGGTATATGTCTCACAACCTCAAGGTTTTGTAGATCTTAAATTCCCCAATAGAGTCTACAAAGTTATCAAAGCACTTTATGGTCTGCATCAAGCTCCAAGAGCCTGGTATGCAACTTTATCCAACTTTCTGCTAGAACATGGATATAGGAGAGGAACCATTAACAAAACTCTGTTCATCAAGAAAAATGCCAAAGACATTATTCTAGTTCAAGTCTATGTTGATGACATCATTTTTGGTTCTACTAAGAAGACATGGTGTGAAGAGTTTGAAGCTTTGATGAAAGGAAGATTTCAAATAAGTTCTATGGGAGAACTAACTTTCTTTTTGGGACTACAAGTAAAACAAAGGAAAGATGGAATATTTATCAGCCAAGATAAATATGTTGCTAAAATCTTATAGAAATTTTCATGTATGGATACAAGAAGTACAAGCACACCTTTTGAAGCCAAGAAATCTTTATCAAAAGATGAACTTGGAGAGGATGTTGACATTCATCTCTATAGGTCAATGATTGGTTCATTGATGTATCTTACTGCTTCAAGACCAGATATAATGTTTGCTGTGTGTGCATGTTCAAGATTCCAAGTTCATCCAAAGGTGTCACATCTTTATGCTGTGAAGAAGATTTTTAAATATCTTAAAAGTCAATCTAATTTAGGATTATGGTATCCTAGAGACTCCACCTTTGAATTAGAAGCTTACTCAGATAGTGACTATGCTGGAGTAAATCATGATAGGAAATCCACAACAAGAGGTTGTCAATTCCTAGGCAGAAGACTCATATCATGGTAGTGTAAGAAGCAAACCATTGTTGCTACTTCTACAACTGAAGCTGAATATGTAGCTGCTGCTCATTGCTGTGGACAAGTACTTTGGTATCAAAATCAATTGTTTGGACTATGGGTTCAATTTCATGAACACCAAGATTTACACTGATAATGAAAGTACTATATGCATTGTCAAGAATCCAGTATTTCACTCCAAGACTAAGCATATTGAAATAAGACATCACTTTATAAGAGATGCTTATGACAAAAAGCTTATTCAAGTCTTGAAGATTCATACAGACAACAATGTAGCTGATTTATTGACCAAGGCATTTGATGCAAAGAGATTCGAATTCCTGGTGACACACATTGGTATGCTCAACCAATAACATGCTGCATATGTTAAGGGGAGGTAATAGCTTTACAAGTTTTATATAAATTTTATTGTATAGTCTATGCTTTGTGTTTTTGATGTTATTGCAGGTTTATAGAAGAAGATAAAAGAGGTTACATGTCTAGTGGAAAGCATGAACTGTTCAAAATTGTGAGGTACCGTTGTCACTCCAAGTACCGCTAGCACAAAACCATGTACCGCTACATATCTATTGTACCGTTAAGGGTCTCTTTTGTAAATTTGGCGGTTTCTTCGCGCTTGGGTTTGTTATTTACTTAAATACTTACCCTAATTACACAATTGATTCCCCTAATCTTTTATCTTTCTCTCTTGATTCTATAACCCTCTCTCTAATCTTTCGATCATCAAAAATACTAATGGCTGCCTTACAAGTAATCTCTAAGCATAATTTAGTTGTGAATCTTGCTACGAATGATGACTCACTTGGTTTCCATGAGATGCTTGGTTTCCTTTATCGAAGTCATATTCGCTTCACACTCACTGTAAGTCCAGTTGTCTCTATACCCATTGTTGAACAATTTTAGGATACTGCTGTTCTAGGTACTCGATTTGATCAACCTTGCATTAAGGCTAGGGTAAATCATAGGAATATATATGTCACTGAGGTACTGCTAAGAGCAAGTTTGAGACTTAATGATGAAAATGGACTTAGTATGCTTAATAATACAGAGATTCATGATGGCCTTGCAGCCATAGGCTATGGGGGTGGTAGGGAAAGTCTTACTTTCTTTAAAGCATTATTTTCACCTCAATGGAAATTGCTTTTTCATGCTATTATTCACTGTTTAAGTTCAAAAAGTACATCTTTTGATCAAATACCTACTGCATTGGAATCTGCTGGTATTTGTCTAGCAAATAACAGGGTTTTTAATTTCAAAATTAATTTTTGAAGGCATGACTAGGAATTTGGAAGGGACTAAGAAGTTTTTAATGTATCCTAGATTCATTCAGGCTTTAGTTAGTGACCAAATACCTAACCTACCAGCATTAACTGATACATGGGATGTTCGTTCATTCACAAAGAGAACTTTCTCTTTCTTGAACAAACAAGGCAATGCCTTTTCAAGAACTGTCACACCATTGTTTGCCCATATGTTGGCCCAACCTGCCAATCAAGAAGGTGAGGAAACTAGCAATGCTAGTGCTTCTCAGCAAACTCCTTCTCACCAGAGCTCACACTCTCTAGAAGATTCACAATCTTCTTCTCACAATGTTGGTATTCTATCAAATACTAATGAAATGATCCACACACCTGCTGCTTCTATTGCTGCTAGTGGTTCACCACAAGCACAAGCACCAGAGGTGGTGGATGTTGCAAATTTAACTTCTTTGTGTACAAGTTTGTCCCAACAGGTACAAGTATTGCAGAAAGATAAGCTTGTTCAAGACAAGAAAATTGGTGAATTGGAAGCTAGCCTACTCAAGTTAAGGACAAAAGTGTCATTTTGGATGAGGCAATATAGATCTGTTCAGACATCTACAATCAGGAAGCAAAGGTTTAGGAACCTCAAGAAAAGGCAACTGAATGCAACCAAACAGGAGAGGAATATTGAAGAACAGGGAAGGAATAGTGAAGAACAACCACCTTCTTCTGATAATCAAACAAGGATCTCTGGAAATGACATCAATTTTGAATTGGATGAAGATGTCATGGGGACTTTTAAAGATGGAACTGGTTTAGAGACTGGTGTGGATGAACCTTCAGACATGGAGATTCAACAGCAAGACCCACAACCTACTCCAGAGGAACCACAAGTTCAAGAACAAGTTCAAGAACAAGTTCAAAAAAAATTGGTAAATCAACCAAAGGAGCCACAAGTTGCAGAAACATTGGCAACTCGGCCAGAACCATCAGTTCAATCACCACCTCAAGCAAATTAGAATGTTTTCTATGAGAAGTTGGAGGAAATTTCTAATTAGTTTCCTGATCCATCACCACAAAGAAATAAGTCAGAAAAGACTAAAGAAGTACAAATTGATATGATGGATTCTATGGAAGATAAAGCATCTGGGGAAACACAAGTGATTGAAGAAACAAGTGTGTCTAATACTGGTGAAGTCAACTTTGTTAAAGATCCAAGTACTGCTAAGCCAACTGCAAGTACTGCTGACATTGTTGAAGACCCAAGTACTGCTAAGCCAATTGCAAGTACTGCTAAGCCAATTGCAAGTACCGCTGGTGATCATCCTTCACTGGAAAGTCAAAGTTCATTTGAAGAAAATGAGACTTTAGCCAAATTGCTGCTTGATCTAAAGAAGAATTTAGTTGAGAAGGCTAAGCAAGCAGAAGTGAAGAAAAAGACACAACAATAAGTTCTTGCCTCAAAGGATCAAATTCAAGGTAAGAAATTACAAGCTTCACACCCTACAAAAGGTATATTCATTCAACATTTAGCTAATGAAGAAGTAGCTACCAAACTGAAGAAGAAGCTGCCTAAGATAAATCCAAAGGATAAGGGGAAGAAGCAATTATTATCAGAATCTGAAGATGAAAGTGATTCAGATGATGATATAAACAGAGTCATGTACATATTTAATCAAATTGACCATGATGAGGAATTTGCTTATAGAATGCAAGCACAAATTCGTGAAGATGAATTGAAGGAGGAACTTCCATCAAAGCAAAATTTGTTAGAAGCTAAAAGGATACAGCAAGAATGGAACATACAAGAGTATGATAGGATTCAAGCTGAGATACATGCAAGTGAGCTTCTTGCAGACTCATTGAAAGCTGAAGAAAAAGATGCATATGATGAAGAAGAAAAATCAAGATTGATTGATGATCTGGTAAGGGAGCAACAAAGATTCTTTGCTGAAAAGAGAAGGAAAGAAAAGATTAAGCCTCCAACAACTATGCAGATTAGAAGTCAAATGATGAAATTTCTAAAGAAAGTAAAAGGATTCACTCATATTCAGCTGGTCAAGAAAACTTTTGAAGAAATCAAGACTTTGTATGAGCAAAGTAAGAAGCCTGAATTGAATTTTGTTGAGATTGGATCTAAAGCAGACAAGAAAGCTGTTGAAGAATTCAAGAACATCTACAACAACAAAGACAATTTGGTAGTACTCTTAGAATTGAGCCAAGTACTGCTGAACCTACAAGTACATCTCCACCTATCAAAACCACTTATGTGAGGAAGAATAGAAAGGAGAAAGTAAATTCAAGAGAGGTAGAGACTGCTCAAAGGATGAATACAGGAGTTGAAATTCAAGGAATTGCTCAGACTGAAAATGTACAAGCAGTACATACACAGTCAACAGTACATACTGAGGAAACGGTACATACAAGCTTGGAAGAGGGTTCAACAGAACTTGAAGGAATTTCCAAGAGTGCTAAAAGGAAAAGATCAACAAAGCTAAAGAATAAAGCTAAGAGAGCTAAAACTACAGCAGAAGATAGTGATGATGATAAGACATTAAGGAAGTACTTGAAGATTGTAAACTTTGAAGATCAATGTTTTGATACAAATATTTTTGGAAAAAGAGCATCCATTGTTAAGTGGATTTACTCTACAGATCAAGGAATTGAAGCTCATAGGATTCAGAGATCCGATGGCACAAAAAGGATATTCAGACTTCTGGAAGATATCCTTCACATACTTGATAGACAAGATATCCAAGATCTTGTAAGGTTAGTTGAAGATGCCAGCGCAGGTAAAACTGAAGTATTACTATTATATAGGAAGTTTATCTTTATGTATGAGCCACACAAATGTGATCAAGAAATGTTGAAGGAATTAAAGAATCAGGTTCCTAGTTACTGGAGATATTACAGGTCATGTGGATTGCATATTTTGGATGTAGATGATGTTACATATTATATGCTACAAGAGAAGACTTATCCCTTCAAAAGAAAATTGTTGGAAAGGATGTTAGAACAACAATTGGAAGTTACAGAAGAATCTGCTGAAGCTTTGGAGTTGATCTGAATGGTTAAACAACAAATCAAGGATTTGAAAGATGAGGAAGAAGCTGAGAAAGAATCTTAAGTGTTTGACTTCCAGTCACACTTCATAAATGGTTCTCAGTTCACCATGTCTAATACACATAAGAACTGGCTAGTCCATAAGCAAACGGTTTATGGTAAAGACTTATCAAATCCGTTGAAAGCTGATAGTTTGCTAAAAACTATATGGTTCTAACTCACCTTGTTTCGAGACAAAGAGTTAGCTAGTCCTAGACAAATGGTACTAGGTAAAGACTTCATCAAATCCGTTGATGGTTGACAATTTACCAAAAATTGTAAGGTTTTCATTACACCTTATTCTTTGTGAATAAAGTATTGTCTATTCCAGAGTGTACGGCTAACTGGTAAAGAATTTATCAAATCCATTGATAGCTGGTGATTTGCTAAAAATCATGAAACCAATACAGATTGGTGTTTTGTTGTTAACTGTTTTATTTCAGGTATGAAGATTGCAGACAAAGAAGTATTAGAAGATATAATACTTAAAAGGTTTTGTTATCATCAAATCAAGTGGAAGATTTATGATCAAGAGTTCAAGGACTAAACTCAAGAAGACAAATACTGATGCTGCAAAGATGAATGAATGTTTAGAAGACACAAGAAGATCATATTTTGAAGACAAAGATTATGCTCATAATGTTTGAAGATTATCTTATCAGAAGAAGATCTACATATGAAGTGTTTGGCTACATTCAGTTGGATGCAAATACAAATTACCAAGTTCAATCCAAGGATGAAGGAAAGACTGAAGACATGTATTTCTAATACATCCAGTACAAAAGAAACAAGAAGACAACAAGTTATCATTTCTTGTTTAGGGGAGGATTGTTGGGAATTATATGTTAAGTGTCAAGTACCGTTAGTGTATTTGAAGTACTGTTAGTGTTATGTAAGTACCATTAGTGTTAACGCGGTACATAGTAAGTACTGCTACTTATAAAGTAAGTACTGCTATGAATATTAGGACGAATATATCTTTGTATAAGATATGTCATAGTTATAGTTAGAGTATATCTTATGTGATATACATAAATAGTTAGAATATTGATAATATATCGTCTATGATATAGTTATCTTTATATAATATTCTAAGGTTTCTAGGGTTCCTTACTCTATAAAAGGAACATAGGTACAATGTCTTTCATGTACCTCATACAAGTCGATTAATAAGAGAATCGAATAGTTAAAAGTAATTATGTTATTCTGTGCTTTATAAGTTAGATTCCGCATAACTTATTTAGTGTTTAGTAAGAGTGCTCAAAGTGTTTTAGTTTGATTACAAACTATTATACTAATTCTTAACAGAATATAGATCCAACCAAAGGGATCAACAAGAATAAAGTACCGTTCATTCCAAGTACCGCCCAGAACAGTAACAGCAACAACAACAGAATAAAGTGACAGTTCGTGGTCACTAAAAATATGGAGGGAAACCATATTTAATTCAGCAACATAAGTGACAAGCTGGAGTGTCACTAAAGACTTGGAGGGAAAGTTAACTTCGAATTAGCAATAGCTTTGTGACAGAAAAGCATGTCACGAATACAAGCTGTTTTGCTACAAGATAGTGACAGAAAAAAGGGTCGTTGTTTGGTTTATTCTCGAAGTACCGCTGGATCGCTGGATAAAGTACCGTTCAGTGTTATCCGACAAGTGTTTAAGGACCGCTTTCTTTGTTCGAGGATGACATATACTTTTGGTACATATGGATCTCGATAAAACTGAAAGTACATCAGTTTTTATGGCTCGATTATTGGTGATTTTTATGAAGACGATTGACAATTATTTGTTTGATGTTGGAGTTGATTTTTGCAGGCTTGTTTTCTTATTATATCTTCATTAGGTGAGCAATACCCCTTTTCTTTTTACTAAATATATTTTTACAGCTTACAACTGGCTCATAGTTGTGAGGGTTAACAGTTCCCACGTACCAAAAACTGTTGGTGGGCAATACACCTTGTCATTTTGACTAAATATATTGTTATAGCTAACAGCTGGCTTATAGTTGTACGGTTTTTGTTGGTTTCAGTTCCCGTTCTTACCAATAAACTGAATCCCCCTTTTGCAATGAAAGAGTTGCATTTTTCTCTAGTTGTTTCGACAAAAAGAGGAAGAGTTTATCAACTAGTGAGCAATTGGGTAAATTGCATGAATCCAGGGGAAGTTTTTCATGCATAATTGAAGATAACTTGTTCGTACATATATGGTGTTGACGAAGACTTGCAAGATCTAGGAATGTGCGATTTCCTATCACTTGAAGGAGTTACATTATCGTGCTCAGTGTCTCGTTTTGAAGGTAAATGAGGATTTTTGTAAGAGATTGGTTCTACTTATACTTTTGGATGATATTATATAAAGTTCGACGTCACATGGATAGTAAAAGACATAAGATACAAGCTTGGGAGATTCCACTTCTTCAACAAATGGGTGATATTCATTTTTCTTCATCAGTAATCATCAGTTGAAGTCTACAGAGTTCGTGATTCAAGATATGATGGATCTAAGTTTCAGGGGAAGCTTATTTAATCATCTACATGCACCACTCAAGGGGAAGTAATCACCCAATAAAGTGATCCCTTTCGTAATCACCCAAGAAAGTGATTATTCATTGATTATCTTCGAAAGACCCCTATTTGCAGTGATTCTAAAAAGGGGAAGAAGATATATGTGGTGTGTGTTTATAGGAGATATATGGATGTTTTGTAATCATCAAATAGGGGAAGATTGTTGGGCCAAAAAGATTTGAAGATACAAAACAAAAAGTACTTGTAAGTACCGCTAGTACAATCCAAGTACCGCTAGTGCAATCCAAGTACCGCTAGTGTAATCCATGTACCGCTAGGGTAAATCCAAGTACCCCTAGCCTACGCAAGTACCTTTAGTGTTATTGAAGATGTAGAGATCTTCAGAAGATTCTAGTGAATGAAGATAAGTATGAAGAATATTGTGAAGATATTCTTTATACTTAGAAGATATACTTGCTTTATTATGTTTATCTCCTTGTAAACCCTAACACCTCTAGTATATAAAGAGGGGAAGGGCATTCATATTGAACTCCTATGAGAGTCTAAGAACCATAGAACACGTGGGTGTTATAGTTAATAGTTAGGTTTGATTTATGTAAAATAAAGAAAACCTTCATAGTAACTTTGATGTTCTTATTGTTATTTTGCTGCGTAGATCGTTGTTACTAATATCCTAGATATGCTAAAACGGTCCATGAGTCATATAATTTATGATTCAACAATTCGTATCAAATGCTTAAGGCCTAAGTTATGATTTACGACAATGATTCGTATAAAATGTTTTGACCTATGTTATGGTCTATGACAAAGAATTGTACAAAAATGTTTTTCGGTAATGATTATATACCGGTTTTATGATTAATGGTTATTATTAAACTCTATCGACTCGCTCAGCGTTTCGCTGACTTTTAACATGTTTTATCTCAGGTACTTGAAGGTAATTCTCCGGAAGACGACAAAAATTTATGGCCCGCATTTAAATAAAAATTTCCATTCAAATGTTTTGTAAATTTGTAAGATATACTTTGACCTGAGGACCTATGTAATTTGATATTTATGAATGGAAAATGCTTTATTATTAAACGACGCGATTTTTAAACTTTGTCTATGATTTGAGTATTGTGCTATCCCGTAACACCAACGACTCTTCCGTTGAATTGAAATATGAATATTTGGGGGTGTTACACCAAAGATGAGAAATGTCTTATGGCTCACACTTCTAAAGAGATATGCTTGGGAATCGATGTAGAGCCCGACGAGTGGATTAAGGATAGTGGTTGTTCTAAACACGTGACGGGTAATCGAAGTTTGTTCTCGCACTAGAAAGCATATGATGGAGGTAATGTTACATTCGTTAGTAATCGACGTGGTAATATTATCGGCAAAGGTACGGTTTCTCTTGACTCCATGACCATTGAAAATGTTGAGCACTTAGACAACTTAGGTTTTAACCTTCTAAGTATAGGTCAAATTTGTGATAATAAGTGTAAGGTCATCTTTTCGGAATATGACAGTGAAATTGTAAAAGATGGAAAGGTCATTGGAAAAGATGTTAGACCGCATGGGCTTTATGTCATGATGGTCAATAGGAATTCAAAGGACAACTTATGTCTAGCGAATTTAGATGATAGTTCTACTCTTTGGCATAGGAGATTAGGTCACGCTAATATGCGTTTAATTCAATCTTTAGTCTCTAAGGAGTTGGTAAGACATCTCCCCAAGATGAAGTTTGATAGTCACTTTTGTGATGCTTTCAAGGTTGGAAAGCAAGTTCACTCAAGTCACAAAGCCAAGAACTTGGTTTCGACCTCTCGGTGCTTAGAGCTCCTCCATATGGATCTCTTTGGACCTTCCGCCATACGGAGTTATAGAGGTAACCTTTATACCCTAGTCATAGTTGACGACTATTCTAGATTCACTTGGACTAGATTTTTGGCGTCTAAGAATGAAGCTTCCGATCATTTCGAAATCTTTAGTTGAAGAATACAAAATCAACTAGGATGTTCAATTGACTCTATTAGGACGGATCATGGTAGGAAATTTGATAATGAAGTGCAATTCGGTGCCTTTTGTGAAGCTCATAGTATTACCCATAACTTCTCGGCTCCTCGCACTCCACAATCAAATGGGGTAGTTGAAAGGAAGAATAGGACCATCCAAGAAATGAGTAGGACAATGTTAAACGAGCAATCTTTGCCTCAAAATTTTTTGGTGTAATGCCGTGGACAGATCGACCTATATTCTTAACCGAATTCTTATTCAACCTTTCCTAGGAACGACCCCCTATGAGATTATTAAAGGTAAGAAGCCCTCATTGGAATACTTTAGGGTGTTTGGAAGCAAGTGCTTCATTCTCAACACCAAAGATTACCTTACTAAGTTCGACCCAAATTCGTACGAAGGCATCTTTCTAGGTTATTCCCAAACTAGCAAAGCCTACATAGTCCTCAATAGAACCTCGGGTGTAATTGAAGAATCACTTAACGTGACATTTGATGAAACCCCTCATTCATCTAAGACATCACCATTGGTAGATGATGACTTGGATGAAATAGACATAGTCAAAGCCAAAGATGTTAGAAACATAGGAGTTGAAGACCTCAATATTGAAAAAGGGAGTAAACAATAAGGAGTCAAAGGATCATGCTCTCGACAACGACATAGGCGAATTAAATCAAAGGAACCTAAGATCTCAAGTCCAAAATCAAAGTAACTTCTTTTGTTTCGTCTCCTTGATTGAACCAAAGAATGTTAAAGAAGCTTTGATGGATGAGAGTTGGGTCATCGCCATGCAAGAAGTATTGAATCAATTCATTGCTAATGACGTTTGGGAACTTGTTCCTCCACCTAGAAGTTAGACCATTATAGGAACCAAATTGTAAAACCCGCATGCTTTTACCATGAATAGTGCCCTTAAGATCGTACGTCCTAGATTAAAACTTACCTTATTCAGTATTGATCACATTCATGTGCTATTAATCAAGTAAGTACATACGTGTATAACATGATAAGTATTGTTTACGTACGAACTCATGATAAGCAGTTAATAAGTATTTCACGGGAACATAATTAAATCATGATCACCATTAAAACACGAACTAAAATAATCACGTAAATACATATAATATAATTACGAGCATAAATAAATACGTTAAGGTACGGTAAATATTTAACGAGAACACACTAAACATGAACACCAATAAACACGAATAAACACGTAACAAATTAAAACACGTAAAACACGAACACGAGAGCACACTATAATATTTTAGACACGGAAAACATTTGGGCTACCCCTTGTGGGCCCCATATCCATGAATTAAGGAAGAGAAATGGGCCTAGCCCATCAATTTTACTAAACAAGGGGGTTAAGGGGAAAAAGTCTTTCATTTATCACATTTTATTAAAAACAGCTAAAACCCTAATTTTGTTCTTCCTCCTCCTCCCTTGTTCTTGTGTGCCGCCACCTTCAAGACACCATAGGAGGGTGTTTGATGATCTTGGATAATAAAATCATTGCTAGAAATCGTGTTTGTTCATCCTCTATTGATCCACACATTCGCGTTAGTGATCCAGAAGTAGGAGTCTTTCTTCCGTTCATTCACTGGACTTGAGGTACCCTAGGGGAGACTTGAGCATTTGGAGGACGTGCATAGGATGGAAGCTAACAGAGACTTCTCTTCCTTTTTGCCTTCATATACTTATACTTGTTTTGTCCTTCATTCATTTATGTTGCTTTATTATGTTTTGGGCTTATGTTGGGGACCGATGTTTGATTCTGGTTTACCCTATGGTCATGTATGTTTTATTACATATTACCTAGCATGCTTTGATGACACGCCATAATTATGCGTGACATTCCATTTATCAAAATGGGGTGTTACAATTATGGTATCAGAGCCAAGGCTTCGACCTGTAGGCTCTAAAACTCGACCTGTGACTAGTGGGTAGTCACCAGGAGCTTCCTAAGCCAACGTTTGTTATTCCACGTATTGATGTTTTCAGCACATTGTTGTTTTAACCATGATGTTTTCAGCACCTTGAGGTTTTAACCTTGACGTTTTCATCGATATTGTTTTACTAATATGGATGGACAACCGTCATTCATATTTAGTTATGTGTCATTGTTTCATGCATAATGTTCCTCGTGAACTGTGGCTATGTGTACTGAACCCCAGTAGTTCATAATTAGTCACATAAAATTTTTTTCTGATAAGTTTTGACAGATAAGTTTCATTTATTCATGTTTCATGTATCATTGTTGCAGGGATTATGACTAAGTAATGGTTGGTACAGGACTGGCCCTATTTAGTCGCATGTGCTTTTATCGAAACTTTTAACTTTGGGACCGACCCATAGGCGTCCCCTCACCATGTCTTTTGTTTTGGGACCGACCCATAGGTGTCCCCTCGCACATATAAAAGGTTTTTATAAACTACATTACGCATTCATGCACTATTTTCATGCATAAAAATTTTCTCATGATTTATTGGCATAAAATTTTTTCATGTCCCCTCATAAGTTACTATGTTTTTTATGTCTAGTATGTTTTCATACTGTCATGGTTAACTTCGGTTTCATGCTGAATATGTTATACACTCCTTTATGATAGATTGTTTTATGTTCCTTCATGATAATTCCATTTTCATGTTGATTATGTCTTACGCCTCTTTTGTTATTTATGCTTTCACGCAAGACATTGTTGGATTTCATTGAATTCTGCTTTCACGATTGTCATGGTTGGTTTTCATTGATCATGCTGTCAGGCAAATCATCGTTGAATTTTGTGTAACCACACTTTAGCGTTTCTCTATGCAACCAGAATGATGTCTATGCTAATACTGCCAGGTTATCATGGTGGTTTTCCTAACTGTTTAACCGTTATACTTCCTTAAATCATGATAAATGATCGACCCCATACCGATCATTTCATGTGTATTCCACGTGTACTCTACGTACAGTATTCCATGTATATTACATGTACCTAAATCCATGTGTATTTCATTTGTAATACTTCGCGAATATTCGCTAGTCGATTCTGAATCATCTCAGGCGTATTTTCAATTGCTGATATTCTACTAGATTGCTGATGCCGCTCATAACTTGGAGATGTTACTAAAGGTTGATGCTGCTGACGTTCGGAGACGCTACGAGATGCGGATGTTGTTCACAACCTAGAGATCCTACGAGACGAAGACAAAGGCGTCAGAGTAAAGCTATTGGATGAGAAGATACTTCACCATCAGAC
The DNA here is from genome assembly GCA_025667525.1 of Glebionis coronaria. Lineage (NCBI taxonomy): Eukaryota > Viridiplantae > Streptophyta > Magnoliopsida > Asterales > Asteraceae > Glebionis > Glebionis coronaria. The sequence goes on along the minus strand of CM046881.1, from coordinate 533,041,772 downwards.
GATTTTATCAACCATTGTCCCTAATACTTAGTTACATGTCACACGTCATTCGGCTGTCATTTCAGCCATATGAGTGCAAACCGGTACCAGCCGGCCACTCAGCTGAATAGTTACATGAATCACGGTCATGAGAATGACCATCATGGAACTGACAGACAGGACGATAGTAACCACTACTATGACAACAACTATCCTAGAATCACAACCGAGGCTCCAGCCGCGGACGTGATCAGACATACAAAGGATCAGTAGTCCAACCGATCCGCCAAGTCTGGCATAATAACCTAATATTGTAGTTCTATTATTTTACGTCTCGAGACGCATGTCAAGACATCAGTCAAGACACATGTCTCACGTATACTTTCTGAGGACACATGTCAAGATACCAGTCAAGACATATGTCATGCTTATAGTTCCAAGACACGAGTCAAGACACATGACTCACGTCCAACTATGGAACATTTCTAAGAAATTCAGGGTAGCCTCCAAGGGTATATCCATTTTGTTGTGCCATGTATTAATCAGGCCACAAGAATTTCAATACCATTATCGGCGCATCAGTGAGAACTGTCACGTTGCCGATGTCACTTTCATTTCTTTCACCAGACTTCATATATTCATGACCATGAAGGACGCCTTTCATATGCCCACGTATACGAAGGTTTTCCTTCATCTTAATGATGAGATCCAAGCTGCAAACGCATTTACTCGGACAGACACAAGTTGAATTTTATCCTAATTATGGACTATGAACAGCACACCATGCTACGATTCATAATTATGTACAGTAATGTTCAGGCTCCTGAATACTTTCAGCTTGATTTTCCATCGGAAAATCTGTGCAAATTATCTATGCTTACAAGCATGTGCATTGTTAGCCATGGTCGCTAAAATTTTCTAGCTGTCAGTAAGACACGACCACTTAACTCTTTTACGCATAACCAGTTGATTATTCCAAAGTCTTCCTATACATTCCAGGAGAACCTACAAGGAGAAGGATGGTACCATGAGATTATGTGTCGACTACCGTCGACTTAAACAAATCACCATTCATGACCGTTATTCTCCTCCACGTATTGACGACATGTCCAATCAACCGTATAGTGTTAATCACTTTTCCAAGATCGAACTCATGAAGAAGTTGCCAATAGTGACGGGTGAAAGAGCAGGACATGTTCATGACTGCTATTCGTGCACGACTCGGTCATGCTAGATTTATGATTTTGGATTAGTCTCATTAATGCTCCAACAGCATTATGGACTTAATAAATTGTGTTTCCATGAACTCCTAAACAAATTCATCAGCATTTTCATTGAGGATAACCTGATTTCATTTAAGCCTAGAGAAGAACAGGAAGACCATATCTGCACTATGTTGCAAATTCTTGACAAGAGAAATTTTACCCTAGAAAATTTTCCAATATCAATTCTGTTTCATTACAGTGACACACTGAATCACATGGGTTCCTACGGTTAGTCTTACCATGACTCTGCTTATGCGTAAAGGAGAGAACCCTACACTACATTAGGTGTTCTAGGAAATCCTACGCTAGGAGAAGTCTGATTCAAAGACTCAGAGTTTCGCAACCTTCTATGTATCAAGTTTCTACGAAGCAGGATACAGCTACGTCCATATCTATGTACCTGACATACCAACAAGCTAAGATAGGACACCAACAAACTGGGATGTTTCATCATCTGAAATTGTGAACTAAAATGGGACAAGATCTACACGGATTTTGGTTACCAGATTAATGCAAACTTAGAAGAAGCATGATGCTATCTGGGTTATTGCAAACAGTTTGATCAAGTCTGCAGAATCATTACATCCGCAAGGATTGTAGAACCGACAGATTGATCGGACATGTTCCAGCCAAGGCTCATCCGACCACTTGGTAATCCCGCAGCTATCAGGTCAGACAAAGATTCCCAATTGTACTCCTAAATTACTTTACGTCTTCATTCTGATTCCACGACTTGCTTTCGCGCTCGCGTTCATGACACTATTCACGTTCATGATCGTATCTGGGCTTACGATTTTACGTTCATTTCGTTCTGGGAAGTTTTGCAAGAACTTGAGAGACCAGACCCAAGTTTAGTATAACTCTCCATCATCAGATAGACGTTTCACGTCATATTCCACGTCTCACCTTGTAGCGTTACCGCCATTGTATTCTACGATCACGATATGTTTCACATGTCATGTTCATTCCACGTTCCTCATATCATGATCAAGATAGGTTACACGTATCATGGATCACGATATGTTTACTCATACTACACTCTCCATATCTCCACGTAGCACGTTCAAAATTTTTCACGTATCACGTTCAAAATTTTTCACGTACTACGTTTCTTTATGTCTCGCGCATCATTTCTAATTATCAGTTAAGTCAGATTGTCTTGCATCGTAACGTTTCAGTTATCCTAGCACGTTAACTCTTATTTTCCTCGATCCAATTTAGGGGATCTACCTTCCGTTGATAACCAAGAATTTCTTCGTATTCCAAGTCAAGGTCAGGAGGACCAAGATTTATCATTTGTGTCAAGATCTTCTGAAGGAACCGTTCCAAGTGGGAGGCCACTTGGAAACGGACAAGTTCATCCGGACTTTTATCCGTTTTCTCATCAATTAGATATGTCCTTTCAGTCACGTCACGTTCCATGTCCTTTCAAGACATGTCACGTTCCACGTTCCTTCTACCATGTCACATGTATGTTCATTAATCTTACATACCCTCTCGGTTTGATTCGGGTATGTTTCTCTTCCAGTTACGTTATCTATAATTCGGGGACGAATTATTCTTTTTAGGGGGGAAGAATTGTAAAACCCGCATGCTTTTACCATGAATAGTGCCCTTAAGATCGTACGTCCTAGATTAAAACTTACCTTATTCAGTATTGATCACATTCATGTGCTATTAATCAAGTAAGTACATACGTGTATAACATGATAAGTATTGTTTACGTACGAACTCATGATAAGCAGTTAATAAGTATTTCACGGGAACATAATTAAATCATGATCACCATTAAAACACGAACTAAAATAATCACGTAAATACATATAATATAATTACGAGCATAAATAAATACGTTAAGGTACGGTAAATATTTAACGAGAACACACTAAACATGAACACCAATAAACACAAATAAACACGTAACAAATTAAAACACGTAAAACACGAACACGAGAGCACACTATAATATTTTAGACACGGAAAACATTTAGGCTACCCCTTGTGGGCCCCATATCCACGAATTAAGGAAGAGAAATGGTCCTAGCCCATCAATTTTACTAAACAAGGGGGTTAAGGGGAAAAAGTCTTTCATTTATCACATTTTATTAAAAACAGCTAAAACCCTAATTTTGTTCTTCCTCCTCCTCCCTTGTTCTTGTGTGCCGCCACCTTCAAGACACCATAGGAGGGTGTTTGATGATCTTGGATAATAAAATCATTGCTAGAAATCGTGTTTGTTCATCCTCTATTGATCCACACATTCGCGTTTGTGATCCAGAAGTAGGAGTCTTTCTTCCGTTCATTCACTGGACTTGAGGTACCCTAGGGGAGACTTGAGCATTTGGAGGACGTGCATAGGATGGAAGCTAACATAGACTTCTCTTCCTTTTTGCCTTCATATACTTATGCTTGTTTTGTCCTTCATTCATTTATGTTGCTTTATTATGTTTTGGGCTTATGTTGGGGACCGATGTTTGATTCCGGTTTACCCTATGGTCATGTATGTTTTATTACATATTACCTTGCATGCTTTGATGACACGCCATAATTATGCGTGACATTCCATTTATCAAAATGGGGTGTTACACAAATGGTCATATAGGAATAAGTTAGACGAGAATGGTGTCGTGTCTTGTAAAAAGGATAGACTTGTAGCTCAAGGCTATAATCAACAAGAAGGTATTGATTATGACGAGACATACGCACCCGTAGCAAGATTAGAATCCATTAGAATCCTTTTAGCCTACACTTGTGCCTTAGACTTTAAGCTTCAACAAATGGATGTAAAGAGTGTGTTTCTTAACGGTTTGATCAATGAGAAGGTATATGTGGCTCAACCTCCTGGCTTCATTGATTTTGAGAAACCAGATTATGTTTACAAGCTTAATAAAGCTCTTTATGGTCTCAAACAAGCACCCAAAGCTTGGTATGATAGACTTAAAGCGTTTCTTGTAAAACATGAGTATACCATGAGGATGGTAAACAATACGCTCTTTACAAAGAAGAAAGGTTCTGACGTCTCACCTCATTATCGTATAAATATATGTTGATGACATTATATTTGGTTCAACTTGTCAATCATTGTGTGATGACTTTGCCAAAATCATGCATGACGAGTTTGAAATGAGTATGATGGGGGAACTTAACTTCTTTCTAGGACTCCAAATTAAACACATAGACGATGGCATTTTCTTTAATCAACCTAAGTATGCTAAAGAAATGTAAAGAAATTTGGATTAGAAGACTCTAGACCGATGAAGACACCCATGGCCTCAGATACTAAACTCACTATAGATGATGATTGTGAGTCGGTAGACAACACCAAATATAGAGGTATGATTGGTAGTTTGTTGTTCCTAACGACAAGTCGATCGGATATAATGTTTTGTGTTTGCCTTTGTGCTCTCTTCCAAGAGGCTCCCAAAACCTCCCACCTTGAATCTTTTAAGCGTATCATTCGATACATTAAGGGCACTATACATTTAGGATTATGGTATCCTAGAGGGACCGGCGTAGAAACCATTGTCTACGCGGACTCGGATCATGCAGGAGACTATGTGGACCGGAAAAGCACTAGTGGAGTTTGTACCTTCATGGGTTGTTGTTTAACTTATTTGTTCTCCAAGAAACAAACCGCTCTTGCTATATCCACCACGAAAGCTGAGTATGTGAGTGTCGGTAAAGCTTGTCAACAAGCTCTATGGATTAAGCAAGCGCTTGTTGATTACGGGATTTCTCTTGATGATGCTCCCATCATGTGCGACAATAAGGGTGCAATAGACCTTAGCAAGAATCCCGTGAAAAATTCGTGAACCAAGCACATAGAGATTCTTCGCCATTTCCTTAGGGATAATGTTCAAAAGGGGAATATTTCGATTGAGAAGGTGCCCTCGGTAGAAAACTTAGCCGATATCTTCACTAAGCCACTTAAGAGGGAACCTTTTAATTACTTGCGTCTAGGTCTAGGTTTAATGGAACACATTCCTTAAATGCGCATTTTATTAATCGAGTCTTTTCTTTCTTTGAGTCGCTGAGTCTTGCAAACTCTTTTTGGAAAATCTCTCTTCTCATTTTAAAAATTCTCAAAGTTTTTTCAAAAATGGTCAAGAAATGTTTTTGCATTGTTAATTCAATCTAAAAACGTTTTTCATAGCTTCTTGCTATTAATATTGAGCTTACGTAATTCATATGTATATGTCTCTCAGGTATAGCAAGAACAAAAGAGAACTATGGAGGATCATTGTGTCATGACTTATTGTCTCGTTCTACACACCTCCAACATTAATTTTCTTTAAAATCCATGTATTTTGGTCAAAACCATGTACTAGAAAATATGATTTGCTGAATTAGAAAATCCTCCCTCATCACCAAAATCAACGCACTGTGGGCGGTTATTAAAAGAGACCGTGGCTCCATATCGATATGGAACCGCCGGTGGAGAAAAGGAACCGCGTAAAGTACTTCCTATTTCGGGTATTTTTGAAACTCTAATGTTGTTCCAATACTTTTTGAAATATTTGTTTCAACCCTTTGACCACCCCCAACATAACCTTGAGATTTCTCTATTTAACCTTAAGCATTTTGTATCCTTTCTCAAATCAAAATGTCTTATTCTCCAAATGAAAGCCTTTATTCTCATCCATTTTCTCCAACTGCTTTCAATCCCAATTCACGCAAGAACACTCAAAATCACAGTTCTTCTCCTTATAAGAATGTTGATTGCGGAACTTCTTTTCTTCCACCACTACCCTTTAGTGTTCTTCATCCTTCACATGATAATGGCATGCATCATGGAACATATTGTCAATGTTGTCAATATCAACATCTTGCTATGGCTCATATCTATGAGGAGTTGAATTACATCAAAAGTGTCTTAGTCAAACCTCCTCTTCACTATGAGTATGAGATTACTACCAAGCCACCACCACCTCCTTCCACCACTACTTTTTCTTTTATCTAAGCATTGGTTGCTTACCTTCAATACATCTAGTTCAAGCAAATCTTAAAGTTCTAGTTTAACTAGGATTAGATTTATGCTTTTCTTTTGGCTTGTTTTAGTTTACATACATCTTTGTATGTTTTTTTTTCCTTGTATCTTTTATTCATGTTTTTCTTTTAACATGACTTATCTTGGATCTTAGTCTCTTCTCTTTTATCTTTTATTATGTGACCTTTGTTATATCTTGTTGGGTGTTTCTTTTCTTCTACTAATCCTTCTATGTAGCTTGTCACCATATCTTGATTCCTTGGTTTCCCAAGCAAGGGTGAGTAAGCACCATGGGGGGGGGGGGGGGGGGGGGCATTTGCAAAGTCCGATTCTTCTCTTCTACAAATACTTTTACAACCTTTTTGCTTCGATAAAGGGGGAGAAGTGAAATAAAATCGTCTTTGAATATCTTGTTTTCCATGTGATTGAGTTTATGTATTGTCGAAATCAAGAAGGGGGAGATTGTGAATGCAATGATGCCTAAAAATGTTACTTGCATTTTTCGGTCTCGCTTTGTCTTAATTACGCCAATATGTAAAAATAAGCATTTACGAAAACAACGAAAAACGAATTCTTGAGTTCAGGTATTTTTCATTTCAACCATTATAACTTAAGGTATGAACAAACAAGTACTCATCCTAATTAAGTGATCAAGTATTTAATCTTTTCTTAAAACTCACTTTTTATTAAGTGTGACAAGTTACTTTATTTTTTAAGAGAATGTTTTATTAAATTAATTGTTTGAAAATTAGAAAATGGCATATTCTATCTTGGTTTGGAATATCCTTTCAAGATATTTTAATCACCAGATTTGAACCATACCATTAAAAGACAAAAAGGAGCAGAATCTACTCCGGCGGTTCCTTAAGTGGCTATGCGATTCCTTATTGATAAGGAACCGCGGGCTGCTATAAAGAACCGCGGGCAGATATAGCCGTTAGAGCCTTGTCTTATAAATAGTGGACCATTCTCAGATTTTCTCTGCACCTCTTTTGCACATATATTTCCAGATTCTTTCATACTTCTAAAACCACTCAAATACTTGGTCATTTGGTTGATTACTACTTGTTTAGAAGTGAATCTTTCTTCTCCCATCTCTTCCTCTCCAAGTGCAAAGAGAAGAACACTTTCATTCTTGAAGTGTTGTGTCTACCTCAAAGATCTATTGAAGATCAAATCTCATTTATTTATTGTTGTGAAGATCCAAGTAGTTATGTCTATTTGGAAGTTGTGTATGTATTAAGGTTTATACTTGGTCCTTAAAGTATATTGGTGTAGATTGGTCATAGCTAAGATTAGGGCTCGACTTTTAGCTTAGAGTCAGAAAATGGATAAGCAATGTTGTGTACAGTTTCTCCACCTTAAGGAGCTTGTTGATTAGTGAACTCTCGAGTAAGGATTACTTGAGGAGTGGAGTAGGGACAAGGAGTGAGCTTCGTTGCCGAACCACTATAAATCCTTGGTGTTTGGTTTAATCATTCTTTTCCTTATCTCTTTACAATCATTATTATTTATACTTGTGATTATTAGTTTAGTTTCACAATCCCTTGTTCATATTGTGTATAAGAAGGTTTCACATATTTGCTCAAGCCTAAGTTTTCTAAAAAGGATTTTTGAAAACCGCCTTTTAAGAATTAAATTTAAGAAACTATTCAACCCCCCTTCTATTTTCTACAATGATTACCAGTTTATCCAAGTAAGGCTTACACGCTCTGTTCATGAGGTCTATGAATACTGTTGGTGCATTGGTTAATCCAAATGGCATTACTTGAAATTTATACTGTCCGTATCGTGTCTTCAAAGCAGTTTTAGGAATATCGTCCTCCTTAACTCTTAGTTGATGATAATTCGAACGTAAATCAATCTTTGAATATACGCTTGATCCATGAAGTTGATCAAATAAATCGTCAATTCTGGGTAACGGGTAATGATTCTTTATAGTAAGTTTGTTTAACTCACGACAAACGATACACATTCTAAAAGATCCATCTTTCTTTTTGACAAATAAGACTAGAGCTCCCCACGGCGAAATACTTGGTCGAATAAAGCCTCGATCAGTTAGTTCCTGAATCTAACTTAGTAGCTCTTGCATTTGCGAAGGTGCTAATCGATAAGGCGCTTTAGCAATCGGTATCGCTCCTGATATCAAATCGATTTGGAATTCAACTTGACTCAGAGGCGGAAAACCTGTAATTCCCCGGGAAACACTTCAAGAAGTTCTTAAACCACTTGAATATCTTCTAGTCGCTTCTTCTCCACCACTTGAACTAAGAAAACTTGATAACCTCGAGATATGTACTTATTGGTCTTTAGGAACGATATGAGATTTAGTCGAGTTTACTTTGATCACCATGTACAATCAAAACGTCACCGTTAATAGGAATATGAACGGATTTCTCGTCACATAGGATTTTAGCCATGTATTTAGATAACCAATCCATCCCAATGTCAACGTCAAAACTATCGAGATTAATTGGCATAAGATCGATTTCAAAGGATTGACGTAATAAAGTTATGATACATCCTCGAATAACAGTATTTGTGCTAACTATTTTCCTATTGGCCATTTCTATATCATACTTAGCATTTTGAAACAGTCGGAACATCTAGTTTAACAAGAAGTTTAATAGATATGGAACTCATATCAGCCCCTGAGTCAAATATTACTTTAACCAGATGTTGATTTAGATGAAACATATCTGTAACGGTGTTCTGATCTTGTTGAGCATTGATTAGAAACTAGGTTTTTTCTCAGCTATTGCTCTCTTTCTGGCACTCATATATGACATGCCCCTTTTCTCCGTAGTTATGGCAGTTCTTAGTTATTGGTATCTGATTACTCCTAGTAGCCGGTCCTTTGCTTTTGTAGTTCCTTGTCTGATGTCCCATTTTACCACATTTTGACATATAATAATATAATATTATGTGTGATGCAAGGCATATCTCTCACACGGGGGAAGTCTTCCATTATAACTATTGCTTGAAGTTACATCATAAACTTTGGAGATATATTGTCTTTTTTTCTACTGTTGACGACGATCATTATCTTAGAGCGATAGTTATTGTTTTGGAAATTACGATTAGTAGGAAAGCTCCTTCCATCATCAAACTTCCTTTTGTTATTAACTGTCGCTTGCACAAGAGTAGACCATATTACATGATCCGTCAACCTTTTAGTAATGGTGATGACTTCCTCTAAAGTTTAGGGTTTAGATGCGATAATATTTCCTTCAACACTCTTGGGCAATCCTCCAGTAAAAGCTTCCATAAGTTTTTCAGTATTAGGCACCATATTAGGACATAATAATGCCAATTCCTGAAATCTTGGATATAAGCTTTAAGATTATTTTATATCACCGTTAGATTATAGAATTCCTCCTCCATATTTCGAATCTCATTGGGAGGGCAATACTTCTTAATCACCAGTTTCTTAAATTCACTCCAAGAAGTCTGATAAGCTGCTTCTATTTTGATGGGTTGAGCATAAACATTCCATCAAGACAAAGATTCCTCTATCAGCATACCCATAGCAAATTTCACTATACAATCCTCAGCATACTCAATTCAAATAAATACTGATTTAGTTCTCTCGAACCAACGAATATTCCAACAGCTCCTTCAGATCCTTTATAGTTTAAAGGCTGACAATTTATGAAATCCATGTAAGTACACTTCCTTGCCACATGGATTTCTCTTTGTAAAGGATTTCCATTACTTGTACCAGCTACATTGCTGGCTTGTGCTTGCAAAGCTGTAGTCACACTCTCAGCAACCAATTGCCTTATTTCTTCTTGTCTCATATTCATAGTTGTAGATGTTGTTGATCTCGTATGAGCCATTCTATCAACATTTACAAAATAATACGAGATAAGAATGACATTGTTATTTAGATATCCAAACATACGAGTATAGAATCAATTTAACATATCTTAAGATGAAGGAAAATTCAAATTCTTTCGATCCGTTTCTAAGGAATTCATATACGAGGATTCATAATACAAATGATGATAAAGACAAAATGAAATTAGATAACAGGATTTTGAGAACAAAAGCACACTTCTTATTTATTAACAACTCGTCGTTCATATTTACACGACAAGCTTCACTATTACATAAAAAGAAAACTTTACATATATACAAACTGAAACCGGATTTCTAAGCTTAATTTCTCATCTTAATCTCATCAATTCTATCCAAGATATATCATGAATCATATTGTTGAGTAGTATTAAGATCATTGATGAGAGTCTCTTAATTAAGCTGAGTTCTCATCAGTCCTTCATTCAGTTTTGCGTTCTCGTGAATCAACCTTGCCATATCAATCACATATTGATGCTCCTCTTGCTTAGCTTAATATTATGGCGTCGAGTAACGTCTAATTTGTACTCAAGCTGGCTAAGATGCTCTTGAATTTCCATCCTTCCCTTCATAAGATTCTTGAAACTTCCTTCCATTTTTCTAAAAGCTTCTAAGGATATTTCGTCGAGATGACTTGCAATTTTGGTTAATTGTTTGTCATGTTTCTCTACTATCCTTTCTCTAAAAACTTCTCTTTCTTCATACGGCTCATCACGAGGATGAGTAAAGATCCTTGGGATGAATAAAATGTGATGTAGGTGATTACGTATTATTCATCATCTCGTTTTGGCATGCAAAGTATTCTCGTACTTCAGGACCATCATAGAAAGACAAAGTGTGAACACGCACATCTGTGGGAAATGGTGTGTAGGTAGGGATTTCTAGCTCATCATCATCGGAGACTAAAATATACGTAGAGGTAATGGTCGATATCAGCATAAGTTATTCTAATAAAAGGATAAAAATATTACACTGGCGCTAGTGGTGGTTGATCCATGACTTTTCGGACCAACCAACCCGGATCTGTCCTCGCAAGTCTCTCTGCATTTTAGAAGGAGAGCATGCAGAAAAATCGAGCAATGGATCTTAGAAGAATTCCACTTTTTTGGCACGACTCTTTCGATTTCTGCGCTGACATTATGATAATAGTAAGAGCTCGACTGTTAAGGAGAGGAATGAAATATCTAGACTGATAAGGAGAGGAAAGGTTCTACTGTTAAGGATGGTCTTGAAATTTTAAAAACTCAGTTATAGTTTAAAAAAATCTTTATTCTATATAGTCGTAGGCTCTGATGCCAATTAGTAACACTCCTATTTTACCATATAGCAGTAAAAACTAATCTAAGGTATTATTTTCAAGGTATCATAGTCACAATAATAGAAAATGGCTCAAAGAGACATCTTATTAAATTTAATGTTATCATTGATTTATTTATCAGAGTTTTGAAAAAAATGTAGAAACTAGAAGGTGGTTGAATAGTTTCTTAAATATGCTTGTTAAAGATTGGTTTTTTAAAAATCCTTTTCAAAAACTTAGGCTTGAGTATTTATATGAAACCTTCTTATACATAATATGAACAAGGTTAGTACAACTAAACTAATAATCATAAGTATAAAGAATAATGGATGTAAAGAGCTAAGGGAAGGAAAGATCAAACCAAACACCAAGGATTTTTAGTGGTCCAGCAACGAAGCTCATTCCTCGTTCCTACTCCACTCCTCGACTACTCCTTACTCGAGAGTTCACTAATCAATAAGCTCCTTAAGGTGGAGAAACCGTACACAACGTCTCTTATCCAATTCCCGACTCTAAGTTAAAAGTCGAGGCCTAATCTTAGATAGGACCAATCTACACCAATATACTTTAAGGACCAAGTATTAACCTTAATACATACACAACTTCCAAATAAACACAACTACTTGGATCTTTACAAAAATGAATAAATAAGTTTCGATTTTCAATGGATCTTTTAGGTAGACACAACACTTCAAGGATGATAGTGTTCTTCTCTTTGCACTTTTGAGAGGAAGAGATGAGAGGAGAAAGATTCACTTCTAAACAAGTAGTAATTAAACAAACGATCAAGGATTTGAGTGATTTAAGAAGTATGAAAGAATCTTGAAATGTATGTGCAAAAGGGTAAAGTGAAAGTCTGAGAATGGTCCACTATTTTATAGGACAAACTTCCAACGGCTATATTTGCCCGCGGTTCCTTATTGAAGGCCGCGGTTCCTTATCGATAAGGAACCGCCATAGCCACTAAGGAACCGCCAGAGTAGACTCCGCTCCTTTTTGTATTTTAGTGGTATGGTTCGAATCTGGAGATTAAAATATCCTGAAAGGATATTCCAAACCAAGATAAAATATGCCATTTTCAAATTTTCAAATTTTCAAATAATTAATTTAATAAAACATTTTCTTAAAAATAAAGTTTAATAAAAACTTGTCACACCTTAATAAAAAATGAGTTTTAAGAAAAGATTAAATCCTTGATCACTTAATTAGGATGAGTACTTGTTTGTACATACCTTAAGTGATAATGGTTGAAATGAAAAATACTTGAACTCAAGAATTCATTTTTCGTTGTTTTCGTAAATGCTTGTTTTTACATATTGTCGTAATTAAAACAAAGCAAGACCGATAAATACAAGTAACGTTTTTAGGCATCATTACATTAACACAAAACAACTATACAAACACTGAACATAACATGTTCCCAAAAATCTGGTTTTATTTAATAGAATGATAACACTTCAAGACACCACCATCCTTAGCCTGTCAGTCTTCATTCACCTAAGACATATGCTTAAAACTCAACATAAAGGTTGAGTGAAACTATAGTTTAAACCAAATTTGAATACAAGTATTACTCTTAGGGCTATGTTATTATACACCCAACATTTAAAAATCAACATGTATTGCACTAGCTCATTACCCCGCGACTTGACATTATCAGAAACCAACGAATTGCCCTGAAGTAGGGAGTTTTCCGGACTATCCTGAGTATAGCAAAATAAAGTGTATCCGTTTAGCCTTAGATCCTAACATTTGGCTGCTAGCAAGTGCGGCTTGCCCAGACAGAGACTGTCAGTCCTAATATAGTACTATTCACAATATTAGCGCTCATTTTCTACGAAATGATAAGCGATTCAAAATTGAAAGGAATTTAATGGCAATTAGTAAACATAGTGTCGATAATCATATTATGCACCATACGAAAACACTTGTATTCCAATTTTAATATATATCCTCCTCACAAGATTTCAAACCATTTACAACCTTTAAAAAGCGAGGTTATGAACTCACCTTAGCTTATAAAGTCTAAATTACTTCGATAATATTAATTTGAGTTTAACAGCTCGTCTCACAAATTTGGATTGACATATATATATATATATATATATATATATATATATATATATATATATATATATATATATATATATATATATATACATATATATATATATATATATATATATATATATATATATATATATATATATATATATATATATATATATATATATATATATATATATATATATATATATATATATATATATATATATATATATATATATATATATATATGTATATATAAATATATATATATATATATATATATATATATATATATATATATATATATATATATATATATATATATATATATATATATATATATATATATATATATGTATATATATATATATGTATATATAAATATATATATATATATATATAAATATATATACTAGCGTCGTAACCCGCCCAACGGGCGGGGTCGTTTTTATGTTGTTTCGGGGTTTATGTTTTGTAAATTTTTAGTTATATTTTATGTTTAAGTAACGTTAAATTTATGTAGCATCTTTTGTGAAAACAAATGAATCTAATTACGAATTTAGACATTCTTTAATATAATTGAAATAAAAATGAATGTTTTAATGTTTATGTAAAAAGAGTATAAATATAAGTTGTTTACTTGTATTCATAAAACGTTTATCCCTTATCTATATTTATACTATTTTATAAAGCATTTAGGACCTTTTTAAAATAAAAAGGATGAAAATTTAGACTTTTTTACCTACTAAATAAATTAAGTTGTTGATATTTTCATCAACATTATATATTATAACCTTTTCTGACAACATTTTGTGACAAACTTTTGTAAAAACCTTTTAAAATAATATTTTTCTTTTAAATTGAAAAATCTTTTTATTTTTTATTTTTTTATAATCTAATTTCACTTTATTTTTATAAATTTTGTGCTTCTTAATTCGATATCCATTTTGATATATTTTTATTAACTTTTAATCTTTTTCAATTTTAGTGGGTTTTTTAATTTGATTTTTATAACTTTACAATGAATAAGAGATTAATATTTGTTAATCTTAAAATTCGTTATTAGATACTCGTCGGCGCATTGCGCGGGTACTATTCTAATTTTACTAAAAGTGTATGTATCTATTTTGTTATATGATCAGAATTGTTCACACTAATAGACACATCCAACACCATTGACTTACGATAAAAAAAGGGGATCCAATATGGGCAATAATCATTAAATCAAATGATGCAAACGTCATAACTTACGCTCAATCGGTCGACAAAGAGTTTCTTTTATTATAAGTGTGATATTTTTGTTATTTTTTCCAATCAAATTATATGTAGTTTTTCTTTTTCTCAAACTCTTTGTCTTGTCACAAAATTGGTAACTACACCAATGCCAAAAAAAAACTCTGTTACAAAAGTTTTTCACATATTATCCATTATTTTTAGCAATTTCTTTGTTTTGCGAACGTCCACTCGTTGTCGTTGGTTTCTCTGCTTGCTTTCATATAGAAGGATTTTATGTTGCACCCTCATTCTTATTACTTTGTTCTTCGAGTGTAGTCACTTGTATTCAATGTGCGCATAATTGAGCATGGCTATATTGCGTGCTTAGTTTGTAAATTTTTAGATGCATTTGTGACTTAAGAATGTTAAGTACTGGGGTCACATGTTTATATTTGTGACTTAAGGAGAACATGTTTATGAATGTTAAGTACTGGGGTCAGTGGGTCACATATATTTGTAAGATGTTATCGTCTTCAATCAGCAATATAAGATATATAGTAGTTGTTAGGATATTTGAAAATACACATGGAATACTAACTTACTTTGGGATTGATTTCAATCTGGAGGGGTTAGTAGTACACCATGAAGTGTTTGTATGTAATATTGTAGCCTCATGGTTGGCAGCATTTTGCAAAAGTTAATCATACACGGACCTGCTGACTTGGTGGTTAAGATAATGAGAGAAAATTTTCACAAATACAGTAGTTGAGGATCGTAGGTGGTAGTGAATGTCAAGTCTGTAAGATTTAGGGTGTCTGTACGACGGTGTGATAATCCTGGATATCTAACTTGAATCGTGTAAGTTCACTTTCCGTATAAAGTATTTCGACCCTATGGTGCCTGGGTTACACGAAATCCTTATCGGGATAATTCAAGTAGAACACTTTGATTCTAGGCACAAGAGATCAAAGCAAGAACAGAGAGGAAATTGTATGAATTTTCGTTATGTTCTGTGAGAAACAATCTGGTAGTTTATTCACCAACCAGAAACGACGGTTTTCGGAGGTTACAAAACGAACAGTTATAACTGTTCTCCAACAGACATGTTGGTTGGGTTATGGCGGGAAAACAAGGAATTTCCTTAATACCGATTCATGAAAATCGTTTAGGTTTTGGGGCGCTGCCCCAAACCCCGCGAGGGGCGTTCCCCCTCGACCCCCGCCCGCTGACCTGGCAGCGGGACCCCAGCAAGGGGCTCTGCCCCTTGACCCCGCAAGGGGCGCTGCCCCTTGACCCCGCAAGGGGGCGCAGCCCCCTTGACCCCTGCATTTTCGTCGTGGGCGATAACATATTAGCTCAACAAGTGTGCACTCCGCACTTCCCCTAACTCGCGTCAGAACCGAATATGAAATCTCATTGATCTCTAGTAAATCCCGATTAACTAAAATAGTTGATGACACTAAAATCACCAACAAAGTCTTGTTAAAAGCTAATATGATTCAACAAAAATAATCTAACCCCTTTCCTGCAATGATAAGTTTTACTTACTGCAATACAAGGCTGTATTTACGATAGTTCATCCCAAAATCATTCACATCAATAGCAATGCCAAAAAGTATGGGATGATATATTGCATTTAAGAACAGCAAAAATTTTAATGACAACAACTTAGCCCAGCATTTTGAGACTTAAAGCCGATTAATCATATGGTAAAATTTGGTGTTTGTTCACTCCATGGGCGCAGAACTATATTCAAGTGCAATATCCACCACAACACTTCCCAATATAATAGGAGTCACCATCAGTTTACATGCATCTAGGAAAACTTCGATGTTGCATCAAAATTCCTTCCACAGAAGGACCCTCTAAACTTTCTTGCCTTAACGGAATCACTTCTTTAAATCCACCTTCGTAAGTTTATGATTTGGATCCATAACATCTTATTTAAGCCTGAAATAATTTGGTTTCTTTAAGAACCTCCAAGTTTTCCTATCACTCCCTGTCAGAATTTAATAATAAACAAACAAAGATGTGGTTGGTTATAAAATGACAACCTTTCCACCTTTTCCACACGGTATGAGAAAATATATCCTAAATTGACCCATTTTCAGTTTAAACCACGTGTAAAAGTCAAGGGACATTTCTTACCCTCCATCTAGATGCTCCTTAAATATTTTGTCAAATGCACGGCAGAGCTCCAAAATGGTGTAAAATTGTGACTGAAAAGAGCAGTTAAAAAACTGAAATAAGTTACCTCGTATTTATAATATCACCAAAAGCTAGAAAAGCTACTCACCCCTGCCTCAACTGCAATTGGCCTCCCAAGACGGTCCAAATCAGCCTCCATTTCATCAATACCTTTGTTTATCAAAGAAGTGATTAAAAAAATGCTGCAAGAGAAACTTATCATATTGAACATGAATGTCGTGTAATAAAACTTCTCATAAGACATAACAACAATAACTACAAACTAAATGTCAGATAGGTTCAAAAAGAAACATATAATATAAGTGGATAGAACTTACCTCAGATTGGAGTTTCGCCAAACACTCTGAACTTATTTTATTAACAAATGACCATAGTCAGGACTTCTAGCGAAATACTCCCTCACCCTTTGCCTTGCATACATCATATCAGTATTTTTATATCCCCACCCAAGGATGTTGCAGACGATAAGCTCTGACTCCGAGGACCTATAAGTGAATACTCATATTTAAAATCAGGATCGAATGTACGGAAGGTAACTAAATGGCCATAATACCGAGCAGAGATGGATTTTTAACCCATTTACTAATGAACGGATCGATTAGGGTTGTGTTAATCTCTAACAGGTCAAACAGACTAATTAATACATAGCAAAAACGGAAACGGTTCAGAATCCCCCAAAGCGTTTTTCTGTAACTTATTTATTTTAAATTGTTTAGAAATTTGGGGAAAAGAGTGCCTTTGGTCAGCCAAACTGTTTTGACTGGTCACCCAGCCCACCGAACCCCCATCGTGACTGAGAGGCAGTGAGTGAGAGAAAGAACATTGACATACTGTCACAAACTTATCTTCTATTCGAAGTTGTCCTACTTTTACGGCTAATTTCTTGGTGTCCTTTTTGGATCACGTGTTGAACATACCGTTGATGGGTGGTCTCTTGTGAAAATAGCTTCCTCCTTCTTAAGGATCTAATTTTTGCATATAAACTCTATACAATAAGCAAATCCCAAACACCCTTAAGGGAACAACTGGAAAAAAAGTATATATTCATAATTTCTATAGATAAGATAATAAAAATCAATATGAGTTTCATAACTTTACATGTAAAGCAAGCGGAAGAACAAACCTAGAAACATTCAAATGTGCAATCAAGCCAGATGCTAGAAAACCTGCAAGTATCAGACAAAGGTGGAATTTTTTTTATCAAGAAGAGATAAATGCTGTAAAGAAATCAAAGCAAGGTAAAAGGAAAAAATAAAACTACCATGTATCTTGAATAGCAGAAGACTTTGAGAGAGTGATGTGAAGTATTGATAAGATTTTGATCTTTTATGCCTCACACTCTTCAACACCTGTAAATTGGAAGTACAAGATATAATGAGGCTTCAAGTTTCACAGTTCAAATTCAAGAGACGAGAGTGGATATTAAAGTTTAAATATTTCTTACTTGGACTTTCAGAAATTGATGGATCTGCCCGTACCAAGCAAAGGAATACTTGTTGTGAATATTGGGCGATATGCATAATGGTAAAAGCGATATTTTTAAAATTTGGTTTTAAATAGGTCATTTACATTATGGGACGTGTGAACACTCCCCATTTGGTTGTTTTTTCAAACGACATGAGAGAGTACCAAATTAATATCTTCATTCGATAGAATGTCAATAATGTGGAGACGGATATACCTTCGAATTTGACCAAGATCAGGGAAAGTGAACCGTTCATCGTCATCTTCATCATTCAAGTAATTTCATTACTTCTGCATATAAACAAATGCAGTTAATTACACTGATAATTCCTTTCATATTAGTGAAAGTTAAACTACTTGAACATGTAACCTGGAGAATACTTAATGTACTTTCTGACGCGTGGCTGAAAACTCAATGAATTCCAACAATACTGTCTGTGATTATATGTAGAGGATATGCATTTTAAGTAAATGAACATTAACGTACCATGCCTTGAACGTTTGAATGGGCGGGTTCAACAAACGTATGTCCTGTAAATTTAACAACTCTGAGTAAAAGAACATAGCTGTTGGGACGACAAAATAGGAGGCTTACCTTCGGTATGAGAAGAATCTCAGCTGACATCTTCTGAAGATCAGGTCTTTTAGTACTTGAAACTTCTGCTGAATTCACAGTGCTTCTCTTCCTGCTAGTGGTGACTAAACCGTCCCCTACCAGTGGGGTTTATAAGATCAGGCAATCATTGATTGTATAAAACGAAGTTCATGAGATTGTCATAAATATTTAAAAGGTACCTCATCATCAATTTACGCAATTGACTCTGCAAAATATTTGACTAACTCGGTAGCAGTTTCATCAAACATGACCACCACATCATCTGCAGTATTTTCAGAAACGGCAAGTTCTAATCCATATCTGCAAGCAAGATGTGGCACATAGTTAAACATCGATATTCAATCAATTGTAAATGGTTTAGAGCGTACCAAAAACAAACCATTACCTCTATGATGGGTAATCATCCGCCTTGTTCATATATGTAGTAATGAAACAAAACTCAAGCTACGGTGACAAACAAAAAAGCAAAGATTAGTTTGGTGCGAAGGTTGTATTCCATAAAGGCACATATAATTTTTTGGCTTAAGGGGTGTTTGAGATTGTTTATTGGATACTTAATAAGAGAAACCAATGTAATAATATTAGAATAAGAAAAAAAACATATAATAACTATTTGACTCACATTCTAGTATAATAGTACCAAATAATGCAGCTTTATATAGCTTAAAGGAGCGGCATGATGACGGGTCATAATGAGCTATTTTCGACATGTTCTTCAAATAAAAACATACTGATTTGGACTCCATTTACAAATTTTGTATGCGATTCGACAGAAATAAGCATTATTTTTGTTGTGGTGACTATCATCAAATTCAAGGTTGTGGACCAACGTCCAATTGTATCTCCAATGACCAACAATATGGGTTTCGAGGTCGGAATAAATCGATGAGGACTTGAATGCCCATTACAGAAAGATCATTTTATATACTGGAAAATATAAAGTTGAGTTCAAAGGCTAATAATAAAACTTACAAAAAGTCAATAAACCACAAAGACTTCCCTAAACTTTGATAACCCCCTCAAAAATTTCAGAAAAAAAAACATGTTCATTGTTTTATTCGTGGCGTTGATATCAGCTACCTACAATCTATCTGGTAGCAAAGATAATTTAATTTTACCAAAAACTTTGTACCAAGAGTAGATACTAACTTGTAAAAAAACTAACCTTGATCATGAGAGCCTCTAAGTTATAGATTCGGAGTACCCAACGATACTTGACCCGCACACCAGAAAGAAAAGATTCAAGTGCCATTGAGAGACCAACCTGTTTCATTTGTTATATGAGAGTTATATTAATACTTTAGTGATTACGAATGCATCATGAAACATAATTGAAGTCCAGTTACACGGAAATTCAAGATCATAACATTGTGTCTTAAATAAAAGTTACCTGACCAACACCACGAACTCTATAAATGACCACACGATTCACATTTTAATCATCAACAAACCATATGATCAGATTGCTGAATACTTCTCCATAGTCCTGCAGCGACATGTAAGGTTCAGTTGGCTCAGAAACTTTAAGGCAGCTCTTAAAGTTGCATAACTGATCGTAATCATAAGATGCATAACAACCATACAAAGTTATAGACAGCGTGCCATCACAAGATCTTAGAAAGAAAGAGACATAAAATCATACACTCGTGAAAAACAAAATACACGATAAGTAGAAATCATTTAAGGGGGACATAAACATGTACTCTCGGCTACAATCCATATGAGTCTACTTATATTTTTTTAATCAATATGTCACAGTTCATTTACTTTGATTCGGTTGAGTCACTTCCTACTGAGCCACTGGCACCTAGTGATTATTAGCCTTTGAACATCCGTTATGATGCCAAAATAGCAAACCATACCTCCTTTGTCATCAATCCAACCTCATACCTGCAAAAAAAACAATAGAAATCATTATAAAACGTGTTATTAGGGTTTTGAGTCTTTGAGACGAGAGAAATGAATTAAGGCCTCCATTTTAGATACGTATGAATTTATTAGGGTTTTGTATGAACATAAAATTTATTTAAAAACGATAATTTAGGAATAGATATGTATAAATTCCAAAATTTTAGATAAAGAGTGATTCCAGTTCAATATCTATAAGCTAATTACGTATATACAAAAAATTATTTACGTTAATATTAGATTTCGAGGAGCTTATTATCTGTGTTTTGTATTGAAAATCACAAATAATTGGTTGGATTAGTTGGTAAAGGTGCTTGCATTTGAATGAGAGGTCATGAGTTCGAACCTTGCAATACACATGATGTTATTTATAAATAATCTAAATTTAAATTCTTTTTTATTAAAATCCGAAATTAAATAAAAAATTTGATTAAATTCGGTTCAGATTATACCCAGCTCGGCCTAGAGTTGAACCGGACCGGCCCAGAACTTCAAAACGCAATTTCCAAAACAAATTTTTCAAAATTGCGTTTCCAAAACGCGATTTTCATAAAACTGCGATTTCAAACGGAAAATTCGTGGAATTTGGAGATTTTCTAGGGAATACTCTAATACTATTGGCTAAAATATGTGACTGGGATATGACATGGATTAAAACTGTGGTTTCAAATCATAATTATACCTATATATATATATATATATATATATATATATATATATATATATATATATATATATATATATATATATATATATATATATATATATAATATATATATATATATATATATATATATATATATATTATATATACTCCCTCCATCCCAATTTATTAGTCAACTATTGACTTTTGAAGTCTTTTTTACTAAACGTTGACCTTAGATTATTATTTTTGTGTTATGTAATACTTGATGAAAATTATACGAAATGAAAATACATCTAAAACTCAATCCATACACATATTTCGCATTAAGAATTATATAACACAACGACATTAATTTAAAGTCAAAGTTGGATGAAAAAGACTTTAAAAGTCAATAGTGGACAAATAAATTGGGACGGAGGGAGTATATATATATATATATATATATATATATATATATATATATATATATATATATATATATATATATATATATATATATATATATATATATATATATATATATATATATATATATATATATATATATATATATATATATATATATATATATATATATATATATATATATATATATATATATATATATATATATATATATATATATATATATATATATATATATATATATATATATATATATATATATATATATATATATATATATATATATATATATATATATATATATATATATATATATATATATATATATATATATATATATATATATATATATATATGTATATATGTATATATATATAGAGAGAGATTTCGGTTCAAATGAGAACTTTTTAAAGTTGAAAAAATAAGAACCAGCAAAAATCTCACCAATGACACTCTACTTCAAATAATTTTTAAACGAGATTAACTAAAACTAAGTTTTTTAATAATTTGATGGGCTTTCTTTTAAAAATTGACGAATTTTAGGTGATACATCTTGATTTAAGGTGTGATTTGTATCATGTGTTGGGTATCGTGTATCATGTTATTTAGTGGTGGTTGTGTATCAAATGTACCATTTTATATATAAGATATTATCTAGTTGAGATTTTGATGTATGTGTATCACATTTTTAATTGTGTATTAGTAATACGTTACACACTAAGTCGTCGTTTATTGGTCAATATAATGTTAAGTTGTATAAATAATATATATTTTGGTGTATTATTGGTAATATGATTATGTATCAATGTTTTATTGGTGTTTTAGATTAGTTCTCATTTATACAACTTTAAAAAATCTCTCACATTAACCTTCCTCTCTCTCTCTCTCTCTCTCTCTCTCTCTCTCTCTCTCTCTCTCTCTCTCTCTTTCTCTCTCTCTCTCTCTCTCTTTCTCTCTCTCTCTCTCTCTCTCTCTCTCTCTCTATATATATATATATATATATATATATATATATATATATATATATATATATATATATATATATATATATATATATATATATATATATATATATATCAAATCAAATCAAAAACCCTTATATAGGAAGGATGGTGAAACAATTCCTTAAATACAAAATTCTATAAAAATGACACATGTAATTCATTAAAGAGTTTCCATAAAATGTTTCAAAAAAGAAAATAATAATTCCAAATGATGCCTTAAATACAAAATTCAATAAATATATATATATGAATTACAAATAATGCCTTAAATACAATATTCTATAAAAATATATAAGGAAGGATGATGAAACAATACCTTAAATACAAATTTCTATAAAAATTATTCCATAAAATGCTTCAAAAATAAAATAGGAATTACCAATGATGCCATAAATACAAAGTTCTATAAAAAATATATATAGGAAATACAAATGATGCCTTAAATACAAAATTCTATAAAATATATAAGGAATGATGGTGAAACAATGCCTTAAATACAAAATTCTATAAAAATGATTCCATAAAATACTTCAAAAAAATACGAATTACAAATGATGCCTTAAATTCAAAATTATATAAAAATATATATAGGAATTACAAATAATGCCTTAAATACAAAATTCTATAAAAATATATAAGGAAGGATGGTGAAATAATGCCTTAAATACAAAATTCTATAAAAATGATTCCATAAAATGCTTCAAAAATAAAATAGGAATTAGAAATGATGACTTAAATACAAAATTCTATAAAAATATATATAGGAATTGTAAATGATACCTTAAATACAAAATTATATAAAAACATATATGGGAGGATGGTAAAACAATGCCTAAAATACAAAATTATATAAAAATGATTTCATAAAATGCTTTAAAAATAAAATAGGAATTACAAATGATGACTTAAATACAAAATTCTATGAAAATATATGTAGGAATTACAAATGATGCCTTAAATAAAAAATTCTATCAAAATATATACGGAAGGATGATGAAACAATGCCTTAAATAAAAAATTCTATAAAAATGATTCCATAAAATGATTTAAAAATAAAATAGGAATTACAAATGATGCCTTAAATACAAAATTCTATAATAATATATATAGGAATTACAAATGATGTCTTAAATACAAAATTTTATAAAAATATATAAGGAAGGATGGTGAAACAATGTCTTAAAGACAAAATTCTATAAAAATGATTACATAAAATGCTTCAAAAATAAAATAGGAATTACAAATGATGTCTTAAATACAAAATTTTATAAAAATATATATAAGAATTAAAAATGATGCCATAGATACAAAATTCTATAAAAATATATAAGGAAGGATGGTGAAACAATGCCTTAAATAAAATTTTTTATAAAAATGCACAACAATAATATTAATTTCAAAAAAAATTAATGTAAAAACATTATTCATAACATTAACATATACAAAATTTATTACCTCATAAAATTCAAAAATACATAAAATATTTATACAATATTATTAAAATTCTAAAAAAAGTTTAATGTAACAAGCTTATTCATACCGTTAACGTATGAAAATTCAATTAACTCATAATATTCTTAAATAAATAAAATATCTTAAACTACGTTATTTTTGTCTATTATATGCAACATTATTAAAATATTAATGCCATAACTAACATTACATATACTAAACTTCTAATACAAACACACATAAATTCAATTTTCATTAAAAATATATATACTTAAAGCTAACCCGTCCACCGGACGGGTCTAAAGGCTAGTATATATATATATATATATATATATATATATATATATATATATATATATATATATATATATATATATATATATATATATATATATATATATATATATATATATATATATATATATATATATATATATATATATATATATATATATATATATATATATATATATATATATATATATATATATATATATATATATATATATATATATATATATATATATATATATATATATATATATATATATATATATATATATATATATATATATATATATATATATATATATATATATATATATATATATATATATATATATATATATATATATATATATATATATATATATATATATATATTAGTGGTAAAACCCGTCCGATGGACGGGTACGACTTCTGATTTTTGTTTATCTTGTTTTTATTTTGTAAAACTAATGCATATTAAATTCAGTTAAATATATTTATATTTAGTCTTTTTATAGCAACAATCATATTAGCCGATTAACCATTCATATGTTGCTTTCTATTAATATTATTATATGTTTCTTACTTTATCAATAATGAAATTAGATGATTAAACATATTTTAAAAAAATGGATAACATGTAAATTAAACTTACATGCTTTAAATTAATATAAAGACATGTTTTATACTTAGTTTTTTGTTTTTATGTTTAAATAAAATGCTAGATAAGCAGATTGTGTAGAATAATATTAAATTATAATAGATTGAATATGGAACAAAAAAATACATATATAGTAATTCGGTAAGAGGAAATAAAACTTAATAAAGTATCCCCGATTACACAATATATAGTTTTAGTTTAAATTCGGTTCAAAACTTCTTTATACACAACGTTGGTCGTAAAATTGATATAATTACTATCTCTATCACAACACAAAACCTTAAAACGCTTCTTGTTCTTGACCCTAGATACAAAAAGATTGTCCATGAGAGAAAATCGGTCTTTTATTGATAGAACTGTGCCGTTTAGTTTAAACGACTGTCAGTGTCGGCTGATCGCCATACACGGTATTGCACAAATAGTACCCACACTTCGGTGAAATAAATTAACTAACAATTAATGAATTATGAACATCTTAGAAAATTTATTGAGTGGATAAAGAACAAAAATAATAATTTGAATTCGATAAGAGAAAATAAAACATAATAAATTATAAGTCACGAATCAATGATTTGTATTTGCCATAGGCAATTTGCAAATCACTTGTTGTTTGCTCGAGTCACGAAATGAGGTAAAACATCTTGACAACTAATTTAAGTTTTGTGATAGAAATAGAAAAATTGTATGTTTATAAAGATTTTTAGATAAATATGTTTATGTATATTCATAACATAATTAGATCTATATTTGCCCAAGACACATTGTTGCAAGTTGAAACAACTTATTGGCATTTCTAGCAGCACTCATCAACATATTGTTGCAATATGCATAGGGACCTTCACTTTAACAGTTTGTTGTTCTCTTCGGTCTTCAGTGTCATAATGTTTCATATTTCTATCATGATCTTAACGATAAAACATAGTAGTGTTGAAAGAGAGTAATTAATAAACGTCGCAATATGTGATTGTTGATATCTACTAGATTCTTAACGAATCTATTTCGGATAATGTATATTAGCTACAAATAGAGGTGGCAAAACGGGCGGGCGACAAGTAAAATGGGCGGCGGGCTAAACAGACGGCGAGCTAAACGGCGTGTGGGCAAAACAGGCAGGCTAAACGGGCGCATGTTAAACAGGCAGGCTAAACGGGCGCATGTTAAAATGGGAAAAAACATATATACAAACTTAAAAATTAAAAATAATAATTCGTGTTTAAAATCCGGAGGCAAAAAATTAAATATTAATGATTCGTCGAGCAGTCTAATTTTTTTTACATACGCTCATTGAGATCATTTATTGTATTACATGTGCGCCCGATTAGCCCATTAACAATAATGAATGGGCAAAATGTTCCTTATTCTTTTTAGATAAATAATAAAAAGAAGTTTCATATTTAGCAAAATGGACAAGATTTGACACCTCTTGCTACAAACAATGATCATGACTTTCTAACTTAACAAACAAAAACCACTCAGATTACACTGGAGCGAGTTCTATGTCCATATATAATTCCTGTCATCTTTCTTGGTCATATGTTTTATCCATAATCTATAACTTTATAACTATTTACTTTGTAATGCATCATGTTTGTAGTATCACCTGAAAAACCGAATCACCCGGCCCGACAAAAATCGACCCGATTATCACCCAAACCCGATAACCCTACACTTTATCGAAACGGGTTGCGAGTGAGTTTTTAGAAATCGAAACCCAAACTCAACCCGACCCGGTAAGACCGCTAACCCACTTACCCGACCTAACTACACCATTAATTTATGTATAGAATTCACTGCCCACTATATAATTTGAAAGACAAAAAGCAAAGATATTGAATATGACAATCTTTAATAACTAATCATATTCCAAATAACAAATGACTAACGATGAATACAAAGACATATAAATTAAGAATGTAAATTATTAGAGACAACTTATACCTCATATGCATTTGCTGATATAGTCTAATGATGATGTGACTGATAAATTGAACCTGAACGTAGAGTAAGCCATGATCTTAATCCTATGCCCCATTATGGACATCTTATGCAGATTTGATTGTCGGCTAAAAAGTATAATGGGCTCTGGTGCGTAAGGAAAACAAGAAGCGGTATATCTCTTTCAAACATCTTGTGTCTATGGTGTTGTAAGGTATGGTTCACCTTGGTTAAGTGATATTTTGGCTTGCCCTGTTCAAAACAGACTGAACAACATAACATGTTCTTATTTGGCAGCCTCTGCAATCAATTTATGCCCACATAGATAGTATTGACAAATGAAATAAGTACGCAACCTGTTCAACAAAAACTAATTTGTGAAAGGCATCTTTTTTCTACTTATTTAAGATCTTTGATAGCTTTCCCTGCCACATTTTATTCCAAGCAAAAACAATAGGTTTATCAAAATATTGTATAATCACCAAATTCAAAGGATTAAGATTGCACCTTATTAAGAGAAGAAGATCGACACAATTTCTGGACTTTCTCAAACATGCCTTACTACTCACTGGTACAATAGTTAAATGCAAATTACTAAAACGATGACTACGCCCTATAAGAAAATAGAGCATTTATATCCTTGCTTCTTGCAGCCTCAAAAACATCAAGAAGTGTGATAATTCTTAGCTGAAATAAAGATATAGTACTATTTTAAAAGAAAGTATAACACTTAAAGTTAGAAGTGGCAAACATGGGCAAGTCAAATAGCTTGTCGTTTGATTCCTTGGCTACAAATATACATATCTAAATATTAACGAATAACTTAACATCAACACAATAATCACCGCTTGTTTGTGATGCCGAAGTCACACCATTAGCAACTACACAACTCCGATCGTTGTCGTTTCTCATTGCTAAATAGTCCAGCACTTAGAGCAACTGAAGAGCATTCAAGTTGCTCTAAGCGCGTGAGCTAATGGCTAATGCACTGCATCTTTATCTTCAAAACCATCACCTCTAATGAACCTACAATAGACTTTTTCATCAATTAAGTATTTTATTGTACTATTTTATCGATTAACAGGGTAACTGACTAACTGGGTAATTGAAAGTGTGTTGTACAACATGAATATCTCATGAATATGAAATGGGTTAAATTCATTTTTGTAGGGGGCCTGGTCTCAGCAACTAAATGACTCACCTTATATGTTCACCTTGATCTGTCGGATTCTAACCAATGGGATCCCATATTGCTCCAGGTTCCTAATTTATATTGCTTCTACATGGTAAGTATCTGCAAATGTGCATTAAAATTTTAGCGATGTGATCGACTGTATGCAACATATATTGAAACAGCTTGTGTGGTGCTTTTGTGTGCAAAATATGTGAGGTAATTACGGCATCTACACGTTTGGTGCTAAAGCGTCAACAAAGCTATGTTGCCTTGCAGTAAGAACATGTCCAATAATAGAACACAAGTTGTCTGATGACAGCTTAGCTTGTGTAACAGGAGCATATGCTATTGTCGCACTTTAACTTTGTTCAAACCGCTTGTTACTCCACACTTCATATGCGTGGTGTGGTCACTTATAGTCAGGTCAAAAGCTTAATAGTAGACAAGTCATTAAAACTTTATAGCAAGATAGGAACATAAATAAATCAGCTAAATCAAACATCTATTATTAGCAACTTATTAATAGATGACATTAATCCTTTTTAACATCTAGATTTCCTATGTACAGGTGGAATATATAGACAAAAGTACATATATGTGCATATAAATTGTAGTCCAGTAATAACAAAATAAGGCATACACTAAAACCTAAAACTCCAAAGAACTAATAAAATAGTAACTATAAAATCATGAATGTATTCATAACCTAACATCATAATTAACAAAATTCAGAAGCAATAAAACAATATGTTCCGAACGATTGATGATAAACAGTCACTTGTTGAGTGTCGAAACTCACATCAGTATTTTGTACATCTCAAATCAAAACACTTGTGATTTCAATAAAAAAATATAACTGATATGAGTGTTTAATACACAGACTAAGAAACATACCATTTTTTCTAGTAGTTGTTTTTTATGGTCTTACGGGACAGCTTGTCAAGGAAGTCGATCGCCAACATGAGAAAACATATTAGCTAAAAGAGAGTAACCCACATATAAAGGTTGGTTTGATATTTTATTTAAATTTATTCTCTGGCAAGGTTCGAACATGTGAATATAGCAATATTATTGATTCTGCATAACCACTGAGCCAACTCCAACTTTTGGTTTATATCTTACGAACTAAAATACATAAACACAAATTAGATTATTTTGTTACCATAATACGGAAGTTTGGTTCTACATATACTATTTTTGGTTTTATAGATACTATTTTTTATCAAAACCTATGACATTCATTAACTTACGTATCATTATTAGTTTTCATCATCTTCATGTTTGAACATCATGAATAGTAATCTGGTTATATTCAGGTGAGAAGGTTACACATATACCGACTCCATGAAGATGATGTGAGTTCATTATCATTGTCATGATTATTATGAATGTGATTATCATTATGGTTTGAAGTAGGTTTATCTGAATAGGTTTATATATATACACCCTTAATCGTTTATATGAAACATATTGTATAGATCTATTCCTTAAAGCTTGACAAATTAAACAACGCCTCGAAGTTTGGTAGCCAGTCCCTCATAATCCATTCTTTCCATGTTTTGAGACCTATAAGATACCTTATTTATTTGATCGTCATCATTTTCATCTTACTATAATAGAATTTGAACCTCTGTCATGGTATACTAAAAACAATATGAATAATTAAAAGTCGAAGCAAAGACTATGTAGTGTAAGTAACAAAATACCATGTACGATAGACGAACCTTATAGAAGCAAAGAACAAGAGAGCAAGAGTATCTTACCTTAAATTTTATTGGGAAACCAAGTTTGTGTATTCGAGCATATTGACAACAGAAATAAACAATTCAAGCCCAATACCAAACGAACATGATTCATCACTTTTTGCTTATAGAGATGTAACTCAGTAAGTCGGTCGATATGAACAGTTATCTCATGAGCAGGTTTTTCTCCTAATACAAAACGACCATGATTAATCACTTTCTGCTTATAGAGATATAATTCAGTAAGGTACGTGTATAATTATTAGCGATGGCAAGTGGGTTCAACTAAGAAATAGACTAAAAACTATAGGTTAAATGGGTCAAGCGGGTAACGGGTTGGATATTCATCGGATTTCTATTTAGATTTGAAAACTATTCTGACTTTTTCATTATGGAAGGTTCAGGTCATTATTGTCGTAAAACAGTTTTGTAATAATAATTGACAGCTTATTAATATATATATTGTAATCTTTGAGTTCAATCTCTTTAAATAATAATTATATATTCTTTAATTTATATATTTTGGAATTATAGCATCATTGTCTGGTCCATCATACTTAGAAGCCATTCTATAACGCTTGAGGAGCGAGGGCACTTTAAATTGTAAACTCAACCACTCATGCAAGACCTAATATCAAGATGGAACATCTTAGTACAAAGAAACCTACTAACATGATACATTATATATTTTAGAAACTTCTTCAAAGGTTAGTATATTATCTCATTATTACATTTTATAACATTTAGTTTCAAAGTTGACAAAAATGGTCCTTCTAGTTTATATAACTTTAGAAAACATGTTTTATTATATAATTTTCATTCTTACAGTTTCATAAATGAAAAAATGATCCTTAAAGTTTATAAGTTTAGAGTATTTATATTTTCAGTCCATAAAGTTATAAGTTTGGTATATTTACACTTTTAACCCTTAGAATATATATTTTTAGTATTTACATTTTCAACCTTCGAATATCAAACTAAGGGTTTCAAATTTTACAAAATCAGTCCTTATAGTTTTAACCTTGGTAAAAATGTCAGTTTTAACCCCTCAAGTTTATGAGTTTCAAAAGTGACAAAATTAGTGGCTAGACTTGTTTAAAATTACATATCAAGTGGATACTTGTAGATAATGATCTAGGAACTTAAAACAAAGTTTATAAACATATTTCTAATCATAATAACATTAATTTTTCAGATCTATAGTTAACTCATTATTTCATGTAAATTATAAAACTAGGGTTTTAGATTAAAACTTGATTTAGGAAAATCAAACATGATTATTTATTGATCCAAATCTTATATTAACATCTTATTAACATCATAAAATGTCAAAAAAGAGTATTAAAACAAGATCAAAACTTAATTAACATAGTGATTACCTAATTATCTCCAAAGTGACTTTTAAGTCTCCTTATGAACATATCTTGCTTCTAAAGCTTCAAGAACTTTAGTGGCTACTTCTTAGACCTGGATTCTGGTCTTTGAGATTCCTTATTAATTTGATAGAAGTGATATATCAGAAAACATGGGTGTTTAGGTAAGAAAGTTATGGATGAATAGAATTATGACCACTTCGCCACTATTTATACCCATTTAGGTATAAGAGTCTTAGGTATAGCTTAGAAACATGTTAGACACTTAGAGTGATGATACATGAATCCAATTAGTTATTCAAGGAAGCTATATTTGTGTTTATCCAAGGTTTGAGATCTTAAGGGTGCCACAACAAGACTAGATAAGAACAAAGGCTTTTGATCTACAAGGTGATAATCCAACAGCTTATAGGGCTTCTAGAAGGAATACATATCTTTAAAATATCTATTTTGAAGTATAAAAGTGGAAGGAAAGAGTTTAAACTTAGTTTTGGAGGGGAAAACCTACGCGGCTTAGATTTATATGGCTTGTAACTTGTAACTTTATAATTCTAATAACCAGGGACTTAAGAATATGATTAGAGATGTATTAGGGTTTAATTAGGGTTTACAAATTGTATTAGAAGGTTTGGTCCTTTGTTTGAAGTTTAACATTGGTTTGAAGTGAAATTAGGAAGAAACCCTATCCGAATGAGTGTTTCTAATGATCTAGGGTTCAGTCTTTGTTAAAGTCATTATTTTTCCTTTAGTTACTGATGAAAACTCAATTTATATCTTATACATTGTGTTTATGGTGTCTAAAGAGTTCTACACTTGGTTTGATAAGTTATTTTAGGTAAAAATGTCTAAAGTGTGAAAATACCTATTTTGACCTAATTTCTATGTCATGCATTGAAATGTTGTACCTTGTGCATTAAGGTAATTGTACATTGTCTTAAGATAATTTTATAGACTAAATGTAATTCTAAGAGTGTTGGTATATTTGTCCTAAAATACTATGCATTAATTCGAGTGAAATAGGTAACATAGGGATTTTTAGGTCCTTTTGCCTAAATGGATTCTACCTTGTCTAATTAGTGTTTATTTCCTCATGTGGGCTTATTTTAGGTCTTATATATTGTGTTTATGTCTTCTAAAGATTCTACACACTTAGTTTAATGAGTTAAATAGGGTAATATATCCTAGGTGTAATTAGGTCAAATTATAGTTCCATGCTTAAATAACTTTTACATTGTGCTTTAGTAAGTTGTAACTTAACTTAGGATAAAATTATAACCTTATTAAGATACTTAGTTTAATTCTATAATTGGTTGCAAAACTTTGACTTTAATTCACTGTGAAATGGATTTTAGGTGCTAATCTAGGTCCCTTGACCTAAATACTTGTACTTAGCTTTAAATAATTTGTACTTTGTGTTTTAGGATAAAATCTTACTTCTTAATGATAGATTATACCTTGTAAATATGTCTTAAGATTCATATATATATATATATATATATATATATATATATATATATATATATATATATATATATATATATATATATATATATATATATATATATCATATATATATATATATATATATATATATATATATATATATATATATATATATATATATATATATATATATATATATATATATATATATATATATATATATATATATATATATATATATATATATATATATATATATATATATATATATATATATATATATATATATATATATATATATATTGTAGTTATATTACTTGAGTTTTGAGTTTTTCAAAGGATTTCTAGGGTTTCTTAGGCTCGTTGATGATTTAGGGCATCTTAGTTATATTTAAGATGTTTTTATTCATAATATATCCATACGATTACATTAAGAACTCAGACTTGATATATATATATATGTTGTTTACAACATATAGGCATATTTTGAAGTGAAAGTTTAGATTGTGAGAACCCATATACTTTATAAACCAATAATATATCACAACATAAAGCAAAAATTTCCTAGTGAATTCACCTCTTTATATATTTACCATATGTGAAACACACATAGATTGTAATAACATTAGAAAAATTAATGGATGTTTTGGTCGGATGAATACAACCACACGTACTTTGACAAGTATACCCGTAGGTATTTTAAATGTGTATCATGGATTTACTCGCGATGGGAATATATTATTTTTCACCCACCCTTCACCCGCTGGCGATTCACCCGCTGGCGAGTATAAATTTTTACCCATGACTTATTCGTGGGTCAAAATTAACTAGATTACTTTCCCATTTACATACGAGTGCTTGTGAGTTACAAAAATTTTCACCCGTTACCATCCTTATATTTGGCATACAAAGATGGTCAAATTTTTGTAATCCATAAACTATAAATGAATAGGTAAGGTAACCTTTTTAAAGCATTTTCATGCCTTTTACTCGAAAAAACATTATACTTTTTCCATAACAATTTCTCATTAATTTTATGACTTGAAAATTCTTCTATTAGGTCGGCTTTTTAGATTTGCATATAATCACATAAATGTAAAAGATTTCAGCAAAAAATGATATTTTTTAATAGGTTTGACAAGCTTATGTAGCTTTCCAACTTAAGTATGTTATTATGCCTAATGAGGTTTACAACATTAAGATGTAACATTTGTAAACCAATTGATATTTTTATCATATTTTCCCTATCTATACAGTCATGCTTAATGAGGTTTGTCAAGATAAGAATTTCTAATATTCATTATGCTTTGTGTGATTTTGTAGTAATTTTATGTTTTTCTTCCCGGTAGAAAGTTATTTTCCTATGTAACGGGCGGAAATGTATGATTTACCTACATCTTTTGTACTTAATTTACCGAAACTCTTTAAAAAAAAGAATTGTAAAGTGAAATATTTGAATTTAATGAATGAAATTATAGTGCAAAGGGTTTTGTGAAAAATAAAAAGGTAACTGAAAAAGATGATGTTATATGATATATATATTACTAACATTTTTTTCACTTTTACACATCTATGTAACCAACTTAGTATATTATTAATATATTCATTAAAACTTTCAAATTTATGGAGATATAAGTAAGATGACTCGCTAGGTGTCAGTTAAAACTATAAAATAAATGACTTCCTTATTTATTCTAATTTTTTTTCTTATACCAATTTCACTTTACATGTTACACATCATTTAACTACAAAATTCGGCAGGACATTAGCAGATTCTCATGGATCAGATAGATTTTTTCTAAGCTACTATATGTCGCGGGTCAGATAGATATCTCAACGCTATCATTAATTTCATCAAAAGTGAATGCCAATAATTTCTCGTTGTTAACCGGTCAAATCATTAAAATGAATGTTGGCAATATTGGTCATAGATCCAAAAAAATATTTCTTCAAACCCAAAATCAATCACATAGCTCGATCAAAACTAAACATACCTCAAGAGATGGGTAAAACCAAAAAGACCGATATTCTTGAAAAAGGTTCTTCTGGTTTTTTTTTAAATATTAATTTAACCTGTACTTGTAGATCAAACCAAAATAGATGCTAAAGATATCTCCTTGTTCTTATGAAAAAAATAAGATTGCAATTAAACTTTTGTGCATAAGTTTAATAGAAGTTAATCAACGACTTCAGACAAGGCTTGTTTCCGGCAATTTTGGTGATTTCTTATATGACCAAACAAACCTAGAGACGTTACCATATTAAAAATGTAAGGCTTATAAAAGTAATTTTGACCGGGAAAGTAATCTACGGTTATGAAGTTTGTTATGGTATATCCTCGGTTGTATTTTCGGGATTTATATACTAGGTAACACCAAATGCTGTCTTTCAACAGTTTGGGACTTGCAAGAAGTAAGGATCGAACCCTTAACCTCTCTCTTAAAAGTCAAGGGTGCTAACCAACTGATCCAACCGTGCGAGTTTTTGAGATTTATACACTAAATAACCTTTATAAACATACAATACGTAGCCGATTAAGGTCCAAAAGTGAGGTGGTTCGTATAAGGTATAAAGAAATAACGGATCTTGTGCTTGAACTTAATTAGATGCCCACGAAACAATTTTAAACATCAAAGGGTGTTCATTTTAGCTTATATAATGGGCTTATAAACTTATTAGCTTATATGAGTTCATAAGCCTAAATCAAGTGTTTGATTAAGCTTATATAAGAAGGCTTATAAGCTTATATATAAGTGTTTTGGTAAGCAAAAAACATGTGACTTTTTTTTGTGAAAGTTTGGCCTTATATAACATATTTCATTAGAAATTATAATTACATCTCTCATTTACATAATAATTTAACATTCATATTTTTTTAATAACAATAATTGTTGACTAACTGGTAGTGTTTTAGAAACTTAATTACAATTGTATAGTTGTAGAAAAGTATTTTTATTTGACGTTTTCTATTTACTAGAGTATTACTCCCTACGTCTTAAAATTATTGTTCACCTTACTATTTTCGGACGCCTCAAATTAATTGTCCAGTTCTAAAAATAGATAAAGAATGTGAATTAAGTGTATCATATCACTCTCATTTGAGGGTATTATTACAAACAATAAAGAAGTTATAAATTAATTGGTTAAGGGTAAAATTGTCAATGTGTAAAAGGTAAGAGAGAAAGTTGAAAAAGTTATGTTCTTATTAAACTACGTGTTTTTTTGTCGGTGGACACTAATTATTAGACGGAAGAAGTATTACGTAATGAGAAATGCTAGATCCACACCCATATTATAAAAAAAATCCACACCCTTATGTGTCAAACAAACGTTGGTAGTGAAAAAAGAAATAGAAAACATGATGGATTATGATTGGTGCAAGTTCCATGCCACATAAAGGTGTGAAAGTTTTTATGTGAGTTGTAAGTAGATATAACATTCCTCTTACGTACTTAACATATCACACACTCATATATCCATGGCGGCAATTCCTAAGAAATTCTAAATCTGCATCCGATCTACTACCCTTCGTAAATTAATACGTCTAAAGGACCTGTCGTCTATGAGGATGATCCTAGTGATCGATCTCAAGAACGACCTTCTTTATTCGTTACTAATCCGAAGCTATAGGGATGTGATGTTTTTTGATTTAGGTTTCATCTTCGGTGGCTACTGGATCTGATTAGATTCGATTGTTTGGTTTGGTGTTTTCCTTTTTTTTCATTTTAATTCAATTCAATTAGGTGTTTTAGAGCTTCCTTTAATCCAAAATTAGTGTTTTTCGCTGTTCGACGGCGGTGGTTGATTTATGGCAGTTCATCGTTCTAGGGAGGATCATGTTAGCAAGATCTCGAAATCTATTTTTGTGTCAAATTTTCCTGATAGCTGTGATTATCGTGAATTGTGGAAAGTGTGCGAGGTATACGGGAAGGTGGTAGATGTGTTCATCGCTAATAGAAGAACGAAGTTTGGTAAACGGTTTGCGTTTGTTAGATTTATTAGGGTTGATAACATTGATCGATTAGTCGGGAACTTGAGTACGATATGGATGGGCTGTTATCACCTACAAGCGAACGTTGCTAGGTTAGACCGTAGTAGTATTAAGGCCAAGGAGGTACACAATTACAATGTTCAGGGGAAATCTTATGTACAGGTTGCAAAGGGTTCTGGGCAATCTGCAGTGCCTAAGACATTTAATTTTGATGTTTCAGCATTGGTGTTATATGACTCTTACTTGTGTGTGCGCAATTTGTCATGTCATGTGATGATCAAGGCAAAGGAAATAGATACTATTATTAATATCCGAGCTATTCTTTTTGAGGAAGGATTTCTCAAGGTGAAGGTTTCATATCTTGGAGGCCTTTGGGTGTTGGTTGAGTTAGATAACGAGATCGCGACGAGGAATTTTTTGGACCATGTGGGGTTGAAGTCGTGGTTTGAGGTTTTTCAGGCAGCCTGTCAGGATTTTGTTAGTGATGAACGAGTGGTTTGGGCTGATATAGAGGGGGTGTCGACGAATGTATGGTCTAAGGAAACGTTTATGAGAATAGGGAGTAGATGGGGCCAGGTTTTGGATTTGGAGGACAATGTTGGGATTTCGTTTGCTAGGAAGCGGATGTGCATTCTAACTAAACATCCTGTCTCTATCTTGGAGAATGTTAAAGTGATATACAAAGGGAAGGTGATGATGGTTCGTGCCAAAGAATTGTTCACATGGACACCTAATTTTTTGGATCCTGTTGAAGAACAGGAGGTTTCAGCCTCAGAAGCTTCGTTTGATAATAAGTCGGGACGACAGATCTTCAGGGGTCTACTAGAGAGCCAAGTGAGGATGGCGAGGGTAGTGCGGTGGAAGGTGTTCCTGAGACAGTCTTTCGAGATTCTTCATCACCTGTGGGGGTGTCTAAGGATGAAGAGCATGAGCGTAAATCTGATGACCCTTTTGAGGTGTATGACTTACTTAATAAAATTGACGAAGGAGTCAAGAGTGTCAAGAGTATCGGCAGTTCTTCTAAGTCACATCCTCCAGGGTATACACCCGAAGGTCAGAAGGTTCGTGCTAAGGTTAACTTAGAGGATGACGTTGTGGAGACAGAAGTTGAGGAGGGGGGGGGGGGTTCTCGGACTAAGGTTAATTTGGAGGATGATGCTGGGATGAAAGTTGTTGAGGAGGGGGGTTCTCATGAGGAACCTGCCAAGGTTATGAACAATTCACAAGAAATTCCAGAAACATTAAATAAGGCAGTGGACGTTAACTATCCTGGATCGGTTCGTAATGGGGGGTCAATTCTTGATTGCTTGGAGGACATGATTTGTGTAGGCCAAACTATGGGGTATTGCTTGGAGGACTGTAAGAAGGATATAGAGAGTATTATAGGTGCACAAGGAGGTATAGATGGTTTCTCATGAATATTATGTCTCTTAATATTCAAGGCTTGGACATAAGTCCAAAAAGGAGTGGATTAAGGAGTTAAATGTGAAGCATCGGGTAAATTTTCTTGCTTTACAAGAGACGAAGTTGGAAAATATTACTCAAATAGAGGTTAAAGCGTTGTGGGGGAATTCGAATTTTAGCTATGTATTTAGTGAGTCGTTAGGCAATTCTGGTGGTATTTTGTGTGTTTGGAAAAGTGGTGTTTTCAGGAAAGATGAGGTCACGATTTCAGACAATTTCATTGCTATATATGGTAAATGGTTGCCTAGTAATTCCAATATTTTGTTTATTATTGTGTACGCGCCTCAACAAGCGTCGGCAAAAAGATTATTATGGGAGTATGTCGTTTCGCTTCTAAGCAGTTGGAATTATGAGGCGTTAGTTATGGGCGACTTTAATGAGGTGCGTTGTGTAGAGGAGAGACGTGGTTCTTCGTTTGATGTGCTTGGTGCTCGTAGGTTTAATCAGTTCATCAATTCTGCGGGACTTGTAGATATTAAGCTAGAGGGTTATTCGTTCACGTGGTCGCTTTCCTCAGCTAAAAATATGAGTAAGTTGGATCGTTTTTTAGCTTCGGAAGGTTTGCTTGTGAATTTTCCTTCGCTGTCTGCTAAGTGTCTTGATAGACATTTATCGGATCACCGGCCCATTCTATTGCACGAGGTATATTCAGATTATGGTCCTATTCCATTCAGGTTTTATCATTCTTGGTTTTCGTTGGCAGGTTTTGATGAGATGGTTGAGAGTACTTGGCGTTCTTTATCGTTACCGGATTTTAATCCTATTAATAGGTTTAAAAAAATGCTCCAAACTCTAAAGTCGGTTATGAGAGGATAGGTTAAGGATATTAGGGCCAATCAGCTTGAGGTCAAGAACAATATTGTGCGTGAATTAGGTTTTTTAGATCGGTTGCTTGAAGAAGAGGAGTCTTCCGAGGCGATTCTTTTAAAAAGAATGGATTTGCGGCGTCAACTTCATGAGTTAAACAAGATGGTTGCTAATGAGGCCATTTAGAAAGCTAAAATTAAATGGGCAGTAGAAGGCGATGAAAATTCTAAATTTTTTCATGGTTTAATCAACAAAATAAGGTTCCGGTTATCTATTCGGGGTGTTTTTGAAAACGGTATATGGTGTTCTGAGCCTAATAAAATGAAAGTTATTTTCTGGAATCATTTTCAAGAGAGGTTTGCTCGTCTTTTCAAGCGCGTTTCAAACTTGACTTTAGGTTTCCCAAACGATTATCATCGGATCAGATGATGGATTTGTAGGGTATGGTAACTTGGGAGGAGATAAAAAAGGCGGTGTGGAGTTGTGGTGAGAATAAAACGCCGGGTCCTGATGGGTTTTCATTCGAATTTTTCCGTAAATATTGGGGTTTTATTGGTCCTGATTTTTGCAAATGGTGGAGTTTTTTTTCGAGCACGGTTCGTTTCCGAGGGGGTGCAATGCGTCATTTATCACATTGATTCCTAAGGTAACGGACCCCAAATTTGTTTCTGATTATCGTCCAATTAGTTTAATTGGAAGCTTATATAAGGTGGTTACGAAGATTTTAGCCATCCGCCTGTCAAATAGTATTCAAGGGATTATTTCAGATACACAGTCGGCATTTTTGTCGAGGCGGAACATTTTGGACGGACCTTTTATTTTGAATGAATTATTAAGTTGGTGTAAGAGTTCGAAGAAACAGGCTATGTTTTTTAAGGTTGATTTTGCTAAGGCATATGACACTGTGCGTTGGGATTATCTTATTGATGTATTGAGGGCTTTTGGGTTTGGGCCGAACTGGTGTAAATGGGTGCTTGGTACATTGTCTTCAGCTAGGGCTTCATTTTTGGTAAATGGTAGTCCAACTGAAGAGTTTTCTTTTTATAGGGGTTTGAAGCAAGGAGATCCATTATCTCCTTTTTTGTTTCTATTGGTTATGGAATCCTTACACTTATCTGTGACTCGCGCCACTTCTGAAGGTATATACAGTGGGTTACGGCTTAGTGAGTCTTTTTATCTCTCGCATCTTTTTTATGTTGATGATGCGCTATTTATCGGGGATTGGTCTGATTCTAATCTGAAGAATGTGATTATGATTTTGAATTGCTTTCATATGGCGTCTGGGCTGAAAATTAATATCCAGAAATGTCAATTAATGGGAGCTGGAGTGTCTAGGCAAAATGTGGAGTTGGCGGCTGCAGATATTGGGTGTAAGGTTCTAAGTAACAGGTTCAGTTATCTTGGTGTCACGGTAGGTGAATCAATGAGTCGTAGAGCGGCTTGGGCAGAGGTGGTTAACAAGCTTCGTACTAGGCTGTCAAATTGGACGCTTAAAACTCTTTCGGTGGGAGGAAGGCTTACTCTGTTGAAATCGGTGCTTGGTGCAGTTCCATTATACTATATGTCTATTTATAAGGCTCCAAAAGGGGTGTTAGAAGAAATGGAAGCTATTCGGGGTAAGTTTTTAATGGTGCGGATTCGGCAGAAAGAAAAATTATATGGGTGGCTTGGAAGAAAGTGTTAGCGTCCAAAAATTGTGGGGGGCTTGGTGTCTCGAGTTTTTTTGCCCTTAATCGAGCTCTTTTATTCAAGTGGGTGTGGCGTTTCATCTCGAATGAAGATTCGCTTTGGGGTAAGGTTATTAGATCTATTCATGGTAGGCAGTTTCATAGGTGTAGTTCGCCTACGGTTTGGTCCAGAATTGTACGTGAAGTCCAGGTTGTGAAGGATCTTGGATTCGATTTTATTGGGCATTGTAAAAGGAGAATAGGCTATGGGTGTTCCATTAATTTTTGGGCGGATGTGTGGGCGTCGGAGGTTCCCTTTTGTGAGTTATTTCCTCGTATGTTCACTTTAGAATCTGTGAAAGGAGTGTCGGTGGCGGATAAATTAGGAGTTGTGTCGATAGCGGATTATTTTCGGAGGCAGGTAAGAGATGGTATTGAATGTGAGCAGTGGGATGGTCTTATTGTTGTGGTGTCAAACGTGGTCCTTGTTCCTATGGCTGATAGATGGGTATGTGATCTTTCTAGTGATGGGTTATTCAGGGTCAAAGATGTGCGGAATAAGCTAGACGAGTTGGTGCTTCCTTCCACGGTTTATACGCGTTGGGTAAAATGGGTCCCGATTAAAGTAAATGTCTTAGTGTGGAGGGCTAGGAAAGATTGTTTGCTGACGAGGAATAATCTGGTTCGAAATGGAGTGGTGCTGGATTCCAGTTTGTGTCGAGTGTGTGGTGTTTCCTCGGAGACGGTGCAACACGTTTTTTTCCAATGTCCTTTTGCGCAAAGGGTGTTCTCTCGTATTTGTCGTTGGTGGGAGTTGGTCGAGCAGGATATTGGTTCCTTTACGGAGTGACAGTCTTGGTTTTAGTCTATTGGATGACCTCAGTCATGAAGTCGCTGTTGGAGGGTGTGTTTGCCGTTACATGGTGGTATTGTTGGGGTTTCCGTAATAGGATAGTGTTTGAGTCTTCACCCCCGTGTCCGGCTGTTGTTTTTGATGAGATTATAGATCTCTCTTTTAGGTGGTGTGTGAGTCGTAGTAAAAAGGGTTTTGATTGGGAGAATTGGTTAAATAATCCTCATTTGTTTGCTTTGTAATTTGGTTCTAGCTTCTTGCTAATTTTTAATATAAGTTGCCATTCTAAAAAAAACATTCCTCTTACGTAATTACATATTATGTTATGATATTTCTATTGTTCAATGTTTTGGATAGAGGTTTTTCCTAAAAGAATTAGTTAACTAATTTATATGACTAATGTATGTTACGTGCTTGAGTAAATCTGTGTTTTTTTGTCATTTAATAACATAAGATAAAATTAAACCAAACATTTGAACTTATAAGCTTATTAAACATAAACTTAATCAAACACTAATTATAAGTTATAAGCTTATATTATATAAGAAAAAAATGACTTACCTAATATAAGCTAATCACAACTTATAAGCTTAACAAAACACCTCCTAAAGTGAGTGATCATTGTGAATCTTCCCCACTATGTACAGGTCTTTGTATGTTACCCGAATCCTAGTTCCTTAATTTCACGATTTAAGCACGAACCTTAATTTCATGTTTATTCAAATTCGACACAAAGACCCTAGTTGTTAGTTAAAGATGGCGAACTATAAGTTTACAAAAAAAAAACAAATGCACAATTTTACAACCGTTGTCAAGTTTGTATGTCTATAATGATACCATCTATCCCTTGTCATCCATCATTGCTTTATTTTATATCTCGGATATATTGCGAGGGGATATATATGGCTAGCCCGCTAGGGGTTAGCATTGGTATGATACCGGACCGGTTCGGGTAAGAATGAATGAAACGGAAATCGAAATGGTTCAAAATGCCGGTCCGAGATAGTCTTATTGGTACGGTTTGTTCTTCGATCCGATATGTTCTCTTATTTGGTATAATCGGCGGATTTTTTTGTAAGACAAAACTGGAGAGGACCAAAACCAAATGTGATTAAAATCATAGATCGAGGACTGGATCGACATGTGTTTGGTCCGATCCAGTTAAGTCTGGCTCGATGATCTAAAATATTTCCCTTAGATATTGGCATATTGCTACTAGGTTTTGCCAAGATAAATGGGCTAGGCCTATAATTAAGTAAATAATCGCTTCCAAATATAAATCAATGTTCAAATCCCGCAATAAAGAACAAAACTTTTCAAGGTATGAATGTCGTGTGAAGCACGTTAAAGGTGGAGTTGGTAGTTGGGAAGATTCGACAAATACATAAAAAATCGATGGAATGCAAATACGTGTTCATATGGTTTACATTTACAAGCAAATATCAAAATCGTCACGTTTCAGTTATTCAAATGCCCTAAGAAATTGATACAGCAGATTCATGCATATTTTACATATTATCATTCGCTAATCTTACCTTTTCTTATCATAGAAGTGATAAATTTGCTCATGGTTTTTTTATCTTTTGTTTTAGGGGTACATAATAAGAACAATTAAAGTACATAAAAAGTACACAAGATTTCACAAAAAAGTACACAACAATCTGTAAAATTAGATCCTGTGTAATTTTCTGTGAGAACTGATGTACATTTTACCTTCTTATCATGTACCTTTAGAGCACAAGATAGAAAAACCCAATTAAATATTAGTACTTTTTGACACCTTTTTTAAAATGATGAAGCAACTTTTTGTCTATTCTTTTTTATATATAGGTTAAACAGGTGTACATGTATGACACTAAATAGACTTAACGAACGTACATGTAAAATATTAATTAGTTGTTCGTCAAATATTTTATTTTAATTTTTTATCCTTAGATTTAAAAAACAAGTACATTTTTTTTATTTCTACGTTTTTATTTTAATTTTTAAACTTGCACCCGCTTAACCCGCCACATGTTAAACCCGTCGCCCGCCTGTTTTGCCTCCTCTACCTGTTAATAGCTAGGTGGGTAGCGATGCATCTATGAATAATGGATATGAGTATTTTAAACTCTTCGTCCATTTATGTAAAAAAAAAATTCACCCATCATTTACCTCGCACCCATTAGTGGGTGTGTAACATTCTACCCATACTTATGGGTTGGTGTAATGCAACAAAATGACAAAATCTTATTTGATAACTAACTATTAGGCTGGTGGGAGTGGGCATGAAGCCACCCGCTGCTTGGCCAAAGCCACGCGCAACCCCTATCCCCCCCCCCCCCTAATACCCGTGCGAGTTGTTAGCTAGAAAACAAAACCATGCGAAACTTACCTGGGTGAGTTTTAAACGAATGGGTCCCACTAATATTTTATACCGTTAGTTTTTAAAATAAAAAAAAAACTTTTTCAAATACCCATTTTTACTTATAAATACCTAACAAAAACTCTTATTTTTCAAACACACATTCAAATTCCATACACATTTCATACATTCTCCCTAAATCACTAAAAAAATGGAAAATATCGGCGAATACGAGTTATTTTTTGCCACTGAAAATCCGGTAGTCGCAACGAAACGCAAGTGGGCTTTTATTAAAAAAGCTTTGCATTTTATTAAAAGACGGCGTATTGCTAATCGAGTACCAAGAAACGTCATAACTCGAGACCGAATAGGTACTCATAATCGGTTAGTTGCGTCTTTTTTTCGGCGAACCCAAGATACGGTGCGAAAGAGTTCAAAAATGTTTTCGAATGGGCCGCCCCCATTTCAACTGGATAGTTAGTGAGTTGACTCACCATTCTACATACTTTCGTAATAATGTTGATTGTACCGGAAAAGAAGGTATTCCGTCGTTGTT
This sequence comes from Glebionis coronaria, assembly GCA_025667525.1. Lineage (NCBI taxonomy): Eukaryota > Viridiplantae > Streptophyta > Magnoliopsida > Asterales > Asteraceae > Glebionis > Glebionis coronaria. The sequence continues at coordinate 532,997,142 of CM046881.1, read as the reverse complement.
AAAGTGCACATCAGAAATTCGTCAATTGGCATACGACGTCGTTCCTAGTTTTCTAGATAAGTATTTGTAAACGAGCGTAAGAACTTCTCGAGAATCACTTGATCATTTTTGTACTGCTGTTATGGAAATATTTGGGGCTGAGTATTTGAGAAAACCCACGTATACTGATGTTCAGAAACTTTATGCGCATCATGAAGCAAAGCACGGGTTTCCAGGGATGATAGGAAGTCTTGATTGTACAGACTGGGAGTGGTTCGATTGTCAAGTTGCCTTTAAAGGGCAATATGTTAGACGAGATCATGGACCGAATCCATTCATTTTACTTGAAGTTGTTGCGTCGCATGACTTGTGGATATGGCAAGCATTTTTTTGGTGTTTCTGGGTCGAACAACGACATCAACGTTTTATATCAGTCCCCTTTATTTAATGATTTGAAAACCGGACGAGCACCTGAGGTGGAGTTTATGGCTAACAGTGTACACTATCCATGGGGATACTATCTTACGGACGTAATATATCCGGAATTGACAACACTTGTTAAAACAATTCCCGAACCATCATCCAATGACCATAATAGGATTTTATATAAGCAGAAACAAGAATCCGCAAGAAAAGATATTGAAAGAGCTTTTGGTGTTTTGAAGAAAAAATGGGTCATATTAGCCAATCTTGCACGACCTTTACGGAAAGAAAGAATCATGAATATGATGTACACATGCATCATATTACATAATATGGTTCGAAAGTTCAAAAAAAAGCAATATCTCCTAAATGGTTCCCAGAAGAAGAAATTCAACCGGACGATGTGTTTCAAACCCAATAACACATGCTACGAGTTATGCGGCATATCAGCTCCGCTCAAGAACATCACAATCTTCGAGCAGATTTGGTCGAGCATTTGTATGCCAATGTTTAATTTATTAAGTTTTTTTTATATTTATGTTTTTTTAAATGTTGTTTTTAAATTTCCTATGTATCGTCTTTTAATTTCGTACTGTGTTTTACTTTTCTATGTACCCGTGTTTTAATAAAATGTATGAATAAAAAATATTTAATAAAAAGATGGGGTGATGTGGAGTAAGTTTGGGTGAGTGTCATTACCTCATGTGGGAGTTTGGGTAAGTTTTGATGAGTTTGGTAAAAAAAGCTGACGTGACGCTGAGGTGGAGGTGAGTGGGTTTCACCCCACTCCCACTAGTCTTATAAAACTGCGTAGAAAAAAACCAATCACTTTAATTTCTCAAATACCAAGTTCACAAAATACTTGCACGACAATTAAACATCGTTACATCAAATCAGATCATAGTGGTTGATTAAAAAGATAAATAAAGTTGCTTAGAAACATCTTTATCAAATAAAAAGTTTTGGTGTTTTTTCAGTTCTTATAAGAGTATTAAATATGCCATAAACATTTTTAGTATAATTAATATTAGTTTAATATAAATATGTTATTGGATGGAAACGACCACACGTACTTTGACGAATATACTGTATACCCGTAGGTACTTTAAATGTGTATTATGGATTTACTTGTGATGAGAATACATTCTTTTTCACCCACCTGTCACCCACTGATAAGTATAAATTTTTACGCATGTCCGATAGGTAAAAAATGATTAGATTATCTACCCATTTACATACGAGTACCAGTAAAATATAGATTTTTTCACCCATTGCCATCTTTATATCTGTCATACAAAGTTGATAAAATCTTTTTACTTCGTAAACTGAAAAAGAATAGATAAGGTAGCCTTTTTAAAAGCATCTCTATGCCTTTTACTTGAAAAGACATTTTGCCTTTTCCATAACAATTTCTCATTTTTTTTATCGTTTAATACGTTTGGCACAAACAACAGAAACCGTGCTAAGTACATCTGTCACGATAACTAAACCTGTCCTAGTTTATTTTGGCACGATAAATTTAAACAATACAAATACGCATTCAAGACGAGAAACGATTTGGTACCATAAAGACATTTGGCGGGATATAAATTTTTGACGAACGTCCATTTGGAACAGAACATCCGTGCCAAATACCTTGCTCATGGTACCCCACGATGAAACCATCCCATCAACTGTGAGAAATACCATTTAGCACTGTTTAACCCTACCCAAAAATATTTGTCACCCGCGTATTTACCGGATAAAAAATCGTGTCAAATAGCATTTAACACCGCTTTTTAGTATTAGGCACAATTTCTCCTCCTAAATACGATTTTTTCTTGTAGTGATAAACTAGGGCTGAGCAAATGAACACGAAAATCGAACCGAACCGACAAACCGAGCCGAGCCGAGCCGAATCGAGCAAATTCGGTTCGGTTTTCGGTTTTGTATATTTGTGTCGGTTTTGCTCGGTTCGGTTTAGTTTCGGGTTAAAAACATGAAAAATACGTCTAAAATACATATTCGGTTTGGTTTTACTCGGTTCGGTCCGGTTTCGGTTCGATTTCGGTTTTGCTCAATATAATTCGGTTCGGTTTTTGGTCGGAGATTTTTTCAAAATCGGTTTTCGGTTCGGTTCGGTTTTATTCGGTTCGTTTCGATTTTGAACTGATGCTCAGCCTTATGATAAAGTACAAGTAAGAATGTCATTTCAATTCAATACAATACAAGAAACACACTCTTTCTGCTGCAAAAAGATATTTGGATGCTGAGCAGCGAAACACCCCATCTGTTGTAGAAGGAGTGTTAGGATCCTATTAAATCAGTAGCCAAACACCCTTACAACTGCAAAAGGCTTGTTTGACTGCTACTAAAACAAGAGCCAACCACACATTCTGCTGCAAAAAAAAGTGTAGGCATCAACAATGAATAATAACTCTTTTTAGCATCTTAAATTTTAGATAATGTAAAAACAAAATACGAATTTAAATTTCACGCGGTCTGTGATTTTATTATTCGATTTTTCCATTTTTGTATTGGTTTGCATGTGGCGTGTAGAGATTATGGCCGCTTGATGCATGTGTCAGTAGAGAAATCGTCTACGAAAAGTTGCATGAAAAGGTCCAAACACCATCTATTACTACTATATAATATACATAGGGGTGTTCATTTTTTCTTTGTTTCCACTTAATTAGTGGTCTAATCCTTAGTTCATTTTAATTGAAGGACTCATTAGAACTCAAGTCTCTTGAATAAATGGCTAATTAAGACCGTTATGCTAAATTATTGGTATTTGTTGATAATTAACATGGTTGGTGCATATGGGATTGATTTATTTATATACTAATATAAGGTTTTTTTACTGCCATGACATATGTTATATACTATATCTAGGGGTTGATTCATCGGGTGGAAACACACTCGGGCTAAAACAACAGTATATAATAAGATCAGCTTAATTCGATGGGTTTATTTCTGTAGAATATTTTGAGTATCTTTCTATGTTTAGCAAAGATATATACAGGAGACAAGATATCTTTATTTAGGAATTTATCTTGTACAGGAAGAAACCTTGTCTTCCTAGATAATGTAAAACATTCTCTTTCAAAGACAATGAAAAACATTGAATCCAGTTTCTGTATCGACTCTATCATGGTATCAGAGAGAGTGTTTTGAATCCAATAAAAAAAGAAAGAAAGATAAAGAATGTCAGGCAGTAAAGAATAAACTTCACAATCACAAAATGGGGTTGGGGCTTATCTTCTCATGAATGGTGATAATCCAGGAAATCTAATCACTCATGTTCAACTGAAGGGTGTAAATTACCAAGAATGGGCAATGGCGATTAGAACTGCCTTGCATGCCAAAAAGAAGATGGGGTTCATTGATGGAACCATAAAAAACCAGCGATTGGGTCCTCCGTTCTCGAAGATTGGTGGATTATAAACTCAATGATTATATCATGGATCTTTAATACGATCGAACCGACACTTCGCTCCCAAATCTCATACGTGGAGGTGCCAAGGAGTTATGGGACGATTTGAAAGAACGATTTTCAATTACTAATGGACCAAGGATAAAACAATTGAAAACCGAGATTGCAAATTGTAAGTCACAAGGACAAAGTATCATGAGTTACTTTGGTCGACTAAAGAAACTATGGGATGAACTCGCGAACTATGAGAAAATCCCTATATGCAAGTGTTCTGGATACATGTGTGACATCACAAAAGAACTCGTGAGGCCACAAGAAGCATAACATGTTCACCAGTTTGTGATGGGGCTCGAGGAAGAAAGTTATAGAACAGCTTGCTCTAATGTTTTGGCTATTGACCCCTTGCCAAATGTTAGCCAAGTTTACTCCATAATGATGAGAGAGGAGAAAATAAGTAATGTATCTCATGAAAGAGACACAAGAGGCGATGCTATGGATTTTGCGTCTAGGCTAAATTCGATGAGGATACATGCATGACAAAGAGAAGGTAGTGTGTGGAAACTGTGGCAAATCTGGTCATGAGACTAATGGATGCTTTGATATTATTGGGTACCCAGAATGGTATACCAAGAAATATGGGACTGAAAAGACACGTGGTAAGGCACATAAATCACGAGGGAAAAATGTTGCTGGAGGTAGTTCAAGTAAAGGAAAAGAACAAACACAGCGAGCAAATGCAGCGGTGATCCCATCCGAAGAAAAGGCATCCATATATGATTCTAAGACCAGTGAATATGCTTCTTTTCCTAATTTGAGCACCGAAGATTGGGCGGTGATCATGAATCTGGTGAAAAGTCAAAAGTCAGGTCATATTGAAAAACTTAGTTGTAAGAATACTAATAATGAACGGATTATTGACTCCGGAGCATCCCATCATATGACGGGATGCCTCGATTTGTTAATAAATGTACAAGATATTGTGCCTATTTAGTTGAATTACCGCTTGATATCAAAGCTTTTGCGGTGAAGAAAGGGATGATGCATTTGAGTGACAATATATTTCTTTCTGATGTTTTATTTGTTCCTAACATGCAATGCACTCTTATTTCGATTAAACGCTGATGAAAGATTTAAAATTTCCGGTCACTTTTATTGATGGGAAATGCTTGATACAAGATCGTGTTACGAGTACGATGATTGGAACGGGTGAGGAACAAGGCGGGGTCTTTCTTTTTAAGGATGCGGATAAAGGCTATGAAAATCGGGCTAAAGTAGAAGATGACGTTGAGCTATGACATCGTAGAATTGGACATCCATCACAAAATAAAGTATTTCTTATCCCTGGTGTTAAATCTAAGATTAGTAGTGTTGAAAAACCATGTGACGTGTGCTATAAGGTAAAACAAACTCGTGAAGTATTTTTTCCTAGTGATAATAAAGTTGAATCTTGTTTTGAATTAATACATTGTGATCTTTGGGGACCATATAGAACACCTGCCTCATGCGGTTCATGCTATTTTTTTACTATCGTTGATGACTTTTCAAGAGTCGTTTGGATCTACTTACTAAGTGAAAAACATGAAGTTGAGAAAATTGTGCATAATTTTTTAGCTTTGACTGAAAGGCAATTTGGGAAACATGTTAAAACAGTTCGTAGTGAGAATGTCACCGAATTTTTGCATCTCAGAGACTATTTTAAGGAAAAATGGATTTTGTATCAAACTTCATGTGTGGGTACTCCACAGCAAAATGGTAGAGTCAAAAGAATGCATCGCCATATACTAAATGTGGCAAGAGCTTTATGTTTTTAGGCTTGTTTGCCAATCAAACTTTGGGGTGAGTGTGTCTTAACGACTGGGTTTCTTATCAATAGAACACCTATTAAACTACTTAATTGGAAATCACCGTATGAAATATTTTTGGAAAACCACCTCCATATAATCAATTGCGCGTTTTTGGATGTCTTTGTTATGCACATCGACAAGTGCGTGACAAAGATAAATTTATGGAGAGAAGCAGAAAGTGTATTTTTGTTGGATATCCTTACGTAAAAAAGGGGTGGAGAGTATACGATATTGAGAATGACGAGTATTTTATATCTCGCGATGTTGTGTTTCATGAAGTAATATTTCCTTGTATGGATGCCAACTATCAAACTCCTTACACTTCTCAACAGCATGATCATAATGATGTTCTTGGTTCCTCTAGATCTTCAGAAGGTTGTCTCTCTAATGTTTCACCAGATGTTGCAATTTATTCTTCTGAAAATGTAGGTAGTGAAAATGTACCAAGTCACGAAGGTGATTCAACTGACACCACAAATGATCAAAACATATATGATGTTGGTGAGCCTATGATTGAATTACCTGCTATCACTAGTAATAGTGGCGGAAATGTGGGTAGCAATGACTATACTAATACTTATGAACAGACAAGTATTAGGCTTCAACCAGAACAAGAATATGGTTGAGGGAAACGAACACATCAACCTTCTGTTTTGTTGAAGAATTTTGTAACTCGTTTTTATCGTTGCTCAAGCACTAAAGACCCCATCCCAATACATCCGATCCAATCAACAACCTCAGGTACACGTTATCCCATAGCTAATTATGTGACATGTTCTAAATTAAATTTTTCTGCCAAATATCACGCTTCCTTAGCTTCAGTTACAAAGTCTACTGAACCTGCTCGTTACTCTCAAGCTATAAAAGAAAAGAAATGGTGTGATGATATAAAGAAAGAAATCGATGCACTTGAAAGTAATGGTACTTGGGAACTTGTGACTTTGCCGCCCGGGAAGAAAGCTATCGGTTTCAAATGGGTGTATAAGACAAAGTATCACAACGACGGTACGGTGGAACGCCATAAAGCCCGTTTTGTTATCTATGGAAATAAATAACAAGAAGGTATCGACTACAACGAAACTTTCACGCCTGTGGCAAAAATGGTGACCGTACGAACATTGCTTAGCGTGGCGGCAGTGAAGAATTGGGAATTACACCAAATGGATGTCCATACGTATTTTTACATGGAGACTTGAATGAGGAAGTGTATATGTGAAGAAATAATAGATAAGGGCAAAGTAAAAGATATGAACACTGAATCAATCACTTCAATTAATAAAAACAAGTTTGAATCAAAAGATTAAACAAGTCACCACAGCTACACTGGTGTGACTCTATTATCTAAATGATAATAGTCTTACAAGAACAAGAACAAAAAGTAAATAAACATGATCTGGGTTACATTTTAAAAAGAGAGTATTTTTATCAAAAACACACACACATAAAAACCCAGATAGATGACAAGAATGGGGAGCGTCCCATTATATTCCAAGAGTCAAGAATGAGTCAAAGCGTCAAAGAGACGTTTGTCTCTAATATACATCCAACTCCACAAGTTTATCATAAGCTAGCTTAAGCCCTCCACCTCATCAGCATCCTTCAACACTTGTCCAAAATAACCCTGAAACATTCAAAGTTAACAAAATAAGTCCCTCTACTTATAGATTGGTATCTGATTAGGTCCAAATATTTTAACATCCCCCCTTAATCAGATACCCAATACAGATTACACATACCAAGTTTTTTAACAAGAGCATTGTGTTGTAATGTATCCAGTCCCTTTGTGAGGATATCTGCTATTTGATTAGCAGAATCCACCTTACAAGTTTTAACAACACCACTCAGAATTTTTTCCCTCACAAAATGTAAGTCAATTTATAAGTGCTTGGTTCTTTCATGGAATACTGGATTAGCAGCTATCTTAATAGTTGAGTTACTGTCATAGTACAAGGTAACAGGTAAAAGATTTTCACATTTTAAGTCTTTCAAAATCTTTATAATCCAAATGACTTCACTGGTTACTGAAGCAAGAGCTCTATACTCTGCTTCAGTAGAAGGTTTGGAGAGAGTGTTTTGCTTTTTACTCTTCCAAGAAACAAGATTGTTATTAACAAAAACACAATAGCCAGTAACTGATCTCCTAGTAACAACACACTTAGCCCAATCAGCATCAGAATAAGCATTTAAAAACATACCAGAAGTCTTCTTAATGTGAATGCCCAAACCTGGAGAACCTTTAAGATATCTTAATATCTTGAAGGTTGTTTTGAGATGAGATCTCAAAGGAGAGTGCATGAATTGACTCAAGCAGTGAACTGCATAAGATATGCCAGGCCTGGTATTGGTTAAGTAAATAAGCTTACCCATCAGCTTTTGAAAATCAACAATATTATCAAGTAAAGGGTCATCAATGGTTGCCTCATTAGAAACAACAAGTTTAGTAATCAAAGGAGTGCTAGCAGGTTTGCAAGCCAACATACCATACTCAGAAAGAAGGTCCAAGACATACTTCCTTTGATTTAAGCAAATGCCACAATTAGTATCAATAACCTCAATACCCAAGAAATATTTCAACTTGCCTAAGTCCTTAATCATAAACTTAGTTTTCAGAAACATCTTAAATTTTTCAATCTCACCAACATTGTTTCCAGTAATAATGATATCATCAACATACACAAGCAAGGCAAGAAAAATATTACCAAAAGACTTAGTGTACAAAGAATAGTCAGATTTACTTTGAACAAAACCATTTTCACTTAACACAGCTGTAAGCTTAGCATTCCATTGTCTAGGAGCTTGTTTAAGCCCATACAATGACTTTTTTAGTCTACAGACCATGTTATCACCACCAGCAAGATAGCCTTGAGGTGGTTTTATGTAAACAGTCTCATCAAGGTCACCATAAAGAAAAGCATTATTAATATCAAGTTGGAAAACAGGCCAAGAATGCACAATAGCAATGTTAAGTAAGCATCTAACTGTAACCATCTTAACAACAGAAGCAAAAGTTTCATCAAAGTCAATTCCTTCTTTTTGACCAAAGCCTTGGGCAACAACCCTAGCCTTGTATCTTTCAATTTCACCACTAAATTTAAACTTAAGTTTCCAAACCCACTTACTACCTAAGGCCTTTCTACCTTTTGGTAATTCAACAATGTCCCAAGTATCATTCTCAAGAAGGGCTGCAAGTTCAATGTTCATAGCATTGACCCAATCAGGATTTTGAGAAGCTTCAAAAAAACTCTTTGGCTCACTGTTTTTGTTAAGTTGGGTGAGAAAACAGAAGTTTTCATGATTAAATTTAGAATACCCTACAAATTTTTCAAGACCATATTTAACCTTTGAATTAACAACAAAATCATTATAGTTTTTTGGAAAAACAGAAGGTCTGGTAGACCTTCTAACACCCTGAGTAGAAGCACTTGGATTTGGATTCAAGTGACCTTCAGACTCATTATTTTCATCAAGTGTTGCAGCCTCCTCTCCCAACCTAGCTTCAATATCCTCACTGTTATGAGCATCATCTCCAAAATTTGGAGAATCAACAGTGTCCATATTGTTCCCAAGGTTGGGAGAGTGGCTACCCTCACTTTGTGACTCATGGTCACTATTATGACTACCTGTTACTCTCTCATCATCATTAGGTAGCTTAGGGTTATCTAAATCAAAGAAGTTTAACAAATTTTTATCTTGACCAAGACTAAGGACATTAGAATCATTATGCTTGTCTTTTGAGACAGAATCCTTAAAAGGAAATATAGACTCAAAAAAACTCACATCTCTAGAGATAAAAAACTGATTCCTATCAAGACTAAAAAGCCTGTAACCCTTCTGAGAATTAGAATAACCCATCATAACACATTTTTCAGACCTATTAGACAATTTATCATGACTATTCAAGATAGTAGCAAAGCATAAATAGCCAAACATTCTGATAAGAGAGAGATTAGGACAAGTATTGTAAATCATTTCATAGGGGGACTTTCCATTTAACACAGAAGAGGGTAATCTGTTAATGAGAAAGGTAGCAGTTAGAATGCATTCAGACCAAAATTTCAAAGGAATTCCCCCCTGAAAACATAAGACACCTAGCCACATTTAACAGGTGTCTTTGTTTCCTTTCAGCCACCCCATTTTGCTGTGGGGTATAGGCACATGAAGTTTGATGAAGTATGCCATTGTTATTACAAAACTTATTGAAAGTTTGGTTAACAAATTCAGTACCATTATCACTTCTAAAGATCTTAATGTTTCTTTTAAACTGATTTTTAATCATTTTATAAAACACATCAATAAAAGTGACAACTTCATCTTTAGACTTAATGAGATATACCCAAACAGCTCTAGTAAAGTCATCAACAATGGTCAGAAAGTATCTATGGCCAGTATGACTAGTCACCTTATAAGGACCCTATAAATCAAGGTGAACAATGTCCCCCAAACACTTGGTATTATGGTCACTTAAAGGAAAGGGCTTTCTGGATTACTTAGCCCTTTGACAAACTTCACAATAGTCATACTTATCATGTTTATCAAGTTTCAAAGTGGCTTTTAAGATATCTAAAGCAGGGTCACCAGGATGGCCAAGTCTACAATGCCAATCATAATAAGATAGAGAACAAATAGGGACAGTTTGACTAGCATTACACTTAATACATTTAGTATCTAAGTAGTATAAACCACCACATTGATTACCAATCCCTAGAATGTTTTTCAGATTCAAATCCTGATTCAAAAAAAGGCATTTATTTTCATCAAAAACCACAAATATCTTGTTATCCTTGGCTAATTTATGCACAGATATTAAAGTAACACAATACTCAGGAATAACCAACACATCAAACAAGACAAGACCATTTCCTAGTTTCAGATTTCCAATCTTAGATATGAAAGCTTCAGTCCCATTAGGATGACTGACTTTAATTTTTAAGTGAGAAATATCAAACACATTTTCCAGTTCTTTTTCATCATTAGTCATATGTTGGTTATCTCCAGAGTCAACCACTTTCCCATGTTGAGTAACTTTAGAATGAATACTAGAACAAAAAAAGTTACTAAAGTTATCATTGAAGGCTTTACTGGAAATTAGGTAAGTACCTGCCATATTGGCTTGCACACCCTTCTCACTCCCATTGTTCTCTTTGATAAGAGAGAGTAAAGCAGAAAGTTGTTCATCAGAAAAGACAGAGTTGGGATTAGTCCCCACAGAATTGTTAGAAACATTTTTTCCTTTAGAGTTTTGGCCAGGTCTCTTTTTTCCAAAATCAGCAGGGTACCCAATGAGTCTAAAACATCTATCAATTGTATGCCCATTGTACCCACAATTTTCACAATCACTTCAGAATTCCCATTAGGTCTGTAGGTGTTCCCATTGGGCCTATAGGTATTCCCATTGGGCACATTAGGTCTAGGGTTACTATTGTAGTTGGGGGTAGCATTGAAGTTAGGTCTAAAGCCACCAGAGTTATTACTCTGATTTCTTTGAACCACATTTCTGGTTGGCCCATTTGCAAAGAAAGCATATGTCTGATTCCTTTGGGAGGAACTAGACACATTGCCAGAGGCAACTCTGTGAGACTCCTCACTAGAGATAATAGCATAAGCCCCTTTGACATCAGGTAAAGATTCCCTAGAAAGAATAGAACTTCTAATAGTCATGTAAGAGTCATCAAGACCCATTAAGAATTGCATTAGTTTCAATAGACTATTATGGTTCTTAAATTCACTAGTAGCAGAACACACACAATTAGGAAGCTCAACCATAGCATCATATTGTTTCCACAAAGCATTCAAGGTATGATAATAATCATACAAATTGGAGCCATTTTGCTTCAAAGTATTTATCTTATGATGCAAATTAAATATCACAGACCCATCAACTTTATGATAGGTTTCTTTCAAATCATTCCAAACATGCTCAGCTTTTTTAGAGAAAATTTGACCAAGAAATAATTCATCAGAAATAGAATTAAGAATCCATCCTAACACAACAGCATTGACTCTGTCCCATTGTCTTCCTAACACATCATTAGTTAGGGATCTTTTACAAGATCCATTTATGAAACCAGTTTTATTTTTTCCTTCCAATGCCAAAAGCATAGCATTAGACCAGATTTGATATTTCTCAGTTCCTTTAAGTTTAATAGAAATCACAGTCAATGTGGCAGAGTCATTTGGGTGAAGATGCAAAGGGTCACTAATATCAAGCTTACTGATCAAGGTGACAACAGATTCTTCCCCAATCTGGTCATCTTGATGTTCAGTGTCTGTGTCACCATGAACACTAGTCATAGTGAAGAGTCACAGAAACTAAACTCCCAAAAAAAGTGAACTTAATCAAAGTCAACAAAGTTCCCAGGCTTCCAAACCACTCAAGGGTGGCAGGTCAAGGGCAAGACAGTGATTAAGGGTCCAAATAAACAAAATACCCCAACAATCAAAAAACAAGATCAGCAAAAAAGAGAGTATCAAAATATGAGAGAGTATAAACACATATATTACCCAAAGAACAAGTATGAACGAATAAGTAAGCAAGTAACCAAATAATCAAATAAGAAGAGAGAGCAGAGGTGTTACAATGCATAAACCAAAAACTCAATCGATCTGTTTCTTCTAGATTCACTTAGTCTAGAGGAAACATAACCTCCTCACCAAACCCTAATTTAAGAAAAATTAGGGAAAAGTGCAACCACTAACAGATCTATGAAATAGATCTAATATATAACGTCCCTGCACCACGAACAAAGTCAAAACATATATAATATAAAAACCCCCTAAATATTTTGAAACCCTAAAATTAAAAAATCGATTTTAGGATGAATAAAAAACAGTGAGAACAAAATCTTTTTAAATCTGACTATCTCAATAGCAGATCTATCCAAAAAACGTTTCAATTTTAAAACCCCCCAAAAAAAATTTGAAACCCTAAAAATATATTTCCAACGATTTCAGAGAACCATGGCTCTGATACCATAAAGAATTAATAGATAAGGGCAAAGTAGAAGATATGAACACTGAATCAATCACTTCAATTAATAAAAACAAGTTTGAATCAAAAGATTAAACAAGTCACCACAGCTACACTGGTGTGACTCTATTATCTAAATGATAATAGTCTTACAAGAACAAGAACAAAAAGTAAATAAACATGATCTGGGTTACATTTTAAAGAGAGTATTTTTATCAAAAACACACACACATAAAAACCCAGATAGATGACAAGAATGGGGAGCGTCCCATTATATCCCAAGAGTCAAGAATGAGTCAAAGCGTCAAAGAGACGTTTGTCTCTAATATACATCCAACTCCACAAGTTTATCATAAGCCAGCTTAAGCCCTCCACCTCATCAGCATCCTTCAACACTTGTCCAAAATAACCCTGAAACATTCAAAAATAACAAAATAAGTCCCTCTACTTATAGATTGGTATCTGATTAGGTCCAAATATTTTAACACCGACATCCTACTGGATTTGTAGCTCGCGGTACAAATACAGTTTGTAAGCTCAAAAAGTCGTTATATGGTTTGAAACAAGCTCCACGATGTTGGTTTTCAAAATTGGTAAAGGGTTTGAAAGACTTTGGCTTTGTTCAATCTTTGTGTGGCTATTCTTTATTCACTTATATCAAAGACGAGGTACGTGTGTATGTATTAGTATATGTTGACGATCTCATCATTGGTGGAAATAACTTGGACAAGATAAACGATTTTAAGGCTTATCTAAGTGATTGCTTTCATAGGAAAGACCTTGGAGTTTTGCGATATTTCTTGGGTCTTGAAATTGCTCGAAGCCAAAGAAGGGATATATTTGTGCCAAAGAAAATATGCTTTAGATATTATTGCTGAATCGGGATTGCTTGGGTGCAAGCCATCGTCGTTTCCCATGGATGAAAACCATAACTTAGCATTAACAAGTGGACCATTACTAAAAGAACCAGAAAAGTTTCGTCGCTTAGTTGGCAGATTGATCTATTTGACCATCTCTAGACCCAAGCTGAGTTACTGTGTCCACATTTTAGCTAAGTTCATGCAAACTCCTTAGGAAATTCATTGGGAAGCAGCTCTTCGAGTCGTCAAATATCTAAAAGGTAATCCGGGTCAAGGTGTCTTCTTAAGTTCTAAGAGTGAACTTTGTGTATCTACATATTGCGACTCTGATTGGGCCCGGTGTCCATTGACACGAAGATCTTTCACCGGATACTTTTTAATGCTTGGTCAATCACCCATTTCTTGGAAAACTAAAAAGCGACATACTGTCTCTCGGTCGTCAGCTGAAGCGGAATATCGTTTCATGTCAACAACAATATGTGAACTAAAATGGCGTAAAGGTCTTCTTCACTCATTGGGCGTCGTTCATTTAGGTCCTATGAAGTTGTTTTGTGATAGTCAAGCTGCTATACACATTGCTACAAACCCCGTTTTTCATGAACAGACAAAGCACATCGAAGTTGATTGCCATTTCATACGTGATGAAGTTCAGTATCGAAAGATCGTTACAAAGTTCGAACGTACAACGGAACAACTTGCGGATATATTCATGATTGTAGTAAAATACGTCTTTTAGGAAAAAGAGCGTATAATGCGGGCAAGTATTAAACTCGACGATTTAGGAAAACCGACAAGTCGAATAAACGCGGGTTCGTTCTCGAAGGAGGTGTGTGGATTAAGTGTGCCAATTATATAAAGTCTAAGTTTAGATTAGTGGCGTTTTTGGTTTAGAAGAGAAAAGGTAAAGACGAGCTACGACTACGATTACACTACGACGTAATAACGTAAAACGCGAACGTAAATACGTAAAACGTGACGAAATTAAAAATTAAACCTAAAAATTAATTCAAAATTAAAACTAAGTCTAAAATAATATAAATAAGAATAAAAATTCAACAAATAATTTTTAAAACCTTTTATTAATTAAATATTCAATTTTAAATGCTAATTAAAGCCCTAAAATTAAATATAATTAAGAAAAAGCCCAAAATATTATTTTATTGAACTAATAACTCACTTATATTATTTAAAGACTAAAAAGTATTTTTCCTAAATTTTCAAAGCTATTTTTCTTTTTTTAAAACACTAAATACTATTTTTAAACTAAAATAATGATTAAAAATATTAAAAGAATGCTAAAAATAATTTGAGATTTTAAAAATCCTAAATTATACTAATGAACAGTAGAAAAATGAAAAAGTTTGAAAAGAGTAAAATTTTTCACTAAAAGACAAAACAGTTTATAATAAAACCCTAATTAAACTAAATTTAATTCTAAAAATTAATTAAAAAGTGAACAGTGAAATAGTTTTGGACTAAAAATCTTAAAACACTTTTCTAAATCTAAGAAAAAATTTTAAACTGAAAAATATTAATTTTTGTCACTAAAAGACAAAAACAGAATATTAAAAACTAATTTAAATTGCAATTAAATCTAAAAAAGAAAAGATGAACAGTAAAATAAAAATAAATTAAATAGAAAATTCAGAAATTAAAAGAGAAAAATTATGAAACAAAAATCAAGTTCTAATTCCTAATTAAGTCCACTAGAGACAAAAAATGCAAGACCTGATAGTGACATGTGAGTCACTTTTGTTTTCTTGTGTAGCAGTACCAAGTTTAATACTAGCAGGGGAAAGTTAGTTCCCACTACTAGTTATAAAAAGTGATCTGGAAGGCAATAAGCTTAGGAAAGCTTATTTGTTGGCTTATTCTTGGACAATAAGGCATCCCTACACTCAGTGGAGTGTAGGGAATCAGTTTAATCACAAAAACACACAACTCAAGCCAAAAATCACACTCAAAAGCCTCCAATACAGTCATTGATATAGAGGGCAAGGTCTGGGAGACTTTGCTGGTCTGTTTGACCAACTTGGTGAGTTTTGGTTGGCCAAAACTCACTCAAGTCTTCTCAAAATCAAAAGTGAGCTATCAGCAACCCTAGATTACCTGTTTAGCTAACAAATAACAGGCCATGGGGGCACAAATTACACTTAAACAAACAAAAGAAATGCTTTACTGATTTTGACTGTTTCATACCAAATTTTAACAAACAATATCCTTTTAAAACCTACCAAAATAAAAACCAACTACTAATAAACATATAACCTGCCTATATAAGTGTGTTAAGACAGCTTATGGGCCAAAAACTTGGCAAGAGCTTGTCCCTAAACCTAATCCCAAACACCCTTATAATTCTGAAAATCAAAATTTATCAAACCAAATCTATTCAAATTCAAACCAAACTGACTTCTTATAACCTAAACATGCATATAAAGCTTACATAAGCTTGATCAAACAGAAAGATTAACTCATAAGCATCCAATCCACAAAAACAAGAATCATACAAATCAAACAAGTATAGAGGGTTCAAGCCTAGGGGTTACCTTGTGGGACCCACATCTGGGCCCCACTATGGCTGCAATGCCATCTCCATACAAGCTCGGGCTTGTGCTGAACTTGCTTGATGTAGAGAATAGGACCAAAAATATTCTTCTAAAAAAAATGATGAGATGATGGGATGATAGAGAAGGATGATAATGTTGTCTTGAAAACCTGCCAAGTCAAAGAAAACACACCAAAGTGAAATAGAACAAAGGCTATTAAGCTGTAAGCTAGGCTTATTGGTTAAGCCAGCTTAAGAGCTTATAGCTTATGAAAAAAAACTGATTTTATTTTGAAACTGATTTCATTCAAACTACCCACCTTGAAGTTTGAAACTAAAACAATCACCAAACAAACCTGAAATTCACACACACACATCCACTTTCACTTCAATGTGTGTGTGGATTTCAGAAATAAATAAAAAAACTGATTTTCAGAAAATGTCAATCACTTGTGAAATGAGGAAAACTTGAAATCACTAGAATTACTTTTCAAGAAAGATAAATTTTAAACTAAAAACATTGAGGAACTCATAATATGTAAAAGCTCAAATGTTCATTTTCATTAATAATTCAATACTTTTACAAAAGACTGGAACAAGAAAGAAAAAGAGGTATATGCACCCCTTTTATACTGAACTATGGACTATTCTAGATACTTGGAATAAAAAATTACAAAGGTGTAAGGTCCTAAACCCTAATCTGCTTAAAAATCCGATTCTGCCCTTGAAGTCTTGGTCAAAGTGGAGTCCATGTGATGAAACAGCTTGCATAATTGATCTTGGCCGTTGAATTCGAACTTTGGGACCAAGGAATGGTTTTGTGAGCGTTGGATGGTTGTTGGATGCTTTCTTTGCTATTTTCATCCAAACATGGGAGCAGGGGGGTGTTGGTTGGCCATTATGGTCCCATGACAAAGTTTCTGGGTGTAGGGTTTTGATTAGGGGAAGGGGAATTATAGTTCTGCACTTTATGGGTCTTAATCATGGAGTAATTAAGGTTTTCAAAATTAGGGTTCTTGGAGGATTAGGATGTAGGTTTAATCTGGTTTATGGGAGGGTTTATTTAAAATCGTGTTTAGGAGGGAAGAGTAATAAGGGTTTGACTTGGTTGACCAAGTTTAGTAAATAATGGTGGTGGATTTCTGACGTGGAGAGGGAGTGGAGTGTGATTGGTTGAGGGGTTGAGTGGAGGTGACGTGGAGGATGGGGAGTGGTGGATAGTACTTTGGTTGTTTACCCACAAATGGCCCCTATATTCCTTTGTCTTCTTCACTTTGTAATAATCAACCACAAACTCTATTTCCTTTGTAACAAGTTTGATTAACTTGTCATTTTTGGCCCAATTGATTTGTAAACTTTGTATAAGGACCAAATGTGCAATAAATGCAATCTTCAAGGGCTTTTCTTGTACACTCTTGTCAATTAAGGGACCCAATGTGTAATAATGAGTTTTACAAGGGTTTAAATTGACAAGTCTTCCAAAGTTGAGGGACCAATCTTGCCAATCTTCAAAACTTCAAGGACTTGATAGGAAAATCGTGATTCGGGTCCGGTTCTTTGTGCGGCTTCGTTTCCCGTGTTCGTTTTTTCTTGATTCCTTTGATCTTTTGTTGAATTCACGATATCCGTACCTAAAATACACAATGAACAAACACAGGCATATATTTGGGTATTTTGATGATGTTTTTAGCGTTTTAAGCCCGATTTGGACGATGAGACTATGTATAAATACAGTCTCATCACTTCACTAAAGCACTCGGGAAACAACAATTTCACTATATTTTGTGCAAGTTGGGCATTCAAAATTTACATGATCCAACTTGGGCAGGGGTGTAGAATATTTTGAGTATCTTTGTATGTTTAGCAAAGATATGTACAGGAGACAAGATATCTTTATTTAGGAATTTCTCTTATACAGGAAGAAACCTGGTCTTCCTATATAATGTACAACATTCTCTTTCAAAGACAATGAAAAACATTAAATCCAGTTTCTGTGTCGATTCTATCAATTTTTCACTTAAAATGCTTCATTGCAACGGTTGCGTTTCCGGACAACAATTTGCAAACCTTAGAAGATGTGAATCAAAGTACGCTAAAGCAAAGTTGCGGTTCATTGCATACTGACGGTTTTTCTTTCGAAAACAATGGAATCATTCTTTCAACTCTCTATGCTCTGATTTACAAATGTTTGGTCAAAACATTTCGCGTCTTCTATCTCAAGAACTTGCCAAGACTCGGCCCATAGATTTAGTACCGCGTTTTGAAAACTTATCCTCAATCTAGAAGCAAAGGAAAAAACCCCCAAGTTAAAGTCAAACATGGTGTGAACAACCTAGCAGCCTAACATGTAAAGCAATTGCTATAATGTAAATGTAATCCATGTAATGCATTAAATATCTAAAACTTTGCTCTTGCAAACATCACCAACAAAAATCCATCGGCGAAGCTCCAATACTATTCCTAATTATTCATTCTATAACATTCAAATGTAAATATGGACAAGCCCATATTAAAGAACAGTTAGAGTTGTTGGTTCACTGAAGCAGTATAACCGGCTCAGTCGTCGCGTTGACCCGGTCATATATAGAAATGTAATTTTTTCATAACATTTTTGGTAGGTATTTGTTCGTTTTGGATGTCACATCATCATCGCCACCACTGTCTTAAAAGGAAAACATTTTCTTGTTGAGTGTTACGACATCTCATAGACGGAACTACAAATCAAACTCTAGGTAATAACGATAGCTAGGTAGGTTCACGTATATTCCAATACGTTACACATAAATATTTTTCAATGAGAGAAATACAAAATCGAAACACTTGTCTTAAAAGTATTCGTAATATCAACAAATGCATTCAACAACATTACTAATTTACATAACCTATGTTTATATATAACGATATAATGGGTATATTAATAACAGACTAGTCGACCCGGGTATATTGGAAATATAATTGCCTGTGTAGGCCTCACAAACTTAACAAAGCCCGTAATTATTATTAAATCTAATGTCTAACACACTCTCATAATTGGAGCAGGAAATGAGCGAACGCTTAAACTGGAATGAAATTCTTCAAATAAAATAGACGGCAATCCCTTGGTGAATATATCAGCATGATGGTAATGGGATGGCACATGAAGCATACGAACATGACCACGGGCAACCATATCATGAACAAAATGTATGTCAATCTTAATGTGTTTGGTTCGCTGATGCTGAACAGGATTGGCGGTCAAATAAATAGCACTCACATTGTCACAATAAACTAAAGTAGCGGATAATATTGGCATATGAAGTTCTCGAAGAAGATTACTGATAGGTGTGTAAACACCCATCCTTTTTACCACTTAATTACAATAATAACCGAGCCAAAACGTGTATTTTATGTCTTTTATGTCGGAATTATGCGTGGTTTGTGTTTTTGTTGTGATTTAGGACGAAAAGGTGAAAAGTGGAGAAAACACGGGCATTCACGGGCTTTTATCGAAGAAAAAGACGAAAGACGAAGTCAAGAAGTCAAGAGTGCAAAAAGAACGGAAGTCCAAGACCAATTCTGAAGATTTATCGAAGAAAAAGTCAAAAGACGGAAGTTTACTAAAAGCCGAAGAACTCAAGTCTTATTTATTGAAGAATTAAAAGACGAGTCCAAAGAAATCCCGAGCCAAAAGTCATTAAAGTCCAAGATTAAAGAAGATTAAAAGGCTTAAGGACCAATGGTGTAATTAACAAAAGATTAAGAAGAGAAGGACTAAGCATGCAATAAGGGAGAAAGGAAAGAGGGGAGGAAGCTTCCTAAGCACTCCTTAATCCTCCCCTATAAATAGATTAGGAAGTTAATCATTTCATTTTGCTGGCTAAGTTTGACAATTAGTCTTCCACCTTTTAATTACCTTGTCATTTAAATTCATGTCCATTTAAATACATTGTCTTGCACCTTAAATACATTTAATTTCAAGTAAGTTTTCTTTTAATTATTGTCAATCTTTACTTTTCTTGTCAATCTCCTATCTTCCTTTCTTGTTTGATCTTAATCTTTATGCGTTATTGTTCATGTTCATGTTTTTATGTTTTTATTGATTTGATTAAAGTAGGTTTCGATTATTGTGGTTATTATTGTTAGTTTTATTATTTTGGTTTGATAGATTATCATTAGTTGATTATTTGTTATTAGTTTGATTTAATCTTGTGGTTGATTTTGATTAGTTTAGATTGGATTCGTGTTATTTTTTGTTCTTGCGTGTTCTTCGTTCGTGTTCATTTCCCAGGTATATTCCGGAACAAAGATTTGTTCAGAAAGTTCTGAACCAAGGAAGTTCCGAACCAAGCAAAAGTTCTGAACCAAAGTTCTGAACCAAAGTTCTGAACCAAAGTTCTGAACCAAGCAAAAGTTCTGAACCAAGGAAGTTCCGAACCAAAGTTCTGAACCAAGGAAGTTCCAAACCAAAGTTCTGAACCAAGCAAAAGTTCTGAACCAAGAAAGTTCCGAACCAAAGTTCCGAACCAAGCAAAAGTTCTGAACCAAGGAAGTTCCGAACCAAAGTTCTGAACCAAGCAAAGTTCCGAACGAAGAAGAATTATTCCGGGTGAAGGTGACATTCCGAACGAGTACTTATTCTAAGTGAGGTATTTTCAGGTTCTTTTTAGTTTCTGTTTTTAATTTTTAATTTTCAAGCTTTATTTTTCCCGCCTTTTTCCGTAGTCGCACTTTAAGATTACTTGCCTTAGATTTATTTTAGCCTTGCCTTAGTTTAAGTTTTAGTTGCGTTTTAAGTTTGCCTTAGATAGTTTTAAGTTTGCGTTATCTACTTTAAGTGCCTTTTAATTTCTCGTCACGCTTTTAAATACTCGCCATTTATTTTTAAAATAGAGTTAGATTTAAATTAATTGCCCTTTACTTTAATAGTTTTGCACTTTTTAATACTACAACGACACAACTTTTGTTTCCACCAAAAAACAATAGAGTCATACTTTAAGCCGGAAATCAATTCGTTAAGATACCGAGAACACGAACTTTAATTTTTTTACGGGGTGTCAAAAGCCATGTATCAAATGGCGCCGCTGCCGGCTCTTTTCGTAAAGATTAATGGTTTTCTGTGAAAGACGCGTTGCTTTTTAGGATCCGTTCACTTGTGAGCGTTATTTTCTTGCATAAAAATTTCAAAAAACCATAAAAATTAAAAATTGATTAAAATCCATAATAAAATAAAAATTTCAAAAATCCAAAAAGATTTTATTTTTATTGTGTATATATATTGTCTTTGTGTTTGGTATTGTTTTCTTTTGCCTTTGTAGGTGTATGCGTACTAGATCTTCTAATTATAAAGAGCCCGAGACTCGAGAAGGTTTAAGTATGGCAGGTGTTAACAACAACAATAATCCACCGCACCTCAATAATAATAACAACAATGTTCATCCACAGCCCGATCTTCGGACAATGGAGGAGCTTTGTCAACCTACCATGTTTGGACGAGGAGGACCGATTGCGCCGATGCAAATCAACGCTCCGGAGTTTTCATTGAAGCACCACATGATTCAGCAAGTGCAAACAAATCCTTTTCGTGGATTGCCTGATGATGATGCCAACAAACACCTCGACAAGTTCATTACAATCACCCAAAGCATGAAGTTGCCGGGTGCCTCAATGGATGTTCTTCACCTTCAACTCTTTCCGCATACTTTATCACATCACGCCGAGAAATGGTTTGATCGTCTTCCAAAGAATTCTATTCATACTTGGGATGACATGACTCAACGCTTTTTGTCGCGCTACTTTCCACCATCCATGGTCACGAGCCTTCACAATCAAATCAGCGGTTTCATGCAAGATCCCGATGAATCTCTATTTGATGCTTAGGAAAGATATAATGTCTTGATTGATCGTTGTCCAAACCACAACATGCTTCCCGTCACATTGATTGATACTTTCTACAACGGTTTGACTTTTCGTGATCGTGATACGATTAATGCAGCTGCCGGTGGCACATTTATGAAAAGGAGACCCGAGGAGTGTAGAGAGCTTATTGAGAACATGACTACTCACCACAAAAACTGGGATTCCTCCGCTTCTTCAAGGAACAACCCGAGAGTCAATGTTTCTTCCACTTCAGCAAGCCCTGATATGACCGAATTCACACACATGATGACTGAAATGAACAAATGTATCTTGCTTCTCGCTTCAAACCAACAACAACAAGTTAAAGCAGTTGCACCTTCTTGTGAAACATGCGGCGGTCCACACTCATACACTGATTGTCCTTCTACTCATGGAAATCCGGAAAATGTGTATGCAGCTTATGGTAATTATTCACCGGAAAATTACCAAGCTCGACCACAAGGGGATCGAAATTTGCTGAGTTACCGGTCCAACAACTACCTTTCACCCGGTTTTTCTCCTCAAAACCAAAACCCCGCCAACAACTACAATAGAAGCAACCAAATCCCACCTAGAGCTTCTAATCCTTATCACCCACCCGCTCAACAAGCCCCACCCATTAACCCCGATGTTGAAGCCATCATGAGAACCCAAGGTGAGCAAATCAAGAATCTGCAGAGCCAAATTATCAATTTGAAAAGAGATATTACCAAGAAAGGGAACGACCTTAGATCCGAGCTTCGAGATAATATTCGATCATTCTTCAGCAATCAAACGAATGATTTGAAGAATATGCTTGCTAGTTTCTTGCCCACAACTCAACCTTCTACTTCGAGTTCTCTACCTTCTAACACCGTCACCAATCCGCGAGCAAATGTGAGTGCTATTACTACCCGTAGTGGAGTCACCATAGTAAGACCACCTATCCCGCTCCCATCATCTACACCTCCTCCACCATCATTTATCCCTACTCCTCCTACACCTAGTATTAGTGCACCATTACCGTCTCCGCCTCGTCATGACGATGTTTCCAGGAAGGAACCTTCAACATCTCAACCTTTACCTGCTACGCCTTCACCTTCACCAACCAAACCCAATATCCCTTATCCTTCACGGCTAAGCAAGACCAACGATGTAACACCCCATTTTGATAAATGGAATGTCACGCGTAATTATGGCGTGTCATCAAAGCATACAAGGATAAATGCCTAAACATTACATGACCATAGGGAAAACCGGAATCAAACATCGGTTCCTAAACATAAGCCCAAAACATAAATAAAGTAAATGAACAAAAAGGAAGACTAGACAAGCATAAATATGAAGGCAAGAGGAGAAGGAATCTAAGGTAGCTCCCATCCTATGCGTGTCCTCCAAATGCTCCAGTCAGTCCTTGAGTACCTGCCGTTTTGGGACATGGAAAGGAAAGTAACGGCTGAGCAAAACGCTCAGTGCACGGATATAGACATAGTATAAATGACTAAAACATAATAAAGACTTAATAGCAGCGGAAATGTATAAGTCCTAGAAAACCTGGAACATGTTCATAAAACTGGTTTTATAGTTTGAAAAGCCTTATGTTTATCTTATGAAAACTGTTTAACATATTTTACCATTAGCCAATATAGGTCATGAAAATCCACCGTGCATGAATACTTGGAGGGGTGACCTCATCATGCAAATTAGAGGGGCTGCCTCTAATTTAATATACTGGTTTTTGGGTAGGAGGGATCAGCTCCTTGTGAAGGATGCAAGGCACACACCACATTCACCATGAAATCCTGACTGAAAACATGTAACAAGGATGCACCCATACGCCCCACATGATAAGTATAATATAAATGGCCAAAAGCTGAAGGGACGCCACGAGCAATCACTCCGCCGTGGTGAAGTCATAACATCAGTGCCTCTAATGTTATGGTTATGGTACCTCCATAACTAGGTGAAACTGGTCATGCATGTATATGGCTTTAGGTATTCTAATTAAACATAATCAATTCAAAAACACATAAAACATATACTAGGGAAAACAGTTGGCTGCATACGGGGAATCCTAATAAGAAAAGAATGTCCATACTGAAAGGACGGGAATCCGTACCTTATGTCTAGTGAACGAAGAAGATGAACTGAGAGGAATCCTACTTTCGTATCACTAGTGCTACATAAATACATACATGAATAAGTATCTGCTTACTAAATACGTAGCTGGTTTTATGTCATGTCTTAGCTTATTTTATGTGTTCTTACCATGTTTTACTGTTTTAAAGCCTTAAACCGTGTTTATCTTATATTCTGTTTAATCTGATTAAGTATTTCTGGTATTTCATGTATTACTATACTTACTGTGTAATAATAAGTAACTTTCTAAAAATAGCAGGTTTCCTAAAATAGATAGTTTCCAAAAATAGAAAGTTTCCAAAAATAGAAAGTTTCCAAAAATAGAAAGTTTCCAAAAATGGAAAGTTACCAAAAATAGAAAGTTTCCAAAAATAGAAACTTTCCACAAATAGAAAGTTTCCAAAAATAGAATTACTGCTTAAAATAGATAAGTTTCTAAAAAAATAGAAAGTTTCCATAAATAGATTAGCTGCCTTAATTAAATAAATTTCCATAAATAGATTAGCTGCCTAAAATAAATAAGTTTCTAAAAATAGAAGGTTTCCATAAATAGATTAGCTGCCTTATTTAATTAAGTTTCTAAAAATAGAAAGTTTCCATAATTAGAAATAATCTGGTTAAATAAGCTAAGCCTAAGTGTTTTCATGATTATTTTCTAAGTCATAAGATATAATGTATAGTTTAATAATTATTTCATGTAATTAAATTAAACTATAGGTTAAAATATTTAATTAAAGTATAACATATTTTTAATTAAATAAAGTTAAATACTTAGGTTAAAACATGTATTATTATTTATTAATAATATAACCTAAGTCATGTTAATTAATTAATTATAACCATGGTTTTTAAATAATTAATTAATTTATAAGTCTAAAATATGAAAAAAATTAGGTTAGTAATTTCATGATTATTAATAATTAAAATAACCTAAGTCTTGTTATTAAATTAATCATGTAATGTTATTAATTTAATTTTAACATAAGATCATAAAAATAAAAAAAACTAAACATACAACATGAACCGGATCTTGACTAAGAACCATGAACCGGACATGAAATTGACACCGTACCCCAAACCAAATCGGGGTACCCCTTGTCTTGATGCTGCCGTGGGACCCACACCAACCAACCGGGACCATATGGTCTCGGTGGTGGTCGGATGGCCAAACCGAAACCCTCTCGGGTTCGGTGTAGGCTGCGGCCAAAACAAAAACACCCCTAAACAACCCTTTTGATTTTATTCAAACCCAAATTCATGTTAGATCTATGATTTAATTAGGTTTTATGAAAAAACATAACATGTTCCTAATTAACTAAAAGATTAAATCAAAAGAAAAAGGTTTAAATGATTTACCGAATACGTGGATCTAAAGAACGATGAACAAACACGAACACCAACAAGAATTCCAAGATCCAAGATCAACAAACACCCCTTTTGGTGTGTTGAAGGGTGGCGGCCAAAAAGAGAAAAGAAGGAGGAGGAGGATTTTAGGTTTCTGTAAAATTCTTCTGTAGAAAAAAATGAGTAGTGTAATTTTCCTTAACCTCCTTTTAGTAAAAATTGATGGGTTAAGCCCATCCTCCCTCCTTAATTTCGTGGTAATGGGGCCCACAAGGGGTAACCCGAATGTTTTTCCGTGTCTAAAATATTGGTGTGTTCTTGTGTGTTCTCGTGTTCGTGTTTTATGTGTTCTCGTTAAATTTTAACCGTGACTTAATATATTTGTTTGTGTTCGTAATAAATATATATACGTAATTAATATTAGCTCGTGATTAAATTACGTTCATGATTTCGTGATCGCATGTTCGTGATTAATTATTGTCAAATAATTATTGCGTGCTCATGCGTAGTAAAATACTTATCGTGTTCTAACACGTACGTAATACGTAAAATCCTAACACGAAATCGTAATCATGCTATAATAGGAAAGTTTTAATCTAGTACGTACGATCTTAAGGGTACTATTCATGGTAAAAGCATGCGGGTTTTACAACTCTTCCCCCCTAAAAAGAATAATTCGTCCCCGAATTATAGGTAACCTAACTGAAAGAGAAACATACCCGAATCAAACTGAGATGGTATGTAAGATAATTGAACGTGCGGGTTTCCTGGCAGAAGGAACGCGGAACGTGACATGTCTTGGAAGGACATGGAATGTGACGTGACTGAAAGGACATATCTAATTGATGAGAGAAAACGGAAAAAAAAATCCGGATGAACTTGTCCGTTTCCAAGTGGCCTCCCTCTTGGAACGGTTCCTTCAGAAGATCTTGACACTAATGATAAATCTTGATCCTTCTGACCTTGACTTGGAATACGAAGAAATTCTTGGTTATCAACGGAAGGTAGATCCCCTAAATTCGATCGAGGAAAATAAGAGTTAACGTGCTAGGGTAACTGAAACGTTACGATGCAAGACAATCTGACTTAACTGATAATTAGAAACGATGCGCGAGACATAAAGAAACGTAGTACGTGAAAATTTTTGAACGTGATACGTGAAAAATTTTGAACGTGCTACGTGGAGGTATGGCGAGTGTAGTATGAGTAAACATATCGTGATCCATGATACGTGTAACATATCTTGTTTATGATATGAGGAACGTGGAATGAACATGACATGTGAAACATATCGTGATCATAGAATATAATGGCGGTAATGCCAAACGCTACAAAGTGAGACGTAGAATATGACGTGAAACGTCTATCTGATGATGGAGAGTTATACTAAACTTGGGTCTGGTCTCTAAAGTTCTTGCAAAACTTCCCAAATGAGAAAAATGAACGTAAAATCGTAAGCCAAGATACGATCATGAACGTGAATAGTGTCATGAACACGAGCGTGAAAGCAAGTCGTGACATTTGAACAAGGATGTGAAGCAAATTAGGAGCACAATTATGGATATTTGTCTGACCCGATAACTGAGGGATTGCCAAGTGATCGGATGAGCCTTGGCTGGAACATGTCCGATCAATCTGTTGGTTCTGAAATCCGTACGGATGTAAGGATTCTGCAGACTTGATCAAACTGTTGACAATAACCCAGATAGCATCATGCTTCTTCTAAGTTTGCGTTAATCTGGTAACCAAAATCCGTGGAGATCTTGTCACATTTCAATTCACAATTTCAGATGATGAAAACATCCCAGTTTGTTGGTGTCCTATCTTTAACCTGTTGGTATGTCAGGTACCTAGATATGAACGTAACTGTATCTTGCTTCGTAGAACTTGATACATAGGAGTTTGCGAAACTCTGAGTCTCTGAATCTAGACTTCTCCTAGCGTAGGATTTTCTAGAACACCTAATGTAGTGTAGGGTTCTCTCCTTTACGCATAAGCTGAGTCATGGTAAGATTAACCATAGAAACCCATATGATTCAGTGTGTCACTGTAATCAAACAGAATTGATATTGGAAAAACATTTCCAGGGTAGAATTTCTCTTGTCATAGAATTTGCAACATAGTGCAGATATGGTCTTCCTGTTCTTCTCTAGGCTTAGAGGAAATCAGGTTACCCTCAATGAAAACACTGATGAATTTGCTTTGAGTTCATGGAAACTCATTCTTATAATGCCGTTGGAGCATTGATGAGACTAATTCAAAGTCATAAATCTAGCATGACCGAGTCGTGTACGAATAGCAGTCATGGACATGTCCTGCTTTTTCACTCGTCACTGTTGGCAGCATGATCATGAGTTTGATCTTGGAAAAGTGATTAACATTATAAGGTCGATTGGACATGTTGTCAATACGTGGAGGAGAATAACGGTCATGAATGTTGATTTGTTTACACCGACGGTAGTCGACACATAATCTCATGGTACCATCCTTCTCCTTGTAAGTTCTTCTGGAATGTATGGGAAGATTTTGGAATAATCAACTGGCTATGCGTAAAAGACTTAAGTGGTCGTGTCTTACTGACAGCTAGAAAATTTTAGCGACCATGGCTAACAACGCACATGCTTGTAAGCATAGATAATTTGTACAGATTTTCCTGATGGAAAATCAAGCTGAATGTATTCAGGGGCCTGAACACTACTGTACATAATTATGAATCGTAGCATGGTGCGCTGTTCATAGTCCATAATTAGGATAAATTTCATCTCGTGTCTGTCCGAGGAAATGCGTTAGCAGCTTGGATCTCATCATTAAATTGAAGGAAAACCTTCGTATGCGTGGGAATCCGAAAGGCGTCCTTCATGGTAATGAATATATGAACTATGGTGGAAGAAATGAAAGTGACATCAGCAACGTGACAGTTCTCACTGATGCGCCGGTAATGGTATTGAAATTCTTGTGGCCTGATTGATACATGGCACAACAAAATAGATATACCCTTGGAGGGTACCCTGAATTTCTTAGAAATGTTCCATAGTTAGACGTGAGTCATGTGTCTTGACTCATTTCTTGGAACTATTAGCATGACATATGTCTTGACTGGTGTCTTGACATGTGTCTTCAGGAGGTATACGTGAGACATGTGTCTTGACTGATGTCTTGACATGTGTCTTCAGAAAGTATACGTGAGACATGTGTCTTGACTGATGTGTTGACATGTGTCTCGAGATGTGAAACAAATATAACCATAATATAAGGTTATTATGCCAGAATTGGCGGATCGGTTGGACTACTAATCCTTGTATTTCTGATCACGTCCGTGGCCAGAGTTTCGGTTACGATTTCTAGGATAGTTGCTGTCATAGTTGTGGTTACTATCGTCGTGTCTGTCAGTTCCATGATGGTCATTCTCATGACCGTGATTCATGTAACTATTCAGCTGAGTGGCCGGCTGGTACCGGTTTGCACTCATATGGCTGAAATGACAGCCGAATGACGCGTGACATGTAACTAAGAATTAGGGACAATGATTGATGGGAATCGTCTGATGGTGAAGCATCTTCTCGTCCAATTGCTTTGCTCCGACGCCTTTGTCTTCGTCTTGTAGGATCTCCAGGTTGTGAACAACATCCGCATCTCGTAGCATCTCCGAACGTCAGCAGCATCCACCTTTAGTAACATTTCCAAGTTATGAGCGGCATCAGCAATTTGTAGAGTATTAGCAAGTGGACATATGCCTGAGATGATTCAGAATCAACTAGCGAATACGCGTGCAGTATTGCAAGTGAAATACACATGGATTTAGGTACGTGTAATACACATGGAACACGGTACATGGAGTACACGTTGAATGCACATGAAATGATCGGTATGGGGTCGATCATTTGTCATGATTTAAGGAAAGTATACCGGTTAAACGGTTAGGAAAACCATCATGATAACCTGGCAGTATTAGCCTAGACATCATTCTGGTTATAACGGAAACGTTAACGTGTGGTTACACAAAATTCAATGATGCTTTGCCTGACAGCATGATCAATGAAAACCAACCATGACTATCATGAAAGCATGATTCAATGAAATCTAACAATGTCTTGCAGGACAACGTAAATAACAAAAGAGGCATAAAACATAATCAACATGAAGACGGAATTATCATGAAGAAACATGAAACCATCTATCACGAAGAAGTGTATAACATAATCAGCATGAAACTGAAGTTAACCATGACAGTATGAAAACATACTTGACATAAAAACATAATAACTTATGAGGGGACATGAAAAACATTTATGCCAATTTAAATCATGAGAAAAATTTTATGCATGAAAAACAGTGCATGAATGCTTAATGTATTTTATAAAACCTTTATATGTGCGAGGGAACGCCTATGGGTCGGTTCCAAAACAAAAGACATGGAGAGGGGACGCCTATGGGTCGGTCCCAAAGTTAAAAGTTTCGATAAAAGCACATGCGACTAAATAGGGTCAGTCCTGTACCAACCATTACTTAGTCATAATCCCTGTAATAATGATACATGAAACATGAATAAATGAAACTCATCTGTCAAAACTTATCAGAAAAAATTTTTATGTGACTAATTATGAACTACTGGGTTCAGCCCACATAGCCGCAGTTCACGAGGAACATTATGCATGAAACAATGACACATAACTAAATATGAATGACGGTTGTTCATCAATATTAGTAAAACAATATCGATGAAAACATCAAGGTTAAAACCTCAAGGTGCTGAAAACATCATGGTTAAAACAACAATGCGCTGAAAACATCAATACGTGGAATAACAAACGTTGGCTTAGGAAGCTCCTGGTGACTACCCACTAGTCACAGGTCGAGTTTTAGAGCCTATAGGTCGAAGCCTTGGCTCTGATACCATAATTGTAACACCCCATTTTGATAAATGGAATGTCACGCGTAATTATGGCGTGTCATCAAAGCATACAAGGATAAATGCCTAAACATTACATGACCATAGGGAAAACCGGAATCAAACATCGGTTCCCAAACATAAGCTCAAAACATAAATAAATTAAATGAACAAAAAGGAAGACTAGACAAGCATAAATATGAAGGCAAGAGGAGAAGGAATCTAAGGTAGCTCCCATCCTATGCGTGTCCTCCAAATGCTCCAGTCAGTCCTTGAGTACCTGCCGTTTTGGGACATGGAAAGGAAAGTAACGGCTGAGCAAAACGCTCAGTGCACGGATATAGACATAGTATAAATGACTAAAACATAATAAAGACTTAATAGCAGCGAAAATGTATAAGTCCTGGAAAACCTGGAACATGTTCATAAAACTAGTTTTATAGTTTGAAAAGCCTTATGTTTATCTTATGAAAACTGTTTAACATATTTTACCATTAGCCAATATAGGTCATGAAAATCCATCGTGCATGAATACTTGGAGGGGTGACCTCATCATGCAAATTAGAGGGGCTGCCTCTAATTTAATATACTGGTTTTTGGGTAGGAGGGATCAGCTCCTTGTGAAGGATGCAAGGCACACACCACATTCACCCTGAAATCCTGACTGAAAACATGTAACTAGGATGCACCCATACGCCCCACATGATAAATATAATATAAATGGCCAAAAGCTGAAGGGACGCCACGAGCAATCACTTCGCCGTGGTGAAGTCATAACATCAGTGCCTCTAATGTTATGGTTATGGTACCTCCATAACTAGGTGAAACTGGTCATGCATGTATATGGCTTTAGGTATTCTAATTAAACATAAGTAATTCAAAAACACATAAAACATATACTGGGGAAAACAGTTGGCTGCATACGGGGAATCCTAATAAGGAAAGAATGTCCATACTGAAAGGACGGGAATCCGTACCTTATGTCCAGTGAACGAAGAAGATGAACTGAGAGGAATCCTACTTCCGTATCACTAGTGCTACATAAATACATACATGAATAAGTATCTGCTTACTAAATACGTAGCTGGTTTTATGTCATGTCTTAGCTTATTTTATGTGTTCTTACCATGTTTTACTGTTTTAAAGCCTTAAACCGTGTTTATCTTATATTCTGTTTAATCTGATTAAGTATTTTCTGGTATTTCATGTATTACTATACTTACTGTGTAATAATAAGTAACTTTTCAAAAATAGCAGGTTTCCTAAAATAGATAGTTTCCAAAAATAGAAAGTTTCCAAAAATAGAAAGTTTCCAAAAATAGAAAGTTTCCAAAAATAGAAAGTTTCCAAAAATAGAAAGTTTCCAAAAATAGAAAGTTTCCAAAAATAGAAAGTTTCCAAAAATAGAATTACTGCTTAAATAGATAAGTTTCTAAAAAAATAGAAAGTTTCCATAAATAGATTAGCTACCTTAATTAAATAAATTTCCATAAATAGATTAGCTGCCTGAAATAAATAAGTTTCTAAAAAT
Organism: Glebionis coronaria; assembly: GCA_025667525.1. Lineage (NCBI taxonomy): Eukaryota > Viridiplantae > Streptophyta > Magnoliopsida > Asterales > Asteraceae > Glebionis > Glebionis coronaria. The sequence goes on along the minus strand of CM046881.1, from coordinate 532,965,354 downwards.
AGAAGGTTTCCATAAATAGATTAGCTGCCTTATTTAATTAAGTTTCTAAAAATAGAAAGTTTCCATAATTAGAAATAAGCTGGTTAAATAAGCTAAGTATATAAGCCTAAGTGTTTTCATGATTATTTTCTAAGTCATAAGATATAATGTATAGTTTAATAATTATTTCATGTAATTAAATTAAACTATAGGTTAAAATATTTAATTAAAGTATAACATGTTTTTAATTAAATAAAGTTAAATACTTAGGTTAAAACATGTATTATTATTTATTAATAATATAACCTAAGTCATGTTAATTAATTAATTATAACCATGGTTTTTAAATAATTAATTAATTTATAAGTCTAAAATATGAAAATATTTAGGTTAATAATTTCATGATTACTAATAATTAAAATAACCTAAGTCTTGTTATTAAATTAATCATGTCATGTTATTAATTTAATTTTAACATAAGATCATAAAAATAAAAAAAAACTAAACATACAACATGAACCGGATCTTGACTAAGAACCATGAACCGGACTTGAAATCGACACCGTACCCCAGACCAAATCGGTGTACCCCTTGTCTTGATGCTGCCGTGGGACCCACACCAACCAACCGGGACCATATGGTCTCGGTGGTGGTCGGATGGCCAAACCGAAACCCTCTCGGGTTCGGTGTAGGCTGCGGCCAAAACAAAAACACCCCTAAACAACCCTTTTGATTTTATTCAAACCCAAATTCATGTTAGATCTATGATTTAATTAGGTTTTATGAAAAAACATAACATGTTCCTGATTAATTAAAAGATTAAATCAAAAGAAAAAGGTTTAAATCATTTACCGAATACGTGGATCTAAAGAACGATGAACAAACACGAACACCAACAAGAATTCCAAGATCCAAGATCAACAAACACCGCTTTTGGTGTGTTGAAGGGTGGCGGCCAAAAAGAGAAAAGAAGGAGGAGGAGGATTTTAGGTTTCTGTAAAATTCTTCTGTAGAAAAAAATGAGTAGTGTAATTTTCCTTAACCTCCTTTTAGTAAAAATTGATGGGTTAAGCCCATCCTCCCTCCTTAATTTCGTGGTAATGGGGCCCACAAGGGGTAACCCGAATGTTTTTCCGTGTCTAAAATATTGGTGTGTTCTCGTGTGTTCTCGTGTTCGTGTTTTATGTGTTCTCGTTAAATATTAACCGTGACTTAATATATTTGTTTGTGTTCGTAATGAATATATATACGTAATTAATATTAGCTCGTGATTAAATTACGCTCATGATTTCGTGATCGCATGTTCGTGATTAATTATTGTCAAATAATTATTGCGTGCTCATGCGTAGTAAAATACTTATCGTGTTCTAACACGTACGTAATACGTAAAATCCTAACACGAAATCGTAATCATGCTATAATAGGAAAGTTTTAATCTAGTACGTACGATCTTAAGGGTACTACTCATGATAAAAGCATGCGGGTTTTACAAACGAGCTAACCAAGAATGACTGTCAAGTGTCGAGCTATGTGAAGATGCTCTCTCAAATGAACATCAACATGAGCCTTGTTGAAGCACTTGTCCACATGCCAAAATTTGTCAAAGCATTCAAGGAATTGCTTAGCAAGAAGGAGAAGTTAATTGAGCTCTCCAACACACGCTTAAATGAAAACTGTTCTGCAGTTATTCTTAAAGAACTTCCGGAAAAGCTTGGAGACCCCGGTCATTTTGTGTTGCCTTGCCTTTTTAACAAAACTGAAGAATTTACTGCCCTTGCTAATCTCGGGGACAGTATTAATCTTATGCCTTTGAGTGTTTGGAGAACACTATCATTACCCGACCTTACTCCAACAAAGATGACTCTTGAACTTGCAAATCGCACTCTCGCTTACCCTGTTGGTATTGCCGAAGATGTGTTCATCAAAGTTGACACATTTACTTTCCCGGTCGATTTTGTCGTTGCTGATTATGAAATGGACCCTCGTATTCCTTTAATACTTGGTCGGCCATTCTTGAGAACCGGACGAGCTTTAGTTGATGTTGCCGAAGGTGACTTAATCTTAAGAGTCGGGGATGATGCACAAGTTTTCAAAATGGGGAATCTTACAAGCAAATCCTTTGGACGAGAATCTGCGAATATGATTAATGTGCTTGATGATTTTGTCGTCTACAACAATCCTCTATTCGATTCTTGCAATGATAATCCACTTTTTCATGATGATGTGGATGATTCTCTCTCCAATATGGAACCTTCTCCCATATATGATTCTCCACCGATCTTTGATGCTTATGATTATGATTCTAGCTCAGATACGAATGATTTTGATGATTGTACTTCCGAGTATCCCGACCTGCCCACATATGATGATTTTGATGAGGCCGATACTCTTTCGAGTGATTCTTCACATGATGAAGATCCTCCACCATCACTTGATCCTACTTTGGATAATTACTCTTTTGAGGAAGACTTCTCTACGTTTCTCAATACTTACTTCCCTCATGAGAGTGATGCACCTCCTTTGGACTTTGAAGATTATCGTCTTGATCCTACTTTGGATTTGAAGAAAATACTTTCAAAGGAGAAGAAACCGGTCGACACCAATATGCGCAGCACATATGATTTAACACCTCTTTGTCCACCTTCTGAGGACGAGGTTGTGCATCTTCTTCGCGGATCATCTTCACACTCTGCTGAGCCTGAGTGCTATTTTCCCCTAAAGGAAAAGGTGTTCGACCCCGGTATAGATATTATTCAGCCATCTCAGTATCCACCTGATGAAATAAAAGGAAATATTTTTGGAAATGGAAATCTGCTTGCACCACTTCACCCTTGCTTCCACCGTCCTCCATCGCTGCTTAAGGGAACCTTGCCTACTCTTCTTTGGCTTGCCTTGTTCGCCTTAAGCTTGTGCTATTTGATGGACGAAAACTATGTCTTTGATCATGGATATGTTTCATGCTTCTTCCTATGATGATCAAGGTCGAGTCAGGCTCACGACTCGGTAATCAAAAATCAAGCGCTTCTTGGGAGGCAACCCATGTATCTATCTTTTCTCTTTCTTTATCCTAAGTGTAGGGGAGACCCGTTGGTGTTTGCTATTTCCTCTCCTCTCTTAATCAGGGATTCGAGCTCAATGATCCACTCTTGATGATTCTTGACGACCCGTGATTCCATGTTTCCATCTTCCCGGTTCTATCCTAAACTCTTTTCGATTCACTATTTTATATTTTCTCAATATTAAAATAGGAATCTCGTTAGTTGTCTTTTCCTTAGCAAGATTTAAACAAAGTGCACAATGTCCTAAGTGTAGGGGAGTTTACTCCCACATGCTTAAACATTGAGGACAATGTTTATATTAAGTGTAGGGGGACTTCTATCGAAGTTAAGTGGCCTTTTCCTTGTATTTGTCCTCATTTTAACCGGAAAATCAATTTTTTTCGACATTTTTCAAAATTTTTGATCTATTTTGGCCTATTAGTTTTTCCCTTTGTATAGCTATTTTCTTTCTTTGCTAGAATAAACTTTAATAAAGTGGTTTTAATTTTCAAACGTTGTGAATCTTTTGACTCAACCCGAGTTTACTTATCTAAGTTACTCTAGCTAGTATCCTTAACGTGTTTAAATCAAGTTTTGCTAGGCTTTTATATAGGGAGCTATAAAACACGAAAGTCTTAACTCTCACGGGTTAAGAACAAGAACTTTTCGCAAGTTCCTATAATTGATCATAGGGAGTCGTTTATCAAGGGAACTTTAAAATGCGATTTCTAAACTTGAAAAAGTCTAAGAGTTTGCAAGATCCTATAGGCGACTCGAAAACCCAAAACTTTGATTTAATAGGCTAAGTATCCACGAGTCTCATTCCTTGAGATTTTAAACTGTGGAGAACGAAAGATGATAGAGCCAATTATAAGTTTGGTATTCTTTCGTGAATTTATGTGAGTTAATTATAAGCCTATTCTCCCATCGCTTGCTAATAAATTTATCTGCAATAAATAAGGTTGTACGATTTGAAAAGTTACTTAGCTTCTAGCCCAAGATCGTTTAAAAGTTGCTCGGTATGGATTAGAGTTCATAGCCAAGGCATAACTTATTGAAGCGGGATGCGAAGATTGGCGAGTCCAAAAAGGTCCTAACAAGACATGAGGGCTATATTTTGTTGCTAAAGATCTAAAGTGATGTGAAGAATCATTTATCGAAAATCAATATGAAGGATCTAGACACACGACGAAAAGCAAAAACTCCCCAAAAGTCATGGAGAAGTGTATCCGAAAAGACCCTAGCAAGGTATGAGGATAAATAGATCCAAGTCATAAAAGGAGGCGGATCGTTGTATATCAAAGTCCAAAATAAAGATTGGAGAAAAATGAAGAAGTCGTGGTCCAAGTATGAATCTCTCAAAACTTCAAGTGAAGAAATTCCTATATGAAGAGAAGGCCATTATTTCATGAACGTCTCTCAAGGTTCGAAGTATGAAGTCGCTGCCAAATATCGATCCGAGAAAGGTCTCAAATCGCGAAGCGAGTTATGCCAAGATATGAACTTTATGAGGTCCCGAGAAGCAGTTTTAAAAGATTTTGTCCTTTAGCTAACTATTGATTAAATCGTTCACTTTATTTTCGGCCTAAATAACTATCAAAATAAGTCAAAAATGCATCCTCGTGATCATTCAAGACAATAATAAAATATAAGAGATACACCTAGGAATAAGGGAGTCTAAGTGAGTAATTGGCCCACATGAGTTCGTGTTAGTTTGCTAACTTATAATAACAATGATCTCGTTTTTTAGCTTGGTTTGGAGAAAGTGAAAACTTGAGGATGATGATTATTCATGACATTTCCAAAACCCAAGGTATGAATTTGATTTCTTTACTTTGAATGTTTATAGTTTTCTATCTCTTTAATAAAGGCCAATGTGGATTGATTTTGATGAAAAATGTAAACGTGCTTTGTAACTAATGCATTGCATGAGGACATTGCAATGGTAAAGTGTAGGAGATTTGATAGGTGTGTAAACACCCATCTTTTTTTACCACTTAATTACAATAATAACCGAGCCAAAACGTGTATTTTATGTCTTTTATGTCGGAATTATGCGTGGTTTGTGTTTTTGTTGTGATTTAGGACGAAAAGGTGAAAAGTGGAGAAAACACGGGCATTCATGGGCTTTTATCGAAGAAAAAGATGAAAGACGAAGTCAAGAAGTCAAGAGTGCAAAAAGAACGGAAGTCCAAGACCAATTCTGAAGATTTATCGAAGAAAAAGTCAAAAGACGGAAGTTTACTAAAAGCCGAAGAACTCAAGTCTTGTTTATTGAAGAATTAAAAGACGAGTCCAAAGAAATCCCGAGCCAAAAGTCATTAAAGTCCAAGATTAAAGAAGATTAAAAGGCTTAAGGACCAATGGTGCAATTAACAAAAGATTAAGAAGAGAAGGACTAAGCATGCAATTAGGGAGAAAGGAAAGAGGGGAGGAAGCTTCCTAAGCACTCCTTAATCCTCCCCTATAAATAGATTAGGAAGTTAATCATTTCATTTTGTTGGCTAAGTGTGACAATTAGTCTTCCACCTTTTAATTACCTTGTCATTTAAATCCATGTCCATTTAAATACATTGTCTTGCACCTTAAATACATTTAATTTTAAGTAAGTTTTCTTTTAATTATTGTCAATCTTTACTTTTCTTGTCAATCTCCTATCTTCCTTTCTTGTTTGATCTTAATCTTTATGCGTTATTGTTCATGTTCATGTTTTCATGTTTTTATTGATTTGATTAAAGTGAGTTTTGATTATTGTGGTTATTATTGTTAGTTTTATTGTTTTGGTTTGATAGATTATCATTAGTTGATTATTTGTTATTAGTTTGATTTAATCTTGTGGTTGATTTTGATTAGTTTAGACTGGATTCGTGTTATTTTTTGTTCTTGTGTGTTCTTCGTTCGTGTTCATTTCCCAGGTATATTCCGGATCAAAGATTTGTTCAGAAAGTTCTGAACCAAGGAAGTTCCGAACCAAGCAAAAGTTTTGAACCAAAGTTCTGAACCAAGCAAAAGTTCTGAACCAAGGAAGTTCCGAACCAAAGTTCTGAACCAAGGAAGTTCCGAACCAAAGTTCTGAACCAAGCAAAAGTTCTGAACCAAGAAAGTTCCGAACCAAAGTTCCGAACCAAGCAAAAGTTCTGAACCAAGGAAGTTCCGAACCAAAGTTCTGAACCAAGCAAAGTTCCGAACGAAGAAGAATTATTCCAGGTGAAGGTGACATTCCGAACGAGTAATTATTCCAAGTGAGGTATTTTCAGGTTCTTTTTAGTTTCTGTTTTTTAATTTTTAATTTTCAAGGTTTATTTTTCCCGCCTTTTTCCGTAGTCGCACTTTAAGATTACTTGCCTTAGATTTATTTTAGCCTTGCCTTAGTTTAAGTTTTAGTTGCGTTTTAAGTTTGCCTTAGATAGTTTTAAGTTTGCGTTATTTACTTTAAGTGCCTTTTAATTTCTCGTCACGCTTTTAAATACTCGCCATTTATTTTTAAAATAGAGTTAGATTTAAATTAATTGCCCTTTACTTTAATAGTTTTGCACTTTTTAATACTACAACGACACAACTTTTGTTTCCACCAAAAAACAATAGAGTCATACTTTAAGCCGGAAATCAATTCGTTAAGATACCGAGAACACGAACTTTAATTTTTATACGGGGTGTCGAAAGCCATGTATCAATTACGAAGCCACTACATTAGCAACACCTCGATACTCACCCTCAACACTTGATCTAGAGACAGTGTGTTGCCGCTTAGATGACCATGAGAGTAGATTATCCCTAAATAAGACACAATAACTTGAAGTAGAACGCCGAGTAGTAGGACAACCCGCCTAATCTGCATCGGTATAAGCTACAAGAGAGGAAGTGGAAGATGCATATAGTTGAAGCCCAAAGTATAAAGTACCATGAATGTATAGAAGAATACGCTTAAGATCTGAAAAGTGAAGCTCTCGAGGGTCATGCATATAAAGACAAACTTGTTGTACAACATAAGCTATGTCATGCCGGGTAAATGTCAGGTATTGTAAACCACCTGCAAGGCTGCAATATAATGTAGGATCATATATAGGATCCCCGTCAGCACCAGGCTTAGATTCCGTATCAACTGGAGTCCGGGTAGGATTGCAAGAAGCCATGTGTGCCCGATCCAAAAGCTCCATTGCGTACTTCTTTTGAGAAAGAAACATGCCAGTTGAGTCATGAGTAACCGAAATACCCAAAAAATAATTAAGAGCCCCCAAATCAGTCATATCAAACTCCTTATGCAGAGAATAGATAATACGCTGAAGTAAATCTATAGATGAAGTTGTCAAAACAATATCATCAACGTAGATCAATAAATATGCAACCTCAGAACCATGTTGATATATAAATAATGAGGAGTCACATCGACTAGAAGAAAAACCAACTCGTAGTGCGTATCCGGCAAACCGTTGAAACCAAGCACGAGGAGCCTGTTTCAAACCATACAAAGACTGTTGTAATCGACAAACATGATGTGGAAATCTATGATCCACAAACCCGGGTGGCTGATACATATAAACAGTCTCTGAAAGATCCCCATTAAGATATGCATTCTTAACATCAAGCTGGTGAATAGGCTAATTCCAAGATAATGGAAGACTGAGAACAGTTCGAATAGTAGCTGGCTTAACAACTGGGCTAAATGTATCATCACAATCAATACCATAATGTTGTCTACGTCCATTAGCAACGAGACGAGCCTTATACCTCCTCAAAGAACAATCAGCATGATATTTGTGCCGAAAAAACCACATTGACCTAACCACATTAGCATTAGGTGGTTTCGGAACAGGAATCCAAGTACTATTTCTAATCAATGCATTATATTCATCGTACATAGCATCTCGCCAATTAGAGATTTAGGGATAGGAGAAATGTGAGAGATATGACCATGAAAACGAGGATTAGGCTTTATAGTACCAACTTGAGCATGTGTGACCATATTATGAGTTTGAGTAGGTTGGTGCACGGTATTGGGGGCGGCAGTAGATTGGGTTGAATGAGGAGTGGGTTGGTGCGGAAGTGTGATTTGGCTAGATTGGGTCGTGTGATCCATAGTAGGAGTCGAATTGGATTGGGCCGAAGGAGGAGTTGGCGATGCGGGTTCGTGTTGGTTTAAAATAGGAGAAACCGATTCTTGCTGGGCCGAAGGAGTATCTTGTGTCACTGCATTTGGGTTCAGGTTAAGTATAGCATATCGAGTAATTAGTGAAGATAGAGGGTCTAGAAGGTATATGATGGTGGGTTATGAGATGAGATGGAGGCATATGGAAACTGAAGTTCATCAAAGGTTACGTGGCGAGAAAGGATAATTTGTTAGTGGAAAGGTCTAGGCATTGATACCCACGGGGATAAGCAGGATATCCCCAAAAAATGCATGGGTGGCACGAGGTGAAAGCTTGTGTGGAGGGTAAAGGTGGGGGTAACAAAGACATCCAAAAACACGTAACGAGAGTAGTCGGGTTGTTTGTGAAATAGTTTGGTACACGGTATTTCATTTTGGACAGCGGTAGAGGGGAGGATGTTTAACAGGTATATATCCATATGTAATGCTTCGACCCAAACTGTTAATGGAAGGTGAGCTTGAAAAAGAAGAGTGCGTATCATATTATTAATGGTTCGTATCATTCGTTCTGACTTGCCATTTTGTTGTGAGGTTTTGGGGCATGACAATATAAATTGAATGCCGTGTTGAGAAAATAATTGAAGGAGGTTGGTGTTGTTAAACTCACCACCATGATCACACTAAAAAGCCGTAATATCACATTTGAATTGATTATTTACATAAGAACGAAAATGTAGGAATTTTTGAAATACTTCGGATTTGGTACGTAAAGGATAAATCCACACCTAATGAGAGTAATGATCAAGAAATAATACGTAATATTTAAAACCACCAGAACTAACAATAGGAGAAGTCCAAATATCATAGTGGACAATCTCAAAAGAACGAGTGACAACATAATCGAAACTAGAAAATGGAAGTCTCACATATTTAGCTAGCTGGCAACCGTGAAAAATATGAGGAGACTTCTCTTTATTACAAGAAATAAACTGACGAGAAACAAGAGAACGTAACACTTCCTCCCCAGGATGCCTGAAGCGTTGGTGCCACGTAGAAGGATTAACAGACAGTAAAGCATGGGGGGGGGGGGGGGGGGGGGGGGGGTAGGAGAAGGTTGGGTGACTAGGTAGAGATCTCATGAACTATCACATCTGAGGAGAATATGACGGGTCAAGAATCTTTAACCAATAAGCCAAAAGCATCGAATTCAACATTACAATTGTTATCCCTAGTAAATTGACGAACAGAAATAAGATTTTTTATGATATTAGGGGTGACTAAAACATTATGTAATTATAAAGGACGATTAAGGGAAGGTAAGATGTTATGACCGGTGTTAGTCACAGGTATAGATTTATCATCATCAACACAAACAGATGGATATACACATTTATTATAAACAATAGTTAAATTACTTGTATGTGAATTAAGTTGAGATAATGCACTTGCACTTGTATTTATATTCCATATCCGATCTTGTCTCGCGGTAATAAAAGCCCGTGGAAGCTTGTACTTGGCTGCGCCTAAAATACTCGCTGATGTATTAAACATGGTTTAAACTGAAGACGTAACAAAAGTTTGCTTACTTTATTCCTTCTTGACGTCAACACCAAAAAAATAACATACATTAGGGCCCGTTTGTTATCCGGTAATTCACTTTAGGGTTTACCATCAAAGTCTAATTCATATGTTTGGTAGATACACGTAGGGTTTGAAAATAGGCATGATGTCCAAATATATAAATTTTACAAAAAATCACCCACTAGCTTGGATTACAAAATGCGTCAGGGTTTTACTTATTTTGTGAGGCCTCATTACTTTTCATCCATTACTTTGTCTTTTTTTAGTCATGTTAATAATACCCTCTTAGCCCAAAAAAAGTATAAAAAAGCATTTCTAATATCCCCTTTTGTCCCCGGTTACAGTACAATACAAATTTTTGTCAGTTTCTGTTCCGTATTTTTGACAGTTTATTGTTTTTGACATGTTAAACTTTATATTTCGCACTTTTCGTTTTACAGTTTTATAACAAAAACAAAATTATAAAAATAAAAAAAAAAAATCAAAAAATTAGGAAGGGTATTGAAATCTATTTTGGGGTGTACCAATAACCAACCCTTTTCTTTAACCTTTTGTGCTATTAATATATATTTTATAAGTTGAAGGAAACGACGTCGTTTCCATTTTGTCTATGTCGTTTTGTTTTATGCTTTATGTCGTTTTGCCCAGAAATCTCTCATTTAATATAGCAGTGTGTCGTTTTGGGACACAGACCAAAACAAGATTGGCCCAAACACATGAATAAAAGACACATTTATGGAACAACCCATTTCATATTATACAACATACTATTTCTATTACATAAGACTTTTTATTTTTAAGTTTTATTTATTAAATATGACACGTATATCTCTATCGGTCTTTTTGAAAACGCCAAAAAAATCATCAAATTGCACATCAAACGAGCTCAATATTACAATTCTTCTGACATATCTACGATTCTACAAAAGATGTTTAAACTTCATACACATTTTAAATATTCTTTTTATCAAAATAGTCCTCAAAGTTAGTCGTTCTTTACAAAGGTAGTTATTAACGTGAACAATCCTTCACATTAGTGGTCCACTACCAATTGTTAGTCATGTATCTTCCTCCGCGAAACGCATGCTATATAGTATATACATCATATATATTAAATCTTGCCTCAAACGACGTTGTAAAGCAGCTTTCAAATTCGTTTCCTTCATGCGTTTCGTTTTGAAAACCCGAAAATGATAAGTGAATAAAAAAATCACAAAACAATCATTTACACATTATACTACGTGTTACAAAAATAACCTTATACTTTTAACTATGTACACTTTTATGTATAATAAAGTTTATTTATAAAAAATGAAGTATCGATTCTTTTGGAAAAAAAATATAGTTGAAAAGACAGCCTAATTGTGAAACAAACGATCCAAATATTGCAATGCTTCTAAATAGTATTTGATGTTATTTGTTCCCCGCAAGACCAGTCATTGACGTGAATAATCCTTCATATTATCTATTCATTGCAACCACTGGTCATAGATCTTCCGCCGCGAAGCGCGGGCTACATACCTTATTTTAAATAATAAAAGTATCATTTTAAGATATATATATCGATTGTTTAAAAAGTGTATTTATTTTATAAGGAAAAAGTTTTACATAGACTCTTTCTTTAGCATAAACTCAATCAACCAATCACAACCACCCATTTTTTCATCTAACAATAAAAATATATTTTTTAAAAATTCAATATCTTACAAACCGTTAACCGTTACGCAAAACGAAACATACCATCGTGACGAGAATTAAATCATCTTTCAAACGAGGGGCACATTTATATACTTTCGACAAACTTTTTTTTTGACTTTTTTTCTTAAGTCACGTCTGAGAGAATCATATATGATTCGTCACGAAACATATATGATTTTCAGAAAATCATATATGATTCATATCACGAATCATATATGATTTTCTGAAAATCATATATGATTCGTGACGAATCATATATGTTTCGTAACGAATCATATATGATTCGTGACGAATCATATATGTTTCGTGACGAATCATATATGATTCTCTCATACGTGACTTAAGAAAAAAAGTCGAAAAAAAAGTTCGTCGAAAGTATATACATGTGCCCCTCGATAGAAAGATGATTTAATTTTCGTTGTAATGGTGTATTTTTTGTCACTTGACGATTCACCGTTTGTGAGTTGTTTAATTTTTAAGAAAAAGTTGGAAAGTTAATTTGAATGAATGTGATTGGTTGATATGGTCTATGCTAAAAAAAAGGTCTATGTTGATCTCAACTCTATTTTATAATATATTTTCTCTTTTTTATATTATTAAATCAAACACTTAACTATAATCGTAATCTTAAACTTCCACTTTATAAACTCAGGTAGTGTTTGATAAGGACTTATAAACTCTTAATTAAAAAATAGGAATATGGATTAAGTTATAAGTAGTTTGTTTGTTTTGTGCTTAAAATAAACTAACGACTTTCTGGAAAATGCCAGGAAGAGGGTGATTTATGTATTAAGTCATGACTTATTATGTTTATTTTACATATTTACCTTCTAACTTCCACACTTAATTAATTTAAAAGGACACAATAGTAAACTTCTCTGATTCAGACTCTATATTCAGCACACAAAACAAACAGTCATATATCCGTTTACAAACAGACAACATATATTTTTACAGACACTTTAATTTTACAGGAAAACTAAACAAACAGGCCCTCACTCTTAAAAGTAAAACTTATTTACAACCAAACGGGCTTTTAATTTTTTTATCGTTTTTGCATATACCGACACACATACTAATACAAATGATTGGAGAAGGTTACCAAATATCAACCAACCAACGTTTCAACTCAGAGATCAATTATTTGGTTGGCTGGTGCCGTTCGTGAGAAAACACAACAGCGCACAACTCCGCGTCTTCGCGCCAAAGCCCCAGGCGCCATCCCCACCAGCCCATGCGATTGGCAATTTTTTATTTTTTTTACTGTGTTCTGAGAGGCACAGTGAAGAAGAATGAGAATACAAGAAGGAAAGTGGCTATGTGGCCTAATATTTATAAATAAGCTCAATCATTTGTTAAAGATTTTTTTCTCATATTTTTACATATATATATATTTTTAAGTGTTTTTTTTAATATTTTTTATTGTAATTTTAATTTTAAGTATTGTTTGTAATTCAGATTTATAATATGTATTTTAAGTTATAAAAAAATAAAAATAAAATTATTATGACACCAGAATTTTCATAGCACACCACTCACTCTGAAAACTGGTGCCATAACAATTCTGATATCAAAGCTCACTTGACGTGACAGTACTTTTTATCAACGACACCACCCAATGGCACCAACTGTTATTCCCTGTGCTCTAAAGAAAGAAAAACCTGACCATATGCGGTCCGGTTTAACCGATTAAACAGACCGGGTTTTATAGGTTTTTAAAACATTGCTTTCAACAACCTTCTTCTACTGTTATTAATTCTTTGTCTATATATATGTGCACAAAGATATTTGAAACATGCATTGAATCATACGAATATGAGACATCAGATAACATTTGACACTGTTGACGGATATGGAAATATATTGATGTCTGATGTGATTGTGACGAGAAAGAGGAACTTATTCAGGGATCGTATTTGGAATATCATCGATGTCCGTAAGGCTCTTTGGTTCTTGAGCATTCATTTGCTGATATTGTTTGCACCCTTTACGCTTACTTGGGGGGCATTTTGGGCAGCATTCTGTGGTTACGTGTGTGGGATGCTCGGTATAACTCTTTCTTATCATCGAAATCTAGCACATCGTAGTCTCAGGCTACCTAAATGGCTCGAATACATATTTGCGTATTTCGCGGTTCATGCTGCTCAGGTATTAATAATTTACTATGTCTGTTCTTTAGTATTATTTGCAGTTCTCTTGTTTGCACTTCTGGTTCTACTATATCGACTTGAATTATAACTTTTTTCCCCTACACAATCATACTTATCTGTAAGGTTTACTGTCAAAGCTGTGTGATAATTGTTTTGTTAACATAAGGGTGACCCAATATTTTGGGTAAGCATGCATCGATACCATCATCAGTTCGTTGAATCTGACAAAGATCCACACTCTCCTACCTACGGATTCTGGTTTAGTCATATGGGTTGGCTCTTTGATGATAGCTTCATTTTGGAGAAGGTATATAATATCTTTGCATTGTACATGTGTACCTCTTCCCTTTTTTATGTTCAAAGGTATTATTTATCCACCGATAAAATAACAATCTGAAATGTGTTCAATTTTCTGCAGTATCAAGAACGTAAAAATGTTGAAGATCTAAAGAGACAACTTTTTTATAGATTTATTAAGAGGACCTACTTTCTTCATATTTTTGGATTTGCGGCCATTGTCTATGCTCTAGGAGGATTTCCCTACCTTGTATGGGTTATGGTAAGACTTCTCAACATTTCCTACCAACAAATTTATATCTAACATTATAAAATATTTGAAACTTTATAAAATTAGCAAAACTAAATTTTACTTACTAAATATTATGGTTCTAAATAGTGCGCTATAGCGTGAAACGTGACCTCCACATTAAAGCGTCTTCTCTCGGCGTAGCGTGCTAAAAAGCGGAATAAAACGTGATATAGTGTGTTATAACGCGTAGCGTGGCTTTTTTCTTGAATACTTTTGCATATTTTTAGCAATTTGGTTTGTTTGATAAGTTTTGGGCTATTTATCAGACTTGGGCTTAATAATTTTAATATGAATGTAAATTCGTAAGTACGATTTTGTTTTAAAATTGAATTAACATCTTGCTTCATTTTGTTTCATGTAAGAAATAAGTTATTAATTAACAGATTTAATATCTTATGTACACCGTCTTTTGTAAACTCGTTATATAATTATTAATTTGGATATATTTTATGCCGCTATATATCATGTTTTAAAAAATGTTATAGCTTCGCTATAACTTATGTAGCTTGAAGCTTGGTAGTACCACTATGCTATGCTTCACGCAGTTTATAACCTTGCTAAATATAGTAAGTTATTGATGTATTTCCCATATTTTATACCATATGACACTTTCTAAGAACCTTTTATAATAAACTTTTTAACAACTTATTAAAATAACAATTTTTATTTTAATTAAAATATATTTTTATAATAATTTTTTATTTTATAATCAAAGTTCATCATTTTTTAAAAATTTTGTGCTCTTTAGTATCATATTCGATAAATCTGATTAACTTTTAGTTTTTAGTTTTTATTTTTAGCTAGTTTATTTTGATTTTACATTTTTACTCACATTAATGTGAACACAAACTTGATAAGTAAAATAGTAGAGTTTATTCGTTTCAAAAATCATCATCGATTACTCGTCGTCGCTACATTATACGAACACTATGTATCTTGAAAGTACAAAGTTAGAATGTCGAATTTTAAGAAAACTTAAAAAATAGTATAGGAAATGTTGAAAAGTAAATTCATATTTATGAAAACAACTGTATTAGTCTCGAGACACGGTTTTATCCGTCGGATTACGGGTTTGATCGTCAGATCACGGGTTCATCAGTAGGTCAATCCAATTGAGTCACGGAGTCACTGGTTCGACCGCCGGGTCTATCCAGTCGATTCCCTATTTAAGAGTTTGATGACCAAGGCAACGCGGTCGAGTCACCGAGTCACTCGTTTGACCACCTGGTTAACTCGATCAAGTCACCGGGCCACTAATTCGACCATCAAATCAATCAAGATATCGTTAACTATCTTTCCGTTGGCGTGCGAGTATCATTTTTAATCTGGATATGTTACATGTACTTGCAGAGTGTGAGACTGACATTTCTTTACCACTTCACGTTTCTGGTGAACTCGGCATGTCATATATGGGGTAGTAGAGTTTGGAACACCAATGATCTCTCCAAGAATAATATGTAAGTCTCTCAAAAGCTTGTTAAAGAAATGAATATAAAAAAGTTCCAACTGATACTCCACATTCTATGTTATTATCAATAGAGACATATAAGGTACAAAACTATAAAGCAAAGCATAAAACAATTTATTCAAAAATTATGCAGGTGGGTAGCATTGTTTACTTTTGGAGAAGGATGGCATAACAATCATCATGCATTTGAGTATTCAGCTAGACTTGGGTTAGAATGGTGGCAGTATGACCCTTGTTGGAATTTTATACAAGTTCTTAAAGCGCTCGGTTTAGCCACCAATGTTAAGGAGCCGAAAAACGCTGACAAACTAAAGAAAACTTATTCTTCCGTCAACAAAATCAAGTAATTCGTCCACTTTAGCGCTCCCACGTTCATTTCCATTCAACTATGGACTCGTGTATAACTTAATTATACCTATTAAATAAAATGACACTTGGCTTCGGAGCGACTTGTGATGTGTATATTGTAATACTATTTGAGTGTGTATCTCAGTTATAACATAGCTATACTCATTTACAGTTTAGAGCGAAAACGATTTGTAAGAAACTCAGATAACAACAAATCATGAAATACAACGAACTCTATCCTTATCTTATATTTCTTAATAGAAAGTACATATGAATGAATTTTATCGTTTCAAATGTGACTGTTGCCATCTTTTCATCAATACTTGTTGTAGTGAATGAGTTTTTAAACCCATGCTCCGCAGCGGGGTGAAGGAATAGTGAGATTAGGTTGTTGCGATTTGCGACACTGTGTTTGTGGTAGCAATACTGCCAATGTTATCTAAGTACCGTAAACAGCAGGGTGTTTGTCAACTACATCATCAATATTATATTCCCTAGCACAAATCATATGACATACAGAAAACTAAACTACAAATTTATTTTTTAGCAAAGGCCTCTTGGTCTAGCGGTATGTGAGTGACCCTCTAACCTAAAGGTTGTGGGTTCAAGTCTCGGTGGGGACATGTGAGATAGAATTTGTGAGAGATAGTTGTGTGAGTTGTAAAAATTGCCGTTCTAAAAAAAAAAAAAAACTACAAATTTATTTTAAGTCGACAAAAAAGAGTATCGAATATTACACAAAGAGTAGATTTCACTGTTCGTCCTTGTGGTTGAGTCAAATCCTTAATTAAGTCATTGTCTTCTTTTTGTTGAATGGTTCTTATCTTAAACTAGACGAATACCCGCGCATAGCGGCGGAAATTTCTATCGACACTTAATTAATAATGTGAAATATCGTAAATGCTTCGTGTATCGTTCAAAATAAAATATGAAAAAATAAAAATATAACTGCAAATGTTTGTAACATGCGATAATTCAACTGTAACAAAAATTCTTAACATGTAATGAAACAACATATAAAAAAATTAGTTAGTGAAGCTCAAATTAAACGATACATCAATTATGAGATAAAATATAAGAACACGTTTGGAACACGACATTTGAGGCACAGACTGTCCGTCCTAGATAATAACACAATGGTTAGATTCACACTTGTGAGCGTTGAAAAAGATGAGGAAAAAACGGTCAAAGAAGACTTTCCAGTGATGGTTCAATTTTTTTATATGCATTAAGACTATGGTTTATGGTCATGGATGTCTATGGTGAGATTTATTATGTTATTAAAGTCTTTTACGTAGTAGTTTAAAATGGTTGGAACACAAGGAGTTATGTCACAAACTAACGTTGCTTATGTCTATCTTTAAGCTAATTAGTGTATTTATCATGATGTGTACGTATTGAAATTTTGTCGTCTAGCGTTCCCTAAACTACTATAGATAACTGAAAACTTAAAATAATAGACATTGTATAAAAAATATACTACTATCCTGGAGCACAAAGTTATCAAAACTTATTAAGAAGTATGTGTTTCAAAAGGATCAAACACCATTGCCTCGAAAATATGTTGTGAAAGCATAAAAAGCCATAATCAACCGTGATTGGGACAAACCAATCACAAATACTTAGAAAAAAAGGCAAAATCTATAGTGATTAGGAACAAAAGTGATGGAAGTAAAACTTAAGTCTAAAAACATTTAAAAGGCATTACGTACAAAATTACATTTTCTCCCAAAGCTCGACACCTTCAACTTCGTTAAAGTGTTAAACGTCTTTTTCAATCTTGAACTGCACAATCTTCATTTGGTCTTCGAACACTTACTGCCCGGATATTGAACCGCTTCAGAATCCTAAAGTTTCCTTTTATTCTTTGAATATTCACTGCTTGGATCTTCAAGTGATGCACGCTTATGATTTTGCGCGTTCTCAAGAGGATGTTTAGTACAATAGTATTTTTGAGAGCATAGATATACTAAAATGATAAACAACAACCCTAACAATTTTAATAAAGATAGTGTCGTGTACCATCACATTAGTAGTTGGGTGCTTGATTAATCTCTCAATGACCCAAACACATAAACAAAACAATATAATGATTGTTAGAACATCAATGATGATCCGATCAAACACTTTTAAAGGGTGTAGCAAATTACTAAATCGGTGGAATTGTGTTTAGGATTTGATTTTAGAAAACTTCACCCTCACGCACGGTGTTTAGTCCTTACAATTTATGAAGTTTTAATGATCTTGCTTTATGTGCAGCATAACACGGAACTGACTTCATCAGATCGTTTAATATATAGGCTTTCCGACTATCAAAACTCGAAACACAAACACAATCCAGATCCACAAACAAGATTTAAAAAATGGGTAATAGTAACTGCATAAGAAATGAAAGAAACGATATGAAAATGTAAATATCACATTCATAATCCATTTACAAATGATTTATGGTGTTTAACAAACAAGATCAAAATTCAAAGTAAACATCAAAATCTGTTTACAAATAATTTAAAGAGAGGATTCAAAACTTGGTTAGAAAAAATATTTACTCAAAAGATGAAAATACCGCGACTACGTGAGGACGACAACATGCATACTTATTTATTTCTGAATGAACCGGTATAAGGCATAAAAGAGGTTTGGTATATTTTGTTTACCTCAACTTCAAGATCCTCAGCAGTAGGGTTGAACACCGTATCAACATCCATCGGTAGGAAAGCTTTTAGTATATCTTACTCATACTACAAAATTAAACATACATAGCAGGAGTATATCAGACAACAAAAAAAACATAGAGATGTGTACACCGACACCGTATACCTCATGTTAAACAGTTTTGGGTATGCTTGCTTGAAGAACATGTATTTAGGCTCATCATTGGTGCGTAATCCATGTAGGAAACAGCCACAAAAAAATATCAACTCCAAAACCACCCAAACCAACAACCAATACCATCAACGGGAACTACCTGAAGCCACCTAAACCACCGAGAGATGGTGGCGGATTCGGCAGATCGCGATGGTGATAAGATCATGGTGGCGGTAGTGTTGTTATTTAATTGTTGTGTGTGTTTTATGGTTTAAGGAGAGATGAAATCGATCAGATTCTTTTTCATGTATATATTCAAAATATAGAAAACATAGTTATGACAGACAAATCTTGTTCCAAACGTTTCGTCAATTTCTTTAGTTTTCAACTTTCAACATTGTCCAACCAATTTCTTTAATTCTTTCCTTGCTTATATTATGTCCATTAATACTTTCCAATATTCCAAAAATTATAAAAATCATTCCCAAAATTAACTTCAATTTGCTGAATAATGACCAAGTTATTCAACATTACCATTTATTTCTTTATTAGGTTGTTTAAACGTCCCATTATATGAAGTACATGGTTTATTTTACTTTCATGGTTTCTATGAATGCATCAATTTTTCAACATTTCCATACATACAAAGTTTTTCAAGTTTCAACATTCAATTTTTAACAAATAGGATACACCCTTTATAGGGTATATAGACTATGTAACACAACTCGTTCTTGTCTCTCGGATTTGGCATGAAACTATGTAACACCGTTGATTTTTATCTCTATATATAAGGGCGAACAATGTTACATAGTTTCAAGATAGGAATGATTCATGCAAAAAAAAAGATAGTGACTCAATCACGAATTTGGCCCAAATCATAAAGACGGACGATTTAATTTACTCTTACACAAATTAAACTACATATCTTATATATAATAAAAGAATTAGATTTTTTAAGAATTTTAGTGAAAAGTGGAGGTTATAGAAAAACAATTGAACCAATCAAATGGCTTGATTTTGACATATAAATAAAATCAAGCAATGTGATTGGTGGAAAAAAATTCAAAATTTGATTCAATTTAGTAAAAATTAAAACTTTTGGTGAAATAATTTGATGAAAACACACAAAGATATATATATGTCAAATTTATGAAAATAAAAACTTAAATAAAGAGGAGGGGATTGATAAAATTTTAGTCGTTAAATTTTAAATAAATTTGATGGACTTAAGTGTAAACTTATAATTTTTCATATATTTAGTAACTTGAGAAAATATATACAAAATAGCCCCTTAAACTTTATATCCTTTACACTTTATATTTAAAAATACAACATGTTATATTAAAAAATCAACAAAGCACATGATTACAAATATTCAAATAAAAACACAAATTATTATCTATTTTTATTTTGACACTTAACAAAGTCAAGCAATGCAATCTACATAAATTATTATTAACATGAATATAAATATCAAAATGAATGCAGAATCTTAGAAAGTGGTGTGAGATGAAACTAAATAGACGGAATTTTACATATTAGTATATTACAACAACATATATTTTTTTAAGGTCGTTATGTGTTACTAAACAAACAATGTCCAAAAAATGATAGCTAACATTTTAATTAAACAAAGTCAAATCCTTTGTGCAACAAACATGTATACAAAATATCAATTAATATTATCACATAATGAAAAATCATATAAAATTTGTGGGTTCATGAGTATCGTAATTATTTAAGTATTAAAAATTTAATAATGTTTTATAGAATAATATTAAGCATTACAAAATCATGAATTTATAAATCGTGTACGGGTAAAGTTGTGTAGAGTTGATGTAAAATGGTTTGTTGATTAATAATTAAGATATAACTATTTAGAATAAAAATATCGAAAGTAAAAAGATTATAAAATTTTAACAATAAAAATTGAGATAAATTTGTATTAATTTACGCGATGTACAATAAAACAACAATATAATCAAACATATATATATTAAATGTTTTTTAAATATATATATATATATATAATATAAATAAAATTGTAATAACGAAATTATTACTTAATTTATCATTTATGTTCAAGTCCTTTGCGTGCACAGGCATTAAAACTAGTTATATCTGATAGAACTAAGAGATATGACAGAATGGAAGGAATTGTACTATGACCATGTATTCACGTTAAAAAAATCAGTTCATATAGCTTTTAGCTGCAACGACTGCCCTTCTTTTACTCAAAGCTCATCCAAAGAATTGATATTAAGCCAAATGGGATGACCTTTGCACAGAATGTTTCCGGCCCCATGATGACGGAAGTGTTCTTTTGGTCTTTCTCGGTAGACCATTAGTGGGTGTTGTGATAATATATGGTCACTTACAAATGACGCGCAAAATTATTCTTTTATTTTTTATCATAATAAATCAGCATATATAAAGTACATTATTTCATATCTTCATTTGGTCTAGTCCACTTCAATTCTACCGAAGCTCCTTCCTCTAAACCTCTATTATGTCTCATACACGAGAAAAAAGCAGTATGTCATAAAATTGTAAATAAACATGTGTTCAAGAGATAAGAGCTAATTCTTAAAATAGAATCAAATATAAGGACTGATGTTGTAAATAGTTTGTTAGGTTAATTTTCCCTCCCTTGTATATATTTAAAATTCTGTTACATTCTCATTCATTCAATCAATGAGAGAATCACTCATTTCACCCAGTTTCTTTCTTTCCTTTCATTTCATTGATTTATAAAACTTCACATGGTACCATAGCAATCATTAATGGAGTTTTAAGATTCATGTTACAAGTCTATTGAATCTGTTATTTATGTTACATTCACACGTGTTTTGTGTTGTAACATATCTAAGTCTTGGGATTCCGCGTGTTTTGTTAACTCTGTTTGTTAAGTTTTTGATTCTTTAAAAATGGCAACACCAACAAATAATGATGTCACTCTTCTTGCTATGTTTCAAAACACTTTGTATCTTCATCCTATTTGGTCCTAGTTCGCTAAGTGTTCCTAAGAAATTGACTGGTGCGCATAACTACAGGGCTTGGAAAAGAGCTCTTGAGAATGGTTTGTCTACAAAAAACGTTGGGGTTTGGAAAGGGTATTGTAGCACGTTTTGCAACAGATTCTAATCTTCAAGAGTTGTGGGATACATGAAATAATATGGTTATCTGTTTGATTATGGGTGTTGCGAGTTAATCAATTTCAAGATCTATCATGTTTATGGGAACTGCTAGTGAAAAAAGTTTTTCACTGAGTGATGGGTCAAGAAAGTACAAGCTGAATAAGGATACTTATGAAATAGTTCAAGGCAAATGTTCTGTGGGTGAGTATTATACAAAAATAAAGTGTGTGTGGGAAGAATATGATAACTTCAGTGACTTTAATGTTATCAATATTGTTACACTTGAAGTGTCTGTGTTTCTAACTGGTTTGAATAAGCATAAGGAAGATCAACGATTTTTTGTATTGTTGAATGGGTTAAGTGAGCAGCTTAGTCATCAAAGCAGTCAAATATTGATGATTAACCATTTGCTTAATGTTGAAGTTGCTTGTTCCATTATGCAGCAATAGGAGTCACAGAGATTGTTGATTAAAGCTTCATCAAATAGTTTTGAATCATCTTTTTTGTCGAGTAAGGGTGTTGTGGTGAAGTAAAATTGCTCTATTTGTGGTGATAAGTAGCATCCACTAGATAGATGTTAGGAGATGGTTGGTTATCCACCATGGCATGTTAAGTTCAATGGTAATTCTCTACAAGGCATGCAAACAAGACTGGTGCAGGCTCGAGGAAGGGCTAATTTTGTGCCAAGAACAAATGCTCATGTAGAGAGTGGGAACATTTGTTTCATTCCGCAACAGTTTGAATAGTTGATGAAGAATGTGCAACAAATGAGTATGTTCAATACTCATGTAAAGAGTGTGAACATTAGTTTCACTCCATAACAATTTGAACAGTTGATGAAGAATGTGCAACAAATAAGTATGTTCAATACTACTGAGGAAGATATTGACCATCATTTTGTTGCAGGTATGGCTTGTTTGAGTAGTCACTTAGATAAGTTAGAAGTGTTAGATAAGTTCCCCGTATCTCACATCTTTTTCTAACTCCATTACTCGCATAACTTTTCTAACGGATAAACCTCCTTCTTTCAACAAAAGTATACGTATTTCATCTTCAGTATTGATATTACGATAGGAGGGAAGAAAAAGAACCTCTTGAGTCGACAATAAGACATGATTATGCTCCGTGGCAAATTTAGTTACTTGCCACTCTTCCAGAAATATTTCATTAATTCACTTTAATTTTATACGCATACAAGCCTTGTATTCACCTATTGAAGAACCCCGGTTTTGGGTAATCTACCACTTTACTTTCCGGCTTTCTTTGACGATGACAAAAGAAATCACTTCTTTTTTCATGCCATTCTTTTTTTCGAACCGCCCTTTTCGAACAGAAAACCCCTTCATTCTTGCATACTTTATGTAGAATATGATAGCTTATTCTTCACTAAGAAAATATTGACCAACAAAAGGTTCAACAATAGTTTCTTTTTCATGTATATCCTCGTCGACAATATCTTCTTCCATAAGAAATTCATTTAAATCAAAAGAAAATATTTCCATATCTCTAACTAAAATATCTTAGAAAAAAAAGGCTTAGAAAAAACAGATTTCATCCGTAAAGCAAAATGAGTTAAGTGAGTTGGGTTATTGTTTTTATTGTGCAAAATGTAGACTTTTAAATGTGCTTATATCTTGAATCTTGGGAAGAAAAGAGGGAATTTTCTTTTTATTAAAGAGGAAAACTAAAATTTAGCTAAAGAAGGAAAATAAAAAATCACTTTTAGAAAAGGAGGAAAATTAATTTAGGCAAAAAGAGGGAAAATAAAAAGGGTAATTTTGGTAGAGATAAAAAATACAAAGCATATATTATTTATTTGTGTTTTATATAAGAATATTATGTAAACTAGCTTGGTACCCGCGCAATGCAGCGACGGGTACCTAATAACTATTTTTTTACGAATAAATGTTATACTTTTACCCACCAATTTCGTACTCAAATTAAAGTTAAAATTATAAAAAGTTAAATCTAAATAAACTCACTAAAAAACTAAAATTTAATCAAAACATATCTAAATAGATATTGAATTAAAGAACGAGAAATTTTAGAAAATATGATGAATTAGATTATAGAAAAAAATAAATAAAAAGATATTTCAATTTAAATATAAAAGTTTTATAATAGTTTGTTACAAAAGTTGTTAGAAAAGTTTGTTATAAAAAAAGATGGATGGATGAGATTAATTTCTAAATTAAGAAATGTTACAAGTTGATTTTTTTAAACGTTAAAAATAAAAATATTTAAGTTCATTTGGATACCATACTTTTCCTTAGATATGAGAGGACTCATCCCCACCATCCATCTTATTCTAATCTGATGGATAAGATTAAACACAAAATATATTTTCACCCTCTTTTTTTAAACATTAATATCTCTTAAACCATTAATCATTATGGGAAAAAAAAACATACCGTTACGAAGAGCATTTAATTATCTTTCTATAGATACGCTATATGATACACTTTCGGCAATTTTTTTTCCATTTTTTTTTCACGTTTTCGAGAATTATCATATATCATACTAATATCATATATGATGTATCAGCAGTATCATGTATGATATAACCTATCATATATGATAGAAACCCATATCATATATGATTTAACACTGTTATCATATATGATGAAACAATAATAATCATATATGATATTTCACGTAAATTTTAACAAGAAAAAAAACGAATTTTTTTCTTCTTCGAAAGTATATCATAGTGCATATTGGTAGAAATATAATTAAACGCTCGTCACGATGGTATAATTATTTTCGTTTAACACTTAACGGTTTAAGAAATATTTAAATTATAAAAAAATATGTGAAAAATAAAATATATTTAATCTTATCTATTAGATTAAAATGAGATGGATGGTGAGGATGAGTCCCAGCATATCCAGTGAAAAGTATAGTATCCAGAATAACTCTTCTCAAATAAAAAAGTTTGAATGCTTTATAAAATAGTATAGATTTAATGCTTGTTAATATGTGCGTAAACGCACATCTATAATACTCTATTTTTAGGCCCTCTAATTGAATGTGGAGGGCACTAAATACGTTTGGAAGAGTCTTGATTTGATGGAAGGATGCTGGAAAGGTGCTGCAAAGAAACGGAAGAAGAATGTGGAGAGCACTAAATGCGAGTCTTGAGTTGCCAAGGGAAAAAACAACTATTGTCAAGTTCATCCAGGGGTTGCTGCAATTGATTTTCAATTTAATGAGATCCTCCATTAATGGGTTGCGGGCATGTTAACAGCCTCATGATCCGGTATCTCAATCATTATGCAGTTACAATCTCTGCCTCACTATAAATAGGTTGTGCAATGGTCCAGTATCCTTAGTGTTGTAACTGCACAACAAAGTAAATACCAAATGTCAAGTAATTATGTACACAAAGATTTGGCTATGATGTCTGAGCCTAATTCTGTACAACCTGTGGTGAATAGCAAGGTTGTTGGGAGTACCAGCAAAGGTGTGAGTGCCTCTAAAAATGGTAGGGTTGCAAAGCTTGTCTCTAAATGTACAACCAGCAAGATGACTAAAAAGGTTTCTAGCAATACCCTAGAAATCACAAAAAAAGATGTTGGTAAAGAGGTTGCCACTAATGAAACACATGTAGATGAGCATTTGTATTTAGATCAATTGGAGATGAATATTACTGCCTCTATTATTGTTATGGTTGGTAGAGTTTGAGATGTTAATGCTATAAAACGGACTTATTTGAGTACTGAGTCTATGATGCAAAGGTATGCTTGCATAATATATTAGATGATGTTTTGAATAATATGGTTTGTTATGATGATTCTAACTCTTACATTTTTTAGGGTAACACCATTCATTGCATTGCAAAAGGGAGTGTGGCTCACAATTTTATGCGTATCAAAGAGGGTGATATATACTTAATCAAGAATTTTATTGTCCACCATAATAAGGCAGAGTATTGAGTGAAGAAAGATGATACCTTCATGTTGGAGTTTGATGGAGCGACAACAATCAGAAAGGTTTCTGTCAGTCCTAATGGCTTCATTAGATATCCTTTTAGCTTTATTCCTTGGGATGAAATTGTGGCTACAGATGGAAAATATTTAATTGGTAACATATGTGTAATTATTTAATAGATTAAAATAATTTAAATTAGAGCATAATAGATAGCTGTTAACATTCATATAAAAAACCTGCAGATGTTGCCGGTTATGTGACAAATGTTGGTATGACAAATGAGATCAAGAAAACAGGGTCCAAGAATTTATATTTCTCTCTTGCAAATGATAGGTATATACTGTTATTTACAATTGTTTTGGCTTTGGTGTTATATCTTAATTTGTTCCTTTTATTGAATCAGTGGGCAGTCAATACGGGTCACCCTTTGGGGAGCCCTTGGCGATGTTCTCATAGAGAAAAAAACAAAACAAGTTGCTTTATGCCCCATTGTTTTATCATGTGTGTGGCCCAATATTTACAACAGTAAGTGTAAATAATTTTTATGTGTATTCAAATAATGTATGTACACATGTTAAATGAAGTAGTGTTATTACCTTTCAGATAAGCTATATTTGTCTAGCACCACCTCGACCAAAATTTATGATTATTTGGAAATGCCAATTATCGAGGACCTGAAAAAGGCAAACAAGTTGTAAAGTATATGTGTATTTCTATTGGGTTTGAAACGTTAGTTGTATACTTACATATATCTTGTCGAATGTCAGGTGTGATGTTCAATCAAGAAAAAGAGTTGGCCCAGCCGATCCATCTAAAGCAAGGGAAGGGACAATGGAAAATCTCCTTATGTGGGCACGAAACAGAACAAATGATGTATTCTCTTTTTCATTTTGATTACTTTTTCTTCTAATGTCAGCTTGCTTCAATTTAACCTACATTGTTGTTTGTGCAGTCTGTGACCTTCCATTATAGGCTGAACATCGACAACGTAAGGACAAGACGAGGCTGGCATTATCCATCATGTGGGTCTGCTACAGGCAAGAAAGGTGCAACGAGAAAGGGTGGCTACTTCTATTGCGAAGGCTGTAATAAGACTGTTGAGTACCCAGTTTTAAGGTCAATTATTTCTTCTTGCTTTGAATTATTTAAATTAAAAAAGCAAACAACTTATTTCCTCGCTATTACCTTGTAGATATAGTCTTGAATTGGGTGTCTCGGATGAAACTGGGTATGCTGTGCTTGTTTTATTTGATGAGGTAGCGACTGAAATAGTTGGTTGTGCAGCTGATACTATTGTTGATGTTGAAAATGATGGGAGTGATGATTTGCCACCAGCTCTAATGAATCTTATTGGAAATACTTATGTTTTTGAAATCAAGACTCACACTTATTATGAGTATGGGTCTTTTGAAAGTTTTACATGATGGAGGCTCATTTACGATGAGGCATCTATGGAAAGTGCTGGATTAGGCACGGAAGATGAAAATACTTACGAGAGTGTCGAAGTTTTTTCCCAAAACAAAGCTAATTCAGCAAAAAAAGACGCCTCCTAAAATGCTAGCGGATATTACATCCCCTCAAAGGATCTCTGATTATGAATCTCCTTTGAAGATTCCTACTCGCTTGAAACCGCTTTCCAAAGAGCCATCTGTCTCAACTCCTTTGAAGCCTGTTGAAACCAATAAAAAACTAAGGTTTGCATCTCATTTGAACATAATACTCTTTATGCACACCTTATAATTATAAACACTAAATTGTTGTTTACATTGACATTGTTTAAGAGTGGACCTTAAGGACTCAAATGCGGAGTATGTTGGCAACTCAATAGAAGATGCAAACTATGATGACCATGGTTGTTCTACTGCTAAGAAAAAAATAAGAAGAAGGCTTATTCAGTCAAGCACCGATGAATCAATCTCAGCAGAAGATTAGAAGAACCAATTGTGATGCATTTAGTTTTTAAGATGAACTTCTTTTGGAGAATAATTCTAAATATTGTCCTAAATGTTGGAGGACATGTTTTTTATGGATTATGTGATAGACTCATTATGTTTGATAATGTTCATCACATTCATGTTATGAGATAATTTAAAAATAATCTATCCATGTTCAATTAACTTTGTTGTCTTAGCTGCAGGATACATTGGCAGGTCTACCAAAGGGGATACCATGGTTACGATGACCATGTTCCAGCCAATAAGGAAATAAGAAGATGGTCAGACCAAATCCAATAATTAGATGTGGTTTGTTCACTCAGGGATTGAACCAGGGTAGATGGACAAAAAGTGGACGCTTCAAGCATACTATAATGAAATTTTTAGATCTACTTTTTGTACAGATACAAATAGATGTAGTCCTAGACCTTTAAGAGGCTGTGTAGTTTACTGAATAATGTAATATAAATCCTCTGTTATGTTTAACAATCTTGGTTATCATGGATGTTAATAGAAGTTTTTGAAATAATCTTGTTGATGCTCAGCTGCAGGATACATAGCGGCTCAACCAAAGGGGCATACCATGGTTACCATGATCATGTTGCAACCAAAAAGAACATAACAAGACACTCAGAGCAAATTCAATAATTAGATGTGGTTTGTTCACTCGGGGATTGATCCTATTATCTAAACATGTTAACACAAACACCTAATTCACACAGCAAAGAGAACCAAGATCAAAGCTTAGCCGGAGTTGCAAAAAACGAGAACAAGCATGATGAAAATGTGGCATCAATTGGTATAAGAGTGATATTTCCTTCAACTATGAAAAGCAGAAACACATATGAGTCACTTATTAACGACTTAGCGCTTCGCAAGCGTCGAAAGCTCAACACAGAATACCTAACAACTTCATAGACTATCACTTAGATTAAATCAAATAAAAAAAGCCCATCAACATAATACTGTTATTTTGTATCCATTTTCTAATTTGAATAAATCATGTTTGTTACTATCATGCTCCATGGAACCGTGCAGAATTACTGTGGTCTAACACTAACAAATAATGCTACTATAATGTAAAATTGTTAGCAGACACACTACAATTGGCAACCAATACTAACCAAAGTCAGAAAAATCATTAACAATAGCAGGCTTTTTTATTTAGCTACAGATTTAAAAAAATCGATTCCAAAAATATAATACATTTATTCCTTTATATATTCTATAAATACTGTTTCCATGACCATCCCGTCATCGAACACCTAGAAGGGTATCTAAATAAACAGGGTTAACATCTAAAGGTGATTTATGTTTATATTATAAGTTCAAATAGAATATCCATTTATTATTTAAAAATAAGAGTCTAACCTTCATTATACATCAAGTAGGAGTTTCTGTTTCCTACAGCAACCTTGGACCTCCGTCCTATCAATGTCGAAATTGCCATGCCAGGATGTTGTATGAAGAAATAAATAATAAAAGTCAAAGAGCTGTCAATCCAACATTTTCCTTATGTTGCCAAGAGAGAAGAATTCTCTTACCCAAATTCAAAGCAACACCACCACCTTTAGACTGCCTCTTTGACTTTGCTAATCCCTCTAAATCAAAATTTAGAGAATAGATTAGGATATATAATAGCATGTTCTACTTTACATCATTTGGAGCAAGAATGATTATGCAATAAATAACGAAAGGGGGTTGTATACATTTAAGATAAATTGGAAAATTATATTGGTTCTCTTCTTCTGCAAGAAGGTCACCAGATGAGATACACACAACTTTATTTTTTTGATACATAAAATGAAGCAAAAAACCGGATCTCTGCTTTTCTAAATAACAAGGCACGTGATGAGTTGAAGGCAACCGTTGTAGCAAAATTAATTTCCATGTTGGACAGATTAAGTTTTATTGCAAAAGCATTCTATATGGCACGTAATTGGTGCCATTCTCATGGATCTGTGAATTTTGAGTTACACCTTCTTTCTGAGCGCACATCTTCAAGGCAATATAATGCCCCAGCTTTGTCTAAAGTGGCGACTTTGATCACAAACGATTTTGGTGATGGTGAGCCTATTAGGAATATTGTGATCAATAGTAAACGTGAAGGCCCCAAAAGAATCTCAAAATTGAATCCATCATATATGGCCCTACAATATCCATTATTATTTCCCTACGGTGAAGATGGTTTTCATGAGGAGATACATTACCATAACAACAAGGGTGCATGGAAAACAAACAGATGGATTGTGACAATGAAAGAATACTACGCAAACATTATTCAACAACGAGCTAACCAGGGCAATACTTTGCTCAAAGGCCAATCACTCAAAGCTTGCAGTTCTCCTTTGGAACAGATTGTCAATCAATCGTATCTTGATTTTGAAGCTAGGAAAGGTTATGTAAACTATATAAGGGAGCGTTCAATTCTAATCCTATGAATGATGATGCTGACAAGATAAACAATTATATGTTCAAATAGCTGACAGCTGAAACCGTTACTTACAATAGTGCCGATGAAGTGTGTAAGGGATATACATACACCTTAGATCAACTCCAACAATACCTTGATGAGTTTCTAAACTCTTTAAAATTCCCAGGCATGCCACCTCCTGAATTGAATTTGAAAAAAGAATTTCATGTTATGCTTTTGCGTAATGTAAATCCAAGTAGGGATGGCAGTGGGTGTAAAAAAACCCAAACCCACGGGTACCCACACAAAAATAGGTGGGTAATTTCTTCGATTTGTACCCACGGGTATGGGTACGGGTGAAAACTTATACCCATTGATGGGTGGCGGGTGGGTGACGGGTAAAGGATACCCATCACGGGTAAACTCATGATACCTATTTAAAATACCCACAGGTATACTCATTAAAATACCCATTAAAATACCCTATGTGTACCATTAACCCATGATGTT
The DNA here is from genome assembly GCA_025667525.1 of Glebionis coronaria. NCBI lineage: Eukaryota > Viridiplantae > Streptophyta > Magnoliopsida > Asterales > Asteraceae > Glebionis > Glebionis coronaria. The sequence continues at coordinate 532,934,685 of CM046881.1, read as the reverse complement.
ATAAATGTATATTTAATAGTTATCAAATTTCAATGAAAAACACAAGAAACTAAAAGTTTTTTGGTCTCTCGAGACTAAAAAGAGAGTATGAAGGATCCAACAATCAAATATATATTTATGTCTAATCCACACTTCCTAGTTCCTCCTTTCTGTTAAGAAATAGCAGTGGTTTTCAAAGTCATACACGATTCACATATACTTGTTAAGTCTTTTGTGAACTTGAGACACATGTTTAAGTCTTTTGTGAACTTGATACTTGGAAAAATGATTGGTGTCTTATTACTCATTTCAATAGCTAGTTTACATACATGTCAAGGTTTTTTTATTTTGTTTTAATTCATTAACCCAATGGTTTACCCACGGGTAACAAATACCCACGGGTATGGGTATGGGTAGAAATTTATACCCACTAATGGGTGACGGGTGGGTGATGGGTTTTTAAAAAATCTACGTGGGTGGGTGACGGGTTTTATATACCCGTACCCATTACTCACGGGTGCCATCCCTAAATCCAAGCATGTGATTATGCAATGGGACACGACTGATCATAACTGATTTAGGTCAATTCGTGATTCGCGTCCAGATTATAACGGAATCAAACGTAGGTGAAAGTGTTCTTATTCCTAGAATAACCCTCACATCTACGCAAACACAGTGGCTATTTACAACAAAACGAAGGCAATTTCCTGACAAGCCTTGCTATGCAATGACTATAAACAATAGTCAAGGCCAATAACTCAACTATGTAGGTGTTTATATACCCAACCCTAATTTTAGCCATGGTCAACTTTACGTAGCACTATCTAGAGTTACTTCGCCGAAATGACTTAAGATTTTAATGAGCTAAAAACTGAACACAAAACATTTCCCTTGAATACAAACTACATATAACACAATGTACATGATGTTTGGAATAACAGCCATTGCTTTCAATAACCATAAAACACAAATTAAAATCACAAGAACATAATATATATAACAGAAGGAGCAACTAGATTTCATATTATATTACCATTCAAAGTTTACAACTTCATAACCAAAAGATCTAAATATTAATCATAACCATTGAAGGCTTACAAGTTCATACCCAACAGATTAAAACATTAACTAAAACAAAATAACTACATCATAATGAAGAAGCACTAAAGATCCAAGCCTAATCAGAGAGGTACATCATATCAGCTTCAAACTCGAGCTCATTCATTCGATTCCTAACATTAGCCAACATTCCATAAAGAGTAGCAAGTTTTTTAGTTTCATTATCACGATGCTTCCTTAAATACATCAAACTTTCCATATTAACTTCCGTTCTTTTGTTCAAACTCAACAATTAATAAATCCACCCTAACCAAATTGGTTTTCACATTTTATGCTTGACCCTTAAGGCAGTAGCAAAGCTTTCCTCATTAACAACTATTTGATTAAAATAAAAAGCCATACATTTCCCAATTTCTGTAAGACCACTAACATCCTTAATTTCTTTCAAAACTACATCAGATCTTGAATTTGCCATTGATGAGAAAGAGGTTCAAGATTAGCAGAAAATTTGATATTAATTTTAAATGGGATGATAAAACTATACAAACCGAAATAATCATTATATAGAACAAAGATAAAAGAAATTTGCGGTTAAAACTGAATACCTAATTAATGCAAAGCACCCTTTCGTTATCTTGATCTTGACCTTTACTGTTCCAAGCGTGAAACGGAAGATTTCTAGAAAATGGTGGATATGAGCGAGTGTTTAGTGTTGTGTTGAAATGATATATATATTTCTTTAGCATATATAATTTTCAATGTTTTGAAACCCAGGTCAACCCAGCCGGGTCAACCAACTGACCCGGTTTCAGCTGAAAAAATAGGTTATTTTTTACCCAGGTTTCACATTTTTGAAACCCGGAACGACCCCCCAGGTTTGGGTGCCCCGAGTCAACCCGGTTTTTGAGACCCGACCAAAAATATTAATTTTTACATATTTGCGACGAAATTTTATTTTTACATATTATATTCATTAGTAAACAATTTATATACTCGACATACGGCAATTTTATGATTTATATATATAATTTTTATTAATTATTAAAAATATACATTCATGAAAAATCATGTCATATATTAAAATCAAAAATCATGCATTTTAGAATGAAACATCATGGATTTTAAAAAAATATTGTACATTTTTGAAAAATCACATCATCTAATAAAAGTAAACATCATGCATTTCATAAATTAAAATGAAACATAATGCATTTGAACAACGTGTAAAGTCCTGTGTATGAACATCATGCATTTAAACAACAGGAAAAGTCACGTGAATGAAACACCATGCATTTAAACAACGGGAAAAGTCCCTTGTGCAACGCACGGGTATGCTTGCCTCGTGTTAGAAAACCCAATTTATATAAATGTGTGAGTCTTGTAAATGGGCTTATAGTTTAAATGGCTTTATAGCCTAAATGGGCTTATATTCCATAAACAAACACCCCCCCCCCCCCCCTTTAGAAAGAACAGTCACATAGTTCATCATCTCCAGCATAAACCCTAGAAAAAAAATTACAGTAAAAATGTCAGACAACATCCCTTTGGAAATCCAACAGGAAATCATCAGAAAAGTTTCGAATGTGAAGTCACTGGTTCGATTCAGGTCAGTTTCTAAATCATGGAAATCTTTTATAGACACCTCTAAGTTTATCCAAAGTTACGGCGCCCGTCACACAAACCCACATAGTCATATCCTAAGTTCATCAGTGGATTCTGAGGACGGGTTTATTTGCTTGGTAGACGATGATAATAATGATACTTTTTTTAAGGTACATCAACAAGAGTCAGCTCCATTTATTATGTCTCCTTTGCTGAAACCATATATTTCAGAAGGCGTTGGAACGTGTCATGGGTTAGTGTGTTTGTATGGTTTCCAAATTTTTTATAAAAAATGGATGCTTGTTATTTGGAACCCGTCCATTGGGAAATCATTTGGTGTTGTTGCCCCTTTTGAAGATAATTATGGTTTCGGGGTTTGTCCCGTCACTAAAGATCCCACCGTTGTGAAAATTAAACAAAGACTTGGCATGCCTAGGCATGTTGAAGTTTTTACATTGAGTTCGCGTGTTTGGAATGTGATTCCAAGTAGCAATATGCTTTCTGAATCGGTTAGACTTTTTCTGAAAACTCATGTTGTTATAGATAGGTTTATTTATTGGGCTGCTAGTAGTGATAGTGATAGGACTTCTGGTGATGAAAAATATATAGTTGTTTCATTTGATTTGGTTACCAAGGAATTCAAAGTGGTAGACTTACCAGCTAGTCTAACAAATGGGCTATATCTACCTGTGTCCGTTTCTAAGCTAAGGGATTCTCTTGTTGTGTATGTCAATCGAGAAGAATGTTGTCGTGTATGGGTGATGGAGCATGATTACTCTTTTAAAAAGCTATTCACAATTACAGCACCGGTATATAGAATGGTAAATAAAATAGTGGGGTTTAAGAAGAGTGGTGAAGCTATATTTGAAATTTGGGACGCGTATGGTAGGTTGACCACACTTTATGTTTATGACCCCTCCTCACAACAAATCAAGAATCTTGGGATTTCTAAAGAAGATGGCTCTATGTTCATGGGCTCTTACAAGGAATCGCTGCTTTTGCTTGATCACTCGGATTCACATGTTTATTGCGACGATAGTTGATCAAAATGATGAAGGCCACTTTTCAAGGTGTGGATTTGCAAAGTACAAGTTACCTAAGAACGGAGGTGCCTGTTTTCTAGTTAAGGTGTCATTTATTTTAGTTTTTATTACTAATTTAATGTTGTTAACTAATGTCATGAAATCTTATGCTATTGTTGATGCAGTAGATGCTACTTGTTTTTTCAAATATGTGCTTTGTAGCAAGGTTACTGAAATCCGTATTATCAAGTTTAATGTGATTTGTATTATTATCATGTTACTTCTGCTTCTTGCCTTTATTGATTTATTGCTTGTGTAATATATGATGAACTAGCCTTTTAGATGTTCATTACTTGTTGGAATCTTGTTAGCGTCCTTTGCTTCGTTACATTCTCCTCTTGTTTTTCTTGGGGTCTATTTTGAATAATCTGTAGATACAAGCATGAGTTTATCAGTCATTACACAACATTTGCACTTGTAAATGCTTATGTGTGAACAAGATATGATAATCATGTACTTTAACTCAGGGTTAGTAGTGGTTAGGCGATGTTTGGAAAAAGTCACGAGTTAAGTCTAGCATGTTGCCTGACAAAATATACAATCCCCCAATTCTACCATCCAAAGTGTAAAGTAGAAAAAGAGCCACAGCCAACAATGCTTGCATCAGCTGAGTACCACTAGGGAGGCTGCGATGCAATCAAGCTCTTACTTTGCCTGCATTTGACTTTTTGCCAGTAGGAAACAACACAAAGTAGGGATAGTATCTTTGATTCATCTCAACCTGCTCATTGTATGGTCGAGTCTCTTGGAAATCAAATATGATTGTAACTGAAGTTCAACTTTTTTGAATATTCCTTCAACACAAGTTTTTCGTCATTATTCCCATGTCCGTTGAACTACTTAATGATCCAACAATACTTGGTAACTTTCAAAGCTTATCCAGCGTTTGCGGCAGGTATTATCAAACATTTTGATTCTAAAATAAAATTCTGTGATTTTGAAATGGATATTGACGCTGTTTGGAAACCTTTCAATTACACAATCAGTTTTTTTTGCCCCAGCTGTTATACCTGGTCTATTCGAAAATCTTTTTTGGTTATGGGGTTTATCTTAACAGTAGCGACCCTAAGATTGTTTAGATTACATATTTTTCAAAGTATTAGTTGCATTCTATGTCAAGTCGATGTTTTCAAGTTCACGAGTTTGGACATCAGAGAACTCTGAAGTCCAAACACAGCTACCTTGTAGATTTGTTTAAATGGACTTGTGTTGTTATAGTTGCCGGTCTCTATAGCGCACATGAACAAACCAGGGACAGTGGTTGACATGAGCAACACAGCTTTTCCAGGATTTCACCTTTCATAGTAAAATACCACCGATCTGTCAATGTGCGTATGACCCAGTACTTCCACAGCCCAACCATGGTCATTAGAGTCCCACTGTAAACCAATGCCACAGAGTTCAATTGTTTCTATTGCTGGCTGAAAGCCACTGCAAAAGAGTGGATACTAAATGACCGCCGTATACATGATATAGAACATTGAATATAGAACATTTGCACTTTTAAATGCTTTATGTACGGGGGCGGAGATTATTGTGTCATTTTTTTTGAGCGTTTTTTAAAAATGCCCCCCATTCAAAACTCAAATTGCCCCCCACTCACACTGTTAAGTCCAACATTTAACACTCTAAAACTTAAAAATCCTCAATTTTTAAGTTACAATACTCTGTTTTTTTATTTGAATTCTAATTTTTTTCGTCTTACTATTGTCAAAAAAAAAAAAAAAAATTGCCCCCCATATTACACTTTCCTGCATCCGCAACTGCTTATGTGTGAACAAGACATGATAATCATGTTTTTTTTTTAGAACGGCGAGAAATAATCATGTACTTTAACTCAGGATTAGTAATGGTTAGGCGATGTTTGGAAAAAGTCATGAGTTAAGTCTAGCATGTTGCCTGCATTAGACTTCTTACCAGTAGGCAACAACACAAAGTAGGGATAGTATCTTTGATTCATCTCAACCTGCTCATTTTATGGCTGAGTCTCTTGGTAATCAGTTATGATTGTAACTGAAGTTCAACTTTTTTGAATATTCCTACAACACAAGTTTTTCCTCATTATTCCCATGTCCGCCTGAACTACTTAATAATCCAACAATACCTGGTAACTTTCAAAGCTTATCCAGCGTTTGCGGCGGTTATTATCTAACATTTGATTCTAATATATATTTCTGTGATTTTGAAATGGATATTGACGTTGTTTGGAAACCTTTCAATTACAGAATTTGTTTTTTTTTTGTCTCGCTAACGCCTGATTTTTGGACGTTTCTTTCCACTTGTGTTGAATGGTGACACGCCACCACTTCGGCTGGGACTCTTCTCTGAAATTTTAGTTCAGCATGGCTTGTTCTCGCAGTTGCTGTCTTTTGATAAAGCAGATAGAAGGGTAAATATAGATCAGTGTTAAATTTCTTGAGAAAATCGTCATTAATTTTTGAAGTTACAAAAGTCCATTTACTTCAAAAGTCAAAGTTCAAAAAATGGTCCGGTTGTTTGTACAAATGTATTTTCCTTGAATTTTATAGTCAGGGAAGTTTATAAAGTAACAAACTTACAATAAATAGTATTTACAGGTCTAAACAATGTAGCAAAATGTAGGAAGCTTGTGAAATTTGTCACAATTTTGACTTTTCAAAAAGTCAAATAATACAACTGGTTTGAGCAGGTTTTCATTTATCTCATGACAAGAAGTGTAACATCAAATGTGTCTTTTCAAATTGCAACATGGTGAACCGCGTAAATCTTGTGCAAATAGGTATATTCCATAACTTACCTGATCTTTAAAGGGTTGAAAGTCACCGATAGTCTGCGCTATTTTTAAAAAATGTTCGGGTCATGAAGGATACGATAGATGTCCGTGTTTTTTGCGTACTTAATTTGATTTTTATCTGATGCTTACAAGATAGTAACAACTTCCCTTTTTTATTATAATTTTATGTCTGATATCTCATATAGATAGGCCAAATGGGATGAAAGTTGCAAAATTCTAAAGGGAGCCATTCATTGCATCAACTCATGACATCCTTCATTTACTAAAGGGAGCCATTCATTGACTTAGGCCAAATGGTTTATGGACCGACCTTGTTTATTTCAATGACTTAGGCCAGAAGCTAGCTAGAAGAGGGTGGCAAAATGGGTGGGTTGGGTAATGGGTCAAAGTGGGTAATTTCTAGTAGGGGTCAAGACGAGCTTTATAGAAAGAGTCAATTGTTAGCTAAATAAATAAAAAAACTCGCTCACTTGTGCTATTTCCCTTGAACACTACGATTCATCGTGAGCACCTCGAACCTGTTTGGAACTATTAGCCGACGCTATAATTAATCACACACGTGCTAATAAGTATATGGGGTAGATAAAATAAGACCTTTTTCAGGAACGATAGGATGGATTATCTGCAGCGTCGAGCAAAGAACACAGATCATGAAGACTGATCTTCTTAAGCTCAACTTTGAAACGACATTGCCATTAACATCAGTATCAGATATGTTGCCTAACGAAAGAGACGCTACTTTTCTAGTAATAGTTAGATCAACAGGATAGGGTGAAAGGAACTGAGGACTAACAATGATGTCTTGATTTGACATTTGGGCTGGTGTGTAGCTTGTTTGAGCTGACATTGTTAAGATGTCTTGAGAGCTTGTATTTATCGTGAAATAGTTTATTAAATTGGTCGTATGTGCCTTGTCGCCAATCAGAAGTTTTCAAAAAGAAGTATTACTCACAATTTAGTTTACAATTACAAACACACTGAATTGATCTATCTTTGTGTAAATAATGAGAAGTATTGAGCGAGTTTACATTGCAGCATCTTGCTCTTCGTTGATTTCGTGGAGGATGACTATAAGTGTAACAATGAAAGCATGGTCAACATTAGGATTCGCGGTCACATCAGATGTGTCTTTTCCAATTGCAAGGTGGTGAACCGTGTAATCTTGTGCATCTGCATTCTTAGGAAATGGTCCTTTATAATGAGCTGAGTTGATTTAGGCTATAATTTATCCCAGCAGGTCAAATAAGTACACGATCTTTTCCATAAACTTACCTGATCTTTAACGGGTTTAGGGGTGGTTTTCGCACACGATCACTCTTTCTAACTACCTCTATCTTTTCACTTGGGTTGTTTTCATCATGTGCAACAAAGTGCTCTTTGACTCCCGTGTTTAATTGACTTACTACAGCAGATGCATCCTCAAGCGTCGTTGTGTTCACTACAGGTTCATCCACACGCACAACAGCAAAACACAACTGCGCGTCTTTCCTAAACGACCAAACTTGAATAATTTCCCTTTCCTTCAAAACCTTGTTAGTCTCCACAAAATCGCACCAGTGGGTCTTCAATACATAGTTCTTGTTATCTGACATGTTCCAAATCTTTAACTGCATTGGTTTCTCGAACATCTGCAAATTCGGCCCTAACAAACGGACCTCAATCTCAGCATCCTCAGTTTTCTTTATCTCTTCATCTGTCAAGAAATCATGAGTCTCAACTTGCTTAAACGGCATGTTTAACCTGTTTTGGCTACGTATTAAATCACTTTGAAACAAGGTTTTCTGAATCACTAACTTCATATCTGAACCCATAATCTCCTCAATAAACGCCTTTAACTGTGTGGTCACCTCGTTACTCACAACTTGTCTACCCACAACTGATTTTCTACCAACGACTTTCTTAGCCTTCTTTTTCTTGCCAACTTGATCATCCCTGGATGAACATTTACGTTTAGTACCACCATTTAACTCCTTTGGCTTCGCTTTTTCTTCAGAAGCAAATGAAGACAGCGTTTTGTTACTTAACTTTTCATCTTCATTAACGCCTTGAGCTGGTTCATTCGTTTGATCATGGTCAGCAACTAAAGACAGCGTTCTGTTCTTTAGATCTTCATCTTCATTCACGCCGTTAACAGAAAGAGCTGGTTCATTCGTTTGATCAGGATCAGCAGCATGATGAGTAATCCTATTTCCCATGATGCGTTGGTTATTATGAACTTATGATATTCGGTTATATATGTAAATTTTTATGGTTTAATTATTTGTTTCCATGTATTAACAAACAAAATTATACATCCTTTGATGCGTAATGTACAATTGTGTTTGTATGATCAGTCTTTGTTGAAACAAAAATCCGCAGGTGAACAAACCTTGCTAGATTACGCTTCGGTCACGAACACGTTAGCTCGCCCCAGGGGTGACCCTGAGACCAAGCTCCGGTTATAAGGTCTTCTGATCGGCCATCTTTGTTAACGTCGCAGATAATACCACCTATCGTTTCGGAATAAGGTCTTCTGTTATCTACCTCATATATTTGGACAGATACATATTATCACTTCTGTGATTAATTATAGCATCCGCTAAATGTTCCAAACAGGTGCGAGGTGCTCACAGTAAATGGTTAGTGTTCAAGGGAGATAGCACAAGTGTGCAGAGTTTTTTTTGTTTAGCTAACAATCGACTCTATAAAGCCAGTCTTGCACCCCTACCAGAAAATACCCACTTTGACCCATTACCCAATCCGCCCATTTTGCCACCTGTTCTAGCTAGCTTCTATCCTGAGTCAATGAAAGCAACAAGGTCGGGCCATACACCAAGGTTCCTCAAATAGAAAGTAAGATGGAAATCCATAGTTAAGACCGACTCCATAGTCATCCAATAATCGTGCAAGCCTTGAGAGTCCAAAATCAGCAACTTTGGAAATGGGCTTGTAGTCGATGAGGATGTTGCTTGGTTTGATACCGTGCTGGAAAATAGGTGAGTTGGCTTCATTGTGAAGATAAAGAATTGTCTTTGGTTGAATCTTGTAATCTCAGTAAAGAATGCAGCACATATTTACTTTCAAAATGCACGTCAAAGCACCTGTTATATTCAAAGAATCAAGTCTCGAAAGTTCCATACCATTAAGCCAATCACGTAGTGTTCCCGAGAAATAAACTCATAAACCGACATCTGCACCTGTCCGAAAAACACCTATATTATCCAGCCAAAAGAGTACTTGATTTTTATGTGCATATACTGAAACCATTCTAGATCCGCCCCTGATGGGACCAAAAACATGACGCATTTATAACATAAGATTCATATAATATATATATATATATATTTTTTTAGAAAGGCAACATTTTATATAAGCTAAAATAGAAGATATACAATACAAGGCGTCGCACCTCAATTTAACAAGATTGATAGGCTTGATGGGTTTAAACACCTTCATCCACTTTTAATGATTAAAAAGTACATAAACTGAAGTGAAACCAAATGTGAAGTACTTGTTCTTCTCGTGTGATATATGAAAACAAAAACAAATTTATAATATATTTTGTACACTGTTCATTAGTTGATGCATTTCAGACTACATATTTATAAATTTAATTGAATAAATAATAAAAAAATTGCAATTTGTACTTTATGTTCAAAACCTAAACAAAACCGAATTTAAATCCGATGCCGGTCTGCTTTTGTCTTCAAAAATGCTCAACCCGAAGAACCCTACTGATAAATCTGAACCGACAAAGACCCTACTGGTCCATACCTGATTGATGTCTCAAAACACAATTAAAACCTTATAAGTATATCACAAACAGTCGCAGAGTAAACAATAGTAACCCGGGTACTCAAGTTATGTGATCAGATTTTACATACAGCTCCATCATTTAAGAGAATAACTTCAAGAAACAAAAGTATCCGTTGCCTCCACGTGTCAAAGGATCGTGTTCCTTTACCCAAGAAAAAATAACAATTGTGCAGAATAATATTAGAAAACAGCAACTATGTCATGTATACGTCGGTCATTAGTATCCACTCTTCTGCAGTGGTTTTCAGCAAGCAATGGAAACTATTGAACTCTGTGGCATTGGACAGTCGGGTGTTAATTTACAAGCTTGCCTCTAATGATCATGGTTGGGCTGTGGAAGTACTGGATCATACACACAATCTTAGGGTTGCTACTGTTAGATAATACCACATAACCCAAAACACATTTTCGGAATAGACCATGTATAACAGCTGGGACAACAAAAAACTGATTTTGTAATTGCAAGGTTTCCAAACGTCAATATTCATTCCAGAATGACACAAATTTATAACTGAACTTCAGTTGCAATCAGATATGATTTCCAAAAGACTCGGCCATTAATCGAGCAGGTTGAGATGAATCAAAGATACTATCCCTACTTTGTGTGGTTACCTACTGGTAAGAAGTATAATGCAGGTGCAGTAAGAGGCTAAGAGCTACATTGCATTGCATTGTTGCGGCTCTGTTTCTACTTTACACTTTGGATGGTAGAACTGGGAGATTGTAGACTTAATTTTTCACCGTTAATAATAAATCTTCTATGGAAAAACTCAGGAGTTTTTCCAAACATCGCCTAACCACTACTAATCCTGACTGATAAACCCATGCTTGTATTAACAGATTATTCAAAATAGACCCCAAAGAAAAAAGAAAGGAGAATGTAATGAAGCAAAGGACGCTAACAAGATTCCAACAAGTAAGAACATCTAAAAGGCTTGTTCATCAATAATCACACAAGCAATAAGACATCTATAAAGGACATTCGCCGTTCTCAATAAACCAATAAAAGTAAGGGAGCAGAGGTAACATGATAATAACAAAAATCACATTTAACATGATATTACGGATTTCAGTAACCTTGCTACAAAGCACATATTTGAAAAAACAAGTAGCAGCTACTGCATCTACAATCGCGTAAGATTTCATGACGTTAGTTAACAAAATTAAATCAGTTATAATTTATAAGGAACTAAAATAGATGAAACTGACTTTCCACACCTTAACTATAAAACAGCCACCTCCATTCTTAGGTAACTTGTACTTTGCAAATCCACACCTTAAAAAGTGGCCTTCATCATTTTGATCAACTATCATCAGAATAAACATGTGAATCCGAGTGATCAAGCAAAAGCAACGATTCCTTGTAAGAGCCCATGAACATTGAGCCGTATTCTCCAGAAATCCCAAGATTCTTGATTTGTTGTGAGCAGGGATCATAAACATTAAGTGTTGCAAACATATAATCCGTGCCCCAAATTTCTAATATAGCTTCACCACTCTTCTTAAACCCCAATATTTTACCTACTCGTGCGCTAATTGTGAATAGCTTTTTAAAAGACGAATCATGCTCCATCACCCATACATCACAACATGTTGCTCCGTTGACATATACAACAAGAGACTCCCTTAGCTTAGAAACGAACACGGACACAGATCCATATAGCCCCCTTGTTATGCTATCTGGTAAGTCTACCGCTTTGAATTCCTTGGTAATCAAATCAAATGAAACAACTAAATATTTTGTAGTAGCAGCAGAAGTCCTATCACAAGCACCCCAATAAATAAACCTATCTATAACAACATGAGTTTTCGGAAAAAGTCTAACCGATTCAGAAAGCATATTGCTACTTGGAATCACATTCCAAACACGCGAACTCAATGTAAAAACTTCAACATGCCTAGGCATGTCAACTGTATGTTTTATTTTCACAATGGTGGGATCTTTAGTGACGGGACAAACCCCGAAACCATAATGAGTGGCACCAAACATCAGAGGGTCAACAACACCAACTGATTTTCCGATCGAAGGGTTCCAAATAACAAGCATCCAGTTTCTATAATCATTTTGGAAACCACGCAAACACACTAATCCACGACACGTTCCAAGGACTTTTTTTGAAACACATTTTTTAAGAAAAGAAGACATAACAAATGGAGCTGACTCTTGTTGATGTACCTTAAAAAAAGTTTCAGCGTTATCATCGTCTACCAAACAAATAAACGTGGCCCGAGATGATGAACAGAGGATATGACTATGTGGGTTTGTGTGACGGGCGCCATAACTTTCGATAAACTTAGAGGTGTCTATAAAAGATTTCCATGATTTAGAGACTGACCTGAATCGAACCAGTGACCTCACATTAGAAACTTTGCTGATGATTTCCTTTTGGATGTCCAAAGGGACGTGGTCTGACATTTTCTTCTGTAATTTTTTTTAGGGTTTATGCCGGAGATGATGAAGTATGTGACTGTTCTTTCTTACTAATAAACCTCTTTGGGTAGGGGATGTTTGTTTATGGGAATGTAAAGCCCATGTGGGCTTGGGCTATATGGGTTATATGGCCATATAGGCGTATTTAGGTTATAAGCCCATTTAGGCTATAAGCCCATTATGATATGATACATTTAGTCATTTAGTCAATAAACTAGAAATTGGCGTTGATGAGCACAGGATATAGTATGGTGTCGCCGTGAAGTGTTATGGAAAAAGTGCATATCACGTTAGTTATTTTTTACCATAACACCAAAGTTCAAATTTCTTGGTTAACACCAAAATTTCTGTGTTATGATGTGATAATTGAAAATTCGTTCTCGGTATCTCTTCGAATTGATTTCCGGTTAAATGTGCGACTCAGTTGTTCTTGGTGAAAAGGAAAGAGAATGGTCGTTGTCTAAAACTAATGGAAGATAAAGACTTGAAAAGATAAAATAAAGATGTTAAAAGAAACAACAATGAAAGATTAAAACTTGACGAAAAGTAAATGACGAGAAATAAAAAGATAAACTTAAAAATAAATAAAGTGAACTGAAATTAAATGCAAGTAAATTAAAAGTGCGATTAAGTAAAAAGGCGGGAAAAATAAAATTTAAAACTTAAAAACATGAATTTACAAAAAAAACTGAAAACACTTTATTCGGAAAAGAGCCTTCATTCGGAATAAATCAATTCATCCGGAATAAAATCCTCATCCGGAATAAAAGGGGTTCATCCGGAATAAACATGTTCATCCGGAATAATTGCTTATCCGGAATAAACAGCTCATCCGGAATAATTTCCTCTTATTCGGAATATTGGGCTTCATCCGGAATAATTGACTTTATCCGGAATAAGTGCTCGTTCGGAATAATGTGTTGATCCAGAATAAAATATATTCTGAATGAAAGACTTGATCCGGAATAACAGAATATTCCGAATGAAAGGTTGATCTGGAATATTATTCCGAATGAAAACCTTTTATCCGGAATGTTTATTATTCCGAGCGAAGCTCTTGATCCGGAATATTAACAACTCATCCGGAATATTAATTATTCCGGATGAACAAGCTGATTCGGAATAATCTGGCGAAACAGTAAGATGACCACGAAGAACAGGGGATGAAAACCAAACACGAATTTGATCAAATCTAACCAAAACAAACCAAAAGATTAAACCAAAATCACCAATAAACATCAACTAACAATAATCAATCTAAACAATTCAACAAAACTAACAAATAAAGCCAAATCAATCAAAACCCGCTTGATTGAAAACCATAAAAATAGAAGAACATAAACATGAATCATAGAGAAAGATTAAGCAAGAAAGGAAGATGAGAGATTAACAATGAAAGTAAAGATTAACAACAATTAAAAGTAAACTTACTTGGAATTAAAAGGAATTAAATGTGCATAACAAGTAATTAAAGTGCAAGAATTAAAGTGCAAGGTAAATGAAAATGGTGGAAGTGGTGGTTTGTCAAACCACCCAACAACTACAAATGAAGGAAATGAAAACTATATATAGTGGATTTAGGGAGGTGCTTAGTGGAAGCTTCCTCCCTCTTTCTTCTTTCTCTAATTGCATCATTAGTCCTTAATCTTCTTTAATCTTTTGACTTTAATGACTTTGTCTCGGGATTTCTTCAAACTCGTCTTGTAATCTTCAATAAATTAGACTTGAGTTCTTCGGTTTTTTAGTAAACTTCCGTCTTTTGACTTTTTCTTCGATAAATCTTCAGAATTGGTCTTGGACTTCCGTTCTTTTTCCACTCTAAATTTCTTGACTTCGTCTTTCGTCTTTTTCTTCGATAAAAGCCCGTAAATGCCCGTGTTTTCTCCCCTTTTCACAATTTCGTCCTAAATTACAACAAAAACACAAACCACGCATAAATCCGACATAAATGACATAAAATACACGTTTTGGCTCGGTTATTATAGTAATTAAGTGTTAAAAAGGATGGGTGTTTACACACCTATCAAATCCCCTACACTTGACCATTGCAATGTCCTCATACAATGCATTAGTTACAAAGCAAGATTACACTTCCCATCATAATCAATCCATATTGGCCTTTATTAAAGAGATAGAAAATTATAAACATTCAAAACAAAAAAATCAAAACATACCTTCGGGTTATGGAAATGTCATGAATAATCATCATCCTCAAGTTTTCACTTTCTCCAAACTAAGCTTAAAGACGAGATCATTGTTATTATAAGTTAGCAAACTAACATTGTAGAAACTAGAAGGGGGGGTTGAATAGTTTCTTAAAATTTACTTGTTAAAATATGGTTTCCAAAAATCCTTTTTCAAAAAACTTAGGCTTGAGGAAATATGTGAAATCTTCTTATGCACAAATACGAACAATGATAGTGTAGCTAAACTAATACTAACAAAAATATATCCACAAAGAATAAAGAATGATAGTGTAGCTAATCTAATATTAACACATGTATATGCAAAAAGTAATAAGGAATGTAAAGAGTTAAGGGTAAAGAAAGATCAAACCGAACACCAAGGATTTATAGTGGTTCGGCAACGAAGCTCACTCCTCGTTCCTACTCCACTCCTCGAGTACTCCTTACTCGAGAGTTCACTACACAACAAGCTCCTTATGGTGGAGAAAACCGTACACGTCGCTTAACCAATTTCCGACTCTAAGCTAAAAGTCGAGCCCTAATCGTAGCTAGGACCAATCTACACAACTATACTTAGTACATACACAACTTCCAAATAGACACAACTACTTGGATCTTCACAACTATGACACAACTACAAGTATATAAAAATTGATCTTCAATGGATCTTTGGTGGTGGACTCAACACTTCACTAGGATAGTGTTCTTCTCTTTGCACTTGGAGAGGAAGAGATGGAAGAACAAGATTCACTTCTTAAACAAGTAATAATCAAACAAATGATCAAAGATTTGAGTGATTAAAGAAGGGGTTTGAATCTGGAAATGAATGTGCAAAAGAGGTGAGGTGAAAAGCTGAGAATGGCCAACTATTTAAAGGACAAAGGAGCCAACGGCTAGTTCTGCCCGCGGTACCTTATCACAGCCCGCGGTACCTTATCGATAAGGTACCGCCTAGGCGCTAAGGTACCGCCGGACTAGACTCCGCTCCTTTTTGTCCTTTAGTGGTGGAGGTCTTATCTGGGTATAAAAATATCCTGAAAGGATATTCTTAACAGAATAAGAATATGCCATTTTCAAATTTCAAATAATTAATTTAATAAAACATTTTCTTAAAAATAAAGTTTAATAAAAACTTGTCACATTTAATAAAAAGTGAGTTTTAAGAAAAGATTAAATCACTTGATCACTTGATTAAGGTTAGTACTTGTTTATCCATACCTTAAGTGAAAATGGGTAAAATGAAAAATACTTGAACTCAAGAATTCGTTTTTCGTTGTTTTCGTAAATGCTTGTTTTTACATATTGTCGTAATCAAAACTAAGTGAGACCGAAAAATGCAAGTAACGTTTTTAGTCATTATTGCATTAACAATCTCCCCCTTTTTGATTCCGACAATACATAAACTCAATCACACAAAAAAACAAGATTTTCGAAGACGAGTTTATTCATTTCTCCCCCTTTGTCGAAGCAAAAAGGTTGCGTAAGCCGGTGTTGAAGAAACGGACTTTGCAAAGACTCCCCCTTGGTGCTTACTCCCCCTAGCTTGGGGCACTGAGGAATCGAGATATGGTGACTAGCTACATAGAAGGGTTAGTTGAACAAAAGAAACAACCAACAATATATAGCAATAGGTCACAAAAAGAAAATTAAAAGAGAAGAAAACATAAGGACAAAGATCCAAGATAGGTTACTAAAGAAACATCATACAAAGAAGTATGGAAAAAGAAATAAGCCAAAAGCATAAATCTAATCCTAGTTATTCTAGAACTCTAAGATTTGCTTGAATTTGGTGTCTTGAGGATAAGCAATCAATGCTTATATGAAAGACAAGGTAATAGCGGAGGGTGGTGGTGGTGGCTTGTTGGAGATCTCATAATCAAAATGAAGAGGAGGCTTGATTAAGAGACTCTTGATGTAGCTCAACTCCTCATAGATGTGTGCCATAGCAAGATGTTGATATTGACAACAATGACAATATGTTCCATGGTGCATGACATTATCATGAGAAGGAGGAAGAACACTAAAGGGTGGTGGTGGAAAAAGGAAAGTTCCACAATCAACATTCTTGGTAGGAGAAATGTGATTAAGAGTGTTCTTGGGTGGGTTTGGATTGAAAGCAATTGGAGAAAATGGAGGAGATTCAAGGCTTTCATTGGGAGAATAAGACATTTTGGATGTGAAGTAATGCAAAATGCTTATAGTTTAAATAGGGAAGGCTTAGGGTATTTTTGGGGTGGTCAAAGGGTTTGAAACAAAGATTCTCAAAACTGTTGGAGCAAATCTGGAGTTTCAGACAAAAACCCGAAAAGGAAGGCCACTGTAGGCGGTTCCTTATCTATGGTGGCGGTACCTTATCAATAAGGTACCACAGCTCACTTATGGAACCGCCTGCAGAAGTAGGGTTTGGTGTTTGGAGAAAGATTTTTCAGCAAATCTTATTTTTCTAGTCTAACTTATCATAGGGATGTGCTTAAAAGCAAAGATAGACAAAGAAAATATATGCAAACTTACCAAATAGAGATTTGACCAAAATACATGGATTAAAAAATCAATGTAGGAGGTGTGTAAGACAAGACCTTAAGTCATGACACAATGATCCTCCATGATTCAATCTTGTTCTTGCTATGTTTGAGAGAATCATACATATGAATTATGTAAGCTCTATATTAATAGCGAGAATCTATGAAAAATCATTTTTAGATTGAATTAACAATGTCAAACGAATTTCTCAACCATTTTCGAAAGAGACTTTGAGAGTTTTGAAAAGGAGATGAGAAGATTTTTCCAAAGAATTTTAGAAGACTCAAGAACTGAAAGTGGTAATAGAAAACACACAATAAGAAAAGAATTTAAGGAAGATGTTCCATTAATCCTAGACCTAGACGCAAGTAATTAAAAGGTTCCCTCTTAAGTGGCTTAGTGAAGATATCGGCTAAGTTGTCCTCGGAGGGCACCTTTTCAATAGTAATGTTCCCCTTTTGAACATTATCCCTAAGGAAATGGTGTCTAATTTCTATGTGTTTGGTTCGCGAATGTTGCACGGGATTCTTTCTTAGGTCTATAGCGCCTTTATTATCGCACATGATGGGAACATCATCAAGAGAAATCCCGTAATCAACAAGCGCTTGCTTCATCCATAGAGCTTGTTGGCATGCTTTACCGGCACTCACATACTCGGCTTCCGTGGTGGATATCGCAAGAGCGGTTTGTTTCTTGGAGAACCAAGAAGTTAAACAACAACCCATGAAGGTACAAACTCCACTAGTGCTTTTCCGGTCCACATAGTCTCCCGCATGATCCGAGTCCGCGTAGACAATGGTTTCTACGCTGGTCCCTTTAGGATACCATAATCCTAAATGTATAGTGCCTTTAATGTATCGGAAGATACGCTTAACCGCTTCAAGGTGAGAGGTTTTGGGAGCCTCTTGGAAGCGAGCACAAAGGCAAACACTAAACATGATATCCGGTCGACTTGTCGTTAGGTACACCAAACTACCAATCATACCTCTATATTTGGTGTTGTCTACCGACTCACAATCATCATCTACGGTGAGTTTAGTATCCGAGGCCATAGGGGTCTTCATTGGTCTAGATTCTTCTAATCCAAATTTCTTTAGCATTTCTTTAGCGTACTTAGATTGACTAAAGAAAATACCATCGTCCATTTGTTTAATTTGGAGTCCTAAAAAGAAGTTAAGTTCTCCAATCATACTCATTTCAAACTCATCATGCATGATTTTGGCAAAGTCATCACACAATTCTTGACAAGTTGAGCCAAATATAATGTCATCAACATATATTTGTATGATTATGAGGTGAGGACCTTTCTTCTTTGTAAAGAGTGTATTGTCTACCATACCCATGGTATACTCATGTTTAACAAGAAACGCTTTAAGTCTATCATACCAAGCTTTGGGTGCTTGTTTAAGTCCATAAAGTGCTTTCTTAAGCTTGTAAACATGGTCCGGTTTCTCAAAATCAATGAAGCCAGGAGGTTGAGCCACATATACCTCCTCATTGATCAAACCGTTAAGAAATGCACTCTTTACATCCATTTGTTGAAGCTTAATATCTAAGGCACAAGCGTAGGCTAAAAGGATTCTAATTGATTCTAATCTAGCTACCGGTGCATATGTCTCGTCATAATCAATCCCTTCTTGTTGATTATAGCCTTGAGCTACAAGTCTAGCCTTGTTACGAGACACAACACCATTCTCATCTAGCTTATTCCTAAATACCCATTTGGTTCCTATAATGGTAGAACTTCTAGGTGGAGGAACAAGTTCCCAAACATCATTGGCAACGAATTGATTCAATTCTTCTTGCATCGCAATGACCCAACTCTCATCCGTCAAGGCTTCTTTAACATTCTTAGGTTCAATCAAGGAGACAAAACAAAAGAAGTTGCTTTGGTTTTGGACTTGAGATCTTAGGGTCCTTTGATTTAAGTCACCAATGACATTATTGAGAGTATGATCCCTAGACTCCTTAATGTTTACTTCCTTTTCAACACTAAGGTCTTCAACTCCTATTTTTCTAACCTCTTTGGCTTTAACTACTTCTAATTCATCCAAGTCATCATCAACCAATGGTGGTGTCTTGGGTGAAGGAGGGGTTTCATCAAAGGTTACGTTGAGTGATTCTTCAGTAACCCCTGAGGTTCTATTTAGGACTATGTAGGCCTTACTAGTTTGGGAATAACCTAAAAGGATACCTTCGTAAGACTTTGGGTCAAACTTGGTAAGGTAGTCTTTGGTGTTGAGGATAAAGCACTTGCTTCCAAACACCCTAAAGTATTCTAATGAGGGTTTCTTACCTTTAAGAATCTCATAGGAGGTCTTTCCTAGGAAAGGTCGAATAAGAATTCGGTTGAGAATATAAGTCGATGTATCTACGGCATTGCACCAAAACTTTTGAGGCAACGATTGCTCGTTTAACATCGTCCTACTCATCTCTTGGAGAGTCCTATTCTTCCTTTCAACTACCCCATTTGATTGTGGAGTGCGAGGAGCCGAGAAGTTATGGGTAATACCATGAGCTTCACAAAAGGCACCAAATTGCACTTCACTATCAAATTCCCTACCATGATCCGTCCTAATAGAAACAATTGAACATCCTAGTTGATTTTGAATTCTCCGACTAAAGATTTTGAAGTGATCGAAAGCTTCATTCTTAGATGCCAAAAATCTAGTCCAAGTGAATCTAGAATAGTCGTCAACTATAACTAGGGTATAAAGGTTACCTCCATAACTCCGTATGGCGGAAGGTCCAAAGAGATCCATATGTAGGAGCTCTAAGCACCGAGAGGTCGAAACCAAATTCTTGGCTTTGTGACTTGAGTGAACTTGCTTTCCAACTTTGCAAGCATCACAAAAGTGACTATCAAACTTAATCTTGGGGAGGTTTCTTACCAACTCCTTAGAGACTAAAGGATTGAATTAAACGCATATTAGCGTGACCTAATCTCCTATGCCAAAGAGTAGAACTATCATCTATAGTCGCAAGACATATGTTGTCTTTTGACTTCTTATTAACCTTCATGACATAAAGCCCATGTTTTCTAACACCTTTTCCAATGAATTTTCCATCTTTTACGATTTCACTGTCATGTTCCGAAAAGATGACCTTACACTTATTATCACAAATTTGACCTATACTTAAAAGGTTAAAACCTAAGTTATCTACGTGCTCAACATTTTCAATGGTCATGGAGTCAAGAGAAACCGTACCTTTGCCAATGATATTACCACGTAGACTACTAGCGAATGTGACGTTACCTCCATCATATGCTTTGTAATGCGAGAACAAACTTCGATTACCCGTCATGTGTTTAGAACATCCACTATCCTTAATCCACTCATCGGGCTCCAAATCAATTCCCAAGCATATCTAGGTAACAATACACAAGATCAAACATTTGGTCCCCAATATCTCATGGGTCCAAAATTGTTAGTTCCAAACATCCCTTGCATTTGGTTGGGATGAATGAATGAGGTGGGGATTCCCCATGGAGAACAAAATGGAGGAGGGTAGTAATTCATGTAACCATTTTGTTGTTTATTACTTCTCCTAGGTGTGTTTGATCTAGGTTTAGAGTTATTATTATTCTTTCTAGGTGTTGGAGTTTTACTTCTAGTTCGTGAGTTGTTTTGATTATCTCTTGTAGGCGTTGCCGTTCTACTTCTAGGCTTAGACTCATTCCGTACTCTAGGTGGAGTAGAAGATAGTCTAGATAAACTTCTATTTCCCATGAGAGGTTTACTTAACGGTTTATAGAACTTACTAATAGCATTGTCGTCAAGTATGGGTAATTGAACCTTATTAACAGTAAGATGCTTTGGTTTTTCATTTAACTTAGATTTTTCAGAAAGTTCAGAGTTTTCACAAAAATCAACTTCTGGCCGCGGTACCTTATCTATGGCCGCGGTTCCATAGTGATAAGGAACCACGCCATACAATGTGGAACCGCGTCCAGAAGGTGTTTTCTGTGAAAACCTGACTTGTTTTGGTTCACTAGTTGAGGCTTCATTTGAGTTAAAACCTAGACCAAGTTTTTCCTTAGAATGAACTTGTTTGTTTAACATATCATCAAGAGCACTAGTACCTTTCATGAACTTTTCCAATTTAATGGAGGTGCTCTTGAGATCATCATTCTCTAATCTAAGTTTCTCACAACTTAAGCAACCTAAATCAACCTCTTTGTTTTTCTCAAGTTTAGCTAATTTCTCCCTAAGTTCATTGATCTCATTTTCAAGCTTAGTTTTGGTTGATTTTAAGGTTTTATTCTTTTCTATGAATTTAAGACTAAGTTTGTGTAAGCTATCGTATTTGCCTTCAAATTCAATATCATCTAAAGTGGAACTATCATTGCTATAATATTCGGTTTCAGAATGTACCTCTTTAGAAGTGTGAGCCATAAGACATTTCTCCTCTTTGGGGTTGTCATCATCATCTTCACCGCTATCGCTCCAAGCGCCACTAACGAATGCCGTGTGGTTCTTATCACGAGCGGGCTTTGGACAATCACCAATGAAGTGATTTGGATCACCACATCTAAAGCAACTCCTATCACCTTTTTCGTTCTTGACAAACCGATTATTTGCCATGGTTTCTTGTCATAGTTTGGTTGCCTAACGTGTTGAACTCGTCTCTTGAAGAACTTCTTGAAGTCTCTCACCGCCAATGCATACTCCTCGTCATCACTTTCCGAGGAACTATCATGGTCACTTTGTACCTTCTTGGCTTTAAGTGCAAGAGATTTCCTTTCACTCTTGGTTTTTACTAATTCTGAGTCCTTCAAAATTATCATCTCATGAACCTTCAAGTTTCCTATGAGTTCATCGAGTGATAAAGTTGAGTGATCTTTCGACTCTTCAATAGCCGTGACTTTTGCTCTCCACTTTGGATGTAAGGCCCTTAGAAACATCCTAACATTTTTCTTGCTAGAAAAACCTTCATCAAGTGCTTTTAGACTAGTAATAATGGTGTTAAACCTAGAAAATGCACTATCAATAGTTTCATCTTCTAAGATGACAAATTGTTCATATTGTTGGACAAGAAGATCGATTTTACATTCTTTGACTTGGCTATTACCTTGGTGGGTTACTAAAAGAGTGTTCCAAATATCTTTAGCGGTTTCACACATAAAAATTCTTTCATACTCTATCTTAGGCAAAGCATTATAAATCACCATTTTAGCCTCATTATTTTTTGAAAGTTTCTTTTTAGTATCATCATTAGCTTTGTCAAAAGTGACTAATTCTTTTGTTTTAGAAACTTCATTAAATTGAAAGGGTAAAAAATCACCATTGGTAATAACATGCCAAAGATCTAAATCTTTTGATTTCACATAAGTTTCAAATCTATTTTTCCAATAAATAAAACTATCGGTTTCAAAAAGTGGTGGTCTTTGCATAGATTGCCCTTCTAGGTACTTGTTGGAATCCATAGATCGATTCAAGTTTTAAAATACAATATACTTTAAAAATTCTTGAGCAACCCTCTCTGATACCAATTGTAGAAACTAGAAGGGGGGGTTGAATAGTTTCTTAAAATTTACTTGTTAAAATATGGTTTCCAAAAATCCTTTTTCAAAAAACTTAGGCTTGAGGAAATATGTGAAATCTTCTTATGCACAAATATGAACAATGATAGTGTAGCTAAACTAATACTAACAAAAATATATCCACAAAGAATAAAGAATGATAGTGTAGCTAATCTAATATTAACACATGTATATGCAAAAAGTAATAAGGAATGTAAAGAGTTAAGGGTAAAGAAAGATCAAACCGAACACCAAGGATTTATAGTGGTTCGGAAACGAAGCTCACTCCTCGTTCCTACTCCACTCCTCGAGTACTCCTTACTCGAGAGTTCACTACACAACAAGCTCCTTATGGTGGAGAAAACCGTACACGTCGCTTAACCAATTTCCGACTCTAAGCTAAAAGTCGAGCCCTAATCGTAGCTAGGACCAATCTACACAACTATACTTAGTACATACACAACTTCCAAATAGACACAACTACTTGGATCTTCACAACTATGACACAACTACAAGTATATAAAAATTGATCTTCAATGGATCTTTGGTGGTGGACTCAACACTTCACTAGGATAGTGTTCTTCTCTTTGCACTTGGAGAGGAAGAGATGGAAGAACAAGATTCACTTCTTAAACAAGTAATAATCAAACAAATGATCAAAGATTTGAGTGATTAAAGAAGGGGTTTGAATCTGGAAATGAATGTGCAAAAGAGGTGAGGTGAAAAGCTGAGAATGGCCAACTATTTAAAGGACAAAGGAGCCAACGGCTAGTTCTGCCCGCGGTACCTTATCACAGCCCGCGGTACCTTATCGATAAGGTACCTCCTATGCGCTAAGGTACCGCCGGACTAGACTCCGCTCCTTTTTGTCCTTTAGTGGTGGAGGTCTTATCTGGGTATAAAAGTATCCTAAAAGGATATTCTTAACAAAATAAGAATATGACATTTTCAAATTTCAAATAATTAATTTAATAAAACATTTTCTTAAAAATAAAGTTTAATAAAAACTTGTCACGTTTAATAAAAAGTGAGTTTTAAGAAAAGATTAAATCACTTGATCACTTGATTAAGGTTAGTACTTGTTTATCCATACCTTAAGTGAAAATGGGTAAAATGAAAAATACTTGAACTCAAGAATTCGTTTTTCGTTGTTTTCGTAAATGCTTGTTTTTACATATTGTCGTAATCAAAACTAAGCGAGACCGAAAAATGCAAGTAACGTTTTTAGTCATTATTGCATTAACAAACATGAATTCATGTGGGCCAATTATTCACTTAGACTCCCTTATTTATATTTTATTATTGTCTTGAATGATCACGAGGATGCATTGTTTGACTTATTTCGATAGTTATTAAGGCTGAAAATAAAGTGAATGATTTAATCAATAGTTAGCTAAAGGACAAAATCTTTTAAAACTGCTTCTCGGGACCTCATAAAGTTCATATCTTGGCATAACTCGCTTCGCGATTTGAGACCTTTCTCGGACCGATATTTGGCAGCGACTTCATACTTCAAATCTAGAGAGACGTTCATGAAATAATGGTCTTCTCTTCATAATATGAATTTCTTCACTTGATGTTTTGAGAGATTCTTCATATTTGGACCACGACTTCTTCATTTTTCTCCAATCTTTATTTGGGATTTTGATATACAACGATCCGCCTCCTTTTTGGACTTGGATTTATTTATCCTCATACCTTGTTAGGGCCTTTTTGGATAGACTTCTCCATGATCTTTTGGGGAGTATTTGCTTTTCGTCGTGTGTCTCGATCCTTCATATTGATTTTTGATAAATGATTCTTCACATCACTTGGGATCTTTAGCAACAAAATGTAGCCCTCATGTCTTGTTAGGACCTTTTCGGACTCGCCAATCTTCGCATCCCGCTTCAATAAGTTATGCCTTGGCTATGAACTCTAATCCATACCGAGCAACTTTTAAACGATCTTGGGCTAGAAGCTAAGTAAATTTTCAAATCGTACAACCTTATTTATTGCAGATAAATTTATTAGCAAGCGATGGGAGAATAGGCTTATAATTAACTCACATAAATTCACTAAAGAATACCGAACTTATAATTGGCTCTATCATCTCTCGTTCTCCACAGTTTAAAATCTCAAGGAATGAGACTCGTGAATGCTTAGCCTATTAAATCAAAGTTTTGGGTTTTCGAGTCGCCTATAGGATCTTGAAAATTCTTAGTCTTTTTCAAGTTTAGAAATCGCATTTTAAAGTTCCCTTGATAAACAACTCTCTAGGATCAATTATAGGAACTTGCGAAAAGTTCTTGTTCTTAACCCGTGGGAGTTAAGACTTTCGCGTTTTAAAGCTCCCTATATAAAAGCCTAGCAAAACTTGACTTAAACATGTTAAGGATATTAGCTAGAGTAAACTTAGAAGTAAACTCGGGTTGAGTCAAAAGATTCACAACGTTTGAAAATTAAAACCACTTTATTAAAATTTATTCTAATAAGGAAAGTAAATAACTATACAAAGGGAAAAAATAATAGGCCAAAATAGATCAAAAATTTTGAAAAATGTCGAAAAATTGATTTTTCGGTTAAAATGAGGACAAATACAAGGAAAAGGCCACTTAACTTCTATAGAAGTCCCCCTACACTTAATATAAACATTGTCCTCAATGTTTAAGCATATGGGAGTAAACTCCCCTACACCTAGGACATTGTGCACTTTGTTTAAATCTCGCTAAGGAAAAGATAACTAACGAGATTCCTATTTTAATATTGGAAAATATAAAATAGTGAATCGAAAAGAGTTTAGGATAGAACCAGGAAGACGGAAACACGGAATCACGGTTCGTCAAAAGTCATCAAGAGTGTGTCTTTGAAGCTCTAATCCCTGCACATGATAAGAAAGAAAACAAGAAACACCAACGGGGCTCCCCCTACACTTATGGTGAAAACAGGTAAAGATAGATAGATAATTGGGTTGCCTCCCAAAAAGCGCTTGTTTATATTAACCGAGTCACGAGCCTGACTCGTCCCTGAATTAAATGGTCCATGGGGAAGCCTCGAATGTAATACCGGGATCAAAGACCTTGTCCTCATTCCCGGTTGACATCAACAAAGGAGAGGCGGGGGGTAAGTCTTAAATGGGAGAAAGGTTCTTTCAACATACGAAAAGTATGTGAAATCAAGATCCACGGGAGGTGGGGTGGGTAAAGTAAGCACATTGTCATCCCCCAAAGACAATGGATGCTGAGAAAGCGGCAAAGCCGTAATGGTATCAATCATAGCATAAACAATGTCACCTCCCGGGTCAAAGCACTCATCCTCCGTAATAGTGGTTGAAGGGGAGGATGAAAGGTGCTCGGGAGGGGGACTTGGGTCAATACCTTCCTGCAGAAAATTATCAAGAATAATATCCCCCTCCATGTCATCGTCATCAATACCTGGAGGTATGGAGTGAATGTCGATTTTTTCCAGCAATGGGTCATTATCTTCAACGGGAGGAATAGATGGAGGCAAAGACTCGGAAAGAGGAGGAGAAGTCAACTCTTCGATTTGAGCAATAAGAAGATGCACTTTCCGTAATTTGTCATGGAGAATCACGTCTTCCACCTCATCTTCAAGAGCAAGTTCATCGGTGAACTTCTCGTAAGCCGGAGAGAATAAATCGTCATCGCCCGCATCTCCCGATGGAGATTGAGAAATTTCAAAAGTGAAATTCTCATAGCGGGGAGAAGAATCGTCATCATTTGGATCGACCGCTTGCGTGAAAGCAACGTCGTCCTGAAGCTCCATAGCAGGTAAGTCACAAACCTCATCATCCAATAATTTGTCGAGACCAACATCACTAAGCTCATTCAACGAATCTAGATCCTTAGACGCAATAGGAACATCGAGAGTAGGAGCAGCAACTTCAGAAGATTGATTGAAAGTGTAGACATCATCGTCGTCGTCATCATCATAATAGATGGGACGAGTCCAGTTAGGAGTGACGTAGTCGGCTAACTCTTCTTTGATAACCTCCACATCCTTAAGAAGCTCATGAAGCAATTTTTGTTGTTCATCTCCCCGAGTATATTCAATTTCACCAATTCTATCCCACGCTGTAATTAAACATTTTGGTGTAGAAAAGAAGGGAAAACGACTAAATTGGCTCAAAAAGGTGTCGGTGGTTTTCAAAATTTCTTCACTATCAAGCAAAGGTTGCTTTTCCTGATGCAAGTCAGCTCGGAGTTGAGCTATACTTTCTAGAATATGGTTCAAAGAAGTGAGTTGTTGGTCAAGATTAATTTGCTGAGAGGATTGATGATTGAGGGTGTGATGTGGGGGCTCAAAGTTATAGACACTGGGATGATAGCACGGAACTTTCTCAAAGACCACCGACGGATCACAAGAAGAAGCATCGTGAGGGCCCCCACGAATATAGCACCATGGGTATGGAGAGAAATTGGGTGCGTCATGTGGATAGCTATTGCCATTGTCATAATTGTAACCCGGTTCTTGCTCGTGACCATACGGGTATCGAACCGGGCACGAAACATGCCAATGAGAATCGCTTCCACAATAGATGCACGGGGGAACAGGAGGAGGATTCAAAAAGGACGAATTAGTCGAGTTGCACAAGGGACAAAATCCGAATTGTGTGTTGTCGATATCGTTTCCGCACCGCTCACATGTACACCATCGACATGAGTCGTTCCCGTATAATCGTCTCCCACACCCGACGCAATGGACATAAGAATCCATAAAGAAAAATAGATAAGCAAGAAGAATATTTTTGTTGCAAAACTTTGAAAAAGAAATGCTTTTTATGATTTTTCAAATGCTTTTGGATTTTTGAAAATTTTGGACACGAAAAATAACGTTCACAAGTGAACGGATCCCAAAAGCCAACGCGTCTCTCACAAAAAACCGTTAATCCTCACGAAAAGAGCCGGCAGCGACGCCATTTGATAATTGAAAATTCGTTCTCGGTATCTCTTCAAATTGATTTCCGGTTAAATGTGCGACTCAGTTGTTCTTGGTGAAAAGGAAAGAGAATGGTCGTTGTCTAAAACTAATGGAAGATAAAGACTTGAAAAGATAAAATAAAGATGTTAAAAGAAACAACAATGAAAGATTAAAACTTGACGAAAAGTAAATGACGAGAAATAAAAAGGTAAACTTAAAAATAAATAAAGTGAACTGAAATTAAATGCAAGTAAATTAAAAGTGCGATTAAGTAAAAAGGCGGGAAAAATAAAGTTTAAAACATAAAAACATGAATTTACAAAGAAACTGAAAACACTTTATTCGGAAAAGAGCCTTCATTCGGAATAAATCAATTCATCCGGAATAAAATCCTCATCCGGAATAAAAGGGGTTCATCTGGAAAAAACATGTTCATCCGGAATAATTGCTTATCCGGAATAAACAGCTCATCCGGAATAATTTCCTCTTATTCGGAATATTGGGCTTCATCCGGAATAATTGACTTTATTCGGAATAAGTGCTCGTTCGGAATAATGTGTTGATCCAGAATAAAATATATTCCGAATGAAAGACTTGATCCAGAATAACAGAATATTCCGAATGAAAGGTTGATCCGGAATATTATTCCGAATGAAAACCTTTTATCCGAAATGTTTTTATTCCGAGCGAAGCTCTTGATCCGGAATATTAACAACTCATCCGGAATATTAATTATTCCAGATGAACAAGCTGATTCGGAATAATCTGGGGAAACAGTAAGATGACCACGAAGAACAGGGGATGAAAACCAAACACGAATTTGATCAAATCTAACCAAAACAAATCAAAAGATTAAACCAAAATCACCAATAAACATCAACTAACAATAATCAATCTAAACAATTCAACAAAACTAACAAATAAAGCCAAATCAATCAAAACCCACTTGATTGAAAACCATAAAAATAGAAGAACATAAACATGAATCGTAGAGAAAGATTAAGCAAGAAAGGAAGATGAGAGATTAACAATGAAAGTAAAGATTAACAACAATTAAAAGTAAACTTACTTGGAATTAAGAAGGAATTAAATGTGCATAACAAGTAATTAAAGTGCAAGAATTAATGTGCAAGGTAAATGAAAATGGTGGAAGTGGTGGTTTGTCAAGCCACCCAACAACTACAAATGAAGGAAATGAAAACTATATATAATGGATTTAGGGAGGTGCTTAGTGGAAGCTTCCTCCCTCTTTCTTCTTTCTCTAATTGCATCATTAGTCCTTAATCTTCTTTAATCTTTTGACTTTAATGACTTTGTCTCGGGATTTCTTCAAACTCGTCTTGTAATCTTCAATAAATTAGACTTGAGTTCTTCGGTTTTTTTAGTAAACTTCCGTCTTTTGACTTTTTCTTCGATAAATCTTCAGAATTGGTCTTGGACTTCCGTTCTTTTTCCACTCTTGATTTCTTGACTTCGTCTTTCGTCTTTTTCTTCGATAAAAGCCCGTAAATGCCCGTGTTTTCTCCCCTTTTCACAATTGCGTCCTAAATTACAACAAAAACACAAACCACGCATAATTCCGACATAAATGACATAAAATACACGTTTTGGCTCGGTTATTATTGTAATTAAGTGGTAAAAAGGATGGGTGTTTACACACCTATCATGATGATCCTATCATTTTTTTTATTAATTAAACTAAAACATTTTGTTTAAAACAAACATATAATTTTAATTAAAACAAACATTCTCAATTTCATTAAAAAAACATAAAATGTAATAAAAAAATATCATCGAAAAAAACAAACTAATTATTAAGGTTACACAAATGTTCCACAAGATCACGTCGAAGCTCGTTGTAAACATTTCGGTTGGCCCAATTTCTATTTTTTGATCAATTTGATTGCAGTCTCCGAAGTCCCAAACTTCTTTATTTTTTTGTTGTTTTATCTCGCACCGTTCGACCCAAGTTCGTTGAATCAGTTATGTCACTATACTCACTAATATCAAACTTTTGATCTTTCAATATCATGTTATGTAGGATGATGCAAGTATACATGATTCTTTTAATTGTGTTGATCGCATATTGTCATACTAGTTGTTGTATAATTCCCTATCGACCTGGTAGGACTCCGAAAGCTCGTTCAATATCTTTTCTTGCACTTTCTTGAATTCTTTTAAATTTCATCATTTTTTCATCCCTTGATATAATAAACGACTTCACAAACGTAGCCCACGGAGGATAAACACCATCTGCTAAATAGTAACCTTTTTGGTATGTAGTTCCGTTTACAAAAAACGGAGCTTCTGGTTCAGTATTCGCCAAAAGATCATCAATTAAGGGAGAACCATATAAAAGTAGGTCATTATTTTCCCCAGTACCCCAAAATATACATGCCAAATTAATAATTGTTGATCCGCAACGGCCTCAAGCATTATAGTGGGTACTTTACATCATGTACTTACCTGTATAAATTCCCCAAAAATTAGAAAAATTATTTAACATGGTTTCTAAATCAAAACCCAATTCCAAATCTGCCCAAAACCTCTCTGTTCTAAATGACGACCCTTGTAACCATGTTCGACCAACTTACAGACCTCAAATAATTACAAATCTTACATTTTTTAAAACTAGATTTCCTGTAGATAAATTTAGGCTTTTGAATCACTCAAAAAGCTTTTCGTATGACCAATATATGATCAAAACTTGTTGACTCCAAATTCTAAACAGACTGCAGCTCCGGTTTTAAATTAAAAACAACCTAATTAATTATCCCCAATCTCTAATCTAACATAATTAACACCTAATTAGAACCCTAATTTCATTAATATCAGAAAATCAAAAACCCTATTCCATCGTATCAATGATTACATGATTAAAACATTAATGAGTTGATTAAAATCATAAATTAAAGAAGGGTTTTGAAGGATTTACCTTAGAAATAATTAGAAGAAGATGATTTTTGAAACTCTAATTGTGCCACCATTGTTAATTTCGACCAAGAGGTGTAAAGAGGAATAAAAACCTGACCTTTTGGTTTATGGTATGTATATTCTCCAAGACCCCCAAGGTCTCCTAACCAAAAGACAAGTCTTATGGGCTTGTTTTTGGGCTTTTTGCAAATTTTCCCTTTTCTTTTTCCTTTAACGCCCCAACCAAAGCCCAAACCACCTTAGGATCTGATTTTTCATCTTTATATTTTATAATTTAATCATTATTAAACTAAACCTCATATTCGGGTTACTTCCGGGCCGAAATCGGAAAGCCTTACGTTAATTCTTCGACTTTTTGCGCGATTTCTGAACAAACCTTCATTTCTAAAAGTTTCTAAATATGGAAAAAAAAACTATAAAACTTATCCTAACCATATAACATATACATAATACATATATAACATATGATACGTACATGAAATCTTATAAAAACGATACACGAACCTTCACACAGTTCATTTGCTTCATTTCATCAAATTTCATTTCCAACTCGTACCATGATTTACAAATCATGTTCCTCATTTCATCCATTCTCATTCACAAAATCGCACATAAAACATATGGTTCACACAATATAACATATAACTAGAGTTCCAAGAGTGACAACTAACTCGTCAAAACCCAGTTGTCATAGTATCCCTTCCTAATAGAAATCCCGTCCCGAGATTTACTCTCAAATCAAAACTTATTATCGGCAAACAGATGGGGATACATATCTTTCATAAAATCTTCATGTTCAAACGCGAACTCGGTCTATATCAAACAAATTCCAATCAACAACATGAGCCTTAACCGTCATCGAGGAAACTTATCAAAATCATAAAGTTACGTAACCAACCTAACTAAATCTCATAACTCATCAAACAAGAACTGTCTTGAAACCAAGTTAGGAGTTGCTGCATAACTCATCGTGTTTGAAACTATCACCTGATTTCATACTTACACATATATGCCATAAATCAAAACTCATCAAAACATAGCCAGAGGGGCGGAAGTATTTGCAAGGTGCGGGGGGGGGGGGGGGGGGGGGGGGGGGGGGGGGGGGGGGGGGGGCGCCCCCCATGGCTCGCCAAAATAAATCAAATTTTAGTGTAAATCTTTTTATGACCAATTTATTAAAGTGAACCCTATTGTAAATTTGAATTGCCCCACTCAGAAATAAAACTATGTAAAAACCTTTAAATTGCCCCCCTAAAAGAATAAAACAATGTAAAATCTTATATTTTAATGAATACAACGACTTTTGTACAATTTTTTTTTGCCCCCACTCCGCCAACTTCCTGGTTCCGTCACTGAACATAGCAACGTATTCTAAGGTCTAAAGAACTCTCAAATTCCCAGCCTTAACTTCCCAACTCTCCACGAAAGGTCAAACTCATTCCATAACTTCTCAACATACAATCTCAAGAATTTCTTCCACAATATAGAGAGTCATATCATTTAAAATCTAATCTAAAGGCACATGTAAACTTTGTATCAGCCGACCATTTGAAGTGTTCTCGCTCTATTGTACGTAATTTAACTTTTATTTTCAAGTCTCGTGCGTACACGGACACTAAAACTAGTTTCACTACTATCTAATAACAATCATCTTTTTTCTCCAAAAATCTTTTATTCTCTATATTTCATAACAAATGACCTTATATCTTAAATGAGCTTATAGCTAAAATGGTCTACAACCTAGATGGGCCTATAGCCTTAATTGGCTTATACTGTATTCAATAAACAAGCACCAACAACCCAACGAGGTTTATTAATGAGAAAGATCAGTCACATACTTCATCTCCGGCATAAACCCTAGAAAAAAATTGTCAGACAACATCCCTTTGGAAATCATCAGAAAAGTCTCGAATGTGAAGTCCTTGATTCAGTTCAGGCCGGTCTCTAAACCATGGAAATCCTTTATAGACACCTCTGAGTTTATCAAAAGTTATGGCGTACATCACACAAACCCACATATGTTTGTTATTTGGAGCCCGTCGATCGGAAAATCAGTTGGTGTTGTTGACCCTCTAATGTTTGATGCCACTCATTATGGTTTCGGGGTTTGTCCCATCACTAAATATCCCACCATTGTGAAAATAAAACATAGATTTGGCATGCCTAGGCATGTTGAAGTTTTTACATTGAGTTCGCGTGTTTGGAATGTGATTCCAACTACCAATATGCTTTCTGAATCAATTATAATTAATCTGAAAACTCATATTGTTATAGATAGGTTTATTTATTGAGGTGCTAGTGATACAACTTCTGCTAATGAAAAATATATAGTTTACTACAAAATTTTGGACATTTCCCTACTAATATTTTTTAGTATAAAAGACACTATTTTATCATAAAAGTTTTACCTACTAAAGTCTCTAAATAAGAGTAGGTAAAGATACAATGGCCACTAAAAACAAGAGTAAGGAAAAGTTTTGACTGTTTTGGTGACTAAAAAATAAGTAAGGATAAACCTTTAGTACTCCCCTCTTTTGCTTACTCTTTTTCTTTTTTTATCAACTCCTACTCAAAGAATAAGAGTAAGCAAAAGGGGGAGCACTAAAGGTCTATCCTTACTCATTTTTTAGTCACTGAAAGGGTCAAAACTTTTTCCTACTCTTATTTTTAGTAATCATTGTATATTTACCTACTTTTACTTAGAGACTTTAGTAGGTAAAAGTTTTATGATGAAATAGTGTTTTTTATACTAAAAAAATATTAGTAGTAAAATGTCCAAAATTTTGTAGTGGTTGTTTCATTTGATTTGATTACCAAGGAATTTAAAGTGGTAGACTTACCAGCTAGTCTAACAATGGGGCTATAAAATATTGGGGTTTAAGAAGAGTGGTGAAGCTATATTAGACATTTGGGGCCTGGGTTATATGTCAGAAACACTTTATGTTTATGACCTCTGCTCAAAACAAATGAAGTATCTTGGGATTTCTGGAGAAGATGGCTCAATGTTCATGGGCTCTTACAAGAAATCGCTGCTTTTGCTTGATCACTCGGATTCACGTGTTTATTCTGACGATAGTTGATCAAAATGATGAAGGCCACTTTTAAGGTGTGGATTTGCGAAGTACAAGTTACCCAAGAACGGAGGTGGATGTTTTGTAGTTAAGGTGAGGAAAGTCAATTTCATCTAATTTAGTTTTTTATAACTGATTTAATGTTGTTAACTAATGTCATGAAATCTTATGCGATTGTAGATGCAGTAGATGCTACATGTTTTTTTAGTTATGTGCTTTGTCAAGGTTACAGAAATCCGTATTGTTAAGTTTAATGTGATTTGTATTATTATTTTGTTACTTCTGCTCCTTGCCTTTATTGGTTTATTGCCTTTAATGTGATTTCCGATATGGATACCTTATTTGCTTGTGTGATTAATGATGAACTAGCCTTCTTGATGTTTATTACTTGTTGGAATCTTGCTAGCATTCTTTGCTACGTTACATTCTCCTCTTGTTTTTCTTAGGGTCTATTTTCTAGATTAATGATGAACAACGGCCTTGTAGATTTGTTTAAATAGACTTGTATTGCTATAGTTGCTAGTCTCTATAGCGCACATGAACAAACCAGGACAGTGGTTGACATGAGCAACACAGCTTTTCCAGGATTTCACTTTTCATAGTAAAATACCGATCTGTCAATGTGTGTATGACCCAGTACTTCCACAACCCAACCATGATCATCAGAGGTTGGCTTATAAATTAACATCCGACTGTAAACCAATGCCGCATAGTTTAATAGTTTCTATTGCTGGCTAAAAACCACTACAAAAGAATGGATACTAAATGACCGTCGTATACATGACGTAGTTTCTGTTTCTAATATTATTCTGCACAATTGCCTTTTTACCCGTGTAAACCAAAACACGATCCTTTGACACGTAGAGGCAACTGATAATTTTGTTTCTTGAAGTTATTCTCTTAAAATGATGGAGCTGTAAGTGATATATGTCTGTGTTGTCCTTTTAATTGTGCCCCTTTTGAGATATCAATCAGGTATGGACCAGTAGGGTCTTCGTCGGTTCGGTTTCTCATAAAGGGTTCTTCTGGTTGAGCATTTTTGAAGACGAAAGCGAACCGCAATCGAATTTAAATTCGGTTTTGTTTAGGTTTTTAAATATGTAGCCTGAAATGCATCAACTCATGAACAATGTACAACAATATCACATGAATAAATTTAATGAATCTTATGTTACAAATGCATCATCCAAAAACCAGAAGAATGAATCATTCTGTTGGGCCATACCAGCCCAATGGGCTAATCCCAATATGCTGGACAAAAGAGTAGTTATAATGACAGTTACAAGATGGCAATTTTATGGCAGTTACTACACCAAACGACACAATGGTTCATAGAACCATTGTGATGATTCAAGGCACCGTTTAGAGTAGTATAAATAGGAAACTTATGATTGTAAAACTGCATATGATAACAGAATTATTATATAGAAATACAATTATTTTTCGGTATATCCTGGTTAAAGTTTGAACGATCCACACACACAGATTTTATTCCAACAATTGGCATAAGAGTTTTTTGTTAATAAAAAAAATCATCATATACCATTATTTTTTCTGCCCAGATATCGAATAAAAAAACAGAGCCATTTTTTGCAAAACAACGAACAACACAAATTCAATCAAATCAATATTTGTGTTTAAATAGAAAAGGGGTTCCTACTCCTGCCACCAAGGTGCAGTCACCCTTGTGATTGTTTTTACA
Source organism: Glebionis coronaria (assembly GCA_025667525.1). Taxonomy (NCBI): domain Eukaryota; kingdom Viridiplantae; phylum Streptophyta; class Magnoliopsida; order Asterales; family Asteraceae; genus Glebionis; species Glebionis coronaria. The sequence continues at coordinate 532,899,107 of CM046881.1, read as the reverse complement.
CCGGCAACAAAAGGGTTTTTACCGACGATCTTTTTGCAAAAATTAACCGAAAGATCACAATATTTGGTTAACAAGGAGAACAAGAAGCCATTTCCGATCGGTGGATAAAACCACCAAGAAAGAAGATCGGTTATCTTTTGAGTTGTCTTAGAGGATAAGAAGAGAGAGAGAGAGAGAGAGAGAGAGAGAGAGAGAGAGAGAGAGAGAGAGAGAGAGAGAGAGAGAGAGAGAGAGAGAGAGAGAGAGAGAGAGAAAGAGGAAAGGGACAGAGTAAACAAGGATAAGAAAGAGACGCATAGGTGTTAATTATTAACACAGGTAAGGACAAAAGATCGGGTATTATACCCAACACATATTGGACCGGGCCTATTTTTCTACATAAAAGGTGGACTACAGGGCCAAGCCCAAGAGGTTTTAAAACAAAACAATTTAACCTCCATCATTTTTATACATCTATATAGTTTTTTTATAGAAAAATAGAACTTATAGATTTTTTTTATTTTTTTTATTTTTTTTGAAAAAATCATATATTCTTTGATAAGTAAGTAGCTTTTTAATCAAATAACGCATTTAGATATAATAACCTAGTGATTATACTGTTTATTATATTAGGAATAATTTAAGGAGTAATTAACCTTAATTTTATTCATTTTGAAATATAGAAAATCTCCAAAGATAATTTTACTTTAAATTAATCCTGTCAAAATTAAACTTAGCCTATTTTGCATTAAGATTAGAGTACTCATTAGAAAAATATTTTTCTAGACATTATTAGTGTCAAAATATTTTAATTTGGAGATTTTGGACAATATCAATAAGATATGACGAATAAAGATGATGGAAAAGGTTCAAAAAAGGAGGTCAGTACTATAAGTACCCCTCAATTTCAATGTCCTATGCTAAAATCCACGAATTACTCATTATCGGCAATTCGAATGCAAATCATTCTCGAAGCGAATGGTTTATGGGAGATGGTAGATCCAACATAGACTACCCAAATTGACAATAAGAAAGATAAGACCGCAATAGCATATCTTTATCAATCATTACCCGCAGAACAATTGCTTCAAATAACTAAGCATAAAACCTTGAAAGAAATTTGGAATGCTTTAAAGATAAGGCATATGGGAGAAGAAAGAGTCCAACAAGCGAGATTACAAACGCTATAATCCAACCTGGAGATGTTACAAATGAAGAAAGACGAGACAATCGATACCTTTGCAATAAAAATAACAACACTGGCAAACAAGGCTGCTAGTTTAGGGCACACATTTGAGGACTCGACCTTAGTTCAAAAACTCTTAAATGCAGTACCAGACAAATTCCTTCAAATCGTTGCATCCATTGAACAATACTCGGATTTAGACAAAATGACTCTAGAAGAAGCAATAGGTCGACTTAAGACCTACGAAGAAAGAATTAAGGGAAAAGACGAGAAATACGAAAACAGTCAATATAGACCCCATGAAGACCATGACCAACAATTCAGAAGACGTGGTCGTGGAAGATTTAACCAGACTCGAGGCCGAGAACAAGGTAAGAACAATCATAAAAGGGAAGAAAGAGAGTCTTTTGAAAAAGATACAAGAGACAAATCTCAAGTGACTTGTTATCGATGTCACAAACTTGGACACTATGCCTATTGTAGGTCTACATTTTCTAAGGATTTAGCATGTTATGGTTTATCTATTGAGATGGATGGGAATTGAAGAACTTAGAGAGAGAAAGGTAGAGAGATAAAGGAGAGAAAGAGAGGAATGGTTGATTAAGTGAAAGTGAGAAAACACAAATGACCAACCCCTCCTAACATGCTAGGAGGGGGTATATATAGCTCACCCTACATGTGGGCTATATGGACTATATGTATACTTAATGGATCACGAGCCCAATATCATTGGAGTGACCGATCCTTTCTAAATACGTAAAAATGTATTTACAACAATCTCCCCCAAAGGGAGGTCACTCCAAGTTACAATGTCCTAAATAGTCTATAGCTCGTGATCTATGTTAATAATGATGTGACCAAGACTTTCCTTAGAAAAATGTATTTCCAACAATCTCCCCCTAAGGGAGGGCACACCATTTTACAAAATCTTAAACCTAGCATACTATGCTTGAGTCTTCGATCTTGTTCTTGTGAATATGCAGATGAGATTTTTGACTTTATTCTTGAGCATGTTTCCTTGACTTAACCTTGTGCATTCATCACTTGTGATATTTGCCTCTTCGTGACTTCATGATCCACATACTTATACTTTTATAAATTCTTGAAAGCTTCAGAGTTTGATACAGCGGAAGACTTGACTTTTAGACTTTCTTGAATTTGTTGAAGTATTAAGTGCAGAAAGCATAAGCATGTGTTGACGACTTCTTCTGGATTGAACACCGCAATGCCACCTTCTTGTTACGCTGCATAAGACAGTTAGCAACAAAACATATACACGGATGAAATGGCCTTGAAAATTTCATTCTAATTCGGTAGCATTTTACCGCCGGTTGGTGAAGACCGTTGGACGATATTAAATATCGTACTTGTGGCAGGTAGTCAATTAAGAACCTCCTTGACGAGATTTCGCGGGTAAACCCATTCTCTTTATTCGACCGTCCAAAGCTAACTACGAACATAAAGAGTGAATCATTTGGATAATAATATCTGCATGATTTGAAGCCGTCAATTCATGTTCCTGGAACAAGTGAAATTCAATTAAGAACCGCACCATCGTTGCTTTCCAGTTGTCACGAGCTTGATTCGTATAGAATCTTGCAAGTTACCTACCAAGTGCTGTTTGAGGTTAACACTAGAAGGATTTCAACTCATCACTATGAACACTAAGGTATCACTCTGAGTGTTCTGGCAAGATCACTAAGATATTGCGTAGAGGCCTGGAACGTGTTTAAATTCATTTAAGAATTAAACCACTGTTGCTTTCCAGTTATCACAAGTTTGATTCATAAAGAATCCCACAAGTCACCTACCATGAGCTTTTTGATATTCGCTCAAGAAGGATTTCCATATTCATTGTAAATACTTTTGTATTACTCGGATGTTCAGGCAAGATCATGAAGATTTTGCGTAGGAATCTTATGATCTTTCTTACTTTTCATAGTGTGTGAAGAAGCAAGGAATTATGAAAGTGTGTCCTAATGAGATATTTGATGATCTCAAATGGCTCTAGACTCGATCGTGCATTTTGGATTTTTAGTGATCGGAGGCTGGAGAGGAGTGCCACCATTTCAATATCAATTTATTCGGAGTGAATAAATCAATAGATAATGCGTTGTCTCCGTGTGATTAAAACAAATATCTTTTAAGAGATATCTGAGTTAGCTGGGATGGTTTGTGCATTTCATCATTGGGTCCATGATGTCTATCTTCAATATCGAGAATCATTGAAAAAATGATCTCAATAGCATATGTATTGACCCGGTTTCTGCCTAAGGTTGTAAGGAGGGCTTCTTTCTTTACACCCTTTATCTTTACAATTCTTTTTCATTCTTCAACCCCTTCAATGCTTACCAATACGTCATAACTAGCACCTTGTTGTGATTGTTCCAGTGCTAACTTAAGTACTTGGTCAGCATTCAGCTACGTTCACAATCTTTCTCCATCTTTCCTAAGGACTACTATTTCTAGCTATGAAATGTCCTTGGGAAGATTCCTCCGGTTCTAGAAGAATCATTAGACTTTAACCTATGCGACCATCCTTATGTCACCACAATCTTCATCGTCGTGAGATAAAAGGGTTGTGGGTAAGTATAAATCACAATGAAATCCATTTCGAAGTACAAATCCATTTTGCTCCCCCTTAACATATGACACGATATCCGAAAATATTTCGCACATGTCGGGACGAGCTATCACGTTAAGTCAAACCATTTGTGATTAATCATTTCCCATATTAAATCACATTTTCTTCCCCATATTAAAAATATTAGCCCAATCGATGTTTTTAATATCAATTGATTTAATAGCAGTTTAAGAAAATTTGGGAAAAAAATGTAAATCCAATTACCTTCATGATTTACACAAGCCCCCCCTCAAATTAATGAGGGTGTACTTGAAACGTAAATAAAATACCTTTTGAACACAAGTGTAAGGTATTTATCACGTGCAAAGATCATATATAATAATGTATTCACAAGATTAGCGATTTATGAGGTTGGACCTGAATGATGGAGAACATCATATGAAAGAAGCACATGGTTCTTGTTCACGAATGTTGGTCGCCTCATCACGTTTGAAGTTATCTCTTGACTCAATGTGTACGATTGATATCGTTGTCTTGACACCAACATGTGAACTTGGCACTTTCGACATCAAAGATTCTGAATGCTGGACAATTGCTCCCCCTCAATTGTTGACCCATGTTCTATTGAAAGAGCTGTAGTCGTCGTTTGAGTAGTCGCATCGTCGAGTATGTAGATATCAATTGTAAATTGCTACGGTTGGTGGAGATGATAACTTCATAAAAACAAGATTTCTCTTGTTTTAACAAATAAATGCACTGACACGTACATAAATTCGTGTTAGATTGTGTTATTACGTAAACACAATCCCTTACATGGTTATAAAGTAAACCATGCCCGAGAAAATTAATTCCCCTTGTTGAGTCAAAGCTTTCCGGTGAAATGCTTGACTTTAATATGAAAAGCGGGTTACTATATGAAATAATAGCAAGCCATTTTGAGCATGTTTTAAAACATTTGAACTTCTGCTCGAACTTTATTTACAACCTCGTGTCATTATTGAATGACATTTCTAGTATCGTAAATATTATCGATTCCAGAAGACATGCTCTTTTTATCAAAACATTTTGAACCCACAATTTTGGAAGCTTTAGAAAAAACCTTTTGAGAAATTCTCGAAAAATTGTGTTCATTGTTTTGAAAACCAATTACTTGAGCTTAAGATGTTGAATATCTTACAAAATGAGCTCAAGTCCGAGAAGTTGTAAACTTCCCGTTGTGTGGATAAGTTTATCATCGGCAATAAACTTTCCTTTTAACTGAAGAACGAGTCCTAAGTTGACATTTACTTATAAGTCGTGCTCATGAGCTTGAAAACTTTTGAATGTTTTAACGGAAAGCTCATGACCGAGAAAGATGAATTTCTCGTTATGAAGAAAAGTTCTCTTATTTAAAAGATATACTTTCTTTTATGAGCTTAAAACTTGGAATGTTTTAATACAAGCTCATGAACGAGAAAATTTAATTTCCCGTTACGAGGATAAGCTATCTTTAAAGATAAGCTCTTCTAAAATTGAACTCCGAGTTACAGTCTGATATTTAACTGTAAGTCATTGTGCATGAGCTTAAAAACTTCGAATGTTTTTAATATTAGCTCATGCCCGAGAAAAATTAATTTCTCGTTGTAAAGGTAAGTTTATCATCGGTGATAAACTTTCCTTTCTTTGAAGTCCGGGGCATAATCTGAAATATAATTATACACCATTTACACGAGCTTAAAACTTTTGAAAGTTTTAATGTAAGCTCGCGTCCGAGAAAATTTAATTTCTCGTTAATGAGGATAAGTTTTATCATCGGCGATAAACTTTCCTTTATTTGAAGAACGGATCATTGTCTAACATTTAACAATGAACCATTTACACGAGCTTAAAACCTTTGAATGGTTTTAAATTTAGCTCGTGTCCGAGAAAAAATAATTTCTCGTTTTGAGGGTAAGTTATCATTGACGAGATAAGCTTCCCTTTCTCTGAAGTTCGGGTCACAGACTGTGATTTGAATGTGAGCCATATACACAAGCTTAAAACCTCTGAATGGTTTTAGGATAAGCTCGTGTCCGAGAAAACTTAATTTCTCGTTTTGAGGGTAAGTTATCGTTGCATAGATAAACTTCCCTTTCTCTGAAGTATGGGTCTTCGTCTGTCATTTAACGAGGAGCCATTGTGCATGAGCTTAAAAACTTCGAATGTTTTTTATATAAGCTCATGCCTGAGAAAAATTAATTTCTCGTTGTACGGATAAGTTTATCATCGGCGATAAACTTTCCTTTATTTAAAGATCGAGTTACAGACTGTAATGTGACTGTAAGTCCTTCATACACTGTAAGCTTAACTACAAATCCCCTGAGACACTTGTTTCTTAGATATCAGCTTCTTCAGCAACCAAACTCTTAGAGTGTCCTTAATTGAATGGTATACAATGATTGGACCGCTTCGTTCTTTTTGAACATCCACTTTGGTACCTGCATTCTCATTAAGAATTTGCATGCTTTGACGTGGGTTAGCGATATCAATTTCAGAAGCACGTGGGGGTTTACAGTTGGCTTTACTTGCGTCAGAGGCGACCTGAGTAGATGATTCACTTGTCTTGGTTGGCAAACGTTTCCTTTTATAGAAAACCTTAAGTTCAGGCTTAAGTGATGTGTCATCCTCTTCAATTTCCTCCCTAGTAGTCTTAGTAGAATCGAAGACCTACCTCGTTAAAGGGCACTCGTTTCCTACAAGAGTGAAAGTTCTACCAGTTGGGCGCCACATTTTACCAACGGGTTTGATTTTAGCTACCCACTGGGATTTAAGTCTAGCACGGGGGTTCACCTCATTAAGTAATTTTTTGATACAAGAATCATGATTGGCTTTAAAGACATATTTCCTACATGTTTTACACGTAGCATATTTAATGTCCGAGTAAGATCTAGAATTCCTAGATGATTGATTGATGCTCCTAGGATGTGACATGCTACGGTTAGCAGTGTTGGGTAAACTAGAAGGCATCTGACTAGGTTTGAAATTCCTATCGCTTACTTGTGTCTTTTGCTTAGCCTCCCTTAGACCAAATGTATGGCAAACGTCATTTGAACTAGTTCGAGACGTGTTCTTTGGACTATGTCTATGGAGACTAGAGGAAATCATGTGATTAGGTCTTGCTAAAGCTGTTTTGGTTACATTGGGCCTAGTTTCTGGAGTGACTGGTCTAGAAAGATGAACCAAATCAACTTGGGAGGCAAACCGCTGTCTCGAGGATTGTGGTCGCTCGGATCTAAATGCAGTAGGTTGTCTGACGGTCGGTTGTCTGACGAACTGATTTGTAGGTGGTTTCCCCAAGATTGATGGCTTTTCAAGCTTAGTGTCCACACTAGTTCCTCTATTTTTCCTTAATTCGTTTTTCAATGCAGCTATAGCAAAAACCTTTTCCTGAACTTGAGCCTTTAAAGTCTCATTTTCTTTGAGCAATTTATCTTGGGATGTTAACTTAGATTCTAGCAGCTGAATTTGTTTCAAAGATTATCCTTTTCAGCTTTAGAATCTAAAACTTTTTGATCCAATTTCCTTACAAGAACAACGTTTGACTTTTCAAGTTTTTCAAAGTATGTTTCAAATTTGTCCGTTTTCTTAGAAAATTCAAGTTTGGCATCCTCAAGATCTTTTGATTGCTGAGCTACGATCGTTTCGAGCTCTTTAATCTTGGAATCGGAATCAGTTAACGAAGCAGTGATAAAGCATTTATCATGATGTACTATAGCATTCTGAACAATCTCTCCCCCATATGACGCACATCGGATGAATCTAAAGTGGTAAAACTATCACCCTTTTCCATCCCATGTTTGTCATAATAAGTTCGGAATGCTCAACATGCGGTAGTTCATCGGCATAGACATCATATACAACATTACATTGTACCATATTTGTAGGCTCTTCGTCATAAACGGGTATGGTGTCATCATAAGAGATGTCTGTAACATTCCCTGACGCATTGCTGATGTCATGCTTAACTGTTGATTCCATGTCCTTGCAATCTTTAGCCTCCAATGCGTCAATCGTATGACCATTTTCCTCTTGCATTGAAGATTCTTGCACTCCATTATCATACGCTTGCTGAAGTCGAGATCTTTCATAAATCGAAGACGAGAACGATGTCATGAGTTTCAGTATTGTATCACGGAAAACTCGAAGCTCGGTATGTGTATCTCGAAGAAATGATTGGCAAATCACTAAACTTTCAAGCTTGACGATATTGAATTGGAGGAAAGGCGTGAGTTGTGTCACAAGAGCCTTATATGCAAGTACCGATGCCGAGTGATTAAAGTCTTTATTGTGGAGTTGCTCTACTAGTTGGTTCAAGATGTTGAACAACGATTCCATGAATATATGACGATCTTGAACAAAGAGCGTCACAAATTCGCTCCCTCCTTGAATCCATGAAAGAGTAACTAGATGATACTGAAGCAATCGAAATGAAGTTATACCACTTTCTCTATCATTGTCTTGCATGTGATGCAAGTCTCCTTATTGAAATTTCGAATTCAACGAATCCATTGATAGTTCAATGAAAAATTCTTGGATCCTTGAATGGTAAAATAAAACAGTGCTGGAAATCGTCAAAGTTTGTCTGAAGCCTAAATAACTCAAATCTTGAAATCCGTGCAGAAATACTGTCTCTTAAAGCCGACGCCTTTGATATTTTCCGACACATTATACTCGACCCGATGACATTAATCCGAATATTTCCAATATCAATAAAGTCAAGATTGTAAATATTGAAAACGTCACAATATGTTTCATAGTGTGATATAAATACGTGGCCTAACAATATTTTGTAAATATTTGTCACCAAATTTTGAAAAAAATAAAAAATACATGGCCTAACAATATTTTGTAAATGTTTTGCCAAATAAAATAAATGTTTTGCACAATATTTTGGAAATGTTTTGCCAAATAAATGTTTTGAGAAAATTAAAAAACTGTGACAAAACAAATAAAATAAAAAATACTGAGACAGTGACAGAAAAATCACGCGTGCTATATATAAAGAGAGAAACGTGGCCTGTTTAAACCCACATATATACTTTGTTTCCTCCGCCCCACAATACAATATAAAAAATAACTTTCCCAATAAATATTAGAACCAATCCTTAAATTTCTCACAACTAACCCTAAATCTATCTCATTCGTTGTTTACTCTGCCCCCCACTTTTATCTTACACCCACCGTCACTTTCATCAAATCTAAAACAACCAAAAAAAAAATCTATCTCGTCTCATCTCTTATACAATCAATCTTCTCCAATATCAAATCTCAACCAAAGCCAAATAAAAATCATCATCTCATCTCACCTTCACAAAGGTAATCATCTCAAACGGAGACTTGGAAGGACGAACAAAGGTAAGATCACGGCTTCAAGAACAATAATTGGTCTCGGGTAGGTTTAAATTGACTGCGTATGTTTGATTCTTTTAATCGAATGAAAGAAAGATTATAACAAAATTGTTATACATCTTCTTTAATTTCGTAGATTAATGACATATCTGTGATTGCATGTTGATTTTTGATGAAACAAAGAATAGATATGAACATAAATGTTCTTATTCTTTCTTTAATTTTGAAAAGTAATGAGATGGTTGATCCATACATAAGATCTATGATGCATGATGTTCATTCAGAAAAATCTTTAAAGGTTTTCTTATCATGAACAAATCTGAGATCGTTTTGTTATCTGTTTAGTTCGAGTCTAGAAACGATGTGGATTAGGTGACGATGGGAGTTAGGATTAGATTTGGTGTTGAGGAGTTAAAAGGTTGGATTGATATGTTGGTTCTGGTCTCGGGTAATGGTTAAACTGGTCAGAGTCTTGTTTTTGGAGTCGAGTGTGAAAAAGTCGTCTGGTTTTGTCTGTTGGTTAAAGTCGAGTCTTTGGGTCGATGAGTTCAGTTTGGTGTGGTTTCTGTTTGTTGATTTGGGTTTTGTTGAATGTTTGAGGCTGTTGGTGTGAGTTTGTTGGGTGTGAGTCTTCTGTTTTGGTTTCTGTCGAGGTTGTGGGTGAGGGGACAAGGGTTAGGGTGTTGTGTTGTCAAGAATGGGGGTGTTTGAGTTTGAGTCTAGGTTTGTTTTTGGTCGAGAGACAGTTTGAGTTCGAGGGTTTTTGTTGTGTTCTTGTTGGACGAGAGGTGTGAGTTACACGAGTCTTATTATGTTTGACCGAGAGTCGTGGATAGTTTTGAGTCAAGTGTCCGATCGGAATATCACAAGCAAAAACACCATCGGAATGTCAAAAAAAAAAAAACACCATCCGAATGAGTGTCGGGAAGCACGATCGGAATGTGATCGGAAACCAGTTGTCGGAATACCAAAATCAAACCTGTCGGAATATAGTAAGTCCAGTCGGAATGATGTCGGAGAAACCTTAGTCGGAATGCTATCGGAATCAGATGTCGGAACACTGGTCGGAATGTTGTCGGAATCCTTAAACCCTTTTCCGATGCAACATATCGGAATAACTATCAATCCTTAAACCCTTTTCCGATGACACCAAAAACGAAAACAGAATGAAACAAAAGTTTTGTTAAACAAAGAACTGACACTTTTAACAAAATAAGATAAAATAAAATTAAAAAAACTGATAAAATAAGATAAAATAATAATTAAAAAACTGATACTTTTTAATAACTTTTTATAAAAACTGATACTTTTGAGATGATAAATACAGTAAGAGAAAATAAGATCAAATAACTGATATTTTTAACAGTACGAGACAAAAAAGTTGATAAAAAAAAAGATGAAATAAAAAAAAACTGATATTTTTAAGAACTTTTGAGACAAAGAAACACAAATCGAGAAAGAAGAACAAAAAAAATTTACCACCAAAACAATAGATAAAAACACGTCAATCCGAAGAATCAACCAAAGCTCTTGATACCAATTGTAGGTCTACGTTTTCTAAGGATTTAACATGTTATGGTTTATCTATTGAGATGGATGGGAAATAAAGAACTTAGAGAGAGAAAGGTAGAGAGAGAAAGGAGAGAAAGAGAGGAATGCTTGATTAAGTGAAAGTGAGAAAACACAAATGACCAACCCCTCCTAACATGCTAGAAGGGGGTATATATAGCCCACCCTACATGTGGGCTATATGGACTATATGTATACTTAATGGATTACGAGCCCAATATCATTGGAGTGACCGATCCTTTCTAAATACGTAAAAACGTATTTCCAACACCTATGAATGTCCAAACAAACACAAGAATCAAGTCACAGAACACTCAAATTTCATTGAAGAAGATTTAGAGTCAACCCTACTTATGGCGGATCTAACTGAAAAGAGATGATACAACTTGAAATAGGAGAGAGTGCTGAAACCGCAGGGAGTGCTGAAACCGTAGGGAGTGCTGAAACCGCAGGGAGTGCTGAAACCGCAGAGAGTGTAGAAAATTCCAAAACAAAATCGATCAATATTACAGTGAGTGTTAAAGGAATCCAGAACGAAGACTAAATGAAGAACGAAGATTACGCGAGACGAATCCGAAATACTTAAAGATCTACGTCACAACATTTATGATTAGAGGGGAGAATGTTGGGTCATACCAGTCCAATGGGCTAATCCCAATATGCTGGACAAAAGAGCAGTTACAATGACAGTTACAAGATGGAAATTTTATGGCAGTTACTACACCAAACGACACAATGTTTCACAGAACCACTGTGATGATTCAAGGCACCGTTTAGAGTAGTATAAATAGGAAAATTATGATTGTAAAACTGCAGATAATAACAAATTTTTTATATAGCAATACAATAATATTCCGGTATATCCTGATTAAAGTTTGAACGATCTACACACACAGATTTATCCCAACACATTCCTTACTCGACACTTTATAGTTTATACTTCATACACTATCATTCTAGTTATGTGAAATCGTTGGTCCCAACAAGGGGAGGATCTAGAAGGGGTTCAGTGATATACATAGAAATGTTTGTCTTTTGTAGCCTGTAATGAAAGAATAGAAACGACATTCTTTTTGGCCCTTTTTATATTATATTAGTGCCTATTGTGATTAAACCCCTGGATCCATGTCTTTGTCTTGCTAATGCCTGGTTTATGGACGTTTCTTGCCACTTGTGTTGAATGTGACACACCACTTCTTCCGCCGGGACTCTTCTCTGAAATTTGAGTTCAACATGGCTTTATCTCGCATCTGTCTTTTGATATAATCTTGGGACTTGTTCTGCAAATGAGTAAATAACAATATGGACATGGATAAGAAAATGTGCAACAAAATAACTTTATAGTGAAGAGGTTCACACTTCATAGTATATTTTGTTTGTAGTTTGTACAAATGTATTTTCCTTGATTATTATAGTGAGGGAACATACAAATTAATACAATAAATAGGATTTACAGGTCTAAACAATTTAGAAAAATGCAGGAAGCTTGCCTAATTTGTCACAGGTTTGACTTTTCAAAAAGTCAAATGATAGAACTAATAAAGAGTAAAGACAGTCATTTATCTCATGTGCTTGCCTCAGCCTAAAATGAACAAGTCATTCTGTTTATTCAATTATTGCTTAATATTTTACTATGTTATATAGTACTACGTATTAGAGGTACGAGAACAAGTATTCTTTTGGCTGGATAATATAGGTGTTTTTTTGGACTCGTGCAGATGTCAGTTTATGAGTTTATTTATCAGGGAACACTCTCTGGTTGGCTTAATGGTATGGAAATTTTGAGACATGATTCTTTGAATTTAACACGTGCTTTGACGTGCATTTTGAAAGTAAATATCTGTTGTATTTACAGCCAAATCTGGAGATTCCTTGAGCTTACTAATGAGATTCGTAGCATTAGATTTAGCCAAAGTCATTCTTTATGTTCACAATGAAGCCACTCACTTATTTTCCACCACGATATCAAAACAAGCAACATTTTCATCGACTCCAAGCTCATTTCCAAAGTTGCATTTTTGGATAATCTTGTTCCATTATTGGATGACTATTGAGTCGGTCTTACCTAACTATGTGTCCACCGTTGTTAGAGGTTCACCTATAAGTCTATTTCCATATTATTTTCTAGCTGGGAACCTTGGTCTATGGACCAACCTTGTTGCTTTCCTTGACTCTGTACAGAAGCTAGCTAGAAGAGATGGCAAAATGGACGGGTTGGGTAATAGGTCACACTTGTAATTTCTGGTAAGGGTCAAGACGGGCTTTATTGAGTCAATTGTTAGCTAAATAAAAAAACTCGCTAACTTGTGCTATCTCCCTTGAACACAACCCATTTATCGTGAGCACCTCAAACCTATTTGGAACAATTAGCCGACGCTGTAATTAATCACACAAGTGTTAATAAGTATTTGTTCAAATATATGAGGTAGATAAAATAAGACCCTTTTTCAGGAACCATAGGATGGGATCATCTGCAGCGGCGAGCAAAGAACAAAGATCATGAAGACTGATGTTCTTAGGTTCAACTTGGAAACGCCATTTCCATTAACACGGAGTCAAAGAGCACTTTGTTGCACATGATGAAAACCCCCAAGTGAAAAGATAGAGGTAGTTAGAAAGAGTTATCGTGTGCGAAAACCACCCCTAAAGCTACGGGATTAAAAGAGGAGTTCAGAGGCAAATATCATATACTACTATCTAGAGTTTATATTATATGAGATTATAGTATGAGTTTATGAAATTAGTAGCAATTTTTATGTGTAGCTTATTCTGTTGTACTTAGTTCATTTATGTTTAAATCGACTATTTGTGTTAATGTTTGTGGTACACACAACATACGTAACTTTTATGTAAATCGATTAGCTCAACATATTATTTTGTAACAGAACAAAATCACATGGTTGAAATCCATGCACATAAATTAGTTGTACAGGATACGATGGGCTAGTTATGGGTCAATTTGAGTCAACCTATTTTGACCCACTTTGAATTCTAAAAAAAACACTCATTTTGATAAACTTCTCTTGCGTCTAGCTTGACCCATAACCTTCATGAGGAAAGCATATCCATATGCCAGTTCCTCACACTCATATTCGTCTTCAAAACGATAAGCGAGAACACTTCAACCATTCGTGTACGTCATTTTTGTTGGCTTTCTGCAATTGGTTATATTCGTCATGAAAATGTTTTTTCTTTAATGTAAGCTAAGTCTACCTAGAATCATAATAAGATGATGTAACGTGCATTGCAGGATATGCTTGCTTATACTATTATAAGGCGAATACTTCATAATCGTGTGAAAATCTGATTTTATCTAAGGATTTTTCAAATTCTTCAGTCTAATACTGTTAACGGCAAATTCGGATCCAATAATGTATTGTAGATATGAAGAAATGAAACCTTGTAGATATGAAGAAATGAAACCTGGTGTAAACATTTCATATTTTATACTTCCAAATCACAACACTGAGGGCATGTTGGTAAGAGGAATTTGGACAAAAGAAATTCTTTTTCTTTTTGGTAAGTTGAGAAAAAAATAAGCAAAGTTTTTGTAGTCTGTGATTTTCATCCTTCGTATTTTGAAGTCCCTACCTTTTTGGGAGAAGAAAGTCTTCCAATTTATTTCTCCATGCTCTTTTTAGCACAACTATATAAAAGCGTATAACATATATTATCTACACAGTTACCACAAAAATAAACACCTTATCTTCTTATACCTTTTTTTAACGGCAACTTTTATTAAAACACCAGCAAGAAGCTATAACAACGTTACAACCAAATCAAAGAAGAATGTTGAAGCCAACTATCCCAAGAGAAAGTACTTTTACATCTAGCATTACACCAAATAAAGGGGCGTGCAACAATATCGTCAAAAATAACGTCACTCCGAGGTTTTATCCTCTAGTCTCATACTAGATCTGCCATCCTCCACCTACACGAACCATCGACGAACATCCATGTTTAACACCAAGAAAAGTAAGTATATCTTCTCCATTCACCATTCTTGTTATTATTTTATTTATATTCTACATCAAAGGAATGACGTTGAAGCCAACGGCTTATGAGCCTCTAAGAGCAAACAGAATGATCACGGCATGGCTCCGCGTTATCCGGCGTGACCACACCATGATCAACGGCGTGAACCACAGCGTGGCCACAACCATTTGCGTGGAAAGCCCATACATTTTACAAAACACCCCTTTTTAACTTAAAAAACCCCCCTTTATGAATTGAAACAAACCAAACACCCCCCCCCCCCCAACGCCAATATTTGTGTTTTAAAAAAGTTGAATTTTTTGAAAAAACCTAGTAGCCAACGGCTACTTTTTTAAAAATAATTTTTTTAAAATAATTAACATAGCCTAACGGCTAGGTTTGTTTTAACTTAAAAAAAAAGACAACGGCTAGTTTTTGAAACCCATGCGAAATGGGACCCTCCCGAAGCCCATCCGAAATGGGACCCTCTCGAAGCCGTTGATTTAACCAGCGACGTTCCGTCTCTTGCAAATGAGGCTCTTTTTCCACCGGATGCCAGACCCCGTCCCCCCGGCAAAGAACGAACCAGAAAGAAGGCAAGATCCGATTCAACGAGCACGGGAGCGAGTAGTGGGTCGAACCCATTCGAGGATGCTCTAACCGCCGAGTTTCGACTCAAAAGGCAAGCCGCCCTAGAAGCCTACGAAGTGTCGATAAACAAAGACAATGAGTGGCTTATGATGGAGCAACTAAAATTTCTCACAACATCGACTCGGGATTGTGAGGAAAGCTCCGCTCGTTTGATCAATGCGAAAAAGAAGAAATCAGAAAGAAACTAGATCGAAGTGAAAATTAGTTTTTTTTAATTTCCGTATTGTTGTTATTTTTTAGGATGTACTGGTTTTATTTTATGAATAAAGTAAATTAAGATTTGAATAAATTAATTGTTGAGGGTAGTTTATGAAAATAAGTGGAAAATTTGGTGTGGTGGTGTGTAAATGGTGTGATGATAAGATGTGTTTTTTTGGTGTGGATGTGAAAGTGAAAAAACTGACGTGACGGAATGTTTTTTGTGTGGTGGTGTGATCACTCCTTTTACTCTAAGATCAAAACAAAAAGAATTTTTTTTATAGTAAATGTAGTATCATAGATTATGATGATAGTTGCGTACTGTTTTATAAACTAGTTGGCTACTCATGCAATGCGGCGGCATGTAGCTGGTGACTAATTTCGTGGATTTGGCTAAATCATGAAACCACCATTACAAAACGAACATCTTTTATGGAGACAACGACCACATTTTTTTCGGTATCTCAAAGTCGGCGATAATGGGTGGTGGTTGAGAGAGAGCGACGGTTTTATTTTGCATATTTTACATCTATGTTTTAAGATTTTTCTGACTTTATATACAGAAAATATAATTGTTTTAATAAAGGTGTTAGATAATGGGCTTTAAAAATGTTTTTATGAATTAAGTTACAACATGATTGGGACACTTAATCTTTTGTTGTAACTTCTAATGATACTTAAAAACACTTAAATTTTAAGTTACAAAACTGAATTGAGTTACAATTATCTTTAGATTTTTAAAATGTATTAATTTCTTAGCAAAAGATAAATCTCTCCGGTATAAGAAATGTTTGAGGCTTAAGTTTTAAGACCTCTAATTAGGGGTGTCTTTCGGTTCGGTTCTCGGGTTGTTCGGTTTATTCGGTTCGGGTTACTCGGTTAAATTTTTTTCCTACGTTAACCCGAAAACCTAACCGAACCGAACCGAACCGAAAACCGAATTTGAATTCGACTAGGTTCTTGGGTTGGCCCGAATAACTCAAATTATCTGAATTTTTCTAAAAAAATACATAATTATTTAAATATTTAGCAAAAAAATATTATAAGTATAAAAAATGTATTTTTATATTAAGATTAAATTTTAGTAGTTATTTTATATATAAAAATATATATAAAAACATATATATTTGTACAATTCGGTTTTCGGTTCGATTTTTGGGTCTGATTTCCAAAACCATACCCAACCCGAAAACCAAATTTGTAGTTCGGTTCGGTTCGGTGATGACCCATAACCCGAATTCTATTTTCGATTCGGTTCTAATTCGAATTCAATTCGGTTTGGTTTTGGGTTTTCGTGGATCAACCAAAACAATGGACACCCCTACCTCTAATTATAGAAAAAGAGTCAAATGCTTTACATAGTAGTATAGATGAATGAATATGTTTAGGAGAATACAATTATCAATTTTAACTAAAAGTATGGATGCTTCCTCCAAAGGTTTTGGTTTAATTTAAAGTTCTAGCTGTGTAAATAAAATACTTTTCAAAGTTGATTCATTATATCTTTGAAATATCATAAAGATGCATATATACAACATTTAAACAAAATTATCTCCATTCAATTACAACCATGAAGATGCCTTATATACAACATTTACAGCCATTCCACGAATAGATTAGGTGGTTATTTGTTGATGTCCATTCAGCACTTTGACCTTCCGTAAAGTAGAGATACATGCACGTCATTTCTTTAACATTTCAACATTTCTATAAATAGGTTTCAAACATTTGAACATAAAAATTAAAATTTTCAACAATTTTATAATTACACGAGTTTTTAACTTTCAAGAAAAGTTCTAAAACTCTTTATAGGTAGTATAAATACGGTCACTAACACAAATAAGTGATATAGAGTACTCTACGGTCACTCGACCTTTCGTCACACAAGCTTTTAAAACGTGTGTGACTCTATGCATATGGTCATACTTTTTGAGTGTGACATATTCCAGTTTTTGTACTAATGAATAGTTTACTCTATAAATTTTGAGGTTTGTTACCATATCCAATAGTTGCACAAAGAATTGAATATGGTAACTTATTAAGCCTCATACTTCACACATTCACGTTGCGTCACATCAATTGCCGCATGATCGAGAACAAAATCAGCTATTCTTGTTTGCGTCAAAGACGAAGAGCCGACTATATAATTTTAAAAATAAAAAACAAAATAAAAATTTTTAAACATCAAAAGTAAACAAAAAATTAATTTAAAAATAATTTTTAAATTTATTATTATTATCAAAAATAAACAAATACAACGATGATAATAAATAATAGTTGTAATAATTTTCTTCGTAAACCGGAAAAATCATCCTTCTGGTTTGAGATAATTACCTTCCATAAATAGTAGCAAGAGATGATTAATGCAAGAAAATACAAACAACGAGGATGATTTTTGCTAATAGTTTCAACTAAGGATGATTTTGCAAGAAACTACAAAGCACGAAGATTATTTTTGCATTTTTCTCTCTCATTAAAAAAAGTAAATCAATGATCTTTTAGACAAGGGTAATATAGTTATTTTATGGTTATGTTGGTAAAATTCGTATAAAATTTAAAAACAGACAAATTGCATAAAAAGACACTCATCTTAATTCAAAACTCAATTAAGCGTACTCAATTTTTTTTCTCATTTTAAAGTATCGATCTTTTTCTTGTTGCAATGTTGGGACAATTAAAAAATTTAAAGTTTATTTATTAATGACCGTTTACTTTATTATTACATCGTTAGTCCATTATATTAACGACACTTTATAATAAACTCAAACTTCATTTTTTTTACAGTTTTAGACTGTTTTCTACTTTTTAGGTCTAATTTTTACCGTTTTCGTTCGATTTTAATCTTTCTGGCTCGTTTTACAACGTTCGTCCAAAAATTGTAAAAAGTTAACGAAAACGGTTAAAATCAAAAGAAAAAGATAGAAAATTATAACAAAAGGAATTTTGAGTTTATTATAAAGTTTCGTTAATATAAAAGACTAACGATGCACTAATTAAGTAAATGATCGTTAATAAATAACCTTTAAATTTGTTAATTATCCTAACATTGCCAAAAAAATATATTTTAAGTTGAAAAAAAAGTTAAAAACGTTTAATTGAATTTAGACTTAAAATTAATACCTTTTTATACGATTTATCCTTTAAAAATATGTTGTTAAAGTTACGGAAAAAACATGTGGATATTTTTAGTTGTTACACATCGGTTTTGGATACCTCTTCAAGACTTCACGTACGGACCTCTTCTTGTAGATAACAAGATTTTATCGTATTAATTAATATTATTATATAACATTATAAAAGCACTTATATCTCTAATAAAAAAAATTAAAATTAAACAAAGCTAAAAGCATCTCCAATGCTTGTAAATATAAATGACTTTTTAAAAGTTATTTTGCAAACCTTCTTCCAATGCATAAAACTCTTTCTAAAGCTTTTGCTTATCAATTTATAATTAGTTAAAGATGTAAAATGAAAATAAAACATGCTTGATAAGGGTGGCAAATCTTGCACATTTTAATAAATATGGGCATTTTTTCATACATTTCAAAAAAAGATGGAACACTTTTTGCTCATTCTTTATTATAAATGGGATAAACGGGAGCATATGTATGAAACTTGTGGGCTTAATGGGCGCACATGTAAAATACTAATTAGGCCACTCGCCGGATATTTTATATTTAATTTTTTATCTCCGGATTTTAAACAAGTTGTTTTGTTTTTTAATTTTACGTTTTTATATGTTTCATTTGATTTGATTACCAAGGAATTTAAAGTGGTAGAGTTACCAGCTAGTCTAACATGGGGCTATAAAATATTGGGGTTTAAGAAGAGTGTTGAAGCTATATTAGACATTTGGGACCTGGGTTATATGTCAGAAACACTTTATATTTATGGCCTCTACTCAAAACAAATGAAGTATCTTGGGATTTTTGGAGAAGATGACCCAATGTTCATGGGCTCTTACAAGGAATCACTGCTTTTGCTTGATCACTCGGATTCACGTGTTTATTCTGACGATAGTTAATCAAAATGATGAAGGCCACTTTTAAGGTGTGGATTTGCAAAGTACAAGTTACCCAAGAACGAAGGTGGCTGTTTTGTAGTTAAGGTGTGGAAAGTCAGTTTCATCTAATTTAGTTTTTATAGCTGATTTAATGTTGCTAACTAATGTCATGAAATCTTATGCGATTGTAGATGCAGTAGATGCTACTTGTTTTTTAGTTACGTGCTTTGTCAAGGTTATTAAAATCCCTATTGTTAAGTAATGTGATTTGTATTATTATTTTGTTACTCCTGCTCCTTGCCTTTATTGGTTTATTGCCTTTAATGTGATTTTTCCGATATGGATGCCTTATTTGCTTGTGTGATTAATGATGAGCTAGCCTTCTAGATGTTTATTACTTGTTGGAATCTTGCTAGCGTTCTTTGCTTCGTTACATTATCCTCTTGTTTTTCTTGGGGTCTATTTACTAGATTAATGATGAATAACGACCTTGTAGATTTGTTTAAATGGACTTGTGTTGCTATAGTTGCTAGTCTCTATAACGCACATGAACACACCAGGACAGTGGTTGACATGAGCAACACAAATTTTCCAGGATTTCACTTTTCATAGTAAAATACCGATCTGTCAATGTGTGTATGACCCAGTACTTCCACAACCCAACCATGATCATTAGAGGTTGGCTTATAAATTAACATCCGACTGTAAACCAATGCCACATAGTTTAATAGTTTCAATTGCTGGCTAAAAACCACTACAAAAGAATGGATACTAAATGACCGTCATATACATGACGTAGTTTCTGTTTCTAATATTATTCTGCACAATTGCCTGTTTGCCCGTGTAAACCAAAACACGATCCTTTGGCACGTAGAGGCAATTGATAATTTTTTTTCTTGAAGTTATTATCTTAAAATGATGGAGCTGTATGTGATATATGTCTGTGTTGTCCTTTTAATTGTGCCCCTTTTGAGATATCAATCAGGTTTGGACCAGTAGGGTCTTCGTCGGTTCGGTTTCTCATAAAGGGTTCTTTGGGTTGAGCATTTTTGAAGACGAAAGCGGACCGCAATCGAATTTAAATTCGGTTTTGTTTAGGTTTTAAAATATGTAGCCTGAAATGCATCAACTCATGAACAATGTACAACAATATCACATGAATAAATTTAATGAATCTTATGTTACAAATGCATCACCCAAAAACCCGAAGAATGAATCATTCTGTTGGGCCATACTAGCCCAATAGGCTAATCACAATATGCTGGATAAAAAGAGCAGTTACAATGACAGTTACAAGATGACAATTTTATGGCAGTTACTACACCAAACGACATAACGGTTCACATAACCATTGTGATGATTCAAGGCACCGTTTAGAGTAGTATAAATAGGAAACTTATGATTGTAAAACTGCAGATGATAACAGATTTATTATATAGCAATACAATTATATTTCGGTATATCCTGATTAAAGTTTGAAGAATCCACACACACAGATTTTATCCCAACAATTGGCATTAGAGCTTTTGGTTAATCAAACCAAATCATCATATACCATTATTTTTTCTGCCCAGATATCGAATAAAAAAACAAAGCCATTTTTTGCAAAACAACGAACAACACAATTTCAATCAAATCAATATATGTGTTTAAATAGAAAAGGGGTTCCTACTCCTACCACCAAGGTGCAATCACCCTTGTGATTTGTAGAATAATGATAATCTTAGAACTAATTAAGAGAGTTGTTGTTTCTCTAGAGAGAGAAAGAAAAAAAGTTTGTATTATGTGAAATCAAAGTAAACAACCAACACCCCTTTCCATGGTGGAAAGGGGTTTATATACCAAGTCCCTTAGTGGACTTGCGCTTCCGGCCCATGAACATGCTCATGGGTCGGGCTAATATAAATAACAATAAAACATATACTACGAGCCTATAACTTTATTGTTGGAGTGACCAAGACTTTCTTGATACGAAAAACGTATTTCCAACAATCTCCCCCAAAGGGAGGTCACTCTAAATTTACAAAGTACTAATCTAGCATGTTAGATCTTCGTTCTTGAGCTCGTAGTCCACTTTCTCTTTTCTTCTTTAACTTTTCTTCTTTTTGTGAATATGTGTTGAATAACATCAGGCTTTTGCTTGGAACACATTCGTTTGACCTTTCACGTTCAATCTTTATCTTCTTGTGATGTTTGCCTCTTTGTGACTTCATGTCCCACACACGTATCCTTTGTTGAATTTGAAGGTTTCAGAGTCGATACAGCGAAAGACTTTTAGGTCAGACTTTCTTGAATTTGCTGAAATATTTGATGCAGAAGGAATAAGTATGTGCGGACGACTTTAACTGGTACACCACAACGCCACCGCAGCAACATAATAAGACACGAATAAAATGGATTTGACATTTTATTCTAATTCGGTAGCATTTTACCTCCGGTCGGTGAAGACTGTTAGACGATAATAAAGATCGTACTTGTGACAGGTAGCTCTAATTAAAGATCTCCTTGACAAGATTTCGCGGGTAAACCCGTTCTCTTTATTCGACCGTCCAAAGCTAACTGCAAACATAAAGAGTGAATCATTTGGATTAAAAATCCTTATGATTGAAACCGTCAATTCATGAAACCTGGAACAAGTGAATTTCAATTAAGATTTTCACCATCGTTGCTTTCCAGTTGTCACGATCTTGATTCAAATAGAATCTTGCTTGTCATCTACCGCAGTGTTGTTTGATGTTGACACTGGAAGGATTTCCACTCTTCATTGTGAACACTAAAGAGTGCCACTCTAAGTGTTCTGGCAAGATCAATTGGATAATGCGTAGAGGCACTGGAACAAGTTTAATCTCAATTAAGAGTTAAACCATCGTTTCTTTCCAGTTATCACAAGATTAGTTCTTAAAGAACCGTACGTGTCACCTACCATGAGCTTGTTTGATGTTGGCTCAAGCAGGATTTCCATCTTCATTGTAATACTTTCGTATTACTCAGATGTTCTTGCAATATTACAAGAATATTGCGTAGGACTCATAAAAATATTTCTTGTTTTTAAAATTGTGACCTAATGAGACTTTTTGATGATCTCGTGGCTCTAGACTTAATAGTGCATTTTTGTTTTGGTGAGCGGAGGCTGGAGAGGATTGCCACCTTTTCAATATCAATTTATTCGAAGTGAATAAACCGATAGATAACGTGTTGAACTCCGTGACATTAAAACAAATATCTTTTGAGAGATATTTGAGTTGGCTGGGAGGGGTTGTGCATCGCATCAATGGTCCATGATACTTTGTCTTCAAGATGAGTTGACCTGGTTTCTGCCTAAGTTGTAAGGAGGGCTTCTTTCTTTACACCCTTTATCTTTACATTTCTTTTTCATTCTTCAACCCCTTCAATGCTTACCAATACATCATCACTAGCACCTTGTTGTGATTGTTCCAGTGCTAGCATCAGTACTTGGTCGGCATTCATCTACGTTCACAGTCCATTCTCCATGTTTCCTAAGGACTTCTATTTTCTAACTATGTAATTGTCCTTGGGAAGATTCCTCCGGTTCTTGGAAGAATCATTGGACTAGCACCTAATCGTACCACCCTTTTGTCACCACATCCGTCGTGAATTAAGTGTGTTTTGGGTAAGTACTTGTCACCATGAAAAATCCTTGAAAACTCACTTAAGATACTTGTGATATAAATATCAAAGTTTTGTATCTTTAAGTGTTTTTGTTCATAAAAAATGCTCCCCCTTAACATGTGCAACACACATATTAAGTTGGTTTATACTTGAAGTCTTTTACATGTTTAGCCAAATATATCATCAAGTCTCCTTAATCCCATTTTCTCCCCTTATCCAAAATGTTAACCATTAATATTTTGGATATAAATGGATTAACCGGTCTTTGGGTAACAAAATGAAATCAGTTTCTGGCCAAAGAACATATCAATGCTCCCCCTTAAATTAATGAGGGTTAGTTGTAGTGCTTGAGTATGATATATTTTGAAAGATTTAGAAACTCGTGAGAAATTCTTGAAACGTTATCATACTTTCACACTACAGCAAGCCACAAAAGTACAATATTTACAATAGTTACATATTCACAAATTAAACTATATGGAGTTGACCTGAGATAGGACCCATTAGATGGATCGTTTCATTAGCTTGTGGTGCGCTCCATATGGTCTACCACCAATGAATCGTTCAAGACTCCTCATTAAGCGTCTTTCCCGCAGCTTTTCATTAATCTTGTTTATCAGGTAGTTAGCACTTGTTTTGTACCCTATGTGCCACTGGACGGTAAGTTTGGGATGCTTCTTGGTTCTGTTGATCTGAATCAATGTGTCCCGAACTTGCTGAAGAGTCCCGTCACTAAACTTAGAGAGTTCTGCTATTCTCAGGAATTTCTTCTCACCGGATCCATTCAAGTAGAAAGTGCCCGGAACCGGTTTTGTAGTGCTTGTGTAGGGGCTTTTGTCGTGATGAATATCAGGAACCTTCGTGTATGGAGCAGTGAGGTTTAGCTTCTTTTGATAACTCTCAACGTCAAGTTTCAAGTCTTCAACTCTCTTCTTGATCACAATTCGACGAGTATGCATTCGTAGAGCTGAATTCAGGGAATGTAGTCTTCAGTGTCCAAGTGTTTGAGTGTGTCTTGAGTCATCAACAGTAACATGTCTTCAATGTCAACAAGAGGAAGATCCGAGAAGTCTCCTTCCATGATGGTGTAGTAGTTGTCGTCTTCTCTTTTTAATCTGATCTCTGTTATATGATGATAGTCGACTTTGGGTCCAATCCTTACTCCTAGAATGGTTTTGATTCTAAACTCGGATACTATTGGAGTCTTCGATTTGAAGCCACATGCATAGCTGTAAGCTTTCTGTAAGGTTTCTCCCCAATGTGATGCACCCAATTCAGCATAATGATCATACTCAGGAATTAATTTCCTTACCCATATACGATCAACCTTTTCCTCAATCCAGGGTATTGATCCCCAAGTTGCAGCTTTGACCAAGGTTAATGAAGTCGCATACTTGTTGGCGCCTTTTACCAAATACTCAAGGTCATAGCAAACAAAGAAATCACGTATAATTTGATTGTCAACGTCAGCTATCGGGAGAGGAGCATTTTCTGGCCTGTGACGACATGTTCGTTGAGGAAGGTTCATTGCTTTCAACAGCTCATTCGCATTGTATTCAGCCTCCATTCTACTGATTCTTGAAGTAGGAATGATGGTGGGATCATGAAAAGCTCGAGTTACCATCGCTGGAGTTATGTTGTCAGTTCCATACCTGTAGACTAGATATGCTGAGAAGTCGATGGGATTGTAGAGGATTTGGGAGAAATCTGGTCCATCTTTTCGAGTTAGCGGACGAATGCTAGCAGCTTCTGTGACCCAAGGTTGCTCGGGTGCATTTTCATCTACATTAATTGTATCCACCCATGCCGGTTCACTCGATTCAGAAATATTATGACTTTGCGCAGATTATGGAGCTCGATTTTGAAAAATTACTCGAATTGTCTGAGTACGTTGAATGTCCTTTACTGGTGTAGACTTAGACATTTCAGGTATTGGTTGATCGGGTTCTCGGATGGGTAGTTGTTGTGGTGGTGATGTAGATGTGATAGCTGGAGTTGATTGAAGTGAACCCGATGTCAGATTAGCATCAACATCATGACGGTGTTTGGTGCGTTTACTGGTTGGAGTTGACTCAGAGTCTGGAGTTTCCTCGGCTGTTGAAGTTGTTTGATCTTTAGTAACATTATCCTTTTGATACTTGTCACCTTTTCCTGAAGTTTGATCCCCTTCAACATCTGACTTATCTTTGTTGTTATCATCCTCTTCTTCATTCTTTTCCTCTTCATCATCATTCTCTGGTTCATCTTCATCATTTATTCGTTCGTCCATGCTGTCATCATCATCATCGTTACGCTCACCCTTATCATCATTGTCACCATCATCATCATTATCATCTTCATCGTCAGCGTCATCGTCATCGTCATCGTCATCTTCATTCTCAGAAGATTCATCGAGTTTGTCTGACTCATCCTCATCTTCATCTTCTTTTTCTAGATCGAGACGCTGTATGGGACGACGGTGCCATGTTTTTCAAATATCTCGGTGTCTTGATCCATTTCCGTCTTTAAAGCTTTGTGAAGTGCTTGTTGTTCTGGCGTTCGGTTGTAGGACCCGATTTGAATCATCTTAGCATGCAACAGCTTCTTCAACTCGTAGTCTGTGAGTCTTTGGGCTATGAGAAAGTCGGACTGCTGAGTGTCGGAAGACTTGATCATCATTTTGCTTGCAGCGATGTCTTTTTGTTCATCTCGCAGAGGAGGGAGTATGGTTTCAATAGATTCTTGAACCTTTTCATCGATTGATTTAATCAGTGTAGCATTAGCTTGAACAAGTTCTTCTTTCTCTTCTTCGTATTTGTTTCTGAGTGCGCAAAGACGTTTAATTGATTCTTGCTTCCTTTTTGCTTTAGCTTCTAGACTCTCTTATTGACTCTTCAGATTGTTGACGACTTGTTAATTCTTTTCGAAGCTGGTTGATTTCTTTTTCAAAAGCTTTCTTGCTTGCTAATTCATCACGAAGACTAGCGAGTTCCTTTGCATAGGTTGTCTTTTACGATTATAATTGCTCTGTAACTAGAATAGTCTTATCCTATTGAGCCTTCAAGCGTTGTTCGATGATTTTCATAAAATCTGGGGTGACGGGTGGAGATGTCAGTAATGGTGTTGGATGAGCAGTTGATTGTGTAGGTGTGACATGAGTTGTTACAATGGTGCTGAGTACTGATGTCATGGCCTCAGTTACAGGGACATTTACCATGTTCGGGTTTGTTGAAAGATCAGTGTTAGTAACTGCAGATTCAAGAGAGTCAAGGTTCAAGTACTTACCTACTGGATCTGACAAAGACGAGGATTTGGTAACACTCTTGTCCTTGTGGATGTTCCCTGTAACTGTTGTCTCTGGTTGAATATCATCTCTTGTTGTTCGTATTATTGATCATCTTCGTCATCCTAAACTGGTTCGTCAACGAAATTATCTGGTTCTCCAAATTCAGAAATGTCAGGCAAGTCGACTTTCTTTGTCTGTTTCGATCCACTACCTCCCGTCTCCCGTCTACTTTGTATTAAAGCCTTCTTCAATTGCTTGGATTGTTGTTTCTCAGTCAACGACTGTTGTTGTTCGTCAGTGTCTTCAATTAAGTCTTCATCGAAGAGAAGTGTTTTCTTTCCCTTGGCCTTTTTCTCCCATAAAGACACTGTTTTTGTTCTTTTGCCCTTGTCTTGTGTTGGTGTATAAGCTTCTGAGGAATCAGTTTCCTTCCTTTTGCCTTTGGGTTTTGGAGCTTTTACCTCTGCATTGAATTCTCCCAATTCTACCCTCTTTGAATGATCTTCATTTTCTTTCAGAAGAGTCTTATAGGAAGCACTCTTTTTGATTTTGTCATTCATCATATGATCCGGATTAGGAGTAGGAGTACCTGGGTAAACATTTTTTTGTCCTTCTTGTCTCATGTGTACTATGAAGAAATCATCATCTTCTGAGTTAACAAAGAATCCTCCACGTCGATCTATAGCTTCATCGGCTTTCATGAAGTAATTCATAACGAGCTTTGTGAAGCGTGGAAACTGAAAGTGGTCAGATTTCTTCTTAACGTTTCTGAAGGCTTGATAATGAAATTCTTCCCATAAGAGAGCAGCATAATCCAAGTCGAGTCTCTTATAGATGACATAAAAAATACGAGCCTGAGAAAGTCTCATAAAATCAAACCCTTTGGATTTTCCCGTAAAACATCGGATAATGATACTTAAGATTGATTTCTAAGGTTGTCCAAGCCTAGAGGTGTTAAACTTGGATATGTTTGGCAATTCTCCATCATAACCAAGAGACACAATCAGATCTAATATTTGTTTTAAATCTGGAACAGGAGCATATGTTTCCCTTTAGGAGGAGGAAATTCAAAGATTCACGAAACTGTCTAAGAGAAAATTCCTTCTTCTGACGATTGATGTTGAAGGAGAACTTTGTGTTTGTGATGGCTTTGAGAGAGGATGAAAACTCATGCATGTAAATTTCAGGAACACTTGCTGAAATCCGTAGTGCAGATTTGATCGGTGTGAGATCAAGGATTTCGATAGCTATTCTGAATGCAGCTTGTGATGGAATGAAGCCTTCTTTCAATCGTTGATTATTGGGAGTGAATGGTAGACGGTTTTCTTCTGGTACTAGTTCATTGTCAAGTTAAATTTGTTGCTCTTGAGTGCGAGCCATGAAATATGCTTAAGATAAAACACGTTGATACACAAAAGATATATATATTATGTAGTATAAACCTTAAAAGCATCCTATTGCATTTTCCTTAAAACATAGCAACTAGCACATGAGAAACCATACAATCATTGCCCAAAAGAATCATCAAGTTAAAATTCATGCAAATCAGAAACAACAACTCAGAATCCATATCACGCACAATTCGGAATACATCATGCATCACACAATTCGGAATCCATCATGCATCACACAATTCGGAATCCTTCAAATACTGCACCTAAGTCGGAATGGATTATGAAACACATAAGTCGGAATATGGTGTGATGCACATAAGTCTGAATAAGTCAATTCTAACCTAAGTCAGAATGAGCCATTTCTGACCTAGTTCGGAATAAACCATTTCTGACCTAAGTTGGGATACATGATTTCTCACATAGTTCGGAATACATGATTTCGCATATAGTTCGGAATACATGATTTGCACATAGTTCGGAATACATGATTTGCACATAGTTCGGAATCCGTAATCACAACATAGTTCGGAATCCATAATCACAACATAGTTCATAATCCGTATACCCTATCCTAGTTCGGAATTCGTGATACCAACCTAGTTTGGAATTCATATTTGGGACTTAAGTCGGAATACATTCGTTCTCAACGTTATTCAGAATCCTTGTAATCACCAACCTAGTTCAGAATACTTCTATACTCAACCAAAGTCTGAATCGTTTTGCTTTTAACTGATTATCAACATACAAAACAAACAACGCAAGTATTTTAGACAGTAAAACAAACAACGCAAGAGCCTATGACTTTTCGTAACAAAACCCCTTTTATTTAATCATTTAACCAGTCTAGTTAAATCTATAAACCCTAACTGGTCATGTTGAGAACCGTTTAATTAAACAAAGAAAAAGGAGATAATTAGATTTACCTTAGTTGTTTTTGAACGAAAAAGAAACACAGCAAGATCTTGGCTGAAGAAAATTAATGGCGGCAAGGTTAGGGTTTTGTTTGTGTGTGAATAGTGAGACGAAAAAGAGAGGAGAAAGGGCGGGGTCAAACAGTTTGACCTAATATTAAGTTTTTCAACTTATACACATTTGGCCCTTCTTGTTCCTTTTGATTTTCATTTTAGTTTAAAGCCTATTTAAGTTTAACTTTTATTAAGGGAATACTTAACGTTCGTTATAACTTAAATATTCTTATAAACTATTTAGCACACACAACCAATCAACGCACTTAACTGAGTCTGCCTAAAAACCATTAATCTCTAAGGTCCAATTAGAAGCACGAGAAACAGTCTACAACATACTTGACAAACACATGATGAACAACATTTAACCGTTTATTATTCTGAGAAAGATTTTGGAAGACGATGTATTGATGACAAAAATGATTTAAGATTTTCTCCCCCTTGAACATTGACCCGTTTTCTATTTAAAGAGCTGTAGTCTTTGTTTAAGGAGTCGAATACCAATGAAAGCATTTTCCTTTTAATGATTTAAAAGAACGATTCTTGGTGGTAATAAGATTTCTC
Organism: Glebionis coronaria; assembly: GCA_025667525.1. Taxonomy (NCBI): domain Eukaryota; kingdom Viridiplantae; phylum Streptophyta; class Magnoliopsida; order Asterales; family Asteraceae; genus Glebionis; species Glebionis coronaria. Next base: position 532,869,777 of record CM046881.1, on the reverse strand, counting down.
TTATTTTTACAAAATAAGTGCACTAAAACGTACACAATTGTGTTAGACCAAGTTATAAAGTAAACTTGATCCCTTGTATGGTTTTAAAGTAAACCATACCCGAGAAAATGAATTACCGTTGTGAGCCAACGTTTTCGTAAGAAATACGTGACTTTAATGTGAAAAGCGGGTTGCAGTCAGAAATAACTACAATCCATATGGGCATGTTTTTGTTGGGTCAAAACGTTGATGTGGCAGAAACTCAAAAACAAAGAAAACATGAAGACATTTGTCTAAGCGTTGTCAAGAGCAAATCAAGCGTTGACAAGAGCAAATCGGGGGTTGATGGCTCAAGCGTTGTCATGTGCAATCCAAGCATTGTCACATGTAATCCAAGCATTGACAGAAACGTAGACAAGAAGCCTTTGGAAGCTTCTATTTAGATAAACATGTAGGATATATTCTGTATATGTTTATTTAAATAGAAGATTTACATGTTTATTTGATATTATCTCTTGTAAACCCTAATCCTTACACTATAAAAGGAACCAAGGGTATTAGGTTTATTCATAACTTTCATATACAATGTAAACCTAAAGCGTGTGTCGAATAGGTGTGGGATTCAATGTACACACACCTAGTGGTTGTTCGTTATTAATATAATGAGCAATCCATTTGTTTAATTCATGTTCTTTGTGCCTAAACACCTTGTTAATGTGTCGTGTTCTAATTCCGCTTTGATTATCTAATCATATGAACATGATGCATTCCTAGCAGCTTAAAGATCCGGAATCTTAGGATTCCTCAATCGGTATCAGAGCCTCGTGGCTCGGGATTCTATGACCAACAAGGTGTTCGTGTTTCGTGAAGAAAAGAAAAATCCGTCTAGGGTTTTTCTGGACGTTTTTGTGTGCGCAGCAGTATTCAGAAGGCCATAACTTTTTATTGAACCGTTAGATCGCCACGAAATTGTTTGTGTTTGTTCTACACACACATATCTAGATATCCACCGGAGGGATTGTCGAGATCTATCACCAAGAAAAAGTTATTAAGCGTCAAAGTCAGCAGTGGTCATATGCTGTTTTCGTGAACAGTAATAGTAAAAACGCGATTTCTCCTTCGTTAACCGTTGGATCATCGTGAAATTCGACCTGTAGGTTCTTAACACTTGTGTCTAGGATCTCACCAAAGGGATCTTCGATTTGAGCTCTCATGAAGAAGATATTCGATGTCAAAGTCCACTGCAGTTTATGGTATTCACATAAAATCATGATTTATGGTTTATAAAACCCTAGATCTATTACCCGCTTGTGTTATTTAGACGCTGATAGGTGTTGGTGTGACGCTGATAGATGTTGGTGTGATGTTGACAAGGCATGGATGAGACGCTGATGGCCAGGAGCTGACAGGTACAAAGTTGGCGTTGACAGGAATAAGTTAAGCGCTGTTGGGAAGCGCTGACACTTGTTGTCCGATATATACATTTTCAAACGCTGACAAGTGTTGTCTGATATTGGACAACACACAGTGTTGATATCTTGGACAGTGAAGGATATTGGACAACAAAAGGAATAGTTGTTGTTTAAGAAAATTGATTAGCACACAAAAAGAGGTATTTACACACGAAGGTACATGGGATCTCCGTTTTTATATAAAATATCAAGTTGATATTAATGGCTCGGATATTTTTACAAGGAGTCAATGATTTTTAAGTAAGTTAGCAACAATTCATGAAAAATTTGATTGATATTAGAGTATGTAATCAGGATAGCCTTGTGAAAGAGTTATTCGCTAACAGCTTTTACATATGTAGATATTGGTTCATTAAGACTTGTCATGAAGAGGTGTTGGCTTAAGGGGAAGAATTTTTATGGTAAGTTTGATGTTTGAAGAAGATTTTCGCGAGTTTGTGTTCTATCATATCTTAGAGTCGTGCACTTCCAGTCATGGACTTTTAAGATAACTTGTTTGTGCTTACATTGTTACTGATGAAGTGATACAAGATCTAGGAATATGTGATTTTTCTTATGGTACTCTATGCACATATTTTCTATCACTTGAAGGAGTTACATTATCGTGTCCAGTGTCTCACAAAGGATGAGGATTTTTGTAGCTGCAACACACTTCATCACATCGTACAAGATATGGAACATAGGTTTGGGTTATTATACTTCTACATCAAAAATATTATATTTGTTTTTCTTCAAGATCATTACACAGAGCCTACATTTGGAGAATCTTCAAGATTGCATACATTGTTTACTTCCCTGTTGATGTGACAAAAAGGGGAAGACATACATGCTACAATTGAGGGGAAGCAATTTGAAGATGATGTACAACTTACAAGAGATACACAAAGAGTTTTGCCGACATCAACTAGGGGAAGATTGTTGGTCAAAAAGTTGATGTGGCAGAAACTCAAAAACGAAGAAAACATGAAGACATTTGTCTAAGCGTTGTCAAGAGCAAATCAAGCGTTGACAAGAGCAAATCGGCGGTTGATGGCTCAAGCGTTGTCATGTGCAATCCAAGCATTGTCACATGTAATCCAAGCATTGACAGAAACGTAGACAAGAAGCATTTGGAAGCTTCTATTTAGATAAACATGAAGGATATATTTTGTATATGTTTATTTGAATAGAAGATTTACATGTTTATTTGATATTATCTCTTGTAAACCATAATCCTTACACTATAAAAGGAACCAAGGGTATTAGGTTTATTCATAACTTTCATATACAATGTAAACCTAAAGCGTGTGTCGACTAGGTGTTGGATTCAATGTACACACACCTAGTGGTTGTTCGTTATTAATATAATGAGCAATCCATTTGTTTAATTCATGTTCTTTGTGCCTAAACACCTTGTTAATGTGTCGTGTTCTAATTCCGCTTTGATTATCTAATCATATGAACATGATGCATTCCTAGTAGCTTAAAGATCCGGAATCTTAGGATTCCTCAGTTTTAAAATATGTACAACTTTTATACGGACTCTATTCATGGCGCCGTGTCAATTTTAATCGACATTTCTAAGGCCGTAAATATTACCGTACTAAAAGACATGCCCGATTTAAAATGAAAAATATTTTTGGATTTTCTTGATTTTATATTTTTTATGGTTTTTGTATGTTTTATATTTTTATATTTTGCTTTTGATGGTTTATATATATACGATAATATACAAGATCACGATCAAATGATACTCTAGAATAGTTTACCACCACTATTCTGTAGATTCTTCTGCAAACTCCTTAAGTGTCGCTGGTGAGAATGATTTCATGCCTAGCTTTTCGATAAAAAACTCGATACGTCCTCGATCTAAGGCATTTGTGAATATATCTGCCAGCTGATACTCAGTGTTGACAAAATACAGTTCGATCACTTCATTTTCCACTTGCTCTTTGATGAAGTGGTAGCGTATGTCAATGTGCTTCGCCCGGGAATGTTGAACGTAGTTGCAGCAAAGGGGAATTGCACTTTTGTTATCACAGTACATCGGGATTTTGTTGAATCCAAGACCGTAGTCAGTTAATTGTGATCTCATCCAAAGAACTTGAGCACAACAACCGGACATAGCAATGTATTCAGCCTCTGTACTTGATATCGCAACGCTTTTCTGCCTTTTGGATGCCCAACTAACAAGTCTATCTCCAAGAAGTTGCACACTGCCAGAAGTGCTACGTCTAGTATCTTGACACCCAGTATAATCCGCATATGCATATGATATTAGTGCAATAGAGGAATACAACGGATACCACAGACTACGATGAAGTGTTCCTTTAAGATACCGAAAGATCCTTTTCACAACATGTAAGTACTTTTTGGTAGGCCGAGCCTGATACCGGGCACACATGCATATAGCAAATTGCAAATCAGGCCTTCTAGCAGTCAGATAAAGAAGGGTGCTGATCATTCCACGGTAAAGTTTAGGATCGACAGCTATCCCTTCCTTATCCTCATCTAACTTGGATCTCTCCACCATTGGAGTATCCACGGGTTCAAAATGATACTTCTTTAGTGATTCAAGAGCAAATTTGGATTGATTAATGAAGATGCCTCTGGGATTTTGAGAAATTTGCAACCCTAAGAAGAATGAAAATTTTCCCATCATCGACATCTTAAAATGTGTGGACATAATTTTCTCAAGATGGTCAGACAGTCTTTGAGTAGTGGCAGCAAATATTATATCGTCAACATAAATTTTTACCAGTATCATGTCGTTGTCTTTCCTTGAGAATAAATAATGTTGGGTTCACTTTGCCTTTGGAGAAGCCTTTCGAGATGAGATACGACGAAAGGAGATCGTACCACGCGCGTGGAGCTTGTTTCAACCCATAAAGAGCCTTCTTGAGCTTGTACACGTGATTAGGATACTCCGAGTTGACGAATCCATTCGGCTGGCTTATGTAGACATCTTCCCTTAATTCACCATTAAGAAATGCCATCTTAACATCCATTTGGTAGACGATCATGTTCATGTGAGCAACATAGGTAAGGAATAGTCTAATCGCCTCCAATCGTGCAACCGGAGCAAAGGATTCTTCAAAGTCAATACCTAAAGCTTGTTTGTAACCTCTAGTAACCAATCTAGCTTTGTTCTTTAGCACTCCACCTAACTCATCGAGTTTATCCTTATATACCCACAACAATGTAAGGATTTCAACGTTGTTGGGTAAAGGAACTAATTCCCACACTTCAAGACGTTGAAATTCATTAAGTTCCTCTTGCATGGCTTCAATCCAAGATGATTTTGTCATGGCTTGTTGCGAATTTTTAGGTTCAGTATCGAAAAGAAATGCATCAAAGTAGCAATATAATGCATGTTCTTGGAGTTGGTGGCGTGTTAAGACTGGTCGATCGATGTCACCAATAATATTGCGGATTGGGTGATCCTTTGTCCATTTTGTGTTGTGAGTTTCAATCCGTGGTGGTCGGGAGTGAACGATTGTAGGAGCTTCCTCTGAGGTAGACGCACCATTAGGGTTTTCGGGTATTTGTGAACCAAAGAATGGAAGCTCTTGTAAGTGAGCAATTTCCAAATCGTGATCATAGTAATCCTCTTCAACATTATTAGGAACGAGTGGGGGTGATGATTCAGGTGTAGTTTGTGAATTGGTGGGGGATGGGACATCTGGTTCAATAGTGATAGTAGATGCCTCAGACTGATTTCCATTATCTTGAGCAACAACTTCGGGAATCGGAGCTACTGCTGCAGGTGCTGGAGAATCATCACTAGGTGGATCAAAGAATTCATCAAACATAGGTTGAAATAACTCATCCCACTCGGGCCTTGTAGGTGGTGTAAATGATGGAGAAGTAGGATTGTTGGGAGTTAATCCGAAACTAATTGTACCGGTTCCCATCTCATGAAGCGCGGGTTCAGAGCTGTGTTGCTCAGAAGCCATCGCTGTCAGCTCATCAAAGTCGACATCCAAAGTTTCTACTATCTTGCCAAGACGACGATTATAAATTCGGTAAGCTTTCTTTGTGGGTAAGTAACCAATGAAAATTCCAATATCAGCCTTCGGTTGAAGTTTGCCCAAATTCTCACTATTAGTATTTGGATAACACAGTGCACCAAACACATGAAAAAATGAAATATAAGATTTATGTCTATGAAGTAGCTCATATGGAGTTTTCCATGGCGTTTACGAATGATGGAGCGGTTTTGGATATAACATGCGGTTGCCACTACTTCAGCCCATAAGAATAAAGGAGCATTCACATAAATCAACATAGTTCTAGCAGCTTCCATAAATGTACGGTTACGTCTTTCCACGACACCGTTTTTTTGTAGAATGCGAGCAATAGAAGTTTCATGTGAAATACAGACCTCTTCATAATAGTCTCGTAGAGTTTGATTAACGAACTCAGTTCCATTATCAGTGCGAATGCGGCGAACAGTAGCATTAAGACGTACTTGCTTTAAGAAAGTAATAATATAATTTGGTGCTTGATCCTTGGTTGCTAAAAACTTAACCCATGTAAACCTTGAGAAATCATCCACCATGACGAGGATGTATTTTCTACCACTCACACTAGCCGTACGCATTGGCCCGCAAAGATCCATGTGCAAAAGATACAGTGGTTCTTGGTTGGTGTCTTCAACTTTAGGTTTGTATGATTTCTTGGTGCTTTTCCCCAAAGAACACGCGGAACATAAATGATCCTTGTCAAACTTAAGTTTTGGAAGACCATGAACAAGTTCATTTTTAGCCAATTGGTTAATAGAATCAAAGTTAAGATGAGATAATCGGTGATGCCATAACCATGACTTGATCTTAGATGCTTTGGAGAGAAGGCATACAGGAGAGGCGGCCATCATGTTTTGAATGGACAGTGTGTAGAGATTATCCCCTCGAGAACCTTTTAACAAATCATTTCCTACAAGATCGCGAATAAAGCAAGTATGTTGTCGAAAAGCCACCTCAAGGTTTGAATCGCAAAATTGTCCCACCGAAAATAAATTATGACCAAGTACCTCCACATAATATACCCTTGAAATCGTAACATTCCCAATTTGATATTCACCGTAACCAATGATCTTTGCAATATGGTCGTTGCCGAATTTCCCCATTCCTAGAAACTTGCTGACGAAATTTCTGAGCATCGAGCGGTCTCCAGTCATATGCTTTGAGCATCCAGAGTCCAAGTACCAGAGGATGATTTGGACCACCTGAAAATATTACCAGACAAAGACGGTGTATCAGAATCTAGTAGTTCCTCTGTGTTAGTAGGTACAGATATATTTATCTTAGATTTGCTAATCGAAGAATTCTTAGGCTTCCAAATTTGCTTCCTAGATGCTGACTTAGATTCTAGTTGTCTAAAGACCTTAGGTACTTCTTCACTGGTAGGCACAATAGTGGATGCAGACCTAGTTAAAGGGCGCTTTTTCCATTTCTTAGTGCTAGTGTTCCTATTTAAAGGATGCTGAGACCTAACTTCCGTGGATGTGATCCTAGTTAAAGGGCACGTAGTTCCATTAGCAGTGAAGGTCCTACCAGTGGGTTTCCTTTGCCAACCAACTTGGGTGAATTTATTCCCCGTTGGAATCCATTCAAGATTATTCCTAATTGCATACATTTCATTCACGTGATCAACAAGGCATAAATCATGATGCTTAGAAAACATGCATTCATTACAATTCCAACATCACAAATTAGAATTCACATTTTGCTTAGGCTGCTGCACAAACGCAGGGCCTTTAGTTTTAGTTACATGATTCTTTTTATTCAAATTTGAAATAACATTCCTAAGGTGAACTTCTACTTTCTTCTTCGCAATTCTACTAGTGTAAGGTTTGATCCTATTCTTCTTGTCTTGAGATCCTTTTGCCTTAGTAGATACAATTACTTGTTGATCCCAAACTTAGATCGATTTAGCTTTATGTATACGAGATTAGATCAAGTAATACACTTAGAGAAACCTTTGTATATGCTTATGAATCTAAGTGTTATGCGGAATTTAACACTTAAACAAGAACACACAAGATATAAACAAACTTTCACTTTGATTATCAATATCAAACTTGCTTACAATGAAAGTAGTTTTACGAATGAAAACTTATATCAAACATTAACCTAAAGGTCTTCTTTTATAGACATAAGAAGCCTTGTACAATAATCTACGTATCAACTATTCTAGGTAAAGATAAATATAGAAAATACATTGTTGTTCCTATCTTTACTAGAAGTAATCTAGAATACAATAAACGCGTAGAGAATATCTTCCATCAGTGCTTGTCTTCAATGTGTCAACGCTTGACTTTATCTTGTCAACGCTTGAGCTGTCAGCGCTTGTTTTGTTCTTGTCAACGCTTGTTTTACTCTTGTCAGCGCTCAAGTGATCTGGCCTTAATTTATTCCCAACAATCCTCCCCTAAACTTGATATCCACTCTTATGATCAAGTTTCTGAATAAGCATTAAGGACTAGGAGGAATCTTACAAACCTTCTCATATTGATAATGAATAAATCTGATCAAATCTTTTGCCACGTCACTTGAATAATCTATTTCCAGCTGAGTGTCCTTCATCTTCTCCAAAATAGCTTTGGATATGAAATACTGACCATCCACAAGTAGATACTCAGCAAACTTTGTAGAACTCAAATGGTAAACACCAGCAGCTGAATATAACCTCCATTGAAGACCATTGAGGTCATCTTCAAGATCCTTCCAAATTGCAGGATCCTCATTTTTTGGTCCACACATTCTTTTGAATGTGGTCCAAAGTTTTATTCCATTAGCTGAAGTTGGTGCTTCAGCCTCATACTTGGTCTCCAGCAACCTCCAAAGGTCCACCAAGTCTTCTCTATCACAACTTGCAAACAAAGATATGAGAGTGGTAAAAGTGTGTACCTCTTTGCCATATCTGCCAATCTTCCAGAATCCACATTCATCTTCTTCATAGCTTACATTTGGGTTCCTAGAATCTAATGGTAACACTTGTACCATATCTGAAGCTTCTAATGGTGAGAGCTTGAGACTCTTTCTTATGACAGCTTCACTTGGATATAGTGGATCCATATCTTTGGGAAACTCAAATGAAATTCCCTTCTTTACTGGCCTGGGAACAAACATAGCTTTCTTGAGTTCCATTTCTTCTGCAAGTTCTTCCTTTCTTTTCATCAGAAAGAAGTCTGAGAGTGTTTGCTTCCTGCACTCTCACCCAAATGGGATAAGCCTTGCATTCCAATTCATCAAATGTCAATGCCCTTAATTTCTGATAAGTCCATCCAACTCCATGACATCTGAGCAACATGAAATATAGCTCCCTTCTATCCCTTTTCAATTCTGAGAGAATATTGCTTGCCTTGTGTTTCAAAATTACCTGGCAATCTTTCTGAACTCTGAGAAGAATCTCCAAACCCCATATTTGATCTGAAATGGTCAAGTCTGGATTCTCCATACATCTTTCTTCCCAAGCATTGTACATTTGAACCACCTCTGGCATGTCAAAGTCAACCTGTAATTTCAACTCTCTCAACTTATCCTTAGCAAACTCATCACCATACTCAAGTCTTTCTGGTTCTATAATCATCACACTTGAGTCTGAGCTAGCTCCATCACTTCCTTCTTCTGAAGTCACAACAAATGGTGACTCTCCCTTTTTATCTTGTTCCATGATTTGTGCAGCAAATCTTCTATCAAATTCAACTTGAGATGCATCCTTTGGAACAATCTCTTCTACCATTATACCCTTACCCTTATCTGATGGTGAAATGGTTGGTAAGGTACATGGTGATACCTGTGCAGAAACCTCTTTGATGATAGATGATGACTGGGATACATGACCTTCATGTACAGGTCTGTCAACGCCTAATTTTGTTCTATCAGCGCCCAAAATATTTCTGTCAGCATCCAAATTCTCCTTGTCAACGCCCAAATATCCTCCCTCAGCGCCTTTTGTAACCTCTCTCAACATAGCTGTAAATGATAAATTTAAGTTGGTAGGAGAGACTAAGGACGTATCAAAACCTGTTTGTTTCTTCAAAGATGTAAGGGCCTCAGCAACATCCAAAGATTGACCATCATGGCTGCCCTTATCACTCAGATTTATTGGATCTTCCTCCCCTTTGGAAGATTCCTCCATACCCCTCCTTGCACTAGCACTCTCCAAAACAACAATCCTCTCCCTCAATTGCTTGAGTTCAAGGCCTTGTGAGCTGACAACTTGTACTAAGTCTGCATTTTGCTTTTGCAAGCGTATGCAGACTGCCGTCAATTCCATAAGAGTCATTGGTTCCAGTCTGCCCTCTTCTAAAATGGGGATTTGACCTCCCAAGTCAGATTCATTGGGCATGGATGAGGACTTAATGATGGTGGGACTGCCTTGGCCAGCATCTAAGCCAGAACCAATAGTCCCAGCCTCATCCAGGTCACCAGCCACACTTGTGGTGGTGGTTCTCTCTGCTACATGGCTAGGACCACCAGAGGAGAACACTCCAGTAGTCCTTTGGCGTTTCATCAACCTATATTCAGGGGGTGTGGAAGATGGTGTAGAAGATGGAGTGGATGTGGGTTGGTTAAGGGGTGTTTGGGTTTGTGAAGGTTGTGTGTCAGCGTTGGAAATAGGCACATCAACGCCAACATTTAATGTGTCAGCGTTGAAGGATTCTGAGTCAATTTGCATGTGTTCAGGTGAGGGTAATGGTTCAGGGATTGGTTCAAGTTGTGGTTGGGGGTCAATTTGGGGTTGGGGGTCTGGTTGGGGTTGTGTTGCTGCAATGACAGCAAGCATAGCTTGGGTTAAAGGTAGGTCTCGATGGGGTGGTGAGTTCATCTTCATAAAAATAGCTTTCTTTTGCTCAGGGATCTTATAAAAATCATTGTGATGCCTTGAGCAGTAACCTTGAACATCAAAAACCATTTGTAGAAAACGGGGATAAGCTAAAGTCATTTTGTTCCCCTTGTTTTTACACATGCCCTCAAAAATCATTTTAGAATAATTAAATTTTTGCCCTGTTGCAATGCACACAATAGCGCTTGCAATGGATCTATTGATCTCATTGTGTGCAGTGCATTTGGGACTCAAACATTGAAGGAGGACATGTATGAGGTACTTCCAGGCTAAGGGAAATTCCTCCTTATGATACTTGTTTAGAGTACCTTCATCAGGAAAAGGATATCCCAAAGCCCTAAGCCCTTGTTCTATTTCATTTATGGGAAGGGTGGCTATACCATCAGCATCATCAAGATGCAAGGCTTGGCGTACCAAAGCCTCAGTAACCAACCAAGGTCTCCCATGAACAATAGAAGTCAATGTAGTCACTCTATTAACTGTTGAGGAACTTACAGTGTTCCAAAACTGTTTAATATATGTGACTGGAATGAGTGGTGCATGAGAAAGAGCATACCTTAAAGGGGATGCGTTCAAATACGCCACCATTTGTGTGTATTAGGGAAACAGAGCATCATCAGCTTCAAGATACGCAATCATGTTGTGTTGAGATCTGAACCCCAATTCCAGTTCTGATGGTCTAAACTTTGGTGACATTGATGAAAGCTGTTAAATTTAAGTGATGAAGATAAAGTTGATAAGAGAAAATTGAGTTAGACAAGAAATATAGATACCCTGTTTAAAATAGGAGCCAAATTTATAGGAGAAGAAAATGCATGTGATAGGCCCAAAGATAGGCAAGTATTTTCAAAAATCAATCATGAAAATATTGAAAAATTATAAGTTTATCTCATGCATTAAATGTAAATTAACAACTCCCAAAATTACGGCCTAAAAATATATCAAAAAGTAACAACTGGGTAGGTCCCATTGAGTGTCAACGGTAAAAAATAACCTATCAACGCTCAACGGCTATAATCTTGTCAACGTTTGCCTATAGCCATGCCAGCGTCTAATTTGGTCACAACAATGCTTGGAAAATTCTTGTCAGCGTCCAAAAATAAAAATATTTTAAAAGTGAAAAATGACCTTAACAAGTAATTTATCCTAGAGAAGATAACCAAAAGCTGATAATTATTATAGGGCGGCAAGCACTGTCCAGTTATGCACACTTGCATAAGCAAGATAGACATAACAGTCCTCTAGTGTTCCTTGCTAACCAAAACTCTTAACAACCAAGTTATCTTATAAAATTCCTTGTTACTCCCAGGTAATTCTCATAACAAAATTATTCCCAAGTCTCCCAACAGACCACAACCAATTCTAGGCCAAAAATGTCTTGGCAGCATGCATAGTATATCAACTTTGCATGCTACAGTGCCTCATGATTTAGTAGAAACTAACTCATACTCACCTGTGGACACAATCTAGAATTGTGATAAGAGTATCATATGGATACCCAAACATCCTAAAGGTTCCTAAAACCTCCCCTTAAACTATGATACAAAAGTTTGCTAAAATCATGCATGAACATAAAAAATTTATGTCAAGATAGGAATGAAACATTCCAACCATCATCCATAAATAAAAACTTGTCCAAATGCTTCTCCATTGATCCATAAGCAACTCTGTATCCAATGGTATACTGCTAACACCATCTGCACATTTAGATTAAAAACCACAAAACTAACATTGTTGCTGACAACGCCCCGATAACACATGACAGCGTTGAGGGAAGCTTTGTCAGCGTTAGACAATTATATTGCTGACAACGTTACAAAAACACTTATCAGTGTTCAAGTAACCTTTGTCAGTGTTAGAAAAATATAGTGGAAAATCTAAACCAATAATAATGCATCATCCTGTACATACTTTTACAAAAAGACTCCAAAACACATATTATATGAGATTGACCATTCCAATACTTGTTACCAAGTATTGAAATCTCCTAGCATCAAAAGGTTTAGTTAATAAATCTGACACATTTTCCTCAGTGTCAACCCTATCTGGTTGTATTAAACCTTTTTCAAATCAATCTCTTATAAAATGGTGTCTAATTTCTATGTGTTTAGTTTTAGAATGATGTACAGGATTCTTAATGATGCTTAAAGTACTATTATTGTCAACAAATATCTTAGTATGCATGAAGTTGTACCCATAGTCCAACAGCTGGTTCTGAATCCACAACACTTGGCCACAACAAGCAGCTGCAGCCACATACTCAGCTTCAGTTGTAGAATTAGCCACCACTGTTTATTTCTTGCATTGCCAAGATATCAACCTGCTCCCAAGAAACTGACATCCACCAGTTGTGGATTTCCTATCAAATTTATCACATCCATAATCACTATCTGAATATGCAATCAACTCCAATGGTGAATCCTTTGGGTACCACAAACCAAGACCAGGATAGCATCTTAGGTACCTAAAGATCCTCTTCACAGCATAAAGGTGACATTCTTTGGGAGTCACTTGATGGCGTGCACAAGCACACACAGCAAACATGATGTCAGGTCTGGAGGCAATAAGATACATCAAGGATCCAATCATGGATCTATAGTGCCTGACATCAACATATTTCCCATCTCCAATCTTTCCCCAAGGGTGTTCTCTATCCATAGGAGTAGTAGCCCTCTTTTCATGTGGAGAAAAGCCAAACTTCTTCAAGATTTCAGCCACATATTTGTCCTGGGAGATGAAGATACCATCTTATTCCTGTTGAACTTGTAAACCAAGAAAGAAGTTTATCTCCCCCATAGTACTCATCTTGAATTTGTGTGTCATAAGCTTGGAGAAATCCTCACTCATCTTTGGATCAGTAGACCCAAAAATGATATCATCAACATAGACCTGGACAAGCAATACATCCTTGCCTTTCTTCTTTGTAAATAGTGTATGATCTATGGTGCCCCTCTTGAATCCATTGTCCACCAAATAGGTAGACAAAGTACCATACCATGCTCTAGGGGCTTGATGAAGGCCACACATAGCCTTTTTGACTCTATACACTTTATCTGGATGCTCTGGATCCTCAAAACCAGGAGGTTGCATTGCATATACTTCCTCAACAATGGTGACATAGAGAAAGGCACTCTTGACATCCATTTGATAGACAGTGAAGCCCATGCAGGATGCATAGGCTAGAAAAATCCTTATAGCTTCAATCCTTGCAACTGGTGCAAAGACTTCCTCATAGTCTATCCCCTCCTCTTGTGTATAACCTTGAGCCACTAACCTTGCCTTGTTTCTGACCACAATGCCTCTTTCATCTCTTTTGTTCCTGAGAACCCATCTTGTCCCTATAGGTCTGACATATCTAGGACAATCAACCAGCTCCCAAACATCCTGAATTGTAAATTGGTGAAGCTCATCCTGCATTGCTTCCACCCAACTTGGTTCTTTGAGAGCATCAAATATTTTCTTGGGTTCCTCTTGTGACAGAAAACAGGCAAACAAACATGCTTGCACAAGAGGGGTATCAACCTTCTTGTGTATATTTGCAATAAACCCACCAAGACCTTGATGAGATCTTCTAGTCTGAACTGGAGTGTTAACATTACCAATGATTTGAGAAAGAGGATGATTCTTCATTGTAGAAGTGAGAACTCCTCCTTCAAAAAGTCTGGTGTCCTCAACCTCATGCTCCATGTTGCCAATATCTTCTTCATCAGACTCTCCTTCATCAACATGAGGATGAACCTCTTCATATATATTAGAAGGTTCACCTTGTTCAAAACTGGAAGAGAAAAGATGTTCAGTATTGTTGTCAACGCCTGAATCTTGTTTGTCAGCGCTTGGGCTAACAACGCTTGAATTGTTGTTGTCAACGTCTGAACCATCAATGTCTGAATTGGTCTTGTCAGCGCTAGATATGCCTTTGTCAGCGCCTGAAGGACCATGCATGTTTGTATCTGGTGGTACATGGAAACCACCATTATCTTTTCCAGCAGCAGCAGCAGCAAAAGCATCTGTCCAAATGGGAATTGTAACAAATTCTTGGATAGGAGATGTCTTTTCTGCTTGTGATCCAACCTTTTCATGAACCTGAGTACCTGAAACATCAACAACTTGTTCCTCCATAACATTTGAAGTTACCTTCACAATGTCTGGATTAGTGACAGGCATATAATTTAAAGTTCTAGATAAAGGTTCCAAATCAAACAACCAATTAGGACCACTTTCAGGATCACTAGGTTTATTTTCTAAAAACCTAACATGTACTCTTTCAAGTATACGTTTTTCCTCTTTAAGATAAACCCTATAACCCTTGCTCTGAACTGAATACCCCATGAAGTAGCCCTCATCACCTTTTGCACTAAATTTCCCTAAGGCATCACTAGTGTCTAAAACTACTACATGACAACCAAAAGGTCTGAGAAAACCAATATTAGGTTTTCTTCCCCAAAGTAACTCATAAGGTGTTTTGTTCTGAATTTTGTTAACCAATGCTCTATTTTGAACATAACAAGCTGTATTAACAGCCTCAGCCTAAAAGGCTATAAGAAAATGAGCATCAGCCAACATTGTTCTGGCTGCTTCAATTAGGGTTCTATCTTTCCTCTCAGCAACCCCATTTTGTTGTGGGGTTCTAGCAATACTAAATTGCCTAGTAATTCCTTTCCTGGCACAGAAATCATCTAGCTTCTTATTCCTAAATTCTCCACCATTATCACTCCTAAGCAGTTTAACCTCATTGCCAGACCTCTTCTCAATCTGAGTGATAAAATCAATTAGAATATCAGCTATGTCACTCTTCATAGCTAGAAAGAATGTCCAAGTAAACCTAGAAAAGTCATCTGTGATGACAAAGCAATATGACTTACCATTCAAACTTTCTATATTGGTTGGACCAAAGAGGTCCATGTGAAGCATATGAAGAGGTCTAGAACTAGTATGCACCTGTTTGGACTTGAATGCGACCTTGTACTGCTTGCCTTTAAGACATGCAACACAAGAGTGGTCATTGTGGAAGGCCTTCTCAGGCAAACCATCAACTAAACCAAGTCTCACAAGCCTATTTATATTTTTAAAATTTATGTGCCCTAGTCTCCTGTGCCACAAATTACTCTCATCTACTGAGGCTTTAGCATAAAAACAAGACATATTATTATTGATTTTAATCCCATTTAGATTCACATTGTATATGTCCTTATGCCTAGGTGTTCTATACTCAATATATTTCTCATCAGGGATCTTAAAATCCTTGTTTAACACCAAACACTCAGTATCAGTAAACATAACTTTATTTTTGTTATCACAAACTTGTGATACACTAAAAAGGTTGTAATCAAGTTCTTTTACCAGAATGACGTTCTCAAAACGCAAATTCTTGGTGAGAAGGGTTCCTTTGCATGTGATAGTACCATATCCGCCTCCAAAGTAAACCTTATCACCATCTTTAATGGGAGTGAAGTTTGTCAGATAGTCTTCCTTCCCTGTCATGTGCCTTGAGCATCCACTATCCCAATATCCATAATCATTGACCTGTCTTTGAATGCCCTGCACATAAAGAAAACAAATTAGTTTTCTTTGGGAACCCAAGTCTTAAAAGACATGGATTCATCTGGTTGTTCAATAAGAACAGACTTAGTTCTTACAACAACCCCATTCTCATCCTTCTTAGGATGAAGTACCCAGTTAACCCCAATAGGTTTTGTAATGACCTTTGAAATGTAATTAAATCTATTGCAAGTCATTAAAATCCCATTGTCATTAGGGTTTTGATCTTTATTGGGTCTCCATGTTAAGCTTGAAGAAGCTTTAGACCTCTTACCATGTGGTTGCAAATATTTAGGTCTGGTCACGTTTCTGTCAGCGTTAGAATTTGTCTTATCAACGCTGAAATTACCCTTGTCAGCGTTGAACCTAGGGTTTGCTACAGAAACCCATTGCCTATTAGACCAGGTGTTTGTCTTTTGAAATGGTCTTTGTCCATGAGTGTTAGACCCTCTAGTAAAGAATGGGGCAGGTCTAATCACTTGTGGACTTTGCTACACACAAGGTTTGGGTCTGACAACGTTTGACTTCCTAACAACGTTGACTTTGTTCCTATCAGCGCTGAAATTGTTCCTGTCAGCGCTGGCTTTGGGAGCGTTGACACACTTGTATGCCAAGTGTGAAAAGCTACCACAAGTGTAACAAGCTTTTCTAGACACAACCTTAGGTCTAGAAGAGAAGAAGCCTGTTCCATTATTGCTGACTTGGCTCTTGGGTGACCTAGTATTCCTATACATCTCTGCATATTTAATGCTAGGTCTTCTATCAGTGTTTGAGCCTAGGTCAACAACTTTACCAGTGATTGGGTTAGTAACTTTAATGGGTGTTGACTCATTTGGACTTTCACATAGCAAGCCACCCTTAACAAATAAAGTAGGGTTAGCTTTCTTCCACTCATTCAGGCCAGTCAACTTTTGTTGATACTCTTCAACTGGAGTGACAACTCTTGGTGGAGGAATGAATTCCTCCTCTTGGAGCTCTGGCAAACCAGTCCAAGATAGGTCCTTTTGTTGGACACCATAAAAGTCACCAGCTGGTGGTGGAACCAAAGAGTAATCATTCATCCCAATCCCAGTCATGTCCTTAGGATCCCTTTGTTTACCCACACATTCTCCTAGGGTTTGGGTGGCTCTATCAAATCTTTGAATTTTAAGGCCAAAATTATCTTTATTCTTAATGGCCTCATCTAACTTAGCCTGTAACTCACCATTAACCCTTTCCATGATATTTCTAATATCCATACTAGCATCTAACTCATGTTTTAGAATATTGATTTTATCTTTTAAGTCAAATTCCATTTTCTTGTATTTAGAAACGGTTTTCTCAGTTTCAGTGAGAGCTAGTTGGTAATTAGACAATTTACATCTTTCAGTACTCATATCATCTAATAATCTTAACACCTCTTTGTTAAGTCTTTCAGTATTTAACCTACAACCTTTGCTACAAAAAGCGTCATCATATACCTCATTATCAGATGAAGAGGAGGAGTGTGCCATGAGAGCATATTCAACATGCTCTTCTTCTTCAATTTCAGCAACCAAAGCTTTATCCTCTTCAACATTCTTAGCCAGATAGCTCCAATCCCATCCCATACCATCAATTCCTTGAACTGCAACCATGGCTTTGGAATCCTGAGCTTTAACAACCTGACTTGAGGGTTTATCAGCATCAGATCTTCTAGGAGATCTGCACTCCCTCATGAAGTGCCCCATACGATGACAGTTGTAGCATTCAACTTTGGATTTATCAAATCCAGCTGTGTCTTTAGCATTGAAGGTCATCTTCTTTTTAAACCTTCTGTTCCACCTATTTGCTCTTATACTAGCAAGAGCCATGTTCCACTTAATGTCCATCTCTTCCAAGTACTCATCACTGATTTGCTCAAGGTCCTCATATGTAATCACTGAACCATTGGGTAAAGAAGCAATGTAAGCACAAACAGTATCCAAATCCAAACCAGCAGGTTTAACTCTTGAGGAGTCATTCTTGTATGTGTCAGCGTCTAAATAGGAGACGTTGATAGGACTTGTTCTAGCGCTGACATATGATGATCCAGTAACTGGATGCTTGTAAGAGTCCTTCTGATTGAATTGACCTTCACTATGAGAGAAGAAGGCCATGTTACTGTTGGTAGACTTGCTTCCATGCTCTAAAAGAGTTTCATCTTCCAACAGCCTTAGTTTGTTGTAGATGTCATCAAACTAGGAGCTCTTGTAAGTATTGTTGGCAAGAATAGATCTTGCCTCAATCTTCCATGCCTCACCAAGACTTTTAAGAAAGGTAGCATTAATGTCGACATCACCAACTTGTGTCCCCATGAAGGACAACTTGCTTGTAATGTCAAGCAATCTGCTTCTCACACTACTCAGTTTCTCATTGGGTTGAGCTTTGAAGACAGCATAATCATGCATGAGTTGCTTTTTCTTTTCTTCCTTAGTGTCTGCATTGCCACCATATGCAACTTCAAGAGCTGCCCAAAGATCCCTAGCAGATTCATAGCCTCTATATTTATGCTGGTTTTCTTGTCCCAAAGAGACTTTCAGAATATTTAGGGCTTTCATGTCAACCCTTCTCTTTGCTATGTCATCAGCAGCCACAGCTCTACCATCTCCAGGTTTTTCTCTCTTATCCTCTTTAGAACATCCAGCAACAGCTGTTCTTCCAACAATGGCATTAGCAATCTTTTGGGCTTTATTGAATGTGTTTCCATATTCAATAATCTCCCAGAGTGTGTAGTCATAGATCCCCAGATATTGTTCAAAGTTGAACTTCCACAAGTCAAAGTTGGTTGCATCAAGCATGGGAATCTTGATGCTTGGTAAAGGTGAGGAGGAGGAAGTTATTGCTTCAGACATGATGTTGTTAGGGTTTTTGAGAAAATTAGGGTTTTGGTGATTTTAGGGTTCTTGTGTTCTTTAAGATCAAAAGTTCCTCAACAAGCTCTGATACCACTTGTTGATCCCAAACTTAGATTGATTTAGCTTTATGTATACGAGATTAGATCAAGTAATACACTTAGAGAAACCTTTGTATATGCTTATGAATCTAAGTGTTATGAGGAATTTAACACTTAAACAAGAACACACAAGATATAAACAAACTTTCACTTTGATTATCAATATCAAACTTGCTTACAATAAAAGTAGTTTTACGAATGAAAACTTATATCAAACATTAACCTAAAGGTCTTCTTTTATAGACATAAGAAGCGTTGTACAATAATCTACGTATCAACTATTCTAGGTAAAGATAAATATAGAAAATACATTGTTGTTCCTATCTTTACTAGAAGTAATCTAGAATACAATAAACGCGTAGAGAATATCTTCCATCAGTGCTTGTCTTCAATGTGTCAACGCTTGACTTTATCTTGTCAACGCTTGAGCTGTCAGCGCTTGTTTTGTTCTTGTCAACGCTTGTTTTACTCTTGTCAGCGCTCAAGTGATCTGGCCTTAATTTATTCCCAACATTACTCCTGTAGAAGCCAAGGGGACATTAGTGACAGATTTTGATTTAGCCTTGATGGGTGTGTTTAATATAGGCTTAGATCCTGGATTCTTATTGAATGGAGTTATGGCAATGGTGGGGGTTTGTTGTTTAAGTGGTGCAGAACCTGATTGTCCTATGTACTTCAAGTGCTCTAAGCATTGTTGTACCCTCTCAATGTAAGCATGAGCATGGTAATAGTGACTATTCCTAGGATCAAGTTCATAAAGATCATCTACCACATCCTTAGCAAGATCCACGTGCTTAATTGCATGATCCATATATAACTTATATGATAGTGGATTGTTCTTACTGTATGGGTTCTTAGTGATCACCACCTTGTTGATTTTTGGAACACTAGAGGTCGGGGCAGAGATTTTAGCTGGATTATCAACAACTTCTTGTCCTTTGAGTTGAAGTGTCTCCTTTAATTCAGCCAAAACCATGTTTTTGTCTATGAGTTAAATATTTAAATCAGAGATTTCCTCACACTTATGGTTTAGTTCGTCAACGAGTGACTTTTGCTCTGCCGCATTAAAGTGAAGCGTTCTTCTAACGAACCATAAATTTGTGAAAAACCCTGCTTTACTTTATCAAACTCCCCTAGCATAGAGGTAATTCTATCTTCTAGGGCGTGATTTTTAATCTCTGCAGCCTCTAGTTCCAATTTCTCTGCTACATATTCTCTCTTAAGTCTCATAATTTCTCCCTCTAATGCCTGAACCACCTGAATCATCTTGTCACTAGTCTCAACGGAGTTTTCACAATAATTTGTTTTTGAAATAGTTTCATTTTTAGATTGATTTTCAATTTCAAGAGATATACAATGTTGTTGAAGCTTATCAAAACATTTTGAAAGTGAGTTATAAGAATCTTGAAGCTTTAAAATTCAGCGTTAGATTCATGACAAGAATGATTATCTACATTATTCACATGTTCAACAATATTCACAGATATATCATGCACATCATCACATTTATTCATAGCATATGTCATCACAAAAGCAAATTTAATAGTAACAACTTGCATCACTTCGAGAGACACTATACGTTCTAAGAATCGGTCATATTCATACAAAATCTTTTCTTTCTCAATTAGATGTTGCTCATAAGCATCATCCATTTCATAAAAAACTTTTAGAACTTCACCCATTTCGAAATTAAGATTATCCCCGAGATCTAAAAATCCCTCTTTAATATTGTCTACAAACGGAATGATCTCTTTTTCAAACACCATTTTCATGTGTTCGAAAACCCATTCTCCAGCGGTTTGAGTCGTCGAAGTCGTACATTCCTGGATGACCTTGTCAAATCCGGTTAGGTACCGCTGAATCTCTTCCAAGCTTAGCAATACCGTACTTATCGGTGGAATATTCTTAGGAATTTTCTTAGGTTCGTCCGAATTAACAAGTGTAGGAAGTATACTAAGGCTTTCTCTAGTATGCATGTAAGTTGGTGTATGGATAAATTCCTTTTGCTTATTAAAGAAGATCTGTTTTTGCATACATTGCATTAAGTTGTGCATAATCATACTCAAAATATGTAAAAATTACTTTTGACCGATTCTCTTCATGTAGTGACATACTCTCAGATTCATTTGAAAACACAATCGGATCTAAGACCAATCCTAACTTTGTTGCATCATAAAGTCGTGGGTTGTGGTTAAATGCTTGCTTTGAATACCCCGGGTTAGGTGGTAGGTCTATTAGACGCGATAGAGTGAATTCTTGAAAAGAAGAATGAAACAAGTGTACTAAATGTGAAGCAGAGTATTGTTTTAAAAGCAAAATTTCAGTCTTTTTAACTTTCTCAGACGCCTTAATTTCCGTTTCAACCCTTTTAGACTTGAGAATTTCGAAATCCGTTTGTATTTTTTGAAAATTATTAACGACTGACTCTTTTTCTTTAAGTTCTTTCGAAAGATTTGTTCTTAAACTCTCAATTTCTAGCAAATTATCCATTTGGACTTTCCTAAACCTATCAAATTCAGGATTGGTTAAGGTAGTGGTCACTGGAGTTAATTCCAAGGTTTTCACCTTTTCTTTATACAAAGCAAGCTCGGTAGATAATGTCGGATTAACACTGAGGGTTTCAAGTACCACATTATTCTTTTGGCCAAGCATAGATGCTGACACCATGACCAAATCTTGTTGAGCAAACGAATTTGTAGACCTAATAGCTCCCGGTTGTGTTTCACTCAAAGTCTGGGGACTTGCATTGATATTTCTATCATTGTTTGTCTCCTCGTTCGAGCTACTAACCACCGGAGGCTGTTCTGGATACTCAGACACTTGCTCAACTTAATAAGGTACAATACTAGTAGCATTGGCAGTATTTGGTACCTCAGAAATTGTGTCAGCTCCATAAAGTGAAAGATTTGCCATGAGAGCTTCCTTGGGGGTATTGAGATCATCACAGTCAGAGTTGTATGCATCAAGATCATCACATTGATATGCGGCATTGATTGTGATGGCTGCTGTGAGACCGTCAGTGTCCGTAACTCCTGGATCTGCGTGAAATGCTAACTCTTCTTCATCGAGCTCACGTCCTTGGGCTTGAGCATTCACCAAGTAGATCTTCTCCTGAAACCATGTGCTATCCCTTTTCCTCTTGGGCTGCTTATACTCTCGAGCCATGTGCCCTTCCCCTTTGTATTTATAACATATGATCATCTTCATTTTGCCAGTGTTATTACCCCTTGTAGCAACAGTGTTAGATGGACGTGCACCAGCATTAGATGAACTTGGTCTCCCTTGAAGTGGTTGCACCGTTACTCTGCCATCTTGAATTGTAGCTTGTTGTCGAGAGTTAGAAGAGTTCCTCAACTGATTGTTTGTTGGAGATGGTCCTCTGTAACCTCATTTGTTCAATGCTTGAGTGATGTAAGCAGACATTTGAGCAAGTATATCAGTAGGATTATCCCCTTGTCTAAACTCAAGGACAGGAATCTCGTCATCACAATAGAATACTGGTGCTGGTTGAGCTACAAACTAATTTGAAGGAACACTAACATGTTGTGAGTAATGGGGTTGAGGAGCCTCATGTTGTTGATAGGTGATGGCAGGGTTTGTTGGAGGTTGATAAGGTGAATATGGTTTTGAAGCATAAGGTAAATGATGTGAATCTCCTTGTGATGATGTTGCTGGTTGCTTGTATTGTTGTTGATAAGATGTAGGCGGTTGTGGCAAGATCGGATATTGTGGAAAGCTTGGAGTTTGATACAATGGTTGATAGGAAGATTGGTGTCCCAAAGCAAACGGAGAGTTGTGATATGACAAAGTTGGATGATTTGCCATTAATACCAATGGTTCTTGATAAGATCCCTGAGAGATGCGTTTTTGGATCACGTGCTTCTCGTGTTGCTGCAAGAAAGCATAGAGTTGATCTAAGTTTGACTTGTGCAAATCTCGAATCATTTTAACATCGGTGACATATTGACTCCACTCTTGGGGTAACGTGTTCAAGAACTTGGTGTTTAGTTGAAACTGAGCAATCCTAAGATTATACACGTTCATATCATTCATCAAAGTGGTGAAACGCCAGTAGTAGTCATGAAGTGTTTCCCCTGGAATGTATGTGAATCTATCAGACAAGTCATACAATTGACACTCTCGTTCCTGCTTAGTTAGTTAAGTCCCTTGTAACAAACAGTTAAGCGATCCCAAAGATCCTTTGCCACTGTGTGTTCACCTACCATTCGATAGATATCGGGTGGAAGAGCTTGAAGTATTGTCTGAACGGCCCTTTCATCTGCATCGGCAATGAGTTTGTTAGCATCCGGTAACTCATGATACAACCTTGGTCGCGTCACATTGTTGACAGTAACTTCTCCCCAATCGAGTGGACCTTTTTCAATGGTTTAAAGAATAAGTCTACCATTTGGTTTACCCATGATGTAAGTTTTCATGTGACCTTGCCATGCTTCAAATAAGTCTTTGATGAGCAACGGTGGGCGAGTATCGGGTACCCGAAATGATTGAAATATCGGTAAGCGATGTCATTGTAGGCATAAATGAATGAGGATTCATTTATTGAACACTTGATAGAAAAAGATTATCTTTTGATCGAGCAATAAAATAAGGTTGTGAAATTTGTTGTGTGTTGATGTAAAATTCTTCCAAAAATAAAAATTACAAAGTCCAAAACTTGATCTAGTTCGGAATGTGAATCAAGGACCTAGTTTGAAATCTGTGTGTCAATGATCTAGTTCGGAATCTGTGAGTCGATGATCTAGTTCGGAATCTGTGAAAGGATGATCTGATTCGGAATCTGTTTCATCAACGACCTAATTCGGAATCTGTTAAACACTAATCTAGTTCGGAATCTGTGGGGGAATGATCTAATTCAGAATATGATAAACACTGACCTAATTCGTAATTTGTGAATCAAGGACCTAAGTCGGAATTTGTGAATCAAGGACCTAATTCGGAATCAGATAATCAAGGATCTAAGTCGGAATCTGATAATCAAGGACCTAATTCAGAAATTTTGAATCAAGGACCTAATTCGGAATTTGTTGATCAATGATCTAATTCGGAATCGGATACTCAATGATGTAATTCGGAATTGGAAAAAGTGAGCTAATTCGGAATATGTATCTCTTGAACTAAGTCGGAATATTAACGAACCACACTCAATTCGGAATAAGATCCAGATGTTAATTCGGAATACACTCCTTGTAGCTAATTCGGGATATGAAATCTGCTATTAGTTCGGAATATGATACCACACTCAATTCGGAATCAGCAAAACCCTAGTATCCCTAGTTGTAAAACCCTGTTTTCCCGAATAAGAATTTTTTTTATACTTTTTAATTTTACCCAAAAATCAAGCCAAAAATTCCAACTTTTTTCTGAAAATCACCAATATGAATAACACAAATTCCTACCACAACTATGTACGCAATTTTTAATAAAGATTTGGTGGTGAAAAACACAAAAGAATTTGAAAATACGGATATATCTTGATTAAAAGAGTATAAAAACTAAAAACTAACACAACAAAAACCTTATATAATCCCATGGCTCTTGATACCAATTGTAGAATAATGATAATCTTAGAACTAATCAAGAGGGTTGTTGTTTTTCTAGAGAGAGAAACTAGAGAGAGAAAGAAAGAAAGTTTGTATTATGTGAAATCAAAGTAAACAACCAACACCCCTTTCCATGGTGGAAAGGGGTTTATATACCAAGTCCCTTAGTGGACTTGGGCTTCCGGCCCATGAACATGCTCATGGGTCGGGGTAATGTAAATAACAATAAAACATATACTACGAGCCTATAACTTTATTGTTGGATGTTGATGCAAAAGTTGGTTGATCCTTGCTAGACCCGAATTAGGCTTAATTCGGGTTGGCTGGGCTCCGGCTCCTGCACCAAGTGAATCGTTTGGTTGGGATCCTGCACACTAAACAACACGCGTTAGGCTTACCGTGGGAATGTTTCCCACGATTAGACTCCGGCGTGAGAGTAAGTAATCGATTTAGGGTTTATGTGAGTTTAGAGTGTGAATCGTCATACCTTTGTGGAACCCTTGGGGGTTCCTTTTATAGGCAGTGAAACCCTAATGGGCTTTCACTGATGCTTCGGCCCCAAGGAAGAGATAACCACCAGAATTAGAATGATTGTTATCTTCTAATTCTGGTAGTGAATATCCTCTTCCATTGGGATAAAGATATTCCTAGACAGAATATTATTCTGTCTAACCCTATGTCGGCCATGTCGGCCACACCGGGCCGTGGGCCGCACATATGTGTGCGGTTACTGTTCATCCAAGCCCATAAGTCTGAATGACATTATCCCACCCATCTGTGATGGGCCGGATACGGGTAGTACTCGTGGGCCGGGGTGATGACCCGGCTGGGGACTATACGTCATCATGTCCCCCCAGTCTAGTTGTTACGACCATAGGTGTAACCTCTAGACTACCAAAATGCTCCCCGGACGTACCAAGGAAACAGTAAGAAATGACCAGTTGCTCAAGAATTTGTATTGGCCGCACGTGGCAACCTGGCTTAGGAAGTTATTTCATCAATATCTCAGCCGCATATAGCGACCGAGACAAATTAAATATAGCATTAAATGTCAAGTCTTACGTAAGAGCCGCATAACCCGACATTAATAACTGTTCATCTGACTTGTTTGACTGACAAAAGTGCAAACAGTCAGATCCTCGAGCAGTGCAAACGTTTGAGTCAGAAGTGACCCGTGGGTCCTGCCTGACGTTTCACTTGCCACTTGCCCCCTAGCCACACGATTAAAATAGTGGCCAACACGTGTCACACATCCAACAGGTCGTGACCCATGAGGCAACCCTATAAATAAGCCACCCCCACGACTGTGTGAAACACAAAGTTATAACCTCCATTTCTGCCATTAAATCTTTCCTCTTAGCTTGAACCAAATACGCACGGATCCCTTCACACGCAGGTTAGAACACCACGTCCTTACACTTTTTTTCAGTAATGGCTCATAGAAACAGCCCTACCATTGGATCCGTGCTGAATGTCATGACCCAAGACCAATTAAACCACTTTTGTACAAACTATTTCATCCCTACCAACCTACACCCCTCACTTCCTGGCGCCGGAGACCTCATAACTGAGGCTCCAGCGGGTAAGATTGGCCTGTATACTCGCCTCTTTGATGCGGCTAATTACCGCATCCCCTTCACCCACTTTCTTGTAGATCTGTTAGGATACTATGATGTACACATTAGTCAGCTCCACTGTATAGGTGCCTGTAAGATTAGTCAATTCGAGATCCTCTGCCGTGCTAGGAGAATCCCCCCAACCGTAGAATTATTCCGGCTCTTTTATGTTCCCAACATAGTAAACGGTTGGGTATCTTTTAAGAAACGAGCTTCCAACAGTCCCCAATCGCACAATAAACCAATGGATTCATTGAAAAATTGGTATGATCACTACTTTTTCATTGACGCCGTGGTATGGCCGGGCGATTACACCTTTAGAACTAGGATTCCTCACGACCCCAAGCCGCACACAAGTACATACAACCCCCGTCATTCCCAAGAGTTAGATCTGAATAGGACTGGGTTCCATAGAAACCTTCTTGAATCATTCCTATGTTTGCTAGGGATTAGCCGCAATTACTTTGGTCCATCCAATAGGTATCCCGTTTTTTGGAGAAGGCAGGGCGAAGGTAGGCTAACATCCGTACGCAAAAAATGTATACAATTTTTTGATAAATAGCTAACATATGTTGTTTTGTGCTGAACAGAAATGAACTTCTTTGGACTTTTGCGTCAGGGCGACCCGAAACTTGTGCCGGAGGGTC
This sequence comes from Glebionis coronaria, assembly GCA_025667525.1. Taxonomy (NCBI): domain Eukaryota; kingdom Viridiplantae; phylum Streptophyta; class Magnoliopsida; order Asterales; family Asteraceae; genus Glebionis; species Glebionis coronaria. The sequence goes on along the minus strand of CM046881.1, from coordinate 532,843,179 downwards.
TCCGTCCTCTCCGTGAGAATGAACAACCCCTTCTTGAGCATACCCGACCGGTGACGGTTGCTCTTGAAGTCGTGCCCGATCCCCATTCTGACGAGGAAGAGCATGGAAACAATGTTGATGGTGATAACCAGATGAATGAAGGAGGAGCCGGGCCCTCCTCACCACACAGGGAACAGCAGGGGGATAATATTGAACTAACCACCTCCAGCATTCGCCGGCTGATGGGAGATGATGATGAAGAAGTTCAACAACAGGCTGATGGGCGATGATGATGAAGAAGTTCAACAACATGGCCCTTTTGCCGCTGTCCGAGAGCGCCCCTCCTATGGATACCTCCTGTTCCGGATAATCAGGGTGAATGGCTACCTTCCAATTAGGCGGTGGTGATCCATCCTTGGGTGGAATAGGTGGAGCTGGTGTTGTCACGGTGTGACACTCGGATGCTGGTACGACTGTGTTGTAAATGGTAACGATGCCCCCCTCAACGGGGAATTTGATCATTCCGTGTGCCGTAGAGGGTACTGCCCGTATAGCCAAAATGCCTGGTCTGCCTATGATCTCATTATACGGAGAGTGTGAGCGTATCACCATGAAGTTCATCCACGCCGTAGTGGAATGTTCCTCATTCCCAATGGTTACAAGCAGACGTAATTGTCCTATCGGCCAGATAGTGTCTCCACTAAAGCCAGTAAGCGGCGACGTGGCCGGTACTAATTGGCTTCTTATTTCTGGGCATAACTGCACGAAACAGTGTTCATACAGTACCTTTGTTGACGATCCTCCATCCACATACATGCGACGAACGTTGTGTGTTCCAATGCTTATCTCAATAGTGAGAGGCGCATCAATCACATCGCTTGCTGTGATGGGAGGGAATGAGATTTCTCTGCCGCGTGAAATTTTTTGGCCAACTTTCTGCCTCGTGCGGCGCTGTCTGGATTGGATCATGTATATAGTCAAAGGTTTGTCCTTTTGGGGATCCTTCTTATCATACTTCTTGTTGTTGTCTTTTCCATCCTTCCAATCCTTAACTAGGTGCTTGAGTTTACCTGATTTGATTAGTGACTCGATATGCTTCTTGAGCTGGATACATTCCTCCGTACCGTGGCCTTTGTCATTATGGAACTCGCAGAAGCGACTTCCTTGCTGACGTTCCGGCGGAGTGGTCATTGGGGGAGGCCTTGGGAAGTTCGCCCCTTCCGTCAACAAGATCTCCCGATAGGACATCTTTAGGGGGGTGAACTTATCGTCCTGCCGTCCTCCTTTGCTTTGGCTCTTATAGTCTGAGCTCTTGTTATTGTTCTGATTGCCTTGACCACCCGACTGTCTCCGGGACTGATCATTTGACCGATACCCATTTCCTCGGGATGGGTAGGCCGCGGCAACAGCTGTTTCTCCTTCTATGAAATTTCTGACCCTTTCCATGAGGTCATCATATTTCTCTGGACGCTTGTCATTGAGGCGCCTGATCAGTTCTCTGTCTGTTATGGCGTGCATGTAGTCAGAGATTTTCAGGAGCTCTGGCATGGTTCTTGTGTGCGTGCACTCATCATTGAAGCGTTCAGTAAAGGCTTCTGTGGACTCCCCCGGCCGTTGCTTGACAGTTGCCAATGATACCGGATCCCTATTATACTTCTTCCTTTGAGTATAATTATTCTCAAACGCAGTGCGTAGTTCCGTGAAACTATCAATGCTCCATGGAGGGAGTGCCTCAAACCAGTCACGGTCATTTCCGATCAAGGTCGAATTGAACATTTGGCACCATATAGGCATGGGCCATCGCTCAATTTTAGCCTGCGTATCAAATATTTTAAGGTGATCTACCGGATCACCGGACCCATCATAAGTCTTGATACACGCCGGCATGCGATGTTTGGTGTCCTCAGAATAGTTCCGTATGCGAAGGGTGAACGGGTCTTCCCTGGGATCCGCCCATGGCCGAGTGAGCCTAGGGTCATCCCATGGTTCACACCATGGACGCGAAAGATCCTCCGCTTCCGTATCTCGATAGTAGGGGCCACCATAATACTCATCATTGTTTGGTGGTGGTGGAGGGGTGCGCCTAGGCCGGCGACGCTTAGGCGGATGGTCATCTGAGTCCTCTCCGGACGGGTCAAGGGACGGTGGTGGTGCCCCATCCTTTGAATACGGACCACTCTTTTGGGACGAACCAGGAGCCTTTTTCCCAGTGTTCATCCTGTCCCACACACTCGGGCGACGTGCGGTTCTGGCCAGCTCTCGATCTGGTCGTTCGGGTGAGCCATCCGGCTTTTCTCCCTCTCGTGACTGCATCAGTTCCTGCATGAGGCGATCTCCTATGCGCTCAAACACATTCCGGGGTTGAGGGATTTCCTCAAAGATGCCCTGCTCCTGAGGCCTTTTCCTCTGATTTTGGGAGGAGGTGACTGGTCCGGTGTCACCAAAGTTGAGTCTGGATTGGAGGTCCCTCCCCAGATTCAACCTTGATGCGATCCCCGGGACGATCCTTTCAAAGTTCCGCGTGAGAACTCGAGTAAGATCCTCTTCACTGAGTGGTAGGACTTCCACTTCTTCCTCCGTCGAGGGTCTGCGCGGTTCCTTGTTAGGAGGGTTTGGCGCACTCCCTGGATCTGGGTTGTCCATGGTTGAAGTAGGTGGGGGTGTCACGGAGATCGTGCTTGTCACCCCCAAGGGCTGAAAACTGCCACGGTTACCAGACCCGCCTGCGAGGCGGCTAGGTGATTGGTTGGGGATGAGAATCCCTTCCCCTTGGGACTTCCAGTTCCCGGGATTCACGTTCCTAGGGTTAGCTTGCGGATGCCCCTTCGTCATTGGAAGTTCGAGATGAGGTTTTGTTCTAGCTTAGTGTTATGGTCCCACGGATGGCGCCAACTTGTTGATGCAAAAGTTGGTTGATCCTTGCTAGACCCGAATTAGGCTTAATTCGGGTTGGCTGGGCTCCAGCTCCTGCACCAAGTGAATCGTTTGGTTGGGATCCTGCACACTAAACAGCACGCGTTAGGCTTACCGTGGGAAGGTTTCCCACGATTAGACTCCGGCGTGAGAGTAAGTAATCGATTTAGGGTTTATGTGAGTTTAGAGTGTGAATCGTCATACCTTTGTGGAATCCTTGGGGGTTCCTTTTATAGGCAGTGAAACCCTAATGGGCTTTCACTGATGCTTCGGCCCCAAGGAAGAGATAACCACCAGAATTAGAATGATTGTTATCTTCTAATTCTGGTAGTGAATATCCTCTTCCATTGGGATAAAGATATTCCTAGACAGAATATTATTCTGTCTAACCCTATGTCGGCCATGTCGGCCACACCGGGCCGTGGGCCGCACATATGTGTGCGGTTACTGTTCATCCAAGCCCATAAGCCTGAATACATTATCCCACCCATCTGTGATGGGCCGGATACGGGTAGTACTCGTGGGCCGGGGTGATGACCCGGCTGGGGACTATACGTCATCATTGGAGTGACCGAGACTTTCTTAATACGAAAAACGTATTTCCAACATGATTGTTTTTACACCAGCAACAAAAGGGTTTTTACCCACGATCTTTTTGCAAAAATTAACCGAAAGATCACATTAGTTGGTTAACAGGGAGAACATGTGACAACCTAAAACCGAGGTCATTGCTTAATCTTATTTTACGATTATTTTTGAAATTTTTAGATGAGTTTGAATGATATTTATTTTTGGAGGTTTAAGTTTAAACCGATGTTGGAAGGTTTATATTTTATGTTTAATAAGTACAAGGAGTATTAGTAAGCGTGATGTCGATGGATGCAAAATATTTTACGTTTTATTGTCGGTTGTTCGATTTTTGTCATTTTTGATGTTTTATTTTAAATGACGTGTTAGGTCGAGTCGGGAGTCGATATTATTATATTTGAGGTACGTTTTAAAATTTTAAAAGTATCTTTATGAAACCCGAGCCCCGTAAATATTTTCAAAATTGACTAATAGTTATTTCCCGCTTTTTAGCTAACTATTTTCATTTTGAGCCACAACTATTGCATAATTGCAACCAAGGTCCCTCAAGCACTATATATAAACCTCAAAACAAACACACACTTAACATAATTTCCACCGAAAATCTTCCACTCTCTCTCTCTTTTTCTTCATTTAGCCGAAACATTCACCACCACCACAAACCCATTCAATTTTCAATTTTAACTTGATTTTAATCATGATTTGAGTAAAACTAAAGCAAGTCCCTATCTTAGAATTGATCAAGGATCATTTTGGTGTAAGAAATTCATACATGCAAGCAATTTTCTTTTTTTGATGTTGGTAGATGAAAGCCATGATCATGCATGGTGTTCTTGGCATGATCAATGGTGATTCTTGAAAGAATTTTGTTAAAAACTTGATTTTGATTCAAAGGTTTTGACTTTTATGATGATTTAGATGTTATGGTTCATATATGTTGATGTTAGGGTATAGGAATGATCATTCTCATGGTTGGTTTTGATCAAAAAGGTGATTTTGTACAAGTTTTTAATGGTCATTTTATAACAGTAAGTAAACTGTAAAATCCGAATTTTTATGTTTTGAAAATGTCTTAACTTATAGCCTATGGTTGTAGATAATTTTATTAGCTTCAATATGATATATGGTAGAGCTTCTAGCTCCAAACGAACGCGAAGTTATGATGTTTTGATTGATCGTGTACCGGGAGACGAGTATCGGCACTACATATAGTTGTTGTCGATATTTGGATCGAATCTTGGGGACTTTAAATTGAAGTTTTGAAATGTGTAACCTACTGATAATGAGGTGTTAACCTTAGAGGTCGAGTTTACTTTAAAACCCGTGTGTCGGTTTTGTAAACGGAGTCGTTTAAAGAAGTTAAAACGGTTGTATGAAAAATTAACGTAAATCTGTCCGGATTTTGTAGTTTGAAGATGAGTCGGGTAAAGGACTTTAAAAATAATTTCATTTGATAAAATTGTAGGAGGACTTTCTATATATAGTAAGTTAGTTTATCGAGTCGTTTCATAAACGTTTGATAAGTCTAAAAGGGGTAAATAAGCTAGTACATGTAGTATGTGCCGGCGGACTTTGTTAAAAGTGTAAAATGGTAAAGCAATGTGTAGTAAAGTATAATGAAGTTATTTATATCGTATTCTCTCGAGTTTATTGTGACTTTATGATTTTGAGTTTGATGTTTTTATATATGATTTATTTCTCGAGTCATTATTAATGAACGCGCCTTATTTGATAGGTAGCGGTTCTCGTGTTTGAAAGGCATGCATTATCATCGACGCTCATCTCGCTAGATCTCTTATACTAAGGTGAGTATGTAGCCTCGCTTTTTATGCTAGTTACTAAATGTTTTATTACCCGCGAGGGGGATACATGCTATTTGAAAATAAATGAACACAAGTCATGAGTAATTGTTGGACCCGAATGTTGCCTAAGTTGATTACATTGTATTGAGTACCTTGTTGCTAAAGACCCTAAATTCATGAGCCGTTAACTATCTTCTGACTTGATGTTGTGAGTCGGGAATAACCGCTTATTCTAATGATAGTACTATTGGGTTGACCACCCTATCCGAGACCAGGGCTTTACGCTGAGTAACCCGCTGGGAAGGATAATTTTACGAGAATAAGAATGTGGTATTCTAGCAACTGATACCCTAGAGGGGCAATGGTTTTATTCTAGTCATGCTAGCATTTGGCGTGGGTGACTATTTGGTTAAGGGGTCGGTGTCATGAGCTTAAATACAATGTTTATTATTATTATTATTGCCTTGAATATAGATTGTGTGTACGACAATTCTATAAATGATTATGATTGATTTTCTTCTTGTGTTCAAATGTGATTTGATAAACCTATAGACTCGCTCAACATTATTGTTGACTCATTTTAGCATGTATTTCGGGTAATAGGAAGTGATGGAGCATGGAGCTTTGCTGTGGAGGTTGTGGCTTGGCTTTTGGAAGAATGTTGGTCTAAAAACTGTTTCTATCCTTTACTGTTGAACAATTTATTTTATGTTTATGTATTGTACTAAACTTGTTGGTTGTTGGTCGAGATCCATGGGGACTAAACGCTTTACTCTGGTGTCGTTTTAGCACAATCATGGGATGAAATTTATGTTTTAGACCTATTATGAAAATCTTGTTTATGTTTTATGGGTAAACTTCTCTATTTTGAGTCGTTTAATATACCTTGTGTGATGATGCTTGTGTCTAGCACCCAATTGTGTATTTTCGTTGCGCAATGTAAATTGGGGGTGTTAGAGATTGGTATCAGAGCTACAAGTTATAGAGAACTGGGTCGATTTTGAAAATTGTCCTTAACTATAACTTTGGTGTCGAAAGTATTTATTCTTCAAAAGCACACAACTTCTCTGCAACACTCCAGTAAGATCACTTTTAGTTTTGTTTTGCATTGTAGATGTATCCCTCATAACTGAAATGATTTCCCGAGTATTTATTAAGTAAATACTACGATATTGTATTGGAATTATTGAAAGTACGTTGAGTGCTTGTCAATATCATTTTTTTTGCGAGCATTGCATAAACGTCATTTGCATTGTGTTGCATAGCATGGATTACGTATGACATTTGCATGAGCATTGCATACTAATTATTATTTTATTAACAATGATCTTAAGTATCCTTGAACCCTTATAATTGTAGAAAATGGCTGGTTTACCTCATGAGGATGAATGGACTGATATGACTAATGTATTGGATGGTGAGGAAGTAGATAACTTTGGTGCTAGTGACGATGAGGAGCCGTTTGAGTATTTGGATGATGGGATTCCACCTACTGCAGTTAGTCAGACAGAGCCTAAATTGATACAAGGTAGTTATGTTCCAAGGGTTAATGTTGTGCCACAGACTGTTCCAGATTGTCAGCGACCTGTTGTTCGTTCTACGACGCCTACTTGTGATGCTTATATTAGCAGTTTGCCTGGGATTGCATTTGCTAGGGGTGATGTTCCTGTTGAGTCGAGTAGTGCTGCTAGTGCTCGATCTATTCATGATGGCATATCTATGGTTTATTGTCCAGGTCCTAGGTCTTATGATGATATTTTCTGGTTTCTTAAGAAGTTCGATAGGTCTTTATTTGAAAGGTATTTGGTTGAAACTCATGTGATTAGGAGGTTTGAGCAAAATGAGAAAAAGTTTGACAGGTTTGTTAGTAGTGTGAGGAGATCAGATTTTGTTAGGGCAAGAGAAATGGATGAAGTTGTTAGATTAAGATCTATGGTGTTGAATTTGAGTGGGCATGTTGAAAGGTTACGTGAGGAGCAAGAAAGGAATGCAAGGTTGAGTACGTGGGGTTTGCCTATGAGATCTTTTCCTAGTCGGGGTGTAGTGATTCGTGATGTGCCGAATCAGGTTGAAGCTCAAGTGTTGGTGAATCCAAGTGAAGGAGGTAGTAGAAAGGGAAAGGAAAAAGTGGAAGAAGATTCTGAGGATGATGATAGCAGCAGTGATGATGAGCCAATGTACAAGAAGCTGGGGGGATCTGATGTTTAGTTCTTTATGTTGTTTTTATTAGCCTTGTTGTAAAAGAACTTATGTAGACTCGTACTATAGTTTATGATGAAACTTAATGACTTTTAAGTTTGCTGTGATGAAGGGTTGTAGTGACATTACTTGTCACAATTTTGTGGAAATTTTCCAATGCAATCTGATGTTAGAGTTTTTACACACCTTTGCTTTAGGAAAAACAAAGAGCGTAATTAGGGTAAGTACGACGATTTAGGAAAATCGTGCACAAATGACCCTTTGTGGGGATCGTTCTCAAGTAGGCTTGGTGTGTGTGTTAAGAGATGATTAATGATGTGATTATGATTATGAGAAAAGAAAATAGAAATGAGATTAGAAGAGAGTGACGGTTACGATGACGAGTTAAACTAAAACGATAAAGTCGTACACGTAAAACCGTAAAAAGTACCAAAATTAAAAATTTACCCTAAAAATTTCTAAAAAATTGCAATAAATCCTAAATAATATAATTAGAGTTTACAAAAAATCAAAAATCACCCAAACCTTTTATTTAATTAAATAATAATTTTTTAATGCTAATTAAAGTCCAAAAAATCAATTTAATTAACAAAAAGCCCAAAATAAGATTTTTTCAATTGTAAACCTCTAAAATACCCTAACATAATTTAAAACTATTTTTGAAAATTTTAAATTAATAAAAACTATTTAAAAACAATTAAAAACTATAAAAACTTAAAATAATTATAAAAATTAATCTAAGAACAATAAAAATATTCTAAAAGTTGTAAAATTCCTAACTTAATGTATTTAATCTAAGAAAAATGTTAAAACTTGAAAAATCTAAATTTTATTTTTTAATAATAAAATAATAATAAAATAATATTAAAAATCCAAAATTTATAAAAAATTCTAAAAACTTGCAAACTAGTTTATTTTAACCTAATTAAACAGAAAATGAACTTGAAATACCAAAAATGCCCCTATTGGGCCTTCAAATGGGCCAAATACCCAAACAGATCCTTAATGGGCTTAATATTGGGCCCAATAAGAAAAAGTCCTCAGAAATGGCCCAAAAGCTCCAGTCAAGCTTAAAATTTGATTTTAAACACAATTTTCCAAAGGCCCAAAAGCTGAAAATGAGCTTAAGCTAGCTTATTTCAAAACAGCTTTTTCTTAATGGGCTTTTTGGCCCATTAAGCTATAAGCTGATGCCATAAGCTAAGATTTTACCCACGTCCTTCTCTTGACCTAATTAAGCTATTTGCAAAAAGAAACTTGAAATAATCTCAAGGAATAAGCCTGAAATAAGCCAAAGCCCTCTTCACAAAACGACAAAATAGTCGTTTTTGAGTTCTAGACTATTTCAAGAGCTGATTCAAGTTGCAATAAGTCACAAATAGATTAACTAAGCTTAATCAACAAAAAGATTTTCAATAAGCACACTCAATAAGCTGAAATAAGCAATAAGCTAATTTTGAAAAAGACAAAATAGTCGTTTTCTAACAAAAACTTAAAACCAAAAGCTGTAAACTTCCAGATTCACTTATAAGCTCAAAAGATTAAGACCTATTACAAAAAATAAGTTGTTGCATATTGGAATAAGCCAAAACGACTTATTAATAAGCTGAACACAAATTATAACTAGTAGTGGCTAGAAGCAAGGGAAAGGAGTTCCCACTGCCTTGACTTTTTGACTTGGCTTTTTAGAGAGTTTTACTTGGTATCTTTGGACAATCAAGGCACCCTTGTGACCAGTGAATCACAAGGAGTCAATAACAAGCAGAAAATCACAAAATCACCCAGCCAATAAGTACAGTTAATTCAATCTTTGTCCAGATGTGTTCTAGACAAGTAATAAGCAGGTCTGATGACTATAAGCTACTTTTAAGCTAGTAAAAGCTAACCAAAAGCCACCAAATGCATACACAAGCTCAAAACAACTTATAGTAACACAGATTAACACATTTCATGCAACAAATCCAACAAATGAACAAGATCTAAGCACCTACAGATTACTGATGAACACTAACACAAGCAGATTTTTACTTTGCTGATGTATTTGACAAAAAATCCAAAGTCAAGGCCTCAGATCTATCACATATGTTGCATTAACAATGATTAAACACTTGTTAGCACTAGGTTAACATAATAACTAGGTGTGCACAAGATTTCAGAGCAAATCAACAACTTTTCAAGATTTTATAGCCAAATGTTTGATTAAGTGTATCAAGGCACAAAACTTGCATATATCAGACCACAAATACCTCAATATCATATACAAACTCAAACAGTACCACAATTCCAACTCAAAATCACATAAACTAGAACAATCAGTCAACCCCAACACCCTTTTAACTTTTTAAACTCAATTTTAACAAAGTAAAAGTCTTCTCAAGGTTGATTTAAGCCAAGTTTAACATCATAACATACCACAAGTGAATCAAGAACCAATTTGCAGGCATAAAAACACACTTATACCAACAAAATCACAAAATCACATAAATATCAAAGCTTAATCAGAAAGATGAAGTTTTGAGAATACAAACCTCCAAGATGTACATCTATACCTTGGAATCAATGAGCTGAGGTGCTAGCAAGAACAAGCACCAGCTTCCCCCTGCTAAGAACAACAAACAGGCCTAGCCAAAGGCTTGAGCCTAGGTTAGCACAAATCAGATAAAATGGGTGACAAAGGGTCAAGTCTTTGCAACACTTAGGCGCTCACAAGGCCTGAATCTTCCCTTAAGGCCTCACCACCCCTTAATCAACCAAGATTAGGAGGCTATGATCACCCTTAAGTTCAATCTACAAGCTGTTGAACCAAAAGTACTTAGAAAACTAGTTGACTAATTTTTGTTATAAAAACTTATAACCAAACTCCAATTTTGTTCAAGCTAGTTGATTTGTGACTTATGTCACTTAAAGAAACACCTCAATGAACAATCCTCACCCACGCACATGCCAAATTCTTGAACTCAGTCAAGAACAAAGGGACTCAAAGGCTTATAGGTTATCTTGGACTTGTTCAAGGTTTTGTTTAAGTACAAAAACGTGACAATACAACTACTTAACACAATAACAATCAATGGAACTCAGTTTCAATCACAACACAATACCACAATTCTATTAAATTCAGAAAAATGGCTTTACAAGGCTTGACAAAGTAAAACTGAGAACAAGAGTAAAGGAAAGACCCTAAACCCTTTATATAGAGGGTGTACATGCTACTAGAAGCTGAGAAAAACATAAACCCTAGTGTAGTGATGTCCCAAAAATGCCCTTGGATTTTGAATATATGTTGACTGAATTTGGACTTCTTGGCGTTTTGTTGAGATGCTAGTGAGATAGAAGTGATCTTGGACGTCCAAATGGTGCGTAGGAATGAAGCTTGATCTTGGCATGTTAATTCCATGGAAATTCTTGTCTTCATGCGAGTCCGTGGGTCAGGGGAGGTATCATGTGACAAAAAGGGTGATGAGGTGGCTTGTTTATGAGTTGGGTTGTGTTAAGGGTATCCTTAATCATAAATCTGGAGCGAATTAAGGTCTAATTCACAAGGGTTAAGGAAAACCCAAATTGGATTAAGAACATGAAGAACACATGTTTTGATCTTTATTTGTGTTTAGGGAAGTGTTAGGCGCCAGATTAATATTTAATTAACTTTTGAAAAGTTAATAAATAATAAACGGGTGAGTGGAAGGTGATGTGGAGGAAGGGAGGATTGTGATTGGAGGGTTTTGGTGAGTGGGCTACGTGTCAAGCCCATAGTGGTCTATGTATCTTTGTTTGTCTGCCCACTTTAGCCCCTCACTTATATTCTTCTTGTCACTTGCATTTTAATCCCACAAAACTGAAATTCCTTTGTTAACCAAGTTTTTGTTTTTAGACTTTTGCCCCAAATACTTTTGCCCCAAATACTTTTGCAAAGTATTTTCAGGGGTATTTCTTGCCATTTCTTGATTTTTGAAGGGTTGTTTTGGCATTTTCTTCAAAGATAATGGCCTTGACTTGTATTGTTGACTTTGTGGAGGACTAAAATTGACAAGTCTTGATTGTTGAGGGACTATTATTGCCAATTCTTCAAAGTTAAGGGTCCTTTTGTAAATTTGACAAACTTTAAGGACCAATCTTGTAATTATGAATATACAAGGGTTTAAAGTGTCAATTCTTCAATATTGGAGGACCCTTCTTGTTCAATATTCATATCTTCAAGGTTTATTCTTGGAAAAACATCACTTGGGTCCGGTTCATTGTGCGGCTTCATTTCCCGTGTTCGTTTTTGCATGATTCTTTGTGATCTTTTGTCATTTCCTCAATATCCGTACCTAAAATACACAAGCAACAAACACAAGCATATATTTGGCATTTTTAATGATATTTTTTGCATTTTAAGCCCAATTTGGACGATGAGACTATGTATAAAGGCAGTCTCATCACTCCCCATACTAAACCATTGTCGTGCCCTCACGCAATGCTAGAATAAAGTATCGTAGCACCTCCAAAATTCATTTTTATTCACTTTTATTGAATGATAAAGTAGCTACACTACTACTATTACTTCTACTTGCGCTTTAGACATAATGTATGATTTTCATCGCAAAATGGGACGTTTAGGTTCATAGAATAAGAACACGTGAATGCTTCGTTAGAAATAATTTCATCGTCCTCGATTTTCACCCCAATTCCATGCCAAGTGTGCAACGAGATCATTGTCATTATATGTTAGTAATGCTAACACTACTCATATGCCCTAATCACGTACTTATCCTCCCATTATCCTAAGTTGTATCTCTTATATTTTATTTTGTCTTGAATGTTTCACGAGGATCCATTGTTTGAATTACGCGATAATAGAGATTTAGGTCTAAAAATAAAGTCCTAACGGTGTAACCAATATCATCAAATTAATAACCCCTCCTAATAGACAACGATGTCAAAAAATTAAGTCAACAAGAAGAATCGATAAACACAGTTTTATAACGGTTTTGAACATGAGACTTATTACCAAGACTATACGCCCCCTAACGGAAGGGCCTTATTATCATTGGTTTACCTCCATCTTTTATTCAACTTCGCCATGAAGCTTTTATTATGACTTCGGTCTTGACTTGCCTTTTATTATCCACCTCATCGGTGGTTTTATTAGCCAAAGACGTATATCCTCACGCTAAGGCGAATTTTGGATCTTTAAAGATTCAAAGATTAAGGCTTGATTCACTTTCAATTTTGCATAGATTTTTCGGCCTTGTGAGCTTCAATTTTTTGCTTAATTTAGGTGAGCACTTGAAATCTTATTATTGGGTGAAGCTTTCGATTATTCGGATGCCAATACTTCAAAACCGTGACGCTGGCGATACCTTAATTTTTTCCCAATTTAATTACATGGAAGCTACTAAAACAAGTTAGAAACCAACAATAGTGACTAAACCGCTAAATCAATATTTATTAACAATCTATTATACAAAAGCGTGGGGAGAATAAGCTAATAATTACTACACATGAGATCATGACGATTACAAGACTTATAAATAACTCTATCATTTCTCGTCCTCATTTAAGAGACTTAGCCTAATGTGAAGTTAAGGAATCAAAGCTAAGTGCTCAACACGCACGGTCGAGTCAAAAATTACTCTTATTCTCGCCATCAGAAAACCTACATTCGTGTCTTCAAACACTTATAAAACATGAGAAAATTTTTAAAATTTGGCCATTTTTAGCCTTATTTTACAACAAAACAATAAACAAAAAGAAAAACTTTGGAAAGCGTGAAGGTTTGGCAAGGAAAGTATCTATTCACCCCCCATACTAAAGTTAAACATTGTCCTCAATGTTTCGAGTCTAGGGGTGCAAACACCCCCATACTGGACACGTAGTCGAATGCCTAATCTAGCATGGAAAGGGTGTAACCATTAAATTTAAAGCCGTTTATGAAGTGTGCTATAAACCTAAGGTTAGAACGTCGAAGGATATATCATGGATATTGAGAAAGTATTCAAAGCAAACGATCGAGTGCTCCCATAAAACGAACACGAGAGGCTCCAATCATGAAGATAATGATCTAAAAACCACAATTCACAAACAACCACAGAAGAAAGGTTGGAAGGACACAAATCCCCTCACATTAAACTAATTAGAAAGCAATAATATGTACATGGATAAGCATGGGTCTCCCCCACGAGGCACCTTGTTTTTGATAACCGAGTCAAAAGCTCGACTCGAATCCCCCATAAATGTGATCATTTAGGGATAATCATGGTATGGTCAATTTTTGGTGGGGCTTACATGATAAACAAGGCCCAAAAACAACCGGTATTAAGGACTAAGTCCTTTGATGGTGCAAAATATCGGGATCGAAGATGGTGTTCTCGTTTTCATTGGATAAACAAATCAACGCCACTTCATCATGTGTCAACATAAACCCAAAGGGTTTAAAGAAAATAGATGATAAGAAATAGAAGGGTCGGACAATGGGTAAGTCACAAAAACCATGAGCTACTCGTCCTCGGTGACTACTTCGGTAAAAGACCGAGATTTTATCTTAAACGCGATACCGAGGTCAAAAATCTCGTCCTCGGTGGAGAAGTGTGAGGGAACAAATGGGGCTTCCCCCATACTAGATCCACACAATACGTCGTCAAAAGAAGTAGACGCGTTTGTAGCAAGCTCAATTAAGCGAGGTGATGACGAAGTTAACTTTGGAAAAAATTTCAAATCAATTGTAAAATATTTTCCTTTTTCATTTTTTAACTCTTTGTTATGAAAACCCAAGTTGATTAAATTTAAAATATTTGGTGTTTCTAAAACAATTCTAGGCACACTTAAAATTTTCACATTTATCTTGAAGGCGGGAGGAGGATTTGAATTTTTAAAACGTGAATCGACTAATAAAATATCCCCCTCCGGGATAATGCAACGGTCCTCATCAAACTCGAAAATCGAAGGCGGATCATCAAGTATACGTTTGATCTCAGAAAAATCGCCATCGGGATCAAAAACGTATTCTCTTCCTCGTGGAAGAGGTTTGGAAATTAATTTATCGATAGTCGAGTCGCTAGCTCCAAACGTCGTGAAACTATGAATAGAAGGCTCTTCGATTGAAGATTTTGCCTTTGTCGTTTCGACCTCGACATCGAAAAATGTATCGACGTGAGCAAGGCCATCGGTGGTCTTCTCACATGATAAATCCAAAATCTCACTCGGTGTGGGATTAGGAGTAAAAGGCTCGTCTCGTGACGATTTTGCCTTGACGGTTTCAACTTTGTCCTTCGAAGGGATCGAACGTGGGTTTTCAAACATTTTAGCAAAATTACTAACACGTCCCTTCGGAATTAATTTTTGTTCATCTTGTAAAAACGATGGTTCAACGATTTCCTTTAAAACCTTGTCACATTTTTCTTTTTCAAAATCATTTAATGGAATTTCTTTGTCAAAATTAAGTGTATATTGATTTAGAAAATCCTCAATAATTTCATCCTCATTAGAAAAATTAGGTTTAGAAGGTATAAGATTCAACGTTCCTAAGTATCCTACGAGTTTTTCTTTTGGTTTATTTTCAAAAACAATTTTCAAAACTTAGTTAGATGACGTTTTCGTTTCCTCTATGTTTTTGCAAGACGACGAAGGTAGCACGACTATAAAATTCCAGAGATATGGATCAATACGAGACGTACGAGTCTTAGGAGTCGATAAGGCTTTAACCTCTCCCTCAGAATTAGGATTGGTGTCATTCGACGAAGAATTGAATTTTTCCATTAAGCCCTCGACTATTAAAAGAATTTTATCTTTCTCATTAGCATGACTTTCCTTAATTTTATCCACGTATCCCTTCCACATCTCTTGACTTTGGTCATACAAACGTTGTTGCTCTTCAAAAAGGGTATCATAATCGTTTTCCATTTTTTTTAAAGTTTCCCTTTGGGTTGCCATTTGTTTATTATAAGTTTCCTTAAGGCTTGTCATTTGTTCTTCCATCATCGTTAATTTCTCATTATTTCATCTCACAAAATCATTAAAGGCATTATGAATAGACTCATCATTGCAATTAAAAGACGGATCATACGACGAATAAAACGAGGACGATGGGTGACCTTGGTCGTAAGATCGAAAATTGTTACCATGATCACGTGGGGCGGAGTTATAGATATAACCCCTCGACCTCCAATAACCTCACAATTAAAACAATTGACACCATCAGGCAGGCCTCCACAATATGGACATGAATAATATCCACCATCATTCGACATGATGCAACGAGAATGGTGTTACGAGAATTAAACACTAGATGGTTAGAAATATAATTAGTGGATAAGGGTAAGAAGAATATTTTTGATTTTTGACTGTTTTTAATTTTTTTGGATTTTTGTTGTATTACGTAGACTCAAATCTACAAATCTCCTCCTTAATCAAATCTCTTGATTAAAGAAGCCTTAAAGAATGAAAACGATCACGTGAAGTGAACGCCTTCGATGACTTTAGAACGTTGGTGGAACACCAAAACCTTCAAGAGGGTTTAACCAATGAAACCAAGAAAGTATATATGATACTTAATAATACTTTAGGCGAAAAAACCCTCGATTAGCTCTCAAAATCAAATACTCACAAGCAAGCGGGGAAACGAGGCGGCGCGAAGCACTTAAGAGCCTTTTTCCTTAAGGTATATTTTATAATACCCGCCTTATACCCACCTTATAGTTTGTATTTTTCAAAATTGAGCTTCACGAAAGTATTTATCTATTTTTGCCTTTCTTTCTTGTTTGAGATTCGAATACAATGATTGGGTAATGACCTCCCAAGTCAAGGTTGTTTTTTTCACACTTTTGGAGTACTTGTGAATTTATTGTTCTACGTATACAATATATTAATAATATTCACACAAAAAACGAAAAACCGATAATACGTATTAGTAGAGTGCTACTAATACAAATAGATAATATATAAAAACAACAATTACCAAATCAAAACACAACACGCCTCCCCGGCGGCAGCGCCAAATTGATGTTAGAGTTTTTACACACCTTTGCTTTAGGAAAAACAAAGAGCGTAATTAGGGTAAGTACGACGATTTAGGAAAATCGTGCACAAATGACCCTTTGTGGGGATCGTTCTCTAGGAGACTTGGTGTGTGTGTGTTAAGAGATGATTAATATTGTGATTATGGTTATGAGAAAAGAAAATAGAAATGAGATTAGAAGAGAGTGACGGTTACGATGACGAGTTAAACTAAAACGATAAAGTCGTACACGTAAAACCGTAAAAAGTACCAAAATTAAAAATTTACCCTAAAAATTCCTAGAAAATTGCAATAAATCCTAAATAATGTAATTAGAGTTTACAAAAAATCAAAAAACACTCAAACCTTTTATTTAATTAAATAATAATTTTTTAATGCTAATTAAAGCCCAAAAAATCAATTTATTAACAAAACGCCCAAAATGAGATTTTTTCAATTGTAAACCTCTAAAATACCCTAACTTAATTTAAAACTATTTTTGAAAATTTTAAAATTAA
The DNA here is from genome assembly GCA_025667525.1 of Glebionis coronaria. Classification (NCBI taxonomy): domain Eukaryota; kingdom Viridiplantae; phylum Streptophyta; class Magnoliopsida; order Asterales; family Asteraceae; genus Glebionis; species Glebionis coronaria. Next base: position 532,826,209 of record CM046881.1, on the reverse strand, counting down.
TAAAAACTATTTAAAAACAATTAAAAACTATAAAAACTTAAAATAATTATAAAAATTAATCTAAGAACAATAAAAATATTCTAAAAGTTGTAAAATTCCTAACTTAATGTATTTAATCTAAGAAAAATGTTAAAACTTGAAAAATCTAAATTTTAATTTTTAATAATAAAATAATAATAAAATAATAATAAAATAATATTAAAAATCCAAAAATTATAAAAATTCTAAAAACTTGCAAACTAGTTTATTTTAACCTAATTAAACAGAAAATGAACTTGAATTACCAAAATGCCCCTATTGGGCCTTCAAATGGGCCAAATACCCAAACAGATCCTTAATGGGCTTAATATTGGGCCCAATAAGAAAAAGTCCTCAGAAATGGCCCAAAAGCTATAGTCAAGCTTAAAATTTGATTTTAAACACAATTTTCCAAAGGCTCAAAAGCTGAAAATGAGCTTAAGCTAGCTTATTTCAAAACAACTTATTCTTAATGGGATTTTTGGCCCATTAAGCTATAAGCTGATGCCATAAGCTAAGATTTTACCCACGTCCTTCTCTTGACCTAATTAAGCTATTTGCAAAAAGAAACTTGAAATAAGTGTTGATCCCAAACTCAGATCTTAAACCTTAATAGCTTGTTTAAGGGTTGTGATAGAAAGAACTAATTCAATCTAACACTAGAGAAACTTTGCAATGCAAAGTAACTAAACAAGATGCGGAATATAGTGTTTAGCACAAGAACAAATGATTAAGACAAACGTTAAACTTTAATATCAATGATATACGAATACCCTAATGGTATTAGGGTTTACAAAAACCTTAAAGTATGAAATGAAAGATAATAGAGAAAGACACACTTTGCATGATAACCTAGTGAGTCCTTTTATAGGCATAAGGACTCACGTACAAGATTACTACTAACATACTTGGAAAGTATCTCGGAGTAGTAACAGAAACGCGTAAAAATCTATTCCTAGTTTATCTCTAGCGGTAGGGCCTTTGACTTCAGCAGGGGAACCAATCCCCCTGCCTTTGTTATTTGGCAGGGGAAACTTACTCTAGCAGGGGGACAAATGACCAACTAGCAGGGGTAACAAATATACATAGATTTATTCCCAACAATAAGCTCAAGGAATAAGCCTGAAATAAGCCAAAGCCCTCTTCACAAAACGACAAAATAGTCGTTTTTGAGTTTTAGACTATTTCAAGAGCTGATTCAAGTTGCAATAAGTCACAAATGGTTTAACTAAGCTTAATCAACAAAAATATTTTCAATAAGCACACTCAATAAGCTGAAATAAGCAATAAGCTAATTTTGAAAAAGACAAAATTGTCGTTTTCTAACAAAAACTTAAAACCAAAAGCTGTAAACTTCCAGATTCACTTATAAGCTCAAAAGATTAAGACCTATTACAAAACATAAGTTGTTGCACATTGGAATAAGCCAAAATGACTTATTAATAAGCTGAACACAAATTATAACTAGAAGTGGCTAGAAGCAGGGAAAGGAGTTCCCACTGCCTTGACTTTTTAACTTGGCTTTTTAGAGAGTTTTACTTGGTATCTTTGGACAATCAAGGCACCCTTGTGATCAGTGAATCACAAGGAGTCAATAACAAGCAGAAAATCACAAAATCACCCAGCCAATAAGTGCAGTTAATTCAATCTTTGCCCAGATGTGTTCCAGACAAGTAATAAGCAGGTCTGATGACTATAAGCTACTTTTAAGCTAGTAAAAGCTAACCAAAAGCCACCAAATGCATACAAAATCTCAAAACAACTTATAGTAACACAGATTAACACATTTCATGCAACAAATCCAATAAATGAATAAGATCTAAGCACATGCAGGTTATTGATGAACACTAACACAAGTAGATTTTTACTTTGCTGATGTATTTGACACAAAATCAACATTCAAGGCCTCAGATCTATCACATATGTTGCATTAACAATGATTAAACACTTGTTAGCCCTAGGTTAACATAAAAACTAGGTGTGCACAAGATTTTAGAGCAAATCAACAACTTTTCAAGATTTTATAGCCAAATGTTTGATTAAGTGTATCAAGGCACAAAACTTGCATATATCAGACCACAAATACCTCAATATCAGATACAAACTCAAACAATACCACAATTCCAACTCAAAATCACATAAACTAGAATAATCAGTCAACCCCAAACACCCTTTTAACTTTTTAAACTCAGTTTTAACAAAGTAAAAGTCTTCTCAAGGTTGATTTAAGCCCAGTTTAACATCATAACATACCACAAGTGAATCAAGAACCAATTTTTAGGCATAAAAACACACTTATACCAACAAAATCACAAAATCACATAAATATCAAAGCTTAATCAGAAAGATGAAGTTTTGAGAATACAAACCTCCAAGATGTACATCCACACCTTGGAATCAGTGAGCTGAGGTGCTAGCAAGAACAAGTGCCAGCTTCCCCTTGCTAAGAACAACAAAAAGGCCTAGCCAAAGGCTTGAGCCTAGGTTAGCACAAATCAGATAAAATGGGTGACAAAGGGTCAAGTCTTTGCAACACTTAGGCTCTCACAAGGCCTGAATCTTCCCTTAAGGCCTCACCACCCTTTAATCAACCAAGATTAGGAGGCTATGATCACCCTTAAGTTCAATCTACAAGCTGTTGAACCAAAAGTACTTAGCAAACCACTTGACTAATTTTTGTTATAAAAACGTATAACCAAACTCCAATATTGTTCAAGATAGTTGATTTGTGACTTATGTCACTTAAAGAAACACCTCAATGAACAATCCTCACCCAAGCACATGCCAAATTCTTGAACTCAGTCAAGAATAAAGGGACTCAAAGGCTTATAGGCTATCTTGGACTTGTTCAAGGTTTTGTTTAAGTACAAAAACGTGACAATACAACTACTTAACATAATAACAATTAATGGAACTCAGTTTCAATCACAACACAATACCACAATTCTATTAAATTCAGAAAAATGGCTTTACAAGGCTTGACAAAGTAAAATTGAGAACAAGAGTAAAGGAAAGACCCTAAACCCTTTATATAGAGGGTGTACATGCTACTAGAAGCTGATAAAAACATAAACCCTAGTGTAGTGATGTCCCAAAAATTCCCTTGGATTTTGAATATATGTTGACTGAATTTGGACTTCTTGTCGTTTTGTTGAGATGCCAGTGAGATAGAAGTGATCTTGGACGTCCAAATGGTGCGTAGGAATGAAGCTTGATCTTGGCACGTTAATTCCATGGAAATTCTTGCCTTCATGCGAGTTCGTGGGTCAGGGGAGGTATCATGTGACAAAAAGGGTGATGAGGTGGCTTGTTTATGAGTTGGGTTGTGTTAAGGGTATCCTTAATCATAAATCTGGAGCGAATTAAGGTTAAGGAAAACACAAATTGGATTAAGAACACGAAGAACACATGTTTTGATCTTTATTTGTGTTTAGGGAAGTGTTAGGCGCCAGATTAATATTTAATTAACTTTTGAAAAGTTAATAAATAATAAACGGGTGAGTGGAAGGTGATGTGGAGGAAGGGAGGATTGTTATTGGAGGGTTTTGGTGAGTGGGCTACGTGTCAAGCCCAGAGTGGTCTATGTATCTTTGTTTGTCTGCCCACTTTAGTCCCTCACTTATATTCTTCTTGTCACTTGCATTTTAATCCCACAAAACTGAAATTCCTTTGTTAACCAAGTTTCTGTTTTTAGACTTTTGCCCCAAATACTTTTGCAAAGTATTTTCAGGGGTATTTCTTGCCATTTCTTGATTTTTGAAGGGTTGTTTTGGCATTTTCTTCAAATATGATGGCCTTGACTTGTATTGTTGACTTTGTGGAGGACTGAAATTGACAAGTCTTGATTGTTGAGGTACTATTCTTGCCAATTCTTCAAAGTTAAGGGTCCTTTTGTAAATTTGACAAATTTTAAGGTCTAATATTGTAATTATGAATATACAAGGGTTTAAAGTGTCAATTATTCAATATTGGAGGACCCTTCTTGTTCAATCTTCATATCTTCAAGGTTTATTCTTGGAAAATCATCACTTGGGTCCGGTTCATTGTGCGGCTTCGTTTCCCGTGTTCGTTTTTGCATGATTCTTTGTGATCTTTTGTCATTTCCTCAATATCCGTACCTAAAATACACAAGCAACAAACACAAGCATATATTTGGCATTTTTAATGATATTTTATGCATTTTAAGCCCAATTTGGACGATGAGACTATGTATAAAGGCAGTCTCATCACAATCCAAATTACCTTCATGACTTATGATTTGTCTTATTAGTTCTTTTGTGAATTGGTTAATGATTCATTGTGAATTATGTTGTTGGTGCATGTAGTATCCATGTTACATCTTGATAGATAAATCCTTCTTCTTATCTTGATATGAATACTTACTTGTTCTTTTTCATTTATGGTTACACAGTAAGGAGTTGGGAGGCATTTTTCTGACTTTACTAAATTATTGTTTGGTTAGTTTCCTAAAAACATGCCGCCTAAATTGACGACTAATACTGTTAATACCATGATTGAGCAAGCTATTGCTAGAGCTCTGGAGGCTGAACGTGCTGCGAGGAACCAAGAGGCTGAGAATAGGAATGCTACTGGTTAGGTTGGAGGGAATGTTGAAAATCCAGTTGGAGGTAATGCCGATGAACAAGTTGGAGGAAATGCTACGGGACAAGTTGGAGGTAATGCTGTTGTTCAGCAGGTTCAGAAGGAATGTTCTTATGCTAGTTTCATGAAATATGGACCTACCCAATTTCATGGTACTGGTGGTTCCAAGCTTCATGGCGAAGTTGAATAAAAGATGGAGGTAAACCAAAGATAATAAGGCCCTTCCGTTAGGGGACGTATAGAAGTCTTGGTAATAAGTCTCATGTTCAAAACCGTTATAAAACCGTGTTTATCGATCCTTCTTGTTGACTTAATTTTTTGACATCGTTGTCTATTAGGAGGGGTTATTGATTTGATGGTCTTGGTTACACCGTTAGGACTCTATTTTTAGACCTAAATCTCTATTATCGCATAAGTCAAACAATGTATCCTCGTGAAACATTCAAGACATAATAAAATATAAGAGACACAACTTAGGAAAATAGGAGGATAAGTACGTGATTAGGGCATATGAGTAGTGTTAGCATTACTAACTTATATTGACAATGATCTCGTTGCACGCTTGGCATGGAATTGGGGTGAAAATCGAGGACGATGAAATTATTTCCAACGAAGCATTCACGTGTTCTTATTCTATGAACCTAAACGTCCCATTTTGCGATGAAAATCATACATTATGTCTAAAACGCAAGTAGTAGTAGCAATAGTAGTAGTGTAGCTAGTTTATCATTCAATAAAGTGAATAAAAATGAATTTCGGAGGTGCTACGATACTTTATTCTAGCATTGCGTGAGGGCACGACAATGGTTTAGTATGGGGGAGTGATGAGACTGCTTTTATACATAGTCTTATCGTCCAAAAAGGGATTAAAATGCATTAAATATCATCAAAATACCCATATATATGCTTGTGTTTGTTGCTTGTGTATTTTAGGTACGGATATTGAGAAAATGACAAAAGATCACAAGAATCATGCAAAAACGAACATGAAAAACGAAGCCGCACATTGAACCAAGCCCTAATGAAGATTTTCCCAAGAAAACCCTTGAAGATTTGAAGAATTGTGAAGAAAGGTCCTCCAATATGGAAGAATTGACACTTTATACCCTTGTATCTTCATAATTACAAGATTGGTCCCTAAAGTTTGTCAAAATTGCAAAAAGGGCCCTCCACTTTGAAGAATTGACAAATTTAGCCCCTCAACAAAGCTAAATTGTCAACCATTATCCTCCACAAATTCAAATATATCATGAATTCCTTCAAAGTACAAGAAATTACAAGTTTGGTCCTTGAAAATATCAAAATTACCAAAAGGACCCTTGACTTTCAACATTTGGTAAGAATGGTCCCTCATAAATGAAGACTTGGCAATTTCAGTCCTCCAAAATGCCAATCATACAAGTTAAGACCATAATCCATCAAGAAAATGCCAAATCAGTCCCTCAAGAATCACAAAATGGCAAGAATTACCCCTGAATTCATTTTACAAAACTATTTGGGGCAAAAGTGTGAAAATGAAAAGTTGAATAACAAAGGGATTCGGATTTTTGTGCCTTATTTACAAAGTTGTTAGGACCATTGGAATAGTTAATTGTAATAGGTAGACTAGGAGGTATGTAGTTCCTCCTGGTCCTAGTAGTAGTAGGAGCAAGTCGTGCTCCTGGTCCTAGTTAAAGTCAAACTTTATTATTTATTTATTATTCTGTTAGGATATGCATGAGATATGTTAGGAAAGGATATGCATATCAGTTTTACATGTTTTGTTTAATGATGTATTAGGGTTTCCTTGTAGTATAAAAGGAACCTTAGGCAGAAGGGTTAGACACACCTTCATCAAACATAATTCTCGTCATTATCAGTATTAGAAATCCTTAGAAAGGATCAAGTCATTATAGTTATTTTGTTCTTCTTTACAGTATTTGTATTCCGCACTTATATTGTGTATAGAGTCTCTTTGTGAATAGACTTGTGATTACAAAAGTCGTTCACCGTTCCTGACAGGCTGCAAGATCCACATCTAGTGGACCCAACAAGTGGTATCAGAGCCTGGGAGAGTCTCTGTACAAGAAGAATCAATTTTTCTTATTACTAACATTTTTGTTTAATCATGTCTGCCTCAAGTTCTACTTAAACAGGAAAAGATAGCACTCCTAAAACTCTGCAACCTCAGCAGATCGTTGCTACGGTTTCCAACACAAATGGGAAATTCCCTCTTCTGAAAAAGGACGAGTATGATACTTGGGCAATGAAGATGGAATGGTGGATCACCAACACTGATCAAGACCTTTGGAAGGTTATTATGAATGGGAACAGCAGGAAGCTGACTGGAAGAGACAAGAATGGTAATATTACTCTTCTTGACCCTAAAACTCATTAAGAAATCATAGCCATTCAGAAGGAGATCAAAGCAAAAACTATTTTGCTTCAATATCTTCCTAATGATCACATGGGTGACTTCTACCATTTGGATGATGCTAGAGAGATCTGGAATGGAATAAAAGCAAGGTTTGGTGGGAATGAGAAGTCAAAGAAAATGCAAAGATCCATGCTGAGAGATGAATTTACAGAATTCAAAATCTCAGAAACTGAAGGTATACATCAAGGGTATGACAGGTTCCAAAAGATATTGAGCCAATTGAATCAACTTCGGTCGACACCTGACGATGGTGATATTAATGCAAGATTTCTTAGAGCCTTACCCTACTCATGGAATCAGGTGGTATTCTCTCTCAAAGCAAAAGGTGGGCTTGACTATCTCAATTTTCATGATTTGTTTCATAAGCTCAAAACTTTTGAACCTCATGTGAGGGGATATTCAAGTGATTCTTTTCCCACTCCTTCTAATTCAGCCTTTGTGAGTTCTATGGGATCCAGTGTAACACCCCCAATTTCGGGTCATAGCAGCGGAAGGGTCATTGGGTGTTACTATCATGGTTCAACCTCAATATCATAGAAAACGCCTCAAAATGAGTCGTTTTAACAAAACATACATCCATTCATTTGTTTAAAAGTAAAACAGTTCACACATGGTCCCAAATAGTTTTAAGTTTACACAACCAACCAAATAATAAAAGTTTCTTAGAATGGACATAGTTTAGTAAAGCGGGCCAAAACATTTCAATTTAGCAAGCTGCGTGAAACCGCCTTCCTTGAGTGCCTTCTTCATGGACCTGAGATAAAACATGCTATAAAGTCAACAAAAATGTTGAGTGAATCTATAGAGTTTAAATTAAATAAATGAACACAAGTATTCTGAATAAACCTTCCGTAGTTGACAATCATGTGGATCAGACATAATTATCGTTGTTATTTCATAAGTCTCGTGAAATTGAACGTTAACATATATTATTTCAGCCCAACACACCTAGCCAAGGGCGTATATTTCTCTTATACAATTGCATCCGATGTTTCATTACTGGTGCATCACAACACCACGCGATAGCTAGTCGCGACCGGACTGGGAGTCACCCCGATAGATCTATCCATAGTATTAGCGTTCCTTTCGATTAACAATTCATGATTCATGGGTCTTTAAGGCTAAACAAACTTATATAACAACTTTCATCTAAGCATACAATCGGGTCCTTTGTGTTCAGTTTTAAAAGAATGAGGGTTTACCACAACTTCTCGTTGTACCCTTCATTTACAACAAATGCTTTTCCAATAATAAGGGTTTCCACAACTTCTCGTTGTACCCCTTTCATTTTAATAAAACAAGCATGTTATCCCCCTCGCGGGTTTTATAAAACAAGTAAACATGTTAAAGCGAGGCTATAGACTCACCTTGATACAATAGTAGTGACGTGACGATCGCCGACGATTTGTGATGCCCGTTAAACACGAAGACCGCAACCTACCAATTAAGGCGCGTTCGTTAATAAACGACTCAAGTATAAATATATACTTAAATAATATGAAAGTCAATTTCAAATGACCATGAAGATCCCGAAAAACAACAACAATGTAAGTGTACTTCTATACCCTTTTATTCAACACTTATTCTTTTAAAACACTTGCGCCCTCGACATTGACCCGTCATAAGACGCCAAGTCAACGCAAGTCAAACCATCATTTTACTTCCCTCGGACCAGTAGCTAAGTCATTTATATAACGACTTAACACTCGAGTAAGTCACTATGTCCAATAGTGAATACTCAACTCACGCCATACAAGTATTGAACTACGTGTCCAAAATGCCATTCAGCATGTACACTCCAAATGTACACACCAATCTAACCTATCTAGACATGTCCGATTTCGACGAAACTTGGTGACAAACTCACACATAATATGAATAAGACTCAGTTTAAATTTCGTTCAAAAATATTACTTCTAAGACCTTCTGCCCGACACACCTTCGTGTTGCAAAAACCGGACAGTTTTACGCCTTTGACTTGTAAAACCGTTTTGACTTATCTAAACATTTCCGTTTGCAAAACCGACACTCGGGTTTGAAAATAGACTCATGACCTGAGGTTTATCAACTTACAACAGCCCTTGAACATTTTTAAAACTCATTTTATAGTCCCCGAGATTCGTTCCAAATATCGACAGCAATTTTCGGATTGTGCCGATACCCGTCTCCCGGTACACAAATACTAAAAGTAGCATAACTTTTCGCTCGTAATGAGTTAGAAGCTCTACTTTAGCTCAAATCGAAGCTAACGAAATTCTCTACGACCCTATCTTATTAGTTTACCAAGTTTACCACAGTAACAATTTCAAAAACGGACTTAAAGTTACTGCCTAAAATAGACTATCTAAAAATCATACCAAAACAATTTTTCGACCCATTCCAACAATTCCTATAGTCCTAATATGATCCTAAAATCATAATAACACATCTAATTAACTCATAACACCCTCAAATTTAATTTCACAAAAATTAAACCATCAAAAATCTTACATGCAACCATAACCCACTATGAATATTATATTATTAACACCATATATAAACACAAAAATGGATCAAACATCAAGTTCTTCACCAAAAATTGAAAATAAAATTTAGTGAATGCATGTAGAAGAAAATTATACCAATAGAAAGCTTATGAAATTTCCAAGATGGGTCTTCTTTTAGATTTGGATGAATCAAAGTGAATCAAAAATTTTTGAAGGGTATTTGGTTTAGGGTTGGACGGCAAAAATGGAAGAAAGAGAGAGAGATTGATTTTTTTTTGAAAGTAAAAAGTGTGTATGTGTGTGTGTTTGTTTTTAAATTTTAATTAGTTAGTGGGGTGAGGACCAAAGTGCAATTTGGCAAAACTTTTGGCCCAAAAGTGCAAGTAAATAGTTTACAAGGTAGGAAATGTAATTTGTAAGTTTTAAAAATATTTACGGGGCTCGGGTTTCGTAAAAATACTTTTCGAAAGTTAAAACGCTTCAAAATAATAATAATAAGGCTTCGACACGACTTAAAACGCAATTAAATCGAAAACGTCGAAAATATACAATATCAAGACAATCGATATAAAACGTAAATTTTTGGGCATCCGTCGGTATCGCGATCACTAATAGTTCTCGTCACTCGTTAAAACGTAAAATTACGAGAAATAAAGATTAAATATAATAAAAATCATTTCCATGATTATTTGAGAATATAATATCGATACCTAACATATTCCTTGTCGGTTTTCATCTAATCGACATTCTTACGCTAGTTTCAAGTCATAACCTTCTCGGTTAGTCGATAATTTAAAATTCTCATTAAAGTAAACACGTAATACGTAATAGTCGAGATTAAAATAACGACCTGAAATTGACGGGTTGTCACATCATCCCCACCAAATTAGGATCTTCGCCCTCGAAGATCAACTTGCGTTCTTGCCCGATCGCTTGTTGAAATCAAAGAGATGAGGGTAATTCTTCCACATTTGGTCTTCTCGTTCCCAAGTAAACTCCGGTCCTCTCCGAGAGTTCCATCGAACTTTGACGATAGGTATTCGGCTTTGCTTCAGTTGCTTGACCTCGCGATCCATGATCTCGACCGGTTCTTCAATAAAATGCAACTTCTTATCAACCTTAACCTCGTCTAACGATATAACGAGTTATTCATCGGATAAACACTTCTTCAGATTCGACACGTGAAAAGTGTTATGAATCCCATACAGTTCTTGTGGTAGTTCAAGTTGGTATGCCACGGGTCCTACTCTAGATGTAAACTTGAATGGTCCGATATAACGAGGACTTAACTTCCCACGTTTTCCAAATCGTACAACACCTTTCCATGGTGATACCTTTAGCATAACCTTATCTCCCACGTTAAACTCCAATGGTTTTCTTCTCACATCCGCATAACTCTTCTGTCGGCTTCGAGCAGACAACAACCTATTCTTGATTTGCACAATCATATCCGTCGTCTCCCTAATCAAATCTGGTCCAGTGAGTTGGGCATCACCAACCTCACTCCAGCTAACGGGTGATCTACATTTTCTCCCATACAGTGCTTCAAAAGGTGCAGCTTTAATACTCGCGTGATAACTGTTATTGTACGAGAATTCGGCCAAATGTAAGTGCTTATCCCAGCTACTTCCAAAGTCTATCACACAAGCACGTAGCATATCCTCCAAAGTTTGAATTGTTCTTTCGCTTTGCCCATCAGTTTGCGGATGATAGGCTGTGCTCATATCCAAATTGGTTCCTAACGACTTTTGAAGTGATCTCCAAAATCCAGAAGCAAAACGACTATCTCTATCGGAAATGATTGAAATAGGAACACCATGCTTGCACACGATTTCCTTCAGATAAATATCGGCGAGTTTCTCCAAACCGAACCTCTCGTTGATTGGAATAAAATGAGCGGATTTAGTTAAACGATCGACAATAACCCAAATTGCATCGAACCCAGACGGTGTCCTTGGGAGTTTTGTGATGAAGTCCATCGTAATTCGCTCCCATTTCCAGACTGTAATTTCAGGTTGGACAAGTAATCCTGACGGCTTCTGATATTCAGCTTTCACTTTTGCACATGTTAAGCATTTCGCGACGTATGTTGCAATATCAGCTTTCATATTCGGCCACCAGTATAACTTTTTCAAGTCTTGGTACATTTTGTCCGATCCAGGATGAATAGAATACTTGGACTTATGAGATTCTAACATAATCAAGTCTCTCAGTCCACCGAAGAATGGTAACCAAATTCGACCTCTCAAACATCTGATACCATCGGGTCGCGTCTCAAATGTTTCACCGTCTCCTCTAAATCTTTCGGCAGCAATATTTTCCTTCTTGCATGCTTCAACTTGTGCGTTTCGAATCTGCTCAGGTAAGTTATTATGAACTGTCACCACCAAAGCACGCACTAGAATCAGTTTCTCCCTTTCCTTTCGACTTAACGCGTCAGCTACCACGTTCGCCTTTCCTGGATGATAACGAATTTCGCAGTCGTAATCACTTAAGAGTTCAACCCATCGACGTTGCTCATGTTCAGCTCCTTTTGATCCAATATGTATTGTAGGCTTTTATGATCAGTGAATACTGTACACTTCGTACCATACAGATAATGTCTCCAAAGTCGTAGAGCAAAAACCACAGCGCCCAATTCCAAGTCATGGGTAGTGTAGTTCTCCTCATTCTTCCTTAATTGTCTAGAGGCATATGCGATCACCTTTTCGCGTTGCATGAGAACAGCACCATATCCTCTGAGAGATGCATCGCAATAAACAACAAAGTCTTCACTTCCTTCAGGTAACGATAAAAATCGGCGCACTACAGAGTTTCATCTTCAGGGTTTGGAAAGCTTCTTCTTCATCATCGCCCCACACATTCGGTTTATTCTTCTGAGTCAGCTTCGTTAATGGTTTCGATATCAAAGAGAATCCTTCAATAAACCTTCGGTAATAACCAGCCAGACCTAGAAATTGTCGCACTTCAGTTGGAGTAGTCGGAGCACTCCAATTCTTGATGGCTTCGATCTTTGCAGGATCAACATGTACTCCACTTTTATCGACCACATGTCCGAGAAATTGTACAGAATTAAGCCAAAAATCACACTTTGAGAACTTAGCGTATAACTTTTCGTTCTTCAACAAGTTCAAGATAATCCTTAAGTGTTCGGCATGCTCTTCATTGCTCTTGGAGTAGATTAGAATATCATCTATGAAAACGATCACGAATTTATCAAGATACGGCTTACAAATGCGATTCATTAAATCCATGAATACAGCAGGTGCGTTAGTCAAACCAAAAGGCATAACCAGAAACTCATAATGACCATAACGAGTTCTAAACGCCGTAATAGGAATATCTTCCTCACGTATGCGAAGTTGATGGTAACCAGAACGAAGATCAATCTTGGAGAAAACACGAGAACCTTGGAGTTGATCAAATAAATCATCAATTCTTGGAAGCGGATAACGATTCTTGATCGTCAGCTTATTCAGCTCTCGGTAATCAATACACATACGAAACGAACCATCTTTCTTCTTAACGAATAAGACAGGAGCTCCCCAAGGTGACGAACTCGGTCGTATAAAACCTTTATCAGATAGCTCTTGCAATTGTACAGATAACTCCTTCAGCTCGGATGGGGCTAAACGATATGGCGCACGAGCCACGGGTGCAGCACCAGGAATTAGGTCAATTTGGAATTCTACTTTCCTTGGAGGAGGAAGTCCAGGCAAATCTTCCGGAAACACTTCCGGAAAGTCACGGATAACAGGTACATCTTCAGCACGTTTCTCCTTCGATTCTTTCTCCACTACTTTAGCTAGGAATAACTCACAGCCTCTTTCGATATACTTACGAGCCTTAATGCACGAAACGATTTTCAGTCGTGAATTACGTTGATCACCTTCGATAACCACGGTCTTGTCGTCTAAAGGAATCCTAACTTTCTTTTCTCCACACAAGATAGACGCGTTATACTTGGATAACCAATCCATTCTGATAATAACATCAAAACTTCCCAATTCAACAATCATCAAGTCTATCTTAAAAATACGGTTCAAGAGATTTAGAGAACATCCTAGGAGCGCACGATTTGTACTCACTAATTTACCATCAGCTAGTTCTACCTCATAACTCGCGTTTAATTCGACCGGTTTGATATCAATTAAGGCACTAAAACTTGTAGACACAAAGCTTTTGTCCGCACCAGAATCAAATAAAGCTGTAGCATAACGGTTGTTTAGTAAAAACGTACCAGTGACAACTTTCGGGTTTTGCTTCGCTTCGGCTTCTCCCAACTGATAAGCTTTTCCTTGGTTATCTCCACCACGTGCATTCTTCGGAGGTTGAGGGCATTGGTTCCTCATGTGACCTTTACCTTGGCAGTTATAGCACGTCACTCCCTTCTTTCCTGGTCCCCAACAGTCTTCGGTCTTGTGACCTAACTTGTTGCACTTTCCACACTTAGCACATTCACCAGTATGAGACTTCTTGCAGCGTTGACATCTGGTTCCCTTGTCCGCAGTTGCAGCTTCAGTCATCGCATTAGCGTTGCCCCTCCTTCTGTTTTGATTTCTGTTGTGAGATTGACGGTTATCACCACGATCATCATTGTCATTCTCAGCTCTTCTCTTGTTGCCTTCAGAAACACCATCAGCCTTGTCGTGGATGATTTGACCCATTAGTTGGTAGGCCATACGAACAGCTTCATCAATATTGGCAGGTTTAGATGAGGTCACATCCCCACGGATGTTGGTCGGTAAGCCTCGAATATACTGCTCTACCTTCAAGTATTCTGGGTTAACTTTGTTTGGACAAAGTAGAGCAAGCTCATGGAATCTGTTGGTGTATCCATCGATGTCAGTACCCTTCAGTCTCAGCTGATATAATTCCTGTTCTAACCTCTGAATAACACTCCTTGGACAGATTTCCTCAGTCATCCACCTTCTTACCTCAACCCAAGGTGTAGCATAAGCAGCATCCATACCCAATGATGCCATTCTTCCATTCCACCAAGTTAATGCTCGCCCTTGAAGAGTAGCAGAGGCAAACATCACTTTATCTCCTTCCTCACTTCCACTAAATCGAAACACGGATTCTAATTTCTCAAACCATTGCATTAACCCAACAACGCCTTCAGTACCCTTAAAAGTTGGAGGTTTGCATTTCATGAACGAGGTATAATTGCACTTATTGTTTTCAGGAATCACTGGTCTATCAGCATCACCAGTTCCAGCACCAGCATTGCCAGCTCCCGCATTATCAGCTCCAGTAGCGCCAGCTCCAGTAGCGCCAGCTCTAGTAGCGCCAGCTCCAGTAGCACCAGCTCCAGTGTTGCCAGCTCCAGTATCGCCAGCTTCACCAGATCCACCAGCTCCACCGGATCCACCAGCTCCACCGGATCCACCAGCTCCACCAGATCCGCCAGATCCTCCAGCTCCATTATTCAAGTTTTCCATAAATGCATTCATAGATATCTGAAATTGATCAGCTACTATAGCACGTAACTGAGTCTCAGTCAACTGTTTTGGCGGCATGATCCTGTTACACAATTCACATCAAAATGAGTATTCATTCAACGCTTGTGATAACAAAACATGAATAACATAGTATAAGAATAGATAGATGAAAAGAAACAAGAATGGACGATAGAACGAAGAATAGAATTTAGACAAGGAACGAAGATTCACGAGGAATGAGTCAAAAGACAGGGATTTCTATTGTGACAATCAGCGTCGTTTGTAAATCACGTATTAGTATTATAATAATCAAATAATAGACATTTATAAATAAATAAATGTAATCCATTATGCTTTAAGCATAAATAATAATTAAATATGTATAACATATATATACTTTTCTTATTCTCGTCCATTGGCAACTCGGAGGTTTCGCTTGCAGATGTTATAGTTAAAAGATTTCAAAAATTTATTTTTGGAAAATCTTTTCGTTCTCTATAACTTGAGCTCTGATGCCAATCTGTAACACCCCCAATTTCGGGTCATAGCAGCGGAAGGGTCATTGGGTGTTACTATCATGGTTCAACCTCAATATCATAGAAAACGCCTCAAAATGAGTCGTTTTAACAAAACATACATCCATTCATTTGTTTAAAAGTAAAACAGTTCACACATGGTCCCAAATAGTTTTAAGTTTACACAACCAACCAAATAATAAAAGTTTCTTAGAATGGACATAGTTTAGTAAAGCGGGCCAAAACATTTCAATTTAGCAAGCTGCGTGAAACCGCCTTCCTTGAGTGCCTTCTTCATGGACCTGAGATAAAACATGCTATAAAGTCAACAAAAATGTTGAGTGAATCTATAGAGTTTAAATTAAATAAATGAACACAAGTATTCTAAATAAACCTTCCGTAGTTGACAATCATGTGGATCAGACATAATTATCGTTGTTATTTCATAAGTCTCGTGAAATTGAACGTTAACATATATTATTTCAGCCCAACACACCTAGCCAAGTGCGTATATTTCTCTTATACAATTGCATCCGATGTTTCATTACTGGTGCATCACAACACCACGCGATAGCTAGTCGCGACCGGACTGGGAGTCACCCCGATAGATCTATCCATAGTATTAGCGTTCCTTTCGATTAACAATTCACGATTCATGGGTCTTTAAGGCTAAACAAACTTATATAACAACTTTCATCTAAGCATACAATCGGGTCCTTTGTGTTCAGTTTTAAAAGAATGAGGGTTTACCACAACTTCTCGTTGTACCCTTCATTTACAACAAATGCTTTTCCAATAATAAGGGTTTCCACAACTTCTCGTTGTACCCCTTTCATTTTAATAAAACAAGCATGTTATCCCCCTCGCGGGTTTTATAAAACAAGTAAACATGTTAAAGCGAGGCTATAGACTCACCTTGATACAATAGTAGTGACGTGACGATCGCCGACGATTTGTGATGCCCGTTAAACACGAAGACCGCAACCTACCAATTAAGGCGCGTTCGTTAATAAACGACTCAAGTATAAATATATACTTAAATAATATGAAAGTCAATTTCAAATGACCATGAAGATCCCGAAAAACAACAACAATGTAAGTGTACTTCTATACCCTTTTATTCAACACTTATTCTTTTAAAACACTTGCGCCCTCGACATTTACCCGTCATAAGACGCCAAGTCAACGCAAGTCAAACCATCATTTTACTTCCCTCGGACCAGTAGCTAAGTCATTTATATAACGACTTAACACTCGAGTAAGTCACTATGTCCAATAGTGAATACTCAACTCACGCCATACAAGTATTGAACTACGTGTCCAAAATGCCATTCAGCATGTACACTCCAAATGTACACACCAATCTAACCTATCTAGACATGTCCGATTTCGACGAAACTTGGTGACAAACTCACACATAATATGAATAAGACTCAGTTTAAATTTCGTTCAAAAATATTACTTCTAAGACCTTCTGCCCGACACACCTTCGTGTTGCAAAAACCGGACAGTTTTACGCCTTTGACTTGTAAAACCGTTTTGACTTATCTAAACATTTCCGTTTGCAAAACCGACACTCGGGTTTGAAAATAGACTCATGACCTGAGGTTTATCAACTTACAACAGCCCTTGAACATTTTTAAAACTCATTTTATAGTCCCCGAGATTCGTTCCAAATATCGACAACAATTTTCGGATTGTGCCGATACCCGTCTCCCGGTACACAAATACTAAAAGTAGCATAACTTTTCGCTCGTAATGAGTTAGAAGCTCTACTTTAGCTCAAATCGAAGCTAACGAAATTCTCTACGACCCTATCTTATTAGTTTACCAAGTTTACCACAGTAACAATTTCAAAAACGGACTTAAAGTTACTGCCTAAAATAGACTATCTAAAAATCATACCAAAACAATTTTTCGACCCATTCCAACAATTCCTATAGTCCTAATATGATCCTAAAATCATAATAACACATCTAATTAACTCATAACACCCTCAAATTTAATTTCACAAAAATTAAACCATCAAAAATCTTACATGCAACCATAACCCACTATGAATATTATATTATTAACACCATATATAAACACAAAAATAGATCAAACATCAAGTTCTTCACCAAAAATTGAAAATAAAATTTAGTGAATGCATGTAGAAGAAAATTATACCAATAGAAAGCTTATGAAATTTCCAAGATGGGTCTTCTTTTAGATTTGGATGAATCAAAGTGAATCAAAATTTTTTGAAGGGTATTTGGTTTGGGGTTGGACGGCAAAAATGGAAGAAAGAGAGAGAGATTGATTTTTTTTTGAAAGTAAAAAGTGTGTATGTGTGTGTGTTTGTTTTTAAATTTTAATTAGTTAGTGGGGTGAGGACCAAAGTGCAATTTGGCAAAACTTTTGGCCCAAAAGTGCAAGTAAATAGTTTACAAGGTAGGAAATGTAATTTGTAAGTTTTAAAAATATTTACGGGGCTCGGGTTTCGTAAAAATACTTTTCGAAAGTTAAAACGCTTCAAAATAATAATAATAAGGCTTCGACACGACTTAAAACGCAATTAAATCGAAAACGTCGAAAATATACAATATCGAGACAATCGATAATAAAACGTAAATTTTTGGGCATCCGTCGGTATCGCGATCACTAATAGTTCTCGTCACTCGTTAAAACATAAAATTACGAGAAATAAAGATTAAATATAATAAAAATCATTTCCATGATTATTTGAGAATATAATATCGATACCTAACATATTCCTTGTCGGTTTTCATCTAATCGACATTCTTACACTAGTTTCAAGTCATAACCTTCTCGATTAGTCGATAATTTAAAATTCTCATTAAAGTAAACACGTAATACGTAATAGTCGAGATTAAAATAACGACCTGAAATTGACGCGTTGTCACATCCAGTCCCATGTCTTATGCTAGTAGTCCAAGCAATACCGTGTCTTCTCAACATACTTCTGCTCCTGAACCAACAGCCAAATCTGGTAGCATGGTAGAAGCGGTTCTTCATTCTTTTGTGGCTGACGTTGATGCTCAACAACAACTTGCTTTTGATGACTTCAAACAGGTTGATAAACTTGACCTGGATGAAATGGATCTTAAATGGCAGATGGCCATGCTCACTCTTAGGGTTCACAAGTTTGAGAAGAAAGCAGGTCGAAAATTCAATTACAACCCAAGGGAGCCAGCAAGGTTCGACAGAAGCAAGGTTCGATGCTATAACTGCCAGCAGCAAGGTCACTTTGCAAGGGAATGCCCTAGCAAGAATGACCAGGAGAAGAGTAGATACTCAGCTTTTAAGGTTCAGGAGGTAAAGGATGACAAGAAGGCACTGGTATCTGTTGACTCTATGGTCAACTGGAATGATCATCAGACTACCACATTGAAATCAGCTGAGTCCTCGACTGACGTGTTTGCAATGATTGCTGGGAATCTATCTGATCTAGAGGAAGCAGACGAGTTTTCTCTTATGGACATCTCACCTCAGGTACAACATTGTCCTCTTGGTTGTGATGATAAATATTCAGAATTGTTGTCCCAATATAATGACTTAAATGCACAGAATGATAAGTATTTTTTAGAGGTTCAAGCCTATAAGGCTTCTTTAAACACATTGGAACAACAAAAGAGGTGGCTTCAAGATACTCAACGAGAGTATGAGGATAAAATTAGGATACTGAGCATCGATTTAGAAAACACAACAAATATTCTTAAATATACAAAAAAGGTAAAAGATGACAGTATCAAAGAAAAACAAGAGATGAAAGAAAGATTAGATGCTACACTGTTGAGATTTGAAAAATGGCAAAAGGCACCTAAAAATCTTTCAAAATTAATCAATAGTAGCATGTCTGGTAGGACTAAAAGAGGGTTAGGATTTGATAAATATATTGATTCAAAGAGGAAGTGGGAGAACCTAGTTACAATAGGTTTAAACCAGCAGCAGAAATGCATGTTGTCCCTCCACCTCTTACTGGAACTTTCATGCCCACTTCTAGGCATAATGACTTGGATGGATCACAGATGCATGAGTCCCCAAAAAGTTCTACTAATTCTAATGACTTTGTCTCGTGTACTTTCAGTGATAAAGCCAGTGACTCTGCATCAAGTGGTTCAAGTGAAGAGTCGAGACCTACAAGTTCCAAGTCGAATGATCATGCTGCTACTGGTGCTAGGAAGTGTGAAGAGAGAGTTACTTTTAATTCAACAGTGTCTAGTCCTGGTTTATTGAGTCCTAGGAAGATTGATTCTCCTAGAATTGTGTGTAATAAAGTTAGCAGTATGAAACAATGTCATTCTAATAAAAGGTCGATTAAAACATGTTTTATTTGTGGAAGTGCATTTCATTTGATTAAAGATTGTGATTTTTATGACAAACATTCTTCTGTTCATCAAGCATTTCCTGCTCCTGGTCCACCAGGAGTTGCTCCATATTCTTCTAGAAGACTCAATCCTAGTGCTCAATCGTTTTCTTCTTCTAGAAGGACCTCTCCATTAGCTTCTGATCATTGGAGAAACATTGGATTAATGTCAAATAGAACAACCAGTAACTATTTTCAGAATTTTAATCCAATTTATCCACATAATTTTGACCACATGTATTTTGGATTGGGAAATTTGGGAACTGCTGTTAAGCCCTCAGCAGGTTGTTCTTGGTCAAACAATAATACCAATATGATGCATAGGCAACCAAAGAACAACGGTGGATCTCATCAATCTTCTTGGCTATCTACTAAAGATCCACAAGGCAGGCTCAAACCTGAAAAGGTTTGGGTCCCCTTAAGACACTAACTTTTGCATCTTTATTATCTTGTTGTTGTAGGTTACTCCATACCAAGATCCTTCTCTAGGAATTGTTGATAGTGGATGCTCTAGGAGCATGACAGGAAATAAAAGTCTTCTATCTAACTTTGTACCATTTCAAGGCGGCAAGGTCTATTTTGGTGGAGGTGAAGGCAGGATCACTGGCAAAGGAACAATTTAGACACCTAATCTTAATTTTGAGTAGGTCTACTATGTGGAAGCACTTCAACACTTCAACTTGATATCTGTCTCTCAAATTTGTGACAAGAAGCAGTTTGTTCTCTTTACGGATACTGATGCACTTGTGCTATCCAAAGACTTTAAAATTCCGGATGACTCACAGGTTCTACTCAGAATCCCTAGAAGACACAATCTCTATAGCATCAAGTTGAATGAAGTCAACCCTACTGGTCAACTAGCATGTTTGGTTGCTAAAGCCTCAGAAGATGAAGCCACTCAATGGCATAGAAGGATGGGACATGTGAACTTCAAGACCATTAAAAAACTAGCAAATATGAACCTGGTCTCTGGTTTACCTCCCAAGTCATTTAGAAATGATATTAATTGTCTTGCTTGCAGCAAAGGCAAACAACATAAAGTATCCTTCAAAGCCATTACTGCTCTCAGCCTTATAACTGGACCATTGCAGCTACTACACATGGATTTATTTGGTCCTACCTCTATTAGGAGCATTGACCACAAACAACTCTGTCTGGTGGTAACTGATGGATATAGCAGGTTTACGTGGGTTTTCTTCATGGCTGCCAAGAGTGAGACCTACTCAATTCTTAAAGATTTTATTACCCTTATAGAGAACCAGTTGTCCAAAAAGGTTAAAGGTATTCGTTGTGATAATGGAACCGAGTTCAAAAATAAAGACCTCATAGCACTTTGTAATTTTAAAGGCATCAAAAGAGATTATAGTGCAGCAAGAACTCCTCAACAGAATGGCGTGGCAGAAAGAAAGAACAGGACTCTAATAGAAGCAGCAAGAACAATGCTTGCCGATTCCAAGCTTCCAACCATGTTCTGGACAGAAGCTGTTAACACTGCGAGTTATGTTTTGAATAGAGTTTCTATTACAAATCCTCACAAGAAGAATCCTTATGAGATCCTAACATCCAAAGTTCTAAATATTGCTCATTTGAAGCCATTTGGGTGTCCTGTCACCATTCTGAATACTAGTGACTATTTGGGGAAGTTTGATGGCAAGGCAGATAAAGGATACATTGTGGGATATTCAGCTCACTCTCGGGCTTATCGTGTCTACAATCTCCAAGCCAAGCGAGTAATTGAAACTATAAATCTCAGGTATTTTGAAGAGAAGTCAAACATCCAAGGCAGGGGTCCTGAATGGTATTTTGATCTTGATTATCTTAGTGATTCATTAGGATATTTTCGTTTCAAAACTAACCATGATGCAGGTCCATAAGTGTTTGCAACTTCTAGTACAGGTGCTCACTCTAGTCTTTCCGACTCAGATGACGAGGATGATATTTTTGTTGTTCCATCCTACTCCACCACAGTCTCTCCTACTCCTCCTAGTGATGCAACTCCATTGGATGTATTGGATTCACAAGTAGCTCTTGACACTTTACTCAAACAACAACAAGAAGCTACTACAGCAGCTGCTCAAGGTGGCTTTGAGTTTCCCTTGAATACGCCTACTGACAAAGCTGCTCCTAGTACTCCAACTACTACTCCTAGTGCTAGTTTAACACCTATTGGTAGTCCGGCTAGTGAATCTACTTCCCATACTAGATTCTCCAGTCCTTCTGACCTGGGGAACCATCAAAAGAAGTCTTCTACCAAGCTGGATGATATTCATAAACAACCAATAGATGGCATTTTCAACGCTGCTTCATATGATGGTGACTTTGTTGGGGATCTTAATAACTTGGCACCAGAAGTGGAGGTAGCTTCCAATCCAGTGTTGCAATCACATAAAGATCACCCTACTACTCAAATCATTAGAGATCCTGGTTCAACTGTCAAGACACGTAGAGTGCATAAGAAGGCCACGTCTGATCATCATGCTCTTGTGAGCTATATTGAAGATCAAAAGCGTAATAATCATACGGACTTTCAACATTGTTTGTTTGCTTGTTTTCTTTCACAGGTGGAACCTAGATCAGTCTCTCATGCTCTTGAGGATCAAAGTTGGGTGGAAGCTATGCAGGAGGAAATGCAGCAATTCTTGTTTCAGAATGTTTGGATTCTAGTTGACTTACCAGATGGAAAGACAGCAATCAATACCAAATGGATTCTCAAGAACAAGAAAGATGCACGGGGAATTGTGGTAAGGAATAAATCTAGACTTGTCGCACATGGGCCACACTCAAATTGAGGGCATTGACTACACTGAAGTTTTTGCTCCGGTTGCTAGAATTGAGGCTATTCGTCTGTTTTTGGCTTTTGCTTCTTATGTGGGCTTTACAGTTTTTCAGATGGATGTCAAGAGTGCATTTCTCTATGGCAAGATTGATGAGGAAGTTTATGTCACTCAACCTAAGGGCTTTGTTGATCCACTTAATCCCAAGAAAGTTTACAAGGTGGTCAAGGCTCTTTATGGACTACATCAGGCTCCTAGAGCTTGGTATGAGCGTCTCTCAACTTTCTTGTTAAAGAATGGCTATAGAAGAGGTACAATTGATAAAACACTATTTCTTAAGAGGAACACCAAGGACATTATCCTTGTTCAAGTTTATGTGGACGATATTATCTTTGGTTCTACTAAGAAGGAATAGTGTGATGAGTTTGAACAACTGATGAAAGGCGAATTTCAGATGAGTGCTATGGGAGAGCTTTCTTTCTTCCTTGGTCTTCAAGTCAAGCAACAGTCGGATGGGATCTTCATAAGTCAAGATAAATATGTTCATGAGATCCTACAGAAGTTTGACATGGATCCTCTCCGACCAGCAGCAACACCTTATGAAGTTGCTAAAGTCAAACTCAAGAATGAGCTAGATCCTCCGGTAAATGTTCATATGCACAGGTCTATGATTGGCTCCCTCATGTATTTGACTGCATCACGTCCAGATATCATGTTTGCAGTAAGTGCTTGTTCTAGACATCAGGTGGCTCCAACAGTTTCTAACTTGAATGCGGTCAAGAAGATTTTCAAGTACATCAAGGCTCAACCCAAGCTTGGCTTGTGGTATCCTAAAGAATCACCTTTTGTTCTTGAAGCATATAGTGATAGTGACTATGCAGGTGCTAATAATGACAGAAAATCTACTACTGGTGGTTGTCAATTTTTGGGTCGAAGACTTATTTCATGGCAATGCAAGAAACAGACGATCGTAGCTACTTCTTCAACAGAAGCTGAATACGTTGCTGCTGCTAGCTGTTGTGGACATGTTTTGTGGATCCAAAATCAGATGTTGGATTATGGGTTCAATTTTATGAACACCAAAATTTTCATTGACAATCAAAGCACTATCTGCATTGTGAAGAATCCTGTTTTTCATCAACGTACAAAACATATTGAAATTCGGCATCATTTTATACGGGATGCCAATGAGAAGAAGTTGATACAGGTTCTTAAGGTTCATACGGATGATAATGTTGCTGATCTGTTGACTAAAGCCTTTGATGGTCCTCGGTTCAACCACTTGGTGGTTCACATTGGGATGGTCAATTCTTGAGACCTAGGATTGAGGGGAGGCTAAGCCTAAGGGGAGGCTTAGTGTACATATTTATTTGCACAGACTTATACATTGGTAGATTTTAACAACATATTGAATGGGTTCTGGTGGTGTGTGTTACTCCTGGTGGAGGTTTTTGCTCACTTCTGAGGGTTATATTCATTCATGACGGGCTTCTAGCCCTTATTGGTTAGCTTCTAGTCATTATTGGTTGGCTTCTAGTGGATAAAAATCCTTCTTGGTCAAGTGATGGTTGACTTCTGGTCTTGGTTTGGGACACTGTTCACTTTGTTGACTTCTGTTGACCACATTTTGCTTCTAGTATTGACCATTGTGCGCTTTGACTTTTAGTCAACGCATGCAAATTCTGGTATATATCCTCTTATTTAACTTTGGTAAATTGGAATTTGCAAATAGTGTTAAAAGGGGCAAGTGTTACTTTGCATTAACTGCCTAATTTGAAAGGGCAACCCCCATTATTAGGGGTTAATTAACAGTTACTCACACCATTATTTATGGTCAATTAACCCCCCCTTGACTCATTCATCTCACTCATAACACACACACATCCGCTCCTACTCTCTCAACCCTAACAAATAATCTTCCATTCCTTCTAATCAACATCCATGGCTGCCCTGGTATACCAACCTGCTCACAATAAGGTCGCTTATCTAGGAGATGGTCCACACCGTGATGATTTCACTGACATTCTAGAATTCATTGAGGCTTCTAACCTCATGTATGCTTTTACTGTGTGCCCCATTGTTTATGATAGTGTCATTCGTCAGTTTTGGGCTTCTGCTCGTCTTGTGGATGTGGTTGGTCGTCCACGTGAACTCCATGCTACCATAGATGGACGTTCATACGTGGTTACTAAAGCTTCTATTCGTAGTTCCCTTCATCTTCAAGATGAAGGTGGTGTTGTTTCCATCCCCAATGCGGAGGTTTTAGAGGGGATGGCTGCTATTGGGTATAATCATGGGGGGAAGTTTAACTTCCAAAAGAATCGGTTTTCCCCCTAATGGAAGCTTCTAGTGCACTTTTTGATTCATTGTTTAAGTCCCAAGTCTGGGAGTTGGGATGCTTTTCCTACTCCTTTGGCTACTGGTCTAATCTGCATTGCACAGGGTATGGTATTTAATTTCTCTCGTTATTTGTTTGATGGGATGGTTAGCAATCTGTCTAGTGCTGGTTCTAGGAAGAAATTTTTTATGTATCCAAGGTTTTTACAGCAGATACTTGTTTGTATACCTCGTGATAGGGCGGAGCATGAGCCTTCTAAGCTTACTGCTAAAGTATACTATAACATGGCTCATGGGTTTAGTGGGGAGTGGAGGCCCATCACTGATGCAATGTTGGGCCTTGCTCAGGGTCCTCCTGATGTTGTTGCTCCTCTGGTTGAACAAGCCGAGGAGGAACCTCAATTAGGTGATGACCCAATGGAGGAGGAGAATCATGCTGGTGGTGCACCTAATGTGGTTGAGGAAGAGCCGGTTGAGGAGGTGGTAGTTGAAAGGCCATCTACTTCCAAGGCTGCTCCTTCTTCATTGCCACATTCGTCTCCATTTGTGGATACTCCCCCTCCTAGTCCTGTTCCACACTCTTCTACTATGCCTTCTAGTGCTAGTGCTCATGATACTGAACCATTTATTGCTTCTGGTTCCAATGATGCCTTCCCTGACCCAAGTCCTCTTGGTGGGAACGCGGAGGAGCCTATTACACTTACTTCTTTACTTGATCTCATGCACAGGTACCATGAACGGATTCTTTCCTTGGAAGCAGATTTGAATCAACATCGTAAGCTTACCCGGGAATTTGTTCTTCCCATGGCTGATAGGATTAAAGCCTTGGAGACACAGCAGAGGCGAAGGAAGAAGCATGTGGTTCAATCTGATTCTGATGAGGAGGTTGCGGATCGTGTCGAGGATGGTTTGAATTTGTTGGTGAAGGCTGCCTTTGCTGATATGTTGTATGATGATCTGCTGATTCCTCCTACTTCCTCCAGCATTCCTTCTCCTGCTGTTGTCCCTACACCAAAGGAAGATGTTACTGGTCCTACTGCTGGTTCCACTACTGGCCCATCTCATGATCCAAAGGGGAAAGCCCCCATGACTGATGCTCCCTCACCCCCTCGCAAGCGTACACGCATACAACTTGAGGAGGTTAGGTTGGGTGAGGAGGCTGCTCAAAGGATGCAAGCAGAAATTGATCAACCTGCTCGGGCTGAGGAGGAAGCGCTTCAGCAGCAGAGACGTGCACAAGTGCAACATGATGCTATGCATTGGAATGATAGCGATTGGATGCGGGTGTTGACTATTCTTACCATGGATTATTCCCAGTTCACTGATCTTTTGGGTTCGGATGTGAATGAGCATAACTGTATTCCTCGAGCCATGGTGTTAATGCGCAAGCAGCAGTTGGCGCTTGCTGCACAACTTCGTGAGAAGCGTAAGAACAGGCCTTTGTCGAAAGCTGAGGAGCGAAAGCAGATGCAGCGGTATGTGAAGTATCAGTCGGCTGCCTATTTCACTACTGGTTGGACGTGGGAACGGGTTCGGGCATTGTCTTTTGATGAGCTGAAGGCGCTCTATGAACGAATGATCAAGCATCAGAGCACCCCAATTCCGGAGCGTTTCATTTATCGTCCTCCTCCACGTGTGGTGCCTACTTCTTAGCCTGCTGTTGCTACTGGTTCTACATCTAGTGCTCCTCTTGGTTCTGCTGCTATTCCATCGGTTGTTGATGTTTCTACTGTTGATACCACCCTTACACCCTCGGTTGATCCTCCTGTTTCATCTCTAGGTCCTACTACCACCACCACCTATGCTACCACTACCACCACCACTGCTACACCTGCTATGGCATCATCATCACCACCCGTGCCTGGTCCTCAACCTATTCCTTCTTCTGGTGCAGCTCCTGTTGATCCTTTGGATGGGCAAACTATTGATTCTACTTCTACTGGTCCCACTACTGCTGCTCAGGTACAGGTAAAGGTTGAACCCTAACCTAGTGCTCCCAACCCTCGTCGTTCCATTCGCTAGCAATTGGCTAGACGTGCTAGACATGGCAAGGCCGTTCCCTATGAGAAGCGTGCTCCCGAAAATCTTATTGATGCAGCTTCCGATAGTGACTCTGATTTGCCATTGGGTAATGGATATATTACAGGTTGGACGGTTACGCCTTCCTCGACTCTACCTGGTACTGTCTCTCATAGGATTACTCTTAGCGATGGTTCTGTTCGGTTTGCTTCGGGTCTGCAAGGTATTTTGTCCTGGGCGGATCGTAAGGATCTTATGGCTTTATATAGGTTTGTGGATGCTGGTATGCCTGCTCATCCTAATGATGTGCCTTCCTGGCCTGGTCTGCGAGTATGGGCTGATTTGAAGATGATGCTTGATGCCCCTCCCCGTGCTCCTGTTTTTGGTGTCTGGAAGGATCAGCCACAATGGGTCATTCAGCGATGGAAGTTATATGCGGGGTGTGGTGTGCATGTGTTAGAGTTGGAGTCTAGTCTTATGGTGTTCATGCTCACACACTTGGATTATCCGTTGACGATTGCTTCGATGGAGGCTATGCTTGCTTCTCACTTGCAGATTTCTAATGCCCCTTCCGGGAATGAGTCTTCTATGGCGACTGCACTGGTGGAAGGGATCCAAGCTCGTTTGCAAGCTGATAAGGTGGCTGCTTCTGGTCTGTGATATGGTTGGTTTGTAAGTTTTTATGTTCTGTGTTTTTGATCATTTGTTAATACTGCAATTCTTTTCCCCAATATGTATAGTGATTGGTGATTTTCATTCATTATTGTTAAAAAAACAAAAAACAAAAAGAAAAAAATATACTTTTTATATAATATCTGCTTATACTTTAAACAAATCATGGATTTTACACTTGTGAATACAATACCATCTGCTGATTCAAACTTTGGGTTCCTGTTGCTGTTTCACACTTGAGCTGGTTGCTTGTTTCATCTGGTGTTGGACTTGGTCCTCACAACAAATGGTCCTCAACTCAGCATGTCTAACCGATATGAAAGAGTTGATTCACCTTGAGGGTACGGCTCCTGGTGTGATTCTCAAATCCGTTGATGGTTGCCAGGTTACCCAAAACTGGATGGTTTTCACTTGCCATGGTCCTAGACTGAAAAGTGGCTAATCCAAGGGGGTACGGCTCTTGGTAAAGATTTTATCAAATCCGTTGATAGCTGTAATAGCTTGCTTAAAGCTATAGGGTTTTCAACTCACCGATGCTTCATTACTAAGAGTTGGCGAGTCCAGAGGGGTACGGCTTCTGGTAAAGACATATCAAATCCGTTGACGGCTGTGATGGCTTGCCTAAAATCATCAGGGTACCCCCACTCACCATTGATTCACGTACTAAGAGTTGGGCTGGGTTCTGGTCTCCCAGGGTGATGCTTATTCCACCAGAAAGACTGGCTAGCCCAAGAGCGAGCAGCTACTTGGTAAAGGCTCATCAAATCTGCTCATGTTGCTGTGAAGATTCAACACGATGCTGATTTGTTTAAAGATTTAGAGAAGCTTCTAGTGTTCCTTGTTGCAGCGGTTCTTATGTTTCTTATCTTGCGGATGCTGCTGTTTCATTTGTTGTTTCAATCTTAAAGATTTATTGCACGTTTTACCAAGAAACTTGAACTCAACAGGTCAAATTCAAGTTTAGGGGAGGATTGTTAGGACCATTGGAATAGTTAATTGTAATAGGTAGACTAGGAGGTATGTAGTTCCTCCTGGTCCTAGTAGTAGTAGGAGCAAGTCTTGCTCCTGGTCCTAGTTAAAGTCAAACTTTAGTATTTATTTATTATTCTATTAGGATATGCATGAGATATGTTAGGAAAGGATATGCATATCAGTTTTGCACGTTTTGTTTAATGATGTATTAGGGTTTCCTTGTAGTATAAAAGGAACCTTAGGCAGAAGGGTTAGACACACCTTCATCAAACGTAATTCTAGTCATTATCAATATTAGAAATCCTTAGAAAGGACAAGTCATTATAGTTATTCTGTTCTTCTTTACAGTATTTTTATTCCGCACTTATATTGTGTATAGAGTCTCTCTGTGAATAGACTTGTGATTACAGAAGTCGTTCACCGTTCCTGACAGGCTGCAAGATCCACATCTAGTGGACCTAACAAAAGTGAAAGAAGAAAAGAAGAAGAGGGGTTAAATGTGGCTAGACAAGATTCTTACCTAGACCACTCACATCTTGCCACCTGTCCTACTACCACCTCTCCTCCAATCAAAACCCACCAATCCTCCACATCAGAATCCCACTTACCCGGTTATAACTAATTTATTTAGTTATGGCTAATTACGCGCTAAACAAACCTTTCAAACATAAAACAAGATCAAAAGGTTGTTCTTGGAGTTCATAAGCAGATTTTGGTTTTCTTAATCTAGATGAAATTATACCACCCAAAGCTCTAGATTAGTGATTAAACTTGTGTTAATCACATCCCAACCTTAATATTTGCCACCACATCACCCAATAATGCACATGAAAGGAGCCCTGCTACACCTTTGTGCAAGAAGACAAAACAGTGACAGAGAATCAACCACCCACATTCCAGCTTACTCCCTAAGCACATTTTGGACCATTGGATGCAATTTAAACATGCCAGCTCCCACAAAACTCCAATTCTGTCACATGATTCAACAAAATGCCAAAAGCTCTCAAGGGCATTTCTGGGACTTCCTTAGCTAGGGTTTACGTTTTTTATTGCTTACTAGTTTACCATGTAGCCTATATAAAGGCATTAGGGTGCGACATTTGCATTTTGCTCTTGAATTTTCCTTGTTCACAAATCTGTAAAGCTCATTTTCAGTCTTAATGAAATGTGTATGAATTTTGTGAAGAAAGCTCAAGTGTCATTGTTATAATCTGTTTATTATTGTTCTTTGTTCATTATTCTTGAATCAAAAACCTGTTTTCAAAAGAGGAGTGTGCAAAAGTTTGCACATTTTCCACATTTTCTTGATATTTTGCTAAGTTCTTGGTCTATCTTGGAATTCTTCGGCTATAGGGCTGATCATAGCATCCTGATATTGTGTTATCAAGGTGTGGTGAAGCTTATAACTTGGGGATAATCAAGTGTGGAGGACAAGAGTTGCATTAATCAAGAAGTTTTCATATTTCTGTTTTGATAATTGTGCTTTTAACTTTGTTGATTCTTAGCAGGGTTGTTTAAGGAAGCTTGTACTTGTTCTTGCTAGTACATAAGCTCAAAATTCGGGGGTGTGGATGTACATCCATGAGGTTTGCATACTTAATCTCAAAATCTGCTTAAATCTTGATTTTTGGTGATATTTGTGTGTGACTTATGTTCTTGTGAATTTTGTGGCTTAAAACTGCTTGAAGCTATTTATCTTAGCTGTTGTTGTGTTAATTTGGGCTTGGGTGGTCCTAAATCTCACTTTTGATTTGAAAATTTTGATTTTGAAAAGTTAAAGGGGTGTTTGTGATTACCTGTTTGAGAGTATAAAGTGATATTGTGTTGTTAGAAGTTGGAATTTATGCTTGTTATCTGCTATACACTTGGTTGAGAGTTGTTTGCTGCAAGTTTTTGGGTTTAAACCTTGAAATAAAAGATTGTGCTATAACTTGTTGAGTTTGACTGTTTTTGACCTAAGATTTTGGTGAAATCTGGAATTTGTGCATGCTTAGGGTTAAAAGTTGTTAAAACATCATTATTATAACATATGTGATAGATCTTGAGGTTTGAATCTGGCTTGTTGGTCAATTGCATTAGCAAAAGTGAAAACTGCATGTTCTTGTGTTCATCAGTAACTTTAAGTGCTTGAATCTTGCTTAAAACTTTGAATCATTGCATGAAACATGTTTAGACTTGCTTATTTAAGTTTAATATTGCTTGTGTATGCATTTGGTTGAGTTTGGCTGCCTGAATATTGCTAAAAGTGCTTATTGAACATGTTCTGCTTATTTGTTCAAGTCTGGGCCAGATCTGGTGATTGTTTGAATTATCTGTACAAACTGGCTTGTTGGATTGTTGATTTCTTTGTTTGTATTGACTCCTTATGATCCAATGATCATTTGGGTGCCTTGTTGAAACTTGAATCTCCAAAAAAGTCACTAAAGACAAAAAAAGTCTACAAGTCAAGCAGTGGGAAAAGTTCCCACTGCTCAACACCCAAAACTAGCCCCTGCTAGTGTTAAATTGTACTCAGCTTATCAATAAGCTATAATTGCTTATCCAGACCTGCAACAACTTATTTTTTGTGATAGATCTTCATTATTTGACCCATTTGATTAGACTGGAGCTTATTGGACTTTGACTTTGACTTTTTGCTAGAAAACCAACTTAATCGACTTTTTCATAAGTGCTTATTTACTTTTTCCAGCTTACTGAGTCAGCTTATTTGGAAACTTTTTGTTGAAATAGCTTAATTAAGTCATTTAAAAGCTTTAGAAACTTGAATCAGCTCTTGGGGTGGCCTAGAACTCAAAAACGACTATTTTGTCGTTTTCTGTAGATTGCTTATTGCATTTTCAGGCTTATTCCTTGGGCTTATTTCAAATTTCTTTTTACAGAAGTCTTATTTAGGAAAAAAGAAGCTCGTGTCTCTAATTTGAGCTTATGGCATTAGCTTATAGCTTAATGGGCCAAAAAGCCCATTAAGAATAAGTTGTTTGGTATAAGCTTGCTTATTTCACACTTTCAGCTTTTGGGCCTTTGGAAAAAGTTGTTTAAAATCAAATTTTGAGTCAAGTAGTACTTTTTGGGCTTATTTGGGCCACTTTTTCATTTTTGGGCTCAATTTGGCCCATTAAGGATCTGTTTTGGGTTTACCCCATTTTCTAGGCCCATTAAGGGTATTTAGGTAATTTCAAGTTCATTTCTGAGTTATTTAGGTTAAATTAAGCTAGTTTGCAACTTTTTAGAATTTTTTAGGATTTTTGGATTTTTATTAATATTTTAATATTATTTTATTATTAAAAATTAAAAGTCTGATTTTCTAAGTTTTTATATTTTTCCTAGGTTCTCAACACTTAATTAGGAGTTTTGCAACTTTCTAAATATTTTTAGGGTCTTTTAGTTATTTTCTAGAATTATTTTAAATTTTTATAGCTTTTAATAGTTTTTAATTGTTTAAAAATAGTTTTTAGTGGTTTTAAAATTTTGAAAAATACTTGTTAGCTTAATTAGGTTATTTTAAAGGTTTACAAACTTTAAGATCTTGATTTGGACTTTTTATTAGTTAATATTGATTTTTAGGGCTTTAATTAGCATTAAAAAGTTAATATTTAATTAATTAAAAGGTTTTAGCAAGTTTGGATTTTTTGTAAACTCTTAGAATATTTTTTTGGATTTTTAGTGATTTTTAGGAATTTTTAGGGTAAAATTTTAATTTTAGTGCTTTGTACGGTTTTACGTGAACGACTCTTTCGTCTTAGTGTAATCCGTCATCGTAACCGTCATTCTCTTCTTATCCCATTTCTATTTTCTTTCTCATAATCAATATAATCACATCACTAATCAATTCATTACACACACATCAAGCCTCCTTGAGAACGATCTCCACAAAGGGTCATAACTTGTGATTTTCCTAAGTCACTTATTAACGCTTGCCCTAATTACACTTTGTTTTCCTAAACAAGGTTGTAAAACTCAACTATCAAAAACCGTAAACGAGATCAAAGCACATATAGCGGAAGTGATTGAACAAGATAATAATAATAACACAATTATAATTAATTGAATTAAGGTTACATACCTTTACGCTAAAGCAAATCCACAAGACGAAGAACGAATCACCAATTCGGGCTAATACCGTATACACCAAGATATAGTATAAAGTAAGACTATATTACGATCTCGTACACACGTAATACAACGAGCTAACCGTGATTCTGGCACGTGAAAACCGAGCTACAACGCTTGTAAATAATACCCAACAACCCTAGAGAGGGGCTAGGACTAGATTACGTACACAATCGATCAACCAAGAAAAAACAACCGAACTTCGTGGTGAAGGCTTGCGATTGACCCAAAAGAGAGATGGAGAGAAAGATTTCTGATGTTGTGAATTATGAGGGATAGGGAGGTGTATTTATAGACTTCCAACCCATTGTAGCCCAATAAATATAAGAAACCCCCCCCCCCCTAGGCCATAACCGACGGTCGAACACCCCCATGGGGTGTTCCGGAACCTTCCGTCCTTCTTTCCTTTTGTATACATACTATATATTTATTTAACACTCGTTATAACTTAACCATTAAACGATCGTTATATATATATAGTTACTTGCTCGGTTAAATTAATAAATACATAAATATATTTATTAAATAAATTAATAAATACAATAATATATTTATTAATTAAATTAACTCTTTACGTATTGTGTGCAATCCTGTAATCTCGAGTTCGATCCTATCACACGACTATTAAATATAAGTCCATAAACTTACAGCTCCCACTTGGACATATTTCGAATATTGTGCTTACATTGACTAGCGTCTAGTTACGCTAGCAATGCCTCTAGTACAACTCGAGTAAGGTCTCTTGGACAAAACTTTTTAACGACTCTGCATCGTTATTATTATCCTTTTATTTCTAATACAACGTTAATAAGGATATGGATCTCAGTCATTTCCTTTCATTAACCATTCTTTTTCTCGTTCACAGATTCAGCTCCAAAACAAATTTGGGTGTGGCCACACAAACATCTTACTAATCCCACGAGGGGCCCAGCTGTATTAAACTCCAAAACAAAATTGGAGGAAATAAGTTCCATATTGACTACGAGCAAAACTTATGAATTTTGCAACACTTCCAAAAGTAATCCTTATAGCTACCAGTTACGTTTAGCGTTAGATTATTCCATAGAGATGCACTAGATTCACAACAGTTTCCTGGTATCTCAAGTCTAAGGATAACTATTTATGTTTTACTTGATGACAAAGATCCAAAAAGTAAAAACATATAGTTGGGATAAGTACTATATTCGATTCATCGAATATCATCCAAAAACAATCAATATACTTTCAAGTATACTCTATTGCTATTTTGATTTGTCTTAATTTAATAATATTCCCATATTATTAATCGACAACGGACATTTAGCATAACTTTTGTTCATGGATTAAAACATGTAAAATAAGATACACTTATTAAATAATAAAAATAAACGAAACCCAATCTTTATTTCATTATATAATAATGTCATAACATCCTTTATCCAAATACTAATCATAGGTTTATTGCATGAATTTGCTAGCTAGTTGCAGCCCAATCGCCTTGGCATGCTTAACTACCGTTGGTCTAGGCAAAGCCTTAGTTAAAGGATCAACTACGTTATCATCTGTGTGAACTTTTATCAATTTGATTTCACGAGCTTCAACTTGTTCTCGTACGTAGTGATGTCTACACATAAAGTGTCTGGCGCCTTTCATGACTCCAGGGTCATTGTCAAATATTATTGCGGCAGAATTGTCACAATACATATCTATAGGTTCTTTATTTGAAGGCATCACTCCAAGATCTTTAATAAACTTCCTAATCCAAACAGCTTCCATTGCAGCTTCTGAAGCAGCCATGTACTCAGATTGAGTAGCATGCATTGCAATCATTGTCTATTTCTTGCTCTTCCAGTCAACTGCTCCTCCATTGATAACAAAAACGTAACCCGTCTGAGACTTCGTATCGCCTTTATCACATTACCACGACGCATCACATAAACCTGTAACATTCAGTTCTGTGTTTGGTTTCCCTCCAAATACTAAAAACATATCTTTCATGCTCCTTAAATACTTTAGAATATGTTTGACGGCAGTCCAGTGGAGCTTCCCTGGATTCTGTTGGTATCTACTGACCAAGTCTGAGCAAACACCACATCAGGCCTTGTGCATCTAATAACATACATTATAGATCCTACAGCCGAAGCATAAGGCACCTTCTTCATGTATGCCTCCTCTTCAAGAGTTGATGGATCCATCTCATGACTCAGATTATGCTTAACTTCCATAGGTTGAAAACCTTTCTTGGAATTATGCATATTATACTTCTTCAAAATCTTATCTATATAAGCATCTTGACTTAGACCAATTAACCGCCTTTTCCTATCTCGATAGATCTTAATTCCCATAATGTATGCAGCTTCTCCTAAATCCTTCATAGAAAAACATTTACCAAGATAATCCTTAACTGCTTTAAGTCTTGGAATGTTACTTCCCATGATTAATATGTCATAAACCTATAGGACTAGGAATACTACATCACTCCTACTAGCTATACACATGGCTCATCACGATTCTGAATAAATCCAAACTTTTTGATTTCTTTGTCAAATTGTTTATTCCATTGACGTGATCCTTGCTTTAAGCCATAAATGGACCTTTGAAGTTTGCACACGTAACCTGGATTCTTAGGATCAACATACCCTTCTGGTTGCTCCATATAGATGTCTTCATCTAAGCGACCGTTCAAGAAGGCAATTTTAACATCCATTTGTCATATCTCATAGTCATAGTATGTTGCTATAGCTATTATAACCCTAATAGCTCTTAAGTCTGCTACAGGAGAAAATTTCTCCTCGTAGTCTACGCCAAAAGTTGGAGTAAAACCTTTAGCTACTAAACGAGCTTTATAGGATTGTACTTTTCTGTCCATGTCGGTTTTCTTCTTGTATATCCAATTATGTCTCGCTACTTTAGCATTCGGTGGTGGTTCTACAAGAATCCAAACATCATTTACTTTCATGTATTTCATTTCCTCATCCATATCAACCATCCACTTATCCTTTTCAAGATCAAGTATGGCGGATTTATAATTAGCAGGTTCACCAAAATCCCCTAACTCATCATCATCCTCTATGTTAAGACGTATATTGCTATTTGCATTTTTAATCCTTGCGGATCTACGCAGAGGAATTAATTCCGGTGGAACCTCTAGACTTTCTGGTTCTACAGGAATTATATCGCTAGTGTTTTCAGAAGACAATGTATCTATATGACTCTCTTCAAGATCATAATCTCTCCCACTGAATTCTTGATTTACAAGATCAGATTCAAGGAAGTCTCCATACCTAGCAACAATCACTTTGTTCTCAGGTGGATAATAAAAGTAGTAACCCATAGTTTCCTTAGTGTATCCTACAAAGATACATTTTACAGATCGTTGTTGGAGTTTGTCACCCGAGTCACGTTTCACATACGCCTCACAACCCCAGACCTTTAAATAAGACAAATATGGCTTCTTGCCATACCATAGCTCATATGGTGTCTTATCGACCTTCTTTGTGGGAACCATATTTAAAATGCGAACAAAAAATTCTAGAGCATAATCCCAAAAAAGATAAAGATAAAGTTGTAAGATTAAACATAGATCGCACCATATCCAATCATGTATGATTTCTCCTTTCAGATACACCATTTTGTTGTGGAGTATAGGGAGAAGTAAGATGCTGAACAATTCCATTCTCACTTAGATATTCTATGAACTCTTGACTTAGATATTTACCACCTCTATCAGAACGAAGAGCTTTAATCTTCTTCCCTAATTGCAGTTCTACTTCTGCTTTAAACACTTTGAATGTTTCAAATACCTCATGTTTATGTTTAAGTAAATAAACATAACCATAACGGCTATAATCATCCGTAAATGTTAAGAAATAGCTAGCACCTTTCCTTGACCTATGTCTAAGTGGTCCACACACATCAGTATGTATAAGTCCAAGTAGATCAGTAGCTCTTTCAATATTGCTATTAAAAGGTTTCTTGGTCATCTTTCCAGAGATACAAGACTCACATTTATCAAATGATTCATCATCTATATTTCCCAAAAGACCTTCACGTTGAAACTTTTGTATACGAGTCTTCCCAATATGGGCAAGTCTACAATGCCAAAGATAATAAGAGTTCTTGTCAAACTTTCTCTTCTTATGCATGCTAAACACAGATTTATTGTTCTTGGATTCATTATCATGTATGTCTAATTCAAACACACCATTCACAGAAATTGCATTAAAATAGAAAATACCATTTTTCCAAACAGAAATTCCATTATTATCAATTATGTGAACAAATCCATCATTTAACAAACAAGAAAAGGAAATAACACCCCTAACAATTGTAGGTGCATAATTACAATCATTTAAGCTTAGTACTAAAACCGAAGGTAAAACTAGATTAAATGTTCCTATAGCTTCAACCGCTGCTTGTGCGCCATTGCCCACTTGCAGAAATTGTTCCCCATAGGATAAGTTTCCTTTCCAGATTAAACCCCTGCAACATATTAGAAATGTTAATACCTCATCCCGTATCATATACCCAGGAATTTAATTTGTATGTTAAATTGAACAATTCAATCATAAATAAAGTACCTGAAGCTGCAGCGCTCTGCTCAGACTTCTTCTTTATTTCTCGCAATTCTTCGAGTTAAAGAGGGAAATTCCTCTTCCAGTGACCACTTGCGTTGCAATGGTGACAAGTCTCATCTTTCTGAGATTTATTCCTCTTGACAAATTCTGCTTAGGTTTTGAATAAGTCACAACTTGTTTGCTCTTATCGTCCTTGCCTTTGCATTTCTTCTTATTTGCTTGCGGTTTTGGCTTACTCACTCTACCCTTTTGTATGGTTAGTATAGAAGGCGTAGCGGTAGATGCCTTGTCTTTGAACCCCTTTTCATAGTCAATGAGCATTGCATGCAAATCATTAACTGTCTTTCCCGTGCAATGCATATTATAGTTTCGAACGAAATCATTGAAGTCCTTGTTAAGGGACCTATTGATCAAGTTGATGGCCATATTATGATCATAGGGTTGTCCTAGTGCAATGAGATGCTCTATATAACCCCTCATCTCCATATAATGGGCACATACAGACTTTCTAGAAGCTTGCTTGCAACTATGCAAAGCATCTACCAAATCGTAGATCTCTACAGCTTGCGGCTTCTCGAACATAGCCTTGAGCTCATCAAACATTCACTTAGGTGAAAATAGCTCATACTTCTGTTGAATTGGAGGAGCCATTTTTTCTAACATTAAAGCAGCCACTTCAGAGTGCTTCTTAACATTAGCAACGTGTTCAAGCCTTTGCGCATCAGATGCTCCTTCAGCAAGATCCTCCGGCTAAGGAGTAGTCAAGATATCGATAGTATACGCTACTCTCAAGACAATTCTTAGTGAGCGATACCAATCATTGAAGTTTGGGCCAGTAAGTTCAGGACGATCAAAGAAAGCTTTGAACGCAGAACTTATAGTCATATTGTTTTTGGGTTGAGCCATTTCTACAGAAATAAGTTCAAATATTAGTATTTTTGATAACAAAATACTTTCAAGAAAATAAAATTACCCTGGTATAAAACCATATTATTTTCCTTGAATTCTAGAAGTATATTGACATAAATCCATTACATCAGTTGATCTGTTAGTAATGCATGTACTCAACATAGCGACTTGTCGAAAATTCAGTTGACAAACGATTTTCAATTTCTAGATATTTAAGGGATTTACATTGCCAAAAAAACGTTTTACATTGTAAACATGTTTCATACCTTATGAATGCATTAAGTTTCCAGATCTTACCGAGTAACTTAATTAAGTCGTCTAATCTAAGTAACGTAAAACCATCATACGAATTCTCATTCTACAAATGGTTTTCTATCCATCACAACATCACCCAAAAATCTCATTTGATGACGAAGTAATTTCAAGTGTTCGTCAATTAGGAGCATTCGGCTTAAATTTTAAGGGTATAACTTTTGATGTCAAAATCAATGTATGGAGAAGTATGCATACAACTCCATAGCATAAGTTTAATAAAACATTTAGTAAACTTCTTCACGAGACTAAATTTCTACATAAATTATATTGAGGTATTGGTTAAACCAATTAAAGCATTTATCCACAACTATTCACAACGTACTTTTGCTAGAACTCGACTACGTACAACGCAATACCCTTATAAATTGTGTTTCGGATGTGAATTTGTGATAAATCACCCTTATGGTATAATTTAATTAATAATCATATGTAATTTCAATTTTGACTCACAGGCAAGCCGGGAATTTGGTCAGCGACTAATGGCATAACACCTCTTTCCTTAACCGGGTACATGACCAGCGGTGCGTTATACCCACTTTATAGTTTGTCAAAAGGAGTAGGTCGTTAGATTATTATTGCAATTCACCAATCAACTTAATCTTATGTAATTTAGATCTCTTTATAAATCATTATTTTAATATGATTCAATCCATATTATTTCTTTTCATAAAAAACCCTTGTTTACAACACTTTAACAATTATATATATAAACAAGCAAAAAAACTAAATCATAAACACATAATAACCATTTATATGTGCAACAAATAAATCAAATAGCCACATGTAAACAATTTATTCAATAATCACAAAATCTAGGTCTTTATATCCATATAAAAGTCTTCCCTAATTTGAGATTTATTGAATCAAATAATCACGTAGCACATAAAATCATATAAACATATAATTTTACGATCCATGAAAACATGCATGTAATCATGGATTACCCATGTATCTTAACAATTGAATCTCTAGGGATCATAGCCATACATGACATAACAATTAATCATGCAATTTAATCTAAAATTATCCCACATGTAATTTAGGGTTTCAAAACAATTCTTTTTTTTAATTAAAAATTCGGCCAAAAACCCTAACTTTTAAAAAACAAAACCCTAATTTTATGAAAACCTAAAAAAACATGTAGTTTTAACTCAAAACAATTATAGTTAAAAAAAACTTTAGATTTTCAATAATTATAACATGTTAAAACGGCTCTCGGTGCCACTGAAGGTTTATTACTATCATAACAATTATATAAAACCCTAAACGAGATCAAAGTACATATAGCGGAAGCGATTTAACAAGATCATAATAATAACACTATTATAATTAATCGAATTAAGGTTACATACCTGAAGGCATCAAAAACCCACCATGGTTCGGGTGGTCGGGGATGATCAAAGAACATGTATGCCATTGTTGTTCTTAGTGAGAGAAAGTTAGAGAGAGGTGAAAGGAATGTGTGTTTTATTCCAAGTGAAAATAAAACAAATGAAAAAAATGACAAACTTCCACACCCCCATGGAGAGTCATGGGGGGTATTTATAGACCTATCTTACCTAGACTTTCTATACTTTACATATTAAGTCCCTGCGTATTGCAAAGTATATAAATCTAGTCCAACTCACGTGAAAGGCGCCAGCTTACCAAAAAGTAAGTCTAACAATCTCCCTCCAAGATGGTGACTCACGTGAGTTGGTTACAATGATTCCTACAAGCAAAAAACTAACGGAAAATGGTGAGCATGAATTCCAGCATTCCTTGAGACAGTCTTCAGCGACCTTCATCTTCTTGAATACCCCAGCTCAATTTCTCCAACTTGTAGAATCTAGTTGGGTTTTACTCCCTCCCAACTAGAAGGCCTTTCATAAAACAAGCAGTAAAGACTGCTCCCTCCCAAACAGATCATACAAAGGAAATCTATGGGAGGTGATAACGTCATCAACATCTTCTCACAATATGAAGCAATCCCAGTCTTGATTCTATGAGAGATTACCAGAAGTACACACTCTATCCCGAACATGAAGTCAACCTGTAGCACCAGAGTCAATTAAGTCCCGGAAATGCACATTTCTCCTGACAGGACAGTGATGATATAAAGTTTCCATATCAAAGTCAATTAAGTCCCGAATGTAGACAACTTATCCCTCTATGTAGAAACGGTAACACCAAAGTCAAGTGACCCCGCATGTACACATTTCTCCCTCCAGGATGATACCTATTAAGGGAATCATCCTTCATGTGTGTACGTGGTATGCCAACTGAAACCGCTTACTTAGTAACCATTACTATGTGAGAAGATGTGAACAAAATCTCTCTAACAATTCTCTCTTGATCACCCCGAACTGAATCCTCTTATCAATTCTGTTGGCTATTGATAGTGACCACTGATGAAGATAATCCGATAATCCAAACTTGAAACTGAAGTAGAATTCCCCAAACTTGAACTTAAGCTTGCACTATTGTAGAATGAAGAACGTTGTAGAAATATCATGAGAAATTTCTGAGTACCCATTACATTACTGACGAAGTATATGGGCACAACACCTCTTGAGGATATCCACGTCGACTATGCGCGTGACACTGAGTACAACAACGTAGCTCCTTTAAGTGATAGTTATCCATGCCGTCGACCATCCTCCCCTTGACACTGGAAACCAGATACTTCAAGTCTTCATTCATAACCGTATATGCTCAAACAAGTTATCTTAAAGAAGTTGCAAGTACTCCTTTCAAGATAAAATAATAACGCCTCTGAAAAATCTCACTTCAACCTCAAATAAGTAGCATCGAATCATATTCGTAATCACATGAACCGTAATAGCCGTTATGAATTTAGGTGAATTTTTGATAAGGATCGTTTTAGTGTAATGTATCGTGTTTGTTGTGTTTGTTGTTCGTGAAGAAGTGATATGATCGAAAACGGATACCCGGCCTTGAATGTCACTGTTTAAACGGCCTGCCAAAATAATAAAATCTTGTCCCATGAGCATTTGATTTGACAACAATTTTATCACTTTGTGCTTTCGAAAATACCCAGATTAATCCAATACCCAACCTGATTAAATTTGCACAATTCGGATATTTAATCAGTCGTCCCGAATTAAATTGCAAAAAATGAATCGACCCACTAAATGTTATCGATAGAGTAGTGATCGACCCGTCAACCGAATTAAGATCAAATCCAATACCCGAAAACCGGCCCACCAATATTTTCGATTAAACAGTGATTGGCCCGTCAACCAGTATTAATTCTTGACAATAACGCAGCCCATACTCTCGTTGAGTAGTTTTAGAAACCAGCCCAATAAATACGGCCCATCCAAAATAAAACAACCGGTTGAGAGTTGACATGGTCAACACATATTATGAAAAAGGCCATGTTGAAAAATCCTGGACACCAACACATTGTTAAATCTGCCCTTTTGGACACGTGTGAGATGAGAGAGGTTGGTCAACATTGAAGAATCCGCCCCATTTTTTCTTGAAGACCACGTGTGACCAAAAGAATCCACAGAAAAAATGGTCCAATGAGGTTGCAATATCTGGGGATATAAAAATCTCTAATTACTCTCACAGTAACCATTCCATCTCTTTCTCCAATACACCACACCCCAAAATTATCTCTCCCAAATCACCATTTCAATAGCACATAGAAATGACCGCCTGCACTTACCTTCCCTCATCAGACGATGCAATCAAAGCACAGAAACCCAACTCTCATATCACCAAATCTAAACAAATCTGCACTCCCAAAGACTCCATCTCATACAACAATCTCACGAACCCCTCTAATCAAAAACAATCATATCCCAATCACATAACCACAACACCCTGATTAATTCAATCCGAATCCCATACATGCAGATAATGACCGCATCAAGATCGAAGTTGTCACTGGTAGGTTTCGTAATTTGCTTGAGTCGATTTGAATAGGTCACAGGTGGTAATTTGTTGAACGTAAAAAATCTTTTCATAGATTAAAAAAACGTTTAACAAAAACTGGGATCATGAGAGTATTTTTCGAGTAGAAGATTTATGAGTCTAGGTGTTGGGTGAAGGGGACGATGGGATTAGGAATAGGTTGAGTATTTGTGGAGGTAAAAGGTTGTGATTAAAAGAACATTGTGTATGAGTCATGGGTTTGAGCACGGTGTTTGGTCACGGTTTGGGATTTGTCGGTTTTGATTAACTGGTTTACATGTGGGAAAAAATGGGTTTTGGATATACTGGCTTGAATGGGTCGAAATTTTGAATGTTACAGATTATAGGATTTGAGCAATGAATAAGCTGATGGTTTTAAAAGAATAGGAGTCTAAATCTGATATGTTTATTTTAAATGATATAGTCTCCCATCGCAATAATTTAAATAATCCATCGTAATGTTTTTCAATGTCTTTCATCGCAATGAGTCACCAAAAAAAACCATCGCAATACTTTACTTCCATCCATCGCAATAGTTAACAATCCATCGCAATAAATCACAAATCCCCATCGCAATAGCATGAACCCATCGAAAAGTCATCAGAAAAATTGGGCAGCATAACGACTTAAAAAAACCATTGCGATGAATCAAGCCGCCCATCGCAATGTGGACAGCCCAACCCATCAGAATGTTTAAAAGAAACCCCATCGGAATAAATCCGAAAAAGAAGCCGTTGCAATGAGTTCATCTGAATGTGTATCGCAATGTTCATCTTAATAGCCATCGCAATATCCATCTTAAAAGGGTTTTGACCAAAAGTTTTGTACCCCCAAAAAAATGGAACTGGACCATAAACTTTTGTCCTTATCCCCATAAATGGATACAAATGTGTATGAGGACAAAAACAAAAAGAACAGGGTACAAAAATTGATTAAAACTTAAACGAAGATGCACATCAACCCAGATTTGAACAACAATAAATTTGATACGAGGCACTTTCACACATAAATCAACGACAATATAATAGAGATAGATAAAAATGAAACACAAAAGTTGATATTTTTAGGTATGAAATGAGAAAAAGAAATACCAACCGTGATTCATGAATAGCAAAGTAACACGAACACAAACACGAATCACACGGATACACGACACCCCTGGTTAGCTCTGATACCAATTGAAAAACATCAAAAACCCACCATGGTTCGGGTGGTCGAGGATGATCAAAGAACATGTATGCCATTGTTGTTCTTAGTGAGAGAAAGTTAGAGAGAAGTGAAGGAATGTTATGTGTTTTATTCCAAGTGAAATGAAAACAAGAAAAATAAACAAGACAAAGAACGAATCACCAATTCGGGCTAATACCGTATTCACCAAGATATAGTCTAAAGTAAGACTATATTACGATCTTGTACGCATGTAATACAACGAGCTAACCGTGATTATAGCACGTGAAAACCGAGCTACAACGCTTGTAAATAATCTACCCAACAACCCTAGAGAGGGGCTAGGACTAGATTACGTACACAATCGAT
This sequence comes from Glebionis coronaria, assembly GCA_025667525.1. Lineage (NCBI taxonomy): Eukaryota > Viridiplantae > Streptophyta > Magnoliopsida > Asterales > Asteraceae > Glebionis > Glebionis coronaria. The sequence goes on along the minus strand of CM046881.1, from coordinate 532,782,235 downwards.
CAACCAAGAAAAACCAACTGAACCCCTTCGTGGTGAAGGCTTGTGATTGACCCAAAAGAGAGAAGGAGAGAAAGATTTATGATGTTGTGAATTATGAGGGATAGGGAGGTGTATTTATAGACCTCCAACCCATTGTAGCCCAATAAATATAAGGCAACTTTTGCCCCCCCCCCCCTTAGGCCATAACCGACGGTCGAACACCCCCTATGGGGTGTTCCGGAACCTTCCGTCCTTCTTTCCTTTTGTATACATACAATATATTTATTTAACGCTAGTTATAACTTAGTATTAATTACTTAACGATCGCTATATATATATATAGTTACTTTCTCGGTTAAATTAATAAATACATAAATATATTTATTAAATAAATTAATAAATACAATAAATATATTTATTAATTAAATTAACTTTTTACGTATAGTGTGCAATCCCGTAATCTCGAGTTCGATCCTATTACACGACTATTAAACATAAGTACATAAACTTACACCAAATCTACCATACCCTTCTAGGTTGTGGAAAGAAAAGCTAAAGAACAAAGATGACATACAAGTGTCCAACTTCTTGAGGATGTTTAAGCAATTGAATATCAACATATCTTTTGCGAAGGCTTTAGCTTACATGCCCAAGTTTGCAAGATGTTTAACGAACTTCTCTCAAACAAAGAAAAATTGGTTGATATGCCTAACACTTCATTGAACGAGAATTGTTCCGCGGTGTTGTTGAAGACTTTACCTACTAAACTTGGTGATCCGGGCCGGTTCTTAATTCCATGTAATTTCCCAGGGGTTGAGAATTGTATGGCACTAGCGGACCTTGGTGCTAGCATAAATTTGATGCCTTTATCGGTTTGGAAACAACTCTCTCTTCCCCAGCTTACACCTACTAAAATGACACTTGAATTGTCAAATCGTTCAATTGCTTATCTGTTGGGGATAGCGGAAGATGTTTTTGTAGGAGTTGATAAATTCACATTCCCCGCGGATTTTGTAGTTGTTGATTATGATATGAATCCTATAGTTCCCCTCATTGTAGGAATACCTTTCTTAAGGACCGGTCGCACTCTTATTGATGTGGTGGAAGGGGAACTAATTATGAGGGTAGAAGATGAGAAAGTTGTATTTAAATTGGGAAAAGTCACTAAGAATCTCAAGGGTGTGAAACCGTTAATATTGTGGATGTTCTTGATGAAGTTTGTAATGAATACTTTCATGATGCTTGCAAAAGTAATAATGAGGACATTCCACATGTTGAGACCTTAGCCTCAATTGTTCCCTCTTTAACACCATTTAGAGAGAGTGATTTTCTCTTAGAAGAATTTGAGTCTAACTTTCTTGGAAATGAAGATTCTCCCATCAATTGGGAAGAAGATATTCTTACTATCCAAAAGTTACTCAATGAGGATCCTATTCCTTTACCTACTCCACAAGAAGTTACTAATGATGATCCCACATTAGTTCAACCTTCTACTGAGAGTCCATCTTCGTTAGAGCTTAAGGATTTACCATCACACCTTGAGTATGCTTTCTTAGAGGGAGAAGATAAGCTACCGGTCATAATTGCTAAAGACTTGACAGGTGATGAAAAGAAGAAGCTTATTGAAGTTCTTAAGGAGCACAAAAAGGCTATTACTTGTAAAATATCCAACATAAGGGGGATTGATCCTAACTTTTGTATACACAAAATCCTTATGGAGGATGATTACAAACCTGCCATTCAAAACAAAATAAGGGTTAACCCAAAAATCCACGAAGTCATCAAAAAGGAAGTTATCAAACTCCTTGATGAGGGTATGATTTACCCAATTCCTGACTCCCCATGGGTTAGCCCGGTGCATTGTGTGCCCAAAAAGGGTGGAATCACCGTTGTTCCAAATGAAAACAATGAGTTGATTCCCACAAGACTTGTCACGGGTTGAAGAGTTTGTATTGATTATAGAAAGCTTAATGATCCCACTAGGAAAGACCATTTTCTCTTACCTTTCATGGACCAAATGCTAGAATGTTTAGTGGGAAATGAATACTATTGATTTCTAGATGGATTCTCGGGTTATTTCCAAATACCCATTGATCCAGAAGATCAAGAAAAGACCACATTCACTTGTCCCTATGGCACATTTGCTTACAAGAGAATGCCTTTTGGCTTGTGCAATGCTCCAAGGACATTTCAAAGGTGTATGATGGCAATCTTTCATGACATGATAGATCACACCATGGAAGTGTTTACGGAAGATTTCTCGGTATTTGGGGACTCATTCACTTCTTGTCTCTCCCATTTAGAACGTATGCTTAAAAGGTGTGAAGAGACCCGCCTTGTTCTAAATTGGGAGATGTTCCATTTCATGGTTAAAGAAGGGATAGTTTTGGGCCATAAGATTTCTAAGAAAGGACTAGAAGTGGATCGTGATAAAGTCGATGTTATTACCAAACTTCCCCCACCTACTATGGTGAAAGGAGTTAGGAGCTTTTTGGGACATGCGGGTTTCTATAGACGTTTTATACGAGATTTTTCTAAGATAGCAAGACCCATGACCCATCTCTTAGAAAAAGAGGCTCCTTTCATATTCACACAAGAGTGTTTAGAGTGTTTTGAGATCCTTAAGGAAAAATTAACAAAGGCTCCAGTTTTGGTATCACCAAATTAGGAATTGCCTTTTGAGCTCATGTGTGATGCTAGTGACTATGCGGTGGGAGTCGTTTTAGGCCAAAGAGTAAATAAACACTTTCAACCTATACACTATGCGAGTAAGACAATGACGGGTGCTCAATTGCATTACACTACCATGGAGAAAGAATTGTTAGCCATTGTATATGCTTTTGAAAATTTTCGCCCCTATCTTGTTCTTTCGAAGACCATAGTGTATACGGACCATTCCGCCTTAAAATACCTTATGACAAAGCAAGATGCTAAGCCTAGATTGTTAAGATGGTTTTTGTTGCTCCAAGAGTTTTTTATAGAGATTCGTGATTAGAAAGGCGTCGAGAATTTGGCGGCGGATCATTTGAGTAGACTTGAGCATCCTTTTTAAGGAGAATTGCCTCATAAGAAAATAAATGAATCCTTTCCACTTGAGGAACTCATGTCTATCTCTTCACAAGAGGATGCCACCCCTTGGTTTGCGGATATTGTAAACTATCTTATGGGGGATGTACTAATTGAGGGTCTCACTTCCCAACAAAAGAAGAAGTTTCTCAAGGAAGCTAAGTACTACTTTTGGGATGACCCTTACCTTTTTAGGCAATGTGCGGATCAAATCATAAGACGTTGTGTAGATGGGCCCGAAGCATTTAAGATTCTAAAGGCTTGCCATAAAGGACCCACGGGGGGCCATTTTGGGCCTAACTACACGGCTAAAAAAGTCTTTGATTCGGGTTACTATTGGCCTTCAATCTACAAGGATTCCCAAGAGATGGTGAAATATTGTGATGTATGTCAAAGACAAGGAAAAATTAATCAAAGAGATGAGATGCCATAAAATTTCATTCAATAGTGTGAGATATTTGATGTATGGGGTATAGATTTTATGGGACCTTTTCTATCTTCCAAAGGAAATAAATACACACTCGTAGCGGTGGATTATGTTTCAAAGTGGGTAGAGGCTAAACCCTTGCCTACTAATGATGCTCGAGTTGTAGTAAAATTTTCGAAGCAATTATTTTCAAGATTTGGTGTACCTCGTGCCATTATTAGTGATCGCGGGACTCATTTTTGTAATGATCAATTCACTAGAGTCATGAAGAAATATGGTGTTAATCATAGAATTTCTACCGCGTATCACCCACAAACTAATAGGCAAACCGAGGTCACAAATCGTGGTTTGAAAAGAATTTTGGAACGTACGGTGGGAGAGCATCGAGCTTCCTGGTCGGATAAACTTGATGATGCATTATGGGCTTTTCGTACCGCATACAAGACACCTATTGGTTGCACACCTTATCGACTTGTGTATAGAAAAGCATGACATCTCCCTATTGAGTTGGAACACAAGGCTGCATGGGCTTTAAAATGGGCTAACTTTGACCTTAATCAAGCCGGTTCACATCGGAAGAACCAACTCAATGAGATGAATGAGCTTAGAACCAATGCCTATGAAAATTCATTGATTTAAAAAGAAAAGACTAAGCAATTGCATGATGCTAAGATTAAGAACCGTGAGTTAAAAGTTGGAGAGTCGGTTTTACTCTATAACTCATGGTTGAAACTTTTTGTGGGCAAGCTTAAGTCACGATGGTCCGGTCCATTCACTATAGCTCAAGTGTTTCCATATAGGACCATTGAGTTATCTCAACCAAATGGCCCAAATTTCAAAGTGAATGGTCATCGTGTCAAGCATTACTTTGGGGAGGACATTTCCGTTGAAATGTTCCAAGAGACCCCCATTTTCCCCATGAACTAGTTCATTGTGGGAAGAGTCGAGCTAGAGACTCCTTAAATCAAGCTTGAATAACTAGGGTTAGATCATTTAGACTAGAGTGTGGTAGGATAGGCATAAAAGGGTATATAGTCAAGATGAAGTATAGACGATGCCTATCTTTTGTCTTCTTGGTGTTTGTAGGGTTGCTCTCTCTCATTTCATGCATTGGAGCTTATGGAGGAGGCCCTCGTATTGGGTTCACTTTGATACTTTTGTGATTCAAAATTGGCTCTTACTAATGTCTAACATGAATTCACTTTAGTAGAACTTTCCTTAGCTTGATTTAAGCAAAGTTATCAATGTCATAAGTGTAGGGGAGTTTACTCCAATACTCTTAAACGTTGAGAACAATGTTTACCTTAAGTGTAGGGGGGTCTTCTATCGAAGTGACCTTACATAGAACATTGCCTTGCCTTCATGATAATTTGGGAAATTAATTTTTCAAAACTTTGATCTACTTTGGCCACCAAAAAATATGCATTCATAATTTTTGCATTAATCATTTTTCATTTGCATAACACATTTGCATTGTATAAAGTTTTTCCTTTGTTCTTTTCAAAAATATATAAAAAGGAAAAAAATATAATAAAGGATATGGTTTAACAAGTTTATATATCTTTGACATATTAGGCCCGCCATGAATATTTTGACTCAACCCAAGTTTGCTTATCCAAGCTTACTCTAGCTAGTATCCTTAACCATGTAGACCTTTATTGGTTTATTAGGCTAAGCATCCACGAGTCTCATTATTTGAGATTTTAAATTGTGGAGAACGAGAGATGATAGAGTTTGAAGTAAGTGTAAAGGGCTAGGCAAACCTCATATTAATTACTTGTGTCTATTATATCCCCTTTCGTTACCTTTACTTTCTTGCCAACGCATGTATATATTGTTAATAAATAATTGAGAATGGTTTTAATTGTTTTGTAGTCTCTTATGCATTTTTGACTAATCATTCGTGGTTGGTATAAGTACGTCTTAAGATTCTGAGTTAGAACGTTTTATGTGTACTAGACTTATGTCATGCTTAGTACTTAGCGGGTGTTTTCTTTTTATTCTTTTCCTTTTATTTGTGAGGAATAAAGAAAAATAAAAGCGGCTTGAAAAAAATGAGTGGCTAGAAAAAAAGGAAAAAAAATAAAAATTATACAAGACTCCCAAGAGGGGCGGTGTGGTGTTAATTATAGTAGCTATTAAATTCCAATGTTATTCTCACAAGGGTTGCGGGGATTTAGTAGTTGCTCCAATCCAATATTACCTTGACCGGTTGCGGGATTGAAGATCCAAGGTCTCAAAAAGGCGGCGGATATAAATTATTGTGTGAGTTTTATTTTTCTTTTCTTAGCGAGTGAGTAGCTACTTATCATAGCATGACATAAGTTTCTTACACATAAGGCGAATGACTTATTATTTTGGGTCGGACTTTGATATGAGTGATTTTACTCATATCAATTGTATCTAAAAACAATGAATAAATGCTTAAAATGAATAAATATTTCCTTGTATTCGTTTGTTTGTCGTTTGATGTGTGTAGGTACCGATGATCGCAAAAATCGAAAAAAACCGACACGATTTTGAAGAAAAGATCGTCAAAGCCAAATACAAGCTCGATTTTAGCGGATTTAATCTTTACGAAGACATTTGAGCCTTGTGGGTCCCACTTTTGGATAATGGGCCCAAAAGCCCATTCAAGGAGCAAAAGTTATCCGTTTTCAATCCAAGCCCATTATAAAGCCCAAAATAATTATCCTTGAGACGGTTTTAAGTAAATATGGGCTACAAGCCCATATCTTTTTCAAAGTAAGAAACTTGGGATGTTTATTTGTGAAATTTACTAGATTTCAAGGCCCATTAAGGTGTGATCCACATACCTTTGTTAATAACGTATGTAAGTTATAAACATTTCAGTCAAAACAAACCTCACCCACACACATTCACTCACACGTTTATTCATTCCCACACACCCATTTTGATACTAACAATGTTTTTTCTCTCTCATTCCTCACCCAAATAACCAGACTCACCTTCAAACCCTAAATAACATAAATCAATTTTGGGGCTTTTATTTAATTAGAGCGCGTGATAAACACGTTTGCTAAATTAATTCCCATGAATATCAGATCTTGAAGATGGAAAGAAGCAAGTGACGTGGCTCCCCTTTCTTGCTTATGATTGGCTAGACCACCTCAATATCCTTCAACTCTCCAATAAAAAGAATACACGTCATCCATCAAGAAGCACAACTAGCACACTTGATTGCCACGCTGGCAATCCGTGTGCTAGTTGGCTATTTGCAGCCACAAGATCAAGAAGAAAGAGAAGAATTAAGGGTCGAGATGAAAGATTCGCATTAACAACCTTCCACCAAGGGCTTTGGGGGTTGGCTATAAAAACTCCCCATAATTTTTAATTTCAAGTATTCTAATTTTTATTTACTGTTATTATGTTAAAATTAGTTTAGGCTTGTATTTTTCTTTTTAATAATGTAATGTTATTTTGGATTAATGAAAAGTTAAATTTTAAAGTCTTGAGTTTCTAATTTTAATCTTTTATATTTACTGTCTTTGCATCCTAACTGATTTTATTAATAATAACTAATGATATTATTTGATTAAGCTAAATGATAGCTTTAATTAAATAATTAAATAATACTGGGATTAAGTTTTTTTCCCCACTGGAAGAAATTCATAATAAATCTGTTTAGTTCGAAAGTTTGGGATTCGATGATGTTAAAAGGAATGGTGATTATTGTTCGAGAACTGTCCTTGTTCGAATTACTTAATGATTCGAGATAGACGAACGGTGATGATGTGTAAATGGTTCGTATGATGACGAATGGTGGTCGTGCTTCGGTTCAATAAAGAGGCTCAGCGATGTCCTTCTTCTCAAAGGATCTCTACAAAAGGTTTTAGATCTTTTAATTTTATTGTTTTATTTTATATTTTTAATGAGTGAATCATAAATAGAATAGGGTTATTTGGATCTGTTTAGTTTTTATAGAGTAATGTTTATGAATTTGCTCATTTGATTAAGTTTTAGTAAACTTTGTGTTAGTTTTATCTGCTCTGTTTATGATTTATCTGTTGTTATGATGATAGATCTGCTTGGATATGATTTAAATGACGTTGGGTTTTCTGAACTAATCTACTGATAACTTGTTTCATTTTTTATCACTGCTCGTGTGGACTTATCATCTTGGATTAGTATAACTGCTGCACTTAGATTAGGAAGATATTAGATAGTTATCTGCTTCGCTTATTGATTCATTAGAATTTGCAGCATTTGCTTTGTTCGATTTTCTAACTAATCTGCTGATGTTCTCTGATGGAAGTTGGAATTTGGATTTAGTTGCTAATATGTCAGTTTATATCAAAGCTAAGATTATTATTGTTTTTGCATAATCTTTGTTATACGTTCAGTCTGTTTTCTGCTTAATAGTTAATCTGACTGATGAGAGATCTTATATCTAATGGTTTTAGTTGTCAATGTATTTGTATTTCAGTCTTAAACAAGTACTCTTGTTGTTGATTAGTTGTTCTTGCGATATAGTATTTGTTGTTGTCTTCGATTAGTATGGCTGATTATTGCTGTATGCGTATTAATTAGTTACTGATTAACTGCGTTTAAGGAAGTTAGAGTTTTAAGTTGCTGATCTTGTACCTTTTGGTTGTTTTCATAACTTTTGAAGTTTTGGTTTTGAATAATTCACTGGTTTGCTGTATTATTTGAGCACACAGACTCATTTAGTATGTGTAGGCTTTGCTGAATTCATCAGTCATTATATACATCTCACAAGTCACTCCTGTGACTTTTACTTTGATTTTCATTGTCCAAAAATAAATTACAAAAACAGTCATCCAATTTCGTCCACCATGGGACTCGAACCCATGACCTCCTGGTCATGGGTCAAACGTGTTAACCAGCAAAGCTGGCTGGCTGTTTTGGTTTAAATGCAACCTTCTACATTAATATAGTTTTATAGTTTGGCTGTCAGTTTTAAGTAGTGTGTTAAGTATAAGTTTTCAGTATAGTAAATTCTAATTAATAGTTTATTTTTATTAAGTTTAAAAAGAATAAATAAATAAAAACAAAATAAAGTTTATTTTATTAATTTTATAAATTTAATTAGTCATTAAAAATTAGTTTTAAAATAATTAGATTTTAACTAATTTAGTTTCAAATAAATTTAGTTTAAAAAAATAGATTTTGTTTAATAAAAAGTTAAAGTAAATTTTAAATAGATTTATTTAATTTTGAGATTTAAAATATTTTTTAAATTACTTTAATTAGTTTTTATAAAGTTTTAAATAGTGTAAAAGCATTTGTATTAAATACATTAAGTTTTTAATTAAATTTAAATAGTCTAAAATTTTAAATAGTTTAATTTTTTAAATAATTGTCTTTTAGAATTTATTGGGTACGATTCATGCACTTAGGATTTAAAATTGGTAGAGTTAATTTTAGTTTTAAAAACCGAAAACCATTCAAATCAATTGTCCAAATCAAAACAAAACGTCTCAAATTCACTCGATCTTCGTGTACAACGAACTTGGTTCATCTACGTGTTTAATCATATCCGTCTTTGACTTATTTATACCTTTTCCTAAGGGTAATTGCCTAAATTTGTCCTATATCGTATATCATTAAAATACATATACATTCCACGACACATCAAAAATTTTGGCGCCGCTGCCGGGGATCTTGTGTACGATTCGTCTTTGTGAGATATGTTGATCATTGATTTGAAGACCCTTTCCGTCCTCGGAAAGTTTTGTTATTTTTCTATTATTATAGTATGTATCGTTTTTCGTGTTTTTTGTGATTACTATATTGTATTACGTAGAACAATAAATTTACCTACTTCCAAATAAGACCTTAGTTGGGATTTCATCACCTAGCTATTGTATTCGAATCCAATACAAAAAAAAGGCAAAATAGATAAATACTAATAAAAAGTTTGAACTCGATTTATACAAACTATAAGGTGGGTATAAGGCGACGAGCTATAAAAGGTCGTCTAAGGAAAAAGGTTTTTAAGTGCTTTGTGCCACCTCGTTTCCCCGCTTGCTTGTGCGTATATTGAGAGGGACGACCGATTATTGGTTTGCCAACTCAAGTAGTATTATATCTTATTTTTGTAGTTTACTTATTGAACCTCGAGACGTTTAGGTTTTCACCTATCGTTTCAAAGTCGACCGAGGAAAATTTACTTCCATAGTAGTTATCCTTATTCCTTGTTTTTTATCGATCATTTTTTATTGAGCAATACCAAATAAAAAAATACCAAAAATAATCTTCTTCTTGTCTAATTTCTTTTCTTCAACCCTCTATAATTCTCGTCACTTTGGTTTATGCAATTACGATCTTCTCGACTTTCGATTGATTACAATAGGCTTGAAACATTCCTCGTAGAAATAGAAATCGTCAACAACGAATAGTGGAACCCGAGCTTCCACCTATTGTTGTAGAGATGGTCGATAACCGAACAATGGAGGAATTGCTCCGTGCACCCACCGAAGGGTATGGGGAAGCAATCGTTGTGCCGGCTATTTTGGCGGATCTTTTTGAGATTAAGTCGGGTCTTTTATCACTCATTCGTGCCGACCAATTTCGTGGCAATGAGACCGATAGCCCGCACTCTCACATTCGGAATTTTCATCGTATTACCTCGACTCTCAAGTTTAGAGATGTGCCGAATGACGCGATTAAGCTCATGATTTTTCCGTACTCGCTCGAGGGTAACGCTAAGATTTGGTATGAGAAACAACCACCGGGTTCGATTTTGACATGGGATGATTTAGTGTCTAAGTTCATGAATTATTTCTTTCCACCATCCAAAACAACACACTTTAAGAACGAGATCACTAGATTTGAACAAAAAGTGCATGAATCGTTTGGGGTTTCTTGGAAAAGGTTTAAATATTTGTTAAGACAATGTCCACACCACGGTTTCTCAGAATTGCATCAAATAAATACTTTTTATAATGGACTTAATATGGTTGAACAAGATTCTTTAAATGTCACCGCAGATGGTAATCTTTTAAGAAAAACTCCGAGAGACGCGTGGGGTATAATTGAGAATAAGTCTAGAGCACAATATTCACGAAACACACCGGTTGTTTCCAATGTGAATTCATCTAATACCGAGATTGCTAGATTGGACTTTAAGATTGATGGTGGATTCGCGACTTTGTTGAGTGAGATTAGGAAGAATCCTCATGGATCGATTAATATGGTTGAGAATTTTTGTGTATCATGTGGTGGAGCACATCCTAATTATGCTTGTTCAACCCCTGGGTTTGATCAAGCTAGTGCTTTTACCGCGACGGGAACTTATGGCTCCAACGGTCAAGTTCCTCGTCAAAATCATGTTGCTCCACCGGGTTTTCCACCGGTTCAAAATAGGTACAACAATGGGAATAATAGGAATAATTTTAACTGTGGTAACCAAGGGATTTTCAATCAAAGAAATGGGTTTAATGCTAATCAAAACAATCAAGGTTTTCACAATAATCAAAATGATTTGTCAAGCTACACGAATGAGGCAAATTTGAAAGCTTTTCAAAACAATATTCAAGGACAAATGGCAACTTTGAAAAATGAGTTTCAAAATACGATCAAGGGGAAAAATAACAAGATTGAGCTTAACCAACAAAGATTTAAACAAAGACTTGAACAAAACCAAAACCGTTTTGAGCAAAGATTAGATCAAAGTCAAAATCGTATGCAACAAAGGTTGGAACAACGTCAAAACAAATTGCTATCGATGTTTGAGTCTTATATGAGCAAACCCTCCTCTTCTTCGGGTGACTTACCTAGCAAAACCATTCCAAACCCGAAGGGTGAGATGAAAACTATAACCACACGTAGTGGGAAGGCTTTAGACGGACCTCTGCTTCCACATGTGAGTACCTCTTCGGTGAGGGAAGTGGAGTAAGAACCCGAGGTGGTTGAAGAAAAGGAAATTACTATTCTACCAAAGGTAGACCAATTGCCTATTCCGGAACCCGAGCTTCTGAAGACTAAACCCACACTACCCTACCCTTCGAGACTTAACAAAGAGAAGCTCCGCGAAAAGACCAATGCTCAAATGTCTATGTTTCTTGAGGTGTTTAAGAAAATGTATATTAATCTTAGTTTCGGGGATGCATTGCTTAACATGCCTAAGTTTGCTTCAACAATGAAAAGGATGATGAACGATAAAAAGAAATTGGTTGAAGTGTCTACAACTTTAAATGAAAGTTGTTCCGCGATTCTCTCTAAAAAGTTTCCCAAAAAGCTTGGAGACCCCGGTCAATTTTTGATACCATGTGATTTCCCTAATATGGAAGAATGCTTAGCATTAGCCGATCTTGGCGCTAGCATTAATTTGATGCCTCTTTCCGTGTGGAAAAGGTTATCACTTCTCGAGCTTAAACCTACTAAGATGACTCTCGAGCTAGCGGATCGATCGACTGCCTTTGCAAAAGGTATAGCCGAGGACGTGTTAGTCAAAGTAGGAAAGCTCATCTTCCCAACGGATTTTGTAATTTGTGATTATCCCGGAAAGTCTCCTGTGCCTCTTATTTTGGGAAGACCGTTTTTAAATACGGCTAATTCTATAGTTGACATGAGAGCGGGGAAATTGACTTTAAGTTTTGATGATGAAAGTATAACACTTTATATTGGTAATATCTCGAGACCTTCTTCCGAGGACGACGAGGAATCAATCAATCAAATCGATGTGATTGATGTTGCTAGTGAAGAAGTTTCGCAAGATATGCTTGGTTTTTCGGATATTTCCAATAGTGGCAATCCCACTTCATCGAATCCGATTATCTCTTTGGCTAAACCTCCACTCACTCTATTTAGGGGAGGGGACTTCGTTCTAGAAGAGCTCAAGGATAATGGTCATTCAAAAATCGATAAGGAAATTGATGATTACCTTAGCAAACTATTTGATCCTAGTGAGTTTGATAGTGAGAATTTTGATCCCGAGAGAGATATTGCGTTGATTGAAAAGTTGTTGAATATGGATCCTTTTGAATCACCACCTATGGAATTAAAAGTTCTGAGTGAAATTGAGGCTAAAGTGAAAACATCTATTGAGGAAGCACCTGAATTAGAACATAAGGAACTTCCCACTCATTTGGAGTATGCTTTTCTTGAAGGAACGGATAAATTACCGGTGATTATTGCTAAGGGATTAAAGGAACGTGAAAAGGATGAACTTATTAAAGTGCTTAAGAAACATAAACGGGCCATTGCATGGAAAATCTCCGACATTAAGGGTATAGATCCAAAATTTTGTACTCATAAAATTCTAATGGAGGAAGATTATAAACCCGCTATCCAAAATCAAAGAAGGGTCAATCCAAAGATTCATGAGGTAATCAAAAAGGAAGTTACTAAACTTATAGACGTCGGAATGATCTACCCTATCTCGGATAGTCCATGGGTTAGTCCCGTGCATTGTGTTGCAAAGAAAGGAGGAATGACGGTTGTTACTAATGAGGATAATGAATTGATTCCTACTAGACTTGTAACCGGTTGGCGTGTTTGTATTGACTATAGGAAGCTTAATGATGCCACTAGGAAGGATCATTTTCCATTACCTTTTATGGATCAAATGTTATAGAGACTAGCGGAAAATGAATTCTATTGCTTTTTGGATGGGTTTTCCGGCTATTTCCAAATTCCCATTGACCCTCGTGATCAAGAAAAGACCACATTCACTTGTCCTTATGGAACATTTGCTTATCGTCGAATGCCTTTTGGATTATGCAATGCTCCGGGGACGTTCCAAAGGTGTATGATGGCCATTTTCCATGATATGATCAAAAAAAACCATGGAAGTCTTCATGGATGATTTCTCGGTTTTCGGGGAGTCTTTCACTTCATGTCTCTCTAACTTAGAAAGAATGTTGCAACGTTGTGAGGAAACGAATCTTGTGCTTAATTATGAAAAATGTCACTTCATGTGCAAAGAGGGAATTGTGTTAGGACATAAGATCTCTAAGGCCGGTATTGAGGTTGATAGGGCTAAAATCAACGTGATTGCCAAATTACCTCCACCCACCACCGTTAAGGGAGTTAGGAGTTTTTCGGCCATGCCGACTTCTATAGACGTTTTATCCAAGACTTCTCTAAGATAGCTCGGCCTATGACCCATCTTTTGGAAAAAGAGACTCCATTCCTCTTTTCGGATGAGTGTATTCAAGCCTTTGAGATGCTTAAAAAGAAATTAACCGAATCACCATTTTTAGTTGCTCCGGATTGGAACCTACCTTTTGAAATTATGTGTGATGCTAGTAATTACGCGGTAGGTGCGGTTTTGGGGAAACGTAAGTCAAAACATTTCTTGCCTATACACTATGCAAGTAAGACTATGACGGATGCTCAAACAAAGTGCACTACAACGGAAAAGGAGTTACTTGCCGTTGTGTATGCTTTTGAAAAGTTTAGACCATATCTCGTCTTGTCTCAAACCATAGTGTATACGGACCACTCCGCTATCAAATATATTTTTAGTAAACAAGATGCTAAGCCGAGGTTGCTCTGGTGGATTCTCCTCCTTCAAGAATTTAATTATAAAATTCTAGACAAAAAAGGAGCCGAGAATCTCGCGGCCGATCATTTATCTCGACTTGAGAATCCTCACCAAAGCGGTCGAGAGAATAAATAAATCAATGAAACATTTCCTCTCGAGATGCTTGGTATGATTGCTTTTCGCGGTGATGATAGTACCCCATGGTTTGCGGACATTGCAAATTACCATGCGGGGAAATTTGTGATCAAGGGTATGTCGTCCCAACAAAAACTAAAGTTTTTTAAGGATATATCCTATTACTTTTGGGACGACCCCTATTTGTTTCGTATGTGCGCGGATCAAGTGATTCGTAGGTGCGTGTTTGGTAAAGAAGCTCAAGATATCCTTAAATCGTGTCATGAGGGACCCACCGGGGGACATCATGGTGCCAACGCCACCGCGAAGAAAGTCTTTGATGCCAGCTTCTTTTGGCCTTCCATATATCATGATGCCCAAGACTTGATCAAGACTTGTGATGCTTGTCAACGTCAAGGAAAGAACTCACAAAGGGATGAAATGCCTCAAAACATTATCCAAGTTTATGAAATCTTTGACATGTGGGGGATCGATTTTATGAGGCCATTTCCATCATCGAAAGGAAATAAGTACATTTTCATAGTTGTGGACTATTTGTCTAAATGGGTTGAAGCCAAAGCTTTGCCCACGAATGATGCTCGAGTTGTGGTGAAATTTTTGAAACAACTCTTCGCTAGGTTTGGAACTCCACGGGCTATAATAAGTGATCGTGGGACCCATTTTTGTAATGAACAATTTGAAAAAGTTCTAAAGAAATATGGTATCACTCATCGACTTTCGACGGCCTATCACCCTCAAACGAGTGGTCAGGTGGAGGTTTCAAACCGAGCTCTTAAGAGAATTTTGGAGCGTTCTATTGGAGAAAATCGCACTTCATGGTCGGATAAATTGGATGATGCATTGTGGGCTTTCCGTACGGCTTACGAGACGCCAATTGGTTTAACACCATTTAGGTTGGTCTACGGAAAGGCATGCCACTTGCCAATTAAACTCGAACATAAGGCGTATTGGGCTCTTAAGCATTGTAACTTTGATTTGAGGACCGCGGGTGATCATCGCAAGGTTAAATTGAATGAACTAAGTGAATTAAGGGATCAAGCTTATGAAAATTCTTTGATCTATAAAGAGAAGATTAAGAGCATTCATGACTCTAAGATCAAAAACCGCATTTTCAATGTTGGTGATCAAGTCCTCTTATTCAACTCTAGACTTAAGATTTTCTCGGGCAAGCTTAAATCCCGTTGGTCCGGACCATTCACCATTTCACAAGTTTTCCCTTATGGCACCGTTGAGCTAGCTCAAAAAGACGGGCCTAACTTTAAGGTGAATGGTCATCGAGTGAAACACTACTTTGGAAGGGACATACCTACGGAGGTTGTTCCGGATCTTTAAACTTTCCCTAAGGACCAATGAATGCGGGGATCGAGTCGAGCTCATGACTCGGTTAACAAAAACGAGGTGCCTTGTGGGGGAGTCCCATACATTCTAACTTCTTTCTATTTTCTAACACTAATAAGGCTTGATCTTTCAAGCTCGTGCTCATGTTTTGTTGTGTTGTGAATCTTAGGTATGACCCTAATCATTGAAGACTCTCGTGTTCGGTTTTTGCCGGTCCACTTGATCTTCCGTTCTTTGATTGCCAAAAGGGGCACAGTCTCTATCCTTTGATTTTTATCGACTAACGTTTTATCTTGAGGCATAATTAATAAATGGCTTATAGATTTGCATGCTCTTTCCATGTTAGGATTTTGCATTAGACTCTTCGTTTTTTAGCAAGGGGGTGTTACTCTTGAGCTAAGAAACATTGAGGACAATGTTTGGTTTTAGCATAGGGGATTCAATCGATATAATCGCTTGCAATTGCTTTTGTCGTGTCCAAACGTAATTGTTTTTCTCGTTTTTCATAAAAAAAATAAATTTTTAGTGTTATTTTTAAGTTTAAATAAAGAAAGTAAGTGCTTTTGACACAAATGTAGGCTTTCCGTTGGTGAAAATAAAAATAGTTTTTGACTCGACTCGGTTTTTACCTTAGCTTTTCCTTAACGTATTTGAATTCAGTTTTGCTAGGCTTTTATATAGGGAAGTTAAAAATGCGAAAGTCTTAATTCATACGGGTTAAGAACAAGAATTTTTCGCAAGTTCCTATAATTGATCCTAGAAAGTCGTTTATCAAGGGAACTTTAAAATGCAAATTCTAAAACTTGAAAAAGTCTAAGAAGATGCAAGATCCTATAGATGACTTGAAAACCCAAAACTTTGATTTAATAGGCTAAGTATCCATTGATTTCACATTTTTGGAATTTTACAATATGGAGAACAAGATGATAGAGTTTAATCATAAGTTTCTAAAATTAATTCTTCTTTGCGTAAGTATTTTTGTGTTTGATTTAATCTCCTCGTATTTATTTTTCACGCTTGAATAATAATTGCTTAATAAATGAAGTTTTTAGCGGTTTAGGCTTGATATCTTAACTCGTAACTCCTTCTTTTTTTCCATTGTAATTAAAGTGAGAACACATTAAGGGTGTCAGCGTCATGGACTTTTGATCATAAGATTGCGGAAATTTGACTTACTATACATATCATAATAATAAGAAGAATAAATAAAAACATGTTCTCTAGGAGCCTTCGGGTGGGAGTCATGTAGCACTAACCTTGTCATTAGAGCCTTAGGGTGTATGGCCAGGGGACGTGTTTAATAAAAATTGCTTCATCATCATGAGCCATAAGGTGGGATGGTGAATGTCAATTCCCTTATTTTTGTCCAATGAGCCTTCGGGTGTGGATTTTAAATAAGGAGCACAATTGCATCTTAAAGAGCCACAAGGTGTTATGATGTAGTTGTTGCTAACTCCATTAATAAGGTCATAATTGACTTTGGAGGTTTTATTGTTGCTTTAAGTAGACCTATAAGACAAATTTCGGGTCCGGGGATTTATCCCTCAAATCGTGTTAAGTTATCCTTGATGTGGGCTTTCTTTAGTGACAACGGTTTTTGAAGTCGAGGTTAGGTTTTGAGTGTTGAGTTTACATCGTTTTTGCCTTCATTTTTGGATTAATAAATATTAAATAAGTCAAATGAGCCTTTGGGTGAATGACAAATAAAATCTAGAGATACAATTAGGAATAATAGGAGATTGAGTTTAACACAAATTACTTGTATGAGTTATTTTAATTTTGGGGCTTATGATTGGCAATGATCTTGTTTTTACACTTGGCATGGAAAAGTGAAAAGTCGAGGACGATAAATCTATTTGAGTTTTATGATCCTAAAAGTTATTTTTCTAATAATGAAAGTTATACATTATGTCTTTGCAAAATAAAGTGTCAAAAAGTTGAATAAGAGTGTAGTTAATGTTTTATTTTATCATTGCGTGAGGACACGGCAATTGCTTAGCAAGGGGGAGTTTGATATGAGTGATATTACTCATATCAATTGTATCTAAAAACAATGAATAAATGCTTAAAATGAATAAATATTGCCTTGTATTCGTTTGTTTGGCGTTTGATGTGTGTAGGTACCGATGATCGCGAAAATCGACAAAAACCGACGCGAGTTTGAAGAACAGATCGTCAAAGCCAAATACAAGCTCGATTTTAGCGAATTTAATCTTTACGAAGACATTTGAGCCTTGTGGGTCCCACTTTTAGATAATGGGCCCAAAAGCTCATTTAAGGAGCAAAAGTTATCCGTTTTCAATCCAAGCCCATTATAAAGCCCAAAATAATTATCCTTGAGTCAGTTTTAAGTAAATATGGGCTACAAACCCATATATTTTTCAAAGTAAGAAACTTGGGACGTTTATTTGTGAAATTTACTAGATTTCAAGGCCCATTAAGGGTGTGATCCACATACCTTTGTTAATAACGTATGTAAGTTATAAACATTTCAGTCAAAACAAACCTCACCCACACATATTCACTCACACGTTTATTCATTCCCACACACCCATTTCGATACTACCAATGTTTTATCTCTCTCATCCCTCACCCAAATAACCAGACTCACCTTCAAACCCTAAATAACATAAATCAATTTTGGGGCTTTTATTTAATTAGAGTGCGTGATATACACGTTTGCTAAATTAATTCCCATGAATATCAGATCTTGAAAATGGAAAGAAGCAAGTGACGTGGCTCCGCTTTCTTGCTTATGATTGGCTAGACCACCCCAATATCCTTCAACTCTCCAACAAAAAGAAGACACCTCATCCATCAAGAAGCACAACTAGCACACTTGATTGCCACGCTGGCAATCTGTGTGCTAGTTGGCTATTTACAGCCACAAGATCAAGAGGAAAGAAGAAAGAGAAGAATTAAGGGTCGAGATGAAAGATTCGCATTAACAACCTTCCATCAAGGGCCTTGGGGGTTGGCTATAAAAACCCCCCATAATCTATAATTTCAAGTATTCCAATTTTTATTTACTGTTATTATGTTAAAATTAGTTTAGGCTTGTATTTTTCTTTTTAACAATGTAATGTTATTTTGGATTAATGAAAAGTTAAATTTTAAAGTCTTGAGTTTCTAATTTTAATCTTTTATATTTACTGTCTTTGCATCCTAATTGATTTTATTAATAATAACTGATGATATTATTTGATTAAGCTAAATGATAGCTTTAATTAAATAATTAAATAATATTAGGATTAAATTTTTTTCCCCACTGGAAGAAATTCATAATAAATCTGTTTAGTTCGAAAGTTTGGGATTCGACGGTGTTAAAAGGAATGGTGGTTATTGTTCGAGTACTGTCCTTGTTCGAATTACTTAATGATTCGAGATAGATGAACGGTGATGATGTGTAAATGGTTCGTATAATGACGAATGGTGGTCGTGCTTCGGTTCTATAAGGAGGCTCGGCGCCGTCCTTCTTCTCAAAGAATCTCTACAAAAGGTTTTAGATCTTTTAATTTTATTGTTTTATATTATATTTTTAATGAGTGAATCATAAATGGAATAGGGTTATTTGGATCTGTTTAGTTTTTATAGATTAATGTTTATGAATTTGCTCATTTGATTAAGTTTTAGTAAACTTTGTGTTAGTTTTATCTGCTCTATTTATGATTTATCTGCTGTTATGATGATAGATCTGCTTGGATATGATTTAAATGACGTTGGGTTTTCTGAACTAATCTACTGATAACGTGTTTCATGTTTTTATCACTGCTCGTGTGGACTTATCATCTTGGATTAGTATAACTGCTGCACTTAGATTAGGAAGATATTAGATAGTTATCTGCTTCGCTTATTGATTCATTAGAATTTGCAGCATTTGCTTTGTTCGATTTTCTAACTAATCTGCTGATGTTCTCTGATGGAAGTTGGAATTTGGATTTAGTTGCTAATATGTCAGTTTATATCAAAGCTAAGATTATTATTGTTTTTGCATAATCTCTGTTATACGTTCAGTCTGTTTTCTGTGTAATAGTTAATCTGACTGATGAAAGATCTTATATCTAATGGTTTTAGTTGTCAATGTATTTGTATTTCAATCTTAAACAAGTACTCTTGCTGTTGATTAGTTGTTCTTGCGATATAGTATTTGTTGTTGTCTTCTATTAGTATGGCTGATTATTGCTGTATGCGTATTAATTAGTTACTGATTAACTGCGTTTAAGGAAGTTAGAGTTTTAAGTTGCTGATATTGTACCTTTTGGTTGTTTACATAACTTTTGAAGTTTTGGTTTTGAATAATTCACTGGTTTGCTGTATTATTTGAGCAAACGGACTCATTTAGTCTGTGTAGGCTTTGCTGAATTCATCAGTCATTATATACATCTCACAAGTCACTCCTATGACTTTTACTTTGATTTTCATTGTCCAAAAATAAATTACAAAAACAATCATCCAATTTCGTCCACCATGGGACTCGAACCCATGACCTCCTGGTCATGGGTCAAACGTGTTAACCAGCTTGACTGGCTGGTTGTTTTGGTTTAAATGCAACCTTTTACATTAATATAGTTTTATAGTTTGGCTGTCAGTTTTAAGTAGTGTGTTAAGTATAAGTTTTCATTATAGTAAATTCTAATTAATAGTTTATTTTTATTAAGCTTAAAAAGAATAAATAAATAAAAACAAAATAAAGTTTATTTTATTTATTTTATAAATTTAATTAGTCATTAAAAATTAGTTTTAAAATAATTAGATTTTAATTAATTTAGTTTCAAATAAATTTAGTTTTAAAAAATAGATTTTGTTTAATAAAAAGTTAAAGTAAATTTATATAGATTTATTTAATTTTGAGATTTAAAATAGTTTTTAAATTAGTTTAATTCGTTTTTATAAAGTTTTAAATAGTGTAAAAGCATTTGTATTAAATAGACTAAGTTTTTAATTAGTTTAAATAGTCTAAAATTTTAAATAGTTTAATTTTTTAAATATTTGTCTTTTAGAATTTATTGGGTATGATTCATGATCTTAGGATTAAAAATTGGTAGAGTTAATTTTAGTTTTAAAAACCGAAAACCATTCAAATCAATTGTCCAAATCAAAACAAAACGTCTCAAACTCACTCGATCTTCGTGTACAACGAACTTGGTTCATCAACGTGTTTAATCATATCCGTGTTTGACTTATTTATGGTTTATTACCTTTTCCTAAGGGTAATTGCCTAAATTTGTCCTATATCGTATATCATTAAAATACATATACATTCCACGACACATCATACTTATATCAATTGTGGGCGGTTTTTTAAGTAATGGATAAGATGGTTACTTAGGATTAAAACCGTGCTTCCTTATTTTCAGATTTTACACTTCTTATATTTCACGCTTTATATAATGACAAATTTGATCTCAAGCAATTTGCTCAAATAATAACCGGTCTTAGAGGCATAATAAGTGGGGGTATAATGGTAACACAATTAATTTGTATGAATAAGTCGATGCACTTTCACTTATGAATAACAATGATCTCATTTTTAAGCATGGTATCGGGAAAGTGAAACTTGAGGATGATAAGTATTTATGGTGCCAAATCCCTAATTAAAGTCATTGATTTCTTTATGAGTTATTTCCATCAAAGCATTTTATAAATATCTAAAAAGACATAAATAGAAATTGTTTTCTTTGCAGTTGCATTATAAATATTCAAAGTCATGCATCATGTAGTTTAGAATAGCTTAATATCATATCATTGGCCAAGGTGGGTTAATTATGAAAAAAATGCACCATAGAGCTTTATAATCTATCATTGCATGTAGGCATGGCAATGGTCAAGTGTAGGGAATTTGATATGAGTGAAATCTCATATCAAGATTAACATATTAAACCCCTAAAACACGACGAAAATACCAAGTTTTAATGTGATAAAACGGAATTATGTGGTATCCTTTGTTGTTTGTATCTTTGTAGGTAAAAAGATACGTTTTGATGAAATCACGGATTTCAAGGCTTAATATTGAAGAGAAGACAAAGGAAGGACTCATTCTGACAAGAATCCAAAGATGAAGGACTAAAAGTGTTAATTCAAGAAAATCAAGAAGTCAAATTTGCTTGGTCAACAAGTCAAAGGGTCAAAGCTGGTCAAAATATAAGTCAAAGGGCCAAGGATGTCAAGATCATGAAGATTTGAGCTCAAATTAACAAACTGTCAAGTTAAAGGACTAAAATTTCCAATTTTGGAAAGAAGAATAGGCATGATCCGTGTGAAGTTTGAAGAACAAATAGGAAGCGAGAATGAAGTAGTGGAGGATCACCACATCAGGGTCACTAAATGAAGAAAAAGGGAAGACGCAGCAAATCCCAACAGTGACCTCCACTCAACTTTTCCACCAATCATGAGCTGCCACGTCCACGATCCTTACTATTCAAATGGATTACGATCCGTGTCTTAATTTTACAACTAATCAGGGAACGCCACGTGTACATCTCTTTGCAAGAACGCATTTCACGATGAAGGGCATTTCAGAAGAAGTTGTTAACATGAAAAGTGATCGTTGGGATGAGACGAGCCCAACCCAATCATTTAATTAAATCCAAGATCATTCAGTTTAAACCCTAATTTGTGAAGAACACTTGATTATCAATTATGCAGAATTGGACACTTGGCATCCTCCTATTGGTCAAGGCACATCAGAGGCCTCACCAACATTTCATTGCAAATCTATAAATACCCTTGTATGTTTCTCATTTGTGTATTGTAGCTTAAGTGTGAAATCACACACACTTTAGAATTTTCCCTCATTTATGTTTTCCTTCATTAGTAGAACTTCTAAGAGTGATTGACAAACACTCTTAAATAGTTTGTTAGGCAGTTCTAACTTCTGTAACTGTTTACTTCCATTAATAAAAATCCAAGTTCACATTCACTTTTTGATTCTCAATACTTTACATTCTAGAAACACTGTTCATCTCCATTCCATTGATTCTGTTATTCCTATGGAATAACAGAGCTTATAGTTGATATTTGGAAGTTGTCTCTTTGATCAGAAGCCTTAGTTCATAGCTACATTCAGTCCTAGTCAGAAATTCAGAAAAGTGCATAAAATTGCAGATTAGTTCAGAATTGGGTATTATGATGATTAAGGGTTGAGTAGATGAGTTTATTGGGTTTGGTAGTGTGTTTAAGTGAGCTCAGCGCTCCACTTCTCCCCAAAGGAGGCTTCAAGCTAAAAAGTGAACTTTCCTTCTTTAATTTTCCTCTAAATAGTATTCTGCATGCTCATTTTCATTCACTAGTGTAAACTTACTTATTTCAGCCTGTTACTTGTTTAATTTGATGCTTCTGATATAGTTTTGATGTTTGTGGGTTGATTCAGTAGCTTGTACTAGTTTTTGCTTTGTAAAGTTTCTGATTAGGAAGCTTAACTAGTGTTTGGATTAGTTGTTCATTTGAGAATATGTTAGTATTAAAGCCTCGTTCTGTTAGCAGACTCTTATTATCATAACATAAATTTAGTTTGGTCATTTGGAAGTCAAATCAAAAGTCAATCAGGGTACAAGTCTTCTATAGTTTTGGGTCAGAACACTATAGCTAAAACTAGCCAACTTTAGAAGCTTGTCATTTCTTCATTTCTTAGAGTTAAGACTTGTATCTTAGCTTTTCTGAAAGCTTAGATTACAGGCTTTTAAGAGTAGTAAAACTCATAAGTTGTGGATCACTATAGTTTAAGAATTTTATGCCCAAAAGTCTTTGAAACAATAGCTAATTCTACCAGTTTTCAATTTTAATTCCCAATTATTTCTTTCATAAATTTCATGATTTTCTTAATGTTTAGAAATAGTTTTGGACAAGATTGGGACTTGGTCAAACTTTGGTCAACGCAAGTCAACGTTTGGTCAAAATAAGCCCGTTTTGGCTTATTTGGATTTTCTAGCTTATTTCTTGAGGCTTTTGCAAAATTTCTTTTCATTCCATTCCTTAATTGGGTTTTTTTACAAGTTTCAAGAAAAAAATCCTTTAGTGCATGTCTAGATAAGCAGTTAGCTTATTGGGAGCTTACTGGAATAAGCTCAATTCTGATTTAGGCCACTCTAGCTTATTTCCTTTTTACTGACTAGGTAAAATTCCATTTTAAGCTCTTTAGAAAAAACTAGAGCTTCTGAAGTGTCCTAATAAGCTCAAACGAGCTTATTTCTTGTTGCTAGCCCGTTTTTAGTTCAAACATATTTTGACACTATTCACCCTGGAGTTTAGGCCATTTTACGATTAGTTGGAAATTAGTTTTTAGTTATAGATTAATAGATTTAGTCCTTGTGGTTATTAGTTTGTTATAGTTAGTTACATAGTTTGTTAGATTTGTAACTTTAGCACTTGTATTTTTCATTACTTGTCATTTTAGCTTTAAATACTTAGTTGTGCATTGTTTGTTGTACTTTGTGCTTTATGACTTGTATGTGCAACGTGTTTTAGAATAGTAAGTACTTTTACATAGATAATATTTTTACCTTTTTACGTGTTCGATAATACAAATAGATTCCAAAACTATTCAATCAAATACCAAAAACAATAACGTGGCTTAATTGAGATCGATCATTCGATTCGGAAAGATATCAAGAGAAAAACGATACATATAACGAATATTAATTACATCAACAAATATTTTGAGCATATTATTAAACCGTGGTAAAGGAGTGACATGTGTGTGTGACACGAATGCATTTTTTGCATTCTTTGATGTGACCTAATCTAGCGTTATATATTTAGGTTGCGATTTACGTTTGTTGCATCTGTGATTTTCATATTCTTGCTATAAAATCTTGCATAATAAGGTGAGTCATAGCCCCTATTAAACTGTCTATTATGTTTAATCGTTTGGGGTGACATAATGCTTTGTTGCCTGCATGTTGGACGCAAAACATGTTTATACTGCTGCCTTGCTAAGTTAGGTTTGATATGCCTAAGTAGCGATAGCCCACTAGTCCCCTTATCAACCGTTAGTTACTCAGGTCGAGTAGGCGCTTATGTTATGGATAGATCTATTGGGGTTTGACAACCCCTGACCGGGTGTTCAAATACATCACCATGCCAAACGGACGTATATCATATGGTTGTTACTAGGTGGCCATTGGTTAGGCACCTACTTGGGGCAATCTTATATTTTACACGTGCATCAGTTATACGTGCTTGTCATCAGCCTCGGTGTCATGAGCTTAGTGCTATCATAACTATAATTATCACATCTGATTCCCATATGCATGACATTATATCGCCTATAATGGTCTCATATGCTTTAAACATGTTGTTTGCGGTCCAAAATCAAATGATATGCTTTTAACTTAAACCTATGAACTCACCAGCCATTGTGTTGACACTTTTAAGCGTTTATCTCAGGTGTTGAACTACTTGCTTGTTCCTTGCTTTGGAGTCTCATGCATACCGTACTTGGATTTGAAGACTTACTCATGCTTAATAAACTTTTTCCTCATTGTTGCTATTAAACTTTGATTTTCCATTGCACTTGCTTAAACTTATTTATGATTTGAACCTTGTAATTCTAAATCTAATGCAACGACGTAAATTATTTTAAAACGTCTCATTTAGAGTCGTTCTCTTGCACCTTGGACTATGTTATTATAACGTAACAGCCCCCGAGCTTTACCGCTTCCGTGGAGCAATTATTGGGGTGTTACAACCTAATAAGCAGAGCTTGTCGGTAATTTACCAAGATTGAACTGTGTTAATGCAATGATGCCTAAAAACGTTACTTGCATTTTTCGGTCTCGCTTTATTTTGATTATGACAATTAAAAACAAGCATTTACGAAAACAACAAACAACGAATTCTTGAGTTCAAGTATTTTTCATTTCAACCATTATCACTTAAGGTATGTACAAACAAGTACTCATCCTAATTGAGTGATCAAGGATTTAATCTTTTCGTAAAACTCATTTTTTATTTAGTGTGACAAGTTTTTATTAAACTTTCTTTTTAAGAAAATGTTTTATTAAATAAATTATTTGAAATTTTGAAAATGGCATATTCTATCTTGGTTTGGAATATCCTTTTAAGATATTTTAATCATCAGATTTGAACCATACCACTAAAAGACAAAAAGGAGTGGAGTCTACTATGGCGGCTCTTTAAGTGGCTATGCGGTTCCTTATCGATAAGGAACCGCGGGAAGCTATAAGGAACCACGGCCAGATATAGCCGTTGGAGCCTTGTCTTATAAATAGTGGACCATTCTCAGATTTTCTCTTCACCTATTTTGCACATATATTTCCAGATTCTTTCATACTTCTTAAATCACTCAAAACCTTGGTCATTTGGTTGATTACTACTTGTTTATAAGTGAATCTTTCTCCTCCCATCTCTTCCTCTCCAAGTGCAAAGAGAAGAAAACTTTCATCCTTGAAGTGTTGTGTCAATCTCAAAGATCCATTAAAGATCTAATCTTATTTATTCATTGTTGTGTCCTTGTTGTGAAGATCCAAGTAGTTATGTCTATCTGGAAGTTGTGTATGTATTAAGGTTAATACATGGTCCTTAAAGTATATGAGTGTAGATTGGTCCTTGCTAAGATTAGGGATCGGCTTTTAGCTTAGAGTCAGAAATTGGATAAGGAACGTTGTGTACGGTTTCTCCACCTTAAGGAGCTTGTTGATTAGTGAACTCTTGAGTAAGGTGATCCTTGGTGTTTGGTTTGATCTTTCTTTTCCTTATCTCTTTACATTCATTATTCTTTACTTATACATACTTGTGATTATTATTTTAGTTGCACCCATTCTTTACTTATACATACTTGTAATTATTAGTTTAGTTGCACTATCATTTGTCCATATTGTGTATAAGAAGATTTCACATAATCACTCAAGCCTAAGTTTTTGAAAAGGATTTTTGAAAACCGTCTTTTAGCTAGTAAAATTTAAGAAACTATTCACCCCCCCCCCCCTTCAAGTTTCAACAAATGGTATCAGAGCGTGGTTGCTCAAGCGTTTTTAAAATATATTGTATTTTAAAACTTGAATCGATCTATGGATTCCAACAAGTACCTAGAATGGCAATCTATGCAAAGACCGCCACTTTTTGAAACCGATAATTTTATTTATTGGAAAAATAGATTTGAGACTTATGTGAAATCAACAGATTTAGATCTCTGGCATTTTATTACCCATGGTGAATTTTTTCCTTATCAATATAATGAAGTTTCTAAAAGCAAAGAGATAGTCACTTTTGACAAAGCTAGTGATGACACTAAAAGGAAACTTGCTAAAAATAATGAGGCTAAAATGGTGATTTACAATGCTTTACCAAAGAAAGAGTACGAAAGGATTTTTATGTGTGAAAGCGCTAAATATATTTGGAACACTGTTAGTAACCCACCAAGATAATAGCCAAGTCAAAGAAAGTAAAATTGATCTTCTTCTTCAACAATATGAACAATTTGTCATCCTAGAAGATGAAACTATTGATAGTGCATTTGCTAGATTTAACACTATTATTACTATTCTAAAAGCACTATATGAAGGTTTTTCTTGCAAGAACAATGTTAGGAAGTTTCTTAGGGTGTTGCATCCAAAGTGGAGAGCCAAAGTCACGGCGATTGAAGAATCAAAGGACCTCACCACATTATCACTCGATGAACTCATTGGCAATTTGAAATTTCATGAGATGATAATTTTGAAGGACTTAGAAATGGTGAAAATCAAGAGTGAAAGAAAGTCTCTAGCACTCAAGGTCAAGAAGGCGCAAACTGACCATGAAAGCTCCTTGGATAGTGATGATGAGGAATATGTCATGGCGGTTAGAGAATTCAATAAGTTCTTCAAGAGACGAGGTCAATACGTGAGGCAACCAAGTAACGACAAGAAACCCTTCTCTAAAAACCGATTTACCAAGTATGATAAGCTTGAGAAAAACAAAGAAGTTGATTTAGGTTGTCTAAAATGTAAAAATCTTAGACAAGAGAATGAAGATCTCAAGAGTATCTCCATTAAATTAGAAAAGTTCATGAAAGGTACTAGTGCTCTTGATGATATGTTGAACAAACAAATTCATTCTAAGGAAAGACTTGGGTTGGGTTATAACACTAATGAAGCATCAACTAGTGAACCAAAACAAGTTAGGTTTTCAGAAAAACGAACCTTTGTATGTGGTACACCAATATATGGCGCGATTCCTTATAGCTATGGAACCGCGGGTAGTGATAACAAACCGCGGACATAAGCTGTTTTTGTGAAAATCCTCAACTTTCTGAAAAGTCTATCTTTGGTGTAGGGCCAAAACATCTTCTTGTTAACAAGGTCAAAGTACCTATTCTTGATAAAAATGCTCTTGGTAAATTATACGAGCCCTTAAGTAAACCTTTAATGGGAACTAGAAATTTATATAGACAATCATCTACTCCTCCAAGAGTACGCAATGAGTCAAAATCTAGAAGTAGAACACCTACACCAAAAATGGACGATCAAGCTAAGTCACGACCTAGAATTAAAACTCCAACACCTAGAAGAAATAACAATAATTCTATATCAAGATCAAAGACACCTAGGGATGTTTGGTACTAACAACTTTGGACCCATGAGATACTGGGGACCAAATGTTTGATCTTGTGTATTGTTACCTATATATGCTTGGAAATCGATTTAGAGCCCGACTGAGTGGATTAAGGATAGTGGCTGTTCTAAACACATGACGGGTAATCGAAGTTTGTTCTCACACTACAAAGCATATGATGGAGGTAACGTTACATTTGCTAGTAATCGACGTGGTAATATCATTGGCAAAGGTAGGGTTTCTCTTGACTCCATGACCATTGAAAATGTAGAGCACGTAGATAACTTAAGTTTTAACCTTCTAAGTATAGGTCAAATTTGTGACAATAAGTGTAAGGTCATCTTTTCGGAATATGACAGTGAAATCGTAAAAGATGGAAAGGTCATTGGAAAAGGTGTTAGAAAGCATGTACTTTATGTCATGAAGGTCAATAGGAAGTCAAAGGACAACTTATGTCTAGCGACTTTCGATGATAGTTCTACTTTTTGGCATAGGAGATTAGGTCACGCTAATATGCGTTTAATTCAATCTTTAGTCTCTAAGGAGTTGGTAAGACATCACCCAAGATGAAGTTTGATAGTCACTTTTGTGATGCTTGCAAAGTTGGGAAGCAAGTTCACTCAAGTCACAAAGCCAAGAATTTGGTTTCGACCTCTCGGTGCTTAGAGCTTCTACATATGGATCTCTTTGGATCTTCCGCGATACGGAGTTATGGAGGTAAGCTTTATACCCTAGTCATAGTTGACGACTATTCTAGATTCTTTTGGACTAGATTTTTTGCATCTAAGAATGAGGCTTTCGATCACTTCGAAATCTTTAGTCGAAGAATCCAAAATCAACTAGGATGTTCAGTTGTCTCTATTAGGACGGATCATGGTAGGGAATTTCATAATGAAGTGCAATTCGGTTCCTTTTGTGAAGCTCATGGTATTACCCATAACTTCTCAGCTCCTCGCACTCCACAATCAAATGGGGTAGTTGAAAGGAAGAATAGGATCATCCAAGAGATGAGTAGGACGATGTTAAACGAGCAATCTTTGCCTCAAAAATTTTGGTGCAATGTCGTGGACACATCGACTTATATTCTTAACCAAATTTTTGTTCGACCTTTCCTAGGAATGACCCCCCTATGAGATTCTTAAAGGTAAGAAGCCCTCATTGTAATACTTTAGGGTGTTTGGAAGCAAGTGATTCACTCTCAACACCAAAGATTATCTTACTAAGTTCGACCCAAAGTCGTACGAAGGTATCTTTTTAGGTTATTCCCAAACTAGCAAACCCTACATAGTCCTAAATAGAACCACGATTGTAATTGAAGAATCACTTAACGTGACATTTGATGAAACCCCTCCTTCATATAAGACACCACCTTTGGTAGATGATGACTTGGATGAAATAGATATAGTTAAAACCAAAGATGTTAGAAACATAGGAGTTGAAGACCTTGATGTTGAAAAGAGAGTAAACATTAAGGAGTCAAAGGATCATGTTCTCGACAACCTCATAGGTGACTTAAATCAAAGGACCCTAAGATATCAAGTCTAAAATCAAAGTAATTCTTCTGTTTCGTCTCCTTGATTGAACCAAAGAATGTTAAAGAAGCTTTGATGGATAAGATTTGGGTCATTGCTATGCAAGAAGAATTGAATCAATTCATTGATAATGACGTTTGGGAACTTGTTCCTCCACCTAGAAGTTATACCATTATAGGGACCAGATAGGTATATAGGAATAAGTTAGACGATAATGGTATTGTGTCTCGTAACAAGGCTAGACTTGTAGCTAAAGGGTATAATCAACAAAAAGGTATTGATTATGACGAGACATACGCAGCCGTAGCTAGATTATAATCCATTAGAATCCTTTTAGCCTACGCTTGTGCCTTAGACTTTAAGCTTCAACAAATGGATGTAAAGAGTGCATTTCTTAAAGGTTTAATCAATGAGGATGTATATGTGGATCAACCTCCTGGCTTTATTGATTTTGAGAAACCGGATCATGTTTACAAGCTTAAGAAGGCTCTTTATGGTCTTAAGCAAGCACCCAAAGCTTGGTATGATAGACTTAAAGCTTTTCTTATTAAACGTGAGTATACCATAGGAATGGTAGACAATACGCTCTTTACAAAGAAGAAACGTTCTCACCTCATTATCGTACAAATATATGTTGATGACATTATATTTGGTTCAACTTGTCAAACATTGCGTGATGACTTTGCCAAAATCATGCATGACGAGTTTGAAATGAGTATGATGGGAGAACTTAAATTATTTTTAGGACTCCAAATTAGACAAATGTACGATGGTATTTTCTTGAATCAATCCAAGTATGTTAAAGAAATGCAAAAGAAATTTGGATTAGAGGACTCTAGACCAATGAAGACCCCTATGGCCTCGGATACTAAACTCACTGTAGATGATGACTGTGAGTCGGTAGACAACACCAAATATAGAGGTATGATTGGTAGTTTGTTATACCTAATGGCAAGTCAACCGGATATCATG
The DNA here is from genome assembly GCA_025667525.1 of Glebionis coronaria. Lineage (NCBI taxonomy): Eukaryota > Viridiplantae > Streptophyta > Magnoliopsida > Asterales > Asteraceae > Glebionis > Glebionis coronaria. Next base: position 532,751,763 of record CM046881.1, on the reverse strand, counting down.
TTTAGTGTTTGCCTTTGTGCTCGCTTCCAAGAGGCTCCCAAAACCTCTCACCTTGAAGCGGTTAAGCGTATCTTCCGATACATTAAGGGCACTATACATTTAGGATTATGTTATCCTAAAGGGACCGGCGTAGAAACCATTGTCTACGGGGAATCGGATCATGTGGGAGACTATGTGGACCAGAAAAGCACTAGTGGAGTTTGTACCTTCATGGGTTGTTGTTTAACTTCTTGGTTCTCCAAGAAACAAACCTCTCTTGCAATATCCACCACGGAAGTCGAGTAAGTGAGTACCAGTAAAGCTTGTCAACAAGCTCTATGGATGAAGCAAGCGCTTATTGATTACGGGATTTCTCTTAATGATGTTCCCATCATGTGCGACAATAAGGGTGCAATAGACCTTAGCAAAATTCCCGTGCAACATTCGCGAACTAAACACATAGAGATTCGCCACCATTTCCTTAGGGATAATGTTCAAAAGGGAAACATTTCGATTGAGAAGGTACCCTCGGTAAAAAAACTTAGCCGATATCTTTACTAAGCCACTAAGAGTGAACCTTTTAATTACTTGCGTCTAGGTCTAGGTTTAATAGAACATATTCCTTAATTGCGCATTTTATTAATCGAGTTTTTTTTCTTTTTTGGGTATTTTCTTTCTTTGAGTCATTGAGTCTTGTAAACTCTTTTGGAAAACCTCTCTTCTCTTTATCAAAATTCTCAAAGTTCTTTCGAAAATGGTCGAGAAATGTTTTTGCATTGTTAATTCAATCTAAAAACGTTTTTCATAGCTTCTTGCTATTTGATATTGAGCTTACATAATTCATATGTATGTGTCTCTCAAGTATAACAAGAACAAAAGTGAACTATGGAGGACCTTTGCGTCATGACTTATTGTCTAGTTCAACACACCTCCAACATTGATTTTCTTCAAAATCCATGTATTTTGGTCAAAACCTTGTTGGATGAGTTCTTGTGTGTTTTCTTTGTCTATATTTTCTTTTTAGCATATCTCTATGATTAGTTAGACTAGAAAAACAGGATTTGCTAAATTAGAAATTCCTCCTTCATCACCAAAATCCACCCAATGTAGGCGGTTCTTCAAAGAGACCGCGGCTCCATATCAATATGGAACCGCCAATGGAGATAAGGAACCGCCAGCAGTGCTTCCTTTTTTGGGTATTTCGGAAACTCCAAATTTGTTCCAACACTTTTTGGAATCTTTATTTCAACCATTTTACGACCCTCAAAATATCTTAAGCTTTCTCTATTTACCCCTAAGCATTTTGTATCCTTTCTCAAATCAACATGTCTTATTCTCCAAATGGAAGCCTTTATTCTCCTCCATTTTCTCCAATTGCTTTCAATCCCAATCTGTAACAGGAAGGGTCATTGGGTGTTACTATCATGGTTCAATCTCATAATCATAGAAAACGGCTCAAAACGAGTCGTTTTAATAAACATCCATTCCTTTTCATTCAATAAAAGTACAATTTCATACACGGTCCCAGATAACTTCAAGTTTACAAAACCTAGTAAATGGTCTAAATTATTTGAATGGATATAATTTATAAAAGCGGTCCAAAACATTTCAAATAAGCAAGCTTCACGAAACCGCCTTCCTCGAGTTCCTTCCCAATGGACCTGAGATAAAACATGCTAAAAAGTCAGCAAAATTTTGTCGACTGAATCTATAGAGTTTTAATTTAAATAAAGAGAACAAAAGTATTCAAAATAACCTTCCAAGGTTAATAAATCATCGAAAGACAATTATGTTGTACGGACATAATTATCGATGTCATTACATAACCTCGTGACATTGAACGTTAACATATATTATTTCATCCCAACACACCTAGCCAAGTGCGTATATTTCTCTTATACAATGCATCCGATGTTTCATTACTAGTGCATCACAACACCACGCGATAGCTAGTCGCGACCGGGCTGGGCGTCACCCTGGTAGATCTATCCATAGCATTAGCGTTACTTCGATTAACAATTCACGATTCATGGGTCTTTTAAGGCTAAAACTAACTTATGTAATAACTTTCATCTAAACATACAATCGGGTTCCTTGTGTTCAACTTTTAAAACAAAGAGGGTTTACCACAACTTCTCGTTGCGCCCTTCATTTATAATAAATGCTTTTCCATTAAGTAGGGTTTCCACAACTTCTCGTTGCACCCATACTTTTCTAATAAGTAGGATTTTCACAACTTCTCGTTGCACCCTTTATTTTAAATAAACAAGCATGTTATCCCCCTTGCGGGTTTTATAAAACAAGTAAACATGTTAAAAGCGAGGCTATAGACTCACCTTAGCCAATAGTGGTAATGAGACGATCGCCGACGATTAGTGATACCCGTTTGAACACGAAAACTGCAACCTACCAAATAAGGCGCGTTCATTAATAATCGAATTACGTATAAATCATACTTAAATAATATAAAAATCAAAATTACAAAACCATAACAATCCCGAAAAATATAACGATACAAGTGTTATTCTTTACCCTTTTATCCAACACTATTCTTTTAAACATTGGCACTCTTGACATTGACCCGCCATAAGACGCCAAGTCAACGCAAGTCAACTTATCATTTTACTTCCCTCGGACCAGTAACTAATTCATTTATATAATGACTTAACACTTGGGTAAGTCACCATGTCCAATAGTGAATACTCAAGCTCACACGACACGAGTATTGAACTACGTGTCCAAATTATAATCAGCATGTACACTCCAAATGTACACACCAATCTACCCTATATACACTTGTCCGATTTCGACGAAACTTGGTCACAAACTCACATATAATATGAAGAAGACTCAGTTCAAGTTTCATTCAAAAATATTACTTCTAAGACCTTCTGCCCGACACACCTTCGTGTTATAAAAACCGGACAGTTTTACGCCTTTGACTTGTAAAACCATTTTGACATATTTAAACAATTCCGTTTACAAAATCGACACTCGGGTTTGAAAATAAACTCATGACCTGAGGTTTAGCAACTTACATCAGTCCTTAACTATTTCTAAAACTCATTCTATAGTCCCCGAGATTCGATCCAAATATTGACAACAATTTTCGGATTGTGTCAACACTCGTTTCCCGGTACACGAAAATCAAATCATCATAACTTCCTCCTCGTTTGGAGTTGGAAGTGCTACATTATATCAAATAAAAGTTAAGAAAATTCTCTACAGCCCTATCTTATTATTTTAACTATTTTTAAACAGTAAGATACCCGAAATCAGCCTCAAACTCACTAATCTAAAACACCTCTCTAAAAATCATACTAAAACAATTTTCCAAGCAATTCCAACCACTTTTATCATCATCCTAACATCCTAATATCATTCCCCATCAATCCTAACACTTGCATGTTGATTAAAACAAAAATCAAAGATTAAAAATCAAACTTTTTATATAAAAATAACATGATCTTTACTAGATCATTACATGCATCTCATAAAAATACCTTCAACAATTCTTGTTTATATAAATTTTCAAAACTTCATGCATGTTGGAAATTTTTATATAGATATGTTCATCTTTCAAAAACTAAGATGGGACTTCAATTAGATTTTTCAAAATCAAAGTAGAAATCAAAATAATTGGGTGTTTGTTGATGTATATGGGACGGAAATGGGGAGAGAAAAACAAGAGTGTGTGTGATTTTTTTGGTGAAAAATGAGTTAGTAGAATGTTAGGTGAGATTATTTGTTTATATAGTGGTGGAAGTTGAGGGTAGTTATTTATCATTTAGGCATAGTTTTGGACCAAAAAGTAATTAAATAATTTTAAGGGTAGAAAATGACTATTAGTCAAATTTAAAAATAATTACGGGACTCGGGTATCGTAACAATATTTTTCAAAGGTTAAAACTCTTCATTAACATAATAATATAGTTTCGACACGACTTAAAACGTAATTAAATCGAAAACGTCGAAAATATTTAATATCGAGACAGTCGATAATAGAACGTAAATTTTTGGGCATCTGTCGGTATCGCGATCATTAGTAGTTCTCGTCATTCGTTAAAACGTAAAACACGAGAAATAAAAATAATATAATAAAACCATTTATATGATAATTTGATAATAAAAATATCGATACCTAATTTATTCCTTGTCGGTTTTTCGATAATTTAAAATTCTCATTAAAGTAAACATATAATACTTAATAGTCGCAATTAAAATATCGACCTGAAATTGACGGATTGTCACATCATCCCCACCAAATTGGGATCTTCGTACCGAAGATCAACTTGCGTTCTTCCTCGATCTCTCGATGAAATCAAAGGGTTAAACGTATTTTTGGTCCTCGTCTTGAGTTCCATAAGGTTTGATAATAGGAATACGACTTTGCTTCAGTTGCTTACCTTCCTTATCGATAATATCAACAGGTTCATTAATGAAATTCAACTTACCGTTGATTTATCAAGAGGGTTAGTAAGATCTTCGTTGGGAAGAAATTTCTTTAGGTTCGACATATGAAAAGTATTGTGAATTCCTTGTAGCTCTCGAGGTAATTTAAGTTTTCATGCCACCGGATCTACACTCGATATCATCTCGAATGGTTCAAACTAACGGGGACTTAACTTCCCACGTTTTCCAAAATATATAGCAACCTTTTTCATGGTGATAACTTGACATAACTTTTCCATCTACCTCGAAATTCTAAGGTTTTCGCTTCACATCGTCATAACTTCTATGTCTACTACGAGCAGTTAACAAACGATTCTTAGTTCGCGCGATCATTTTATTTATCAGAATAAAATGAGTAGAGTCAATCGGTCAACATTGACACAAATCGAGTCATATTCAGACTGAGTTTTCGAGAGCTTAGCAATGAATCCATTGTAATTTGCTCCTACTTCACGAATGATAACGAATAACACAATCGTAATCACTTAAAGGCTAATTTACCTCTTTTTATTCCAGAATGAATTGTAGGCTCTTTCTATCGGTGGATACCGTACATTTAGTGCCATACAATTAATGTCTCAATAGACGAAGAGTAAAAATCACCGCACCCAATTTCAAACCAGGGGTTGTGCAGTTTCCTCATTCTTCCTAGGTTTCCTACAAGCATATACAAATCAAACAGCTCTAAATCCTTCAGAGATGCATCACAGTAAACAACAGAATCTTCACTTCCTTCGAGTAATGATGACATTGGCGTGCTGTAGAGTTTCCCTTTGTGTTGGAAATACGTTTTTACGCATAAAGAAAGTCTCGGTCACTCCAACAATATAGTTATAGGCTCGTATTAATGTTTAAGTTACATTTATGTTAAGCCCGGCCCATGAGCATATTCATGGGCCGGAGGCCCAAGTCCATTAAGGACTTGGGTATATAAACCTCTTTCCACCATGGAAAGAGGTGTTGGTTGTTTCATTTCTCAAAGTAATACACATAGTTTCTTTCACTTCTCTCTCTAAGTTTCTCTCTCTAGAAATACATCAACCCTCTTGAAATACAAAGATTATCATTGTTATACAATTGGTATCAAGAGCATGGGATGAAATATAGGTTGGTATTTGTGTTGGTTATGCTTTCTTAAGCATAACGTGTGTTTTTTGACTGTTTATTGCCAAAGCATCAAAAAAATTCGTGTTTGTTAGTGTTCTTAAGTCGCATACCTTCTTTATTCGTATAGTAGTGATTTGGGTATCTTGGTTTCGGTTAAAACACAAATCTTTTGGATCAGAAGTTAAGAACTTTCTTGTTTTCATCTTTCCGAAATTCTAGCAAGTGATTCCATCAGAAAGTACAAGTGAGTGTGGCTCGATCGCAATAACCCAAGGGTTAGACTTTGCGATCACAAGGATTCCGATACCTTATTCTGACGAGTTATTCCGATCGTTCATTGCGATCGCGGATTCCGACGGTTTTTAAGGGATATTGAGACGTTACTCTGTCCAAATTGTTTTAGCCATATTGCGATCAGGACATTCCGATAGATCAACATTCCGACAGATCAACATTCCGACAGATCCAATATTCAGATAGAAGGACATTCCGACAGATCGACATTCCGACAAGATCAACATTCCGATAGAACCAACATTCCGATAGAACCAACATTCCGATACTTGCAATCATTCCGATAGAAAGGGTATTCCGACAGAAGCAACATTCCGACACTTGACACATTCTGATAGAATTTGTTTTTGTATAAAAGTTGCATAACTTAGAGGATTTTTCTATCTTGCATTAATTTGGTAATTTGGTAATTTGGTAAATTTCAAAAACAAACACAACAAAAAGATAACAATATCTTTCATTCAACAATACAAAAACACATAACCTTATTTCATTGTTCGATCATTTTTGATAATCTTTATTCAAGGGATCATAAAATGAATTCAAATTCATATATGCCAACAATAACTTCGCTTACCGATATCTCAATCATCTCGGGTACCGACACTCGCCCACCTTTGCTCATCAAAGATTTATTTGAAGCATGGCAAGGTCACATGAAAACGTACATCATGGGCAAACCCAATGGTAGACTTATGCTTCAATCAATTTAAAAAGGTCCATTAGATTGTGGAGAAGTTACCGTCAACAATGTGACACGGGAAAGGTTGTATCATGAGTTAACCGATGCTAACAAAATCATTGCCGATGCAGATGAAAGGGATGTTCAGACAATACTTCAAGCCCTTCCACCCGATATCTATAGAATGGTAAGTGAACACACAGTGGCAAAGAATCTTTGGGATCGATTAGCTGTTTTGTTACAAGGGACCTCTCTAACTAAGCAAGAACGAGAGTGTCAATTGTATGACTTGTTTGATAGGTTTACATACATTCCAGGGGAGACTCTTCATGATTACTACTAGCGTTTCACTACTTTGATGAATGACATGAACGTGCATAATCTAAGGATTGAACAGTTTCAACTAAACACAAAGTTCTTGAACATGTTACCCCACGAATGGAGTCAATATGTCATTGATGTTAAGTTGATTCGAGATTTGCACAAGTCAAATTTAGATCAACTCTATGCTTTCTTACAACAACACGAGAAGCATGTGATCCAAAAACGAATCTCTCAGGGATCTTATCAAGAACCATTGGCATTAATGGCAAACCATCATACATTGTAATATCACAACTCTCCGCTTGCTTTGGGACACCAATCTTCCTATCAACCATTGTATCAAACACCAAGCTTCCCACAGTACTCGATCCTGCCAAAACCGCAGACATCTTATCACCAACAATACAAGCAACAAGCAACATCACACAAGGAGATTCACATCCATTACCTTATGCTTCACACCAGTATTCACCTTATCAACCTCCAACAAACCCTGCTATTACCTATCAACAACTTGAGGCTCCTCAACCCCATTACTCACAATAAGTTAGTGTTTCATCAAATCAGATTGTAGCTCAATCAGCACCAGCATTCTATTGTGATGATGAGATCCCTGTCCCTGAGTTTAGATAAGGGGATAGTCCTACTGATATACTTTCTCAAATGTCTGCTTATCTCACTCAAACATTGAACAAACGAGGTTACAAAGGACCAGCACCAACTAACAATCAGTTAAGGAACTCTTCTAACTCTCGACAACAGGCTACAATTCAAGATGGCTGAGTCATGGTGCAACCACTTCAGGGGAGACCCAATTCATCTACTGTTGGTGCACGTTCATCTAACACTGCTTCTACAAGAGGTAATAGCACTGGCAAAACGAAGATGATTATATGCTACAACTACAAAGGGGAAGGGCACATGGCCCGAGAGTGTAAGCAGCCCAAGAGGAAAAGGGATAGCACATGGTTTCAGGAGAAGATCTAATTGGTGAATGCTCAAGCCCAAGGACGTGAGCTCGATGAAGAAGAGTTGGCATTTCTCGCAGATCTGGGAGTCGCGGACACTGACGGTCTCACAGCAGCCATCACAAACAATGTCGCATATCAATGTGATGATTTGGATGCATACGACTCTGACTGTGATGATCTCAATACCGCCAAAGCAGCTCTCATGGCAGATCTTTCAGTTTATGAAGCTGACACAATTTTTGAGGTACCAAATACTGCTACGGATACTAGTATTGTACCTTATCAAGTTGAGCAAGTGTCTGCGTATCCGGAACAGCCTCCGGTGGTTAGTACCTCAATCGAGGAGACAAACAATGATAGCAATATCAATGCAAGTCCCCAGACTTTGAGTGAACCACAACCGGGAGCTATTATGACTACAAATTCGTTTGCTCAACCTGATTTGGTTATGGTCTCGGCATCTTTGCTTAGCCAAATGAATAATGCGGTCCTTGAAACCCTCAGTGTTAATCAGACTTTATCTGTCGAGCTTGCTTTGCATAAGGAAAAGGTTAAAACCTTGGAATTAACTCCAGTGTCCACTACCTTAACCAATCCTGAATTTGATAGGTTTAGGCAAGTCCAAATGGATAATCTGCTAGAAATTGAGAGTTTAAGAGCAAATCTTTCAAAAGAACTTAAAGAAAAAGAGTCAGTCGTTATAAATTTTCAAAAACTACAAACGAATTTCAAAATTCTCGAGTCGAAAAGAGTTGAAACAGAAATTAAGGCGTCTGAGAGAGTTAAAAAGACTGAAATTTAGCTTTTAAAACAATACTCTGCTTCACATTTAGTACACTTGTTTCATTCTTCTTTTCAAGAGTTCAATCTATCGCGTCTAATAGACCTACCACCTAACCCGGGGTATGCAAAGCAAGCATTTCACCACAACCCACGCCTTTATGATGCAACCAAGTTAGGATTGGTATTAGATCCGATTATGTTTTAAAATGAATCTGAGAGCCTGTCACCATATGAAGAGAATCGGTTAAAATTACTTCCTACATATCCTAAGTATGACTATACTCAAATGAATGCAACGAATGCAAAATTAGATCTTAGAACTCGATTTAATATGCAAAAGAAATCTATCCATACATCCGCTTACATTCCTACTAGAGAAAGCCTTAGTATACTTCCTACACTCGTTAACTCGGACGAACCGAAGGAAATTCCTAAGAATCTTCCACCGGTAAGTACGATAAAGCTAAGCTTGGAAGATATTGAGCGATACCATACCGAGTTTGACAAGGTCATCCTGAAATGTACGACTTCAACGGCTCAAACCGCTGGAGAATGGGCTTTCGAACACATGAAAACGGTGTTTGAGAAATAAATTGTTCCGTTCGTAAACAATATTAAAAATAGAGTCTATTATCTCGCGGGAAATCTAAGCTTTGAAATAGGTGAAGTTCAAAAAGTTTTCTATGAAATGGATGATGCTTATGAACAACATTTAATTGAGAAAGAAAAGATTTTATCCGAATATGACCGATTCTTAGAACATATAGTGTCTCTCGAAGTGATGCAAGTTGTTACTCTTAAATATGCTCATGAGATTTCATCTACTGTGAATAAATGTGATGATGTGCATGATATATCTGTGAATATTGTTGAGCCTGTGATTAATGTAGATAATCATTCTTGTCATGAATCCAACACTGAATTTTTAAAGCTTCAAGATTTTTATAACACACTTTCAAAACGTTTTAATGAGCTTCAACAACATTGTATATCTCTTGAAATTCAAAATCAATCTAAAAATAAAACTCTTTCAAAAACAAATGATTGTGAAAACTCCGTTAAGACTAGTGACAAGATGATTCAGGTAGTTCAGGCATTAGAGGAAGAAATTATGAGACATAAGAGAGAATCAGTAGCAGAGAAATTGGAACTAGAGGCTGCATAGATTAAAAATCATGCCCTAGAAGATAGAATTACTTCTATGATAGGGGAGCTTGATAAAGTAAAGCAGGGTTTCTCAGATATTTATGGTTCGTTAGAAGAACGCTTCTTTTTTAATGCGGTAGAGCAAAAGTCACTCGTTGACCAGTTGAACCGTAAGTGCGAGGAAATCTCTGACTTAAACATTCAACTCATACACAAAAACATGGTTTTGGCTGAATTAAAGGAGATACTTCAACTCAAAGGACAAGAAATTGTTGATAATCCAGCCACCATCTCTGCCTCGACTTCTAGTGCTCCCAAACCCAACACACGTGTGCTATATCGGGATCTAAAATTTAAGAATAGTCCTACTAAGTTTGTCACATACATGAAAAATGCCTTAGAACATGCAGATCTAGCTAGAGAGATCATTGATGATATGCGTGAACTAGATCCCACAAGTCATCTTCTATATGAGCTTTTATTATATGTGGATCGCATTCAGGATTGTTTAGCAAACTTAGAGTACATTGGGCAACCGATATCTGTACCCCCGAAACAACAAACCCCCACCATTGCCATTACTCCATTCAATAAGAATCCAGGATCTAAGCCTATATTAAACACACCTATCAAGGCTACATCAAAATCTGTCACTAATGTTCCCATGGCTTCTACAGGAGTAATTATGTCTACTAAGGCTAAAGGATCTCAAGACAAGAAAGATAGGATCAAGCCTTCCACTAGTAGGACTGCCAAGAAGAAAGTAGAAGTTCACCCTAGGAATGTTATTTCAGTTTCAAATAAAAAGGATCATGTATCTAAGACAAAAGGATCTGCTTCTGTGCAGAAGCCTAAGCAAAATATGAATTCGAATTTGCGATGTTGGAATTGTAATGAATGCATGTTTTCTCAGCGTCATGATTTATGCCTTGTTGATCACGTGAATGAAATGTATGCAATTAGGAACAATATTGAATGGATTCCAATGGGGAAGAAATTCACCCAAGTTGGTTGGCAATGGAAACCCACTGGTAGGACCTTCACTACTAATGGAACTAAGTGCCCTTTAACTAGGATCACATCCACGGAAGTTAGGTCTCAGCGTCCTTTAAATAGGAACACTAGCACTAAGAAATGGAAAAAGCGCCCTTTAACTAGGTCTGCCCCCACTATTGTGCCTACCAGTGAAGAAGTACCTCAGGATCTTAGACAACTAGAATCTAAGCCAGCATTTAGGAAGCAAGTTTGGAAGCCTAAGAATTCTTCGGTTAGCAAATCTAAGATAATTATATCTATACCTGCTAACACAGAGGAACTACTAGATTCTGATACATCGTCCTTGTCTGGTGATATTTTCAGGTGGTCCAAATCATCCTCTGGTACTTGGACTCTGGATGCTCAAATCATATGATCGGATATCGCTCGATGCTCAGAATTTTCGTCAGCAAGTTTCTAGGAACGGTTAAATTCGGCAACGACCATATTGCGAAGATCATGGGTTATGGTGAATACCAAATTGGGAATGCTGCGAATTCAAGGGTTTATTATGTGGAGGGACTTGGTCACAATCTATTTTCAGTGGGACAATTTTGCGATTCAAACCTTGAGGTGGCTTTTCGACAACATACTTGCTTTATTCGCGATCTTGCAGGAAATGATTTGTTAAAGGGTTCTCGAGGGGATAATCTCTACACACTGTCCATTCAAAACATGATGGCGGCCTCTCCTGTATGCCTTCTCTCCAAAGCATCCAAGACCAAGTCATGGTTGTGGCATCGCCGGTTATCTTATCTTAACTTTGATGCTATAAACCATTTGGCTAAAAACGAACTTGTTCGTGGTCTTTCAAAACTTAAGTTCGAAAAGGATCATTTATGTTCCGCGTGTTCTTTGGGGAAAAGCACCAAGAAATCATACAAACCTAAAGCTGAAGACACCAACCAAGAACCACTGTATCTTTTGCACATGGATCTTTGCGGGCCAATGCGTACGGCTAGTGTGAGTGGTAGAAAATACATCCTCGTAATGGTAGATGATTTCTCTAGGTTTACATGGGTAAAAATTTTAGCATCTAAGGATCAAGCACCACAGTATATTATTACTTTCTTAAATATGATCCAAGTACGTCTGCATGCTACTGTTCGCCGTATTCGCACTGATAATGAAACTGAGTTCGTTAATCAAACTCTATGAGACTATTATGAAAAGGTAGGTATTTCACATGAAACTTATGTTGCCCGCACTCCACAACAAAACGGTGTCGTGGAAAGACGTAACCGTACACTTAAGGAAGCTGCTAGAACTATGTTGATTTATGTGAATGCTCCTTTATTCTTATCGGCTGAAGCAGTGGCAACCGCATGTTATACCCAAAACTGCTCCATCATTCATAAACGTCATGGTAAAACTCCATATGAGCTACTTCATGGACACAAACCCGATATTTCATTTCTTCATGTGTTTGGTGCACTGTGTTATCCAAATACAAATAGTGAGAATTTGGGCAAACTTTAACCGGAGGCTGATATTGGAATTTTCATTGGTTACTCGCCTGCAAAAAATGCTTACCGAATTTATAACCGATGTCTTGGTAAGATAGTAGAAACTTTGGATGTCGATTTTGATGAGCTGACAGCGATGGCTTCTAAGCAACACGGCTCTGAACCCGCAATACATGAGATGGGAACCGATACAATCAGTTCCGGATTAACTCCCAATAATCCTACTTCTCCATCATTTATACCACCTACAAGGTCCGAGTGGGATGAGTTATTTCAACCTATGTTTGATGAATTCTTTGATCCACCTAGTAATGATTCTCCAGCACCTGCAGCAGTAGCTCCGTTTCCCGAAGTTGTTGCTCAAGATAATGGAAATCAGTCCGAGACATCTACTGTTACTCTTGAACCAGATGTCCCATCCCCCACCAATTCACAAACTACCCCTGAATCATCACCCCTACTCGTTCCTAATGATGTTGAAGAGGATCCTTATGATCACGATTTGGAATTCGCTCACTTACAAGAGCTTCCTTTCTTTGGTTCACAAATACTTGAAGACCCTAACGGTGCGTCTACCTCAGAGGAAGCTCCTGAAATCGTTCACTCCCGACCACCATGGATTGAAAATCACAATACAAAATGGACAAAGGATCACCCAATCTGTAATATCATTGGTGACATCAATCGACCAGTCTTAAGATGCCACCAACTCCAAGAACATGCATTATATTGCTATTTTGATGCATTTCTTTCCGATACTGAACCTAAAAATTGGCAACAAGCCATGACAAAATCATCTTGGATTGAAGCCATGCAAGAGGAACTTAATGAATTTCAACGTCTTGAAGTGTGGGAATTAGTTCCTTTACCCAACAACGTTGAAATCCTTACATTGTTGTGGGTATATAAGGTTAAACTCGATGAGTTAGGTGGAGTGCTGAAGAACAAAGCTAGATTGGTTGCTAGAGGTTACAAACAAGCTTTGGGTATTGACTTTGAAGAATCCTTTGCTCCTGTTGCACGATTGGAGGCGATTAGACTATTCCTTGCTTATGCTGCTCACATGAACATTATTGTCTACCAAATGGATGTCACGACGGCATTTCTCAATGGTGAATTAAGGGAAGATGTCTACGTAAGCCAGCCAAATTGATTCATCAACTCGGAGTATCCTAATCACGTGTACAAGCTCAAGAAGGCTCTTTATGGTTTGAAACAAGCTCCACGCGCGTGGTACGATCTCCTATCGTCTTATCTCATTTCGAAAGGCTTCTCCAAAGGCATAAGTGGACCCAACAATATTTATTCTCAAGGAGGACAACGACATGATACTGGTACAAATTTATGTTGATGATATAATATTTGCTGCTACTAATCAAGACTGTCTGACCATTTTGAGAAAATTATGTCCACACGTTTTAAGATGTCGATGATGGGAAAAAATTCATTTTTCTTAGGGTTACAAATATCTCAGAATCCCAGAGGCATCTTCATAAATCAATCCAAATTTGCTCTTGAATCATTAAAGAAGTATCATTTTGAAAATTCTAACCCCGTGGATACTCCAATGGTGGAGAGATCCAAGTTAGATGAAGATAAGGAAGGGATAGCTGTCGATCCTAAACTACACTTTGGAATGATCGGCACCCTTCTCTATCTGACTGCTAGCAAGCCTGATTTGCAATTTGCTATATGCATGTGTGCCCGGTATCAGGCTCGGCCTACCGAAAAGCACTTACATGTTGTGAAAAGGATCTTTCGGTATCTTAAAGTAACACTTAATCATGGTCTGTGGTATCTGAAGGATTCCTCTATTGCACTAATCTCATATGCAGATGCGAATTATTTTGGGTGTCAAGATACTAGACGTAGCACTTCTGGCAGTGTGCAACTTCTTGGAGATAGACTTGTTAGTTGGGCATCAAAAAGGCAGAAAAGCGCTGCGATATCAAGTACAGAGGCTGAATACATTGCTATGTCCGGTTGTTGTGCTCAAGTTCTTTGGATGAGAGCACAAATAATTGACTACGGTCTGGGATTCAACAAAATCCCGATGTACTGTGATAACGAAAGTGCAATTGCTCTGTGCCGCAACTACGTTCAACATTCCCGAGCAAAGCACATTGACATACGCTACCACTTTATCAAAGAGCAAGTGGAAAATGGAGTGATCGAACTGTACTTCGTCAACACTGAGTATCAACTGGCAGATATATTCACAAACGCCTTAGATCGAGGACGTATCGAGTTTTTGATCGAAAAGCTAGGCATGAAATCATTCTCACCAGCAACACTTAAGGAGTTGGCAGAAGAATCTAAAGAATAGTGGTGGTAAACTATTCTAGAGTATCCTTTGATCGTGATCTTGTATATTATTGATAGGTGTGTAAACACCCATCTTTTCTACCATTTAATTACAATAATAACCGGACCAAAACGTGTATTTTATGTCTTTTATGTCGGAATTATGCGTGGTTTGTGTTTTTATTGTGATTTAGGACGAAAAGGTGAAAAGTGGAGAAAACACGGGAATTCACGGGCATTTACGGACTTTTATGAAGAAAAGGATGAAAGACGAAGTCAAGAAGTCAACAGTGGATAAAGAACGGAAGTCCAAGACCAATTCTGAAGATTTATCGAAGAAAAAGTCAAAAGACGGAAGTTTACTTAAAGCTGAGGAACTCAAGTCTTATTTATCGAAGAATTAAAAGACGAGTCCAAAGAAATCCCGAGCCAAAAGTCATCCCATTCCAAGATTAACAAGAAAATTAAGAAGGAAGGACTTGATGGTGCAATTAACAAAGAAAGGAAGGAGGGAGGAAGCTTCCTCTAACCTCTCCCCTAATCACCTATTAATACTCTCATTTTCATTTCATTTAGTTTGGTTGGCTAAGGTGACAATTAGTCTTCCACCATTTTCATATCTTGTTATTTACTTTTCATGTCATTTAAATACATGTTTTGCACCTTTAATTACCTTTTAATTCCAAGTAAGCTTTTAATTTGTGTTCTTTAAATTCTTGTCTTTACCTTTCTTTATCATTTGATCAAGTTCTTTTTATCAATCTAATTCTACCTTTCTCTCTTTTTGTTTCGGCTTGAATTTCGGATTAAGCAAGGTTTTGCTTAATCCATTTGTTTATTTTGATTAAAGTTTCGTTCTTTTATTTCCTTACACCATATAAGCCACGAGATTGACAACCTTGTGTGCTTATTTGGAATTTTTCTTTAGTATTTTGAAAGATTTCTTTAAAGCTTTGATTTTTAACTTTTGATTTCATTTAAGTTTCGTGTTTAAAAGTTTGAAAGACTTTAACTTTCTAGCTTATTGTTTCGTTTTAATTTCATTTCATTTAAGTTTTTGGTAACTGCTTATTAGATTAGCTTATTTAGTTCTTGTGCTTGTCACGAAATTGTGCTCCATCGGAAAGATAGGGTTTTCCACATTGCGACGGTTGCATATACCACATTCCGATAGTGACAGTATTGGATCCAAGGGTTTAGCATTCCAATCCGGGATTGCGATAGGTGTACCATTTCCTCATTCCGATCTGGGGATTGCGATCGCATATTGCGATCGCTCTTTCCGATGGCTCTTGAGGGTCACTTAGACGAAGTGCTGCCAAAATTTCCCCAGCCACATTCCGATCTAGGACACATTCCGATAGAACTACATTGCGATCTGAGGTTGTTAGGTTATTCCGATCTGAAAAGGTGACATATTCCGATCTGAGTTTCTTCAACATTCCGATAGGTGGTGTGTTCATTCCGATCTGGGTTAACTTTTATGTTTTGTCTTGTTTAATTTTTAGTTTATGATTTTAATACTTGTCTAATTTTAATTCTCGTCACATTTTAAATTTAAGTCATTTTAATTAATTTACTTTCCGTCACGTTTTTAAATATCGCACCTTATTTTAATTAGACGTAGATTTAATTTCACGCATTTCATATACTTGCCCTTTACTTTAACGACATTTACCTTTAAGTCTTTGCACCTTTAAATTAAAAACCAACCAAAAATATTCTTTTCCACCAAAATAAAACTGAGTCACACATAGAAAACTAAGATCAATTCGATTAGACAGGACTAGAACGAACTTTAATCTTTTTAACCTGAGTAAAATCGAGTCATTAAATGGCGCCGCTGCCGGCTCTTTTCGTTAAGATCAATAGTTTTCTGTGCGAGACACGTTGTTTTTTGGGATCCGTTCACTTGTGAACGTTATTTTTCTTGCATAAAAAAATAAAAAATCATAAAAAAAATAAAAAATTTCAAAAATCCAAAAAGATTTTATCTTTATTGTGTATATATATCGTCTTCGCGTTTGGTTTCTTTTTCTTTTACATTTTCAGGTGTATGCGTACTAGATCTTCTAACTACCAAGAGCCCGAGCCTCAAGAAGATTTAGATATGGCAGGTGTTAACAACAATAATCAACTACCGCATCTCAACAATAATAATAATAACAACAATGCTCTTCCACAGCCCGATCTTCGGACCATGGAGGAACTTTGTCAACCAACAATGTTTGGACGAGGAGGACCGATTGCGCCGATGCAAATCAACGCTCCTGAGTTTTCGTTAAAGCACCACATGATTCAGCAAGTGCAAACAAACCCATTTAGAGGATTGCCTGATGATGATGCCAACAAACATCTCGACAAGTTCATTACAATCACCCAAAGCATGAAGTTGCCTGGTGCCACAATGGATGTTCTCCGCTTACAACTCTTCCCGCATACTTTATCGCATCATGCCGAGAAATGGTTTGATCGTCTCCCGAAGAATTCTATTCACACTTGGGATGACATGACTCAACGCTTTCTTTCGCGCTACTTTCCACCATCCATGGTCACAAGCCTTCGCAATCAGATCAGCGGTTTCATGCAAGATCCTGATGAATCTCTTTTTGACGCTTGGGAGAGATATAATGTCTTGATCGACCGTTGTCCAAACCACAACATGCTCCCTGTGACCTTAATAGACACATTCTACAATGGTTTGACTTTTCGAGATCGTGATACGATCAATGCAGCCGCCGGTGGCACATTCATGAAAAGGAGACCCGAGGAGTGTAGAGAGTTAATTGAGAACATGACTACTCACCACAAGAACTGGGATTCCTCTGCATCTTCAAGGAACAACCCGAGAGTCAATGTTTCCTCAACCTCAGCAAACCCTGAGATGACCGAACTCACCCGCATGATGACTGAAATGAGCAAAAGTATTACGCTTCTCGCTTCAAACCAACAACAACAACAAGTTAAAGCGGTTGCTAATCCTTGTGAAACATGTGGCGGTCCTCACTCATACACCGATTGTCCTTCGACACAAGGAAATCCGGAAAATGTGTATGCAGCTTATGGTAATTATTCACCGGAAAATTACCAAGCTCGACCTCAAGGGGATAGAAATCTGCTGAGCTACCGTTCCAACAACTACCTTTCACCCGGTTTTTCTCCTCAAAACCAAAATCCCGCCAACAACTACACTAAAAGCAACCAAATCCCACCAAGAGCTTCTAATCCTTATCAACCACCCACCCAACAACACCCACCCAGTAATCCGGATGTTGAGGCCATCATGAGAACCCAAGGTGAGCAAATCAAGAACTTGCAGAGCCAAATTATCAATCTGAAAGGAGATATCACAAAACAAGGAAATGAGATAAGATCCGAGCTTCGAAATGATATTCAATCCTCTTTCAGCAATCAAACCAATGATTTGAAGAATATGCTGGCTAGTTTCTTGCCCCCTGCTCAACCTCCTTCTTCAAGATCTCTACCTTCAAACACCGTCACTAACCCGCGAGCCAATGTAAGTGCTATTACTACTCGTAGTGGAGCCACCATCGTAGGACCAACAATCCCACCACCATCGTCTACACCTCCTCCACCACCATTTATCCCTACTCCTCCTACACCGAGTATTAATACACCATTACCGTCTCTGCCTCGACGTGATGAAGTTCCCGCCAATGACCCTTCAACATCTCAACCGTTACCTACCACACCTACACCTTCACCACCCAAACCTAATATTCCTTATCCCTCTCGCTTGGGCAAGAACAAAATGCTAAACAAGGAGGACGCTCAAGTGACTAGCTATATCAAGATGATTTCTCAAATGAACTTCAATATTAGCTTTCTTGAAGCACTTGTCCACATGCCCAAATTTGTTAAAGCATTTAAGGAATTGCTTAGCAAGAAGGAGAAGCTTATTGAACTCGCCAACACACGCTTAAATGAAAACTGCTCAGCAGTTATTCTTAAAGAATTACCGGAAAAGCTTGGAGATCCCGGTCGATTTGTGTTGCCTTGCGTGTTCAACAAAACTGAAGAATTTACTGCCCTTGCTGATCTCGGGGCTAGTATTAATTTGATGCCACTGAGTGTTTGGAAAACACTATCATTGCCCGACCTCATTCCAACAAAGATGACTCTCGAACTTGCAAACCGCACTCTCGCTTACCCCGTTGGTATAGCCGAAGACGTGTTTATCAAAGTTGGCACATTTACTTTCCCGGTCGATTTTGTCGTAGTTGATTATGAAATGGACCCTCGTATTCCTTTAATACTTGGTCGGCCATTCTTGAGAACCGGACGAGCTTTAGTAGATGTGGCCGAAGGTGAGTTAATCTTACGAGTCGGGAATGATTCAAAAGTTTTTAAAATGGGGAAGCTTACAGGCAAATCCTTTGGAGGCCGAGAATCAGTGAATATGATAAATGTGCTCGATGACTTTACCGTCTATGACAATCCTCTATTCGAGTCTTCCACTGATAATCCACTCTTTGAAGATAATGTGGATGATTCTCTCCCTACTTTGTACGCTTCTCCCATTTATGATTCGCCACCGATCTTCGATGCTTATGATGATAATGATTCTAGCTCAGATTCGGATGATTTTGATGATTGTACTTCTGAGTATCCCGAGCTGCCCACTTTCGATGATTTTGATGAGGCTGATACTCTTTCGAGCGATTCTTCACGTGATGAAGATCCTCTGCCATCACTCGATCCTACTTTGGACGATTACTCATTTGAGGAAGATTTCTCTGAATTTCTCAACACTTACTTCCCTCATGAGAGTGATGCTCCTCCTTATGACTTTGAAGATTATCGTCTTGATCCTACTTTGGATTTGAAGAGCATTTTGTCAAAGGAGAAGAAACCGGTTGACACCGAAATCCGTTGCACGTATGATTTAACACCTCTTTGTCCCACTTCTGAGGACGAGGTTGTGCTTCTTTGCGGATCTTCTTCACACTCTGCTGAGCCGGCGTGCTATTTTCCCCTGAAGGAAAAGGTGTTCGATCCCGGTATTGAAGTCTTTAAGCCATCTCAGTATCCACCTGATGAAATAAAAGGAAAAATCTTTGGAAATCTTGAAGACATGCTTGCACCACTTCACCCTTGCTTCTACTGTGCTCCATCACTGCTTAAGGGAACCTTGCCACTTCTCTTTTGGCTTGCCTTGTTCGCCTTAAGCTTGTGCTTATTGATGGATGAAAACTATGTCTTTGATCCTGGTGGATTTGTTTCATGCTACTTCCGTTGATGATCAAGGTCGAGTCAGGCTCACGACTCGGTTAACAAAAATCAAGCGCTTCTTGGGAGGCAACCCATGCATCTCTCTTTTCGCTTTCTTTATCATAAGTGTAGGGGGGACCCCTTTGGATTGCTATTTCCTCTCCTCACTTCTTAATCAGGGATTCGAGCTTCAATGATCCACTCTTAATGATTCTTGACGACCCGTGATTCCGTGTTCTACTTCTTCCCGGTTCTATCCTAAACTCTTTTCGATTCACTATTTTTTCTCAATATTAAAATAGGAATCTCTTTAGTTGTCTTTTCCTTAGCGAGATTTAAACAACGTGCACAATGTCCTAAGTGTAGGGGAGTTTACTCCCACATGCTTAAACATTGAGGACAATGTTTATCTTAAGTGTAGGGGGGGACTTCTATCGAAGTTAAATGGTCTTTTCCTTGTATTTGTCCTCATTTTAACCGGAAAATCAATTTTTCGACATTTTTCAAAATTTTTGATCTATTTTGGCCTATTAGTTTTTACCTTTGTATAGTTATTTTCTTTCTTTGCTAGAATAAATGTTTAATAAGTGGTTTTAATTTTCAAACGTTGTGAATCTTTTGACTCAATCCGAGTTTACTCTAGCTAGTATCCTTAACGTGTTTAAGTCAAGTTTTGCTAGGCTTTTATATAGGGAGCTATAAAACGCGAAAGTCTTAACTCTCACGGGTTAAGAACAAGAACTTTTTGCAAGTTCCTATAATTGATCCTAGAGAGTCGTTTATCAAGGGAACTTTAAGATGCGATTTCTAAACTTGAAAGAGTCTAAGAATTTGCAAGATCCTATAGGCGACTCGAAAACCCAAAACTTTGATTTAATAGGCTAAGTATCCACGAGTCTCATTACTTGAGATTTTAAACTGTGGAGAACGAGAGATGATAGAGCCAATTATAAGTTCAGTATTCTTTCGTGAATTTATGTGAGTTAATTATAAGCCTATTCTCCCGTCGCTTGCTAATAATTTATCTGCTAATAAATAAGGTTGTACGATTTGAAAAGTTACTTAGCTTCTAGCCCCAGATCGTTTAAAAGTTGCTCGGTAATGACGAGAGTTCATAGCCAAGGCATAACTTATGAAGCGGGGCGCGAAGATTGGCGAGTCCGAAAAGGCCCTAACAAGGCATGAGGGCTATGTTTTGTTGCTAAAGATCCAAAAGTGATGTGAAGAATCATTTATCGAAAATCAATATGAAGGATCGAGACACACGACGAAAAGCAAAAACTCCCAAAAAGTCATGGAGAAGTGTATCCGAAAAGACCCTAACAAGGTATGAGGATAAATAGATCCAAGTCATAAAAGGAGGCGGATCGTTGTATATCAAAGTCCAAAATAAAGATTGAAGAAAAATGAAGAAGTCGTGGTCCAAGTATGAATCTCTCAAAACTTCAAGTGAAGAAATTCCAATTATGAAGAGAAGACCATTATTTCATGAACGTCTCTCAAGATTTGAAGTATGAAGTCGCTGCCAAATATCGGCCCGAGAAAGGTCTCAAATCGCGAACCAAGTTATGCCAAGATATGAACTTTTTGATATCCCGAGAAGCAGTTTTAAAAGATTTGGTCCTTTAGCTAACTATTGATTAAATCATGCACCTTATTTTCAGACTAAATAATTATCGAAATAAGTCAAACAATGCATCTTCGTGATCATTCAAGACAAATAATAAAATACAAGAGATACCCATAGGAATAAGGGAGTCTAAGTAAATAATTGGCCCACATGAGTTCGTGTTAGTTTACTAACTTATAATAACAATGATCTCGTTTTTAAGCTTGGTTTGGAGAAAGTGAAAAGTTGAGGATGATGATTATTCATGACATTTTCAAAACCCAAGGTATGCTTTTAATTTCTTTGCTTTGCATTTTTATAATTTTCTATCTCTTTAATAAAGGCCAATGTGGATTGATTATTATGAAAAGTGTAAACATGCTTTGTAACTAATGCATTGCATGAGGACATTGCAATGGTCAAGTGTAGGGGATTTGATAGGTGTGTAAACACCCATCTTTTCTACCACTTAATTACAATAATAACCGGACCAAAACGTGTATTTTATGTCTTTTATGTCGGAATTATGCGTGGTTTGTGTTTTTATTGTGATTTAGGACGAAAAGGTGAAAAGTGGAGAAAACACGGGAATTCACGGGCATTTACGGACTTTTATGAAGAAAAGGATGAAAGACGAAGTCAAGAAGTCAACAGTGGATAAAGAACGGAAGTCCAAGACCAATTCTGAAGATTTATCGAAGAAAAAGTCAAAAGACGGAAGTTTACTTAAAGCTGAGGAACTCAAGTCTTATTTATCGAAGAATTAAAAGACGAGTCCAAAGAAATCCCGAGCCAAAAGTCATACCATTCCAAGATTAACAAGAAAATTAAGAAGGAAGGACTTGATGGTGCAATTAACAAAGAAAGGAAGGAGGGAGGAAGCTTCCTCTAACCTCTCCCCTAATCACCTATTAATACTCTCATTTTCATTTCATTTAGTTTGGTTGGCTAAGGTGACAATTAGTCTTCCACCATTTTCATATCTTGTTATTTACTTTTCATGTCATTTAAATACATGTTTTGCACCTTTAATTACCTTTTAATTCCAAGTAAGCTTTTAATTTGTGTTCTTTAAATTCTTGTCTTTACCTTTCTTTATCATTTGATCAAGTTCTTTTTATCAATCTAATTCTACCTTTCTCTCTTTTTGTTTCGGCTTGAATTTCGGATTAAGCAAGGTTTTGCTTAATCCATTTGTTTATTTTGATTAAAGTTTCGTTCTTTTATTTCCTTACACCATATAAGCCACGAGATTGACAACCTTGTGTGCTTATTTGGAATTTTTCTTAAGTATTTTGAAAGATTTCTTTAAAGCTTTGATTTTTAACTTTTGATTTCATTTAAGTTTCGTGTTTAAAAGTTTGAAAGACTTTAACTTTCTAGCTTATT
Organism: Glebionis coronaria; assembly: GCA_025667525.1. Classification (NCBI taxonomy): domain Eukaryota; kingdom Viridiplantae; phylum Streptophyta; class Magnoliopsida; order Asterales; family Asteraceae; genus Glebionis; species Glebionis coronaria. The sequence goes on along the minus strand of CM046881.1, from coordinate 532,728,990 downwards.
GTTTCGTTTTAATTTCATTTCATTTAAGTTTTTGGTAACTGCTTATTAGATTAGCTTATTTAGTTCTTGTGCTTGTCACGAAATTGTGCTCCATCGGAAAGATAGGGTTTTCCACATTGCGACGGTTGCATATACCACATTCCGATAGTGACAGTATTGGATCCAAGGGTTTAGCATTCCGATCCGGGATTGCGATAGGTGTACCATTTCCTCATTCCGATCTGGGGATTGCGATCGCATATTGCGATCGCTCTTTCCGACGGCTCTTGAGGGTCACTTAGACGAAGTGCTGCCCAAATTTCCCCAGCCACATTCCGATCTAGGACACATTCCGATAGAACTACATTGCGATCTGAGGTTGTTAGGTTATTCCGATCTGAAAAGGTGACATATTCCGATCTGAGTTTCTTCAACATTCCGATAGGTGGTGTGTTCATTCCGATCTGGGTTAACTTTTATGTTTTGTCTTGTTTAATTTTTAGTTTATGATTTTAATACTTGTCTAATTTTAATTCTCGTCACATTTTAAATTTAAGTCATTTTAATTAATTTACTTTCCGTCACGTTTTTAAATATCGTACCTTATTTTAATTAGACGTAGATTTAATTTCACGCATTTCATATACTTGCCCTTTACTTTAACGACATTTACCTTTAAGTCTTTGCACCTTTAAATTAAAAACCAACCAAAAATATTCTTTTCCACCAAAATAAAACTGAGTCACACATAGAAAACTAAGATCAATTCGATTAGACAGGACTAGAACGAACTTTAATCTTTTTAACCTGAGTAAAATCGAGTCATTAATTATCGTATATATTTAAACCACCAAAAGAAAAATACAAAAATATAAAATATACAAAATCCATAAAAAATATAAAATCAAGAAAATCCAAAAATATTTTTCATTTTTAAATCGGGCATGTCTTTTAGTATGGTAATATTTACGGCTTTAGAAAAGTCGATTAAAATTGACGCGGCGCCATAAATAGAGTCCGTATGAAAGTTGTACATCTTTTAAAACACGCCCATTATGGCTTGTAGTTATTTCAGATTGCAACCCGCGTTTCGCATTAAAGTCACGTATTTCTTATGAAAATGTTGGCTCACAACGGGAATTAATTTTCTCGGGCGAGGTTTACTTTAAAACATTGTAAGGGATTAGGTTTACTTTATAACTTGGTCTAACACAAATTAGTGTACGTATCAGTGCACTTATTTTGTCAAAATAAGAGAAATCTTATTGCCACCAGAATCGTTCCAACCAATCACTTAACCGGAAATGTCTTCATGGATATTTGCTTCTTTAACATCATTGACTACAGCTCTTTAAATAGAAAACGGGTCCGTGGTTAAGGGGGAGCAAATATTAAATCTTCTCAGAATTAAAATTGGTCTTCAAAAAGGGTTTTCAGAAAATATAAACCGTTAATCGTCATCATTATGTGCTCAGTATGCCTTGTGTGAATTATACATTCAAGTATAGGTTATTTGAAATTTGGCGTTAAGTGTATGTGTTCGTGTTTGTAAGCGGGTTAGTACTTCGTTAAGTTTATTTGGTTAATCCTATTGACTTTAACAAATACTATTAACTGGGGGACCACTTTTGTAAATGTTACAAAGTGAAGGTTTCATGTGTAACTTTGGCACAAAGTTTGACCAAGTCAAACACTATACCCCTCCTCCTCGTTCCTGTTTCTTCTCCATCGCAAAAACACAAACACAAAGCTTCTACCGCCATTGTTAAACCTTGCCAAAACCGTCATCATTTGATTTTTGATTGCCTGCACTCCGTTCATCCATCTAGGTATTGTATCATGCTTTAATTGTTATCACATATCTCTTTACATTGCATCACAAACAAACTGGTAATCAACCTTTAATCAAAAATTAGGGTTTTTAAGTTTTGCGATGAAAATGTAAATTGACTAGCGGGATTTGCTTAGATTGCCTAAATGCACAATGGTCTTGCCCAATTTTGTTTAAAACGTTGCCAAACTCCAGGAATTGTAAAGTCAAAGTTTAGATCGAATCTCAGTCTCGGATTTTGATGATCATTGCGACACCACATTGCGATACTTAGTCATTGCGATGAGTCATTCCGATGGCTCATTGCGATGGGTTATTGCGATGGGTCATTCCGATGGCTCATTGCGTTGGATCATTACGATGACGCATTGCGATGGCGTATTACGATGGTGCATTCCGATGCATTATTACGATGGCATTGTAATAGTATTGCGATGGGGACATATTGCGATGAATTCTCAAACATTCCGATGGAAATGAACTTATTGCGATCGAACTTAGATATTGCGATAGAACGGGATTAAGATAGGATTGCGATGGTCTCACATTGCGATGGGTGTAAGTTTGTGATAGGATTGCGATGCTTTATCATTCCGATCGTTGTAGGATTCCGATGGATGGTTGTAAGATTGCTATGGACTCTAAGAATTGTACACATACCAAAGACTATTTAATAAATTCGACCTAGTGTGCATTCCCACTTTATTAGGCTTTAAGTAAACTAGGGCCATTAAAAATAAACCAAGTTATATTGAAATTAATTAATTTGATCTCATAAGAATACTTGAAAGGTTTCTTATTACAGAAGTTCATCTTATTTAATAAGTTGACAATTCTGTAAACAAAAGAGATACAAATTACTTATTCAATGTCTTGTGTTTTGTATCCAGGCCATGGAAGACAAAGTTTCATCGTTGTCTAACCCTGTGTTCAAGCCTACTGAAATCTGTGTTGAGGATACGCCAAAAATTACTGAAGTAGTGGTTGAAACTAAACCAAAGCCTACTGAAGTTGTGGTTGAAACTAAACCAAGACCTACTGAGGTTGTGGTTGAAACTAAAACTAGACCTACTGGGGTTTTGGTTATGACAACCAAGAAATCCAAATATTCAGAGAACTAATGCTAGGTCGTTATCTCCTTAGAATAAATTGTCTGTGGCATATCTTTCATAATTCTAGGTGTGATTTTGAATGTAAGGACTTAGTTCCATATGAACTATGTCTCTATCTTGTTTCTCAATCATATGTGGTGACATTTGTTGTGATTTATTCCCTATGCTTCAACTTGGCATAGATTTAAGATATATATATATATATATATATATATATATATATATATATATATATATATATATATATATATATATATATATATATATATATATATATATATATATATATATATATATTGTGTATATCATTTGTATTTATGTCATCAAAGCAAGAAGATGTCGATCACAGAGGAACAACAGCGACAACGTGATCTCGAACTTGTTTCACTCAGCAACAGGCTACCATATGCTGAGAACAACTCTCGTTTGCAAGAGGATTTTGATCCATCTTTAGCATCTTTCAAAATCGCCACGGATATCCTTGACATTTCACCTATCAAAGATGCATTCAGAATTACTGCCTCTGTTCCAAAAGTCTACATGCACGAGTTCTGGACCACTGCAACACTTTCTAAAAAGACTATCTGATTCTAACTAAACAAAACGCCAATGGTACTTAACTTGAGCATCTTTCGGCAACTGTTTAACTTTCCTAATTTGGCACAAGGAGAACAATTTATGGCTAACCCAAAGACCGATGAATTGTTTCGAGTCATTCGTGCTATGAATTATGAAGGTGAAATCCACAACCTATCCTAGTTCAATACATCACACATAGGGCAACCCTAGAAAGCACATATCACCATCATTGTCAAATGTCTTACTGGAAAGACTCGGGGCTCCGATGCAATGAGACCACCTCAGGCTCACATATTTTGGGGACTTTACACGGCATCTAAAGTAGACTATGCACTCCTTCTCTGGCAAGAATTTTGTTATCAGTTTACTGGAACCAAGAAGAAATCAGTACATCTTCCATTCCCAAGATACACCAAGCACATCATCAACCACTTTTTGAAGAATGACCCAACCATTGACACTTGCGGGAATTTCTTCTACCACACAAAAGATGATGACTATGTGATTCCACAAATGAATGTAGATACTAATTCCACAGAGTATGCATTACGTCCTGCCCTAGTACCTGACACAATGATAAATGAAGGAATCAAGGAAAGTGATAAATATCAAGAGATGCTTAATGATATTGACACACAGTTTCGACGAGCAAATTCACTTCCCTTAGAGAAGCAAAAAGGTAAACGCAAGAAAAGAGTTTCAAAGCGTCAATCGACTGCTTCCTCCAAAGATAAAGGCACAGGGAAAATGCAAATAGTTGATGAAGATGATGATGAAGATGAGATGATCCATACTGAGAATGAACACGAAGAAGAAGTACCACTCAGAAGGCCAAAGAAAGCAAAGCAAACCAAATGTAAAGAAGTAAGTGTTGCTTCAGATGAACCAGCTCAACAAACCATTTCTGAAGCCAAACGACTGCGTATTATTCTTCAACAAAGCAGAGAGGAAGCTTTTGCAACCTCCACAGGATCAAGCTCAAGACTGTTTGAGGACTTAGAGGAATTTGGTAATCCTGATGCTGACATGGAATTTTATGAAGATCCTACCGACGAAGATGCTTATGAAGATGCTGATAACTTTCATTTTGAAAGTCGTGAGCAGAGTGAATAGGGTGTTCGCAGTGTAAACACATATACAAATTTGTTGTATCATGATGTAAATGTCAACACATCTTTACCGAAACCAACTCACACGGTGGTACACGACGATGCTCATGCAACTTTCATACCAGAAACTCAACTTCAAAGTAAGTCTACTTCCGGCTCTGACGATGTTATAAATATCTTAATTTGGAAGGGGAGGGTGTCAAGGTTATAAATACCGATCCATCGACAAATGAAAACATGGTGGATGTTCCTATAACTTCTGTTACATCAACTACCATTCCACCATTATCCACCCCGGTCATCCCTGATGTCATAACACCAGCTCTCACACCAGCACTTGTTGAACAACCAGTATCAACTACCACCACAGTCACTGAATCTACACCGTCATCAATAGATGAACAACCTGTATCAACTACCGCCCCAATCACTGAATCTACACCATCACCTATCCTTGAACAACCCGTATCATCCACCACCACTTTAACAGTTATGGTTACACCTCCACCATCAGTACAACAAGTATCATCCACCTCCAATCCATTCCTCACAGTCAGTGATCCACTGATCCAGTCTCTTCAACAACAGTTGGAGGCTCAAGCTAAACAAATAGCTACACTGACTGAAAGATTCACCACTCTCGACACACAACCTCTTAAGGAACCGCAACCTGATGAGCCTACACTTAAGAAAATATCCGACAGAGTGTCTAAACTTAAAGAACAACACAAATCATTTCTTGGAGAGAAGAAAACTCGTGACAAAGAGAATGCTGCCTTTCTTGGGTCAATTGATGAGAAGATGACCAAGATCATTCGACGAGAATTCAAGTCATATGTTGATCAGCAGCTACCAACTATTGTCGGTAATGGTTTATCTACCCTTCAACTAATGACATTGTTGCAGACACGACTGAAAGATATGGGAGCTCATAAATCGAAATATAAACGAAAAGTTCTACAATATCTCAACAAAGCAATTATTAAAGATACACCAGCAGATACTACCGACTCTGAGTCTGATAATGAAGACGAACTAGAGGAGGAAGATAATGAGGATAACGGTGATGAGGATGATGGTGAAAATGATCTAAATGATGAAGAGGATAAGGAAGGAGATGAGGAGGAAGAAGAGGATGAGGAAGAAAAGGATAAGGATGAAGATGAAGATGAGGACGAGGATACAGATGAGGATGAGGATGACGATGACGATAATGACGACGATAATGGAACCAACAAGGGTGATAAGAATGACAAAACGGGTACTAATGCCGAAGAGTCAAATAAGGATGAAAGTGATAAGGCTACTGAGAAAGGTATTGAGGAAGCTGCAGAAAGCGTTGCTGAAACCACAGAAAAGATGGTGGAGTCTACTGTACCAGAAACTCAGCATATTGACACAGGTATATCTACTGAACTAGTTTTTACTACTGATTCTCACAATGAATCTGTAGAACATATCCTAGAAGATGAAATTCCAGTCTCTATGCCAAATGATGATATACCGGTGACACAAGAACAACCTTCAACACCATCTGAAGATCAGCACATCTCTGATATGGAAGTTGAAGACTTAAATGTGCCAGAACCAACGTTTGTTGAATCTCTGATCATCGATGACACGGTACAAGAGCAACTCTGGCTTACAAATGCAGCACCACAATATCCGTTTGCCACAGCAACTGACATAGAGCTCACTCAATTCCTAAACAATCCTGTTGATTTCTCGGCCTTTCTAAGGTATTCTCAAGGGAAATCGACAATGACTCCAGATCTAATCAAAATGGCAGCTGCAGATGTGGACTTCTTTGATACCTTGAAGATCAGCCACAATGAGGCAGAATATCATTTAAATGAGCTTACAAAGGCAATGAGAGCGACGACTACGGGAATTCAGACTCCAGTGCTACAACCTCTTACACCCACAGTCATTGCCGGTTCTGCAACGATCCCAATAGAGCACTTTGTATCTCATGATCTCGAGTATCTTGAAAAAGGCGCGAAGAAATATGCCACATCACGTACTATGATCAAAGTTGTTAATGTGGAGAATGTTCCATGGATCAAAGATAAAGTACCTGATGTATTATGGAGAAAGAAACTGCTCAAGTTTTATGATACTTTTGCATCACTTGGCATCTCTCACTGGACTGCAAAGAAAAGGTTAGCCTACAATCACTTCCATCGTCCAAAGAGAGGTTCTTCTATTGTCTCAGCTCACAGAATCAAAAGCATCCAAGGAGCAACCACTCAGACTGTCTTCGGTTATGATTACTTGAATGTAATCGTGTTCAAACGTACTGATGAGAAAGAATACCGAATTGACGAAAGTGATCTCCAGTACCTTTACCTTGAAGACATCGAAGATCTTCTGTTATTACTGGCTCAGGAAAAAGTCGACCATTTGATTCCTGAGATAGTCATTGCTTTGAGCTCCAACCTTCGTCAATACGCAAGAAAAATCGTCATTCAAAACCGGGTGGAAGATTTTCAACTTGGAGTGGAGAGCTATCAGAAACAGCTAAACTTGCATCGTCCCCATACAACTCCGCTCAGTAATTTTCACAAGAACAAAAAGCCGTATATGGGGACCATGACACCGGAAGCAGGGATATTTTATCCAAATGAGACAGGATTCATGCAGTTTATGCGATTCTCCGAACTGCACAAATTAAGCGATGGTACGCTCAAGCATGTTCGAGATGATCTGACGGTTCTCAATGCCGACCTACCGCTTCTAGCAGTCAAGTACACCTGGACAAGCCAGTGCAAAAAGGGAGCAAAGTACGCGATCAAGAAGATCGAGGAACTTTTAAGGAAGCACCGGGTGCTACGAAGTGTGGAACGATTCGTAAGTGGAAGGCCATATGGAGCTCACCATAGGTTCACGGAACGAGCTATTTAATTATGGTTTGTCTTATAACAGGTCAACTCCATATGTCTATCATTGTGAATATGTTAATTTTTGTATAATCAGCTTTGTGGCATGTTGTAGTGTAAAAGTATGATATTTTTCAAGAATTTCTCTCGAGATTCTAAATCTTTCAAACATATCGTACTCGAGCACTACAACTTACCCTCATTAACATGAGGGGGAGCATTAATATGTTCTTTGGCCAGCTGTTGATCCCAAACTTAGATCGATTAGCTTTGTGTATACGAGTTTAGATCAAGTATAACACGTAGAGAAACCTTTGTTATATGCTTTGTGAATCTAAGTATTATGCGGAATTTAATACTTAAACAAGAACACAATATGTAAACAAAACTTTCACTTTGATTATCAATGTCGAACTTGCTTACAATGAAAGATGTTTACAAATGAAAACTTAATGAAAACTTGATATTAAACATTAACCTAAAGGCCTTCTTTTATAGACTAAGAAGCCTTGTACAATAAGCTACGTATCAACTATTCTAGGTAAAGATAAACATAGAAAATACATTGTCGTTTCTATCCTTACTAGAAGTATTCTAGAACATAATAAACGTGTAGCTCACATCTTCCATCAGTGCTTGTCTTCAATCTGTCAACGCTTGACTTTAACTTGTCAACGCTTAAGCTGTCAGCGCTCACTTTGCTCTTGTCAACGCTTGAGTTGTTCTTTGTCAGCGTTCAAGTGATCTGGCCTTAATTTATTCCCAACAATCCTCCCCTAAACTTGATATCCACTCTTATGATCAAGTTTCTGAATAAACATTAAGAACTTGGAGGAGTCTGACAAACCTTATCATATTGGTAATAAATAAATCTGATCAAATTCTTTGCCACGTCACTTGTGTAATCTATCTCCAACTGGGTGTCCTTCATCTTTTCCAAAACAGCCTTGGATATGAAATACTGAGCATCTACAAGTAAATACTCAGCAAACTTTGTAGAACTCAAATGGTATACACCAGCAGCTGAATATAACCTCCATTGAAGACCACTGAGATCATCTTCAAGATCCTTCCATATTTCAGGATCTTCCTCATTTGTCCCACACATTCTTTTGAATGTGGTCCAAAGTTTTATTCCATTAGCTGAAGTTGGTGCTTCAGCCTCATACTTGGTCTCTAGCAACCTCCAAAGGTCCACCAAGTCTTCTCTATCACAACTTGCAAATAAAGATATGAGAGTGGTAAAAGTTTGTACCTCCTTGACATATCTTCCAATCTTCCAGAATCCACATTCATCTTCATCATAACTCACAATTGGATTCCTGGAATCTAGTGGTAACACATGCACCATATCTGAAGCTTCTAATGGGGAGAGCTTGAGGCTCTTTCTAATAACTGCTTCACTTGGATATAGTTGATTCATATCTTTTGGAAACTCAAGTGTAAATCCCTTCTTCACTGGTCTGGAAACTATCATAGCTTTCTTGATTTCCATCTCTTCTGCAAGTTGCTCCTTTCTTTCATCTGAAAGAAGTCTGAAAGTGTTTTCTTCCTGCACTTTCACCCAAATAGGATAAGCCCTATGTTCCAACTCATCAAATGTCAAATCCTTCAGCTTTTGATGTGTCCATCCAACTCCATGACATTTGAGCAACATAAAGTAGAGCTTCCTTCTATCCCTCTTTAACTCAGAGAGAATGTTGCTTGCCTTGTGCTTCAAAATCACCTTACAATCCTTCTGAACTCTAAGAAGAATTTCCAAACCCCATATCTGATCTGAAATGGTCAAGTCTGGATTATCCATATAGCTTTCTTCCCAAGAATTGTACATCTGAACCACCTCTGGCATATCAAAATCAATCTGCAACTTTAAATCTCTCAGCTTTTCCCTAGCAAGCTCATCACCATACTCAAGTCTTTCTGGTTCAATAATCTTTACACTTGAATCTGAGCTAGCTCTATCACTTTCTTCTTCAGAAGTCACAACAAATGGTGACTTTTCCTTTTCACCTTGTTCCATCATTTGCTCAGCCAATCTTCTATCAAATTCAACCTGAGCTGCATTCTTTGGAACAATTTCTTCTACCAACTTACCCTTACCCTTATCTGATGGTGCAATGTTTGGTAAGGTAGATGGTAATACCTGAGTAGGAACATCCTTGATGATAGATGATGACTGGAATACATCACCTCCATATACAGATCTGTCAACGTCCAAATTTCCTCTATCAGCGCCCAAAATACTTCTATCAGCGTCCAAAGTTGTCTTGTCAACGCTCAAATATTTTCCCTCAGCGCCTTGTGTAACCTCTCTCAACATTGTTGTAAATGATAAATTTAGATTGGTTGGAGAGATTAAGGACGTATCAAAACCTGTTTGTTCCTTCAAAGTAGTAAGAGCTTCAGCAACATTCATTGATCGACCATCTTGACTGCTCTTATCACTCAGATTTCTTTGATCTTCCTCCCTTTTGGAAGACTCCTCCATACCTCCCTTTGCATGAGCACTCTCCAAAACAACAATCCTCTCCCTCAATTCCTTGAGTTCAAGGCCTTGGTTGTTGACAATTTGTACTAAGTCTGCATTCTTCTTTTGCAAGCTAATGCAGACAGCCGTCAATTCCAAAAGAGTCATTGGTTCCAGTCTGCCCTCTTCTAAAATGGGGATTTGACCTCCCAAGTCAGGTTCATTGGGCATGGATGAGGACTTAATTATGGTGGGACTGCCTTGGCCAGCTTCTAAGCCAGAACCAATAGTCCCAGCCTCATCCAGGTCACCAGCCACACTTGTGGTGGTGGTTCTCTCTGCTTCATGGCTAGGACCACCAGAGGAGAACTCTCCAGCAGTCCTTTGGTGTTTAATCAACCTATATTCAGGTGGTGTGGAAGATGGTGTGGAAGAATGGGTAGATGTGGGTTGGTTAAGGGGTGTTTGGGATTGTGATGGTTGGGTGTCAGCGTTGGAAATATGCACATCAACGCCCATATTAAATGTGTCAGCGTCAAAGGGTTCTTGGTCTATTTGCATTTGGTCAGGTGAGGGTAAAGGTTCAGGGATAGGTTCAAGTTGTGGGTGAGGGTCAATATGAGGTTGGGGGTCTGGTTGGGGTTGTGCTGCTGCAATAACAGCAAGCATGGCTGGGGTTAAAGGTAAGTCCCTATGAGGTGGTGAATTCATCTTGGTAAAAATAGCTTTCTTTTGTTCAGGGATTTTATAAAAGTCATTGTGATCCCTTAAACAATATCTTTGATCATCAAAAATCATTTGCAGAAAACAGGGATAAGCTAAAGTCATTTTTGTCCCCTTGTTTTTACACATTCCTTCAAAAATCATTTTAGACCAGTTATATTTTTGCCCTGTTGCAATACACACAATAGCAGTTGCAATGGATCTATTGATCTCATTGTGTGCAGTACATTTGGGACTCAAACATTGAAGGAGAATGTGAATGAGGTACTTCCAGGCTGGGGGAAATTCCTGCTTATGGTACTTATTAAGAGTACCTTCATCAGGAATAGGGTATCCCAAAGCCCTAAGCCCTTGTTCTATTTCAGTTATGGGAAGAATGATTATACCATCAGCATCATCAAGATGCAAGGCCTGGCGTACCAAGGCCTCAGTAACCACCCAAGATCTCCCATGAACAATAGAAGTTAATGTGGTCACTCCATTAGCTGTTGAGGAACTGACAGTGTTCCAAAACTGTTTAATGTGTGAGACTGGAATGAGTGGTGCATGAGAAAGAGCATACCTTAATGGGGATGCGTTCAAATACGCCACCATTTGTGTGTATTGAGGGAACAAAGTATTATCAGCAACAAGATAAGCAATCATGTTGTGTTGAGACTTGAACCCCAAATCCAATTCTGCTGAGTTAAATCTTGGTGCCATTGATGAAAGCTGTTAATTTGAAGTATAGAAGATGAAGGTTGATAAGAGAAAAGTGTTAGACAAGAGTTATAGATACCCTGTTTAAAAATAGGAGCCAAATTTATAGGAGTGGATGAATGCATGTGATTGGCCCAAAAATAGGCAAAGATTTTCAAAAACTAATCATGAAAATATTGAAAAAGTTATAAGTTATCTCATGCATTTAATGAAAGTAACAACTCCTAAAATTACGGCTTGAAAATATGTCAAAAAGTAACAACTGGGTAGGTCCCATTGAGTGTCAACGGTCAAATATAACCCATCAACGCCCAACGGCTATAATCTTGTCAACGTTCGCCTAAAGCCATGTCAGCGTCCAATTTGGTCACAACAACGCTTGGAAAAATCTTGTCAGCGTCCAAAAATAAAATTGGTTTAAAAAGTGAAAAATGACCTTAACAAGTAATTTATCCTAGAGAAAATAACCAAAAGCTGATAATTATTATAGGGCGGCAAGCACTGTCCAGTTATGCACACTTGCATAAGCAAGATAGACATAACAGTCCTCTAGTGTCCCTTGCTAACCAAAATTCTTAACAACCAAGTTACCTTATAAAATTCTTGTTACTCCCAGGTAAATCCCATATCAAAATGATTTCTAAGTCTCCCAACAGACCACAACCAATTCTAGGCCAAAAATGTCTTGGCAGCATGCAAAGTTGATATACTATGCATGCTACAGTGCCTCATGGTTTAGTAAAACTAACCCATACTCACCTGTGGACACAATCTAGAATTGTGATAAGAGTATCATATGGATACCCAAAAATCCTAAAGGTTCCTAAAACCTCCCCTTAAACAAAGATACAAAGAGTTTGCTAAAAATATGCATGAACATAAAAAATTTATGTCAAGATAGGAATGAAACATTCCAACCATCATCCATAAACAAAAACATGTCCAAATGCTTCTCCTTTGATCCATAAGCAACTCTGTATCCAATGGTATACTGCTAACACCATCTGCACATTCAGATTGAAAACCACAAAACTAACATTGTTGCTGACAACGCCCCGATAACACATAACAGCGTTGAATGAAGCTTTGTCAGCGTTAAACAATTATATTGCTGACAACGTTGTAAAAGCACTTATCAGTGTTCAAACAACCTTTGTCAGTGTTAGAAAAATATAGTGGAAAATCTAAATCATCAATAAGACTAATAATAGTAATGCATCATCCTGTACATACTTTTACAAAAAGAATCCAAAACACATACTTAAGTGAGATTAACCATTCCAATACTTGTTACCAAGTACTGAAATCTTCTAGCATCAAAAGGTTTAGTTAATAAATCTGACACATTTTCCTCAGTGTCAACCCTATCTGGTTGTATTAAACCTTTCTCAAAGCAATCTCTTATAAAATGATGTCTAATTTCTATGTGTTTAGTTTTAGAATGATGCACAGGATTCTTAATGATGCATAAAGTACTATTATTGTCAACAAATATCTTAGTATGCATGAAGTTATACCATAATCCAACAGCTGGTTCTGAATCCACAACACTTGACCACAACATGCTGCTGCAGCCACATATTCTGCTTCAGTTGTAGAGTTAGCCACCACTGTTTGTTTCTTGCATTGCCAAGATATTAATCTGCTCCCAAGAAATTGACATCCACCAGTTGTGGATTTCCTATCAAACTTTTCACCACCATAATCACTATCTGAATATGCAATCAGCTCCAATGGTGAATCCTTTGGGTACCACAAACCAAGAGTAGGGAAACATCTTAGGTACCTAAAGATCCTCTTCACAGCATAAAGGTGACATTCTTTGGGAGTCACTTGATGGCGTGCACATGCACACACAGCAAACATGATATCAGGTCTGGAAGCAGTAAGATACATCAAGGATCCAATCATGGATCTATAATGCCTGACATCAACATCTTTCCCATCTCCAATCTTTCCCCAAGGGTGTCCTCTATCCATAGGAGTAGAAGCCCTCTTTTCATGTGGAGAAAAGCCAAACTTCTTCAAGATTTCAGCAACATATTTGTCTTGGGAGATGAAGATACCATCTTCTTTCTGCTGAACTTGTAAACCAAGAAAGAAGTTCATCTCCCCCATAGCACTCATCTTAAATTTGTCTGTCATGAGCTTGGAGAAATCCTCACTCATCTTTGGATCAGTAGACCCAAAAATGATATCATCAACATAGACCTGCACAAGCCACACATCTTTGCCTTTCTTCTTTGTAAATAGTGTCTGATCTATGGTGCCCCTCTTGAATCCATTGTCCACCAAATAGGTAGACAAAGTACCATACCATGCTCTAGGGGCTTGATGAAGGCCATACATAGCCTTTTTGACTCTATACACTTTGTCTGGATGCTCAGGATCCTCAAAACCAGGAGGTTGCATGACATAAACTTCTTCAACAATGGTGCCATACAAGAATGCACTCTTTACATCCATTTGATAGACTGTGAAGCCCATGCAAGATGCATAGGCTAGAAAAATCCTAATAGCTTCAATCCTTGCAACTGGTGCAAAGACTTCTTCATAGTCTATCCCCTCCTCTTGTGTATAACCTTGAGCCACTAACCTTGCCTTGTTTCTGACCACAATACCTCTTTCATCTCTTTTGTTCCTGAGAACCCATCTTGTCCCTATTGGTCTGACATATCTAGGACAATCAACCAGCTCCCAAACATCCTGAATAGCAAATTGGTGAAGCTCATCCTGCATTGCTTCCACCCAACTTGGTTCTTTGAGAGCATCAAATATCTTCTTGGGTTCTTCTTGTGACAGAAAACATGCAAACAAACATGCTTGCACAAGAGGGGTATCAACCTTCTTGTGTATATTGGCAATAAATCCACCAAGACTTTGATGGGATCTTCTTGTCTGAACTAGAGTCATAACATCACCAATGATCTGAGATGGGGGGTGATTCTTCATTGTGGAAGTGAGAACTCCTCCTTCAAAAAGTCTGGTGTCCTCAACTTCACGCTCCATGTTGCCAATATCTTATTCATCAGACTCTCTTTGAGCAGCAGGAATCTCTTCATGGACATTGGAAGGTCCACCTTGTTTAAAATTGGAAGAGAAAAGATGCCCATAAGTGTTGTCAACGTTTGAATCTTGGTTGTCAGCGTCAGGGCTGACAGCGCCTGAAATGTTGTTGTCAACGTCTGAATTGGTCTTGTCAGCGCTGGATTTTCCTTTGTCAGCGCCTGAAGAACCATGCATGTTTGTATTTGGTGGTATTTGGAAACCACCATTATCTTGTCCAGCAGCAGCAGCAGCAGCAAAAGCATCAGTCCAAATTGGAATTGTGACATATTCAAATGTAGGAGATGCCTTTTCTGCTTGTGATCCAACCCTCTCGTCAACCTGTGTACCTGAAACATGAACAACTTGTTCCTCCACAACATTTGAAGTTACCTTCACAATGTCTGGATTAGTGACAGGCATATAATTTAAAGTTCTAGATAAGGGTTCCAAATCAAACAACCAATTAGGACCACTTTCAGGATCACTAGGTTTATTCTCTAAGAACCTAACATGTATTCTTTCAACAATACGTTTGTCCTCCTTAAGATAAACCCTATAACCCTTGCTCTGCACTGAATACCCCATGAAGTAACCTTCATCACCTTTTGCACTAAATTTCCCTAAGGCATCACTAGTGTCTAAGACTACTACATGACATCCAAAAGGTCTGAGAAAACCAATATTTGGTTTTCTTCCCCAAAGTAACTCATAAGGTGTCTTGTTCTGAATTTTGTTAACCAATGCTCTATTTTGTACATAGCATGCTGTATTCACAGCCTCAGCCCAAAAGGCTATGGGAAAGTGAGCATCAGCCAACATTGTTCTGGCTGCTTCAATTAGGGTTCTATTCTTTCTTTCTGCAACCCCATTTTGTTGTGGGGTTCTAGCAATACTAAACTGCCTAGTAATTCCCTTCCTGGCACAAAAATCATCTAGCTTCTTGTTCCTAAATTCTCCACCATTATCACTCCTAAGCATCTTAACCTCATTGCCAGACCTTTTCTCAATTTGAGTGATAAATTCAATAAGAACATCAGCTGTGTCACTCTTCATAGCTAGAAAGAATGTCCAAGTAAACCTAGAAAAGTCATCAGTGACAACAAAACAATATGACTTGCCATTCAAACTTTCTATATTAGTTGGACCAAAGAGGTCCATGTGAAGCATATGAAGAGGTCTGGAACTAGTATGCACCTGCTTGGACTTGAATGAGACCTTGTGCTGCTTGCCTTTAAGACATGCAACACAAGAGTGGTCATTGTGGAAGGCCTTTTCAGGCAAACCATCAACTAAACCAAGCCTCACAAGTCTATTTATATTTTTAAAATTTATGTGCCCTAGTCTCCTGTGCCACAAATTACTTTCATCAACTGAGGCATTAGCATAAAAACAAGACATATTTGTATTCACTTTAATCCCATTTAAATTCACATTGTATATGTCCTTATGCCTAGGTGTTCTATACTCAATATACTTCTCATCAGGGATCTTAAAATCCTTGCTTAACACCAAACACTCAGTATCAGTGAAAAGAACCTTATTTTTGTTATCACACACTTGTGATACACTAAACAGATTATAGTCCAGTTCTTTTACCAGGAAGACATTCTCAAAACATAGATTATTGGTGAGAAGGGTTCCTTTGCCTGTGATGGTGTCGTAGCCACCTCCAAAGTATACCTTATCACCATCTTTAATAGGAGAGAAGTTCGTCAGATAGTCTTCCTTTCCTGTCATGTGCCTTGAGCATCCACTATCCCAATATCCATAGTCATTTATCTGCTTTTGAATGCCCTGCACATAAAGAAAACAAATTAGTTTTCTTTGGGAACCCAAGTCTCAGAAGACTTGGATTCATCTGGTTGTTCAATAAGAACAGACTTAGTTCTCACAACAACCCCATTCTCATCCCTTTTAGGATGAAATACCCAGTTAACCCCAATTGGTTTTGTAATGACTTTTGAAATATAATTAAACCTTTTGAAAGTCATTGAAATTCCATTATTATTAGGGTTTTGATCTTTCTTGGGTCTCCATGTTAAGCTTGAAGAAGCTTTAGACCCCTTACCTTGTGGCTGCAAATACTTAGGTCTGGTCACGTTTCTGTCAACGTTGGATTTTGTCTTGTCAACGCTGAAATTACGCTTGTCAGCGTTGAACCTAGGGTTTGCTATAGGAACCCATTGCCTATTTGACCAGGTGTTTGTCTTTTGAAAAGGTCTTTGTCCATGAGTGTTAGACCTTCTAGTAAAGAATGGGGCTGGTCTAATCACTTGTGGAATTTGCTGCACACAAGATCTGGGTCTGACAACGTTTGACTTCCTAACAACGTTGACTTTCTTCCTATCAGCGCTAAAATTGTTCCTATCAGCGCTGGCTTTGGGAGCGTTGACACACTTGTATGCCAAATGTGAAAAGCTACCACAAGTATAACAGGCTTTCTTAGACACATTCTTAGGTCTAGAAGCAAAGAAACCTGTTCCATGATTGTTAACTTGGCTCTTGGGTGACCTATTATTCCTATACATCTCTGCATATTTAATGGTAGGTTTTCTAACAGTGTTGGAGCCTAGGTCAACAGCTTCACCAGTAACTGGGTGAGTAACCTTAATGGGTGGGGATTCATTGGGACTTTCACACAGCAAACCTCCCTTAACAAATAAAGAAGGGTTAGCTTTCTTCCACTCATTTAGGTCAGTCAGTTTTTGTTGATACTCTTCTACTGGGGTGACAACTCTTGGTGGAGGAATGAATTCCTCTTCTTGGCATTCTGGTATACCAGTCCAAGATAAATCCTTTCTAAGGACACCATAGAAGTCACCAGCTGGTGGTGGAACCAGAGAGTAATCATTCTCATTCATCCCAAGCCCAGTCATATCCTTAGGATCTCTTTGTTTAGCTACACAGTCTCCTAGGGCTTGGGTGGCTCTATCAAATCTTTGAATCTTGAGGTCAACATTATCTTTATTCTTAATGGCCTCATCTAACTTAGCCTGTAGGTCTTTATTGACCTTTGACATGATATTTCTAATATCCATACTACCCTCTAGCTCATGTTTTAAGATATTTATCTTATCTTTTAAATCAAATTCCATTTTCTTGTATTCAGAAACGGTTTTCTCAGTTTCAGTAAGAGCTAGTTGGTAATTGGATAATTTACACCTTTCAGTGCTCATATCCTCTTTTAGTTTTAACACTTCTTTGTTAAGTCTGTCAGTGTTTAACCTACAACCTTTGCTACAAAAAGCATCATCATATACCTCATTATCAGATGAAGAGGAGGAGTGTGCCATGAGAGCATATTCAACATGCTCTTCTTCTTCAATATCAGCAATCAAAGCTTTGTCCTCTTCAACATCCTTAGCCAGATAGCTCCAATCCCATCCAGTACCATCAATTCCTTGAACTGCAACCATAGCTTTGGAGTCTTGAGTTTTAACAACCTGACTTGAGGGTTTACCAGCATCAGATCTTCTAGGAGATCTGCATTCCCTCATGAAGTGCCCCATGCGATGACAGTTGTAGCACTCAACTTTGGATTTATCAAATCTAGCAGTGTCTTTAGCATTGAAGGTCATCTTCTTCTTGAACCTTCTATTCCACCTATTTGCTCTTATACTAGCAAGAGCCATGTTCCACTTAATGTCCATCTCTTCCAAGTGTTCATCACTTATCTGCTCAAGGTCCTCATATGTAATCACTGAACCATTGGGCAAAGAAGCAATGTAAGCACAAACAGTATCCAAATCCAAACCAGCAGGTTTAACTCTTGGGGAGTCATTCATGAATGTGTCAGCGTCTGAAAAGGAGACGTTGACAGGACTTGTTCCAGCGCTGACAAATGATGATCCAGTAACTGGATGCATAAAAGAGTCCTTCTGATTGAATTGACCTTCACTATGATAGAAGAAGGCCATGTTGCTGGTGCTAGCTTTGCTTGAAAGAGTTTCATCTTCCAACAGTCTTAGTTTGTTGTAGATGTCATCAAACGAAGAGCTCTTGTGAGTATTATTGGCAAGAATAGATCTTGCCTCAATCTTCCATGTCTCACCAAGACTTTTCAGAAAAGTAGCATTGGTGTCAATATCACCAACTTGTGTCCCCATGAAGGACAATTTGCTTATGATGTCAAGTAATCTGCTTCTCACACTGCTCAGTTTCTCATTGGGCTGAGCTTTGAAGACAGCATAATCATGCAGAAGTTGCTTTTTCTTTTCTTCCTTAGTTTCTGCATTACCACCATATGCAACTTCAATTGCTTCCCAAAGATCCTTAGCAGATTCATAGCTTCTATATTTGTGCTGATTTTCTTGTCCCAAAGACACTTTCAGAATATTTAGGGCTTTCATGTCAGCCCTTTTCTTTGCAATATCTTCAGCACTTACAGCTCTACCATCTCCAGGTTTTTCTTTCTTATCTTCATCAGGACATCCTTCAACAGCTGTTCTTGTCGCAATGGCATTCAGAATCTTTTGAGCTTTATTGAATGAGTTTCCATATTCAATGAAGTCCCAGAGTGTGTAGTCAAAGATCCCCAGATATTGTTCAAAGTTGAACCTCCATAAGTCAAAGTTGGTTGCATCAAGCATGGGAATCTTGATGTTTGGTAAGAATGAGGAGGAGGAGGTTATTGCTTCAGACATGATGTTTTTAGGGTTTTGAGAAAATTAGGGTTATGGTGTTCGTATATCGTTCTGGTGTTCTTCAAAGATCAAAAGTTCCTCAACAAGCTCTGATACCACTTGTTGATCCCAAACTTAGATCGATTAGCTTTGTGTATACGAGTTTAGATCAAGTATAACACGTAGAGAAACCTTTGTTATATGCTTTGTGAATCTAAGTATTATGCGGAATTTAATACTTAAACAAGAACACAAGATGTAAACAAAACTTTCACTTTGATTATCAATGTCGAACTTGCTTACAATGAAAGATGTTTACGAATGAAAACTTAATGAAAACTTGATATTAAACATTAACCTAAAGGCCTTCTTTTATAGACTAAGAAGCCTTGTACAATAAGCTACGTATCAACTATTCTAGGTAAAGATAAACATAGAAAATACATTGTCGTTTCTATCCTTACTAGAAGTATTCTAGAACATAATAAACGTGTAGCTCACATCTTCCATCAGTGCTTGTCTTCAATCTGTCAACGCTTGACTTTAACTTGTCAACGCTTAAGCTGTCAGCGCTCACTTTGCTCTTGTCAATGCTTGAGTTGTTCTTTGTCAGCGTTCAAGTGATCTGGCCTTAATTTATTCCCAACACCAGCATCTAATTTCATTTTATTACCCAAAGACCGGTTAATCCATTAATATCCAAAATATTGATGGTTAACATTTTGGAAATGGGAGAAAATGGGATTAAGGAGACTTAATGATATTTGGCAAAACAATGAAAAAGGCTTAAAAGATAAACCAACTTAATATGTGTAATGCACATGTTAAGGGGGAGCATTTTTGATGATCAAAACACTTAAGGCACAAAAACTTTGATTATAATATCACAAGTGCTTTAAGTGATTTTTCAAGGATTTTTCATGGTGACAATACTTACCCAAAACACACTTAATTCACGACGGATGTGGTGACAAAAGGGTGGTAGGTATAGGTATTAGTCCAATGATTCATCAGAACCGATGGAATCTTCCCAAGGACAATTCCCTAGATAGAATTAGAAGTCCTAGGAAAGATGGAGAAAGATTGTGAACGTAGCTGAATGCCGACCAAGTACTTAAGCTAGCACTGGAACAATCACAACAAGGTGCTAGTGATGATGTATTGGTAAGCATTGAAGGGATGAAGAATGAAAAAGAATTTTAAAGATAAAGGGTGTAAAGAAAGAAGCCCTCCTTACAACTTTAGGCAGAAACCGGGTCAATACATATGCTATTGAGATCATTTTTTTCAATGATTCTCGATATTGAAGATAGACATCATGGACCCAGTGATGCAATGCACAACCCTCCCCAACTAACTCAAATATCTCTCAAAAGATATTTGTTTTAATCACACGGAGTTCAACACATTATCTATTGGTCTATTCACTCCGAATAGACTGATATTGAATAGGTGGCAATCCTCTCCAGCCATCGCTCACTAAATCAAAACGCACTATCGAGTCTAGAGCCACGAGATCATCAAAAGTCTCATTAGGACACTTTCCATTTATTCCTTGCTTCTTCACACACTGTGAAAAGTAAGAGATCTTTATGAGTCCTACGCAGTATTCTTGTAATATTCCCATAACATCCAGTGATACGCAAGTATTACAATGAAGATGGAAATCCTGCTTGAGCCAACATCAAACAAGCTCATGGTAGGTGACACGTGCGGTTCTTTAAGAACCAATCTTGTGAAAACTAGAAAGAAACAGTAGTTTAATTCTTAATTGAACTTAAACTCGTTCCAGGCCTCTACGCATTATCATATGATCTTGCCAGAACACTCAGAGTGACACTCTTTAGTGTTCACAGTGACGAGTGGAAATCCTTCTAGTGTTAACATCAAACAACACTTGGTAGGTGACAAGCAAGATTCTATTTGAATCAAGCTCGTGACAATTGGAAAGCAACGATGGTGAATATCTTAATTGAAATTCACTTGTTCCAGGTTTTCATGAATTGACGGTTTCAATCATAAGGATTTTTTTAATCCAAATGATTCACTCTTTATGTTCGCAGTCAGCTTTGGACGGTCGAATAAAGAGAACGGGTTTACCCGCGAAATCCTATCAGGAAGTTACTTAATTGAAACTATCCGTCACGGGTACGATATCTAATATCGTCCAACGGTCTTCACCGACCGGAGGTAAAATGCTACCGAATTAGAATAAAATGTCAAAGCCATTTTATTCGTGTCTTATTATGTTGTTGCATTCGAAGACGGTGGCGTTGCGGTGTACCTGTTGAAGTCGTCCTCACATACTTATTTCTTCTGCATCAAATATTTCTGCAAATTCAAGAAAGTATGACCTTAAAGTCTTCCGCTGTATCGACTCTGAAACTTTCAAGAATTCAACAAAGGATAAGTGTGTGGGACATGAAGTCACGAAGAGGCGAACATCACAAGAAGATAAAGACTGCACGTGTGACATTCGTCAAATTTCCATCATTTAATTATTCGTGTAGTACGAGTATTTTAACTACTTATCGACTAGTCGTCGTCATGAACGTGTTAATTTCTTTGCTTTGCGGACAAAGCCCTTTTTAGGGAGAGCATATGTAACATCTCTATGTTTCGCGACTATTTAGTTGAATGCAATACAAGTTGTGAGCGTGTTATGATGTGCCGTGTGTTTTATTTGCTCTAGTTATTAAGATTGATAACGTCTCGCACCATTGTCTTTTGTTTTGGGATCGTACGCTAAACGGTTTTGCTGTCGTGTTATGTCAGTCGCGTCTAAACCTAAATATATTGAACCCGAGCCGAGTTTATCACTATCACAGCATGTGTATGTAACTGATTATTTAAACCTTCAATTTATTTGTCAAAGCTTGTCATACAAGTGTCCCAAATCAGTCACAAGTCTACATTACACTTGCAAACTTTATAGTTATTTGCCCCACTAAAGGACAACACATTTGCCTAGTTTACCCCTTTTGGGTATATCACAAGCAAGCATTTCCAGAATTTCACTAACCCTAGACTAATTATACAAGCTTATATACAAGTCCAAAGTAATGTCCAAAGTCCAAATACAAATTATCACAAGTTATCACAGTCCAAAAAATACAAACATCAAAATCTGCACAAGTCTTCATCATACAACTCCTGAGTAGAAGTTTTGTTCCAGCCAACCTACACGTCTCGTCCGAACCTGCACAACCAAAGGTCTTCATTCTGACCGAACCTGCAAAACCGAACGTAGCATCCCCTTTGTGAGTCTTTTGTCCTTTCGTTTTACTTTCGAAGTCTAGTTGTGCTTGTCTTTGTACGAACCTACAAATAAAAGAAACCGCGGTTAGCCATTGAAATGAACTTATACTTTTAACCAAAAACTGTAAATTTCTAAACTTTTAAATACAAACATGTTTATGTTATCATTTTGCTGTCAACCAAACCGAGACCCATTTTAGACCAAACCGAGACCCGATTGAGACCAAACCAAGACTCGATTCTGAAACCAAACCGAGACCCAACTTAGAACCAAACCGAGACCTTGTCCAACCAAAACAAGACTTCAATCATGAACCAACCCGAGACCCATGTTTAACCAAACCGAGACCCAATCAAGAACCAAACCGAGCACCAAAACAAACCAACCAAAGTCCTAGTTTCTGCCAAATTAATTACCATTCTTACCAAACAAATCCAAATGTATTAATCAAGCTTTCTTTTACAGAAAACCTTAACCATGCCGCGTGTATACAGAAACCCCAATCGAAACCCTAATCATGTAACATCCTTTTTAAACATTTCATTTACATCGAGACATTTCAGAAACACCATCTAAACACGAGCAACATTCGATAATATGAAAACCCCCAATTTTCAGAAAACCCTAGATTTACTTTTATTAATTAAAATGCTAATTAAACCTAATCTAAACCCAAACCCCTTAATTAATTTAATTAAAAGTGAGTTTTACAAAAACCCCCAAATTAACCGAAACCCTAATTTTTATAAATCGACTTTATATTAAAATTAGTTTGATTTTATGAATGAAAACGCCAATTAATTATGTTTTAAACCGATTCTGACGAAAACCCCCAAATATTTCAAAACCCTAATTTTATTCACATATTAATCCGAGAACCATATGAGTTACAACAAGTATTTACGAATCAATTGAACCCACTGATATATATAAAATCGAAAATCAATTAAAAGCTTTTTAAAAAGGAATAAAGGAAATTAAACTTATCTGTGATTTGGTATTTGATTCACGAACCGCAAGGAGAACACCATCAGAAAAACCCAAACGGTTGATGTGGGGATTAACCCACATCTCACGCGATATAAGAACCACAAACCACCCATATTTAATCTTATAACACAACTGATTAGATGATAACCCTAGGAAAGGATAAAACCAATCTAGGTTTAGAGAGAGAGAGAGTTTGGGACGGTGGAGGAGATATCGAGAGAGGAGAGAGAGAGTCAACTCCAGTTATGGGGTTGTGTGTGTAAACACACACGTATACTCTCTTTCGTTCCTTGTTTATTCCGCCTGGTGGGCCGGACCGGGTCTATGGACCTTGGGCCGGTTTGCTGGGTAAATGTGTTGGACCCATTTTGGGCCTTATGTGTTTATTTGATTTAAGTTAAAGCCCAAACGAAATTTGTTAAATTTAAAGTTATGTTTTGACCCGTAAAACCCGACCCGTTAATAAACCGATTTTATTTAACGTACTTTTCCGTAAAATCGTATTTTTCATAAATGTATGGTTTCGTCAAGCACAATTAGGGTGTCGAGTCAGTTAATCATACAAGTATTCGTATCGTAACTCGATTCTTAAATTAATTAGGTCGCGGCTAGCGTAACCGTACTCTCGAGCTATTTTATCTTCGTTCTCTTTGCTGAATTTACGAGGTGAGTTTATAGCCCCATACTTTACTATTTTCACTGCTTTTTGGGGTGAGACATTGCTTGATTTTAACGTTTGAACACAAGTGCATTTACTGATTTATCTATTAGTCTAAGTCCCACTAAAAACCCAGTTGCTTTGGCCCGTGAATCGTGAACCGTTAATTACTTTGTGTAAGCGCGAATGTTATGGATAGATCTATCGGGATTGACGTCCCTGTCTGTCTTGTCCAACAAGGGGACAAGCGGGCACAGTTTCATTTGAATCTGATATAGGATGTCGTGGGTTTAGGCATCTAGTTTGGGCTACATTTATATGATTATACTGCCGGTGTTGTTAACGCTTCGGTGTCACGAGCTTAGACTGTAATAAATACTTTTAGGATGACTTTGTATTTGTTATATTGTCATCACTTTTGGGGAAAATCTTGTGGTTCATTAAACATTTCAAACTAACTAAACCTATGAACTCACCAACTTTATGTTGACACTTTAGCAATGTTTTTCTCAGGTATTAAGAAGGAAGATGCTAAATGAGGTCTCATGCATTGCCGTCATTTCTTTGAAACAACGATCATTTGTACCATTTGAGAAAACTATGTTTTGTAACCATATTCAGTTTATGCTTCCGCACTTTGTTAAAACAACTTATTTTATTAATTACAAGTGATCTATTTTCCGAACGTCTCATTTAGAGGTCGTTCTTTGTGACTATGTGTGTATGATAATCATGACGTCACCACTCCCTTGTCGCCATTATACTCTGATATTTTGGGAGTGTGACAGATTGGTATCAGAGCACTAGTTATAGAGAACTAGGTTGCATTAGTAATTCTAGACTATAACTGCTCTATGTTTAATCGATTATCATACAGATTGTAAGTATTAAGTATATGTAGATACATAAGTAATAAATGGGATACATGTGAATTAACAATTACGAGGTATATTTACATGGGTTACATGTGCAACAACAAAATCTGAATTATGTTATATGGGATACATGTGGATTCAACAATGATTGCTATGTTATGTTAATGTCCTTTTTATGGACTAATTTTATGAGATATTTACACACCTTTATTTTGTTTATGATTACAGCGATGTCTTCATCCGATGAGTCCACGTCTACAGGAGCGTACTACAACCGTAGTTCGCAGTCGACCATCAGTTCATCAGTAGGACTACCTAGAGGATCGCCGTCAGGATATCCGTGGTACCGGATGGTTTCAGATGATGATGTAGAGAGAGAGGCTGAGGAAGTTCGTCATTCACCGATTCGTATTCCTGACGCATCAGCTGACGATGTGCTTAGCCTAGAAGGCGGGGGAGAGGATGACATGGACACTGACGTGGTGCAGTCACCAGGTCAGGCATCAGTGACTGGAGATGAGACAGTAGAGGAGACAGAGGATGATGGGATGGAGTTTACAGATGGGGAAGGAGAGCCTATGGAGGTCACAGACACTGAGAACCCTCCTACTGCATATGCCGCTACTCCTGAGGTTTCCCTAGCACACATCTCCTCATCTTCATCTGAAGACGAAGGAGAAAGGACTGCTATTCCTGCTCCAGCACCTGGTACTCTACCTTTCTACTATGTGAGACGACGTCTTCGGGGGAGAGCTTCTCGACCACCACTTTCACCTTACAGACCCCTCATACCTTTCACTGCCACTGACAGGCATGCAGCCCGCACACCTACCAGTTCTGTCCCAGAGGCACCATTACTACTACCACCACCAGAGACTGTACCTGCAGTGTACCAGGAGATGCTTACTGACGCTGGTATCTCTACAGGACCGAGAGCTACGACTCCTATTCCTAGGAGAGCTACGTCGACGGTGGTGATGCTTGGGGCGGCAGATGGTTGTGTGACGACACGGTTGAACAGATTGGAGGATGCTGTAGAGGCTTTAGGTGAAGAGTATAATGAAGTGCAGGATAAGCTAGAAGCACTGACGAAGAAGAGTCCAGTCAGGGATGAGACAGTGTTGACAGTATGTGTGACCCGTCTACGAGGACAGCTTCTTACTGTTCTTGATCAGATGGAATCCATGCCAAACACTCGTCTTGAGGAGATTGAGAGCCTGATGACCCGTTGGGGAGTGGAGCCATTGGTGGAGACAGGCGGACTAGAGGCACCAGTGGATGACCCTGTTGCAGACTTGGATAAGAGGTTTAGAGCCGCTTGTCATGACACCGATGTTAGGTTGAGAGATTCCCAGGCTCGTGAGCTAGTGGTTGAGAGGAGATTAGCAGAGTTGGAGAAGGAGCTTCATCAGCGCCGTGAGGGCACTAGTTAGATTTATTTTGTACCATCGACCTATCCCTGTATGACCACTAAGCTTTGAAGTTTGTCTTAGCTAGTTGGTATTTTATTTTCTCTTATTATGTTATGACAAACTATGATGTATTATCAAACGATTTCATGAATGATATTATGAGTTGCAAATTGAGAGATCATTATATATTGTGTATTATATCTTGGAGCATTTCATAATTGTGTTGTGTGTGCCATGCATGTTATGTCTGGCAAAAACTTAGTATCCTATTACCTTGTTAGATTATGGCGCCAGTTAGAAGATCCGAAACGCAAAATCCGCCAGCCGCTACCGGTGGAATTGACACTGCCCTGTTAAGCCAAATGATAGCCGAACGAGTGGCCGAGGCACTCGCGACCGCTGAAGCAAACCGTACAGCTAGCACACAGGAGGAGACCAACCAAGGAGCTACAAATGCTATTGCACGTACTTGTACCTACAAGGAATTTCGTGCAGTTACGCAAGTAAGTTTCCGAGGTACCGAAGGAGCAGTAGGATTAACCAGATGGTTTGAGAAGCTAGAATCCCAATTTGGGATTAGTAATGTCGCTGAAGCCGACAAGGTGAAATTTGCGTCAAGCACGTTAGTGGATGGTGCTTTGACTTGGTGGAACGTCTATGCTCGTGCAGTGACCATTGACGTTGCCCAAACGACGCCCTGGAGTGAATTTAAAGCTATGTTCGTGAGGAAATACTGTCCCCGAAATGAAGTCAAGCAGATGGAAGTTGAGCTGTGGAACCTAAAGGTCAAGGGTACTGCTCTTACTGCTTACAATCAGCGCTTTCAGGAGCTGATTTTGTTATGTCCTGAAATGGTGCCCAACGATGACCGATTGTTGGAGCGCTACATTGAAGGACTACCTTTGAGCATCAAAGGGAATGTGACTTCATCCAAGCCGACTGATTTGCACGAGGCAATCGACATGGCTCAGAGTCTGATGTACCAAGTGGTACAGGAGTTGGGAGAAAATACTGGGGATAAAAGAAAGTGGTCTGGCAACCACTACAACAACAATACCAACAACAACAACCCAAGCAACTACAACCAGAACAAGCGTCAAGAAGTAGCAAGAGTGTTCACTGCTGGACAAGGAAATACTGGGAACTACGCTGGGAGACTACCTTTCTGCGGAAAATGTGGTCGACACCACGAAGGAGCATGTCCCCCTACGTGCTACAATTGTGGGAAGGCGGGACATAAGGCAAAGGAATGCCGAGCACCACCTCGTGCTACTAATCAAAGAGGACCTGGAACGCAAGGTGGCCAAGGAGCAAATGTCACTTGCTTCGGATGTGGAGAGAAAGGTCACTACAAGAACAAATGTCCGAGCGGTGGAAACCAAGGTCGTAATAACCAGATTCGAGGGAATCAAAATCAGAACCAAGGGAACCAGAAGCAGAATCAAGGGAACCGAGGAGGGAATAACCGAGCCACAACTAGTACTCCTGGAGGATTCACGGCACCTAGCAAAGTGTATCATCTCTGTGCTGAAGCTGCTGTGCAAGACAACAATGTTGTGACTGGTACGTTCCTAGTCAATAACAACTATGCTTCAGTACTATTTGATTCTGGTGCGGATAGGAGTTTTGTGTCGTCTATATTTAGTGAACGCCTAAATATTACCCCTACTGCGTTAGACGTTAAGTATAATGTAGAATTAGCCGATGGGAAGTCAGTAACCACCGACGTTATTCTGAAAGGATGTAGTGTAAGACTACAAGGTCGTTCGTTTAGTATCGACCTACTCCCTATAGAATTGGGAAGTTTTGACGTCATCATTGGAATGGATTGGATGTCGAAGCATCACGCAGAGATTGTATGTCATGAGAAGTGTGTCCGTGTTCCTTATGGAAACGACGTACTCATCATACAAGGCGAAAGAAGTGGTGTGAAGAATGGATCAAGATTGGAAGTCATCTCATGTATCAGGACCCAAAGATACATTGAGAAGGGATGTCCGGTATTCTTGGTTCAAGTAACACAAACGGAAGGAGAAGAAGATCGCGAGAAGAAGGTGGAAGATGTACCGATCGTTAGAGACTTTCCGGACGTATTTCCAGAGGATTTACCCGGACTACCACCAGCACGGCAAGTGGAGTTTCACATCGAGCTTACACCAGGAGCCGCGCCTGTTGCTAGAGCCCCATACCGTCTAGCACCGGCCGAGATGACAGAGTTAGCTGAACAGATAAAGGAACTTTCTGACAAAGGTTTCATTAGACCAAGTTCCTCACCCTGGGGAGCGCCAGTCTCATTTGTCAAAAAGAAAGATGGATCCTTTAGAATGTGTATCGATTACCGAGAATTGAATAAGCTAACGATAAAGAACCGCTACCCATTGCCAAGGATTGACGATCTTTTCGACCAATTGCAAGGATCTAGCATATACTCGAAGATCGACTTAAGGTCAGGATATCATCAACTAAGGGTTAGAGAGGAAGACGTTCATAAAACGGCTTTTAGAACCCGGTACGGACACTACGAGTTCCAAGTTATGCCTTTTGGTTTGACAAACGCACCTGCGGTATTCATGGATCTCATGAACCGAGTTTGCAAACCATACTTGGACAAGTTTGTGATTGTATTTATCGATGACATCCTTATCTATTCTCGTAATGAAGAAGAGCACAAGGAGCATTTGAAGACCATATTAGAGCTGCTAAGGAAGGAGAAGTTATATGCAAAGTTTTCCAAATGTGAGTTTTGGATAAACACAGTGCAATTCCTTGGTCATGTGATCGACAGCAGTGGTATTCACGTTGATCCTGCTAAGATCGAGGCTGTAAAGGATTGGGCGACTCCAACAACACCCACGGAGATCCGTCAATTCTTAGGTCTTGCTGGTTACTATAGGAGATTCATTGAAGGTTTCTCTAAGATAGCTAAACCAATGACGGAATTGACTCAAAAGGATAAGAAGTTTGAGTGGAAGGAAGAGCAAGATTTGGCATTCCAGACGTTGAAGCAGATGTTGTGTGAAGCACCGATACTAGCCCTACCTGAGGGTAACGAAGACTTTGTGGTGTATTGTGATGCATCCATAAAAGGGTTAGGTGCAGTACTGATGCAAAGGACTAAGGTCATAGCTTACGCATCAAGACAACTAAAAGTGCACGAGAAAAATTACACAACTCATGACCTAGAGTTGGGAGCAGTGGTGTTTGCCTTGAAGATTTGGAGACACTACCTTTATGGTACTAAGTGTGTTGTATTCACTGACCATAAGAGTCTACAACATATCTTGAACCAAAAGGAACTCAACATGAGACAACGACGTTGGCTAGAGTTGCTCAGTGATTATGATTGCGAGATCCGTTATCACCCAGGCAAGGCAAATGTCGTGGCCGACGCTTTGAGTCGAAAGGAGAGAGTTCTTAGGGTGAAGGCTTTAGTGATGACCATTGACTTAGACCTTCCATCCTTAATTCTCAAGGCTCAGAAAGAAGCAGTCGAGGAAGAAATGCTTAAGACTGAAGATGTTGGAGGAATGATGAAGAAGTTGGAAGCACGTTCGGATGGAACGTTATGCCTTGATAATAGGAGTTGGTTACCATGCCATGGCGACCTACGATCCTTGATTATGCATGAGTCGCATAAGTCAAAGTACTCCATACATCCGGGATCTGATAAAATGTATCATGATCTGAAGATGTGGTATTGGTGGCCGAACATGAAAGCGGACATTGCTACATACGTTAGCAAGTGTTTGACTTGTGCCAAAGTCAAAGCCGAACATATGAAACCATCAGGATTATTGGTCCAACCCGAACTGCCAGAATGGAAGTGGGAAAGGATCACTATGGATTTCATTACCAAGCTACCAAAGACCGCAGCCGGGTTCGACACGATTTGGGTAATCGTCGACCGACTCACCAAATCGGCTCATTTCCTACCCATCAAGGAGACTGATGGAATGGATAAGTTAGCAAGGACATACTTGGAGGAAGTAGTCACGAAGCATGGTGTACCTGTGTCTATAATCTCCGACCGAGACAGCCGATTTACTTCGCAGTTTTGGAAGTCACTGCAGAAGGCATTGGGAACGCAGTTGGATATGAGCACTGCGTATCATCCCCAGACCGACGGTCAAAGTGAACGGACCATTCAAACCTTAGAAGATATGCTGAGAGCCTGTGTGATTGACTTTGGAAATAGATGGGATAGACACCTACCTTTGGTGGAATTCTCATATAACAATAGTTATCATACTAGCATAAAGGCAGCGCCATTCGAGGCACTGTATGGTAGGAAGTGTCGTTCACCCGTGTGTTGGGCAGAGGTCGGTGAAGCACAACTCACTGGACCTGAGATCATACACGAGACTACTGAGAAGATCTTTAAGATTAAGAGCCGTATGCAAGCCGCAAGAGATCGACAGAAGAGTTATGCCGATATGAGACGCAAACCTCTTGAATTTGAAGTTGGTGACAAAGTCATGTTGAAGGTCTCACCTTGGAAAGGTGTGATTCGCTTTGGAAAGCGTGGAAAGTTAAACCCTCGTTACATTGGACCCTTCAAGATCATAGAAAGGATTGGCCCCGTAGCCTATCGTTTGGAATTACCCCAAGAACTTAGCCGAGTGCATAATGTGTTCCACATTTGCAATCTGAAGAAATGCTTAGCCGACGAAGCACTCGTTATCCCTTTGGAGGAGATTCAGCTCGACGACAAACTCAACTTCGTAGAGGAACCCGTAGAAGTCATGGACCGTCAAGTTAAACAACTCAAGCAAAGCCGTATACCGATTGTGAAAATCCGATGGAACGCGCGTAGAGGTCCTGAATACACGTGGGAACGTGAAGATCAATTCAAGAGCAAGTATCCTCATCTTTTCGTTAACCAACCTACTACAACAACGTCTTGATTTCGTGACGAAATCTCTAAAACATGGGAATACTGTGACATTCGTCAAATTTCCATCATTTAATTATTCGTGTAGTACGAGTATTTTAACTACTTATCGACTAGTCGTCGTCATGAACGTGTTAATTTCTTTGCTTTGCGGACAAAGCCCTTTTTAGGGAGAGCATATGTAACATCTCTATGTTTCGCGACTATTTAGTTGAATGCAATACAAGTTGTGAGCGTGTTATGATGTGCCGTGTGTTTTATTTGCTCTAGTTATTAAGATTGATAACGTCTCGCACCATTGTCTTTTGTTTTGGGATCGTACGCTAAACGGTTTTGCTGTCGTGTTATGTCAGTCGCGTCTAAACCTAAATATATTGAACCCGAGCCGAGTTTATCACTATCACAGCATGTGTATGTAACTGATTATTTAAACCTTCAATTTATTTGTCAAAGCTTGTCATACAAGTGTCCCAAATCAGTCACAAGTCTACATTACACTTGCAAACTTTATAGTTATTTGCCCCACTAAAGGACAACACATTTGCCTAGTTTACCCCTTTTGGGTATATCACAAGCAAGCATTTCCAGAATTTCACTAACCCTAGACTAATTATACAAGCTTATATACAAGTCCAAAGTAATGTCCAAAGTCCAAATACAAATTATCACAAGTTATCACAGTCCAAAAAATACAAACATCAAAATCTGCACAAGTCTTCATCATACAACTCCTGAGTAGAAGTTTTGTTCCAGCCAACCTACACGTCTCGTCCGAACCTGCACAACCAAAGGTCTTCATTCTGACCGAACCTGCAAAACCGAACGTAGCATCCCCTTTGTGAGTCTTTTGTCCTTTCGTTTTACTTTCGAAGTCTAGTTGTGCTTGTCTTTGTACGAACCTACAAATAAAAGAAACCGCGGTTAGCCATTGAAATGAACTTATACTTTTAACCAAAAACTGTAAATTTCTAAACTTTTAAATACAAACATGTTTATGTTATCATTTTGCTGTCAACCAAACCGAGACCCATTTTAGACCAAACCGAGACCCGATTGAGACCAAACCAAGACTCGATTCTGAAACCAAACCGAGACCCAACTTAGAACCAAACCGAGACCTTGTCCAACCAAAACAAGACTTCAATCATGAACCAACCCGAGACCCATGTTTAACCAAACCGAGACCCAATCAAGAACCAAACCGAGCACCAAAACAAACCAACCAAAGTCCTAGTTTCTGCCAAATTAATTACCATTCTTACCAAACAAATCCAAATGTATTAATCAAGCTTTCTTTTACAGAAAACCTTAACCATGCCGCGTGTATACAGAAACCCCAATCGAAACCCTAATCATGTAACATCCTTTTTAAACATTTCATTTACATCGAGACATTTCAGAAACACCATCTAAACACGAGCAACATTCGATAATATGAAAACCCCCAATTTTCAGAAAACCCTAGATTTACTTTTATTAATTAAAATGCTAATTAAACCTAATCTAAACCCAAACCCCTTAATTAATTTAATTAAAAGTGAGTTTTACAAAAACCCCCAAATTAACCGAAACCCTAATTTTTATAAATCGACTTTATATTAAAATTAGTTTGATTTTATGAATGAAAACGCCAATTAATTATGTTTTAAACCGATTCTGACGAAAACCCCCAAATATTTCAAAACCCTAATTTTATTCACATATTAATCCGAGAACCATATGAGTTACAACAAGTATTTACGAATCAATTGAACCCACTGATATATATAAAATCGAAAATCAATTAAAAGCTTTTTAAAAAGGAATAAAGGAAATTAAACTTATCTGTGATTTGGTATTTGATTCACGAACCGCAAGGAGAACACCATCAGAAAAACCCAAACGGTTGATGTGGGGATTAACCCACATCTCACGCGATATAAGAACCACAAACCACCCATATTTAATCTTATAACACAACTGATTAGATGATAACCCTAGGAAAGGATAAAACCAATCTAGGTTTAGAGAGAGAGAGAGTTTGGGACGGTGGAGGAGATATCGAGAGAGGAGAGAGAGAGTCAACTCCAGTTATGGGGTTGTGTGTGTAAACACACACGTATACTCTCTTTCGTTCCTTGTTTATTCCGCCTGGTGGGCCGGACCGGGTCTATGGACCTTGGGCCGGTTTGCTGGGTAAATGTGTTGGACCCATTTTGGGCCTTATGTGTTTATTTGATTTAAGTTAAAGCCCAAACGAAATTTGTTAAATTTAAAGTTATGTTTTGACCCGTAAAACCCGACCCGTTAATAAACCGATTTTATTTAACGTACTTTTCCGTAAAATCGTATTTTTCATAAATGTATGGTTTCGTCAAGCACAATTAGGGTGTCGAGTCAGTTAATCATACAAGTATTCGTATCGTAACTCGATTCTTAAATTAATTAGGTCGCGGCTAGCGTAACCGTACTCTCGAGCTATTTTATCTTCGTTCTCTTTGCTGAATTTACGAGGTGAGTTTATAGCCCCATACTTTACTATTTTCACTGCTTTTTGGGGTGAGACATTGCTTGATTTTAACGTTTGAACACAAGTGCATTTACTGATTTATCTATTAGTCTAAGTCCCACTAAAAACCCAGTTGCTTTGGCCCGTGAATCGTGAACCGTTAATTACTTTGTGTAAGCGCGAATGTTATGGATAGATCTATCGGGATTGACGTCCCTGTCTGTCTTGTCCAACAAGGGGACAAGCGGGCACAGTTTCATTTGAATCTGATATAGGATGTCGTGGGTTTAGGCATCTAGTTTGGGCTACATTTATATGATTATACTGCCGGTGTTGTTAACGCTTCGGTGTCACGAGCTTAGACTGTAATAAATACTTTTAGGATGACTTTGTATTTGTTATATTGTCATCACTTTTGGGGAAAATCTTGTGGTTCATTAAACATTTCAAACTAACTAAACCTATGAACTCACCAACTTTATGTTGACACTTTAGCAATGTTTTTCTCAGGTATTAAGAAGGAAGATGCTAAATGAGGTCTCATGCATTGCCGTCATTTCTTTGAAACAACGATCATTTGTACCATTTGAGAAAACTATGTTTTGTAACCATATTCAGTTTATGCTTCCGCACTTTGTTAAAACAACTTATTTTATTAATTACAAGTGATCTATTTTCCGAACGTCTCATTTAGAGGTCGTTCTTTGTGACTATGTGTGTATGATAATCATGACGTCACCACTCCCTTGTCGCCATTATACTCTGATATTTTGGGAGTGTGACAGCACGTGAAAGGCCAAAAGAATGTGTTCCAAGCAAAAGGCTGATATTATTCAACACATATTCACAAAAAGAAGAAAAGTTAAAGAAAGAAAGAGAAAGTGGACTACGAGCTCAAGAACAATATCTAACATGCTAGATTAGGACTTTGTAAATTTGGAGTGACCTCCTTTTGGGGGAGATTGATGGAAATACATTTTTACTTATAAAGAAAGTCTCGGTCACTCCAACAATATAGTTATAGGCTCGTAGTAATGTTTAAGTTACATTTATGTTAAGCCCGACCCATGAGCATGTTCATGGGCCGGAGGCCCAAGTCCATTAAGGACTTGGGTATATAAACCTCTTTCCACCATGGAAAGAGGTGTTGGTTGTTTCATTTCTCAAAGTAATACACATAGTTTCTTTCACTTCTCTCTCTAAGTTTCTCTCTCTAGAAATACATCAACCCTCTTGAAATACAAAGATTATCATTGTTCTACACTTTCAGAGTTTGAAAAGCTTTCTCTTCATCATCGCCCCACATCTACGGTTCATTCTTTTTAGTTAGCTTAGTTATTGGTTTTGATATCAAAGATAATCCTTTAATAAACCTTCGGTATTAACCAGCCAAACCTAGAAATTGTCGTACTTCAGTTGGAGTAGTTGGAGCACTCAAATTTTCGATGGTTTTGATTTTCGCAGGATCAACATGTACCCTACTTTTATCAATCACCTGCCAGAGAAATTGTACAGAACTAAGCCAAAGATCACACTTTGAGAGTTTCGCGTACATTTTTCGTTCTTTAACAAGTTCAAGATAATCCTTAAGTGTTCGGCATGTTCTTCCTCGCTCTTCGAGCAGATTAGAATATCATCAATGAAAACAATTACGAATTTATCAAGACACGCTTACACATACAATTCATTAAGTCAATGAATACAGCAGGTATACTGGTCAAACCAGAAGGCATAACACTAAACTCATAATGATCATCACGAGTTCTAAACGCTGTAATAGGAATATCTCCCTCGCGTATGCGAAGTTGATGGTAAGCAAAACAAAGATCAATCTTGGAGAAAACACCAGAATCTTGGAGAAAACACGAGAGTTTTGAAGTTGATCAAATAGATCATCAATTTATGGAAATGGGTAACGATTCTTGATCGTTAGTTTATCCAGCTCTCGGTAATCGATGCACATACAAAATGAACCATCTTTCTTCTTAGTGAACAGAATAGGAGTTCTACAAACTGACGAGCTTGATCGAATAAAACCTCTATCAGATAGTTCTTAAAACTACACAATTAATTCCTTCAATCTGCTAATTGATATGTCACACGTGCCACAGTTGCAGCACCAGGAATTGGATCAATTTGGAATTCTATTTGCCTTGGAGGCGGAAAAACCTGGAAAATCTCCCAGAACACCATGGAATAGTCATGAATGACTACAATATCTCTACTCACTTACTTTATGATTCCTTCTACGATACCTAAGCCATGAAAAATCCACAACCTTTTTTGATATACTTTCGAGCTCTAATGCACGAACAGAATTTTCAGTTTGGAATTATTTTTCCCTTCAGTAAACTCATCAACCTTGCCTTGAATTATGTGTTTCATGAGCTAATAAGCCATGTAGACAGCTTCACAAATAGCAATTGGCTTAGAAGAAGTCACATCACAACATTTATTCTTGGTCAGCCGTGAATATACTGCTTGACCTTGACGGTTCGGGTTCCACAATTCTTGGACATAAAGGAGTCAACTTGTGGAAACACTTGATATATCTACCAATGTTAGTTCCCATCAGTTTCAGGTTGTATAACACTTGCTCTATACTTTGGAAATGCTTCGAGGACAAGCTCCTCAGTTAACCATTTCCTCACCTTAATCCATGGTGTCCCATAAGTAACGATACCTATGGAAGCAAGTCTGCCATCCTACCAAATTAATGCACGACCTTGGAGAGTAGCGATTTCAAACTGCACCTTATCCTCCTGATTAGGGTCACTGATTCGAAAGACTGACGCCAACTTTTTAACAACTGACACAATCCTCCATCATCTTTAGTCCCCTTAAGATTCTACGGTTTGCACTTAATGAGTGAAGTGTAGTTATAGCCTCTAACTTCGGGCACATTTGTTCCATCCGTACCACGAACATTATCGGCTCCAGCTTCAGCTCCACCGGTTTCAATTCCACTAGTTTTTAGCTTCAGCTCCAGTTCCAGATCCATCATTCATGTTGGCTATGAATACAGCTAAAGATACAACAACTTATTTACTAATAACTTGGCACGTTCGTGCTTCAGTCTTAGCTTTCATTGACTGCATGATTCTTGTGCAACACAAATCAAATCATAATGAGTATTCATTCAATAGTTGTGTGATACCATAGGAATTTACAATAGAAAAGCAAAAAAAAAAAATAATAGAACGATGTAGAATTAGGAATCAAAAGATATTCATTCCATTGATCACAAACTAGTACAAGTTGTATTGTTAAGCATTATAGATAATCATCGTCTAATGCCATACAACTTAAAAGACTAGTCCTACTAACTGATGTCATAGTTTAGTTAGGGATTTATGAAAAGATACTACAATTGATAAACTGATCCACTAAGATTTACTAGGTAATTCACATGGCTAAGAAGGCTCCTCGGTCCCACAAGAAGAAGATTTCTTTAGTGTTTTTCAGACACGCTTGATATCCTCCTCAATTGGCGGTTTTGGAACAGCCCCAATACTACCATTTCATGATCAAAGAATTAGACGAACAAAATCAAAGAATGAATCGAGCAAACAAATTATGAGTCAATAAGAGTTTAATCACGCATATGCTATATGCTTAAGCCCACACGTTTATAAATCATTATTTACATGGATTGATCAAATCCATCCAAATAAGATTCAAAAATTTGTAGTTCAACAATTTATAATTTCCTTGTTCAAAAAAATGGCCAATTTATTTCAACAATTATAAATCACTTTATTTAATCATCGCCAGCTCAACGCAAGAGATAAAGATCAAAACAAATGAGAAACTGATTTAACAGAAAATGATCAGTGATATGATATAGAATCCTGGTTGGCATGTGAATACCATAACAAACGATCTCAACTCCTAACAATCTATAGTACCATCTCAGACAAACTTGTTTCTATCAAAACAGTATAATATCGAAGATTAATGAAAATGCAAATTAAATTTGCTAAACGAAATGAACGGATCGATAAATCAAGAATAAGAACCAAGGAAATCAAAATCCTTGTAACCAAAAGAATATAGCAAGAATATTAACCGTTTCGTTGGGACCATGTATATCCACAACTTAGTTAGTGTCGATAATAACAGGATTCATTTCAGGAATAGCTTCGGCGCTAGCATTAAAATGACTAGGATGGCTTCGTGACAATCTACGTCGTATAAATCTCATATAAGTATAAAATTATCATTATAACTAAATAAATGAAAACATACCTGTAATTCACAAGTACAAATAATCGATAAAGATTACAACATATATATAATCCCATATATATAAAAAAATTCTTTCATTCTCGTCCATTGGCAACTCAGAGGTTTCGCTTGCAACTGTTATAGTTAAAAGATTTCAAAAATTCATTTTTGGAAAATCTTTTCGTTCTCTATAACTTGAGCTCTGATACCAATCTGTAACACCCCCAATTTCGGTCATAGCAGCGGAAGGGTCCTTGGGTGTTACTATCATGGTTCAGTCTCATAATCATAGAAAACGGCTCAAAACGAGTCGTTTTAATAAACATCCATTCATTTTCATACAATAAAAGTATAATTTCATACACGGTCCCAGATAACTTCAAGTTTACAAAACCTAGTAAATGGTCTAAATTATTTGAATGGATATAATTTATAAAAGCGGGCCAAAACATTTCAAATAAGCAAGCTTCACAAAACCGCCTTCCTCGAG
Source organism: Glebionis coronaria (assembly GCA_025667525.1). Lineage (NCBI taxonomy): Eukaryota > Viridiplantae > Streptophyta > Magnoliopsida > Asterales > Asteraceae > Glebionis > Glebionis coronaria. Next base: position 532,690,652 of record CM046881.1, on the reverse strand, counting down.
TGCCTTCCCAATCGACCTGAGATAAAACATACTAAAAAGTCAGCAAAATTTTGCCGAGTGAATCTATAGAGTTTTAATTTAAATAAAGAGAACACAAGTATTCTAAATAACCTTCCAGGGTTAATAAATCATCGAAAGACAATTATGTTGTACGGACATAATTATCGGTGTCATTACATAAGCCTCGTGACATTGAACGTTAACATATATTATTTCAACCCAACACACCTAGCCAAGTGCGTATATTTCTCTTATACAATGCATCCGATGTTTCATTACTAGTGCATCACAACACCACGCGATAGCTAGTCGCGACCGGACTGGGCGTCACCCCGATAGATCTATCCATAGCATTAGCGTTACTTCGATTAACAATTCACGATTCATGGGTCTTTTAAGGCTAAACTAACTTATGTAATAACTTTCATCTAAACATACAATCGGGTTCCTTGTGTTCAATTTTTAAAACAAAGAGGGTTTACCACAACTTTTCATTGCGCCTTTCATTTATTATAAATGCTTTTCCAATAAGTATGGTTTCCAAAACTTCTCGTTGCACCCTTTATTTTAAATAAACAAGCATGTTATCCCCCTCGCGGGTTTTATAAAACAAGTAAACATGTTAAAAGCGAGGCTATAGACTCACCTTAGCCAATAGTGGTAATGAGACGATCGCCGACGATTAGTGATGCCCGTTTGAACACGAAAACCACAACCTAACAAATAAGGCGCGTTCATTAATAATCGACTTAAGTATAAATCATACTTAAATAATATAAAAATCAAAATTACAAAACCATGACAATCCCGAAAAATATAACGATACAAGTGTTATTCTATACCCTTTTATCCAACACTATTCTTTTAAACATTGGCACTCTTGACATTGACCCGTCATAAGACGCCAAGTCAACGCAAGTCAAATTATCATTTTACTTCCCTCGGACCAGTAACTAAGTCATTTATATAATGAATTAACACATGGGTAAGTCACCATTTCCAATAGTGAATACTCAAGCTCACACGACACGAGTATCGAACTACGTGTCTAAATTATAATCAGCATGTACACTCCAAATGTACACACCAATCTACCATATCTACACTTGTCCGATTTCGACGAAACTTGGTCACAAACTCACATATAATATGAAGAAGACGCAGTTCAAGTTAAATTCCAAAATATTACTTCTAATACCATCTGCCCGACACACCTTCGTGTTATAAAAACCGGACAATTTCACGGCTTTGACTTGTAAAACCATTTTGACATCTTTAAACAATTCCGTTTACAAAACCGACACTCAGGTTTGAAAATAAACTCATGACCTGAGGTTTAACAACTTACATCAGTCCTTGACTATTTCTAAAACTCATTCTATAGTCCCCGATATTCGATCCAAATATTGACAACATTTTTCGGATTGTGTCAACACTCGTTTCCCGGTACACGAAAATCAAATCATCATAATTTCCTCCTCGTTTGGAGTTGGAAGTGCTACTTTATATCAAATTAAAGCTAAGAAAATTCTCTACAGCCCTATCTTATTAGTTTAACCATTTCTAAACAGTAAGATACCCGAAATCAGCCTCAAACTCACTGATCTAAAACACCTCTCTAAAAATCATACTAAAACAATTTTTCAAGCAATTCCAACCACTTTTATCATCATCCTAACATCCTAATATCATTCCCCATCAATCCTAACACTTGCATGTTGAAAAAACAAAAATCAAAGATTAAAAATCAAACTTTTTATATAAAAATAACATGATCTTTACTAGATCATTACATGCATCTCATAAAAATACCTTCAACAATTCTTGTTTATATCAATTTTCAAAACTTCATGCATGTTGGAAATTTTTGTATAGATGTGTTCATCTTTCAAAAACTAAGATGGTACTTCAGTTAGATTTTTCAAAATACAAATCAAAATAATTAGGTGTTTGTTGATGTATAGGGGACGGAAATGGGGAGAGAAAAACAAGAGTGTGTGTGATTTATTTGGTGAAAAATGAGTTAGTGGAATGTTAGGTGAGATTATTTGTTTATATAGTGGTGGAAGTTGAGGGTAGTTATTTGTCATTTAGGCATAGTTTTGGACCAAAAAATAATTAAATGATTTTAATGGTAGAAAATGACTATTAGACAAATTTAAAAATATTTACGGGACTCGGATTACGTAAAAATATTTTTCAAAAGTTAAAACTCTTCATAAACATAATAATATAGTATCGACACGACTTAAAACGTAATTAAATCGAAAACGTCGAAAATATTAAATATCGAGACAATCGATAATAAAACGTAAATTTTTGGGCATCCGTCGGTATCGCGGTCATTAGTAGTTCTCGTCATTCGTTAAACGGTAAAACAAGAGAAATAAAAAGAATACAATAAAATCATTTATATGATAATTTGAGAATAAAAATATCGATACCTAATGTATTCCTTGTCGGTTTTTCGATAATTTAAAATTCTCATTAAAATAAACATATAATACTTAATAGTCAAAATTAAAATATCGACCTAAAATTGATAGGTTGTCACACAATTCACCCAAGAACACTCAAAATCACATCTCTTCTCCTTCTAAGAATGTTGATTGTGGAACTTATTTTCTTCCACCACTAGCCTTTAGTGTTCTTCCTCCTTCACATGATAATGTCATGCATCATGGGACATATTGTCATTGTTGTCAATATCAACATCTTGCTATGGCTCATATCTATGAGGAGTTTAATTACATCAAGAGTCTCTTAGTCAAACCTCATCTTCACTATGACTATGAGATTACTACCAAGCCACCACCACCTCCTTCCGCCACTACCTTGTCTTTTATCTAAGCATTGGTTGCTTACCTTCAAGACATCTAGTTCAAGCAAATCTTAGAGTTCTAGTTTAACTAGGATTAGATTTATGCTTTTCTTTTGGCTTGTTTTATTGAATGTTGTGTTTCCTTGTATCTTTTCTCATGTTTTCCTTTTAACATGATTTAACTTGGATCTTAGTCTCTTCTTTTTTAATATTTTTTGTGACCTTTGCTATATCTTGTTGGGTGTATCTTCTCTTCTACTAACCCTTCTATGTAGCTTGTCACCATATCTCGATTCCTTGGTGCCCAAAGAAAGGGGGAGTAAGCACCAAGGGGGAGCATTTACAAAGTCTGGTTCTTTTCTTCTTCAAAGACTTTTGCAACCTTTTTGCTTCGACAAAGGGGGAGAAATTAAATAAACTCGTCTTCGAAAATCTTGTTTTTTTATGTGATTGACTTTATGTATTGTCGGAATCAAAAGGGGGAGATTGTTAACGCAATGATGCCTAAAAACGTTACCTGCATTTTTCGGTCTCGCTTTGTTTTGATTACGACAATATGTAAAAACAAGCATTTACGAAAACAACAAAAAACGAATTCTTGAGTTCAAGTATTTTTCATTTCAAACATTATCACTTAAGGTATGTATAAACAAGTACTCATCCGAATTAAGTGATCAATGATTTAATCTTTTCTTAAAACTCACTTTTTATTAAGTGTGACAAGTTTTTATTAAACTTTCTTTTTAAGAAAATGTTTTATTAAATTAATTATTTGAAAATTTGAATGGCATATTCTATCTTGGTTTGGAATATCCTTTTAAGATATTTTAATCATCAAGTTTGAACCATACTACTAAAAGACAAAAAGGAGCGGAGTCTACTCCGGCGGCTTCTTAAGTGGCTATGTGGTTCCTTATCGATAAGGAACCGCAGGTAACTATAAGGAACCGCGGCCAGATATAGCTGTTGGAGCCTTGTCTTATAAATAGTGGACCATTCTCAGATTTTCTCTTCACCTATTTTGCACATATATTTCCTGATTCTTTCATACTTCTTAAATCATTCAAATCCTTGGTCATTTGGTTGATTACTACTTGTTTAGAAGTGAATCTTTCTCCTCCCATCTCTTCCTCTTCAAGTGCAAAGAGAAGAACACTTTCACCCTTAAAGTGTTGTGTCTATCTCAAAGATCCATTGACGACCTAATCTTATTTATTCATTGTTGTGAAGATCCAAGTAGTTGTGTCTATTTGGAAGTTGTGTATGTATTAAGGTTATGTAACACCCCCAAATATACATAATTCAATACAGCAGAAGACTCGTTGGTGTTACGGGATAGCACATTACTCACATCATAGACAACGATTAAAAATCGCGTCGTTTGATAATAAAGCATTTCCATTCATAAATAGCAAGTTTACATAGGTCCCAAGTCATTGTATTTCATACAGGTTTTACAAAGCATTTGAATGGAAATTATTATTTAAGTGCGGGCCATGAATTCTTGTTGTCTTCCCGAGAATTACCTTCAAGTACCTGAGACAAAACATGTTAAAAGAAAAGGTCAGCGATAACGCCGAGTGAATTCATAGAGTTTAATAAAGTCCATCAATATAACATCGGTATAAAATTATTACCGAAAATCATTTTGTACAAATCATTGTAATAGGCCATAAAATAGCCAAAGTCATTTTATACAAATCCTTATCAAAATCATAATATAGGCTTTCGCCTTCAAAATCATTATACGAACCACTGTCGTTAAAAACATCATACAATACGTTTTATAACGTTGTATAGATTAAATAAAAACCGTTCTATGAATATTGTTATATAAAACCAAAACACGAACATAATATCAATAATAAGACCCCGTATTGCTAGTCAGGCAATATATCGTAATTTAGTTCGTATAGCAGTATTTCGTTATTTGGATTATTATAAGCCGCATGACATTGTTACCTTACTACAACAAACAACGGGTAGCTAGCCCAAAACTTAATTTGCCCATCTAAATTTGCGTGTCGTCACAAAAATCACGCTATGGAAATCTTCTCATACATAAATTCGCTTACCAATCAATGTGGCACGACGGGGATCAACCGTCAAGGCGCGAACTGGGGTGATCGTCCCCAAATAGTACTATTATATGCATAAGCGTCTACCAAATCCCGGTAGTTCACAATTCATGCTAATGGTACTTTTAGTGACATAACCTAACTTTAATAATCCATTTCATTTCATCTATCGGGTCATTTAATCATTCATCGGGTCATACAATCATTCGGGTCCAAATCAATAAACGAACAATCGGGACAACTAGTGTCCTATTTCATAAAAACTAACATCTTATCTCCCTCGCGGGTTTATAAAACATTTTATAAAAACATTTAAAAGAGTGCGAGGCTATGAACTCACGTTGATGTGGGAAAGCGGGTTATCGGCAGTTCGGATGTACGGTACGTGCTTCAATCACGGAAACCTAGACAAATAATACTTGTCTTAGACTTTTGTCCAATGACTTTATCAAAATAACAATTATGTATACATATGATGATTTTATATATATGATGATGATCAAGTGGGTTTATACATTCTCATTCATTGTAGTGTTTATGTGTTGGTAATATTTTTATACTAGTTTTACTAGTTTCACTTATTTACATGTTTTAGGCCCAATAAGCCTATTACAAGCCCAATACTTTATATTAGTCCATTTTACACTTTTATTATCAGTATTACACTTTTCATGTTGGGCCCAAGTGGGTTAAGCCCAATAAGTAAATTTATAAGTGTTTTACTAACTAGTCGGGTTTATAGTCCAATAAGGCTACTTTGGTCCGTTAATGTCTATATGTTGTAAAGCTCGGGTTTTATCGGTTTTTACTTGTTATATAAGTTCATATATTAGTATGTGAGTTTATAAAAGTTTATATTAGACGGGTCCGACCGTCTAAGTTTTATTTGACAAAAACGTTAATCTTTCGGTTTTAGCCGAAAAGACGTAAAACTTAGTATATAGTTTTTATAACTTATAAAACTTACCAAACTACCATTTTTATGTAATGTCCATTTATTTATCCTTATGTATATTTATATAAATGAAATATATAAGTTAGTGGGTTTTAATTCACATTTTATACTATATTTATTTGAGTGCTTATATAAAAATATTAAACTTTAATTTCACAAAATCAGTCCTAAATTTTAAGTTCACTAAAATGTCCATATCTAGAGTTCTATAATGAGATAGGACCTCAAATTTTTATCACAGAAACTAAATGATATGTGCTTAATTTTATTCCTTTATAGCTACTGATGAATCAACATCCAAATATTTTAATAAATTCATCCAAAACAGTGTAGGCAGATTTGCACTCTAAACTTGTTTTGATCATATCTCACTCATTTTTATGATTCCATTGCATGGTCAACTCTCAGATGTGTATAACACCTAATACTTACTGTATATTGATTCCACTTTACCATTTTATCAGTTTATCGTTTGGTTACTTACTGTTTTTTTACAGCCATCTTATTAAGCAAGATTTAACCATTTTTACATGTGGTTTTTCCATCTTTTTACCCATGTTATCAAATCTATCAACACCAAATCCCCACATAATATTTTTAATCATCATTCATCATCATATACATATACATAAATAAAGAAAATACAAGATTACATAATCAAAATAACAAGAGGATAGGAAGAACAATCTCTATACCACCAAGGTTGTGTAGTTTATGATCAAGGCTTGGATTTTGATGGAAGAACTTGTGATAGATCAACACCAACTTTAAAGACCACCAGTCTTTGTAAACTTCTTGTAGAAATCAGCCCTTGGACATCACCAAATCTTCTCCTTGGATGTTAAAATCACCTCCAATCTTCAAGGCTTCAAAGGAGCATCATCATGTGTATGAGTAACACATGATGTTATGGCTAAAATAGATCAAATGAGGGTTGTTGTTGATGATTGTTGGACGAAGTAGAGAGAGATGAGAGAGTTTGGTGAGTGGTTTGCATGAGTTGCTAAGTGTAAATGGTATGAATGAAGTGGTTTTGGTGGTTTTGTGCTAAGTTAGCTTACATGTTAAGCTTATGCTAACATGTGTTAGCTTTCTAGCTAAAAGGGTGCCACATCTTATGATGTGGTGTCCTCTTTTGGCCATCTCTTTTGAGTGGGGTGGGATAAACTTGTTTTGTCCCATCCCACTAATTTACGGGTATTCTTCGATTCTAGTTTCCTCGATTTGCGTGCCCTCGGGTCGTTTTACGAAAAACGTTTTTATAAATTATGAATCAACGGCACAAAACGAATCTAATAAAAATTGTCTCATAAAAAACGGAGTTCAAAACATAAATACGTAATCCTAAGGTTTCCGGTTTAGTCGTAAAGGACGTTAAATTATGAACGTAAGTCCTAATCTCTTCTCGTAAATTTGTGAGTTTATGAACCAACTCAAAATTAAAATCCCAAAATAATATTCACGGATAAATTTATTTCCTGAAATGTCGGGCTGTCACCAAAACGGTGTATGTAAACGTAAGCAGGTAACGTAGAATCCTCCGGTTTAGACGTAGTCGATGCTACTTCAAGACGTAAATCCAAATTTCTTCCCAAAAATAAGTGAGTTCATAATATAACATTAAAATAATGTTTTTAAATAATATTTAAGAATCAAATATAAACCATAAATTGACAGATTGTCACATCATTTACCCCTAAACAGGATCTTTATCCTCAAAGATCATCTTATCTTACTACTCGCTTCTTATAGAGTTAAAGCCATGTGGGTATTTCCTCCACATTCGGTCTTTTCTCACAAGTGTAATTCATTACAATACGCGAGTTTCATCAAACATAACTACGGGAATAAGATCAGGCTTAATGTTGACTTACTTTCTCTATCCATGATGTTCACGGGTTTTTGATGAATGCAACTTTTCGTCGATCTAAACTTCATCAAGAAGAATTCAGATTTTCACTTGATAGACATTTTATCAAGTTAGATATACGAATCATAATTTACACAACGCTTGAAGTCCTAGGGTAGATCCATCTTATATGCCTTTCAAACCAATCTTTTACATCATCTCAATGGTCCCATACAACGAGGACTTATATCCTATGATCTTTCAGATCATCAATTCATTTTTCCATGGTTAAAATTTTTGGCATAACTTCGCTACCCATCTGGCACTTCAAGATCCACATTTCAGATTCACATAACCTCCTGCCCACTACCGGAAGTCAATAATCAGATCCTAATTTCAACAATCATTTCAGGTCTCGCGGGTCGAGTATTTTGTAAGGTTAGGTTCGCCATCATAGGAAACCTTAAACCTAAAAGACATGTCCAACTCACAATGGGTGTATGTCGGGTGTCTTCATCCCAACTCCTGCTTACAGATGCTCTAATATATATCCTCACAAGATTCGATCTCGATCCTAATACGATAGTTTTCAATGATAATCTCTCCAAATGAAAACGATTATACGGTTTATTACCAAAGGTCAATTATTCAAGCATAACACAAAACTTCTAGTGTTTTGTATCGTTACTTTGCCTCGTCCCTTCGATTGGGGTGGTAAATAGTACTCTCATCAAGGTTCGTTCCCAATGACTTCTGAGCAAATCTCTAGAAATTCGATGCGAAGCGAGGATCTTGATAGAGATGATTGATACGGCACACTATGTTTACACAACTCTTTTAAACACAAAGAGTCAATTTCGTCATCGAGAATCTATCATTAACAGGAATGATATTAGCAGATTTGGTCAGTCTGTCGACGATTACCCAAATCGAATCAAATTCAGATGATGACCTTTGCAATAGTTAGACGTTTACTAATGTATGGGGCGATGTCTGCCTTCATAATTTGCCATCAGTACAACTTCTTCAGATAAGGATACACTTAATCAGAAATGGCATGAATAGAATACTTAATCTTACGAGATTCCAACATAACTAAATCTCGAAATCCTCCATGTTTAGGCAACCATAAGTGGCCTTTTATACATTTAACGCCATTGGCTTCTTAATTCTAATGGTTCACATTAGCCGCGAACCCCTTTTTATTATCTATATTATCCTTTTTATAAGCATCAGCTATATTTTAAATTGCTCGGCAATTTATTTGCACGGTCATTACTAAGGAACACATTCTAATTGATTCTTTATCCTTTTTACATGATGCGTCAGTATTTACATTCATCTTTCCTGATGAAATAATTATCATGTCCACAATTTACTCAAAAATTCTTTCTTCATATTTTCTAAGTTTTAGTTTCGTCTCAACTATTATTTTTTTTATCAGTTTTACTTAATCCGACGTTTAAAGCGTCGATAAGTATTACAAGTAATTAAATAATAAATATTTAATTTTTATGAAACGTAAACGTAAAAAAAAATAATTTCTTAGTTCGACCAATTATATAAAATATTCAAAATAAGTTTGAATTTAATTAACAAGATTTTTGTTGATTTATCGAAAATGATTAAAATAATTAATAAGATTCGTAAATGTTCGAAAAATCTTTGGTTATACTTTGGTCAAAATTTTCTTAGCTGAAAAGCAAAAATTGTCGTTTCAATTCCAAGTCATGGTTTAAATGGTTTCCTCAATCCCTCTTAGGTTGTCTTGAGGTATACACAAACATTACCCCTAAACAGGAGTTTAGTTAAATGTTCTGGGTATAAGGGAATAATCAATCAAAAGTTCTTTTTGATAAAACATTTGTCAAAACATATTTGCACTTTCTTTTTGGGAAAACCCAAAGTCTTAAATGCCTCTACTTTTTGAAGAGTCAATATAGATTCCATTATCTTTTAATCACACGGTCAAATAATGTAAAGGATCAAGCCTCAAATCACATGTTAAATATTCAAGGTATAGGTTTTCACTACTCGGCCAATTTAGGACAGTCTATAACTAATTATTAACTCATTCTTATTCTTATAAACAAACATATGATCCTTAATGATCACAAGCATGAATTTATCAAATTACAGCCTACACAAGTGATTCACCAAATTTATGGATACTACATGTGCATTGGTCAATCCAAACAACATAACATGAAACTCATAATGTTCATTGCAAGTTCTGGATGTAGTGATTGGAATAGATAATCTTCTTTGCGGATGCGAAGATGATGATAACCATGCCGTGGATCAAATCTTTAGAACATACGCTAGAACCTTGTAAATGATCGAACAAATCTTTCATCTTGGGTAATAGATATCGATTTCGGTTGTCAATTTACTTAGTTCACTATAATTCAACAAATATAAGGAATAATAACACCATAGCTCTTCATAATGACGAGGTTGGTAGAATAAAAGATTTCTCCGACAAATCTCTCAATTGTAAGGTAAGTCTTTTAATTCAGATGGTGCTGACGAACAGTGCACATGCCACAGGTGCAGCACCAGGAATATAATCAATACCAAATTCAACTTGCCTTATTGGCGAAAGTCTAGGTAATTCACCAACAAATACCTCTTAAGTTTCAGATAATATAAACATCTTTTAATACATTTATTTTAAGTTCTTTCTAGATTATAATATCTATGACTAGTTCACAACCATTCATGGTATAATTTCAAGTCTAAATGCAGGATATGGTCATCCATCAAGAATTATTTAAATAACTTTTGATAATCAACATCTTATCTTTTAGGGGAATTCTACTCGAGTTCCCATTAATTAAGACAATGTCGTCATGTCATAATCAATCAATTCATTCTACTGGCACTATCAACTTTCCAGTTTCATCACCGTTGATAAGATGTGAACTTCTCAAAAGACTAATAATAATTCATAATCCTTCACAAATTCAAGGATATATGGAGACACAACTATCATCAAAAGAGTAATGTCAACGCATAATTTACGCGAGAGAATTTCAGTTCAGATAAAGATGAAAACATTTAACGAATATGATTATATCTCATGTTTTCATAATTTGAGTACGCATTCGAAAGCTCCTTGGATCGTTACCCAGGTCATTCAAACGAAACCAAATCAAAATAAATGATAGGAACGTCGATACATCCAGTCGGGTATCAACACTCGGTAATCAGATACTTTTCCTAAGAATCTCACTACGGGAGAATTGGACAAGAAAGAATTGTCAATTATCAAATAAGACAATTTCCACAGATGAGTAAATTCGACTCAGAAGAATAGATGCTACAGGCACATATGTAGGTGTCCCTAACACTATGTCCCTATTTTTCACTTCTTGCAGATCTCATAAAATTTAATCTTTCACAATCTTCAAAGAAAATGTAGTGTTTATTCATTAGTTTTATGGTGACTACTAATCAGCCTTGCATGGTCCATTCCAAATTATATGTAGGTGCGCAACTATATACAATTTCAAGATTAACGATGCAATACTCAGTTCGTCAAAATTTTATCATCATGTTTATAATAAAAACATTTTCATGCTTAATTCTTAAATAAGAATCAAAAATAAATTTACAAAGATTTTCTTTGTTATGAAAACAATTAAGTTTTTCAAGGTATTTCATAATCAACTTTATTTCAATAATGATTATTTATAAGTATCACTTTAAATAATCCATATAGTGATGAAAATTCAATTTTCTCAAAGGATACTGTTTTATCTTTATAAAAACAATGAGTGATCTGCAAAAGTGTGATGAAAAGTTGTTCACCAAGAACTAACTACAATATATCAGGAAATGAGCTCAGCCAATTAATCATGAGGTTCATGACCTTGATGGCACTCAAAATGAATAATCCACAACGTAACTCAAATCGAGATGAGTACTTGTTCAATGGTTGCATCACTATTGCGAGCATTAGAATCAAGCAAGAAAAGATAGATAAAATCGATACATGTAGGATTTAGCAATCAAAGGTAGTCTTTTCATTAATCACAAACAAGTCAAATTGTACCGTAACACATTACGTGTCACTATGTCATACAATTCCAAGAACTCATCCTACCAACTGATGTCTCAGTTTAGTTAGGGATTTTTAAAAGATACCACAATGAATACTAATCTACAAGAGTCATGGGGGTTCCACCTGTCCCGGAAGATCCATCAGTCCCAATTCAGAAGAAGATTTCTTCAATTTATTTCTTGGACACTGGGCATCCTCGTTAGTGGACAATGGCCTAAAAACAACCCTTAACACGAATCAACAATCATTAAAACCTTATAATTCAATCACAGAACTTAACGACTTCCTCTTAACAATCTCTTATTCCATACAAGTTAAATTTTACTTTATTTAAGTTTCAATCAATCTTATGCTCAATGCGATATTCTACCTCATTCTCCAACACTTTCAACTTTATTTTTAGACCTTAATAGGACAATAAAAGCTCGATACGAACAACACTTAATTTCCAATCCTATAGCTCTTACAACAATAATTATCAAATGAGTCACTGGTATGAAATGACTCACACATTCAATTAGACTTCTCGGAAAGGTACTAGTGGCATGAGGCTTTTGGGTAATGGTTCCAGTTACAGCCTCAAGTGAAACATTCACCCTTTCGATTTCAAATTTAAGAATTGGGTGACAACGAATCAGATGACACCTTTCCAGGTGGTAACATTTTGTCAAACTCCACTCTATAAGGAAAGATCGTCATGACATCGATATCAGATTTAATCTCGCCAATTCTTCTTTAATATCACAATCAACTAATATCAATATTTCTACAAGTATCAACCATTTTGTTGGGATCATAAATATCCACAACTTGGTTTAGATCTGGAATAGCTAGAATTCCTACAGAAATAACTTAGATTAATTTACTAGGGGATTTAGGGTTCCTTGTGAAAATTTACGTCGTATAAATACCTTGTATAAGTATTAAATAATCATCAAATAATCATGTAATCAAATTACAACATATATATAATCCAAGTTACATATATATTAAAATAACACTTCTTAGTCTGGCCTTATCGGTAACTCGGGAATTCTTCGGCACCGTTATAGTCAAAAGATTTTTAGACATTTTTAGAAAAATGTTTATAGTTAAAATATTTTGAAATGTTTTATTCAAAACCTTGGTTTTAAAAATCTTTCGTTCTCTATAACGAGAGCTCTGATACCAAACTGTAACACCCCCAAATATACACAATTCAATACAGCGGAAGACTCGTTGGTGTTATGGGATAGCACATTACTCACATCATAGACAACGCTTAAAAATCGCGTTATTTAATAATAAAGCATTTTCATTCATAAATAGCAAGTTTACATAGGTCCCAAGTCATTGTATTTCATACAGGTTTTACAAAGCATTTGAATGGAAATTATTATTTAAGTGCAGGTCATGAATTCTTGTTGTCTTCCCGAGAATTACCTTCAAGTACCTGAGACAAAACATGTTAAAAGAAAAGGTCAGTGATAACGCCGAGTGAATTCATAGAGTTTAATAAAATCCATCAATATAACATCGGTATAAAATTATTACCGAAAATCATTTTGTACAAATCATTGTAATAGGCCATAAAATAGCCAAAGTCATTTTATAAAAATCCTTATCAAAATCATAATATAGGCTTTCGCCTTCAAAATCATTATACGAACCATTGTCGTTAAAAACATCATACAATACGTTTTATAACGTTGTATAGATTAAATAAAAACCGTTATATGAATATGGTTATATAAAACCAAAACACGAACATAATATCAATAATAAGACCCTGTATTGCTAGTCAGGCAATATATCGTAATTTAGTTCATATAGCAGTATTTCGTTATTTGGATTATTATAAGCCGCATGACATTGTTACCTTACTACAACAAACAACGGGTAGCTAGCCCGAAACTCAATTTGCCCATCTAAATTTGCGTGTCGTCACAAAAATCACGCTATGGAAATCTTCTCATACATAAATTCGCTTACCAATCAATGTGGCACGACGGGGATCAACCGTCAAGGCGCGAACTGGGGTGATCGTCCCCAAATAGTAATATTATATGCATAAGCGTCTACCAAATCCCGGTAGTTCACAATTCATGCTAATGGTACTTTTAGTGACATAACCTAACTTTAATAATCCATTTCATTTCATCTATCGGGTCATTTAATCATTCATCGGGTCATACAATCATTCGGGTCCAAATCAGTAAACAAACAATCGGGACAACTAGTGTCGTATTTCATAAAAACAAACATATTATCTCCCTCGCGGGTTTATAAAACATTTTATAAAAACATTTAAAAGAGTGTGAGGCTATGAGCTCACGTTGATGTAGGAAAGCGGGTTATCGGCAATTCGGATGTACGGTACGTGCTTGAATCACGGAAACCTAGACAAATAATACTCGTCTTAGACTTTTGTCCAATGACTTTATCAAAATAACAATTATGTATACATATGATGATTTTATATATATGATGCTGATCAAGTGGGTTTATACATTCTCATTCATTATAGTGTTTATGTGTTGGTAATATTTTTATACTAGTTTTACTAGTTTCACTTATTTACATGTTTTAGGCCCAATAAGCCTATTACAAGCCCAATACTTTATATTAGTCTATTTTACACTTTTATTATAAGTATTACACTTTTCATGTTGGTCCCAAGTGGGGTAAGCCCAATAAGTAAATTTATAAGTGTTTTACTAACTAGTCGGGTTTATAGTCCAATAAGGCTACTTTGGCCCGTTAATGTCTATATGTTGTAAATCTCGGGTTTTATCGGTTTTTACTTGTTATATAAGTTCATATATCAGTATGTGAGTTTATAAAAATTTATATTAGACGGGTCCGACCGTCTAAGTTTTATTTGACAAAAACGTTAATCTTTCGGTTTTAGCCGAAAAGACGTAAAACTTAGTATATAGTTTTTATAACTTATAAAACTTACCAAACTACCATTTTTATATAATGTCCATTTATTTATCCTTATGCATATTTATATAAATGAAATATATAAGTTAGTGGGTTTTAATTCACATTTTATACTATATTTATTTGAGTGCTTATATAATAATATTAAACTTTAATTTCACAAAATCAGTCCTAAATTTTAAGTTCACTAAAATGTCCATATCTAGAGTTCTATAATGAGATAGGACCTCAAATTTTTATCACAGAAACTAAATGATATGTGCTTAATTTTATTCCTTTATAGCTACTGATTAATCAACATCCAAATATTTTAATAAATTCGTCCAAAACAGTGTAGGCAGATTTGCACTCTAAACTTGTTTTGATCATATCTCACTCATTTTTATGATTCCATTGCATGTCCAACTCTCAGATGTGTATAACACCTAATACTTACTGTATATTGATTCCACTTTACCATTTTATCAGTTTATCATTTGGTTACTTACTGTTTTTATACAGCCATCTTATTAAGCAAGATTTAACCATTTTTACATGTGGTTTTTCCATCTTTTTACCCATGTTTATCAAATCTATCAACTGATGATCCCTATAATCGTTCGACTCAATGGTTATGAACCATTATATCTAGGTTGATCATCGTTCATATGATAACATAGCGGAAAAGAACAATGATCATGAACAAGGTGTTTAGGCACAAAGAACATGAATTAAAACAATTGGGTTGCTTATTATATTAATAACAAACAACCACTAGACGTGTATACATTGAATCCCACGTCTAGTGCAACACACACTTTAGGTTTACATTGTGAATGAATTATATATTAAACCTACGTCCTATGTTTTCTTTATATACTAGAAAACATAGCTTACAAAGAAAGCTAAAGTAATAAAAAGACTCCAACGGCTTGTTGTATTTAACTTTGGCAAAAGTAGTCCTTGTCTTCTTATTTTGTTGTGTTTTGACTTATCAACTCAATAATTCGACCCAACAATCTTCCCCTAGTTGATGATGTCAAAACACTCCTCTTAAGCGTGAATCCTTTGTATGTAGTACATGATCTCCAAGAAGCTTCCCCTTAAGTATAGCACATATTCTTCCCCTTTTTGACACATCAATAGGGAATATGTGAAAGTATGCAATCTTGTAGATTCTCCAAAAGTAGGCTCTGTGTAATGATCCTGAAGAAAAATAAATAAAGTATTCTTGATGTAGAAGTAAAATAACCCAAACTTATGTTCCATGTCTTGTTTATCCATGTGATGAAGAACTTATACCAGATTGAGAAATATAAGTAGACCTCGATCCCTTGTCAATATTCTCATCCTTTGTGAGACACTAAGCACGATAATGTAACTCCTTCAAGTGTTTATGACAAGCCTTCATCACCATCCATGTAAAGCACGAACAAGTTACCTTTAAAGTCTATGGCACTTTAAGATATGATAGAACACAAACTCGCGAAAATCTTCTTCAATCATCAAACTTACCATAAGAATTCTTCCCCTTAAGCTAACACCTCTTCATGACGAATTTGAATGAAATAACATCTTCATACCATATGTAAAAGTGTTATGCTGAATAACTCTTTTGCAAGGCTATCCCAATTACATAGTTTAAATATCCATCAAATTCCCACGAATAATTGCTAACTCGCTTTAAAATCATTAATCCATTTAAAAATATCCGAGCCATAAATATCAACTTGATATTCTATATTAAAACGGAGATTCCATGTACCTTTGTGTGTATAATCCTCCTTTTTGTGTGCTTAAAACGTCCAATTTTCTCAAACAGCAGCAATCATTGTGTTGTCCAATATCCTCTTCTGTCCAATAACTTTGACAGATGTATTGTCCAATATCTGACAATACTTATCAGCGTTGAAGTACACATCTCGGACAACACTGTCAACGCTGTCAGCGTTGACTTATTCCTGTCAGCGTCGAAACCCTTCCTGTCAGCGCCTAAATAACAAACGTCAGCGTTCAAAATACTCTTGTCAGCGCCAACCATCCTTGTCAGCGTCTAATGAATAAAGAGTGTCAACATGTGAATTATAAATGTGCAAATAATCCATCACGTATCATTCCTTATACTATGGGACCATAGACTTTCTTGACTAAGTCCATAACTTTCCTTTTGTGGCATTCCATAGCTGACTCCTTGTCATATGATAACAATGAAAAGAACATTTTGAGTAAATCTCGAAAAATCAGCAATAAATTTAACTGACTTCCTGAAAACCAGCACAGAATAATGTTCATTCCATATCTTCCCTTGTTTCATGTGGAACATAAATTTGCAATTCCCATTGTATAATCACACGGAAACATATACCACCAAATACCCACGTCTTCTCCTGGAAATCAGCAAGTAAAAAATCGTCTTCCCTTGATTCTCGTTACCTCATTCCCACGTGAATATTTCTTTTTCTGATTTCACATATGCTTCATCCAATTGTATCATTACCACCGTGTGAACACACTTTCTCCACCAATGAAAAAACTTTCTTCGTGTGAACACAAAGTCTGGAAATTGGAAATCACGCGCGTTATATTACATGTCTTAGCTTTTACCTTTTTGATTCATGTGAACGCAAGATTGAATAGCTAATCTTGATCGTGTGAACACATGATATTAATATCGTGTGAACACAAGTAGTTTCCACCAATGAAACGAACGGCATATCTCACGTGACCAAGTGTATTCCATGAAATCTTTGGATTAAAAAAAAATTTCTTGAAGCTCACGTACTGTCCATCTGGAATAACATTCGGATTAAAAAGCTCATGATTGACTGGTTGATCCTTATGCTTCGTTGAAGAATATTGTGAATTGCACAATTGCTGCTACATATGCAATATGGCAAGATCTAGGGTTTTATAAACCCTAATTCGTATAACAACTTTACAGAAGTCCATACACAATCACAAACACACTCTTTTCTGTTTTTAAAAACATTCTAGGGTTTGGAGAAAACCCTAATTTATGATTTCATGTGAAACAGAAAATCTGAAAATCACTCATCAGCCAACTTTGACGCCTAATAACTTTTGTCTGGGGATAAAACTCGACAATCCCTCCGGTGGATGTTTAGATCTATGTATGTAGAACACACATCTAAAATTTCGTGACGATCCAACGGTTCAATCAAAAGTTATGACCTTCTGAATACTGCTGCGCACACAAAAACGTCCAGAAAAACTCCATACGAATTTTTCTTCTTCACCATACACGAACACCTCGTCGGACCTAGATATCAAGAGCCTTAGGCTCTGATACCAATTGATGATCCCTATAATCGTTCGACTCAATGGTTATGAACCATTATATCTAGGTTGATCATCGTTCATATGATAACATAGCGGAAAAGAACAATGATCATGAACAAGGTGTTTAGGCACAAAGAACATGAATTAAAACAATTGGGTTGCTTATTATATTAATAACAAACAACCACTAGACGTGTATACATTGAATCCCACGTCTAGTGCAACACACACTTTAGGTTTACATTGTGAATGAATTATATATTAAACCTACGTCCTATGTTTTCTTTATATACTAGAAAACATAGCTTACAAAGAAAGCTAAAGTAATAAAAAGACTCCAACGGCTTGTTGTATTTAACTTTGGCAAAAGTAGTCCTTGTCTTCTTATTTTGTTGTGTTTTGACTTATCAACTCAATAATTCGACCCAACATCAACACCAAATACCCACATAATATTTTTAATCATCATTCATCATCATATACATATACATAAATAAAGAAAATACAAGATTACATAATCAAAATAACAAGAGGATAGGAAGAACAATCTCTATACCACCAAGGTTGTGTAGTTTATGATCAAGGCTTGGATTTTGATGGAAGAACTTGTGATAGATCAACACCAACTTTAAAGACCACCAATCTTTGTAAACTTCTTGTAGAAATCAGCCCTTGGACATTACCAAATATTCTCCTCGGATGTTAAAATCACCTCCAATCTTCAAGGCTTCAAAGGAGCATCATCATGTGTATGAGTAACACATGATGTTATGGCTAAAATAGATCAAATGAGGGTTGTTGTTGATGATTTTTGGACGAAGTAGAGAGAGATGAGAGAGTTTGGTGAGTGGTTTGCATGAGTTGCTAAGTGTAAATGGTATGAATGAAGTGGTTTTGGTGGTTTTGTGCTAAGTTAGCTTACATGTTAAGCTTATGCTAACATGTGTTAGCTTTCTAGCTAAAAGGGTGCCACATCTTATGATGTGGTGTCCTCTTTTGGCCATCTCTTTTGAGTGGGGTGGGATAAATTTGTTTTGTCCCATCCCACTAATTTACGGGTATTCTTCGATTCTAGTTTCCTCGATTTGTGTGCCCTCGGGTCGTTTTACGAAAAACATTTTTATAAATTATGAATCAACGGCACAAAACGAATCTAATAAAAATTGTCTCTTCAAAAACGGAGTTCAAAAACGTAAATACGTAATCCTAAGGTTTCCGGTTTAGTCGTAAAGGACGTTAAATTATGAACGTAAGTCCTAATCTCTTCTCGTAAATTTGTGAGTTTATGAACCAACTCAAAATTAAAATCCCAAAATAATACTCACGGATAAATTTATTTCTTGAAATGTCGGACTGTCACCAAAACGGTGTATGTAAACGTAAGCACGTAACGTAGAATCCTCCAGCTTAGACGTAGTCGATGCTACTTCAAGACGTAAATCCAAATTTCTTCCCAAAAATAAGTGAGTTCATAATATAACATTAAAATAATGTTTTTAAATAATATTTGAGAATAAAATATAAACCATAAATTGACGGATTGTCACAGGTTAATACTTGGTCCTTAAAGTATATTGGTGTAGATTGGTCCTAGCTAAGATTAGGGCTCGACTTTTAGCTTAGAGTCAGAAATTAGATAAGCAACGTTGTGTACGGTTTCTCCACCTTAAGGAGCTTGTTGATTAGTGAAATCTCGAGTAATGAGTACTCGAGGAGTGGAGTAGGAACGAGGAGTGAGCTTCGTTGTCGAACCACTATAAATCCTTGGTGTTTGGTTTGATCTTTCTTTTCCTTATCTCTTTACATTCATTATTCTTTACTTATACATACTTGTGATTATTAGTTTAGTTGCACTCATTCTTTACTTATACATACTTGTGATTATTAGTTTAGTTGCACTATCCTTTGTCTATATTGTGTATAAGAAGATTTCACATAATCACTCAAGCCTAAGTTTTCGAAAAGGATTTTTGAAAACCGTCTTTTAACTAGTAAAATTTAAGAAACTATTAAACCCCCCCCCCCTACAAATTGTATTAATAAAATATAAAAATGGGCTTATTTATAAAAAAATAAAATAAATAAAAGATAACATTTAAAAAATGATAAATTTTATTAAAAGTTTTATAAAAGTTTATAAAACTTATACAATGCCTAAGATATATTAAGATACACTATTTACATAAATATGATCTATTTCTCGTACCGAGCCTAAGACGCGTTTTGTCATCTTTAGGTCTCGTGTGATCGTGTATCAACGGTTGACGTTTGTTTCCGGTTGATGTTTGTGATGATTATATCAAGTGAGTTCATAGCCCCTTTTACTATTTATAAAATGTTTCTAAAACGTGGGGTGAGATTTCATGTTGGAACACAAACTTTTAAATTGTATGTTATTCTAAACTGTATGCTTACCAGACGAGTATCGATTATTATTGCTTTTAGTATCCATAGCCACTAAGTTACCCTCAATATCATGAACCGCTAATAATTCACAGTTTGTGATGAGACTGCTTTTATACATAGTCTCATCGTCCAAAAAGGGCTTAAAATGTATTAAATATCATGAAAATACCCAAATATATGCTTGTGTTTGTGGCTTGTGTATTTTAGGTACGGATATTGAGAAAATGACAAAAGATCACAAGAATCATACAAAAACGAACACGGGAAACGAAGCCGCACATTGAACCAAGCCCTAATGAAGAATTTTCCAAAGAAAACCCTTGAAGATTTAAAGTTTTATGAAGAAGGGTCCTCCAATATTGAAGAATTGACACTTTATATCCTTGTACCTTCATAATTACAAGATTGGTCCCTAAAGTTTGTCAATATTGCAAAAAGGGCCCTCCACTTTAAAGAATCGGCAATTTTAGTCCCTCAACAAAACTAAAATGTCAATATTAGTCCTTCTCAAAGTCAAACATACCAAGAAGGACTCCAAGTTACAAGAAATTACAAGTTGGTCCTTTGAAAATGTCAAAAATACCAAAAGGACCCTTGACTTTGAAGAAATGGCAAAAAATGGTCCCTCAAAAATGAAGACTTGTCATTTTCAGTCCTCCAAAATATCAATTATACAATTCAAGACCATAATCCTTGAAGAAAATACCAAATCAGTCCTTCAAGAATCAAGAATTGGCAAGAAATACCCCTGAAAATACTTTGGAAAAGTATTTGGGGCAAAAGTGTGAAAACCAAAACTTCATTTACAAAGGAAAACGGATTTGGGTGTATTATTTACAAAGTGAAAGGAGAATAGAAGAATAGGGGCTAAATCTGGCAGACAAGGGAAGATACCTAGACCACTTGGGGCTTGACACGTGCCCATTAACTCTCCTCCACTAATCAGCTTCACCCATCCCTCCACATCACCATCCCACTCACCGGATTAACTAATTAATTAATTAGTTAGTTAAAACACGCGCCTAACACTTATTTAAAAAGCAAAACAGATTAAACACCATGTTCTTGGTGTTCTTTACAAAATTAGGTTTTCTTAATCCTGTTGTAATTAGCCGCTAAGATTGTCCAGATTTATGATTAAGGTGACCTTAATCACATCCCAACTTTCAAAAAGTCTGCAACATCACCACCCAGCTCACAAGATTCCCCTGTTTTTCACCTTTGGACAAGAAGACAAGAATGAGCCAGTGATCCAACCATCCTCATTCCAGCTTACATTTTAAGCTTGATATACACCCTTTGATCAACTTTTCACATTGCCAGCTCCACAAACAAACAAGAATCAGTCACATGATCTTCAAAGTTCAAAAACCCTCAAGGGGCATTTCTGGGACTTCACATCAATTAGGGTTATGTTTTTTAGCTCATCACTAGTTCATTGTAAGCCTATATAAGGCATAGGACCATTTACATTTCAGTTTGCTCTTGAATTTTCCTTGGTTCACAAATCTGTAAATCATATATTCATCTTAATGAAATGTGTTTGAATTTGGTGAAGAAAGCTCAAGTGCCACTCTTATAATCTGCTTATTATTGTTTCTTGTTTATTGTTCTTGAATCCTAAACCTGTTTTCAAAAGGAGTGTTCAAAAGTTTTCACATTTTCCACTTTTCTTGATATTTTGCTAAGTCTAGTTCAAACCTTGGAATTCTTGGGCTATAAAGCCGATCATAGCATCCTGATATTGAGTTATCAAGGTGTGGTGAAGCCTATAACTTGGGGATAATCAAGTGTGGGGAACTAAGGTTGCATTAATCAAGAATTTTTCATCTTTGTGTTTTGATATTTGTGCTCTTAACTTTGTTGAATCTTAGCAAGCTTATTTATGGAAGCTTGTGCTTGTTCTTGCTAGCACATAAGCTCAAAATTCGTGGGTGTGGATGTACATCCATGAGGTACACATAATTCTACCTCAAATCTGTTAAAAAGTTGGATTTTTGGTGATTTTGTGTGTGACTTGTGTTCTTGCTGATATTTGGTCTAATCTTGCTTAAATCTGCATATCTCATATGTTATTGTATTGATTTGGGCTTGGATGGTCTTGGATAACACTTTTGATTTGAAAATTTGGTTTTGAAAATTTAAAAGGGTGTTTAGGATTACCTGTTATAGATCATAAGTTGTTATTGTGTGGTTAGAAGTTTGTGTTTGTACTTGTTATCTGTTATATACTTGGTTGAGAGTTATTTGTTGCAAGTTTTTGGGTTTAAACCCTTGAATCAAAGATTGTGCTGTAGCTTGTTGAGTTTGACTGTTTTTAACCTAAAAATTTTGGAATACTTAGAGTATATGCATGTTTAGGGATATAAGTTGTTAAATCATAGTTATCATAACATATCTTATAGATCTGAGTGTTTGAATTTAGCTTGTTGGTCAATTGCATCAGCAAAAGTAAAATCTGCTTGTGTTAGTGTTCATCAGTAACCTGTTTGTGCTTGAATCTTGATTTAGGCTTTGAACCATTGCATGAAACCTGTTTAAACTTGTTCATTTAAGTTTATAATAGCTTGTGTATGCTTTTTGTGCAATTTGGTTGGCTGAAATTCGCTAAAACAGCTTATAAGTGCTTAATTGCTTATTTGTTCATGTCTGTGCTAGATCTGGTGATGTTTTGATTAAACTGTACTAATTGGCTATTAGTGATTGTGATTTCTTTGTTGTATTTGACTCCTCTTGATTCACTGATCATTTGGGTGTCTTTGTGTAACTTGAATCTCCAAAAAAGTCACTAAAGACAAAAAAATCAACAAGTCAAGCAGTGGAAAAAGTTTCCACTGCTCAACATCCAAATCTAGCCCCTGCTAGTGTAATTTTGCATTCAGCTTATTAATAAGCCATACTGGCTTATCCAGACCTGCAACAACTTATTTTTTGTGATCAATCTTCATCATTTGACCTATTTGTTTGAACTGGAGCTTATTAGACTTTGACTTTGACTTTTTGCTAGAAAACCAACTCATTTGACTTTTTCATAAGTGCTTATTTGCTTATTTCAGCTTATTGGGTGAACTTATTTGAAAACATTTTGTTAGATTAAGCTTAGTTAAGTCATTTAAAAGCTTTTGAAACTTGAATCAGCTCTTGGGATAGCCTAGAACTCAAAAACGACTATTTTGTCATTTTTTGTAGATTCCTTATTGCATTTTCAGGCTTATTCCTTGGACTTTTTTCAAATTTCTTTTTACAGAAGTCTTAAGTAACTCAAAATAAGCTTGTGTGTCTAATTTGAGCTTATGGCATCAGCTTATAGCTTAATGGGCCAAAAAGCGCATTAAGAATCAGTTGTTTGATATAACTCACATTTTCAGCTTTTGGGCCTTTGAAAAATTGTGTTTAGAATCAAAGTTAGAGTCAGATAGGAGCTTTTGGGCCAGTTTTATAAACATTTTTTCTTATTGGGCTTTTTTTACCCAATAAGGGTCTGTTTTGGATTTTGGCCCATTTGGAGGCCCATTACGGGTATTTTGTAATTTCAACTTCATTTTCTGTTTATTTAGGTTAAATTAAGCTAGTTCGCAAGTTTTTATAGTTTTTTATAAGTTTTGGATTTTTAATATTATTTTATTATTATTTTATTATTAAAAAATAAAATTCAGATTTTTCAAGTTTTTATAATTTTTCTTAGGTTAAATACATTAAGTTAGGAAGTTTATAATTTTTAGAATATTTTTATTGTCCTTAGATTAATTTTTATAATTATTTTAAGTTTTAAGAGGCTTTAATTGTTTTTAAATACTTTTAATTAGTTTTAAAATTTTCAAAAATAGTTTTAAATTAAGTTAGGTCATTTTAGAGGTTTACAATTGAAAAAATCTCATTTTGTACTTTTTGTTAATTAAATTGATTTTTAGAGCTTTAATTAGCATTAAAAAATTATTATTTAATTAAATAAAAGGTTCGGGTGATTTTTGATTTTTTGTAAACTCTAATTACATTATATAGGATTTATTGCAATTTTCTAGGAATTTTTAGGGTAAATTTTTAAATTTGGTACTTTTTACGGTTTTACGTGTATGACCTTTTCGTCTTAGTGTAATCCGTCATCGTAACCGTCATTCTCTTCTTATCTCATTTCTATTTTCTTTTCTCATAATCATATAAACACATAATTAATCATCTCTCTACACAACACACCAAGCCTCCTTAGGAAACGAACTTGAACCACATTGGTCATTAGTGCTTGGTTTTCCTAAACCGACACTTAATACTTTCTCTATTTTACCTCCTTTTCCTAAAGGTGTGTAAAAACACTACATCATTTTGGCGCCGCTGCCGGGGAGGCGTGTTGTGTTTTGATTTGGCAATTGTTGTTTTTATATATAGCCATAATATCTATTTGTATTAGTAGCACTCTATTAATACGTATTATCGGTTTTTCGTTTTTTGTGTGAATATTATTAATATATTGTATACGTAGAACAATAAATTCACAAGTACTCCAAAAGTGTGAAAACACAACCTTGACTTGGGAGGTCATTACCCAATCATTGTATTCGAATCTCAAACAAGAAAGAAAGGCAAAAATAGATAAATACTTTCGTGAAGCTCGATTTTGAAAAATACAAACTATAAGGTGGGTATAAGGCGGGTATTATAAAATATACCCTAAGGAAAAAGGCTCTTAAGTGCTTTGCGCCGCCTCGTTTCCCCGCTTGCTTGTGAGTATTTGATTTTGAGAGCTAATCGAGGGTTTTGCCGCCCAAAGTATTATTAAGTATCATATATACTTTCTTGGTTTCATTTGATTAAACCCTCTTGAACGTTTTGGTGTTCCACCAACGTTCTAAAGTCATCGAAGGCGTTCACTTCACGTGATCGCTTTCATTCTTTGAGGCTTCTTTAATCAAGAGATTTGATTAAGGAGGAGATTTGTAGATTTTGGTCTACTTAATACAATCACAAAAATCCAAAAAAAAGTAAAAATAATCAAAAACCACAAAAAAATTGGAAAAATACAAAACACCAAAAAGAATCTTCTTTGCTCACCCCCACATTGTACGTGACGTTTATGCTTACTCATAATCAAGCAACACGTGCACGTAAACAAAAAAACCGAAAGGAGTCAACACCTACTCCTAATATTTTTAGTGAGGAGTCTCCTATTGACGAACCCATTGTAAGAGAAGAACCAACCATGGCGAATCGAACTATGATGGAGTTACTTCAAGCACCCACCGAGGGTTATGGAGAGGCTATTGTGATTCCCGCTATCCCTGCGGAGAATTTTGAAGTGAAAACGGGTTTGTTGTCGATGATCCAAAACAACAAATTCCGTGGTGATGAGAAGGACAACCCACACAACCATATCCGCCAATTCAATCGTCTTACCGCCACTTGCATGTTTAAGGATGTTGCTAATGACTCGATTAAGATGATGCTTTTTCTGTATTCCTTAGCGGGGCCCGCTAAAATTTGGTTATAGAAAGAGCCACCCAATTTTATATTGACGTGGAAGGATCTCGTTTCAAAATTTGTGAACCAATTTTTTCCGCCCTCTAAGACTACGCATTTGAAAAACGAGATTTCAAAATTTCACAAGAATTTAATGAGAGTTTTTCAACGGCTTGGAATAGGTTTAAGGAAATGTTACATGAGTGTCCTCATCACGGTTTTTCTGACTTGCATCAAATTGACACGTTTTACAATGTACTTAATGATCATGAAAGAGATTATCTTAATGCCGCCGCGGGTGGTAATTTTTTATGTAAAACGGTTGAGGAAGCTTTGGTGATAATTGATAATAGATCTAAGGTGTATAGTCCTCGTAGCACGTCGAGTGTTCGTAAGGCTTCCTCTTCGGCTTCACCTTCTTTGTCTAATACCATCGATGCTTGCCAAATTAAGGCAAACTTGGAAAATAAAATCTTTGATAAGCTTAAAGGACTTTTGATTGAATTCAAAGTTGTAGAACCAAGTGCTCCCGCTATGGCTAAAGCGGTTGAGGTTTCATGTATGTATTGTGGTGGAGGTCATGATTTCTCCGAGTGCATTACCAACGGTGGTAACACTTCGAGTGCCTACGCGGCCAAAGGAACTTACAACCAAAACGGACAAGTTACCCGCTCTAATCAATTGACTCCACCGGGTTTTGGCTCAAATCAAAATGCTAACAACAACTATCGAAACAATCAAGTTGGTTTCAAAAACAATTACAACAAGGGAAACTATGGTAATCAAGGGGCTAATAATCAAGTTTCAAACAAAAATCAAAGTGATTTTCAAAACAACAACAAGAGTTTGCAAACTTTGAAAGATCTTCCAAATGAATTTGTTGAATACGCTAATGGGAACGATGCTAGGTTTGACAACATTCAAAGAGAATTCATTAGCCTAAGATCCGAGTTTAAGAACGACTTGAAGAAAGAGTTGAAAAATGAGTTAGCAAATGAGCTTAAAATCCATACAAACAAGATGGAAGGAAATGTAACTAGGTTACAACAAAACCAACAAAAAGTGGAACAAGGGCAACATGAAATTAAGAAAGAAATGATTAAAGCCGAGAAGAGGCAATCCATGTTTGAGGATAAAGTTTCATCTATTTTTGAGGCAATTATGTGCAAACCGTCTTCGAGTAGTCTTCCTAGCAACACCGTATCAAACCCTAAGGGTGAGATGAAAGTGATTACCACACGTAGTGGTAAGACACTTAAGGAACCGACTCCTCAACCAATTGCTCCTACGGAGGATGCAATTGAGGAACAACCCGAGGTGGTGGTCGAAAAGGAGCATGCCCAAATCCCACGAAATACCGCTCATGCCACACCTACGGTTGACCCATTACCAACATTGGAACCCGAGATTCCAAAGGCTATACCTATGCCTCAACCCACACCACCTTTTCCCTATCCATCGAGACTTATGAAGGAGAAAGGTCAAGAGCGCGACAATTACCAATTTGAGCTTTTTATGAAAATGTTTCGTGATTTGCACTTTAATGTGAGTTTCGCCGATGATTTGGTCATGATGCCTCGATTTGCCGCTAACTTTAAGAGTATGTTGAACAACAAAGAGAAATTGCATCAATTGTCTAGTTGTTCATCGGTTTATCTTAATCGCATACCTCAAAAAGTCGGTGATCCCGGTAAATTTTTGATCCCTTGTGCAATCCAAGATATGGAAGAATGCTATGCTTGGCCGATCTTGGTGCTAGCATTAACTTGATTCCACTTGCAATCTTCAAGTCGCTCAATCTTCCTAATCTTACTCCTTCACTAATGTCTATCGAGTTGGCCGACCATTCCACGATTCCCGCATGTGGATTGGCGGAAGAAGTTTTTGTGAAAGTGGGAAAGTTCTATTATCCGGTAGACTTTATCGTTGTCGATATTCTCACGGATACTCAAGTTCCTCTTATTTTAGGTCGTTCGTTTTTAGATACGTCTATGGCTTTGATTGATGTGCATGCTAGAAAGATCACCTTACGTTTCAACAACGAGGAACTTGTTATAAACGCAACTCAAAACTCTCAAATTTCTCATGTTTATTCCGTTGCAACCATAAACCTCGTTGATATGATCGACGTGGTTTACGAGGAATTTTCACAAGAAGTTCTAGGTTTTGGTGATGATGAAAATAGTGTCAATCCCACTATGTTAGATCCCATTCTTGATAACTCGACACCAACCTTCCCTCCATTTGAAGGTGGTGGTTTTACGTTGGAAGAATTCGATGTTCCACGTACTTGTAACGAAGACCTCGACAACGATGAGGACTTCTCGATTATCAAGGATTTTCTTAATGATTTCCTATTTCCTCCACCCGAGGAGGTTATGAGTATCGAGCCCAAGTCTTCAATTAAGGAACCACCTATCCTCGAGTTGAAAGATTTACCTCCTCGTCTCGAATATGTCCTTTTGGAGGAGGGCGACAAGTTGCTGGTTATTATTGCGAAAGAACTTTTGGATGATGAAAAAACCGCACTTGTCGATGTTCTAAAGGATCACAAAGGGGCAATTGCGTGGAAGTTATCCGACATTAAGGGGATCGATCCCAAATTTTGTACCCACAAAATCTTAATGAAGGAGGATTACAAGCCCGCAATCCAATGTCAAAGGAGGGTGAACCCCAAAATTTACGACGTCATCAAAAAGGAAGTCCTAAAACTCCGTGACGCGGGAATGATTTACCCTATTTCTGATAGCCCTTGGGTGAGTCCTATTCATTGTGTCCCTAAAAAGGGAGGAATGACCGTTGTGCCAAACGATGCAAACGAGTTAATTCCCACTAGACTCGTGACCGGATGGAGAGTGTGCATTGACTATCGTAAGTTGAATGAAGCCACTCGAAAAGACCATTTTCCCTTGCCCTTCATGGACCAAATGTTGGAGCGTCTTGCGGGAAACGATTTCTATTGCTTTTTAGATGGTTTTTCCGGTTACTTCCAAATCCCCATCGATCCTCGTGATCAAGAAAAAACTACGTTTACATGTCCATATGGAACATTTGCCTATCGTAGAATATCATTCGGACTTTGTAATGCACCGGGAACCTTTCAAAGGTGCATGATGGCTATTTTTCATGATATGATCGAGAAGACGATGGAAGTCTTCATGGATGACTTTTCCGTGTTTGGTAGTTCGTTCACTTCGTGTTTGTCGAATCTTGAGAGAATGTTGAAGCGTTGTGAGGAAACCAAGCTTGTGCTTAATTGGGAAAAATGTCATTCTATGGTTAAAAGTGGAATCGTCTTAGGGCACAAGGTTTCGAAAGTGGGGATTGAGGTAGATCAAGCTAAGGTAGACGTCATCGCCAAATTACCTCATCCCAAAACCGTTAAGGGAGTTAGGAGTTTCCTAGGCCACGCAGGCTTTTATCGTCGATTCATCAAGGATTTTTCAAAGATCTCTCGACCTATTACACATCTCCTTGAAAAAGAGACACGTTTTGTCTTTGACGAAGATTGTGTACGAGCCTTTGAAATCCTTAAGAGGAAACTTACCGAAGCTCCCGTTCTTGTTGCTCCCAATTGGAACCTCCCCTTTGAGCTCATGTGTGATGCTAGTGACTACGCTATTGGGGCCGTATTGGGGCAACGTCATGAAAAGCACTTCTTGCCTATTCACTATGCTAGCAAGACGATGACCGAGGCTCAACTAAAATACACTACAACGGAGAAGGAGTTCCTTGCCGTGGTGTATGCATTTGAGAAATTCCGACCTTATCTCGTCTTGACGAAATGCATAGTGTATACGGATCATTCGGCTATCAAGTATCTTATGGATAAACAAGATGCTAAGCCGAGATTACTTCGTTGGATTCTCCTCCTTCAAGAATTTGATCACAAAATCGTTGACAAAAAAGGAGCTGAGAATCTAGCGGCCGATCATCTTTCTCGTTTGGAAGATCCTCACCAAAGTGTTTACGAGCCCAAGGAAATCACTGAAACATTTCCGCTCGAGACACTTGGTGTAGTGAATTCTAAGCTTGATTCTTCCACCTCATGGTTTGCGGACATCGCAAATTACCATGCGAGCAACTTCATCATCAAGGGTATGACGACTCAAGAAAAACGAAAATTCTTTCGTGACGTCAAGTTCTACTTTTGGAACGACCCTTACTTGTTTCGAACTTGTGCGGTCTGACGTTGTGTATTTGGTACCGAAGCTTCTAACATCCTTAGAGCTTGTCACGAGGGACCCACGGGTGGTCACCACGGTGCTAATCTCACGGCTAAGAAGGTTTTTGATGCCGGCTTCTTTTGGCCTACTATTTACCGAGATGCACATGATTTTGTGAAGTCATGTGACTCATGCCAACGACACGGAAAAGCCTCACAAAAAGATGAAATGCCACAAAACATCATCTAAGTGTGTGAGATCTTTGACGTTTGGGGTATTGACTTTATGGGTCGTTCCCATCATCTCGTGGTAATAAGTACATCCTTGTCGTGGTTGACTACCTATCTAAGTGGGTGGAAGCTAAGGATTTGCCCACCAATGATGCTCGTGTGGTAGTCAAGTTTTTGAAAAGCTTGTTTTCTCGGTTTGGAACCCCTCGTGCGATCATAAGCGATCGTGGAACCCATTTTTGTAACGACCAATTCGAAAGGGTCCTAAGGAAATATAGGGTTACACATCGGCTTTCTACGGCTTATCACCCACAAACGAGTGGGCAAGTCGAGGTTTCAAATCGAGCGTTGAAGAGGATCTTGGAGTGATCCATTGGGGAAAACCGACAATCGTGGTCGGATAAGTTGGACGATGCTTTATGGGCTTTTAGGACCGCTCATAAGACACCCATTAGGTTCACTCCTTATAATCTTGTGTATGGGAAAAATTGTCACTTGCCAATTGCATTGGAACACAAGGCTTATTGGGCCCTAAAGCATTATAATGATGATATGGAGACCGCGGGAAAATATCAGAAAATGCAATTAAATGAATTGGTTGAATTAAGGGATATTGCTTATGAAAATTCATTGATTTATGAAGAAAAGACTAAAAAGTTGCATGATTCAAAAATTAAAAACCGGGTTTTTAACATTGGGGATCAAGTTTTTCTTTTTAACTCTCGTTTGAAAATCTTTTCCGGTAAGTTGAAATCCCGTTGGTCCGGTCTATTCACCGTGACTCAAGTTTTTCCATATGTGACCATCGAGCTAGCTCAAAATGATGGCCACAATTTCAAGGTGAATGGACATAGGTTGAAGCACTACTTTGGCGGGGAAGTTCCATCCTTGAACTACCTCGACCAAATCACCTTCCCCAATGATAATTATTATTGAGGGGATCGAGTCGAGCTCATGACTCGGTAATCAAAAACGAGGAGCCTCGTGGGGGAGTCCCATGCTTATCTTATGTATATATTATCGCTTTCTAATGTAGTAACATGTGGGGATTTGTGCCCTTCCAACCTTTGTTCCGTGGTTGTTTGTGAATTGTGGATTTTAGATGATCATGATCTTCACGATTGGAGCCTCTCGTGTTCATTTTATGGGAGCACTCGATCGTTTGCTTTGAAGATTTTCTCAGTATCCATGATATATCCTTTGATGTTCTAACCTTAGGTTTATAGCACACTTCATAAACGGCTTTAAATTTAATGGTTACACCCTTTTCATGCCAGATTAGGCATTCGACTACGTCTCTAGTAAGGGGATTTTTGCACCCCTAGACTCGAAACATTGAGGACAATGTTTAACTTTTGCCTTCCCAAACCTTCGCGCTTTCCAAAGTTTATCTTTTTGTTTATCATTTTGTTGCAAAATAAGGCTAAAAATGGCCAAATTTTAAAAAATTTCTCATGTTTTATAAGTGTTTGAAGACACGAATGTAGGTTTTTCGATGGCGAGAATAAGAGTAATTTTTTACTCGACCGTGCGTGTTGAGCACTTAGCTTCGATTCCTTAACTTCACATTAGGCTAAGTCTCTTAAATGAGGACGAGAAATGATAGAGTTAATTATAAGTTACTATGCTAAACGTAGAGTACTCGTAATCTTTCAAAAACTCATGTGTTCTCGTTGTTTGCTTATTCTCTCTTCGCTTGTAAATATTTTTTGCTTAATAAATATTGACTTAGCGGTTTAGTCTTGATTGTTGGGTTTCTAGTCTTTTCTAGTAGCTTCCGTGTAATTAAATTGGGAAGACATTAAGGTATCGCCAGCGTCACGGTTTTGAAGTATTGGCACCCGAATAATTTTAAAGTATTGGCGCCCGAATAATCGAAAGCTTCACCCAATAATAAGATTTCAAGTGCTCACCTAAATCAAGCAAACAATTTGAAGCCCACAAGGCCGAAAAATCTATGCAAAATTGAAAGTGAATCAAGCCTTAATCTTTGAAGCTTTAAAGATCCAAAATTCGCCTTAGCGTGAGGATATACGTCTTTGGCGAATAAAACCACCGATGAGGTGGATAATAAAAGGCAAGGCAAGACCGAAGTCATAATAAAAGCTTTATGGCGAAGTTGAATAAAAGATGGAGGTAAACCAATGATAATAAGGCCCTTCCGTTAGGGGGCGTATAAAAGTCTTGGTAATAAGTCTCATGTTCAAAACCGTTATAAAACCGTGTTTATCGATCCTTCTTGTTGACTTAATTTTTTGACATCGTTGTCTGTTATTAAGGGCAATCAATTCAATGGTCTTGGTTACACCGTTAGGACTCTATTTTTTGACCTAAATATCTATTATCGCATAAGTAAAAAATGTATCCTCGTGAAACATTCAAGACAAAATAAAATATAAGAGATACAACTTAGGAAAATGGGAGAATAAGTACGTCATTAGGGCATATGAGTAGTGTTAGCATTACTAACTTATAATGACAATGATCTCGTTGCACGCTTAGCATGGAATTAGGGTGAAAATCGAGGCTATGAAATTATTTCTAACGAAGCATTCACGTGTTCTTATTCTATGAACCTAAACATCCCATTTTGTGATGAAAATCATACATTATGTCTAAAGCGCAAGTAGTGGAAGTAATAGTAGTAGTGTAGCTAGTTTATTATTCAATAAAGTGAATAAATATGAATTTTGGAGATGCTACGATACTTTATTCTAGCATTTCATGAGGGCACGGCAATGGTTTAGTATAGGGGAGTGATGAGACTGCTTTTATACATAGTCTCATCGTCCAAAAAGGGCTTAAAATGTATTAAATATCATGAAAATACCCAAATATATGCTTGTGTATTTTAGGTACGGATATTGAGAAAATGACAAAAGATCACAAGAATCATACAAAAACGAACACGGGAAACGAAGTCGCACATTGAACCAAGCCCTAATGAAGAATTTTCAAAGAAAACCCTTGAAGATTTGAAGATTTATGAAGAAGGGTCCTCCAATATTGAAGAATTGACACTTTATATCCTTGTATCTTTATAATTACAAGATTGGTCCCTAAAGTTTATCAATATTGTAAAAAGGGCCCTCCACTTTGAAGAATTGGCAATTTTAGTCCCTCAAAAAAACTAAAATGTCAATATTAGTCCTTCTCAAAGTCAAACAAACCAAGAAGGACTCCAAGTTATAAGAAGTTACAAGTTTGGTCCTTTGAAAATGTAAAAATTACCAAAAGGACCCTTAACTTTGAAGAAATGGCAAAAATGGTCCCTTAAAAATGAAGACTTGTCATTTTCAGTCCTCTAAAATATCAATTATACAAGTCAAGACCATAATCCTTGAATAAAATACCAAATCAGTCCTTCAAGAATCAATAATTGGCAAGAAATACCCTTGAAAATACTTTGGAAAAATATTTGGGGCAAAAGTGTGAAAACCAAAACTTCATTTACAAAGGAAAACGGATTTGGGTGT
Source organism: Glebionis coronaria (assembly GCA_025667525.1). Classification (NCBI taxonomy): domain Eukaryota; kingdom Viridiplantae; phylum Streptophyta; class Magnoliopsida; order Asterales; family Asteraceae; genus Glebionis; species Glebionis coronaria. Next base: position 532,656,950 of record CM046881.1, on the reverse strand, counting down.
ATTATTTACAAAGTGAAAGGAGAATAGAAGAATAGGGGCTAAATCTGGCAGACAATGGAAGATACCTAGACCACTTGGGGCTTGACACGTACCCCATTAACTCTCCTCCACCAATCAGCTTCACCCATCCCTCTACATCACCATCCCACTCACCGGATTAACTAATTAATTATATAGTTAGTTAAAACACGCGCCTAACACTTATTTAAAAACCAAAACAGATTAAACACCATGTTCTTGGTGTTCTTCACAAAATTGGGTTTTTTTAATCCTGTTGTAATTAGCCCCTAAGATTGTCCAGATTTATGATTAAGGTGACCTTAATCACATCCCAACATTCAAAAAGTCTGCCACATCACCACCCAGCTCACAAGATTCCCCTGTTTTCACCTTTGGACAAGAAGACAAGAATGAGCCAGTGATCCAACCATCCTCATTCCAGCTTACATTTTAAGCTTGATATACACCCTTTGATCAACTTTTCACATTGCCAGCTCCACAAACAAACAATAATCAGTCACATGATCTTCAAAGTTCAAAAACCCTCAAGGGGCATTTCTGGGACTTCACAGCAATTAGGGTTACGTTTTAGCTCATCACTAGTTCATTGTAAGCCTATATAAGGCATAGGACCATTTACATTTCAGTTTGCTCTTGAATTTTCCTTGGTTCACAAATCTGTAAACCATATATTCATCTTAATGAAATGTGTTTGAATTTGGTGAAGAAAGCTCAAGTGCCACTCTTATAATCTGCTTATTATTGTTTCTTGTTTATTGTTCTTGAATCCTAAACCTGTTTTCAAAAGGAGTGTGCAAAAGTTTGCACATTTTTCACTTTTCTTGATATTTTGCTAAGTCTAGTTCAAACCTTGGAATTCTTGGGCTATAAAGCTAATCATAGCATCTTGATATTGAGTTATCAAGGTGTGGTGAAGCCTATAACTTGGGTATAATCAAGTGTGGGAAACTAAGGTTGCATTAATCAAGAATTTTTCATCGTTCTGTTTTGATATTTTTGCTCTTAACTTTGTTGAATCTTAGCAGGCTTATTTGTGGAAGCTTGTGCTTGTTCTTGCTAGCACATAAGCTCAAAATTCGTGGGTGTGGATGTACATCCATGAGGTACACATCATTCTACCTCAAATCTGTTAAAAAGTTGAATTTTTGGTGATTTTGTGTGTGACTTGTGTTCTTGCTGATATTGTGGTCTAATCTTGCTTAAATCTGTATATCACATCTGTTATTGTATTGATTTAGGCTTGGGTGGTCTTGGATAACACTTTTCATTTGAAAATTTGGTTTTGAAAATTTAAAAGGGTGTTTGGGATTACCTGTTATAGATCATAAGTTGTTATTGTGTGGTTAGAAGTTTGTGTTTGTACTTGTTATCTGTTATATACTTGGTTGAGAGTTATTTGCTGCAAGTTTTTGGGTTTAAACCCTTGAATCAAAGATTGTGCTATAGCTTGTTGAGTTTGACTGTTTTTGACCTAAAATTTTGGGAATACTTAGAGTATATGCATGTTTAGGGATATAAGCTGTTAAATCAAAGTTATCATAACATATCTTAGAGATCTGAGTGTTTGAATTTGGCTTGTTGGTCAATTGCATCAGCAAAAGTAAAATCTGCTTGTGTTAGTGTTCATCAGTAACCTGTTTGTGCTTGAATCTTGATTTAGGCTTTGAGCCATTACATGAAACCTATTTAAACTTGTTCATTTAAGTTTATAATAGCTTGTGTATGCTTTTGGTGCAATTTGGTTGGCTGAAATTTGCTAAAACAGCTTATAAGTGCTTAACTGCTTATTTGTTCATGTCTGTGCTAGATCTGGTGATGTTTTGATTAAACTGTACTAATTGGCTGTTAGTGATTGTGATTTATTTGTTGTATTTGACTACTTTTGATCCACTGATCATTTGGGTGCCTTTGTGTAACTTGAATCTCCAAAAAAGTCACTAAAGACAAAAAAAGTCAACAAGTCAAGCAGTGGAAAAAGTTTCCACTGCTCAACATCCAAAACCAGCCCCTGCTAGTGTAATTTTGCATTCAGCTTATTAATAAGCCATATTGGCTTATCCAGACCTGCAACAACTTATTTTTTGTGATCAATCTTCATCATTTGACCCATTTGTTTGAACTGGAGCTTATTAGACTTTGACTTTGACTTTTTGCTAGAAAACCAACTCATTTGACTTTTTCATAAGTGCTTATTTGCTTATTTCAGCTTATTGGGTGAACTTATTTGAAAACTTTTTGTTGATTAAGCTTAGTTAAGTCATTTAAAAGCTTTTGAAACTTGAATCAGCTCTTAGGATAACCTAGAACTCAAAAACGACTATTTTGTCGTTTTTTATAGATTGCTTATTGCATTTTCAAGCTTATTCCTTGGACTTTTTTCAAATTTCTTTTTACAGAAGTCTTAAGTAACTCAAAAGAAGCTTGTGTGTCTAATTTGAGCTTATGGCATCAGCTTATAGCTCAATGGGCCAAAAAGCCCATTAAGAATAAGTTGTTTGATATAAGCCAGCTTATTTCACATTTTCAGCTTTTGGGCCTTTGAAAAATTGTGTTCAGAATCAAATTTTGAGTCAGATAGGAGCTTTTGGGCCATTTTTATAAACATTTTTCTTATTGGGCTTATTTTGGCCCAATAAGGGTCTGTTTTGGATTTTGGCCCATTTGGAGGCCCATTAGGGTTATTTTGTAATTTCAACTTTATTTTCTATTTATTTAGGTTAACTTAAGCTAGTTTGCAAGTTTTTAGAATTTTTTATAAATTTTGGATTTTTAATATTATTTTATTATTATTTTATTATTAAAAACTAAAATTCAGATTTTTCAAGTATTTATATTTTTCTTAGGTTAAATACATTAAGTTAGGAATTTTACACTTTTTAGAATATTTTTATTTTCCTTAGATTAATTTTTATAATTATTTTAAGTTTTAAAAGTTTTTAATTGTTTTTAAATTGTTTTAATTAATTTTAAAATTTTCAAAATAGTTTTAAATTAAGTTAGGTCATTTTAGAGGTTTACAATTGAAAAAATCTCATTTTGGACTTTTTGTTAATTAAATTGAATCTTAGGGCTTTAATTAGCATTAAAAAATTATTATTTAATTAAATAAAAGGTTTGGGTGATTTTTGATTTTTTGTAAACTCTAATTACATTATTTACGATTTATTGCAATTTTCTAGGAATTTTTGGTACTTTTTACGGTTTTACGTGTATGACCTTTTCGTCTTAGTGTAATCCGTCATCGTAACCGTCATTCTCTTCTTATCTCATTTCTATTTTCTTTTCTCATAATCATATAAACACATAATTAATCATCTCTCTACCCAACACACCAAGCCTCCTTGGGAAACGAACTTGAACCACATTGGTCATTAGTGCTTGGTTTTCCTAAACCGACACTTAATATTTTCCCTATTTTACCTCCTTTTCCTAAAGGTGTGTAAAAACACTACATCAGTTTGCAAGCGCGAATGTTGTGGATGGATCCATCGGGATTGACAATCCCCGTCCCGTAATACTTTGACGCACGTACATTTGTTAATACTTGAGTATTTAGGCTGAATACTCAATAGGGGTACTTTATATGTTAAGCTTCAATGTCATGAGCTAATAGCAATAATAAACATCATGACTATGGATAATGTACATAGTCATCCCCCAATTACTTGTTTTACGATTTTGATGTGTTCCATTACTTAATTTTCTAAACATATGTGAAGGTTTATAAACATCATATCAATTACATAAAACCCTAAACGAGATTAAAGCACACATAGCAGAAGCGATTTAACAAGATCATAATAATAACATAATTATAATTAATCGAATTATGGTTGCATACCTTTATCTCAGCGAAGATCCACAAGATCACCAACGAATCACCAATTAGGATTAATATCGAACACCACCAAGATATAGTCTAAAGAGACTATATTACGATCTTGTACACACGTAATACAACGAGCTAACCGTGATTCTAGCACGTGTAAACCGAGTTTCTACGCTTGTAAAGAAACTACCCAACAACCCTAGATAGGGGCTATGACTAGATTATAAGTAAAATAGATCAACCAAGAAAACCAACTAAAACCCTTGTGTGGGTTTCTTCCTGCGATTGCAACAAGAGAAAGAGAGGGGGAAAAGATTTTTGTGCATTGAATTATGAGGAAAAGGATTTTATATAGGCCTAGACTTGTATCCATAAGCAAATAAAAGGAAGTTTTTCCCCCTTCCTTTTTCCTCCATAACCGACCGACCAAACACTCCCTTAGGGTGGTCCGGAATCTTCCAAATTTCTTTCCTTTTGTTTACTTACTATATATTTATTTAACGCTCGTTAATAGTTAACTCTTAATTATTTAACGGTCGTTAAAGTTACATCTCGGTTTACATTAATATATACATAAATATATATTTATTAAATTAATTAATTAATATAATAAATATATTTATTAATTAAATTAACTCTTTACGTAAATCTCGTGTTCGATCCTATCACACGACTATTAAATATAAGTCCATAAACTAACAGCTCCCACTTGGACATATTTTGAATATCGTGATTACATTCACTAGCGTCTAGTTACACTAGCAATGTCACTAGTACAACTCGAGTAAGGTCTCCTGGATAAAACCTTTTAATGATTCATCATTATTATTATCATTTTATTTCTACTAGGGCTTTTGCCCGCGCTCCGCTGCGGCGGGCTGTGTTCGTGTATGTTAACGCCTGTTAGGGGGCGGTAGAGACATCAGCTGCACCTGCAGGAACAGAAAAAGGGTTGGAGCCACCATTGGCAGCAGCACTACTCGTTTCCATTGTGACGTGAAGTGTGGAAGTTTTTGGGAACATCCTGTGTGTTCGCTTTTGGGTTCATCAAGTGCACCTGCAGGAATAACAAAAGGGTTGAGCATGGTCATAGTCCGACTAACTTTTAGTTTTCCGAATGAAAAACGTTCTACTGAATGTGTACCTGCCTAGATCATATCGTGATTAACTGCAACATCAACTCCTCACTCTTTCAGAACCTCACAACATATACTGGTTAACTGAATGGTTGTGACTACATTAACTGGACATTATTTGCAACTTTGAATCTATTCGTCACTACCCCATATAACAAATTATTGCTATAGTAGGCAGAATATGCCGTTTAATTGGACCGTTCAACTTAAAAAAAGGACCATGTGCTTTGTATTAGGCACCGTAAAGAGAATATGTCTAATGAATACATTGTGGGACTGTGGGTACATGTTGGGTAGAAAACCTTTTTACTGAAAATGCATCCCACAATAGAACCGAAAGAAACCATGGGTAAAAGAAGATACTTAATGCACATAAAAAGGAACATACAAATATTACCAAAATATGGTACCACCCAGATAGGCTATTGTAACAGGCATCATGGTAGACTTTATGAATGTTGTAACGATGAGGATTTAGACACATGTAGTCCCTGGTGTTATCTGAAATAGTGGGTCGAATTTTACTATGGGTCGACTCAAAACAGCCCTTGTCAAGTTATGGAAGATAATTTCACGTAATAACTTCTAAAAAGATTTATCATTACAGTTATAACCTAAAATCAAAAACTATAATAGCTGAGCATTTGGCTAATGGTTTAACAACAACCAAACACCCCTTCTGCAGCAAAGGGGTGTTTCTTTTCTAGTTTAACAGCATTCAAACATCCCTTTTGCAGCAAAGGGGGTGTTTGGCTACTGTTTTAGCAGGATCCAAACAACCCTTTCTGGAGCAGAAGAAGGGATGCACGACTATGAATAGAAACAAATGACGGATTTAATTGATATACAAATAAAAGAATGTTACCTTTAAACCATAAGCTAAATGTTTACGATTACGCAACAACTTAACAATATGATCAACCTCCCATTTATAAGCCAACTTTCTCGAACAGAAACGCGCTGACTGCAACGATATTGTTTTTTAGTGGAGAACAAAAAGCAGTCGTGAGAGAAAATCGAAAGATCAATGCTTACCTCCTGTTTGAGCACGCCCCGCCATGATTCCATAAACTGTTGTCTCCTGCTTCACTCGCTCTCTCCCACTTTACTCACGATTCCACTATATCAATATACATGTCTTGACCCGGCCTTTTAAATCCAAAACCTTCAACACCTGTAGAGTGTTATCATCTAGATAATCCATCTCGCCTCGCTTCATCTCATGTCGTGGCTCGTGTTTTCCTCTCTAATATAGTTGCTGATGTAGCTCGGTTTCCAAACTTATATAGTGGGTTAATGGCTTAGTTGGTTTTCAGCTTATATTTGATAATCTAGCGTTTGTGGCTTATTTTGAAATTTCCAAACTAATATAAGCCGCAAAGTTCCAAAATAAGCCAAGAAAAGTGAGCTTATGAACCATAAGCCCAAAACCAAATAAGCCATAAGGCTACTATATAAACCAAAACAACAATTCATTATTCCAAAAGATGGCATGCCTAGTTCACAACTGGAAACGCTATTTATAGCATGTGTTGAAAGCATTTAAACAGTTAATAGAACTATATACGTCATATATTCAGAACTTTCCTATCATACTTGAGTAAACCTGCCGAACTTATCTGTAACTCGACGAACGCCAAATTTTCCATCCCTAACATGTCAAAAAAAATACATAATAATAAAGTAAAGACATACCTTTTTTGTCTTTCTATGGCAAGTAATTCTTTGCTCTCTCAAATTGTCAAGTGTAAGCTGCACAGACACAACAAAGAGCATATGTTAAAAGATGCTTGAAATAACGGAAAAAAAGACATTACGAATATACATGTTAGGAAGGAAGTTACCTCGTTTTTTAGTTCACCTGCTAGAATTTGCACGAACTAAGCCCGATGTTCCCAGCGCGTGGAATTTTCATCAAAGGCTCAGATTAAGTTTTGCTATAGCATTACCAGATTTTTTCCGTGGCTGCAATCACACACTCGGTGTGACTGCCTAGCCAACGTTCGGTTTTCGGTACGCTAGACAATGGCAAAAAAGTTTATCATCATCGCCACAGACATGCCCGTCGGTATCGTCGCCTGCCCTGGATGGCGGCAACGAAAGGAAGGGACCCAAAATACTATTCGATAACACACAAATTAGTGTCCCAACAGAGCTAAACGACCAGCCAATTATTATATCTTTAATAAAAGGGGAATCTCGGTTCCCTATGAACAGTTCCGCCCTCACACAAATTAGCTATAGGGTTTACCTCGCAGACCCAATTCTAGGTAGGAATAAACAGTTGTGTTTGTTTCCACGTGTATTTTATTTACACGCCATCTTAAAAGTAACATTATCTGAGAACGACATAGGGTTTGATTCCATAAAGCTATGAGGCTCAGGTGTAGGAGCATGTAAGCGGTACCTAAAAGCCGCCATGGCTGCAACCACGTGGGCGCCATGCCAAGATACGGGCTCTCGTAAACTCTGCTTACCAAAGCGAGCCACCGAAACGGGTCTCGTCATAGCCTTGTTTTTGTTATCATTTCAAGCAAAAAAGAAAGCACTAAAAGCCCAATACAATGTTAAATTATGTATTATCCATCCAATTTCAGTCTTTCTGCCCATGAGTTATACTCATGTTTCATGGTATGTAGGCCTCGAAGAAGCATACGGTTGTTTGGGTATTTTGAGGCTCAGGTCAAGGAGCAAACGGATATGAGGATATGTGTGCTCTGGCTGCAAACCCACCAAGTTTGCCCCGCCAAGAAGCACATAATCCGCTTATAAAGCTCGATTATAATCATCATTGCCCTTTAGAGCCTTCCAAAAGATAGACGACCACATAGTCAGATATGTTGGCCAAATCTGTGAGAACCCGTACTTTTCCAGCATTATTTTATTCTTTTTATTCATGCTTTTTGAATTTTTCAACGTATTACGTTTTCTTGAATACTTTATATGTAAATCCTGAGATTTTTAAATTATACTTTTAAGTATTATTTTGTTCATTGACAATGTTTCATATGGAATTATAAAAATTTTATTTTATTTTTCAATATTTAATTTAAATCAAAATTTTTGATTTAAAATCACCCGCGTGCGTTTTAAAACGAGTTTATTCAAAATCATTGTACAACGAGAATTCCTAGTGATCGCGATACCGACAGATGCCCAAAATATTACGTTTATTTATCGATTGCTTCGATAATTAATATTTTCGACGATTTAGTTTTAATTACGTATTAAGTCGTGTCGGGAAATCATATAATCATTTTTATGATGCATTGTAACTTTTGAAAAAATATTTTTACGAAACCCGAGCCCCGTAAATGTTTTTAATATTTACCAATAACCATTTTCTACCCTTTAAAACTATTAATTGTTTTTAAGTCCACAAGTTTCAAAGTTGGCAAAACTAACCCTCCACTTAACTAGCACTATATAAATCATTTTTTTTTACTTCCACTACAACATACACTTTTATTTTTTAACAAAAAAAAACACATCCTCCCTCCTCTCCATTTTACCGCCACTCCACCACCACAATCCACCACCATCCATCATGATTTGACAAAAACTAAAACAAGACCCATTCATAAAATTCAATGGTGATTCTTTTGATACTAAAATCACCCACATGCATCAAGATTTCAAGAACTTTTGATTTCATGATTGTATGATGTTGTAATCATCTTGCATATGTTATATTTGGTAAGATTATCATGTTTTGATCCTTAAAAGTCTTGTTTTTAATCTTTGATTTTTGTTAGATTTTTCATACAAGTGTTTTTAGGAGTGTTTGGTTGATGGGTATGATAGTGTAGTGATCCTAAGGGTATGGGAATGATTGGTTTTGAGTGAAAAATAGATTTGTCATGTTTTCTAAAAAGCTAATTTGGGACAGCAGCCTTAAACAGTATGTTTCGTGGGTTTAAGGTCTGTGAAAGACTGAGATTATTTGAAATTGTTGTAGAGTTTTCCGAGACGGTCGTTTTGGTATAAGATAGAGCTTATAACTCATTACGAGTCAAAAGTTATGCTAGTTTTAGTTTTCGTGTACCGGGAGACGCAAGTCGGCACAATCCGAAATTGTGGCTGATTTTGGGTCGACTCTCGGGGACTTTAGGCTTGGATAGATAGTTGATACTACTGATTTTCAAAGTTTACAAACTGAGTTTGATGAGTCTAGTAGTGGTTTCAAAAGACGGATTGTCGGGTTAGTACTTTTAAAGTTGTCCAAACGGTTTTACAAAACAAGTGTACAAATCTGTCCTAAAATTTGGAGTCGAGTAAAGCGTCGAGCTGATGGATTTTAAAGTGTGAACTTTGGCTCAAATTTTGGTGAGGTCTTATACAGGTTATAAGTGACCTTGACACCAATTTTCATGTAAAACGGACAAGTCTAGATAGGGTAGATCGGTGTGTACATTCGGGGTGTACTTGCTGATTTTTATTTTAGACACGTAGTTCAATGCTTGTGTTGCGTGAGTTTGAGTGTTCACCATCGGACATGGTGACTTACTCAAGTGCTTAGTCATTATATAAATGACTTAGCTACTGGTCCAAATAAGTGTAAAGGATAGTTTGACTTGCGTTGACTTGGCGTCGTATGACGAGTCATTTTCAAGTGTTCAAGTGTTTTAACGAGTAACGTTGGATAAATGGGTAGTATGAATTCATTTGATTCGTGTCAATGGTTTTGAAACGTGTATACTTTGAAAACATTTGAGTCATGTTATATTTGGTATATATATCGATATTGAGTTCGAGTCTTAACGCGCGCCTTATTGTGATAGGTTGCGGTTTTCGTGTTTTCCCCGGGCATCCATATCGTCGGTGATCGTCTCACTACATTGTTTCTACTCAGTTGCTGAGTACCGTGATTGACTTAACACGTGGCTAAGGGCCACGAAATTTCTAAGGATCAAGGAGGAGGAACTGTTTAATTTGCGTGTTTGGATTAATTCCTACTTGTTATGAAGGTATAGTCACTCCTAGCATTTTAGTTTTGATGTTACTAGTACTTTGATTCTTTTTATTCATGAATTTTGAATTCCTTGGTGAAACCCACTGAGATTATAGATACTTAGGGCATATTAGGACTTAGGACACTTGCGTGGCGATTTGGTATAGCCTAAGTGTTGCTTGATTGAGGTTAGGTAGCTAAATGGAGTTGTTTTTATAGTATGGAAATCACCACAGAAACAAACAGGTCATGGCAAAATTTTCTTAAACATATGACCTTGTTTTTATTTGAAAAATGGATACCCACTGATGTGATTAGTATGTGTTGAGTTGGATGGAAACGGGAAGTGTCCGGATGAGTCCGAAACGGTCTAATTACTAAACTAGGTCAAATCTGAATGTTGTGCTTAAAACGTGGGTAAATTGACTTGGGTAAAAAGGATTAATTTATGATTTTATGACTTTTTACAGTAGCTACAAATATAATAAAACTTCTCTTTTTGGTTTCGTGTCCAAATCTTTTACCGATTGGGATTTATGCTTAATCTACCGTAAGGTACGAAAGACGTTTACAACTTTCTGTTTTGATATTCTGTCACTAAAAGTGCATTTCCCGTTGATTGAAAATAGTTCTAGGGCTGTTCTTTCCCAACTTTTAAAGGTAAGAGAAATACCTATACATGTCAAGAAATTTCACCTCCTGTACAATTATAGATTTTTAGATATGACCAAATCTTCACAACCTTTTTCAGAAAACTGAATGCAGTCCCTTATTTTGATTTTTCAAACCGAGTCTTAAACGTGTTCGGAACCCACACATAAATGCTTGGACCATCATACAAGGTTGATATTAGGTTATTACAGTAGGTTCAAGGTGTTGGGTCAAAATTTTAACTTAAGCTTAGGTCTCGCCATCGCACGCAAGTTACCTAGTCATACTATGTCCCACCACTTCTAAAACGTTATTGCTTCATTGAACGCATTCTTATTACGCGTCACCATTGCATAGGTCCGTGAAGACTTCTTTTTGCTCAGCCCCTTTTACCTTGTGATTACTTACTAAAGGTGAGTTCATAGCCCCTTTTACTACTTGTACATTGTTTCTAAACGCGGGGTGAGATTTTATATGGTGGAACACATCCATTTAAAAAACTGTATGCTATTCAGAACTTGTATGCTATTCAGACTTGTATGCTTTCCAACAGTTTTCATTGATATTATTGCTTATAGTTAATAGCCTTAAGTTTCCTCTCTTGATCATGAACCGTTAATTGTCCCGTATGCTTTGCGCTAAGCGCGAATGTTGTGGGTGGATCCATCGGGATTGACAATCCCCGTCCCGATTACCTTGACGCACTTACATTTGTTTATACTTGAGTATTTAGGCTGAATACTCCCTAGAGGAACTTACTTTGAGTTAAGCTTCGGTTCATGAACTAAACAGCAATAATATTGGTTTCAGACTATGGTTAATGATCATAACCATTTTCTCTATTTGCTTGTTTTACAAATGAATGCTTATGTTCCACACCTTTATTGCTAAACCTATGAATTTCACTCAACTTTGTGTTGACGATTTTACATGTTTAATCTCAGGTATTATTACTTAGCTTTGCTTGGATGGGAGCCCGCAGGATATTATCGCAGCTTGGAGATTTCTGTGATGCTTTTAAAAGACTGGTTTTAGTATAAACTGTCAGAAATTTATTATATCTTTTGGGCAACTTTATGTTATAAATCATGATGAAATAATATATCTTTCCGCATATAAAACTCTGGGACCTATGTTTAAAACTCTGATCATTTATGATGTGATATATATGCTTTTATTACGTCAGCTTTGTGTCAACTGTAATTCATTGTTTCTTGTACTATGACGTGTTACCCCCTCGTTGCCTAGTTGTTCCATGTCAGATTTTGGGGGTCTCACAGATTGGTATCAGAGCCATGGTTATAGGGAACTGAGTCGTTTTTCAAAACTTAGTCTATAACCGAAAGTTCAAATATTTTATTGTTTCTAAGTGTCAAACACAGAATTTGCCATTGTTGTTCGATATCTTCGCGGGTAACTCTCTAATCCTTATTATTTACTTTTAATTATCGTTGTAGTATTTCATCTCTTGATTACATTTTGAAATATTACTTTACGCTAATGACGATAATTACTATGTATTTTCAAAGCCTATGTGCTTCATGAATTATCATTGAATGTTACTGTGATTACATCTGCCTATACTGTATTTCTTGAATTCTTGTTCTTGTGAATTGATCTTATTGCAATGATATTATTTCGTTATGACGTTACATACTTGTATTCAGAGCGCGTATGCTGCCGACTTTTCATACTCATTTTTCTGAGTACTATTGCTATTTCATTTATGCGTGATATACGACTGACTTTATATGCTCGTTCGGTTTGAACCGTCTGTTTTTCTTGACTCGTTGATACGTGTTGTGCATACTATCGCGATACCATTGTTTGGGATTGAATAAGTGTTGTTTTCGATGAACTTCTGATTTTCATTCTACTACCGTGTGTGTTGCTTTCATTGTTTATTTCCCTTAAAATATCTACTTAGATACGCAGATTTTCTTTCTGACCATTCATAATTGAATGTCTAGTCTATAGACCATTGGTAGCTCAATGTGTCTCCCAGAAAGACTAAAGGACATCGTGTGAGTCTCACATCTCGAAGAATTTGTTAAATCAGTGCTGAATAATATTGTGGGTTTTCATAATCTTGATTTACCTTAACGCCACCGTTTTACGTGACACTTGTACATGGATTACATCTTACTTCATTGACCATTCTACGTTTCGATTTCAACTTAGAACATCCGTTGTACCTTGAACACATAATCGTCATTTATTATGTGATGATTGTTTGGAATACGATCCTACTTGTATCCTCCTTTTTCATTGAACCTCCTCGCTCCAGGAATGCCACTTGTTATTGTCCCGTTTCTTTCTCGATATATCTTGTGATTTTGGAAATCATGCCACCAAGAGACCTTTCTGCATTGCATCTTGCAGCCGAAGACACGGATGATATGCGTCGTTTTTTTTTATGTCTCCGATTATCGTTGGCATTCTTGAACCATTTCTATACTGTGCTTTCTTTACATGACTAATTATATACAGTTTACCTTCTTTCGTCTTTATGGAATCCACAAGTCCTATGTGTACATTAATTTTGAGTTATCATGAAATTTGGATTTAATTTCAAGCTGTGTCGAAAAATATACTTTGTACAGAAACTTTACAGGAAGTTTAACAGTGTCGAGAAAATATTTTTATAACTTTAGACATAAAAATATATATATTTCTACATGTTGAGACGTCCGTTTAGGACATAAAATTTGACCAGTAAACTTTAAAATCGAGCAAGTTACGCTCATTTGAGATTGTAAAATCTAAGAAGTTAATTTCTGAATAATGCTAAAATATCATTTTGTTAACAGATTTAATGCTAGGGCATTTTCGTCCATTTTTATTCCGTTTCAAGTCTCGGGTAAAACTAGAAAGTTGTTCAAAACATTGTTTTACATCGAAATGCATTAGACTTTGAGTCTTAGAATATCGTTTAGTGAGTTATTTGGCCTAGTCAAACCCAAAGGTCAAAACTAATAAAAGTTAAAAACATGGATTGAAGCGTTTTTGAGTTCGTTGAGCTCGTAAAACTTTAACTAATGATATTTTGCAAACTAAAAACAAGGATTGCGTTTGAATAAGTATAAAATAGTAACTTTGTGTTCGGTCATACATGTACATAGATCTTGAACTTTTGAAATTCGGTAACTTCCCAATATAGAAACTTTTCAGTGTGATTGTACTATTTGTTAACTGATACCCTACTTTCTTAAAAGTATATTTTTGTCAAATAAATTACGATGTGCACATACGGATTCCTTATTCCTTCTTTTATTTATGACTTATTTGTCATTCCATTGTCTTTCTTTGCTTCTATCGTACCACTGATTTGGACTGAGATTTGAAGATCTTTCTTTCATATCGTTTGTTATCATCTTGACACGTGTCTCCTGACGATTTCGGCTAAACCTCTTGAAACCTAATCACCTTGTAACCATTTTATTGGTTGTATTGAACTACTCCTTACTTCCCTCTTGTAACCCACTCGCTACTTTATAAACTATTGTCATGTTACTATACAACTCAAACTGGTCTGGTTTACGAACCATTTTAAAAAAAGGTTTCATTTGGGCTTTCTTAAATAATTGAATGCTATCTTATAAAATTAACTTATATTAATTTTACAATGTATTTTCACAAATTGTTCTAATACGGTCTTATAAAGAATCCTTGTAACTATACGAATTGTCGATTTAAAACAGTTAGCCAGTAACTTATTAGCAAATAGTTTCATAAACCATTTTGATTTCTGTTTTTACAAATAGCATTATATGCATATTTTAAATCATATGATATGTAATATTGGTTGACGAAGCTGAGCATCGCATTGCTAGTCCTGAATTATGCATGGCCTGATCACCTATGCCTAATTTAGAAGGAGCCATGCAAGGCCAAAAAGCAGTCACCTTAAATATTTAACCAAGAATCAACTTTTTAATTATGCTTCTTAAAAAGTTAGATAAATATAAGTTTTGAAAACTTTTACTTCTTGTGCGAGTAACAACAGTTCGCGACATACACCTATGAACCCTTATCCTTTCTTGAACAAAATACATGCCTCAAGCACAGATTTCTTTACTCAATGATCCTTGCTTTACTTGTTACCTCATCATCCTCATGATACAGTTTTCGTTACCATTTGCCTAAATTCTTACCATTGATACCCGACTTGAAAGTTTCAACGTTGCCATGCTCCTACATCGATTGACCATCTCTATCTATTTTGGTAGACCTTCGAAATGTCTCTGGATGCGATTAGTGATTTATGACTGGACGTGAACGATTATTACGTGTAATTGCCATGATATGTGTTAAGATACTATCGTCTTGAAATTTCATTTGTGTGAATCATGTGTTGATTTCGTCTTTCATTGCTAATGTTGTTCATCTTACTGGAACTTCTCTCAATTGACTTCTTAAGAATTTTCTTTGATTCGAAAATTCGTTGTGTGGCTTTTCCCTTTCGATCGTATTTCGACCACCGAGAACTTAATAAGCCGTTATTGGTGACGCCAACCGCACTCGTGAATTAATCTTGCTATAATCCTTGTTTCTTATTATTTTTATTATTGACGTGACTATTCTACCACGTTTGTTAAGAATTGATACGAATTCCGTCTTATTCCTTTGTATATTGCTCGCATACAGATTGTTGACCTTTATATGATTCACATTCGTTGCTGTCTTGTCACCTTTTGAAAACCAGAAACTGTTACGTGTTTATCGTTTGATATCTTAAACACTTTCTTTAATTTCTAAAAAAAAATTATTATTAATTTTTAAGAACATTTTATACATTTTATCAAATGTTTAAATTACCAAAATAACTGTTTCAAGTTAAGTATCGGATATATATATCCTCTTTGGTAAATTTACCTAATGTTTCAAAGGATATCAAGCTGTATCTTTTAAAGTATTTGATTATATCATACTTTATTGTCAACCTAATGAAATTATTTAAATTAGTTTATAATTTCTAACAATGATTCAAAATAACTTGGAAAAAAAAACTGATTTTTCTAATGGTAACGATAAACCTGAGGTTTTAACAATAATTTCATGCGGTCATCCAAAAGTTCTTAAGCCGATCAGGATAACTATTTTGAACTGTTCTACTTTTACTTTGAAGTCCTGATCAAGAAAAAAAAAAGATTTGACAACTGTTTACCCATTCATTTTATATAGAGTTTGATTTTTAAATCACTACATCTGGTAAAATTTTCTTTTAATTAAGAAAATATTTAAACTGAGTTTTTAAAGTAATCCCAAAATGCTAGACAACTGATTGAGACAACTTGTATTTTAAATGATCATATATTATTCATTTTCTTCTCCCTTCTATTTCTTTTATGACTGGATTATTTACGTTTTAAGATTGTCACGTTTTACAGTTGCACGATTTGCGACCCTTGTTGATTTACAATCTTGGTTCATTTTATCGCACTTTGCCCGTTTAAGCGATTCTTGTGTTCATTCTTGTTAGTTTATCGCACGTATTTCCAACAACTCTATCTCTCGATGTATCTCCGTATTGAAAGATCGTTATCCTAATCCAAGACTGAAAAGTTATACGAAAAGGAGTTAAGAAACTGAAGCATAGTGAATTCTAACCGTTAAGATTCGTCATGGTACGGAAGTTTACCTGGGATGCAATGAATTTTGTTCTACACTTTGTACCTCCTCTTGTTTGCATCTTCTACTGTTTTCAGGAGTACTCTGGGGACCAGAGTTCCTTTAGGAGGGAAGACTGTGAGAACCCGTACTTTTCCAGCATTATTTTATTCTTTTTATTCATGCTTTTTGAATTTTTCAAAGTATTACGTTTTCTTGAATACTTTATATGTAAATCCTGAGATTTTTAAATTATACTTTTAAGTATTATTTTGTTCATTGACAATGTTTCATATGGAATTATAAAAATTTTATTTTATTTTTCCATATTTAATTTAAATCAAAATTTTTGATTTAAAATCACCCGCGTGCGTTTTAAAACGAGTTTATTCAAAATCATTGTACAACGAGAATTCCTAGTGATCGCGATACCGACGGATGCCCAAAATATTACGTTTATTTATCGATTGCTTCGATAATTAATATTTTCGACGATTTAGTTTTAATTACGTATTAAGTCGTGTCGGGAAATCATATAATCATTTTTATGATGCATTGTAACTTTTGAAAAAGTATTTTTACGAAACCCGAGCCCCGTAAATGTTTTTAATATTTACCAATAACCATTTTCTACCCTTTAAAACTATTAATTGTTTTTAAGTCCACAAGTTTCAAAGTTGGCAAAACTAACCCTCCACTTAACTAGCACTATATAAATCATTTTTTTTACTTCCACTATAACATACACTTTCATTTTTTAACAAAAAAAAAAACACATCCTCCCTCCTCTCCATTTTACCGCCACTCCACCACCACAATCCACCACCATCCATCATGATTTGACAAAAACTAAAACAAGACCCATTCATAAAATTCAATGGTGATTCTTTTGATACTAAAATCACCCACATGCATCAAGATTTCAAGAACTTTTGATTTCATGATTGTATGATGTTGTAATCATCTTGCATATGTTATATTTGGTAAGATTATCATGTTTTGATCTTTAAAAGTCTTGTTTTTAATCTTTGATTTTTGTTAGATTTTTCATACAAGTGTTTTTAGGAGTGTTTGGTTGATGGGTATGATAGTATAGTGATCCTAGGGGTATGGGAATGATTGGTTTTGAGTGAAAAATAGATTTGTCATGTTTTCTAAAAAGCTAATTTGGGACAGCAGCCTTAAACAGTATGTTTCGTGGGTTTAAGTTCTGTGAAAGACTGAGATTATTTGAAATTGTTGTAGAGTTTTTCGAAGCGGTCGTTTTGGTATAAGATAGAGCTTATAACTCATTACGAGTCAAAAGTTATGCTAGTTTTAGTTTTCGTGTACCGGGAGACGCAAGTCGGCACAATCCGAAATTGTGGCTGATTTTGGGTCGACTCTCGGGGACTTTAGGCTTGGATAGATAGTTGATACTACTGATTTTCAAGGTTTACAAACTGAGTTTGATGAGTCTAGTAGTGGTTTCAAAAGACGGATTGTCGGGTTAGTACTTTTAAAGTGGTCCAAACGGTTTTACAAAATAAGTGTACAAATCTGTCCTAAAATTTGGAGTCGAGTAAAGCGTCGAGCTGATGGATTTTAAAGTGTGAACTTTGGCTCAAATTTTGGTGAGGTCTTATACAGGTTATAAATGACCTTGACACCAATTTTCATGTAAAACGGACAAGTCTAGATAGGGTAGATCGGTGTGTACATTCGGGGTGTACTTGCTGATTTTTATTTTGGACACGTAGTTCAATGCTTGTGTTGCGTGAGTTTGAGTGTTCACCATCGGACATGGTGACTCACTCAAGTGCTTAGTCATTATATAAATGACTTAGCTACTGGTCCAAATAAGTGTAAAGGATAGTTTGACTTGCGTTGACTTGGCGTCGTATGACGAGTCATTTTCAAGTGTTCAAGTGTTTTAACGAGTAACGTTGGATAAATGGGTAGTATGAATTCATTTGATTCGTGTCAATGGTTTTGAAACGTGTATACTTTGAAAACATTTGAGTCATGTTATATTTGGTATATATATCGATATTGAGTTCGAGTCTTAACGCGCGCCTTATTGTGATAGGTTGCGGTTTTCGTGTTTTCCCCGGGCATCCATATCGTCGGTGATCGTCTCACTACATTTTTTCTACTCAGTTGCTGAGTACCGTGATTGACTTAACACGTGGCTAAGGGCCATGAAATTTCTAAGGATCAAGGAGGAGGAATTGTTTAATTTGCGTGTTTGGATTAATTCCTACTTGTTATGAAGGTATAGTCACTCCTAGCATTTTAGTTTTGATGTTACTAGTACTTTGATTCTTTTTATTCATGAATTTTGAATTCCTTGGTGAAACCCACTGAGATTATAGATACTTAGGGCATATTAGGACTTAGGACACTTGCGTGGCGATTTGGTATAGCCTAAGTGTTGCTTGATTGAGGTTAGGTAGCTAAATGGAGTTGTTTTTATAGTATGGAAATCACCACAGAAACAAACAGGTCATGGCAAAATTTTCTTAAACATATGACCTTGTTTTTATTTGAAAAATGGATACCCACTGATGTGATTAGTATGTGTTGAGTTGGATGGAAACGGGAAGTGTCCGGATGAGTCCGAAACGGTCTAATTACTAAACTAGGTCAAATCTGAATGTTGTGCTTAAAACGTGGGTAAATTGACTTGGGTAAAAAGGATTAATTTATGATTTTATGACTTTTTACAGTAGCTACAAATATAATAAAACTTCTCTTTTTGGTTTCGTGTCCAAATCTTTTACCGATTGGGATTTATGCTTAATCTACCGTAAGGTACGAAAGACGTTTACAACTTTCTGTTTTGATATTCTGTCACTAAAAGTGCATTTCCCGTTGATTGAAAATAGTTCTAGGGCTGTTCTTTCCCAACTTTTAAAGGTAAGAGAAATACCTATACATGTCAAGAAATTTCACCTCCTGTACAATTATATATTTTTAGATATGACCAAATCTTCACAGCCTTTTTCAGAAAACTGAATGCAGTCCCTTGTTTTGATTTTTCAAACCGAGTCTTAAACGTGTTCGGAACCCACACATAAATGCTTGGACCATCATACAAGGTTGATATTAGGTTATTACAGTAGGTTCAAGGTGTTGGGTCAAAATTTTAACTTAAGCTTAGGTCTCGCCATCGCACGCAAGTTACCTAGTCATACTATGTCCCACCACTTCTAAAACGTTATTGCTTCATTGAACGCATTCTTATTACGCGTCACCATTGCATAGGTCCGTGAAGACTTCTTTTTGCTCAGCCCCTTTTACCTTGTGATTACTTACTAAAGGTGAGTTCATAGCCCCTTTTACTACTTGTACATTGTTTCTAAACGCGGGGTGAGATTTTACATGGTGGAACACATCCATTTAAAAAAACTGTATGCTATTCAGAACTTGTATGATATTCAGACTTGTATGCTTTCCAACAGTTTTCATTGATATTATTGCTTATAGTTAATAGCCTTAAGTTTCCTCTCTTGATCATGAACCGTTAATTGTCCCGTATGCTTTGCGCTAAGCGCGAATGTTGTGAGTGGATCCATCGGGATTGACAATCCCCGTCCCGATTACCTTGACGCACTTACATTTGTTTATACTTGAGTATTTAGGCTGAATACTCCCTAGAGGAACTTACTTTGAGTTAAGCTTCGGTTCATGAACTAAACAGCAATAATATTGGTTTCAGACTATGGTTAATGATCATAACCATTTTCTCTATTTACTTGTTTTACAAATGAATGCTTATGTTCCACACCTTTATTGCTAAACCTATGAATTTCACTCAACTTTGTGTTGACGATTTTACATGTTTAATCTCAGGTATTATTACTTAGCTTTGCTTGGATGGGAGCCCGCAGGATATTATCGCAGCTTGGAGATTTCTGTGATGCTTTTAAAAGACTGGTTTTAGTATAAACTGTCAGAAATTTATTATATCTTTTGGGCAACTTTATGTTATAAATCATGATGAAATAATATATCTTTCCGCATATAAAACTCTGGGACCTATGTTTAAAACTCTGATTATTTATGATGTGATATATATGCTTTTATTACGTCAGCTTTGTGTCAACTGTAATTCATTGTTTCTTGTACTATGACGTGTTACCCCCTCGTTGCCTAATTGTTCCATGTCAGATTTTGGGGGTCTCACAAAATCATAGCACACACACCATGAATAATGGTATTTTAAAAAAAGATTCACGACTGCTCTTTGAAAATTATACTCTGTTTGTAAAGGGAAAAAAAAAGATTCACGTCTGACAACCCTAATTTCAAAATTAGATAATATCAGTTAAAACTAAACCATAATTATACATAATACAAAATTAAAAAAATCAAAACTAAAAACTATTCAAATAACTTGCAAAGGGCAAACCTTTTTTGCTTTCCGAGTCATCAGGAACATCATGGCCACGCAAGAAACACCCAGTTAACCCAACGACGCCACCTACCGACCATCAACGCCGTACACCATCAACGGCGGCAGTGAAGAAACCGGTGGCAACGAAGAGAGTTGCGGGTATGTGTTCCAAACATCCACACATCATATAAAAACAGTGATGGAATCCATAGATCATATCGAAACAGTGTTGCAATTGTAGATCTTATCAATATGAGATGAGAGAGATTGAGTCACATAACACACACTAATTGTAGATCTTATCAATATGAGATGAGAGATATTGAGTCACACAACACACACTACACATTATATCTTTAATCTTTAATAAATATTAAGGAGAGGGATTTGCTCACCAAAAGGCGAAAATTAATGAAAGGGCAGAATTAAACAGTAAATGGCAACTAACCCAGCATTAATTAGCGATCCAAGGGGCAACGGGACGGGGAACAGTAAGATGAGAGGGAAAACGGAACTGTTTTTGTGAGAGAGCCAATAGGTTGTGTGAGGAAGGATGAGTAGTGTGAGGACGGAGATTATTATAATATGGGGTAATGTGAGGGGGAACTGTTCATTGGGAACCGAGATTCCCCCCTCTTATTAAGGATATAATTACAACGTTAATAAGGATATGGATCTCAGTTATTCCTTTCATTAACCATTCTGTTTCTCGTTCACAGATTCAGTAAGATTACCAAAACAAATTTGGGTGTGGTCACACAAACATCTTACTAATCCTACGAGGGGCCCAGTTGTATTAAACTCCAAAATAAATTTGAAGGAAACAAATTCCACATTGACTACAAGCAAAACTTATGAATTTTGCAACACTTCTGAAAATAACCCTTATAGCTACCAGTTACGTTTAGCGTTAGATTATTCCACACAAATGCACTAGATTCACATCAATTTCCTGGTATCTCAGGTCTGAGGATAACTATTTATGATATACTTAACGACAAAGATCTATAAAGTATAATCATATAGTTGGAATAAGTCTAATATTCGATTCATCGAATATCATCCAAAATCGATCAATATACTTTCAAGTATACTCTATCGCAATTTCGAATTGTCTTAGTTTAATAATATTCCAATATTATTAATCTACAACGGACATTTAGCATAACAATTTATTCATGGATTAAAACATGTAAAATAGGATACAAAATTAAATAACAAGAATAAACGGAACCCAATCTTTATTTTATTAAATAATAATATCTTTAATGTACAATGCAACTTTAAACAACATGTCATCTCTAAAGATCCCATGACTAATATTGAGTGTTACCTCAATTATATATTTTCAAGTTTTGGTAACTTGTCATTTAAAGATATAAATATGTACCTATAATATCTATTATGTAATGTTTGATTCCAACGAAACCTCCAAGTTTGTTGGTTATGATAATTTGAACAACTATTGACAAATTACTCATCTATAGAATATAGAAGCTGATCCAAGACAATGATGTTATTCTATATCCAAACATATTCTTCCAGAATATTCATTACATAAGTTATTTAATAACTTTCAAATAGATTAATATATTCAAATCATCTTACATTTTAAGTATGATGTAAATACAACGTGATACACATGAAAATTTCTCAAACCAGATTCAGATTTCTTCATGTTCAAAATATCCATATAAACTTACTACATGGCATATTATGTTGTATTTCCACCGCATAAATAAACAAATTTATTTGTTTCAAGGTTATATATATCTTATTTCCTAAATCTTCAAAGCAAAGTTTCAATTTAAATCTAAACCAAAACAACATTTAATTTGAATGAAATCTAATTTCCTATATGTCTGTTCGACACATATAATTTAAGAAAATAATCATAATACTCCCACTAGCTTTTAGGAATACTTAGAGATTATCTTATTTCAAATTTAAATCTAATCTTTGATTTCAAATTAAACATAAGAATAATCTCCTAGATGTCTGCATTTATCCATTCAAGGATAATTGCTTATTGTACTTTTCAAAGATTTATTTTGAATTAATAAACTCCTTTCGATTACTTAAGTCCTTGCTCAGGTAGTCATTCAAGAAAGAGTCCATATTTTCAACTTGTCAATTAAAATATGACCACCAAAATCTTTATATATATTTAATGCGTTTAGAAAAAGAATACTTATTCATAATTAATTACTTAAGTGTGATTAATAATCTATCCATAATACATACATTAATTATGTGTACGATAAAAGTTCATATAATTTCGCCACATGGATTAAACCACCACAATGGGCGTTTCCACCTTTCTTTGACAAAACTTATCTTTTAATTAAAACTATTTAAGAAGAACCAAATCTAAAATTTATTATCTTGTTTGGACAACATCTATAACATTCATAGTATGAGTAGTTTACCCAAAACAATATTTGGTAATAAATTATAACGATTATTTGCAACTCCTAATTCTCAGCGTATTACTCGCATATCCGAGATATCCTTACGGACCTATGACTTAAATTCCTTTATCTTGAGTGATTAGCATTTACATGCCTATCTCATGATAATTACTAGTGTACTTTAGAAGATTATGTATTTTGAGTTTTTGTCTTTCAAGATCAAAACTCCCACTTGATTTTAGTAACTTAAAGTTAATCTTTAAATACATAGCAAATAGATCAACACTCCAATGTTATCTATTGGGACATTACAAAACATAATGACAATTCCTAACTATTTATTTTCTAAACAACCCACTTCATAAGTAGTTTAGCAAAATCTGAACTTCATTTAAGATAAAATGTGATTCATCACATTCCATATATAATTGTATCTTATTAATCTTCTTAGCTCAAGTCATACTCAACTTTCTAACCTTGATATCTTTTGGAAGAAAAGGAAGATATAGTTATCTTGAATCAAACATCACCATCATATTGAGAGTTTGATTCTCCTAATGAATATACCAAAACTATGTTGTATTTCATTTAGGGTTAATATTGTAAGTTAATCTTAACAACATTAAGATAAATATATATCTTTCGGTTTACCTATATACCTACTAAATCATCTTAATGGTAAAATAGATTTCCTAACCATTTTGCATGTTTTATAACTCAAGTACTTCTAATACAAAGTCACTTCATTTTCATGTCTTTAAAACATAAAAGTTATAATTCCATCATACGTTTTAAGTCATTTGAAAATGACTCCATGTATATGTCTTAACGAAAAGAGACAATACATTAATGTCTTACTTTATATTATATGTCTTTCAAGACTTTATGTTTGTGACTTTATACAATAAATCATAAACATGTATAACTAAAGTAATCATGAACACCACTAGGTTTCAACAATCTTTTCAAGTTATTCACTACTATGTCTATTATGTAATTCCAAGAATACATAAACATTTACTTTAGTAGAATAAGATTACTCTATGTATTTATGCCATTCCAAGAATTATCCATCTTAAGAAACTACAAAATGATCCACGCCCGATCTCACGACATGTGGATATTTTACCTTTGTATTTATAATTTAGTCCAAGCTCTCCCATGACTAAATCAAAACAACAAGTGTTTCTTAATGTGAATGATATTAATTAGATTGTTAGTCTCTTATCTTGAAGACAAGATAATCATATCTTTATGAGTTGTTTCTTGCACACAATATTCATTTCTCCCACTTGTGCATGGAACAACCTCATATATTAGATACACATCACGTCTAAACGTTCGTCTATAAAATATGATTGTGTCACATATATTACCTTTACAAGTAGATGTAGAACCACTTAATCAATAAGAATCAATACATAACTATCCTTGAAGATATTAGTGTCGAAATTTCAAAAGCAATTATCTTAGGTCATACTAAAGATAACATGGGTTATTACCAAGACGACAAGACTTGTAACTCCCACTGAATTAAAGAATGTTTTAATATACTCAAATTCAGTAATACAACATTGTAAATGTTTAATAATTGGTGAAACATATTAGTGTGTTGTTTACACTTTTGAAAACGCATTCGTAACAATTACTTACACTTTTAAAAAACACATTCGTAACAATTACTTGTAGTGTTTAAGAGTGTACTCTACTTCATAAATGATGACTTATCCATCAATAGCTTTTAACTTGAAAGATTTAGCATGTAATTTCTTACTTAATATGTCTACCAACCCCACAATGGTATGTAGTGCCTATAAATAGTGAAAGCACAACTAATAGATAAAATATGCTAGTTTGCCTTTACACCAATTAGCGGTAACTATTCTTAAAATGTAATAACTCAAAAGATGCACTTTTCTTAACCATTAAAATATGCTATGAGTTATGTATTTAGAATTAGACATTTCTAAAATACTTAGTACTCCTTCTTCACTCATGGAAAAGAGTTTAGGTTTATCTTTTCATTGTAAATTGACTCTATCCTAAACCATACGGTTTATAGATCAATAAATGAATAAACCACGTTTACGGTGTAACGTTGCATTAATACATTGTAAAAGAATTTACAAAATTCCATGTTAGTATTTTCGATAATAAAATACTTTTCAAGAAAATGAAATTACCCCGATAAATAAATTAACCATGGTATTTTCCTTGAATCCTAGAATCTATATTGACATAAACCCATTACATCAGTTGATCTGCTAGCAATGGATGTATTCAACATAGTGACTTGTCGAACAATTCAATTGACAATTTTTTTTGCAATTTCTAGATTTTTAAGGGATTTACATTGCCAAAAGAACGTTTTGCATTGTAAACATGTTTCATCCCTTTTGAATGCCTTAAGTTTCCAGATCTCACCGAGTAACTCAATTAAGTCGTCTAATCTACAGAACGTAAGACTATCATGTGAATTCTCATTCTATGAAAGTTTTCTTTCCATCACAACATCGTCCAAAATCTCATATGACGGCATAGTAATTTTAAGTGTTCGTCAATTAGATAGCATTCGACTTAAATTTTAAGGGTATAAATTTTGATATCAAAATCAATGTATGGAGAGGCATGCATACAACTCCATATCATAAGTTTAATAAAACATTTAGTAAACTTTTTCATGAGACTAAATTTCTACATAAATTATGTTGAGGTATTGGTGAAACCAATTTAAAGTATTACTCACAACTAATCACAACGTACTTTTTCTAGAACTCGGCTAGAGCACAAAGCAATAACCTTGTCCATTGTGTTTCGGATGTGAATTTGTAGTAAATCAACCTTAAGGTATGTTGCAAATAATAATCGTAGGTAATTTCAATTTGACGCACAGGCGAGCCGGGAATTTGGTCAGCGACTAATGGCATAACATCTCCTTCCTTAACCGGTACATGACCAGCGGTGCGTTATACCCACTTTATAGTTTTCAAAAGGAGTATGCCGTTAAATTATTATTGTGAATACCAATCAACAAAATTCTTATGTAATTTAGTTCTCAAAACAAATCTTAATTTTAATATGATTTAGTCCATATTTATTTTTTCTTAAAAAAACACTTGTTTACAACAATTCAACAATTTACGATAAACAAGTAAAAATAACTAAACCATAAACACATAATAACAATTTATATGTGCAATAAATAAACCAAATAGCCACATGCATACGATTTATTCAATATTCTACAAATCTAGGTTTTTATATTCATATAAAAGTCTTCCCTAATTCTATATTTATTGAATCAAATAACAAAAATAGCAATTTAATTAATCCGTGAAAACATGCACATTAATCACGGATCTACACAAAATCTATTAACAATTAAATCTATGCGGATCGTAACCATTAGTCAACATGACATAACAATTAATCATGCAATTTAATCTAAAAGTATACAGCATGTAAATTAGGGTTTCAAAACAATTTTTTTATAAAAAATCGGCTCAAAACCAATTTTAAAAAATAAAACCCTAAATTTTTAAGAAAACCTAAAAAAACATGTAGTTTTAACTTAAAACAATTATTAGTTAAAAAAACTTTTAGATTTTTCGATAATTATAACATGTTAAAACGGCTCTCGATGCCTGAAGGTTTATAAACATCATAACAATTACATAAAACCCTAAACGAGATCAAAGCACACAAAGCGGAAGCGATTTAACAAGATCATAATAATAACATAATTATAATTAATCGAATTAGGGTTACATACCTTTATCCTAGCGAAGATCCACAAGATCACCAACGAATCACCAATTAGGATTAATATCGAACACCACCAAGATATAGTCTAAAGTAAGACTATATTACGATCTTGTACACACGTAATACAACGAGCTAACCGTGATTCTAGCACGTGTAAACCGAGCTTCTACGCTTGTAGAGAATCTACCCACCAACCCTAGAGAGGGGCTAGGACTAGATTATAAGTAAAATAGATCAACCAAGAAAACCAACCAAAATCCTTGTGTGGGTTCTTCCTGCGATCGCAACTAGATAAAGAGAGGAGGAAAAGATTTTTGCGCATTAAATTATGAGGAGAAGAATTGTTTATATATGCCTAGACTTGTATCCATAAACAAATAAAAGGAAGTTTTTCCCCTTCCTTTTTCCTCCATAACCGACCGACCAAACACACCCTTAGGGTGTTCCTGAATCTTTCAAACTTCTTTCCTTTTGTTTACTTACTATATATTTATTTAACGCTCGTTAATACTTAACTCTTAATTATTTAACTGAAGGTCTACGGTATTATTGGCCTATTCTACATGATGGATTTGATGGATTAAGATGTTTGATTAATTGATAAACATAAAGAAGATGAGATGAAAGAGATGAGGGAGTAGAGAGAGAAAGTAGAGAAGGGAGAGAAGTTAGAGAGAGAAAGTGAAAATGGAATTATGATTAAGTGAAATGAACAATCAACAACCCCTCCTAACATGCTAGGAGGGGATATATATAGCCCACCCTACATGTGGGCTATATGGACTATACATAAACTAAATGGATCACGAGCCCATTACATAATTATCGTTGGAGCGACCGATCCTTCATAAATACGTAAAACGTATTTTCAACAATCTCCCCCTAAGGGAGGTCGCTCCAAGACACAAAGTTCTAAATAGTCTATAACTCGTGATCTATGCTAACTAAGATGTGACCGAGACTTTATTGGGAAAAAACGTATTTCCAACAATCTCCCCCTAAGGGAGGTCACATCTTTTTACAAAATCTTAAACCTAGCATCTATGCTTGAGTTTTCGATCTTGTTCTTGTGAATATGCTTGATGTGATCTTTGACTTTAGTCTTGAGCATGTTTCCTTGCCTTGACCTTGTGCATTCTTCACTTGTGATATTTGCCTCTTCGTGACTTCATGTTCCACATACTTATACTTTTAAATTCTTGAAAGCTTTAGAGTTTGATACAGTGGAAGACTTGGCCTTCGGGCTTTCTTGAATTTGTTGAAGTACTAATTGTATGTAGTATAAGCATGTGGTGACGACTTCTTCTGGATTGTACACCGCAATGCCACCTTCTTGTTACACTGCATAAGACAGTTAGCAACAAATAATATACACGGATGAAATGGCCTTGAACATTTCATTCTAATTCGGTAGCATTTTACCTTCGGTCGGTGAAGACCGTTGGACGATATTAAATATCGTACTTGTGGCAGGTAGTTTCAATAAAGAACCTCCTTGACAAGATTTCGCGGGTAAACCCGTTCTCTTTACTCAACCGTCCAAAGCTGACTGCGAACGTAAAGAGTGAATCATTTGGATAATATTATCCGCATGATTTGAAGCCGTCAATTCATGTTCCTGGAACAAGTGAAGTTCAATTAAGAACCGCACCATCGTTGCTTTCCAGTTGTCACTAGCTTGATTCATATAGAATCTTGCAAGTTACCTACCAAGTGCTGTTTGATGTTAACACTAGAAGGATTTCCATTCGTCACTGTAAATACTTAATAGTATTACTCTGAATGTTCTGGCAAGATCACTAAGATATTGCGTAGAGGCCTGGAACGTGTTTAAATTCATTTAAGAATTAAACCACTGTTGCTTTCCAGTTATCACAAGTTTGATTCATAAAGAATCGCACAAGTCACCTACCATGAGCTTTTTGATATTCGCTCAAGAAGGATTTCCATCTTCAACAGTTTTTATATGTCTGTTGGCTTTACCTTTTTTTAAAAGTATGTATGTACGTAGTTCAAGTTTTCGCCCGATTCACCAAGGAATTGTAAATACTTTCGTATTACTCGGATGTTCAGGCAAGATCATGAAGATTTTGCGTAGGACTCTTAAGATCTTTCTTACTGTTCACAGTGTGTGAAGAAGCAAGGAAATATGAAAGTGTGTCCTAATGAGATATTTGATGATCTCAAATGGCTCTAGACTCGATCGTGCATTTTGGATTTTAGTGATCGGAGGCTGGAGAGGAGTGCCACCTTTTCAATACCAGTCTATTCGGAGTGAATAAACCAATAGATAACGTGTTGATCTCTGTGTGATTAAAACAAATACCTTTTGAGAGATATTTGAGTTAGCTGGGAAGGGTTGTGCATTGCATCACTAGGTCCATGATGTCTTTCTTTAATACCGAGAATCATTAACAAAAATGATCTCAATAGCATATGTATTGACCCGGTTTCTGCCTTAAGTTGTAAGGAGGGCTTCTTTCTTTACACCCTTTATCTTTACAATTCTTTTTCATTCTTCAACCCCTTCAATGCTTACCAATACGTCATCACTAGCACCTTGTTGTGATTGTTCCAGTGCTAACTTAAGTACTTGGTCGGCATTCAGCTACATTCACAATCTTTCTCCATCTTTCCTAAGAACTACTATTTCTAGCTATGGAATGTCCTTGGGAAGATTCCTCCGGTTCTAGAGAAATCATTGGACTTTAACCTATCCTACCATCCTTATGTCACCACAATCGTCACCGTCGTGGATAGAGATGTTTTTGGGTAAGTGTATGTCACCATGAAATCCACTTTGAAGTGCAAATCCATTTTGCTCCCCCTTAACATATGCCACGATATCCGAAAACATTTTGCACATGTCGGGATGAGCTATCACGTTAAGTCAAACCATTTATGATTGATCGTATCCCATATTAAATCACATTTTCTCCCCCATATTAAAAATATTAACCCAATCGATGTTTTTAATATCAATTGATTTAATAGCATTTTAAGAAAATTTGGGAAGAAAAATGCAAGTCCAATTATCTTCATGAATTACACAAGCTCCCCCTCAAATTAATGAGGGTGTGCTGAAACGTAAACTAAATACCTTTTAAACACAAGTGTAAGGTATTTATCACGTGCAAAGATCATATATGATAATGAATTCACAAGATTAACAATTTACGAGGTAGAACCTGAATGATGGAGAACATCATATGAAAGATTCACATGGTTCTTGTTCACGAATGTTGGTCACCTCGTCATGTCCCCGAGAAAATTAATTCCCGTTGTTGAGTCAAAGCTTTCCGGTGAAATGCTTGACTTGATTATGAAAAGCGGGTTGCTATCTGAAATAATAGCAAACCATATGGAGCATGTTTTAAAACTTTTAAACTTCTGCTCGAACTTTATTTACAACCCCGTGTCATTATTGAATGACATTTCTAGGTTCGTAAATATTATCGATTCCAGAAGACATGCTCGTTTTATCAAAACGTTTTTGAACACACAATTTTGAAAGATTTAGAAAAATCTTTTGAGAAATTCTTGAAAAATTGTGTTCAAAGTTTTGAAAAACAATTACTTGAGCTTAAGATGTTGAATATCTTAAAAGCGAGCTCAAGTCCGAGAAGTTGTGAACTTCCCGTTGTTAAGGATAAGTTACCATCGGCGATAAACTTTCCTTTTATCTGAAGGACGAGTCCTAAGCTGACATTTACTTAGAAGTCGTGTTCATGAGCTTGAAAACTTTGACTGTTTTAACGGAAAGCTCATGACCGAGAAAGGTTAATTTCTCGTTACGAGGAAAAGTTCTCTTATTTAAAAGATACACTTTCCTTTCTGAGCTTAAAACTTCGAATGTTTTAATACAAGCTCATGACCGAGAAAGGTGAATTTCTCGTTAAGTGGATAAGTTATCATAAAAGATAATCTTTCCTTTATTTTAAGTTCGAGTTACAGTCTGACATTTAACTGTAAGTCATTGTGCATGAGCTTAAAAACCTCGAATGTTTTTAATTTTAGCTCATGCCCGAGAAAACTTAATTTCTCGTTGTTAGGATAAGTTTATCATCGGCGATAAACTTTCCTTTCTTTGATGCACGGGTTACCATCTGATATTTAATGATAAACCATATACACGAGCTTAAAACCTTTGAATGGTTTTAGGATAAGCTCGTGTCAAAGAAAAGTTAATTTCTTGTTAAAAGGGTAAGTTATCGTTGCGTAGATAGACTTCCCTGTCTCTGAAGTCCGGGTCGTCGTCTGTCATTTAACGAGGAGCCATTATGCATGAGCTTAAAAACTTGGAATGTTTTTGATATAAGCTCATGCCCGAGAAAAATGAATTTCTCGTTGTTAGGATAAGTTTACCATCGGCGATAAACTTTCCTTTCTTTGAAGAGCGAGTTATAGTCTGTGATGTGACTATAAGTCCTTTACACGAGCTTAAAACCCTTGAATAGTTTAAAATGTAAGCTCGTGTCCGAGAAAATTTAATTTCTCGTTTTGAGGATAAGTCATCATCGGGATGAACTTTCCTGTCTTTTGAGAGCGAGTTACAGTCTGTTATGTGACTGTAAGTCCTTGTAAGCTTTAACCATGAATCCCCTGAGATACTAGTTTCTCTGATATCTGCTTCTTCAGCAACCAAACTCTGAGAGTGTCCTTAGTTGAACGGTATACAACGATTGGACCGCTTCGTTCTTTTGGAACATCAACTTTGGTACCTGCATTCTCATTAGGAGGTTGTATACTTTTGCATGGGTTAGAGATATCTATTTTAGAAGCACGTGGGGGTTCACGGTTTTCTTTTCTTGTGTCAGAGGTGGCCTGAGGGGATGATTCACTTGTCTTAGTTGGCAAACGTTTCCTTTTATAGAAAACCTTAAGTTCAGGCGTAAGTGATGTATCATCCTTTGCAATTTCCTCCCTAGTAGTCTTCGTAGAATCAGAGACAATCCTAGTTAAAGGACACTCATTTCCTACAAGAGTGAAAGTTCTACCAGTGGGGCGCCACATTTTGCCAACGGGTTTGATTTTAGCAACCCACTGGGATTTAAGTCTAGCACGGGAGTTCACCTCATTAAGCAATTTTTTGATACAGGAGTCATGATTTGCCGTAAAGACACATTTTCTACATGTTTTACAAGTAGCATATTTAATGTCCGAGTAATTCCTAGATGATTGATCGATGCTCCTAGGAGACGTCATGCTACGGTTAGCAGTGTTGGGTAATCTAGAAGGCATCTGACTAGGTTGGACATTGCTATCTCTTACATGTGTCTTTTGAATAGCTTCCCTTTGACCAAAATCATGGCGCACATCAGTTGAACTAGTTCTAGACGTGTTCATTGAACTATTCTTAGAGAAACTAGGGGCAATCATGTGATGAGGTCTTGCTAAAACTGATTTAGTCACATTAGGCCTAGTTGGTGGAGTGACTGTTCTAGAAATATGACCCAAACAACTTGGGAGGCAAACCGCGGTCTCGAAGATAGTGATCGCTCGGATCTAAATGCAGTAGGTTGTCTGACAATCGGTTGTCTGACGAACTGATTTGTAGGCGGTTTCCCCAAGATTGATGGTTTTTCAAGCTTAGTGTCCACACTAGGTCCTTTACTTTTCCTTAACTCGTTTTTCAACGCAGCTATAGCAAAAACCTTTTCCTGTACTTGGGCCTTTAAAGTCTCATTTTCATTGAGCAAGTTATCTTGGGATGCCAACTTAGATTCAAGCAGTTGAATTTGTTTCAAAAGATTATCCTTTTCAGCTTTAGAATCTAACACTTTTTGATCTAATTTTCTTTCAAGAACAACATTTGATTTTTCAAGTTTTTTCAAAATATGTTTCAAATTTGTCCGTTTTCTTAGAAAATTCAAGTTTGGCATCCTCAAGATCTTTTGATTGTTGAGCTACAATCGTTTCGAGCTCTCTAATCTTGGAATCAGAATCAGTTAACGAGGCAGTTATAAAGCATTTATCATGATGTACTATAGCATTTTGAACACTTTCTCCCCCATTATGACTCACATCGGATGAATCAGAAGTGGTATTTCTATCACTTTTTTCCATCCCATGTTTGTCATAATTAGGTTCAGAATGCTCAATATGCGGCATGTCATCAGCATATACATCATAAACAACATTACATTGTACCATGTTTGCCGGTTCTTCGTCATAAACGGGTAAAGTGTCATCAAGAGAGATCTCGTGAACATTCCCTGGCGTGTCACTGGTAACATGTTGTCCTCCTGATTCCGTGCGCTTACCATCGTTAGGCTCCAAGTTTTCAACCGTATGACCTTTCTCTTCTTGCATCTGCGTCATTGATTCTTGCACTCCATTATCATACGCTTGCTGAAGTTGTGATCTTTGATAAATTGAAGACGAGACCGATGTCATGAGTTTCAATATTGTATCACGGAAAACTCGAAGCTCGGTATGTGTATCTCAAAGAAAAGATTGGCAAATCACTGAACTTTCAGGCTGGATGATATTGTATTGGAGGAAAGGCGTGAGTTGTGTCACAAGAGTCTTATATGCAAGTGCCGATGCAGAGTGATTGAAGTTTCCATTGTCGAGTTGCTCGGCGAGTTGGGTCAAAGTGGTGAATACTGAGTCGAGGAATATATGACGATCTTGTCCAAAGATGGTCACAAATTCGCTCCCTCCTTGAAGCCGTGAAAGAGTAACTAGATGATATTGAAGCATTTGAAATGAATTTATACCACTTTCTCTAGCTTTGTCGTGCATTCGATGCAAGTCTCCCTCTTTAAGTGTCGAATTTAACGATTCCATTGAAGATCGAGGAAAAAAGATGTGGATGTTGTGGTTTTCAGGATTTTACAATTCGATTCGGCTCAAAAGATGTTGTCGGCTCAAACGATTATGAATTAAACCCGATCAAAAATCCCGTCACGTTGACTCGTCACTTTGTCGTCAAATCCGGCCACAAAAACGTTTATCCCGACAAAAATTAATAAACAAAATATACTAAACTAAAAATATAAAAGTGACAAAAAAATAAAATTTTAAAAAAATAAAATGTGATATTTTAAAATAAAATGTGATATTTTAAAATAAAAAAGATTAATTTAACTAAAAATAAAAAATAAATGTGATTTAGAAAATAAAGTACTAATAATAAGCTTTTGAAAATCTGATTTTGTTAAAAAATATTAAAAAACTGATTGTTTTGGAAAGAAACAAACAAAGAAAAAAACAAACGCGTCCCCTTGTTTTCTCCGTCTCAATAAAATAATAAACACATGCTATTTCCTCGTTAAATCCGCCCAAAATGATACTTTAACCTAATTTCTTTCTCTCACTCACAAAATAACTCTCTACCGTCTCTACCTCCAGTACTTTCTTTATATCTCTCTCCTCAAATAACAATCCTCCGACTTCTTCTTCTTGATTACACACCCAACCAACTCAAAATCTTCTCCCAATCTCAGTCTAAATAGAAGCCATTCAACATCTATGCCAACCTTGATAACTCCGTCAATCATATCCCAGTGGATAAAGAAGAGGTGCGCCTGCGGAGAACAATCAATCACAACTGATCACATCAAACACCCTTTCAGTGACATTCATCTCGAATCTCAAATCAATCACAAATCCTCGAAACAAACTCACAACTGAAAGAGAAAGAAGTCGAGAATCAAGATGATTTAATCTTCAAGATCCTTGATTAAAGGGTCTCGGGTAGGATTTCTAATTTAAGTTTTAATTGTAGTCTCTCATCTTCTGTAGCGTCATTATGTGTGTTTGGTGTGACCGAGGGTGTTTGTTTGAGGGTGTGTGTTTGAGTCTGCGAGGTGAGGGTTTAGGTGCGAGAGTTGAGAGTTTGTTGAGAGTTGAGAGTCGTGGTGAGAGAGGTGTGAGGGTGTGTACTGGGTCGAAAATGGGTTTAGGTGTGATGTTGTGAGATCGAGTCAGTTTGTTGAGTTTGAGGAGAGTGTTTCGAGGGTGTTTGTGGTGACACGAGAGGGTGTGAGAGAGTCGAGAGGATGAGTGAATCTGAAAAGATTGAGGGAGTCGGTTTGGGAGGATAGTGTGTCGAGAGAAGTGATGATTGTTTGAGTGTGACGAGGGAGGGTCGAGTCGGGGTCGAGACTGTTTGGTTAGGTTGAGAGAGTTGTGGATTATTGAGTCAAGATTGTTGTGTGTTGAGTCGAGTCTAGTGAGTCGATTTTGGTTGTGAGGGTCGAGGTTTTGGTTAAGATGTCGAGGGTATGAGTCGTTTTAAGAGACGACGATGACTTGCCCGTTGTGTTTGAATTTACAAAGCTTCGTTCGGAAGTGTCATTCGTTCGGAAGATTTCGTTCGGAAGAGTTCCGAATCGGAAGAGTTCCGAACCGGAAGAGTTCCGAACCGGAAGAGTTCCGAACCGGAAGAGTTCCGAATCGGAAGAGTTCCGAATCGGAAGAGTTCCGAATCGGAAGAGTTCCGAATCGGAAGAGTTTGATTCGGAACTTTAAGTTTGATTCGGAACTTTAAGTTTGATTCGGAACTTTAAGTTTGATTCGGAACTTTAAGTTTGATTCCGAACTTTAAGTTTGATTCGGAACTTTAAGTGTGATTCGGAACTTTTGGATCAGTAGAAACAGGTTCGAAACTAGAAGAGACTGACTGAGATTCTTGGACAATTGGACAGAAGATAACTGGACAAAACTTGACAAAGATGACTGATTATATAAAAAAACTGAAAATTAAATAAAAACTGAAAACAGATTCGATAGGACAAAAAATTATATAAAAACTTATTATATAAAATAAAAAAAATATATATAAAATAAAAAAAAACTGATAACAGAAAAACCAGATAGGATAAAACTGAAAATTGATAAACTAAAATCAATAATAAAAAATATTAAAGTGGTAAAATTGATTAAAAAAAATAAAAAAAGGACAAAATTAAAAGTTCAATTTAAGAAATTCAAACAAAAAGGCAATCAAAATAGAAAGGATTTAATCAAAAAAATACAAAATTAAAAAGAGAAAAACACAAACTTTTATAAAAACACCAACTTTTTAAGATTTGATAATGAAATTTTTGATTTTTATATAAAAATTTGTGATTTTTATCTAAAAAGGTAAGTAAATCTAAAGATTTGACATGATTTAACACATAAAAACACAAACTTTTTATAAAAAATACAAACTTTTTAAAATTTAAGCATGATTAAATCAAAACCCACCAAAATCAAAAAGAAATAAAAGTAAGAATAAACCAATCAAACCTTGGCTCTTGATACCAATTGAAGGTCTACGGTATTATTGGCCTATTCTACATGATGGATTTGATGGATTAAGATGGTTGATTAATTGATAAACATAAAGAAGATGAGATGAAAGAGATGAGGGAGTAGAGAGAGAAAGTTGAGAAGGGAGAGAAGTTAGAGAGAGAAAGTGAAAAAGGAATTATGATTAAGTGAAATGAACAATCAACAACCCCTCCTAACATGCTAGGAGGGGATATATATAGCCCACCCTACATGTGGGCTATATGGACTATACATAAACTAAATGGATCACGAGCCCATTACATAATTATCGTTGGAGCGACCGATCCTTCATAAATACGTAAAACGTATTTCCAACATTAACGGTCGTTAAAGTTACATCTTGTTTTAATTTAATAAATACCTAAATATATATTTATTAAATAAATTAATAAATATAATAAATATATTTATTAATTAAATTAACTCTTTACGTGTTGAGTGCAATCCCGTAATCTCGAGTTCGATCCTATCACACGACTATTAGATATAAGTCCATAAACTAACACTATGAATATCACACAACTTTTGTTGACGTCTTTACATGTTTTAATCTTAGGTAATAACGCTTAACATGCTTGAAAGGGATCCCGCAGGATGTTAGCAGCTTCGAAGTTCTATGTTGTAATTATACTTTTGATGTTGTTAAAGTTGTCAAAATACTTCATACTTATCTTTTGGTATCTATAAACTTAAAAACCATGTTGAAATGGTTCTTTATTATGTTGTAAAACTTTTGGGACCTAAGTTTAAAAACTCTGATAGCCGTAATGTAATATATGTCTTTTATTACGTCATTTTCGTGTCATTTTATATTCATTATTGCTTGTACCATAACGTGTCACCCCTATGCTGCCTGATTGTCCCGTGTCTGATTTTTGAGGGGTCTCACATGGAGCGTGAAAAAGATAGTCTTAATATTTATCGCATTGACCATAGAGGGGTCACATGACACATGATATGAAATTCGATCTATTGGCTTAAAACCCTTTTGCTTCTCTCGAGTAATGTTTCAGGATGATGCTTGTTTTTAATCCTCTCTTTTTGCACAATACTTGTTTGGGGTTGCAACAAAAACGCTCAATAGTGAAAAGCGGTAGCTCGACCTCCGTGAGTAGAGATTTTTCTTTTTTCGTGGTGTTAGGCAAGAGTTTTTTCATTTTTTTATTATAAGATCTTTCGAAGTGATTTAATTCCGTAACCATTGAATTTGATTAACTAACTAATTGAACTTCCGTATAGGAATAAAATCCAAATTAAAAATTGACTCACTGAATTTTAAAGTATATATGTAAGTAAGGGTGGGAATGGAGTTGGGTTGATTGGGTTCGAGTTAAATGGGCCATGTTTAATTCAGGTCGAGGTTAAAAATAATAATGTTTAACCCATTGTGTATGCATTAATTAAAATCTTAACAAATTTTAATATTAACTACAAATGATTTTTTTAGAACGGCAAATGCAAGTGGTTAGTAGGTCGAGTCGTGCAACGATATCCAACCGGTATAATGTCTTCTTCAAATCCTCGCCTAGTTGTGTTAAACTCCTTATCTAATTCGTCTGAAAGCTCTTGGCAAGTCTTGAACCTAAGACCTCCAGGAAATGTCCCAAAAAAAATACTTAGTGAAACTTTAGTGGTCAACTAAACTAAGCAAATTGATTAATTAACTGTTAATCATTTTTCTTTCATTTGATTGCCTCAAATGATAAAGATCAAATTTGAATGCAAATTATTTTTTCTTTGATTCATGTTGCCCAAAACTGCACATATATCATAACTTATTAAAAAAATAACTAACTTACTTATATAAGGAAACTTAGCCCCAATCCCTTCCTTCCATCAATACACCATTATTTTGCAAACAATGTAATCTGATTTTTTTTTGCCATTTGTCAAAACCATATGCAAAGTTATTCAACAACACAAGCACAATGTGCTCGAATTATGATGAAATCATTTACTGATTCTTAGTGTTTCGTTAATAAAACTTTATTAGAGAAAAAAAATAAAAACCGTGTTTTGTTAGTAGTTGATAACATAGATTTAGATTTAGATTATTAACGAATCATACCTATAGGCAATCGTTAATTCATTACTTATTTATTTATTTTTGTTAGCGAAATACTATGAATCAGAAATGCATCTTAACCAATTAAAAGCATTTAACATTAACTCAAGTTCAAATACTTTTCAAACTTATTAATCTTATTTAAAACAACTATTCAAGGGTGGCCTAGTGGCAAAAGGGTTTATGGCTATCACTTCAAAGTGTGTGAGGTCGCAAGTTTAATTCTTTATAGGTGCAAACAACTTTGAAGTGGTCACGCCTTGGTTTAAAAATGTGCGCATCATTGCACAAATTGCGCGCATCATTGCATTGCTTTTAGGATTTCGCATCAAGGTGCCTGATGCTAGGCCATCCCAAAATGCGCTCGCATTAGATCGCAACTTGTCGCATTTTTATAATGCTAGCAACAATCGCAATTGTCGCAATATGGTTTTTATGTCATTTTGAAAAAAATAAACCATTTGGAAGAAGCTAAAGTATCATAATAGATTTACAAAAATATAATTTATCTAAAAGCGACCAAAACAAACATAACACTGACATCCAAAATACCCTTTATTCATGATTATACACCATTAAAATTATTTGAAATCCCGCAAACAATGTTTTTATTGGCTCTTCATGTTGTGTAAGATGTTATATTTTTATTTGATCATGCATAATCATATATGTTAAATAATGAAGCTAGCAATCATATTGTGATTCAAATTTGACTAATATTTTCTGTTTCGACTTTTTCTATTGATTTAATTATGAAAGAATTAAGATTTATTAGCCACTTGTATAATTTAAAAGTATACCTTCAGTACATTATAAGATTATTCATCATGTATATATAGGACGAACTCAAATCATTCCCGACTTCACGTTCAACACATTCAGTGGTAACAATAACAGGACCATGTAGATTCAAAATTGAAAATTCAAAATAAATTTTTTCGTGTTGTTCGATAGTAACTAATGGAGGAAGTCTCGTTTAAAATTTAGTTAGAGTCTATAATGTTGTTTCTAAGTATTTTTTGTCATGACTTAGTGACTTATTTGTATTAGAAGTTACGTATTTGCCTATTTTACATATCTTAGTGGCTTATTTGTAAATTTATTGCATTTACTTGCTAGTTTGATTAAATTACTACGTACAAATACATGTTTTAATTTGTTTTAATACAAAACGCATCGCGTCCAAATTGCGCTCGCATTCGCAACTCGCATCACGCATCGGTCTTTTTTACCTTTAACGCATCGGATCGCAAAACGCAATTTTAAACCACGGGTCACGCCAACCTCCTGAAAAAGGACTTTACGTGGTTTGAGTCTGTATAGCGGTGGATTCAAAAGGTGAATCCCGTGGATTAACCGGCCAATGCGTCGGAAATTATGGTTAAAAAAAAATCTTATTTAAAACAACACACGCACAATGTGCTCGAATTATGATGGAATCATGGAATACTATTATTTATAAAACGTCTTTTTTTTACCAATTGCTAATTTGAGAATATACTTTTGTATAAATTTTCTTTAACATTCTCATTAATAGCGATAAATATTTCAACGATCTATAAAATAATTATGATCAACAAAGCTTGTTGAGGAAGAGATAACATTGGTTAGAGTTGAAAATTTACATAATGCATTAAACAATGTATATTAGCGTTTTTTAGTTTAATAGTTATGACATAAAATATATTTTAGGAAACCTTTTTATCATATTAAATACTAATTGAACATATCAAATTAAGGGATTTATAGGTTCAAGTGGACATGTGTCATATTGTAAGGCTTTGGTATTTTTAGAAAAAATTGATGAAGAGAGGAGTTTAAAAACTGGGATATGTTAGATAATATAAATAAATCTACTACCTTTATATAGCAGGGTTGTCTCTCCAAAAAAACTCTGCCAAAATATCTAATCAATTGCCACATGTAATCATGAATTTTAATAACCGTCTGATTAAGAACTTCTAAAAACCAATTCTTTGATACTTCCTTTTTTCACTTTTTTTTCCCCAATTCATTTAAACTATTCTTTTCATCCAATACCAGATACAATCATACACGTTACAAAACTAATCAAAATCAAAACCAGTTAAAGGTAGTAGATCCATAACCTTTTCTAGATTTAGTGGAATCCAAAGCTACATATCATTTGTTAGAAAAACTATTAGATCCCTTATTCATACATCAACCAACCAACCGATTACATATAAATCAATGATTTCACATGTATCTTGTGAATCAAAAGTACTTCGGATAGTGTAGATTCACGTCTAAACCATCGAGCATCTTTTTTATATGTTGAGACTACTTCGGATTTTCTAAATCAAATCAGGTATAATCTTTTTGATTTTATTTTGTAAAGATTTCTCATATAGGATAAGAATTTGATTGAGAATGGAAGTAAAAAAAATTGGATTTAGTTTATGAAAAGGGTCCTTTATGAAAAGAACGGTGACGAAAGTGGAGTAATGTATTAAAGGTTGGTCGCCACTGATCTTGAATTAAATTATGCAACGTTTTTATGAAACGTTAATTAAAATATGATAATGTCAATTGTTTTGTGAGAACTGGATTTGATTAGAAATTGGGTTAGTTGGTATATCTTAAAGTGTAAGAAGTAGATTATTTACCCATTGAAAATTAGAATCCCATAATTATTTTAGGTAAATAAGAACGATTGTTTGTATTTTAGTATTTTAGGTAAATATATTTTATTGTTTGAATATGATTTAAACAAAAAAACGCCCCATTTAAGATGATAATCGTTCCCATGATTGTAGCTTTTTTCTAAATTTAAACAAACCATTTTATAGCTAACTTCCTAAATTTACTCAGTTTTCAAGCCCATGTTAACCTAATTATCTCTATATAAACCGTGTATCAGCATAAACATAGCACACCACAAATATTTTTCTGTCTTTCTTATAGTTCTGAATATCAATCTGCAAGTAAGTTAATGTTTTTTTTAAGATAGTAGATTTATTCTTATTGTAGGATTTGGATATCAGAACCCTTTCTTATTATTTTGTCTTTCTTATTATTCTGAATATCAATCTGCAAGAAAAGTTGGTTTTTGTTCTTTTTAAATGTAGTTCAATCAATGTAGCAGGAAATGGTTTTGTTTTCCAATATCAACCCAATAGTTTCTACAACAAATGTTGCTCCTGTATCAAGTAAAATATCCATCCATATCTCTTATCGTCAAATATTTTATCTCTAAAGTTATCCGCACAAGAGTTACGCCTTAATATGTGGTCATGTTATTTAGATGACCGATATGTATATGTGAATTAGATATCACCCTATTTTAAATAATGTAGTGCTATTTGTATGGATTTATAAGTTATAATCTTTAAAAGGTAGTAGATGTTTCATATAGTCATGACTCATGACTCATACCATAGTCATTGCCTGATCAAAGAATGTACTTGAGTTGAATCTGTTATGCGTATTCATATTATGGATTGACTTTTGACCCGTATACTCACTTTTGAATCATTATAAAAATTCACTAAAATCCATCGTGCGCAAAAGAAAAAGTCGATTTCTATTTCGACAATGTACTTGAGAAACTGCTGCATATTACTAGACCACCCGAAACCCAAGTTTGTTTCAAGTTGTTATAATCATAATTGAATTTATAAAGTGAAATCTGATTTCAGGATTTGTTATTTTTAGGTTAACGCGGCCTTTGGGGTTGCTTGGGTAGGCTATTTCTGCTTATGTGTATAAGTTGCTCAAAAAAAGCACACCAATAAATGGTGTCTGGATTTACGTCAAAAAAATGAGCAAGAACAACTTAAGAAATAATTAATTTTTAAGAAATTCCAACAACATTTATAATATTTTTTTTTTGTGCAGATAGTTAGGATAATGTATAAATAAGCAGAAAAACCTGTCCTAAACACCCCCTTTAGACAATGAGTCCACTTTTTACCATAGTGAGATAATTAGAATTAGATTATTTAAATTCTCAAGCGCTAGAAACTTGATGTGACAAGATTATGCTCACTGGCTTATTACTTGGTGAAGTTATTTGTTTTAGCAAAATTTGAGAACATTATTTCAGACAGATTATTCTTGGTGGATTCAAGTACATGTTTACCGTTAGAGTGAAATAAGTTGCTTCAATAAGCCACGGATATGTTTCTGCTTTGTTCCCCAAACACCCCCCCTCCCCCTTATGGCCTTATTACTAGAAACATCTTCTTGGTGTCTTAATTACTCACTTACTGATTGCAGTCTGACTTGAAAATTCAATAATCAGACAATTAATTTCATATGTCAATGCCAAACAACATGATTTCTAAAGGGATTTTCAATGAATATGTGTTTTGAAAATGAGCAGTGAGCACACTTTGCTGCAAGATCCTCGCCATAACAAAGGGCTAATAATTCATCGAAAAAGAGTGTCTCATAAATCAAGTTCATATGTCAATGCCAAACAACGTGATTTCTAAAAGGATTTGCAATGAATCTTTGTTTTGAATTGTGCAGTGGGAACACTTTGCTGCGAGATCCTCACCATAACAAAGGGCTAACATTCACCTAAAAAGAGTCTCATAACTTAATTGGGGTTCTACCGCCCATGATAGCTTCGCAAGAACTTCCAAGTAAGTTGATATCTCGCTAGCCAAAACTAACGTAATCATATTTGTGTGTTGATTGT
The DNA here is from genome assembly GCA_025667525.1 of Glebionis coronaria. Lineage (NCBI taxonomy): Eukaryota > Viridiplantae > Streptophyta > Magnoliopsida > Asterales > Asteraceae > Glebionis > Glebionis coronaria. The sequence goes on along the minus strand of CM046881.1, from coordinate 532,614,182 downwards.
TTTATTTTATTTTACTTTTACTAATGTATTGTTTTATTGATCACGGCAATTAGGATTAAAAAAAGTGTTGCACATGCTCCGCCAGTACGAGGTTCCTTTGCAAAGACACACAAGAACATGTTTTCATTTGGCAGAAATAATAAGCCAAAATCTGAGCTGGTATGTGGTATAGAGCTTTTATCTTTCTATATTCTATTTAGATATTCATATACTTCTTTCTTCTATATACAAATAACATGTTACAAAATGCTTTATTCCATACTCTCTTTTGCAGGGTACTAGGATATTTTCTACACGATGCATTATTCCAAACTCTCCTTTGCAACAGTCATTTTGGCGTACTGGAAAATTATAAGGATACCCTCCATGGCTCCATGTATTCTCCGAGTTTAGGATATTTGTTAATCGTTGCAGCAGATTTTTATTGTTGCAACAGTTTTTTGTTTTCACTTTTTATGAATCTGTTTGTTTTAAGATTATAGATATTTTAGTATTCTACTTATATTTTATCAAATTTTTGTGTATAATCATTCTTGAGATTAGCCCATTCTTAGGGCGGGCCTTGAGTCTAATATATATATATATATATATATATATATATATATATATATATATATATATATATATATATATATATATATATATATATATATATATATATATATATATATATATATATATATATATATATAGAGAGAGAGAGAGAGAGAGAGAGAGGATCCAATGAGAAAAAACTTAAAATAAGAACTGGTGAGAAGAAACTAAATCACACATTTAAGATGCAACGACTTGCATTAGATGCATTTCTATTCATGTAGATGCACCATCTTGAGTTTCGAAAGTTAATTTGATGTGTAGATGGTGGAAATTGATTTTCATGATTTTGGCACGTGCAGAGGAACAAAAATATAGATAAATCATAAAATGGATCTAATATACGTATAATCATCTAATTAAAAGCTATACAACACGTTATGATGCATTATAATGCATCTAAGATTATAAAGATGCATCTAATTTAAGTGGATGCATCTCGAATATGCGGTTATAGTTTCTTCTTATCTTTCTTATTTGAAGGTTTCTTCTCATTTGATCATAACTCTATATCTCTACTACTTATAAAGGAAAAACCCCAAAACCTTGAATGTTGAAAAATGACTTAATTATGGAATTGTTGAAAATTTAAATGCATAGAAGTTGGATATTAATTATGGAATTATTGAAAAATCAAATGCACATAAGTTGGATAAAATAGGAAATGTTGAAAAATTAAACCATAAACAATTGCATAAGTTATCGGGTCACGGGTTCTACGACCGGATTAATCCGGTCGAGTAACTTGGTCACGGGTTCCACCAACGGGTCAATCCGGTCGAGTCATCGGGTCACGGATCGACCATCGGACCAACCCGATTGAGTCACCGGGTAACGGGTTCAGCCATCGGGCCAATCTTTTCGAGTCACGGGTTCGACCATCGGGTTAACCCGATCGAGTCACCGGGTAACGGGTTCGACAACCGGGTTAATCCTGTCGAGCCACCGAGTCACTGGCTTCGACCACCGGGTCAATCCTATCGAGTCACCGGTCACGGGTTCAACCATCGGTTTATATAACACACACGCGGGAACCTTCTTCATCTTCAATGAAACAAAAAACCCTTTATTCAATTCCATAAGAAAAAAAGCAATTTAAAAAACCCTAATAATAAGAAATGAAATGCCCAGAAAATGAAGAAGTGATGAATTTCATATTCAGCAAACAAAGGGAATTGAGTGATTCACCAGAAGGCTTATCTGATCATCACAATAAGCTTTTAACCAGTGCTTGTTTTAATCTTTCTGCTTCCGATACTCATATCAAAACCCTCCAAGATTTTTCCAATCTCAAGTAAGTTATTATTTTTTTTATCCTTTTTTTTACTGTTTACTGTTTTTTATTTACTGTATTATGTGTTTTTTTTTTTGTTGAATATGAGGTTTTTGTTAGTTGGGTAGGACTAAAAATGTGATTTTGTTGCCAAAGACTCGATTTATGTGTTTTAGTGGGTGTTTGGGATTGCGTTTGCAACTAGATTTTACTTGTTTCATTTTGAAAACGGAGATGAGTTAGTGTTTGGATAATAAATAGAGAAAAATGATTATTTACGTTTAGAACCTTCTAAAATGGAATTTTGAAAAAGTAGGTGGGGAGCTACTTATTTCATTTTCAAAATGGAGAAAACTTAAAATTAGTTTATTTTATTCATTTTTACTTATCAAATAATCAAATTTGTCAAACAGTCAAAAAACTGAATTTGAATTTCAAACAGGATAATCAAATCCAAACACTATTTTATAGAATGACGTTTTCAAAATGATGATTATCTGATTATTCATTTTAAACACCCCCTTAGTACTTATTATTTAATCGCCTTTTTATGTATTTTTTGTTGAATTTGGGGGTGTTTGTTTGGGTAGTTTCGGCTTATATAACGTAAGCCCATTTTGACTTAGTGGGTGTTTGGTTAAGCTTATGAATTGGGCTTATGTATATGTTATATAAGCCATTTATTGCTTATATATGTAATAAGCTTATAAGCCTTTGTTAAGTCTTTGCTTTAACTTATATAATTAATAAGGTAAAAATGACAAAAAAAAAATATAAAAGTAAAAAATGATGTAATTATTAAATGAGGGTATAAAAGTCTTTTTATATAATATTCTTATATAAGCCACAAGTTTTCAAAAAAAAAACACCCTTATCTAAGCTTCTAAGCCCACTTATATAAGCTTAACCAAACACTTGGTTTCGGCTTATAAGCTTATATAAGCTAATAAGCTCATAAGCCCACTATATAAGCTAAAACAAACACCCCCTTATATTTCATAAGCCCCAATTTTGTGGCTTATTTGGACATTTATGGGCTTATATAAGTTTATCATAAACTTATATAAGCCCGTAAGTCTCAAGATAAGCCACAAAAATGGGGGTTTATGAAATATTAGCCGAAATCTGGCTTACTTTCGGCTTATATTTCGTAAACCTTAGTTTTGTTGCTTGTTTTGAGACTTATGGGTTTATATAAGTTAATCATGATATAGTAAACTTAGATAAGCCCGTCTCCAAATAAGCCACAAAGTTTGGGGCTTATGAAATATTAGCTGAAATGGGCTTATGTTTCATAAGCCAAAACAAACACCCCCTTGATGTTTTTGTAAAATGGGTATGCTTAAAATTGTGATTTTGATGTTAGGTTAGTCGCGAAATGTTACTTTCTTTGTCTCATTTTTGTTATTGTGGGACGGAGGGAGTATTGTTTAGTGTTTTTTTTCATGTGCTTTGATTGAAATTGAGGTTTTTGTGAAATGGGTATGAGTACAAATGTAATTTTGATGTTAGGTTAGTTGTGAAAAGACACAATTTAGTTGTTCTCCCTTCGTCCCAATTTGGTTGAATTTAGTTATGTCCGATGATCACTGTAGTGAGTGCACTTTTCCTTAAAAGATGTGTTTTTGTATGTGGGGAGTTATTTTGGGATGGAGGGAATATTTGTTACTATTTACTGTTTAATGTTTTTTTATGCGGTGTCGTGATATTTGATGTTTTTGCGAAATGGGTATGATCTGCTTACTAGGTTTTATGATGAAATGATGTTGGTGTAGGATTGAAGTTTTGATTTTGATGTTATTGGATAAGGATTATGGAAAGATGAGTTTAAATGTTACAAGGATAATGTATGCTTAGGTGTTCAACTATTTCATTTTTAAGGTCGCCCAAAGATATTAAAAAATCGTTTTTTTATGTCACCTTGATATGTAGTATCTTGTTTCAATATCTGGGTCACCCTGAAACCCAACGGTGTAGTCCAGTGATGGGGGCTTGGGACTCTCTAGAAGAGACGCAAGTTCTAGTCCCGCACGCAAAACTTTGGAGCCCGGAAAGGGAGGGATTTTGTGAAATAGGTCTTGAGGTCGATCCCAACTTCCCTTGGTTTGTAGGAGACAACTTAACATTGCACCCAAGGTGCGGTTTTTTGGGGAAGGGTCACATCGGTTTATATATGGATATTGGATCCCGGGTTAAGGTCTCCCTTTAACCAACCTTTTTGTGAAATATCAGGGTGAGCGTAATGAAACAAGATAAATACTCTAGTGTCCTTATATATACACTATCCCTCAAACAAATGATGTTGTGCCATGATACTGAACCCCAGAATGAACTTGGATTAAACACAGCTGATGGAAACGACATGCATTTTACTCTAAGCAGACGACTATTGTTAGCGTTTGTAGTAATCCTTAATGAATGAGTTCCTTAACCACCCACTAGTAGTTAGGAGTCACCTTCATACCAATAACCCAATACCATGAGGTAATTAGTGTATCATGCAAGTTTAGTTTATTCTTGGAAGAAGATCAACCTAATCGGCCTATAAAATCCATTTGTTATGCTACTCTTTGCAATATAATTCTCATAGGCCATGAACATCAGAAGGACATATCTTTTAGGAAAATAGATTTGCATAATCGTGTTCCATAAGTTGCTATATAACGTCCGCATTCTGTCTGATATCTTATAGCACGACCTTCGTAGTAGCTATGAATCGATCCTTTTGAGAATAAACATCCTTTCATTTATATTGTGTCAGAGGTGTTGGAAAGTGGATATTGAAACTCATGAGAGATTTCTTTGTTGATGCTAATGCTGACGCCGAGATGGAAGAGAGGATACAAAGGGGTAACTGAGTAATATGTCTATCGACTCACAATATGTTTAGTTACATTGCAGTTACATATTTCTTTATTCTTTTTTTTTTACAATCTGTTTAACATTATAGTTGAGAAAAATAAGGGGAAAAAGAAATATGTGCCTCAAAAGAACTCTGCAGCTTATGCATTATTGATCACTCTCTACAGGTAAACATGGGATTACTTATTTTTCCTTTTTCTAAACTTATAGTTAGGTAAAGTATCAATTTTGAGGGAGATTTTTAATTTTTAATTTTTTTTATGTTAGAGGAACTTCTGATGGAGTTGAGTTTATGCGAAAACAAGAGTTAGTTGATGCTGCAGAAGCAAGTGGGCTGTCTCGCACACCTATAATGTAGGTCGTTACTTTTATAAGCTTTGACTTTCAAATTAAATTCTAGTGTCTTGTAGATTTGATTAAATTGCTGGGTCAGGCGGGTGAACAGGTCACATCAGGCCTGGTCTCTTTTTGCTTCTTTAATGACTGATCTTTATGTTTGCAGGCCTGAAATAGGAAAGGGGAAAGCTGGACAGTTTGGAGTAAGCTCAGGCAGGGAGTGGTATAGCGGATGGAGTTGCATGAAGAACTTGATAGACAAAGGGTTGGCGATAAAATTAAGCTGCCCTGCAAAGTAAGTGCATTCTGATTTACCACTTTTGCCTAAATCATAGAGGTGGCAATTTTTAACCCATTTACTAAAAAACATCATTAAAAGAAAACGGTCAAATGAGTCGAAAGTTGCCCATTTCCTTTTAAATATATAAAACCTAGTTTTTATTCAAAATCTTGGAAAAATATGGTATCTGATCAGCCTAACCTTACCCGTTTCAGTCACTACCAAAACCTGCCCATTTTGAACTGTTACATAATCCGCCAGACCTTCCCAATTTGTCAACTCTATTGTTTAATGTTCTTTTTACTTTATCATTCTAGTATATCAACAGCATATGCTATTATAGCACATCAGTGTCAAGCATAATTAGATGAACTAAACAGGATACCCTTTACTTATGGGAATATTGTTTTAGGTACATGCTGACCGAACAAGGAAAAGAAGCTGCTCGAGATTGTCTATCGAGATCTGGATTGGCCGATTCTACAGAGGGTCTTGCGACTTTTAATAAAAGTCTGGATCCTGTGATAGAACCAGCGAGCACACATGTGCTATTGGTTGAAGACTCACCACCTCAGCGTGCTTCCTCAAAACGGAAGAAAAAATCAGTGGATATTCCTCCTGATACTCTTGATAAGGTATACTATCTTAGAAATATAGTTTATTGTAGCTTAAAGTTAATATAAATACTTTATTGATCTACATTCTATAAATTGCAGCTTGTGCGCATGGGATACACCAAACAACAAGTTACCCGTGCTTTTTCTGCGGTCGCCAAAAAGTCACCAGATGAAGAAACTTCTTCACTGTGGCTATCTGTTTTATGTCGTCTTCGGGAAGTTGAAGTTTGCAATTCACCTTTGGAGTCTGAAAATGTTCCAAAAGCCAATCATCATGCATCAATGGGAGCTTGTTCTTCTACCCATATAGATGGTGGTAATGATATATCATTATAAAAATTAGGACACTGGTGCCTGTTATAATCTTGACTCATTGACCTTTAGTAATCTTTCCATTTACAGGACAAACCCATCATTTTAGACATGAAAAAGCGACTTTAGCATCTGAACGGGGATCCGGAATTCCAAGTTCATCAATGAGAGCTTCGTCATCGATTGTGAGTGTTACACATTGTTTGGCGCAATAATTTCCTTTTTTTTACTGTGATGTATAATGAAGCCATGCAAATATTCAAAAATTCTTTTATAGGCCGCCCAACTATGTATCTGGTTTCTTATATACCAAATCTGGCTGGATAACCAAAATAATCTTAATTAAAATGTTGTTTGGCCCGAATGCTGGAAACATACTTGGGTGGTCTCTCAGTACATAATTGATGGTATATTTAGTTGACTTTATTGTTTTTGTATGGTTTTGTAGGACCATAATGTGCATAAGCGGGGTAGAAATAATCTAGAAGCCAAACCAAATATTTTATCTATGCCACCTTTAGCTTTTGGAGACCGGTTTGAAGATGCATATGAGGTGGTTTTGATATTGGATGATCGGGAGAAGTTCACCAGAGAGTGAGCATTTTCACTTAGATTATCTTATTGAATACTATCTTATCAAGAGTTAATTTTGTGCTTTTTGATTTTCAGGTCACAAAAGTCTAGAAGACTTCTTGAGCAAGTCCAACTTCATTTTAAAATATCAATAGAGGTGAACTTTAACATACAATTTAAATTGAGGAATAACAGTCTAGTATGACTAGGGTTGGCAAATCGGACGGGTCAGACATCGGGTCAAATCAGGATTGGGTCAAAACGGGTAATTTTTTATGGCGTTAACCTGAAATAATATTATACTTTTTAAGTAAATTGATCTATAAACTCACGCGTATTATAAGAAACTTTGGCCGTCGACCCGTTTGCCAGAATTGAAGTTACGTGCTCAACCCATAAGCTGATAAATGATAATTCACAGGTTAGGCGCTTACCAGTTGGAGATGGCATTTGGATAGCTCGACATAAGCAACTTGGTAGTGAATATGTCCTTGATTTTATTGTTGAAAGAAAGAATGTTGATGATCTTCGATCTTCTATCAGGGATAACCGTTACAAAGAGCAGAAAGTGCGGATCCTGGTGATGTTTTTAACTCCGCTTGCTACATTTCTTCTTTAAGTGGCAGTTTTGACCCATTTACTTATGTATGGGTCGAATCAGCTTCCATGCTACTCGACCTTCGTATCTCTAATGGGTCAAACTATTAAAATTCTAGAATTTAGCAAAAAGGAAACAGGCCATCTAGTCAAATTACAGTTTTTAATAAATGGGAATATGTTTACCTTCTAATTTGATTACGTAGTAGGCTAGCACGTGAGTATTTGATCGTTAATTGCTAATTTCTAAAGTTTTTGTCTCTTTGCTTTTTCTTTTTTCTAGAGATCAGGGCTCAAAAGGTTGATATATCTAGTAGAGGGCGATCCTAACGCTTGTGCAAGTGCTGAAAGCATCAAAACAGCGTGAGTGTATTTTTACTTGTTTTTATCTATCTGTTCGAGTTAAATATTGACTTTTGTAGTTCCGAGATAAGGATCTTATGATATTTTCTTGTATTTTAGTGATTTTTATTTATATCAATAACAATTGTTTATTTGTAGTTGTATGACAACCGAAATCCTAGAGGGATTTGATGTGCAGAGAACAAGTGGCTTAGGAGATACATTACGTAAATATGGCCATCTTACGCACTCAATCACACAATGCTACAAGTCTCTTGGTAATGAGACAAAATATCAAGTTATCCCAATATGCCCTCCTTTCGATCAATTTATTGATAGGTGCAAAGAGTTAGATGAGATGACAGTTAGCGATGTATTTGCTACCCAACTCTTGCAGGTTTGAGATATTAGTATTTCTGCATTTTTTATTTTACTTTAAATGTAATGTTTGCAAAAGTATATTTTGTAAAGGTTCACGTTTATAAAAAGGAAAGCGGGTCATTTTTTGTAGGGGTAGAAACAGGCAGGTCGGGTTGAGTTGATCCGCAAATATATTTTGTCATCTTTATGTTAACGTTATTTACAGTAATGATAGTATACTTTGGTCCATTATTAACCCGTTTGACTTAGTCTTATGTTTGGTTTGACCCGTGGAAGTAAATAAGTCGAAAAACCACGTTGCTGAATGTTTGAGTCGATTCTTGTTGATTCCTCAAAAAGCTAATCTCTGTTTCTTACTGTAGGTCCCACAGGTGACCGAGGAAGTTGCCATTGCTGTCCTAGATCTATACCCAACCGTTATATCACTTGCTCGTGCCTACTCGCATCTCGTAAGTTTTCACTTACATCTGTCCATCTTTTTGCCAACACACCATTTTCTTAAAACGTAGGTCGATTTTGGTTAAATTTTATTTATTTTTAAATTCAAATGGTTTAAGCCAAAGAATATTACTCCACTACAAAGAAAACAGTCAAAATTCAAAAAGGGTTAATAATGCAGTGATAAGTTTTTAAATGCAAAAAAGGTTGTAGTTGTAAACTTGTAATTACGTTGAGAATTAATTACGCTGAGAACTAACATGCTACGGTACTCTTTATTCCAAAAGAAAACGCTAAAACGCGCCATTATGAGTAATTCTAACCATCATCCTTGTATTTGGTCTTGTAAGGGTGGCGACACATGTGCGCAAGAGGAACTACTGAAGAAGCAAAGTAACGATGTGATAAGTGGAGTAGCTAGTAGAAACATTTTTCAGTTCATTTGGGGAGATTGAAACATGTTTATTGAGACGATTGACGATGTTTCTCCATCGAGTATATGGAGAGTTTTTGTCTCACGTTCACTTTCAGCTAAGTGGTTATTTATAGTGAAAACTATACTACTTACATTAGTTAGGATTAGGGTTCATATTTTTTCTGCTTAAAAGATCCTTTTGAAGCTTGCTTCTCTACCGGTTATGCAACACAACAAAGTAAAAAAGCTATAGCATATAAGTAAAAAGGTTTCGCGGCGAAAATGATCCTATTTGACGACTGTCCATTGCTAACATCAAATCGAGCAGTCTAGGCCGGGTTAAGCTAAATGGTGTAAATGGTTCGTCTGTAAAATAATACTTACGTAGTAAACAAGTACATTCATTTAACCATAACTTGTCTAAACACATAAAAGGGTGGTTACTCTAGAACCTTGTTTAATACCAAAAGTCACCTTTCCCTAAAGAAAATCAAATCTCAATGTTGGTTTATATATGTTTGGTTTTCTGGTATACGCGAGTTTATAGTTTTAAAGGTTTTTGATTTTATAATTTTTAAAACCCAAAATAAAATTTAAAAATTTACCAATCGTAAACATAGAAAGTTTAACCATGAGATTAATATTCTAAAAAAGATTTCAGCTCTAGGTTTCTCCTATGGGCTCTCTCCACTCTTCTTGAGTCTTCCTCCTCCATTGTGAGATCACCGACATATTTACTTCCGTACATCAACCATTTCCCTAATATTCCATCATATCAATTAAATATTCTATACCTTTCATCATATCAATTATAGATCTATCTCAATACCAATTACACTTTTCCATCATATCAATTAAATATCTATATCTTCGTTAGATTCTACTCTCCGTTTACGTTAATTTCCAGTGAACTTTGGGTATCCTTTGTTGCTAAGGCAAATCCTTGTTGCCTTCTACTGGGTTTCGGTGTCCATTGTTTGTACCTGCTGACCTTTTCAAGGTATTCTCAAAATTACTCCATTAGCTTATTGTCTTCTACTGGGTTTTATATTTTCAACCAAGATGAATGCGCCGCCTGAAAATTGTTTGCTTGGTAAAGTAATAGCTGACAATCACATAGTTCATAAGCAATCTGTTATCTCAATTTTGCGAAATGCTTGGAGAAACCTCAACCCTGTTACTATAAGTCCTTGGAAGAATAACTTCTTCATGTTTGCCTTCGAAAACAAGGATGATATCCAAAAGATATTACATGATTCTCCATGGTCTGTAATGGGGTTTTATGTTGCTTTTGTGCCGTGGGACCCGAATAAAACTCTAAATGAACTTGAATTCAACAAAGGAGAGTTTTGGATCCAAGCTTATGATCTGCCTCTAGGCATGTTGATGTCTGAATATGCCACAACCATAGCGGAAACTTTGGGTAAACTAATTGAATTGGATTGTGTTGGCGATGGTCCACAAACTGATCGTGATTTCATTCGGTTTCGGGTTGAGATTGACATCACTAAGCCTTTAGTTCCTGGATTTTTCATTCCACGTTCTGAAGGAAGAGAGTCATGGGTCTCTTTGAAATACGAACGCTTATCTGATTTTTGCTATCGTTGTGGGTGTCTCGGCCATGGACGTGACTCATGTACAAACGTGGTCATTGGTAAGTTCGAGGGCAAATGGTCCTCTAAGATGCGTGCACCTACGGTTCGACGTCTACAAAAACCATACCAACGGCAACAAGTGCCAAGGTTTCATAAACATGTCACGCCAACCGCTATCCACTCCCAAATACCAACACAGCAACAGTCTTCATCATCCAATCGTGTGCCTCCCATCATCGATATGCCCCCCTCTCCTGACTTGTTTGCAGATAATTCTGAGCATAACTCAGCAAGCTCCTCATCATGTAAAGAAGTGCATACATCTACCATTACAAGAGCTACAACTCATGTCTGCTCCGACTACTATGTCACTGAGCCTCCAGAAGCTTTCACTCCTCCTACCCCTTCGATCCCTCGTAACATGTCTATAGATGTATCTCTTGCTGCTGCGCTTTCAAAGCGTGATCTGAAGCGTAAGTGTGACGATACACCCTTAGTCTCTTTCACGGGGAAACGGATGAGATCTTTGTCGTGGGGCTTAACTAATGTATCTAGCACGCACATATCCCCAACCATTAATGTTGATAAACCCGATGCCATAACTGTTGATGACGAAAATTCTCTGGATCAGAATGTTGGTGCCAATCAACATTTAGTGATGCACCCTCCAACCAATCGCCCTCCACCAATTGTTATCTCAAATAGGAAAAGAAGAGATACTTCATCATCAATCGTATTGGCAGTTCCTGATGATCCTATGGATGCACATATTGAAATGGTGGAATTGAATACTTCAAATAACTCTCCAAGGGTTGTGGTGGCTGACCCAAAACAGCCAGACGCGCAATGTTAGTTCTCTCCTGGAACTGTCAAGGTATAGGGCGAGCTTTGACAGTTTCAAATTTGCGCGAGCTCCATCGAGTTCATCGCCCTGACGTGGTTTTTCTCATGGAAACAAAAAACCAACAACACAAGCTTGAGAAAATACGACGTTCATTACATTTTTCATCCGCTTTCTATGTTGATCCTGTGGGCCGGTCTGGAGGCCTAGCTTTGTGGTGGACCTCTTCTGTTGATTTGGATGTTCTCACCTTCGATAAAAATTTGATCACCGCTCAGGCAACCCTTTATGGTGGAACTAGATTTGTCAATTTATCTCCTCTTTCAATGTGCTTTGTATACGCTCCTCATGACCGAGTATCACGAGCTCCTGTATGGAATACCATCATTAATCTCTCTTCTCACGGGGGACCATGCCTGGTTATTGGTGATTTCAACTTGATTGGCGCGCTTAGTGATAAAGTTGGAGGGTCTTCAAATATTAATCATATATCAGAATATCAAAACTTTACCACCAGCGGTGGCCTTATCGATATTCCATACTCTGGCCTGAGGTATACATGGTCTAATCAACGAACTGAAAGTGCCAACATTCGTGAGCGCATTGACCTTGCACTAGGTAACATAGCTCTTTTTGAAGCCTGCCCATTTCAACATCTTCTACACAAGCCGCTTATTGGTAGCGATCACGCTCCTCTTATCTACTGCTCGCATCCTACCAATAATAAAAAGAGATATCGTTTCTGCTTCGAATCCATGTGGACCACTCATACAGAATGTGAAAGCACCATTCAAGGAACTTGGCCACACTTTGAACCTTCCAATCACCTTCTAGGCATTAAACAAAAATTATCTTGCTGTGCTAGTAAGCTAAAGTGTTGGAGCCGAAACACTTTTGGTAATAATAGACACAAGATAGATTGCCTTACCAAGGAAATTGAGTTTGTTCAATCACTACCTAACACACCTAGCAACTTTCAAAAACAGAAAGTATTGCTACAAGAACTTGAAACCATTTTGTTGCGTGAAGAAATGTTTTGGCATCAAAGGTCTCGTGTCAACTGGCTCAATTATGGGGATTGTAACTCCCATTTTTTTCATCTTTATGCTACTCAGCGTGGTCAAAAGAACAAAATTTCGGGATTGAAAAACTCTAGAGGATAATGGGTATACGACAATGGCGAGATTCAAAGACTAGTTCGAGGTCACTTTGGGTCTATATTCGCGACAAATGGCGCTCGTAATTATGAGGAGGTGATCACTGTTCTCGATCCTGTGGTTTCTGATACTATGAACTTCCACTTGCAATCACCGGTCACAGATTCAGAAATTCACAAAGCTACAAAACAACTAGGCGGTTTAAAGGCTCCAGGTGAGGACGGGTTTTCTGGGATATTCTACCAAAAGTATTGGCATCTTGTCGGTGACTCAGTATGCAAAGCTATTCGGTACTTTTTTGAAACGGGGGAAATGCTTCCTGAATTAAACAAGACACTTGTAGTTCTTATTCCAAAGACCCCTGCTCCTGAGACACTCGCCCAATATCGGCCTATCAGCCTTTGCAATTTCATATACAAGATTATCTCTAAAGTACTATCGAACCGACTAAAGCCCTTAATGAGTAAAATCATCTCCCCTCAACAATCTGCCTTCATTCCCGGGCGTCAAATTCAGGATTGCATGGTAGTGGCGAACGAAGCTTTCCATTATATCCGCAATAAAAAAAAGGGTAACCAAAATGTTATGGCGCTTAAAATTGATCTAAACAAAGCGTTCGACCGCGTCGAATGGGACTTCTTGTTAGATGTTTTACGTAAAATGGGTTTTGGCGCTTTGTGGTGTAAATGGATACGTGCTTGCCTCACGACATATGAGTTAGAGTTTATTGTGAACGGGGACTCTGTCGGGATTATTAAGCCACAACGCGGGCTTCGCCAAGGAGACCCCATTTCTCCTTACCTCTTTATCATCGTTGCGGATGTATTATCTCGTCAGATATCCAAGGAAGTGACATGTGGGTCCCTTTCAGGTATTAAAATGGCTCGAGCTTGCCCGATAATCTCCCACATTTTTTTCGCCGACGACTCTCTTTTCTTCTTGAAGGCTTCACCCGGTGAGTGCGCTGCTATCATCCGCGTCTTAGAGTCATATTGCCAGGCTTCAGGTCAAATTATTAACTTCGACAAGTCGTCAGCCTTCTTCTCTCCCAACACCCCAACTGAGGTACGTAACCACATATGCGCTTCACTTCATGTGAAACAAATGGATTCTAAAGCTAAGTATCTCGGGCTACCCTCGATCTTTGGCCAAAAGAAAAAAGAATTATTTGGCTTCCTATTAGACAAAGTGCTTCAAAAAATGCAGGGTTGGAAGCAGAAGCTTCTTTCACAATCAGGTCGAGAGGTCTTAATAAAGTCCGTCATTCAAGCCATTCCATCCTATGCTATGCAATGTTTTTTGCTTCCTAGAAACCTTCTGGATAAACTTATGATGTGCATCAGAAAATTTTTCTGGGGTGGTGATCCCCATGAGCGTCATATCTATTGGAAAAACTGGGGAAAGCTCTCTGAACCCAAGCATAAAGGTGGCCTTGGTTTTCGGGATTTGGTTGCTTTTAACATTGCACTCCTTGCTAAACAAGGATGGAGACTACTAATTAACCCTGGTTCTTTTTGGGGAAGAATTCTTAAAGGGGTCTACTTTCCTCACTCGAACTTCCTTGCTGCTAAAAGAGGATCACGTCCCTCATGGCTTTGGAGCAGCCTACTTCATGGTCGGGACCTATTGTTACAAGGAGTTCGTTGGCAAGTTGGAAATGGACAAAATATTTTATTTTGGACTCAAAAGTGGACTCCTTTCGCAGATGATTTCTACATCAATTCTCCTCGTGGACCGTTTCAAAACAATATGATGGTTTCTGATTTTATTGTGGCCCAAGAATGGAATGTTGGGAAGCTTCGAGAGCACATTTCTTCACAAGAAGCTGACATGGTCGTGTCAATCCCGATCTCTAAAACCGGTTCTCGTGACAAGCTCATATGGCATTTTGATTCTAAAGGCCAATACACGGTTAAGTCCGGGTACCAACAAGCTATCACATCGAGGCAACATCTGAATACAACTGCGGATTCAAGTGCTAGCCCATCCTCTAACTTCTGGAAGGTTATATGGAACATCCCGGTCCAACCAAAAATCAAACTATTCTTATGGAAAGCCATCTCAAACTCTATTGCCACCAAAGAGAATTTGTATAGAAGACAATGCTCTCCTTCTCCAGCATGTCCAATTTGTAACGACTCTGTCGAATCAGTCGAGCATGTTCTCTTTGATTGCGCTTGGACGCGTCCTGTTTGGTTTGGATCTCCTTTAAACGCACGCTTTTACCCCCCTGGTATGAATATTTATGGCCATATACAATCTTTGATTGATACAATCCATGCTTATGATGTTTCTCGAGTTCTATCAATTTTTGCAACTACTTGTTGGTTTATATGGAGATCTCGTAACAACTTTGTGTTTGATAATGTGCTGCTCTCCCCAAGTAACACACTAGCCTCTATTAATGCACAACTTTGCGAGTATGACACGCTTGTTACATCTCGATCAATATCGGTCCCTAGTGATCCTGATTGTAGGTTACATGCTTCTCCTCGGTGGATTCCCCCCCACGAAGGTACGGTGAAGATTAATTGTGACGCTGCATTCAAGTCTTCTATGGCTGCTTTAGGTATTGTTGTTCGTGATTCCACTGGTTCGCTTCGATATGTCCATGGTGATGTAACATGTGGTGTATCACCCCTCCACGCTGAGATTGTTGCAATACATTGTGCTAGTTCGTTAGCATCTTGTCACGGGTGGTCAAACGCTATTGTGGAATCCGATTCTCAATTGGCTATTACTTTATCATCTTCAGAAGCGCAACCTCCATGGAGATATGCAACTCTCATCGAAGATATTCGCTTATGGGCAAAGAATCTACGAATAACATTTTCTTGGGTTAAGCGAGAACATAACAAAGTCGCTCACTGGGTTGCATCTCACGCACTTTCTACTGGTTCATGCTTTAATTGCGTTTGTAGTTTTCCTCATGAAATTACCTCGCTTGCGAGGAGTGATTTGTATGTACCTTAATGTTTGTTTAATATAACGTCTTTGTTCAAAAAAAAGATTAATATTCTAATAAATATTTTATTACAACTAAGTAAACTTATGACATAGTCATCGTTCGGCTCTGAATGTTTCACACAACAGTAAGTGAAAAAACATTTACTCCCACAATTTTTATTTATTTATAGTGGTACGAGGTAGTATCTTTAATCGGTATAGTTGAGACGTGTCAAGAATCTGATGGTGGGCGTACAATAACATTTATTCTTGGAAAGGCTCCAACCAACTTCCCGTGAACAGCTTTGGCAACTGTTCACCACTTTCACTAGGATATACATAGGCAGCTTTAACTTAAATTGTACTTTGTCTCGTCATAATGTTTTATCGAATCTTTCTGTCTAAACACTTAAGGGATAAGGCCCCATATTACTTATATTGAAAGATTGAAGATTCTCATAATATGTCACCCTTGAATGTCCTCAAACCTTCAACACATTCCTTTTACATACCAGTTGATATCCATCTCATTTGACGAGTATGTCTTCGACTAATTTTTTAACTTTCTTGACGATGTATTTGATTTGAATGTGTCTAATGATACTCGTTGAGGCTATATAATCCTCAAATATTTCTCTAACTCGTTGAGATACATCAGAGAAGGTCTTCATTACTTATAAAAATTATGTTTAAATCAAATAATGAAAAATTGAGCACTTAATTGGCCTGACAAACGGTAATATAATAGCTAAAATGTGCCTTGTTTAACCCACTCTCTCTTTGTAATATATAACCTTAATTATAAAATTTGAGTTTTAATACAGTTATTGAAAGACATATTACTATATAACACAATACAAGGTGACAAAAACTATACTACGTATGACCTAGAGTAAACTGCAAATTTCGTCCCTCGACTTTGCAAAAATGGCAATTTTGCCACCGGGTGCAAACTTGAAGCAATTTTGCCACTATACTTTACATTTCCGTGCAAAACAGCCACCGAGTTAACGTTTTTTAACTTTCGCCCATTTTTCTCCAATGGAGGCAATCAATCAATATAGATTGATCCGAAATCTGATTCAAATCCAATATAGCACACTCCCACACGTGAGGGTATTTTCGTCATTTCCCGTGCCACACCATCTCGTCGTCAAATCCCCATTTTTCCTTTATGTAAATTTTGTCCTCGAAACAATTTTCAGCCATTACAAACACGTGTGGTTGGAAGCTTGCATATATAGGTACAACGACACAATAATCTTTAGTAATAACCTTTTATATCTTCTTTAACACATCACTGCTATAGTCATGGTGATCATATGTGAATGTGGCAAACCCGCAACAATCAAAACATCATGGACTGACAAGAACCCGAAGCGACGGTTCTACTGTTGTCATGGTTGTGGTTTTATTGGTTGGAGTGACCCGCCAATGTGTTACCGAGCAGTTGATGTGATTCCTCGGCTCTTGAGGGACCAAAATGAGCTAGAAAAAGATCTGAATGAGCAACTGATGTTTTTGAGTGAGAAGGAATCTCTTGTGAAGAAATTGAAGAAGATGTTTCTTTTTTCCTGGATCTTTATGTTCATTGCATATAAGTTTTCTAGTTTTTAGTTTCATGTTTCAGAGAATAAGGTCATCCCTGGTTGTATTGACATTTTTCATATTAATAAAAATTTGTGTTATGTCATAATAGTGATTTATGAATCATTAAAATGTTGACTAGGGTTGCTGATTATTGTGATTTGTGTTGGGTGTTTTGGATATAGGGTGCTCTTCAACTTTGTGTTTAGTCAGTCAAGAAACAGGGTTTTGTTGGTGTTTTGATACAGCTATAAATCTTGACTTTAATTAGTCAACATATGGGGGGTTTGGAAACATGTCTTCAAGTTTGACTTTAATCAGTCAGCAAACGTTTTTTTTTTGCTTGTTTGGAACTATATGTTGGTCTTAATCCTATCTGATAAGGGAAGGGTGCTTTGCAGTATTTCTAGCCTACTGCATAAAATGGCCAATGTTTGATTGATTCAGTTAAAAAATCATAACATTATGCCTAAAATGAAAAAGAAGAACGTATATAGTGAACTAAACAAGTACAATAGAACCCCTAAATTAAACAACTACCAATGCAAATTAGGCCCTAAACAACCATTATGTCTACTGTCAACAACATACATTGTTCAAAAGTATAAGAATAACATTTTTGTCCTTAAACACACATAAAAATAAAATGAAATCACCGTTAACATTTTTGCACCATCAAACTCACTAGTGCAATCTCAGTTATGGAAACTCAGAACTCCAAGCTCATTTATTCTACTTTGCAGAATCCCCATCTCATATCTTGCTTGGTCTATTCTTCCTTAGACCCTTACCAACTAGACTTGTTCCTGATGCTTGAGTTGTTGTGATGCCATTGGCTGACTATCTGGGACTCCTTGGCTTGCTCTTTGACCCTTGGCTTGAACTTCCACTAGTACACCCTATGTTATTATGACTATGTCCTTTACACTTGTTGCAAGTCATCCAGATGCGCTCCCTTGTCATCTTTCCATTCTTAGCCATTTTTTATATCCTCCTCAATAGCTTCATCCTTGGAAATTCTTCTCTTCTTCTTTGGTCTACCTACAGGAAAATAATGGTGTTGAGGTATTAACAAACTCGGGATCCTACATCTTTGGCAAAAAACTACAACCACTAACAGGTTCAACCTTATATTGATACGTCTCTTTCCATGTCTTCAACCAATAACATGGTGTCACCCATTCCTCTGGTATACCAACAGCTTCTCTATGAGCCACCATGCTGTTCATTGCTGCAACAATATGCCTACATGGTATGTCAGTTAACTCCCATCTCCTACATCACATTGCTTAAGGTTGAGCTTCACAAAACACTGGTCATTAGGTCCCTTACACTGGTATGATTCCCCCCATTATAAAGAACATTGTAATAATTTGTATAGGCCTTAATGCAATTAAAAATTCGTTTAGCAGTTGAGGTTAGCAAACCAATACTTCTATCTACCACTTGCTGCACATCTACAATTCTATTCATAAAATACTCCCTTATGTATTCCAAATAACCAATGATTGGCATATCTCTGTCA
Source organism: Glebionis coronaria (assembly GCA_025667525.1). Classification (NCBI taxonomy): domain Eukaryota; kingdom Viridiplantae; phylum Streptophyta; class Magnoliopsida; order Asterales; family Asteraceae; genus Glebionis; species Glebionis coronaria. The sequence continues at coordinate 532,595,511 of CM046881.1, read as the reverse complement.
TCCACCAACTTACTGATAAAAGCTTCACATACGTTGTTTAGTGGGATATCACACTTAGGTCTCCCTGAATGTCATATATATTATAAGCAATCAAGTAATAAAATTAGAAATTGCGTATGCAACCAACCAAACAAATATACCTAGTATGAACAGTCAAGTATTAAAATTGGAAATTGCATATTACCTAAGAAATGTGCCTTGCACCAGGATGCTGGAAGAATCTTTTTTATCCACTCATTGCTTTTACTTGATCCATTGTTGCCTCCAGCTGAGCTATTGTTGATGCCATTGCACACTTCTAAATAAGCTCCTTTAATTTATTTTTCTTTGTGTTCCTTTTGCATATTTTCATAAATGTGTCAAACACAGAATCGATGCTCAGCTGTAGGAAACAGTTCTGCAATGGCTGGTAATATCCCCTAAACTAAGAAATAATATTTCAATTGGGTGGCACTAAAATTATACATAATTAATTACTAGTCAAGGACTATACCTTTTGTATGTCAAAGATAAATGTGAAGTTTGAATTAGATTTCAAATTAAGGTCATCTCCTAAGTAGGTAAGGAACCATAACCATCAACTCTTGCACTCAGATTCAAAAATTGCACAAGCTACCGGGTACACACCATTATTGCTATCCACACCACAACCATTAAGATTTGGCCAGTAAATAGACCTTTAATAAATGCTCCATCCAAAACCCGAATTTCCCTTTTAGTTGTTTAAAAACTTGCTTCCAGTGGACCAAGACGACAATGTATGTTTCAACCTGGATCTTGATAGCCGTATCTGAGTTTTTTTGCTTCAACTCTATCGTATAATCCGTAAGTTTTCTATATTGCTCTTCATAATCATCATGTAATGTTTTCATGGTGATTTATTTTGCTCGGGCAGCCTTATGCGAGGAATTTTGATATCGTATTTTTGCTTTAAATGAACATGTAGAGCGTGGTTTGGGATCTTAAGGTTTGATACAAGGATTTTGGTTATCTCTTTAGATAGGAATCCTGCATTACAATTCAGAATTTCTCTTGATAAATGCATTGTTGATTGTCGATAAATGTTGATAGTCCAAGAAGGATCGTGTTTGGTTTTGGATGCGTGTAGGGACCATGGTCACATGGGTTTCTTACAGACCTTTTAACCACACAAGTTTGTTGTTTTTGTATTTTTGCCTTCAACTCTGAACTACAAGGAAAGTTTGAAGGGCCTGCATCATTTTGACCAACATCAATCGAACTGGCAGGACATAACACAGTACCAAGACAAACAACTCTAATCCTAGTTAGATCACACTTCTTGATTATAACCATTCTCCTGCTCTCGATGGAATACGTTTTTATGTCTTCATGTATCTCTTTTCTGCTTATATATTGCCTGCCTACGTAGAACTTCATAGTTACATCCTCCTTGCCGTGGTATTCTACTTGCATTTGTTTCAACCTTGTCTTCCTTCTACTAACAAATTCAGTCTCATTTGGACCGTAACTAATATATACTTCAAAGTCATTGTTGTCAAAGAAATATTCAAAATCCACCTCATCCTCCTCACCCTATTTTTTTTGGTATTTTCAATGTGTAAATCAAGTTCAAAATCAAAATTGTTCATGTCCACCTCTTGCTCAACGGGGGCTGTATCTTCTTGTTCAAAATGACTTTCATCAGTCTCATTTAAACTCTCCACATCCTCGTCATCTTCAACATCTTGTTCCTCATCACCAACGTCTTCATCGACCTCATCACTTGCATTTAAGGGTTGATCACACTTATTGAAAAGCCAGTCCATCGTGAATTCCTCTTTATATTCGATGATGGGATCATCATCAAGCGCATGTTGGCACAAATCTATTGCTGTAGTAACAACTTCAGCAAAATATATTAGGCCGTCCAAAGACTCATTCCCACAAACTTCCAAAGGCTCATTCCCAAAAACGTCCAAAGGCTCATTCCCAAAAACTTCTAAAGTCTCATTCCAACAAACACCACCTGGAATTATCAACTCAATGTTTCATCATTCTTGTAAAATTCAATGACCTATTTGATGCTTGACTTTCATTATATCCGATACTACTCATGTTAGCATCATCTTAACCAACAAAGGATGCAACCAGATTGAACACTTGATCCTGCGTATCCAGATCAAAAGTTGCTAAACCATTTACATTTGTTTGTTCAATGTAAACCTATATCTCTTTCAATGTGGTAACATAGTTCTTAAATTTTGTTACATTTTGCTCATAATCTAAGGGTAATAATCCCCCATCTAAGGATTCTCATGGAATCCTAAATAAGAGTGGACAATCCTAACATCATTGAATCTTAAATCACGTAACAACGAATGGTACTCAACAAGCGAAAATCATTCCACATCTACTGAATCATACGAAGACGTTGTTTGAAATATATATGTCCTTCCAGGCGTTGATGTAAAATTTCCACTATGACAAATTTTTAGGGTAAAAAGTTCGGATAATTATATATGAAAATAAGCAACACGTAAACAATCAACAACCTCCATAAGCACACAATTAAACAATATCATCTATAATTACAACATTAACAATATTCAACTCAGTATATGCATGATGTAAACATGTATAAAAACTATAAAAACCTTCAAAGTAAAAAAACCTAACCATTTAAATCAGCAGGAAGGGGGATCTGTGCATTATCTTCTACCCTAACTCCAATGTTTTGGTTTGCAATTTCCGTTAAATTAAGCATTGCGTAATCAATTCATGATTTGGGATAAAATTGAAGTACTTTTGCGATGGTTTTTGAAAACCTAGGGTTAATTTGTGTTTAAAATATGGAAGGCACACGTGTATGATAGTACAATCTAGGGGCTATCCGGTTTCGTGGACGAAAATTGCATAAAGGAAAGCTGTGGATTTGATGACGAGATGGTGAGGCACGATAAATGACTAAAATACCCTCATGTGCGTTGCACATGTGAGAGTTAACGGAGGAAAACGGGTAAAAATTAAAAAAAGTTAACCATGAGGCTCATTTGCATGAAAAATGAAAGTATAGTGGCAAAATGGCTTGAAGTTTGCACTTGGTTGCAAAATTACCGTTTTTAAAATTTGTAGTTTACCTTATAATTTAATGGCCAAGCTTCGTTCTCCTGGTGCGGAAGGTAAATGTGTTAGAATAGTAAAATGTATTTTACCATTCTAACAAAATGTATGTGTGCAATTATCTATCTAATGTTTTAGTTTTTTTTTTTAATTTAAATTGTTTAACAATTATTAGCATGAAAAATATATATTATGGCTTCACGGATTGATTGAAGTAAATTAATAGAATTAAGCATTGAAGGATGAAAACGAAAGGCGATTTAGATCTATAAATGGCTAAGTTCACAAAATTTAGTTACCACAATATAGTGTACTAACTAAACAAGTGACAGATAAAAAAACGCGAAAATAAAGAAAAATGTATAAATCAGTACAAAAATGAATGAAATAATTAATTAAAAAAATATAAATGACATAGATTTATAAATAGAAAACAAATGAAAACATACACAAACGTATAAATAAGTACAAAAACACATGAAAACTATAGAAATCAGATGAAAACATACGAAATTGGTCGAAATCGATATATGTGTAGTTATTTATCTAATGTAACTTTTTCTAAAGTTCAGTAACTCATTTAATCAATCCATAAACTATATTAAGTTGCTTGTAACATTTTAAATATCTACGTGTTAAATCATCCGGTTGACCAACTTAAGTGTTATCTTTTTTTAAAAAATATTATACTTGATCATGAGATTCAAATTTAAATTCAAATCTTAATACTATATTTTCATTTTTATCCAAACATAGCTTAAAAAGTAAGCACACCAAGGCCAAAATCGTCACAAAAACCAATAATTTGAAATCCCTTCAATACCACCCAAAACAAACACCTTTTCCACACTTTTCGTGATTCAAATCCCCAAATTCAAACCCTTATTAATCTCTATAAAATCCCCCCAAAATAAAAACCCACGTCCCAAATCATATGTAACACCCCATTTTGATAAATGGAGTGTCACGCGTGATTATGGCGTGTCATCAAAGCATACAAGGATAAATGTATAAACATTACATGACCATAAAGGAAATACCGGAATCAAACATCAGTACCCCAAAAGTAGAACTCATCACACACAAACATAAGTACTGTAAATGAAAGGACTAAACAATGTCTATAGAAATGAGTATCAAAGTATAAAGAAATGCATAAAGTAAAGAAGGCTAGGAAGCTTCCAATCCATATGCACGTACGCTTAAAGTATACGAGCGTCCCTGAGTACCTGTCGTTTTGGGAACATGAAAAGGAAAACGGTTGAGCATAACGCTCAGTGCACGGATATACAAGTAAAGCATGAATAATATAAGCAAATAAGCATGAAGCAGCGGAAAAGACTAAGTCCTAGATAACCTGGTTATATCTTATTAAAACTGGTTTTATAGTTTGAAAAGCCTTATGTTTATCTTGTAAAAACTGTTTAACATATTTACCATTAGCCAATATAGGTCATGAATTCTCCACGTGCATGAATACTTGGAGGGGTGACCTCGTCATGCAAATTAGAGAGGCTGCCTCTAATTTAATATACTGGTTTGAGTAAGATGGATCAGCTCTTTGTGAAGGATGCAAGGCACACACCACATTCACCTGAATAATCTGCTGAAAACATATAAACTAGGATGCACCCATATGCCCCACCTGATAATAATAATATGGCCAAAAGATGAAGGGACGCCACGAGCTATCACTTCGCCGTGGTGAAGTCATAACACTGGTGCCTCCAGTGTTATGGTTATGGTACCTCCATAACTAGGTGAAACTGGTCATGCATGTATATGGATTTAGGTATTCTAATTAAACATAAGCATATCAAAAACATATACAACATATACTGGGGAAAACAGTTGGCTGCATACGGGGAAATCCTAATAAGGAAGAATGTCCATATTAAAAGGACGGAGAATCCGTACCTTGTGTCCAGTGAACGAAGAAGACGAACATAAGAGAGTCCTACTTAGGTATCACTAATGCTACATAAATACATACGTGTACAAGTATCTGATTACTGAGTACGTAACTTGTTTTATATCATGTCTTAGCTCGTTTTATATGTTCATGTCATGTCTTACTGATTAAAGCTTGATATTGTGTTTATCATGTATTTTGTCTATTCTGATTAAGTATTTCTTGTATTTCTTGTATTATTATACTTGTTGTGTAATAATAAGTAACTTTTTAAAAATAGCAGGTTTCCTAAATGAGAAAGTTTCCAAAAATAGAAAGTTTCCAAAAATAGAAAGTTTCCAAAAATAGATTTACTGCTTAAAATAGATAAGTTTCTAAAAATAGAAAGTTTCCATAAATAGATTAGCTGCCTTAATTAAATAAGTTTCTAAAAATAGAAAGTTTCCATAAATAGAAATAAGCTGGATTATTAAGCTAATTATATAAGCTTAAGTGTTTACTGATTAATATACTAAGTCATGTAATTAAATAGTATAGTTTATTAATTATTTTATGTGAATTAAATAAACTATAGGTTAAAGTATTTAATCAAATATAACATGATTTAATTAAATAAAGGTAACAATACTTAGGTTAAAACATGTATTATTATCTATTAATAATATAACCTAAGTCATGTAAATTAATAAATTATAAGTCATGATTTTAATAATTAATTAACTATATAGTCTAAATAAAAATGATAATTACTTAGGTTAAAATTCATGTATTAATACTAATATTAATAACCTAAGTCATGTATAAATTAAATTAATCATGTACATGTTCTAATTAATTTAATTTAATTCTTGTAAAAATAGACTTGTAAAAAAAATAATTAACCTTGTAAAAACAACCCATGAACCGAACCCGTATTTTAATCTAAACATGTGTGAACCAGACCGGTTTTAACCCGTGAACCGGCACCCAAATGCACCCTTGACTTGGCTAGCCGCCGGTTAACATGAGTTCCCATCGGCTAGCCGGTGTTCCCCCTGCTGCCACGGCCTACGCTCCCCCTGTTTCCTTATTTAGCCACCGGCTTAAGCCGGTGGTGGTTTTTGTTCTAGCCGAGACCCACCCGAGCCAAGACATATCCCGACCAAGGTCGGGGTCCCTTTTCCTCCTGTTGCCGAGACACAAGACCACCACACCGAGACCTTGAGGTCTCGGTTGGTGCGAAAGAAATCAAGTCGAGACCCCCTTGGGGCTCGGTTCTTGCGTCGGCCACAAACAAACACCCCTTAAACAAGATTCATTTTACCTCCCATGATTTTATAACATGTAATTAATAACTTGTAATTAAAACATTCATGATTTCATGTGATTAATTAATCAAGATCATAAAAAGAAAAGAGGTTTAGGGTTTACCGATTACGTGAATCAAAGGAGGATGAACACAGTAACAACCTTGCAATAAACCGAACACCAAAAATCAACCAAACACACCTTGTGTGTGTGTTTTACCCGAAGGCCAAGGAGAGGAAGGAAAAAGATTAGGGTTTTTCTTGATTTCTAATTTTTGTTATTATGAAACTAAGTTTTCCCTTTTTTTCTTGTTTAGTAAAATTGCATGGGCTTGGCCCTTGTTTCTTGTCTTGTCCGCGGGTAAGGGGGACCACAAGGGGTAACCCGTACGTTTTATCGTGTCTAACATTTAGTGTGTTCTCGTGTTCGTGTTTTACGTGATTTAAATAGTTATCGTTCGTGTCTTAATATATTTATTCATGATCGTAATAAATATACATACATACGTAATACTAAGCTCGTGATTATTTACGTTCATGATTTCATGTTCGTATGTTCGTGATTATAATTATTACTGAAATAATTATCGTGTCTTAATACGTAATAAATACTTATCGTGTTATAACATGTACGTAATACTTGTAATTCTTGTCTGTGAAACGTAAACATGCTATAAAAGGAAAGTTCTAATCATGTACGTACGATCATAAGGGTACTATTCATGGTAAAAGCATGCGGGTTTTACAACTCTTCCCCCCTAAAAAGAATAATTCGTCCCCGAATTATAGATAAAGTAAACTAGAAAAGAAGAACATACCCGAATTCAAAATATGAGGTGAGGGTAAGAAGCTCGGATAGACTCCTCTATTTCCCAAGTGGCTTCCCGCTCGGTATGATCCCTCCAAAGGATTTTGACAAATGGAATCGTCTTCTTTCTCATGACTCGTTCTTGTCTGTCAAGAACTCGTTCAGGTTCTTCTATGAAAGTGAGATCTTCACGAATCTGTTCCAGTGGATACTGAACCATATGAAGGGGATGATACTTGTACCCTCTGAGTAAGGACACATGAAAAATATCTTGAACATGAGAAAGTTGCGGAGGTAAAGCTAAACGGTAAGATACCTCACCGACTCGTTCAATATCATCAAACGGTCTGATAAATCGAGGACTGAGCTTCCTTTTTATTCCAAAACGTCTAACACCACGTGCCGGCGACACCTTAAGAAAAACGTGATCTCCTACGTTAAAATGTAAGTCACTACGATGCTTGTATGCGTAACTCTTTTGACGTGACCGTGCTTCTTGCAGTTTCCGCTTAGCTACTACGACCTTCTCATTAGTCAGCTCTATCATTTATGGTCCTTCAAGTGTTCGCTCACCAACCTGATCCCAGCAGATTGGGGCGCGACACTTTCTACCATACAACATCTCGAAAGGAGCACACTTGATACTTGCGTGCCAACTGTTGTATGCAAACTCCACCAAACAGATATAATCGTCCCAATCACCCGTCCATTCTAACGCACATGACCTCAACATGTCTTCCAATGTCTGAATCATTCGCTCCGACTGCCCGTCTGTTTGAGGGTGAAAAGCCGTGCTAAGCTTAAGTTGGGTATCCCAAGCTTTCTACAGACTTCTCCAGAATCGCGAAGTGAAACGAGGATCTTTGTCTGAGACGATGCTGGATGGAGCACCGTGAAGTCTCATGATCTCCTTTCTATAAGTATCAGCGAGTTTACTAACCGAATCTTCCTTGCGGATCGGTAAGAAATGAGCTGATTTGGTAAGTCGATCAACGATAACCCAAATTGCATCGTGCTTCTTCCTTGTCGGCGGAAGGCCAGTAACAAAATCCATGGTGATCTTGTCCCACTTCTACTCTGGAATATCCAACGGTTGAAGAAGACCGCCAGATCGCTAATGCTCGATCTTAACCTGCTGGCAGGTAAAACATTTGGAGACGTAAGTAGCAACATCCTATTTCATACCACTCCACCAAAAGTACTGCTTGATGTCATGGTATATCTTGGTCGAACCAGGATGGATAGAGAATGGGGAGCTCTGAGCCTCAGCTAACAATGCTTCCTGGAGTTCTTGGTCATCAGGAACACAAAGTCTCGTGCCCTGCTACAAGATACCATCTGCATCTACTCGAAATTCTGTCTGCTTCTCCAAATTCTGAATTATCGCCCAAATCTCTCCATCATCTTTCTGAGCTTCCTTGATCTTAGAGAGTAACTCGGGTTCCACTCTAAGATTAGCCCAGTAACCGTGCTGTCCACGTACCATGATCTCTATGTCTAGTCGCTCCAAGTCTCTTATGATTTCCTCCTCAATTTTAATGCCGTTTATCATTCTGGACTTTCTGCTAAGTGCATCTGCTACTACATTCGCCTTGCCAGGATGATACTGCAGATTAATGTCATAATCCTTCAACAGCTCTAACCATCTCCTCTGTCTCATGTTCAATTCACGTTGAGTGAAGATATACTTCAAGCTCTTGTGGTCCGTGAAAATGTCACATGATTCTCCATACAAGTAGTGCCTCCATATCTTCAATGCAAACACGACTGCTGCAAGTTCCAAGTCATGTGTAGGGTAATTTTCCTTGTAAGGCTTAAGCTGCCGTGAAGCGTACGCGATCACTTTCCCATGTTGCATGAGAATACAGCCAAGTCCCTTCCCCGATGCATCACTGTAGATCTGAAATCTACCTGTACCAGATGGGAGAGTAAGAATCGGTGCAGATACTAACTTCTCCTTTAGGTCTTCAAAGCTCTTCTCTCGTTCTTCAGTCCAGACGAATTTCTCCCCTTTCCGCATCAGTTTGGTCAATGGTAGTGCTAAGCGGGAAAAGTTCTCCACGAACCTATGGTAATAACCAGCTAAGCCTAGGAAACTACGGACTTCAGTCGCTGATGTCGGCCTTGGCCACTTGGTAATAGCCTCAACCTTCGTTGGATCCATCGTGATTCCTTCTGCTGATACAATGTGACCTAAGAATGCCACCTTGTCTAACCAGAACTCACACTTGGATAATTTAGCATACAACTGCTTCTGGCGAAGAATCTGTAGTACTGTACGAAGATGGTCTTCGTGTTCCTCCTTGGACTTTGAGAAAATCAGGATGTCATCGATGAAGACAATGACGAACTTGTCCAGAAATTCATGGAAGATTTTGTTCATCAAGTCCATGAACACTGCTGAAGCATTTGTCAGGCCAAGTGGCATAACTACAAACTCGTAGTGGCCATAGCGGGTACGGAAAGCAGTCTTGGCGATGTCCTGCTCCTTAACCCGTAGCTGATGATAGCCTGACCTAAGATCAATCTTGGAGAAGTGTTTGGCCCCTTGGAGTTGGTCAAACAGATCGTCTATACGCGGCAGTGGATACCTACTCCGGATAGTAATCTTGTTGAGCTCGCGATAGTCTATGCAAAGACGCATATTGCCGTCCTTCTTCTTAACAAATAAGACCGGTGCGCCCCATGGAGATGCGCTCGGTCGAATGAAACCTCGTTCTAGAAGTTCTTGCAGTTGATCCTTCAGCTCTATTGGAGCCATGCGATAAGGAGCCTTGGAGATTGGTTCAGCTCCTGGAATAAGCTCGATATTGAATTCCATTTCTCGTGTAGGTGGGATGCCCGGAAGTTCTGCTGGAAATACATCTTGGAATTCCGACACTATTGGTTGATCCTGAATTGATGGAGATTCAGCATCCATGTCGTGGACCGTAGCTAGATAACCCTCCCCCTGTTTCCTTATTTAGCCACCGGCTTAGGCCGGTGGTGGTTTTTGTTCTAACCGAGACCCACCCGAGCCAAGACATACCCCGACCAAGGTCGGGGTCCCTTTTCCTCCTGCTGCCGAGACACAAGACCACCACACTGAGACCTTGAGGTCTCGGTTGGTGCGAAACAAATCAAGCCGAGACCCCCTTGGGGCTTGGTTCTTGCGTCGGCCACAAACAAACACCCCTTAAACAAGATTTATTTTACCCCCATGATTTTATAACATGTAATTAATAACTTGTTATTAAAACATTAATGATTTCATGTGATTAATAAATCAAGATCATAAAAATAAAAGAGGTTTAGGGTTTTCCGATTACGTGAATCAAAGGAGGATGAACACAGTAACAACCTTGCAATAAATCGAACACCAAAAATCAACCAAACACACCTTGTGTGTGTGTTTTACCCGGCGGCCAAGGTGAGGAAGGAAAAAGATTAGGGTTTTTCTTGATTTCTAATTTTTGTTATTATGAAACTAAGTTTTCCCTTTTTTTTCTTGTTTAGTAAAACTGCATGGGCTTGGCCCTTGTTTCTTGTCTTGTCCGCGGGTAAGGGGCCCACAAGGGGTAACCCGTACGTTTTCTCGTGTCTAATATTTAGTGTGTTCTCGTGTTCGTGTTTTACGTGATTTAAATAGTTATCGTTCGTGTCTTAATATATTTATTCATGATCGTAATAAATATACATACATACGTAATACTAAGCTCGTGATTATTTACGTTCATGATTTCATGCTCGTATGTTCGTGATTATAATTATTATTGAAATAATTATCGTGTCTTAATACGTAGTTAATACTTATCGTGTTATAACACGTACGTAATACTTGTAATTCTTGTTCGTGAAACGTAAACATGCTATAAAAGGAAAGTTCTAATCATGTACGTACGATCATAAGGGTACTATTCATGGTAAAAGCATGCGGGTTTTACATCATAACCCCACAAAAACCCTTTAACCAATTTCAATATAACCCACTAAATCAAAAACCCCAAAAACCAATTTCTAAGGTTTTCAAAACCCTAAAACCCAAACACCATATTTACATCTCAACAGAGAGTAACAAGGTCTTCGTTATCAAGAAACGTGGTCTCAGGGAAGGGTAAGGCTGTGGCGTTTTACGACGGCCCACCACCGCCACCGCCGCCGCCGCCGTTAGGGTTGTTGAATGATGGGGGTAAGGTGGGTGGTGGTGACGATGATGGAGGTGATTTGAAGTATTTTAACCCTTGAGCGTCCTCAAACCTTCAAGAAATTGCTTCTACAAATTAGTTGATATCCATCTCATTTGACGAGTATTTCTTCATATACTTTTTTGACTTTTTTTAACAATGTATCTGATTTGAATGTATCTGATGATACTCGATTAGACTATACCATCTACGAGTCTTTATGTAGCTCAACCTCTAACTCGTTGAGGTACATCAAAAGGTCTTTATTACTTGTAAAAATTATGTTTATATCCGATTATAAACGACTGAGTACTTAATTAACCTAACAAACTGTAATATTGCACTGAAATGTGCCTTGTTTGACCCACTTTCTCTTTGTAATATATCATATTGTTACAAAATTTGAGTTTCAATATAGTTTTCGAAAGACATATTACTATATAACACAATACAAGGTGACAAAAATTATATAATTTAATGGCCAAGCTTCGTTCTCCTGGTGTAGAAGGTAAATGTGTTAGAACGATAAATTGTTTTTACCATTCTAACAAAATAGACATGTTAAATTATTTATCTAATGTTTTAGTTTTTTTAATTTAAAGTGTTCAACAATTTTTATTAGCATGGAAAACATATTATAGCTTCACGAATTGATTGAAGTAGATTAATAGAATTAAGTATTGAAGGATAAAAACGATAGACGACCTAGATCTATATATGACTAGGTTCACAAAATTTGGTTACCATAATATAATGGACTAACTAAACAAGTGACATGAAACAAAAACAATATGAAAATGAGAAAAATGTATAAAGAATTAAAAAACGTATCAAAACGGAAAAAAATGTATGAAAATGAACAAAATAAATATAAATATATACTGTGTATTGAATGAGGTTATTTTCAGAACCAAATAAATATACAGAACTGCGGGAACCATCTTTTTACTCTTAAAATGCACATGTATATTCGTTGGTTTAGTTCATTGGGTAGAAATACATGAATTTTCGGTCACTAGGAACATGTATCATAGGACCATGCACATGTATTTGTTTTGTATGTATTATAATTATCTTTTCATTGGATAATATGAAAACACACGTGCACTCTTCATATCGCTCATCATACTCGTCGTATCTATAACCAATAAAACAATTATTAAATATTAATTTAAACATAAAAATGAAAATAAATATGCATTTTTAAGAGTATAAAGGTAGTTCTCGCAGTTCTGAACATTTATTTGGTTTTGAAAATAACCTTACACGTGTATTTACTTATTAATTAATTAAAAAAGATAAATGACATGGATATATAAATAGAAAACGAACGAAAACGTACACAAACGTATAAATAAGTACAAAACGTACAAAACATATGAAAGCTATAAAAAAAACAGATGAAAACGTACGAAATGGACGAATAAATATATGTGTCTAATTATTTATGTAGTGTAACTTTTTCTAAAGTTTAGTTCCTCATTTAATAAATCCTTGAACTATAGTAACTTGCTTGTAACATTATAAATGTCGACGTGTTACATCATGCGGTTGCCCACCTTACGAGTTATCTTTTTTTAAAGTTCACTAACTCATAAAATAAATAGAGTTAACTGCATTCTTAGTCCTCGTGGTTTGGTGCATTTTTCACTTTTGGTCCAAAAACGTAAATAATCTTAAATTAGGCAAAAAAAAAGTATATTATTTTTTCAGTTTTGGTCCATTTTCGTTAACTATGTTAGTTGACTAGTCTAACTGCATTAAAGTACTAAAATAACCTCGTTTGAAAATGTGGAATTACTAAAATACCCTTTATTATTTTATTATTATTATTATTATTTATTTTTTAATAATAATAATAATGATTTATTATTATTATTATTTATTATTTAATAATAATCATTATTATTTATTTTTGTTATTATTATTATTTTAGTACTTTAATGCAATTTGACTAGTCAAACTGACGGAGTTAACGAAAATGGACCAAAATTAAAAAAATAGTATATCTTTTGAGCTAAAATCGAAATTATTTACGTTTTTGAACCAAAAATGGAAAATGCATCAAATCACGAAGACTAAAAATGTAGTTAACTCAAATAAATATATATCTTTGAGTAACCCATCTGTAATATTTTAAACTTTAATAATTTTAAAACATGTTATACTTGATCACATCAAATTCAAATTTAAATTCAAATCTTAATAGTTCTTTCTTATCAAAGAGAAGATAGCTTATAAAGTAAGCACACCAAGGACAAAATCGTCACAAAAACCATAAATTTGAAATCCCATAAATACCACCCAAAACAAACACCTTTTTTCCACACTTTTCTTGATTCAAATCCCCAAATTCACACCCTTATTAATCTGAACAAAAATCCCCCAAAATCAAAACCCACGTCCCAAATCTTCCCCACAAAAACCCTTTAACCAATTTCAATATAACCCATTAAATCAAAAACCCCCAAAACCAATTTCTAGGGTTTTCAAAACCCTAAAAACCCAAACACCATGTTTACATCTCAGCAGAGAGTAACAAGGTCGCCGTTATCAAGAAACGTGGTCTCAGGGAAGGGTAAGGCCGTGGCGTTTTACGACGGCCCATCGCCACCACCACCGCCGCCGCCGTTAGGGTTGTTGAATGACGGAGATGGGGGTAAGGTGGGTGACGATGATGGAGGTGATTTGAATGATTGGGTTAGGTTTAGAGAAGCTGGCTTGTTGGATGAAGGTGTTATGGAGAGGAAAGATCATGAGGCGTTGGTCGAAAAGACGAAACGCCTCGAAAAAGAAGTAATTTTTCTTGTTTTCTGGTTTTGTTTTTTGTGTTTTTGTGATTTGGGTGATACTTTTAGTTGAATATAAGCGCGGGCGATAGAAAGATAGATTTAGTACTTTAGTTGGCTGAAAAGGGAGAATAATCTAGCAAAGTACTTTCTTTTCTCGTTTTTTGTTTGCGATTCTGAGTTTATTTATCGAGTACTTGTGACATTGTTTGTGTGGTTAATTTTCTTGTTTTCGTCTTGTGGTTTTCTGTTTTTGTGATTTGGGTGATCCTATTAGTTGACTTGAAAGGCTAGAATAATCTAGCAAAGTACTTTATTTTATTTTATTGGTGACGTTGTTTGTGTATTAATTTAGTTGATTGTAATTGCTATGATAATTTTTTTCACATGTTTTTTGCGTTTTCGAGTTTATTTTGTTGATACACTTTATTGAGTACTTGTGATATGGTTTGTGTATTAAATTTAGTCGATTGTTATTGCTACGATAAAATAGGTTTACTTGGCCGAGAAGGCGAAAATAATTGAGTAAATAGGATTATTTTTTTTCTCCTGTGTTTTTTTGTGATTTGAGTTAATTTTATTGATACCCTTTATTGAGTACATGTGATATTGTTTTTGTATTAATTTTAATTGAATCGAAGTGCTATGATAGAAAGATAGGTTTACTCGGCTGAAAAGGTGAAAATAAACGAGCAAAGTAGTTTTTTCTTGGGATATTTTTTCTCTGTGTCTTTTGTGATGGAGTAAATTTTATAAACAAAAAGTATCTTTTGCTAAATATTTTTTTCTCTAAATGTTTTTTGCGCTTCTGAGTTAATTTTATTGATGCCCTTTATTGAGTACTTCTTACATTGTTTGTTCATCACTTTTAACTGAATGTAATTGCTATATATAAAGATAGGCTTACTTGGCTGACAACTTGAAAATATTGGAAAAAAGTAATTTTTGCCAAAGTTTTTTCCAAAGTTTTTTTTAGTCTTATTTGTGATTCGAGTTTATGTTATTGGGTACTTGTGATACTGTTTGTCTATGAATTTTAGTTGAATGTAATTGCTATGATAGAAAGATAGATTTACATGCCTGAAAAGGCGCTAAGATTTGAAAAAAGGTATTTTTTTTGCTAAAGATTTCGTTTCGATTTCGGTTTTATTTATCTGTTGAATTAATTGAATATGATTGGATTACTTGGCTAAATAGGCAAAAAGATTCCGAGAAAAAGTACCTTCTTTAGATTTTGTTTTTTGGTTGTGTTTTTGTCATTTGAGTTTGTTTGTGATCGTTTTGATGACTGTGTTCAGATTTTTGGATACGATGATAATGCACTTACTGAAGTATTGAGGGAAATATCAGAATTAAGGATTATAGTAAGAGTTGTCATGCTAATAGTTTAGATAAAGAAAGGCTATTTTCTGTAAATGGTGGTGTGTTTTGTAGAATATGTTTGAAGATTTAACTTTAAAATTCTACTTATACACATGTGTTGAGATAATTAATGTGACGTCTAATCATATTTGTTGCTTCTTTGCACAGCTATTTGATTATCAATATAATATGGGACTCTTGCTGATTGAGAATAAGGAGTTGACTGCTAACACCGAGGAACTTAGAGAAGCACTGTCCGCGACACAAGAAACTGTTAAACGTGAAGAGGCTGCTCATTTCATGGCTGTATCTGAAGTTGAAAAGCGAGCAGATAACTTGAGAAAAGCCCTAGATTTTGAGAAGCGTTGTCGGGCTGATGTAAGATTTCTTTTTTAAATCTTCAATGTGTAATATATCTGTTTTATCATTTGTTATGCATTTTGTAAGTTTCAAACATACGTGTCGGCTTTTGTGCAGCTTGAAAAGGCGTTGCGCGAAATCGATGAAGAAAATAAACAAGTTCAACTTAGATCTCAAACTAAATTGGCTGATGCAAACACTTTAGTCTCTGGAATTGGGGATAAAGCTAGAGAGGTGGAAGAAAAGATGCTTCAAGCTGATGCAAAGCTTGCTGAGGCGAACAGAAAAAGTTTGGAATTGGAAAGGAAAATGCAGGAGTTGGAGTCCAATGAAAGCGTGCTGCAGAGTGAACGCCGATCCTTTATTGCGGGGTACAGTTTGTTCAACATAAGACTATTTGAATTAAATTTATTGAAGCTTTTACAAAATAAGGTTATGAATAACAAAGTATTTTGTGTATTTACAATCCAACAAAAGTTGCTCAGTACATGCTTTTTGCAAGATTTTCGGAACTTTGCAAATTGTTTATAATTTTTTTGTGTTTCTTTTGGTTGCAAATATGACATAACCTATCACATATACCCTAATAGTATATCAAAATGTTCTTTTTGGTCGAACTGTTTATTTTTATTTTGTATCAAGGCGGTAATTGCCAAAATGCTGGAACATCTTATGGTCCATTTATACAAATTGAATCAGTAGAAGCACACTTAATTCTTAAAGCACTATTTTCAAATTCTATTTCTAAAACACATGTCTGGACAGTAAACACCCTGTTAACTTGATATTTTTACAGGAGAGATGCATGGGAAGCTACATACTCTAGACATAAAGAGGATCTGCGTGAATGGGAACGTAAATTGCACGAGGGTGAAGAAAGGCTGTGTGAAGGTCGGAGAATTATCAATTCAAGAGAGGAAAAAGTCAATGAAATTGAAAGGTTGGTCAAACAGAAGGAGAAGGAACTTGATGAAGCACATAATAAGATTGAATCGAGCATTTTTGAATCAAAGAGAAAAGAGGACGATATAAAAAAGAGATTACTGGACTTATCTGCGAGAGAGGAAGTATGTATCTAACCTTTCTTTCTTGGTGACTTCTATTTTTGATTTAAAAGTCAGTGATCTAATATTGCTTTTTTGTCCTTACGTGGTTGCAGCAAGCTGAGACAATTAAAAAGAACCTGGAGAAAAAGGAAAAGGAACTGCTTGATTTGGCCGAGAAACTGACTGCAAAAGAAACAGTGAGTTTGTACTTAATTGTCTGCACGTATTTGATTTTTATTGCCTGCCAAACAAGCTATTTGACCCTCAAAATACTTCTTTGCATGGTTTATAAAAAGTGTATACATGGTTATACCGTCAATTCTATTTACAAAATGAATATTATTACAATAGCACTTCAATTTTTGAACAAACAATATTCGAGGTTTATTGCATTAAATTTTAGAAATAGAATCTGGATTAATTTGGACCTATTTGACATTTTGATCCATTCCCCTTTTAGCGAAGTTTATTTTAGTTGGCCCATTTATCAGATTTTGAAATAATAGAATCCAACTCGAGCCATTCATTAGTGCATTTGTTGAACATTTGACCTTGTTATTATGCAAGTAATCATTATTGTCTTGTTGCAGGTGGAGCTTCAGAAGCTTATAGATACGCAGAAAGAAACCCTTGATTTCAAACGACGGGAGTTTGAATTAGAAATGGAAGAGAAGAGGAAATCCATTGAGAATGATATGAGAGGTAAATTAGACGCCATCAAGCAGAAAGAAGTTGAAATAAACCATAAAGAGGAAAAATTGAAAAAACGAGAAGAAGCTTTGGGAAAGAAACTAGAAAGATACAATGGAAAAGAACTTGAAATCGAGACGAAGTCAAAAGCACTGAAAGAAAAAGAGAAGTCTTATAAACTAGAGGTAGAAAGTTTTGAAGCTGACAAAGAACAATTTCGTTCTGAGATAGAAAGTCTGGAATCTCTGAAGTCAAAGACTGAAAATATCAGAAATGAAATTGCTTTAAAGGAACTACATGTGAAAGAAAAGATCGAAAGCCTTAAAATTACAGAAGAAGAAAGAGCAACTTTTTCCGGATTACAGTCGGATCTGAAAGATGAGAGAGAAGCATGCAGACTTGAAAAAGAGTTGATTATGAAGGAACGTGATGAGTTAAGGAACGATAGAGTGAAATTTGAGGTGGAGTGGGAGGCATTAGATGAAAATAGATTGGTTATCTCTAAAGAATTAAGAGAACTTAATGAACAAAAACAGGAATGGGAAAGAATGCAAGAAACAGAACTAGGGAAGTTGGAAAAAGAGAAGCATGACATGAAAGAATACATTAAGCGGGAGCTGGACGCGGTTAAGCTGGAAAGAGATACGTTTGCTGCTACAATGAAGCATGAGGAATCCCTTTTAGTTGCAAAATACGACAACGAGCATAGAAATTTCCTTCATGAGTTGGAGCAAAGGAAACGAGATCTGGAAGCAGATTTTCAGAATAAACAAACACAAATGGAGACAGATCTGCAAGAAAAAGATAGAGCATTTGAGGAGATGCGTGAAAATGAAATTAATAATATTAATTACTTGAAAGAAGTTATAAGAAAGGATTTGGAGGAGATAAAATCTGAAAGAGAGAGAATAGCTGTAGAAAAAGACAAAATTGGCAAGGAAAAGACACGGATAGAAGAAAGTCAGCTTGGGATGCATCAAGACATCAGCGATCTTGATGCTCTCAGGGAGAAGATAAAAGAACAAAGGGAAGAATTAATCAAGGAAAGAAGCCGTTTTCTTTCATTTGTTGAGAACCTCAAGAATTGTGGGGACTGTGGGGAGATTGTTAGAAATTATGAACGATCTGAATTGCACTTGCCTGAGGTTACCAGGGATCATTTCCCTCCACCTCCAAGGACTAGGAGTGAAGTTAATGAAAAGTCAGAGGGTATTATTGGTAACAAGTTAAAGTCTCCTGGTACAGGACGACTCGTCTCTTGTCTCAAGAGGTGCGCGTCAGTGTTCAAGTCCCCTCAGGAAAGAATAGAGCATGAAGATGAAATCCCCAAAACACCTCTTTCTGAGACAATGACTGATCTAGATAGAAAAATTGAAACCTCAAACGTGCAAGCTGGTTTGGAGGGTAATAAGGTTGCTCTAAAGGAACTATCGGAAACCGCAAATGACTCACTTGATCAGAGCTACATGGGAAGCAAGAGTCAAGAAGCTCCTGAAGATTCTCAGCAATCAGAGTTAAAAAGTGGAAGGCGAAGACCAACCGTCAGAAAACCGAAAGGTGGACCTCGTAAAAGCCGTTCTGTTAAAGCAGTACCTGTAGATGATGCCTCGATTTCAGAAGATAAGATCGAAGATTCTGTTAACGTTCACGAGGGAAGTCCCCAAGCTTCTAGCTATTCAACAAGATCTCGACCCACCACAAGGAAACGTGCTCATGCTGAAACATCGTTAGTCAGTGGAAGTGAGATGGATGGTGGTGACACTGAAGTTCAGTCTGAAAGTGTAACCACAGATGGTGGTGGACGCAGGAAGAGGCAACAAACGGTCGCTTCGACACCACAAACTCCTGGGCGGTATAATCTCAGACGACACAAGACGTAAGTTTTAAGCTTTTCGGATGAGTAACGACAAATCAACGTGACAAGTGCTAAAATATCTTAGTTAGTCTTTGCTTTTTTTTTATTTAAAAAACTTTGCAAACCAGTGTAGGAAGTTTACATGTTTCAAGCTTTTAGGGTATGAATACAAGCATTCAATGCTGTATTCTTTTTTTTTTCAGTGGGTTAATTTATACTATAATACATGCATCAGAGTTTTTTTAACTTCGTTTCTACATAGTACAATGTTGATCAATGCTTGAATGAAAAGATATAATACTTGTGGTGCGTAGGCATACAGACGACAATGTTTGACACAACAAATACCTTTCATCGGTAACATACATAGGGTAAAATTCTGGCAGCAAATCAATATATTTATTCTCTTGTCATGACGAGAATGACCCCTTCCATAAAAGCTGTTTGAAACATTACCATGATAGCAAATGTTGCTATTTTATGCGACATTTAAAAAACCTCAGCTTATATCAGACATTAGTACTATAGATATACCATATGCCTTAACGTGCCCCTTGTTCCTTAATTTTTGCGTGTTTTACTTTTTACCTTTTGGTTTATGTTGGTTCCGTTAAACATAATATCAGATGAACCTGGAGTATTATGTTATAGGCTTGATGAATGTGAATTTCAAGCTAGTCTCGATCTGGTTTGAATATCCAAGTCTAGTGACCAGCACCTTCACATCTGATCACGTTCTTATTTTGTTAGCACTCACAGTTTAATTGTTTATGCTGTCAATTACAGTAACACCGTTTCAGTTTTTATGAGTTTAATGTCTTCCTTTAGTTGTGGATTCCGAATATAACTGGCGCATTTACAAATAGAAGCAGTTTGGATATAAAGAGATAATACATTGCTTATGAATTTCCAATATCAAAAGTGGAGTTGGGGCGGATGCTTTACTTATCAATGTGAAATTAATGAATAGAGGGTTTTATTCAACATATTACATTCCTGCATTCAAGTGCCCGATAACTTATGTTTATTATGTATCTAATGTGATCAGTGAAGATGCCGCTCCTCAAGCTAAACCTCCGGTTAATAATAGGAAAAAGGGCGTTTCTGGGACTCAAAAGGGTGAAACTACTGCAGCTGTGGATACAGATGTTGCAAGTCAAGATGGCAGCACGGCTTTGGTGCATGTCACAACTAGTAAAACAGTCGAGACTCAGATACTAGATACAGCAGCTGTAAGTGTATCTAGTTATTGTTTTCAGTTAAAAGTTTGGTAAAACCACTAAACATTCAACCTTCTGGCGGTTTGAACCAAACTTCTTTTCTTTCTCTGAATAAAAAAAATCGCATGGGATTGAATCCTGACAGAAAAAAGTTAAAAGGGTAAATAGATTTTATCATAAAAGTTGGTTAAAACATAAAAGGGAACAAACATCTGCCATAGTTTCTTCAGGAGTTAAACCGCTAAAATGGTGAAAGTTTAGTAGTTTGACTTTTTACCCTTATGAACCTATAGAAGTCATTTTATTTGGCTGTGATATGCTGAATATGTTTGACGTGTTGCAGTTTAAAACACCTAGCCCCCCTGAAGATACTGTAGGCGGCAGCAGTGGTGTGACGAAAATTGTTACAAATACAGAAATAACCGAGGAAGTTAATGTTACTACTCATGAGAGCGTGAACATAACTAACAATGAAGTTGATGATAACAAAAGTGATGATGTTGATGATAGCAGTGATGACGATGGTGATGATGATGAAGATGACAATGGTTCAGATCAGCAATCTGGTGAAGCATCTATCCACAAAAGGATATGGAATTTCCTCTCAACATGATCGGCTTTAGTTTCCTAGTTTTATGTTGTACACCTTCATTTAGTTGGTAAAAAAAACTTGTCGGTTCATATCATGCAGGCTTGGAAGGTTTTGTAGCTTATGGTATAATTGTTTTAGTCGTTTGGTCCAGCTATCATACTAATACATGATTGAGATCTCTTTTTGCACATTCATAAAACACTTGTTTGTATAAGCAACTTTTGTTTCAGGATAAGACATTTTTTTTATCGTTTCTTTGTTTAGTATCTTTTTCTTCTTCTGGAAATGTTCTTTCTCTTAAACGCATCTTATGGTGTCTTCATTAAATTGTTCGACGCTTATGCAGACACTGGTCATGCTTATTTGATCTTTTCAGAATTGCGAATTGTGAGTATGGTGGTAGTAAATGATGCTGCCTTTGTGTAACTGGTCAAATAAATCGATCTTTTTATAAGTCGGCTTATGGCTTATTTGGTTTTGAGCTTATGTTTTATACGTAGTTTATTTTGGAACTTTTCGGCTTTATATAAGTTTTTAGGTTCTCATAAACCATTCTGCTTACATAAACCGAAAAGTTTCAATCATAGGCCACAAAATTGAGCTTATGAAACGTAAGCCCAAAATCCAATAAGCCATAAATCGGCTTTGCACACAAATGTTTCGGTTTATACAACTGACTTATGGCTATTTGTTTTGGGCTTATGTCTCATAAGCACACTTTTTATGGCTTATTATTGAATTTTTTTGGCTTAGTCGGAAAGTTTCAAAATAAACCATACTAAATGAGTTTATGAAACATAAGCCAAAATCAAATAAAAGCATCAGGTGTGGCAATGAGTTGGCTTGGTGTGGCCTTCGCCACATGCTCGCCACCACACCAAACTCATTCGCCAAAAGCTCGTCACTTGATTTCTCACCATTTACACGGCAAAGATAAAAAAAAGTAAGGCCCATTGTTTTAAACGTTTAAATCAAACAGCTACATGACCTTTTTTTGTTTTCTAATTTTTTTTCCACTTTTATTTTGTATAAATACCCTCCATTTCTTTCATTAATCTAAAACATTCAACACAAGTTAAAAAAATTCAATCTCAAAATATGAGTGATTCATCTTGCGAAGGTGGATTTTCCGATCTTGATGATTTTAATACGTTTATGCACCTACGCAGTTCTGAACAAGAGGCCGGAAGTTCATTTTCGCATAAGTATATTGAGCGGGATCTTCTTGGGACTGAAGAACGTTTACATTACGATTAATTTGGTGATGACCCAAGATACTCGGAATATTATTTCAGACGTCGTTATCACATGAGCCAACAACTATTTTTGGAAATAGACAAAGATATTGAAAATAAAATTGCCACTACCTCTCCTCATTTACCTACACATTTTGATTTTTTTAGAGAACGTGCTGATGCTACGGGTCTGCCTATTTTAGTGTTCTTATGAAATGCATATCCATCACACGCCAATTGGCATACGGCACATCACCTGGTGCATTGGATGAGTATTTATAAATGGAGGAGCATTGTGCCCGAGAATTGTTTAGATTTTTTTACTATGTTTGTTGTTGAATTGTTTATGCCAAAGTATTTAAGAAGTCCAACTTTTTCCGACATTCAAAAGCTATACACAAGACATAACGTATATCATGGGTTCCCAGGTATGATTAGAAGCATTGAGTGTATGCATTGGGATGGAAAAATTGTCCGAAAGAATGGCACAAATAATTTTATAGAGGTGATAGGAAATACCCAACTATAATGCTTGAAGCGATTGCATCACATGATTTATGGATTTGACATGCATTTTTTGGGGTAGCAGGTGCAAATAATGATCTAACAGTTTTGAATAACTTTCCTTTGTTTGACTATCTACTTGAGGGCAATGCCTCAATGGTGCCATTTCAAGTAAATGGGGTTACATTCGAACAAGGGTATTACCTAGCTGACGGTATTTACCCCAAATGGTCATCCTTTGTGAAGTCTTTTCTGTTGCAAATTCAGAAAAAATGCCGTATTTAAACGTAGGTAAGAAAGTGCTAGAAAAGACATCGAACGAGCATTCGGCGAGCTCCAAGGCCGATGCATATTATAGCTCAACCTGCTCGTTCTTTTACTGTGAACAAGTTATGGCGTATCATGTACACGTGCATTATAATGCATAACATGATATTGGAAGATAAAAAATACGCAATATCCGAGGAGTCGGAAATTTCAATTTGTCCACGTAATAATTTTTCTATGCACTTGGGAAGAGCGATGTGAAACCCATCGGAGGCTAGATAAAGAACTTCGTGATAAACGGACGCACGCAAAACTTCAACGAAATATCATTGAGCATACCTGACAACAACATTTGCTTCAAGCGACACACCATCATTGAACATTATGTCTTTTTTAAAGTGTAATGCTTTTTTTCGAACGTTTTTATTGTTGTAATTGTATTATGTTTTGTAATTTTAATTTTTAAGAAATGAATAAATTTATTAGAAAATGATGGAAAAGAAATAAATACTCCGTAAAGCCCAAGTGAAAAGGTATTTTATGTTCACCACACCTGGTGCTTTAAGCACTAAGCCAACTATATAAGTTAATACACCATCCTTCGTTAAAAAAAAGCTAATACAAACATCCCTAAGAGAAGAAAAAGTTAAAACGAGACAATTAGATAATAAAAATTGTTAATGCAATGATGCCTAAAAACGTTACTTGCATTTTTCGGTCTCGCTTTGTTTTTTATTACGACAATATATAAAAACAAGAATTTATGAAAACAACGAGAAACGAATTCTTGAGTACACGTATTTTTTATTTCAACCATTATCACTTAAGGTATGAACAAACAAGCATCCTAATTAAGTGATCAAGGATTTAAGCTTTCTTAAAACTCACCTATTATTAAATGTGACAAAGTTTTTAATTAAACTTTATTTTTAAGAAAATGTTTTATTAAATTAAATATTTAAAAATTTAAAAATGGCATATTCCATTTGGTTTAAGAATATCCTTTAAGGATAACTATTCCACCAGATATGACTACCCCACTAAAAGACAAAAGGGAGCGGAGTCTACCTCCACGGTTCCATAAATGCCTATGCGGTTCCTTATCGATATGGAACCACATGCATCAATAAGGAACCGCGCCCAGAAAGTGTCGTTGGGCTTTTGTCTTATATGTAGTAGACCATTCTCAGATTTTCTTTTCACCTCTTTTGCACACAAATTTCCAGATTCAAACATACTTCTTAAATCATTCAAATCCTTGGTTATTTGGTTAATTACTACTTGTTTAGAAGTGAATCTTTCTCCTCCCATCTCTTCCTCTCCAAGTGCAAAGAGAAGAACACTTTCATCCTTGAAGTGTTGAGTCTACCTCAAGATCAATCGAAGATCAAGTTTTATTCATTCATTTTAGTTGTGTTGTGAAGATCCAAGTAGTTGTGTTATTTGGAAGTTGTGTTGTGAAGATCCAAATAGTTGTGTCTATTTGGAAGTTGTGTATGTAGTAAGGTTAATATTTAGTCCTTAAAGTATATTGGTGTAGATTGGTCCTAACTAAGATTAGGGCTCGACTTTTAGCTTAGATTCAGAAATTGGTTAAACGACGTCATGTATGGTTTCTCCACCTTAAGGAGTTTGTTGATTAGTGAACTCTCGAGTAAGGAGTACTCGAGGAGTGGAGTAGGGACGAGGAGTGAAATTCGTTGTCGAACCACTATAAATCCTTGGTGTTTGGTTTGATCTTTCTTTTCTTTATCTCTTTATATTCATTATTCTTTACTTGCACATACTTGTGATTATTAGCTTAGTTGCACTATCCCTTGTCCATATTGTGTATAAGAAGATTTCACATATTTGCTCAAGCCTAAGTTTAAAAAAAATGATTTTTGAAAACCCACTTTTAACAAGTAAATTTAAGAAACTATTGACCCCCACCCTTTCTAGTTTCTACTATTGGTATCAGAGCGTGGTTGCTCAAGCGTTTTTAAAATATATTGTATTTTAAAACTTGATTCGATCTATAGATTTCAACAAGTACCTAGAAGGGCAATCCATGCAAATACCACCTCTTTTTGAAACCGATAGTTTTATTTATTGGAAAAATAGATTTGAGACTTATGTGAAATCAAAAAAGATTTAGATCTATTGCATGTTATTACCAATGTTGACTTTTTGCCTTATCAAGATAATGAAGTTTCTAAAAAGAAAGAGTTAGTAACTTTTAAAAATTCTAACGATGACACTAAAAAGAAACTTGCTAAAAATAATGAGGCTAAAATGGTGATTTATAATGCTTTATAAGAAATAGTATGAAAGGATTTTCATGTGTAAAACCGCTAAAGATATTTGGAATACTCTTTTAGTAACCCACCAAGGTAACAACCAAGTCAAAGAAAGTAAAATCGATCTTCTTGTTCAACAATATGAACAATTTGTCATCTTAAAAGATGAAACTATTGATAGTGCATTTGCTAGGTTTAATACTATTATTACTAGTCTAAGAGCTCTTGATGAAGGTTTTTCTAGCAAGAACAATGTTAGGAAGTTTCTTAGGGCGTTGCATCCAAAGTGGAGAGCTAAAGTCACGACAATTGAAGAATCAAAGTATCTCACTACATTATCACTTGATGAACTTTTTGGCAACTTAAAAGTTCATGAAATGATAATTTTAATGGACACGGAAATGGTGAACACCAAGAGTTTAAGAAAGTCTCTAGCACTCAAAGCCAAGAAGGTACAAAGTGACCATGATAGCTCTTCCTTGGAAAGTGACGATGAGGAATATGCTATGGCGGTTAGAAACTTCAAGAAGTTCTTCAAAAGGCGAGGTCAACATGTTAGACAACCAAGCAACGACAATAAGGCATTTTCCAATAACCGATTTGTCAAGAATGACAATGGTGATAGGAAATGCTTTAGATGTGGTGACCCAAACCACTTCATCGGTGATTTTCCCAAGCCATCTCGTAACAAGAATCACACGACCTTCGTTAGTGGTTCGTTGAGCGATAGTGGTGAAGAATGTGACGATAATGCTAAAGACGAGAAGTGCCTCATGGCCCATTCTTCCAAAGAGGTACATTCCGAAACCGAATATTATAGCAATGATAGTTCTTCACTAGATAATTTTGAATTAGAAGTCCAATATAACAACCTATGCAAAATAAGTTTAAAATTCATTGAAAAGAACAAAGTGCTAAAATCAACTAGGACCAAGCTTGAAAATGAGATTAATGAGCTAAGAGATAAATTAGCTAATCTTGAGAAAAATAAGGAAGTTGATTTAGGTTGTTGAAATTGTGAACAACTTAGACAAGAGAATGAAGATCTCAAGAGTACCTCCATTAAATTGGAAAAGTTCATGAAAGGTACTAGTGCTCTTGATGACATGTTAAATAAGCAAATTCACACTAAAGAAAGACTAGGTTTAGGTTTTATCACAAATGAAGCATCTACTAGTAAACCAAAACAAGTTAGTTTTTAGAAAAACGACCCTCTGTCCATGGTTCGCCAATCTATAGCGGGGTTCCTTATAACTATGGAACTGCAAGGTTTGATAAGGAACCGTGGACAGAAGATCAGATTCTTAAAAATTCTCAACTTTCTGAAAATTCCATTTTAGGTAAAGGGTCAAAACATCTTGTTGTTAACAATTTTGAATTACCTATAATTGACAAAAAGGAACTTGATAAATTCTACAAGCCTTTAAGTAAACCTCTAATGGGAATGAGAATTTTTTCAAGACAATCATCTACTCCTCCAAGTACGTAATGATTCAAGGCCTAGAAGTAAAACACCAACACCTAAAAGAGATGATCAGTCTAAGTCAAGACCTAGAAGTAAAACTCCAACACCTAGAAACAACAATAACTCTAGATCAAGATCAAAGACTCCTATGAAAAAAAATGAACATCAAAATAATCATATGAATTGTAACAATTGTCAACAACGTTTTTATCCATGGGGCATGTGTCCTCCATTCATGCATCCCAATCAAATGCAAGGGATGTTTAGAACTAACAACTTTGGACCCATGAGATATTGGGGACCAAATGTTTGATCTTGTGTGTTGTTACCTAGATATGCTTGGGAATCGTTTTGGAGCCCGATGAGTGGATTAAGGATAGTGGTTGTTCTAAACACATGACGGGTGATCGAAGTTTGTTCTCTACTTACAAAGCATATAATGGAGGTAACGTTACATTTGCTAGTAAGCTACGTGGTAACATCAATGGCAATGGTAAGGTTTCTCTTGACTCCACGACCATCGAAAATGTTGAACACGTAGATAACCTAGGCTTTAATCTACTAAGTATAAAGGTCAAATTTGTGACAATAAGTGTAAGATCATCTTTTCGGAACATGATAGTGAAATCGTAAAAGATGGAAAGATCATTGGAAAAGGTGTTAGAAAGCATTGGCTTTATGTCATGAAGATCAACTGAAAGTCAAAGGACAACTTATATCTAGCGAATCTAGATGATAGTTCTACTCTTTGGCATAGGAGATTAGGTCACGCTAATATGCGTTTAATTAAATCTTTAGTCTCTAAGGAGTTGGTAAGACATCTCCCCAAGATTAAGTTTGATCGTCACTTTTGTATCGACCTCTCGGTGTCTAGAGCTCCTACACATGGATCTCTTTGGACCTTCCGCCATACGGAGTTATGGAGGTAACCTTTATACCCTAGTTATAGTTGATGACTATTCTATATTCACTTGGACTAGATTTTTGGCTTCTAAGAATGAAGCTTTCGATCATTTCAAAACCTTTAGTCGAAGGATCCAAAATCAATTAGGATGTTCAATTGTCTCTATTAGGACGGATCATGGTAGGGAATTTGATAACGAAGTGCAATTTGGTGCCTTTTGTGAAGCTCATGGTATTACCCATAACTTCTCGGCTCCTCGCACTCCACAATCAAATGGGGTAGTTGAAAGGAAGAATAGGACTATCCAAGAGATGAGTAGGAAAATTTTAAACGAGCAATCTTTGCCTAAAATATTTTGGTGCAATGCCGTGGACACATCGACCTATATTCTCAACCGAATTCTTATTCGATCTTTTCTAGGAATGACCCCTTATGAGATTCTTACCGATAAAAAGCCCTCATTAGAATACTTTAAGGTGTTTGGAAGCAAGTGCTTCATTCTCAACACCAAAGATTACCATACTAAGTTCGACCCAAAGTCGTACGAAGGTATCTTTATAGGTTATTATCAAACTAGTAAAGCCTACATAGTCCTTAATAAAACCTCGGGTGTAACCGAAGAATCACTCAACGTGACATTTGATGAAAACCCTCCTTCATCTAAGACACCACCTTTGGTAGATGATGACTTAGATGAAATAGACATAGTTAAAGCCAAAGATGTTAGAAAATTAGGAGTTGAAGACCTTAATGTTGAAAAGGGAGTAAACATTAGGGAGTCTAAGGATCATGCTCTCAAAAACGTCATAGACGACTTAAATCAAAGCACCCTTAGATCTCAAGTCCAAGATCAAAGTAACTTCTTTTGTTTTGTCTCAATGATTGAACCAAAGAATGTTAAAGAAGCTTTGATGGATGAGAGTTGGGTCATCGCCATGCAAGAAGAATTGAATCAGTTAATTGCTAATGACGTTTGAGAACTTGTTCCTCCACCTAGAAGTACTACCATTATAGTAACCAAGTGGGTATATAGGATTAAGTTAGATGAGAACGGTGTTATGTCTCGTAACAAGGCTAGACTTGTAGCTCCAGGCTATAATCAACAAGAAGGAATTGATTATGATGAGACATATGCACCGGTAGCAAGGTTAGAGTCCATTAGGATCCTTTTAGCTTATGCTTGTGAATTAGATTTTAAGCTTTAACAAATGGATTCAAAGAGTACGTTTCTTAACGGTTTGATCAATGAGGAGGTATATGTGGCTCAACCTCCCGGCTTCATTGATTTTGAGAAACCAGATCATGTTTACAAGCTTAAGAAATCTCTTTAAGGTCTTAAACAAGCACCCAAAGCTTGGTATGATAGACTTAAAGCGTTTCTTGTAAAATATGAGTATACCATGGGGATGGTAGATAATACACTTTACAAAGAAGAAAGGTTCTCACCTCATATTCGTACAAATATATGTTTATGACATTATATTTGGTTCAACTTGTCAGAGCTTGTGTGATGACTTTGCCAAAATCATGCATGACGAGTTTGAAATGAGCATGATGGGAGAAATTAACTTCTTTTTAGGACTCCAAATTAAACAAATGGACGATGGTATTTTCTTTAATCAATATAAGTACGTTAAAGAAATGCTAAAGAAATTTGGATTAGAGGACTCTAGACCAATGAAGACCCCTATGGCATCAGATACTAAACTCACCGTAGATGCTGATTGTGAGTCAGTAGACAACACCAAATATAGAGGTATGATTGGTAGTTTGTTGTACCTAACGGAAAGTCGACCGAATATCATGTTTAGTGTTTGCCTTTGTGCTCGCTTACAAGAGGCTCCCAAAACCTCTCACCTTGAAGCGGTTAAGCGTATCTTCCGATACATTAAATGCACTATACATTTAGGATTATGGTATCCTAAAGGGACCGGCGTAGAAACCATAGTATACGCGGACTCGAATCATGCGGGAGACTATGTGGACCAAAAAAGCACTAGTGGAGTTTGTACCTTCATGTGTTGTTGTTTAACTTCTTGGTTCTCCAAGAAATAAACCGCTCTTTCTATATCCACCACGGAAGCCGAGTATGTGAGTGCTGGTAAAGCTTGTCAACAAGCTCTATGGATGAAGCAAGCGCTTATTGATTACGAGATTTCACTTAATGATGTTCCCATCATGTGTAACAATAAGGGTGCAATAGACCTTAGCAAGAATCTCGTGCAACATTCGCGAACTAAGCACATAGAGATTCGCCACCGTTTCCTTAGGGATAATGTTCAAAAGGGGAACATTTCGATTGAGAAGGTGCCCTGGGTAGAAAATTTAACCAACATCTTCACTAAGCCACTTAAGAGGGAACCTTTTAATTACTCGCGTCTATGTCTAGGTTTAATGGAACATATTCCTTAATTACGCATTTCATTAATCGAGTATTTTTCTCTTTTAAGTCTTTTCACTCTTTGAGTCATTTAGTCTCTTAAACTCTTTTTGAAAAATTCCTCTTCTCTTTTTCAAAATTCTCAAAGTTCTTTCAAAAATGGTCGAGAAATGTTTTTGCATTGTTAATTCAGTCTAAAAACGCTTTTCATAGCTTCTTGTTATTGACAACGAGCATACATAATTCATATGTATGGATTTCTCAAATATAGCAAGAACGATAATGAAATATGAAGGATCATTGTGTCATGACTATATGTCTAGATTAACACACCTCCAATGTCGATTTTATTTTAAATCCATGTATTTTGGTCAAAATCTTGTTTGATGAGTTCTTGTGTGTTTTCCATGTCTATTATTTCTTTTTAGCATGTCTCTATGATTAGTTAGACTAGAAAATCAAGATTTGATGAATTAGAAAATTCCCCTCATCCATAAAAACCAGCCCTCTATGGGCGGTTCTCTAAAGATCCCGCGGATCCAAAAAGGAACCGCGGTCAGAACCCTCAAATTTTGAGTTTTATGTGATTCCAAATTTGCTCCAACACTTTTTGGAATCTTTGGTTCAAACCTTTGACCATCCTAAAAGTGTCTTGTGCTTTCTCTATTTAACCCTAAGCATTTTGCATCCTTTCTCATATTAAAGTGTCTTATTCACCAAATGAAAGCCTTGATTCTCCTCCATTTTCCCTAATCTCTTTTAATCCAAATTCACCCAAGGGAACACTCAAATTCATATTTCTTCTTCTTTTAAGAATATTGATTGTGGAACTTCTTTTCTTCCACCACTAGCCTTTTGTGTTCTTCCTCCCTCACATGATAATGTCATGCATCATGGGACATATTGTCATTGTTGTCAATATCAACATCTTGTAATGGCTCATATCTATGAGGAATTGAATTACATCAAGAGTCTCTTAGTCAAACCTGCTCTTCACTATGACTAAGAGATTACTACCAAACCATTACCACCTCCTTCCGCCACTACTTTGTCTTTCATTTAAGCATGTGGATTGCTTATCTCCAAGACATCTATTTCAAGTAAATCTTAGAGTTCTAGTTTAACTAGGATTAGATTTATGCTTTTCTTTTGGCTTGTTTTATTTTTCATACATCTTTGTATGATTTATTTTCTTGTATCTTTATTTCATGTTCCTTTTAACATGACGTATATTGGATCTTAGTTATTTTTCTCTTTTCTTATTTTATTTTTTTGTGACCTATGCTATATCTTGTTGGGTGTTTCTTTTCTTCTACTAACCCTTCCATGTAGCTTGTCACCATAGCTCGATTCCTTGGTGCCCCAAGCAAGGGGGCGTAAGCACCAAGGGGGAGTATTTGAAAATTCTGATTCTTTTCTTCTACCAAGACTTTTGCATCCTTTTTGCTTCGACAAGGGGGAGAAATGAAATAAACTCGTTTTCGAAAATCTTGTTTTTTATGTGATTTAGTTTATGTGTTGTCGAAATCAAAAAGGGGGAGATTGCTAATGCAATGATTCCTAAAATTGTTACTTGCATTTTTCGATCTCGCTTTGTTTTGATTACGATAATATATAAAAACAAGCATTTACGAAAACAACGAAAAACGAATTCTTGAGTTCAAGTATTTTTTTATTTCAACCATTATCACTTAAGGTATGAACAAACAAGTTTTCATCCTAATTAAGTGATCAAGGATTTAAGTTTTCTTAAAACTCACCTTTTATTAAATGTGACAAAGTTTTTTATTAAACTATATTTAAAAAAAATGTTTTATTAAATTAAATATTTGAAAACTTGAAAATGACATATTCCATTTGGTTTAAGAATATCCTATAAGGATGACTATTCCACCAGATGTGACTACCCCACTAAAAGACAAAAGGGCGCGAAGTCTACCTCCACGGTTCCATAAATGCCTATGTGGTTCCTTATCGATATGGAACCACATGCATCAATAAGGAAACGCGCCCAGAAAGAGCTGTTGAGATTTTGTCTCATAAATAGTGGACCATTCTCAACTTTTCTCTTCACCTCTTTTGCACACAAATTTTCAGATTCAAACATACTTCTTAAATCATTCAAATCCTTGGTTATTTGGTTGATTACTACTTGTTTAGAAGTGAATCTTTCTCCTCCCATCTCTTCCTCTCCAAGTGCAAAGATGTGACACCCCACTTGGATAAGTGGACCGTTACGTGTATTTATGGCGTGTCATCAAAGCATGCAAGGTAAATGTCTTAAAAACATTACCAGACCATAAAGGAAATACCGGAATCAAACATCGGTAGTCCAAACACAAGCTCAAACATGTAAAAGTAAGTACTGGAAGGAAATGACTAAACAATGTCCAACGAGCAAAGGAATGTATAAGGTGCATAAAGTAAGAAGTCTGGATAGCTTCCATCCAAATGCACATACTCTCAAAATCCTAAGAGCGTCCTTGTGTACCTGCTATTTGGAACATGAAAAGAAACTACGGCTGAGCATAACGCTCAGTGAACGGATATACAAGCATGCTAAGATATACTGAAATGAAACAGGTAACAAACTACTAAATCTGAAAGACTGATAAGTATAATACAGCAGAAAACTGTGTATATTCTGGAAAACCTGGAAACATTTTTATAAACTGATTTATATTTCTAAAACTTATGTTTATATCTGAAACTATATTTTAATTTGCCAAGACCCCATATAGGTCATGAAGGTATCAACTGGCATGAATACATAGAGGGGTGACCTCATCATGCATTAGAGGGGTGACCTCTAATTATACTGGTCTGGGTAAGAGGGATCAACTTCTTGTGAAGGATGTAGAGCACACACCACATTCACCTGATAACTGTAAGCTATAAACTAGGATGCACCCATACGGCCCACATGATAATACTGATAATGGTCAAACTGAAACGTGAAGGGACACCACGAGAAATCACTCCCTCGCGGAGGAGTCATAACACCGGTGCCTCAAGTGTTATGGTTACGGTACCTCCGTAACTAGATGACATGGTCATGCATGTATATAGCTCAGGAATTTTATAATAAACATAAGTATTACTGAGAGCTTAATAATATAAAAGTACTAGGAAAAATGAATGGCTGCAAACGGGGAATCCTAATCATGCATACAAAGGGAATGTCCATACTGAATGACGGAATATCTGTACCTCGTGTCCAATAATGAAGTGAGAATGAAAGCTGAAGAATCTACTTTGACTTCACGGGTACTACATAAATAAGGGACGTGAATGAGTTGTCTGATTACTGTATACTTTACTGGTTCTGAGTGTTCTTAGCTTGTTTTACATGTTCTTATCTTGTTTTACTGTTTCATGTATTATCTTGTGATTATTCATGTTTTCATGTGTTTCTGATTAATGTATTTCATGTATTCTTGTGTTATTATACTTGTAGTATCATAATAAGTAACTTTCTAAAAATAGTAGGTTTCCATAAATAGTAAGTTTCCAAAAATAGTAAGTTTCTAAAATAGAAAGTTTCCTTAAATAGTAATAAACTTGATTAAGTCCCAAAATATAAGCTAGTGCTTAATAGTCATAATTTATAAGTCATGATGATTTATTAGTAAGGTTTATTAAACTAAATACTTATGCCAAAATGATTATTAATTATTAATAATATAATACATGGTCTCAAATAAATTATTAATTAATAAAATGACATGATTAATTTAATAAAACTTTATCTTATATAAATAATTAAATTAAAGTCTGGTTTTTAATTTAATTATGCCATAATACAACTACTTAGGTTATTTCATGAATTATTACATTAACAATTATAACCTAAGTTCATTAGTTAAATTAATTACAATATCATGTACTAATTTAATTAAATTAATCAAATGTTCTAAATGGACAAACGCGTGTACCCGAGCCCCAAAATCCGAGCCTACTAAGATACCATCTCGGTCGCACTAAACAATCAACCAACCCCCAAAACAACACCAAAAGCTGGCGGCTGTTGGTTTCTAACCGGCGACCAACAGCCTAAAGCTGCTGCTGCGCCACTGTTTTGGCCAGGGTTCCCACCGGCAGTGGCTGGTTTCCCCCTGCTGCATATAACTTCCCACCGAGAGCTTAAGGCTCTCGGGTTGACACTGCTCCACACCAAGTACCCCCTGCGACCCAACCAAACACACCCCCTGTTTGTTTTTGTTTCCCCCCGTTTGGTTTCTGCTTGATGCCGACAACACCAAGACCACCACCGAGACCCTTGTGGTCTCGACTGGGCCAAAACAGAAAACACACCGAGATTCTAAGACTCTCGGTTTTCGTGAAACCAAAACAAAAACCCGACTGGTCATGATTAATTACAACTTCTATATATTACAAATCGTGTGTTCGTGTTATTATAAAGTTGGATTTGTGATTAAAAAAAAAAGAAAAAGGAAGTGTTTACCAGTTATGCTAAGATCTTAGAATGACAACCAATACATACGTATGGACACACCAAACAAGATTCGTCTCCCCCCTTTTCTTTAATTTCAGTCGGTGGCACACAACGTAACACAAACCCTAATTTTTCTTTGTTTGTTATCTTGAAATGAAAAGTGTTTTACCCTCCTGCTTGTTTTAGTTACCAAATGGGCTGGGCTGAAAGCCCACTTTGCTTCTCTTTTGTTTGACGCCGCAGCCCACATAACAACACATGCTTATTTCATTTTTGATTTTTTAACAAAACCCGTGTGTTATTATTAGTCTCGTGTTATTCTGACTCGTATTATTTATTTTTCTGAATAAATAATAGTATACGAAATACTTAAACGTTAATTATCTGGGTACATGACGAGTTGTTAATTTATGTAACGTTTTAATTAAATCCGTGCTTACGTGTAATTAATGTTTCATGGATTTTAAAGCGGGTTTTACAACTCTTCCTCTCTAAAAGAATAATTCGTCCTCAAATTCGAGATATGATAATACTGCGGGTTTTACAATTATTCCCTCTAAAGGGATCATTCGTCCTCGAATTAGAAACATGCTGTAAGAACATGAACATGACGTGACTGAGGAGGACATGCAACGTAACGTGACTGAAAGAACATATATGAATTATGAAAGGAAAAGAATGAGAAGTCCGGATGGACTCCTCCATTCCAAGTGGCTTCCCGCTCGGAACGGTTCCTCCCAAAGATCTTGACACAATGATAATCTTGGTCTTCATGACCCTAATTTGACGATACGTATAAGTGTCTGGTTCATCAACGTAAGATAGATCCTCATGAATCTGATCGTGTGGATAAGAAATAACGTGCAAGGGTAAATGAAATGTTACGATGCAAAATAACCTGGAATAACTTACATTAGTAAAAGATGCGTGAGACATATTGAAACGTAGTACGTGAACAATTTTGACCGTGATACGTGAACAATTGTGAACATGATACGTAGAGATATGGCGGATGTAATATGAGAAACATATGATCGGCGTGATACGTGCAGCATATCCTGGACATGATATGAGAAACGTGGAATGAACATGATATATGAAACATATCGTGAACTTGAGGTAACTGAGGAGGTAAAACCAAACGATATAAGGTGAGACGTGAAATGTGAAGTGAAACGTCCTTCTGAGGATGAAACTTTATTAACTTGAGTCTGGTCTCCCAAGATTTCAATAATTCTTTTCAGAATGACTACGAAACATAAATCGTAAGATAGAATGCAACCATGAACGTAAACCATGTCACGAACGTGAGTGTGAGAAGCAAATTGTGAACTTGAACAAGGACGTAAACTTAATTAATAAACGCGAACGTGAACCTTTATCTGATCTGATAGCTGAAAGGAGTGCCATGTGATCGTACGATCTTTAGCTGAACAAAAATGTCTGATATTCTGCTAACTGTGGAATTCTTGCAGATGTAAGGGATATGCAAACTCGGTCAGACGGTTGAAGACAACACATATATCATTATGCTTCTTCTGAGCCTGCATTAGTCTGGTAACAAAATCCATGGAGGTCTTGTCTCTTCTCTATTCCCAAATTATGCTGGTTGAAATGAACTGCTAGCATGTTGGCGTTCTATCTTAACCTGTTGGTATGTCAGGTACTCAGATATGAATATAACTGCATCTTGTTTCATAGAGACTGGATACATAGAAGTTTGTAGCACTATGAGTTTCTGAAATTAGACTTCTCTTAGCGTAGCATCTTCTGGAACGCATAATATAGTGTAGGATTTTCTCCTTTACGCGTAAGCTTAGTCATGGTAAAACCAGCCGTGAGAATAATGTGATTCAACGTGTCACTATAATCACCAAAATTCGTACTAAAAGTTTTCAGGGTTCAGTTTCTTTCGTCCGTAGAATTGTAACATAAAACGCATATGCTTTTCGTGCTCTTCTCTAGGCTTGGAGAGAAGTCAAATGTCATCAATGAAAACAATTAACGAATTTGTCTGTGAGGTTCATGGAAACTCCGTTCATCAAATTCATAAATGCTGATGTAGCATTCGTGAGCTCTAAAACAAAATCATATTTTATCATGACCAAATTGTGTACGAATAGTAGTCATGGAAATGTATTGCTTCACTCGGCACTGTTAGCAGCATGATCGGAAACCGATCTTGGAAAAGTGTTTGGTGATATAGCTGGGCGAATGAACTTCCTACAAGCATCTACTGCAACTGATCCTCCAACTCCATTAGCTCACGGAAGCCATCAGATAAAGCGCCTTGGAAATTGGTTCTGCCCCCTAATATGCTCGATGTTGAGTTCCACTTGGCGGATAGGAAGTATACTCGGAGATTCTTACGAAATTACATCTGGGAAAATTTTGAAATAATCGGCTGATTATGAATAAAAGAACTTCAGAAGTCGTGTCATAAATGATAGCTAGACAATCTTCAAAGTCGTGAAAGGACAAAACACGTGCTTGTAAAGCAGAAATATTTTCAACGATTTCCTGGTGGAAACCATGATGAATGTATTCAGGGACCTAAACATCGCTGAATATAATCTGATATGAATGGCGATCAATTGTAGCATGATGTTTAAGGCATTATCAAGTGGCATAAGGGTTTTCCTAATACTAGCATCATTAGCAGTGGATATGACTGAATGAGTCGCACCCGTATCAAATAACACGCATGCAGCATGTTCATACATAACTAAGATTCCAATGATGGTACCTGAAGACTTGTTTGTGTGATCCCTGGTGGAAGTAAACACACGGCCAGTTGTAGGTGGTGGTTTCTGATCAGCATCTCATGAAGTACCAACAATCTCACCCTTCCTGCAGTCCTTCATCTGATGCCCTGTTTACCCATATTTGAGACAGGCGCCAGTAGCACGACGGCATGGTCCCGGGTGCCTATACCCGCAGGTGGTGCATATAGGATGAGTATACCCTCTAGTGGGTGCTTTTGCCTACTGAGAGCCTGATTCAGAAGATATGCGTGAGACATGATTACTAGAACATAAACACGGCTACACAGAAGGTTTAGGTTATAATACCAGATGAAGCTGAACGATTGGGCTGCTGACCTCTGTAGTCATTGTCCCGCCCGTTATCTCTGTCGTCACGCTGAAGGTTAGCATATACGTTACACGACAATTTAATATTGTGAAGTTTAAAGAAGCACATGTGGCTGCCAGAATAGTTGGAGTTACCACGGTAGTTATCACTACCGCCTCTCTTGTCTGATCTGTTGCGGTTATAGTACTTACCATGATTTTTGTAGCCATGCTGCTGAGTAGCCGACTATGATCGGTATTCTCTTTCCTGTCTGAAGATAAGATTAAAGAATGCATGTTATATAATGAAAAGTAAGGACATGAGTTGAAATTTTTAATGTCTGATGAATGAAGTATACTTCTTCTCAGGTCGCTCCAAGTTTTCGAACTCATCTCTTTTGTAGAGCATCTCCAAGTTACGCAATGCGTCTGCCACTTGCCACACATTTGTGAAAGTGGCACTAAGTAGCCGATCAACAGTAGTGGAGTGAAGAGCCCAGCGAAAGTGCTTCGCCTGCTCTTCAGCCATACCTGCAACAGCGCCTAGGAATCCAGCTAACCTGCGGTAGCACTGCATAAATTCCATACTATTCTCTCCCGTACTCTGATGGATAGAGTGAAACTCTATCTTCAGCCTCGCCCGCTCAGCATGAGGAAAGAACTGATAATAGAATAATGTCTTGAACTATGTCCATGTGACTGTGAGCAGCCAATCATCGCCTCCATTCATCAGCTTAAATGCTCTCCACCATGCTAGGGCGTCGCCCTCAAAATTGTAGACAGCTAATCTAACTTTGAAGGCTTCCCCGCAGTCCATAGCCTCAAAGATTTTCTCCATGTGAGAAATCCAATTTTCTACATCTCCAGGAATCACTGCTTGCTCAAATGACCGTGGTTTCTGCTTGTTGAACCTTTCTAGCCAGGTAGCTAGAGTAACTGGTGGAGGAGGAGGATTATTCTGATTCTGAGGATGTGGTCCATTTGGGAATTCAGCCCGAATTTCATCTCGGATCTGTGGGAACATGGCTTGTAGAGTTGCTTGAACAGCTGCAACGATATCCTCATTATTGCGTCTGTGAGCCATCTTAAATTTTTAAGAGGAATAAGATGATTAACTTGTTAGAAGCATGGAAATAAATAACCTGGAATATGCATGAAATAGTTCATGAAGGCATAGCCGCCGAAATTTGACATGAGCAAAGGTGAACGCCTTTGGGTCGGTTCACAAAACAACATTCGACTGAAAACATGAAATTTTAACATGAGCAAGAGTGAACGCCTATGGGTCGGTTCACAACACAAAATTCGCAGAAAAGCACATGCGACTAAGTATGGCCAGTCCTGTACCAACCCTTTACTTAGTCAAAATTCAGGAAACTAACTGATAAAATACATGAGAAACATGGAAGACAACAAACGCCAAAATCTAAGAAGTTCATGATGACTACCCACTAGTCACAGGTCAAGTTTTAGAGCATACACGTCGAAACCTTGGGCTCTGATACCATAATTGTAACACCCTACTTGGATAAGTGGACCGTTACGTGTATTTATGGTGTGTCATCAAAGCATGCAAGGTAAATGTCTTAAAAACCTTAACAGACCATAAAGGAAATACCGAAATCAAACATCGGTAGTCCAAACACAAGCTCAAACATGTAAAAGTAAGTACTAGAAGGAAAGGACTAAACAATGTCCAACAAGCAAAAGAATGTATGAGGTGCATAAAGTAAGAAGTCTAGATAGCTTTCATCCAAATGC
The DNA here is from genome assembly GCA_025667525.1 of Glebionis coronaria. NCBI lineage: Eukaryota > Viridiplantae > Streptophyta > Magnoliopsida > Asterales > Asteraceae > Glebionis > Glebionis coronaria. Next base: position 532,556,025 of record CM046881.1, on the reverse strand, counting down.
ACATACTCTTAGAATCCTAAGAGCGTCCATGTGTTCCTGCCGTTTGGAACATGAAAAGAAACTACTGATGAACATAACGCTCAGTGAACGAATATACAAGCATGATAAGATATACTGAAATGAAACAGTTAACAAACTACTAAAGTTGAAAGACTAATAAGTATAATGCAACGGAAAACTGTGTATATTCTGGTAAACCTGGAAACATCTTTATAAACTGATTTATATTTCTGAAACTTATGTTTATATCTGAAACTGTATTTTAATTTGCCAACAATCCATATAGGTCATGAAGGTATCAACTGGCAATTATACTGGTCTGGGTAGAAGGGATCAACTCCTTGTGAAGAATGTAGAGCACACACCACATTCACCTGATAATTGTAAGTTGTAAACTAGGATGCACCCATACGCCCCACATGATAATACTGATAATGGCCAAACTGAAACGTGAAGGGACGCCACGAGAAATCACTCTCTCGCAGAGGAGTCATAACACCGGTGCCTCAAGTGTTATGGTTACGGTACCTCCGTAACTAGATGACATGGTCATGCATGTATATAGGTCAGGCATTTTAAAATAAACATAAGTATTACTGAAAAGCTTAATAATATAAAAGTACTGGGGAAAACAGATGGCTGTAAATGAGGAATCTTAATCATGCATACAAATGTCCATACTGAAGGACATAATATCCGTACCTTGTGTCCAGTAATGAAGTAAGAATGAAAGCTGAAGAATCTTCTCCTACTTCACGGGTACTACATAAATAAGGGACGTGAATGAGTTGTCTGTCTACTATATACTTTACTGGTTCTGAGTGTTCTTAGCTTGTTTTACATGTTCTTATTTTGTTTTACTGTTTCATGTATTATCTTGTGATTATTCATGTTTTCATGTGTTTCTGATTAATGTATTTCATGTATTCTTGTGTTATTATACTTGTAGTATCATAATAAGTAACTTTCTAAAAATAGTAGGTTTTCATAAAAAGTAAGTTTTCAAAAATAGTAAGTTTCCAAAAATAGAAAGTTTCCATAAATAGTAATAAGCTTGATTAATAAGTCCCAAAATATAAGCTAGTGCTTAATAGTCATAATTTATAAGTCATGATGATTTATTAGTAAAGTTTATTAAACTAAATACTTATGCTAAAATGATTATTAATTAATAATAATATAATACATGGTCTCAAATGAATTATTGATTAATAAAATGACATGATTAATCTAATAAAACTTTACCTTATATATATAATTAAATTAAAATATAGTTTTAATTTAATTATGCCATAATACAACTACTTAGGTTATTTCATGAATTATTACATTAACAGTTATAACTTAAGTTCATTAAATAAATTAATTAAAATAACATGTACTAATTTAATTAAATTAACCAAATCTTTTAAATGGACAAACGCGTGTACCCGAGCCCCAAAATCCGAGCCAACCGAGATACCATCTCGGTCGCACTAAACAATCAACCAACCCCCAAAACAACACTAACAGCCGGCGGCTGTTGGTTTCTAACCGGTGACCAGCAGCCTAAAGCTGCTGCCGTGCCACTGTTTTGGCCAGGGTTCCCACCAGCAGTGGCCGGTTTCCCCTGCTGCATACAACTTCCCACCGAGAGCCTTAAGGCTCTCGGGTTGACACTGCTTCACACCAAGTACCCCCTGCGACCCAACCAAACACACCCCCTGTTTGTTTTTGTTTCCCCCTGTTTGGATTCTGCTTGTTGCCGACAACACCAAGACCACCACTGAGACCCTTGTGGTCTCGGCTGGGCCAAAACAGAAAACACACCGAGAGTCTAAGACTCTCGGTTTTCGTGAAACCAAAACAAAAACCCGACTGGTCATGATTAATTACAAGTTTTATATATTACAAATCGTGTGTTCATGTTATTATAAAGGTGGATTCTTGATTCAAAAACAAAAGAAAAGAGGAGGTGTTTACCGGTTATGCTACGATTTAAGGATGACAACCAATTCACACGAATGAACACACCCAACAAGATTCGTCTCCCCCCTTTTCTTTAATTTAAGTCGGCGGCACACAAGGCAACATAAACCCTAATTTTCTTTGTTTGTTATCTTGAAATGAAAAGTGTTTTACCCTCCTGCTTGTTTTAGTTACCAAATGGGCTGGGCCTAAAGCCCACTTTGCTTCTCTTTTGTTTGAAGCCGCAGCCCACACAACAAAACATGCTTATTCCATTTTTGATTTTTTAACGAAAACCCGTGTGTTATTATTAGTCTCGTGTTATTCTGACTCGTATTATTTATTTTTCTTAATAAATAATAATATACGAAATACTTAAACGTTAATTATCTGGGTACATGACGAGTTGTTAATTTACGTAACGTTTTAATGTTTCATGGATTTCCAAAGCGGGTTTTACGAAAGAGAAGAACACCTTCATCCTTGAATTGTTGAGTCTACCTCAGGATTCATTGAAGATCAAGTTTTATTCATTCATTTTAGTTGTGTTGTGAAGATCCAAGTAGTTGTGTTATTTGGAAGTTGTGTTGTGAAGATCATAATAGTTGTGTCTATTTGGAAGTTGTGTATGTAGTAAGGTTAATACTTAGTCCTTAAAAATATTGGTGTAGATTGGTCCTAGCTAAGATTATGGCTCGACTTTTAGTTTAGAGTCAGAAATTGGTTAAGAAACGTCGTGTACGGTTTCTCCACCTTAAGGAGTTTGTTGATTAGTTAACTCTCGAGTAAGGAGTACTCGAGGAGTGGAGTAGGGACGAGAAGATAGTTTCGTTGCCGAACCATTATTAATCCTTAGTTTTTGGTTTGATTTTTCTTTTCCTTATCTCTTTACATTCTTTATTTTTCTTTGCACATACTTGTGATTATTAGCTTAGTTGCACTATCCTTTGTCCATATTGTGTATAAGAATATTTTACATATTTGCTAAAGCCTAAGTTTTTAAAAATGATTTTTGAAAACCTACTTTTAACAAGTAAATTTAAAAAACTATTCAACCCCTTCTAATTTCTACAAAATTGTTTTCAAAATGCATGATGTTTAAGTTGTATATAAAGACAGGACTATGATTAAATATTGTCGGATGCACAGATTTTTTAAAATCATAATAATACAATACAAACATATTTTAATTGACCGGTTACATTCAACAAACGTTTATAGAAACCGATATTTTTTTAAAGGGTTTTTCTATCTTGTGCCCTAAGGGCACATGATAAGAACATATAAAGTACATAAAAAGTTCACTGGGTCCTACAGAAAAGTACATAAGAATCCACAAAGTGTGAATCCCTGTATACTTTTCTGTGAGACCCGGTGTATTTTTTACCTTCTTATCATGTGCCCTTAGGGCAAAAGATAGAAAAACTTTTTTTTAAAGTTAACATTATATCGAAATTTTTTACTTAAACACCCTCTTACTTGCCATGTTGTACTATGAGGAGGATTGAGGATTAATTGACAAAAAGTCAAACTGAGAAACGAAAATTCAGGCAGAGGACATTCTATTCTTATGTTCCTGTTTTGCTTTTTTACATTGCGTGAAATGAAATATTGTTTTGTGTTATTGTTTTTTACTTTTGTCTTCATCTTTTTTTAGCAGAGTTTGTCCCATGCAAAATAACATACATCTGTCTCGCCAAATTAAATGCCTCACTTTAAAGGGTTTCTTCTACTTTTTGCTACTAGTCACATGTTTTAATACTTTTAAGTAACTTTTTTTATTTAGTGGTATGTGAATTGCCCTAATTTATTTGTTATAGATTCAAGTTTTGATGAAATTATTTGTGTACTATTATCTCTGTTTTAAAATGGATATTTATATTTAATTTTTGAAGTTTTTTTTTGCAAATTTGATCATAATTATTTGTTAGTGTATTATATAATACTAGATGCAAAATATATGAAAGGATAAAATTTTAAATATATTTTATTGATATAATTTTTGTCAAGTATTATATAATATAAATAAACATATTACGCTCAATGTTTTTGAAAGACCGAAAAAATAAAATATAAATACTTATTTTGAGACGGAGGAAGTACGAGATATGTTAAAAGAAATTTAATACTTATAATTAACCTAGTTCATGAACTAATGTTTTTTTAGTGATAACTTTATATAAAAACTATCAAAACGTTAGAAAAAATATAAAAAATCAAAGAAAGGCGTTGACACCAACTCGCCCAACTAAAAATAATATTATATCAAACAAAATACCAAGTAAAAGAACCAATAACAATGTCATAAAATACAACATTAGGGTCGTTCATAAAGCAAGCTCGATACAAATGCTGACACATACTGCTAAAAGTTTTATTGTACAATCATGATATTTTACATTTAAGTGATTAGGTTAGTAATACCCGCACCGTTTATCTGTATCCACAGTCATACCTGTTTATCTGAATTCGTACCCACTTTTATTGTTATTTTGTATAAGTTTTAAATTGTGTGAAATGATAGAAGAATATTGTTGAACAGACCGGATGATCATATTAGTTACATTTTGTATGCGTTAAGATGTTTATAATCAGATATATTTTTGAATTTTGTAATTTTAAAATAAAAATTATAATTTATTCGATATATTAAATCGCATAATATGATATTAAATTAATATTTTTTATCCTGAAAATTTTTTAAAAATATATTAAGGTATTCTAGTTGTTTTCAATGATTTCTTTTAAATTTATACGTATGATTATGCTTAACGAGTTAATTGTGGATCCACGATACTCATGAGAAATATTCAAAAACCCAATAGGTATTACTAATCGAATATCTTTCGAATATTAAAACAGATACAAATACAAATATTATAAACGAGTATAAGTACAGATTCACTAAAACCTGACCCGTTGCTAGCCTGTTACGGACCCTCTAACAAAAATCAATATAACATCACATGATAATATATACATAACGCATTTCAAGATGATTGATGAGTAAACATCATAGAAAATTTAATGTGATAAAAAGCTATATGCAGTCTAGGTGTTTTATGAGACAGCAATTATAATAACTAGGGTGGGCTACATTGTATTATTATGATACTTCACTTTCCTACTCTATTGATATATGTCCATCCATCTATATCTACTTTTCAGTAAGGTCCGTTAACATTTTCCAAGTGTGACCAAAATAGTTTATGAGCCAAATTATTAACAAGTTAAAATTTGATTTCACATGTAGCTATGTTATTCATTTGTTTGTACTCGCAACGTGTTTGAAATTCTTTACTTTTTTTTTTTAATTTATGTTTAAGAGCAAGTAATTAGGGAGTTTAGGACTAAGGGTAAAGGGGTGTGTTCGTGTATAGGTCCGAATAGTAGGACTTAACCCGGGTCTGAACCAAACGTCCGAATTGTAGGGTCCATCTTCCGTCTAAAACGCAAAGCATGAGTCAACGAAGAAGTCAACAGATAAGCCACCGCGAAAATAGGAAGGATGTTCCTATTAGGCCAATAATCTCTCGACCAAAGCCTATTGGGACCTTCGGCTGTATAAGGATTTTGAGTAGTATAAATACTCCTCTCCTGTTCAAGTTTGAGGTATTTGATCCCTTATTATTATATTGTATTTATATTATATCTTATCCATTCTCCCTTTCTGCCTATAAACTCTTTACTTACTCTCATGCTGAGTTGGTCTGGATTCCAACACCCGGACGAGGCTAACGCGTTTACTTTGGTTTCAGGATATCCGAAGGACAAGTCCAATCTGGTCCGAAGGATTACACCATCCGGACCCAAGCAAGAAATTACCCAAACATTTGACGCCATCCGTGAGACCTAACATTCTATCTGCCACTTGCTAAGAATGACAGGTCCTTCTACTCCTCCCACTCCGGTTAATACTACCACTCTGGTTAACCCCATCACTCCTACCAACCCTGCCAACCCAACCCCTGAGAACCAAAACCTCACAAGAGAACAACTTGAACAACATATTTCAGCTCTAAGATAATTGGTCAAAGAACATAACATGAATGCTATTGTGTCAGTCCGATTGAACCTCAACGAAGAGGACAAAGGGAGCACCGGTACCAAGATAGTCTGAGGAAAAGTAGTATCCAATGTAGATTTAAGAAAGCCTTTCAAGGAAACAGTCAAGACTCCCCTTAACCAGAGAATTATTGACTTCGCCAGTCCGAAATATAAGCTTCCGGCTAATGTCAAGGCATACGACAGATCAGGTGATCCAGAAGACCACTTGAACCGATTTGCTGGTGAGGCCTAGGCTACTGTAGTGCCTTGGGGGCAATGTTCCTTAAAACCTAGATCACGCTCGGTCATGCCTTCGAAACAATGGTTTTTAAGAGGTTTGTGGATAATAGGATGCTTCATGATTTCTTGAGGTTGTGTTGTTTCTTTTGATAGTCTCCTCTTATTCTGCGTTTTTAGTGTGTAGGTCGGTATGCCTTGCTTTGGTTGAGCTGCCATTTAATGTGTTCATACGGTCTATGTGTATGTGGCCCAACGGCCATATATACGAACATGTCCCCCCAATATTGGACTATCATTTTAAATTGATGGTCCAATACTTAAATAATAATTGAGGTGACTTTTCCTTTTTCTTGTTTTTTTATTTATTTTTATGTTTTTTACTACGCGACAAGCCTCATTATTACTAGGGGTCAAATTTGTGGAAGGCCATGTATGCCTCTCGTAATGATGCCATCTGTCCTTGCCCCTTCATTCTATCGTCACGCCACGTCGCCCATCTGTTCTTGATTTGACGCTTCGGTGGCCCCAACTTTTCTGATAAATAGTCCTCCTTTTCTCTAATTTTTTTACCTCTTTATTTTATTACTGATCAGAGTTGCTAGGTACATACTCCTTCCTTCAGGCGTGTGTTTTTTTTTCCTATACTTATTCTTTTCTTTCTCCTTCACCTCCGGACTACCATTAACCTTGGACTTAGGCTTCCCGGACGAAGATAACCGGGATGATGTTAACGAGGCGACCGTTATGCCAAAATTTTATATGCACCTTTATACTTCCGACTTGAACGAGGGTCACGTAAATTTGATAGTTGATAGTTTCGAAATTCCAATAGACCTTCAACCTACCTCCCCCCCCCCCCCCCCCCCCCGCCCAGATTTTTGTATGAATGAACTTCTTGACGACCTTATTGGTCTTTATTGGCATCATTTTGACAAGGGAGGGCTTCGTATCCCTTTTTGTTCCTTTTTCCTTCAAACCGTACAACATTTCATATCACCCAACTCGTACCTATCAGTGTCGATCGTGCCATCATTTTTGAGATCTATTTTCGGAGTTTGGATATTAATCCTACCATTGGTTTTACAAACTCTACAAACAAGGGGATTGGTTCTCCTTTCAGATTCACGGCTCTAAACCCTTCCCCTTGCTTAAAGAATGTTGCTTTCAACTTGAAAAGGTAGAAGGGTCTTTTCTTCCTTATTGCCGCTATTGCTATGCCTTGGCGTCATCATGACTCTAGTGTGGCTTACCCTCTCCTTCGGCCTTCCGAGTATAGCCGTGCGAATTCAGAGAGATCATGTGAAGTCGCTATTTCTTTATGCAAGCCATATTCCAGCTTATTCTATGCCGACCAACTTACTTCTATTTGGAGGCACACCAGTTATGCCTACGTTTTGAAGAGTCCGAATGGAGAGGGTAATACCTTTTCTTTCCATATTGTTGTTTATTTTACTTTACTTTCCTCTTTTTTATATATGTGTAACCACCTTACTTTGTTTTGCAAATTTTACCATGTCTGAATACTTGAGATTTCCGAAGTTTTCTGGTGCTGCTATCCGTCGGAGGGATCCTTTGCCGTCGGGAATAACTGTTGCTACACACACTACTCCACCCCTCGTAGATGGTGATCCTACCTCGACCAAGACCAAGACTATGAAGCAAGCTGATCTTCTTAACCACAAGGTTATTGCTTATAGGGAACAGAAGCAAAGGAGAGCCGTATATAAAGCTGCCCAACAACAGGCTGGCGAGAGTGCTGTAGGGAATGTAGAAGAAGGGGAAGAATCCCGTGAGGCCAACCAAACTAAGAAGTCCAAGAGAGTGGCTGGTGGGGAAGGTTATTCTCGTCGCAGGAAAATGAAGGTCAAGGCAACTACTAAGACCTCCGAGGAAGAAGATCATGATAATGCAGAGCCAGACGATGATGTTGTACCAGCGGGCCTTGTCCCTTGTGAAGCTGCTGGGCCTTCTCCTGTATTGGCTCCTCTTTCACTGCCTGCATATTTCCAAATTCCATGTATGCGTCGATGATTTAAGATGAGGTGACTAGAGTTGCAATACCAAGTGGGGTTGGGAATTTCATCATGGTATGAATGGTAGATGGGATGGCACACAACTTCCTTATTCCTAGACTTCCTAGTATGATGTTGTAGGGTGATGGAACGGGTATGAATGTGAATCTCATTATTGTGTGGTGGAACAACCCTACATTCCCAAAGTATACTTCAAGCTTAATTTTCCTAGCGGCTTCGCACTTTCCTTTGAGAATTCGGACACAATATTGTATGTTTTGGTCATCTTATCCTGTAAGCTTGGGTGGAGGTTGTTAAAGCAATGCTCGTACATTATTTCCACGGATGCCCCACCATCTACATGTACTCTCCTGACCAAGTATCCTTCTATCTCAGCTTCCACTATAAATGCTTCCTCCGATAAATCCTCCTCTGGACAGGGTGGGAATGTTATTGACACATTCATCAAGTTTTCATTCATACATTTTGATTTCCTTTTCCTATTATCATTGTGACCGGACACCATGTTAAACACATTGGCCTTTTGTAGGTTTCCCTGTTGGCCTCCCTTCCCTTTTTGTCTAACATCTTTGATTAAGTGATTAAGATATCCTGACTCCAAAGCGATTTCTAATTACCTTCTAAGTTGAAAGCAAGCATTCTTATAGTGTCCCTTTTTGCCATAGTAATCATCTATCCTAATTTTCTTTCCTTAGCGTTCCTACAAACGGAGGTGGTGCGGGGAGGTTTAACTTGTGCTCTTTAGCCAATATTTCATTGGGTGTGCTTAAGAATGATTCCAAAGTGAATATCTTATTCACCGTTTGTTTGCGTTGTGGAGGTCTGTAAGGCAACGTGTAGGCAATTCATAGGGGGGGGGGGGGGTTCTATTTTGGCTGCCTCCCTCACGTCTACCTCTGAATGTACTTCTTTGGGGACGATCATACCGTTGGCCACTCTGAGGAAAAATGTCCCTCATGCCAAAATCTCCCCGAGGCAACTCCGTATCCCTAAATACCTATTCGACCAACACAAAATTGTCCACACTCTTCAACAGTCCATCGATGGGTTTTGGAATGCTGTCGACAAACCGTTTGGCTAACTCGGACACTTGTATGAACTCATAAATGAAGAAATTCTCATAAGTTCAGGTACATTCAGAATAACGTTAGACTCACTTACCCATCTTTCTTTGAAGACCGAGAGGCTCTCGATTGCCCGCCAGATGATCTTTGTAATCTCCGTTGAATCTTGTGCACATGCCTTTAACATCCCAAATCGGGTAAGAAACTTACTTTCTAACTCGTCCCAGTTGTCAATGCTTCTCGGTGAAGCTCATCAAATCATGCTCTAGCTTTTCCGTCTAACGTTTGTTGGAACATCCGACACCACACGGGCATAAGCCATCCACCCTGGTTTCCCATCCCTTTAAAGCGATTCACGTGGTCGACCGGGTCTCCCATGCCTTCGTAGATTTTCATGTTCGGTGGCATTCTATGATGTGGGGACGAGAATTCGAAAATTCTTTTGCTTAGGGGAAATTTTGCTACTGACTTGAAAGGTTTTGCCAAGTCATCCTCCGCAAATACCCTTTTCCCCTTGTCCACCTTATCCGCCTTGCTTTGCTCGCCCTTCTGCTTTTCACGATCTTCGAAGATCTCCTCCTACTCCTCAAAGTTTATTAGCCTAGCTTTGATATAATCACAACTACTTTCGTCTTTCAACAATTATTACAAGGTCGAGAGATGGCCTTCAGTGATTTCGTCATTTATGAGGTTTTTATTTGTGTTTTCATGGGTTTTGGTTTTGGGTGATGTGGGTGTAGGACCCGTCATACTGTAGCAACTTAGCAGATTGAATCAGGGTCTCACGGATGACGCCAGTTTGTCGATACAAAAGTATGTTGGGCCGTTGGTAGACTGGATCTACCTTTGGGCCTTGGAGACAATCTTCTCGGCAAGCTTACACAAAGAGTAGCACACGTTAGCCTCGCCTCGGGTTTGAGCCCGAGACCAAACTCCCGTGCGAGAATGAGATACTGAAGAGACGTTTTGGCAAAATGTAAGTGTGTGTAGTAAATATATTTGGACTTAGTTGGTTTGCATTGAATTTTCTGAGAGGTATTTATAATACCCTATATACTGTACTTGGCGTAGCGTACTGTTGCGCCTCGGGGTGAGGCCTAGGCTACTGTAGTGCCTTGGGGGCAATGTTCCTTAAAACCTGGATTCACGTTTGGCCTGCCTTCGGACCGATGGTTTTTAAGAGATTTGTGGATAATAGGATGTTTCACGCTTTCTCAAGACTGTGTTGTTGCTTTTGATAGTCGCCTCTTATTCTGCACTTCTAATATGTGGGCCGATATACCTTGTTTTGGCTCGACTGTCATTTAATGTGTTCATGTAGGTATATATGTATGTGGCCCAACAGCCATATATACGAACATAAACCATAATAAACCATAAGCTCACAATCGAGCTTGTGGCAATAACCTATCGTCTAACACAAAGCTCATGCGCTAGACTAGCAACTTTTATGTGAGACGAGTACAAAACAATTTACCACTAATCTATACAAAATATTTTGCACTGTGCAAAACGTTATAAGTTGAGCTTAGCTAACGGTTCGATGAACCGACACGCAACCCTCACTCGCAAGAGTAATCCCGGACCCCTACCACGATCTTTATACATCGAAACACAATATTGTCCAAAATTTAGGTTATGGGTTAAAATTAAATATGCATGCATATAAATGAATTTTGATAGGTGATAGAAGTAGACCAAGAAATCATAATTGTATTAAACATGCAAATGGTGTCTATTATTATTGTAGTTTTGTGTTATTATTCATGTGGTCCAACAACACCATTATACTTACGTCCTATCTATCTTTTGTATTTACTACGACCTAGCTATTGTGGTCCTCTCTTAACAATCATTTTCGTTTTCATAAGTTTATGATAATGTTTTTGTAAAGTTTGCGATGTTGCACGTTAGATCCATAAATTTATACAACTTTTAATATATGTGATACTTAGGTCTCATTTACGGCTTGAGGCGTATAACGTCACCCACGATGCAGTGTCTTGCACCGTGAGTTTAGCGTTATGGCCACGGCTCAAACCATGAATAAACTGTACCAGGAACTCTAACAAATTAGTTTTCTGGAAATTTGCAATCATAGCTAGCTCTGATTGTATCTCCAGTTTGATCATCTTTTTTTGGAAATTTGGTTCGTCGTATTCCTTGGTTTCAAAGACTCGGCATCCTTGTTCGACTTTTCGTTGAATCCAAACGTCCCTTCCAACAACTTATCTTGTCCGATTAGGGATTCTCGTGGGGTCTGCAACTTGTGGATGGTTTTTATCTATCAGAGGATCATATGTAATGTCATCAATTCATATATGTTCGTTGTCGATATATACAAATCTTTGCATTTCAGATGGTCTTTTGGTTCTTTCGTACATTATTTACCCCATGGCCTCCTCTTTACATATTTGGTCAAATTAAAGTGATTGATATGGGTATACTTTTTGTTCAAGTTTTAGTAGCATGAAGAACCATCTTCAACCATGCTTCAAACTTGGAGAAAAATTTATATTAACAACCCGCGTTTAGTTTGTTGGAAAACAACCTGTTTCTTACAAAATGTTTTCTAAAAAATAAGGAAAACAAAAAACGCGTTCAAATCAATATTTTCCAAAAATATTTTAAAAAAAATTCAAAATCTCAGTTTTACTCTTTTGCACACAAAACAATTTTTATTTTTATTTTTAGTTTTAGGTTTTCTTTTAGACACATAAAATTCATTTTCCTCTTTATTTTCTTTATCCTTTCGAACGTATACTCCTCGTCGTTGTAAGAAACTTATGATCGAGTGCACTTTTGGCCTCTAAGAAAATCTAATAACTAAATTACTTTCACATTGAACAAAGTGATTTAAAAAACGAAAATTGTAGCATAGTAATTCAACTTTAGCCGACAAACAAATTTGCACTTGTAATTTCCTCACATGGACATTAAATTCACTGTGTATCAAAGAAAATGGCTGAGAGGATCTTAACTTTTGCACATTTGTTACACTGGCGATGAATGGGAATGAGATGATAGTTCGGTTAAATTTATTCGAACTAGTAGTGAAACGTTGGTCAATACGGTTCATGGTTTCTTTATGAGAAAACAGGTGACTTACCCTGTTGTTGTGAATTATGTTAAGAATACTTGCAGTAAATTTATATTAGTTAAATCAATGCTCAACTCGTCTACAGGTTTATTTTTCTTCTAAGTTAACTCTATAGATGGTATGAACGCTATGTTTGAAAGTATGCTATAGTTTATCCGTAAAAACCTAATTATCCTTAATAAATGGGATCCGGATATGAATATGTTGAAAGAGGATGTCGGTAAGATTCCTGTTTGGATGAAACTTCATGGTGTACCTATGACGACATTTAGTGACGATGAGCTTAGTGCAATTGCTACAAAACTTGGTACTCTTCATATACAGCTGAAATGTGTTTGAAATCAAGCGCTAGATCGAGTTATGCTAGAGCAATGATTAAGCTATGTGCGGATGTAGAGTTGCAAGATTCTATTGTGGAGGCTATGTCTAAACTAAAAGGTGAGGATTTTTATTTAAGCAATATTCATGTAGATTATGAATGAAAATCCCCTAAATGCCAAAGCTGTAAGATTTTTGGCCATGTACTTGAAGATTGTCCTAAGGTATGAGATCCAATGGTCTAAAGAATGTGAACACGCCTAAGCAAGTAGCTACGGGTGTATTGTTGGTATTATGGTGAACTTTAAACCGGTTGGTCCTAAGGTTACTTATGAATACCGAATGGTTACCAAGAAGAATACTACTTCAAGTGGTAGGAAAAAGCAAGTCGCTTCAGGGTCTAGTAAAGAGGTTACTCCAAGTAAAGAGGTTAGTAACTCAAATTCATTTGATGCACTTAAGTATGTTGAAAATGATGATGATTTGGGTATGAATGGTGGGACCACTAAGACGGTTGGTTTGAATGCAGGTAAATTTATTTTTGGGGATGGTACTACTCGTCCGGATGCTAGTCACACCCCGATTATTGAGAAAACTGACAAATATTTAAAAGAAAGATTCATGAAGGGAAATTTAACCTTGTGCATAATGAAGGGAATCCGGTTCCTAGGAAAATGGGCGATATTTCAAGTGAGGTTAATGAGGAGGAAGAAGTTGAACATACGGGTAATGATATGACAAAATTTGTGACTTCTAATACGTCAGATATGGGATATTTGAGTAACAGTCTATGGGAATAATGAAGAGATTCTTACAAGAATTTTGTCGAAGACTATAACCGATATGATGATGATATGTACGATGGTGAGGATATTCCAAGCGATATTTAATCTATTGCTGATACTTTTGGAATCAACATCCGTGTAAGCAAGAAATTTTAGTTTTCATTATGTTCTAAGTGACTTTGTAGTTATTTTATGTGTTTCTTTTTAGTAAGCAGTTGTTTGCATATGTAACAGACATAGATGTAAAATTTACATACATCCTTTGTATTTAATTATTTTTTGGAGAACTAAAATTTAGCAAAGAAACCCTTTACTAAAAAAAGACACTAAACACTTGTTTACTTTTTTTAGTGCTACCATATTAGCCTTTGGGTTAATATACACAAAGGTTACTAAAGTTTGGCCAAAGTAACGATTTTGTTACTAAAGTTTAAAACGTTACACTTAGGTTACTATAATATACGGGATTGATATTTTTGTTACTAAACGTTTTGAAAAACGATCCTCCCGTTACTCATGGGATGGGTTACCGGTTAAGTCACCGGTTGCTATGCCAAGTCAGCTTTTTGTGGGCCCCTTTTTTTATTTTATAACCGTTGCAACACACCCCATTTATATAAACCCACCCCGACCCCCATTTTTATCCCAAATAAACACGCACACTCCAAATAAGGGTTCTAACTTTTTTTTACCCCAAATCAGCCATGTCAAACCCCATTGTTTGTGGATGTGGCCAAGTAGCTAGATGCAGAACCTCGTGGACACAACTCAACCCAGCAAGAAGATTTCTTGGATGCCCCAATTATCTTGATCCATTGTTGAATTGCAACTTCTTTAGGTGGGTTGACATGCCTCTACCTAATCACTGGTTTTAACACCCCCAAATTTACACGCAGCGGAATACATATTTGGGTGCTAAACAATGATACAACAACACATAATTTATAAAGAACGACTCGAAAAGAGACGTTTTAGATTTATCGTTCCTAAAACATTTGTCAGAGTGGCGTAGTCCCAAGTAATCGTTACCAAAAGATAAGTTAAAACAACATATTGGTTTGTTTTAAAAATGGAACGATAAATAAATCAAAGAGTTTGAACAACAAAAGCAGTGCACAACTTCATTCCCCCGTGACCTCCAAGCTTCCACTTCTTTATTACCTGAAATACATGTAAGTAAAACAATCAGCAAAAATGCCGAGTGAATCTATAGGTTTATGAAATCAATTTGAACACAAGCAAAGATTATAAGTTTGTGGCATGCTTATAAGCATCAAATAATAATTTGCATCAACAATGATAATTGTATATAGCATAAATTGCAATAAGCTCATGGAACCGAGCCCTTAGACACTCCCATATCAGTCTAATAAGACAGAGATTTGTTAATTGTCAGTTACCTCCAGATTATTGGTACATTGCCATATACCTGACTTCTCAATACAATATGCTCAAACAGTGTGGAGGTCGGGCCTAAGCTTCTATGACAAGTCCACAAAAACTGAACCGGGACGGCTTCCCCCATAGATCTATTAATTGTACTAGCGGTTAACCCATCATAGGTTAATTAACGGTCCATAATTGAGGTTTTAATTAAGGCAATCACTTAATGCAATTTAAAGGCAACCACGGGTCCATTCATAGAGGGACAAAGCATACCATAAAAATCTTGTGTTCTAAGTTTATAAAAACATGTATTCCCCCTCGCGGGTTTAAAATCATTTAATAACTAGTATAAAGCGAGGCTATAGACTCACGTTGATAATGAAAGGCGGATTATCGGCTACGGGCGTGCTTCGGTCACGGAAACCTATATAAATAATAATCGGTCTTAGACTCTTGTCTAATGACTTTTATCAAAATAACAATATACATATGATGATTTTGTACATATGATGATCAAGTGGGTTTATATATCCTTGTTTACTCATTTTAGTGTTTACGTTTTGGTAACTTTTTACTAGTTTACTAGTTTTACCTACTTACCTATTTTAAGTCCAATAAGCTTAGTATAAGTTCTTTAACTTGTTTTAATCTATTGTATACCTATATTATCATTATCTATACTTTCCATGTTGGGCCCAAATAGGTTAAGCCCAATAAGTTCTTTTTATAAGTGTTTAACTTATTTAGTCCAATTATTCGTCCAATATGCTTAGTTAGCTCGTTAATGTTCGTATGTCCTATAGTTCGGGTTTTATCGGTTTTTACTTGTATTAGTTACTTATATATCAGTATATGACTTTTAAAAAATTTACATTAGACGGGTTTGATCGTCTAAGTTTTAATTGGCGAAAAACGTTAATTTTACGGTAATAGCCGAAAAAGTCGTAAAAATCAAGTTTATAGTTTTTATTACTTATAAGTATTATTCCACTACCATTTATATAATTTATCCATTTATTTAACCTTTTAAATATTTATATAAATAAGTTTCATAAGTTAGTGGGTTTTTATTTTACATTTTATACAATAAAATTTGAGTGCTTATATAATAATAATAAACATTAATTCTCAAAATCTGATTTTTATCTTCATGTTCACCATTTTTATCATATCTAGAGTTCTATAATGAATTAGAAGCTCATTTTTGGGTGGCATGATCTTCATATTATGTGCTACATTTAACTTAGTTATAGCTACTGCTCATTTTAAGTTTATCTTGCATTAACAGTCCCTACAAAACTGCTTATTCAGATTAGAACACCCAACTTGTTTTGATCATATCTCACTCAGTATATTGATTCCATTGCATGGCAAACTCTCACATGTGTATAACATCTTGTACTTACTGTAAATGGATCATACCATGCAAGTTTATCAGTTCAAGTTTTAGTTATATACTGTTTTTATACAGCCAACTAAATAATCATGATTTTAGCCTTATATCTCATGGTTATTAACATTTTTAAGCATATTTATCAACACTTGATCCCCACACAACATTTTTATCATCATATATACATCATATACATATACAAAATAAAGAAAATACATTTGTTCTTTACAAAAATAACAAGAGAAAATGGAGAGGATGATCTTCTTTACCAACAAAGTGTATTTCTTGTTTTTGGAAGGCAAGAACTTGATGAACACCACAAGTAACTCCAAGATCATCAAACACCAAGAACATAAGTTGGGAAATCATCCCTATGACACAAGAAAATCACCTCCAATGTTGTTAATATGGCCACCAAATGATCAAGGCTTCAAGATAACTCCATGATAGAGCTAGTAAACATGTATTTCATGGCTAGAAAATATCAAAAGGGGTGTTTGTAGCTTGAAAGTGGATGGCAAGGGTGGAGTATTTGAGAGGATTTGTGTTGGTTTGCATGTAAGTAAAATGGTGTGTGTGAAAGTTGCTAGTGGTTTTGACTAGGTAGTGGAATGAGTAGCTTAAGGTGTAAGCTTGGCTTACACATGTAAACACTTAGCTAACATGATGCCACATAAGGTTGTGGTGTCATGTTGGTGCCATCCAAACTAGCTAGTGGGGTGTGATAATATATTTTGTCCCACCTCACTAATTTACGGGTATTCCTCGATTCTAGTTTTCTCGATTTGCGTGCTCTCGGGCCGTTTTACGAAAAACGTTTTTATAAATTATGAATCAACGACACAAAACGAATCCAATAAAAATTGTCTCATCAAAAATGGAGTTCAAAAACGTAAATACGTAATCCTAAGGTTTCTGGTTTAGTCGTAAGGGACGCTAAATTATGCACGTAAGCCCAAATTTAAATCCGTAAATTGTGAGTTCGTCAACCAACACAAAAATAAGTTTCAAAATATTATACGAGAAAATATTTCACTACCTGAAAATGTTAGATTGTACTTTTTAAAAGTTTAAACGCACACGAAAAATAATAATATAACGACTCGATACGTAATTGAAACGATATCGTCGAAAGTATTAAATATCGAAACTATCGATAATAAAATATAAAATTTTTGGCATCCGTCGGTATCGCGATCACTAGTAGTCCTCGTTGCTCGTCAAAATATTAAAATATAATATTTAATATTGGTTTCAACTTAAACCGTTAAACATAATAATATTTAACGTTATAAAATACTTCAAAATAATTGAAAATAGAATTAAATTATGACCTTATTTTTACGGGTTTTACATCCTCACCACCTTAAGGGAGCGACGTCACGGCGCTCAACTCGCCTCACTTTCGCCAACGCGCATTAAAGTCTCAATAAACATCGTCGTTGAAAGTCAAAAAGATATTACATAGTATGTGTTCTACATGATCGGACGTCATCGGATGATGCCGTCTCAAGTTCTCACAACTTACGATCATTTGACTAGATCACATACCACATAAGTACATAAAAGAAAAGGTCGAACACAAACATCGAATATAGATCTCCACCGTTAATCATCGAGAAAACCTTGAACGAACCCTTGATAATATCTCAAGAGTCTTTCCACTTGCGGTGTCGGCTTCAACATACTCCTCGAGGTTGTAACAAATTTATTAACTCCATTCATTAAGAGATTCGGTCCTCAATAATTCCACGAGTACACACATAAATCCTGGTGATACTTATCGTTTCTTCTTATACACTGCTTCCCGAGATTCATTTTAAACTCAAAATAAAATAGTGATCTTCAATACGAGGAACAGAACGAAATAAAAATGACTTCAATAAACGCATAAACGAACAAGATGTGGTAAAATGATTTAAGATTAACGATCGACGAGGGATCTCGACTCACGTAACCGTAAAACATAATTATTCACAATACTAGAAAAATGAGAGCGAAGAATGAATTAAATATTAACATTAAAATAACCTTTGTCACAATTATCCGTCCTAAATTTGGTATTACTTTAAAACTCAGTTGAGGTACCTTCATGATAAAGATGATATATCAAAATAAGAGTTAAATAGCTTCATAATTTATTTTGGTTGTCTTAAGAAACTTTGAAAGAATGACATGAATTTATTAATTAAATTCGTATTGATGGTTACAATTAGAAAATAGAATTTCCAAATTAAATCATTGTTAGGAATATAAATTAAACCGGTAATTTCATTACATTAAAAGTAAAGTATGATAAGTCAATTAGTTCAAAAGATAGAGCATAATTTCATTTTTAACATTAGTTTTAGTTATACAAAATATGATGTATAAATTTGACCTTTTTCTTGTAATGGTTATTTCGATAATTGAAATTCATTGGAAAATGTATAAAAGTTCCATAAAATTTTATAATACGTTGTACAAATACATAAAGGTGTTTATTATTTCAAAATAAATATGGGATATATTCGGGTTTCGAAAGGTGACAAGATAACAATGAATACGAATGGAAATAATAGTCAACAATTAGTACGAAATCAACGGTACAAAAGAGAACGAAGCAAATGTCGTATGAATTCTTAAAGAGAATAATAAAATAAAGGCGTCGATGGTATTACGATAAGAAATAATAGATTAAACAAGTTGTCAATTTTGTTAGTGCGGTCGATGGTTCACCAATATCAGTTTGTTAACTCAACGGTGGTCGTTACACGATCGGAAATAAGATCCATTCAAAAAATTTTAAAAAAGGAAATTCCTAATAATCACTTGTAATTAAAATAAATCAAATGAACGATGTTAGTGTTTAAAGAGAGAAGTCAAAGCACGGTTCACAAGAGTGGATTTCGAGACAAACGAGAGTGACGGACGTCATCCCGGATATACGGAAATCACTCTAATGATAATTCATTATTCACGTGCGGAGACATTCCAAAGATCTACCCAGTCGCATAAAGAAGACTGGACGAGACGGAAGGATAAAACATCGAGACTTTCAAGTCATTTATCAACAGTCAGTAATTAAACGAACGGTCAAAAGAAATCAGTTACAAGACAAAATGAAGTAACAAGTGGAAAAACAATCATCGAGTAAAAACGTACTTAAAATCACGTAATTCGTTTAGCGAAAGGTAAGAAAACATATGCGGATGCATAGAAATTGTGCTACTTGCATAAAATATAAAGGATTTCAAAACTTCTTTTCAATTTATTTCATTTTATTTATCTTTATCATAATTACAAGTAAAAAGTTGATTATTATCAAGATTTTTAAGGTGACTACTATTCAGCCTAGCATGACTCCTTCTAAATTAGACATAGGTGATCAGGCCATGTATAATCTAGGAATAGCAATGCAGTGCTCAGTTTCGTCGAAAAGTATTACGTTTCTTATGTTTATATATAAACCATGCCATTTGAAAAATGGAATTTAAAAAAATATTTTATAAATTTATAGGAAACAGGTAATTTGTGAAATACTCAATAAGCAACTTTGAGTGTCACGAAAAGTATTTTATAAGACCAAAGTAAAAATAATTGGTGAAAATAATCGTAAAACAATATCAGATTTATTTATAATATGACATTATGACAACGTATAAAGTAGTCAAAGTTTTGCAAAAAGTGACAAATAGTAGCTCATAAAACAACCAATGAAATGGTTACAAGTTGCTAAGTTTTCAAAGGGTTATAAGGTTTAGACGAAAACGTCATGAGATACGCGATAAGAATGTCAACGAAGAATGTGAAGGCAAAACTTCAAAACTCAACTCAAATCAGTGGAAGGTTAGAAGAAAAATAAAAATAATATCGAATGACAAAAGAGTCATATATATAAAAAGAATAAAACAATCCAAATGTGTACTCATCGTAAGCTACACGATACATACATGCTTTTAAGAAAGTATGTTATTCGTTTTTAAATTACACCATTAATCCGGTAATTGCTAATCCTGTACTGTTTTTATTTTTAAATATTTTCACATGCAACTAGTATTCGTTAGTTGTAAAATAATATTTGTTAAAATTTTACGATCTCAAATGAAATCAAAACAGCTTAGAAACATTTGAAACTCATGTTCTGAATTTTCTATCAGATTTGACTTTTAAATATGAGCCGATAAACGACATCTCCAAGACTCGGAGTCTAAAGCATTTTGATGCAAAACGACGTTTCAGACGACTTTCTAGTTTTACCCGAGACCTGAAACCCAATGTAAAATGACCAAAACACCCCTGCAAGTTCTGTGCAGGTTTGACTATTTTATTTTAAAAAACGCAGGTTTTACTTTTAAGTTTTGACCTGTTTATACTGCCCCTACAGTTTCTGCATAAAATGTATTTTTCGACACTTCTTAACGGCTCAAAATATATACATATATACACACATGTCTTGTAGATTTTATAACAACGAAAAATAAATCTCGTAATGAGCATCAAATAAAATATAGCATAATGAATGACAGAAAAATGCTTCAAGGTATTCAACACGAAATTTAGGAAGCAAGACGGTGAAAGACGTACGTAATTTAGATTTCAAAATGCAATGTAGGCAAATCTCCTTGGTGCCACGATTGTCAAAAACACAAAACATAACAAGGAAAGAATGGAACATTAACATGCTACACTCCGGGAGCGAGAAGGTTAATGAAAAACAAATGATACAATTTTATATAAGTAAAATCGTATTCCAATTCTAGTGCCATAATCTAGACGATGATTTATAAAATAACGATGACGTTACCGAGATATAAGTGAACAATACACTTCGGAGTCGATACATATAAATGTCAATAAGTTAAATCTTCGCATGCCGTGTAAAACGATAATAAAAATCAACAAAATATTATGAAAAACCATGATATTATTCAACACGATTATAGGAAATGTTTCAAAATGTGTGACTCACATGATAGTGGTTAGTCTATTCCAAAGACACATTGAGCTACACAATGGTCTAGAAATTACGTTTCAAGACGTCTAAACACAAACAGTCGGAAGACGATTTGGATATCTATATTGATATCTCAAAGGGTTAAGCAATAAAAGTAACGCGCGCAGATGAAGGTATGTAAGGTCATAATATAAATTTTTTGCAATAAAAGCAATTTAAATAGTTCAAAAATAAATACAGAAAGATCTTGAAAATTCATTGTATTTATTTAAGTTAATCATTAATAAATGATAAACTTTTATCGAAAAGTTTAACGACATAAATATATATCGATAAAGGATTATAGTATTTATTTAGAAATACTTAGCAATAAGGCATACATAATAATGTATACTAAAGTTGTAATCCCAGAAGTAGCTTGAACCTGGAGTCACGCGAAATCATGTGCACCGACTCTTTGAAAAATAAAAACTGACAATTATAGTTTAGGTTTTTAAAATAAAGACCTAGTTCTCTATAACTCATGGCTCTGATACCAATCTTTAACACCCCCAAATTTACACGCAGCGGAATACATCTTTGGGTGCTAAACAATGATACAACAACACATAATTTATAAAGAACGACTCGAAAAGAGACGTTTTAGATTTATCGTTCCTAAAACATTTGTCAGAGTGGCGTAGTCCCAAGTAATCGTTACCAAAAGATAAGTTAAAACAACATATTGGTTTGTTTTAAAAATGGAACGATAAATAAATCAAAGAGTTTGAACAACAAAAGTAGTGCACAACTTCATTCCCCGTGACCTCCAAGCTTCCACTTCTTTATTACCTGAAATACATGTAAGTAAAACAATCAGCAAAAATGCCGAGTGAATCTATAGGTTTATGAAATCAATTTGAACACAAGCAAAGATTATAAGTTTGTGGCATGCTTATAAGCATCAAATTATAAGTTGCATCAACAATGATAATTGTATATAGCATAAATTGCAATAAGCTCATGGAACCGAGCCCTTAGACACTCCCATATCAGTCTAATAAGACGAGAGATTTATTAATTGTCGGTTACCTCCAGATTATTGGTACATTGCCGTATACCTGACTTCTCAATACAATATGCTCAAACAGTGTGGAGGTCGGGCCTAAGCTTCTATGACAAGTCCACAAAAACTGAACTGGGGCGGCTTCCCCCATAGATCTATTAATTGTACTAGCGGTTAACCCATCATAGGTTAATTAACGGTCCATAATTGAGGTTTTAATTAAGGCAATCACTTAATGCAATTTAAAGGCAACCACGGGTCCATTCATAGAGGGACAAAGCATACCATAAAAATCTTGTGTTCTAAGTTTATAAAAACATGTATTCCCCCTCGCGGGTTTAAAATCATTTAATAACTAGTATAAAGCGAGGCTATAGACTCACGTTGATAATGAAAGACGGATTATCGGCTACGGGCGTGCTTCGGTCACGGAAACCTATATAAATAATAATCGGTCTTAGACTCTTGTCTAATAACTTTTATCAAAATAACAATATACATATGATGATTTTGTACATATGATGATCAAGTGGGTTTATATATCCTTGTTTACTCATTTTAGTGTTTACGTTTTGGTAACTTTTTACTAGTTTACTAGTTTTACCTACTTACCTATTTTAAGTCAAATAAGCTTAGTATAAGTTCTTTAACTTGTTTTAATCCATTGTATACCTATATTATCAGTATCTATAGTTTCCATGTTGGGCCCAAATGGGTTAAGCCCAATAAGTTCTTTTTATAAGTGTTTAACTTATTTAGTCCAATTATTCGTCCAATATGCTTAGTTAGCTCGTTAATGTCCGTATGTCCTATAGTTCGGGTTTTATCGGTTTTTACTTGTATTAGTTACTTATATATCAGTATATGACTTTTAAAAAATTTACATTAGACGGGTTTGATCGTCTAAGTTTTAATTGGCGAAAAACGTTAATTTTACGGTAATAGCCGAAAAAGTCGTAAAAATCAAGTTTATAGTTTTTATTACTTATAAGTATTATTCCACTACCATTTATATAATTTATCCATTTATTTAACCTTTTACATATTTATATAAATAAGTTTCATAAGTTAGTGGATTTTTATTTTACATTTTATACAATAAAATTTGAGTGCTTATATAATAATAATAAACATTAATTCTCAAAATCTGATTTTTATCTTCATGTTCACCATTTTTATCATATCTAGAGTTCTATAATGAATTAGAAGCTCATTTTTTGGTGGAATGATCTTCATATTATGTGCTACATTTAACTTAGTTATAGCTACTGCTCATTTTAAGTTTATCTTGCCTTAACAGTCCTTACAAAACTGCTTATTCAGATTAGAACACCCAACTTGTTTTGATCATATCTCACTCATTATATTGATTCCATTGCTTGGCCAACTCTCACATGTGTATAACATCTTGTAATTACTGTAAATGGATCATAGCATGCAAGTTTATCAGTTCAAGTTTTAGTTATATACTGTTTTTATACAGCCAACTAAATAATCATGATTTTAGCCTTATATCTCATGGTTATTAACATTTTTAAGCATATTTATCAACACTTGATCCCCACATAACATTTTTATCATCATATATACATCATATACATATACAAAATAAAGAAAATACATTTGTTCTTTACAAAAATAACAAGAGAAAATGGAGAGGATGATCTTCTTTACCAACCAAGTGTATTTCTTGTTTTTGGAAGGCAAGAACTTGATGAACACCACAAGTAACTCCAAGATCATCAAACACCAAGAACATAAGTTGGGAAATCAGCCCTAGGAAACAAGCAAATCACCTCCAATGTTGTTAATATGGCCACCAAATGATCAAGGCTTCAAGATAACTCCATGATAGAGCTAGTAAACATGTATTTCATGGCTAGAAAAGATCAAAAGGGGTGTTTGTAGCTTGAAAGTGGATGGCAAGGGTGGAGTATTTGAGAGGATTTGTGTTGGTTTGCATGTAAGTAAAATGGTGTGTGTGAAAGTTGCTAGTGGTTTTGACTAGGTAGTGGAATGAGTAGCTTAAGGTGTAAGCTTGGCTTACACATGTAAACACTTAGCTAACATGATGCCACATAAGGTTGTGGTGTCATGTTGGTGCCATCCAAACTAGCTAGTGGGGTGGGATAATGTATTTTGTCCCACCTCACTAATTTACGGGTATTCCTCGATTCTAGTTTTCTCGATTTGCGTGCCCTCGGGTCGTTTTACGAAAAACGTTTTTATAAATTATGAATCAACGACACAAAACGAATCCAATAAAAATTGTCTCATAAAAAACGGAGTTCAAAAACGTAAATACGTAATCCTAAGGTTTCTGGTTTAGTCATAAGGGACGCTAAATTATGCACGTAAGCCCAAATTTAAATTCGTAAATTGTGAGTTCGTCAACCAACACAGAAATAAGTTTCAAAATATTATACGAGAAAATATTTCACTACCTGAAAATGTTAGATTGTACTTTTTAAAAGTTTAAACGCACACGAAAAATAATAATATAACGACTCGATACGTAATTGAAACGATATCGTCGAAAGTATTAAATATCGAAACTATCGATAATAAAATATAAAATTTTTGGCATCCGTCGGTATCGCGATCACTAGTAGTCCTCGTTGCTCGTCAAAATATTAAAATATAATATTTAATATTGGTTTCAACTTAAACCGTTAAACAAAATAATATTTAACGTTATAAAATACTTCAAAATAATTGAAAATAGAATTAAATTATGACCTTATTTTTACGGGTTTTACACTGGTACCAAACAAGGATGCACCAGAATCATCTTCAACTGATGGCTGCTCAACAAGAGATTGTTCACTTGAACAATGAAAGGGCTCGTTATAGATGCTACAACAGGGTCTTGATTATGTTGTTGGTTGGATTCATTGTTTTTAGATTGTTTTAAGGGTTGTAAGGCTGTTAGATTTGGTTGGTAAGATCTAGTATGTAAGGTTGTTATTAGGTTTGTTTTAAGGGTTGTAAGGATGTTGTAAGGTTGTTTATTTTGTCTATCTTTTGTTGGTCATATATGTAAACCAAGATTAGTACTTGTTCTAATTTCAATGAATATGTGTATTAAGTATATTTGTTGCACCTTGTAAAAAAAAAATTCTTGTTGTTGTTTATCAATAATCCTGGAATGAATATGTTTAAAAATAAGAATACATTTATAAAAGATAGTGATTTTCATAACAAAGATTTCCATGTTTCATAACAAAGTTGCCCTAAGGTTGCAACTAATTGCAGATATACAAAAGTCCCATCCATGTGGGTGGCAATCTAAAGTTACCATGTTCATAAGTTACCATCCTAAAGCTACAAGTTCATACAATAAGTAAATGGCTGATACAACAAAAGTGTCAATCATATGGCTGCCACTATTAGTCTTAAAAGTCTTAACAGATTTGGCTACTCAACTGAAATTGCATCATCTTCAGTTAATCCAGGCCCTGGTTCAAGTGGTCTGTTGAAGTTTTTAAGCTTCAACCTTTCTGAAGTCATTCTTTTTGGGGTTACTTGAACATCATTATCAACCTCTTGGACATCATTATCCTTCAACCTTTGTGAAGACCTTCTGCTAGGTGTTACTTGAACATCAGTAGCCTTAGTAGGTGTAATTTGAACATCTTGAGTTGCCAATGGTTGTGGTTGGGAGCTAGACTATGGAATCAACTCTTGATTGTTTGCATAAATCCTTGCATCAGTGGGAGTAATTTCTGCAGGCCAAGCTGGTCTAAGGATTCCTCTGTTGTCCTGTAACCAAAAAAATAACATCACATTCATGATTCAATAAATTAAAAACAAAATGACAATGTGGAAGTGTAAAGAAACTTACTCCTAACATTGTCTGTCCATCTATTGGATCCCAAGAAACACCAAATCCTATTGGATTGACACTACCTCCTCTCCCCCTTGTTTTTACTTGCAACCCATGAACATTCCTAACACCTGGACTGACACCACCACCTCTAACTTTAACTCCACTGCTAGTGATCCTCACACCATTGCCACCACTACTACCACCTGAACTGTGACTCCTAGCAGCTGAATCAACACTTGTACCACCTAAGCCTCTTCCAATAATTAATGAAGCACCTCTCCTACCACCTGAACCACCACTCATACCTTTTGAGCCTCTTCCACTCCTACCAGCTGAGCCTCTTCCATTTCTACCACCTGAGACCCTTCCAATACCATCAGAACCACCACTCATACATTCTGAGCCTCTTCCACTTCTACCACCTGAGCCTCTTCCACTCCTATCAGCTGAACCACCACTCTTACCACCTCTTTCAGATGTGCTACCACCTCTTGCAGGGGTCCTACCACCTCTTGCAGGTGTCCTACCACCTCTTGCAGAGGTGGAACCACCTCTTGCAGAGGTGCAACCATCTACATTTTCATCTATATCCTCTTTACATGCCCTAGAATTGTGTCCTGAGTTCCCACATTTTGTACAATGATTGACATGTCCCTTCCTACTAATCCTAGACCTGTTACCATCATATTCAGTAGCATCTCTTTTTCTTTTATGAGGTGGTCTACCTGGCATCCTTCTACTAAGTGGAGGTAAGGGCTTTTGTAGGGTTAAGTAAGGCCATTGGTCCATTACATTGAGACCATCAATGTAGTGATTGTAAGAAGTTACAAACTTACTTTTTGAGTACCAATTTGAAAGATAATCTCCAGGCTCCTTATGCAAGTGGTATATAACAGCAAAGGCATGTTGGCAAGGTATACCTGCTAACTGCCAAGCCCTACATGTGCATGTCCTAAGTCCCTCATCCACTTTAAACCCTTCATAGATATTCCTAACTTCAAACCTTGTTTTCCCACTTGGCACAACTTTCCAATTCCTATAACATATACAACATTGTGTCATTGTTATGACATATCACTTCAACATATATGCTAAAAGTTAAACTAATAATAAGAAAGTAAGCTATACCTGTGAAGATCTTTAAGTATTTCAAACTTCTTTTTGATGTTAGGGCATATGTCATCAGTCCAATTTGCATGTTTTTCTCTCATTTTTTGCATCCTTTCTATTAAACCAATCCTGATATCCTCCATCATGTTAATGATAGGTTTTCTTCTAGCCTCCACTATAAGTGAGTTAAAACACTCACTTATCCTATTTTATATAGCATCACAAACCCTATCTGTTCTTATGTAAGCCCTACTCCAAGTTTATGGGTTTCTATCCATGAGATGTTTGTGAGCATCTCTACTTAGGGCTTCTATTTCCTTCATCACCTTTTCAAACCTGCCTGGATAAGTAGCCTTGGCTGCTTGCCAAAACAAATTCCTAAACTGGACACCAGTGAACTTCTTTCTGAACTTAGCATATATGTGCCTTGCACATTGTCTATGCTCTGCTAATGGCATCACAGCCTTAGCAGCTTCAATAATACCCTACAAAATACAAAACAGCTTTAGGACATTGCATTTGTTTATTAACTTGTGTTATAAACAAAGTAAATTAAGATAAGATTTGTTTATTACCTTGTGTTGGTCAGATATGATTGTTAAACCTTCACCAGCTACCATTCCCAAGTCATCTACAAGGCATTGCATTAACCAACTCCAGTTTTCCTTATTCTCAACATTAACCACAACCCAAGCTATTGGATAGATTTGGTTATTGCCATCTTTACCTACAGCTGATAACAGTTGGCCTTTGCAAATGGTTTTAATAAAGCAACCATCTAGTCCTATCACCCTCCTACACCCTTCTAGCCATCCATCTCTCAAAGCCTTAAAACAAACATAAAAGCAGCTAAAGTATGGCTTACCATCATCCCCATTTTTAATGCCTAGTCTTGCAGAGGACCCTTCATTAGAATTCAGGATCTCACCTGTATAAGACCACAACTTCCCATAGTGATCTTCTAAGCAGGTTTCATACTGCTGCAATGCCTTAGCCTTACCCCTTCTTGCTTGACTTATTGAAACCTTACATTTATATTTCTTAAGGACTAAATCCATTATCTCCTTAGGTTTTATGATAGGATTAAGCATTATCTTTTTAGCATAATTCCTTGCTATCCAGTTACTAGTTATAAGACTCCCATACTCATAAGTCCTAGAACAGATATGGTCATCTACCAAATTCTTTATTTGAAATGATTTTTCAGTTTGCATCCAACTTGCCCACAACCTAAAAGGACATTTCTTTTCATTATCATCCTTTGAACACTTAGCTACTAATCTGTTTTTATTGTTAACTTCATAATAAAGCTTGTAGCCATGTGCCAAAGCATAAAAAGTTAAAGCTCTTTTAAGTTGGTCAGGATCCTCAAATCTTACTCCTAAGCGTGGTCTCATAAGCTTCCATTTGATGTTAGGGTCATGAACTAGATAATGATCACCTATGATATCTGGTTCTTCTGTCCTAGTAACAGAAGAATCATCAATCATCCCTAGGAAGCCCATTATAAACACTTGTCAAGAAATTCTCATCAAACATTTTACTTGCTTTTTTCCTAGGTGCATGATCTGGTTTCCTAGTCCTAACTGCTAACACTTCTTCCTCACCTTCTGAAAAATGATCAATGGATGCAGTATCACTCTCTTCCTCACTCCAATAATCATAAACATTGTTATCATCATCTTCTAAATCACTACCACTATCCAGATCAATATTATTACCTAAAGTATCTTCAATCTCTTCTAAATGTGGGTGCAATACAAACTCAGTATTAGAAGCATAAACATGAATTTCCTTCTCACTTTCCCCCCATTTAACAAACCCTTGATAGTCAGTTTCTGTTTTTAAGGCTTTCAAACCTAAGTGAAACCCTAACCCAGGCACAAGATAATATAAATCCTTTACACCAGTGCTAAATCCAGTTGTCAAAAGATTAATAAAACCAGCTAAATTAAATTTCTTAAGGTCATAATCCTTTAATTCAGATAACATTTCATACTGATAAGCTAAAGGGTTTCTTACAAATAGTCCACCACGATGATATTTTATGACCAAGGATTCAGATGTCATCTGCAAAAAAAAAAAGGTATCAGTTAACCCTAATTTTAAGAAACCCAAAAATTTATTAAAAACCAAAATTAAAAACAAAAAGGTAGCAGTTAACCATAAACAAAGACTAATTAAAAAAACCCCAAAATTTATTTAAAAAATAAACAAACACTGTTAACCTTAATTTTAAAAACCCTTAATTAATTATCCAACTAAAAATCATTAATAAACCCTTAATTAGGAGTTTTTAATTAGGGTTTTTAAAAAACCCTAATTTAAAACGCTAATTGAAAACCCTAATTAAAAACCTAATTTAAGAAGTCAATTGAAAATCCTAATTAAAAACCCAGTTTAGCGATTAGAGAAATACCTAATTATAAACCCTAATTGAAAACCCTAATCCTGGATTTATCAATTAAACAAATAATAGATAATTAAAAAAGGTTCATATGGAGAATAAACTAACCTTTTATTGGGAATATGAAACCCGTATGCAAAATCGAATAAACAATCTGGGGATGTGAAGTGTTGGGTCGAGAGAGAAATGGGTGTTTGTGTGTTTTTTATAATAAAATGAAATGGGGGTTTGTGTCTGGTTAAATTATTTATGGTACGTTGACTGAACAAGTAATGGGAGTTTATTTATTTAAGTTTTATTTATCCACGCTAGAGAGCCACGTAGGCAACCAACCGGTTGTCAAAGGTTAAAACTTAACTAGTAATGGGAGTTTCAGGTAAACAATACTATAGTAACCTAAGTGTAACGTTTTAAACTTTAGTAACATAATCGTTACTTTAGCCAAACTTTAGTAACCACTGTGTATATTAACCCTTAGCCTTTCAATTAGCTTCTAGTGGGAGATGGAGGTTTTTATGTGAGTGTGTGTAACAAGAGGTTCAAAAGGATTTGAGCTCATAAATTTTCTCACTAAGAGGCACAAAAAGAAAAAAAAAACACCCCTAAATTCCCTGTCGAAAGGATATACACTAACCTTTCAAATTGCCCAAACCACATCGGTGAACTTTGCAATTTACTCTTACAGTTGAAAATAAAATACAGTAGTTTATAATGGGGTGGGCTTCACCAAATTTCATGTTTGGTCCTTATATTCCTAAAAGTGCAGCGAATGTTCTTTTAGGAAAAAGTTTAACATACACCATCTTTTTAGCATATACTCAATCAATTAATCATAGTCATCTATTTTTTCATCTAATAAAAATCTATTTTTTAAAAATTAAATATCTCACAAACCGTTAATCGTTACGCAAAACAAAACATACCATCGTGACGAGAATTAAATCATCTTTCTATCGAGGGGCACATGTATATATACTTTTGACGAATTTTTTTCTGAGAAAATCTTATATCACGAATCATATATGATTTTGGAAAATCATATATGATCCGTGATACGAATCATATATGATTTTCTCAGAAAAAAAGTTTGTCGAAATTATATACATGTGCCCCTTGATAAAAAGATGATTTAATTCTCGTTGTAATAGTGTATTTTTTTTTGTTAGTTGACGATTTACCGTTTTTGAGATATTTAATTTTTAAGAAAAAGTGAAAAATTTGTTTGAATGACTATGGTTGGTTGATGTGTTATATGCTAAAAACAGAGTTTACATTGATCTCACTTTGTTCTTATATATGTTTGACATGGATGCCCCATAGTCCATACGACATTAGTAGCCGTCCGTTAGTCATACCATTTGCTTATCACATATGGGTTCGTGTTAACGGGTTCGGTTAATAGGTTTAAGGTCAAAAAATTTCAATTCGAACATGACTCAATTAAATAATTTGACGAGTTATGTCGACCTAACAACATGTTTACATGGTTTGAATATGTTACACATAATCCAAAGCTGACATTTACCGCATATTTATATTTAGGTTAGCGGCTTAACATGTTACATGGTTTGAATATGTTACGTTGGGATTGACCAATTTAACCCGTGTTATACATTAAAAATATTGGCACATTACACGGGTTAAACATGTTAACCGAGTTGTGAGTCGACACGTTTAACCCATTTAACACGTATAATAAAAAATAATTTTTTAATTAAATAAAAATATCATAAATGAATTGACGAATTGATAAATCATACAAAATCTATGACATTTGCTTACCAAATTAAATGTGAAAGAGTAAGTAATAGAGGGAAACACTAAAAGTGTATACTTACTCAAAAAGAGTAACCAAAAGTATTTTCTATCCATTTTCTTCTAAAAAAAGTCAAAAAAAATATTTTTAACAACTCATACTCTTAAGAAAATGAGTAAGTAATAGATGGGACACTAAAAGTTTATTCTTACTCAAAAAAGAGTAAGTAAAATTGTAAAACTTCTGATGACTCTTTTTAGTAGGAAAAAGAGTAAGACTAAGTTATAATGACTTAAATAATTATTTCTATTAGTAAACAAAAAATTTAGTAAATAAATGTCATTTATTTTGTAGTAAATTTAATTTATTTCAAACTCAAATCAGTTTATAAAAAAGTTAAATACAATTTGACTCGAAATCTGACACACAACCAACTCAAACTTACTAATTTTCATATAGTGTTAAATATAAGCCCTTTTATTCGATAATTATAATTTACATATTTGGAGAAGTCAAACGGGTAACAAGCTGCGTCGCTAGCCAGAGGCGGAGCTACAACATAACAAGGTGGTTCCCAGGAACCACCTTGGAGATCGAGATTAGTTAGAAGCTATGTAGCAGCAAAAATTAGAACCTACCTTGGAATTAGATCGGGAACCACCTTAGATTCAAAATAAGAAGAAAGAAAAACAAATAAGAAACTAATAAAGGAAAAAACATAGCTCATTTTTTCTTTAATGAAGCCATGTAGGCTTGGGTCTGCGTTCTTGTTTTAGAGAAGAAGACCAAAAGAAAGAAGGGAAAAGTTACACTATTACTGTATTTTTTGCCTTTATTCAAATTTTCATTTAACCCTTCCAAGTCTCATTTAAAGAGCCTTCCATAAAAACCATGTCAGCACAATTGTGAACTAAATTTTAGCACTTTATGAATCACAATTACATTTTTAGTATGTAACAAGGTAAATAAATATTGGAAGTAAGTATAAATCTAGGTTACAAAAACCTCAAAAAAAATCTTTTAGCAATAAGAGAAGGATAATGTTAAATAAAAAAACCATAAGTTACTAATGTACAGTATTTATTTTCACGTTAAAATCATATCGAAATGAATGATTTTTCTTTAGTATTGTATATAAAAACATGCTAGCTAATGTTAGTAGTTAACTATTCAAGCAAAATAGAAATTACTTAAAAAAATTTGTTTAATTTATAGATAATATTTTAGTTACATTCATACAATCACGTTAAATTAGACCGGTTTGACCTAGACCTTGACCCAACCGATCACAAAATTTTTTATTAGTTGATTTTTTAGTCTTAATAAATCGAGGAACCACCTTAGGTTTTCGGCTAGCTCCGCCACTGTCGCTAGCCTTTTTTATATATATCAAAACCAAGTCTATTAAATATAACATTTGTGGATTTAAAAGTCAAAACATTATTATTTATAACACGTTGTATTTTCGTAAGTAGTTCTATCGCCTCATGTGCAAGGAAACCAGAGATGTCTTAAATCAGTTACGTTTAGTGTCAACTCGGAAATTACCAATGTTTTAAAACCCGGGTTTTGAATCGACCCGGTCGAGCCACCGGGTCACCGGGTCACCGGTTCAACCGGTTGGACCGCCGGGTCAACCCGGTTTTCAATTAAAAAAAATTATTTATATATTTCCAATATTACTATATATATATAAATATAAATCATGAATATTTCATATATTAGGCCCAAAAAACCATTTACTAACAAATATAACACGTAAAAACAAAGTTACGTTATAAATACGTATAATTATATCGCGAAAAAACGAAAAAAAAACAAAAAAATCGAAAAAAATCAAAACCCGGCCGGGTCGCACGAACCGGGTCAACCCGGGTCGCTTCAAACCCGGCGGGTCACACCGGGTTTCCAAAATGTAAGACCCGGGTCAATTTGACCCGTTTTTTCGGCCGGAACCGGTACAACCGGTTGAACCGGCCGGGTCGACCCGGGTTTCAAAACATTGGAAATTACTAGTGAATTGATGTGTGGTATGTATAAACTACTGTATAATGGATCGATTCAATCTTGGTCGTCGATCTTACTCATATATCTTGGAGTTTTACTTTGTTTTATTACTTTACTCCACAGCCGTACCCTATGTTAAAGAAAAAACACATCAACTTTCTAAAAGAAGTTAAAAAAAAGTAAATCCATTTTTCCAAAATTGAAAACTAAACACACAAAATATGAAATATTCAGTAATTTGTTAAAGCATGTAACCAATATGGGTAACATCTCAGAATATAAAAAAGAAGTTTCTGTAAAATCCCAATCCATCATCTGTTGAGATTTGAATTTGCCATTTCCATTAAGATGATTGGTCATGTACTTTTGGGCACATTAGGGTTCCTCACAATAGTCAGTCACTTTGTACCCTTTTTCTTGAAACCTTTCCTGTGAATTGCAGGACCATTTACTGCTCTTCATAAGTATTTGCCTAAGCAAACCCTATGGTACAACTAGATAAGTACATGGTACAACTATTCAATGGACACAAAGTTGTGAAAATATGTACTTGCAACTTCATATGCATGGAACCAAATTTTGTCAATAATAGAACTCATATTGCCAGTTTGCTACAATAAGTGAAAGAACAAAATGTGTCCAACAATTTAAATACTGTTAAATATATTGAACTACCCTTTGTACTAGATTTTTTCACAAAATTTATGGCTTGGTTAATTCTTTAGATGCAATGTAACGAAAAGATGAATAATAAGTGTTGACTGTTGTCCCGTTTGAGAAGTATATACATGTATAGAGTAAAGTGCAAAAAATCATACTTGTAATTTGTTAAAAGTTTGAATTACATCCCTCGTTAATATTTCGTGCAACATATATTTTTATGGTTGTAAAATAGTGCATAATACATCACTAAAAACAGATGGTGCAAATAGATTTCAGTTAAGGGTTAAAACTATCTGTTGCTTTCAGGGTGTTTTAGTCATTTTATAATTCAGAGATATTTTTTGCACTTAACTTTTCAAAAAAAATTGAAAATAGTTTTTTTTTTTTAAATTTCGAAAAAATTTATATTTTTTTTTCAAAAAAGTTTTGAAAATTTCTTCGAAAAAAGTTTCTTTATAGATTTTCTTTCGAAAATAGTTTTTTTTTAATATTTTAGAAAAAGTATTTTTTTTTTCAAAAAAATATTTGAAAACAATTTTTTTTTTCAAAAATTAATTTTCAAAAAATTTCGAAAAATGTTTTTCTACAAATATTTTTTTGGAAAAAAAATACTTTTGAAAAAAAAGTATTTTCGAATTCTTTTTGAATTTTTTTTTTCGAAAATTAAAAAAAAAAGTAACTTTTTTTATTTTCGGAAAAAAAAACTGTTTTCAAATTTTTTTGAAAAAAAAAAGTACTTTTTTGAAATTTTTTTGAAAAAAAAAGACTATTTCTGAAAAAAATTTATAAAAAAACTTTTTTCAAATTTTTTCTGAAACAAAGAATAATTTATAGAAATTTTTTGAGAAAAAAAAAATCAAATTTTTTAGGGTGAAAGCTAAAGATACGCAATATTGTTTTTCAGAAAAACCGAAATACGTAACTAACTTTATTTTGTACTAGTAGTCCCAGTATACTCTCAAATTTTGTTCAATATACGTAATATCACCGGTTAGGTGACTTGTTTGACAAGTTTCACTTTCAAATTTTATAATTATGGTCCTTTGACCTTTGGGGGACTTCCACTTTTAGTCCCTGAAAAATGGGGGACTTTCACTTTTAAAATTTAACTTTTTTCAAAATTTTGTGAATTTTTTTTTGGGAAAAATTAATTTTTTTTTTTAAAAATAAGACAGATTTCTATAAAAAAAATTAAAACCATAAATTTTTGAAAAAAAAGATTTCTGAAAAATTATTTTTTAAGAAAAGCAAAATTTCTAAGAAAAGGTTTTTATTTTGAAAATACTTTTTTAGAAATGTAGTTTTTGTCGAATTTAAAAAAAAAAAAAACAAATTAAAAAAAAGTCTTCTAAAAAATTAGTACTTTTTTAGAATTTTTTTTTGATTAAAAAATAAATATTTCGAAAATATTTTTTTTGTCAAAAAAATTTATATTTTTAGATTATATAATAGAAATCTGCTTTTTTTCAAAAAAAAAAATTCTAATTTTTTTTCATAAAATTTCGAAAAAATAAAATTTTGGTTTTTTTTCAAAAAAAATATTTTGTAAATCTAAAATAATAAATAATATATTTTTTTTCAAAAAACTTTTTTTTTCTCAAAATTTCGAAAAAATAAATATTATGACTTTTTTTTTAAATAGTATTTTTACTTCTACATGTATAAGTTTACACACAAAATTATCCGAAATATATGTTGAAAAAGTAAAGGGACTAAATGTGGAAGTCCCCCAAAAGTCAAGGGATCATAATTATAAAATTTGAAGGTGAAACCTGTCGAACAAGTCACCTAGCCGGTCATATTACGTATATTGAAAAAAATTTGAAAGTATACTGGGACTACTAGTACAAAATAAAGTTGGTTACGTATTTCGGTTTTTCTGAAAAACTATATTGCGTATCTTTAGCTTTCACCCAATTTTTTATTTGAAAAGTTAAGTGCAAAAATCATCCTTAGATTGTAAAAAGACCAAAACACCCTTAACGTGACAAACTGTTTTAACCTTTAACTGAAATCTATTTGCACTATTCGTCCTCATAGATGTATTATTGTGCACTATTTTACAATTATAAAGATGTATGTTATACGAATTATTAACGAAGGATATAATTTAAACTTTTGACAAACCATATAGATGATTTTTGCATTTTAATCGTATGTATATAACTATTATTGATGATCGGATCCTAATAAATGAAACGTGTTACATGCTACATAAATTTATCTTTGTGAAGAAACGAACCTAAACCTTAACATCCTTCAGTTTGATCCTAGGCTCTAATTCTATTTATTTTCTCTGACATTGATCTTGTTCTTAATTCGATTTGCTCATGTGAATATTATCTAAGGCATACTGGTATTAGGGATTATGAAACGTTGTTGCTGGGTACATCTTAATTTTTTTTTGAACGGCAAAATTTTATTAAAACTAGCAAGATGCTAGAACATTACAAGGATATACAGTACGGGTTTTTAAGCCAATTTATCCAAGAAAAGGAACTACGACATCGAGTGGAACACCAATTAAAAGAATAAAGGACAATATCATCGAACACCTCAGCACGTTTAGGAGTAACAACGTCGAAAAGAAGACGATTACGAAATCTCCAAATAGACCACCAAGCAACCGAAAAAACTCCTTCCAAAAGAGATTTAATATTTATAGACAATCGAAGTGAGAGTAACCAAATTTGCCAATCCTGAAAAGAATACCAATCATGCGCATCCAAATTCCACCATCTGCATATTCTATGAAGAATAACCTGCGCAAAGTCACAACAGAAAAAAAGGTGGTTTACATCCTCCTCGTTGGTGTCACAATTCGGACAAGACATGGATTCAATCTCCACTCCTCTTCTTGCCAAATTGGTCCTCATAGGGAGACAGTCTAGTCTAGCACGCCAAGTAAAAATGTTCACCTTGATAGGGATGAACTTAATCGATCGAGTAGGATTCGGACTTGAAGGAAGCAAAAGATCATCTAAAAAGTTCCAAATGTCCTTAACACAAAAAGAACCATCACCTGAAAGGTTACACACCCAGCGATCCTCTGAATTTGAAAGGATAACTGGTTGTATGAGATTGCTAAGAACCTCAAGTTGTTGAGATTCAATACCACCACGAACAAGACGCCGGAAGGAGTCCGTTAAAGATCCACTAAGTTTGTCCGCAATTGTTATGTCCTTGTTTGTTTCCAGCATGAACAAACGGGGACATACAAGCTTTAGAGGTTGGTCACCTATCCAACAGTCGTGCCAAAACCTAGTATTAATACCATTACCAACCTTTTGTTTACAATAAGACCAAAAATCAAAGCCTTTTGTTTTCAACGCTTGAACTTCACGTAAAATAGCACACCAATTTGAAGCAGTATTAACCAAGTGTGATTCAATCCGAAAACCATGAATAGCTCGAATGACCTGAGACCATAGGGATCCATCATTAGAGACAAACCTCCAAACCCATTTAAGGAGCAAAGCACGATTAAGAGCAAAATAGCTTGAAACACCCAGCCCACCGTGTTTCTTGGATGCTAAAACTTTTTTCCACGCCACCCAAGCTAACTTACGATCATTGAGGGACGCTCCGTTAAAGAAACGCCCCCTAATTCTTTCCATTAAATTCAAAACTCCGTATGGAACCTTGAAGATAGACATGTTGTAAATAGGTGCTCCACCAAGAACGGATTTGAGGAGAGTAAGTCGCCCTCCTATAGATAAAGTATGCACCTTCCATTTCGATAACCGCGCTTTAAGTCTTCCCAAAATATCCTCCCAAGCATTGATACGAGATGATCGTTGTCCAACCATTACTCCTAGATATCGAAATTGAGTATCCATAACAGAACAACCAATAGAAGACGTTGCCTGATCAACTTCCCTTTTTGAAATACCTACTCCCAAAAGTTGACTCTTGGAAATATTAATACGAACACCCGAAGCAAGGAAGAAGTTTTTCAGAATATGAATGATACCTTTAATATTATCTTCAGACCATTCACCTAAAAACATGGCATCATCCGCGTAAAAGAGATGAGATATGTTTGTCTGATTAGGAAGTTGGATGCCTTTGTATAAGCCAGCAGCTATCACCTTTGCAAAAGAAACATGTAAGGCTTCCATTACAAGAATGAATAAATAAGGAGCTAGAGGATCCCCCTGTTTAAGACCTCGCCAACATGTGAACTCATTGGATGGACTTCCATTGATCAAGACAGAAGCCCTTGCGGAAGAAAACACTCCTCGGATCCATTTGTACCAATTCTGACCAAAACCAAAAGCGTCAAGAACATCAAGGAGAAAATCCCAACGAACAGAATCATATGCTTTTGTGAAATCAACTTTGAAAAACATTGCATTCTTTTTCTTCCTTTTACACATATTAAATATCTCGTCTAGAATAAAAGGACCGTCTAATATTTGGCGACCCGCTACGAAAGCAGATTGAGAATCAGACACTAGATCTGTAATGACTGATGATAATCTATTTGCAAGAATCTTGGTAATTACCTTGTAAACGCTCCCAATTAGACTTATAAGACGAAAGTCATTCACAAATTTAGCATCTATTACCTTTGGGATCAAGGCAATAAACGAGGAGTTACAACCTGTAGGAAAAATACCATGCCGAAAAAAGAACTCCACAGCCTCACAAAAATCTAACCCAAGAAGATTCCAAAATTTTTTGAAAAATTCAAATGTATAACCATCCGGCCCTGGAGACTTATTGTCACCACACCCCCAAACAGCAACTCGAATCTCTGCTCGGGTAACATCACGATCTAGCAAATTAGCTTGGGTACTCGACATTTTGTTTTGAAACTGATAATTAATTTTGAAACGGGAGAGAGGAGGTTTATCAAACCGATTAGCAAAATGATCATGAAAAGCTGTTTTAATAGTGCCCGGATCAGTATGCTACGAACCATCTACAAAAATCCCTCGATTAGAAAGTTGGGATCTCTTCTTGTTAATTATCCCATGGAAGAATTTTGAGTTCTCATCTCCTTCTACTGCCCATTTGATTTTTTATTTTTGTAGAAGATCCTTTGTTTCCAAGCTGTTTGAATTAATAAGATTGCGATTCAGCTCTATATGACATTTCCGCAGCTCATTATCATCATCGCCTCTGTCAATGGCTTGATCCAACATCTGAAACTCGTCGATAATAGTAGCTTTGTTTTCCTTAACACCTTTCCGTTTTTCTTTTACCCATTGACGGATAATAATTTTAAGATCTTGTAACTTCTTTTTAAAACGAATCATAGGATTAGGATCCGAATGAGAGAAAGATGACCAAGCCTGAGTAATAAGATCATCGAATCCTACAAGATCAAACCAAGAATGATAAAACCTAAATGGGGTAGGACCAAAATCTACCTTTACTTCGTGCATCAAAATCGGACGGTGATCAGAAAGGTGCCTATCAAGACAAGTTCCTGTAATAGAAGGAAAAAGCTCAAATATACCATCCGTGACCAAAAATCTGTCTAGCTTACTCATTTTAGGTGCTGAGGGGTGGGACCAAGTAAAGCTATACCCTTCCAACGCAAGATCAGTCAGACCAGATTTAGTAATAAAACTTGTTAAATTGTCTAGCTTGGTAAGGATTGAAACATGTACCATACCGCTCAGCTGTTGAACGAACGTCGTTGAAATCGCCCATAATTATAGATTCCCCGTTCCATCTAGTAACAGTAGAAGAAATGTAGTCCCAAAGCATCCTCTTATGCACAACATTTTACGGCGCATACACTACAATAAAAAGAATCTTGGCGTTCTTAGGAAGCCAAGTGCCGTATATAGCTATAAAGTTATCTGAGATTGTAACGTTATCCTTCTTAAAAATGGACGCCTCCCAAATGCACAGAATACCTCCCGAGAATCCAAGAGAATCACTACACACAAAATCATAGTTCGAATTACCCCATAACGATTTAACCTCCATATGTGATATATTCTCCAGCTTAGTTTCCTGAATGCCTATGAAATTGAGCTTATTAGAATTAATCAATGCCTTTACCCACTCCTTCTTAGTCTTGGAACCAAGACCTTGGACATTCAAGGAAAGAGTATTCATTTAACAATGTTGCCTCCTTCTTGTTGACTGATAATGCGTTCCAAATCTGAAGTACATCCTTCCATAGAGAAGCCCATCACTTGCCCAAACCGAATAACGTCCTCAATGACTCCCAAAACTGATCCGCCACTATGTTTAACATTGTGAACTGAATTAACACTTGTAGAATCCTCGTTGACCTCTTGTGATGCATTCATGACTTTAGCGTTAACCTCCTTTTGAGGACCAACCAGGTTCTCCATATTTGATGCATCTTCAGGAGGGGTGTAACCTGGTGGATGTGGGATAGATGGACTTTGCTGTGGTATAACATTTGCAGCCTGCTCGTTCATTTTGTACATGTGATCATAAAGACCAAAAGGATCTAGAGATGATGGATTCGCTGAATCATTAGCTGCACACCCATTCGGATCTGGAGAGGTTGTAGAGCCAAATGTAGTTTCTGGAACTAAATCATCATCACTATCAAAATCGTCTCTAGCCGCCTCACCTGTACCACCAGAATCAGTGGGGGACTCATCATCTGATTGTAGTTCCTCCTCCTTATCAGTGGCAAATGTGGGATTCCAAGTAAAAAGCTCCTTCGCACGAACCATATATACCTGACCTTTAATGATGATCTTGAATGATTTCAGAATTGATGTCAGAATACATACTCGTTTCCTGCTAAAGGACTCCACATTGTCTTCCATATCCAGAATAGTTCCCCAACGTTTACCTATCCTAGTAAACGTCTGTTTAGACCAAGCTTTAATAGGCACACCTTCAATATCCATCCAAACGATACGCTCCAGACATGAGAAATCATTGTTGGCTGCTTGAATATTATCAAACCAAGATTTAACACCCGTGTGTTTTAAAAATTTCTCCTTGGTAGCCATGTTATCAAGTTCTATTAAAATCCAAGCCCCTCCAAGATGAGAGATCTTAACAGCAATAAAACCTTCTTTCTTAAGGATGTTATACATATTTGGCATGGATAAGAAATTGTTCACCTTCCCCATGACATGTAATGAAAAGTCGCGTTCCACAAGACATTCTTCGTCTAGTACCATAGCAGGCAACGAAGAATTAGAAGTCCTTTGAGGGAGACCACCACTCACAACCTTCGCATAAGAATTAGTATAACCATGAGGTTTAGATTGCGAAACCTTAGGGTTACCTCTTGATACATTCTGCCCCGAAGTAGACTTAGCAGGTCTCTCGTATCTAACTTGATTAGCATACAAGTGATGACGCCCTATCCAGATTGTACATAAATCCTCCACCAACCTAGATAAATTAGACACCTTGATAAATCGAACAAAAGCGAACCTTTTCCCATTCTTAGATTTATTAAATGGGATAAACACATCCACAACAGTCCCGTATGCACTGCAGGTATTCCAAAGGTCACATGAAGTAATAGTATCCGGAAAATTGGTGACAAACACTGATTGAGAAATTTTCTGCGCCTGATCTTCACTAGAAGAATTAGGGTTTCTATGAAAACGAGGAGCCATAATGGAAGATCAGATCCCTATTAACAAGAATGCTAACGTATAACAAAGCTCTTAGGGTTAATCGCGAGAAAAACACACCCAAGACAACAGGTTCCTTATACGTACGATTACAAGAAAAAAGGATCAAAGATCTGAAAAATGGGTTATGAGAAAAAGATTAAAGAAAGAAAAATTGAAAAAAAAATACCGTGATCGGATCTCTATGGATTCAGGAATACTAACATAGAAGAAAGCTCGTTCTTAGGGTTAATCATAAATAAAAACACACCCAAGACTACAGGTTCCTTTTATGTATGATTGCAAGAAGGGTAGTGGATCAGATCACTGATTGGGATATAGGCGGCGGATTAGGTTCTGAGGGAGGAGGGGAGACGGAGGGTCGCCATAACAGTTTCTTTTTCTTATTACGAAGTAGTTCACTTGCTGGGTACATCTTAATAGCTGCTGCTTATCCAAGATGTACTTGTGGAAATTTTGTGGCTTATGTTAGTGATTTGATAATTCATAATTGAGGTGTTCTTGTGATATAAAAGGGTTTTTTTATGTCAAAATGAAGGGGAATGGTAGTGGTGTGAAGGAGAAAAAAGGTGTTGGTGACGTTGAGATTGTTGGTTTGAATGATGGAAATATGACAGTGCGATACTATCAGCGGGCGTTCCTGTTAGCAATACTAATGATTCGACTGAGATCGATGTTGAAAAGGAGTAGAGATCGAGTCTTTCTCCTGATCCGAAAGGTATGTCATTTGCTAATCTCTTTAGAAGTGAAAAGAGTCGGCATGGTCTTAACTTTCACACCATTGTTACACCCGCGGTAAATGAGGGTGAGGTGATAGTCCTGCTGGAGTCTATCCGGTCAACAAGTGAAAAGTTCGGTAATTGGCATATGTCTTTTTTTGAGAAAACGGGTGGCATACCATGTTGTCACGAATTATGTTAAGAATACTTTGAGTAAATTTGGATTAATTAAATTAATGCTTAACTCGTTGACTGAGTTTTTTTTCCAGCTTAACTATA
The DNA here is from genome assembly GCA_025667525.1 of Glebionis coronaria. Lineage (NCBI taxonomy): Eukaryota > Viridiplantae > Streptophyta > Magnoliopsida > Asterales > Asteraceae > Glebionis > Glebionis coronaria. The sequence continues at coordinate 532,513,363 of CM046881.1, read as the reverse complement.
TGGATGGTATGGAAGCTATGCTCGAAAGTGGTCCCTTGTTTATTCGTAATAACCCAATTATCCTTAATAAATTGGGTCTAGATATAAATATGTTGAAAGAATATGTCGGTAAGATTGTAGTTTGGGTGAAACTTCATGAGTTCTTATGATGGAATTTAGTGAAAAATTGCTACAAAACTTGGTACTTATGTGATGTTTGATTCATATACGGTTGACATGTGTATGAAATCATGGTGTAAATCGAGTTATACTAGAGCAATGATTAAGTTACGTGCGGACATTGAGTTGAAAGATACTATTGTGGTGGCTATGCCTAAACTGAAAGGTGAGGGTTATTATTTAAGCATTATTCGTGTTGAATACGGATGGAAACCCACTAGATGCTCGAGCTGTAATATTTTTGGTCATATACTTGACGAATATCCTAGGCTACGAGATCCACTAGTGCAATGAACGTGAGCAAACCTAAACAAGTAACTACACGTGTACCAGTTGGGCCTAGGGTGAACTTTAAACCGACTGGTTTTAAGGTTACTCAAGAATTCGAATGGTTGGAAAAAAGAAAACTACTTCAAGTGGTAGAAAAAACACGTTGCATGGGGTCCTATTATAGAGGTTACTTTAAGTAAAGAGAGGTTAGGAACTCGAATTCTCTTGCTTCACTTAATTCTATTTACAATGATGTTGATTTGCGTACGAATGGTGAGACCGCTAATTCTTCGAGGGGATTTATGTCTGACGATGGTACTCCTCGTCCGGATGCTAGTAACACCTCGATTATTGAGAAAATTGAAAATATTGAAAAAAAGTGTGCTGAAAGGAAAATTGTTATTGTGGATGATAAAGGAAACTCGGTTCTTAGAAAAAAGATGTGACATTTTAGGTGAGCTAAATGATGAGGATGTAGTTGAACCCGTGGATAATGATAGAAAAATGTTCTAGCTTCTAAAACGTCGGATATAGGATATGGGACTAATAGTATGAAGGAACAATGGAATGATTCTTGCAAGAATGTTGCCACTTAGTATGACCCATATGATGATGATTAGGATATTACGCGAGGCGTCCATACTGCTGATAATATTGGAATCAGAGTTAACGGAAGCAAGAATTATTAGTTTTCTTTATTTTATATACAACTTTATAATAATTTTATGTGTTTTCTTTCTGGTAGGAAGCTGTTTGCCTATGTAACGGGAAATGATGTAAGATTCACCCACATACTATGTACTTAACTGTTTTTTGGAGTAATAAAATTTAGCGGGAAAACCCTTTACCCAGAGATTTTTTTATATCTTTGTGAAGGAAATGTGAAGTACTTTATTTGTGAATCATTGCATAGATTCTTTGAGTTATTTTTTCAAGTTCCGATCATTGACAATGATATCTCTGACTTGATTCAAATGATATGAAATGAAGAACTATAACAACTTAAGCTAGCAGCCCAAGCTCAACAAAGAACACACAAGATGATTAAGCTTAAATTGGATGCAATGTCAAGATTACTGTAGTCAGAAAAGAAAATGAAATGGGTATAAAACGCTCAGCCAAACAGTCTCTTCACCACTTTACTAAATCAAAATGTGATGTGGTGTAATCATTGCCACGTGTATATATGTTAGTTAGATTTAATTGTTTCTAGAAGTAGTTTAGGAGTTGTAAGCTCTATAAATGCTCTTTGTAATCTTCATTTTCATTTTTATGAAAAATGTGGTAATAACCACTTTTCTCGCCATTTTCTTTGTTTGAAATTATGCTATAATTTCAGTTATATTCCAACCATTTTTTGTTTGATTTTCTTTGTTACATGGTATTAGCGCTTAGATCCATGAATCAACTCATCGTTAACATATCAAATCCTGAATCTCATTGATCATATCTTATAATCTCAGATAACCATCAAAATTGTTAATTATCACCTACATTAATCATTTCAATAGTTTCATCTACTATCAACCATGGTTTTTGTTGATTCAACAAACACACCATCATCATCAATTGATCAAATCCCACTTGATTACCCTCTACCAATTGATCACCCATGATTTGTACTCATTTCTAAGAAGTTAACTGGTTTAGATAACTATAGTTCATGGAGGAGTGATTGCACTAAATGCAAAGATTTAGATAAAGATTGTGAATGAAGATTCTAATGAACCTACCGTTACATCACCAATGGCCTTGTGGGAAAGGAATAATGGTATGATCATTTCTTGGATCTTCAACACCATTACTAAACAAATTGGTAAAAATCTAAACTTCATCAACTCTGTTAACAAACTATGGTTTGAAATGCAAGTACAATATGCACAAATATATGATAATGACATTTTTTTAGTTAACAAGTGATATTATGCAGTTGAAACAAGTTGATTGTACTATTGAGCTGTATTATCACAATTTGAGGGGATTTTTGGATGAATTTGATGCAATTGAGTCTCCATATGTATGCACTTGTATTTGCAATTGTGAAAATAGTAAAGAGAACACGATGAGTGATAAAAGGAAAAGATTGTTAAATTTTTTGATTGGTTTGGAAGAAATCTATGAAAAAAATAGAGATCAAGTTTTACTAATGCAAACCTTACCTACTATTGTGAAAGATTATAACATAGTTAGGTAAGATAAGTAATAAAGAGAAGGTCTTTTACCAAAGCATGCAACTACAACCACCGTTTCTACATACTCAAATGGTCAAAGGTCTTACAATAACAATTATAGGTCATATAACAATAACCAAAGGTCTTATAACACTTATTCTTAATGAGAATCATCATCTCAAGATGAAAGGAGAACTTCATTTAGAAATGGAGTAATATGCGGGGATTGAAACAAAGAGGGACTCCCTAGAGAACAATGTTATATGTTGGTTGGTTATCCTATGGGCATCCATTACTAAGAAAGCTCAAGACTATAAGCATAGTAGGACAGTCAACATGGTGATCAATAAGGACGGGTGAATAAAAATGCAACTATTCAGTTTTATTCTACATAAGATGTTACCTCAAACACTCCTTCAGAAGCTCACATGAATCCCAGGATGGATCAGCTTCAAAATCAGTTGAACTAAATGCTCCAACTAATGCAACATGAAAACTATAGCAATCCATCAACTGTCTCTCATGGTATTTTCTCATCTTTAAAGTTTGGTATTTCTTCATTCATTGCATCTTTAATATCAACTCTTAAGTCACTTCAAATAATATATAGTGGAACCACATACCACATTTGCACTCAACTAAAATACATGATAAACTTACACACTTTCACAAAACTAATCCTTGTCACACTACCAAAGTTACTGGATATGAATCTATAGTAATTAACTCACATATCACCCTCACAAATGTACTTTACATACCATCATTTTCTTACAACCTCATCTCAGTGAGTAAGTTACTCAAAGGAACCACAATTTCACTTATTTTTAAATGACAAAACTTGCACTTTTGAGGACCATAACAAGAGGATTGGTCATGACACCCTTTATACTGGTCTTAACATGCTTCCATGATCTTCTATTGCAACCAGGGGATATCACGTACTCTTTACAACAACTCAAAACAACACTACTTTACTTTGACAAGCTAGGATGGGTCACTATTCTTTACCTACTTTAAAAAAAATCTTGAACATTTAATGAAATGTACTTCAAATTTTCATTATGATATTTGTATCCTCTCAATACAACAAGATTTAACATTCATTAATAGTGTTTCATATGCAAAATCTTTGTTTGAATAGGTGCATATAAGCACAAAACCCTTAACAAATGCAAGCACCTTTTTAACATAGTTAATGATCACTCAAAGGCTAGTTGGACTTTTCTTATTAACACAGTTAATGATCACTCAAAGGCTAGTTTAACTTTTCTAATGCCAAGTAAACATCATACACTTACTCAAGTAAAAACATTTCACTCACATATCTTAAATCACTTTCAAATCAAAATCAAAACCATAAGAAGTGATAATGGTACTGAATTTCTCAACTCTACACTCAAAGATTTCTTTCAAAACAAAAGAAATGTATCATACATCAAACATCTTGTCCAAATACATCACACCAATACTCTAGAGTTAGAAGAAAACATAGGTAATTACTTCGGGTAGCAAGAGCATTAAGATTTCAAGCTAACTTTCTAATTCACTTTTGGGAATATTGCAGCCTAGTCGCCACATACATAATAAACAAACTTCCCTCAACCTCAATTGACAACAAATCACACCTCAATTGACAACAAATCACCATATAACATCCTTTACCATTCACCACCTTCACTTTTCCACCTCAAAGTCCGAGGTTGCAGAGCTCATATGCATTAACACAGTAATGATAAATTTGCTCATAGATAAATACCCACAATTTTAATTGGTTATCAACTTTATCAAAAACGATACTTACTTTATGACCATTAAACACACAAAGTACACACGAGTAGGTATGTAAATTTTTATGAAACATAATTTCCATTTCACATCACCCCCTCACAATCACAAGCAACTATTAGAGATCCTACCTCAAATTCTAATTTTTTAGACACCAACTGCTAATCATGACACTTTTACTAATTCACCATCACCTACCACTATCCTAAACACTCCTTCTTCAACTCCCTTACGTACCACACCAACATCAACTCAAAGTACACCATTAAATACTACAAAACTGAATCAACATCTACACAAGCACCAACTTCGACACTCAAACCTTCACTAAAACCTACTCCACCTCTAGTAAAACCGATTAGACGATTCAATAAAAATAAGATAACTCCAATCAAACTTAAACACTTTTACCATAATCTTTTAGAGGCTCACATTAACACTGTCACCACCAAATCCAAACATCATTTTCACTAACAACATTAACTACCTAAATATTAGATCACCAAAACATAGACACCTTATTAACAACATTAACAAAATCACTAAACCTCACACATACAAACAAGCATTCCAAGACCTTATATGGATAAATTCTATAAACAAGGAAATCCATGCCTTAGTTTTGAACAATACTTGGGAATTAACCCTTTTACCCGCTAAAAAATCTCCAATAAGGAGCAAATGGATCTATAGAATCAAATATCGTACAGATGGAAAGATTGGGAGGTTCAAAGCAAGATTAGTGACTCAAGGACACACACAAAAAGAATGCATAGATTATAAGGAAACCTTTGCACTAGTTTTTAAGATGGTCACTATTAGACACTTACTTACATTTGTAGTTCACAACAACTGGTTTATTCTTCAATAAGACATCAACAATACTTCCCCCCATTAAGATTTAAAAAAAAGAAGAAGTCTACATGTCTCTTCCTCCAGGCTACAACGAGCCAATTCCTCCACGCAAGTCTACAAGTTAAAGAAGTCAATTTATTGCTTGAAGTAAGCAAATAGTCAGTGGTACACCAAGTTATCCACCTTTTTCCTTAACCTCAACTTCAAGAAAAGTAATGTTGATACCTCTCTCTTTACCCTTAGTAAAGATAGTCACACAGTCATGTTATTTTTTTTATGTCGATGACATTCTCTTAGCAGGAGATCAACAACCACTTCTAAAGAACATCAAACAACAACTTCACACTACATTCAATATAAAGGATTAAGGCAACCTCAATTACTGAAAGTCCCTTAATATGACAATTGTTGATAACTATAACTCTTATAACCACGAAACATAATGAAATACTTTTCAAACGCGTAATGCTTTATTAACTATTATAAACAAAGTATTACAAAGTGCTATGAATACACTCGTTGAATGACAACAAGAAATGAACCCTAGAACAAGTAAACTAGATTCGAGACTCAAGTTTACAAGGGAACCAATGAGACGCTGGTAGACAACTGAGGGCTCAACAGTTCCAAGGTGAGAAAGAACTTAGATAAATTATCCAAGCACAAGGGTTAATTTAATTCTCCTTTATCACTCCTATTTATAGTGTACGAGGTTGCTTCCTTAATGAGAGTAGTTGATACGTGTCACCTTCTGAATGGAAGAGTACAACGTATTAAATGCATGTCCAAATCGAGACATACCTTTAAACAACTTTATGTGAACAGTTCTGCCAACTGTTCACCTTTTGTCCCACTAGGTCATACTAGGCTTTATCTTGAATCTCTTGTTTTGTCCCGCTCAAAACACTTGGTAGATTCTCCCGCCTAAACTATAAAGGATTGGACAAGCTTTGCTTGTCCCAGACTTCTAGGGTTCTTAAGTGATCTCTGAGCATTGTCAACTCAGAGATCTTTGAACACCAGCACATTCCTTATACATCCCAGCTATCCATAATCGCTGGTGAGTATGACTTCAGATTGTCTTCAACTTCTCTGACGTTGTCTTTGACTTGAATGTTCCTAGTGTGCCAGCTGAGGCTTTGCCTTCCACTGGTCTGGTCTCTGTCGCTGGTCCTCTCAGCGATCAGTAACACTTAGTCTAATTAAACAAATCTAGACTGGGCCATAGTTAAAACTTTCATTGGCCCAATAATCTCCCCCTATTTGTTTATAAAATATACTAAGTCTAAATTATTGTAAGTGAGTACACAACTTCTTCTTACACATAATTTAACAAACATACCTCATAGTTTTATTAAACATAAAGAGCCTAGTCTATTACAAGAACACCCAGTGGTGTAAACATAAAAAATAAAAGGTTCTTCAGCGATCAAGGCCTTGATCACAGATTCTCTGGGCTTCAACTTTGTCACTTCTAGAGTTGATGACTAGATCAACTTCAAACTCAAAATCCTCAGCTAATTTGCAATTCCTTAGGATGCCTTGTTTGAGTCTAATGAGTTGGATGGTTAATGCCAGATGTAGTTCATTCATCCGCTGAAAGAAATACTCACAATTACCGTTCATGAAGACCATACATGTCTCTGGTTCTGAGTATACTTGGCCCCTTACTGGTTTAGTGATCTCTTTGAGCAGTACTAAGTTTATGTGCATCCCATCTTCAACAATATTCTCAGTGACCAACTTCTCCACCAGAGGCCCCATTTGGGTTTTTCTTTTCCTTTGTCCTTGAGAAGGTTGTTGTTGTGAAAGTTGAGGAGGCAGAGGTACATTCAGCTTCTTTGTCGTGTCTCTTAACCAATTCAGCTTTGCTTGAATGTTTTTCATCATTTGGGGAGCACCAGGCCCAGTCTTCTATTGGGCAAGAGACAACATTTCTAACCATTCAGAGAGGCCCAGATCTCTGAGTTTAAAGTCACTGAAGACTTTGTAGTTGGTTAGTTGGTTTTCTCTGTAAAGGGTGATCACCACTCTTTTTTCTTTGTCAGTGTAACATGCATACTTGGTGATTTGACTGAGTTTAGCTCTTTGGTCCATAATTCTTTCATATTCCTTTTGAAGGTTGCTCCTTTTAACTTCCAGTTCTTTGAGCTCAACCAACTGAGCTTCCTTTACAGAAGGAGAGAGTTTGTTCAAAGCTTCTTTGCTCTTGAGTTCAGCTGCTCTAATGTTTGCAAGCCTTTTGTGTTCCAAGATTTGAGCCTTTGCCTGCTCTGGGGTAAGTGGTGGTTCATCAGCGCTCTTAAATTTGTTCAGGTCAGAGTGTTTGGAGAGCTTGGTTGTGGATCCGCCTTCTTCTTGGAGGGAGTGCAGGGTTATTTCAGGTTCTTCAATGGCAATTCCTTTTCCCTTATCCTTTGCTGTTTCAGTGATGGGGTTGAAGGATCTGAGAGGTTTTGGTGTTGGAATCCCTTTTGAAGTACGAAGCAATGGGAGGCAAGCTATGACGGCAGGATGTGACCTTGCCTTTCGCCCTGCTACCGTCGTTCTAAGTTCTTCTGACTAAACGAAGTTAAGACTAAAGTTTCAGAACTGAAGTTTGCAACTTTTTTCAGCAAAGCTTAGTCAAAATCCGTCCTTCGGCTACCTTGGATCAAGGGTAGAGATAGGAAGTAAGTCAAAGGTAGATCAACAAAAGTCTTAGTATGGGAAGTGTCAGAGCGAGGGGAGAGCCTTTCTAAACGAATGTTAGTCTAAGTAAGGAAATGGGCACTCTGCTCACATCGAAGTAACTGTTGTCTCCCTTATGGTCGACGTTCTCTCCTCCCATCCTCTCCCTACCGGTCGCCGAATAGAACTCTTCTTTGCCGTTTTGGTTGGCTTAGGGCGGTCGAACTCTCCCCTCCTCTCCTTAACAGACGAGCTATATCTCCCATCTTCCTTAACAGTCGAGCTATATCATCCTGAATTAGCTATTTCTTTAGCTATAGCTTTGCCCTTCTCTTTTTTCTATTGCTTTTTTCTCTTTAGCTTTTTTTATCTGTTGAGAATCTGGAGTAAAAGGATTCGAACCTTTGCATGCCGGTACCAAAAACCGATGCCTTACCACTTGGCTATACTCCATATGGCCTGGGTGAGAGGGGGAAGCGAAGAACGAGCCGTGCAAGGACGCGGGGATATAGCAAGTAAGCAGAAAGGTTCTCCCTTTAGTACCGACTACAACAAGCTCACGAATCTAATAGAAAGAAAGGGTAAGCTCTCTGCTCTATTTGCTTGTAATGCTATGCCTATCAAAGTTGGTGAACGCTTCTGTAACCTTAGACTCGTTACGCTGTTCGACTGAACTCGTTGGCTCCACGTCCACCGATTGCTCCCCCTTAGGTGGAGCGGTGTCTGCTTCTTCTTCAGAGGTGGAGGTTGCTGAATTCTCCCCCTCAGGCATAGCGCTGGTAGTAGATGTGCCTGATCCAGGCTTGAGGAACTTAACAAATTCTTGATGGACAAATAAGCAAATTTCTTTAAGTTCCTCTTGTAAAAGCTCCTGAAGAAGTTTTCTTGAAGGCTCAGACGCCTTGGCAATAGCTGCAACATTTGCTTTGACAGCTGTTGTGAGGACTGATGGTATGTATTGCTGAAGGCTCTGGTCTAGAACAACTGGGATGTGAGTTTGCAAGGCATTTCCCAGTAGTTGCGGAAGCAATGCAATAATAGAGGACTCCACAGATGAAGTTAGTGAAGTCTCTAGTGTGGTGGTGAGTTCCTCAACAGCATGGGTGAGTGTTTGCAATTCAGAGAGGATGACATCACTTGTGACTTTGGGCTTGGTTTTACTGATGTCACCCCTCTTGACCCAGAGATCCTCAGTGGCGAGTTCCTGAACATCTTTCATTCGAGGAACATGGACAGGCTTGAGGTCTTGTAAGTGTTCTAAGTGTTGCTTCGCCCCCAGTTCCATGACATTTGGTAAAGTTGGGAAAGGAACTGGGGTTGGTGTACAGAGCCTCTAGTCCAATAGCTGCTTTGCAGCCAGTTCTTGCACATTTGTCATTGATAGGAATGAGATGGGTTTTAACTCTGATGTAACTTGGTCATCATCAGCATCCATATCAGCATAGTCTGAAATGGTCAAGTCATCTTCAATAATAAAGACCTCATCCTCTGGCATGGAATCAATATCTGACATGGCATCCAGATCTATGTAGGGGGCTTCAGCATTTTCATCACCAGCAATGGAATAGGCATCATCATTCTGCTGTTCTTCATGAAGATTATGAGCCTGTTATGACATTTGTTAGTAACAAATGTGAAAAATATGAAGTTATAGGTCGCCATTCGCTGCCCCTAGGAAACCTAGGTGTGATTATCCAGCCCCCCCTAAGGATTTCTCCTTGGGACTCTTTTAAGTGTGAAACAGTTATGTTGAAGGGTCGCCATTCGCTGCCCCTAGGATAGTTGGGTGTGATTATCCAACTCCCCCATAAGGATTACTCCTTGGGACTCTTTTGATTTGTGAAAATTATGTGGTGAATGGTCGCCGTTCGCTGCCCCTAGGATAGCTGGGTGTGATTATCCAGCTCCCCCTGAAGGATTGCTCCTTGGGACTCTTTTAATTGTGAATTCATGGAAGTTAAAGGTCGCCATTTATCGCTGCCCCTAGGAAGACTGAGGGTGATTATTCAGTCCCCCCAAAAGAATAAATTCTTTGGGACTCTTTTAGTTGTGACATATTTGAAGGTAATGGTCGCCTTTTATCGCTGCTCCTAGGAAGACTGAGGGTGATTATTCAGTCCCCCAAAAGAATAAATTCTTTGGGACTCTTTTCATATGAGGGGACCCAGAGACCACGTGAAGTGTAGAGACTCTGGGTCGGGACCTATAGCATGCTCAAGTTGTTATGGAAAAGAGCACAATCCAGAGGGCGAAGGATCAACGGGGTGCATTATGAGCACAAATGAATCATATCCTTGTGTTAAGACAGAGTGTACAGATAATCCTAAGAGTTCTAGGTGCTGACACAAACACTCTATGGGATGAGGCAGAAGACTTCATCACTCTCTCCTACAGAGTGTTGAGAGTGATTGTATGTGAACCTCCAAGAGAATAAAATGACAAACTAATACCTGAGAGATATCAGCGTTGAGAAGGTTCTAGTCGTCTCTGCTGACTGGGAGATGCTAGACTCAGGTTGTTTGTCAGCGGTTGGCTCTTCAACCACATCCTCCAGAGAAGGGGATGGGTTCTTCTTAGTCTTCTTAGTCTTGGAAGGATTAACAGAAGGGGTTTCAGAGGAAAGAGGGATGTCTTTCCTCTTCTTCTTCTTGTCCTTGGGCACCTTGGGCTGAGAAGAAGACTACACAAAGGTCTTCAACAGAGACTTTTCAGTTAGTCTTTCAGCATTCACCTTATTGTGAGGGATCAAGGGCTCTCCATCAGCAACCAGTAGCCCAACGACCTGCATCATGTGCCTGCTGAGAGGCACTTCATCTTCCAAGGGAGTCTTTAGTGAAGCAGCAATGATGTGATAAGGAGAGAAGGAGAGAAGTTCATCATTTGTGTAGCCTTCACCCAACATATCTTCTAAGAGAAGAGAGAGATATCTTGTGTAGTAGATGGTGGCTAGTCTATTCTTCTTCCTTTTGTTTTCTAGCTTAGCAATGAGGTCAGAGTAAAGTATGTGAGCGGTCCCTATATCTTGCCCCCAGATTAAGCTGTAAGAAATTGCTTGTTGGCTTCCATTAAGTTGATCATGAGACCCCTGGTTTCCACCCAGACATTTCACAATGTATAGCATCAGCGTCCTCCAGATGGGTGAAAAGTAGTTCACTTTGATCAGTGATTTGTTCTGGAAACCTTGGGTGGTGAAAGGTTTATCATTGTCATCATGAGGACGAAGGGTATCCAGAGCCTTCTTTACCATGGCGCTGGCAGGCACAGTGGACATGCCTTCATTGACTGAAAGTCCAATGACTTTGGCAAAGGTGTGAACATCAAAAGTGAGAGGTTGGGGATGTGTGGAAAGGTTGGAGGTGATGTGTGAAGAGGTTTGATCAACTTCAGCGCTATACCAGAACTCCTTCAAGTATTGGTGGTAGCATGTGGAAGGTACTCTAGTAATGGCTTCAAAAATGGTGGAGTTCTTGAGGAAGGAGAACAATGGTTGGTAGAGGGAATTGTTGTGTTCCAAGAGAGCTACACAGTTGTTCAAGGCAATCTTACCATCGTGTATCCCAAAATCTACGTTCGAGGCGGCCAGGACGGTGAAAGTTGTGTTTGTTGATGAAGACGCCATTGTTGATGTGTGGAAGAAATGGAGGTTTTGGAAAAGATGAATAGTATGTGTGTGTGATAGTAATGAGTAATGAAGTTTGAAAAATGAGTCAAGGGTTTTGATAAAAGGTTTAGCCGTTTTCCAATTTAAGGATTTAATGCAAAAAATGACCTTTTAAGAAAAGTGGGACCCCTTGACTCTTCATGTGATTTTTCTGTCCCTTGGAAAGCGGGAAAGTTGTTGACAATAAAGGATAATCATTTGAATTAAATATAGGAATATATTAACTCCCATTGGAATGTAACTACCTCGTTACATTCAATTACCTTTAATGCCCAGAGACAGAGATCATTTATCAGATTTGTTTACCAATATTGAGCATACCCAGCTCAGCAACCAACCTAGTAAAACTTGGCTCAGCCAGAGGCTTGGTGAATATATCAGCGAGCTGGTATTCAGTGGGTATAAAATGAAGCTCAATATCACTTTTTAAAATATGGTCTCTGATAAAGTGATACCTGATGTCAATATGCTTAGTTCTGGAATGAAGTACCGGATTATTGGAGATGGCTATAGCACTTGTGTTGTCACAGAATATGGGAACCTTTTCATAAATGATCCCATAATCAGCCAGCTGACTTTTCATCCAGAAAACTTGAGCACAACAACCAGCGACCGCTACGTATTCAGCTTCAGCTGATGACATGGCCACAAAGTTTTGTTTCTTGGCACTCCAACATACTAACTTTCCTCCAAGGATTTGACAACTCCCAAAGGTGCTCTTTCTATCAAGACAGCACCCATCGTAGCCAGAGTCTGAGTAGGCTTTGAGGTCGAAGCCTGATCCATTTGGATACCAGAGACCCAATGTGGGAGATCCTTCTAAGTACCTGAAAATTCTTTTGGCAGCTACAAGGTGGGATTCCTTGGGGTTAGCTTGGTACCTAGCACAGAGACATGTGACAAATTGTATGTCTGGTCTGCTTGTTGTGAGGTACATCAGTGACCCAATCATGCCTCTATATAAGGTCTCATTAACAGAGACCCCTGAGTCATCAGCTTCCAAGTTGTTAGGAGGAAACATGGGGCATTTCACTGATGCACAATTAGACAGATCATACTTCTTGAGCAAATCCTTAACATATTTTTCTTGACAAATGGAAATTACTTTTGAATTTTGTTTAATTTAAAAACCCAAGAAAAAAGTTAATTCCCCCATCATGCTCATTTCATATTTTTTGGTCATTAGTTTGGCAAACTGTTTGCTCAATGTAATATTGGTTGAACCAAAAATTATATCATCCACATAAATCTGTACTAAAATGACATCACTCTTGGACCTATAAGTGAACAGGGTTTGATCAATGGTACCTCTGACAAATTTATTTTTAAGTAAGAATTTCGATAGGGTTTCATACCAGGCTCTAGGCGCTTGTTTCAGCCCATAGAGTGCTTTGTGAAGTCTGCAGACGTGATCTGGATACTCACTGCTTTCAAACCCTGGGGGTTGATAGACATATACTTCCTATGCAAGCTTGCCATTTAGGAAAGCACTCTTCACATCCATCTGGTATACAGTAAACCCCATATAAGCTGCAAAGGCTAGGAAGATTCTGATAGCTTCCAGTCTGGATACTAGTGCAAACGTTTCATCATAGTCAATCCCCTCAGATTGATTATATCCCAGCACCACAAGCCTAGCCTTGTTTTTGACAATCATGCCAGCTTTATCCCTTTTGTTTCTGTAGACCCATTTAGTTCCAACCACTTGCTTCCCAGCTGGAGCTTTTACCAGAGTCCACACCTTGTTCCTCTTGATCTGATTCAACTCATCTTGCATGGCAACAACCCACCCTTCATCTAGAAGCGCAACAGCCACATTCTTAGGTTCATCCTCAGAGAGAAAATCAGCGAAAAGGCATTCATTCGCTGAGGCGATTTCCAGAGATCTCAATTTGCCTCTAGTGGTGACTCCCTCAGAGGGTTCACCAAGAATATTCACCAGAAGAATATCTTGGTTCCTACTCCATTTGGATTGAGGAGCAGGGGTATCTGTGGGTTCAGGAGTCACAACAGGTTCAATGAATGCTGGGGGATCTTCACATATTATCTTTTCATCCATAATCTCTTCATCAATAGGAGAGATTGGTTCGATGAGATCAGCATTCACTGTAGTGGGTGGAGTGATTGGTTTATCATTTTCAACCTCTGGAGTGATGTCAGAGATTGAATGATGATCAAATGCATGAACATAAGGTAAGTCCTTGTGACAGGCCATAGATGATTCCTTGGGATTTGAAAAATCATCCTCTGGATATGATTTAACTTCATTGAAGTCAATGTCACATTCTTCTGTGTTGGTGTGATTGATGTCAACATCTGCTTCATTGAAGGTGACATGGATAGATTCTTCTAGTTCTTGTCTGCGGATGTTGAATACTCTATAAGCTCTGGAGGTGGGAGAGTAGCCAACAAAGAATCCATCAACAAACTTTTCATCAAATTTTCCCAGGTGATCTCTGTAGTTGTGAATGAAAACAGGGCAACCAAAGACATGGAAGTAGCTTACATCAGGGGCTCTCTTCCTATACACTTCATAAGAGGTCTTATCGTGTCTCTTCACTATAATGGATCTGTTTTGTGTATGACAGGCTGTGTTTACAGCTTCACCCCAAAACTGTTTAGGAAGTCTTGATTCGCTGAGCATGGTTCTAGCAACCTCTATGAGGGTTCTGTTTCTTCTTTCAGCGACACCATTTTGTTCAGGGGTGCCTGGGTTAGAAAAGTTCAGTGATATTCCCTTTTCATCACAAAAGGCTTCCATGGCATGATTCTTGAATTCAGTGTCATTGTCACTTCTGATAGCCTTAACTCTGTAGTCATTGAGGTTCTCTATTTCTCTGATGAAGGACATTATTCTTTCAGCAGCATCACTCTTTCTTTTGAGAAAGAATACCCATGTGAATCTGGAGAATTCATCTACAATGACTAGTGTATACTTGTTGTGATTAAGGGATTGAGGTTTTACTGGTCCAAATAAGTGCATGTGAAGAAGATGGAGGCACTTATTTATGGAGAATGATTGTTTTGTCTTAAACGAGGCTCTGTGGTGCTTCCCTTTCTCGCAGGCTGAGCAGGGCCTGTCTTTGGTGAAGGTCAGAGAGGGAAGCCCAGCTACTAAATCATTCTTGGCCAGTTTGTTAATGTTTTTGAAGTTGAGATGGGAGAGTCTCTTATGCCATAGCCAATTTTCACTATTAGATGCTTTGGCATAGAGACAAGTGTTTGTCCCTTCTGGACAAGATGTCATGTCGATGACATACACATCCCTTCTTCTGGGTGCAATTAGAACAACATCATCATTTTGATTGAAGATTGTTCCTTGGGTCTTAGTGAACAGAACTTTTAAGCCAGAATCGCAGAGTTGACTAATGCTGATTAAGTTGTGCTTCAGTCCATTGACATAAGCGACCCTTGTGAAGGTTATTCCATTACAATCCACTGAGCCATAACCCTCAGTATCCCCTGAGGAGTCATCTCTAAAGACTACTTTTGGACCAGACTCCTTCTTATATCTATGCAAATATTGTTTAACCCCTGTCATATGTCTGGAGCACCCACTATCCAGATACCAAACAGATTTCTTCAGATATTCCTGCATAGATATAACAAAGCCATATTAGTTTCTATGATGAACCCACTTTCCAGTGGGTCCATGCTGTCGCTGACCAGAGACATTGGTCCTTCTCGGGTTTCCTCCCCCTCTTTGGTTGCAGTCTCTGGGTTCATGACGCATACTTCCACATATGTCACATCCGGGATAATGCTCGCACTCATCAGAGTGATGGTCGAAGAAGCCGCAGTACTTGCATGGGGAATTTGGTCTGTAACCCTGAGAATTGTCTCTGGGTTTAGGCTCAGCTCTTCTTAAGGGCATGTGAGGAGTTTTTTTACCTCATTTGAGTTCTGGTTCTTTGAACCGCAATGACCTCCTCATGCTCTCTAAAAGTGTGTTCAGTAGACTCGCATGTGATACATTTTGGTTTCTTTGAGCAATCCTCAGAGGAATGATTCTTGAAACCGCAATGCTTGCACGGTCAGAACAAAGCTCTCCCCTTAGAGCTACTAGATCCTTCACCAAGAGAGTTAACAAATGGACTATTAACTCTGGGTTGATTTGTTCTTTCAACCCCTTTACTTATTCCATCAAGGTGAGGAGAAGTTGATTGGTGGGTGAAAGCTCTTCAGGGGGAGGAGTGGGTTTGTTGGAGTCCTTGGCCACAAAAACCTTTTTGTTCGCTTTATCAGCGACTTTGAGAATTGAATTCCCAGGGGTTTTGGTTGGAGGTTTTGGGCCAAGCAAGGAATCAGATGGGTTAGCACCAACGAGTCTTGGTGGGGCTGGTACCTTTGATTTCTTGTCAGAGTTTTTCTCATCCACAGAGGTAGAAGATGGAGAAGAAACATCTGAAGGGACAAATTTAACACTGGGAACATGTATATGGTTTTTGTATCTACCCTTTCCCCCAATAGCCTGAACCACATCACCAGGTATGGATTCAGCGACTATTTCTTCCACTGTGGATTGAGCCAAATTCCATTTTTAATGGTTTTTCTAAGTTCTGAGTTTTCATCAGATAAAGACTCATTTTCAATGGATAATTTGCTTACTTCATTTTGAAGTTGATTAGCAAGATTCACAAATGGTTTAAGATTTGTTAATTCAGATTGGCAAAGATTTAACTCTGTTTTAAGACTATGAAATTTTTTTAACAGGTTTTCTTTTGCTCTTCCACAAAGTGGAGGTCAACCAAGGTATAGTCACTGACATGGTCTCTATCAGGACCTTCAGCGATAGATAACATAATTTGTACCTTTTTCATGGTGATGTCCACTCATTGACCAGATCTTGCTTCACTTTTACCCACAACGGGTCTTCATCAGCGACAGCCATAAAGGCTCTGACGGTAGTGGTATCTTCATCCTCAGATGTGAGGGGTTCATCATCCCAGTCGAATGAGGCAGCAATCAGACCTTTTTCAGTCTTCTTAACATCCTTTTTCTTTGCTGCATCATCAGCTTTCTGGTTGAGTTTTAACAGCTCAGCTTTCAAGGCTTTGTACTTAAATTTGTAGTCCTTCTTCCCCTCTGAGTCAGAGTGAGAGGTTTGCTTGAAAGGTGAGGTGGAAAACTTCTTCTTGCTACTGTTGTTGCTGGATGAAGGAAAGCTTGGAGAGGAGGTTTTGTTTGACCAGCAATCCTTCTGAAAGTGACCAGTCTTTCCACAAGTGTAGCATGACACCTTGGATTTATCAACCTTTGCAGCTCCAACTCTACCAGATCTCTTGTAGTACCTCTTTTGGTCAGCTAGAAGAGCTCTGTCATGGAACTCAACATGTAATTCATCAAGAAATTCTTGACTGCTTCTGGTGTCCTCTTATATGTCAGAGTCGTTGTCCTGAAAGAAATGGTTAGCAACAAGAGCTTTTGAACCAGTGATATTGGTGGTAAACCTGTCAGTCTCTGATTTGTAAATGGAGTCAATCAGCCATTCTTCATAGTTATATCTACCAAACAGTTGGGCTAAAGTATCATTTTTTATAACATTGTTTGCTCTTAAGGTCTGATTTAGGCTAAGCCATTTTCTAGGAAAACTATTGACAAATGTAGCATTAACCTCAGCCTTAGGTAGAACAACTCCATTCTTTCCCAAATCATTCAACAAAATCTTAAGCCTAGTATAATTTTGTGCAACAGTTTCTGTTTCCAAAGCTTTAAAAGCATTAAACTTAAGTCTAAGGGCTTGGATTTTGGTTTCTTTTGTTTCCTTTGGACCTTCATACCCTAGAACTAACTCAGTCCACATCTCCTTAGCAGAGTTGCATTTAATGATGGAATTCATAATGTTCTTGGGTAGGCAAGAGACTATGATACTTTTGAGTCTCTTGTCCTAGTTAGCCAGACGTCTATCCGCTGGAGACCATTGCTTAACAGACTTCTTAATGGGTCTCTCAGGGGGGTAGAGGAAATGGCCAGTGGTACATAGGGACCATTTTCTAAGATTTCTATCAAGAAGGGTTCTAAGCCATCTAAATATATAAGAAATTCACTTTTCCAACTTGAAAAATCTTCTTCATCTAATGCTGGAACATTGGACACATGTGACCCCCCTCTCATTATTACCAGTGCTTACAACTGGTGTAGGCATGGTAGTAGATGTGGTGGCCGGTGCGGTGGTCGAAGTGGTACCTTGACTGGTTTGACCAAAGGGTGGAGGAGGTATAGTATCAGCCATATTAAGATCTTAATTTTAAAAACAAGAACGGTTTATGAAAAGTTTTATAAATCAAACCGCTCTGATACCAATTGATAGTCCCTAAATATGACAATTGTTGATAACTATAACTCTTATAACCACGAAACACAATGAAATACTTTTCAAACGCGTAATGCTTTATTAACTATTATAAACAAAGTATTACAAAGTGCTATGAATACACTCGTTGAATGACAACAAGAAATGAACCCTAGAACAAGTAAACTAGATTCAAGACTCAAGTTTACAAGGGAACCAATGAGACGCTGTAGACAGCTGAGGGCTCAGCAGTTGCAAGGTGATAAAAAACTTAGATAAATTATCCAAGCACAAGGGTTAATTTAATTCTCCTTTCTCACTCCTATTTATAGTGTACGAGGTTGCTTCCTTAGTGGGAGTAGTTGATACGTGTCACCTTCTGAATGGAAGAGTAAAACGTATTAAATGCATGTCCAAATCGATACATACCTTTAAACAACTTTAGGTGAACAGTTCTGCCAACTGTTCACCTTTTGTCCCACTAGGTCATACTAGGCTTTATCTTGAATCTCTTGTTTTGTCCCGCTCAAAACACTTGGTAGATTCTCCCGCCTAAACTATAAAGGATTGGACAAGCTTTGCTTGTCCCAGACTTCTAGGGTTCTTAAGTGATCTCTGAGCATTGTCAACTCAGAGATCCTTGAACACCAGCACATTCCTTCTACATCCCAGCTATCCATAATCGCTGGTGAGTATGACTTCAGATTGTCTTCGACTTCTCTGACGTTGTCTTTGACTTGAATGTTCCTGGTGTTCCAGCTGAGGCTTTGCCTTCCACTAGTCTGGTCTCTGTCGCTGGTCCTCTCAGCAATCAGTAACACTTAGTCTAATTAAACAAATCTAGACTGGACCATAGTTAAAACTTTTATTGGCCCAACAATTACTACTTTTACATCGAATTCCTAAAAAACTCATTGGGACTCACCATGTCTTAGAAGAAATATCCACTTAAAATTCTTTAACAAGCTGAAGTCATTAATGATAAGCCAAACATTATCCCTCTAAATCATGTTTCTACCCTCAATGATATTGATGGAGATCTTTTCTCTGAACAAGAGGCTTGAACCTACAGGATACTAGTTGGAAAACTCATTTATCTCACAATCACAAGACCTGATTTCTCATTTGTCACACAACTACTTAGTCAATTCTCAAAGGCTCTAAGAACAACTCATAGAACAACATTGAACAGGGTTCTTCACTACATTAATTTATGCCTTGGCCAAATCCTGCACATTCCAAATAAGAACTCATTACCATTCACTGCGTATTATGACATTGATTGGGCTGCATGTCCTATTCCTAGAAGGCCAGTGCCTGTATATGTTTATTTCTAGGCTCATGTATCATATCCTAGATCTCCAAGAGACAAGTAGTGATCTCAAGTCTTATACATAATATGAATATAGAGCTTTGGGAGATTGGACTTGTGAACTCTCTTGGATAACATGTCTTCTCCTAGATTTACAAGTTTTAGTGCCTAATCATATTCCAATATTTTATGTTAATGTCTCTGTCATAACAGCCTCTAATCCAATTCAACATGATAGGACTAAGCATATTGAAATTAATTGTCACTTTGTGAAAGACAAGAACAAACTAATTCTTTCTACTTACATCTCTACAAAGCACTAAGCAACTGATGTCTTAACCAAAGTTCTTCCTAAAGTGCTTCATTACAACTGCTTAATCAAGTTTGGCATATGTAATCCTTACATAATGCCAGTTTGTGTGTGGGATAAGGGGGCGGATACGATAAAAGGAGTACTATACCAACTAAGCCAACAACTCAAGCTCAACAAGACATAAGATGATCATATTAGTGGATAAATATGGCTCGGCCCGGTTTATGGGTTTAAGGTCCATTAGGGTTTCATGTAATCACTTTCTATATATTGTGGTGAATAATAAAATTGTACCTACGAGTTTCAATGTAGTCTAACATGGTATCAGAGAGCACATTAGGTCTTAGATCTAAACCTAATCACCTTAAACTACTGCCTCCACATTCTTATAACCCTAACATCTGAAACCACCGATCCTAAACACTGTTCATCTTCTTGCCGTTCGAATGATGAAAAAAAGGACGGCATCATTTTCACTTTTCTTTTGGTTCTTGGTGTTACATGCACGTCGACATCATGAATAAGTGATGAGTCAACACATATGGTTTAGTTTTAATATATTGCTTCAATAAAGTCAAATGATCATCTCGTTTTTTTTCTGTTCATTTTTTTTGTTTTGTTTAAAGGTTGTTTGGATTTTAAATGTTTACTCTTTTTATTATGAAAAAGTTAATCAAGTGCTAGTTTAATTGGTCTCTTGATTGATTGTTTGTACTGCTTATTCGATCTAAAAATATTTAAATTTTCAATCTTTCGTTCAACTCTACAAAAAAAACTAGACTCTTTTGTTTCATCTTCGTGTGTTGGTGATTTGTGCAAAAGGTCACAAACAACACGATTGTCTATTTGGTTGGATGTTTGTGCAAATGTCACACTCCATAGTTGACGTTTATGAAGAAGTATCATAGTTTGTGTCGGGCTTTGTGGATTTGTGTTGATTTGGTTGAAGTTTAAGAAGATAATCAGATGTGTAGGGCGTTATTAATGTTTTATTTTTCATTTTGTTTCTTTTCTAGTTTATTACTTCAGTCCGAGCGGTTTCACCGCTCGGACTGCGGGAGAATACTGTTAGTGAGTTTAAAATCCATTATGGTTTCATGTAATGAATTTCTATATATTGTGGTAAATAAAAAATTATACCTATAACAGATCAAACTCAAATCGTCTATAATGTCAAGGTCATAAGAAAAGTCAACTGAGCATAAAACGCCTAGTGAAACAATTCCTTCACCACTTTGCTAAACTAAAGTGTGATGTAATGTAATTATTGCCACATATGTTAGTTAGTCTTAATTATTTCTGAAAGTAATTTAGCAATTGTAAGCGCATAAATACTCGCTGTAATCTTTATTTTCACTTTTAATGAACAGTGTGGTAATAACCACTTTTTTCGCTATTTTTTGTTTGAAATTCTGTTATAATTTCAGTTATGTTCTTAGAATTAATTTCATATATCACCCTACTTCTTACTAACTCTGTTTTGATTCACCATTATTATAATAGGTAATCGTGCTTATAGGATCAATTGTTTCAGTTTTAACTAAAGGGGTGTTTGTTTTAGCTTATATAGTAGGCTTATAAGCTTATTAGCTTATATAAGCTTATAAGCCCAAACCAAGTGTTTGGTTAAGCTTATATAAGTGGACTTATAAGCTTATATGTGAATGTTTTGATAAGCCACAAAAATGAGTCTTTTTAGGCTTATGTAACACACCTCAATTCAATTTACTATTTTACCCTTCATTTAACATACATTTAACATCATATTTTATCTTTTTATAAAATAACATCCGTAAATATCATCTCATTTTCATCGCATGTCGATACTTCATTTCACATTTCTATCGCCAATTAGATTTTTATATCTTGCTTTTCCTCTTCAATTTATAATATTTGTTTTATTTAATATTTGTATTATTAAATATAAATCTTTACACTTCATATCTTTTTTATCAAATCTTTACGACATTATGTTTAACACTTATATGTTGTTGGTCGTGTCTTTTTAACATGAGCTAAACCATATTTAGTACTAGTAAAACACAATGTTCAATATATAGCATTCCCTTTTTTTTTCTTATAATTATACATTTTATACATTACAATAAATTATAACGAGTCAAGCATGCATTTTAGGAAATTAAGCATTTTGACGCAAGTTATAAGCTTATTAAACATGTCTTTTTTTGTCATTTAACAACATAAGCCAAACCAAACACTTGAACTTATAAGCTTATTAAACATAAGCTAAACCAAACATTAAACATGGACTTATAAGCTTATATTATATAAACTATAAATGGCTTACATAATATAAGATAAGCCCAACTCATAAGCTTAACTAAACACCCACTAAGCATTGTCCATATATATTAAAGGGCTAGTAAAATTGTCGCTTGCAATATGTGCATCCAATATTTGTATTTGTGTTTCCGAATATCAATATCAACTTAATTAAGAAAAAGAAAATAAATCACATATTGTTTTTTCTTTATAAAGGGTTTAAATCACATATTGTCTCCTTTTTGAATAAAGGCTGCTATTTTGACATTGAGAGGAAAATAGTATGATTTGATTGGAAATGTCTTGTCACACAAAGTTCTTCCTTGGCAGATGCATTCAATGAAAACTAAAAAGTTCCAATCCAACCCCTTATTCCATATACTTGCTATATCTTTGTACAAAGTTCATGCACATACAAATTTTAGAGTTAGAATTAAAATAGGGTCATACTATTAGTATACCCTTTACTACATTTGTATTATCAATATTTTCCTTAATACTCGGTATATTAACAGGATAAAACAGTTTTTGATGTTTTTTTTTATTTTATATCATTTACATTTTATATTTCTAAACTGTAAAACTTTATATTTGTGTTTAGTATTTTTTTCGACAGTTATACTTACTTTATTAACTGGAGAAGACAACTTTCTGCTCCGTAATTTTCACGTTTTACTTATCAAACTTTATATTTTTCGCTCTAATTGTTTTATTTCACGGTTTTATAATATAAAAAAAATAAATAAATAAATAAATAAATCAAAAGAAGATATTAAAATCAGTTTAAGGGTACTAATATCCAAACTCTAAAAATAACCATCCCAAATATTTTTCAAATTATAAGTTTCTTAGTGACCATATAAGTATCTGCTAATATGTGTGATATACAACTTAAAAACCTTTTAACTGACATAAAATAAGATTACACAACATAAACTAAAAAAAATACAATAAAAAGATTGCTAAAAATTAATCATTAGATTGTTTAATATTTGCATGCATACATAAACATCCAACACATAACAACAACAACACATGCATTGATTGGTCCCCTCTATTCTCTGAACCATCTTTAACTACACTTTTAAAACTATTTAATCTTTTCCAACCCCCCAAACCATCCAAACACTCACATCACTATCTTTCTTTCATTGCAATCTAAATCAATGAAAGTAACCACATAATTACTACACTCTCTTTAAAGTTAAACAAACCCTCTATTTCTAGCCCTCCTAGACTTACCACATTGTTTCATATAATCCTTACATTCATGAAATCATAGATAAATGTGCATTATTATTAGTATTAGCTTTTAGCTCTTCTGAAACACTAGACATAACCTCTTTCTATACCTTAGCCTTTGCTATAAAACAATATGGAAATTAGTGCACTTTTTTCTAGCTTCTTTATATGAGTTTATTTTTTCCTTTTTTGATGTTTTCTTGTTGAAATCTAACCAAGTTTCTTTATATATTGAGTACATTTTAACTTCATTTCATCTTTTCATTATCAAATCATAGCATCATCATCACATGTGTTCTGTTTTGGTGTTCTGTTTTTTTCTGACTTTCAAGTCTTTTACTCCCAAATTTGTGAAATTTTATTAAAGATACAAAGTTGGTTCTCTTTATATTTGTTTACCAACTTAAATACATAAAAACTTCCACAAAAGTGTGCTAAATTCTTGATTTTGAAGTGTTTTGGTGTGAAAAAAACAAAGGAAATTGTGATGGATTTGAGTGGTAGAAGTTATGGGTGTTTTGTGATTTTGG
Organism: Glebionis coronaria; assembly: GCA_025667525.1. NCBI lineage: Eukaryota > Viridiplantae > Streptophyta > Magnoliopsida > Asterales > Asteraceae > Glebionis > Glebionis coronaria. The sequence continues at coordinate 532,489,817 of CM046881.1, read as the reverse complement.
TGGTGATGATTATTGGGATGAATGGAGTGTGTGTTTATGGTGAAAATGAAGGTGTTTCAGTTGGTGCTCCAATGGTGAAAACAGAACAAGAAGCTTTGTATAATGCTATTCAAGGGTTTGTTGGTCAATGGTGGAATGGTTCTGATCTTTATCCTGATCCTTGTGGTTGGACTCCTATTCAGGTATCTTTCTATATTTGACAAAATGTTTTAAATCTAATTTTATGATTTTATAATTTTGTTCTTGTTATTACTTTAGATTCATGAGTTTATCATCAATGCATATATTCTATATTTGTATGTGCATGTATAAAGGGTTTAATGTTGTTTGTTAAAGTGATCATATGAAGTTTGGTATAATCCTTTTTTTTTTAACCAAGTTGTTTTAAAAAATAATCTGCTTTTACAATTTTTTTGTTTTTTTACTTACATGCTATTAAAGAGCATATAGAGTTTTATTCTAACACTCACACAACCTGCTATTTAGGAACACAATAATTTCATAATCATTTCTCAAAACCATTCTAAAAAAAGAAGAAACAAAATTTCTCAACTATCAAGATCATCAAGAAGTAAAGAAAGATGACAAAAGATGAGATAAAAAAGTTAAAAATGAAAGTTTTCCTTCATGAATTTGGTGCTTGTATGATTTTAGTTTTTACCCTTTTTTGTTTTTGGACCCACAAATATTACCTAAATTTAACAAACTTTATCAATATAAGTCAATAAAAGTTCAAAATTGCATGAAATATAAAGATCATCATTTTTATAGTCATTTTGATGATAAAATACTAATGATGTCCTCTTGTCTTATTTCCACAGGGTGTTTCATGTGATGTTTTTGATGGATTATGGTATGTCACAGATCTTAACATAGGTCAAATACAAGATAACTCACTTCCTTGTGCTCAAAATCTTGAATTTAAACCACATTTGTTCCAACTCCAACACTTGAAAACATTATCATTCTTCAACTGCATCATTTCCCCTAGCCAAACCTCGATTTCGATTGATGCAGTTAAATGGGACACTTTTTCAGCCACTTTAGAGTCCATTGAGTTCAGGTCGAACCCGGGGTTGACCGGGCTAATCCCGAGTAGTTTTGGTAGCCTTAAGAAGCTCGAGTCTATTGTCATGATCGATAATGGGCTGTCCGGCAGTTTGCCGGCTAATATTGGCGAGTTGACCTTTTTAAAGAGGTTGGTTCTGTCTGGTAATAAGTTTACAGGTAAAATACCAGAAAGTTATGGTAATTTGAAAGAACTGCTTATTATGGACTTAAGCAGGAATAAGCTGAGTGGAAATTTGCCTTTCACTTTTGGAGGGTTGGCTTCTATCTTGAAGTTTGACTTAAGTAAGAACAAATTAGAAGGCGAAATCCCAAGTGAGATTAGTAATTTGAAGAATTTGACACTATTGGATCTTGGCAACAACAATTTATCTGGTGGTTTCGATTTCGCGACTCAAGAAATGAGTTCATTAGAAGAGTTGATCTTGTCCAACAACCCGTTAAGTGGCGATCTTATGAAGTTTAACTGGAAAAATATTGACAAGCTCGTGGCTTTGGATCTTTCTAACACCGGTTTAATGGGTCAGATCCCCGAGTCAGTTTCAATCATGAAAAACTTAAGATTTTTGGGTTTGAACGACAATAGCCTCTCGGGTAACATTTCACCAAAAATAGCGAAGCTGGCAAATTTAAGTGCTTTTTATGTCCACGGAAACAACCTCACGGGTGATCTTAAGTTCCCAAAAGAGTTTTATCAGAAAATGGGAAGGAGATTCGGGGCGTGGAACAATTCAAATCTATGTTTTCCCGTCGCTAAAATACCAGAAAGCATTCGGCCGTTTGGTGTAAAGGTATGCCCTGAAGACACATTGTGATAGTATCAGCATCCCGAGTTTCCGTCTAGGTAAAAATACTAATGATGTAATACTTGTGTAAGAAAATGATGCTTATTTTGTGCTGAATGAATAGATAATTGTTATGTTACATATTTAAGTGTGTTTTAAACCGTAATATTATAAGTATATTTGACAGACCAGGTGCATTTAACATATATTTGGTAAAAATCGATGTTTATTTTATAAATTAACATTACATAGAAAAAGTCTGTAAGTTTCCCGGACAGCTGAGAACTTCTGGTTCCCTGTGTATAGTTCCCGGACAGCTGAGAACTTCTGGTTCCGTCCCTGTGTATAGTAATAAATGTGATGAAAGTGGCTTGAGGGACTGCAAAGGTGCATGTTGTGCATGTGGGCTTAGAATATGGCTGACGGTAGGTTGGTCCGGTCTGGTCCTTACCATGGACCATTTGGTTAGGTTTGCAGACAATCAAGGTACATGTGATGTCGACCTTGTAGGGGGCCTTGTTGTTTTATACAACAAATGAGCAATGTGTTATACCCTTGTCCATACATTTTATATCTTTGGTTTCAAAGATCTATTCCTGCATTGGTTTATTACACATAGAATGTGTCGGTAACGATGTGATTGTTAGCGGCGGAGACACATATAGGCAAGACTAGGGTTCATTTGAACTCGCTCAACGGAGATTTTTTGGCTCTTTTCGTGTAGCTTTAGCATTGCAAATTCCTCTTTATATACAAACACTAGTAACTAACTAACTACAGTTAATCTAGTTATGAACCGACTCGACAGATTTTGCTGGTTCCTCACCTAGTGATTGTCCCATCCGTCATATACTCATATGTTTGAAGCCTTTACGGGTTCTATGTGGATATCTTGCCATACATTTTTGTTCACAAATCAATTTCTTACCTACAAAAAAATATATATATATGGATTATACCTTGTCCACAGTATCTGGCTTGATTCTTATTTTTTTGCTAGCTTTAATTTGCTGCATGGCACCGGATTGAATCCTTTCATTTTTGCTCGGTCACACGTCAACTTGGACACACCGTAGTTGTGAACTACGCGTAAAGTGCGAAAGAAATCAGTGATCAATGTGTTGGTTCATCTCCTTTTTACATCCAACCCAATCAACATGTATTCCAAAAGCACTCGTGAAGTCGTGATGAGTTAAACTTTAGTAGCAAAAATTTGATAAATTTGCCATAATTTAAAAGTACATTTTTTACTTTAGCTAATATCGTACAACCACTAACACAATTTATTTATGTATGATTAGTGTTTCAAATGATAAAATTGGACGCATAATTAGATATATATGGTTTTCATCAATCGGGCTTTGGCACAGTTGATATCATTTCCTTATCGTACATGATTAGTTGATCGATCGGTGGGGTGTTTTAGGAAAATAACATAGATTTAATCTCAACTCTTGACTAATTAAGTCATTGAGACTCTCCAGTAATCATTGTCACAGGTCCGGTTTTTAGAAAAAAAAATATCTGATTAATATCAAAAGATGCATGAGACCAGAATATTTCTATCGTTTCACACTTTTTTTTTTTTTTTTTTTTTTTTTTTGATATCTATGGGTTTCAGAAATCAGAAGTAATAAAATTGGATAATACAATATGAACGTACAAATGAGACTTGTTTACTTAATGTATTAATCATACAAACTACCTAAGTACCTAACTGGCTAACTATATGCCTCTTTTGACTTCTTAAGTTACACCTTAAATAGCGTGAAACTTAGAATGACTCATGAGATAAGCTTAAAGAGACTAGTAAGCTAGAGAATGTTTCAAATGATAAAAAAAAATTCAATGCAAATTAGATATCTATGCTTTTCGAAAGAAAGAAACATGGTACTATATGATAAGACAATATGAATGTACAAATGAGATTTGTTTACTAAAAATATTTGTCATTCAAATATTACTGCTACCTAAGTACCTAACAAATACTCACGCAAGTCACACCTTAGTCATTTGTGCATATCGGAAACGTATCATTTGTGCATACATTTTGTGATTTATTCATTTGTCTATATACATGTCAACTTACTTCAATCCATATCATCCTGGTCGACTTAAACCCATAACGTCGTCGTCACACGATCACGATAATTGCGGTCCAACCATTTTGTCACCCCTTAGGCCTCCGGTATCATGGGGACGATTATGTCATGTTGGCTTTTTCTCATTTTGACAACGAGACCGTCTACGAGAATATCCTGAATGCTGAATGTTAGATATTCCTCGCTTCATGATTGAACTACTACTACCTCAACGAGTTAGAAAACTTGAACAATCTTTGTGTAATATTGAGTAATATTTTTGTAAGTTGGGTGACGATTGCATGCATCATTTAAATTAAAAATAATAATGTTAAACATCTAAAAATTCCAATTTGAATAAAATAATTTGGGAAATATTTAAAAGGTAAGTTGATATTATTGGCTACTTGATGGGCCAAAGCCCACCGGCTGATAAGATATGGGCCCACATATTGAATGAAATTGTTTTGTAGCCATGTGGAAACTTGTTGGTAAAAACCCAACAATTTTTGCTGCTTCAACACTTTTACACCACCGCCACCCAAACTACTACTTTTCAACCCAAAAGGCAAAAAAAGCCAAAAGGTGGCTAAAATTTCTTACAAGTATTTTTAATTTACTTGAAATAAGAATGTCCTTTTTCATTCTCTAAAATTATTATATACTTTCATAAAAGTTTTTGATATACAGATATTTAGAGGTAAACAAATGTACTATTTTACAAATGTGGTATCTGACTTTTTGGTCGATCGACTATTTATAGGGTTTAAAACTCAATGCCATACATATTTAAATTGAATAAAACTTTTATTTTTTAAATCGACGTAATACTTTCAGAGTTATTTTTATCTGTAGGAAGTGAACTTGTAACTAAGCAAGATGATTAACAACAATTATTTTAAGACTTATCAAATTGAGAATACTAGCTATAATTTTAAGACAAAATAAATAACATCTTATTTAGAATGAATTACATCATTACTCCTCAAGGTCAAGTCTTGGTGCGGACGCAAATACTAGAAATTGTTCCTACATCAAACGCCCTTAAAAAACTTGATTTTTCTTCGCTGGAAATCTAAAAACTTGGCGCTCGTTAAAAATCTCTTTAAATACAACGATTCTCAACGGTTCTTTCATCTTTTTTCCATTTCTTGTAGTGGTGGTAGTGTTGTATCTACTGAACCAACACCAGGACCTATAACAAAGACTAAAACACGATACAAAAGCAGTCTGTAAATGACTAAAAATGGACTAGTTATACACCAAATAAACACCCTAAAAAGACAACAACTGAAACTGCACGAGAAGAACGTTCTCGGTCCTTTTAAGGTTTCTATGGAGCCCGTTTGATCGCTTCGACCCTACGTACCGTACACCCCATGATTAATGCAGTCACGATGACAGTTTATTCTAAGCGAACACAATAACCTGTAATGCACAAATGGTTTGTATGGCAGAAAAATATTCAAGATTATGTGGAGTAACAAAGACTAGAGAGAGTGATTTTTGGTGTGTCTATAATAGAGATTTGATTCCCTATTTATAGAAAAGAGAAAAACAGATTTTGATCTCATGTATTCTCTGACGGTTTTCCCATGATTCACTTCTATAAACCACTCCGATATCCTTTCTTATTCGTGAGATCAGTAGACTACGCTAGGCATGGAACAACCCACTACTTTGAACTAGTGGCGGAGCTTCGAACTTTTTTTTAGGAGGGCCGAAATTACAAAAACAAAATCATAAAAAATATATGACAAAAATGTACTGTGATAGACCAAATATATGGAATGTTTTGTGCTAAAAAGTAGAATTTCAAAGAGGATTTTTGATGTAAATATAGTTTAGGAGGGCTATATAGTGGGGTAACACATCTTTTGAGAGGGCCATATACCTATTTCAACAAAATGTAACGATAACATAAAAAATATTTACATTACTAATCAAAAGCTTAGGGGGGGCCAACACCCTCCTTGGTCCCTCAAGAGCTCCGCCATTGCTTTGAACAATTCAAGCAAAGTTTGAACCTGCATAACTTACCCCCACCAAATCTTTATTCACGCATAATTCTAACAAACTCAAAGTTGTTTAATCAAACTTATTAATTAGTCTGGTTATCAACTTATAAACATACATATTTTCCTTATAATGTTCAACCTTTTATTAGAGAATTAATATCATTATTATTAATTCTGACAATCCCCCACCAGCTTGAACAACTTCTCTACAAACTTGAACATGTTGTGCTACAAGGTATCATGAAGATTAAACCTTGTTAAATATGCATACACAAAGCAAGATCGATTCAATGGTGTCCAAATATTAAACCACGAACCGAAGGATATATGGTGCCCAAAGATTAAATCAATACCTTTAGATCTTACCAGTGTATACATACGCACTTCCATTGTTATATTGTGCATTCTCACTATGCACGAATATGACCATGCGCTTAAATCCCTTTCATAGCCCTATAAAAAAGAACCACAACTTTCTATTCGAAGCGGCACCAGCTCTAGGCTATATAGGCTAACCTTCTCTATCTTCCTCGTTGATAAGACGACTCTAAAGATTAGTTAAGAGGTTTAACCTCAAGCTACACATCGTCAACGACATACTATCTATACTACATATGGGCTGATTAGGTTGATAGTACATTCTATCGATTAATGACTTCGTTATTACCCATTAAACTCGTAATGTAGGAGCTCTACTATCAAGCCGGGCTTCCATCACCAACCAATTCCCATTTGGTTTCAAACCTATGCCTCTAGTAATACTTAATAAGTCTCTGGTTAGAAACGTATTAAGATATACCTGACAAGTTTTTCTCTCATCGGCCTCATCGTCAATACTCATTAAGTCTCTCGTAAAAGAAATAGTAGTATCAAATTCAAGTTTCTAAATCACTTGAAAACTTGTTTATAATGGTACCATATCATTATTCTCATTATAGTTTCAACACTTGAGGAGATAGATCTCTAATATACTTTGCCTCTTAAATTATCACAACTTGACATTACAGTAAACATGTAAACCCACATTAAAATATCATGAACATTGCACATGAACAGTAAATACACGAAAATGCGATAAAATAAAAACTTCCATTTATAATATAATACACGTGTCACAGCATTAAATAACATGTATTTATAAAATATTATAAATGTGACACGATCACGACATATAAATTCACAATAATTAAACACGAACATATACGACTATAAGATTTAACTTAGAAAAACCACGGGCTTGCTTTTGGGCCTTAGGGTGTCGCGGATAAGAGCAAGAGAGGAGAAGAATAGGCATTTTGGCCCTGACCCAACAATAATCCATGTTTAGTAAAACTACAGGGGAAATTTACTTCATAATTATTTTTCCAAAGAAATCCAAGAAACCCTAGTTGTTCCTCTCTCCTTGACACCGACCACCTAGAACACCAAGAGGGTGTGTGTTTGATTTTGATCTAGGAAAAATCATAGCTACGTGTTCGTGTTAGTAAACCATAAACAACTACGCATTCGGTAATTATCGCAACCTCTTCTTTTTATTCTCTTAATTGATTATGATGAACATGTTAATAAAATCTTAAAAACAAAGTCCTAAAACATGTTAAGTAAATCAATAAGCAAGAATTAGGGTTTGTTTGGTTTGGTTGTTGTTCAGCCGAGACACCACCGAGAGCCACAAGGCTCTCGACTTGTTTTTGTACCACCACCGAGACCACCATGGTCTCGGCTTAGGTTGGTTTTGCTCGATCGCACGACAAGGGACCCCGACATGGAGTCAGGGTATAGTTGGTTTTGGTTTTGGTTTGATTTTGGGCTAACCAAGACCACTAGGGTCTCGGTGTGGCTCGAGTAACAAAACAGTGGGAACCCGGCTACAGTCGGGGCCGCGTTTGGCTTAGTAGTGGCTAGCCGAGTGGCTCAACAGGGGGAAACTTAAGCTGTCAGTGGCAGCCGGCTAGCCGGTCTAGCCACTGACGGGCTGATTGTTTTGGCTTATATGGTTCGGCTTATATATATAAAGCACGGGTTTGGGTTCGGGCATTTATAAATCAGTTTATTTTGTTTATTTATAAGACTTGGGTTATAATTATTTATTTAATAATTCATGTTTTAAACCTAAGTAGTTAATTTAATTAAACATGTATTTTAATTAAATCCTTATAAGATATAGTTATTAAATTAACCAAGTTATTTATTTAATAAGCTATAACCTTAACCATGACTTGTATTTTTCTAAATAAGCTTTAACTTATATTTTAGCTAAATAATCCAGCTTATCCTATTTATGAAAACTTTCTATTTTGGAAACTTTCTATTTTAAGAAACCTGTATTTTTAGAAAGTTACTTAGTATTACAATACAAGTATTATAATACCTTAATACGTGATTAATACCAACAGAATACAAGAATAACTAAAGATAACACAATAATCAGTAAAACATGTAAAACATAACAGAATATGTATAACAAGCTAAGAACTCATAGAACCAGTAAAACACACGTATCTCAGACAACTCATACACGTCCCTTATTCTTATGTAGTATCATCCGTCAAGGCGGAGTAGGTCCTTCAGCGTTTCCGTTAGCTTTTGCTGGACATAAGGTACGGATTTCTCGTCCTTCAGTAAGGACAATCTCTTCCTTTATTAGGATTTCCCGTATGCACCCAACTGTTTTCCCAGTAGTTACAGATTTAAATGCTTATGTTATTAGTTATCTTATCCATATACATGCATGACTAGTTTCACCTAGTTATGAAGGTACCATAACCATAACACTAGAGGCACTAGTGTTATGACTTCACCACGGCTGAGTGATAGCTCGTGGCGTCCCTTTCAGTTATTTGGCCTTTATTATTATTTATTATCATGTGGGGCGTATGGGTACATCCTAGTTACAGTGTCAGTCAGGATTTCATGGTGAATGTGGTGTGTGCCTTGCACCCTTCACAAGGAGTTGATCCCTCCTACCCATTACCATATTAATTAGAGGCATCCCCTCTAATTGCATGACGAGGTCACCCCTCCAAGTATTCATGCACGTTATTGACCTCATGACCTATATTGGCTTTTGGCATATTAAACTAATACAGATTTTCATAAGTAAACATAAGCTATGTTTTTAGAACTAAACTAGCAAAACATGTTATACGCCTAGTTTTTTCCCCAGGACTTAATCATTTCCGCTGCTATTCATGTGTTATAGTTCTTTACTATGTTTTGTCATTCATGCTATGTCATATATCTGTTCACTTGGCATTTTGCTCAACCGTTACTTTCTTTCCATGTCCCAAAACGGCAGGTACCCAAGGTTAGACTAGGGCATTTGGAGGACATGCATGGGATGGGAGCTACCTTAGACTTCTTCTCCTCTTGCCTTCATATATCTATGCTTGTCTAGTCCACCTTTAGTTCATTTATTTTATTATGTTTTGGGCTTATGTTTGGGAATCGATGTGTGATTCCGGTTATCCCTTTGGTCATGTATGTTTATGATATATCACCTTACATGCTTTGATGACACGCCATATTTATCCTGTGATATTCTATTTATCAAAATGGAGTGTTACAATTATGGTATCAGAGCCCAAGGTTTCGACCTGTAGGCTTTCAACTTGACCTGTGACTACTGGGTAGTCACTAGGATCCTTCCAAGCCGACGTCTGATTTCCACGTATTGATATTTTTAGAACCTCGTTGTTTTAACCATGATGTTTTCTTCAGAATTGTTTTACTAATATGGATTGAACAACCGTCATCCATACTTAGTTACATGCCATTGTTTTATGCATGATGTTTCTTGTGAATGTAGACTAGTATGAACTAAATCACAGTAGTTCATACTTAGTCGCACGTTTCTATTAGGTTCAGACAGTTGGTTTTCATGCATTCATTTCATTTTCAATTCATGTATTCATTTCATGCATTCATCTCATTTTTGCAAGAATTATGACTAAGTAATAGTTGGTACAAGACTGGCCCTATTTAGTCGCATGTGCTTTTATCGAAAATTTTTCTCTGTTTAGTGGACCGACCCATAGGCGTCCACACTTGCCTGTTTGTTTTGTGAACCAACCCATAGGCGTTCACCCATGTACATATCATCATATTTATTAACCATGCATTTTTTTGTTTCATGCATTATAAAATGTTTCATGATTTATAAATTACTTCATGCATCTGTTATGTTTAGGTCATGTTATATTGTGTCAGACTTACCATTTATGTTGTATTGTTTTGCATTGTGAAACGACTTATAGTCGTCCACACTATCGATTCTCAAAATTTATTTCATTGCAATCACAACTTTTCATGTACTCTCATTTACTGTTATGTTTTGTTATGTTGGTTATGTTGTCATAATATCATGGTTAACTCTGTTTTCACGCTGATTATTTTTTCATACCCCTCTATGTTAATTTTGTCCCATGCTTTCATCATGTTGATTCTGATTTCATGAAAGACATTGATGGATTTCATGTAATCCTACTTTCATGATAGTCATGGTTGGTTTTCATTAATCATGCTTTCATGCAGATCATCGTTGAATTTCGTTTAACCACACTTTCAGCGTTTATCTATGTAACCAAAATGATGTTTATACTGGAATTGCCAGGTTATCATGATGGTTTTCTAACCATTTAACCAATTATTTTTCTTTCTTTTCAAATCATGTCAGATGATCGACCCCATACCGATCATTTCATGTGCATCCCATGTGTACTCCATGTACCGTATTCCATGTGTGTTACACATACTGTAATCCATGTGTATTTCACTTACAATACTTTACGAGTATTTGCTAGTCGATTCTAAATCATCTCAGGCGTATTCCACTTGCTGATATTCTACAAGATTGCTAATGCCGCTCATAACTTGGACATGTTACTAAAGGTTGATGCTGTTGATTTTTGGAGACGCTATGAATGCTGATGCGGTTCACAACCGTAGATTTTACAAGACGAAGACAAAGGCGTCATGTAACACTCTCAAATTTCATATCGGTACAGCGGAAGGGTCAATAGAGTGTTACAGGATAGCACAATAACTCAAATCATAGACAACGCATAAAAAGGGTTGTACAAAGTTTATCATACATTCATTCGAATAAAAGTTTACAGTTTACATCAGGTTCCCCAGTTTCACAGTCATAAAGTTTTACAAAACATAGTTCGAATGAATAATATTATTATGTGGGCCATCAGATTTGATCTCTATCCAAGTTACCTTCAAGCACCTGAGATAAAACATGCGAAAATTTTATCAGCGAATGCCGAGTGAATTCATAGTGTTTAATAAAATCGTTATACAAAACAGTCATAGAAAGCAGAACACAAGTATAATATCAGAAGTGAGTCCTTGTATTGCTAGTAAGGCAATATATTATAATCGAGTCATACATCTTATACCGTCCATGAGACCGTAGTCTCAATATTACCATTATAGGTAACATTATTATCGTTATTTGTATCGTATTATATTGATTATTTGGATTATTATCAGCCACATGACATTGCTACCTTACTAATATAAACAACGGGCCGCAAACCCGACAAACAATTGCCCATCTAAATTAGCGTGTCGTCACAAAAATCACGCTATGTAAATCTTCTCATACATAAATTCGCTTACCAATCAATGTGGCACGACGGGGATCAACCGTCAAGGCGCGAACTGGGGTGATCTTCCCCAAATAGTACTATTATATGCATAAGCGTCTACCAAATCCCGGTAGTTCACAACTCATGCTAATGGGACTTTAAGTGACATAACCTAACTCATAATAATCCTTTACATCTCATTCATTGGGTCATAGCATCATTCGGGTCCATATCAATAAGCATACCATCGGGACTACTTGTGTTCTATTTTTTTAAAACTAGCATGTTATCTCCCTCGCGGGTTTATAAAACATTTCATAAAACATTTAAAAGAGTGCGAGGCTATGAACTCACGTTGATTAGGAAATGCGGGTTATCGGCGATGGTGCGTGCTTCAATCACGGAAACCTAGACAAATAATACTCGGTCTTAGACTCTTGTCCAATGAATTTATAAATATAATGGTTATGTATATATGATGACATCATAAGTATGAGGATGATCAAGTGGGATTTTATCTCTTCATACAACATTATAATTGTTATGTGTTAGTTAATTTAGACTAGTTATACTAGTTTCAACCCAATTACATATTAAGGCCCAATAAGCCCATTAAGAGTTCAATTCATTATATTAGTCCTTTTATACTTTTAATACCAGGCCTATACTCATATGTTGGGCCCAAGTGGGTTAAGCTCATGAGTAAGTCCATTAGTGTTAAGCCAAACTAATTGGGCTAATGGTCCAATAAGGCTACTTTGGCCCATTATGGTCCATAAGTTATAAACCTCGGGTTTATCGGTTTTTACTTGTCAAATGTGTTTACATATCAGTATATGAGTTATAAAAATGTTACATTAGACGGGTCCGACCGTCTAAGTTTTATTTGGCGAAAACGTTAATCTTTCGGTTTTAGCCGAAAAGACGTAAAACTTATATATATAGTTTTATAACTTTAGAAAACATTTGAGTTTTTACTTTTATAAAATGCCATGTTTATTTATTATAGTATACAACTCATTTTATAATAATCATTATTAGTTAGTGGGTTTTATATATTTATTTTATAATAATATTTACTTGAGTGCTCTTTTTATACTATATAGTTTATTTACAAATCTGATTATTAAAGTCTATTCCACCATTTTTGCCATATCTTGAGTTCTACAAGGAGATAGAAGCTCAAATTTGGGCAGAATAAACTACATGATGTGTGATACAAATAACTCTTGTATAGCTACTGCTCAATCATCCTCTAAGTATTTTAAATAATTCGTTCAAAACAGACTGTACAGATTTGTACCTCAATAGTATTCTGATCATATCTTGCTCATTTTAATGATTCCATTGAGTGACCAACTCACCACATATGTAAAAATCATATATCTAACTGTATATTTAATAATCCAAGCTATTTTACCAAGTGATCATATTGATACTTACTGTTTTATACAGCGTATGTAATTAACCAAGATTTTAACATCTTTACTTGTTGATTTTAGTCTTTTTAACCAAATCTATTATCACAAAATCCCCACATAATATTTTGATCATCATTCATCATCATATACATATACATTTATAAATAAAATACATGATTACATTTACAAAATAACAAGATGATAGAAGAAATGATCTTGTTACCAACCAATATAGTGAAAGGTTAAGAACAAGACTTGTTTTTAATAACCAATCCTATGAAATATCTAGACCACCTTCAAGATCACCAAGTATATGAAAACACCTTGATAATATCAGCCCTAAACTCCTTTAAAAACTTCTTTTTAGTTGTTAAGATCACCTCAAATCACCATGTCTTCAATGGGTTATCATCTTATGTAACTTATACATAAGATTTGTGGTTAAAATTATTGATCAATGGTCGTGTTTGTGGGTGGATATGGGACGGCAAGGATGGAGCTAGAGAGAGAGATTGTGAGTTGTTCTTGGTTTGCATGTGTGAGAAATGGTTTGTGTTAGCTAGTTTTGTGGTTAAGTGGTTTTGGATGGCACTAGGACATGTGTCCTTAGTGTGTATGTAAACTTGACACCACACTTGGTGTTGTGTCCTTGTCTTGGTCGTCCATAGTGGGGGTGAGACAAGTGTAAACTTGTTTCATCCTCACTAATTTACGGGTACTCCTTGATTCTAGTTTCCTCGATTTACGTACCCTCGGGTTGTTTTACGAAAAACGTTTTTATAAATTATGAATCAACGGCACAAAACGAATCTAATAAAAATTGTCTCATCAAAAACGGAGTTCAAAAACGTAAATACGTAAACCTAGGATTTCCGGTTTAGTCGTAAAGGACGTTAAATTATGCACGTAAGCCCTAATTTCAACCCGTAAATTGTGAGTTCATAAACCAACAAAAAAAAAAGTTTCAAAATAATATACGAGAAAATAATTACTACCTGAAAATGTCAGATTGTCACACGTCAGATCAAAGCGATCGGACGAGGAGATGCTTCACCATCAGAAGATTTCCATTACAATCCATGTCCCTAATTCTTAGTTGCATGTCACACGTCATCCGGTTGTCTCTTTAGTCATATGAGTAAGAACCGGCACTAGTCGGCCACTCAGCTGAATAGTTACATGAATCACTGTCAGGAGAATGACCATCATGGAATCGACAGACAAGACGATAGTAACTACTACTGTGACAACAACTATCCTAACAATCACAACAAAACACCGGTCACGGACGTGATCAGAATATACAAGGGTCGGCAGTCCAACCGATTCGCCAATTCTGGCATAATAACCGCAGATTTGTAGTTTTATTTGTTTCACATCTTGAGACACATGTCAAGACACCAGTTAAGACACATGTCATGAGTATATTTTCCAAGACACGAGTCAGGACATATGACTCACGTCCATTTCTGGAACATCCCTAAGAAATTCAGGGTACCCTCCACGGGGTATATCCTTTTTGTGGTGCTATGTATTAATCTGGCCACAAGGATTTCAGTACCATCATCGGTGTATTATACGCGCTTGGAAACGCAAGACTCGTTCTGCGTGGGACAGGCAAAGCAATTCAGTGAGATCTGTCATGTTTGTTTATGACACTTTCATTTCTTGATTTCATATTTCATATATCCATGACCATATAGGACGCCATTTGTATAACCCATTTATACGAAGGTTTTCCTTCAGTCTAATGATAAGATCCAATCTGCTAACGCGCTTTGGACTGGTGCGAGTTAAATACGATCGTGATTATGAACTAAGAACAGCAGGCCATGCTACGGTTAGTCACCATTCATATCAGAGTATGTACAGCGATGTTCAGGCTGCTGAATACATTCAGCATGATTTTCCATCATGAGAATCTTTACAAATAATTATGCTCTACAAGAACGTCTTTGTTGCTCCATGGCTGCAAAGATTCCAGTTATTATCGATGACATGACTTCTGAAGTCCCTTATTCATAACCAACCGATTATTCTAGAGTCTTACCACATGTATTCCAGATAACTCTCTGGAGAGGGACGACAACATGAGATTATTTGTCGACTACGGTCGATTTAAACAAATCACCCTTCATAACCGTTATCCTCCTCCACGTACTGATGACGTGTCCAATTGACTTTAGGGTATTGAGCACTTTTACATGATCGGGTTCATGATCATGCTGCCAACAGTGACGAGGGAAATGGTAGGACATTCCATGATTGCGATTCGTACACGATTTGGTCATGCTAAATTCATGATTTTGTGGATGCGCTAACAGTATTGTGGATTTAATAAGCCGAGTTTCTAGTAACTCATAAACAAATTCGTTATCAGTTCTTCTTTGACAATCTAATCTTCTCTAAATCTAGAGAAGAGCATGAAGACCATCTTCACGCCATGTCATAAAAGAATAATTTTCACCTTGAAATTTTCCGATATAAATTCTGGTTGGTTATAGTGACACGCTGAATCACATGGGTTCTCACAGTTAATTTTACCCTGACTCAGCTTATGCGGGAAGGTGAGAACCCTACACTACATTAGGTGTCACAGAAAACCCTACGCTAAGAGAAGTATATCTTCGGAGACTCTCGCAAACTCCTATGTATCAAGTTTCTATGAAGTAAGATACAGTTATGTTCATATCTAAGTAACTGTCATACCAACAGGCTAAGATAGAACACCAACAGACTGGGATGTTTTTCCACTATTAGAAATTGTGAACGGAAAAAGGACAGGATCTCCACGGGTTTTGTCACCGGACCACAACAAGTTCAGATGAAGCATAATGCTATCTGGGTTGTTGTCAACAGATTAACCAAGTCTGCATATCCATTCCATCTGCAAGAATTTCTTAATTGAAAGATTATCATACATTTCCAGTCAGGGATCATACGATCACTGGGCACTCTCTCAGCTATCAGTTCAAATGAAGACTCGCGTGCACATTCATCATTACGTTCACGTCCTTGTTAAATCTTACGTTTTGTTTTCGCATTCATGTCCGTGACACTGTTCACGTTGATGATCATATTCTAGCTTACGATGTATGCTTCTCTTTCGTCCGGTGGAGTTTTGTAGAAACTTGGGGGACCAGACTCAAGTTTAATAAATTTTCCGTCCTTACGTACACGTTTCACATCACATTTCATGTCTCATCTCGCATCGTTCATCGTTACCTCCTTAGTTATCTCATGTTCACGATATGTTTCACATGTCATGTTCATTCCATATTTCTTATATCACGTTCATGATATGTGGCACGTATCACATCCACCGTATGTTCTCATGTTACATTTACCATATCTCCACATATCACGTTCACAATTGCTCACGTATCATGTTCACAATTGTTCACGTGCCACATTTCAGTACGTCTCGTACATCATTACTAAGACGTTCCATATGTCATTTATTCCAGATAATTTCGCATCATAACGTTTTTTATCCTTATACGTTATTCATAGCCACTCGATCAGATTCATGAGAATCCATCTCACGTCAATGAACCAGAAAAGTTTTGTATCATCAAGACAAATTCATGAAGATCAATATTATTACTTCTCGTCAAGACAAATTAGAAGATCGTTCCGAGAGGGAAGCCACTTGGAAACGAAGGAGTCCATCTGGATTCTTACCCTCTTTTTGGTCCATGTGCTAGATGTATTCGTTTTAATTACGTCACGTTCCATGTCGTTTCCAGCCATATCATATCATGTCCTTTTAGCTTACTTGTCCTTTTAGTCCTCGTGTACCTTCAGTTCTTATAACTCTATAAGTTAGCTTACCTTTAATTCAAGGACGAATGATTCTTTTAGAGGGGAAAATAGTAAAATCCGCAACATTATCACGACCCTAATTCGAGGAAGAATTATTCTTTTAGAGGGGAAGAGTTGTAAAACCCGCATTAAAATACCATGAACAATGCACATGAACAGTAAATACACGAAAATGCGATAAAATAAAAACTTCCAGTTATAATATAATACACGTGTCACGGTATTAAATAACATGTATTTATATGATATTATAAATGTGACACAATAACGGCATATAAATTCACGATAATTAAACACGAACATACACGACTATATAATTTAACTTAAAAAACTACATGCTTGCTTTTGGGCCTTAGGGTTCCGCGACTATAGAGCAAGAGAGGAGAATAATGGGCCCTTTGGCCCATGACCCAACAATAATCCATGTTTAGTAAAACTACAGGGGAAATTTACTTCATAATTATTTTTCCGAAGAAATTAAAGAAACCCTAGTTGTTCCTCTCTCCATGCCGCCAGCCACCTAGTGCACCAAGAGGGCGTGTGTTTGATTTTGATCTTGGAAAAATAATAGCTACGTGTTCGTGTTAGTAAACCATAAACAACTACGCATTCGGTAATTATCGCAACCTCTTCTTTTTATTCTCTTAATTGATTATGATAAACATGTTAATAAAATCTTAAAAACAAAGTCCTAAAACATGTTAAGTAAATCAATAAGCAAGAATTAGGGTTTGTTTGGTTTGGTTGTTGTTCGGCCGAGACACCACCGAGAGCCACAAGGCTCTCGTCTTGTTTTTGTACCACCACCGAGACCACCATGGTCTCGGCTTAGGTTGGTTTGGCTCGATAGCACGACAAGGGTCCCTGACATAGAGTCGGGGTATAGTTGGTATTGGTTTTGGTTTGATATTGGGCTAACCGAGACCACTCGGGTCTCGGTGTGGCTCGAGTAACAAAACAGTGGGAACCCGTCTACAGCCGGGTACACATTTGGCTTAGCAGTGGCTAGCCGAGTGGCTCAACAGGGGGAAACTTAAGCTGTCAGTAACAGCCGGCTAGCCGGTCTAGCCACTGACGGCTGATTGTTTTGGCTTATAAGGTTCGGCTTATATATATAAAGCACGGGTTCGGGTTCGGGTTCGGCATTTATAAATCAGTTTATTTATAAGACTTGGGTTATAATTATTTATTTAATAATTCATGTTTTAAACCTAAGTAGTTAATTTAATTAAACATGTATTTTAATTAAATCCTTATAAGATATAGTTATTAAATTAACCAAGTTATTTATTTTATAAGCTATAACCTTAACCATGACTTGTAATTTTCTAAATAAGCTTTAACTTATATTTTAGCTTAATAATCTAGCTTATACTATTTATGGAAACTTTCTATTTTAGAAACTTATTTTATTTTTGGAAACTTTCTATTTTAAGAAACCTGCTATTTTTAGAAAGTTACTTAGTATTACAATACAAGTATTATAATACCTTAATACATGATTAATACCAACAGAATACAAGAATAAATACAGATAACACAATAATCAGTAAAACATGTAAAATATGACAGAATATGTATAACAAGCTCATAGAACCAATAAAACACACGTATCTCAGACAACTCATACACGTCCCTTATTCTTATGTAGTATCATCCGTCAAGGCGGAGTAGGTCCTTCAGCGTTTCCGTTAGCTTTTGCTGGACATAAGGTATGGATTTCTCGTCCTTCAGTAAGGACAATCTCTTCCTTTATTAGGATTTCCCGTATGCACCCAACTGTTTTCCCAGTAGTTACAGATTTAAATGCTTATGTTTTATTACTTACCTTAGCCATAAACATGCATGACCAGTTTCACCTAGTTATGGAGGTACCATACCCATAACACTAAAGGCACTAGTGTTATGACTTCACCACGGCGGAGTGATAGCTCGTGGCATCCCTTTCAGTTATTTGGCCTTTATTATTATTTATTATCATGTGGGGCGTATGGGTGCATCCTAGTTACAATGTCAGTCAGGATTTCGTGGTGAATGTGGTGTGTGTCTTTCACCCTTCACAAGGAGCTGATCCCTCCTACCCATTACCATATTAATTAGAGGCATCCCTTCTAATTGCATGACGAGGTCACCCCTCCAAGTATTCATGCACATTGTTGACCTCATGACCTATATTGGCTTTTGGTATATTAAACTAATAAAGATTTTCATAAGTAAACATAAGCTATGTTTTCAGAACTAAACCAGTAAAACATGTTATACGCCTAGTTTTTTTTCCCAGGACTTAATCATTTCCACTGCTATACATGCATTATAGTTCTTTACTATGTTTTGTCATTCATGCTATGTCATATACCCGTTCACTAGGCGTTTTGCTCAGTCGTTACTTTCTTTCTACGTCCCAAAACGGCAGGTACCCAAGGTTAGACTGAGCATTTGGAGGACATGCATGGGATCAGAGCTACCTTAGACTTCTTCTCCTCTTGCCTTCATATATCTATGCTTGTCTAGTCTTCCTTTAGTTTATTTATTTTATTATGTCTTGGGCTTATGTTTGGGAACCGATGTTTGATTCCGGTTATCCCTTTGGTCATGTATGTTTATGACATATTACCGTGCATGCTTTGATGACACGCCATAATTATCCTGTGATATTCCATTTATCAAAATGGGGTGTTACAAAACACAACTCAATTCTCATTTTAACATACTTACTTGCTTTTTGCTCAACTAAAAATATGAGTTAACTGAATGTTAAATAACTTAGAGCATTTCTTTTTTTCAAAATTCGAGTTTTACAACTCTTCCCCTCTAAAAGAAAATTTCGTCATCGAAATTAAAAAAGGGATTATACGCGTTTTACAATTCTTCCCGTCTAATAAGAATTTCGACCTCGAAATTGAAATAGAAAGATTAGATGAAACGAATACGAAACCATACGAATCTGATCTAACGAATACGAAACACATGAAGCGATGATAGGTGAAACATCTCACAACGATATAAGAAACACAATACACACATAGGACAATCACGGAAGTAACGCCACCAAAAGAAATTTCTCCAATGCGATCAAAGATTTCAAAAGGGCTGATAAGTCGCGAACTCTAATACGTTGGATACCTTAAAATAATTAGGTCTCACTTAAATAGATTACGGAAAATTGAATATGTCAAATGAAAGAGAAACACTGAATGCGTCGTACCAATACCGAATCAAATAAATAGAAAGAAAATCACAATCAGACCGATAAATAATTTCTTGGAATAGTACCTTATGCACTAGCCGAATAATCACATCTGTTGTAGCAACTTGCTTGTCGTTCCTATTTGAGTAATCAGCAAATGAAACAACGAAGACGATTACGAGTTAGGATTAAAATACAAAAGATAACGATCTTATCAAAATACGCACGGTATCCTAATGTCTACCCAATCCTCACATTCAAATCTAGGTCGTAGATCTTTGATACCATAATCGTAACACCCGCTCCGATAAAGAGACAAAGTGTCACGTTATGCTGTCATATCAAAACATATATAAATGCAAGAGGAAGTCTTAATTTATTAAATATCAAAATAACTCTCCAAAATAGTAAAAATCCCAAATATGATGGTCTAAAATGTAAAACTGCGGAAATATAAAAACGTCTTTAAACATTTACTAAACACGCGAGTGACTCTAAAGGGTAGCTATACAAATCTCACACTCCCACTTTCCAGCTTCCCGCTTAATACCTGTCGTAGGAAAATAAAATGCGGATGAGCTAACACTCGGTGAACAAATATATATATAATATAAAGGTAGTAAATGGAACAATGGATATAACAAAATCTGCGAATCACAAGTCACATGGAGTATAAAGGAGTGAAGGAGTAAGAGATAACAATGGATAACAATCAAACACGTCAAAGGAATGCCCACGAGCCCATAGAATAGCTAAACATGGTACATGAATAGCATCACATGTAGTTGCATGGTTCTCCCAAATATGTCACATGTGGTTGCATGGTTCTCCCAAATGCACATAGGTGGATCAGACCTAATGTATCAAATGTGAATTGGGGTGTATTGCACACATTCAACAACCACTAAAACAAAACAAAACAAAGTACTTAGGATGTATCCATACGCCCCTTGCAAAACAAAGTCATATGCATACACTAGCTCGATGAATAGCGCACACACATACATAATAGCATAATAAATGGACATCACACAAAAGGGAACATTGTGGAACAATCACACAGTCACAGATAGTGTCACATCATTGGTGCATCAATGACGTGGTCATGATACCTCCATGACTAGTTACAAATAACTCGTCCAAAGAAAATACAAACAACAAATTTCAAATAGATCATAAAGACAACCAACAAACGACAAATAGATACATACAAATCACACCAGATCAAAGAGAGTGAAGAAGTAATGGAATATACAAAAAACATGGGGAACATAGCAATGGCATCAAGGGATCATACTTCAAAAGCTAGAAATGACAATGAAGGTCCTTACAAAAAGGATGGAATATCTGTACCTTAACGAATGCGTAAGAGGAAGTCGAACACAAACACTAACAAAACTACACACGGGTCACTGGATCTACAAAAACATGTTTTCATACATTACTTACCATAAATAGGCCCCCACTGCTTAATTTTCTAAAAATAGGTGGCTGACACTACTTAAACCAAATGTTTCCATATTCATGATTTTATTCTTATTTTAAGGTAACTTAGTACCCAACCAAAAGGTTTCCATATTTTATATAAAATATCACAGAGGCTCCCATAATGGTCTAAAAGGCCTCTGTAACTTTTCTTAAACCCAAACATCTTTCAACCCAACCCTTGGCCCATGTACCCAAAACTAGTCGAAAATCAGCCCTGGCGGAACATACAGAAAGTTTTGACTCATTAACCCTACTTATACATCTCCATTAATCATGAAAAAAAACACCAGAGATGCCCAGATATACGAACATCATCATAGGAAGAGGGCTATAAAAGAAACCTTATAGATTTTGAGACAAAAATTCTACACTACAACTAAAATTTTCAGTCTAAAAAACTGATTTTGACACTTTAACTTAAACGGATTAAAAACAATATCAACAAGTCTCTTAAAAATAAAAGGAGACCTGTTCTGGAAAGTAGACTCATATTACACAATGTTTGGTCCTGAAAAACCCAAAAACCTTTTATAAAAATCGTCTTATGGACGTTTCAGTCTGCCTTAAATTTTAGACTGCTCAAACACCCATTAATTCCCAAAGGTTTTACCCATCTAAATCATCTTTGGGCTTCTAATTCTTGTTAACCATGTATAATAAAAATCATTAAGGATCCTTAGGGTCATATTAACATTAAAATCAGTCGGTTAAATTATCAAAACCCTAACCACCATTAATCTGCTTTTGTGTTCATAAAACACCTTTTATCATAATTATAAAAATTAAATCCATGATGACACATGGAAAAACATAGAATTAAGATATACTTACAAAGAAGAAAATGGTTGAATGATAACGAGTTTTACCACCAAAGGATCACCACAAAACTACACCAAAAAAAAGGAAAAGAATGCAGAAAATATCAGAAGGCTCAACCTAGAAACAACAAGGTCCTTCAATGGAAGATAAAGGGAGAAAAACTTAAATGTTGACAATGGATGAAGAATAGGGATATGAAAAATGTGACACATATACAATTCTAATAGTGGATTTGTATTAAACTTGAAGCGTTCCCATAATATAAGAAACATATCTTAAAATTACACCATTTTTACTAAATATAACTCATAGTCCAATTAAAAGATTTCCTTGGTTTTACTCTAAAAATTAGTTTTTTATATATAAGGAAAGATTTTTTAATCTTATTTTACTATTTTCATTATTTCAAAAAATCATAATATAAAGTTTAACAATTCAAATTTCTTTATTATTTCAAAAAATATACTTTAATTTATATGAATGAAATGTAAAATACAAATTTTCAAAATTTCGGTTTTACTTTTATCATGCCACTAAGTTATCATCATCAAGATGAACATGAGCCACACGATCCGAGATTTCATCATTCACCACATTAACGTCATCATTTTTGGACTTCCTCAACTTGCAGTCACGTGCATAGTGGCCCGTGTCTCCACAAACATGGCATTTTTTGGTTCGCTTTAACGTTTTAGTCTTTTTGAATTTGTCACGATTCACACCGAAGTTGAGTTTCATTTTACCGTTTCAAGAACCTCTCTTCGAAGGCTTCTTGTCAACCATTTGAAAATTGAAAAACTTAGAAATAAGATATCTATTGGTGCCGTCTTCCTGTTGTTTGTACTTAAACTCCAAGGCACTCTATAACTTTCTTGGATCGGTTATAAGAGCGTAAACGTCATATAGCCTATCTAGAAGGGAGTTCTTGATCTGACCATAACATAATGTCTCATCTTCATTACGGATTATCCCTTGCTTCTCGAGCTCGAGGATTTCATTCTCATAAACATCTTGTCCTTTAGCGGCAATGGGATTGGCTGGAATATGAGCCAATACTAGATCAATAACATAGAAAATATTGAGAACGATTAAATAAAACTTCATTTTATCAGCCCATCGGGTGTAGTTAAACTCATCAAATTTGTCCAAGTTGACAAATTCTTGGTTCATGATACGAAGGTTTGATGATGATGCTCCAGTGTTTATTGCAAACTTAGAAACCATAAAAGTTTTTTGTATCTACTGAACCAACACCAAAACCTATAACAAAGACGAATACACGATACAAAAGCAGCCTGAAAATGACTAAAAAGGGACTAGTTATACATCAAATAAACACCCTGAAAAGACAGCAAATGGAACTGCACGAGATGTAACACTCTCAAATTTCATATCGGTACAGCGGAAGAGTCAATAGAGTGTTACGGGATAGCAAAATAACTCCAATCATAGACAACGCATAAAAATGGTTGTACAAGGTTTAATATACATTCATTCAAAATAAAAGTTTTAAGTGTACAACAGGTCCCTAAATTACACAGTCATAAAGTTTACCAAACATAGATCGAATGAATAGTTTTTATTATGTGGGCCATCAGAGTCGATCTCCATCCAAGTTACCTTCAAACACCTGAGATAAAAACATGCAAAAATCATATCCGCGAATGCCGAGTGAATTCATAAAGTTTAATAAAACCGTTATATAAAACAATCATCGAAATCAGAACACAAGTATAATATCAGAAGTAAGTCCTCGTATTGCTAGTCGGGCAATATATAAAGCAAATCATACATCTTAAACCGTCCAATGAGACCGTAGTCTCAATATTACCATTATAGGTAACATTATTATCGTTATTTGTATCGTATCATATCGAATATTTAGATTACATTGGATTATTATTAGCCGCATGATATTGTTACCTTACTATCATAAACAACGGGCCGCGAACCCGACAAACAATTTGTCCATCTAAGTTAGCGTGTCGTCACAAAAATCACGCTATGGAAATCTTCTCATACATAAATTCGCTTACCAATCAATGTGGTACGACGGGGATCAACCGTCAAGGCGCGAACTGGGGTGATCTTCCTAAAATAGTACTATCATATGCATAAGCGTCTACCAAATCCCGGTAGTTCACAATTTATGCTAATGGGACTTTAAGTGACATAACCTAACTACTAATAATCCATTTCATCTCATTTATTGGGTCATAGCATCATTCGGGTCCATATCATTAAGCATACCATCGGGACTACTTGTGTTCTATTTTTATCAAAAACTAACATGTTATCTCCCTCGCGGGTTTACAAAACATTTAATAAATCATTTAAAAGAGTGTGAGGCTATGAACTCACGTTGATTATGAAAGGCGGATTATCGGTGGCGGGCGTGCTTCGATCACGGAAACCTATATAAATAATACTCGGTCTTAGACTTTTGTCCAATGACTTTATAAAAATAATAGCTATGTATATATATGATGATTTTATAAGTATGATGATGATCAAGTAGGATTGTACATCTTTATTCAACATTATAGTGTTATGTGTTGGTAAAATTTTAGACTAGTTTCACTAGTTTAACTTGTTTACATGTTAAGGCCCAATAAGCCCACTGTTGTTGGGAATCAAATTAGGCAATACACTTGGACGCTGACAAGAGCAAGTTGAACGTTGTTAAGAAGAAATCAAGCGTAAACAGGACAAGCGTTGACAGGAAGAAGTCAAGCGTTGATAAGAAGAAGTCAAACACTGATAGAAGACTTAGTCTACACGTATTATGTTTCTAGTATGTTTCTAGTAAAGATATGATCGACAATGTATTTCTTATGTTTATTTTTACCTAAAATAGCTGATACGTAGACTCATGTACAAGGCTCCTTATTCTATAAAAGGAGGCCTTTAGGTTATAAGTTTTATATACGTTTTAACACTTTCATTGTACGCAAGTTCGATTTATCAATCAAAGTGAAAGTTTGGTTTATATTGTTTGTGTGTTCTTGTTTAAGTATTAATTCCGCATAATACTTAAATTGTTACATATAAAACAAAGTTTCTCTACGTGTTTAACTTGATATAATCTCGTTTACACAAGCTAAATCGATCTAAGTTTGGGATCATCAAGTGGTATCAGAGTTTGTTGAGAAACTTTGATCTAAAGAACACAAAAACCCTAAATCACCAAAAAACCTAATTTTCAAGAAACCTTAAAAACAACATGTCTACTCCAGAGTTAACCTCATCCTCCTCCTCAACCCCAGACATCAAGATTTCCATGCTAGACCCAGACAACTTTGAGCTGTGGAAGTTTAACTTTGAACAGTATCTTCAAATTCATGACCACACTCTATGGGAAATTATTGAATATGGAAACACATTCAATAAGGCTGCCAAGATTATAGCTGAAATCTTGGTAAGATCAACTCCAGGTTCTATAGAAGAGGATCGAAAAGAAAATCCTGAAGATGGAAGAGCTGTTCAGTTGAGGACGTTGGAAAAAGAAGGAATGACATGAAAACCCTAAGCATCCTCAAACTCTATTTGGGACAAGCCAATAAACACAAGTATAGAGGCTATGATTCTGAAAAAGATCTATGGACAGCCCTTGAAGTTGCTTATAGTGGTAATGTTGATACTGTACAAGAGAAAAAGAAGCAACTCTTGCATGAGTATGTTGTCTTTAAAGCTCAACCCAATGAAAAGCTAAGTGGAGTGAGAAGCATACTTCTTGACATTACAAGCAAGTTGTCCTTTATGGGAACAGTGCTTGGTGATGTTAATATCATCACCACTTTTCTTAAAAGTCTTGGTGATGCATGGAAGATTGAAGCAAGGTCTATGATTGCTAATAATACTCATAAGAACTCCACTTTTGATGATGTTTACAATAAACTGAGGCTTGTAGAGAATGAAATCCTTTTGGATCAAGGAAGCAAGTCTACCAATGGAAACATGGCCTTCTTCTCACACAGTAAAGGACAATTTGATCAAAGGGAGTCATACATGCACCCCGTTACTGGATCATCTTGTGTCAACGCTGGATCAAGCTTTGTCAGCACCTCTCATTCAAACGCTGACACATACAATGTTGACTCACCAAGAGTTAAGCCTGTTAGTATTGATCTAGATACTGTATGTGCATACATTGCTTCATTGCCCAATGGTTCAGTGGTTACATATGAGGACCTTGAGCAAATTAGTGATGAGCATTTGGAGGAGATGGACATAAAGTGGAATATGGCTCTTGCAAGCATAAGGGCAAATAGATGGAATCGAAGATTTAAGAAGAAGATGACTTTTAATGCTAAGGACACTGCTGGATTTTATAAACCAAGGTTGAGTGTTATAATTGTCATCGAATGGGAAATTTTATGAGAGAATGCAGATCTCCAAGAAGATCTGATGCTGGAAAACACTCAATCCAAATCATCAAGGCTCAGGATTCCAAAGCTATGGTTTCCATGCAAGACATTGATGGTGTTGGCTGGGATTGGAGCTATTTGGCCAAGGATGAGGAAGAAAACAAAGCTTTGGTTGCAGAAAAGGAAGAAGAAGAGCATGTTCACTATGCTCTCATGGCACACTCTTCATCTTCATCAGACAATGAGGTATATGATGATGCAATTTGTAGTAAGGGTTGTCGTCTAAACACATAAAAACTTAACTAAGAAGTTTTAAAATTGACAACAGATGTGGTTAATGAAAGATGCAAGTTATCTAACTATCAACTTGCTCTTACTCAAACTGAAAAGACTGTAGCTAAGTATAAGAAAATGGAGTTTGACCTAAAAGATCAAATCAATATTTTAACTCATGATTTAAATGCTAGTGTTGAGGTTAGAAACATCATGGAGAGAGCCGATGGTGCTTTACAGGCTAAGTTAGATGAGGCTATAAAAAACAAAGATAATGTAGATCTTAAAATTCAGAGATTTGACAAAGCTTCACAAACCCTAGAAAAATGTGTTAGTGAACAAAGGGATTCTAGGGATATGACAGGGATTGGGATGAAATTGTATGCTGGTGTTCCACCACCTGCTGGGAAATTTTATGGTGTCCTTAGAAAGGACTTGTCTTGGACTGGTATACCAGAAATCCAAGAAGAGGAATTTATTCTTCCACCAAGAGTTCTTACCCCAGTAGAGGAATACAAGCAAAAGTTGACTGATTTAGACCAATGGAAGAAAGCCAACCCTACCTTGTTTGTTAAGGGTGGCATGCTTAGTGACAACCCAAATGAGTCTACACCTATAAAAGTGACAAACCCCACCACTGGCAAGACTGTTGACCTTGGCTTAAACGTTGATAGAAAACCTAGTATTAAATATACAGAAATGTATAGAAAACCTAGTTCACCAAAAATACAAATTAGTGATAATGGGACATGTTTCTTTTCTTCTAGACCTAGAGCTATGTCTAGAAAAGCATGTTACACTTGTGGAAGTTTTTCAAATTTAGCTTATAAGTGTGTCAATGCTTCAAAGGGCAACGCTGATAAAAAGTCAAACACTGTTAAACCCAAACCTTTTGTCCAGCAAAGTCCACAAGTTGTTAGACCAGCCCCATTCTTCTCTAAAGGGTCTAATACTTATGGACAAAGACCTTTTAAGAAGACCAATACGTGGTCTAACAGACAATGGGTTCCTGTAGCAAACCCTAGGTTCAACGCTGATAAGGGTAATTTCAGCGTTGACAAGAACAAATTAAACGCTGAAAGGAACGTCGCCAGACCAAATAATGGAAAATATTTGCAACCTAAGGGAAAGGGGTCTAAAGCTTCTTCTAGCTTGACATGGATACCTAAGCAAGATCAAAACCCTAATTCAGATGGGATTTCTATGACCTGTAACAGATTTCATTATATTTCAAAGGTCATAACAAAACCAATTGGGGTTAACTGGGTGTTTAATCCAAAAAGGGATGAACAAGGGGTTGTCATAAGGACTAAGTCTGTTCTTGTTGAACAACCAAATGAATCCAAGTCTGCTCAGGCTTGGGTTCCCAAAGAAAACTAATTTGTTTTCTTTATGTGCAGGGCATTCAAAAGCAGGTTAATGATTATGGCTATTGGGATAGTGGATGCTCTAGGCACATGACAGGGAAGGAAGATTATCTGAAAATTTTTATCCCCATTAAAGATGGTGACAAAGTGTACTTTGGAGGTGGATATGGGACTATCATTGGCAAAGGCACTCTTCTCACCAACAATTTGCGTTTTGAAAACGTGTTTCTGGTAAAAGAACTTGACTACAATCTGTTTAGTGTATCACAAGTGTGTGATAACAAAAATAAGGTTCTTTTCACTGATACTGAATGCTTGGTGTTGAGCAAAGATTTTAAAATACTAGATGAGAAATTCATTGATTATAGAACACCTAGGCATAAGGACATTTATAATGTGAATCTTAATGGAATTAGGATGAATAATAATTTTTCATGTCTATATGCTAAAGCTTCAGTTGATGAGAGTAATCTTTGGCACAGAAGATTAGGGCACATCAATTTTAAGAATATAAATAGACTTGTGAGACATGGTTTAGTTGATGGTTTGCCTGAAAAGGCTTTCCACAATGACCATTCTTGTGTTGCATGCCTCAAAGGCAAACATCACAAGGTTTTCATTAAAGTCTAAACCTGTGCATTCTAGTTCTATACCTCTTCACTTACTGTATATGGACTTGTTTGGTCCAACTAATATAGAAAGCTTAAATGGTAAATCCTACTGTTTTGTCATCACTGATGATTTTTCTAGATTTACTTGGACTTTCTTTTTAGCCTTGAAAAGTGACACTACTGATACTTAGATTAACTTTATTACCCAAATAGAAAAGAAGTCTGGTAATGAGGTTAAGATACTTAGAAGTGATAATGGTGGTGAGTTTAGAAATAAGTTATTAGATGACTTTTGTGCCAAGAAAGGGATTACTAGACAGTTTAGTGTAGCTAGAACCCCACAACAAAATAGGGTTGCTGAGAGAAAGAATAGAACCCTCATAGAAGCAGCCAGGACTATGTTGGCTGATGCTCACTTTCCCATTGCTTTTTGGGATGAGGCTGTGAATACAACTTGTTATGTTCAGAATAGGGCATTAGTCAACAATATTCATAACAAAACACCTTATGAGTTACTTTGGGGCATGAAACCTAATATTGGTTTTCTTAAACCTTTTGGATGTCATGTAGTTGTGTTGGATACTAGTGATGCCTTAGGTAAGTTTAGTGCTAAAGGTGATGAAGGCTACTTCATGGGTTATTCTGTGCAGAGTAGAGGATATAGAGTTTACCTTAAGAAAGAAAAACGTATACTTGAAAAGGTACATGTTAGGTTTTTAGAAAGTAAATCTAGTGATCCTGAGAGTGGTCCAAATTGGTTATTTGACTTGGAACCGCTATCTAGGACATTGAATTATATGCCCGTTACTAATCCAAACATTGTGAAGGTGACTTCAAATGTTGTGGAAGAACCAGTTGTTGATATTTTAGGTAAACATGTTGATGAAGAGGTTGGATCACAAGCAGACAAATCAGCACCCATACTTGAGTATGTTACCATTCCCATATGGACTTATGCATTTGCTGCTACTACTGCTGCTGGAAAGGAAAACGGTGGTCCCCAAGTATCACCAGTTGAAAACATGCATGATCCTTCAGGCGCTGAAAAAGGAAATTATGGCGCTGACAAGACAAATTCAGGCGTTGATGGCTCAAATGTTGACAGCTTTGGTTCAAGCGTTGACAGATCTTTTGACCATCTTTTCTCTTCCAATAATTTTGAACAAGGTGAACCTTCCAACAGTCATGGAGGGGTTCATTCAGATGATAATGGAAGAGAGTCTGAAGAGGATCTTGGTAACTTAGAAGATGAGATTGAGGACAACACCATTATTGGGGGAGGAGTGCTTACTTCTACAATCAAAAATCATCCTCCTTCTCTAATTATTGGTGATGTAATGACTCCTGTGCAAACTAGAAGGTCTGATCAGAATCATGGAGGATTTATTGCCAATATTCACAAGAAGGTTGATACCCCTCTTCTTCAAGCATGTTTGTTGGCCTGTTTTCTGTCACAACAGGAACCCAAGAAGATTTTTGATGCTCTCAAAGAACCAAGTTGGGTGGAAGCAATGCAGGATGAGCTTCACCAATTTGCTATTCAAGATGTTTAGGAGTTGGTTGATTGTCCCAGACATGTCAGACCTATTGGGACAAGATGGGTTCTTAGGAACAAAAAGGATGAGAGAGGCATTGTGGTCAGAAACAAGGCACGTTTAGTGGCACAAGGATATACACAAGAAGAAGGAATAGACTATGAGGAGGTCTTTGCACCTATTGCAAGGATTGAGGCTATAAGGGTTTTTCTATCCTATGCTTCCTGCATGGGATTTACAGTCTATCAAATGGATGTGAAGAGTGCTTTTCTATATGACATAATTGTAGAGGAGGTTTATGTAATGCAGCCTCCTGGTTTTGAAGATTCAGAACATCCAGACAAGATGTATAGAGTGAAGAAAGCTATGTATAGACTTCATCAAGCCCCAAGAGCATGGTATGGCACATTGTCCACTTATCTAGTGGAAAATGGATTTAAAAGGGGCACCATAGACCAAACCTTGTTTACAAAGAAGACTGGTAAGGATTTCTTACTTGTACAGGTCTATGTGGATGATATCATCTTTGGCTCTTATACTCTAAAGATGAGTGAAGACTTTTCCAAACTCATGACATACAAGTTCAATATGATTGCAATGGGGGAGATGAACTTCTTTCTAGGGTTACAAGTACAGCAGAAAGAAGATGGTATCTTCATCTCTCAAGATAAATATGTAGCAGAAATCTTGAAGAACTTTGGCTTTTCTCCACATGAGAAATGGGCTAGCACACCTATGGATAGGGAACACCCTTGGGGAAAAGTTGGTGATGGAAAAGAGGTGGATGTCAGGCATTATAGGTCAATGATTGGTTCATTGATGTATCTCACAGCTTCAAGACTTGACATTATGTTTGTTGTGTGTGCATGTGCACGCCATCAAGTGACTCCCAAAGAGTGTCATCTTCATGCTGTCAAAGGATTTTTAGATACCTTAGGTGTTATCCAGACTTGGGATTATGGTATCCAAAAGATTCCCCATTGGAGCTTATTGCATATTCAGACAGTGATTATGGTGGTGACAAATTTGATAGAAAATCCACAACTGGTGGATGCCAATTTCTTGGGAGTAGATTGATATCTTGGCAATGCAAGAAACAAACAGTGATGGCCAATTCTACAACTGAAGCAGAGTATGTTGCTGCAGCTGCTTGTTGTGGACAAGTCTTATGGATTCAGAACCAACTGTTGGATTATGGGTATAATTTCATGCATACCAAGATTTTTGTAGACAATAACAGTACTTTATGCATTATTAAAAATCCTATACATCACTCTAAAACAAAACATATAGAAATTAGACATCATTTTATAAGAGATTATTTTTAAAAAGGTTTAATACAACCAGATAGGGTTGACACAGAAGAAAATGTGTCTGATTTATTAACTAAACCTTTTGATACTAGAAGATTTCAATACTTGGTAACAAGTATTGGAATGATCAATCTCATTTAATATGTGTTTTGGGATCTTATTGTAAAAGTATGTACAGGATATGCATTTGTTATTGGTCTTTATACAAAATTAGATTTTCCACTTTATTTGTCTAAATGCTGATAAAGGTTATTTTAACGCTGATAAGTGTTAACTTGACGTTGTCAGCAACATGTTAGTTTTGTGGTTTTTGATCTAATTATGCAGGCGTTGTTAGCATTATACCATTGGATACATAGTTGCTTATGGATTCTTGGAGCATTATTAGAGCATGTTTCAATTTATGGATGATGGTTGGAATATTTATGTTCATATCTTGACATAAATTTTTATTACATGCATATCATTTGGCAACTTATGTATCATAGTTTAAGGGGAGGTTTAGGAACCTTTTAGGACTTTTTGAGTATTCTTATAATACTCTTATCACAATTCTAGATTGTGTCCACTGGTGAGTATGAATTAGTTTACTAACTCATGAGGCACTGTAGCATGCAAAGTTGATATACTATGCACGCTGCCAAGACTTTTTGGCCTAGAATTGGGAGTGGTCTGTTGGGAGACTTGGGTATGATTTATATTGGGCTTACCTGGGAAGTTACAAAGTATTTTATGAGATAACTTCACTCTTAAGAACTTTGGTTAGCAAGAGACACTAGAGGACTGTTATGTTTATCTTGCATAAGCAAGTCTGCATGATTGGACAATGCTTGCCACCCTATAGTAATTTTCAGTTTATAGGTTATCTTCACTAGGATAAATCACTTTGTTAAGGTCCTTTTTCATTTTTATTATTTTTATTTTTGGACGTTGACAGATTTATTTCCAAACGTTGTTATGACCAATTTAGACGTTGACATGGTTTTTTCTAACGTTGACAAGAATATAACCGTTGGGCGTTGATGGATTATTTTTGACCGTTGACACTCATTGGGTCCTACCCAGTTGTTATTTTTGACGAACATTGGGGCCGTAATTTTAGGAGTTGGTAACTTTTAATTAATGAACAAGATAAGTTATTTTCTTTTCAAGATTTTCATCATTATATTTTGAAAATAACTGCCTCATTTTTGACCAATCACATGTGCCTACCTCTCCTATATATTTGGCTCATTCTTTTTAAACAGGGTTATTTCATATTCTTGTCTAACAAATTTTTCTCCTATAATTCATCTTTCATAACCTTTCACACAGCTTTCGACATCAATGGCGCCTAAGTTTAAACCGAGTGACTTGGTATTGGGATTCAGAAGTCAGCATAACATGGTTGCCTATTTGGAGGCTGATGATGCTCTGTTTCCTCAATATACTCAGATGGTGGCGTATTTGAATGCATCCCCATTACGGTATGCACTTTCTCATGCTCCTCTTATCCCTGTCACTCATATTAAACAGTTTTGGAACACTATTAGTTCCTCAACGCTTAATAATGTGACTACATTAACTGCTATTGTCCATGGGCGTCCATGGGTGGTTACTGAAGCCTTGGTTCGCCAGGCTTTGCATCTTAATGATGCAGATGGTATAACCACTCTACCCATTGGTGAGATAGAACAGGGACTTCAAGCTTTGGGTTATCCTTTCCCTGGATAGGGTACTTTAAACAAATATAATAAACAGGAATTTCCCCCAACTTGGAAGTACTTAATACATGTCATCCTTCAATGTTTAAGTCCCAAATGTACTGCACATAATGAAATTAACAGGTTTATTGGTAGTGCCATTGTGTGTATTGCAAATGGGCAAAAGTATAATTTTTCTAAACTGATTTTTGATGGCATGTGTAAAAACAAGGGTAACAAGATGACTCTGGTTTACCCAAGATTTTTACAAATGATTTTTGATGAACAAATGTATTGCACCCGGGATCATGATGATTTTTATGTGATCCCTGTGCAAAAGAAAGCTATTTTTAGTAAGATGAATTCACCCCCTCACAGAGACTTACCCCTTACCCAACCATGCTTGCTGTTATGGTAGCAGCACAAACTCAACCTGACCCACAACCACAACTTGACCCATTACCTGAACCATCACCTTCACCTCAAACATATGGAACTTGACCAAGATCCCTTCAACGCTGACACGTTAAATGTTAACGTTGATACTTCAAATCTAAACTTTGACACCTTTCTACAACAGACCCAAACACCCCTTAACCTTCAAACTGCTACCCAATCCACATCCTCTTCTTCACCCCCAGACTTTAGGATGGAAAAATGCCAAAGGACCATTGGAGTGTTCTCCTCTGGTGGTCCTAGCCATGTTGCAGAGAGAACCACCACCACAAGTGTGGTTGGTGATATGGGTGAGGCTAGGACTATTGGTTCTCGCTTAGATGCAGGCCAAGCCAGTCCTAGCATCATTAAGACCTCATCCATGCCCCATGACTCTATTTTGGGAGGTCAAATCCCCACTCTAGAGGAGGACAGACTGGAACCATATACAATGTTGGAATTGACGGCTGTCTGCATTAGCTTGCAAAAGCAAAATGCAGACCTGGTACATACTGTCACTACACAAGGCCTTGAACTCAAGCAATTGAGGGAGAGGATTGTTCTTTTAGAAGGTGCTAACAATAGGCGTGGTATGTAGGATTCTTCCAAAGGGGAGGATGAGCAGATACATGTGAGTGACAAAGGCTCACATGATGGAGAATTGATGAGATGACATTTATACATGATCTCATCGTTCTTTTTGGGTTTTAAATGCATTAAAATGTCATAAAATACCATATATATGCTTGTGTTTGTTTACTTGTGTGTTTTAGGTATGGAAATCGTGAAAAAGACAAAAGATCACAAGAAACAAGGAAAAACAGACACAAGAAACGAAGCCTTACAAAGAACCGGGCCCTAGTTCATAATTTATCCAAGATTGATCCTTGAAGACTTGAAGATGTACAAGATTGATCCTCAAAATATGAAGAAATGACACTTAAAACCCTTATATATTCATAATTACAAGTTTGGTCCCTTAAGTTTGTCAAAATTACAAAATGGTCCTTCAACTTTGAAGAAATGGTAAGATTAGTCCCTCATCAATTCTAATTTGTCAAATATGGTCCCTCATGAAGTCAAAAGATACTATGAAGACCTTTGAAGATCAAGAATGTCCACAATCAGTCCCTCAAATATTCAAACATGGCAAAAATTACCCTTGAAACACTTTTGCCAAAGTTTTGGGGCAAAAGTGTGAAAATTAGAACTTGAATAACAAAGGTAAACGTCTTTGATGGCTGAAAAACTTGTTTAATCCATTTCACCAAAACACGAGGGCTAAACATGTGCAAATGAAACATTTGAAAGTAAATTGCGCCAAACACTTTCCACTTCCACAATAAACGGATCAAAAGGTGTTGTTATTCACCTTTCACCCCCAGTTACCATTCCACTTAAACCAAAGGGTAAATCCCAATTACCCATACACACGTGTGATTCACACATGCAGAAACCCATCCCACACACAAAACCCTCATCCCCACTCACCAAAGGGCCCCACCCATTCACACGTCAACCAATCAACATCCAACTTAGCCTCCAAGTAAAGACACGTGGCCAAATCAACAGCCAAGACTCACTGCTTAACTAGCAAGCTAAGATGAACGGTTTTGATTATTTTGGACAGTTCACCAACATCAAACGGCATCAAGCACTCAAGGGCATTCCTGGAAATTCATAGCTAGGGTTTTTAGCATTCAAGAATCAACAGTTAGGCCTATATAAGGAGAACTCAACTTGTGAGAGTCCCTTGTTCCAGATTTTGGCTATTATCTTTGTAATTCCTTTTTATTTAAATAAAATTTGAATTTCTTAAAAATTGTGAAATCTCTTTTGTGTTTTATAGAAGTTGGTGTTAGAATAGCTGAAATCTGAGTTCCATTTGATGTTATAGACCTTCCTTAATCTTGTGGTTAAGGCACGTCTATGTTTGATAGGTTTTCAAAGGTTCAAAAACCTTGAAATCCTTGTTTCTGTTTTACCTTATATCTTGTACTAATCCTTAGCCAAGAGCCTAAAGCTCCTTCAAGCTTGTTGACACCAAGCCTGAGAAGATATTTAAGCTATTGGGTGAGTTGTTTGTTCATTTGTGTTGAAGAATCATAATCATCAAAACCTTGTTCTACTTTGAACATCAGTAGGTTTTGATCTTCTTTGTGAAGAACCTTGGTCTTGTTCTAGTTGTTGAACAAGGTCCAAGGAGCATTGCTGGTCCTCCTAGGATGTTGTGGAGGACAGGTATGTCCTCTTGTTTAAGTTTCCCCTAAAAACTTCATGATATAGCCTGTTTTGGTATTTGGGCTGTGATTTTGTGTTCTTGTGTTTGAGGTTGTGATTTTTGTGTTTGAATCTATTAGTAGTCATCTAGGAAGAGTGTTTGAATGATAAAATCAGTAGGTTGTGCTTAGAAATCACAAGTTGCTTTGAAAAGTTGTGGATTAAGGTGTGTTTGGGATAACAACCTATTTTGGATTTGTGTTGTTTTGAGTTTGTGCTTTGTGTTGCTTTGTGTTGGAAACTGTCTCATAAGTATAAGTGGTCATTTATCTGCAAGCTTTGTGCATATAAACACCTAAAATCAACAATAGGCTCTAAAATCTTGTATACTTGTTGAAATTGGCTGAGGTTTGAAGGACACCTAGTTCTAATCATAGACTAGGGTTAACAAGTGATAAAACCTAGTTAGTTACATCAGGGAAGTAGGATTGAAGTGTTGAAATTGGATCTTTGGTCATTTATATTAGCAAAGTGTGTATTTGTTCTTGAAGTTCATATCTGCAAGTTGAATCTGCTTTGATCTTGTTCCATACTTTGATTCAGTGATTGATTTAAGTTTGTTTGTGCTTAATAACAGTTTATATAGCTTGTGTATGCATCTGGTTGAATTTGGTGTGCTTATTCTGGCTCAAACTGCGTAAGTGCTCATAATAGCATAATATCCGTGTCTGTGCTAGATCTGAGCATCTTTTGGATTTTTTGTGCTAATTGGTGATACTGAAGTGTGTTTTTGTGCTTGATTGTGACTCCTTGTGATTAACTGATCACTTGGGCGCCCTTGTCTTCCAACAAAACATACATAATCTCTTTAAAATCAAAGGTCAAATATTCAAGGCAGTGGGAACCAGTTCCTACTGAAAGTTCCCCCTGTTAGTGTTAATTGGACATCAGATTATTAATAAGCTATTCTAGCTTATTTTAACTAGCAACAACTTTGATTTGTAATAGCTGCTCATTATTTGACGCATTTGTTCATACTGGAGCATTTGGTGGGTTGACTTTAGGGTTTGACTAGAAAACCAACTTAATTGACTTTTTCATAAGTACTTATTGGCTTATTCCAGCTTATTGGTTTTGCTTATTGGATTTTGGTTGATTGGTTTGGCTTATTGAAGTCATTTGTAACCTTTTGCAAGTTGAATCAAGTCCTGAGGTGCCCTAGAACTCTATCCCGACTATTTTGTCGTTTTGTGGAATTGTTCTTGGCTTATTTCTGGCTTATTGAGTGTGCTTTTTCAAAATTTCTTTTTACAGATCTCTTTAGTATCCCAAAAGAAGGTTGTGTGTCAAATTAGAGCTTATGGCATTGGCTTATTGCTTAATGGGCTTATTGGCCCAATAAGAATAAGATGTGTGTTCATTAAGCTGTGATAAGCTCATTTTTAGCTTTTGAGCCTTCAGAGTTTTGTGTTTAGAATTGAATTTTGAGTCAGATAGGGCTTTTCCAAGTCATTTGGGCTTATTTTGACTTTTTGGGCTAAAAAGCCCATTAAGGTTGACTGATTTTGCTTTTAGCCCATTTGGGGGGCCCATTAGGGGTATTTTGGTAATTTCACTTTCATTTTCTGATTATTTAGGTTAAAATAAACTAGTTTGCAAGTTTTTAGAATTTTTTATAATTTTTGGATTTTTAATATTATTTTAATATTATTTTATTATTATTTTTCAAAATTTCACATTTTTTCACTTTTTATATTTTTCTTAGCTTAAATACATTAAAATAGGATTTTTGCAACTCTTAGATTAATTTTATCATCTTTAGATTAATTTTTATAATTATTTTAAGTTTTAATAGTTTTTAAATCATTTTAAATAGTTTTTATTAGTTTAAAAATTTACAAAAATAGGTTTTAATCTCTTTAGGTCATTTTAGAGGTTTACCAATTGAAAAATCTTTATTTGGGCTTTTTGATAATTAATTTGATTTTTAGGGCTTTAATTAGCATTTAAAAATTAATATTTAATTAATAAAAAGGTTTGAAAAAGTTTTGATCATTGGTAAACTCTTAGTTTATTTATATTGATTTTTGGTAAGTTTTTGATAAATTTTAGAATTAATTATTATTTTTGTACTTATTACGGTTTTACGTTTAGTCGTAGAAGTAATTAATTTCACGTCTTCGTCGTTCTCTTTTCTCATCCCCTTCTATCCAATATTAATTTCAAACCAACTACGAATTATTCACACACATATACCTCCTTGGGAAACGAATTTGAACTTCATTGGGTCATTAGTGTTTGATTTTCCTAAATCATCACTTAATACTTACCGCTTTTACGGCTTTTTCCTAAAAGGTCGTATTTTACCACAATCATTTTGGCGCCGCTGCCGGGGAGGTGTGTCGTGATTAATTTGTCATGTTGTTTTTAATATTAACCATAAATAGTATTTGTATTAGTAGAAATCTACTAATACTTATTATCGATTTTTTTTGATTTTTCTTGTGAAATTATTATTACTATATTGTATTAAGTATCACAATCAATACAAAATATCTTCAAAAGTGTGAAAACACAACCTTAATTAGGATTTGATCTCCTAATTATTGTATTCAATTCTCAAACAAAAAGAAAAAGGCAAAAATAGATAAATACTTTCGTGAAGCTCGATTTTGAAAAATACGAACTATAAGGTGGGTATAAGGCGGGTATTATAAAATATACCCTAAGGAAAAAGGCTCTTAAGTGCTTCGCGCCGCCTTGTTTCCCCGCTTGCTTGTGAGTATTTTGAGATTGAAGGCTAATCGAGGGTTTTGCCGCCCAAAGTATTATTACGTATAATATATTTGCTTGGTTTTCTTTGTGATTAAACCCTCTTGAACAATTTGGTTTTCACCAAAGTTCTAAAGTCATTCGAAGACGTTCACTCCACGTGATCGTTTTCATTCTTTTGAGGTTTCTTTAATCAAAAGTTTGATTCGAGGAGAGATTTGGTAGACTGTTGTCTACGAAGATACACCAAAATCCAAAAAAAATAAAATTAAAAACAATCAAAAACAAAAAAAAAATTGAAAATTCACAAAACACCCAAAAGAATCTTCTTTGCTCACCTCCCAATCTTCGTGAAGTTTATGATCACTCGTAATCAAGCAAAACGAGCTCGTAAACGTCTTCAAAAACAAGCAAATCAAGAGACGTTGATTGAAGAACAAACTCCAATTGTTGAACCTATTGTAGAACAAGAAGTCGTCATGGCTAATCGTACTATGATGGAGTTGCTACAAGCACCCACCGAGGGTTTTGGAGAGGCCATTGTGATTCCCGCTATCCTTGCGGAGAATTTCGAGATTAAGACGGGTTTAATGTCGATGTTGCAAGCTAATAAGTTTAGAGGTCATGAGAAAGACAACCCGCACTATCACATAAGGAATTTTAATCGTCTCACCGCTACTAGCAAGTTTAAGGATGTTCCACATGACGCCATTAAAATGATGTTGTTTCCATACTCGTTAGATAGGCCCGCTAAAATTTGGCTCGAGAAAGAACCGCCAAATTCAATTTTGACATGGGGTGATCTCGTTTCTAAGTTTGTGAACAAATGTTTTCCACCATCTAAAACAACACATTTGAAAAATGAGATTTCAAGATTTGTACAACGAAATAATGAAAGTTTTTCAATGGCATGGGAACGATTTAAAGAAATGTTACACGAATGTCCACACCATGATTTTTCGGAATTACATCAAGTTGATACTTTTTATAATGGTCTTAATGATCATGAACGAGATTACTTGAATGCCGTCGCGGGTGGTAATTTTTTGTGCAAAACGACCGATGAGGCTTTAAAGATTATCGAGAATAGATCTAAGGTTTATAGCCCTCGTAACACACCGAGTGTTGCCAATATGGGTTCGTCATCGTCGTCATCGTCTCGTAGCATTAATGCCTTACATGATGAAGCTAATGAGGAAAATCGGTTTTTCGATAGATTTGCTAATCTTATGACTCATTGGAAAGCACAAGAGGCTTTGAATTCCGCTTCGGTTGAAAAGAGTTGTTTGTCTTGTGGTGGAGCTCACGATCTTTCCGAGTGCATTACCGCCAGTGGTAACACTTCGAGTGCTTACGTAGCAACGGGAACTTATAACCAAAACGGCCATGGTTCCCGCCCAAATCAAGCTCCACCAAATCAAAATGCTAATAACTATCGAAACAACAATCAAGGTGGTAATTATCAAGGCAATTCACGTAATTACAACAAAGGGAATTATCAAAGTGGGAATGGACAAGTCACTAATCAAAACCAAAACCGTGATTTTCAAAACACTACACAAGGTTTTCAAAATGCTCACACTAAAAATCTTCAAGGAGAATTTTTGGATTATGCTAAAGCAAATGATGCTAAATTTGATAACATGCAACGTGAGATGATTAGCTTAAGATCCGAGTTGAAAAATGAGCTTAAAAACGAACTTGCTAATGAACTTAAAACTCATGTTAATAAAATGGAAGGAAATGTTCAACGTCTTCAGCAAAATCAACAAAAGATGGAACAAGGACAACATGAGATTAAGCAAGAATTGTTAAAATCGGATTTAAGGCAATCAAAATTTAAATACCGAATGGCAAAAATGTTTGAAGCAATCATGTGTAAACCCTCTTCCTCGGGTGGTCTTCCTAGTGATACCATTACAAACCCGAAGGGAGAAATGAAGGTTATTACTACACGAAGTGGTAAAACTTTCAAGGAACCAATCTCTCGTCCAAGTACTTCTACGGAGAAGGAAATCGAGAAAGAGCCCGAGGTGATGGTCGAAAAGGAGCATATTACAAGCCCACGAAGTACCGCTCATACCACACCTACGGTTGAACCAATACCAATCATGGAACCCGAGATTCCAAGGCCGTTGCCTAATGTCCAACCCACACCACCCTTACCTTACCCTTCGAGTCGTGACAAGGAAAAGGCACAAGAACGGAATAATTATCAATTTGAGCTTTTTATGAAAATGTTTCGTGACATACATTTTAACATAAGTTTTGCCGACGCTCTTATCATGATGCCTCGATTCACCGCAAACTTAAAAAGTATGCTAAACAACAAAGAGAAGTTACAACAATCGTCTAGTTGTTCATCGGTTTTTCTTAGCCGCATACCACAAAAAGACGGTGATCCCGGTAAATTTTTGATTTCGTGTGCAATTCAAGATATGGAGGAATGCTACGCCTTGGCCGATCTTGGTGCTAGTATTAATTTAATGCCTCTTGAGATTTTCAAATCGCTTTCGCTTCCGGCTCTTACTCCTTCGAACATGTCTATCGAGATGGCCGATCATTCTACGATTTTAGCATGTGGAGTAGCCGAGGACGTTTTCGTTAAAGTCGGAAAGTTTTACTATCCTGTTGACTTTATTTTTGTAGACATTCCTATCGATCGAAAAGTTCCTCTCATTTTGGGTCGTTCATTTTTGGATACATCAAGAGCACTTATTGATGTTCATGCTCGAAAAATCACCCTTCGTTTCAATGAGGAAGAACTTGTCATCAATGCAACACAAAACTCCAATCTTTCTCATGTCTATTCTATTGCAACTTTAAACCTTGGTGATTCAACCAATGTCATTTGCAAAGAATTTTCACCAAGAGTTTTAGGAAATGTCGCCAAAAACAATTTACCATTTCCTCCACCGGTGGAGGTTATGAGTGTAAAGCCTACAAAGAAGAAACCGTCAATACTTGAATCGAAAAATCCTTCACCTCACCTTGAACATTCATTCTTGAAAAGTGTTGATAAGTTTTCGGTTTCTACGGAAGATCTTTCGGATGACGAATATGTTGACCCTGATGGGGAGGTTTTCTTTGTCGATAAACGTTTTGAGAACTTACCACCACCAAAACCAAAACGGTTTTCAAATGTGAGAATTTTTAGTGTGACTAACATCGTCTTAGAAACACCAAATACTTTCGACATAATCAAAAAGGGTTTTCATAAGGAGAGTTTAAAAGGTAAAAAAGGAAAAGATTTTAAATGTGATTTAATTGATTTTTCTACAAATCTAACTCCTTCATCACCACGTGTTTTGAGTGCTACAAGCTCGTCTACTCCTTTTGATGATGCTTTGTGTGGTTTTAGTATGGGGGAAGCCCCTTATGTTCCCTCATCCTTGTCCACCGAGGACGAGATATTCGATCCCGGAATCTATTATAGAGGGAAATCTCTGTCTTCCACCGATGCAATAAATGGAAACTATATCTATTTGCTTGGTGTGAGTCCACCTCGAGTAGCTCAAAAGTTTGTCTTACCAATTGTCTCACCCTTCTACTTTTCATCTCTTTTCTTCAAACTCTTTGAGTTTATGGCACGTGTTGAAGTGGCGTTGAATTGTTTATCCAATGAAAACGAAGACGCCATCTTCGATCCCGGTATTTTGTATCATTAAAGGACTTAGTCCTTAATATCGGTTTCTTTTTGGGCCTTGTTTATCATGTAAGCCCCATCAAAAAATTGACCATACCATGATTTTCCCTAAATGTTCACATTTTGAGGGGATCGAGTCGAGCTCATGACTCGGTAATCAAAAACGAGGTGCCTCGTGGGGGAGATCCCATGCTTATCCTTTTATGCTTTCTAATAACTAATGAGAGGGGATTTGTGCCCTTACAACTCGTTGTCTCGTGGTTGTTTGTAATTGTGCTATCTAGATCATCATCATCTACGATTGAAGACTCTCGTGTTCGTTTACGTGAGCCTCCATCGTTTGCTTGAAGAAGTTTTTCACGAATCCATGAAATATCCTTTATTGTTCTAACAATTATCTTTTAGAATAATCAATAAACGACTTTAGATATATTGTTGATCACCCTTTCCATGCTAGATCCTAAGCATTCGATTCTTCATCTCTAGTATGGGGGTGCTCCACCTTTAGACTCGAAACATTGAGGACAATGTTTACTTTTATTATGGGGGTGAATAGATACTTGCTTTGCTACGCCCTCACGTTTTCCAATATTCAATGTTTTGTTTTGTTGCTAATAAGGCTATAAATGGCCAAATTTTAAAACTTTTCTTAGTTTTAATAAGTGTTTTTAAGACACGAATGTATATTTTCCGATGGGTAGAATAAGAGCTAATTTTTTACTTGATGGGTATTTGGAGCCCTTTACATTCCTTAACCCGCTCAATTCAAGTTTTGCTAGACTTTTATATAGGGAACTTTAAAACGCGAAAGTCTTAGCTCATTCGGGTTAAGAACAAGAACTTTTCGCAAGTTCCTATAATTGATCCTAGAAAGTCACTTATCAAGGGAACTATAAAATGCATTCTCTAAACTTGAAAAAGTCCAAGAAAGTGCAAGATCCTATAGGTGGCTTGAAAACCCAAAACTTCGATTTAATATAGTCTTAATGAAAGCTAATCCAAATTTGGCTTAATTTTGACTTGCATGGCTAAGTATTCACGAGTCTCTTTAATTAGAGGTCTTTATATAGTGAAAAACGAGAAGTGATAGAGTTAGGCAAGTGATCATGCTAAACGTAAAACATGAAAATGTTCTTTCAAAAACTCATATGTTTTTAATTGTGACTTTTTCTTCCCATAAGATCAATGCATTAGGAATAAAAATAATTGCAATAAGTAAGGTCGTACGATTTGAAAGGTTACTTAGCTTCTAGCCCAAGATCGTTTAAAAGTTGCTCGGGGTTGAATAGAGTTC
Organism: Glebionis coronaria; assembly: GCA_025667525.1. Taxonomy (NCBI): domain Eukaryota; kingdom Viridiplantae; phylum Streptophyta; class Magnoliopsida; order Asterales; family Asteraceae; genus Glebionis; species Glebionis coronaria. Next base: position 532,446,013 of record CM046881.1, on the reverse strand, counting down.
ATAGCCAAGGCATAACTTATTGAAGCGGGACGCGAAGATTGGTAAAGATCCAAAAAGGCCCTAACAAGGCATGAGGAGCTCTATTTTTGCTAAAGATCCAAGATGATGTGAAGTATCATTATTCCTAAATCTATATGAAGGATCAAGACACACGACGAAAAGCAATTACTCCCCTAAAGATCATGGAGAAAGTCTATCCAAAAAGACCCTTACAAGGTATGAGGATAAATATATCCAAGTCCGAAAAGGAGGCGGATCGTTGTATATCAAAATCCAAAATACAGATTGAAGAAAAATGATGAAGTCGTGGTCCGAATATGAAGAATCTCTCAAAAACATCAAGTGAAGAAATTCCAAAATATGAAGAGAAGACCATAATTTCAAGAACGTCTTCCCAAGATTTGAAGTATGAAGTACATGCCAAATATCGGTCCGAGAAAGGTCTCAAATCGTGAAACGAGTTATGCCAAGATATGAACTTAAGGAGATACACGAGAAGCTATTTTAAAAGATTTTGTCCTTTGGCTAACTATCGATTAAATCGTGCTACTTTGCTTTCGGACTAATAAATACTCAAATAAGTCAATATGAATCACTTGTGATCCATGACAAATGTCATAAAATACCATATATATGCTTGTGTTTGTTTACTTGTGTGTTTTAGGTATGTATATCGTGAAAAAGACAAAAGATCACAAGAAACAAGGAAAAACGGACACGAGAAACGAAGCCGTACAAAGAACCGGGCCCTAGTTCATGATTTATCCAAGATTGATCTTTGAAGACTTGAAGATGTAGAAGATTGATCCTCAAAATATGAAGAAATGACACTTAAAACCCTTGTATATTCATAATTACAAGTTTGGTCCCTTAAGTTTGTCAAATTTACAAAATGGTCCTTCAACTTTGAAGAAATGGCAAGATTAGTCCATCATTAATTCTAATTTGTCAAATATGGTCCCTCATGAAGTCAAAAGATACTATGAAGACCTTTGAAGATCAAGAATGTCCAAAATCAGTCCCTCAAATATTCAAACATGGCAAAAATTACCCTTGAAACACTTTTGCCAAAGTTTTGGGACAAAAGTGTGAAAATCAGAACTTGAATAACAAAGGAAAACGTGTTTGATGGCTGAAAAACTTGTTTTATCCATTTCACCGAAACACAAGGGCTAAACATGTGCAAATGAAACATTTGAAAGTAAATTGCGCCAAACACTTTCCACTTCCACAATAAACGGATCAAAAGGTGTTACTATTCACCTTTCACCCCCAGTTACCATTCCACTTAAACCAAAGGGTAAATCCCAATTACCCACACCCACGTGTGATTCACACATGCAGAAACCCATCCCACATACAAAACCCTCATCCCCACTCATGAAAGGGCCCCACCATTCACATGTCAACCAATCAACATCTAACTTAGCCTCCAAGTAAAGACACGTGGCCAAATCAACAACCAAGACTTACTGCTTAACTAGCAAGCTAAGATGAACAGTTTTGATCATTTTGGACAACTCACCAACATCAAACGGCATCAAGCACTCAAGGGCATTCCTGGAAATTCATAGCTAGGGTTTTTAGCATTCAAGAATCATCTGTTAGGCCTATATAAGGAGACCTCAACTTGTGAGAGTCCCTTGTTCCAGATTTTGGCTATTATCTTTGTAATTCCTTTTTATTTAAATAAAATTTGAATTTCTTAAAAATTGTGAAATCTATTTTGTGTTTTATAAAAGTTGGTGTTAAAATAGCTGAAATCTGAGTTCCATTTGATGTTATAGACCTTCCTTAATCTTGTGGTTAAGGCACGTCTATGTTTGATAGGTTTTCAAAGGTTCAAAAACCTTGAAATCCTTGTTTCTGTTTTACCTTTTATCTTGTACTAATCCTTAGCCAAGAGCCTAAAGCTCCTTCAAGCTTGTTGACACCAAGCCTGAGAAGAGATTTAAGCTATTGGGTGAGTTGTTTGTTTATTTGTGTTGAAGAATCATAATCATCAAAACCTTGTTCTACTTTGAACATCAGCAGGTTTTGATCTTCTTTGTGAAGAACCTTGGTCTTGTTCTAGTTGTTGAACAAGGTCCAAGGAGCATTGTTGGTCCTCCTAGGATGTTGTGGAGGACAGGTATGGCCTCTTGTTTAAGTTTCCCCTAAAAATTTCATGATATAACATGTTTTCGTATTTGGGCTGTGATTTTGTGTTCTTGTGTTTGAGGTTGTGATTTTTGTGTTTGAATCTGTTAGTAGTCATCTAGGAAGAGTGTTTGAATGATAAAATCAGTAGGTTGTGCTTAGAAATCACAAGTTGCTTTGAAAAGTTGTGGATTAAGGTGTGTTTGGGATAACACCTGTTTTGGATTTGTGTTGTTTTGAGTTTGTGCTTTGTGTTGGAACATGTCTCATAAGTATAAGTGGTCATTTATCTGCAAGCTTTGTGCATATAAACACCTAGAATCAACAATAGGCTCTAAAATCTTGTATACTTGTTGAAATTGGCTGAGGTTTGAAGGACACCTAGTTCTAATCATAGACTAGGGTTAACAAGTGATAAAACCTAGTTTGTTACATCAGGGAAATATGATTGAAGTGTTGAAATTGGATCTTTGGTCATTTATATCAGCAAAGTGTGCATTTGTTCTTGAAGTTCATATCAGCAAGTTGAATCTGCTTTGATCTTGTTCCATACTTTGATTCAGTGATTGATTTAAGTTTGTTTGTGCTTAATAACAGTTTATATAGCTTGTGTATGCATCTGGTTGAATTTGGTGTGCTTATTCTGGCTCAAACTGCTTAAGTGCTCATAACAGCTTAATATCCATGTATGTGCTAGATCTGAGCATCTTTTGATTTTTCTGTGCTAATTAGTGATACTGAAGTGTGTTTTTGTTCTTGATTGTGACTCCTTGTGATTAACTGATCACTTGGGTGCCCTTGTCTTCCAACAAAACATACAGAATCTCTCTAAAATCAAAGGTCAAATAGTCAAGGCAGTGGGAACCAGTTCCTACTGAAAGTTCCCCCTGCTAGTGTTAATTGGACATCAGCTTATTAATAAGATATTCTAGCTTATTTTAACCAGCAACAACTTTGATTTGTAATAGGTGCTCATTATTTGACCCATTTGTTCATACTGGAGCATTTGGTGGGTTGACTTTAGGGTTTGACTAGAAAACCAACTTAATTGACTTTTTCATAGGTGCTTATTGGCTTATTCCAGCTTATTGGTTTTGCTTATTGGATTTTGGTTGATTGATTTGGCTTATTGAAGTCATTTGTAACCTTTTGCAAGTTGAATCAAGTCTTGAGGTGCCCTAGAATTCTATCCCGACTATTTTGTCGTTTTGTAGAATTGTTCTTGTCTTATTTCTAGCTTATTGAGTGTGCTTTTTCAAAATTTCTTTTTACAGATCTCTTTAGTATCCCAAAAGAAGGTTGTGTGTCAAATTAGAACTTATGGCATTGGCTTATTGCTTAATGGGCTTATTGGCCCAATAAGAATAAGTTGTGTGTTCATTAAGCTGTGATAAGCTCATTTTCAGCTTTTGGGCCTTCAGAGTTTTGTGTTTAGAATTGAATTTTGAGTCAGATAGGGCTTTTCCAAGTCATTGGGCTTATTTTGACTTTTTGGGCTAAAAAGCCCATTAAGGTTGACTGATTTTGCTTTTAGCCCATTTGGGGGCCCATTAGGGGTATTTTGGTAATTTCACTTTCATTTTCTGATTATTTAGGTTAAAATAAACTAGTTTGCAAGTTTTTAGAATTTTTTATAATTTTTGGATTTTTAATATTATTTTAATATTATTTTATTATTATTTTTTAAAATTTCACATTTTTGCACTTTTTATATTTTTCTTAGCTTAAATATATTATAATAGGATTTTTGCAACTCTTAGATTAATTTTATCATCTTTAGATTAATTTTTATAATTATTTTAAGTTTTAATAGTTTTTAAATCATTTTAAATAGTTTTTATTGGTTTAAAATTTTATAAAAATAGCTTTTAATCTCTTTAGGTCATTTTAAAGGTTTACCAATTGAAAAATCTTTATTTGGGCTTTTTGATAATTAATTTGATTTTTAGGGCTTTAATTAGCATTTAAAAATTAATATTTAATTAATAAAAAGGTTTGATAAAGTTTTGATCATTGATAAAATCTTAGTTTATTTATTTTGATTTTTGGTAAGTTTTTGGTAAATTTTAGAATTAATTATTATTTTTGTACTTATTACGGTTTTACGTTTAGTCGTAGTAGTAATTAATTTCACGTCTTCGTCATTCTCTTTTCTCATCCCCTTCTATCCAATATTAATCTCAAACCAATTACGAATTATTCACACACATATACCTCCTTGGAAAACGAACTTGAACTTCATTGGGTCATTAGTGTTTGATTTTCCTAAATCATCACTTAATACTTACCGCTTTTACGCCTTTTTCCTAAAAGGTCGTATTTTACCACAATCAAGAATCTTTGAGTGTGGCTGAAGCTCTTACAGATTTGAAGAAGCAACCAGTTTTTGATGTCTCTTTGGCTACTCCTACAAATTTGAATTTATCCTTTACAGAAATGATGGAGCAGTTCACAAGAAGCGCTGACAAGAGTAAGGTGAGCATTGACAAGCAGATTTTGGACGCTGACAAGCCAAGCGCTGACAAGAGTAAGTTGGGTGTTGACACACATGTTTTGAACGTTGATAAACCTGTAGATATGGTTGGTGTATTCCAGTCATCATCTATCATCAAGGAAGTGTCTTCACATGTACCATCATCATCTTTACCCATCATTGATGCATTAGATAGGGGTAAAGGAATTATGGTAGAAATAAAGGTTTCCTAGGATGTAACCCAAGTAAAATTTGATTCAATGTTGGCTGCACAACTTATGGAACAAGAAAAAAAGAAGGTTGTTGAGTCACCATTTGTGGTTACTTCTGAGGAACAAGAAGGAAGTAATGATGAGAGCACAGATTCAAGTGTCATGATTATTGAAGAACCAGAAAGACTTGAATATGGTGTTGTGTTAGCAAGGGAGAAACTTGCAGAATTAAAGATGAAGGTGGATTATGATATGCCAGAAGTTACCTAGATGTACTTTGCTTGGGAGAATAAGATCATGGAGAATCCATATATGTCTTTATCAGATCAGATTTAGGGATTGGAGATTCTTCTCAGGATTCAAAAGGATTGCCAGGTAATCCTAAAGTATAAGGCCAACAAAGTTTTCTCACAATCTAAGAGAGAAAGAAGGGAGCTTTATTATATGTTGCTTAGATGTCATCAAGGAGGTTGGACTTTTCAGAAGTTGCAGGAATTGTCCTTTGATGAATTGGAATATAAGGCTTATCCTATTTGGGCAAGAGTGCAAGAGATTAACACTATCAAACTTCTTTCAGATGAAAGGAAAGAAGAACTTGCAGAGGAGATGGAGATTCAAAGGGCTATAATTGTTCCAAGACCATTGAAGAAGGGAGTTCCACTTGAGTTTCCTTCAAATTTGAATAGAGTGAATCCCAGTGAAGCTGTTATTAGAAAGAGTATTAAGCTCTCACCCATGGAAGCTTCACATATGGTAAAAGTATTACCTCATAATTCCAGAAACCCTATCATTAGTTATGAAGAAGATGCAAGTGGGTTTTGGATGATTGGCAGATATGGGAAATAGGTACATACTTTCACTACTCTTATGTCTTTTTTGCAAGTTTGGATAGGGAAGACTTAGCAGACCTTTGGAGGTTACTGCAGGCCAAGTATGAGACTGAAGCACCTACTTCAGTCAATGGAATAAAGCTTTGGTCAACATTCAAGAGAATGTGTGCACCAGAAGAAGAAGATCCAGTTTGGAAGGATCTTGAGGATGATATCAGTGGACTTCAATGGCGTCTATATTCAGCAGCTGGTGTGTATCATTTGAGTTCTACAAAGTTTTCTGAGTATCTTCTTGTGGATGCTGAGTATCCTATGTCTAAAGAAGTTTTGAAGAAAATGATGACAACACATCTAGAGATAGACTACTCAAGTGACGTGGCCAAAGATTTGATTAGATATGTTTATTTCCAATTTGATAAGATTTGTAAGAATCCTCCTAGTTCTTAGTTTTTATTAAGAAACTTGATTATTAGAGTAGATATCAAGTTTAGGGGAGGATTGTTGGGAATAAAATTAGGCAATACACTTGGACGCTGACAAGAGCAATATGGACGTTGTTAAGAAGAAATCAAGTATTGACAGGACAAGTGTTGACAGGAAGAAGTCAAGCGTTGATAAGAAGAAGTCAAGCACTGATAGAAGACTTAGTCTACACGTATTATGTTTCTAGTATGTTTCTAGTAAAGATATGATCGACAATGTATTTCTTATGTTTATCTTTACCTAAAATAGCTGATACGTAGACTCATGTACAAGGCTCCTTATTCTATAAAAGGAGGCCTTTAGGTTATAAGTTTTATATACGTTTTAACACTTTCATTGTACGCAAGTTCGATTTATCAATCAAAGTGAAAGTTTGGTTTATATTGTTTGTGTGTTCTTTTTTAAGTATTAATTCCGCATAATACTTGAATTATTACATATACAACAAAGTTTCTCTACGTGTTTAACTTGATTTAATCTTGTTTACACAAGCTAAATCGATCTAAGTTTGGGATCATCAACTATAAGCCCAATACATTATATTAGTCCAATTACACTTTTAATATCAGCCCTATACTCACATGTTGGGCCCAAGTGGGTTAAGCCCAATGAGTAAGTCCATTAGTGTTTAACCAAATTAGTTGGGTTAATAGTCCAATAAGGCTAATTTGGCCCGATAATGTCCATATGTTATAAAGCTCGAGTTTTATCGGTTTTTACTTGTAATATGTAATTATACATCAGTATACGAGTTATAAAAAGTTTACATTAGACGGGTCCGACCGTCTAAGTTTTAATTGACGAAAACGTTAATCTTTTGGTTTTAGCCGAAAAGACGTAAAACTTCTGTATATAGTTTTATAACTTATAAAACTTATCAAATTGCCATCTTTATAAAATGTTACATATATTTATTAATGTACATACTTATTTATATGTAATATAGTATAAGTTAGTGGGTTTTAGGTATACATTTTATATTAGTTTTACTTGAGTGCTAATTTTATAATATATACATTTATTTTACAAATCTGATTATGAATTTCACTTTCACCATTTTTACCATATCTTGAGTTCTACTAGGAGATAGATGCTCATTTTTAGGCAGCACAAACTACATGATATGTGCTACAATTAACTCCTTTTAGCTACTGCTCAATAAACCTCTAAATGTCTCTAACAGTCCGTCCAAAACAGACTATACAGATTTGGACTTCAATATTATTTTGATCATATCTCACTCATTTTATGGATTCCATTGTGTGGCCAACTCTCACATATGTACAAGTCTCATATATTACTGTATATTAATTTATCCAAGCCATTTTAACAATTTATCATAAGGTTCTTTACTGTTTTATACAGCCTACTATTTTAAGCATAATTTTAATATTTTTACATGTAGTTTTCAATCTTTTTAACCAAGTTTATCAACACATGATCCCCACATAATACTTTTATCATCATATATCATCATATACATATACATTAAGAAAGAAAATACAAATTTACATTTACAAAATAACAAGGAAATGGGAAGGATGATCTTGTTACCAACCAAGACTATGAAAGTTAAGATCAAAGCTTGACTTTTGATGACAAAACTTATGGTACACCAATATCAACTTCAAGATCACAAATCTTTATAAACTCCTTGTGGAAAATCAGCCCCAAGACACCAAGGAAACTTCTTTTTGGATGTTATAATCACCACCAATCAATAGAGCTTCAAAAGGGCATCATCATATGTATGAATAACATAGGATTCATGGTTAAATTTTGATCAAAATGGGGTGTTTATGGTGTAGGTTGGACGACAAGGGGAGGGAGAGTATAGAGGATTTGTGAGATTTACATGGGATGAGAATGAGTGAATGGTTTAGCTTTGGTGGTTTTGGTGTTGTAAATGGTATTGTAACAAGACTAAGACACTTGTCTTATCTTGTTATAATAAGTTGACACCTCATAAGGGGTGTTGGTTAAGTTAGCCGTCCCATGAGTGGGGGTGGGGCAAGTTTATCTTGTCTCATCCCCATTTAATTACGGGTACTCCTTGATTCTAGTTTCCTCGATTTGCGTGCCCTCGGGTCGTTTTACGAAAAATGTTTTTATAAATTATGAATCAACGTCACAAAACGAATCTAATAAAAATTTTCTCATAAAAACGGAGTTCAAAAACGTAAATACGTAATCCTAGGGTTTCCGGTTTAGTCATAAAGGACGTTAAATTATGCACGTAAGCCCAAATTTCAATCCGTAAATTGTGAGTTCATCAACCAACACAAAAATAAGTTTCAAAATAATATACGAGAAAATAATTTACTACCTGAAAATGTTAGATTGTCACACGAGAAGAACGTTTTATGTCCTTTTAAGGTTTTTACGGAGCCCGTTTGATCGCTTCAACCCTACGTATCATACACCCCAGGAATAATGCAGTCGCGATGATGATTTATTGTAAGTGAGCATAATAACCCATAAGGCCGCAATGCACAAATGTTTTGTAGGTCAAGAAAATATTCAAGATTATGTGGAGTAAAAAAGACTAAAGAGATAGTGATTTTTGGTGTGTCTATAATGCAAACTTGCTTCCCTATTTAGAGAAGAGAAAAACAGTTTTGAACTCACGTATTCTCTAACACTTTTCCCATGATTTAATTCCATAAACCACTCTCATATCCCTTCTGTTAATGCAAAATAATGCCTAAAACATTATTATTGTTAACTAATCTTTCTTAGTTTTGATCACGACAAATTAAAAAGACATTTATCGTCAAATACAATTATAAGACGAATTATCTAACAAACACTATCATCAAGGTAATAATCATTTAAGTATTGCACTAACATATCTTAATCATGTTTAGTGATCATAAAAGTGATTAGTCTCAAACTTACATTTTGTCAAATGTGACAAAAGATTTTTTAATAAACTTTCTTTTTAAGAAAATGTTTATTAAAATGGAAAATTTAAATTCGAATATGGCATATTTCAAATGCCATAGGGATATCCTTTGAAGGTAAAAAATTACCTCAGATATTACTCCCCCACTAAAAGACAAAAGGGAGCGGAGTCCACGACGGATATTTAAATACCTATGTGGTTCCTTAGTGATAAGGAACCGCAGGAAAGTTAAGGAACCGCGCTCAGAGAGCCGTTGCCCTTTGTCTCCTATAAATAGTGGATCAAATCTGCATTTTCCATAACCCTTTTTGGACACTCTTTCTGCTATCCTTTTCCTTTCTCATTCCTAGTCATTTGTAAATGATCACTTAATTGTTAAGTATGTTTACTTATGATTATCTCCTTGATCTCCTTCTTTACCTTGTCCAAAGAGAAGATCACTCACACACTTGTGATGTGATTAAAGATGAAGCCTTGATGAAGATCATCCTCTCCTAAAGATCTAGTCATGTTCATCATTTTTTTTACTTGAGTCTTGTGTAGATCCAGTGTAATTGTGAATACATGGATCTAGTCTTGTGTAAATCCATTGTATATGTGTATACTCAGATATGTGTTATGTAGATCCAAGTTACATGTGTATGCTTGGATATGTGTTTTATTGAGTTGTAATAGTTGTGAGTTCTGAGTTCTCACTAAACTATAAAGTGATGTGGTTGTGTCTTGTGAGTTGTCACTAAACTATAAAGTGATGTGATTGTGTCTTGTGAGTTCTCACTAAACTATAAAGTGATGTGTAGTTGTGTCTTGTGAAGTTCTCACTTAGCTTCAAAGTGAAGAGTCGTGAAGATTGTTCTACCTTTCGATTAGGAACTCGACATCTAGCCTTGTGTCGTAAAATGGTAAAGTGGGCAACATTGTGAAGATTGGTTATACCTTTTGATTAGAACTCGACATCTAGCCTTGTGTCGTTAAATGGTGAAGTAGGCAACGTTGTGAAGATTGGTTCTATCTTTTGACTAGAACTCGACATCTAGCCTTGTGTCGTAAAATGGTGAAGTGTGCGACGTTGTGTAGATTAGTCCTAGTTAAGATTAGGTCTCGACATTTAGCTTAGTATCATAAAATAATGTAAGTGACGTTGTAAGGTTTTATCCGCCAAGAAGGGAGCTTGTGGATATAGTGTAAATCTCGAGTAAGGTGTACTCGAGGAGTGGAGTAGGAACGAAGATAGAGCTTCGTTGTTGAAACACTATAAATCTTGGTGTCCTCCTATGAGGTTGTTTCTTTCCTTACTCTTTACTTACTATTATTATCACATCATTCACATATACTATTAGTCATTGTTAATGCATTAGAATTAGACGCAATCATTATGGAACTAGCTTTAAAGTAAAAGGTAGTTTTGAGACAAACCTAATTGAAAGGAATATTAATTAGGACATAAACCGAAGAGAAACTATTCAACCGTCCCTTCTAGTTTCTACAATTGGTATCATAGCGATGGTCACTCAAGGTCTTTGAAGTATATTTTACATTAAAACTTGGGTCGATCCATTGTCTCCTCAAATTAGAAGGCTTCGTTGTACTAAAGTTCCTCTTTGGTAAAAACTATTTTTTTTGAAAATAAGCCTTTTAATTGGTAATATTGCATCTCATCTAGATTAGTAGTATTTATACATTTTAGAATTATCTTTGAAATGTACCTACTAGTTTTCATCTTGCTATGTGTAGGTACTCATGAAGATTAATCACTTAAGTGATTGTGGATTGAGTTACTTACACTTGTAGAAGACTCATCTTCTTTGATTCTCAACATCATTGAATGATGATACCAAGATGGATGAGATTGATACTAGTCCTTCAAGACTTAGTAGTCACGTTATTAAAGTTTGGGGTTTGCATTAGCTCCTTGAAGTCTTGGAGTGCTCTTTACGGCAAAGGTACGTTTTCGTCCTTTCACACGCCCTATTAATCATTCTTTTGATCATTACTTGACTATATGCTTGTTCTTGGCATCCTTGCCTTGATATTTATTTGTGGTATATGATTCTATTCTTATATCCTCCCAAACCTTCATTGATTGGATACTTGACTCACTTTAGAGATGTAGAGTGAGTTAGTAGTAGCTTTAAGTATCAAGCATGATTTTCATGGTTTGCACCCATACGGTTAGTAGGCCCTATATCATGTGTAATATGTGCAATTGAGCTCATCTCTTGGATGACTGATAAATCCCTTGAGATACCAAACTACTCACTACACATTTGGAATTGAAATATTCCAAGGATGTTGTTATTGTTATCCCTAGCAATAATAATTGTTCGATAATGTGGTAGCGAAAGTGAATCTATATTTTGCTCATTGTTTTAAATAGCATTAAGACAATTCTTGAAAATGATCTTAATCTATTTTGTACAAGATTGCTTGGTATGGTTCATTACCAAAGTCGTTTATACTTTCGCCGGAAAGGCACGTCTTAAACCACTATAAATGACACAAGCTCTTCGTTTCCGCTACTTGAAGATTGTCACTTGTTTATTGAGCATTGAACTTGGTCTTGATTCACTCCGCTTGGGTCATCTCTCTTTTGCTTCTTTACTACGAGTTGTCGTTTCTCCGTTTCGATCTCTTTCGGTCTCGATTCCACTCGTAATCCTTCACTTAGGCATTATCACCTAGTATTGAAGTGGTCTAATGATTTCCAAATGGCTTAAGATATATTTTAAGTATGTTAGAAAAACTTGGTTTTGAAAATTTCTTTGTTTTTCTTTGTTAAAAACATGCCACTGTCGGCGGTTCCTTAATTGTCACGGTGCTAACCCACAGTTCCTTATCAATAAAGCACCGCGGCCCCACCAGGTGACTAAATTAATCAGTTTTTAATAAATAACATTTTTTCAAACAAAGCCTCCTTTTCTTCTCTATAAAAGGCAACAGTTTCTTCATTACTCCATTGTTGAACCTTCAAAAACACCAAATCACTCAAAATTAATTGATTCCAAGTCGTGGGTTTCACTCATCCCTCTTCCAACATCAATTAAATGTAAGTTATTTCACTCAATTTCAATTAGTTTGTTCTAGGGTTCTTATTTTCATAATTGGGTATTTTTAAAATCAGTGTTGAATTAAAACCTTGCTAAGAATACGGGTTGACATAGTTATATCACTATGATTCCTTAGGTTCGACTTCATTGAGATTTCACTAAAACCCACTTGTAGAACAATCCAAATTTTGACTAATTGGTTAAATGATGGATTTTTTAGGAACCCATGAACAAATTGATAATTACATTGTTAATACTTACCCAAAAATTGTTTTCGAAAAACCTTTGTTCAAACTTCATGATTGATCTTACATTGTTCATATGTTATTGTCAATGGTGAATTTGGTTCATTGTGAACATGGAAATGTTAAGGATTAATCATTCGTTTGACAATTATTCGTTCAAACACATTTCGCATGATTTTTGGTTTTTGGTCATTATGTAGCATATGAGTGATTGGGAAATATTTTTTGTTTGTTGTTTATAGGTAACTAATCATGCCTTCGGAATACCATAAAGACCACCGTAATAATAGAGCTTATATGCCAAACCTTGCCGAGTTTTGTGCTTCACCAACCCTCGCCAATACCTTTCGTTCACTCCAAAACCGTTGTTTTCATGAGGGTTGAGTTGTCGAAGAGAACATTAGGGGTTATACATACATCAAAATAATGTTTGCTCAAACTGGCGTTGATTGTTTGTTGCATATCAAAGAAGATATTTACCCCGAATTTCTCTTGGAGTTCTTTAGCGGATATTCTCTTATCTATAATGATAATGGATTATTTGTTAGGTTCACCTTAAATGGTAAGCTCATCCAATATTCTCTCGAGGCTTTCGGAGTAGCTCTTCGTCTGCCATTTGTTGGTACTTTTCGGTTCACCGATGCTTGGAAACTTGATGCTCTAATTGAGTCTTCCGATAGTGCTCCAAATGATGTCGAAGAGCTAGACCTTGACCTCATCCTTGACACCATTACCAAAGAGCGTAGATCAACTGCTGTCCGAAGTATCCACTCTTCTAAGCGATCTTTAAATCGCCATGAGATACTCGAAAGCGATCTTAATGATTGTTTGGTCCGATGGGCCGACATTCTTAGGGAAAATATATTTTGTCTTCGTGGAAACGGGATCATATCCCGACGTGTATGGCACATATGTTATGTTGCATCTTGACACTAAGTACAATCTCGCATTTTACATCGCTCGACGGATTACCTATGCTCTCTCCCGACCAACCACAAATCTCCCATATGCCATGCTCCTTACTCGCCTTTTCAAAAAGGTTGGTGAAGACTTTCCTGAGCTCGATCTTTCTCGCTTTCGTCCGGTCAATCGTGTCATGATGCCTATTCGAGAGGTACAACCACGAAAGCCGAGAAGTGATCGTGGTACGAGAAGGAATGAACCACAAGAGTCCGATGATGAGGACACTCATATGTCACCAAGTGATGGTGGTGACGAATATACGAGTTCTCACTTCGGCTCTTCGAGTGACTCCACCCCATCTATGAACACTTTCATGGACGGGTTAGACCTTCTTGTTCCTCCTCCTCCTCACTATGCCACTAGTGACCTTTCGGAAAACCTATCGCTTGAGCATGTTTATCGTTGAAACCTTCAAACACGTGGTGAGTTACATGATTTTAGAACGGAGCATAAGGGAACATTCAAGAGCTTTCGGAAGATGATCAAGAACCTTGTAAAGCAGAAGAAAGAAGCAATGGTAATGGTACAAAGATTAACATGTTTGTGAACATGTTTTGAGATGTTGAACAATTTACTTTCTCTAGAATTTTGTTTATGTTTCTTGTTCTTAGAATTTGGTGTTAACTAACTTATACTTTGTGTTGGATTACTTAGTATTTTAATCCTTAGATGTTTATGTGATTGTTGTTTCGATTCACATATCTTTGTGCATTTCTTTTGTTAGTTAGCTTTCTAGATTTTGGTTTATTGTTTACTTTGACTTGATATAGACTTGTGAAAATTCTGGGGTTTTGAAAATTGTTGGAGAAACCTTTTCTAAAGCTTTTGTCCACAAATCTTTAAATACCTGCAGTTCCTTAGTGATAAAGAACCGCAGTCCTATTTAAGGATCCAAAAGCTCCATTTTCGACAGAATCTTTGCTTTACACTATTTTCTCTAAATCTTTGTAAACATTGATAAAATTTTTACTAAAAGACCAACCTTTCCCAAATTAGACTACCTAATTTTATTGTTCATCAAAATAATTTTTAACCTATTACTAGTTTGGATCATCCCCTTCCCTTCTGAAACCTCCATTGTTTGATTTTCTTTTTCATCCTTCAAACCCTCTTCTATACCTAGACACAAAACCATAGTGTCCACAAGATCATAAACTTCTTCCAAACAATCCTCATCCAAAAGAAACCTTAAGATCAAAACCAAGTTTCCTAAACTTGATTCTTCATCTTTTCACACACACCTAAGAGTGACATTTCTCCAATTCCCATCTCTTCATCACCCTCACCACCTCTTGCACCATGCAAGACAAGCTCAACCCATGGTACTAACCATTCTCATGGGTCTACCTCCTCTTCATTCTAATCTAGAATGAATGAGTTGTCCTAACTATTCACTCCTTGTCCTCTCTTAGATGTGAATCCTCAACCTCTACAAAGAATTCCCATTGTGAATGACTTTGTTGAGCCATTGGTTACCTCACCTTTCACCCCCACCAAATTCACCTATCTCCCATTTCCTACTTTCGGGGTGATCCATACTTCTTTGGTTTTCTAGAAGCTCATGCTGCTAATTGTCCATGTTGCCTCTATAACAACTACATCAATCAAAACCTAATAATGGAGATGTTTGGACTTCATAGGAGGTTGCAAGACTTCTTGCTTACCTTGTTCTCCATGCCTCCATCTCCTAGGAGATGAAGGATGATTTTTTAAAAATAAATATTTTCAAAAGAAATCAAGCCAAGGAAGACTATTTATCAAGAACTAGTTTAGCTAACTTTGTAATAGTTACTTTGTATTTCATTTCTTGTATTTCCTTTCCTTCATGATTTTTCATGAAGATGTGTTATGGATTTAGTATTTGTGTGTTTCAACCTATGTGCTCACACTAATCAACTTCAAATTTATTTAATTGACCCTTAATCTATCACAACCTCTTAAAACTTGACTAAAATTGGATCAAAATGTTATCTATTTTTTTGTCACCCTTTGTCAAGACACTATTTGTGAGTGTGTTGCTTTTTGTGCAATTAAAGCATAATCTAGTGCTAAAAGAGGTAAAATTCTAAGATTTACAATTTTTTAACAAAGTCTTATTTTCTCTCAAAAACTTGTAAAATTGCTTTTTGATGTCCACTATATGCGGACCCTTAAAGATCGCACGGTCCCTTATATATAAGGAACCACATGTTCTTTTAAAGAACCGCGGACCACAAGCCATTTTTGGCTTGTCTTTGGTCTTTCTTCTTTGACCATAGTCTTTTCCAAGATTCCTTGTTTACCAATTTTGGCTAAACATTCCTTAAAAACTTTTGTTTTCATTTCAAATCCTTGCCTTGTCTATTTTCTTTGAATTTTTTTCTTTTGGGAGTTCTTTATCTCATCCCTCACAATGTCTAACTCTCTTAATCTTAACCTTGACATTTCTTTGTCACAATCTTCTAAACCTAAAGCTTCTTCTTCTAAGCTTTCTAAGAAACCCAAAACATCGGTCCAGCCTATTTGGGTCAAGAGAACAAGGATCATCATGATTCCTCTTCTTCCAAACCTTGCAAGACTTCTTTCTCTCCCATTGCGTATTGGAATGAGACTTTCTCAATTGATCCAATTACCGGAGAAAGAGAAGTTCTTCCACTACCACCTAAACCTCGCAACATACCTCCTCTTAATGACCTATCCTCTTTCCAAATCTCACTAGGTATTGTGAAAACATTTCTTATCTGTTATCTCCCATTCCACCACCACCTTCTCACCTTGATGGTCCTCCCCCATCTAACGACTTTGTTTTGCATCATGGAAGCTTGTGTGCTTGTTGTCGATTTTAACAAATTGAACTTGCTCATGTGTATGACGAGCTAATTTTTCTTGAATTTCTTCTCACTCGACCTCCTCTCAAAGTATTTGTTCACGCGAATAAATCTTCGAATGATGCCTCGTCGTCTTATTTTTCCAATTAAAGCACACTTTGTATTTTAGTTGTTTGAGTCAACTTAAGCAATCTTGGAGGATTTCCACTACTAGAGTAGTTTATGCTTATGTTGTTTATTTTCCTTATTTGTTGTGTTAAATATTCATATTGTTTGTATGAATATTTCCCTTGTTTGTTCTTTCATATTTTTGTAATATGAATTTTATGTGTGTTACTCCCTTTCCCATCAATTCGTTTTCACACATTGTTTAGAGTAGATCATGGTTAAAACTTACAATTGCTTTTGGGTGATTCCACCAATTCTAAGTTTCTAACCTTTTGACATATTATCACTTCAATTGGGTTGGATGTTTCTTTTCTACCTCTATTCCACCAATTGAACTTTGATTTTTTCAAAACACCCTCTTTGGACATTCTTAACAAATAATTACTTCTAATTTGAGATTTCTTTTCTTTCTCCCTCTCAAGTTACTTAGTAGGTAGTGACTATATATACATTGGTGTTTCTTTTCTCTCTACTAACCTTTGTGTAGCCTGTCACCTTAGGTCATTCACTTGGTTCCCCAAGCAAGGAGGAGTAAACACCAAGGGGGAGCTTCTAGCAAAGTCAATTCTTCACTTCCTCAACGACGTTTGCTAACCTTTTTGCTTCGACAAATGGGGAGAAATGATAGTGATAAACTCGTTAATAATTTAAACTTATTTGGATTTTACATAAACGAGTTTATAGTTTGTCGTAATCAAAAAAGGGGAGATTGTTAATGTAAAGTAATGCCTAAAAACATTATTAGTGTTAACTAATCTTTCTTAGTTTTGATTACGACAAGTTAAAAAGACATTTATCGTCAAATAAAATCATAAGACGAATTATCTAACAAACACTATCATTAAGGTAATAATCATTTAAGTATTGCACTAACATATCTTAATCATGTTTAGTGATCATAAAAGTGATTAATCCTAAACTTACATTTTGTCAAATGTGACAAAAGATTTTTTAATAAACTTTCTTTTTAAGAAAATGTTTTATTAAAATAAAAATGTAAATTTGAATATGCCATATTCCAAATGCCATAGGAATATCCTTTGAAGGTAAAAACTTACCTCATATATTACTCCCCCACTAAAAGACAAAAGAGAGCGGAGTCTATGAGCACGGATCCTTAAATACCTATGCGGTTCCTTAGTGATAAGGAACCGTAGGATAATTAAGGAACCACGCTTAGAGAGATGTTGCCCTTTGTCTCCTATAAACAGTGGATCAAATCTGCATTTTTCATAACCCTTTTTGGATACTCTTTCTGCTATCCTTTTCCTTTCTAATTCCTAGTCATTTATAAATGATCACTTAATGTGTTAAGTATGTTTACTTATGATTATCTCCTTGATCTCCTTCTTTACCTTGTCTAAAGAGAAGATCACTCACACACTTGTGATGTGATTTAAGATGAAGCCTTGATGATGATCATCATCTCCTAAAGATCTACTCATGTTCATCATTTGTTTTAATTGAGTCTTGTGTAGATCTAGTGTAATTGTGAATACATGGATCTAGTCTTGTGTAAATCCATTGTATATGTGTATACTTGGATTTGTTTTGTGTAGATCCAAGTTACATGTGTATACTTGGATATGTGTTTTATTGAGTTGTAATAGTTGTGAGTTGTGAGTTCTCACTAGACTATAAAGTGATGTGGTTATGTCTTGTGAGTTCTCACTAAACTATAAAGTGATGTGGTTGTGTCTTGTGAGTTCTCACTAAACTATAAAGTGATGTGTATTTGTGTCTTGTGAAGTTCTCACTTAGCTTCAAAGTGAAGAGTCGTGAAGATTGGTTCTACCTATCGATTAGAACTCGACATCTAGCCTTGTGTCGGAAAATGGTTAAGTAGGTAACGTTGTGAAGATTGGTTCTACCTTTCGATTAGAACTCGACATCTAGTCTTATGTCGTTAAATGGTGAAGTATGCAACGTTGTGAAGATTGGTTCTATCTTTTGATTAGAACTCGACATCTAGCCTTGTGTCATAAAATGGTGAAGTGGGCGACGTTGTGTAGATTAGTCCTAGCTAAGATTAGGTCTCGACATTTAGCTTAGTGTCGGAAAATGATGTAAGCGACGTTGTAAGGTTTCTCCGCCAAAAAGGGAGCTTGTGGATATAGTGTAAATCTCGAGTAAGGTGTACTCGAGGAGTGGAGTAGGAACGAAGATAGAGCTTCGATTCCGAACCACTATAAATCTTGGTGTCCTCCTATTAGGTTGTTTCTTTCCTTACTCTTTACTTACTATTATTATCACATCATTCACATCTACTACAAGTCATTGTTAATGCATTAGAATTGAACCTAATCATTATGCAACTAGCTTTCAAGTAAAGGTAGTTTTGAGACAAACCTAATTGAAAGGAATTTTAATTAGGACATAAACCGTAGAGAAACTATTCAACCCAACCCCCCTTATAGTTTCTACACCTTCTTATTCGTGAGATCAGTGGACTAATCTAGGCATGGAACAACCCACTACTTTGAACAAGTCAAGCAATGTTTGAACCTGCATAACTTATCCCCGCCAAAATCTTTATTCACATATAATTTAAACTAACTCATAGTCGTTTAATCAAACTTATTAATTAGTCGGTTTATCAACCTATAAACATAAACATTTTTCTTAATGTTCATCCTATTATTAGAGAATTAATATCATTATTATTAATTTCCAACAATCCCGCACCAGTTTGAAAAATTTCATTACTCACTCGAACATGTTGTGCTACAAGTTATCACAGAGATTAAACCTTGTTAAATATTGCATACATAAAGCAAGATCGATTCAATGGAGTCCAAAGATTAAACCATGAACCAAATGATATATGGTATCCAAAGATTAAAACAAGACCTTTAGATCTTACCGGTGTATACATACACACTTCCATTGTTATCTTGTGCACGAATATGGTCATGCGCTTATATCCCTTTCATATCTCTTTAAGAAAGAAACCATAAATTTCTATTCGAATCGGCACCACCTCTAGGCTATATAGGCTAACCTTCTTTATCGTCCTCGTTGATAAGACACCTCTAAAGGTTAGCAAAGAGGTTTAACCTCAACCTACATCTCGTCAATGATGTACTATCTATACTACACATGGGTTAATTAGGTTGATAGTACCTTCTATCGATTAATGACTTTGTTATCACCCATTAAACTCATAATGTAGGAGCTTTACTATCAAGTCGGTTTTCCATCACCAACCAATTCCCATTTGGTTTTAAACCCATGACTCTAGTAATCCTTAATAAGTCTCTCGTCAGAAACGTATTAAAAAAAATACCCGACAAGTTTACTCTCATTAGCCTCATCGTAAATACTCACTATGTCTCTCGTAAAAGAAATAGTAGTATCAAATTCAAGTTTCTAAATCACTTGAAAACTTGTTTATAATGGTATCATCTCATTATTCTCATTATACTTTCAACACTTGAGGAGATAGATCTCTAATATACTTTGCCTCTCAAATTGTCACAATTTGACATTACAATAAACACAATTCAATTCTCATTTAAAATACTTACTTGCTTTCTTCTCAATCTCAAAATTATGAGTCAGCAAGCTTGTGAATGTTAAATAATTTAAAGCATCGCTTAACGAAAAACCTTGTGCACTTAGAACGATATGATTGTAATTTATACCTTCACGAATAAACTTGTTGGGTTTTAGTTATTAGAAGACTCTATATATGTGTTATGAATGTTATAATATGATCTCTCATTTTCCCTATTAAACAAGTCTTAGAGCGATACTATGAACAAGGTGATCAACCATTGTCACGTTTTAAAGCCCATAGTTCGGAACCAAATATGTTTGTCATCTATTTCATAACAATACACATCTACTAATATACTATACTTGCATTATAAACTAACCACCACAACCCTTATTCCAATGGACTATATAAACATTTTGTGATGTATTTCGTATGATCATACCATTCACATTTGTAAGAGTCATAAAAACAATAGATTACTAGCACCATCTATTTTCGTGAATTAAAACTTCTAACTTTTTATTAGACAATTAAGTATACTTCATGTCATTAAGTATGCTTTATACTCTGTTAAAAACCAACCACAAAAAGAAGCTTAAGCACATCATACTGGAAATAAAATACGATTACACTATAACTGAATGACTAGAACAAGACCTACGAATCATTCAAAGGCGCTAACTGCCATACTTAACATAAAAAATAAGTTATAACCGATTCAATATTATCATGCCACTAAGTCATCATCATCGAGATGAACATGAGCCACACAATCCGCGATTTCACCATTCACCACATTAACTTCTTCTTTTCCGGATTTCCTCAACTTGCACTCACGTGCATAGTGGCCCATGTCTCTACAAACATGGCATTTTCTAGTTATCTTTGACGTTCTGGTCTTCTTGAATTTGTCAGGATTCACACCCAAGTCGAATTTCATTTGATCGTTTTGAGAACCTCTCTTCAAAGAGTTTCTGAGTTAGGTATGATGAACGATAGACCCATTATTCACTCGTTTATCTCTATTTCTAGATTCTTCCTCAATATGAAGATGCTTCAAGAGATCATCCAACGAGAAATCCTATTTCTTATTTATCAATTTCTTTGAAGCATCATTCCATGAAAGTGGTAACTTTGAAACAATGGCACCAACTTGTAGCAATTCTGGAATGGGAATAGAAAGCACATTCAATTTGTTAACGTGAATTTGGAGTTCATGCACTTGCTCCAATATAGGCTTCTCATCAACCATTTGAAAATTGAAAAACTTAAAAATAAGATATCTATTGGTACCGTCTTCTTGTTGTTTGTACTTAATCTCCAATGCGTTCCATAACTTTCTTAGATCAGTGATAGGAGCATAAACGTTATATAGCATATCCGAAAGGGAGTTCTTGATGTGACCATAACATAAGGTCTCATTTTCATTACAGAGCATCCTTGCTTCTCGAGCTCGAGGATTTCATTCTCATCAACATCTTGTCCTTTTGTTGCAATAGGATTGGCTGGAAAAGGAGTCAATACTTGATCTAGAACATATAAAACCTTTAGAATGATCAACAAGAACTTTATCTTGTCAGCCCATAGGGTGTAGTTACACCCGTCAAATTTTTCTAACTTGACAATTCTTGGTTCATGATACGAAGGTTTGATGATGATGCTCCAACGTCCATTCCAAACATAAAAACCTTAAAAGATTGTTGTATCAACTAAACCAACACCAGGACCTATAATAAAGACCAAAACACGATACAAAAGAAGCCTGCAAATGACTAAAAATGGACTAGTTATACAGCAAATAAACACCCTAAAAAGACAGCAAATGGAACTGCACGAGAAGAACGTTCTCTGTCCTTTTATGGTTTCCACGGAGCCTGTTTGATCGCTTCGAGCCTACGTACCGTACACCCCAGTGTTAATGCAGTCACGATGACGGTTTATCACAATAACTCGTAATGTACAAATGGTTTGTAAGGAAGGAAATTATTCAAGATTATGTGGAGAAACAAAGACTAAAGAGAGAGTGATTTTTGGTGTTTCTATAATAAAGATTTGGTTCCCTATTTATAAAAGAGAAAAACAGATTTTGAAATCACGTATTCTCTAACTGTTTTCCCATGATTCACTTCCATAAATCACTCCCATATCCTTTCTCATTCGTAAGATCAGTAGACTAAACTAGGCATGAAACAACCCACTACTTTGAACAAGTTAAGCAAAGTTTGAACCTGCATAACTTACCCTACCATAATCTTTATTCACACATAATTCAAACTAACTCAAAGTTGTTTAATAAACTTATAAACAAACTTATTAATTAGTATGTTTATCAACTTATAAACATACACATTTTCCTTATAATGTTCAACCTATTACTAGAAAATTAATATCACTATTATTAATTTTCAACACGTGGTGGGGTGGCGACATTTTTTGTTAATGTTTGTAACATGTTTAAGATTGTGATAGGTTGAATAGGTTGGAGAACAATGTGGAATTGGCGGTTTCGGCGTGGTTGCAATGATGTTGAAATAAGATGGTGGGGGTGGCGGTGTCTGTAGTAGTACAATAATGAAGAGGTTGAAGAAGATATGTATTTGGATTGATGAAGGTTAGAAATTTGAGGGACTATTGGTGTTATAGAATACTTATTCAAGAAAACTATATAACCGCGAAAGCTCTTACAACTAATGAAATTTTTAACGATCGTTAAGGGAATGGATCCCAACAAAGATTTTATTACTGTCTTGAATTCCACAAATAACAACAAAATGATAGTTTTACTTTATGAGAATTTATTAACGATTCCACTCGCAATTTCATCTCAATTATAGTAATGGGAGGCCTTTAGGGGCAGACCTACAGCCATTGTAGGTGGTGCCCGGAAACCACCTTAGAAAATATATTTGTTAAGAATTCGTGTATATAAATTTTTGGGACCTACCTTAGAAAAATACGAGAAACCACCTTAGATCTATTTGAAAGATGAGAAAAAGAAGAAAAAAAAAGAAAAAAAAAGTAGCCGGAAATGTGGCCGGAGATATATGTAACACGAAGAAGATGATGAGCATTTTTTTATAAGTTAAAAACTGTTGTGGGTAAGAGTGGGTCTAACTTGTGGAGCCCATTTCATTTTTATACTAAACGTTTTTGCTAAGTGAAACACATTTTTTTTACTTTTTTCAAGAGTGGGTCAACACTTTGTGTTAATGCTGAGCATTTGGACCGTTAGATCGGACCGGACCGGAAAACCGAACCGGACTGGACCGACCCGGACCGGACCGAGCAAATTCGGTCCGGTCCTCGGTCCGTGATTTTGGAACATTTCGGTCCTCGGTCCGGTCGGTCCGGTCCGGTCCGGTTCGGTCTTATCAAAAATTCTTTTATTTTTCCTAATTTGGACCGGACCGGACCGAAGACCGGACAAGACCGGACCGACCTGGACCGGACCGGACCATTTCGGTCCGGTCTCGGTCCGGGGTTTTGGACCAATTCGGTCCTCGGTCCGATCCGGTTTTGGCCGGTCCGGTCCGGTCTGGGTCTGCCGCTCAGCCCTACTTTGTGTATTGTTTTTTCTAAGATTATACTAATGGGTTAAACCGTATCTTGTGTTACCCCAAAATTATGAGTTATTGATTGTATATACTGATAAAAAGCGTTATAAAAAATATCGTCTTATCAAACTGCAATGAAAACCACAAATTATCATTTGTGCATGAAATTATATAAGAACTACGTAAATAATTACTCTATTTTTCTATCGATTTATCTCATAGAAAAAAATATGCTAAAACCAGTCGACATTATTTCAATCTATCAGAGCCACAATCTTTTTTTTATAAAACATTCAATTCAAAATATATTATTAATTAAAATTTATTTATAGTCTTTCTTTTCATTAATGGAATTGTGCTAAAATGAACGAATCCGAACCGACCCGACATGTTATTTAAATAACTGGTAAAAAACAATTATCATAACAAAATCAGTTATCACCTTAGTTTTCTCGCTGAGTCGCCACTGAAGGCCTTAGTGTCATTCGAGTATAAACTCTCGGAAAAGTCTAATCTTCATTGCAGCCAAAGAAGACAACTAGACAAGTAAGAATAAATGAAACACGGATTACACTCGTAAGTAGTTTTCAACATTTTACAAGAAAAGGACTAATTCTTCATTCATTATCTTAGTTTTCAACATTTTACAATTAGTCAATTTTTAATACCTTCACAAATACTAGTATGACTTAACATAGTGTGCAACCGAATATTTTGTTCGTTCAAGAGCTAAAACAATACAAATTTAAATGTCATTTTCTATCTTTGTTATTTTATTTTATTTTGAATAGGATCTCATATCACGCCTCACAAAAAGAAGAAATTTGTACAAAACAAGTTACATCGATCATAAAAGACAAAATCGAAACCAATTTACCAAAACAAAATATACGAAGTAACAAGTTAAGACAAACTAAGACATATATTATAAAAGTTGTGACAAATAAGCAACACAATATAAAAAGAAGGGTTGATAAGTTTATATTTTATTTGAGCCTCAATTATATTGACAATACAAAAGTAGTAAATATTGGGCTAATGGGTCACACATGATGTTGGTTGTGGTTTGTATACAGCCTTCACAACGAACTGCTCCACCCAGGGTGTAGGCGGTAAAGGTATTTGTTTGACTTGATGCTTAGTCAACCATATTTATCTGTATTTATAGATTTTAGAGTTTATTTAAAATAGTTTGAAAGTCAAAATTCATTCTTTGTCAAATGAGTGTAACACTTTTGTTTACTAGTGCTTTTAAGCTTAATTAGTGTTTAAACGTTATCTAGCTTTTTAGCTTTTGATTAGTTGGATTTTTTTACAACTTACAATTCATTCTTTGTCAAAAGAGTTTAAAAGCTTTTCTAAAAGTTTTATGTATGAAAAAAAAAGAAAGAGGTTAAAAATAGAAAGATTTTCATTAAAAGTTTTTCTAAAGGTTTTTTTTATAGTATTTGAGTAGGGGTAAATCCTATTTTCATAAAAGACTTAAAGAAAGCTTAATTATTAAACAAAAGCTCTTTCAAAAGAAAACATTTTAAAAACTCTTCTTTGGTAATTTATGAGAAGACCTAAGTACTTTGTATTTTTATCTTCAAATATGTTGATTACTATATGCTTCATTCAATAAAGAAGACTCCACAAATTTAGAATTATGAAAGGTCAAAGTAAATGGACTTATTCTTGGTGAGAAATTGAAAATAAAGAATAAAAAGTTGGCAAAAGTCTCCATTTGAAAACATGAAAGAAAACAAAAAATTTCCATTTTGTATATTGATCTACAATTTCAAGTTTCAACTACCCTTTGTCCCGACTAAAAACGTCGGCCTTACTCGGTTAAATACACCATCTTGACCTAGCTAGTTGCATTTTTATGTGTATACCACCAACCTCAAACACGTGATATACGTATAAAACTCATTCGGATGGTTTATAGTAAAAAAACTTGTGACTATTACTTTACTATTAAGTATTAGGTTTTAAGTTTAGTTTATGATAAATGCAAACGATCTTTCCTTGATCACGCTAAACATTAGAAAAAGATGTTTTACTTACTTTAAATTTGTGTGACGGTAAATTTAAATCTTTAGCCGGCTACAAACTTAGAACTGTAGTTAAAAAATAAGAAAGAAAAAAATGTACTTACAAAAGTTGACAACTTAGTGCTAAGTAAACATTACAAGAATTATTATGCTGCTAACATTGCTCAAAAGGTATACTAATAATCATGGTTTTAAAAGGCTCGTAAAGGTTTCGTAATAGCCTCGTAAAGGCGTAAGCCTCCAAATTAACGCCACGCTATAGGCCAAGGCGTGAGGTTAAGGCTTGACGTGCAATGAGAAACAAAAAGTATCATAAGGCGTGATAAGTCATGATAGATCGAGACTTTCTTCATTTTGATTTCGATAAAATCGATCTCTTTTATATAGAAATGAAAACGATTACATGTAAATATAGTTTTTTCACTTTAGTTTGTATATAAGACGCTTTTGTAAACTTAATACATTTAAAATATGATATAAATACTAATAATTTATAAATATTTTCGTATTTTATGCCGCCTTACATCACGCCTTAAAAACACAAAAGCTTCGCCTTAGCCGCTAAAGCTTGAGGCTTAATTATGCTGCCACGTCACGCCTCACGCTATTTAGAACCTTACTATTAACGCATACATGCTGCAACAAGTAATTGGTATAAGCAATTTTTATAATTTTTACCTTAGTTTACCCAAAGGTATTTGGTATTGGTTGATCGTGCGTGCATGTATTTTATTTCAGCTGAGTTAAATGTCATGGATGACCTCAATACCGGGCGTGTAAATGTTCAGGCAGTTTAAAGGTTCCGTACATCGACTTGTCAAGTAAATTAGTACTACTTGTCAAAAAACATGATTGATAGCATAACAGAATTTTACGCTTTCTAAATATAATAATATTCCCCAATCTTGCCAAAAAAAAAATCAAAATAATAAGTTGACATTGAAAAAGTTGGCCAATGAATGCCAGATGTTATACACGTAGTTCTTGGTCTTTTTCAAACGTGTGACGTGCTTTTTTTGAATATTTTTATTTCTTTTTTGGTATATTTTAAGGTATTTAACAAACTTGTCATTATAATACTAGTAATATACAGTTTAGACCACACATATTGAATATATTTGCTTGCTCCTTTGGAGATACACTAATTTATTGAGAAAATTTAGACTAAAAGACTGTATATAGACATCACTTTCTACTCATTGTTTATCTTTAGATTTGGCGCAATAAATTTGCCGACCGTGCTTGAACCGTGACCATCTCGAGTGATTGAACACTAATTTTAACCAAAAAACCTAATTTGAACTGCCGATTAAACCGATTAAATCATGATCCGATAACTCAACCAGGTCAATTAAAAACCGAGTTAACATTGCCTAAATCTTAACACGCAAAATAAATTATAGTCAGGAGCGGACCTAGGATTTTGAAATGGGTGTTACACATTTTTTTCCGAAAGAGTTTTGCACAAGTTTTCTTCATTGGACGTACTAATCATAAAGAAATAAAGTAGCAAAAGTTATTTTTGGGGGTTGCACAAACAAAAAATCGACATTTTTTGGTTACAAAATACACTTCGTGGCTCAAAAAAGGGTGTGGCCCGTGCCACACCCGCCTCCCATATGAGTCCGTCCCTGATTATAGTGTTATAGTACATATGATTGCATTAAAAATTTATTTTAAGTAGGAATAATTCTTAAAAGTCATGCACAAACTTAGACGCAATCCATTTGGAAATGTGACATTACATGTTAGACTTTGCCTTAATATCAAGCATTTTCTTTTTATAGTAAAATTAACCATATTAAAATTAGATGTTTTACATCATTGTTACGTAACTACATATAATATAATCTCAATTATAAGTTGCATGTTAAAGATCTAAATGATGTGACAATAAATGATATCAAGAATCATATTGATTTTTGAGCCTTACATGCAATGTTATTGTATTAACTCGAAAGTGATATATATTTTATCCAACATACCATTTAAAGTGAGTCTAATATCTTACCTTACTGACATTACTAAAAATAATTAAACAAAAATATTTCAAAAAGTCACAAAACACGCCAACCTTGCTTTAAATTACAAAACTCTAAAATTTGTATTATTGGAGTTAAGCAGAGTTACGTTTCATAATATATAAAATATAAAATCCGTTAATCACATACGTACAAGGAATTTGAAGATTGAAAATCTAAACCCATTGTTGACCTAAAATAACAATAAACTATTCAAACAGACATTTATGCTGGCAAATAAATAAACATTTTGACGTCATGATGTACGTGTCACTGAATAATGTATGCTATTTCTTTCTTAATACTTACTGTATATTTTCCTATATATGGCTGCAATATTTTGGTTTACAATATCATTTAATGTGTTTAAACATACATTTGCTAAGAAAATTTCATTAACGGTTGTCACAGAAGATCGATGATTACGTTAAAAATAATTAAATATGTGAGAACAAAATTTTGAGATGCAATTTAATTGGTTAAGATTATGGTAAATTCACTACAAAAATTAAAATATTTTCTTATTAATTTTGTTTTATCTATTATAATATAAATTAAAACATCATTTTATTATAAAACTTTTACCAATTAAAAAAGTTTAATTGTAAAAAAATTGACACATATTAATACTTATATCTGTTTTACGAAGCTATTGGAATATTTTAATAATACTGGATGTTTTTGGCGGAAAAAAAAGAACGACACGTGCCCCTTACGTGTGTATGTGGCTACTCCAATAGATAAGATCTTTTCATCCTTAAACCCAGATCTCACTGTCTCAATTTTTTTTCTCTCTAAAAATCTTATGACACTAATCTTGGTTCTCTCTCTAGAAATATCACATATCCAATCTCTCTCTAAAATCTTATGACAAAAGCCCCAAAAGTTACAGATTTAATTGTGCATGATCTTTAATTCAAGATGGAGAAGTAATTATTGCATTTGGAAAAATTATGAGGTATGTTTATATTTTTTTGAATGAATCATTTTCTTTGAATGAATCTCTTTTCTGATTTGTACGAATTAAACAAACTACTTTGCCATTTTACTTTTTGTTTGAGTTTTTTATTAGGACAAGAAAATAATGAGTTAACTCCGTGTTTTATTAATTAATTCCAATGATTTTGAGATTCATTTGTGGTTTTTTTGTTATTGGTAGTTCATGATATTGGAACGTTGTTGGATGGGACTCAATATGATCGAAGCCGCGGTAGGGGACCTGCTCACATGGTTAGTTACATGCCAACTCTGAAAACAAAACTCCTCTCTACAATATAATTGTCATCTAATATATAACTGATTATCATTCTCATTATGACATGTTAAAGTTATATTTGATGTGATACTTATTTGTTTGTGTGAAAATGATAGTTTCTGTAATTGAGTGATTTTGGACTACTAATTAAACTATAATGAATCATCTTTTATATCTTCCTATCCTGTGTTTCAAGATTCAATATAAGGAAGTAAATGGGTTTGGACGGATTCCACCTATATATTTTTAACAATAATCATAGGATACATAAAGCCTTGACTTTTACAGTTGTGCAATATCATGTTGTGTATGTCGGAGTTTCTCTTAAATAGTGTTAATTATGTTCTATTCCTTCTATTGCAGATGCTTACAGTTTAAATACCGTCGGGCCAAAGAGAAACCATCCTAAATGTAGTAAGTCTTGAGGTTAAAAGAGTCGCTGGTCGTTCTTCCTTGCAGCAAGGTATCAGCGGCTCAGCGCTTCTCACATTGACATTTGTAGTCTTTCCTAATTGAGGTGATTTTCTGGACTTTAGATTTTGTTGTGTCATAGTGTTTGGATTTATTATCAGTCGGTCTCTCGCTTTTGATTGTAGGGAATTTGTGTTCTCTTTTCTTTGTTTGTTCTATTTTACCACTGATGCGTTTAGTGTATTTGATTCCTGACTGTATTTGTTGTGTTATCCAATATCCTATATGTAGTTTCTATGTATGTAGTTTTTTGGACTTTTTATTAAGTTCATTTTTCTTTTGTCCATACGATTCTGAGGTGAAACTCAAACATGTGCTGTTACTCAGCGGAGGAGGTTTCACGGTCCCATTCCTAGGGGCCGCCGACAGCATGTGGCATACCATCGTTCCCTTTTTTTATCCAATTTTTTTACTTCTTTTTAAATAATAATGGTCAGAATTTTTTTTCCGTGGAATTTGCAGGGGTTACGGCAGCATATTCACCTTTTTCACTCCCAATATAAACATATTCCCGTGCTGCGTGTGCACTGAATTGGCAACCAATCATGGGACCAGGCAGGCTTATACCATTACGCTCACGAGCAAAATCTTAGCTTGAGCCTACCTTCGCACACCTCCGTTACTCTTTAGGAGGCTAAGTCAATCCCTAGCCTAGGGCAACAAGTGCAGGTAAACAAACAATTCCTTTTTTTTATGCATTTAGATAACCTATATGAAGATATTAGCTATACATGGTTGTTTGTTAGGATAAATGAGATGAGGTATTTACGAGTTGAGATTACCGATACGAGAGGTGAATTTTACGAAAATGGAAATACAATAATTTAGATGCCAAGAGTGAATTATAGCAGCCGCTGAGAGAGATCGATAAAATGACTAAAATGCGTGCAAGCATAAAAGCTAGAAAGATGACAACTATTTGTAGATTTTGGATTTAGTAATTAATTGACTACTTTGGCTGCCATTGACCTTAAAAGCACTATTATAAACGAGTCATGTGAGTTTAATAGGTGCCCACTGGGTGAAAACTGACCCGAGATGTATCTTCCCTGTATACAAGTAAACATACTACTTTGGTTGCCATATGAGTTTCATAGGTGTCTAAGGAAACACACTCATACTACTTTAGCTGTCATATGAGTTTAATAGGTATCCACGGAAATGTGTGCCAATTGTAAAAGCTAAAAAGATGGTGCCACGGAAATCTGTTGTTTTGGAATTTAGGAATTGTTTAAATACTTCAAGTTATGGCAAAGTGTACTTTTTTAAACTAATCAAATTTATATATAACATAGATTGTGCTTTATGTAGGTTTCTTGATGCATAGATTCAGGTGAAATATGATAACAGAAATAGCGTCATCAAGATCGATGGTGATGCTATTGGATTAAAACCTAGAACAAAAAAATACAAAAGGAAGGACATGTTACTCGAGTTAAAAGGATGACAAGATCCTTGGAGTCTCAAGATTGTAATGATGTGAATAATTTTTTTTCACTTATGTAATATTTTAAATGCATAGATAACGTTTATGTTGGAAACACACTGAAACCAGTTTTGTAACTGACTACAGGCGCAACTATATACTGTTTTTTCACTTATGTAATGGTGGAAACACACTGAAACCAGTTTTGTAGACTATCGAACCAATAAACAAATGGCCCCGCAGCGAAGCGCGGGTGTGTGCCCATCTTATATTTACTAAAAAAGAGTAAACAAATTTTTTGACTTTTTGATGATTAAAAATTAAGGAAAAATAGATTTTTAGTGCTTTTTTTATTTACTTAGTGCTATGTTTTTTTTGTTAGAAGTTGATAAAAGAGTAAGTAATAAAAAGAAGTATTTAAAATCTATTATTACTTAGTTTTTAGTTAAAAAAAGTCAAAAATTTTTATTACTTTTTTTAGTAGGCATATATTTTAATTTCTTACTCAATATATTTTTTATAATCGGTAAAAGTTTTATGATAATATAGTGTCTTTTATAGAAAAATTAGTTTTATTAAAAAAATGTCTTGAATTTTTGTAATGGTTGTTATATACTATATTATAATATATTTAGTAGGACATTTTATTTTTCAAAAGGCTAAAAAGTTTTAGACTTGTTTTTTTTTAATGAAAATATTCACATATTAAGATGAGTATATTTTAATCTTAAATATATCATTTTAGGATATGACACCTTAAAATGATACGTGACTTGTTAATATAAAATAAACTTTTATTTTGAAATTAAAATATATTTGATTTATTATTTTTGAATCTAATATCATTATATTTTTTAAAGTTTTGTATTTTTTAATTTAAAATTCATTTTAATATATTTTTAGTAACTTTTAATTTTTTTCTTTACTTTTTATGTCCTAAAACCGTTACTACTTTGTACGAATATCATGTTGACCTATATATAAATTAATTTGATTAGCTAGATAACATAATATTTGGGACTAGAGTTATATAAGAATTAATTATATAATTGCATGCATGCTCGTCTTTTGGTCTTGACGGCATTGGACGCTGAGGGTGGTTAAGTTGTGATAGATGCAATACACGTTCATTGCATGTCGACTGATTGAAAAACTACGATAAGTAATATATCACGAATTAACGAGTCTGTAATATTGAAGAAATTTACAAGATATTCATCAAAATGAGAAGCATAAATGGCATGTAATTTCATTGACAAAAACCAAATTTGTTTAAAACATGTTTTTAAGAATTACAGTAATATTTTATTTAGCTAATTCAAAGTTGTTGCAGCCAAAGACATCTATGTTTTCTTTCTCAATTTTAAGCAGTTGACATATGATATGACGATAAGAATTGGTCATTGGCGTGCTCCTCAATCCTTCATTGTGTTTCCTCCTAATTTACACACATTTTTTCTTGCATTTTTCATCTTGCAAATATATAAATAGCCCATTCACTAAAGCTGAATTTATCTACACCATATTCTTCCAAACTATATCAATTATTCGAAACCCTAGTCTTGCTTTGTGCTGCTAATCTATAACCTGTCCATACAAAATCCGAACGAAAACAAGAATAAACTAAACACCTCTATAATCTCATGGCTCCTCTTGGTTCTTTGAAAGTTACTCACGCTTCATGGAAGCTCGTTCTCGTGCTCTTGTTCACCATCCTTCTCGTCGGTCCAACCTCCGCCACTAGCCGTGGGTTCACGACGTTTAAACCAAATCAACAGCGACCGAAGAATGATGCAAGTTTAAACAATCCTGGTTCGTATTCAAGTATGAAACCTAAAGGCAAACCTGTTCCTCCTTCTGGTCCCTCAAGAAGACACAATTGATATGTTCACACAAAAGGTCATTCTCTAAAGTTTTCTTGGAATATTTGATTGAGTTTTTGGCAAAGGGCGATCAAATTAGGTTTTGAAAGGTTCATATATGATCTTTTCGGGTTTTCGGTTCTTAGGTTATAGATACACATATTAACTATATACTGTATACGTATTTGAATTTGTTGATTCTTTGTGGAATTTTTCCACATTTATATTCTTTCTGGATTGTATATATTGCAATATTTGAATGCTTGAGTCTTTGTATCTTTGAAGTTATAATGTACAGATGATTATTGTTCTTGCATATGTTGTTAAGGATAGTTGTCTCCTCCATCTTTGTTCTTGAGCACGGGCGGACCCAGAACACTAACCAATCAGGTGTATAAATGTTTTTTTATGTAGCACAAACATTTGACACCGGGTTCATTTTGAATAAATCATGATTTTTGGCGAAAATTTACATTACGCGACAAACTCCCATCGGGTTCCCGTGAACCCCGGGAACCCCCTCGATCCACCCCGGTTCTTGAGTTTGAACCCGAACGATCTCGTAAATAAACCATTTTTGTTAAACCTGAACGATCACAAGGACTATTTATAAATCAGAGCTGCTTGATTTTGTCATAATCGTGGTTAAATCCTATTTCGGACGTAATCCCTTTATCTAAGATGTACCAATAACTTGTGATTTGCATCATATTAAATGTAGAAAGGTTTGTTACACGTATGAATATTTGATTTCTTAAATTTTGATGTTCACTAGATGCTCAATCTCTTCGTTAATTTGTTCTTGATTAATATTGACCATACCTAATTTTTTGTCTTTTAGTAACTTATTTCAAATTTACCATACTACTTGAGCAAATAAATTCAGAAAAAGCCGTCAAACGTGTGTTTACTTTAATATTACTTTTTACCAAATTTTTATAGAAGTCACTTTTTTACTGGTAAAATATAAAATTTTCTATCACACCTAACATGCAAAAAAGTAAAGACAATTCAGTGATTCACACAAATCTTACGATCTTAATTTTAAGTTGTTATGCATGCATACGGCCATACTAACTTAAACATTAAATGACATGTCCTAGGAATCACACATGACTAAAAACCTAAAAGTTTTATACGAAAGATACATGGTAACTAATAAAAAGTGATTGGATAAAAATCTTGTGCAATAAATTAAAAATGGTGTGAAGCTTCGCCAATACAAAAAAAAAAAGTTTAATACACAAATAGTTTACCAAACTTTGCCTAAATGTTCAACTAAATTACTAAAATGTTTTTGGTTACAATTAAGTTATTCAAGTATACAGATTATCCATACAGGTTACTGAACGTTTAGAAAAGTTATCTTCAGGTTACTCTGAAGATAGGCAACCGGTATTACTTGTTTCATTATCCACGAAAGTTTCATATGTTACAAGATATATAGTTACTATAGTTCATGAGTTTAACAAACGGGTTATTGAACTTTAGAAAAAGTTATAAAACAAAAAAATGCATCCCAAACCACAAATTTATTTTTTTTAGAAAATAATATTTATCTAAAAAATTTAAAAGTGACAAAAAAATTCTAAAATTTTGAGATTTAACTTTTTATTATGATTTAAAAAATTAAGATTTTAAATATTGTAATGAGTCGAAAAAAGAAATTAGTTTTTGTATATAGAAAATTACGAAGTACACAAATATTTCACATTTTTTAGATTTTTTTCTAATTAGAAAGTACGAAAAGTTAAGGTTTAACTTTTTTTAAGATTTTAAATATTATAATGAGTCAAAAAAAAGTTACACCTTTTTAAGATTTCGAGAAGTAAGATTTAACCTTTTTTTATGATTTTAAATAAATAAAATTTTTTTATATATGAAAAAGTTCCATTTTGTAAAAAAATTAACTAATAACGTGAAGAATAAAAAAAATCAAAATATAGTTAAAAATAATAATAGTTAAGCGGTCCTTCAAATAGATAATTGTGAAAACAAACAGTCATTAAACAAAATAATAGACGCTTCAAGATTTTATAACCACAGGAAGTGACATGTAAGAGTGTTACAACATAATGAGATTTATTTACGTTCGTTAATCACAATGAGTCATTACGTTTATAGTATATAAAGTATTTATAATATTTACCCGCAACTTATTTTATAAAAAAAGAAAAAAAATTATGTCATATAAAAATGAAAAGTCAACTGATAATAGTTTAATCATGTAAATAAAGACGAAATTATATTCAAAATGCATGTGACTTTTCACATTAATACATAACCTCTAACAACAGGTTACAAATACTTAAGTAACCTGTATAACAGGTAACCAATACAGTAGTAACATAATTGTTACAAAAAAAATACTTTAGTAACTTAGGTAAACATTTAAGCAAACTTAGTAACCTATTTGTGTATTAACCCTACAATAAAAGAGAAAGTTTGCGCATGGGTCCATATCTAATGCATAACCGATGCGAGAGAGAAAATCAATGTGGGAGAAGGTCTTAATTTTTTTCATGTTCAAGGTAGGCAAATCATTGATGGTCCGTTAATAGTAAATGAAGTTATCTCATGGGCAACAAAAATAAAGAACATCTTTTCATATTGAAGGTCGATTTCGAAAAGCTTTTGATTCTCTTGATTGGAACTTTTTGGATCATACTATGGAGCAGATGGGTTTTAGTCCAAAATGGAGAAAATGGATTAGAGGCTGTCTAAATTCGGCTTATGCTTCGGTACTAGTGAATGGTTCCCCTACAAAGGAATTCAAAATTTGTAAGGGGCTTCGACAAGGAGATCCACTATCACCTTTTCTCTTCATTATCGCATCCGCAGCATTGCATGTAACCCTTAAAGAAGCTAAAGTTAAACGATTGTTTGAAGGAGTTAAAGTCAGAGATAACGGTGTAGATTTGTCTCATCTTCAATTTGCGGACGATGCTCTTTTGTTAGGAAAATGGTCTATTGATAATGCTAAAAATCTAAGTCGTATCTTGAGATGCTTCAACATGGCTTCTGGTTTGAAAGTCAATTTCTCAAAAAGCAAGTTCTTTGGCATTGGTGTCACTCATAATCAAGTTAGCCAGTTTGAAACAGTACTTTATTTTCAACCGTCTTCGGTTCCTTTTGTCTACTTGGGTCTTCCAATAGGAGTCAACATGAACAAAACATGCAACTGGAAGCCTATCATCGAATAATTCAGAAATAGGCTTACGTCTTGGAAAACTAGATCTTTTTCGTATGGTGGAAGATTAACTCTTGTCAAATCGATTCTTGGCGCTCTTGGGACATACTTCTTCTCGCTTTTCAAGGCCTCAAAAAAAGTAATTTGTTATTTAGAGAAATTGAGACATAGTTTTTTTGAGGTGTGGAGTTGATTCAAACAATAAGTTGGCATGGGTTTCCTGGAAAAATGTTTGTTCTTCAAAAAGTAGTGGGGGTCTTGGAATCGGTAGCATGTTTGCCTCCAATGTTGCAATGTTAACAAAGTGGTGGCGGGGCTTTTACTCGGAAACGAACTCTCTTTAGAAACAAGTTGCAATTTCTATCCATGGAAATCATGGTAAAATTGGTCCCAATCACCATTCATCCCCGATGCCCCCGTGCACATGGAAGAATATTACTCAACTGGACAAGCACTTATCAAGACTTTATATTAATCTTCATTCAATCTTCACTAGAAAGGTCGGCGATGGTTCTACTTTCAGGTTCTGGAATGATCATTGGGTTGGAGAGTCATGTCTAAAAAGTGCATTCCCAAGACTATACCATCTAGAGAATAACAAAGAGTGTCGAATTCGGGATAGGGTAGGCTCATCTCAAAATGTTTACTTTTGGGATTGGAGAAGGCCTATTAGAGATGGGCATGAGCGTACACAATTAGATGGGCTTCTTAACGTGTTGTCAAACGTTGTACTTACGGGTTCACCGGATGGATGGATTTTTAATTTGAGTGACTCTACATCTTTCTCAATTTCTGAGATCAGATTCTTAATAGATTCATCTTTCCTTTATTCTAATGGTGATCTTATACGCTGGAACAAGAACCTCCCGATCAAGATTAATATTCATTCATGGCGGGTTGGTTTGAATCGTATCCCCACTCGATTCAACCTTGATAAACGTGGAATTGATCTTAATTCTGTCAGATGCCCTATGTGCGATGGTGATATCAAAAACGTTCTTCACGTATTTGTCGAATGCCCAATAGAGGTTTCTATTTGGAATCAGATTTCGAGATGGTCGAATATAGGCGACTTTTCCAAAGACATCAACGGTTTAATCAAGTGGAGTGACGCATTAACTCTCAATAGGCATTCTAAAATATGTTTGGTTGTTGTGATACAAACATCTTTATGGATAAGTTGGCGATACAGATGTCATACATGCTTTGATTTGAAACCTACGAGGAAGAACACTCTCATGGAAGAAATCATGATTTTCTCGCATTCTTGGATTTTGAATAGGAATAGGAGTTTACATCCTAGTTGGTTGGAATGGATCTCAGATCCTAAAATTGCTTGTACAATCACTTTGTAATTTCTTATTTTACTAGTGTCTTACTAGTGAGTTATAATATAATCGCCGTTAAAAAAAGAGGTAGAATAATGGGTCATTTAGATATAGTAGTTTGGCTTTTAGCCAAAATTTTAGAATATGAATAACAAAAAGATCGTGCCTGTTGTGACTTGTGAGAGGTCGGGCACCCCTCCAACCTTCGATTTGTCTATGCACCTGATATGTACGTACATGTGCGCCAATAAATTAAAAATAGCGTGAAGCTTTGCCAATACAATAAAAGTGAAAGTTTGCGCATGGGTCCATATCTAATGCAGAGCCGATGCGAGAGGGAGAGTCAATGTGGGAGAAGGTCTTAACTTTTTTCATGTTTAGAGGTAGAATGGGTCATCTAGGATATAGTAGTTGGGCTCTTAGCCAAAATTTTAGAACATGCATAACAAAAAGATCGTGCCTGTTGTGACTTGTGAGAGGTCGGGCACCCCTTCAACCATCGATTTTTCTTTGCGCCTATATGCACATACACCTAGATGCATGGCTATAATCTTCGTAGCTATAAGCTTATCTCGTTAACAGTGGTGAAGCTACGTAAATTCTCCTGGGAGGGCCAAATACACATAAACTTATAATATGTGTCAAACTAGTAAATTGTTATACTAAATTTAATAGTCGACTTATACATATTTTTTATTTTTGGAGTTATTTAACTTTTAGTATATTTACACAAATCTATTTTAAAAACGCTATAAATCCTTTCTATAAATATACTTTAAAAACGCTTTTTATATCCTTTTTGTGTGATTTTAGCATTTTGAAAGCATTTACATAACATTGATGGAATTGCACGCAATTTAGAAGCTTTTCGAAAGAAAAATCAAGATGATGAAAAAAGAAATTTTGGTTACAACTGCCTCCGTGACATGGAGGTTGAAATTGCCTAGAAAATGAAGTTTTCGTGCAAAAGTGTCTCTAACCAAGACGTGAAGCCCCACTCACCAATCTTTGGCGATGCCATCAAGATTGAAGGCGACGACGCCAAGAAGGTTGACCAGGACATATTGAAGTTTACCGACTGACGATGTCAGGCTTGTTGGCGACGTCGTTAGGGATAGTTTTATAGATTTACAAACTCCTTGTTGACCATATCGAGCGGTTGTAAAGAAGAATACTAGTATTAGTGGTAGAAAAAAGTAAGTTGCGGCTTCTGGTAAAGATGTTAGTAACCCAAGCTATTTTGATGCGCATAATTCAGTTGAAAATGATGTTGATTTAGGTACAAATATGAGGGACTTATAAGTTGGATGGTTTAGAGGATATTTTGGGTGGGATTTAGTTTCAGGATGGTACTTTTCAAGCGGATGCTGGCAATACCCATCTCATTGCTAAAATTAACAAGATGGAAAAAAACATTATTAAAGGGAAATTTACTCTTGTAGGTGATAAAGAAAATCCGCTTCTAATGTACTCTTCACAACACTCTAGGTTTTAAATTTATAAACAAGAATTACAGATTTTAATTAGGAACACAAATTCGGGCAAGTACACCCTAGTCATGTTGTAATTAGATTGGTAAGTCAAGGTCATCCCATGGGACTTGGTTGCAATCAAATATAGTTTGTTTGTAACAAAATGGTGGTTGTGATTGTCACAGATCAAACCACCATGAGAATCGTTTTAAGAACAAGCACACAAAGAACATACATGTATAGTCAAATGATCACATGGACATTAGGATGTTCAGTTTAGAAAACATATTATCAATGGTAATCCTTTCGACCAATAGAATAAATAATAATAAATTAGTGTTTTATAAA
This sequence comes from Glebionis coronaria, assembly GCA_025667525.1. Classification (NCBI taxonomy): domain Eukaryota; kingdom Viridiplantae; phylum Streptophyta; class Magnoliopsida; order Asterales; family Asteraceae; genus Glebionis; species Glebionis coronaria. The sequence goes on along the minus strand of CM046881.1, from coordinate 532,407,279 downwards.
TCTAATTTACATAAGTCTCAACCAAGTGGTCATCTCATGAGCCTTATGCCTAGACCAAGAACAACAAGAATCGTTTCGACCCATAGACTTGGTGTTATCAATCCGATATTCAAAAGACTCATTTAGACATTAGTCTCAATTAAAACCTATACTTGTTATGTTAAGTCTCTTGCAAAATCGTCACAAAGCACAAGACCAAATCATTTTTCGACTAGTTGAAATCAATCATATTAAGAAGAGGACGGAAGATCAAGATGTGGGGTCCAAAAAGGATAAAGGGAAAAAGGTGGTAGACGATGATTTGGCAAGGCCGTTCAAATCGGTGGCCAAATGTCCCCTTTAGTAGAAGGATTATCGAGTTCTCGTCCCCAGGCCATAAGATGCCAGCAAACATGAAGAAATATGAGGGAACGGGAGACTCGATTGACCACATCAACCATTTTAAAGGGACGGGGAAACAAGGAGAATGACCCATGCCCGTGTGGTACCGGATGTTCTAGCAAACGCTGGATGATAAAGCTAGGGCATGGTTTGATGAGCTTTCACTAGGAAGCATTGACAACTGGATGATTTATAGGCCAAATTTCTCACCCGGTTTGGGATGCTAAAAGCATGTGCGAAAGATCCAACAAAAATCACAAAGATCACCTAGAGAGACAACGAAGGCCTTTTGGTGTTCAAGTAAAGGTGGGTAAGTGAATCTAACTTTATTCCTAATGTACCCGACCTTATGAGGATCTCTTCATTTATTAGCTCGCATAAATGCCTTGAATTGGCCAAGCGTTTTGCCAACAATCTCCCAAAATCTGTAGACGAAATGTTGAAGAATGTGGATGATTTTGCTCGTGCCGAGACAATATTTAGGGATACTGAACTACCCCTAGGGGAGTTCACCCGGAGGGACACGTTCTCAGCGGGAGGCCTGCGATATGACCGCCCCCAAAGGGGAGGTTTTGGAGGAAGACGTGGGGGAGGCTGTGGCGCCAATCTGAATAGAATCCCATATGCTCAGCCTTACACAATACCTTATCGACCTCCCCAATGTCCACAAGTGGTGAATAGGATATTCACTTTGGAAGACTTGGCTAGCACGCCTAAAGAGATATTAGAGGCAGAGCACCAGTTAAACCTCCCGGGCCCACATCCATTGGTAGGGACGCCAAGGAAGGAGAATATGGACCGATACTGTGATTACCATGGTGCGAAGAGACACCACACAAACGATTGTTTCCAGCTAAGGAGACAGTTAGAGACAATTTTAGAATCCGTGAACCTCAATCATTTGATCAAGGACGTGAGGAAAAAGGAGAAGGGAGGCCAGAAGGGAAACCCACATAAGACCAAAGTAATTAACATGGTATCTAGGTATAGTGACAACCGGAAGATGAAGTTAAGGTGGGTAAATGAGGACTGGATGAATGTCCCAATAACATTTCCGCCATGCCCGGACGAAGATTTATCAGAAGAAGCAATTGTGGTGGAGGTCGAGGTTGAGGGATACATAGTAAGGAGAGTACACGTGGATGGCGGTGCATCCGTAGAAATAATGTACGGACACTGTTTCAATAGCCTCGACCCGAGTATACAGGCTAAGATGACCAAGACGTACAACACAGTGTTGGGATTCTCGTGGGAAGTGTGAAGCCGTTGGGAAAGATAGAATTGGAGGTATGCTTCGGAGATGGGGGGTTATTCTGCAGGACCATGATGATGTTCACAGTCATACCCGCCCCATCCCCTTACAACATCATCATAGGGAGTTGGGAAAAAGAAAGGTGGAAAAGGAAGAGCCAAAAGAGAAGGAAGGCCAAGCGGTCAACCTAACGGAAGAATTCATGATCAATCCGGCTTTCCCTGATCAACTCGTTACCATTGGAGGAAGTCTTTCTAAAGAAGGGTAAGAATAATTGAAACTGTTGTTGAAAGACAACCTAGATGTCTTTGCGTGGGAGCCGCAGGACATGACCGGAGCGCCAAGAAGAATAGCACAACATAGGCTAAATGTCAACCCTTCGGCAATGCCGGTGAGCAAAAAACGAAGGGCATTGTCTGCTGAAAAAAAGAGAGGTGGTGACAAGAGAGGTAGAATAATAGCTAAAGGCAGGAATAGTAGGGCGGGTAAGATATCCCGCGTGGATATCCAACACCGTCTTGGTAAAGAAAGTGGATGGATCATGGAGGATGTGCATAGATTTTAAAATTTTGAATTCCGCATGTCCAATAGATTATTTCCCTTTGCCAGAGATCGATGCCAAGATAGAAGCCGTTATGGGGTACAAGTACAAGAGCTTTTTGGATGCCTACAAGGGCTACCACCAAGTTCAAATGGCACAAGAAGACGAAGAAAATACGACCTTCTATACTGATCAAGGGACGTATTGCTATACCAAAATGGCGTTTGGCCTCAAAACGCGGGAGCAACATATCAGAGATTGGTAGACACGGCCTTCGAATCACAGATCGGGTGAAATTTAGAGGCCTATGTAGACGACATGGTCATACAAAGAAAGACTATAACACCCTATTTTGGTAAATGGAATGTCACGTGTGATTATGGCGTGTCATCAAAGCATGCAAGGTAAATGTCTAAAAACATTAATTGACCATGAATGGAAATACCGGAAACAAACATCGGGGTAGTCCAAGTATAAGCTCATCACACATAAACATAAGTACTGAAATGTAAAAGAACTAAACAATGTCCAAAGAAATAAGTAGCATAATGTATGGAAAAATGCATAAAGTAGAGAAGGCTAGATAGCTTACAATCCGAATGCACGTACTCTTATAGTCTACGAGCACCCTTGAGTACCTGCCGTTTGGGAACATGAAAGGAAATAGCTGAGAATAACGCCCAGTGAATGGATACACAAGCATAGCATGAAATGACGTAACCATAAAAGACTAATAGCAGCGGAATGTATAAGTCCTAGATAACCTGGAAACATGTTCATAAAACTAGTTTTATAGTTTGAAAAGACTTATGTTTTTAGCATGAAAAATCTGTATTAATTAACCAATATCCCATATAGGTCATGAGGTTCCACCGTGCATGAATACTTGGTGGGGATACCTCGTCGTGCAATTAAATGGGTTGCCTTTTAATTAAATAGTCTGGGTAGGAGGGATCAACTCCTTGTGAAGGATGCAAGTCACACATCGCATTCACCATGAAAATCCTGTAAAACATGTAACTAGGATGTACCCATACGCCCCACATGATAATAAATATAGGTCAAAACTGAAAAGGGACGCCGCGAGCAATCACTCTGTCGTGGGGAAGTCATAACACTGGTGCCTCTAGTGTTATGGTTATGGTACCTCCATAATTAGGTGATACTGGTCATGCATGTATATGGCTTAGGCATTTAATCTAACATAAGTAATCAAACATATAAAACAATGCTGGAAAAACAGTTGGCTACAAACGGGGAATCCTAATAAGGAAAGAATGTCCATACTGAAGGACGGAAAATCCGTACCTTGTGTCTAGTGAACGAGGAAAGACGAAAGGATGAAAGTCCTACTCCGACCTCACCAATGCTACATAAATAGGGGACATGAATAAGTATTCTGATTACTGAGTACGTAACTGATTATATCATGTCTTAGCTTGTTTTATATGTTCTTGTCTTGTTTTAAATGTTATACTGTGTTTATCATGTATTGCATGTGTTCTGATCAAGTATTTACTGGTATTCTTGTATTATTATACTTGTGGTGTTATAATAAGTAACTTTCTAAAAATAGCAGTTTTCCTAAAATAGAAAGTTTCCAAAAATAGAATGTTTCCAAAAGTATATCAGCTTCTAAAAATACAAAGTTTCCAAAAATAGTAAGTTTCATGAAATAGTAAGTTTCCATTTAGAAATAAGCTAGATTAATAAGCTAATAATATAAGCTTAAGTTTACTGATTAAATATCATAAGTCATGTAATTAATAGTATATTTTATTAATAATATTATGTTATTAAATAAACTATAGGTTATACGATTTAATTAAATATAAGCATGATTTAATTAAACTAAGGCATGTAAAATACTTAGGCTAAATATGTATTAGTAATTTATTAAATATAACCTAAGTCATGCTTTATTAATTAATTATAGTCCATGTTTTTAATAATTAATTAATACTATAGTCTAAATTAAATGGTAAAATACTTAGGTTAAAACATATATTATTTCTAAAATAATTATAACCTAAGTCCATGTTAAATTAATTTAATTACTAGTCATGGTTTAATTAATTTACTTTGTCTTGTTAAAAATAATATAACTTGTAAAATTAAATAACTTGTAAAATAAATCATGTGACTGAACCTGTGTTTTAATTTAGACCGAACATGAACCGGACCAGACAGAACCAAACACCCCTTAGCAGTGGCTACCCTACCACCGGTTGCAGCCGGTGGTTCCCTCTGGCCTGCACTGTGTTCCCACCGAAGGACCAAAGCAGCCACCGGTCTTGGACCGGTGGTGCTGCTGTGATGCACCGAGACCCCAAACAACCACAAGGCCACCCCGACGCGAGTCGGGGTCCTTGATTTTACCCTGCTGCCGAACCACAAAGACTACGCCGAGACCACAAGGTCTCGACTGTGGTGAAACACGAGACACCGAGAGCTTCGACTCTCGGTTTTGCATGCGTCGGTCGAACAACCCCACCATCAAAACCCCTCTTTTAAGTTTTCTTGATTAGTCTAACATGTAATCTTAATTGTTTTTAGAATTTAATTAACATGTGTTCATGATTCCGAATAAAAGAATAAAAAGAAAAGGTTTATGAGGTAACCGAATTCGTGGATCAAATGAGACTAAGAACACTAACACTAACACCCGAATATCAACAATCAAAATGAATCAAACACCCCTTTGGTATCTTCTTAGACCAGCGGCAAGAGAGAAGGAGGCAACTAGGGTTTTTATTTTTTTATGAAAACTTTGTAGAATAAAGTCTGTGTTTTCCCTTTTTGTTATTTTAGTTAAAATCAAATTGGTCTGGGCCCTTTTCCTTTCCTTTGTCAGCGGCTATAAGGACCCCACAAGGCCTTGACGGGCCTTGTTCATGTTTATTCATTTACGTGTTCATTTACTAATGTGTTTGTGTTAGTTCGTGGTTAATTATTCGTGTTATAATTAATACTTGTACGTAAACAATATTTATCGTGAAATAATAAATATACGTTGTTCACATGTTCGTGTTTTTACATTCGTCATTACATGCTCATGATTATAATTATTATTAATAATAATTATCGTGTACTAATACGTACTTAAATAATTATCGTGCATTAACACGTACGTAATTTCTGTATTTAATATTCGTGACACGTGTTCATGATATAAAAGGAAAGTTTTAATTGGTTCATATGTTTACGTAGTGTACTGTTCATGGCATTTAGATGCGGGTTTTACAAAGACAGAGAAGGAAATGATGGCCGATATAGCTAAAACGTTCGACAACCTTCAAAAAATCAACGTGAAACTTTACCCCAAGAAGTGCTCATTTGGCGTTGAAGAGGGTAAGTTTTTAGGTTATATGGTGATATTAGAAGGGATCAGGGCCAACCCGGCCAAGGCTAAGGATGTCACGGACATGCAGTCACCAAAGACTTGGAATGAAATGCAAAGTTGGGAGGAAAGCTGGCAGCACTAAATCGTTTCCTCTTTAAATCGGCCGAGAAGTCACTCCCTTTCTTTGAAGCGTTGAAAAACATAACCAAGGAAAACAAAGAGGAGTACAAGTAGACGAAAGACCCCGAGGAGACGTTCCAAGAGATGAAAAGGATGGTGCTAGATTTTCCATCACTCACTACCCCACAACCCAAGGAACCGCTCTCAATGTACCTAGTGGCAACAAAGGGAGCAATCAGCGCAGTGCAAATGGTCGAAAGGGGAGGAGTACAAAGGCCTGTTCGGTACGTTAGCATGACATTACATAAAGTAGAAAGAAACTATGCACCATTGGAGAAGTTAACACTGGTCCTGCTAAGCACTTCGAGAAGATTAAGGCGGTACTTTGAAGGCCACCCTATTAAGGTGATAACAGACCAACCTGTGAGGCAGACCTTGAGCAAGGCCGAGGCGTCCGACAAACTCGCATAGTACGCCATAGAGCTAGGAATATACGATTTTGTCTATGAGCCAAGAAGTGCCATCAAAGGCCAAGTCTTGGCAGATTTCCTAAATGAAGTGCCAGTGGGGACGGACGTCTCAAAGGACCTCGAAATACATGTTTCCAAGGAGGAAAAGGTTGATAAGGAAGAAGAATGGATGTTATATATTGATGGGGCATCAAACCCAAAAGGCTCCGATGTAGGTCTAGTGTTAATCAGCCCCAACGGTATGGAATACACATACGCCCTAAGGCTATACTTTGGTAGCACGAACAACGAGTCAAAATATGAGGCCGAAGAGATGAAGGTGGAACACTTGGCGGCAAAAGTGGACTCAAAACTGGTGGCCAGCCAGATCAATGGCGACTTTGTGGCAACAAATGAAAGAATGATCAAATACTTAAACAAAGCAATGGAACATGTGACAAGGTTCAAAAGATTTAAGATCATGAATATCCCAAGAAGCCAAAATCAGAAGGTCGATGTGTTGAGCAAGCTAGCATTCGTGGCGTTTAACCACTTGACAAAGGAAGTGCTAGTGGAAGTACTTGACCACCCGTCCATTGAACGGAAGGAAGTTAATGCCATCATAGAGGAAGAGGGAGACAACTGGATGACTCCCATTATGAAATGCCTTGAGCAAGGAATCTGGACGGAAGACCAAAATGAAGCACATGCCCTCAGAATGAAGATAAGCCAGTATGTGATAGAGAAAGGAGTGCTATTCAGGAAGTACTATCTGATGCCAATGTTAAGATGTGTAGGGCCGTTACAAGCAAATTACGTGATTCGAGAAATCCACGAGGGAGCCTGTGGCATTGCATTTAAAGACAAGATCCACAATGGCAAAGCATTAAGGCAGGGATATTATTGCCTACCATGCATCGGGACGCAAGGGAAGAAACAAAAGAATGTGATGCGTGCCAAATTCATGCTCCTACAACAAGATGCCAAAGACACTTATGACATCAATCATGGCCTCATGGCCTTTCTTTCAGTGGGGGATGGATGTGTTAGGGCAGTTCCCAGCGGCGCCAGGTAAGGTAAGGTACATCATTGTGGCAATTGATTATTTCACTAACGTTCTGTTCCCGAGTTTATGGCTTGGAGTGAAAGGGAAAGGTTTGGGGTGGTACTAAAATAATTTTGTGTTCCTGAGATTTTTCAGGAGAGAAGAGGGAAGTAAAGAATAGTCCCAATCTTCTTTCCAAATTGGAGTGAAAAAGAGTGAAGTTCATTTTTTTAGTTTTATTTTTTCTTACACTCTTCTCTTTTCTTTCCAACTCAGGAACACACTATACAAAATTATTTCTTCTTCCTCTCCTCTTTACTTCATTCCTTTTTTCCCTCTTCGTCCTTTTTCTTCCCTTTTTATACTTAAGAACAGAGAGTGGTTGGAAGGAAAACCCCTAGCTAATGTAAAAGGCAAGGATGTGATCAAATTCGTGTGGAACAACATTGTTTGTAGATTTGGCCTACCACATGTGATAATAACTGACAATGGTACCAAAGATTTATTCATACATTGGTTTATAATACATAGAATGTGTCGGTAACGATGTGATTGTTAGCGGCGGAGACACATATAGGCAAGACCGGGGTTCATTTGAACTCGCTCTAAGGAGATTTTGTTTGGTTCTTTTCGTGTAGCTTTAGCGTGACGGATAATCTCAGTTGAAAATTCCTCTTTGCATACAAACACTAGGAATTAACTAACTACAATTAATCTAGTTATGAACCGACTCGACAGATTTTGCTGGTTCCTGCCTTAGTGATTGTTGGAACCATCATATGTTTGAAACCTTTACGAATCTGTGTGGATATCTTTCCCTACATTTGTTCACAAATCAATTTCTTGCCTACAAAAAAAATATGGATTATACCTTGTTCAGAATCTGGCTTGACTTTTCTTTTTTGTTAGCCACACAAGCAGGGGCGGAGCCAGACTATAAAGTTATAAGGTGCACAAAATTTTTAATACGAGTAAATATATAGTACATAGTTTTGAAATCGGGTTCATTTAAAAAAAATAGAGATTCTTAGCGAATATATATAGTACGCGACAAAATATCATCGAGTTTCTCTAGCTCCGCCCCTGCAAACTAGGGGACAGGGGCTGTGGCCTATGACCTTAATCAATACTATGTGTTGATTAGAGGAAGGATCAATAACAGCAAACAACAGTTGCATGCATGTACTAGTATGTCTCTTGTTGGGTTGCAAAAATCACATTATTTTCATCAAATACACAATACATGCATGGTCTTCAGTAGCAGGGCCGTCTTTGAGGGAGGCGGGCGACCGCTCAAAGCCTCACATTTTTTAAAAGCCCCAATGTTTCAGTTGCTTTTTCCATCCAACATAATGAACTTTAGTGGCAAAATTTGTGATAATTATGTGTCAAACTTGGAACGCGAAACATTATATCGCAAGTCGTATCAAACAAATAGAGCTTACAAGGAATCAACAAATATATGTACACAATATATTTTCAAACCCTTTTTATTAAAAACTTAATAAATATTACATTGAGAAAAAAGAATTTTTCAACCAATGTGAGATATTGGATTTGCACATACAATACTTTCCTCAAACCAAAATCACCATAAGCCTCCCTTTAACTATAGTCACGATCTCACTTTTTTCGTATCGCCGACCTTTATCATAAAAACACCCATCCTTTCGATACAAGGTTTATTGGGATTCACTAATACCGACGAACCGGGTGTTTAACCGAAGTAATACCATCCACATCACCATTGGCCCAATCTGGCTCTAATACCAAATGAATCATTAGCCCAACATCTTATCAAGTTTAACATATTAGCCCAACTGTTGTTCTATTCTAAAACTAACTTTTTGTACGATACTGATAACAACCCGAAGCTCGATCGCAGAATGCTAAATCGCTAGTTGTATGGAACACAAGTAGCAATCATGAGAGCTTACAAAGAACCGGCACATATATGCATACGGTCTATCCTTAAACCCTCTTTATTAAAAACTTAATAATGATTACCTTGAAAAATAAAACTGTTTCTAATCAGGGGCGGATCTGTAGTATACCTCGGGTATGCACGTGCCCACCCAACAATTTGACAAGTTAGTGCAAAAAAAATTTAAAAAAAAATACTTTCTATTGAGTGCATACCCTTTGAAAATGTCAAAAAAATGTTGTGCACACCCTCGAATGAAAAAACAAAAAAGAAACTGAAAAAGAGCGCTAAAATGAAAAAAAGGGGCAAAAACTTCGGTACCAAACAAAACTTGAAATAAAAAGTAATACTATACCAACCTACCTTATCACCTAGAAAACCCCAAACACAAAACTTAATCTCAATAACTCAATTGGAGCTGGAAACTGCTTGATTTCACCATCCCTGTGCTTACTCTGGTTCTTCCTCTCGGTAACAAAATAATGGGTAACCCATCTATCTTTCTCTTTTAAAGTTATCACATAGACTGATTTAATTAGATTAACATAGTTATATGTGTTGTTCAACTTCCTATATTCAATAATTAATACCATTTATTGTTTTTTTACCTGCCGACCATTCCATTCTCTCGTTGATATAAGATCCCCAATTCCCAAATTTTCAATTTAATACCATTTATTATTTGTTTAGTCATTTTATGTTAAGCCTTTAATGAACAGATTAATAGTTATTGTACAATTTTGTAAACCTTATTTTTTGTGTTGTCTAATTGATTATTGATGTTATGTTTAAGCCTTTTAGCAAACTAACATACTTAAAAAATTGTTGCAGACTTGCAGTTATAATTCAGTAAGTGAGTTAACAAGTTAAAGCATGTCGACAAAAAAGTAGGAATATTAGATTGGTTTGGTCCTGCTCAAAAGAAATCAAAAACGCAAAATGGTTGTTCGACTTCGACCACACCACAGCCACCACCAATTGACCCTTCAACTCTAGAAACCGAAAAAACCGAAGCTGAAACAGGGCAGAATACTAGTCGAGAATGGGATCACTTTAATGTTAATGCTATTCCACATGATCCTGGACTTAGATTAAATATCTTTGATTATAATCCTAATCTTCAAGATTTAGTAAGAAGAGAATATGTGTAAAGAAAGCCTTGTCAACCAGTTTCTCATGACTTTACTCAAACAATGTTTGGAGTTAAGTCGCGCCGCTTTAATCCTCATTGGTTTAACAAGTATGATTGGCTTGAGTATAGTTTTGATAAGGATGAGGCATACTGTTTTGTTTGTTACTTGTTTAAGAACAAGGATGGCCATGCTGAAGACACTTTTGTTAAGAATGGAGTTAAGGGATGGAATAGACCAGTAGCGTTTGATAAACATGTCGGAAAATTCAATAGTGCTCATAATCAAGCGAGGCAGAAGTATGATGCTTTAACAAAAACGAAATACTCTATTCAGTATGTTTTTTACTTTTACTCAAAAGAAGGTAGAAGAAAGTATCGAGCTCGTTTGCTCTACACTCTTTGTTGTTTAAGGTATCTGTTACATCAAGGGATGGCAATTTGAAGTCATGATGAAACCGAAGAATCAAGTAACAGCGGTAACTTCCTTGAACTTTTAAAATGGTTGGCTAAACTTAGTGAAGACGTTAATAAAGTAGTGTTGAAAAATGCTCCAAAAACCACCAGTTAACATGTCATTCCATTTTACAAGTTGTAAACTCTTGTGCGAAAGATACAACAAAAGTAATTGTTAAAGATATTGGTCAAGATTTCTTTAAAATATTGGTAGATGAGTCTTCAGATGTATCTCACAAGGAGCAAATGTCGCTATGTCTACGATATGTAAATAAAAAGGGAGTTGTTGTGGAGAACTTTATTGGTGTTGTTCATGTCAAGGGTACCACCGCTATAATTCTTAGAGATGCTATTCATGCGTTGCTTGCTCAACATTCTTTGAGTCCATCTAAAATTCTGGACAAGGTTATAACGGGGCTAGCAATATGAAGGGCGAAATTAATGGCCTCAAAACATTGATCTTAAAAGAGTCATCATCAGCTTACTATATTCACTGTTTTGCTCATCAACTTCAACTAACACTTGTCGCGGTTTCAAAAAAGAGCATAGATTGTGGTTGGATTTTTGAGACACTAACAAATTTGTTGAACGTGGTCGGAGTTTCTTGTAAAAGAAATGAAATGTTGAAAGAGGCACAAGCTCAGAAGGTTGCAAAAGCCTTTGATGATGATGACATTGAAACAGGAAAAGGTATGAATCAAGAACTTGGTTTAGGGAGGCTAGGTGATACTCGTTGGGGATCTCATTATAAATTAATTAGTAATGTTATATCTTTATATCCCGTGATAGTTGATGTGCTTGAGAAGATTGGAGATTCGTCTAATTCAGATGATCAATTAAAAGCTGTAACTGTTTCTTATGCACGTGAATCTTTTGACTTTATTTTTTTGGCACAATTGATGAAGAAATTATTTGGGGTAGCAAATGACTTGAATTATTGTTTACAAAGAAAAGATCAAGACATTGTGGAAGCTATGTCACTTGTGGAATTAACAAAAGATAGGTTGCAACAGATTAGGGATGATGGATGGGAAACTCATTTAAAAGTTACAACGACCTTTTGTGTAAAAAATGGTATTGAAGTTCCTGAGATGGAAGATGCATATGTTCCTCGAGGAAGAAAAAAACGTCGGCAACAACATGTCACCAACCTTCATCATTTTCGAGTTGAAGTTTTTTGTACAATTATTGATCTTCAACTATAGGAACTCAACAATCGGTTTAATGAGGTAAGTTCGAAGTTACTTATTTGTATGAGTAGCTTAAGCCCTCTAAGTTCGTTTAGTGCTTTTAATAATCAAGAGTTGATTACACTTGCAAAGTTCTATCCGAATGAGTTTTCTATTAATGAATTGTCTCGCCTAAGTGATCAACTTGACAATTACATCCATGATATGAGAACACATGAAAGATTCTTAGGCTTGAAGGATGTTGGAGAACTCTCTAAGAAGCTCGTGGAATTAAAAAAACATACAACATTCGATCTCGTTTATTTACTCATCAAGTTGGCGTTGATCCTCCCGGTTGCTACGGCTAGTGTGGAAAGAACATTTTCGGCTATGACTTTTGTGAAGAACAAGTTACGTAATAGCATCGGTGATCAATTTCTAAACGATTGCTTGGTTACTTATGTTGAGAAAGATATATTTTCCGAAGTTAGCGATGATGCCATTATGAACCGCTTTCAATATTTGCATGCTCGTCCAGGCTACTTCTAGTTTTAGTTTTAGTATATGTTTTGTGTCATAAACGGTAACATCGTAACATTAAAGCTTTTAGCTTCACATTTTGTGTAATTATAATGTTATCTATTACTACTTTATCAGTTTTTGTTTTGAGTTGTGTTAAATATAACATAAAAAAATTATTTTGAAAATGCGACCCGAAATGTGACCCGTTAATACCCGACCGAATATTGACCCGTTAATACCCGACCCGAAAATATGACCGGTGAAAAAAAAATTACCTACAAAAATTTTCATATGAAATAATGTGGAGTGCATACCCTATGTTGAAATCCTAGATCCGCCACTGTTTCTAATGACGTGGGATACTGGGTTTGTACATCCACTAATTTGTTATATTTTAAAAGTGTTTGGTAGTCTTTGGTGATATCGTGTTTTTTTCTTTTAATTGGTGTCTTAATCGATGTACGTAATAGGAGTTTCTTATAGGAGAGTTGGCTTAAAAACCTTTATTTGATTTCTTTGTAATATTTTTTGCTCTAGTTTCTTACTAGTTGTTAATAATAAGAAAAAATATCGTAGTACTACTAATACAATTTATTTATGTATCTTTAGCGTTTCAAATGATAAAATAGGACGCAAATTAGATATCTATGGTTTTTACAAGTAAGATACATTCTATAGGATAAGACAATATGAACGTCCAAATGAGGTTTGTTTACTAAATATATTAATTATACAAAAGTAACTACAACCCAAGTAAACTATACCTCTTCTAACTTCTTAAGTTACACCTTAATTAGCGTGAAACTTAGAATGACTCATGAGATAAGTTTAAAGAGACTAGTAAGCTAGAGAATGTTTCAAATGATAGAAATTCAATGCAAATTAGATATCTATGCTTTTCAAAAGAAAAAAACATGGTATATGATAAGACAATATGAATGTACAAATAAGATTTGTTTACTAAATATATTTGTCATTCAAATATTACTGCTACCTAAGTACCTAACAAATACTCACGCAAGTCACACCTTAGTCATTTGTGCATATCGGAAATGTATAGGTGCACACATTATTATGTAATTCATCCATTAGTCTATACATGTCAACATATCATCCTGGTCGATCGACGTCAACCCATACGTCGTCTCACACGATCAGAATAATTGTGGACCAACCATTTCGTCACCCCTTACGACTCCGGTATCAATGAGACGATTATGTCGTTTTGGTTTTTTCATGTTGACAGCGAGATCGTCTACTAGAATAGCCTGAATGCTGAATGTTAGATATTCCTTGCTTAATGATTGAACTTTTAATAGCCCTATTAGTTAAAATTTTTGAATAACCCTTGTGCAATACGGAGTAAAAATAAATGAATAATAATGTTAAACACGAAATTCCAATTTGAATAAAATAATTTGGGAAATATTTAAAAGGTAAGTTGATATTATTGGCTACTTGATGGGCCAAAGCCCACCGGACCCACATATTGAATGAAATTGTTTTGTAGCCATGTGGAAACTTGTTGGTAAAAACCCAACAATTTTTGCTGCTTCAACACTTTTACACCACCGCCACCCAAGCTACTACTTTTCAACCCAAAAAGCTAAAAAGGCCAAAAGGTGGCCAAGTTTTCTTACTAGTATTTTTAATTTACATGAAATAAAAATGTCCTTTTTCTTTCTCTAAAATTATTATATACTTTCTTAAAAGTTTTTGGGAGAAAGTTCAATCCAGTCCTACAATTTATCAAAGGCTACATGGATTTATCCCAACCATTTAATTTATTTGCATCATGTGGCTCAGATTAAAAAAAAATAAAATAATCAAACCCCACCTTAAAATCCCACAACCGTTAATTTATTTTCTTTCTCAATCCACCCACCACCATCATAAACACACACACAGTCGACCATTTTGATCCGATTCACCACCATAGATCCCGATCAAAAAACTTAAATTTTTACATCATTCCGATCCGATTAACCACCATAGATCCCGATCAAAAGCCCTAATTATCGAACCATTCTTGAACCCTAACCCTAATTATTTACTTCAAAATGATCAATTATAATACATATATAATCAACTATTTTCCTGCGAGATCCACAAAACACTCACTTTTTCGGTGGCCTTCACAACAAACCCACCCTTATCCGATGACCTCCACAACAAACTACCATTTTTGGTGACTTCCAAAACAATCCACTATTTTCAAGGTCTACATTTTGGTTTTCTGGTCCGCGACTTGTCTATTCAAGAAGTTTACTAAAAATGTAGATACTGATGACAAACAACCATCTTCCGGCGACCTTCACAACAAGCCACCATCTTCCATGTTACTGAAAATGTAGACGCCGATGACGATGTTACTGAAAAATTTGGCTACCGTTGCCGATTTTACTGAAAATGTATATGCCAATGCAGATATGCATGTTTGTAATAAAGGTAATAGCTTTGTAACAGAATCACTGTGACTCATGTATGAGTCACCGTGACTCATGCATGAGTCACCGTGACTCATGCATGAGTCAACCTTGACTCATGCATGAGTCACCCGTGACTCATGCATGAGTCACCCGTGACTCATGTATGAGTCACCCGTGACTCATGCATGAGTCCTGATGACTCATATATGAGTCAGTGATGAGGTCGTCAAAAAAGTGGTTTTGTTGTGCAAGTCGCCGGAAAATGGTGAATTTGTTGTGGAAGTCGTCGGAGAACTGAGTTTGTTGTGGAACTCGCCGGAAATTGGTGGATTCTTGTGGATCTCGTCAGAAAATTGTGGATTTATTGTGGAAGTCGCCGGAGAACCGGGTTTGTTGTGGAACTCGTCGAAAAATGGTGGGTCCTTGTGGAGGTTGTCGAAAATAGGTGGTTTGTTGTGGTGGTGGCTGGAAAACAGTGAGTTTATTGCGGTGGTCGCTGGAAATCGAAGGTGGGATGTTGGGATCCCGGTCTTTGTTTTATGAAAAAATGATATATTATGTTTTTTAATCTAGTGCATTGATATTTAAAAGATTGGATGGTTGATATGGGTTCAATGGGCCTTTACTAAAATACTGGACTATGTAGAACTCTTCCCAAGTTTTTGATATACAAATATTTAGAGGTAAACAAATGTACTATTTTACAAATGTGGTATCTGACTTTTTGGTCGATCGACTATTTATAGGGTTTAAAACTCAATGCCATACATACTTAAACTGAATAAAACTTTTATTTTTTAAATTGACAGTAATATTTTCAGAGTTATTTTTATCTGTTAGGAAGTGAACTTGTAACTAAGCAAGATGATTAACAACAATTATTTTAAGACTTATCAAATTGGGAATACTAGCTATAATTTTAAGACGAAAAAAATAACATCTTATTTAGAATGAATTACATCATTAGTCCTCAAGGTCAAGTCTTGGTGCGGACCCAAATACTAGAAATTGTGCCTAAATCAAACGCCCTAAAAAACATGATTTTTCTTCGTTGGAAATCTAAAAACTTAGCGCTCGTTAAAAATCTCTTTAAATACAACGATTCTCAACGGTTCTTTCATCTTTTTTCCATTTCTTGTAGTGGTGGTGGTGTTGTATCTACTGAACCAACACCAGGACGTATAACAAAAACTAAAACACGATACAAAAGCAGTCTACAAATGACTAAAAATGGACTAGTTATACAACAAATAAACACCCTAAAATGACAACAAATGAAACTGCACGAGAAGAACGTTCTCGGTCCTTTTAAGGTTTCTATGGAGCCCGTTTGATCGCTTCGACCCTACGTACCGTACAGCCCATGATTAACGCAGTCACGATGACAGTTTATTGTAAGCGAACACAATAACCTGTAATGCACAAATGGCTTGTATGCAGAAAAATATTCAAGATTATGTGGAGTAACAAAGACTAGAGAGATAGTGATTTTTGGTGTGTCTATAATAGAGATTTGATTCCCTATTTATAGAAAAGAGAAAAACATATTTTGACCTCACGTATTCTCTGACTGTTTTCCCATGATTCACTTCCATAAACCACTCCGATATCCCTTCTTATTCGTGAGATCAGTAGACTACGCTAGGCATGGAACAACCCACTACTTTGAACAATTCAAGCAAAGTTTGAACCTGCATAACTTACCCCTACCAAATCTTTATTCACGCATAATTCTAACCAACTCAAAGTTGTTTAATCAAACTTATTAATTAGTCTGATTATCAACTTATAAACATACATATTTTACTTATAATGTTCAACCTTTTATTAGAGTATTAATATCATTATTATTAATTTCCGACAATCCCCACTAGCTTGAACCACTTCTCTACAAACTTGAACATGTTGTGCTACAAGGTATCACGAAGATTAAACCTTGTTAAATATGCATTCACATAGCAAGATCGATTCAATGGTGTCCAAAGATTAAACCACGAACCAAAGGATATATGGTACCCAAAGATTAAATCAATACCTTTAGATCTTACCAGTTTATACATACGCACTTCCATTGTTATATTGTGCATTCTCACTATGCACGAATATGGCCGTGCGCTTAAATCCCTTTCATAGCCCTCTAAGAAAGAACCACAACTTTTTATTCGAAGCGGCACCAGCTCTAGGCTATATAGGCTAACCTTCTCTACCTTCCTCGTTGATAAGACGACTCTAAAGATTAGTTAAGAGGTTTAACCTCAAGCTACATATCGTCAACGACGTACTATCTATATTACATATGGGCTGATTAGGTTGATAGAACATTCTATCGATTAATGAATTCGTTATTACCCATTAAACTCGTAATGTAGGAGCTCTACTATCAAGTCGGGCTTCCATCACCAACCAATTCCCATTTGGTTTCAAACCTATGCCTCTAGTAATACTTAATAAGTCTCTGGTTAGAAACATATTAAGATATACCCGACAAGTTTTTCTCTCATCGGCCTCATCGTAAATACTCACTAAGTCTCTCGTAAAAGAAATAGTAGTATCAAATTCAAGTTTCTAAATCACTTGAAAACTTGTTTATAATGGTACCATCTCATTATTCTCATTATACTTTCAACACTTGAGGAGATAGATCTCTAATATACTTCACCTCTTAAATTATCACAACTTGACATTACAGTAAACTCAATTCCCATTTTAACATACTTACTTGCTTTCTGCTCAACTAAAGAATATGAGTTAACTGAATGTTTAATAATTTAGAGCATTTCTTTTTTTCAAAATTCGGGTTTTACAACTCTTCCCCTCTAAAAGAAAATTTCGTTATCGAAATTAAAAAAACAGATTATACGCGTTTTACGATTCTTCCATTCTATTAAGAATTTCGACCTCAAAATTGAAATAGAAAGATTAGATGAAACGAATACGAAACCATACGAATCTGATCTAACGAATACGAAACACATGAAGCGAAGATAGGTGAAACATCTCACAAGCGATATAAGAAAAACAATACGCACATAGGACAATCACGGAAGTAACGCCACCGAAAGAAATTTCTCCAATACGATCAAAGATTTCAAAAGGACTGATAAGTCGCGAACTCTAATACGTTGGACACCTTAAAATAATTAGGTCTCACTCAAATAGATTACGGAAAATTAAATATGTCAAACGAAAGAGAAACACCGAATGCGTCGTACCAATACCGAATCAAATAAATAGAAAGAAAATCACAATCAGACCGATAAATAATTTCTTGGAATAGTACCTGATGCACTAGCCGAATAATCACATCTCTTGTAGCAACTTGCTTGTCATTCCTATTTGAGTAATGAGCAAATGAAACAACGAAGATGATTAAGAGTTAGGATTAAAATACAAAAGATAACGATCTTATCAAAATACGCACGGTAGCCTAATGTCTACCCAATCCTTGCATGTCAAATCTAGGTCGTAGGTCTTTGATACCATAATCGTAACACCCGCTCTGATAAAGAGACAAAGTGTCACGTTATGTTGTCATATCAGAACATATATAAACACAAGAGGAAGTATTAATTTATTAAATATCAAAATAACTCTCCAAAATAGTAAAAATCCCAAATATGATGGTCAAAAATGTAAAACTACGGAAATATAAAAACGTCTTCAAACATTTACTAAACACACGAGTGACTCTAAAGGGTAGCTATATAAATCTCACACTCCCACTTTCCAGCTTCTCGCTTAATACCTGCCACGGGAAAAGAAAATATGGTTGAGCTAACACTCAGTGAACAAATATATATAATATAAAGGTAGTAAATGGAACAATGGATATAACAAAATATGCGAATCACAAGTCACATGGAGTATAAAGGAGTGAAGGAGTAAGAGATAACAATGGATAACAATCAAACACGTCAAAGGAATGCCCACAAGCCCATAAAATAGCTAAACATGGTACATGAATAGCCCTAATAAATATATCACATGCAGTTGCATGGTTCTCCCAAATATATCACATGCGGTTACATGGTTCTCCCAAATGCACATAGGTGGATCAGACCTAATGTATCAAATGTGAATTAGGGTGTATTGAACGCATTCAACAACCACTAAAACAAAACAAAACGAAGTACCTATGATGCATCCATACGCCACCTTGCAAAACAAAGTCATATCCATACACTAGCTCGATGAATAGCGCACACACACATAATAGCATAATAAATGGACATCACACAAAAGGGAACACCGTGTAACAATCACACAGTCATAGATAGTGTCACGTCATTGGTGCATCAATGACGTGGTCATGGTACCTCCATGACTAGTTACAAATAACTCGGCCAAAGAAAATACAAACAACAAAGTTCAAAAAGATCATAAAGACAACCAACAAACGACAAATAGATACATACGAATCACAACGGATCAAAGAGAATGGTGAAGTAATGGAATACACAAAAAACCATGGGGAACATAGCAATGACATCAAGGGATCATACTTCAAAAGCTAGAAATAATAATGAAGGTCCTTACAAAAAGGATGGAATATCTGTACCTTAACGAATGCGTAAGAGGAAGCCGAACACAAACACTAACGGAACTACACACGGGTCACTGGATCTAAAAAACATGTTTTCATACATTACAAAATAGACCCCCACTGCTTAATTTTCTAAAAATAGGTGGTTGACACAACTTAAACCAAATGTTTCCATATTCCTGATTTTACTCTTATTTTAAGGTAACTTAGTACCCAACCAAAAGGTTTCCATATTTTTTATAAAATATCATAGAGGCTCCCATAAGGGTCTAAAAAGCCTCTGTAACTTTTCTTAAGCCCAAACATCTTTCAACCCAACCCTTGGCCCATGTACCCAAAACTAGTCGAAAATCAGCCCTGGTAGAACATACAGAAAGGTTTGACTCATTAACCCTTGTGACACCCCAGGCAAATCCCACATCGGCTGTGGCCAGGAGAGATCCATGGTTCATAAGATAACAGCCGCCTTCTCATGACACAACGCGTTTTGTGGTCTACTGCAAGTGGGGTTCTTAGGAACTGGCAGTTAAGCGTGCTCATGGGAGAGTAGTACTGGCTTGGGTGACCTGTCGGGAAGTCTTCACAAGAGGGCCACAAAGCAAAGCCGTGAGCTTGCGGGCAAAGCGGACAATATTGTGGTCTGAGTTTCGGGATGGTGGGGCAAACCTCATCGAGGACGATGAGTCCCGAAGGGGGGGGGGTGATTGTGACACCCTAGGCAAATCCCACATCGGCTGTGGCCAGGAGAGATCCATGGTTCATAAGATAACAGTCGCCTTCTCATGACATAACGCGTTTTGTGGTCTACTGCACGTGGGGTTCTTAGGAACTGGCAGTTAAGCGTGCTCATGGGAGAGTAGTACTGGCTTGGGTGACCTGCCGGGAAGTCTTCACAAGATGGCCACAAAGCAAAGCCGTGAGCTTGCGGGCAAAGCGGACAATATTGTGGTATGAGTAGGCGGGATGTTACAACCCTACTTATACATCTCCATTAATCATGAAAAAAAAACACTGGAGATGCCAAAATATACGAACATCATCATACGAAGAGGGATATAAAAGAAACATTATAGATTTTGAGACAAAAATTCTACACTACAACTAAAATTTTCAGTCTAAAAAACTAATTTTGACACTTTAACTTAAACGGATTAAAAACAATATCTACAAGTCTCCTAAAAATAAAAGGAAACCTGCTCTGGAAAGTAGACTCAGAGTACACAATGTTAGGTCCATAAAAAACCCAAAAACCTTTTAGAAAAATCATTTTATGGACGTTTCAGTCTGCCTTAAATTTTAGACAGCTCAAACACCCATTAATTCCCAAAGGTTTTACCCATCCAAATCATCTTAGGGCTTATAATTTTTATTAACGATGTATAATAATAATCATTAAGGAACCTTAGGGTCATATTAACATTAAAATCAGTCGGTTAAATTATCAAAACCCTAACCACCATTAATCTGCTTTTGTGTTCATAAAACACCTTTTATCATAATTATAAAATTAAATCCATGATGACACATGGAAAAACATAGAATTAAGATATACTTACAAAGAAGAAAATAGTTGAATGATGATGAGTATCACCACCAAAGGATCACCACAAAACTACACCAAGAAAAAGGAAAAGAATGCACAAAATATCACAAGGCTCCACCTAGAAACAACAAGGTCCTTCAATGGAGGATAAAGGGAGAAAAACTTAAATGTTGACAATGGAGGAAGAATAGGGATATGAAAAACACGACACATATACAATTCCAATAGTGGATTTGTATTTAACTTGAAGCATTCCCATAATATAAGAAACATGTCTTGAAATTACATCATTTTTACTAAATATAACTCATAGTCCAAAAATTAAAAGATTTCCTTGGTTTTACTCTAAAAATTCGTTTTTTATATATAAGGAAAGATTTTTTTAATCTTATGTTACTATCCTTATTATTTCAAAAAATCATAATATAAAGTTTAACAATTCAAATTTCTTTATTATTTCAAAAAATATACTTCAAATTATATGAAATGAAATGTAAAATACAAATTTTCAAAATTTAGGTTTTACTTTTATCATGCCACTAAATAATCATCATCAAGATGAACATGAGCCACACGATCCGAGATTTCATCATTCACCACATTAACGTCATCATTTTTGGACTTCCTCAACTTGCACTCACGTGCATAGTGGCCCGTGTCTCCACAAACATGGCATTTTTTGGTTCGCTTTAACGTTTTAGTCTTTTTGAATTTATCACGATTCACACCGAAGTTGAGTTTCATTTGACCGTTTCAAGAACCTCTTTTCGAATGCTTCTTGTCAACCATTTGAAAATTGAAAAACTTAGAAATAAGATATCTGTTGGTACCTTCTTCCTGTTGTTTGTACTTAAGCTCCAAGGCACTCCATAACTTTCTTGGATCGTTTATAGGAGCATAAACGTCATATAGCCTATCTGGAAGGGAGTTCTTGATCTGAACACAACATAATGTCTCATCTTTATTACAGATCATCTCTTGCTTCTCGAGCTCGAGATTTTCATTCTCATAAACATCTTGTCCTTTAGCGGCAATGGGATTGGCTGGAATATGAGCCAATACTGGATCGAGAACATAGAAAATATTGAGAACGATTAAATAAACCTTCATTTTGTCAGCCCATCGGGTGTAGTTAAACTCGTCAAATTTGTCCAACTTGACAAATTCTTGATTCGTGATACGAAGGTTTGATGATGATGCTCCAACGTTTATTGCAAACTTAGAAACCTTAAAAGTTTTTTAATCTACTGAACCAACAACAAAACCTATAACAAATACCAAAACACGATACAAAAGCAGCCTGAAAATGACTAAAAATAGACTAGTTATACATCAAATAAACACCCGGAAAAGACAGCAAATGGAACTGCACGAGAAGAACGTTTTCTGTCCTTTTAAGGTTTCTACAGAGCCCGTTTGATCGCTTCGACCCTACGTACCATACACCCGAGTATTAATGCAGTCGTGATGATGGTTTATTGTAAGCGAGCACAATAACCCATAAGGCCGTAATACACAAATGTTTTGTAGGTCAAGAAAATATTCAAGATTATGTGGAGTAAAAAAGACTAAAGAGATAGTGATTTTTGGTGTGTGTATAATGCAGACTTGCTTCCCTATTTAGAGAAGAGAAAAACAGGTTTTGAATTCATGTATTCTCTAACACTTTTCCCATGATTTAATTCCATAAACCACTCTCATATCCCTTTTGTTAATGCAAAGTAATGCCTAAAAACATTATTATTGTTAACTAATTATTTTTGATCACGACAAATTAAGAAGACATTTATCGTCAAATACAATTATAAGACGAGTTATCTAACAAACACTATCATCAAGGTAATAATCATTTAAGTATTGCACTAACATATCTTAATCATGTTTAGTAATCATAAAAGTGATTAATCCTAAATTTACATTTTGTCAAATGGGACAAAAGATTTTTTAATAAACTTTCTTTTTAAGAAAACGCTTTATTAAAATGGGAAATATAAATTTGAATATGGCATATTCCAAATGCCATACCAATATCCTACGAAGGTAAAAAAACTACCTCAAATATTACTCCCCCACTAAAAGACAAAAGGGAGCGGAGTTTATGAGCACGAATCCTTAAATACCTATGCAGTTCCTTAGTGATAAGGAACCGTAGGAAAATTAAGGAACCGCGCTCAGAGAGCCGTTGACCTTTGTCTCCTATAAATAGTGGATCAAATCTACATTTTCCATAACCCTTTTTTGCCACTCTTTCTGCTATCCTTTTCCTTTCTAATTCCTAGTCATTTGTAAATGATCACTTAATGTGTTAAGTATGTTTACTTATGATTATCTCCTTGATCTCCTTCTTTACCTTGTCCAAAGAGAAGATCACTCACACACTTGTGATGTGATTAAAGATAAAGCCTTGATGAAGATCATCCTCTCCTAAAGATCTAGTCATGTACATCATTTGTTTTACTTGAGTCTTGTGTAGATCCAGTGTAATTGTGAATACATGGATCTAGTCTTGTGTAAATCCATTGTATATGTGTATACTTGGATTTGTGTTGTGTAGATCCAAGTTACATGTGTAAACTTGGATATGTGTTTTATTGAGTTGTAATAGTTATGAGTTGTGAGTTCTCACTAAAATATAAAGTGATGTGGTTGTGTCTTGTGAGTTCTCACTAAACTATAAAGTGATGTGGTTGTGTCTTGTGAGTTCTCACTAAACTGTAAAGTGATTTGTAGTTGTGTCTTGTGAAGTTCTTACATAGCTTCAAAGTGAAGAGTCGTGAAGATTGTTCTACCTTTCGATTAGAACTCGACATCTAGCCTTGTGTCGTAAAATGGTAAAGTAGGCAAAGTTGTGAAGATTGGTTCTATCTTTCGATTAGAACTCGACATCTAGCCTTGGGTCGTTAAATGGTAAAGTAAGTAACGTCGTGAAGATTGGTTCTATCTTTTGATTAGAACTCGACATCTAGCCTTGTGTCGTAAAATGGTGAAGTGGGCGACGTTGTGTAGATTAGTCCTAGCTAAGATTGGGTCTCGACATTTAGCTTAGTGTCGGAAAATAATGTAAGCGATGTTGTAAGGTTTTCTTCGCCAAGAAGGGAGCTTGTGGATATAGAAGAAATCTCGAGTAAGGTGTACTCGAGGAGTGGAGTAGGAACGAAGATAGAGCTTCGTTGTCGAACCACTATAAATCTTGGTGTCCTCCTATTAGGTTGTTTCTTTCCTTACTCTTTACTTACTATTATTATCACATCATTCACATCTACTATTAGTCATTGTTAATGCATTAGAATTGAACCTAATCATTATGCAACTAGCTTTCAAGTAAAAGGTAGTTTTGAGACAAACCTAATTGAAAGTAATTTTAATTAGGACATAAACCGAAGAGAAACTATTCACCCCCCCCCCCCCTTCTAGTTTCTACAATTGGTATCAGAGCGATGCTCACTCAAGGTCTTTAAAGTATATTGTACTTTAAAACTTGGATCGATCCATTGTCTCCTCAAATTAGAAGGTTTCGTTGTACTAAAGTTTCTCTTTGGTCAAAACTATTTTTTTAAAATAAGCCTTTTAATTGGTAATATTGCATCTCATCTAGATTAGTAGTATTTATACATTTTAGAATTATCTTTGAAATGTACCTACTAGTTCTCATCTTGCTATGTATAGGTACTCATGAAGATTAATCAATTAAGTGATTGTGGATTGAGTTACTTACACTTGTAGAAGACTCATCTTCTTTGATTCTCAACATCATTGAATGATGATACCAAGATGGATAAGAGTGATACTAGTCCTTCAAGACTTAGTAGTCACTTTTGTCAAGTTTGGGGTTTTCATTAGCTTCTTGAAGTGGTCTAATGATTTCCAAATGGCTTAAGATATATTTTAAGTATGTTAGAAAAACTTGGTTTTGAAAATTTCTTTGTTTTTCTTTGTTAAAAACATGCCACTGTCAGTGGTTCCTTAATTGTCACGGTGCTAACCCACAGTTTCCTTATCAACAAAGCACCGCGGCCCACTAGGTGACTAAATTAATCAGTTTTTAATGACTAACATTTTTCAAACAAACCCTCCCTTTCTTCTCCATAGAAGGCGATGGTTTCTTCATTTCTCCATTGTTGAACCTTCAAAAACACCAAATCACTCAAGATTAATTGATTCCAAGTCGTGGGTTCACTCATTCCTCTTCCAACATCAATTAATTGTAAGTTTTTTCACTCAATTTCAACTAATTTGTTCTAGGGTTCTTATTTTCATAATTGGAGATTTTTAAAATCAATGTTGAATTAAAACCTTGCTAGGAATATGGGTTGACATAGTTATATCACTATGATTCCTTAGGTTCGAATTCATTGAGATTTTACTAAAACACACTTGTAGAACAATCCAATGAAAAAATATTTTTTGTTAATGATGGGATTGTTAGGAGCCTATGAACAAATTTATAATTGCATTGTTAATGCTTACCCAAAAATGTTTTCGAAAAACCTTTATTCAAAATTCATGATTGATCTTACATTGTTCATATGTTATTGTCAATGATGAATTTGGTTCATTATGAACATGGAAATGTTAAGGATTAATCCTTCTTTGACAATTATTTGTTCAAAAACATTTCTCATGATTTTTGGTTTTTGGTCATTATGTAGCATATGAGTGATTGGGAAATATTTTTTGTTTGTTGTTTATAGGTAACTAATCATGCCTTTGGAATACCATAAAGACCACCGTAATACTAGAGCTTATATGCCAAACCTTGCCGAGTTTTGTGCCTCGCCAACCCTTTTCGTTCACTCCAAAACTGTTGTTTTCATGAGGGTAGAGTTGTCGAAGAGAACATTAGGGGTTATACATACATCAAAACAATGTTTGTTCAAATTGGCGTTGATTGTTTGTTGCATATCAAAGAAGATATTTACACCGAATTTCTCTTGGAGTTATTTAGCGGATATTCTCTTATCTATAATGATAATAGAGTATTTGTTAGGTTCACCTTAAATGGTAAGCTCATCCAATACTCTCTCGAGGCTTTCGGCGCAGCTCTTCGTGTGCCATTTGTTGGTACTTGTCGGTTCACCGATGCTTGAAAACTTGATGCTCTAATTGAGTCTTCCGATAGTGCTCCAAATGATGACGAAGAGATGGAACTTGACCTCATCCTTGACACCATTACCAAAGAGCGTAGCTCAACCGTTGTTCGAAGTATCCACTCTTCTAAGCGATCTTTAAATCGCCATGAGATACTCGAAAGCGACCTTAATGATTGTTTGGTCTAATGGGCCGACATTCTTAGGGAAAATGTATTTTGTCTTAGTGGAAACGTGGATCATATCCCAGCGTGTATGGCACATATGTTATGCTTCATCTTTACCGACACTAAGTACAATCTCGCATTTTACATCGCTCGACGGATTACCTATGCTCTCTCGCAACCAACTACAAATCTCCCATATGCCATGCTCCTTACTCGCCTTTTCAAAAAGGTTAGTGAAGACTTTCCCGAGCTCGATCTTTCTCGCTTTTGTCCGGTCGATCGTGTCATGATGCCTATTCGAGAGGTACAAACACGAAAGCCGAGAAGTGATCGTGGTACGAGAAGGAATGAACCACAAGAGTCCGATGATGAGGACACTCATATGTCACCAAGTGATGGTGGTGAAGAAAGTACGAGTGCTCACTTCGACTCTTCGAGTGAACCCACCCCATCTATGAACACTTTCATGGACGGGTTAGACCGTCTTGTTCCTCCTCCTCACTATGCCACTAGTGACCTTCCAAAAAACCTCTCACTTGAGCATGTTTATCGTTGAAACCTTCAAACACGTGGTGAGTTACATGATTTTAGAATGGATCATAGGGGAACATTCAAGAGCTTTGGGAAGATGATCAAGAACCTTGGCAAGAAGAAGAAATGAAGCAATGGTAATGGTACAAAGATTAACATGTTTGTGACCATGTTTTGAAATGTTGAACAATTTCCTTTCTCTAGACTTTTGTTTATGTTTCTTGTTCTTAGAATTTGGTGTTAACTAACTTATACTTTGTGTTGGATTACTTAGTATTTTAATCCTTAGATGTTTATGTGATCATTGTTTTGATTCACATATTTTTGTGCATTTCTTTTGTTAGTTAGCTTTCTATAGTTTGGTTTATTATTTACTTTGGCTTGATATAGACTTATGAAAAATCTGAGGTTTTGAAAATTGCTGGAGAAACCTTTTTCTGAAGCTTCTGTCCACGGATCTTTAAATACATGCGGTTCCTTAGTGATAAAGAACCGCAGTCCTATTTAAGGATCCGCAGGCTCCATTTTCGACAGACGCTTTGCTTTACACTGTTTTCTCTAAATTTTGTAAACATTGATAAATTTTTTGCTAAAAGACCAGCCATTTCCCAAATTAGCCTACCTAATTTTATTGTTCATCAAAATAATTTTTAACCCATTACTAGTTTGGATCATCCCCTTCCCTTCTGAAACCTCCCTTGTTTGATCTTCTTTTTCATCCTTCAAACCCTCTTCTAAACCTAGACACAAAACCATGGTGTCCACAAGATCATCAAATTCTTCCAAGCAATCCTCATCCAAAAGAAACCTTAAGATCAAAATAAAGTTTCCTAACTTGATTCTTCATCTTTTCACACACACCTAAGAGTGAGATTTCTCCAATTCTTATCTCTTCATCACCTTCACCACCTCTTGCACAATGCAAGACAAGCTCAACCTATGGTACTAACCATTCTCATGGGTCTACATCCTCTTCATTCCAATCTAGAATGAATGAGTTGTCCTCACCATGCACTCCTTGTCCTCTCTTGGATGTGAATCCTCAACCTTTCCAAAGCATTCCTATTGTGAATGACTTTGTTGAGCCATTGGTTACCTCACCTTTCACCCCACCAAATTTACCTATCTCCCATTTCCTACTTTAGGGGTGATCCATACTTCTTTGGTTTTTTAGAAGATCATGGTGCTAATTGTCCATGTTGCCTCTATAACTATTGGGTCAAGATTTGACCCAATTGTTCCTCTCAAGTATTTGAATACAAAGTAGCTGTTGTATACTTGAAGAATTGCTGAAGACACTTCAGCACCAGGTCCAGCACCAGTCCAAGCTGAAGACAGTTCAGCACAACACTTCTAGAGTCCTTTGAAGACAAAGTCTTCACCTTCAGTAGTTGATGCGAATCAGCATCTGAAGGACAGGCCTGAATGAAGTTGCCTTCAGTTCAGCTTGGAGTGACAAACCAAGCTAAAAGATGTTCATCTATCTCAAGTATACAACATAGTGCATTTGATACTTCCGACGCAAAAATCAAAGGAAGACAAGTAGTACAAAAGTGGTTAAAGTAAAACACTCACTTTTGTACTTTGATGGGAAAGAACACATGGGTGCACATGGGGTGCACATGGGCTTAAAGTGAAAGCTTCTAAAGGAAGATTTACTTTTTCTTTTCTATATATATGCATGTTGTAATAGGTTAAGTTTTCCATTTCACATAAAACACAAAGTGTAGTGTTAGGAATTCTTCCTCTCTTGTTCATCAAGAGAGAACCCTTGTCATTCAACCACTTTGTTTCCGCAAACAAAGTGGGTTATAAATTCTTTATTTGATTCTAATAAAAGTCAATACGTTGAAAAGTACAAGTTGTGTTATTAGTAGTTAATTGGTCGATCGTGCAAAGATGCACAATTCTAGGACCCAATAATAACAACTACATCATTAAAACCCTAAGAATGGAGATGTTTGGACTTCATAGGAGGTTGCAAAACTTCTTGCTTACCTTGTTCTCCATGCCTCCACCTCCTAGGAGATGAATGATGATTTTCTAAAAATAAATGTTTCAAAAGAAAATCAAGCCAAGGAAGACTATTTATCAATAACTAGTTTAGCTAACTTTGTAATAGTTAGTTTGTATTTCATTTCTTGTATTTCCTTTCCTTCATGAGTTTTCATGAAGATGTGTTATGGATTTAGTATTTGTGTGTTTTAACCTATGTGCTCATACTAATCAACTTCAAATTTATTTAAAATTGACCCTTAATCTATCACAACCTCTTAAAACTTGATTAAAATTGGATCAAAATGTTATCTAAATATTTTGTCATCCTTTGTCAAGACACTCTTTGTGAGTGTGTTGCTTTTTGTGCAACCAAAGCATAATCTAGTGCTAAAAGAGGTAAAATTCAAAGATTTGCAATTTTTTGAAAAAGTCTTATTTTCTCTCAAAAACTTGTAAAATTGCTTTTTGATGTCCACTGTATGCGGATCCTTAATGATCGCACGGTCCCTTATATATAAGGAACCACATGTTCTTTTAAAGAACCATGGACCGCAAGCCATTTTTGGCTCGTCTTTGGTCTTTCTTCTTTGACCACAGTATTTTCCAAGATTCCTTGTTTACCAATTTTGGCTAAACATTCCTTAAAAACTTTTGTTTTCATTTCAAATCCCCTCCTTGTCTATTTTAT
The DNA here is from genome assembly GCA_025667525.1 of Glebionis coronaria. NCBI lineage: Eukaryota > Viridiplantae > Streptophyta > Magnoliopsida > Asterales > Asteraceae > Glebionis > Glebionis coronaria. The sequence continues at coordinate 532,377,962 of CM046881.1, read as the reverse complement.
TTAAATTCTCTTCTTTTAGGAGTTCTTCATCTCATCCCTCATAATGTATAACTCTTGTAATCTTAACCTTTACATTTCTTTGTCACAATCTTCTAAACCTAAAGCTTCTTCTTCTAAGCTTTCCAAGAAACCCAAAATCTCGGTTCGACCTATTTGGGTCAAGAAGAACAAGGATCATCATGATTCCTCTTATTCCAAACCTTGCAAGACTTTTTTCTTTCCCATTGCGTATTGGAATGAGACTTTCTCAATCGATCCAATTACCGAAGAAAGAGAAGTTCTTCCACTACCACCTAAACCTTGCAACATACCTCTTCTCAATGACCTGTCCTCTTTCCCAAATCTCACTAGGCATTGTGAAAACATTTCTTATCCATTATCTCCCTTTCCACCACCACCTTCTCACCTTGATGGTCCTCCCCCATCTAACGACTTCGTTTTGCATCATGGAAGCTCGTGTGCTTGTTGTCGATTTCAACAAATTGAACTTGCTCATGTGTATGACAAGCTAATTTTTCTTGAATTTCTTCTCACTCGACCTCCTCTCAAAGTATTTGTTCCCGCGAACAAATCTTCGAATGATGCCACGTCGTCTTATTTTTCCAATTAAAGCATACTTTGTGTTTTAGTTGTTTGAGTCAACTTAAGCAATCTTGGAGGATTTCCACTACTAGAGTAGTTTATGCTTATGTTGTTTAATTTCCTTATTTGTTGTGTTAAATATTCATATTGTGTGTATGACTATTTCCCTTGTTTGTTCTTTCATATTTTTATAATATGAATTTTATGTGTGTTACTCCTTTTCCCATCAATTCGTTTTCACACATTGTTTATAGTAGATCATGGTTAAAACTTACAATTGCTTTTGGGTGATTCCACCAATTCTAAGTTTCTAACCCTTTGACATATTATCACTTCAATTGGTTTGGATGTTTCTTTTCTACCTCTATTCCACCAATCGAAATTTGATTTTGTCAAAACATCCTCTTTGGACATTCTTAACAAATACTTACTTCTAATTTGAGATTTCTTTCTTTCTCCCTCTCAAGTTACTTAGTAGGTAGTGACTATATATATATATATTGGTGTTTCTTTTTTCTCTACTAACCTTTGTGTAGCATGTCACCTTAGGTCATTCACTTGGTGCCCCAAGCAAGGGGGAGTAAACACCAAGGGGAGCTTCTAGCAAAGTCAATTCTTCTCTTCCTCAACGACTAGTGCTAACCTTTTTGCGTCGACAAAGGGGGGGGAATGATAGTGATAAACTCGTTAACAATTCGAACTATTTTGGATTTTACATAAATGAGTTTATAGTTTGTCGTAATCAAAAAAGGGGAGATTGTTAATGCAAAGTAATGCCTAAAAACATTATTAGTGTTAACTAATCTTTCTTAGTTTTGATCACGACAAATTAAAAAGACATTTATCGTCAAATACAATCATAAGACGAATTATCTAACAAACACTATCATTTAAGTATTGCATTAACATATCTTAATCATGTTTAGTGATCATAAAAGTGATTAATCCTAAACTTACATTTTATCAAATGTGACAAAAGATTTTTTGATAAACTTTCTTTTTAAGAAAATGTATTATTAAAATGGAAAATGTAAATTTGAATATGGCATATTCCAAATGCCATAAGAATATCCTTTGAAGGAAAAAACTTACCTAAAATATTACTCCCCCACTAAAAGATAAAAGAGAGTGGAGTCTATGAGCACGGATCCTCCTATGCGGTTCCTTAGTGATAAGGAACCGCAGGACAATTAAGAACCACGCTCAGAGAGACGTTGCCCTTTGTCTCCTATAAATAGTGGATAAAATATGCATTTTCCATTACCCTTTTTTGTACACTCTTTCTGCTATCCTTTTCCTTTCTAATTCCTAGTCATTTGTAAATGATCACTTAATGTGTTAAGTATGTTTACTAATGATTATCTCCTTGATCTCCTTCTTTACCTTGTCCAAAGAGAAGATCACTCACACACTTGTGATGTGATTAAAGATGAAGCCTTGATGAAGATCATCCTCTCCTAAAGATCTAGTCACGTTCATCATTTGTTTTACTTGAGTTTTGTGTAGATCCAGTGTAATTGTGAATACATGGATATAGTCTTGTGTAAATCCATTGTATATGTGTATACTTGGATTTGTTTTATGTAGATCCAAGTTACATGTGTATACTTGTATATGTGTTTTATTGAGTTGTAATAGTTGTGAGTTGTGAGTTCTCACTAAACTATAAAATGATGTGGTTGTGTCTTGTGAGTTCTCACTAAGCTATAAAGTGATGTGGTTGTGTCTTGTGAGTTCTCACTAAACTATAAAGTGATGTGTAGTTGTGTCTTGTGAAGTTCTCACTTAGCTTCAGAGTGAAGAGTCGTGAAGATTGTTCTACCTTTCGGTTAGAACTCGACATCTAGCCTTGTGTCAGAAAATGGTGAAGTAGGCAACGTTGTGAAGATTGGTTCTACCTTTCAATTAGAACTCGACATCTAGACTTATGTCGTTAAATGGTGAAGTAGACAATGTTGTGAAGATTGGTTCTATCTTTTGATTAAACTCGACATCTAGCCCTGTGTCATAAAATGGTGAAGTGGGCGACGTTGTGTAGATTAGTCCTAGCTAAGATTAGGTCTCGACATTTAGCTTAGTGTTGGAAAATAATGTAAGTGACGTTGTATGGTTTTCTCCACCAAGAAGGGAGGTTGTGGATATAGTGGAAATCTCGAGTAAGGTGTACTCGAGGAGTGGTGTAGGAATGAAGATAGAGCTTCGTTGCCAAACCACTATAAATCTTGGTGTCCTCCTATTAGGTTATTTCTTTCCTTACTATTTACTTACTATTATTATCACATCATTCACATCTACTATTAGTCATTGTTAATGCATTAGAATTGAACCTAATCATTATGCAACTAGCTTTCAAGTAAAAGGTAGTTTTGAGACAAACCTAATTGAAAGGAATTTTAATTAGGACATAAACCGAAGAGAAACTATTCAACCCAACCCCCCCCCCCCCCCCTTCAAGTTTCTACACCTTCTTATTCGTGAGATCAGTGGACTAATCTAGGCATGGAACAACCCACTACTTTGAACAAGTTAAGCAAAGTTTGAACTTGCATAACTTACCCCCGCCATAATCTTTATTAACACATAATTTAAACTAACTCATAGTCGTTTAATCAAACTTATTAATTAGTCGGTTTATCAACCTATAAACATACACATTTTCCTTATAATGTTCATCTTATTATTAGAGAATTAATATCACTATTATTATTTTCCAACAATCCGGCACCAGTTTGAATAATTTCATTACTGACTCGAACATGTTATGCTACAAGGTATCATAGAGATTAAACCTCGCTAAATATGCATACACAAAGCAAGATCGGTTTAATGGTGTCCAAAGATTAAACCATGAACCAAATGATATATGGTGTCCAAAGATTAAAACAATACCTTTAGATCTTACCGGTGTAAACATACGCACTTCCATTGTTATATTGTGCATTCTCATTGTGCACGAATATGGCCATGCGTTTATATCCTTTTCATAGCCCTTTAAGAAAGAAACCATAAATTTCTATTTGAAGCGGCACCACCTCTACGCTATATAGGCTAACCTTTTTTATCGTCCTCATTGATAAGACACCTCTAAAGGTTAGCAAAGAGGTTTAACCTCAACCTACATCTCGTTAACGATGTACTATCTATACTACACATGGGTTAATTAGGTTGATAGTACCTTTTATCGATTAATGACTTTGTTATCACCCATTAAACTCATAATGTAGGAGCTTTACTATCAAGTCGGTTTTCCATCACCAACCAATTCCCATTTGGTTTCAAACCCATGACTCTAGTAATCCTTAATAAGTCTCTCACCAGAAACGTATTAAAAATACCCGACAAGTTTACTCTCATTAGCCTCATCGTAAATACTCACTATGTCTCTGGTCAAAGAAATAGTAGTATCAAATTCAAGTTTCTAAATCACTTGAAAACTTGTTTATAATGGTATCATCTCATTATTCTCATTATACTTTCAACACTTGAGGAGATAGATCTCTAATATACTTTGCCTCTCAAATTGTCACAATTTGACATTACAATAAAAACAATTCAATTCTCATTTAAAATACTTACTTGCTTTCTTCTCAATCTCAAAATTGTGAGTCAACAAGCTTGTGAATGTTAAATAATTTAAAGCATTGCTTTTTCTCTCTCAACGAAAAAACTCGTGCACTTGGAACGATATGATTGTAATTTATCCCTTCACGAATAAACTTGTTGGGTTTTAGTTATCAGAAGACTCTATATATGTGTTACGAATGTTATAATATGATCTCTCATTTTCCCTATTAAACAAGTCTTAGAGCGATACTGTGAACAAGGTGATCAACCATTGTAACGTTTTAAAGCCCATAGTTCAGAACTAAATATGTTTGTCATCGGTTTCATAACAATACACATCTACTAATATACGATACTTGCATTATAAACTAACCACCACAACCCTTATTCCAATGGACCATATAAACATTTTGTGGTGTATTTCGCATGATCATACCATTCACATTTGTAAGTGTCATAAAAACAATAGATTACTAGCACCATTTATTTTCTTGAATTAAAACTTCTACCTTTTTATTAGACAATTAAGTATACTTCATGTCATTAAGTATGCTTTATACTCTGTTAAAAACCAACCACAAAAAGAAGCTTAAACACATCATACTGGAAATAAAATACGATTACACTGTAACTGAATGACTAGAATAATACCTACGAATCATTCAAAGGCGCTAACCGCCATGCTTAACATGAAATATAAGCTATAACCGATTCACTATTATCATGCCACTAAGTTATCATCATCGTGATGAACATGAGCCACACTATCCGCGATTTCACCATTCACCACATTAACTTCATCATTTCTGGATTTCCTCAACTTGCACTCACGTGCATAGTGGCCCGTGTCTCCACAAACATGGCATTTTCTGGTTATCTTTGACGTTCTGGTCTTCTTGAATTTTTCAGGGTTCACACCCAAGTCGAATTTCATTTGATCGTTTTGAGAACCTCTCTTCAAAGAGTTTCTGACTTAGGTATGATGAACGGTAGACCCATTATTCACTCGTTTATCTTTATTTCTAGATTTTTCCTCAATACGAAGATCCTTCAAGAGATCATCCAACGAGAAATCATATTTCTTATTTATCAATATCTTTGAGCATCATTTCATGAAAGTGGTAACTTTGAAACAATGACACCAACTTGTAGCAATTCTGGAATGGGAATAGAAAGCACATTCAATTTGTTAACGTGAATTTGGAGTTCATGCACTTGCTCCAATATAGGCTTCGCATAAACCATTTGAAAATTGAAAAACTTAAAATAAGATATCTATTGGTACCTTCTTGTTGTTGTTTGTACTTAATCTCCAATGCGTTCCATAACTTTCTTTGATCAGTGATAGGAGCATAAACGTTATACAGCCTATCCGAAAGAGAGTTCTTGATGTGACCATAACATAAGGTATCATTTTCATTACAGATCATCCTTGCTTTTCGAGCTCGAGGATTTCATTCTCATCAATATCTTGTCCTTTTGTGGAAATAATATTGGCTGGAATAGGAGTAAATACTTGATCTAGAACATAGAAAACCTTTAGAATGATCAACAAGAACTTTATCTTGTCAGCCCATGGGGTGTAGTTACACCCGTCAAATTTGTCTAACTTGACAATTCTTGGTTCATGATAGGAAGGTTTGATGATGATGCTCCAACGTCCATTCCAAACATAAAAACCTTAAAAGATTGTTGTATCAACTAAACCAACACCAGGACCTATAACAAATACCAAAATACGATACAAAAGAAGCCTGCAAATAACTAAAAATGGACTAGTTATACAACAAATAAACACCTTAAAAAGACAACAAATGTAACTGCACGAGAAGAACGTTCTCTGTCTATTTATGGTTTCCATAGAGCCTGTTTGATCGCTTCGAGCCTACGTACCGTACACCCCAGTATTAATGCAGTCACGATGACGGTTTATCACAATAACTTGTAATGTACAAATGGTTTGTAAGGAAGAAAAATATTCAAGATTATGTGGAGAAACAAAGACTAAAGAGATAGTGATTTTTGGTGTTTCTATAATAGAGATTTAGTTCCTATTTATAAAAGAGAAAAATAGATTTTGAACTCACGTATTCTCTAACTGTTTTCCCATGATTCATTTCCATAAACCACTCCCATATCCTTTCTTATTCGTAAGATCAGTAGACTAAGCTAGGCATGAAACAACCCACTACTTTGAACAAGTTAAGAAAAGTTTGAACCTACATAACTTACCCTAACATAATCTTTATTCACACATAATTCAAACTAACTCAAAGTCGTTTAATAAACTTATAAACAAACTTATTAATTAGTATGTTTATCAACTTATAAACATACACATTTTCCTTATAATGTTCAACCTATTACTAGAAAATAAATATCACTATTATTAATTTTCAACACCTGGTGGGGTGGCGACATTTTCTGTTAATGTTTATAACATGTTTAAGACTGTGATGGGTTGAATAGGTTGGAGAACAATGTGGAAATGGTAGTGGCGGTTTCGGCGTGGTTGCAACGATGTTGAAATAAGGCGGTGACGGTGGCGGTGGCGGCAGTAGTACAATAATGAAGAGGTTGAAGAAGATATGTATTTGGATTGATGAAGGTTAGAAATTTGAGGGACTATTGGTGTTATAGAATACTTATACAAGAAAACCAAATAACCGCAAAAGCTTTTACAACTAATGAAATTTTTAACGATCGTTAAGGGAATGGATCCCAACAAGGATTTTATTACTGTCTTGAATTCCACAAATAACAACAAAATGATAGTTTTACTTTATGATAATTTATTGACGATTCCACTTAGTTTTGTAAATTATAATCTTCTTATTTAGGGTGATATAATGGACTTATGCAACTTCATCTTCAATTATAGTAATGGGAGGCCTTAGGTGCTGTTTCTTTTATTTTGAGTATGAGTACTGCCTTGATATAGTGTCTGAGTGGACAAAATTGACTTTTGTGGAGCTAGAAAAACTTGTTTCTTTTTTCAACCAAATGACGATCTGAAATATTATTAATTACCAATATACCTATTTGAATAAACTAGTGTAAATTTATAGAAAACTTGATCAAGATTGAAGACCACAATATCCTCAACTGTTCATCTAATCAAACAACCTCAACTATTAAAAGTAAAAACCTGTAGGAGACCATCAATTATAAAAAGCCCAATGAAAACTGAAAATTTAAACTCATAAATTTAAAGAACACAGACCTATGGTACACCATTAAAAAACACCAAGGCATGAAATCTATTTACAAAACTTTGGTCCACCAAAAACGTCTCCTGCAGCAAGGATCTCCGACGGAAAGATGAGTGTGGTATGAAAGTGTTTGGTATGTGATTATAACCAATAATATATAACTGATTTCTCAATGGAGAGGATTTACTTGATTTGTTAATAACATATTAATAAATTTATAACTAATTTGATACAAGAAAGATGGATGATTGCTGCTATTGTGAAGAGAAAGTTTAACAATTATTTATTTTATTTCATGAAAGAGAATGAGGGCAAAGTGGTCCAACAAATTCTAGCTAAACGTCTGGTTTGAGAGAGAGAGAAATTTGGGGTCCTCTCAAAACAGAGCCTCCAACAGAATCTGATAAAAAAGAAACGCATTTTATATTTTTGTGGGGACATATTTGTTAGCTAAGGGATCATTAAGTGCAAAAGAAACAACACCTTAGTGTCATTCGAGTATAAACTCTCGATCGGAAAAGTCTAATCTTCATTTCAGCTAGAGAAGACAAGTAAGAATAAATGAAACACGCAGTACACTCGTAACTAACTCGTTTTAAACATTTTACAAGAAAAGGACTAATTCTTCATTCATTATCTTAGTTTTCAACATTTTACAATTAGTCAATTTTTAATACCTTCACAAATACCAGTATGACTTAACATAGTGTGCAAAGGAATATTTTGTTCGTTTAAGAGCTAAAACAATACAAATTTAAATTGTCATTTTCTATCTTAGGTTGTGGTGTTGTATACAGCCTTCACAACGACCTGCTCCACTCAGGGTGTACGCGGTAAAGGTAGATTTGTTTGACTTTATGCTTAGTCAATCATATTTATCTGTATTACTTTAAAATTATAGAATAGTTTGAATTTTTTGAAAGTCAAAATTCATTCTTTGTCAAAAGAGTGTAACACTTATCTTTACTAAGTATTAGTTTAAGTTTTCTCTAGCTTAATTAGTGTTTAAACGTAATCTACCTTTTGAGCTTGATTAGTTTGAACTTTTTACAACTTAAAATTCATTCTTTGTCAAAAGAGTTTAAAAGCTTTTCTTAAGGCTTTATGTATGAAAAAAGGAAAGAGGTTAAGATAACCTAAATATAGAAAGTTTTCATTAAAAGTCTCTTAGATACTCTTATTATTATTGATATTTGAGTAGGGGTTACTCCTATGTTCACAAAAGACTTAAAGCTCCTTTAAATAAAACATTTGAAAAACTCTTATTGGTACAAAAGTTTTCTTTTACCTCTCTTATTAGATGCTTTTATGAAGGGCAAGGTTATTAGGACCCCTCCTTTTTTACAATCCATACCCCCCTTAATTTTTTTTTTTTTTTTAGTTTTTTTTTTTTTTTTAATTTTTATAATTTTGTATTTGTTGTAAAACTATGAAACTGAAAATGCGGAAAAAAAATAATAAGTTTTTGTGACTTAAAAATATAAAACAGACAAAAAACGCGGAACAGAAACTGATAAAAACTGTGTCTGACTGAAGCAGAAAGGGGACAAACGGAATCTTAAGTACTTTTTTGGTACTTTTTGGTGGGGTAGGGGGTATGTATAGTAGAACCCTTTTATGAAACATATAAATCTATATTCGTACTTCTTTTTAATAGACTACTTGGTAATTTATGAGAAGACCTAAATAGTTTGTATTTTTATCTTCAAATATGTTTGATTACTATGCTTGATTATGTACGGAACGATCATTAATTGTTGAAAGTAACATATTGTCATAGTTAAAAAAAGAGGCTTTGGGTCAATAAAGAAGACTTCACAAATTTAGAATTACGAAAGGTCAAAGTAAATAGACTTGTTCTTGGTGAGAAATTTAACAATAAAGAATGAAAAGTTGGCAAAAGTCTCCCTTTGAAAACATGAAAGAATACAAAAAGTTTTCCATTATATATGAATGAATATATTGATCTACAATTTCAAGTTTCAACTACTCTTTGTCCCGACTCAAAACGTCGGCCTTACTCGGTTTAATCCACACCATCTTGACCTTGCTAGTTGCATTTTTATTCGTATATCACCAACCTCAAACACGTGATGACGTGAATGGTTACTTAAATGTACCTATAAAAACTTATTGGGGTGATTTAATGGCAAAAAAAAATAATAAATTATAACTATTACATTATTAAATGTACGATTTTATTAAAAACAGAAATAAATGTAGCTCATAGCCTTCGATATTGTAATTGCGATTTCGAAAGTACATTACAAGTTTAATTCCTATCGGGTACAAAGAACTTTAAACTTGTCGCAACAAACTTTTGAAAAATAAATTTCATCTGGTTTCGATTTGTGTAACGACGGACTTGTAAAAATATATGAATCAAAACTTAATATCATCAAGAACACCAAATAATAGTGAACCCGGCTAATCTCCTATTGACTCACTTTTTTAATCAAATGAAATTACAATATCTTGATTACAAACAAGAACAGAAATCACTCAAACTCACATATCAAAACGTATTGATCAACAGAATACGTACGCAGTTTCACACATTGATTATAACGAATAATGAAAGAGATAACTGAAAGTTAGGTGAGTGATGAGTATATATACTTCCATCTTGCATAGTAGTTCTTCACTTTTCCATAGTAGCATCTTTAGTCCTTAATCTTCTAAACTTGACACTCCAGTGAATAAACAACACCTTCATCTTTAAACAATTATCACCATTGGTCCTTCAGGTTATGGGCTTATAACTCTTAACACTCCTCCTTAAGACCTTAACATGCAAATCCATTAAACAAACCAAGCATACTACAAAACTTTTTATGGTTAGAAATTAACAACCCTTTTGTAAATATATCTGCATTATTGTTCTCAGATTTAACTTTCATAGGTTTAGTAAAACCTGCAGATATTTTTTCTCTCAAAAAATAAAGGTTAATTTCAAAATGTTTGCTTCTTTCATGAAGTAGAGGATTCAAAAGAAATTTGGATGGCAGAATTATTATCACAATTCATATCAATAGGCAACATCACATCCACCTTCAGATCACAAAGTATTTTATGAATTCACATAACCTCACAACATACATTGCACATAGCTTGTATTCAGCCTCAGTAGAAGATCTAGAAACAACACTTTGTTTCTTACTCTTCCATGAAACCACATTTCCACTAAGATATACACAATAACCAGTTAAAGATCTTTTGGTTATTTTACATTTAGCCCAATCTGAGTCTACAAACACATTTAATGTGTTATAGACTCCTTTCTTAAAAGTAATACCTAGACCATGTTCATTTTTAAGATATCTTAATATCCTGAAAGCAAGTCTCATGTGAGACTTCATAGGACTATGCATTACTTGACTAAGACAATGCACAACATATACAATGTCTGGTCTAGTCATAGTAAGGTAAATCAATTTACCAACAAGTTTTTGATATGGAGTAATTTTAGCAAGTTTTTCATCATCACCAAACTTATCTTTAAGTTTTTTACTATCTGGATTAATTTCAATAGGTGCACCACAAGGTTTGTAACCTAACATCTCAAACTCAGATAGTAATTATGTACAATATTTCTTTTGGGTTAAACAAATTCCATTATCAATGTCAATAACCTCAATACCTAGAAAGTACTTAAATTTTCCAAGATCTTTGATAAGAAACTTAGAACTCAAGAATTGTTTAAACTTATTCACTTCATCCAGGTTATTACCAATAATAACAATATCATCAACATATACAAGCAGAACCAAGAAAATGCCATTTTTGTTCTTAATAAACAATGAAAAATCATTTGGACTCTATACAAATCCATTTTTAAGAAGAACATATATAAGTTTTTCATTCCATTTTTTGGTGCTTGTTTTTAATCCATATAAGGATTTAACCAATTTGCACACTTTGTTATCATTGTTATCACCATAACCCTCAGGAATTTTCATATAAACTTCCTCATCAAGTTCACCATACAGAAAAGCATTATTCACATCTAATTGAAATAATGGTCAGTTATTACAAACAGCAAGACTAAGAACACATATAACAGTAACAATTTTCACAACAGGAGAAAATGTTTCCTCATAATCAATCCCTTCTCTTATGGTAAAACTTTTTTCTACAAGTCTAGTTTTAAATCTTTCTACATCACCACTAAACTTATATTAACTTTCCATATCCATTTACATGGAATAACCTTTCTTCCTTCAGGAAGATCAGTAATAATCCATGTATTATTTCTGTTTAAGGCTTCCATTTATTGATTCGTAACCTCTATCCATTTGCTATCTTTGATAGCTTCAGAATAAGCAGAAGGCTCATGAATTTTATTCATATTAATAGCAAAAACAAAATTATCAGTGCTGAGATTAGCATAACTCACAACTTTGTTAATGTTATATTTAACATCTTTATTAATCATAAAATCTTTATATTTAGAATGAAAATTACTTTTTCGACTAGTTCTCCTAACAGTATTCTCTGCTGCTGGTTCTGGTGACCAATTAAACATTTAACCAAAAGACTCTAAATCTTCATCCTCAGATAGGGGTGAGCTCAGGACTGATCCCGTCTGATACTCGTCCCGATTTAGTGCTCCCAGTTTTTTCTCGATCTAAAATGTTATGTACCGATCCCGTACCGAATGGGATTCGGGTATCGATACCGGTACGGGTATCGGTACCGGTACCGGTACCGAGAAATCGGGATTTTCCTGCTTTTTTTGAGAATTTCCCGATTTGGTACCGGTCCCGTCTCGAATTAGTGATCCCGATTTTTTTTCACTTTAGTTTGTAGTCCCGGTCCTGTACCCAACGGGATTCGGGTACCGGGAATCGGCATGGTTCCAGGTACGGTTCGGGATCGGATTCGAGATTCGAGTCAAATGCTCATCCCTATCCTCAGAGGAATAACTATCATCATTGATAGTGTCTGGTATACCCTCAGAACTCTTTTCTGTTGCATACTCACTACTAGTGTCCCTCCTACTAGACTTAGTGTTAGTATTAGGTGATCTATCTACCTCAGAAGACATATCTGTATCAGCAGTATAAACACCTTCTTTACCTTCACTAGGTTATACAGTGTTGTCACTAGTATTAACACTATCTACAGGTACAGACTTAAGCTTACTACCTGTACTATCTCCATTCTCATCATAGGATTCACTAGGTCCTTGACTGTTTATATTAAAAAAAGTTTAAATCATTAACATTTTTCTCAAAAAACAAACTCTTTACTAATCAAATCATTTTTAAAAGGAAAGAGAGACTCATAAAATTTCACATCCCTTGAAAAAATAAACTTTTTATTATCTACACTGAACAATTTATATCTATTTTTATCAAAAGCATATCCAACAAAAACATATTTTTCTGACCTTGACCCAAACTTATCAGACTCATTTAACACAGTAGAAAAACATAAAAAGCCAAAAAAAATTAAATGAAGAATACTAGGTTTAGACCTATAAACCATCTCATAAGGACTTTTACCAGATAACACAGCAGTAGGTAACCTGTTAATCAAATAAGTAACAGTTAGCACACATTTAAGCCATATGTTTAATGGTATGCCCCCTGAAACATGAGGGCTCTAGAAGTATTAGCCATTAGGTAAATGCCTAAGTTTTCTTTCAGCTACACCATTCTGTTGAGGTGTAGAAGCACATGTAGTTTGATGAATAATATCATGAGTTTTAACAAAATCAGCAAACTTATGATTAACAAATTATGTTCTATTATCACTTCTGAAAATTTTATAGTAACTCTTTTGTTAAACTGGTTATCAAGAAGTTAAAAAAAAACTCTCAATGCAATTAAAAACTTTATTTTTACCTTTTAACAAAAGAACCCAAACAGATCTAGTATAATCACCAACCACAGTAAGAAAAAACCTAAATCCTTCCCTACAGGTCACTTTATAAGGACCCCAAACATCAAGGTGAACAGTATCACAAAACTTGTTAGTTTTATGATCACTTAAAGCAAAAGACTCTCTAGTCTGCTTAGCTTTATGACACACATTACAAGGTTCAGAATTATTTAGTTTAATTTCATTATTATCTTTTCTAAGGACATTCAAAACTTGATGAGCAGGATATCCTAGCCTATTGTGCCAAATAGAACTAGACATATGACAATACCTAACGTTTTTATTTAACATAGTCTTACCTTCATCAAAAAAATATAACTCATCCTTTTTACTACCAGCCCCTATCAGGACGTTTTGAGTTAAATCCTGAATAACACATGTAGATTCATCAAAAATCACATTAATTTTATTATCCTTAGACAACCTTTGAACATATAAGAGACTAACTTTATATCCAGGAACAACCAACACATCTTTAATAGTCAGAATATTATTTTTAAAACATCCAATTTTTTTCACATATTCCAATGTTCCATTAGGATGCGCTACACTAATATTCAAGTATGACACATCAATCACATTAAACAAAAGCTTCTCAGAAAAAGTTATATGGTGGCTAGCCCCGAAATCTATAATCCACCCAACATAAGTACTGTACGTACTTATGTTTGAATTATAGTTAAAGAACCTACAGGCAAAAAAACTAACAACACAATTATTGACTTTAAAGGTACATGCAACACTTGCAGAACCCATATGATTATCACCTGAAACACTCAGTAACTTCATGAATCTTTGATATTGATCAGAAGTGAGAGTGTGAGAAGCACTCTTACTCTGATCATCTTTGTTATCATTAACACTCGCATTATAAACATTACTTTGAGTAGCATTATTATTATTTCTTTTGAAATTAGCTGGATTACCAATAAGCTCAAAACATCTGTCTATAGTATGACAGTCATATTACAATGTTTGCAAACAAGATTGCCATATATATAGCTACCAGACCTAGTCTTGTTAGAATTCCAATTATTATTATTATTTCTGTTAACCCCTTTATTCCAATTATTAGAATTCTCACCAGACTTAACAACAAAAGCAGATGTCATAGACTTAGGATTCTTGGAAGAATCAAGACTATTCCTATGGGACTCATCTCTAGATAGAGTAGCAAAGACAGTTCTCACATCTGGTATTGGATCAGATGTAAAAATCTGACTTCTCACAACACTATAACATTCATCAAGACCCATGAGAAACTACATCAGCCTAAAAAGCTGATCATGTTCCTTAAGAGCCTCAAAAACCTTACAAGTATAATCAGGTAAATCAACAAGAGCATCAAATTGTCTCCACAAAGAATTACACTCATGATAATATTCAAACAATGACATACCAGATTGAGTTAAAGTATAGATTTTATGATGGAAATTATATATGACAGAACTATCATGTTTATTATAGGTTTCCTCAAGTTCATCCCAAACATCTTGGGCATATTTAGAAAAAAAAATTGTCCCTTATATAAATCTGGTGAAACACAACCAAGTAACCAAGAAAGAACAACAACATTACACCTATCTCATTGATCCCTAGCAGGACCATCATTAGTGTCCTGAATACAAGTACCAGTCACAAAACCTAACTTTTTCCTAGTTTGTAAAACCAATTTTATAGCAGCAAACCAAGCCTTATAGTTCTCAGTCCTTCAAGTTTGAAGGAAATTAATTGAGATCCTATATCTTGAGGATGAAGATATAAAGGATCATACACATCAAATTTAATATCATCAGTTTCAGATTTAGGAGATTTGGGTGACTCAATTTTAGGGGAATCGGTAGATTTAGCCATAATGATAAAACCACATAAGAAAAAACAAAGAATACAAAATCAAGCCAAAAAAGCAGTTCTTAGCCTTCCATACCACTCAATGGGTGACACGTCAAGAGCAGAGACGTGAAATTGGTCTAAAAACAGGAAAAACAAGAATGAAACCAAGAAACACACAAGAATCCCCTTGTATCTATTCTATAATTAACTACACACAATATCCTCTGAACAACAAAACCACAAATTACCTAATCCCTTCGTCTCATAAACCCCACTAAAAACCTAGAAAAACAACCTAAAAAGAGAGAGTGAGAGGTGTTACGTAGCACACACAGCAAACCAAGCGTAGATCAAGAAGATCTAAACCAATCAGAGCAGCGAAAACAAAAAATCCTATGCGTTAAACAACCAAGAATAACAACCTATCCAAAACTTACCAAATGAGAAAAAACCCTAATTTCTAATTTTAGGGTTTCTTCAAGATTCTTGTGGTTAACAAATAGTTAATCACAATAAACCAAGAAAAAATACCAGAAATAACCCAAGATCCAAAAAACCTTAAAATATCAAGACCTTATTTTTTTAAAAATCCAATTAAACCTTTATTTGAAAGATTTAAAACAATTAACCAACAGAGTCGTATAAAGAATCAACCCAAGATTACGATCTATGATAATAGATCAAAACCCCCCAAAAATTAAGCAAACTCTAATTTTCAGAGATCGATTTAAAACTTTTAAACGATGATACATAGCAACCAGGCTCTAATACCGTGTAAAAATATATTAATTAAAGCTCAATATCACCAAAAACACCAAACAATAGTAAACCCAACCAACCTCCCCTTACATTACTTTATTAGTCAAATGAAATTACAATATCTTGATTACAAACAAGAACAAAAGTCACTCAAACTCACAGATCAAAACGTATTGATCAACATAATACACACACAGTTTCACACATTGATTGTAACGAATAATGAAAGAGATAACTGAAAGTTAGGTGGGTGAGGAGTATATATACTCCCATCTTACACAGTAGTCCTTCACTTTTCCATAGTAGCATCTTTAGTCCTTGCTCTTCTAAACTTGACATTCTAGTGAATAAACAACACCTTCATCTGTAAACGCTTGTCACCATTGGTCCTTCAAGTTATGAGCTTATAACTCTTAACGGGACTTAAACTTCATAAATTAGTCACAGGTCAGAACCGTGGTTACGAAAATAATATATGAAAATGGTACCTATAAAGTCGACAACTTAGTGCTAAGTAAACATTACAAGAATTATTATGCTACTAACATTGCTCAAAAGGTATTTGGTATAGAGTAGTGATAAAGGGGCCTAACTTTGTGCCTAAAAACATGCCTAATGCAATGTGGCGTCGGCTGATTGGTGAAATGAAGGGGCCCACTGTTTATTATTTTTTCTTTCCTCGTTATTGTCATTGATTTTGACACTTGAATTAATCTGATTGTTAGGTCTATCTTTAGGCACACTTGGTAGACACAAATATCATTTTTGTTTGGTATAAGCCATTTTTTATACTTTTCACGTTATTTTCTTCAAAGTTACTGTATTTGGTATCTTGTTGATCGTGCGTGCATGTATTATTTTTGAGCTGAGTTTTATGGTGCAACTCATAAATAAATGCCACGATATGAACTCATTTAACCCTGTAAATCTTCAGGTAGTTTCAAGTTCCGTACATCGACTTGTCAAGTAAACTACTTAATTATTTGTCATTGTTTAAACTTAAAAAGATGATTGATAGGATAACAGAATTTTACGCTTTCTAAATATAATATTCCCCAATCTTGCAAAAAAAAATAAAAAATAATAAGTTGACATTTTATTATTAAAAGAAAAAAATTGGCGGATGAATGCCAGATGTTATACACGTAGTTCTTGGTCTTTTTCAAACGTGTGAGGTGCTTTTTTTTATATTTTTTTCCGTATCCTTTTATGGTATTTAACAAACTTGTTTCATTATAATATAATAATTAATATACAGTATAGACCACGCATATTGAAAATATAAACATCAGTTTCTGATTAATAATGTTTATCCTTAGATTTGGCACAATAAATTTCCCTTCTTATATCTTAACACGCAAAAGTAGTACATATGATTACATGAAAAACTTTATTTTATTAGTAGGAATAATACTTAAAAGTCATGCACAATTATGGACGCAATCCAATTGGAAATGTGACATTACATGTTAGACTTTGTCTTAATATTAAGCATTTTCTTTTTAGAGTAAAATTAACCATATTAATATTAGATGTTTTACATCATTGTTACGGAACTACATATAATCTCAATATCTCAATTAAAAGTTGCATGCTAAAGATTTAGATGATATAATAGTAGTTGTTCTAAAAAAAGAAAAGAAAATCAGCATGCTAATGTTAGTCTAATTTCTTTTCTTACTCACATTACTAAAAATAATTAAATAATTCTTTTTAAACATTTTAAAAAGTCATAAAACACGCCAACCTTGCTTTTAATTAGAAAACTCTTAAATTTCTATTATTGGAGTTAAGGAGTTACGTTTCATAATATATAAAATATAAAATCCGTTAATCACATACGTACAAGGAATTTCAAGATTGAAAATCTAAACCCGTTGTTGACCTAAAATAACAATAAACTATTAAAACACAACTTTTATGCTGGCCTATAAATAAACATTTTGACGTCATGATATACGTGTCACAGAATATTGTATGTTATTTCTTTCTTAATTCTTATATTTTCATATATATATATGCCTATAATTTTTTGGTTTATAAAATAACGTATTGTGTCATTCGTTATTTTATTTTTCATTAGTACGGTTATATAATAGCGAGAAATAGTTATAAATCGATTCTATAATAGAAATTTGCCTAATAAGATAATCCGGATTAGTTTAAGACCGAGATATTTAACGTGCGATCTACTAGGTGGTACATCTATAAAATTCTTCAGTGATATAGATCTCTTTGTTACAGAATACAATGTACTTATTTAGGGTTATTGCTTACAGAATTCACGTACTTTCCACTATAAATCAACTACTACGTAGTAGCTATAAACTTCTTAAGCTGTACTTTCAAGATTTATCGAGAAACACCTCGCTAGAATCACACAGGCCATATATATATATATATATATATATATATATATATATATATATATATATATATATATATATATATATGTAATGAAATAACGTTTTATACAAAACGCGTCGCAATAAAACGCGAATAACCAAACGTTCTGATATATTTCTAGTAAGAATTTACACATTAAAAATGCTTATGAATCTCAACTGTTTATTTTTTGTTAAAATAATCTTAAACTTACTTTATTAGAATGGAAGTTGGTTCATTAGCTTAAGTTCATCTTTTTAATCACCTTGCTTAGGGGGGCTATGAGTTGGAGGTAACACATGCATGTATATTGTAACACCAGTGAAAGTGCCGTATGATGTTAAGTTATTGTCTCAAGAGCTGTTCAGTATGAGCATCTCTCTTAAGTTGTGGCTCACTTGTGGATGTGATATCCCGAGCCCAACATTATTTATTTAATCCTATTTTACGTATATTTTTGAAATTTTTAAGAATTTTTATCGTGGAATTATTTGACGGTTTAAGTTGAAACCAACGTTTACGGTCGTAATTTAACGTTTGACGATTTAAGAAGAACCGATAACGACTACGATACCGACGAATGCCCAAAATTCATATTTTATTATCGATTGATCGATATTTGAGTTTTTCGAGATTTTATTTTTATTTACGTGTTAAGTCGAGTCGGAACCATGTGTATATTTGTTTTGTGTGCGTTTGAACCATTTAAATGTATTTTGAGGTAGTCGGGACAAAACTCGACTCTCGTAAATTTCTAAAAGTCGACCACTAGTCAAAACCCGCTCTTTAAAAGGATGATTGCTAAAAAGGCCAAAAGATAGCTAAAATTGCACCAAAGGTCCCTCCATTTTTACAAAAGGGAACTTAGACACACACACAATTCATTTCCACCTCAAATTTTTCACACACTCTCTCCCTCTTCTCTCCTACCCTACGGCCAAACACCACCACCCTAAAACCACCATCAAAACTTGGTTTTTGACAAATCTAATCAAAGTCTCATGTTTATAACATCAAGTTAAGTAAATCCCGCCAATAAAATTACACATGCAACAACTTTTTTTTTTAGATTTAATTTTTGAATTATTTTGAAAAATATTATGTTTTGATCTAATTAAATTCGTGGGTTTGTGTTTAAATATGTTTAGGAATATGGATTTGAAATATTGGAGCTAGGAAAACATTTTCCTTGGTGATTTCAGCCCCAAAACCCACGAAATATGTGGGGGGTTTGGGTGTTCTTGGTGTTTTGATCTTGTTTCTTGTGGGTATGGTTCTATTTCTTTGTTATTATTATTTTATATATATATTTAATTATATTGCATGTTTAGTTTTTGATGTGGGTTTTGAATAAGGATGAACATACAAGTGATTTAGGGTGTTTTGGTTTGATTAGGATGGTTAGTAGGTGATGTTAGGAGTATAGGAATTGATGAAATTGGTCAAAATGATGTTTTAATATGATTTTGAAAGAGTCAATTTAGATCAGATTGTTTAAGGGTTATTTTCGTGGGTTTAAGTCTAAGTCCAGGTTGAGAAGATAGGATATTGTTGTAGAGCTTCTTTTTAGCTTCGATTCGGTATAAGGTAGAGCTTCTAACTCAAAACGAGTCAAAAGTTATGATATTTTAAAGTTTGAGGCGTACCGGGTGATGAAAATCACAAGTTACGGGTTTTTGTCAAAATATAGGTCGAATGTCTAGGATTGTAACTAGAGTTCTAAAAATGTTTGGAAGTTGTTCTTTGGTCCTAGACCTGCACAAAAGAGTGTATTTTCAAGTTTAGGAGTTGGTGTTTCAAGTTGAGTTGACTAAATAAGTCAAAGTCGAGTTGCACTTGGAAGGTGCAAATCTGTCCGAAATTTTAAGGTATAGAGATATGTTGAGCAGTGGGTCTTGGAAGTGAAAACTTTTTATGAAATTTGTTGTGTGGTTTCTACAGATTATAAGTGATTTTTACAAATTTTCTCAGATTTTTAGGAGTGGTCTAAGTGGGGTAAAACAGCCCGTACATTCGGTATGTACCGGCAGAGTCGTAAAATGCGCGATAATTCTAATAAAGTATAAAATGGTTCGTGTCTAGTAAATATCACTTGTATGGATTTTTGGCGTGAGTTTATATGAACCTTGATTGTTCTTAATTGTGTACATACACTACTTGAAGGTACTTGAATGTGTTGATTCATTACGTGTTTATTCGTTAGGTGTTGTATTTGATTTCCCGGGGCATCCTCATCGTCGGTGATCGATTTCGTTTACGCCGTAGTACTAATACTAACACTACCACCTAAGGTGAGTCTATAGCCTCGCTCTTTACTTTATTCAAATGTTTTTAACCCGCGAGGGGGATACATGCTATTTAAATGAAAATGAACATAAGTCTTGATTGATTGTTGGACCCGAATGTTGCCTCGAAATTGTGTTGAGTACCTAGTTGCAAAAGTCCCTAAATTCATGAACTATTAACTATTGTCCTGCCCTCGAGAAGGGGGAAATAACCGCTTATACAATTTGTAGTACTACGGGGCTAACGACCCAATGCTAGCCGAGAAGCTGTACGTTGAGTAAGTTCTGCGGTAGATTATCTTGTATGAGAGATAAGGTATAATTGCAACTGATACCTTTAGAAGGGGCACGGGTTTCATCTGAATCACGCCGGTAATTATTACGCGGGTGATTGAGTTAACGGATTAGTGTCATGAGCTTAAACACAATTGTCATATCCTTGAGTAATAGATTGTGAGTACGACAATGCTATTGAATGATCATGATTGGTTTTTAATACTTATGTTCAACTTATGATTTGATAAACCTATAGATTCGCTCAACCTTTGTGTTGACGATTTTAAGCATGTGTTTCAGGTAACCAAGATTGATAGCAGCGGAGCATGCGAGGATGGAAGTTGTGGTGGCTTGGCGGTCTACTTTGTTTTCCTCCCTTTTTGCATTTAAAAAATTTTTATACTATGTCATGTGAATGAAAATGTATTTTTGGGTTGAGATTCAGTGGGGACCTAAACGCAAACTCTGTATTGTATTCTTTTGGGGTTTGGAAAACAGTAGACATGTACATTTTAACTATGTTTAAATTATGTCAAGGCTTTTACGTCTTTTGAGTCGTTTGATATATCTTGTGTGCGATGATAACTGTGTAGCACCCAAATGTTGTAGTTCCGCTGCGCATAGCATTTGTGGGGGTGTTACAGATTGGTATCAGAGCCATGAGTTATAGAGAACTAGGTCATTTTGAAAAATCCTAAACTATAACTTTTGGTGTCGTAAGAAATTGTCCAAGCACACAACTATCCTGCATGGCTCCGGTAAGAATTCTTTAGCATTGCTTTATATTTTAGATGTATCCCTCGAAATTGATATGAATTCCCTAAGTATTTAGTATGTAAATACTTTGATATATATTGAGATATATTGTTGTGTACGTTGAGTACTTATCATCGTAATTTGCAAATCCTTGTAAGATTATCTTATATGTTGCATGTAATTGGCATAATGGGCTACATTGCATTACATGGCAACACTGCGTTGTAATCCTACGTGTATGTAGGAGTGGTTGTACGTGTAAGTATGTATATACTATGGTATTTAAAGGCATTGCACGCGAAGCAATGGTCCTTGTGTGATTATCATACATGTTATAATGCGGTTTTGTTGAGAATTCGGCCTTACCGCCAATTATCAATCTTGATAATTAATTTATTGTTCGGATAACCGAATATGAACCTCGTTTGATACTCTAGATACGTAAATAACGCTTCGTAACATATTGTATACTGACTAGTTTGATCTCGATTGTCGTTATCGCACCGTGATGTGTCATTTTGGACATTTTCTTTTGAAACATAATTTACTTACGTATTACTTTATTTCCTTTATTCCTAATGGGTTTGATATGTTAGTTCACGTAACTATAACATAGACGAAGTATAATCGATGATGCGTACATCGGAGCGGCGAATCATGTGTGTATATTATGAAACGTGGTTGAGGCGTGTTGCCATTAATCGTTGTTTACTATTCTACTTGAATTTTAAAGATGTGTTTTAAAATAGACTGGCGTTGTGATCAAGCGCGATAACTTGGAATTTGGTTGGTTTTTGTGTTAATTTTGTGGAGTACGATTTCGAGACTCATCCGAGGCCGATAACAACATTTAGTTGACATACGTATTCTCGTTCCATTTATTTCATTTTGTTTTGTTGTTTCATTATTTTGAATTCGATATTTTACATGACGAGGTCCGGCATTTGTGCAAGTTAAGTAAGCATCGAACTTTGTTGATTGAATGATTTAAACATAAAGTGTTTTATATATATTTAATATTTGGTGAATGAAACTTTCGGATAAAAATGACGTATGATGTGTTTTGTAACAAGTAAAATTCGTGTAGAGAATAAACGGACATTGTGAAATTATTTTCCTTCAACCTTGGTTGGTAAATCGTAATAAGTAATTATTATTACTCGTAAAATCCTTGTTTTCATATATTAAAATTTGATACTAAAAGATTGTGATGGAATTGTTAAGAAATTGTTTAAATTAGTTCGAGAAAGGAGTTATAATAAAATTTGCGAGATGACTATTGAGTATATGTAGCTTCGGATTTAGTATGAATTAATTTTCGGGTCAATGTAGCAAACTTTTGGCATAATTTGTAATATAGAGTAGAAAAATTGGTCATATATTTTGGAGGTAGAAACTTTGTAAAAATTGGTTTATTTTAAACATAAGGTTATGTTTACGTATGCATTGGTGTAAACTAGAACTCGTCACTCGTTGTAGTAAATAAACTGGGATAAAATCGGAATATACACTTTAAGTATGAAATTATAATGCTTGAAATGAAATTTTAAACATTGATGGAACGTCATTGGAAATCATTTGTTTGTTTAATTGTCGTTATAGAGAATCAATATGTGTAATTTGATGATGCTTGTTTAAAATCGTTTGAAAAATCTTTTGTTTTATTCCGCGACGAGATGTGTTAATTTTAAAATCATTTGATAATGGGCTAAGGATTAAAAGTTGAATTTTATATATTTTAAAATTATTGAGATAAGCATTTTGATTGTTTATTATATTATTATTATTGAGATTTAAGTCTCGACTAAAATCAGTAAGTATCCGAGATAATACCACGTGAAACCTCTTTATCATTTGAGTCGAATTACGCGAATATGATTTAACAAAACAGTTTTGGGGAAAACATGTGTGTAATAAAAGTCAAAGGTTGATTTTAAGAGTTAATTGGACTAGTTTGAGTCATGTTGGATACGTGTATAATTGTGATAATATAAGTCGTAATAATAAAAACGTAAAACTTGGAAAATTCTTACTACGTATGTTTTTGGTACTTAAGATATGAACATTAACGAGATTTTGACACAAGTATGGAGATTTTCAAACCTAATGATTTGTCAATTATGATAACCGAGTCACCGCATCTACTAATGTTAATAAATTTCCGAGAGATTGAAATTTTTCCAGAAATGAAAGCGTTGTAAAGATTGGAAAATGAAAGGTATAAATTCTTTAATGGTGTAACACAAATTAAAAATGTGTAAATGTTCGGTTTTACAATGTACAAGGTAACACTAACTATTATACGCAACTGGATTACACAACACACGCCTACTTGTATATTATTTAATAAAGATGTATATATAATGTTTTGAGTCACGATGGTTCGATCGTACGACATCCCTTCTTTGATTTTATGGGTCTTTATCTAAACTTAAATAGTCATGTGATTTTTCGTTTTAATATTGGCAATGGCATGAGACCATTATTTGTTTTGAATTGCTACTTCACGATTACATGATAATGAGGGTATGTTACCCGGCGTATTTTTGTCCTCTTCATGAACGTTGTGACTTTTCTTCTTTCGGTTAATGGAACCTAAAAATTCTGTATTTACTTGTATGATGCTATAAATATCCATTTAATTGGTTATTTATTTATATTGAACAAAAGCGAGGAGGCGAAGCCGCTTTACCGAATTGTAGAGGTGAAAGAACTCGATCTTCATGGTGAAATTGTTTCTATTTAACCAAGTGATTATTCTTCTCTCCCCGTATACCCTTGGTGGAATGGGTGTGCAACTCGAGACGATGGGAAGTGTGATCGTTGTTTTATCTTTGACGCTTGTGTTGATATATAATTTTTGCTCCATGTATTCGTAGATCGCTGTTGTTATCCCAAGACTTTTGTCATACATTTGAAGTATTTTCATTTCTAATGTAGTTAATTTCCGTTGGCAAATATATTGCTCGTTTACCTCGTTCGATCTCATTGATCTTAATTTTATTACTTGTTGTGCTTGCAATGATCTTTAATCATGAACCACCTTACCGTTATTTTGTGAATAGTCTATTGTGAAAATAGGTATGAGTGTGTCAAATGTTTTGGTGAACTAGATGCAAATGGTGTCGATTTCTTTATTTAATTATTTATTTATTTTCCTCACAAAAAGGCAAAGTAAAAGTATGTTTCCAAAGTGGACGAAAAATGTTTGATGTGTTTCTTAAAACGATGGTAGCAATATTTTCCCATTTCAAATTCCATTTTAAATAATTTGATTATTTTGAAGTATAGGTCGAAAACTTTCGTAGTCATATTTGGTATGTAATAATAATGTTTGTGTCGTCACTCGATCCTCAATTATGCACAGCTTAGCTAACTATGCATAATTCAGGAAGAGTCCTGTTTTGTTAATTGTCGTTGCTTGATCCTTAAGTATGCATGATCTAGCTAGTTATGCATAGTTTTGGAAGGGCGATGTAGTTTCAAATAAATTGGTCATCTTTAAAAACCGGTAGTGTTTTTGATAAATGTTTGGATGAGAACGTTTTTAAAAATGGTGGATCCTTATGCAAGTAATCGTATTTTCTTTGATTCTTAAAGAAAATTTTTGAATTTTCTTGTATTCCTTGAAATCTTTTCTTTCGTTTGGTGTTGACTTGGTAAGTCACTGTGACCGAGTAGTTTTTGGAAAATGTTTTTATGAGTTGTGTGTAACGTGCAAATTTCATCGGACTCACGAGGGTGTTGATGAAATACCAAAGGGGCTCGTATCGTCACCGGGAGAAGAGTTTTTAATAAAGATGGAAAAATGCCGAAGTAGAGGAAACCAGAGTTCGAATAACTCTAAGGGAAATAACGAAGACTTCTCCTACAACGAATGTATCGTACTTTATTTATTATTCTTTTCTTGTTCTTTTGATATGACAACGACACATGATAAATTGTTGAAGTTTACCAACTGTGCATCGGTAATTGGAAGACCATTCCAATTGTCGTCTTCGTTTATTTAAGTGAGGAATCCTCTTTGCTTGACTCAACCATACTTGATTATCGATGGTTAAACGATAGATATCCCTAGTTGATGTTTTTGTGGTAAACCCTTGCCTTTTATGTATTTGTGTGGTAAGTAATCTGGTCGAGTGATCGTAAGTTGTGAGAACTTGAGACGACATTGTCCAATGAAGTCCGATCATGGAGAACACGTGCCATGTAATGTATTTTTTTTTTAACTGTGAACGATGATATTTATTAAGATTTTGACCACGTTTGGGACGGAAGTAAGATGGCGTTCTTGTAATATCTTTTGGGTATGGATCCGTGTGTGAGCACCCTGCGATGACGTATGTATGTATTTTATTTTATTTTATTTTCTTTTTTTGGATATGCATCCATAGCTAGCAAGCTGTGAACCTTCTTTAACTTGCAATTTTCTTTTGACTGGACTCATCCGAGAATTATGTAAATATTCTTGTTTTATCTTGGCTTGGCTGATTAGCAAGCGTGGGTTAACTGATTGAACTGATTGGTTTAGCATGGTTTGGCTATGTTGCAAACATGTCGTAATATGGTTGTATGTGTTTCATAATGGCTTTTGTGTTTGATTGGGTTGTGACGTTTTCGAGAGAGTTATGTATACGTCGGATGATTACCGTATCGATGGATTCGTTTTTGATGAAATAGGTTTGTATGTACCTAATATTGCGATAAGGTGATTTTGTATGACTAGTGTTAATTACTTCGTCTTATATATTTTGAACGTTTTCGATGGGGTTATGTGTGACCCGTGCGATTTTGTTTTGTGAGTAGTTGTTTTTATGAGATGATGAACCAAGTGAAAGGACGACTCGAACGTTGGAAAACGTACTCCGAACATGTGTGATTGATTTTGATAGTTGTTGAGAACGACACATGCCATTGGTAGTATCTTTGTACCACGACTTTTACCTTGATTAGCTTTGAAGCTGCGACATTTGAAGAATTATGTTGATGAAAATATAGACCGCGAGTTGGATGAAATGAAGTAGGGAAAAGTCAGTTGAATGGACCTGAAATGATTCGAGAGGCTACGGAAGAGATGGTGTAGATTAAGAATTATATGCTAACCGCGAGAAGCTGTGGAAAGAGATGTGTTGATACCCGTGGGAAGAATTTTGGGAAATGGAAGCGGAGATCATGGATCAAGACGGTAAGAGACTGAAGCAAGGTATAATACCCATGGTGAAAATGTGATAGAACCCGAAACGTGAACCGGAGCTCGAAACAGAACATGAAGACCTCTTTAGGAAGAAGTACCTTTATCTTCCTAGTTGTACAAAATGCGAGTATAAGAACCGGAGAGCGCCGGGACGTCGCTCCCTTAAGGGGGGAAGGATGTAACACCAGTGAAAGTGCCGTATGATGTTAAGTTATTGTCTCAAGAGCTGTTCAGTATGAGCATCTCTCTTAAGTTGTGGCTCACTTGTGGATGTGATATCCCGAGCCCAACATTATTTATTTAATCCTATTTTACGTATATTTTTGAAATTTTTAAGAATTTTTATCGTGGAATTATTTGACGGTTTAAGTTGAAACCAACGTTTACGGTCGTAATTTAACGTTTGACGATTTAAGAAGAACCGATAACGACTACGATACCGACGGATGCCCAAAATTCATATTTTATTATCGATTGATCGATATTTGAGTTTTTCGAGATTTTATTTTTATTTACGTGTTAAGTCGAGTCGGAACCATGTGTATATTTGTTTTGTGTGCGTTTGAACCATTTAAATGTATTTTGAGGTAGTCGGGACAAAACTCGACTCTCGTAAATTTCTAAAAGTCGACCACTAGTCAAAACCCGCTCTTTAAAAGGATGATTGCTAAAAAGGCCAAAAGATAGCTAAAATTGCACCAAAGGTCCCTCCATTTTTACAAAAGGGAACTTAGACACACACACAATTCATTTCCACCTCAAATTTTTCACACACTCTCTCCCTCTTCTCTCCTACCCTACGGCCAAACACCACCACCCTAAAACCACCATCAAAACTTGGTTTTTGACAAATCTAATCAAAGTCCCATGTTTATAACATCAAGTTAAGTAAATCCCACCAATAAAATTACACATGCAACAACTTTTTTTTTTTAGATTTAATTTTTGAATTATTTTGAAAAATATTATGTTTTGATCTAATTAAATTCGTGGGTTTGTGTTTAAATATGTTTAGGAATATGGATTTGAAATATTGGAGCTAGGAAAACATTTTCCTTGGTGATTTCAGCCCCAAAACCCACGAAATATGTGGGGGGTTTGGGTGTTCTTGGTGTTTTGATCTTGTTTCTTGTGGGTATGGTTCTATTTCTTTGTTATTATTATTTTATATATATATTTAATTATATTGCATGTTTAGTTTTTGATGTGGGTTTTGAATAAGGATGAACATACAAGTGATTTAGGGTGTTTTGGTTTGATTAGGATGGTTAGTAGGTGATGTTAGGAGTATAGGAGTTGATGAAATTGGTCAAAATGATGTTTTAATATGATTTTGAAAGAGTCAATTTAGATCAGATTGTTTAAGGGTTATTTTCGTGGGTTTAAGTCTAAGTCCAGGTTGAGAAGATAGGATATTGTTGTAGAGCTTCTTTTTAGCTTCGATTCGGTATAAGGTAGAGCTTCTAACTCAAAACGAGTCAAAAGTTATGATATTTTAAAGTTTGAGGCGTACCGGGTGATGAAAATCACAAGTTACGGGTTTTTGTCAAAATATAGGTCGAATGTCTAGGATTGTAACTAGAGTTCTAAAAATGTTTGGAAGTTGTTCTTTGGTCCTAGACCTGCACAAAAGAGTGTATTTTCAAGTTTAGGAGTTGGTGTTTCAAGTTGAGTTGACTAAATAAGTCAAAGTCGAGTTGCACTTGGAAGGTGCAAATCTGTCCGAAATTTTAAGGTATAGAGATATGTTGAGCAGTGGGTCTTGGAAGTGAAAACTTTTTATGAAATTTGTTGTGTGGTTTCTACAGATTATAAGTGATTTTTACAAATTTTCTCAGATTTTTAGGAGTGGTCTAAGTGGGGTAAAACAGCCCGTACATTCGGTATGTACCGGCAGAGTCGTAAAATGCGCGATAATTCTAATAAAGTATAAAATGGTTCGTGTCTAGTAAATATCACTTGTATGGATTTTTGGCGTGAGTTTATATGAACCTTGAGTGTTCTTAATTGTGTACATACACTACTTGAAGGTACTTGAATGTGTTGATTCATTACGTGTTTATTCGTTAGGTGTTGTATTTGATTTCCCGGGGCATCCTCATCGTCGGTGATCGATTTCGTTTACGCCGTAGTATACTACCACTACCACCTAAGGTGAGTCTATAGCCTCGCTCTTTACTTTATTCAAATGTTTTTAACCCGCGAGGGGGATACATGCTATTTAAATGAAAATGAACATAAGTCTTGATTGATTGTTGGACCCGAATGTTGCCTCGAAATTGTGTTGAGTACCTAGTTGCAAAAGTCCCTAAATTCATGAACTATTAACTATTGTCCTGCCCTCGAGAAGGGGGAAATAGCCGCTTATACAATTTGTAGTACTACGGGGCTAACGACCCAATGCTAGCCGAGAAGCTGTACGTTGAGTAAGTTCTGCGATAGATTATCTTGTATGAGAGATAAGGTATAATTGCAACTGATGCCTTTAGAAGGGGCACGGGTTTCATCTGAATCATGCCGGTAATTATTACGCGGGTGATTGAGTTAACGGATTAGTATCATGAGCTTAAACACAATTGTCATATCCTTGAGTAATAGATTGTGAGTACGACAATGCTATTGAATGATCATGATTGGTTTTTAATACTTATGTTCAACTTATGATTTGATAAACCTATAGATTCGCTCAACCTTTGTGTTGACGATTTTAAGCATGTGTTTCAGGTAACCAAGATTGATAGCAGTGGAGCATGCGAGGATGGAAGTTGTGGTGGCTTGGCGGTCTACTTTGTTTTCCTCCCTTTTTGCATTTAAAAATTTTTTATACTATGTCATGTGAATGAAAATGTATTTTTGGGTTGAGATTCAGTGGGGACCTAAACGCAAACTCTGTATTGTATTCTTTTGGGGTTTGGAAAACAGTAGACATGTACATTTTAACTATGTTTAAATTATGTCAAGGCTTTTACGTCTTTTGAGTCGTTTGATATATCTTGTGTGCGATGATAACTGTGTAGCACCCAAATGTTGTAGTTCCGCTGCGCATAACATTTGTGGGGGTGTTACATATATTGACTAATTTAAAGCCTGTAAATTTCAAAAAAGTTTAATATATTTGAATAAGTAATTAAACTATTGAATTCAAAGTTGTTGCAAAAACATACCCGGCTTTTCTATCTATGTTTTCCTACTCAAGCAGTTGACATTTTTAAAACGACATAAGAAATAGTCATTGGCGTGCTCCTCAATCCTTCATTTCCGTTTCCTAACAATTTACAAACACTGTTTCTTGCTTCTTAAGATATAAATACCCCATTCTCCTTCAATTTTCTAAATTATCTACACCATATTCTTCAAAACCATATTCATTTTTCAAAACCCTAATCTTGCTTCCTGCTGCTAATCTATAAACTATCCATACAAAATCCGAAAAAAACAAGAATCAACCCCTCTAATCTCATGGCTCCTCTTGGTTCTTTGAAAGTTACGCACGCTTCATGGAAGCTCATTCTTGTGCTCTTGCTCACCATCCTTCTCGTCGGTCCAACCTCCGCCACTAGCCGTGGCGTCACAACGTTGAAACCAAATCAACAGCGACCGAAGAATGATGCAAGTTTAAACAATCCTGGTGTATATACCAATATGAAACCTAAAGGCAAACCTGTTCCTCCTTCTGGTCCCTCAAAAAGACACAATTCAGTACCAAACAATTGATATGTTCATACAAAAGGTCATTTTCTAAAGTTTTCTTGGAATATTTGATTGAGTTTTTGGTGAAGGCGATCAAAATTAGGTTTTGATAGGGTCATAGGATAAATATATGATCTTTTCGGGTTATCGGTTCTTAGGTTATAGATATACATATTAACTATACTACTGTATACGTATTTGAATTTGTTGATTCTTTGTGGAATTTTTCCACATTTATATACTTTCTGGATTGTATTATATTGCAATATTTGAATCCTTGAGTCTTTGTATCTTTAAAGTTATAATGTACAGATGATTATTGTTCTTGCATATGTTGTTAAGGATAGTTGTCTCCTCCATGTTTGTTCTTGAGTTTGAAATTCTTTACAAAATGATCAAGCACAACGTAAATAGACTATTTTTGTTAAACCTGAATGATCTTATAAATAGACTATTTTTGTTAAACCTGAACGATCACAAAGACTGTTTAATAAATCAGAGCTTGATTTTGTCATAATCGTGGTTAAATCCTATTTCGGACGTAATACCTTTATCTAAGATGTACCAATGACTTGTGATTTGCATCATATTAAATGTAGAAAAGTTTGGTACACGTATGAACATTTAGTTTCTTAAAATTTGATGTTCACTAGATGCTCAATCTTTTCGTTAAATTGTTCTTGATTTATATTGACCATACCTAATTTTTGTCTTTTAGTAACTTATTTCAAATTTACCAATACTACTTGAGTAAATAAATTCAAAAAGCCGTCAAACATGTGTATAATTTAATATTACTTTTTACCAAATTTTATAGAAGTTACTTTTTTATTGGTAAAATATAAAATTTTCTATCATACGTACAATTATATCACATCTAACATGCAAAAAAGTAAAGACAATTAAGTGATTTACACAAATGTTTTACAGTTTACAGCTTACGATCTTAATTTTAAGTTGTTATGCATGCATACGGCCATACTAACTTAAACATTAAATGACACGTCTAGTAATCACACATGACTAAAAAACCTGAACTTTTGATACGAAAAATACATGGTAACTAATAAAAACTGATTAGATAAAAATCTTGTGCAATAAATTAAAAATGGTGTCAAGCTTCGTCAGTACAATAAAAGAGAAAGTTTGTGCATGGACTCATTATCTGATGGGAAATGATTTGTACACTTAACAAATTGATTGACACACTCAAATTATTTGTGTGATGCTATTTTTGTCCATGTATCATTTAGTAGAGTGGGTAAATTTAACACAAATATTAAGGGTATAAGTGTCAGAACACAATAATTTGAATGTGTTAATCAATTTGTTGAATGTGCAAATCACTTCTCTTATCTGATGTAAAACCGATGCGAGAGAGAGAAGGTCTTAATCTTTTCCATGTTTAGAGGTAGAATGGGTCATTTAGATATAGAAGTTAGGATTTTAGCCAAAATTTTAAAACATGAATAACAAAAAGATCGTGCCTGTTGTGACTTGTGAGAGGCCGGGCACCCCTCCAACCTTTTGATTTGTCTCTGCGCCTGTATGTACACACAGCTAGATGGCTATAATCGTTTTACACAGTAATATTGCGACACTCTTTAAATTTAACGAGACACTTCAACGTGTGCATAGAACATTATACTATGGTTTTAACAGATTGTACATTAAAATGTCATAATAAAAAATTTGAGCGTGCTAATGAATTCTCATAAACAAACCGAATAGCTAAACAACTATATATTTTTTTAGCTATAAGCTTATCTCTTTAACATCTTTGTCGCCTGATACGCCCACAACAAAGCCCAGGCCTGACGGTCGACCCAAGAGGGTTAAGGTCAAGCCCGTATGGCATAAAGATTATGCCATATGATATCTATCCTTTATTTATGCTGGAGTCTTATTAGGAATGTGATTGTGTCGTATCTTTGTTTAAGAATAGACTTGTAATCGACTTGTGATTCAAGCTATTAATATTCGGTATATATACGGAATTCATTATCAATAAAAGTATCGTTCTGTGTGAACAACTGAAATCTCTTCTCTTCTACTTTTCTTAAGGAGCTAGCACCCGCTAAAAGAGGTGCCATATCCCGATACAATCCGCACGGATCGTATCAACTGGTGCTTTCATTCTTGTTACTTTTCGTTGTTACTGTTCATCTTGTCCCGATACTTTTCATCGGTACTATTCAAAAAAAAAAAAACAGAAAAAAGAAAAAGAAAAGAAAAAAAACTAGTTCTTTGTTATGGCTGAATTGGAACAACTTCGGTTGTTAATCAAAGATCAAGTCGCTGCTAGTAAGCAGCAAGCTGAAGCATTCCAACAGCAGATGCTGGCCATGCAATCCGAATTGTAGGCGACTAAGAGTTTGGTCCAGGCAGGGCGTTATGGGGGTGGTGGGGGAACTCGCGATGCAGTTACCACGCTCGATGCGTTTGGACGTGCCTAAGTTTTCTGGTGCGGATCCGGACCATTGGATTTTTTCAATTACAAAATATTTTTCCCTTTTGAATACACCGGTCGATCAAAGACTGCGAGTGGTGGGTTTTAATCTTGAAGGGGATGCAGCAGAGTGGTTTCGTTGGATGACGCATAATAAGTTAATAATGACCTGGGATGGATTTTTGGAGAGTGTGAAAAACGGGTTTGGGCCTTGCAAATATGAAGATCCTCAAGGAGCGTTGTCCAAGCTGTTGCAAAAGGGAATGGTGGCGGAATATCAAAGTGAATTTGAGAAGCTCATGAAACGAGTAACGGGTATATCAGAAACTTTGTTGATTTCTTTTTATGTCTCTGGTCTTAAACCTGCATTGCAGCGTGAATTATTGGTGTTTAAACCAACAAGTTTGGGTGACGCGTTTTCTTTGGCACGGGTGACGGAGGCTCGTTTAGGTGATCAGGGGTTAACCGTTACTACAGGTGGGGTGTCGACTTCTAGCAAACCTCAAACCTTAGCAACATCGACAACACGTTCAGGTACTTTTCGCCCTGACAATAGCAAACCACCTTTGATTTCTACACCACCTAAAACACCACTTGTGATTAAGTGGATTTCTCCGGCTGAACATCAAGAACCGCTTAGCAAAGGTTTGTGTTTTAATTGTGATAACAAGTGGGTGCAAGGGCATAAATGTCCTAGTAAATTTTTTTTGCTTATGTCTGAGGAGGACGAGGGTACAAAACAACCGGATGATACAACACAATTATACGTCGTGTAAAGTGGTGATATATCTATTCTCATTTCGTTTGTTAGCCACGGCAGCCCACGATCGCTTCAATTGTGGGGGACAATAGGACAAGGGAAAGTGCACATCCTTATCGATAATGGTAGCACGCACAACTTTGTGCAACCGGGCATCGTGGAGCGTTCGCATCTTCCAATAACTGGAATGAAACCCTTTAAGGTGTACATTGGCAGTGGTGAAAGTCTGTTATGCGAGAATATGTGTGCACAAGTGGTAGTTGACATCCAAGGTTTGCGAATGCATGTGGATTTGTATGTGCTTCCTATGCAAGGTCCGGATATGGTTTTGGGTATACAATGGTTGCAGCTATTAGGGAAGGAAACTCACGATTATTCTCAACAAACAATGGAATTTATTTGGTCGGGCCGCGGGTATTCGCTGTGGGGTGAGGAATCTTTACGCATGAAGCAAATCAGCTTGCGCCACATGCGGGCCTTACTAACGACGGACGATGTTTACGGTGTTTATGAGTTATATCATTTAGCTACCAAGGAGCAAGCTTCGGGGATGCCATCGACGACAGCCACCCAAACACACCCGGAGGTCAACCAACTCTTGGTTCGATTCGAGTCACTTATTCAGGTACCTAGTACTCTTCCCCCTCATCCTAGCATTGACCATCGAATTCACTTATATCCTAATACCAAACCTGTGAATGTTCGATCGTATCGTTATCCCCATTATCAAAAGGGGGAAATGGAAAAGCTTGTAAATGAGATGTTGAGCCAAGGAATTATTCGTGTGAGTCAAAGTCCTTTTTCTTCACCTGTATTGTTGGTTAAAAAGAAAGACGGCACTTACCGTTTTTTTGTGGATTACCAGGCTTTAAATGAAGTCACAATTAAAGATAAGTTTCCTATTCCTACGGCAGATGAGATGTTTGATGAATTAGGAGGTGCTGTTATTTTTACCAAGTTAGATCTACGTGTTGGTTACCATCAAATACGAGTACATGAACGTGATGTGTATAAAACGGCTTTTCGGACGCATGATGGACACTATGAATTTTTGGTCATGCCGTTTGGACTTACCAATGCTCCGTCTACTTTTCAAGCTACCATGAACCGATTATTTTCATCCTACTTACGCAAGTTTGTGATTGTTTTCTTTGATGATATATTAATATATAGTTCTACTCTTACTGCGCATCTCGAGCATTTGCAATGTGTTTTTCAGTGTCTGCAGGATCATCACTTCTTTGTTAAACGGTCGAAATGTGTGTTCGGGGCTACATCCCTTGAGTACTTGGGGCATATCATATCGGGAAGAGGGGTTGAGATGGATCCCAAGAAAATTAAGGCCTTAAAGGATTGGCCTGTGCCTACTAACCAGAGGCAAGTGCGTGGTTTTTTGGGACTCGCGGGCTATTATAGGCGTTTTATAAAAAACTATGCTATTATTGCCGCTCCTTTGTCTAGTTTGCTCCAAAAACACGGTTTCAAGTGGGGGGAGTTAGAGAATAAGGTTTCTGAAGAATTAAAGGCGCAAATGTCTTGTGCGCCAATTTTGGGTCTGCCTAATTTTGACGAAATATTTATGGTCAAAACGGATGCATCGGATAGTGGAATTGGTGATGTGTTGCTTCAACGGGAGCAACCTCTTAGTTATTTTAGCCGGAAACTAGGGCCCCGTATGCGTGTAGCTGCGACTTATCAGAAGGAGTTGTTCGCCATTGTTGAGGCTGTTTATAAGTGGCGACAATATTTGCTTGGGCGTCGCTTTACTATAAGGATGGATCATAGGAGTCTCAAGGAACTTATGCAGCAAGTTATACAAACACCTTTGCAACAAAAGTATGTACGGAATCTCATGGGTCTTGATTTTATTATTGAGTATAAGCCGGGGCGACTAATCAGGTGGCTGATGCTTTGTCACATGTGTTTGATGACGACGACGAGGTAAGGGCTGCATTCATGACCATGAGTCGGCCAACGGTCGATTTAGTGGGTGATTTGAGGAAAAAAAATGAGACATTGGAGGAACTAAAGCAACTTCATCAGAAGATTGACCGTAATGAGGTCATGGATGGATTTCGACATGAGCAAGGGGTAATCATGTTCCGAGATCGTTACTACTTGTGGGTTGAATCAACATTAAAGGATTTGTTGTTATCTGAGTTCCATAACACACCAACAGGTGGGCATAGTGGTATAAAAAAGATGTTGGTCGGATTATCGGCCTTATTTTATTGGAAAGGAATGCGCAAAATGGTGGGCGATTGATTTAATGGATTTGTGTATGCTCTTGAAAGTGTTGTTCGTACTCGATTCAATTCGAATTGATCACGGTTAATGGTGGAATTGTTGGTATTGGTCACTAAAAGGGGGAGCTTGGTTAACTAAGTCTACAAATAACATAAATATAAGAGCTATTAGAAATAAAAGAGAACTTCTAACCTTGATTGCTTTCCAGTATGAATGCTGCACAGTAGAACTTGGTAAAAATGACTAAAAGGAAATTATCTAATTTAAAATAAAATAAAATGTAAAGGTCGTTGACTAAAAATGAAAGATTTAAAAGTTCAAACTAAAAATTAAAGAGTATAAAAATAAATGACGAAAAATCAAAACTTTAAAAAGTAAATTTGAAACTTAAAACTTATAAAAATGTAAACTTTATAAAAACTCAAACTAGGACAAAACACTTTTGAAAATAAACTAAGTAAAATTTGGTGGGAAAAATTAAAATTTAAAAAATAATTTGGAAAACAAGAAATGAAAATAAGTCGGAATCCACAAACCTGGACCTAATTCGGAATGATTATGTAACACCTAATTCGGGATAAGATTTGTGACCCAATTCGGAATCCAATATTCTCAAGTAGTTTGGAATATGAGGTCTTGATCTAATTCAGAACACACGTCCCACTCTTAATTCGGAATGTAGATTAACTCTTAGTTCGGAATCTGTGAACACAAACCTAACTCGGAATGAACTTAATTCGGAATCAGGAATCAGAGTGTCGTTCGGAATGTGCTTCTTGACATAGTTCAGAATACTCTAGCAGAGACCTAATTCGGGATATGTATCACTCAAGTAGTTCAGAATATGAAGCTGAAGTTAGTTCGGAATACAAATCTGGCACATAATTCGGAATACAAAATTGGAAGCTAATTCGAAATGTGAAGATTCGACAACTAACTCGGAATGCAAAATAAACTAGTTCAGAATATCCATTTTTGACCCAGTTCGGAATGTTGGTGATGCTGACCTAATTCGGATTATGAACTTGCGGGTTTGATTTTTAGTAATCCGGTGGTCTAGGTGGGTGGTGGAAGGTGGTGTAAGCCATGGATGAGTTGAGAGAGAAGGTTGTGTGTGAAAATAAGAAAAGGTGTATTGAATGAAATGAAAAACACAAATGAAACACAAGCAACACCCCTCCTTGGAAGCCTTGGAGGGGTATATATAGTCACACAAGACACTTAACTATACATTGTTTCCTAGTATAGTCTAAGCGTGTGTGACTATGATAACTAATGGCAATTCTTAAATGTCGTCACATAAAGTGAATTTCCAACAATCTTCCCCCATAGGACGACGTGTAGAATTTCTTACAATATTTTTCCTAACAAGTACATAATGATTAAGAACACAAGCTTCCATGAAGCGTCCAATGCTGATGAAGTCTTCTGAGGCCTTTGACTTTAAGTCTTCACTTCAGAGCGACTCATATTTAAAGTAACTTGTAGTAGAAATACTGTAACGGCACGAGCTAAGTAATCCATATACTTCTGGTTAAGGAGAAGCTTCTGAATTAACTTCCCCCTAATTCATGCCACATAAACTTGATGTAGAAGCTTTTAAATAGCTTCCCCCTAAACCGACAATCCTCATAAGCAACTTCAAAGCTTTCAATAAAGCTTAGAATGATTAAGCGCACAACGGAATTTAACAAGCAAACCCCATCATATAACATGATAATGTTGCTAAGAGGGATTGAAAGTTTGGGGCACACCAAGTAGATCAACAACTTCTCTTCTCACGCTTGAATAATTCTTCTGAATTTTTCTTCCCCCTGAGAGTTCAAGTTATGCATACTAGAAAGAATCAAGACATTTCTTCCCCCACATAGTTGAAGAAAATAAATCAATCCTAAGTATGAAGCTCAAATACTGAAGTAGACACTTTATCCCATTCATGAAGTTGACATCGTAACACCAGAGTCAATTAAGTCCTGGAAATGTACATATCTTCTTCCGGAGATGCACCAGAGTCAATTAAGTCCCGGGAATGCATATCTCTCCATATAGGATAATGATGATGAATAATTGCAACATCAAAACAATTAAACATCGAATCAGTAGTGTACCATTTCGAGATTGATAACGCCGCGAGTTAAAACACTGATTTTCTCTGCGGTTATGACAATTGTCTTCCCGGAATGTCTTCAAATCAAAAGAAGGTATGAAGTTCATCATGTGTACTCTTTGTGCGTTCAATGTGTCTTCTTCTTCCCCCTTGATGGTTTCGAAACTCGGAACCATCAATAAATCGTACGCACATGCACTTGAAATCTCGTGAGAATAATAAATAAGCAAAATTATATATTTTGTGAGAATCAGCTGCTGATC
The DNA here is from genome assembly GCA_025667525.1 of Glebionis coronaria. Classification (NCBI taxonomy): domain Eukaryota; kingdom Viridiplantae; phylum Streptophyta; class Magnoliopsida; order Asterales; family Asteraceae; genus Glebionis; species Glebionis coronaria. The sequence goes on along the minus strand of CM046881.1, from coordinate 532,339,714 downwards.
GAAATTCTCTACTCATAAACTCTCCATGACCATCTTTTACCAACCCCCTTGTAGGCAATTTGAAGTGACCACTGATAGAATGAACCAGATACATCAAACATGAAACTGAGTAAAAATCCTTCGATCTTGTGACTTAAGCTTGCACGATTGTTGAATGAGGAACGGTGGAGAAATCTCTAAGTACCCAATGCATCACTGAAGAAGTCTATAAGCACAACACCTCTTGAAACTATCCACGTCGACTAAGCGCGTGACACTGAGTACAACAATGTAACCCCTTTAAGTGATAGTTATCCGAGTCATCAACCAACCACCCCGAACCCGGAAACTAGATAAACAAGTTCTTCATTCTAAGATTAAGTCCGAGCAAGTTATCTTTCAAAGATAAAATAAATACACGCCTTCTAAAAATCCGTCTTCAACTTCACATAATTAATACCCGATCAAATAATCCATAGCCACTAAAAATATAGCCAATTTTTTTCTCGGTCTCGTCAAATAAATATTGTCACATTGTCACGAATTTTTGTCTCGTTGAAACCCGACTTTAATAATTATACCAAAAATTTAGCCAAATATAACATAGACAAATTTTGTTATACTTAGAAAACAAATTCTGTTATCATTTAGCCAAATTTTGTTATACAAATTTTGTCACGGTCCAAATATCACACTTTAAGGCCCGTCTTGTGAATTAATAAGCATTGCAGCCCAATAACAATGCACATAATCCCTTGTCCATATCACGTGCCAGTAACCAAATCCAATAACTAGTTTAGCAACATTTGGTCCATATCCAAGTTAGAACCCGGTCCAACCAAATGGGATATAATCCCTAAAGATCAGGTAAACCCTAATCACTTTCATTGTTTCATCTGCCCCTTTTCTCTCAACTCCTAAACAGTCACCTCCATTTCTCAAAACCTCCGTCTTTCATCCCATCTTTGATCTCACACCAAAAAAAAAATCTAAATCCATCTCATCCTATAATCACAATTAGCACAACCATAAAACATCATCACATCTCATAAACTTAACTACGAATCACACTTTTCGCTTAATATTTTACTGATCTCCTAACATGATCTAAATATTGATTATCCCACTTTAGCCCGTAGCAACTAAAACCAATAAATCAAAGGCTGCTTAGTAAATTCCTAACTGAATGAGGCGGAAAGCTTAAAGATTCGGCTTCAAGATCAATAAATTGGTTTCGGGTAAAGTTGCATGTGGAGTATAGATGATGTTTTTGTTTTCAAACGAATTAATGACTTGATTATAACAAAAAAAATGTTATTAATCCTTTTCATAATTCATATATTAGTTGAGGTTTATACAAAATAGTAGATCTGTGATGAAAATAGCTTTCGATAAATAGATCTTTAAGGGATCTTTGAATCGAAAAGATAAACTGAGATCTATTTAATTTCTGTTCGAGTCAAGATGTTGTAGATGGAGTAGGTGTCGATGGGAAATAGGTTAAGATATGGTGTTGAGGTGATATAAGGATGAAGAGTAATATTGGTTCTAGTCAAGTCTTGGTCTCGGTAAATGTTGAAACTTGTCATGCTCTCATTATTTGTTAAACACTGGTCACAATGATTTTCTATAAACCCATCGCAATGTTTTTTAAAAAGATAAAGCCATCGCAGTCAAGTTCCACACCCATCGCAACATAATAACTAAGGTCATCACAGTCTAACTTTTTAACCCATCGTAGTCTAAAAACAATATGGCCATCGTAACATGATGTCCCATCGCGATGGTAGCCATCGCAATGGTAGCCATCGCAATGGTAGCCATCGCAATGGTAGCCATCGCAATACACCCATCGCACTCAATGCGATTGTTGCCATCGTAATGATGACCAACAGAAAATCTTATCCAAAGGTACTTTTTCCGTATATTCAGGATCATGTTTTTCTGGTCACAATCTTCATCTTCAAAGCTAAACAATACCAGAAAAACCCATAAAAGCTTGTAACAACCAGATTCGAATTTCATGAAAAAGTATTATAACTTTTTTAAACAGAAAAGTTTGGACATATATGATATACTATTATACCAAGACCAGAGAAACCATGGACTTTACTTGGGACGGGTGATACCGTGACCAGAATAGAAAAAAGAATAATAGCATGATATGACAAATGATAAGCCATGACAAGAAAACTGTGACACAAAAAAATTATATTAGATTCGGACCAGAAAAAATTTTGACCACAAAAATCAATGACCAAAAAACACGACGATCCAAGGAATAAACGTGGCTCTGATACCAATTGTGGGTTTGCTTTTTGGTAATCCGGTGGTCTAGGTGGGTGGTGGAAGGTGGTGGAAGCCATGGATGAGTTGAGAGAGAAGGTTGTGTGTGAAAATAAGAAAAGGTGTATTGAATGAAATGAAAAACACAAATGAAACACAAGCAACATCCCTCCTTGGAAGCCTTGGAGGGGTATATATAGTCACACACGACACATAACTATACATTGTTTCCTAGTCTAGTCTAAGCGTGTGTGACTATGATATCTAATGGGAATTCTTAAATGTCGTCACATAAAGTGAATTTCCAACAGAACTAGACTCACAGTTCGGAATATAAGATTGCACGTAGTTCGGAAAAACTGAAATCTAGATATAGTTCGGGTAATTAGGGTTTAAAAAATTTCGAACTAAAACTAAAATAAGCAATATCTAAAAATTAAGCTAAAACCAAATAAGCACTCACCAAAACTTTTACCAAATCAACTTTAAGAAAAAGCTTATATGACACAATTTAAAAACTTTTAAAAACACTTAATAAACAAAAATTTAAATTCAACTTTTTTATAAAAATATTAAACGTATCAAAATCAACTTATTTTAAAAACTATTAAACATAAAAATTAAGCAAATAAGCTCCTCAATCTAAAAACTCTAAACTCACCAACTCAATAAGCACAATCAAATAAGCAAAACAATCACATCATCAACAAAATTAAACCAACTACATGATTAATTAAGCAAAAACAATAGATTACTAAGAAAGATAGAATGAGAATTATGAAATAAAATTGATTATATTAAAGATTAAGATCAAAGATTACAAGATGAAAGATTTGATAAGCTTGAAAACTAGAGAGAAGAAAAATAAAATACACTTAATTACCTACTAAAATTAAAAACTAAAAATGAAGACTAGCTTCTAATTACACATTAGAAGACTATATATAGGGGAGGTGGTAAATGCTTGTTTCTTCTCTTTTCTTCTCGTCTTTCTCAACTTAGTCTCGGGATTAGTCGAATGATGACTTGAACTCGTCTTCTATTTTTCTTCTTTTAATAGACTTGGTTCTTCGACTTTGTAAAACTTCCGTCTTTAGACTTTTTCTTCGATAAATCTTCAGAATAGGCCTTTGACTTCCGTTCTTCTTGCACTTTTGACCTTTTGACTTCGTCTTTTGTCTTTTTCTTCGATAAAAGCCCGTGATAGCCCGTGTTTTCTTCCTTTTTCATATTTTTATCCTGAAATGCAATAAAAACACAAACCACGCATAATTCCGACTTTTACGACATAAAATACACGTTTGGTCTTTTTATTATTGGAAATAAGTGGAGAAAGGATAAGTGTTTTCACACTTATTAAATCCCCTACACTTGACCATTGCAATGCCCTCATGCAATGCATTAATTTCAAAGCACGATTCACATTTTTCATCATAATCAACCCACCTTGGCCTTTATAAAATACTAAACACTAAGGATACTAAAAAGATAGAGATATCTACAAAACAAGTAAGGAAATCAAAGACTTACATTCGGGCTTTGGCATGTCATGAATTTTTATCACCCTCAAGTTTCACGTTCCCCACACCAAGCTTATAAACGAGATCATTGTTATTATAAGTTAGCAAACTAACACAAACTCATGTGGCCCAATTATTCACTTAGACTCCCTTATTTCTAGGCGTATCTATTATATTTTATGATTGTCTTAAATGATCACGAGGATGCATTGTTGACTTATTATGATAGTTATTTAGGCTGAAAATAAAGTAGGACGATTTAATCAATAGTTAGCTAAAGGACAAAATCTTTTAAAACTGCTTCTCGGGACCTCATAAAGTTCATAACTTGGCATAACTCGCTTCACGATTTGAGACCTTTCTCGGACCGATATTTGGCAGCGACTTCATACTTTGAATCTTTGAGAGACGTTCTTGAAATTATGGTCTTCTCTTCATAATAGGAATTTCTTCACTTGAAGTTTTTAAGAGATTCTTCATACTTGGACCACGACTTCTTCATTTTTCTCCAATCTTTATTTTGGATTTTGATATACAACGATCCGCCTCTTTTTAGGACTTGGATCTATTTATCCTCATACCTTGCTAGGGTCTTTTCAGATAGACTTCTTCATGATCTTTAGGGGAGTATTTGCTTTTCGTCGTGTGTCTCGATCCTTCATATTGACTTTTGATAAATGATTCTTCACATCACTTGGGATCTTTAGCAACAAAATGTAGCCCTCATGCCTTGTTAGGGCCTTTTCGGACTCGCCAATCTCCGTATCCCGCTTCAATAAGTTATGCCTTGGCTATGAAATCTAATTAATACCGGGAAACTTTTAAACGATCTTGTGCTAGAAGATAAGTAACTTTTCAAATCGTACAACCCTATTTATTGCAAATATATTTATTAACAAGCGATGGGAGAAAAAACTTATAATCGACTCAAATAAATTCATGAAAGAATACCAAACTTATAATTAACTCTATCATCTCTCGTTATCCACAATTTAAAATCTCAAGGAATGAGACTCGTGGATGCTTAGCCAATTAAATCAAAGTTTTGGGTTTTCAAGTCATCTATAGGATCTTGCAACTTCTTAGACTTTTTCAAGTTTAGAATTTGCATTTTAAAGTTCCCTTGATAAACGACTTTCTAGGATCAATTATAGGAGCTTACGAAAAGTTCTTGTTCTTAACCCGTAAGAGTTAAGACTTCGCGTTTTAAAGCTCCCTATATAAAATCCTAGTAAAACTTGACTTAAACACGTTAAGGATACTAGCTAGAGTAAACTTAGATAAGTAAACTCGGGGTGAGTCAAAAGATTCATGACGTTGAAAAATTTAAAGCCACTTTATTAAAATTTATTCTAGCAAAGGAAGTAAATAACGATAACAAAGGAAAATACTACAATACTACTAGGCAAAAATAGATTAAAAATTTTGAAAAATGTCGAAAAATCAAATTTCTGGTTAAATGAGGACAAATTTATGGAAAAGACCACTTACTTCGATAGAAGTCCCCCTACACTTGATATAAACATTTTCCTTAATGTTTAAGCATGTGGGAGTAAACTCACCTACACTTAGGACATTGTGTACTTTGTTTAAATCTTGCTAAGGAAAGGACAACTATAGTGATTTCAATGTGAACATATAAGATATGAAATATTGAATCACGACAGTTTAGGATAGAACCGGGAAGACGGGTACACGGGATCACGGGTCGTCAAATGTCATCAAAAGTGCTCTTTGAAGCTTTAATCCCTGCACATCATAAGAAACAAGACAACTAACCCTATGTAGCTCCCCCTACACTTATTATGAAAACGGTAAAGGATAGATCAACGGGTTGCCTCCCGAGAAGCGCTTGTTTTTGTTAACCGAGTCACGAGCCTGACTCGACCCAGAACTAATTCAAAGGAAACGTGGTAAGGGATGGAATCATCTCATGAGAGATGTCCTCACCAAAGTACAACTTCACACGCTGGCCATTAACTTTAAAATTAGGCCCATTTGGTTGAGAAAGCTCAATGGTGCCATAGGGGAAGACTTTGGCGACGGTGAATGGACCAGACCAACGGCTCTTAAGCTTGCCCGAAAAGATTTTCAACCGAGAGTTAAAGAGTAAAACTTGATCACCTACGTGAAACTCTCGGTTCTTAATCCTAGAATCATGAATGAGCTTTGTTTTCTCCTTGTAGATCAATGAATTCTCATAAGCTTCATTCCTTAGTTCATCTAGCTCGTTGAGTTAAATCTTCCGAAGATCACCGGATTCGTTGATATCAAAATTGGCCCACTTCAAGGCCCAATACGCCTTATGCTCCAACTCAATAGGGAGGTGGCATGCCTTCCCGTACACAAGACGATATGGAGTGAAACTAATAGGTGTCTTATATGCGGTACGGAAGGCCCACAAAGCATCATCTAACTTATCAGCCCACGAGGCATGATGCTCTCCCACAGTTCGCTCTAAAATTCTCTTCAGTCCACGGTTAGAAATCTCGGCTTGACCATTTATATGGGGATGATAAGCGGTGGAAAGACGGTGATTGACATCATACTTAGCCATGACTCGAGCAAATTGATCACTGCAAAAATGAGTCCCGCGGTCACTGATGATAGCACGAGGAACACCGAATCGAGGAAAAAGTTGTTTCAAAAAGTTCACAACCACCCTCGCATCGTTCGTAGGGAGAGCCTTTGCTTCAACTCATTTAGATACGTAGTCAACGGCTACGAGGATGTATTTGTTCCTTTTAGATGATGGAAATGGCCCCATAAAGTCGATGCCCCATACGTCAAAGATTTCACATTCTTGGATAAAATTTCGAGGCATCTCATCTTTATGTGTGATCTTACCTTGGTGTTGGCAAGCATCACAATGCTTAACCATTTCATGTGCATCACGATAAATGGTGGGCCAATAAAATCCAGAGTCGAAAACTTTCTTCGCGGTATAGTTAGGACCAAAGTGACCACCAGTGGGTCCTTTATGGCAAGCTTCTAAGATTAATAAAGCTGCCGGCCCATCAACACACCGATGAATGACAAGATCCGCACATTGTTTGAAAAGGTAAGGGTCGTCCCAAAAATAGTGCTTAATGTTTTTAAAGAACTTTTTCTTTTGTTGGGACGTTAACCCTTCCATGAGAATTCCACCCACCAAATAGTTTGCAATGTTCGCAAACCATGGGGTTTCATCAAGATTGGAGTTAATAGACATCAAGGCCTCAAGGGGAAAAGATTCATTAATCTCTTGATTTGGAAGCTCCCCTTGATAAGGATCCTCGAGTCTACTAAGATGATCCGCGGCTAGGTTTTCCGCTCCCTTTTTATCACGAATTTAAATTTTAAATTCTTGTAGGAGCAAAACCCAACGAAGAAGTCTTGGCTTGGAATCTTGTTTTGTTAACAAGTACTTCAACGCGGAATGGTCGGTATAGACAATGGTGGTGGAAAGGACAAGATAGGGGCGAAATTTTTCAAAAGCATACACTACAACTAAAAGCTCTTTTTCGATAGTGGTATAATGCAATTGAGCCCCCGTCATTGTCTTGCTAGCATAATGGATTGGTTGGAAGTGTTTGTTCACTCTTTGTCTCAAAACCGCTCTAATAGCAAAGTCGCTAGCATCACACATCAATTCAAAAGGTAACTCCCAGTTAGGGGTAACCAAGACCGGTGCCTTAGTTAATTTATCCTTAAGAAGATTGAAAGATTTGAGACACTCTTTAGAAAAGATAAAAGGAGTATCTTTTTCCAAGAGGTGGGTCATCGGGCGATTTAGAAAAATCTTGAATGAATCGACGATAGAAGCCCGCATGACCAAGGAAACTTCTCACACCCTTCACGGTTGAAGGAGGAGGTAATTTAGAAATCACATCAACTTTAGAACGGTCGACTTCAAGACCGGCTTTGGAAATTTTATGACCAAGATCAATACCTTCTTTTACCATGAAATGGCATTTTTCCCAATTAAGAACGAGACGAGTGTCTTCACACCGTTTGAGCATACGTTCTAAATTGGCAAGGCAAGTAGAGAAAGAATCACCATAGACCGAGAAATCATCCATAAAGACTTCCATAGTTTCTTCAACCATGTCATGGAATATAGCCATCATACACCTTTGGAAACTCCCGGGAGCATTGCATAAGCCGAAAGGCATTCTTTTGTAAGCAAATATTCCATAAGGACAAGTGAATGTGGTTTTATCTTGGTCTTTAGGATCGATGGGAATTTTAAAATACCCAGAGAAACCGTCTAAGAAGCAATAGTAATCATTACCCGCTAAACGCTCGAGTATTTGATCCATGAAAGGAAGATGAAAATGGTCCTTAAGGGTGGCATCGTTGAGCTTGCGATAGTCTATGCAAACTCGCCAACCCGTGACAAGTCGAGTAGGAATCAACTCGTTATTTTCATTGGGAAAAATGGTTATTCCGCCTTTCTTAGGCACACAATGGACGGGACTAACCCATGGCGAATCCGAAATAGGGTAAATCATTCCGGCATCTAGAAGTTTGATAACTTCTTTCTTGATGACGTCATGAATTTTTGGATTAACCATTCTTTGGCTTTGGATTGCGGGTTTAAAGTCATCTTCCATGAGAATTTTATGAGTACAAAAGTTAGGATCAATTCCGCGGATGTCGGAAATTTTCCAAGCAATAGCTTTCTTATGATTTTTGAGCACATCGGTAAGTCGTAATTTTCATCCTCTTTTAAGTCCTTTGCAATTATGACGGGTAACTTCTTATTGTCTTCTAGGAAAACGTATTCAAGATGAGACGGTAAATCCTTAAGCTCTAAATCCGGAGGATTGCCAATGGAAAGCTTAGTCAAATTCGGATCATCGTTAGCAATTTCCTTAGGGAATGGTGGAGAAATATGGTCCTCATTGAGAAGTTTCTCAATGGGACGAATGTCTTCATCCCAATCGGAGGGAGAATCGTCATATTTTAAGTCCACATCCCCTAAAGTTGCTTCAAATTCTTTCAAAAGGAAATCACTTTCTCCAAATGGAGTCAATGATGGAGCAATAGAGGAAAAGGTTTCAACAATGGGTAGAGAAGAAAAACCACTTTTAGAAGCGTCTTTGAAATGTTCTTCACAAGCCTCATCAAGTAAGTCAATGAAATTAACGCTCTCATGTTCATAAGGTTGCTTAGAAAGTTTACCCATGTTGAAGACGATTTTGTCGTCACCAACTCTCATGATTAATTCGCCCGCGGCTACATCAATGAGAGTGCGACCGGTCCTCAAGAATGGACGCCAAACGATTAATGAAACTCGGGGATCCATCTCGTAGTCAACGAAAACAAAATACGCCGGAAAAGTGAATTTGTCGACACCGACGAAGACATCTTCGGCTATCCCCACTGGATAAGCAACCGTACGGTTAGCTAATTCCAATGTCATTCGTGTGGGGACTAGCTCGGGTAGAGATAATTGTTTGCAAACACTTAATGGCATTAAGTTTATACTAGCACCTAGATCGGCTAGGGCCATACAATTTTCTACCCCGGGGAAGTTGCAAGGAATGAGAAAACGATCCGGATCACCAAGTTTGGTTGGTAATTTCCTTAAGAGCACCGTGGAGCAATTCTCATTAAGTTGGGTCTGAGCGATATCAAGGAGTTTCTCCTTATCACTGAGAAGATCTTTAAACATTTTAGCATACTTCGGCATGTGAGCGAGAGACTCGACAAAGGAGATGTTGAAATTCAGTTGTTTAAACATTTTAAGAAAGTTAGAAACCTGAATATCATCCTTGTTCTTCAACTTCTCTTTCCTCAACCTTGAGAGATAAGGTATATTGGGTTGAGATGAAGGCTTTGGAATGGAATTCTCACTCACATCCTTAGGTGGTGGAGGGGTGGGGTTGGAAGGTAAAGGAGTTGGGGAACGTTGCTCTTTTTCCTTAGTCACAAGAGGTGTAGAAATCTTAGGTTCCTTATAACCTTTTCCACTTCGAGTGGTGATTGCTTTCATCTCCCCTGTTGGGTTAGCAACGGTGTTACTCAGAAGAGAACACGAAGTAGAGGGTTGATTACTTTGGAAAAACGATGCCATCATATCTCTTAGGTCGTTCATTTGATTGCTCAACGAAGTTCGCATGTCGTTCCTTAGCTCGGCTCGAATATCGTTCCCTTGTTTCGCCATGTCACTCTTCAAGTTAATGAGTTGGCTTTGAAGGTTCGTCACCATATCTCTATTGGTCCTCATGTAAGTTTCGAGGTCTTGGTTCAATGTCGTGGGTTGATTGAGAGGTGGGGCTTGGTAAGATTGATTATTTGCTTGAGGTGGATATGGGTTTGTTATCCCTAATATGTGATGATTCTAGCACGAATTTAAAGAAAGAAAGGTAGAAATGAGATGAGTTTTAGAGAGAGAAACTAGAGAGAGAAAAGAGAGAGAAGTGTGTGAACTTGTGAAATATTAGATTAAGAAAGAAAATGAACCACCAACACCCTTCCTAACATGCTAGGAAGGGTTTATATAGCCTTTGCTTACATGTAGCTTAATGGGCTATATGATCATGGGCCGGGCTTTCCTTTTGGGCTTTGGTTACTTATTAATGAACCTTAGCTTAAAGTTAAGCCCGTATAACACGACTAATATACTACCTATTACAACGTTCTAAAATACGATACATAATAAACATATGACCGAGCATTCTTGTTTGGCTCAATATTTTGAGGCTAACAATCTCCCCCAATGAGAGGTCATAAACCTTGGTCATTTAGGAAATTTGTAGAGATTACTAATCTCGCCATAAATGAGTCTTGAACGTGTAATCGTAGCCCTGTTCCTTCATGCTGTGATCTTTGAGCCTTTGTCGTTGTCTTTCGACTTTGTCTTTAAGCTTGAGATCTTCAAATCATCCTTGACTTGTCTTTGCCATCTTGCGATCTTGTGTCTTCATCCACATGCTCACACTATTAATTGTTGAATATGTCTTTAGGCATGAGTATGTGGTTTCTGAATCATTGACTTTGCTGAGTATACCGTGACGTCACCTTCTCGAGACAAAACATAGACACGGACAGAATGACTTTGACATTCGTCCTAAATCGGTAGCGTTTTACCTCCGGTCGGTGAAGACCGTTATACGATATTTAATATCGTACCTGTGATCAGGTAGATTCAATTAAGAATCTCCTTGACAGGGTTTCGCGGCTGTACTAGCCGTTCTCTTTACTCGACCGTCTCAAAGCAAGACTGCGAACATAAAGAGTGAATCAATTGGATAGATATCTGCTTGATTAAAGTCGTCAATTCAAATTCCTGGAACAAGTTTGATTCTTAACGAATCTTACCATTGTTGCTTTCCAGTTGACATAAGTTTGATTCATAAGAATCTCACAAGTCACCTACCGTAGCGCTGTTTGAGGTTGACGCTAGAAGGATTTCCATTCGTCACTGTGAATATTAATGAATATCACTCTGAATGTTCTGGCAAGACCATAAAGATATTGCGTAGAAACCTGAAACGAGTTTGAATCAATTCAGAATCAAACCACTGTTGCTTTTCAGTTTTACATATGTTCAATTCACAAAGAATCTTGCATAAGACCTACCGCAGTGCTGTTTGACGTTAACACTGGAAGGATTTCCACTCATCATTGTGAATACTAAGTAGTATCACTTGAGTGTTCTAGCAATATCGCAAGGATATAGCGTAGGACTCTCTTGATCTTCATCCGTGTGTCCTAACGAGATTTGATTTATCTCTTGGCTCTAGACTCGATTTGTGCACTTTTAGTGGTCGGAGGCTGGAGCAGATGCCACCTATTCAATATCAACTATCTCGGAGTGAGAAAGTCAATAGAAGTCGTGTTGATCTCCGTGACAGTAAAACAAACTTCTTTTAAGAGAAGCCTGAGTAGCTAGGAAAGGGTTGTGCTTCACATCACTGGGTCCATGATGAGTTTGTCTTCATGATGAGTTGACCCGGTTTCTGCCTAAGTTGTATGGAGGGCTTCTTTCTTTAGACCCTTTATCCTTACTTTTCTTTTTCATTCTTCAACCCCTTCAATGCTTACCAAGACATCATTACTAGCACCTTGTTGTGATTGTTCCAGTGCTAGCATCAGTACTTAGTCGGCATTCTGCTACGTTCACATTCTACTCCATCTTTCCTAAGGACTTCTAATAATCTATTGGATTGTCCCTGGGAAGATCCCTCCGGTTCTGGTTGGATCATAGGACTTAAACCTAACCACCCTTTTGACACCAATAACGTCGTGAATTAAAGATGTTGTGGGTATTTGATCGTAACCATGAAAACCACTTTAAATTCTAACAAAGTGTTTGAAAACCATTTAACACCTTGCTAGTTTTGTCGTTTCAGAAATGCTCCCCCTTCACATGTGCATCGATAATTGAAAGTGTTTCGCACATGTAGGTAAGAGTTAAAGTGCTTGAGTCTTATATTAGATCACATTTTAATCACATTTTCTCCCCTATCTCTAATATATAAAATCTTTTGATATTAGAGATACCAAATTTGATTAAAATATATTTTGAAAAATAGTCTTGAAATCTCCAGGAGAAAGATGTGTTAATCTTTTGCATGAAGTTTAAAATGCTCCCCTCAAAAATTGATCCAATTGAATTGTCATTGTGAGGATATGATCCACATTTCGCTTTTTGAGGATGGGAGTTGTTGAACACACAATTTTTGAAAGATTTTGAATAATCATTGAGAAATTCTTGAAAAATTGTGTTCAACGCTTTTTGAAAAATCCTATTTCTTTTTGTCGAAGAGGTTTTTCTAAAGCATAAACTTGAGTTCATAGACTTTGAATGTCTTGACGAATCCACTCAAGTGTAAGAAGATTTCTCTTCTTTTGCTGAGGGTAAGAGCACGAAATCGTACACTCCCCCGTGAATATAGAATCGGGTTGCAATCTGAAAGTGATTACAAGCCATTGTGTTGAGCTCAAAACGTTGAATGTTTTGTGACAAGCTCAACCCGTGATAGATTGCTCTACCCGTTGTTTGGAAATATTTGTCCAAAATAGACAATTTCCTTTATTAAAAGAAGAAATGACATGTTTTGAAAAAATATTTACAACTTTCATTCGAGCTTTATGTACACACCCGTGTCGTTATTGAGCGACATTTCTAGGCACGTCCATATTATCGATACTAAAAGACGTGTCGAGAAGAATATTTTTGGATTTTGAAAGATTTTTAATTTTGTGTTTTGCTTTTATGTGTTTTATATTTTTGTATTTTGCTTTTTCAAAGATATTTACAAGTTGATGTTTGAAAGATAAATCAAGCAGGCACCTTTGCCAGAATCTCCAGGTCTGCTGGAGTCAAACATCTCATACCAATTTGCCTAACGAGGTACTCAAACCTATCTTTCGACAGAGCTTTCGTAAACAAGTCGGCTAATTGGTAATCCGTTCCAACAAAGTATAATTCAACGATACCTCTTTCAACTTGTTCCTTTATGAAGTGGTATCTGACATCGATGTGCTTCGTGCGGGAATGCTGTACCGGATTGCAGGAGATGGCTATGGCCGACTTTGAGTCACAGTACATAGGTACTTTATCAAAGTGGAAGCCATAATCCGTGAGTTGTGTTCTCATCCAAAGAACTTGAGCACAACACGCAGATAGAGACACATACTCCGCTTCTGCTGATGAGAGTGACGTGCAATCCTGCTTCTTGGAAGACCATCCCACAAGCTTATCTTGTCCTAGAAATTGTGCACCACTAGAAGTACTTTTACGTATATCAAGACACCCTGCATGATCATAATCTGAATAGGCCGTTAGAAAGAAACCGGTTTCCCTCGGATACCAGAGTCCCATGTGAATGGTATTCTTAAGGTACCGAAAGATCCGTTTAACCTCCTTGAGGTGCTTTTCAGTGGGTCGTGCTTGATATCGTGCACAATAGCATGTAGCATGATGAATATCTGGTCTGCTTGCTGTCAAGTACATGAGGGACCCGATCATGGAACGATATCTCGTTTGATCTATGGGTAATCCCTCCAAGTCAGCATCTAGGGATGTGGTTGATAATGGTGTCCCAACGGGGTCACATGAGGTCATACCATGCTTTTTGATTATCTCTTGACAATACTTAGCTTGGTTTATAAAGATACCACTTGGGGATTGGTGAACTTGAATTCCTAGAAAGAATTTTAGTTCACCCATCATTGACATTTCAAATTTGCTGTGCATTATTTTTTCAAACCATTTTGAAAGTTTTGGGTTTGTAGACCCGAAAATAATGTCATCAACATAAATTTGCACAAGCAAAATGTCATCCCCATATTTATAAGTGAACAAAGTTAGATCAATGGAACCTTTTGAGAAACCTTTGGATACCAGAAATTTTGAGAGCTCGTCGTACCACGCCCTTGGAGCTTGCTTGAGTCCATATAGTGCCTTGTGGAGACGATACACCTTGTCAGGATAATGAGGATTGACGAATCCTTCCGGCTGCGTGACATAGACTTCTTCCTTCAAAGGACCGTTAAGAAACGCCGTCTTTACGTCCATTTGATAGACAGTGAATCCCTTATGTGCAGCATAAGCAAGAAAAATCCTGACTGCTTCCATTCGAGCTACTGGTGCAAATGATTCTTCAAAATCAATTCCCTCTTTCTGGCCATACCCCTTAGCCACTAGCCTAGCTTTGTTCTTGATGATCGTGTTTTCTTCATCCATCTTGTTTTTCCAGATCCAACGAAGATTTAAAGGAGTCACATCGTATGGTCTGTCAACAAGTTCACAGACTTCTCTCTCTTTTCTCTCTCTAGTTTCTCTCTCTAAAACTCATCTCATTTCTACCTTTCTTTCTTTAATTCGTGCTAGAATCATCCCATATTAGGGACAACAATTGGTATCAATCGCCATGGGATAGTTTTGTGATTGGTTGTTGTGTTTTGAACCAGGCTCTGATACCAATTGTTGTCCCTAATATGTGATGATTCTAGCACGAATTTAAAGAAAGAAAGGTAGAAATGAGATGAGTTTTAGAGAGAGAAACTAGAGAGAGAAAAGAGAGAGAAGTGTGTGAACTTGTGAAATATTAGATTAAGAAAGAAAATGAACCACCAACACCCTTCCTAACATGCTAGGAAGGGTTTATATAGCCTTTGCTTACATGTAGCTTAATGGGCTATATGATCATGGGCCGGGCTTTCCTTTTGGGCTTTGGTTACTTATTAATGAACCTTAGCTTAAAGTTAAGCCCGTATAACACGACTAATATACTACCTATTACAACGTTCTAAAATACGATACATAATAAACATATGACCGAGCATTCTTGTTTGGCTCAATATTTTGAGGCTAACAGGGTTTCTTTGGCATTGATATTGATTGGCAGCTCGAGGTTGGCTTTGATTGTTTCTATTGAAGTTTTGTTGGTTTTGCTTTTGAAGAGGAAAACCGGGTGGATATAGAAAGTTGCTGGAACGATAACTTAGCAAGTTACGGTCTCCTTGAGGGCGAGCTTGATAGCCTCCCGTGGAATAGTTACCGTATGCCGCGTTAACGTTTTCACAAAGATTGCCTTGGGTAGAGGCGCAATCGTTGTAAGAATGAGGACCACCGCACGTTTCACAAGAAATAGCAACAGCTTTAGCTTGTTGATTTTGTTTAGTAACCAAAATTTGCATATTTTTGCTCATTTCGACCATTGCGCGAGTCATTTCGGTCATATCAGGGTTGGAAGAAGTAGAAGAAACATTGACTCTCGGGTTTGATCTTGAGGATGCGGATGAATTCCAATTCTTGTGGTGAGTAGTCATGTTTTCAATTAACTCTCTACACTCCTCCGGTCTCCTTTTCATAAAAGTACCACCGGCGGCGACATTAATCGTATCACGATCACGAAAAGTGAGACCGTTGTAGAAAGTATCAATGAGAGTGACGGGGAGCATGTTATGATTTGGACAACGGTCGATCAAAACAGTGTAGCGTTCCCAAGCATTGAAAAGTGATTCATCATTTTCTTGAGTGAATCCACTAATTTGGTTCCGAAGGCTACTGACCATGGAGGGTGGAAAGAAGCGCGACAAAAAACGTTGAGTCATCTCATCCTATGTACGAGAAGAATTTTTAGGGAGACGATCAAACCATTTCTCGGCATGGTGGGATAAAGTGTGTGGGAAGAGATGTAGGCGAAGGAAATCCATAGTAACACCGGGAAGTTTCATGCTTTGGGTGACGGTTATGAATTTGTCAAGATGTTTGTTGGCATCCTCATCCGATAATCCGCGAAATGGACAAGCGTTTTGAACTTGTTGGATCATGTGATGCTTCAACGAAAATTCAGGAGCCGTTATTTTCATCGGCGCAATCGGTCCTCCACGTCCGTTCATAGTTGGTTGACAAAGCTCCTCCATCGTACGAAGGTCGGGTGGAGGGACATTGTTGTTGTTGTTGTTATTCAAATTGGGGTGAGGTGGGTTGTTATTATTATTATGCACACCGGCCATATCTAAGTCTCTAAGAGTCTCGGGATCAGAATAAGACGTAGATCGAGTACGCATACACTAAAATGAAATACAATATTTTTGGTTTTTTATCTTTTATTTATTTTATTTTATTTGGAATTTTGAAAATTTTATATTTTTTAGGATTTTTAAAATTTTTGTGTTTGAAAATAACGTTCCCAAAAGAACGGATCCCAAAATCCAATTTTTCTGACTAAAAACCGTTAATCTTTACGAAAAGAGCCGGCAGCGGCGCCATTTGATTTAATGGATTTGTGTATGCTCTTGAAAGTGTTGTTCGTACTCGATTAAATTTGAATTGATTACGGTTAATGGTGGAATTGTTGGTATTGGTCACTAAAAAGGGGAGCTTGGTTAACTAAGTCTACAAATAACATAAATATAAGAGCTATTAGATATAAAAGAGAACTTCTTACCTTGATTGCTTTCCAGTATGAATGCTGCACAGTAGAACTTGGTAAAAATGACTAAAAGGAAATTATCTAATTTAAAATAAAATAAAATGTAAAGGTCGTTGACTAAAAATGAAAGATTTAAAAGTTCAAACTAAAAATTAAAGAGTTTGAAAATAAATGACGAAAAATCAAAACTTTAAAAAGTAAATTTGAAACTTAAAACTTATAAAAATGTAAACTTTATAAAAACTCAAACTAGGACAAAACACTTTTGAGAATAAACTAAGTAAAATTTGGTGGAAAAAATTAAAATTTAAAAAATAATTCGGAAAACAAGAAATTAACATAAGTCGGAATCCACAAACCTGGACCTAATTCGGAATGATTATGTAACACCTAAATCGGGATAAGATTTGTGACCCAATTCGGAATCCAATATTCTCAAGTAGTTCGGAATATGAGGTCTTGATCTAATTCGGAACACACGTCCCACTCTTAATTCAGAATGTAGATTAACTCTTAGTTCGGAATCTGTGAACACAAACCTAACTCGGAATGAACTTAATTCGGAATCAGGAATCAGAGTGTAGTTCGGAATGTGCTTCTTGACATAGTTCGGAATACTCTAGCAGAGACCTAATTCGGGATATGTATCACTCAAGTAGTTCGGAATATGAAGCTGAATTTAGTTCAGAATACAAATCCGGCACATAACTCGTAATACAAAATAGGAAGCTAATTCGGAATGTGAAGATTCGACACCTAACTCGGAATGCAGAATAACCTAGTTCGGAATATCGATTTTTGACCCAGTTCGGAATGTTGGTGATGCTGACCTAATTCGGATTATGAACTAGACACACAGTTCGGAATATAAGATTGCACGTAGTTCGGAAAAACTGAAATCTAGATATAGTTCGGGTAATTAGGGTTTAAAACATTCCGAACTAAAACTAAAATAAGCAATATCTAAAAATTAAGCTAAAACCAAATAAGCACTCACCAAAACTTTTACCAAAACAACTTTAAGAAAAAGCTTATAAGACACAATTTAAAAACTTTTAAAAACACTTAATAAGCAAATATTTAAAATCAACTTTTTTATAAAAAATATTAAACTTATCAAAATCAACTTATTTTAAAAACTATTAAACATAAAAATTAAGCAAATAAGCACCTCAATCTAAAAACTCTAAACTCACCAACTCAATAAGCACAATCAAATAAGCAAAACAATCACATCATCAACAAAATTAAACCAACTACATGATTAATTAAGCAAAAACAATAGATTACTAAGAAAGGTAGAATGAGAATTATGAAATAAACTTGATTATATTAAAGATTAAGATCAAAGATTACAAGATGAAAGATTTGATAAGCTTGAAAACTAGATAGAAGAAAAATAAAATACACTTAATTACCTACTAAAATTAAAAACTAAAAATGAAGACTAGCTTCTAATTATACATTAGAAGACTATATATAGGGGAGGTGGTAAATGCTTGTTTCTTCTCTTTTCTTCTCATCTTTCTCGACTTAGTCTCCGGATTAGTCGAATGATAACTTGAACTCGTCTTCTATTTTTCTTCTTTTAATAGACTTGGTTCTTCGACTTTGTAAACCTTCCGTCTTTAGACTTTTTCTTCGATAAATCTTCAGAATAGGCCTTTGACTTCCGTTCTTCTTGCACTTTTGACCTTTTGACTTCGTCTTTTGTCTTTTTCTTCGATAAAAGCCCGTGATAGCCCGTGTTTTCTTCCTTTTTCATATTTTTATCCTGAAACATAATAAAAACACAAACCACGCATAATTCCGACTTTTACGACATAAAATACACGTTTTGGTCTTGTTATTATTGGAAATAAGTGGAGAAAGGATAAGTGTTTTCACACTTATTAGCGATTTTATAAGTAAATGTTTAATTTGTCAACAAATTAAGTATTCCACACAAGCTCCTGGTGGGTTACTACAACCCTTACCGACACCGAACCAGGTATGGGAAGATGTTTCCATGGATTTTATTACAGGACTGCCAAACTATAACGGTATGACATTTATTTTTGTAGTGGTGGATCGTTTTTCTAAGTATGCGCATTTTGCTGCGTTGCCGACTAGTTTCAACGTTTCTAAGGTGGTTGAAGTTTTTCTTGCTATGGTAGTAAAGCTTCATGGAATTCCTAAATCCATTGTATCTGATCGAGATCCCATTTTTGTTAGTAAATTTTGGAAGCTTTTATTCGAGGAGAGTGGGACTAAGTTGCATCATAGTACGGCATATCATCCTCAAACAGACGGTCAAACGGAGGTGGTTAATCGCAGCCTTGAGCAATATTTGAGGGCAATGGTTTCAGATCGCCCTAAACATTGGGTACGGTTCTTGCCATGGGCCGAATATAGCTATAATACTAGCTTCCATGGTAGTATTAAAATGTCACCATTCCAAGCAGTTTATGGACGTGTTCCACCTTACATTATTCCTTACCCCCCTGGGACATTAAAAGTAGCAGCGGTTGAAGAGTTATTGGTGGAGCGTGATGCTTTATTGCGCCAACTTAAGCACAACCTATCGGTGGCACAACATCGTATGGAAATGCAAGCTAATCTCAAACGGCGTGAGGTTGAGTTTGAGTTAGTGATATGGTGTTGGTTAACTACAACCATATCGACAAGTTACCTTGGCTCGGCGTAACTCCAACAAGTTAGCCAAGAGGTATTATGATCCATTTGAAATACTTGCACGTGTGGGAAAAGTGGCTTATCGGTTGGCTCTTTCGGAGACAAGTAAGATTCATCCCGTATTTCATGTCTCGTTGTTGAAAGCATTTAAGGGGACCAACCATGGTTTTTACCATTTACCCGAGGAGGAGCACGAGGGGCATCCTGTGGAACAACCTTTAACCGTTTGTGATACACGGATAGTTTTGCAAAATGGTGTACCCACTCGTCAAGTTTTGGTCCAATGGAGTGGAAGTTCACCTGAAGAAGCGACATGGGAATAGGAATCCGAGTTCAAGTCAGCTTATCCATCTTACCACCTTGAGGACAAGGTGATTTTCGAAGGCGAGGGGAATGATACGCCCACAACAAAGCCCAGGCCTGACGGCCGACCCAAGAGGGTTAAGGTCAAGCCCGTATGGCATAAAGATTATGCCATATGATATCTATCCTTTATTTATGATGGAGTCTTATTAGGAATGTGATTGTGTCGTATCTTTGTTTAAGAATAGACTTGTAATCGACTTGTGATTCAAGCTATTAATATTCGGTATATATACCGAATTCATTATCAATAAAAGTATCGTTTTGTGTCAACAACTGAAATCTCTTCTCTTCTACTTTTCTTAAGGAGCTAGCACCCGCTAAAAGAGGTGCCATATCCCGATACAATCCGCAAGGATCGTATCATCGCCTATCTAGTGTTTGTAATAAAACATCATTCTAATAGGGTCTATTCTTTGGTTCCTACAATGCAAGGCCACAACTATCCGGAAATGAGTAAGAACGTCAGCGTACATCATTGGTATGGTTTATGCAAGTATATCTTATACACTAAGATATGGTTTTTATTCCATGTGCCACTTCTTTATGGTTTATGAGCTGCTATTGTTTACAGTATAAGAGAGGAGGGTGTGGTGACAAGCCCACCCCTCAAATTTTTGCCTAGTCACCTGCCAACTCAGCGCCACATCATACCAACACAACTAACCAAAATACCTCTTCACTCACAACACACCTAACCCCTCTTCATTTGGGTCCCACCACTAATATTTATTTTTCTTTTTTTCATTTTCACACAAACTATAATTTATTTCACACAAATAAAACATTACAAATACGGAAATAAAAATTACAAATACGGATTAAAAAAAAATACGATACGAAAAAAAAAACGAAAATGTAAAAACACAACAATTAAAATAAACTACTACTTTTGGGGTTGACGACGCTCCTAAATATGGTCAATAAGGCAACGTTGAAGCCTTGTATGTGTCGGCTTATCACGAAATTCTTTTTGTTGTCTTTGACGTATTGCACAATGCTCGACCCATGTCCTTAATATATTTGCCTGTGGACAAACATACATTTCTGAAGCTTCAGATATTGCACCCCCCTGATTTTTCAAAATCATGTTGTGTAATATGATGCAGGTGTACATGATTCTACGTAACTTGTTCACAGTAAATTGATGCGCTGGCTGAGCAATAATACGCCATCTCCCTTGTAAGACACCAAATGCCCTTTCAATATCCTTTCGGGCACCTTCTTGACGGCGTTTGAAAAAAGCTGTTTTTTCATCGCGTGCAATGCTAAATGATTTCACAAAAGCTGACCATTGTGGGTAAACACCGTCTGCAAGGTAGTACCCTCTATGAAAAGTTTGCCCGTTTATAACATACGGGGCCTCGGGTTATTACCATCCAAAAGATCAGCAAATAAGGGTGAATGATTGAGAACTGTAATATCATTGTTTGAACCTGCAACCCCGAAAAATGCATGCCAAATCCACAAATCGTATGATGAAGTAGCCTCTAGTATTATGGTTGGGTATTTTATATCCCCTCTACCAAATTGGCCGTGCCATGATCTCGGACAATTAATCCATTCCCAGTGCATACAATCTATACTACCAAGCATCCCGGGAAACCCATGAATAGTATTATGAGCGACATATAGCTTTTGAGTGTCAGCTGGTGTGGGTTCTCTTAAAAATTCGGGTTGAAACAAATCCATTACGCACATCGTAAAGTAATCAAGACAATCGCGTGCGCAATGTGCACCCATTTGCAAGTATTCATCTAATGAATCTGGCAGTGTACCGAACGCCAATTGGCGTAAGGCAGATGTGCATTTCATAATTACACTAAAACGTTTTAAACCCGTTGCATCAACGCGGATAGTAAAAAAGTAAAAGTGTTTGGGTAGAGGATTATTTGTTTGAATGTAATTTTCAATACCTTGAACAATCTCTAAGAAAAGAGAACGTCGCATTCGATACCGCTTCTGGAAATACTCCTCGTGATACTTTGGATACGGGCCGAAGTAATCTGCCATCAAAGGTGCTTCGGCGATTTCACTTTGACGGTTAATGTATCTACGTTTTCGTATTGCCTAGGCTTCTTCTTCTGCTTCTTCTTCTTCAAGCTGGGTTATGAAATCTAAATCGTCCATATCTTCTTCACCGGACCATTCGTTCTCCATTTTTTGTATAAGGTTTGTTGTTTGAAAGAGAGATTTTTGTTGTGTGTGTGTTAAAAATGAGAATATTGGGATTGTATATAAGAAAAAAAAGTTTTTTTATTAATTGAAAATGTAACCGTTAATAGCCAACGGCTATATCACCTACTATCCCCTCGTCGTCAACATTTCGCATTTGTGAAATTGACACGGCGAAATGAGGGGGGGGGGGGGGGGGTCGGTGTGGCGATGAGCCACGGCGAACCTCGACGAGGGGCCACCTTAGCACGACGAGGTACCCCTCGTCACCACACCCTCCTCTCTAACAATTGATGAAACATTGATATTTTCATCTCGGTTTCTATGTTTTTTACATGCCATCAACTTAACATGACATACGCCTAAGCGGAGTGGGATGAAACTCACGGGTAGGTTGGCAAAAGTCGCGCGTGATTGCCACCTATACAATTCACTCACGCGTGACTTCCCAATTTTTTTTTCAAAAAATCATACCAGACTCACCTATCGTGACTTATAAACATTTTGGACCCACATGCTACTATCCATTACATTTAAATAAATAAATAAAAAGCTTTTTCAATACCCTATTTTTACTTATAAAATACCTACTAAAACTCATATTTTTCAAACACCCATCACATTTCATACACATTCTCCCTAAAACACTAAAATGGATAATATCGACGAATACGAGTTATTTTTTGCCACTGAAAAAGCCGAAGTCGTAATTAAACACAAGTTGAGTTTTATTAAAAAGTGTTGGCGTTTATTAAAAGAAGACGTAATGCTAATCGAATACCAAGAAACGTCATAAATCGGGATCGAATAGGTGCTCATGATCGTTTAGTTGCGTCGTTTTTTTGGCGAACCCAAGATACGATGAGAAAGAGTTCAAGAGGGTTTTTCGAATGGGTCGTTCCCTTTTCAATTGGATAGTTAATGAAGTGACTATCCATTCTGCATACTTTCGTAATAATGTTGATTGTACCAGAAAAGAAGGTATATCATCGTTGTTAAAGTGCACCTCCGCAATTCGTCAATTGGCATACGACATTGTTCCTAGTTTTCTAGATGACTATCTACAAAAGAGCACAAGAACTTCTCGAGAATCACTTGATCATTTTTGTAGTGTTGTCATGGATATTTCAGGTCTGAGTATCTGAGGAAACCCACGTATACTGATGTTTAGAAACTTTATGCGCATCATGAAGCAAAGCACGATTTTCCAAAGATTCTAAGAAGTCTTGATTGTACGGACTGGGAGTGGTTTGGTTGTCTAGTTGCCTATAAAGGGCAATATGTTAGACGAGATCATGCACTGCATCCATTCATTTTACTTGATGTTGTGGCGTCACAGGACTTATGGATATGGCATGCATTTTTTGGTGTTGTTGGTTCGAACAACGACATCAACGTTTTATATCAGACCACTTTATTTAACGATTTGAAAATCGGACGAGCACCAAAGGTTGATTTTGTGGCTAACAGTGTACACTATCCATGGGGTTACTATCTGGTTGACGGGATATATCCGGAATTGGCAACGCTTGTTAAAACAATTCCCGAACCAGTAGATGGTGACCACAAGAGGATTTTTTACAAGAAAAAACAAGAGTCCACAAGAAAAGATGTGGAAAGAGCTTTTGGTGTTTTGAAAAAAAATTGGGCCATATTAGCCAATCCTGCACGAGCATCCCGGAAAGAAAGAATCATGAATATGATGTACACATGCATTATATTACTTAATATGATTCGAAAGTTAAAAAAAGCAATATCTCCTACATGGTTTCCAGAAGAAGAAATTCAACTAGAAGACGTGTTATGATCCCAAGAACGTGTGCTACAAGTTATGCAGCAAATACGCTCAACGCAAGAACATCACAATCTTCGAGCAGATTTGATCGATCCTTGTTTGCCAATTCTTAAATTATCATGTTTTTTATATATACCCATGTATCATTTTCATTTACCCACGTGTATCGTGTTTGAATAAAATTTATACATAAAAGTTTTTATTTTATGAATAAAAAGTATTTAATAAAAAAGTAGGAGTGATGTGTAGTGAGTTGTAGTGAGTGTCATTACCTTCAAAAGTGAGTTTGATTGAGTTGTAGTAAGTTGTTTAAAAAGCTGATGTGACGCTGACGTGGAGATGAGTGGGTTTGTTACCACTCCCCTAGTCTAAGAGTTTTGGTTTTGAGACTACAACATTCCAATATTTTTGTCAGAAACGGAATCAAGACTATAAAATCCCAATATTGTTGTCAAAAAGATTCGATATACATATTTAATAGTCGACTAATACATATTTTTTATTTTTTGAGTTATTTAGCTTTTAGTATATTTACACAAGTCTACTTTAAAAACGCTATAAATCCTTTCTATAAATATATATTTTAAAAACGCTTTTATATCCTTTTTGTTTGATTTTAGCATTTTAAAGCACTTACATAACATTGATGGAATTACACGCAATTTAAAACCTTTTCGAGAAAAATCAAGATAATGAAAGAAGAAATTTTGGTTGAAACTGCTACGTGACAAGGTCGTTGAAATTGCCCAGGAATTAAAGTTTTTGTTCAAAAGTGTGTCCAACCAACACGTGGAGACCCAATCACTAGTCGTTGGTGACGCCGTCAAGATTGAAGGCGACGACGCCAAGAAGGTTGATAAGGAAATATTGATGTTTACGTGCTGACGACGTCAGGCTTTTTGGCGACGTCGTTAGGGATAGTTTTATTTATATATACAAACCGATTGTAAAGAAGAATACTACTACTAGTGGTATAAAAAAGTAAGTTGCGGCTTCTGGTAAAGAGGTTAGTAACCCAAGCTCTTTTATGCGCTTAATTTAGTTGAAAATGATGTTGATTTGGGTACAAATGAGAGGGACTTATAAATTTGTTGGTTTGAGGGATATTTCGGGTGGGATTTAGTCTATGGATGGTACTCTTCAAGCGGATGCTAGCAATACCCCTCTCATTGCTAAATTTGACAAGATGGAAAGAAACATTCTTGAAGGGAAATTTACTCTTGTACGTGATAAAGGAAATCCGCTTCCAAGGGAAAGAGTTGAATGTTCAAGTGAGCCTGATGATGATGATAATGTAGTTGAGTTTTTGGATAATGATATGGAAAAATTTATGGCTTCTAAATCATCATATATAGGATGTGGGACTAATAGTCTGCTAGAACAATGAAAAGAATTGCATGGGAATACTGATGTTAGTTCTGACCCTTATGATGATGATTTGTATGAAGATCAAACTATCATAAAAAATTCTAGTCTATAGTTGATAAGTATGGGACCAAGGTTCGAGGTCATACAAAATTATATTTCTTTATGTTTTATGTGACTTTGTAGCCTCGTTTCCTGTATTTTTCTTTCTGAAGGGAAGTTGGATGCGTCGGATTGACCCAGATTATTTGTACTTAACCCGTTTTTGGCGTAAAAAATTTTATAGAGGAAAGCCTTTATCCAAAATAAAAATTCATTGTTAACCCTAATTCGTGTATAAACTTGGGAAAAGCTTTGGTGTAGTCACTTAGGATGATTTTTAGGGTTGTATAACCCCGATTTCATTTTTACTCATTTTTAGTTGAAGTGAAGTTCTCTTATCAATATTGTCATTCAATATGTTTATGTGTTGTTTTATTTGATGTTCTTCGCTTTCGTTTAACATGCGAGGCTAAATTAATTAGTGTTCGTTTATGATTTCATGAAACCTAGTTTATAATCTCTTGGTATATTGCTTCTTGTTAGTGGTATACGGGTTAGGCTCTAGAAAACTAGCTTAGATTTTCATATCATAGTGAGGAAGTATAAAGAAATGTGATTAGGTTATATACTTTTTCTATAGTCTTCATACTACCTTGCTACATTAAATATTTAGTTAAATGAATACTTACAAATATCAGTAGGATGACATGCATTAGAATTAGGGAGATCATACTAAGGAGTAGTGCATGTTAGAACGTATTTTAGTTATATGAGGTCCACACATTTGCATTACTTGTATTAAGGAGCAGTTAGTAGATTAATTAAAACCTACTTTCCAAAAACTTGTAATTTAATTGCTTTTAAAAAACATGAAAATATAAGAATAATTTTGCCTCAATCCATATGCCTTTGAAACATACGATTAGAACCTAATCACATTATTACCTTATAGAACGATAGTAACCCCCAAGTCTTGCCTAGGGGGTACACTGCCTAGGGGGTTGTAAAACTTTTGTGTTACAACAATCACATCAAGTTTTTGACGTCGATGTCAAAATATTTAGGACTCGGATTCTATCTAGATTAGGTCTACTCATTAGATTCTTATAAAATGAGAATTTAATTTCCGTAAGTAGCTTTCTCGTAGTCTATCTTTTCTTTTTTAATTGTTTTGTAACTTCTACTGAATATTCCTCTATTCGTTATGGAGAACGTGAGTCCATTTGGCCCACATGTCTTACCAAATGCGTTATGCACCAAAAGTGTTTAAGAGATCGATGAGCAAAAGGCAATCTTTGCCTTTGTTGATTTGTTGGAAATACGTTTTTACGTATTTATGAAGGATCGGTCGCTCCAATGATATATCAATGTATTAAGCTCGTGATCCAAGTATAGCCCATATAGCCCACATGTAGGGTGGGCTATATATACCCCTCCTAGCATGTTAGGAGGGGTGGTTCATTCATTTACAACACTTTTCATTAATCTAATTTCACTTTCTCTCTCTACTTTTCTTTTCTCTCCTTTCTCTCTCTACACCTCATCTCCTTCTTCCCCATCTCCTCCACCGAATCAATAGATTAATTCAACCATTACCAAATCCCTAGATTTCGTAGACCTACAATTGGTATCAAGAGCCATGGTTGAATCTTAGGATTTGCATATTTCTTTTTATCTTTTGATTTGGTGGTAAAAATCTTTTCTTTTTATATTGTCTCTCTATTTTTTATCATCTTTTTATCTATCCATTTTCTAACGTTATTTATCAAGTTTATCAATTTTATAAAGTTTTTTTTCAATTTTATAAAGTTATTTTGGATCGTGTTGCATTTTTACAAATTAATCAGTTTTATCAAATTTTTAAACTAATTAGTTTTTTTTTAAAATTTTTTATTTGTTTTTTTTCGTTTATCAGTTTTGGTACTACTTTGTCTAATAATTTTTTTAATCAGTCATTTTTTTATTCAGTCATTTTTTAATCATTTTTTTTAATGAGTCATTTTTAATCAGTTTTCTTCTTCATTTTCATATCAGTCCAAAGTCTCAGGTTTTTTGGTCAAATCAGTCCAATAATCCATATCCCATCAATCTGTCCAAACATATCCGAAGCTATCAGTTTTCGTATCAGATTTCCGTCTTTCCGCATGGACTTTCCGCATCGGTTTTCCGCATAGACTATTTGGAATTGACAGACTCTGGACTGACCCACCCTCACAATACTCTCCATTCAAACATAACGGCAAACACACTCAAAACTGGTTTCAAAACTCGACCCTTGAATCCACCAAGACCTCGACATAGTCAAAAGACTCAACTCACAGACTCCCCCTCACACCCTCACGACTCGACTCAAGACTCACACACCAAACGGTCTCACCCACTCCTCTCGAACTAGACCAAGACAACCCAGACACCCACAAACCCTCCCCCAAAACACTCGGACACCTAAACACCCTAGTCTAACTCAAAACCAAACCAAGAACACCACACTCCACACTACACCCTCGAATCTACACAGCCTCGAAACACGAAACACATTTTAGACTCACTCAAATCAACCAACAAACACTCATCTCACTCGACTCCTACCACAGACACAATTGAATCGAACCACTAACAATACTCGATTTTCCAGACAGACCCACGACCAAACTCGAACCTGTATCGACCAAACTCCACACATCACCAAAAGACTCGCATCCCCAAAACTTCGACTTCGACTCACACAATATACCCACCCACCCTCTCTCGACTACCCACACCATCAAACAAGACTCACACACTCGACCCTAACACAAATCAACCGTACCAATCTCCACTTTCACCCAGACTCGATTTATCGACAAAAAGACTCGAACAGATGAAAGATAGACTCGATTGATCTCAAGATTAACAACCCGAAAACATAAAACAATACCTACCCGAGATCAAACGCATGATCTTGAAGATCGTTTCTTTTTCGACGAATCATCAAATGGGTTCAATTGGCAGTGGTTTCAATTAAGTGTTTCATGATGGTTTTGATCATATGGGGTTATGATTTGGTATATGTAGTGAGGAGAGAGAGATAGATTTAGGGGTGGGTGTGTGGGTGATCTGTGTTTGAGAGAAGCAGATATTGAAGGTATAGAAGAGAGAGAGAGAGAGAGAGTCGGAGTATACAAGAAATTTGGGAGGCGATTTGTTTGAGGAGAAAGAAGACTGTTAAGATAGGGATTCCTTTAAATATAGGGCGGAGGTTACGAAGTGGTATTAGCCACGTGGTTCACTATTTTCTTTTTGAGAACACGTTTGGAAGAGTTTCCTTTTATTTCTATTTTCTTTACACGTCGATTTTACTCTCTTTTTCTAGCAAATATTCTAGTTACCAATCTCAAAAATAGCAAAAATTCGTTTAAAAATAGCAAAACTTTCATAAAAGTTTGAGGATGGATACTTAGTGGGGTATTTTTAACTATTATTTTCTTTAAAATAATTTACGGGTATCGTTTTTGGAAAAACTCGGGTTTATTTTTATTTGGTTTTTTTTTTTATTATTATTATTTTTTTTTCCAAGAACTTTTACGGTTTTTTCGTTGGTTTCTAAAATCCCGTGAATTCAATTTTACCAAACAAGGATCGAAGAATTTTTTATTTTATTTTTTATTAATTTTTTTATCTCGAAATTCAATGGAGTCGTGGAATTCGAAGTTTCAAGAGGGGGACTTGCATAAAATGAAAGACAAAGTTAGAAAAAATGGCATCACTTCCTTTCGAATGCTTCAGTCTCATCTTGTCACTCTTTCACGGATTCAAGGAGGGAGCGAATTTGTGACAATCTTTGGACAAGATCGTCATATATTCATCGACTCAATCTTCACACTTTGACCCAACTCGCAGAGCAACTCAACAATGAAAATTTTAATCACTCTGCATCGGCACTTGCTTATAAGGCTCTTGTGACACAACTCACGCCTTTCCTCCAATTCAATATCATCAAGTCTGAAAGTTCGATGCTTTGCCAATCATTTCTTCGAGATACACATACCGAGCTTCGAGTTTTCCGTGATACGATATTGAAACTCATGACAGAGGTCTCGTCTTCGATTTATCAAAGATCACAACTTCAGCAGGCGTATAGTAATGGAATGCAAGAATCTGAGATGCAAGGGGAGAATGGTCATACAGTTGACAACTTGGAGCCTAACGATGGCAAGAGCACAGATTCAGAAGGACAACATGATATCAGTGGCACGTCGGGGAATGTACACGAGATCTTTCTTGATGACACCTTACCCGTTTATGACGAAGAGCCTGCAAATATGGTACAATGTAATGTTGTTTATGATGTATATGCTGATGATATACCGCATAATGAGCATTCTGAACCTAATTATGACAAACATGGGATGGAAAAGAGTGATAGCAATACCACTTCTGATTCATCCGATGTAAGTCATAATGGGGGAGAGATTGTTCAGAATGCTATAGTATATCATGATAATTGTATTATAACTGCTTCATTGACTGCTTCTGATTCCAAGATTAGAGAGCTCGAAACGATTGTAGCTCAACAATCAAAAGATCTTGAGGATGCCAAACTTGAATTTTCTAAGAAAACGGATAAATTTGAAACATATTTTGAAAAACTTGAAAAGTTAAACGTTGTTCTTGAAAGAAAATTGGATCAAAAGGTTTTAGATTCAAAAGCTGAAAAGGATAATTTTTTGAAACAAATTCAGTTACTAGAGTCTAAATTGGCATCCCAAGATATAGTGCTTAAATAGAATGAGACGTTAAAGGCTCAAGTACAGGAAAAGGTCTTTGCTATAGCTGCGTTGAAAAACGAGTTAAGGAAAACTAAAGGATCTAGTGTGGACACTAAGCTTGAAAAACCATCAATCTTGGGGAAACCGCCTACAAATCAGTTCGTCAGACAATCGATTGTCAGACAACCTACTGCATTTAGATCCGAGCGACCACAATCCCCGAGACCGTGGTTTGCCTCCCAAGTTGATTTGGTTCATCTTTTTAGACCAGTCACTCCAGCAACTAGGCCCAATGTGATCACTCCAACTTTAGCAAGACCAAATCATATGATTGCCTCTAGTTTCCCTAAAAATACCAAGACCACGTCTAGAACTAGTTCAAATGACGTTTCCCATGAATCTGATCTTAGGGAAGCTAAGCAAAAGACACATGTAAGAGATAGGAATTTCAAACCTAGTCAGATGCCTTCTAGTTTACCCAACACTGCTAACCATAGCATGTCCAATCCTAGGAGCATCAATCAATCATCTAGGGATTCTAGATCTTACTCGGACATTAAATATGCTACTTGTAAAACATGTAGAAAATGTGTCTTTACGGCAAATCATGATTCCTGTATCAAAAAATTGCTTAATGAGGTGAACTCCCGTGCTAGACTTAAATCCCAGTGGGTTGCTAAAATCAAACCCGTTGGCAAAATGTGGCACCCCACTGGTAGAACTTTCACTCTTGTAGGAAACGAGTGCCCTTTAACTAGGATAGTCTCTGATTCTACGAAGACTACTAGGGAGGAAATTGCAAAGGATGATACATCACTTAAGCCTGAACTTAAGGTTTTCTATAAAAGGAAACGTTTGGCAACTAAGACAAGTGAATCATCCCCTCAGGCCACCTCTGACACAAGAAAAGAAAACCGTGAACCCCCACGTGCTTCTAAAATAGATATCTCTAACCCATGCAAAAGTATACAAACTCCTAATGAGAATGCAGGTACCAAAGTTGATGTTCCAAAAGAACGAAGCGGTCCAATCATTGTATACCGTTCAACTAAGGACACTCTCAGAGTTTGGTTGCTGAAGAAGCAGATATCAGAGAAACTAGTATCTCAGGGGATTCATGGTTAAAGCTCGTGTAAAAGGACTTACAGTCACATAACAGACTGTAACTCGATCTCAAACGACAGGAAAGTTCATCCCGATGATGACTTATCCTCAAAACGAGAAATTAATTTTTCTCGGACACGAGCTTCCGTTAAAACTATTCAAAGGTTTTAAGCTCGTGTAAACGGACTTACAGTCACATAACAGACTGTAACTCGCTCTAAAAAGACAGGAAAGTTCATCCCGATGATGACTTATCCTAAAAACGAGAAATTAAATTTTCTCGGGCATGAGCTTATATCAAAAACATTCCAAGTTTTTAAGCTCATGCATTAAGGCTTATAGATAAATGACAGTCTGTAACCTGTTCTTCAAAGGCAGGAAAGTTTATCGCCGATGATAAACTTATCCTTACAACGAGAAATTATTTTTTCTCGGGCATGAGCTAATATTAAAAACATTCGAAGTTTTTAAGCTCATGCACAATGACTTACAGTTAAATGTCAGACTGTAACTCGAACTTCAAATAAAGGAAAGATTATCTTTTATGATAACTTATCCTCATAACGAGAAACTAACCTTTCTCGGTCATGAGCTTGTCTTAAAACATTCGAAGTTTTAAGCTCAGAAAGGAAAGTGTATCTTTTAATAAGAAAACTTTTCCTCATAACGAGAAATTAACCTATCTCGGTCATGAGCTTTCCGTTAAAACAGTCAAAGTTTTCAAGCTCATGAAAACGACTTCTAAGTAAATGTCAGCTTAGAACTCGTCCATCAGATAAAAGGAAAGATTATCGCCGATGGTAACTTATCCTTACAACGAGAAGTTTAAAACTTCTCGGACTTGAGCTTTCCCAAGATAATCCAAATCTTAAGCTCAAGTAATTGGTTTTCAAAACTTTGAACACAATTTTTCAAGAATTTCTCAAAAGTTTTTTCTAAATCTTTCCAAATTGTGTGTTCAAAAACGTTTTGATAAAACGAGCATGTCTTCTGGAATCGATAATATTTACGAACCTAGAAATGTCATTCAATAATGACACGGGGTTGTAAATAAAGTTCGAGCAGAAGTTTAAAAGATTTAAAACATGCTCCATATTGTTTGCTATTATTTTCGATAGTAACCCGCTTTTCACATTGAAGTCAAGCATTTCACCGGAAAGCTTTGTCTTCAAAATCCGAAGTTATCAACTCCTCAATCCGAAGTCCGTTGCAATTGATATCTACATACTAGACGATGCGACTACTCAAACGACGACTACAGCTCTTTAAGTAGAACACGGGTCAACAATTGAGGGGGAGCAATTATCAAGCGTTCAGACTCTTCGATGCCGAAAGTGCCAATAGTTCACAAGTTGGTGTCAAGACAACGATATCAATTGTCCATATGGTGTAAAGGGGAAGATAATTTCAGAACTTACGAGGAAGACCAACATTCGTGAACAAGAACCATGTGAATCTTTCATATGATGTTCTCTATCATTCAGGTCCAACCTCGTAAATTGCTAATCTTGTGAATACATTATCATATATGATCTTTGCACGTGATAAATACCTTACACTTGTGTTTAAAAGGTATTTAATTTACGTTTCAAGTACACCCTCATTAATTTGAGGGGGAGCTTGTTAAAATCACGAAGATAATTGGATTTGCATTTTTCTTCCCAAATTTTCTTAAAATGCTATTAAATCAATTGATATTAAAAACATCGATTGGGTTAATATTTTTAATATGGGGGAGAAAATGTGATTTAATATGGGAAATGATTAATCACAAATGGTTTGACTTAACGTGCTGGCTCATCCCGACATGTGCGAAATGTTTTCGAATATCGTGGCATATGTTTTGGGGGAGCAAAATGGATTTGCACTTCAAAATGGATTTCATGGTGACATATACTTACCCGCAACCCATTTATTTCACGACGATGAAGATTGTGGTGACATAAGGATGGTAGGATAGGTGAAAGTCCAATGATTTCTCTAGAACCGGAGGAATCTTCCCAAGGACATTCCATAGCTAGAAATAGTAGTCCTTAGGAAAGATGGAGAAAGATTGTGAACGTAGCTGAATGCCGACCAAGTACTTAAGTTAACACTGGAACAATCACAACAAGGTGCTAGTGATGACGTATTGGTAAGCATTGAAGGGGTTGAAGAATGAAAAAGAATTGTAAAGATAAAGGGTGTAAAGAAAGAAGCCCTCCTTACAACTTAGGCAGAAACCGAGTCAATTCATATGCTATTGAGATCATTTTTAATGATTCTTGATATTGAAGAAAGACATCATGGACCCAGTGATGCAAGGCACAACCCATCCCAGCTAACTCAGATATCTCTCAAAAGATATTTGTTTTAATCACACGGAGATAACACATTATCTATTGATTTATTCACTCCGAATAAATTGGTATTGAAAAGGTGGCACTCCTCTCTAGCCTCCGATCACTAAAATCCAAAATGCACGATCGAGTCTAGAGCCATTTGAGATCATCAAATATCTCATTAGGACACACTTTCATTATTCCTTGCTTGTTCACACAATGTGAAAAGTAAGAAAGATCTTAAGAGTCCTACGCAAAATCTTCATGATCTTGCCTGAACATCCGAGTAATACGAAAGTATTTACAATGAAGATGGAAATCCTTCTTGAGCGAATATCAAAAAGCTCATGGTAGGTGACTTGTGCGATTCTTCATGAATCAAACTTGTGATAACTGGAAAGCAACAGCTGTTTAATTCTTAAATGAATTTAAACACGTTCCAGGCCTCTACGTAATATCTTAGTGATCTTGCCAGAACATTCAGAGTAATACTATTAAGTATTTACAGTGACGAATGGAAATCCTTCTAGTGTTAACATCAAACAGCACTTGGTAGGTAACTTGCAAGATTCTATATGAATCAAGCTCGTTACAACTGGAAAGCAACGATGGTGCGGTTCTTAATTGAACTTCACTTGTTCCAGGAACATGAATTGACGGCTTCAAATCATGCGGATAATATTATCCAAATGATTCACTCTTTACGTTCGCAGTCAGCTTTGGACGGTCGAGTAAAGAGAACGGGTTTACCCGCGAAATCTTGTCAAGGAGGTTCTTTATTGAAACTACCTGTCACAAGTACGATATTTAATATCGTCCAACGGTCTTCACCGACCGGAGGTAAAATGCTACCGATTTAGAATGAAATGTTCAAGGCCATTTCATCCATGTATATGGTTTGTTGCTAACTGTCTTATGCAGCGTAACAAAAAGGTGGCACTGCGGTGTATAATCCAGAAGAAGTCGTCACCACATGCTTATACTACATACACTTAGTACTTCAATAAATTCAAGAAAGTCTGAAGGTCAAGTCTTCCGCTGTATCAAACTCTGAAGCTTTCAAGAATTTAAAGGTATAAGTATGTGGAACATGAAGTCACGAAGAGGCAAATTTCACAAGTGATGAATGCACAAGGTCAAGGAAAGGAAACATGCTCAAGACTAAAGTCAAAGATCACATCAAGCATATTCACAAGAACAAGATCGAAGACTCAAGCATAGATGCTAGGTTTAAGATTTTGTAAAATGGTGTGACCTCCCTTAGGGGGAGATTGTTGGAAATATGTTTTCCTAAAGAAAGTCTCGGTCACATCATTATTAGCATAGATCACGAGCTATAGAATATTTAGAAATTTGTAACTTGGAGCGACCTCCCTTAGGGGGAGATTGTTGGAAATACGTTTTTACGTATTTATGAAGGATCGGTCGCTCCAATGATATATCAATGTATTAAGCTCGTGATCCAAGTATAGCCCATATAGCCCACATGTAGGGTGGGCTATATATACCCCTCCTAGCATGTTAGGAGGGGTGGTTCATTCATTTACAACACTTTTCATTAATCTAATTTCACTTTCTCTCTCTACTTTTCTTTTCTCTCCTTTCTCTCTCTACACCTCATCTCCTTCTTCCCCATCTCCTCCACCGAATCAATAGATTAATTCAACCATTACCAAATCCCTAGATTTCGTAGACCTACATGATTCTTGCCTAAAGAATGTTGAACAATATCTCAGCAGTTTATTAAGCCTACCTAATGAGATGGAAGTTGATGACCTTGAATCTAATAATGAATCAACCGATACAACAATTAATACAACTATCATTAATTCAGATAGCGTTTCGACCTATGAGGAAGTGATTAAGGAACTAAACGAATAATCGCATGCATAAATATTAAAACGTTCTAGTATTGTTAATAAGTTTGATGAGTGTGAGTTGGCATTCCTGTAGAATAATGATAATCTTAGAACTAATCAAGAGTGTTCTTGTTTTTCTAGAGAGAGAAAGAAAGAGAACTTTTATTATGTGTGAAAGAAATAAACAACCAACACCCCTTTCCATGGTGGAAAGGGGTTTATATACCCAGACCCTTAATGGGCTTGGGCTTCCGGCCCATGAACATGCTCATGGGTCGGGCTAAAGTAAATAACAATTAAACTTATACTACGAGCCTATAACAATATTGTTGGAGTGACCGAGACTTTCTTTATACTAAAAACGTATTTCCAACAATCTCCCCCAAAGGGAGGTCACTCCAAATTTACAAAGTCCTAATCTAGCATGTTAGATCTTCGTTCTTGAGCTCGTAGTCCACTTTCTCTTTTCTTCTTTAACTTTTCTTCTTTTTGTGAATATGTATTTAATAACATCAGGCTTTTGCTTGGAACATGTTATTTTGGCCTTTCACGTGCAATCTTTGTCTTCTTGTGATATTTGCCTCTTCGTGACTTCATGTCCCACATACCTATCCTGTGTTGAATTCCTGAAAGTTTCAGAGTCGATACAGCGGAAGACTTTTAGGTCAGACTTTCTTGAATTTGCTGAGATATTTGATGCAGAAGAAATAAGTATGTGAGAACGACTTCAACTGGTACACCGCAACACCACCGTCTTCAAATGCAGCAACATAATAAGACACGGAAAAAATGGCTTTGACATTTTATTCTAATTCGGTAGCATTTTACCTCCGGTCGGTGAAGACCGTTGGACGATAATAAATATCGTACTTGTGACAGGTAGCTCTAATTAAAGATCTCCTTGACAAGATTTCGCGGGTAAACCCGTTCTCTTTATTCGACCGTCCAAAGCTGACTGCGAACATAAAGAGTGAATCATTTGGATTAAAAATCCGTAAGATTGAAGCCGTCAATTCATGAAACCTGGAACAAGTGAATTTCAATTAAGATTTTCACCAACGTTGCTTTCCAGTTATCACGAGCTTGATTCAAATAGAATCTTGCTTGTCACCTACCGTAGTGCTGTTTGATGTTGACACTAGAAGGATTTCCACTCTTCACTGTGAACACTAAAGAGTTCCACTCTGAGTGTTCTGGCAAGATCACTTGGATAATGCGTAGAGGCCCTGGAACAATTTTAATCTTAATTAAGAGTTAAACCATCGTTTCTTTCCAGTTATCACAAGATTAGTTCTTAAAGAACCGCACGTGTCACCTACCATGAGCTTGTTTGATGTTGGCTCAAGCAGGATTTCCATCTTTATTGTAATACTTTCGTATTACTCAGATGTTCTGGCAATATTACAAGAATATTGCGTAGGACTCATAAAAATCTTTCTTATTTTTAAAATTGTGTCCTAATGAGACTTTTGATGATCTCGTGGCTCTAGACTCAATAGTGCATTTTTTGTTCTGGTGAGCGGAGGCTGGAGAGGATTGCCACCTTTACAATATCAATGTATTCGGAGTGAATAAATCGATAGATAACGTGTTGAACTCCGTGACATTAAAACAAATATCTTTTAAGATATATTTGAGTTGGCTGGGAGGGGTTGTGCATCGCATCACTGGGTCCATGATACTTTGTCTTCAAGATGAGTTGACCCGGTTTCTGTCTAAGTTGTAAAGAGGTCTTCTTTCTTTACACCCTTTATCTTTACATTTCTTTTTCATTCTTCAACCCCTTCAATGCTTACCAATACATCATCACCAGCACCTTGTTTTGATTGTTCCAGTGCTAGCATCAGTACTTGGTCGGCATTCAGCTACGTTCACAGTCCATTCTCCATCTTTCCTAAGGACTTCTATTTTCTAACTAGGGAATTGTCCTTGGGAAGATTCCTCCGGTTCTGGAAGAATCATTGGACTAGCACCTAATCCTACCACCCTTTTGTCACCACATCCATCGCGAATTAAGTGTGTTTTAGGTA
This sequence comes from Glebionis coronaria, assembly GCA_025667525.1. NCBI lineage: Eukaryota > Viridiplantae > Streptophyta > Magnoliopsida > Asterales > Asteraceae > Glebionis > Glebionis coronaria. Next base: position 532,302,576 of record CM046881.1, on the reverse strand, counting down.
AGTACTTGTCACCATGAAAAATCCTTGAAAACTCACTTAAGATACTTGTGATATAAATATCAAAGTTTTGTATCTTTAAGTGTTTTTGTTCATAAAAATGCTCCCCCTTAACATGTGCAGTACACATTTTAAGTTGATTTATACTTGAAGTCTTTTTCATGTTTAGCCAAATATATTATCAAGTCTCCTTAATCCCATTTTCTCCCCTTATCCAAAATGTTAACCATCAATATTTTGGATTTTATGGATTAACCGGTCTTTGGTAACAAAATGAAATTAGTTGCTGGCCATAGAACATATCAATGCTCCCCCTCAAGTTAATGAGGGTTAGTTGTAGTTCTTGAGTATGATAGATTTTGAAAGATTTAGAATCTCGTAAGAAATTCTTGAAACATTATCATACTTTCACACTACAACAAGCCACAAAAGCACAATATTCACAATATTTACATATTCACAAATTAAACAATATGGAGTTGACCTGAGATAGGACCCATTAGATGGATCGTTTCATAAGCTTGTGGTGCGCTCCATATGGTCTACCACCAACGAATCATACAAGACTCCTCATTAAGCGTCTTTCCCGCAGCTTTTCATTAATCTTGTTGATCAGGTAGGTAGCACTTGTTTCGTAACCTTTGTGCCACTGGACGGTAACTTTGGGATGCTTCTTGGTTATGTTGAGATGAATCAGTATGTCCCGAACTTGCTGAAGAGTCCCGTCACTAAACATGGAAAGTTACGCTATTCTCAAGAATTTCTTCTCACCGGATCCATTAAAGTAGAAAGTGCCTGGAACCGGTTTTGTAGTGCTTGTGTAGGGACTTTTGTCGAGATGAATATCAGGAACCTCCGTGTATGGAGCAGTGAGGTTCAGCTTCTTCTGATAACTCTCAACGCCAAATTGCAAGTCATCAACTCTCTTCTTGATCACAATGCGACGAGTATACATTCGTAGAGCTAAATTCAGGGCAATGTAGTCTTCAGTGTCCAAGTGTTTGAGTGTGTATTGAGTCATCAACAGTAACATGTCTTCAATGTCAACAAGAGGAAGATCCGAGAAGTCTCCTTCCATGATGGTGTAGTAGTTGTCGTCTTCTCTTTTTAATCTGATCTCTGTTATATGATGATAGCCGACTTTGGGTTCAATCCTTACTCCTAGAATGGCTTTGATTCTGAACTCGGATTTTACTGGAGTCTTTGACTTGAAGCCACATGCATAGCTGTAAGCTTTCTGTATGGTTTCTCCCCAATGTGATGCACCCAATTCAGCATAATGATCATACTCAGGAATTAATTTCCTTACCCATAGACGATCAACCTTTTCCTCAATCCATGGTATTGACCCCCAAGTTGTAGCTTTGACCAGAGTTAATGAGGTCGCATACTTGTTCGCGCCTTTTACCAAATAATTAAGGTCATGACAGACAAAGAAATCACGTATAATTTAATTGTCAACGTCAGCTATCGGGAGAGGAGCATTTTCAGGCCTGTGACAACATGTTCGTTGAGGAAGGTTCATTGCTTTCAGACGCTCATTCGCATTGTATTCAGCCTCCATTCTACTGATTCTTGAAGTAGGAATGATGGTGGGATCATGAAAAGCTCGAGTTACCATCACTGGAGTTATGTTATCAGTTCCATACCTGTAGATTAGATATGCTGAGAATTCGATGGGATTGTTGAGGATTTGGGAGAAATTTGGTTCATCTTCTCGAGTTAGCGGACGAATGCTAGCAGCTTCTGTGACCCAAGGTTGCTCGGGTGCATTTTCATCTACATTAATTGTATCCACCCATGCCGGTTCACTCGATTCTGGAATATCAGGACCTTGAGCAGATTTTGGAGCTCGATTCTGAAAAATTACTCGTATTGTCTGAGTAGGGGGAATGACCTTTACTAGTGTAGATACAGACGTTTCAGGTATTGGTTGATCGGGTTCTCGGATGGGTAGTTGTTGTGGTGGTGTTGTAGATGTGATAGCTGAAACTGATTGAAGTGAACCCAATGTCAGATTAGCATCAACATCATGACGGTGTTTGGTGCGTTTGCCGGTTGGTGGTGACTCAGATTCTCGAGTGTCCTTTTGAGACTTGTCACCTTTTCCTAAAGTTTGATCCCCTTCAACATCTGACTTATCTTTGTTGTTATCATCCTCTGCCTCTTCTTCATTCTTTTCCTCTTCATCATCATTCTCTGGTTCATCTTCATCATTTATTCGTTCATCCATGCTGTCATCACATCATCGTTACGATCACCCTTATCATCATTGTCACCATCATCATCATTGTCATCTTCATCATCATCGTCATCGTCATCTTCATTCTCAGAGGATTCATCGGGTTTGTCTGACTCATCCTCATCTTCATTGTCTTTTTCTAGATCGAGACTGCTGTATGGGACGATAGTGCCATGTTTTTCAAATATCTTGGTGTCTTGATCCATTACCGTCTTTAAAGCTTTGTGAAGTGCTTGTTGTTCTGACGTTCGGTTGTAGGACCCGATTTGAATCATCTTAGCATGCAACAGCTTCTTCAACCCGTAGTCTGTGAGTCTTTGAGCTATGAAAAAGTCAGACTGCTGAGTGTCGGAAGACTTGATCATCATTTTGCTTGCAGCGATGTCTTTTAGTTCGTCTCACAGAGGAGGGAGTACGGTTTCAATAGATTCTTGAACCTTTTCATCGATTGATTCAATCAGTGTAGCATTAGCTTGAACAAGTTCTTCTTTCTCTTCTTTGTATTTGTTTCTGAGTGCGCGAAGATGTTTAATTGATTCTTGCTTCCTTTCTGCTGTAGCTTCTAGACTTGCTCTTATTGACTCTTCAGATTGTTGACGACTTGTTAATTCTTTTCGAAGCTGGTCGATTTCTTTTTCAAAATCTTTCTTGCGTGCTAATTCATCACGAAGACTAGCGAGTTCCTTTGCATAGGCTGTCTTTAAAGATTCTAATTGCTTTGTAACTATAATAGTCTTATCCTCTTGAGCCTTCAAGCGTTGTTTGATGATTTGCATAAAATCTGGGGTGACGGGTGGAGATGTCAACAATGGTGTTGGATGAGAAGTTGATAGTGTAGGTGTGACATGAGTTGTTACAATGGTGCTGAGTACGGATGTCGTGGCCTTAGTTACAAGGACATTTACCATGTTCGGGTTTGTTGAAAGATCAGTTTTAGTAACTTCAGATTCAAGAGAGTCAAGGTTCAAGTACTTACCTACTGGATCTAATAAAGACGAGGATTTGGTAACACTCTTTTCCTTGTGGATGTTCCCTGTATCTGTTGTCTCTGGTTGAATATCATCAATGAATGTATCTTGTTGTTCGTATTGTTGATCATCTTCTTCATCCTGAACTGGTTCGTCATTAAAATTATCTGGATTTCCAAATTCAGCAATGTCAGGCAACTCAACTTCCTTTGTCTGTTTTGATCCACTACCTCCCGTCTCCTTTCTACTTTTTATTAAAGCCTTCTTCAATTGCTTTGATTGTTGTTTCTTAGTCAACGTCAATTGTTGTTCGTCTATGTCTTCAAGCAAATCTTCATCCGAAAGAAGAGTTTTCTTTCCCTTGGCCTTTTTCTCCCATAAAGACACTGTTTTTGTTCTTTTGCCCTTGTCTTGTGTTGGTGTATCAGCTTCTGAGGAATCAGTTTCCTTCCTTTTGCCTTTGGGTTTTGGTGCTTTGACCTCTGCAGTGAATTATCCCAATTCTGTGGAAACCTTGGTTTCCGGATCTTTTAAGCTACTAGGAATGCATCATGTTCATATGATTATACAATCAAAGTGGAATAAGAACACGACACATTAACAAGGTGTTTAGGCACAATAACATGAATTAAAAACAATTGGATTGCTCATTATATTAATAACGAACAACCACTAGACGTGTATACATTTAATCCCACGTCTAGTCGACACATACTTTTAGGTTTACATTGTGAATGAATTATATGAATAAAACCTAAGACCCTTGGTTCCTTTTATAGTGTAAGGATTAGGGTTTACAAGAGATACAATCAAATAAACAACTAAATATTCTATTTCTATAGATATATACTGAATATATTATATAGAATATATCCAATATATTCTGTAAATAGATTCTCCATCAAATCCATCAGCGTTGACTTTTGTTGACTGCGTTTGACTTTTGTTGACTTCTGTCAACGCCTACATTGCTCTTGTCAACTCTTGTATTACTCTTGTCAACGCTTGAGTAAATGTTCTTTGATTTTGAGTTTCTGCCACATCAACTTTTTGACCCAACAATCTTCCCCTAGTTGATAGTGGCAAAACTTTATGTGTATCTCTTGTAAGTTGTACATGATCTTCAAATTGCTTCCCCTCAAGTGTAGCATGTATATCTTCCCCTTTTTGTCACATCAACAAGGAAAGTAAACAATGTATGCAATCTTCGAAGATTCTCCAAAAGTAGGCTCTGTGTAATGATCTTGAAGAAAAATAAATAAAGTATTCTTGATGTAGAAGTAGAATAACCCAACCTTGTGTTCCATGTCTTGTATTATCCACGTGATGAAGAACTTATACTAGGCAAATTATAAGTAGACCTCGATCCCTTGTCAATATTCTCATCCTTTGTGAGACACTGAGCACGATAATGTAACTCCTTCAAGTGTTATGACAAGTCTTCATCACCAACCATGTAAAGCACGAACAAGTTATCTTCAAACCAATGGTATCCCTCCATAATTTAAAGATATGATAAAACACAAACACGCGAAAATCTTCTTCAATCATCAAACTTACCATAAGAATTCTTCCCCTTAAGCCAACACCTCTTCATGACAAGTCAATATCTTCATACGTAAAAGCTGTCAACGAATAACTCTTTCACAAGGCTATTCCGATTACATAATCCAATAAAATTCTTCATGAATGGTTGCTAACTTACTTAAAAATCATTAATCCCTTTCAAAATATCCGAGCCATTAATATCATCATGATATTCTATATTAAAACGGAGATTCCATGTACCTTCGTGTGTATAATCCTCCTTTTTGTGTGCTTAAAACGTCCAATTTTCTCAAACAGCAGCAATTCCTGTGTTGTCCAAGATCCTTCTCTATCCAATATATCTGGAATGTGTATTGTCAGATATCGGATAATACCTAACAGCGTTTGAAAAACCATATCTCGGACGACACTGTCAACCTATCAGCGTTGACTTATTCTGTCAGCGTCAAAAATACACTCGTCAGCGTTAAATTAAGTCTTGTCAGCGTCAATACCAAAACTTTGTCAACATCAAAATACCAACCATCAACGTCTTAAACAATGGCTGTATTTAGTCCTCACATCTTCATAATATCCTTATATCCTTAATCAGTGAACTTCGATGCTGAATAACTTCTTCATTAGGGCTCAGATCGAAAATCCCTTCGGTGAGATCCTAGACACAAGTGCCAAGAATCTACGGTCCAAAAATCACGAAGATCCAACGGTTAACGAAGGAGAGATCGTGTTTTGAACATGGCTGTCCACAGAAAACTGCATTCACCCTGCTGCTGACTTTGACGCTTAATAACTTTTGCCTGGGGATAAAACTCGACAATCCCTCCGGTGGATGTTTATATCTATGTATGTAGAACACACATATAAAATTTCGTGACGATCCAACGGTTCAATCAAAAGTTATGACCATCTGAACACTGCTGCGCACACAAAAACGTCCAGAAAAACCCTAGACGGATTTTTCTTTTCTTCTCGAAACACGAACACCTTGTTGGTCCTAGCATCACGAGCCACGAGGCTCTGAAACCAATTGTGGAAACCTTGGTTTCCGGATCTTTTAAGCTACTAGGAATGCATCATGTTCATATGATTATACAATCAAAGCGGAATAAGAACACGACACATTAACAAGGTGTTTAGGCACAATAACATGAATTAAAAACAATTGGATTGCTCATTATATTAATAACGAACAACCACCAGACGTGTATACATTGAATCCCACATCTAGTCGACACACACTTTTAGGTTTACATTGTGAATGAATTATATGAATAAAACCTAAGACCCTTGGTTCCTTTTATAGTGTAAGAATTAGGGTTTACAAGAGATAAAATCAAATAAACAACTAAATATTCTATTTCTATAGATATATACTGAATATATTATATAGAATATATCCAATATATTCTGTAAATAGATTCTCCATCAAATCCATCAGCGTTGACTTTTGTTGACTGCGTTTGACTTTTGTTGACTTCTGTCAACGCCTACATTGCTCTTGTCAACTCTTGTATTAGTCTTGTCAACGCTTGAGTAAATGTTCTTTGATTTTGAGTTTCTGCCACATCAACTTTTTGACCCAACAAATTCTACTCTCTTTGAATGTTCTTCGTTTTCTTTTAGAAGGGTCTTATATGAAGCACTCTTTTTGATTTTGTCAATCAACATCTTATCCGGAACAGGAGCAGGAATACCTGAGTAAACAATCTTTTGTCCTTCTTGTCTCATGTGTACTATGAAAAATTCATCATCTTCTGAGTTAACAAAGAATCCTCCACACCGATCTATAGCTTCATCGGCTTTCATGAAGTAGTTGATAATAAGCTTTGTGAATCGTGGAAACTGAAAGTGATCAGATTTCTTCTTAACGTTTCTGAAGGCTTGATAATGAAATTCTTCCCATATGAGAGCAGCATAATCCAAATCGAGTCTCTTGTCGATTCCATAAAAATACGATCTTGAGAGAGTCTCATAGAATCGAAACCCTTGGATTTTCCCGTAAAACAGAAGATAATGATACTAAAAATTGCTTTCCAGGGTTTTCCAAGCCTAGAGATGTTAAACTTGGATATGTTTGGTAATTCTCCATTATAACCAAGAGACATAATCAGATCTAATATTTGTTTTTTGTCTGGAACATGAGCATATGTTTTCCCTTTAGGAGGAGGAAATTCAAAGATTTCACGAAACTGTCTAAGAGAAAATTCCTTCTTTCGACGATTGATGTTGAAGGAAAACTTTGTGTTTGTGATGGCTTTGAGAGAGGATGAAAACTCATGCATGTAAATTTCAGGAACACTTGCTGAAATCCATAGTGCAGATTTGATCGGTGTGAGATCAAGGATTTCGATAGCTATTCTGAATGCTGCTTGTGATGGAATGAAGCATTCTTTCAATCGTTGATTATTGGGAGTGATTGGTAGACGGTTTTCTTCTGGTACTAGTTCATTGTCAAGTTGAATTTGTTGATCTTGAGTGCGAGCCATGAAATCTGCTTAAGATGAAACATACACATTGATACACAAGAGATATATATCATGTAGTATAAACCTTAATAGCATCCTATTTCAATTTCCTTAAACATAGCAACTAGCACATGAAAAACCATACAATCATTGCCCAAAATAATCAACAAGTTAAAATTCATGCAAATCAGAAACAACAATTCAGAATCCATATCACACACAATTCGGAATGCATCATGCCAAACCTAAGTCGGAATAAGTTATGATCAACATAAGTCGGAATACAAGATTTCACACATAGTTCGGAATCCAAGAATCAACACTTAATTCGGAATAACTATTCCTAACCTAAGTCAGAATACATGATTGCGCACATAGTTCGGAATCCAAGAATCATAACATAGTTCGGAATCCAAGAATCAACACTTAAGTCGGAATAACTATTCCTAACCTAAGTCGGAATACATGATTACGCACATAGTTCGGAATCCAAGAATCACAACATAGTCCGGAATACAAGAATCACAACATAGTTCGGAATCCGTAATCACAACATAGTTTGGAATCCGTAATCACAACATAGTTCGGAATCCGTAATCACAACATAGTTCGGAATCTGCATACCCTATCTAGTTCGGAATACACGCGTTTGTGACCTAGTTCGGAATACACACGTTTGTGACCTAGTTCGGAATACACCCATTTGTGACCTAGTTCGGAATACACATGTTTGTGACCTTGTTCGGAATACACTAGTTCGGAATACACCTATTTGTGACTTAGTTCGGAATACGCCCATTTGTGACCTAGTTCGGAATATACATCACCAATCTAGTTCAGAATCAGTGAGCTGCAACCTAAGTCGGGATAAAATTAAACAGCAACTAGTTCGGAACACACAAGTTTCTCAATCCTAAGTCTGAGTGAGTATGCGATTGACTGATGATCATCAGACCAAACAAGTTTCTTCCTAAAGCTAGTGTTTTGGGCATTAAAACAAAAAGGGCAACAATCCTATGTTTTTCGTAACAAAAAAACCTTTTTTAATCAACCAATTAATCAAAAAATCTATAAACCCTAATTTTGACATTTGGGGGTTGACTAATTAATCGAAGAAGGAAGATTATATTACCTTAATTGTGATGAAACGAAAGTAGATCAAAGATGGTGATGATGAATTTTATTAATGGCGGCAAATGGTGGTGTTGTTTGTGTGGAATAGTGAGACGAAAAAGAAGAGAAAAAGGGGCGGGTCAAACTGTTTGACCTAAATCAAGGGTTTCAAACTTAACACTTTTGGCCCTTCTTTTTCTTTCCAGTTTCATTTTAGTTTAAAGCTTATTTAAGCTTAACTTTTATTAAGGGAATACTTAACGTTCGTTATAACTTAAATATTCTTATAAACTATTGAGCACACACAACCAATCAACACACGTAACTGAGTCTGCCTAAAAACCATTAATCTCTAAGTTCCAATTAGAAGCACGAGAAACAGTCTACAACATACTTGACAAACACATGAGGAACAACATTTAACCGTTTATTTTTCTGAGAAAGATTCTGGAAGACGATGTATTGATGACAAAAATGATTTAAGATTTTCTCCCCCTTAAACATTGACCCATTTTCTATTTAAAGAGCTGTAGTCTTTGTTTAAGGAGTCGAATACCAATGAAAGCATTTTCCGTTTAATGATTTAAAAGAACGATTCTTGGTGGCAATAAGATTTCTCTTATTTTTACAAAATAATTGCACTGAAACGTACACAAATTTGTGTTAGACCAAGTTATAAAGTAAACTTGAGGCCCTTGTATGGTTTTAAAATAAACCATACCCGAGAAAATTAATTCCTGTTGTGAGCCAACGTTTTCAAAAGAAATACGTGACTTCAATGTGTAAAGCGGGTTGCAGTCTGAAATAACTACAAGCCATATGGGCATGTTTTAAAATTATGTACAACTTTTATACGGACTCTATTTATGGCGCCGTGTCAATTTTAATCGACATTTCTAAGGCCGTAAATATTACCGTACTAAAAGACATGCCCAATTTAAAATAAAAATATATTTTTGGATTTTCTTGATTTTATATATTTTTTATGGTTTTTGTATGTTTTATATTTTTGTATTTTTCTTTTGGTGGTTTAAATATATACGATAATATACAAGATCACGAGAAAAGGATACTCTAGAAGAGTTTACCACCACTATTCTGCAGATTCTTCTACCAACTCCTTAAGTGTCGATAGTGAGAATGATTTCATGCCTAGCTTTTCGATCAAACACTCGATACGTCCTCGATCTAAGGCCTTTGTGAATATATCCGCCAGCTGATACTCAGTGTTGAAAAAGTACAGTTCGATCACTCCATTTTCTACTTTCTCTTTGATGAAGTGGTAGCGTATGTCAATGTGCTTCGCCTGGGAATGTTGAACGTAGTTGCAGCAAAGGGCAATTGCACTTTTGTTATCATAGTACATCGAGATTTTGTTGAATCCAAGACCGTAGTTAGTTAATTGTGATCTCATCCAAAGAACTTGAGCACAACAACCGGGCATATCAATGTATTCAGCCTTTGTACTTGATATCGCAGCGCTTTTTTGCCTTTTAGATGCCCAACTAACAAGTCTGTCGCCAAGAAGTTACACACTGCCAGAAGTGCTACGTCTATTGTCTTGACACCCAACATAATCCGCATCTGCATATGATATTAGTGCAATAGAGGAATCCTTCGGATACCACAGACCACGATGAAGTGTTCCTTTAAGATACCGAAAGATCCGTTTCACAACATGTAAGTGCTTTTCGGTAGGCCGAGCCTGATACCAGGCACACATGCATATAGCAAATTGCAAATCAGGCCAACTAGCGGTCAGATAAAGAAGGGTGCCGCTCATTCAACGGTAAAGTTTAGGATCGACAGCTATCCCTTCCTTATCCACATCTAACTTGGATCTCTCCACCATTGGAGTATCCACGGGGTCGCAATTTTCAAAATGATACTTCTTTAGTGATTCAAGAGAAAATTTGGATTGATTAATAAAGATGCCTCTGGGATTTTGAGAAATTTGCAACCCTAAGAAAAATGAAAATTTTCCCATCATCGACATCTTAAAACGTGTGGACATAATTTTCTCAAAATGGTCGGACAATCTTTGAGTAGTGGCAGCAAATATTATATCGTCAACATAAATTTGTACTAGTATCATGTCGTTGTCTTCCTTGAGAATAAATAATGTTGGGTCCACTTTGCCTTTGGAGAAGCCTTTCGAGATGAGATATGACGAAAGGAGATCGTACCATGCGTGTGGAGCTTGTTTCAACCCATAAAGAGCCTTCTTGAGCTTCTACACGTGATTAGGATACTCCGAGTTGACGAATCCATTCGACTGGCTTACATAGACATCTTCCCTTAATTCACCATTAAGAAATGCTGTCTTAACATCCATTTGGTAGACGATCATGTTCATGTGAGCAGCATATGCAAAGAATAGTCTAATCGCCTCTAATCGTGCAACAAGAGCAAAGGATTCTTCAAAATCAATACCCAAAGCTTGTTTGTAACCTCTAGCAACCAATCTAGCTTTGTTCTTTAGCACTCTACCTAACTCATCGAGCTTAACCTTATATACCCACACCAATGTACGGATTTCAAGGTTGTTGGGTAAAGGAACTAATTCCCACACTTCAAGACGTTGAAATTCATTAAGTTCCTCTTGCATGGCTTCAATACAAGATGATTTTGTCATGGCTTGTTGCCAATTTTTAGGTTCAGTATCGGAAAGAAATGCATCAAAGTAGCAATATAATGCATGTTCTTGGAGTTGGTGGCGTGTTAAGACTGGTCGATCGATGTCACCAATAATATTGCGGATTGGGTGATCCTTTGTACATTTTGTGTAGTGAGTTTTAATCCGTGGTGGTCGGGAGTGAACGATTGCAGTAACTTCTTCTGAGGTAGACGCACCGTTAGGGTTTTCGGGTATTTGTGAACCAAAGAATGGAAGCTCTTGTAAGTGAGCAATTTCTAAATCGCGATCATAGTAATCCTCTTCAACATCATTAGGAACGAGTGGGGGTGATGATTGAGGTGTAGTTTGAGAATTGTTGGGGGATGGGACATCTGGTTCAATAGTGATAGTAGATGCCTCAGACTGATTTCCATTATCTTGAGCAACAACTTCGGGAATCAGAGCTACTGCTGCAGGTGTTGGAGAATCATCACTAGGTGGATCAAAGAATTCATCAAACATAGGTTGAAATAACTCATCCCACTCGGGCCTTGTAGGTGGTATAAATGATGGAGAAGTAGGATTGTTGGGAGTTAATCCGGAACTAATTGTACCAGTTCCCATCTCATGAAGCGCGGGTTCAGAGTTGTGTTGCTCAGAAGCCATTGCTGTCAGCTCATCAAAATCGGCATCCAAAGTTTCTACTATCTTGCCAAGACGACGGTTATAAATTCGGTAAGCTTTCTTTGCGGGCGAGTAACCAATGAAAATTCCAATATCAGCCTTCGGTTGTAGTTTGCCCAAATTCTCACTATTAGTGTTTGGATAACAAAGTGCACCAAACACATGAAGAAATGAAATATCAGGTTTATGCCCATGAAGTAGCTCATATAGAGTTTTTCCATGGCGCTTACGAATGATGGAGCGATTTTGGGTATAACATGCGGTTGCCACTGCTTCAGCCCATAAGAATAAAGGAGCATTCGCATAAATCAACATAGTTCTAGCAGCTTCCATAAGTGTACGGTTACGTCTTTCCACGACACCGTTTTGTTGTGGAGTGCGAGCAACCGAAGTTTTATGTGAAATACCGACCTTTTCATAATAGTCTCGTAGAGTTTGATTAACGAACTCAGTTCCATTATCAGTGCGAATGCGGCGAACAGTAGCATTAAGACGTACTTGGATCATCTTTAAGAAAGTGATAATATAATTTGGTGCTTGATCCTTGGATGCTAAAATTTTTACCCATGTATACCTTGAGAAATAATGCACCATGACGAGGATGTATTTTCTACCACTCCCACTAGCCGTACGCATTGGCCCGCAAAGATCCATGTGCAAAAGATACAGTGGTTCTTGGTTGGTGTCTTCAGCTTTAGGTTTGTATGATTTCTTGGTGCTTTTCCCTAAAGAACACGCGGAACATAAATGATCCTTGTCGAACTTAAGTTTTGGAAGACCACAAACAAGTTCTTTTTTAGCCAAATGGTTAATAGCATCAAAGTTAAGATGAGATAACCGGCGATGCCACAACCATGACTTAGTCTTAGATGCTTTGGAGAGAAGGCATACATGAGAGGTGGCCATCATGTTTTGAATGGACAGTGTGTAGAGATTATCCCCTCGAGAACCTTTTAACAAATCATTTCCTACAAGATCGCGAATAAAGAAAGTATGTTATCGAAAAGCCACCTCAAGGTTTGAATCGCAAAATTGTCCCACTGAAAATAAATTATGACTAAGTCCCTCCACATAATATACCCTTGAAATCGTAACATTCCCAATTTGATATTCACCGTAACCCATGATCTTCGCAATATGGTCGTTGCCGAATTTCACTGTTCCTAGAAACTTGCTGACGAAATTTCTGAGCATCGAGCGGTCTCCGGTCATATGCTTTGAGCATCCAGAGTCCAAGTACCAGAGGATGATTTGGACCACCTGAAAATATCACCAGACAAAGATGATGTATCAGAATCTAGTAGTTCCTCTGTGTTAGTAGGTACAAATATATTTATCTTAGATTTGATAACCAAAGAATTCGTAGGCTTCCAGATTTGCTTCCTAAATGCCGGCTTAGATTCTAGTTGTCTAAGATCCTGAGGTACTTCTTCACTGGTAGGCACAATAGTGGGGGCAGACCTAATTAAAAGGGCGCTTTTTCCATTTCTTAGTACTAGTGTTCCTATTTAAAGGATGCTGAGACCTAACTTCTGTGGATGTGATCCTAGTTAAAGGGCACGTAGTTCCATTAGCAGTGAAGGTCCTACCAGTGGGTTTCCATTGCCAACCAACTTGGGTGAATTTCTACCCCGTTGGAATCCATTCAAGATTGTTCGTAATTGCATACATTTCATTCACGTGATCAACAAGGCATAAATCATGATGCTTAGAAAACATGCATTCATTACAATTCTAACATCGCAAATTAGAATTCACATTTTGCTTAGGCTGCTTCACAAACGCAGGGCCTTTAGTCTTAGTTACATGATTCTTTTTATTCAAATTTGAAATAACATTCCTAGGGTGGACTTCTACTTTCTTCTTCGCAGTCCTACTAGTGGAAGGCTTGATCCTATTCTTCTTGTCTTGAGATCCTTTAGCCTTAGTAGATACAATTACTCTTGTAGAAGCCAAGGGAACATTAGTGACAAATTTTGATTTAGCCTTAATGGGTGTGTTTAATATAGGCTTAGATCCTGGATTTTTATTGAATGGAGTCATGGCAATGGTGGGGGTTTGTTGTTTAAGTGGTGCAGAACCCGGTTGTCCTATGTACTTCAAGTGCTCTAAGCATTGTTGTACCCTCTCAATGTAATCATGAGCATGGTAATAGTGACTATTCCTAGGATCAAGTTCATAAAGATCATCTACCACATCCCTAGCAAGATCCGCGTGCTTAACTGCATGATCCATATATAACTTATATGATAGTGGATTGTTCTTATTGTACGGGTTCTTAGTGATCACCACCTTGTTGGTTTTTGGAGCACTAGAGGTCGGGGCAGAGATTGTAGCTGGATTATCAACAACTTCTTGTCCTTTGAGTTGAAGTGTCTCCTTTAATTCAGCCAAAACCATGTTTTTGTCTATGAGTTGAATATTTAAGTCAGAGACTTCCTCACACTTATGGTTCAGTTGGTCAACGAGTGACTTTTGCTCTGCCGTATTAATAGCGAAGCGTTCTTCTAACGAACCATAAATTTGTGAAAAACCCTGCTTTACTTTATCAAACTCCCCTAGCATAGAAGTAATTCTATCTTCTAGGGCATGATTTTTAATCTCTGCAGCCTCTAGTTCCAATTTCTCTGCTACGGATTCTCTCTTAAGTCTCATAATTTCTTCCTCTAATGCATGAACCACCTGAATCATCTTGTCACCAGTCTAAAAGGAGTTTTCACAATCATTTGTTTTTGAAAGAGTTTCATTTTTAGATTGATTTTCAATTTCAAGAGATATACAATGTTGTTGAAGCTCATCAAAACGTTTTGAAAGTGATTTATAAGAATCTTGAAGCTTTAAAAATTCAGCGTTAGATTCATGACAAGAATGATTATCTACATTATTCACAGGTTCAACAATATTCACGGATATATCATGCACATCATCACATTTATTCATAGCAGATGTCATCACAAAAGCAAATTCAATAGTGAACAACATGCATCACTTCAAGAGACACTATATGTTCCAAGAATCGGTCATATTCGGACAAAATCTTTTCTTTCTCAATTAAATGTTGTTCATAAGCATAATCCATTTCATAGAAAACTTTTCGAACTTCACCCATTTCGAAATTAAGATTATTTCCGAGATCTAGAAATCCCTCTTTAATATTGTCTACAAACGGAACGATCTCTTTCTCAAACACCGTTTTCATGTGTTCGAAAGCCCATTCTCCAGCGGTTTGAGCCGTTGAAGTCGGTACATTCCTGGATGACCTTGTCAAATCCGGTTAGGTATCACTGAATCTCTTCCAAGCTTAGCAATACCGTACTTAACGGTGGAAGATTCTTAGGAATTTCCTTAGGTTCGTTCGAATTAACAAGTGTAGGAAGTATACTAAGGCTTTCTCTAGTAGGCATGTAAGCTGGTGTATGGATAAATTCCTTTTGCATATTAAAGCGAATTCTAAGATCTGTTTTTGCATACTCTGCGTTAAGCTGTGCATAATCATACCCAGGATCTGCAAAAATTACTTTGGACCGATTCTCTTCATGTAGTGACATACTCTCAGATTCATTTGAAAACACAATCGGATCTAAGACCAATCCTAACTTTGTTGCATCATAAAGTCATGGGTTGTGGTTAAATGCTTGCTCTGCATACCCCGGGTTAGGTGGTAGGTCTATTAGACGCGATAGAGTGAATTCTTTAAAAGAAGAATGAAACAAGTGTACCAAATGTGAAGCGGATTATTGTTTTAAAAGCAAAACTTCAGTCTTTTTAACTTTCTCAGACGCCTTAATTTTCGTTTCAACCCTTTTAGACTCGAGAATTTCGAAATCTGTTTGTAGTTTTTGAAAATTATTAACGACTGACTCTTTTTCTTTAAGTTCTTTCGAAAGATTTTCTCTTAAACTCTCAATTTCTAGCAAATTATCCATTTGGACTTTCCTAAACCTATCAAATTCAGGATTGGTTAAGGTAGTGGTCACTGGAGTTAATTCCAAGGTTTTAACCTTTTCCTTATACAAAGCAAGCTCGGTAGATAATGTCTGATTAACACTGAGGGTTTCAAGGACCGCATTATTCATTTAGCCAAGCATAGATGCCGACACCATGACCAAATCTTGTTGAGCAAACGAATTTGTAGACGTAATAGCGCCCGGTTGTGTTTCACTCAAAGTCTGGGGACTTGCATTGATATTGCTATCATTGTTTGTCTCCTCGTTTGAGATACTAACCACCGGAGGCTGTTCCGAATACTCAAACACTCGCTCAACTTGATAAGGTACAATACTAGTAGCATTGGCAGTATTTGGTACCTCAGAAATTGTGTCAGCTCCATAAAGTGAAAGATTTTCCATGAGAGCTGCCTTGGCGGTATTGAGATCATCACAGTCAGAGTCGTATGCATCAAGATCGTCACATTGATATGCGACATTGTTTGTGATGGCTGCTGTGAGATCGTCAGTGTCCGCAACTCCTAGATCTGCGAGAAATGCTAACTCTTCTTCATCGAGCTCACTTCCTTGGGCTTGAGCATTCACCAAGTAGATCTTCTCTTGAAACCATGTGCTATCCCTTTTCCTCTTGGGCTGCTTAGCCTCTCGAGCCATGTGCCCTTCCCCTTTGCAGTTATAACATATGATCATCTTCATTTTGCCAGTGTTATTACCCCTTGTAGCAACAGTGTTAGATGGACGTGCACCAGCATTAGATGAACTTGATCTCCCCTGAAGTGGTTGCACCGTTACTCTGCCATCTTGATTTATAGCTTGTTGTCAAGAGTTAGAAGAGTTCCTCAACTGATTATTTGTTGGAGATGGTCCTCTGTAACCTCGTTTGTTCAATGCTTGAGTGATGTAAGCAGACATTTGAGCAAGTATATCAGTAGGATTATCCCCTTGTCTAAACTCATGGATAAGAATCTCATTATCACAATAGAATACTGGTGCTGGTTGAGCTACAAACTGATTTGAAGGAACACTAACATGTTGTGAGTAATGGGGTTGAGGAGCCTCATGTTGTTGATAGGTGATGGCAGGGTTTGTTGGAGGTTGATAAGGTGGATATGGTTATGAAGCATAAGGTAAATGATGTGAGTCTCCTTGTGATGATGTTGCTGGTTGCTTGTATTGTTGCTGATAAGATGTAGGCGGTTGTGGCAAGTTCGAGTACTGTGAAAAGCTTGGAGTTTGATACAATGGTTAATAGGAAGATTGGTGTCCCAAAGCAAACGGAGAGTTGTGATATGACAAAGTTGGATGATTTGCCATTAATGCCAATGGTTCTTGATAAGATCCCTGAGAGATGCGTTTTTGGATCACGTGCTTCTCGTGTTGCTGCAAGAAAGCATAGAGTTGATCTAAATTTGACTTGTGCAAATATAGAATCATTCTAACATCGGTGACATATTGACTCCACTCTTGGGGTAACGTGTTCAAGAACTTGGTGTTTAGTTGAAACTGAGAAATCCTTAGATTATACACGTTCATATCATTCATCAAAGTGGTGAAACGCCAGTAGTAGTCATGAAGTGTTTCCCCTGGAATGTATGTGAATCTATCAAACAATTCAAACAATTGACACTCTCGTTCTTGCTTAGTTAGTGAAGTCCCTTGTAACAAAACAGTTAAGCGATCCCAAAGATCATTTGCCACTGTGTGTTCACTTACCATTCGATAGATATCGGGTGGAAGAGCTTGAAGTATTGTCTGAATGACCCTTTCATCTGCATCGGCAATGAGTTTGTTAGCATCCGGTAGCTCATGATACAACCTTGGCCGCATCACATTGTTGACAGTAACTTCTCCCCAATCGAATGGACCTTTTTCAATGGATTAAAGCATAAGTCTACCATTAGGTTTACCCATGATGTAAGTTTTCATGCGACCTTGCCATACTTCAAATAAGTCTTAGATGAGAAACGGTGGGCGAGTATCGGTACCCGAAATGATTGAAATATCGGTAAGCGATGTCATTGTAGGCATAAATGAATGAGGATTCATTTTTTGAACACTTGATGGAAAAAAGATTATCTTTTGATCGAGCAATGAAATAAGGTTGTGAAATTTGTTGTGAGTTGATGTAAAATTCTTCCAAAAAATTACAAAGTCCAAAACTTGATCTAATTCGGAATGTGAATCAAGGACCTAGTTCGGAATCTGTGTGTCAATGACTTAGTTCGGAATCTGGTAATCACAAACCTAGTTCGGAATCTGTGATGTTCTGATCTAAGTCAGAATCGATGAAATTCTGAACTAATTCGGAATCGGTAATGTTCTGATCTAATTCGGAATTGATGAAATTCTGAAATAATTCGGAATTGATGATGTTCTGATATAATTCGGAATCGATGAAATTCTGAACTAATTCGGAATCAGTGATTGTCACACCCCACCACGGCGGAATATGGGGCACGACGTATGGATATCATCACAACAATAGCGTGTCTATAGAGATAACTAAATGATATAAGAAATGTCATAAATGGCGACACAAATGTCATGACAATATCTCAACATGCAGGAGTCTAGGTAAGTAGGTAACAGTCCTACCTCTTACCCAAGACAAACAAATAATACAAACAAAACAAACATATAGGTTCCAACAGTATCACTTATTCAAAAAAACATAAAGGAAAACTAAGAAGGAATGGGGATCTCCTTCTATATGCAATCCTAATGCATCCAAGTCTAGCCACTTCTATCCTCACGCTTAACCACATACACACCTGAAAGAGACACTAAAACACGTCAACATAAAGTTGGTGAGAGTCATAGGTTTAGACTCCAACGCCAAAATAGTTATAAGCTGTGAACAACAACCATCAATACAATAACATATGGACAATGTGTTACAAATATGCATTAACAACTATCAATCAAGATTAATCATACCAAACCAATCCAAGGCTCCTACCTTGCCAAACAACATCATGGTACCATAGATGATCACACTATGTACCTATCCCAAGGCCACTACCTTGACAAACCACAAGGCCACTACCTTGTCAAACCACAAGGCCACTACCTTGTCAAACCACAATAACTGAGACGGCACGTGTCCCCCGATCCAAATCATACACAATCAAGAATCACATAGCAGTTAATCACATACCGTACACACAAGTACATCACAAACCATAAAAACATTCACAGCAACAATTAATAAAACAACTCAACACAGTGTCTCTTCCATCCCATCTG
Organism: Glebionis coronaria; assembly: GCA_025667525.1. NCBI lineage: Eukaryota > Viridiplantae > Streptophyta > Magnoliopsida > Asterales > Asteraceae > Glebionis > Glebionis coronaria. Next base: position 532,283,749 of record CM046881.1, on the reverse strand, counting down.
GAAGTCAAAATCAATAGTAAACATGGGACTATGAAACTCACCTGATTGAGCTTCTCCAAATGTCCTCGCACTAGCAAAAAGCTAACAAACCAAAAACACTTAATCAAAACATGAACCAATCACTAAAACGGCTCATCAACCTATGATAGACATATTGCCTCCTCCTATATAAATACCTCATTTATATGCTCTAAGCATCTCATTACACCCCTCTATAAAGCCCTTAACTCCTTTTACTTCATAACCCGTCCCGTTAACATTTTACCCAAAACAGTCCCCTTTTTCATACCTTAAACTATGGATCGATCTCCCCCTTAAACATAACCATGATCTCTGTAAAAGGAATATTCATACCCTTACATATGTTGGCTAACACCTCCCACTTGCCCTAATCTTAAAGATACTGTTAAGGCCCCGATATACATATATCTACTTTTGTCATTCCAGATTTCCTGATTTTAAACGTACTAAAAGTTTGTTACCATTAAGGGGTCTTACCCTAAACCACAACCTTAGCCCAAGTGCAGATACTTAATACAGTATATAAACCATCTCTCACGTTCATGAGAAGATCCCAATGCAAACCTAAGTACCCCAAACAACCCAAAACTTAAAAAGAAAACAGGCTGAATTCAAAACTGTTTTGACCTCCGACTGTTGTAACCTGTTTTTGACCCACTTCTCTACCTCCAATTTAGTTCTAGTTTCTTGCATTGGAAAGCCACTTCAAATATCTTTCCAGGGGTACTTGGATCGTAAAATAAGAGTTTATAGAACTCCCGATATGATCAAAACAATTGACTCAAAATCTGTCCAGTTTTTAAAAACGGGTTTAAACAAATCGAACTAATTAATTACCCATAACCCCATCTAATACAAGCCCTAGATTATATGATCATCATATTATGATTATAACATCATTAATTTACTGATTTTATATAAACCCTAACCCTTAATCCATCATAAGAATGATTAAATAAACATAAAAACAATTTAATTAAAAAGGGATTTGAAGGTTTTACCTTATGATTAATGAAAGATGAAAAACCCCCAAAATTATGAAGAACCCTAACTTTTTCCATTAAATTCGACCCAAGCTTGATCTCCAGAGATTTTATGAAGTGTTTTGATAAAAATAAAGCTTTATATACTTTCCTAACAAGTCCTTGGCCCATATACAAAAGTCCGGTTCCCTTTTTCCCTTTTTTCCCCTTTTCTTTTCTTTGGTGCGTCTAAACCGACCCAAACACCCCTAATTTCGTTTTTTTTAATTTTTATTACTTAATATTATGTTATTAACATTACCTTAATTTACCTTAATTTATTTCAGCTCCTAAAGCCTCCAAAACCTCAAAACCGTAAAACTAGTCAAATTTTACGCGTTTTACCGTAAAAGTCGTAAAATATACACTTTTAAAAAAAATCTCAAATTTTGAAATAAACTTTATAATTAAGTCCTAAATGACCTAAAACCATCCCGAAAAATATTCATATGACTAATTACCTCATTCGAGACCTCTAAATGCTAAACCGTAAATCCTAAAAATACACTATTACTATAATACTTATACGTATACGTAAACACCAAAATAACACCATTTCATTTCATAGTCACTAATTGTGAACTCATGAACATGAAATCATCACACATCGTTTCACTCACAAGGTACCCCGTACCAGAAACGATATCCAAACCACAGTATATACACACCAATAAGCACATAAACACATAAAGACACGTAACTAGCACAAAATAAAACTAAGTGACGAACCTCAAAACCAGGGTTGTCACATCACTCCCTCCTAATAGAAATCTCGTCCCGAGATTTACTCCTTAGGATCAACACACAAACAACAAATCACACCAGGATACTTGTTCTAAATGAACTCCCCTCATTTCCACGTGAACTTTAGTTCAAGTTTCAAAATACCACATATACAACCAAAAATAATTAAACTCATTGCCAAACTCTTGACCTCACAGTCAATAAATCTCACAAATGGCTCTTTGATAAAACAAAGACTCTTATTAACACAAGTCCCGAATAACCGTACATGCAAAATGCATTCTCAAACAACATTTACCAATCTCAATACTTGAAATGTATCATGTATACAACTCATTTTCCTCAGGTAATTCTATACCCATAATCTACTGGTCCGATCTTTCCAAAGATCATAAATGGACCTACAAAACTCTACATCAACTCTTCCATTTTACCAAATCATACCACCCGTTACTATGGGTGAAACTTCAAACATAACTCTGTCACTAACTCTAGTGGTTTCCTCCTTTATATATAGCATCTCTTGTTGCACTCATCCTTTCCACAAACATCACTACCACATTAGTAGCCTCTTTTACCATTTCTAGTCCACAATGGGGACATCTCACCCTATCCTTTCACATAGTGCCTCAAATGGCATTTATCGACTTCTAGTATGAGTTTTCTAACTCCCTCTAAATCAATCACCCATGCCCTCAGTGTAACTCCTAAGGTTGTACAAATATCTCACTTGTCTATCCTTTTCCCAGTTAGCTGGATATACTCATATCCAATCATGTTCATCAACTCCCTTCAGTCCGTACTCCAAACTACTTAAAAATTCCAATTTCCTTACAAAGTGACCTACGACGGTCTTTTAGAGATCCATTAGTTCTTCCAACTTCCCAACTACGTGACTTCTCATCCCTCTTGAAATATGTTATGAATTAGGCAGTCTATCGACTATCACCCTACTCTCATCGTACTTATTCCTCCACCCAATTATGCATCCCTTTCACCAACTTCTTCCTTACATCGCCCTTTCTAAGCTACTCCTATCTATGTAGGAAGTATAGTCTACGTCCCTTTTCTCCATATGATTATCCAAGCCACGCAACATACATGTTGACGCGTTCTCTGCTTTAGACAACTCAACTCGTGCAACCTACATCCTTCATCCAAACCACCCTAATATGTCATCCATATAGTTCAAGTTCGTCTCAGCTTCACTTCATTCTTCTTATTCCATGTCTCATCAACCATGCTTGCCTTTCCCAGATGGTACTTGGCCTTGCAATTTTCTTTCATCAATTAACTCCACCCATCACCTTTGCCAAACGTTCAATCAAGATGATTGAATATGTGTTGGAGACGTTCATGATCCGTATAGATCATTCTCCACGTCTCGTACACCAAATGCCTCTAGCATTCTAGGCAGATATAACAGTCCAGCTCCACTAACTAAGTCTATCTAGTTCTTCCAAATCTTCAGTTCCTGCAACGTCTAAGCGATCGCCTTTCTTTGTCGTACTCGTACGCGTCCAAATCCTTGCTCCATGTATCGTCATGCTTCGCGAATTCATCCGGTCCATCCGATAATGCCAAGATCGGCTCATTATCCAATCCACCTCTTCAGCCTCCAAAACGCTTCTTGATCCTTCTTCACTTCGCCCCTTGCTGGTTCCATGATACGCCATCATCTCTAACTACTCATCATGGTAAACTTAATACTAAAAACTCACACTCGAAAATCTCACGTATAACTCCACTCCAAAACCAATACATAATTCGCCTCACTCTCCTTCTCAGATTTGAGTATTTCAAGATGTCGTCGACGCTCCCGATGACAACTCGTTTATACACGTTCATGCACACTTGGTTCATTGACACCATGAAAATCGCTAGTGCTTTGGTGAAGCCAAATACATACCCGTAAACCCAAAGCGTTCATACAACATACTTAGCAGTTTCAACTATGTCCTCCTTGCACCCTCTCTTAGCGGCAATACGAATAAATTCCTACCCCGTTCTACTTGCAGAATTCTACACGCATCTTAAAAGACCAGTACTTCCTCTCATCAGACCACTCAACCTCTTTCCACATCCAATCTACTACTAAGCAACTCAACTTTTATCCGGCATTCCTTGCAATCTCTAACAGCTCTTGTTTTTTTTAAATCACTCCATCAACGATTTGCCTTAGAAGGGCACTAACTACAACTCCTCTCACTTCTCCTACTTGCTCTATTTATGGTTCTACCTCACAGTAATAGGCAAACCTACTAAATTTCAGGAAATTTTCGGAAAACTTACTTGCCCTACGAACAATCATAAATACCTTTGAGGTATTACTTCCCCTTCCAACACTCTCTATGGCGCGTTACTTGTGCTATTATCCTACAAATCTCTATTCATCTCCTTGGTACTCCTAAGCGACCTCATGACCACACTAGTTCGTCTACGAACTTCTTTCCTCCCCACTAAGGGTATTCCGACCGTTCTCTCATGGTCACCTACTTAAGCGTGTAGGCGCGACCAAGTCTTTCATACGACTACCTCAACGCTCCCGAACAATACGAAACCAAAACTACATCCTGAATCCATCAGATACGATCAACGAATCAAACCAACGGATAACTAACGACATTTCACGTGCACAAGTTAAAACAAGACAAAACCACGAGACTCAAAAGAAAACTCAAACCCAGTACGTGTATAAATTCAAAATGACCCATGACAATGAAAAATAATCCAAGAAACACCCAATGGCAACCATACATATTACGCCCCGCGACATATTATTTAAACCGTGCAAAAGATCGACTTTTCCAAAAGAATATATATCTTTTTTTTATTTACTATTACCTCCCACATCTATGTGACTCAAACAATCTACAAACAACCCTCTTGACGAACTCAAAACTCAACTCAAAAACAAGCTATCCTGTGCATCCCATATCAAAAAAAATAAACTACTATTCAAACTCAACCTCTAACCCGACACTTGCACAATAATTTCGGCCAAGATACTAACCTCCCATGACTATACATTCTGAATATTTGAAAAGTACGTTCCGAGTACATAATTTTTGGCTTTTGAATCACTCAAAAAGCTCTAAAAACGAACAAGTTATGACCAAATCAGTTTTTATACTAGTTGTTTTAAAAAAAACTAAAGAATAAACTTAATGATTAATGTAATCCTTTTAAATGACAGATATAATTGTATGTGTAACCTTTATAAACTCAATTTAACCTTGTATTAATAATTATAAATGACGTGAATCGGCTTAACCCAATTATATAAACTATGTAAGTAGAAAGAAATTTTACTTCGCTTTATTTTAAAGAAAGTCCTTCAGAATTTGAAATATATAAGTGTTGATTAAAAAGAAGTCTTATGTTACATCTTGTTTCAAACACGACTCCAACACCTTACCCTTATTTTACCGAACACAACCAACCATCTAACTCAATATATACCGACCAAAAGAAATGCAAGACCCAACACAAAAGATTTCATTATCACAAAAGAAATCCCAAGTTATTTCAATAGACTTGAAACCAAAAACACCATTTTAAAACGTACACGTGAAATACGAAACTCAAAGAATACGCTACAAGACACACTTCAAAAGATTCAAAACGTCGTTGGAACTCCAACAAACTCCAGCACCATAAAACACGACAAACACAAGGTACGTTCAAGTTATAATAACTAGTGAACGACCATATACCATAACCTAACACGTAGTAGTATATATACATCCGCATATATATACCTATTGAATCTCCCAAACATACCCGTTATCATACATGTCAAGTCAATCAATTGCTTTATACGCTCGTTTTTCCATACGAGTAATCACCATCTCACCGTGCCACAACAAAACATAAAGCCTACCTCCAAAACCAAACCATATCGTGTGACCCCATAATCACACAACACAACTATAATCCAAAACATATAACACAAAAAGAACAATAGCCATATCATAGGCAGCCATTACATAAACTCATATATAATACGTATACCCAAATTCTACATCTCACCATATACAAGCATGTACTAACCCTCTTTCATGCAATCATACTTGAGAACCCATTGAAGTTGTGGTACTTGTATAACTATGTTGGCCACCATACTTATACAATTACCCTTTCCCCAATGCACTCCCTCCTATGATGACACTTATAAGAATCAATACAACATATAACACATAAATCCATCTACTCACATAAGCTCATAACCACATAAACAATAAGGTCAAAAACTCCATCTATTAAAATAACATAGTAATACTCTTGGAATACAAAAATCCATAGTCTAGCTAAAACAGCATAGACTAAATCCAAAACGAAAACATAATCAGTTATAAGTCATTTCGCCCGTAAGAGTGGAAACAGCTTAAAATCCTTCCTACCCGTGTACTCCTAGTAGCTCGAACCACCACATGATTCTTAGGGAACATGACTTAAACATCAAAAGAAAAGTAACATACCTCAGGTATGTAAAATAACTCGATAAAAGATAGAAACTACCTTGTACTAAATTATGTACTATAATGTACAATTGAAGCAAAATACAACAGTGACTAGCGTGGACGATTATGGTTCAACCCGCACTAGTCATAAACCCGAAAAGAAAATAACATGTGACTAACTATGAACATACTACGGTTCAATTCATACTAGTCAAAACATCGCAATAAATAACATCCAAACACATCAATTATAATAAATGCACACATACTCCTATGACGCCTATATGCAGGGACCCTTAAGCTATAGACTAGGCTACGCGACTAGGCAACCTAATTCTCTATAACCATTGTCTCTGATACCATTCTGTCACACCCCACCACGGCGGAATATGGGGCACGACGTATGGATATCATCACAACAATAGCGTGTCTATAGAGATAACTAAATGATATAAGAAATGTCATAAATGGCGACACAAATGTCATGACAATATCTCAACATGCAGGAGTCTAGGTAAGTAGGTAACAGTCCTACCTCTTACCCAAGACAAACAAATAATACAAACAAAACAAACATATAGGTTCCAACAGTATCACTTATTCAAAAAAACATAAAGGAAAACTAAGAAGGAATGGGGATCTCCTTCTATATGCAATCCTAATGCATCCAAGTCTAGCCACTTCTATCCTCACGCTTAACCACATACACACCTGAAAGAGACACTAAAACACGTCAACATAAAGTTGGTGAGAGTCATAGGTTTAGACTCCAACGCCAAAATAGTTATAAGCTGTGAACAACAACCATCAATACAATAACATATGGACAATGTGTTACAAATATGCATTAACAACTATCAATCAAGATTAATCATACCAAACCAATCCAAGGCTCCTACCTTGCCAAACAACATCATGGTACCATAGATGATCACACTATGTACCTATCCCAAGGCCACTACCTTGACAAACCACAAGGCCAATACCTTGTCAAACCACAAGGCCACTACCTTGTCAAACCACAATAACTGAGACGGCACGTGTCCCCCGATCCAAATCATACACAATCAAGAATCACATAGCAGTTAATCACATACCGTACACACAAGTACATCACAAACCATAAAAACATTCACAGCAACAATTAATAAAACAACTCAACACAGTGTCTCTTCCATCCCATCTGGAAGTCAAAATCAATAGTAAACATGGGACTATGAAACTCACCTGATTGAGCTTCTCCAAATGTCCTCGCACTAGCAAAAAGCTAACAAACCAAAAACACTTAATCAAAACATGAACCAATCACTAAAACGGCTCATCAACCTATGATGGACATATTGCCTCCTCCTATATAAATACCTCATTTATATGCTCTAAGCATCTCATTACACCCCTCTATAAAGCCCTTAACTCCTTTTACTTCATAACCCGTCCCGTTAACATTTTACCCAAAACAGTCCCCTTTTTCATACCTTAAACTATGGGTCGATCTCCCCCTTAAACATAACCATGATCTCTGTAAAAGGAATATTCATACCCTTACATATGTTGGCTAACACCTCCCACTTGCCCTAATCTTAAAGATACTGTTAAGGCCCCGATATACATATATCTACTTTTGTCATTCCAGATTTCTTGATTTTAAACGTACTAAAAGTTTGTTACCATTAAGGGGTCTTACCCTAAACCACAACCTTAGCCCAAGTGCAGATACTTAATACAATATATAAACCATCTCTCACGTTCATGAGAAGATCCCAATGCAAACCTAAGTACCCCAAACAACCCAAAACTTAAAAAGAAAACAGGCTGAATTCAAAACTGTTTTGACCTCCGACTGTTGTAACCTGTTTTTGACCCACTTCTCTACCTCCAATTTAGTTCTAGTTTCTTGCATTGGAAATCCACTTCAAATATCTTTCCAGGGGTACTTGGATCGTAAAATAAGAGTTTATAGAACTCCCGATATGATCAAAACAATTGACTCAAAATCTGTCCAGTTTTTAAAAACGGGTTTAAACAAATTGAACTAATTAATTACCCATAACCCCATCTAATACAAGCCCTAGATTATATGATCATCATATTATGATTATAACATCATTAATTTACTGATTTTATATAAAACCTAACCCTTAATCCATCATAAGAATGATTAAATAAACATAAAAACAATTTAATTAAAAAGGGATTTGAAGGTTTTACCTTATGATTTATGAAAGATGAAAAACCCCCAAAATTATGAAGAACCCTAACTCTTTCCATTAAATTCGACCCAAGCTTGATCTCCAGAGATTTTATGAAGTGTTTTGATAAAAATAAAGCTTTATATACTTTCCTAACAAGTCCTTGGTCCATATACAAAAGCCCGGTTCCCTTTTTCCCTTTTTTCCCCTTTTCTTTTCTTTGGTGCGTCTAAACCGACCCAAACACCCCTAATTTCGTTTTTTTTTAATTTTTATTACTTAATATTATGTTATTAACATTACCTTAATTTACCTTAATTTATTTCAGCTCCTAAAGCCTCCAAAACCTCAAAACCGTAAAACTAGTCAAATTTTACGCGTTTTACCGTAAAAGTCGTAAAATATACACTTTTAAAAAAAATCTTAAATTTTGAAATAAACTTTATAATTAAGTCCTAAATGACCTAAAACCATCCCGAAAAATATTCATATGACTAATTACCTCATTCGAGACCTCTAAATGCTAAACCGTAAATCCTAAAGATACACTATTACTATAATACTTATACGTATACGTAAAAACCAAAATAACACCATTTCATTTCATAGTCACTAATTGTGAACTCATGAACATGAAATCATCACACATCGTTTCACTCACAAGGTACCCCGTACCAGAAACGATATCCAAACCACAGTATATACACACCAATAAGCACATAAACACATAAAGACACGTAACTAGCACAAAATAAAACTAAGTGACGAACCTCAAAACCAGGGTTGTCACAGTGATGTTCTGACCTAATTCGGAATTGATGAGATTCTGAACTAATTCGGAATCAGTGATGTTCTGACCTAATTCGAAATTGATGAGATTATGAACTAATTCGGAATTGGTGATGTTCTGATCTAATTCGGAATTGATGAAATTGAACTAATTCGGAATCGGTGAATCACTGACCTAATTCTGAATATAAGGCACTTGATATAAGTCGGAATCTGTGAAGTTCTGAGTTAATTCGGAATATTTGTATCTTGTACCTAACTCGGAATCTGGAAGAACAACACTATTCGGAATATTGCGAAACCCTAGAAACCCGAATTGTAAAACCCTTTTTATCCGAATAAGAAAAAATTGGTACCTTTTGATTTTACCCAAAAATCAAGCCAAAAATTCCAACTTTTTTTATGAAAATTACTAATATGAATAACACAAATCCTACCACAACTATGTAGGCAATTTGTAAGAAAGATTTTGTGGTGAAAAACACAAAAAACTTTGAAAACACGGATATATCTTGATTAAAAGAGTATAAAACTAAAAACTAACACAACAAAAACCTTATATCATCCTATGGCTCTTGATACCAATTGTAGAATAATGATAATATTAGAACTAATCAAGAGGGTTGTTGTTTTTCTAGAGAGAGAAACTAGAGAGAGAAAGAAAGAGAACTTTTATTATGTGTGAAAGAAATAAACAACCAACACCCTTTCCATGGTGGAAAGGGGTTTATATACCAAGACCCTTAATGGGCTTGGGCTTCCGGCCCATGAACATGCTCATGGGTCGGGCTAAAGTAAATAACAATTAAACTTACACTACGAGCCTATAACAATATTGTTGGAGTGACCGAGACTTTCTTTATACGAAAAACGTATTTCCAACAATTCCCATGCATGATAGGTCTTAGGAAGTTTGTTGCTTATTTTTATCCTTTTTTACTTTTGAACATTATTACGTGTAAGGCTTACAATACTTGAGGGGCTCAAATGTGATCGTAACAACTTGATAACCATGGTTAAGGATGCTTATGTGTTTGTTGGAAGTTTCAGGTATGTAACGAATTTTGTAGTCTTTTAAAAATGTAAGTGAATTTATTGAAGATGGTTTGTCGGATGTTGTGATGGGAAAACCTTTTAGGGTTATTACTCTTCTTGAATATATATATATATATATATATATATATATATATATATGATTATGCAAAAGGGTCATTTTCTTTGGTAAATTCCCAAACACTTATATTTTTCGGATGTCCTGTACTATACCTAGGTTTAAAAATTAGGGATACGTGTCATGGAGTGAATTCCCACCCATTCTAGTGCTAAGTGAAAGAGATTCAATGAACAGGCTTGAGTATCCACATGAGAAGAATAAGTTGATGCATACGAATTGCTTGAACTTAGGCCCTGAATACCAAGTGAATGAAAGAATAACTCATACGTGAACATGTGAGCCTGCATGAGATGGACTATGACTATGACTTCAAATCTAGCTATAAGACTCGTAAATAAAAAATGTGCTTGCTGGGAGGCAACTTATATGCTATTATCAAATGTTAAGAGTGTCATATGTGTTTAGGTATTGTTATTTGTTTCGTACATGTTTTAATGATTACATGATTAAACTTTGTTATGTTTTTAACCTAGTTTTAATTACATACAAAGGTATTTCAAAAAGAAACAAGTGTACGGCGAACTTATCTGGTTAATTAAAACCACATCAAACATGGAATAACTTATAAACTAGTTTAATTCACATTTTATGTTTGTTTGTTTGTTTTGAGTCATATATTTGTGCTAATGGTTATTGTGTCGTATGAAGTAAAAACTTTCAAGAAATAACTAATAGGTTTGTGTATAAAAAAAAAGACGGTATACTGTCACGTGTATCTTGACGGCATCAGAAGCTGCAGAAAGGATAAAATTTATATTTTTCGAATTTTTGAAATTTTATCTTGCTTAATTTTCATGATTTGTTGATTTTATAGGATTTACAAAAAGTTACTTGTACACGAAGCTCAAATATCATATCTTTATTGCTTTTTAGGGATATTAATATCAGTGATTTACGAGTTGTATCATTTACCGTCGATTATGCAGGGTGTAGTTTCGTTTTCTTTGAATTTTAGGTTTTATTGGATAAGGAATATCCAGAAGTTCTTATGATAATTTCTTGGATGATTCTTAGATGAGGATTTAACTGGATCATCATGTTTCTTTCTCGCTATTGCTTAAATCAGAGGAGTATTAGTTTCTCTCGTTTCTTATTTATTTTTCCTTTCTCATTATAAGAGTACTTCTATACAGTTGGGAATAATGTTTTGTTTAGGTGTAGGGAGGGTGATAAGATCCTTAGAAACTTTTCATTTATTTGCGCTTGCTTTGTCAATAAAAAGATGTGTAATCTATACTGAAACATAGTTTAGAACTATGATTTTAACCCAAAATTAAAATTTGTGCATGGTATATATCGGTGAAACTATTGTTTTTAGAGCTTCTCATGGATAGGGATTATGTTACTAGCACAAAATCTATACCACTTAAAATGTTCCACCAAAAAATGTGAAGTTTCCCCTAGATCTTTAAGAATTAAACCATTTATCTTTGGTGATTATGAGAGTGTACTAGTACTATTATAGATTCTAGAACTTGTTTTGGTGATGCATCTCGAGATTGCTGGTGAGATCACATTCGTGTGATTAGATTGCTAAGTGATAAGAGGCATTAGGATAAACCCCGTTTTAGCTGGTGTTTGTTATGGTTATGATGATCTTCTTACTCTTATTATTACTCCCCCACCTTTGCTTCTCATTCATTATAAAGTGAAAAATACCCTTAGTACACCCTTCTTAGCCTGTCTTTTCACGGTTCTCGTAATGTTTCATGGATTCAATATTATTAATGAAGTGCATTGTTTACACCCCACTAAAAATATTACACCTTAATCGCCTTAGCTCCCTTTGTATGTACTCGGTTTAAGTACGTTTTGTGATCACATATGTTTAACCATGTTTATTGTTTTGTTTTATTACAAGGTTACTAAGTCGAGTAATTTGGTAATATATACAATTCTTGGAAGATTAGGACATATGGTCATTTTTTTTAATTTTTATGGAGTATTGGGGAAAAATGTTAAATTCATTTGCCCCTAATGTGTGTTTAATTAAAGTTCATGTTTGTTGATCCTTCTAATTTTAGTCATTAGTTAATATTGTTGAGTTTGAGTAAAACTCAAATAAGGGATGCCAATATAAATCTTAATTCTTGTATTATTTACTCAGAAGATATAAGGGAAAAAGTGTATAGAAAAACTTAGAAAAAAGGAACGGAAAAATCGAAAAAAGAGAAACATGAAAAAAACAAAAACAAATTGTTGGATTATACGGACTATCATATTGCTGTTGTTGAGTCAAGAAAAATAAGGAAAAGTTTGATGTATAGTTATGTACGATTATTAGAGTTTTGTCGAGTCTCGGCTTAGCAACGCGTTATACATGTGATTTACTAAATAATTAACTTGCTACCTGTAAAATATTCCTCAGTTATTCTAGATTGTGCTTTCTATAACCTTGCACATAACTTTATAACCCTTGTAAAGACCTCCATGCTGGTTAATTATTGGTTCTTACGCAAAGTGGTGGAAGTTCTGATCATTTACCAAAGCCCATGGTAATATATATTATGATAGGAAATGAGTGTTAAATTTTTCCGTTGAATATACTTTTATATTAATTATACACAAAAGAGATGTGAGAATCCAAACACTTATGTGAGGTGATAGTATATATATTTTGCATGCTTTACTAACAAGGTTAAACAATTTGTGCCATAAACTATCTTTACTTAGAAGGTTATATTCCCCGACTTTTTATTCATTAGGTAGAAAAGCTCATTTGCTTGAGAATAAGCAAAAAAATGTAGGAATATTTGATAAAATGATGTTTTATACATATTTTCATGGTCATTTAACCTAATATTTGTGAAAATGTACTCTAAAAACTCCATAAATCCTTTCTTTTTGTGACTTATGCATTTGGAAAACACATGGATGATTTTGATTGGATTACACATAATTTCTAAGCTTTTTGGGAGGAAACAAGATAATGAAAGAAGAAATTTTGGTTATGATTACCTCCATGACGTGGTCGCTGAAAATGTCCGAAAATGAAATTTCGTGCAAAAGTGTAACCAACCAGAATGTGGAGACGCCGTCACTAATTCTTGGTGACACCATCAGGATTTAAAGGAGATGACGTCGGGCTTATGTGTGATGCCGTAAATAAGATTACCCAGCAGAAATCCTAATTCGAAGTTTATAGGTTGAAAACGTCAAGCTTTGCCGTCATGGATGATTTTATATATATAACTCATTGTTAACCTTAATTCGTGTGGAAACTTGTGAGATGCTTTGGTGCATCCACTAAGGACGAGTTTTAATGTTTTATAATCGTTGTATCTTTATTGTTACTCTAATGTTTAATTGAAGTGAATTTCTTTGATTAATATTATCACTTAGTATGTTTATGTGTTGTTTGATTTTATGTTTTTTTCTTTTCGTTTAACATGCTAGTCTAAATTAATTAGTGTTTGCTTATAGTTGAATGATACTTAGTTTATAATTGTTATACTGCTTCTTGTTAGTGTTGTGCACTTGGTTTGAAAATGTGTTTTCTGATCCATTCCGCTAAAGGTCCCAAAAGCCATTGCGTAATGCGTGATGCGATTGCGCGCGCAATTTGGACGCGATGCGTTTAGTATAAAATAAGGTAAAAGAATTATTTAGAAATAGTATAGTCTATCTAGTACGAAGTATGTGAAATAAAGTTACAAAATAAGTTACTAACATATTGAGATTAGTCCCATAATCCCTTTTTAACACAAATAAGTCGAAACTAAAGCTTGAAAAAAATACTCAGTAAAACGCAAGATACTATATTTTCGTTATTGAGTTTGTTTTAGATATTTTTTTACAATTTTTATCTTAACGGTCCATTAAAATATGTAGGTAACTTTTATATGGTTAAAATTTGAAAAAAATGACCTAAGTACTAGATTGCAACAATTGATACAGTTGCTAGCATTACACAAATGCGGTAAATTGCGGTTTAATGCGAACGCAATCTGGGATGGCAATGCATTAGGCACCCCGATGTGAAATTTTAAATGCAATGCATTAATACGTGCAATTTGTGCAATGATGCGCGTATTTTTAAACCAAGAGCATGTTAGGCCCTAGAAAACTAGCTAGTTTCGATCTTTATATCTTAGTGAAGATGTCTACGGAAACTTGATTAGGTTATATATGCCTTTGAAACAGTCTTCATATGACATTGCTCTTATGAGGTTGATTTCCATGCAAACAAACTCCTAAGACGATGATTTGTAACTTTTGGCCGTTATCCAACGTTAATGTGAGATCTTGTATTTTCTCGGTAATTATTTTACTCTTATATATTATTTTAATCATTGATAACATTTATTCGGAATTATAAAATTATTATTATTTAATGTTTCCATATTTATTTAAATCAAAATTTTTGATTTAAAATCACCCGTGTGCATTTTTACAAAAGTCTACTTGAATCAACGAATCGAGGACCGAGGGCTAAATATTTCGACCTTAAGGATTGAAAATAAGGTTAATTTTTACTTGATAATTAAGTCTATACCGATAACAGACACAATGTTAAATCCTTGTATTCCACATTTTATTGTCGATTGTTTCAGTGTTCGATGTTTTCAATGTTTTCTTTTTAATGACATGTTAAGTCGTGTCGAGAAACTATATTATCATATTTTGAGTGTGTTTTAACTTTTGAGAAGTACTTTTATGAAACCCGAGCCTCGTGAATATTTTTAAAATTTACTAATAGTCATTTCCCGCTCTTTAACTAACTATTTACTTTTTAGTCCAAAATATTTCAAATTTGGCAAGATTAGCTCCTACCTACTACTAAATAAATAATTTTCTTACCTAAAAACACATAGAAACAAGTTAAAAAAAAGATTAAACACCTCCCCTTTCCCCTTCTTTCTTACCATGAGCTAACACCCCCCACAAATACCATAGATTTTGATTTCTAGCTTGTTTTAGCTTGAACTAATTCAAGACCCACTCTTAAAATTAAAAGGTGATTGTTTTAGTATCCATTTTTCTCAAATACAACAAGTTTCAAGTTTTCTTATTATTTGGGGTTGGAAAAATGTTTTAAAGATCATGCATGTGATGATCTTCACAAGATCATAATGTTTTGATGATGAAAAG
This sequence comes from Glebionis coronaria, assembly GCA_025667525.1. Lineage (NCBI taxonomy): Eukaryota > Viridiplantae > Streptophyta > Magnoliopsida > Asterales > Asteraceae > Glebionis > Glebionis coronaria. The sequence continues at coordinate 532,268,256 of CM046881.1, read as the reverse complement.
TTTGAGTTTTGATTTTGATTTTGTTATAAGTAACATGAAAGTGCTAGGATTGATAGTGGGTAATTATAGGATGTAAGTTATGGTAGAAAAATGGGTAAAATGAGTTGAAAAAGTGTTTTGATATGAGTTTTAATGAGGTGGTTTAGGGCAGTAGGTTTGAGGCTGATTTTGGATATCTTAAGTTTGAATTATTGTCGTACTAATGAGATAGTGTTGTAGAGATTTTCATTAGCTTTGTTTTGATATAAATTAGAGCTTCTAACTCAAAACGAGGAGGAAGTTACGATAGTTTGATTATTCGTGTACCGGGAGACGAGTATCGACACAATTCGAAGTTATAGTCGATATTTGGATCGAATTTTGGGGACTATAAAATGAGTTTTTAAAATTAATAAAAGGCTTTTCTTGGGCTCTAAACCTAGGGCTATGAGTCTATTTTCAAACTCAAGTGTCGATTTTGTAAACAGAATTGGTTAGAAAGGTCAAAATGGTTTTGCGAGTCGAAGGCGTAAATCTGTCCTGTTTTGTAATTCAAAGATGTGTCGGGCAGGAGGTCTTAGAAGTAAAACTTTTGACGAAATTTTAGGAGGACTTTCTATAGATATTAAGAGATTTCCTCAAGTCGTCTCATAGAATTTTGATGTGTCTAAGTAAGGTAAAATAGCTTGTACATTTGGTATATACCGGCTGAGTGCTTTTGGGAGCATTGTCTAGTAAAAGTAAACTTTTAGAGATGTCTAGAAGTATCAATTGTATGTATTTTCTCGTGTGTCATGACATGGTTTATGTACTAATTGAAATTCGAGTGTTTTTTAAACATTATTTTCATATCTTTTAAACTTTCGCGTCCCGTTATCGTAGGTCTTGGATGACTTAAAGTTGTTTGATTTTCCGTTGTTACTACTCAGCCATCAAGTTCCGTGTTGATTCACCTTGTAGCTAAGGTGAGTTCATAGCCCTTTTTACTACTTGTACATTGTTTCGAAACGCCGGGTGAGATTATCATGTTGGAACACAATCTTTTAAACTATATGCTATCCTAAAATGTATGCTGCCAGATGAATTCATTGATATTATTTCTTTTAGTCTATAGCCTTAAGTTTCCTCTCTTGATCATGAACCATTAATTGTCCCGTATACTTTGTGCTAAGAGCAAATGTTGTGGGTGGATCTATCGGGATTGAAAATCCCCGTCTTGTATTAATTTTACGTATTTCATTTGTTTATACTAGAGTATTTAGGCTAAATACTTACTAGATGAACTTACAATGATTGTTAAGCTTCGGTTTCATGAAGTAAATAGCAATAATATACACCATGACTATGGATAATGTACATAGTCATCCCCCCCACTACTTGTTTTACAAACTTTATTGTGTTCCATTACTTAGTTTACTAAACCTATGAATATCACTCAACTTTTGTTGACGGATTTTACATGTTTTAATCTCAGGTAATAACGCTTAATATGCTTGGATGAGATCCCGCAGGATGTTCGAAGCTTGGAAGTTCTGTGTTGTGTTTATGCTTTTGATAGAACTAAAGTTCTCAAAATGTTCGGCTTATCTTTTGGTATATATAAACTTTAAAACCCTGATGTAATGTTACTTTATTATGTTTTAAAACTTGTGGGACCTATGCTTTAAAACTTTGATATACCGTGATGTAATATATATGACTTTTATTTCGTCATTTTCAAGTCATTTATAATTCATTGTCACTTGTACCATGACGTGTCCCCCCCACTTGTTGTCTAGTTATTCCATGCCTGATTTCGGGGATCTCACAGATTGGTATCAGAGCGATGGTTATATGGAACTGAGTCGTTTTCAAAACTTGGTCTATAACTAAATTTCAAAATATTTTGATGCATTACTAGTGTCAAACAAAGAATCTACCAATGTTGTTCAATATCTACGCGGGTAACTCTCTAATCCATATTGTTTACTTTAATTATTCTTGTAATATTTCATACCTTGATTCTATTTTGAAATGTTATATTGGTTTCATTATGATGCTTATTACCTCCTTCCAAACCCCTCGTGCCTATTATATATATATTCCACTCCTTAGTGTTGCATTCCATGTTGACAATCAGTTATGCATATCTAAAATCTCTTCTTATTCTATATTCTCTATTTTTCATGAATCTTGAAATAGCATACTTATACAAGTTCTCACTGAATTTTGTATTATGTTGTTGACAGAAACATGTCGCCTACCAGAATTTGTAGGGCTGATGGACCCAGGAGATCCCGCCGGGCTACTATGGAGGGAAATATTGCAAAAAGGGTAGAGAAAGCCGTTGCTGAATACGAAAAGAGTTTAGAGACTCAAGTTAAAGGCGAAAGTTCTTCAAGTACAAAAGGATGTTCACACAAGACCTTCATGTCTGGAAAACCCCACTCCTTCAAAGGGAATGAAGGCGTTGTTGGGTTAACATGTTGGTTTGAAAAGACAGAGCAAGTGTTTGGGACTTGAAAATGTGCTGAAGAGGATAAGGTAATATATGCTGCTAGTACTTTGGAAGGTATTGCACTTACATGGTGGAATGGGAATATTCGAGCCTTAAGTCTTCAGACTGCAAACAAAATCCCTTGGAGTGAGTTCAAAGTAATGATGACTACTGAATATTGCCCTGAGACTGAGATAACTCGTATGGAGCAAGAGCTTTGGAACCAACAAATGAAAAATGATGATATTGAAGCCTACAATAATAGGTTTCATGAGTTGGTCTTAATGTGCCTCGAAATGGTTCCGGATGAGAAGAAAAGATAAAAAGGTATGTCAAGGGATTTCCTGAAAGAATTAAAGGGCACATTACTTCATCAAAACCTTCCTCCCTATATGAAGCGGTGAACATGGCTCGTGAATTGGTCGAGCAGTATGTGGAAGGTAAAGCTGCTAAGTCAAATGGTGATAACAAGCAAAAATGGGAGGATACTAAAGGAAGCAATCAAGGGAATAATCAGGGCAATAATTGTAACAACAACCAGGGCAACAATAGAAATTCCAACAGGAACAACAACATTCAAGCCAATAAGAGACAAGAGTCAGCAACCATGTATCCAGTTGCTCCTGCTGCTCCTGTTGCTCCTGCTGGCAGACGAGGTTATACTGGAAATCTGCCTAAGTGTGATCAATTTAATTGGCATCATCTTGTCAGTGTGTGTCCTCCTAAGTGTGTAACTTGTAAGAGGATTGGCCATAAGGAAGGTAATTGTAATGTGGTGTGCTTTAGCTGTGGTGAAAAAGGTCACTATCAGAATAAGTTTCCAAAGGCCAAGGACCCACAGAACGATGGAGCTCGAGGCAGGGTGTACCATGTGGCTAATAACGTACATGAGAATCCTCAGGTGGTCACGGGTACGTATCTTCTTAACGATCACTATGTTAGTGTTTTATTCGATTCTGGTGCTGAGAAAAGTTTCATTTCTTCTGCCTTTATTCTTTCATTGATATTACTCCTTCTGCCTTAGACACTAGCTATGAAGTAGAATTAACAGATGGTAAGATTGTTAGTACCAATACAGTCTTGCGTGGCTGTACCCTCGACTTGCTTAGTCATTTGTTTTTAATCGACCTTTTACCGACGCGTCTTGGCAGTTTTGATGTTATTGTTGGTATGGATTGGTTAGCATCTTATTGTTTGTTTTGAACGAATCGTGCGTATTCTTCTTTCTTCGTGTAAAACCTTAGAACTTCGCGGTGAGAAACCGGATGACAATCCGAATTCTCTTCTTTCTATCAAGGCTGATGATAAAAAGCTTGATGACATTCGTATCGTTTATGAATTTCCTAGAGTATTACCACATGACTTGTCGGGATTACCTCCCATGCGTGAAGTTGAATTCCGTATCGACCTTATTCCGGGTGCATTGCCTGTTGCCAAGTCGCCTTATCGCTTAGCCACGTCTGAAATGAGCGAATTATCGTATCAAATTAAGGAATTACAAAAGAAAGGTTTCATTAGACCGAGTCATTTTCTGTGGGGAGCTCTTGTGCTCTTTGTTAAGAAAAAGGATGGTGCAATGAGAATGTGTATTGACTACATGGAATTGAATAAGCTGACAATCAAGAATCGTTACCCTTTCCCTCGTATAGAAGACTTATTTGACTAATTGCAAGGTGCTTGCTGTTTCTCCAAGATAGACCTTCGTTCAGGTTATCATCAGTTAAGAGTGACATCTCCACAACAGCATTAGAACCCGTTATGGTCACTTTGAATTTACCGTTATGCCATTCGGTCTTACCAATGCTCCTGCCGTTTTTATAGATCTAATGAACCGTGTTTGTAAACCCTACCTTGATAAGTTTGTCATAGTCTTTATTGACGACATCCTCATTTACTCAAAATCTGAAAACGATCATGAACACCATCTCAGAACAATTCTAAGTCTTTTGGAGAAAGAAAAGTTGTATGCCAAATTCTTTAAGTGTGAATTTTGGATGAAAGAGGTCCAATTTTTAGGACATGTGGTAAATCATGATGGTATACACGTGGATCCTAGTAAAGTTGAAGCAGTTAAGAATTGGAAATCTCCTAAATCACCTACTGAGGTCCGTTACTATCACAGGTTTATCGAAAATTTCTCCAAGATTGCTAAGCCTTTAACCCTGCTTACACAAAAGAACAAGGAGTACAGATCAAGAGTAACCCTTTTGCTTATTAAAGGTGAAATTGTGTAATGCCCCAGTGTTAACACTTCTAGATGGACCAAATGATCTTGTAGTTTATTGCGATGCATCCCATCTTTTTTTTTGGTAACCGTGATTTCCGACTCATTGACCGACTAATCCACGGGGTTTAAGCCCACCGCCACACAGGTGTGTCTTAATGCAGCGAGGAAAAGTGATTGCTTATGCCTCCAGGCAACTTAAAATCCATGAACATAACTATACCACTCATGATTTGAAGCTAGGTGCAACAATATTTGCCTTGAAGATATGGAGACATTATCTTTATGGGACGAAAAGTGTGATATACACTGATCATAAGATTCTCCAATATATCTTTGACCAAAAGGACTTGAATATGCGTCAAAGGCGTTGGTTAGAACTCCTTAGTGACTAGGAATGTGAAATTAAGTATCACCCGGGAAAGGCTAATGTTGTGGCGGATGCCCTAAGTCGAAAGGAAAGACTTAAACCTAGAAGAGTGCGTGCTATGAGTATAACCATTCAGGCTAGCCTTAAGGCTAAGATTTTAGAAGCACATAAGGAAGCTGCAAAGGACCTTAACGCTCCAGCTGAATTGCTGCGAGGATTGGATGCTCAATTTGAAAGGAAAGAGGATGGAACAATTTACTTTGTCAGACGGATATGGATCCCATTAGTTGGAGGAATAAGAAAGGTAATAATGGACGAAGCTCATGCTTCAAGATATTCAATACAGCCTGGTGCAGATAAGATGTACTACGATTTAAGGGATGTTTATTGGTGGCCTGATATGAAGAAAGATTTAGAAGAGTACGCCAACAAGTGTCTGATTTGTTCAAAGGTTAAAGCAGTACACCAGAAACCTTCAAGTCTTTTACAACAACCATAAGTCCCTGAATGGAAATGGGAAAGGATTACAATGGACTTACTCACAAAGTTGCCTAGAAGTAGTGGATGTTATGATGCAATTTGGGTTATTGTTTATAGATTAACCAAATCTGCTCACTTTCTCCCTATTCGTGAGGATTATAAAATGGAAATATTGGCTTAAATTTACATCAATGAGATTGTTGCAAAACACGGAGTACCAGTGTCGATTATTTCTGATAGGGATGGTCGTTTTGCGTCTCATTTCTGGGAGGCACTCCAAAAGGCGTTGGGTACACAAGGATTAATGAGTACGACATATCACCTAGAGACAGCTGGACAGAGTGAACTCACTATTCAAACTTTGGAAGACATGTTGTGGGCATGTGATATGGATTTTGGAGGAAGTTAATACACTCATATACCTTTGGTGGAATTCTCCTATAATAACAGTTATCATAAAAGTGTCAAGTGTTCGCCATTCGAGGCATTATACGGGCGTAAATGCAAATCACCAGTGATATGGAATGAAGTGGGTGAAAGTCAGCTGATAGGGCCTGAATTATTCTAAGAAACTATAGAAAATATTGTATAGATTAAGGAAAGACTGAAAACTGCTAGAAGTCGTCAAAAGAGTTACGCAGACAAAAGACGCAGACCTCTTATGTTTCAAGTTGGAGACCGTGTGCTGTTACGAGTATCTCCATAGAAGGGTATTGTGAGGTTCGGCAAGAGAGGGAAACTTGCACCACGTTTTGTAGGACCATTCGAGATCGTTGAGCGTGTTGGTTCGATAGCTTATCGACCGAGTTACCTCAGGAGTTAAGTTGTGTTCACAATGTATTCCAGGTTTCCAAGCTTAAGAAATGCTTTGTCGAATCAGATGTTAAAATACCGTCAGAAGAAATAAGGGTGGACGAGAAAATGTACTTCATTGAAGAACCAATAGAGATTGTGGATCGCCAAGTCAAGAAGCTGAAGCGTAGTTGGATTCCTATCGTTAAGGTTCGTTGGGATTCACGTCGAGGTGTTGAGTTTACCTGGGAGAGTGAAGATCAATTCAAGGCTAAGTATCCCCATTTGTTACTTCCGTCTCCAGTTGAACTCTGAGGGGCTAGAGTTCCTTTAGGGGGGGTTGACTGTGAGATCTTGTATTTTCCCGGTAATTATTTTACTCTTATATACTATTTTAATCATTGATAATATTTATTCGGAATTATAAAATTATTATTATTTTATGTTTCCATATTTATTTAAAATCAAAAATTTTGATTTAAAAGCACCCGCGTGCATTTTTACAAAAGTCACTTGAATCAACGGAACGAGCACCGAGGGATAAATATTTCAACCTTAAGGATTGAAAATAAGGTTAATTTTTACTTGATAATTAAGTCTAGTCCGATAATGGGCACATTGTTAAATCCTTGTATTTCACATTTTATTATTGATTGTTTCAATGTTCGATGTTTTCTTTTTAATGACGTATTAAGTCGTGTCGGGAGACTATATTATCATATTTCGAGTGCGTTTTAACTATCGAGAAGTATTTTTATGAAACTCGAGCCCCGTGAACATTTTCAGAATTTACTAATAGTCATTTCCCGCTCTTTAAGTAACTATTTTATTTTTAGTCCAAAAGATTTCAAATTTGGCAAGATTAGCCCCTACCTACCTCTATATAAATAATTTCTTACCTAAAAACACATAGAAACAAGTTAAAAAAAATCAAACACCACCCCTTTCCCCTTCTTTCTTACCGTGAGCTAACACCCCTCCCAAGACACCATAGATTTTGATTTCTAGCTTGTTTTAGCTTAAACTAATTCAAGACCCACTCTTGAAATAAAAAGGTGATTGTTTTGGTATCCATTTTTCTCACATGCAACAAGTTTCAAATTTTCTTATGATTTAGGGTTGGAAAAATGTTTTAAGGATCATGCATGTGATGATCTTCACAAGATCATAATGTTTTGATAATGAAAAGTTTGTGTTAATGCAATAATGCCTAAAAACGTTACTTGCATTTTTTGGTCTCGCTTAGTTTTGATTACGCCAATATGTAAAAACAAGCATTTACGAAAACAACGAAAAACGAATTCTTGAGTTCAAGTATTTTTCATTTTACCCCTTTTCACTTAAGGTATGAATAAACAAGTACTAACCTTAATCAAGTGATCAAGTGATTTAATCTTTTCTTAAAACTCACTTTTTATTAAGTGTGACAAGTTTTTTATTAAACTTTCTTTTTAAGAAAATGTTTTATTAAATTAAATATTTGAAAATTCGAAAATGGCATATTCTTTTTTGATTTGGAATATTCTTTCAGGATATTTTATAATTAGATAAGACCTCCACCACTAAAGGACAAAAAAGGAGCGGAGTCTACTCCAGCGGTTCCCTAGTGCCTATGCGGTTCCTTATCGATAAAGAACCGCCGGTTGAGATAAGGAACCGCGGGCAGATATAGCCGTTGGCCCTTTGTCCTATAAATTGTGGACCATTCTCAGATTTTCTCTTCACCTCTTTTGCACATATTTTTCCAGATTCAAACATACTTCTTAAATCACTCAAATCCTTGATCATTTGATTTATTACTACTTGTTTAGAAGTGAATCTATTCTATCCATCCCTTCCTCTCCAAGTGCAAAGAGAAGAACACTATCCTTGTGAAGTGTTGAGTCCACCACCAAAGATCCTTTAAAGATCAAATCTTATACATTTGTTGTTGTGTCATAGTTGTGAAGATCCAAGTAGTTGTGTCTATTTGGAAGTTGTGTATGTACTAAGTATAGTTGTGTAGATTGGTCCTAGCTACGATTAGGGCTCAACTTTTAGCTTAGAGTCAGAAATTGGTTAAGCAACGTGTACGGTTTTCTCCACCATAAGGAGCTTGTTGTGTAGTGAACTCTCGAGTAAGGAGTACTCGAGGAATGGAGTAGGAACGAGGAGTGACCTTCGTTGACAAACCACTATAAATCCTTGGTGTTTGGTTTGATCTTTCTTTACCCTTAACTCTTTACATTCTTTATTCTTTGTGCATATAGATTAGTTAGTATTAGTTTAGTTACACTATCATTGTTCATATTGTGCATAAGAAGATTTCACATACTTCCTCAAGCCTAAGTTTTTGAAAAAAGGATTTTTGAAAACCATCTTTTAACATGTAAATATAAGAAACTATTCAATCCCCCTTTCTAGTTTCTACAGTTGGTATCAGAGCGAGGTTGCTCAAGAATTTTTAAAGTATATTGTATTTTAAAACTTGAATCGATCTATGGATTCCAACAAGTACCTAGAAGGGCAATCTATGCAAAGACCACCACTTTTTGAAACCGATAGTTTTATTTATTGGAAAAATAGATTTGAGACTTATGTGAAATCAAAAGATTTAGATCTTTGGCATGTTATTACCAATGGTGGTTTTTTACCTTATCAATTTAATGAAGTTTCTAAAACAAAAGAATTGGTCACTTTTGACAAAGCTAATGACGATACTAAAAAGAAACTTTCGAAAAATAATAAGGCTAAAATGGTGATTTATAATGCTTTACCTAAGAAAGAGTATGAAAGGATTTTTATGTGTGAAACCTCTAAAGATATTTGGAACACTCTTTTAGTAACCCACCAAGGTAATAGCCAAGTCAAAGAAAGAAAAATCGATCTTCTTGTCCAACAATATGAACAATTAGTCATCTTAGAAGATGAAACTATTGATAGTGCTTTTGCTGGATTTAACACTATTATTACTAGTCTAAAAGAACCCGATGAAGGTTTTTCTAGCAAGAACGATGTTAGGAAGTTTCTAAGGGCCTTACATCCGAAGTGGAGAGCAAAATTCACGGAGATTGAAGAATCGAAAGATCTTTCAACTTTATCACTCGATGAACTCATAGGCAACTTGAAGGTTCATGAGATGATAATTTTGAAGGACTCGGAATTGGTGAAAACCAAGAGTGAAAGGAAGTCTCTTGCACTCAAAGCCAAGAAGGCACAAAGCGATCATGATAGTTCCTCGGATAGCGATGACGAGGAGTATGCATTGGCGGTGAGAGATTTCAAGAAGTTCTTTAATAGACGAGGTCAGCACGTGAGGCAACCCAACAATGACAAGAAACCATTCTCAAAGAATCGGTTTGCCAAGAACGAAAAAGGTGATAGGAATTGCTTTAGATGTGGTGATCCAAATCATTTCATTAGTGAGTGTCCAAAGCCTTCACGCGATAAGAATCACACGGCGTTCGTTAGTGGTTCTTGGAGCGATAGCGGTGAAGATGTTGATGACAACCCCAAAGAGGAGAGATGTATTATGGCTCATACTTCTAAAGAGGTACATTCTGAAACCGAATATTATAGCAATGATAGCTCCACCTTAGATGATATTGAATTAGAAGGCCAATATGATAACTTACACAAACTTAGCCTTAAATTTATAGAAAAGAACAAAACCTTAAAATCAACCAAAACTAAGCTTGAAAATGAGATCAATGAACTTAGGGAGAAATTAGCCAAGCTTGAGAAAAATAAAGAAGTTGATTTAGGTTGCTTAAGTTGTGAGAAACTTAGATTAGAGAATGAAGATCTCAAGAGCACCTCCATTAAATTGGAAAAGTTCATGAAAGGTACTAGTGCTCTTGATGATATGTTAAACAAACAAATTCATTCTAAGGAAAGACTTGGTGTAGGTTTTAACTCAAATGAAGCATCAACTAGTGAACCTAAACAAGTCAGATTTTCAAAAAAATCGTCTGCTATACGTGGTCCCAGATTGTATGGGGCGGTTCCTTATCACTATGGAACCACCGCCCTAGATAAGGAACCGCGGCCAGAAAGAGGCTTTGCTGAAAATCCTGAACTTTCTGAAAAGTCAAATTTAGGTGAACAACCAAAGCATCTTATTGTTAACAAGGTCAAATTACCCATACTTGACGACAATGCCGTTGATAAGTTCTATAAGCCCTTGAGTAAACTTCTAATGGGAAATAGAAGTTTATCAAGACCATCCACTACTCCACCGAGAGTACGGAATGAGTCTAGGCCTAGAAGTAGAACGACAACACCTAGAAGAGATAGTCAAAACAATTCACGACCTAGAAGTAAAACTCCAACACCTAGAAGGAACGACCACAACTCTAAACCAAGATCAAATATACATAGGAGAAATAATGAACAACAAATGGTTATATGAATTATTATCCTCCTCCATTTTATTCCCCATGGGGAACCCCTCCTCCATTCATGCATCCCAACCAAATGCAAGGGATGTTTGGAACTACCAATTTTGGACCCATGAGATATTGGGGACCAAATGTTTGATCATGTGTGTTGTTACCTAGATATGCTTGGGAATTGATTTGGAACCCGACGAGTAGATTAAGGATAGTGGTTGTTGTAAACACATGACGGGTAGTCAAAGTTTGTTCTCACGCTACAAAGCATATGATGGAGGTAATGTCACATTCGCTAGTAGTCTACGTGGTAATATGATTGGCAAAGGTACGGTTTATCTTGACTCCATGACCGCTGAAAATGTTGAGCACGTAGATAACTTAGGGTTTAACCTTTTAAGTATAGGTCAAATTTGTGACAATAAGTGTAAGGTCATCTTTTTGGAACATGATAGTGAAATCATAAAAGATGGAAAGGTCATTGGAAAAGGTGTTAAAAGCATGGGCTTTATGTCATGAAGGTCAATAAGAAGTCAAAAGATAACATATGTCTTGCGACTATATATGATAGGTCACGCTAATATGCGTTTAATTCAATCTTTAGTCTCTAAGGAGTTGGTAAGACACCTCCCCAAGATGAAGTTCGATAGTCACTTTTGTGATGCTTGTAAAGTTGGAAAGCAAGTTCACTCAAGTCACAAAGCCAAGAATTTGGTTTCAACCTCTCGGTGCTTAGAGCTCCTACATATGGATCTCTTTGGACCTTCCGCCATACGGAGTTATGGAGGTAACCTTTATACCCTAGTTATAGTTGACGACTATTCTAGATTCACTTGGACTAGATTTTTGGCATCTAAAAATGAAGCTTTCGATCATTTCGAAATCTTTAGTCGAAGAATTCAAAATCAACTAGGATGTCCAATTGTCTCTATTAGGACGGATCATGGTAGGGAATTTGATAATGAAGTGCAATTTGGTGCCTTTTGTGAAGCTCATGGTATTACCCATAACTACTCGGCTCCTCGCACTCCACAATCAAATGGGGTAGTTGAAAGGAAGAATAGGACCATCCAAGAGATGAGTAGGACAATGTTAAACGAGCAATCTTTGCCTCAAAAGTTTTGGTGCAATTCCGTGGACACATCGACTTATATTCTCAACCGAATTCTTATTCAACCTTTCCTAGGAAAGACCCCCTATGAGATTCTTAAAGGTAAGAAACCCTCATTGGAATACTTTAGGGTGTTTGGAAGCATGTGCTCTATCCTCAACACCAAAGACTACCTTACCAAGTTCGACCCAAAGTCTTACGAAGGTATCTTTTTAGGTTATTCCCAAACTAGCAAAGCCTACATAGTCCTCTATAGAACCTCGGGCGTAAATGAAGAATCACTTAACGTGACTTTTGAGGAAACCCCTCCTTTACCCAAGACACCACCATTGGTTGATGATGACTTGGATGAAATAGAAGTAGTTAAAGCCAAAGAGGTTAGAAAAATCTGAGTTGAAGACCTTAGTGTTGAAAAGGAAGTAAACATTAAGGAGTCTAAGGATCATACTCTCAATAATATCATTGGTGACTTAAATCAAAGGACCCTAAGATCTCAAGTCCAAAACCAAAGCAACTTCTTTTGTTTCGTCTCCTTGATTGAACCAAAGAATGTTAAAGAAGCTTTGACGGATGAGAGTTGGGTCATTGCGATGCAAGAAGAATTGAATCAATTTGTTGCTAATGATGTTTGGGAACTTGTTCCTCCACCTAGAAGTTCTACCATTATAGGAACCAAATGGGTCTATAGGAATAAGTTAGATGAGAATGGTGTTGTGTCTTGTAACAAGGCTAGACTTGTAGCTCAAGGCTATAATCAACAAGAAGGGAGTGATTATGACGAGACATATGCACCGGTAGCAAGATTAGAATCCATTAGAATCCTTTTAGCCTACGCTTGTGCCTTAGAATTTAAGCTTCAACAAATGGATGTAAAGAGTGCGTTTCTTAATGGTTTGATCAATGAGGAGGTATATGTGGCTCAACCTCCCGGCTTCATTGATTTTGAGAAACCGGATCATGTTTACAAGCTTAAGAAGGAACTTTATGGTCATAAACAAGCACCCACAGCTTGGTATGATAGACTTAAAGCGTTTCTTGTTAAACATGAGTATACCATGGGGATGGTAGACAACACGCTCTTTACAAAGAAGAAAGGTTCTCACCTCATAATCGTGTAAATATATGTTGATGACATTATATTTGGCTCAACTTGTCAAGAATTGTGTGATGACTTTGCCAAAATCATGCATGATGAGTTTGAAATGAGTATGATGGGAGAACTTAACTTCTTTTTAGGACTCCAAATTAAAAAAATGGATGATGGTATTTTCTTTAGACAATCTAAGTATGCTTAAGAAATGCTAAAGAAATTTGGATTAGAAGAATCTAGACCAATGAAGACCCCAATGTCCTCGGATACTAAACTCACCGTAGATGATGATTGTGAGTCGGTAGACAACACCAAATATAGAGATATGATTGGTAGTTTGTTGTACCTAACGGCAAGTTGACCGGATATCATGTTTAGTGTTTGCCTTTGTGCTCGCTTCCAAGAGGCTCCCAAAACCTCTCACCTTGAAGCGGTTAAACGTATCTTCTGATACATTAAGGGCACTATACATTTAGGATTATGGTATCCTAAAGGGACCGGCGTAGAAACCATTGTCTACGCGGACTTGGATCATGCGGGAGACTATGTGGACTAGAAAAACACTAGTGGAGTTTGTACCTTCATGGGCTGTTGTTTAGCTTCTTGGTTCTCCAAGAAACAAACCGTTCTTGCGATATCCACCACGGAAGCCGAGTATGTGAGTTCCGGAAAAGCATGCCAACAAGCTCTATGGATGAAGCGAGCGCTTGTTGATTACGGGATTTCTCTTGATGACGTTCCCATCATGTGCGACAATAAAGGTGTTATAGACCTTAGCAAGAATCCCGTGCAACATTCGCGAACCAAGCACATAGAAATTCGCCACCATTTCCTTAGGGATAATGTTCAAAAGGGGAACATTTCAATTGAGAAGGTACCCTCCGAGGATAACTTAGCCGACATCTTCACTAAGCCACTTAAGAGGGAACCTTTTAATTACTTGCGTCTAGGTCTAGGATTAGTGGAACATATTCCTTAATTGCTTTCCTTTTATTGAGTCTCTTATTTTCTTTTGAGTCTTTTATCACATTGAGTCATTGAGTCTCCTAAACTCTTCTTGAAAATCTTCTCTTATCCTTTTCAAAATTCTCAAAGTCTCTTTCGAAAATGGTCGAGAAATGTTTTGACAATGTTAATTCAATCTAAAAACGTTTTTCATAGATTCTTGCTATTAATCTCGAGCTTACATAATTCATATGTATGATTCTCTCAAACATAGCAAGAACAAGATAGAATCATGGAGGATCATTGTGTCGTGACTCAAGGTCTTGTCTTACACACCTTCTACATTGATTTTTATTTTAAAATCCATGTATTTTGGTCAAATCTCTATTTCGTGAGTTCGTATGTGTTTTCTTTGTCTATCTTTGCTTTTAAGCATATCCCTATGATTAGTTAGACTAGAAAAATAAGATTTGCTGCATTGAAAAATCTTCCTTCACCACCAAAACACAGCCTCTATAGGCGGTTCCATATATGAACCACGGTCCCTTAGCGATAAAGAACCGCCAGAAGTGATAAGGAACCGCATACAGTGCTTCCTTTTTCGGGTATTTCTGAAACTCCAAATTTGTTCCAACACTTTTGGGAATCTTTGTTTCAACCCTTTGACCACCCTAAAAATACCTTGAGCCTTCCCTATTTAACCATAAGCATTTTGCCATACTTCATATCCCAAAATGTCTTATTTTCCTAATGAAAGCCTTGATTCTCCTCCATTTTCCCTAATTGCTTTCAATCCCAACTCACCCAAGAACACTTTCAATCCAAATTCACCCAAGAACACTCTTAATAACATTTCTCCTACCAAGAATGTTGATTGTGGAACATCTTTTCTTCTACCACCACCCTTTAGTGTTCTTCCTCCTTCTCATGATAATGTCATGCAACATGGGACATATTGTCATTGTTGTCAATATCAACATCTTGCTATGGCACACATCTATGAGGAGTTGAGCTACATCAAGAGTCTCTTAATCAAGCCTCTTCTTCACTTTGATTATGGGATCTCCACCAAGCCACCACCACCACCTTCCGCCACTACCTTGTCTTTCATATAAGCATTGGTTGCTTATTCATAAGACACCTAATTCAAGCAAATCTTAGAATTCTAGATTAACTAGGATTAGATTTATGCTTTTGGCTTGTTTCCTTTTTCATACATCTTTGTATGATTTTTTTTAACATGACTTCACTTGGATCTTAGTCTTTGTGTTTTTTTTGTTACCTATAGCTATCTCTTGTTGGTTGTCTCTTTTGTTCAACTGACCCTTCTATGCAGCTTGTCACCATATCTCGATTCCTCGGTGCCCAAACAAGGGGGAGTAAGCACCAAGGGGGAGTCTTTTCAAAGTCTGTCTCTTCAACACCGACTTGTGCAACCTTTTTGCTTCGACAAAGGGGGAGAAATGAATAAACTCGTCTTCGAAAATATTGTTTTTGTGTGATTGAGTTTATGTATTGTCGGAATCAAAAAGGGGGAGATTGTTAATGCAATAATGCCTAAAAACGTTACTTGCATTTTTCGGTCTCGCTTAGTTTTGATTACGACAATATGTAAAAACAAGCATTTACGAAAACAACGAAAAACGAATTCTTGAGTTCAAGTATTTTTCATTTTACCCATTTTCACTTAAGGTATGAATAAACAAGTACTAACCTTAATAAAGTGATCAAGTGATTTAATCTTTTCTTAATACTCACTTTTTATTAAGTGTGACAAGTTTTTTTATTAAACTTTCTTTTTAAGAAAATGTTTTATTAAATTAAATATTTGAAAATTTAAAAATGGCATATTCTTTTTTGATTTAGAATATTCTTTCAGGATATTTTATAATCAGATAAGACCTCCACCACTAAAGGACAAAAAGGGAGCGGAGTCTACTCCGGCGGTTCCCTAGTGCCTATGCGGTTCCTTATCGATAAGGAACCGCCGGCTGAGATAAGGAACCGCGGGCAGATATAGTCGTTGGCCCTTTGTCCTATAAATTGTAGACCATTCTCAGATTTTCTCTTCACCTCTTTTGCACATATTTTTCCAGATTCAAACATACTTCTTAAATCACTCAAAACCTTGATCATTTGATTGATTACTACTTGTTTAGAAGTGAATCTAGTCTATCCATCCCTTCCTCTCCAAGTGCAAAGAGAAGAACACTATCCTTATGAAGTTTTGAGTCCACTACCAAAGATCCTTTGAAGATCAAATCTTATATATTTGTTGTTGTGTCATAGTTGTGAAGATCCAAGTAGCTGTGTCTATTTGGAAGTTATGTATGTACTAAGTATAGTTGTGTAGATTGGTCCTAGCTACGATTAGGGCTCGACTTTTAGCTTAGAGTCGGAAATTGGTTAAGCAACGTGTACGGTTTTCTCCACCATAAGGAGCTTGTTGTGTAGTGAACTCTCGAGTAAGGAGTACTCGAGGAGTGGAGTAGGAACGAGGAGTGAGCTTCGTTGCCGAACCACTATAAATCCTTGGTGTTTGGTTTGATCTTTCTTTACCCTTAACTCTTTACATTCTTTATTTTTTATGCATATACATTAGTTAGTATTAGTTTAGTTACACTATCATTGTTAATATTGTGCATAAGAAGATTTCACATATTTCCTCAAGCCTAAGTTTTTGAAAAAAGATTTTTGAAAACCATCTTTTAACAAGTAAATATAAGAAACTATTCAACCCCCCTCCCCCCCCTTCTAGTTTCTACAGTTTGAGTTTTGATTTTGATTTTGTTATAAATAACATGCAACTGTTAGGATTGATATTGGATAATTATGGGATGTTTAGAAAAATGGATAAAATGAGTTGAAAAAGTGATTTGATATGAGTTATGACGAGGTAGTTCAGGGCAGTAGGTTTGAGGCTGATTTTGGATATCTTAAGTTTGTTTTATTGTTGTACTAATGAGATAGTGTTGTATAGATTTTCATTAGCTTTGTTTTGATATAAATTAGAGCTTCTAACTCAAAACGAGAAGGAAGTTACGATAGTTTGATTATTCGTGTAACGGGAGACAAGTATCGACACAATTCGAAGTTGTCGTCGATATTTGGATCAAATCTCGGGGACTATTAAATGAGTTTTTAAAATTAGTCAAAGTCTGTTCTTGGGCTATAAACTTAGGGTTGTGAGTCTATTTTCAAACTCAAGTGTCGGTTTTGTAAACGGAATTAGTTAGAACGGGCAAAATGGTTTTGCGAGTCGAAGGCGTAAATCTGTCCGGGTTTTTGTAATTCAAAGATGTGTCGGACAAGAGGTCTTAGAAGTAAAAAACTTTTGACAAACTTTTTAGAGGTCTTTCTATAGATAGTAAGTGAGTTCCTCATGTCGTTTCATAGAATTTTGATGTGCCTAAGTAAGGTAAAACAACTTGTACATTTGGTATATACCGACTGAGTGCTTTTGGGAGCATTGTCTAGTAAAAGTAAACTTTTAGAGATGTCTAGAAGTATCACTTGTATGGATTTGCTTGTGTGTCATAACATGGTTTATGTACTAATTTAAATTCGGGTGTTTTCTAAACATTATTTTCATATCTTCTAAACTTTCGCGTCCCGTTATCGTAGGTCTTGGATGACTTAAAGTTGCTTGATTTTCAGTTGTTACTACTCAGCCCTCAAGTTCCATATTGATTCACCTTGTAGCTAAGGTAAGTTCATAGCCCCTTTTACTACTTGTACATTGTTTCAAAACGCGAGGTGAGATTATCATGTTAGAACATAATTTTTTAAACTCTATGCTATCCTGAAATGTATGCTGCCAAATGAATTCATTTATATTATTGCTTTTAGTCTATAGCCTTAAGTTTTCTCTCTTGATCATGAACCTTTAATTGTCCCGTATACTTTGTGCTAAGCGCGAATGTTGTGGGTGGATCCATCGGGATTGTCAATCCCCATCTTGTATTACTTTGACGCATTTTATGTAACACCCCACTTGGATAAGTGGACCGTTACGTGTATTTATGGCGTGTCATCAAAGCATAAGGTAGATGTACTAAAACATTAAATGACGTTAACGGAAATACCGGAATCAAACATCGGTAATCCAACCTAAGCTCAAAACATGAAAAATAAAATACTGAAAGAAAGGACTAAAAAATGTCCAAATAAGCAGAATAATGTAAGTGCATAAAATAAGAAGTCTGGATAGCTTCTATCCCAAATGCACGTGCTCTCAGAATCCTAAGAGCGTCCCGGTGTACCTACCGTTAGAACATGAAAGGAACTACGGCTGAGCATAACGCTCAGTGAACGGATATAAAACATGACAAGAATATACTGAATGAAATAGGCGATAGAATACTGAAGCTGTAAGAATGCTATGTAACATGGGGTAGAACTCTGCATAAAATCTGAGAAACCTGTTTCATATATACTGATACTGAAATATAACTATTAATTCTGAAAACATGCATTTACTGTATTTTATTTGCCAGAGCTTATATAGGTCACGTGCTGTAACAACCGTGCATGAATAACTGGAGGGGTGACCTCATCATGCTATAGAGGGGTGACCTCTAAATAACTGTGCTGGATGGAGGGATCAGCTCCAATGTGAAGGATGTAGAGCACACACCACATTCACCTGTTAAACTGTAAACTGTAGCCTAGGATGCATCCATACGCCCCACTAATAATACTGATAAAATGGCCAAGCTGAGCTGAGTGGGACGATGCAGGATATCACTCTCCTGCATGTGAGTCACGACACCGGTGCCTCTAGTGTCGTGGTTACGGTACCTCCGTAACTAGTACATAAACTAATCATGCTTGTATATAATGCTCAGGCAAATTTATTTAATTCTTGACATGATTACTGATAAGTTTAAACATATACTGGAGAAAACATTTGGCTGAAGATGGGGAATCCTAATTATGCATAGAAAGGAAGTCCTTACTGAAGGACGGAAAATCCGTACCTCGTGTCCAGTAATGAAATCAGAAGAAAGCTGAAGGATCGACTCTGGCTTCACGGGTACTACAAAAATAATGGACGGAAAATAAGTCGTCTAAATACCGTTTGCTGTTACAGATTCTTATATGTTCTAAATTTAATTCAATTTATTCTTGTATTACTATTTATGTATAATCTGGTTAATCTGATAGTCCGGTGTATTTCTGATAATCTGACTGGTCTTTAAATATTACTGAATAACGTATATCCTGTGTTCCTGATTACTGTATATTGTACTGTATTTTGATTATGGTATTATACTGTAGCATGTCATTATAATGTTACTATAATTAGCAACTTGCCATAACTAGAAAGTTTCCAGAATTAGAAAGTTTCCTGAAATAGAACGTTTCCAAAA
This sequence comes from Glebionis coronaria, assembly GCA_025667525.1. NCBI lineage: Eukaryota > Viridiplantae > Streptophyta > Magnoliopsida > Asterales > Asteraceae > Glebionis > Glebionis coronaria. The sequence continues at coordinate 532,249,047 of CM046881.1, read as the reverse complement.
TTGTTTTCTAAAAATGGTTTCATGAATATTCAACTCATTTAATTAAGATCATACGTTTTAATAAATAAAACTAGTTAAATCATTAATAATTTAATTTACTAATTAAATTAAATAAACAATTTCTGTTTTGCTAAAATTACAATATGAAGCTTAATTTTTAAAATGATTTAATGTTGATAAAATAAAGTTCTTCGTTTTCATTTTTCAAACGCGCCTCCGAAACCCGAGTCGAAAATCTTCCCGAGACACTATGTCTCGGGTCGACCCAAAACCGAGGCCCAACACCCCCCAGCTGTAGCCCAAAAGCAGTTCCCACTGCTTGTTTCCCACTGCCTAGTTATTAGTTCCCCCTGCTTGTTATTATTCCCACTGTTAGTATATTTTTCCCACCGTTTTTGTATAAAGTTCCCACCGTTTGCAGTCCCAAACACCCCCTTACTGTTAATTAAACCCAAACACACCCTTACTGTTTATTCTTGCTAAATACGTATCCAAACGCCCCTGCTGTCTCAAAAGAACCCTCTGTGGATGTGTTTCCCACTGTTTCGAGCTAAACCACGCCAACACCCTTTAAAGGTTGCGGCTGGTTGATTGAATGTCACCACCGAGACTCCCTTGAGTCTCGGTTTGCGTGCAAACCACCCACGAACAACATAACCAACCCGAAACCCGTAATCTTACTGATTCTACGAGTAAAACATCTTAATGGTTCGCTTCTGACGGATTCTTGACAATCACATAAACAAACAAAACAACAAGACGGGTTTAGGATTTACTTATCTCGCGTTAGGGATTTATGATCACACATGAATCTCATCCTGAAATATTGAATTAAACTCCCATGTTTGTCTTGGATACAACCACGATCTGTCTGTTCTTGGGGTAGAGAAACTCGACGGCAGAAAAGGATGGGAAGAAGAACAATTTTTGTTATTTTTATTTAGGGTTTTAATAATCTGTTTCCAAAACAAATGTACTCCCCCCGTCTTTTATCAAAATTTCGTGGGTTGTGGTTCTGCTATGGGCCTCGGCCCATTATTCTGCCCATTTCCTCACCGTCCAACAAGGCCCTTCCTCTTTTGTTTTATTTAAATCACGACTTGATAAATGTAACGCGATTCCATGTTTTTATATGTCGTGAATATTTATTATTTCTTGTTATCTTTTATATATGCTCTACGTAATTACGTATCATATTTTAAAATAGAATATAAAATAAAAATAAAATATGTAATTACTTGTCGTGCTTATTCAATATACGTAACTATCGTGTTAAATGTTCGTATCGCGTGTCGTATTATTAAATAATCGTAAAGTTTAAATTCATACGAAATTTCTTGTACGTAATGTCCTGTGGATTTATATGCGGGTTTTACAACTCTTCCCCTCTAAAGAGAATAATTCGTCCCCGAATTAAAGATTCGACCATACTGGGTTTTACAATTCTTCCCCTCTAAAAAAAAAATATTCGTCCTCGAATTATCGGTAATAAGCTGATGAAGTTATAAGAACTGAAAGAACACGTAGACTGAAAAGACAATTAAGCTGAAGGATAAATTGTCTTCTAATTAAGACATAATGCTGCTGATAGGTATAAACCTGACATGACTGAACTGATCATGTATGTGACATAGCTGAAGAGAACATGGAACGTGACATGACTGAAAGAACATAACTGAATTTATTGAAGAAAAGGATGAGAGGTCCGGATGGACTCCTCTGTTTCGAGTGGCCTCCCGCTCAAAACGATTCCTTCAAAGGTCTAAACATAATAAAAAAAAATTCTTGGTCCTGATGACCCTGTCCTGATGATGCTGAATATTTTCAGGTTCCATACTTAAGATGGATTTTCTGAACCTGAATGAGTAAGCTATAGCATGTAGTATACATGAAACGGTACGTATAATTATCCTGAAAAGATAACATTTATATATCTGAGCAAGCTGCTGAGAATATATATAGGGACGAACTACGTGAACAATTATGAACATGCTAAGTGAGCAATTGTGAACGTGGTTCATAAATATATGAGGAGCGCTGGCATAGAATTAGAATATGATAAGTGAATCATACTGTGAACGTGATACTAGAACATATCATGAACGTATGCTGACTGAGGAATGAATGTCAAACGATACGGCCCGAGATGTGAAACGTCTGCCTGGTTATGGAATAGTTGTGCTAAACTTGAGTCTGGTCTCTCACGATTTCTGTAACCGTATTTGGTAATAAACTGAGAAACGTGTATCGTGAAATGGCACACGAACTCGAACGTGAACAATGTTATGAACACAAACGTGAGCTTAAATTATGAGATAGCATAAAAGATGAACTGAAACAGCATCATACCGCGAATGAGACGTAAACGTGAAAGTGAAAAAATAAACATGAATTTAAAGTGGGCGTAAACATACACTTGATCGTGAACATGAATTCTGTCTGATATGATGGTCAATGGAATGCCTTGAATTCGTAAGATTTACTGCTGGATTTAAAAATTTTCTGCAGATCTGCTACTACGTGATCCTTTCGAATGAAAAAAAAAACACGCAGGCTGATTACATGGTTGATGATAACTTAGATAGTATCATACTTTCTCTGAGCCTGTGGTAGCTGATAACAATTTCATGGGATTTCGTCTCATTTCTGTTCAGAAATTTCTAAGGGTTGTAGTAACTCACTAACATGACGGCGTTCTATCTTGAACCTGCAGTAGGTCAGGCATCTAGATATGAACATAGCTGCATTAGTGTGTGATGCGGATTCTATCAAAGTTTTGCCTGGAATTATGGAACATTCTGGTGGAATTTCGTTCATAGGCGTCAGTTGGGACCATCAGGTGATGGCCTTCACCTTTGCAGGGTTGTCTGAAATTTCTTTCTGCTGAAATAGGGTGGTTCAGAAATGCCACTCCGTTCAACTGGAATTCACATCGGAAAAGTTGCTTACACAATTTTCTCCTATCGGAGATTCTGTTCAACTAAAAAAAAATGATTCTCTTGTACTTCTCTTAGAATTTAGCAGATCAGAATGTTACCAATGAATATACGGATAATTTTGTCTGAGGAGCCATGGAAAAATTTTATTCATAAATTTCATACTATAGCTAGAGTATTAGGGAGCTCAGACGTATAAGTCAAAATTTTGGAGAGACTATAACATGTTCAACAGCAATCTGGAATACATCATGTTCTTCTCTCACCATTGTTGGTGGCATGATCGCGAATTGTTCTGGAAAATAATTAAGACATCATAGTAGATCAGGTAACCTCCTATTCGTGGAATGAGTATCGTTTTATGAATGGCGATCTCGTAAATTTTCGATGATCGATACATGATCTCATGGTACCGGTCTTCTTTCTGATAGACAAAAACGATACACTTCCTGGTGGTGCGTTAGGGCGAGTAAAGCCTCGTTCCGGTAATTCTTGCAGCAATTGCTGCAACTCTTTTAACTTAGCTGAAGCCCTGTGATCAAGAGTTCTGAAAACAGGTTCTGTTCTTGAGACTAGCTCGGTGTTAAATTATGTCTCGTAGTTAAGAAGGAATTTCTGGAATGACATCTGGACATTTTAGTAATATTTGCTGATCATGGATTCGAAGAATTTCAGAAGTGAATTTATAACTGATAGCTAAAAGTCTTCGTAACTATGGACTGATAAGTCACGCGCTTGTAAGGCAGAAATAATTTGTACTGAATTTTTCTGGCAGAAGTATGATGAATATATTCGGGATTTAGTAAGACGGATCTCGTCGTTAACTGAAAATAAGACTTTAATAAATATGGTGATACTGTTGAGTCCTTTATGGCTGAGAGGCAGGTAACTACCTGATTTAAGATAAAGCCGACATATGAATACTTGAAGTAAACGTGGCAACTTTCACTGATTGTGTTCGTTTGTAACCTCACAAAATGAACACTGCGTGTTTAACCTGAATCATACTCTAGTGGTGGTGACTCAATTTTTCATATGATCTGATTCCTGCGTGGCATAATAGAATTGGTATACCCCCTTCTGAAGGGTGCCCTAAAATACTGAGGGCATGGTTTAGAAAATATACTAGAGTTATGAGTTCTGACTCGTATTTTGAGAAAAGATTCGTATGATGTGTATCATGACTGGTGTCCTGATGGGTGTCTTCCTAAATGATACATAAGACCTGTGTCTTAACTATTGTCTGGACATGTATTTTAATGGTGAGTCTGAATAAGGTTAAGAATTTCTGGTAACTGCTAGGATTGGCGGACCGTTTAGATTACTGACCTCCGTATCTCTGGTCACGTCCGTATCGGAGTTCCGATGGTTACTGACTGGTTAATTATAAGCACGGTGGTTGTCATTACCGTCTTGTCTGTCAGTTTCCTGACGGTCGTTATCATGACCGTGATTCATGTAACTACTTCTGCTGAGTGGCCGGCTGGTTACCGGTTCTCACTCTTTTGACCGAATGTTTAGCTGAGTGAATTGTGACACCTAACTGAGAAAGTATAAGCATGGAATAGAATGGTAGTGTCTGATGATTGAAATTTACTCTTGTCAGAAATTTCAAGTTATAGTTTTCGTCCTTATTCTGCAGAGTCTTCGAAGTATAAACGGCATCAGCATCTTGAGAAATCTCGAAAGTATCAGCAGCATCAGCAATTGTGAGGTCTTCAAAGTGTTAGCAGTATCAGCATCTGGTAAAATCTTCAACTCACGAGCAGCATCAGCACCTGGTAGAATATCAACAAGTGGAAACGCCCGCGATGATTTAGGAACAATCAGCAATATCCATAGAGTAGGGTACCTAGAGTACACCTGGACTACTGTACATGAAGTATAAAATGAATACTGCACATGGTGCATATCTGAGACACAGTACGTGGAGTATACATGAAGTACTATATGTGGAGTATAACTGAGACACTGTACATGGGGTACATATGGAATACTGTACATGGAGCTGGTGGAAATTTTACGGAATGATCGATACTGGTATCGCTTGTCTGACATTATCAAAGAAATAAATTGATTTAAACGGTAGTAAACTGAACTGAAACGGTTAACATGATAGGCTGATAATTTCTGCGTAGACTTAATGCTGGTTGTATAGAGTTTCAAGATTATAATTAAACAGAATTTCAACAATGGTTAGCATGAAGACATGACTGATGAAGATCAAACCTGATTATTAAGAAAACAGGATTTAACTGTAACCCCTTCTGTATCTTAGCATGAAAACATCATCACCTTGCTGAAAACATAATCCTCATAAGGAGACATGAACTTAGTCAGCATAAAAACGACATTCACGTGAGAGTATAAACTTGACTGGTTCAAAGAACATAGAAGAATAATCAACTGAGGTTTAACATCAACTGATGTGGATAGTTATGGTTTAATCCACAGTATTCATAGTAGGAAGCATGTGACTAAGTATGGGCGATTCTGTTTCGATCCATACTTGTCAAAAATGTATGAGGACTGTCATGTATAGAAATTTATAATCTGAGACTAAATATGGTTGGCGGTAGTTCAAACCATACTTGTCAAAATTTTATGAAATGTCATGATATGACAAAGGTGAATAACTATGGATCGGTTCAAAATAGCATTTGACTGAAAAACATGAAATTTGACCTGAATAATGGTGAACGGTTATGGCTGGTTCACTAATTAATATTTGACTGAAGACATGAATCTGACATGAGTAAGGGTAAACGTATATGGTCGGTTTACCAATACAAACTCTGAACGGACAAGGGTGAACGCCTATGGTCGGCTCACCAAAACGAAAATTCGTTAAAAGCACATGCGACTAAATATGGCTAGTTATGTACCAACCTTTTACTTAGTCAAAACTTTAAGAAAACTGACTGATAAATAAAGAAAACTGACTGAATAATCCATGAGAAACATGAAAGATAACAACGCCAAAATCTGGGAAGTTCCTGGTGACTACCCACTAGTCACAGGTCAAGTTTTAGAGCCTACAGGTCGAACCTTGCGCTCTGATACTATAATTGTAACACCCCACTTGGATAAGTGGACCGTTACGTGTATTTATGGCGTGTCATCAAAGCATAAGGTAGATGTACTAAAACATTAAATGACCTTAACGGAAATACCGGAATCAAACATCGGTAATCCAACCTAAGCTCAAAACATGAAAAATAAAATACTGAAAGAAAGGACTAAAAAATGTCCAAATAAGCAGAATAATGTAAGTGCATAAAATAAGAAGTCTGGATAGCTTCCATCCCAAATGCACGTGCTCTCAGAATCCTAAGAGCGTCCCGGTGTACCTGCCGTTAGAACATGAAAGGAACTACGGCTGAGCATAACGCTCAGTGAACGGATATAAAACATGACAAGAATATACTGAATGAAATAGGCGATATAATACTGAAGCTGTAAGAATGCTATGTAACATGGGGTAGAAATTGCATAAAATCTGAGAAACCTGTTTCATATATACTGACACTAAAATATAACTATTAATTCTGAAAACATGCATTTACTGTATTTTATTTGCCATAGCTTATATAGGTCACGTGCTGTAACAACCGTGCATGAATAACTGGAGGGGTGACCTCATCATGCTATAGAGGGGTGACCTCTAAATAACTGTGCTGGGTGGAGGGATCAGCTCCAATGTGAAGGATGTAGAGCACACACCACATTCACCTGCTAAACTGTAAACTGTAGCCTAGGATGCATCCATACGCCCCACTAATAATACTGATAAAATGGCCAAGCTGAGCTGAGTGGGACGATGCAGGATATCACTCTCCTGCATGTGAGTCACGACACCAGTGCCTCTAGTGTCGTGGTTACGGTACCTCCGTAACTAGTACATAAACTAATCATGCTTGTATATAATGCTCAGGCAAATTTATTTAATTCTTGACATGATTACTGATAAGTTTAAACATATACTGGAGAAAACATTTGGCTGAAGATGGGGAATCCTAATCATGCATAGAAAGGAAGTCCTTACTGAAGGACGGAAAATCCGTACCTCGTGTCCAGTAATGAAATCAGAAGAAAGCTGAAGGATCGACTCTGGCTTCACGGGTACTACAAAAATAATGGACGGAAAATAAGTCGTCTAAATACGTTTGCTGTTACAGATTCTTATATGTTCTAAATTTAATTCAATTTATTCTTGTATTACTATTTATGTATAATCTGGTTAATCTGATAGTCCGGTGTATTTCTGATAATCTGACTGGTCTTTAAATATTACTGAGTAACGTATATCCTGTGTTCCTGATTACTGTATATTGTACTGTATTTTGATTATGGTATTATACTGTAGCATGTCATTATAATGTTACTATAATTAGCAACTTGCCATAACTAGAAAGTTTCCTGAATTAGAAAGTTTCCTGAAATAGAACGTTTCCAAAATTGTTTTCTAAAAATGGTTTCATGAATATTCAACTCATTTAATTAAGATCATACGTTTTTAATAAATAAAACTAGTTAAATCATTAATAATTTAATTTACTAATTAAATTAAATAAACAATTTCTGTTTTGCTAAAATTACGATATGAAGCTTAATTTTTAAAATGATTTAATGTTGATAAAATAAAGTTCTTCGTTTTCATTTTTCAAACGCGCCTCTGAAACCCGAGTCGAAAATCTTCCCGAGACACTATGTCTCGGGTCGACCCAAAACCGAGGCCCAACAGCCCCCAGCTGTAGCCCAAAAGCAGTTCCCACTGCTTGTTTCCCACTGCCTAGTTATTAGTTCCCCCTGCTTGTTATTATTCCCACTGTTAGTATATTTTTCCCACCGTTTTTGTATAAAGTTCCCACCGTTTGTAGTCCCAAACACCCCCTTACTGTTAATTAAACCCAAACACACCCTTACTGTTTATTCTTGCTAAATACGTATCCAAACGCCCCTGCTGTCTCAAAAGAACCCTCTGTGGATGTGTTTCCCACTGTTTCGAGCTAAACCACGCCAGCACCCTTTAAAGGTTGCGGCTGGTTGATTGAATGTCACCACCGAGACTCCCTTGAGTCTCGGTTTGCGTGCAAACCACCCACGAACAACATAACCAACCCGAAACCCGTAATCTTACTGATTCTACGAGTAAAACATCTTAATGGTTCGCTTCTGACGGATTCTTGACAATCACATAAACAAACAAAACAACAAGACGGGTTTAGGATTTACTTATCTCGCGTTAGGGATTTATGATCACACATGAATCTCATCCTGAAATATTGAATTAAACTCCCATGTTTGTCTTGGATACAACCACGATCTGTCTGTTCTTGGGGTAGAGAAACTCGACGGCAGAAAAGGATGGGAAGAAGAACAATTTTTGTTATTTTTATTTAGGGTTTTAATAATCTGTTTCCAAAACAAATGTACTCCCCCCGTCTTTTATCAAAATTTCGTGGGTTGTGGTTCTGCTATGGGCCTCGGCCCATCATTCTGCCCATTTCCTCACCGTCCAACAAGGCCCTTCCTCTTTTGTTTTATTTAAATCACGACTTGATAAATGTAACGCGATTCCATGTTTTTATATGTCGTGAATATTTATTATTTCTTGTTATCTTTTATATATGCTCTACGTAATTACGTATCATATTTTAAAATAGAATATAAAATAAAAATAAAATATGTAATTACTTGTCGTGCTTATTCAATATACGTAACTATCGTGTTAAATGTTCGTATCGCGTGTCGTATTATTAAATAATCGTAAAGTTTAAATTTATAAGAAATTTCTTGTACGTAATGTCCTGTGGATTTATATGCGGGTTTTACATTTTATTTGTTTATACTGGAGTATTTAGGCTAAATACTTACTAGAGAAACTTACAATGATTGTTAAGTTTTGGCTTCATGAACTAAATAGCAATAATATACACCATGACTGGATAATGTAGATAGTCATCCCCCCATTACTTGTTTTATAAACTTTATTGTGTTCCATTACTTAGTTTACTAAACCTATGAATATCACTCAACTTTTGTTGACGGATTTTACATGTTTTAATCTCAGGTAATAACGCTTAATATGCTTGGATGAGATCCCGCTGGATGTTGGCGGCTTGGAAGTTCTGTGTTGTGTTTATGCTTTTGCTATAACTAAAGTTGTCAAAATATTCCGCTTATCTTTTGGTATCTATAAACTTTAAAACCATGATGTAATGGTACTTTATTATGTTTTAAAACTTGTGGGACCTATGCCTTAAAACTGTGATATATCGTGATGTAATACATATCTCTTTTATTACGTCATTTTCGAGTCATTTATAATTCATTGCCACTTGTACCATGACGTGTTACCCCCTTGTTGCCTAGTTGTTCCATGCCTGATTTCCGGGGTCTCACAGTTAACTCCCCTACGTGCTACGCACGTGAGGGCACCTTCGTCAATTCTTATCGTCCCAGTCACGCAAGCAATCCTCCACCTTTACTTTCGTGCAAAAATCATCCCCGAAACCATCTGTCCACCTTTCACGACAGTAGCTTCCCGCCAACACTTTCAAGGACTAAATATGCAACATCAACGTTGAAACTTTCACAAGTATCTCGACATTAAATGACATACTAGTTCAATTAAAATCGTACTACCAACCCAAAACTCGATTCAATTTCTTATCAAGTAGCTCTAATGGTGTATAAGAAATAATTTGTTTTTAAAATGGATAATAATAATTTTTTAGTGCATGGTCTATTGAGGTATGAGAATGGCAATCGTAGCCAAGTTTGTGGGTTTAGTTCCAAGGCCAGGATATTTAGTAGTAGCGTAAATCATATCTTCAGAAGACTTGGTAATGTGGATAAATAGGCTTTGTTCTTTTGTTTTCCTTACAAATCGCTAAAAGAAGGTTTGAAGTTGATTCATGCTGACAGTTATGTGCATACGATGTTAGAACTTGCTTGTAGGAATGATTCAACTGATTTGTATGTTGTTCACAAGAAATAGAGACTAGCTCAATATTATTTCAAGAACTTTGATTTAGAGGGTGCAGATGGGGATTTTTTTGATGAGTAGAAGATGATTCTAGGTTGTGTTGCTATAGTTTAAATCATTTTGAGACTGAACATCCTTTTCAAAAAAAAGGAAGAGGAATGATAATAACCAAACTCAAGGTGGTAAAATAAAAGATTGAAGAGAGCGACCATCGTAACAAAAGAAAGAAACAGTGATGGAAATGGCAAAGAGGAGAAGAACTTAGAGGGGAAACAAAGGAGTACTAGAAAAGGGAAACAAAATGTGAATGAGGGTGAAAGCGAGACTGAGCCCGAGACTTCATTGGTGAAGAAGAAGAGTGCTATGGAAAAGGGTAAAGGGATCATGGTTGAAGATGATTCAGGTTTTAACCCAAATGTTGGTGCTCTACGAAGGTCTACTGGTATTGTCATTAGAGAGGGTGGATCTCTGAATGTTAGTAGTAGGTCTAACACATGTTTGAATGGGGGAGGTTCTGCTTCTGTTGATAAAAGGGCCAGAAATAAAGGTCGTATAAAAAGGTTTGATGTACTTGGTAACAAGTTATATGCGCATCAATATTTTAAGATCACTAATTGGGCACCAGGTCTTAGAACCACCAACATTTGTGGGAAACCAGTGCACTGAAGATGACGGTTACAAGGAGTGTTTGGGATAGTGTATATGATTATTCCAACTACTTTGTAACTAGATAACCCTTGAGAACTCATATTGTTAAGGAGTGTTAGGGATATGTTTTTGTTAATAAACAAATTATAGCTTATAATCTGCTTATTGTTGTCTTGTTAGTGCTTATTTACTATGTTTATAGTATTTGGTTACTCTACATATTGTTAAGGAATGTAAGTGCTTATTACTATCTTAATAGAAAATGGTTATCACCTGATCCAAAAAAAGGAATGGCCACGACTCGAAACTGAGGCCTCACCCTCACAACACACATCAATTACTGTTAGCGTCATTTGGTATTTTACATACAAATTTGCAGAGCTCTTATAGTTATAACCTTACTTCTTAACACCTTGTTGGCTTATTCATTATACCTACTTATTAACCTTGTTAGCGCCTTATTTTCTAATTGATTTATAACTGCTTATTAACAAAAGTTTTTTCATTTCTGCTTTCTTCTTAACATCAACCACTGGTTAGGTCTCCAATAATACATATTTGGTTCTCTACCAAACATAATAACACGCGATTAATAATTAACGCAACACCTTAATTTAAATTTAAAGCAACAACAAAACACCTTAATTCAAACTAAAAAATAGTAATTTACATTTGATTAACCTACAGTTAACAAACTAAATGACTAGGCATTAACAACCCCTATCTACACACAATAACCATCTAAACCTTCATGAACCAACCAGTTCACATCTCCCTTTATCTTGTTGTAAAGTCAATCTTGCTAATAATCTTATTGTGAATAGGTGTGATCATTTTCATCAACATCCTTGCCTTCCGCATGTCGGGAGCTTGGAGTGCCTTGAGATTTGTCACATTTGCCCTAGCACATTGATAGGTGTGTAAACACCCATCCTTTTACCACTTAATTATAATAATAACCAAGCCAAAACATGTATTTAATGTCGTAAAAGTCGGAATTATGCGTGGTTTGTGTTTTTATTGTGTTTTAGGACCAAAAGATGAAAAAGGAAGAAAACACGGGCTTTTATCGAAGAAAAAAACGAAGGACGAAGTCTAAAGACGGAAGTTTAACAAAGCCGAAGAATCAAATCTAATTAAAGAAGAAAATTAGAAGACGAGTTTAATTCATATCAAAAAATCTCAAGACAACGTCGAGAAAGACAAAGAATTTAAATCGAGTCGAGACGAGAAGAAAGAAAGAAGAAAACAACTCCTTCCACTTCCTCCTATAAATACCTCCTAATATGTCATTAGGAGGTAGTAGTTAATTAGTAGTTTTTAGTTTTATTTTTAGGAGTAGCTTAATATTACTTTCTCTCTCTAGCTTTTCTTTATATGTTTTAAGCTTTTACATTAATCTTGTATTGAATCTCTTAATCTTAATCTTTAATCCAAGCTTTTTCAATAATCATTCTCATTCATCCTTTCTTTTTAATCTATTGTCTTGATTTAGATAGCCATGTAGTTAGCTTAATCTTTATGCTTATTGCTTTATTGATGTGTTTGATTGATTATGCTTATTGGTTTTTATGTGTTTGATTTTTATAGCTTATTGTGTTTGGTGCTTATTGTTTGATTTTGCTTATTTTGGATTAAGTTTTTTTATTAGTTTATTTTATAAAAAGTTGATTTTTAATTTTTAGATTAATTAGTGTTTTTCAAGTTTTTGATTTGTGGTTTAATTAGTTTTTCTTAAAATTTATTTAGATTAAGTTTTGGTTGATTGCTTATTTGTTTTTAGCTTAATCGTAGCTTATTCCCTGTTTTTAGATTGTTCTGTTTCTGTTTATCTGTTTCATTAGTATCTTCAGAAAAGGGTTTTAAATTCCGAAAAACACCCCTTTTCGGAAGATTAGTATTTCCGAAATCCTCTCTTTTCATTTTATTTATCCGAAGATTTCTACTACTCCGAAAGATATTACATTATTCCGAAAATTTAGCATTTATCTAAATTTATTGTTTATTCCGAAATTTGATGTTTATTCCGAACTTGTACATTTTTCCGAAATAATTAGTGTATTCCGAAAACTATTGCTTTATCCGAAATTATTGATTTTTCCGAATTTAGCTTGTTTTTCCGAAGAAGTGTGTTTTTTCCAAAAATGTTGTTTTCTCTGAATTAGTTCCTTTTTCCGAAATTTTCTTATTATTCCGAAAAAGTTAATTTTTCCGAAGAAACAAGTTTATCCGAATTTAGGTTGTTTTTCCGAAATAATTAGTAATTCCGAAATAGCTTGTTTTTCCGAAAATATTTATTTTTCCGAATTTTTTGTTATTCCGAAATTTTTGTGTTTATTCCGAAAATCTTTATTTTTCTGAAAATTTATGTTTTTTTCTTTTCTGAAATAGTCAAGTTTAATGTTTTACTGTTATATTTTATTTTCAGTTCTATTTTTATTAAAGTTTATCTTTTGTCATTTAATTTTCAAGTCTTGAATTTTTAGTTTAATATTTGCAAGCTTTATTCTTGTTTTACTTTTCCTTTACTCAACGACATTTACATTTTCATCTTTAGTTTATAATAGGTAATCATTTTCTTTTCCTTTCACCAAGAACGACCGAGTCACACATAAATCCGTGGTCAATTCAAATCGAGACGAAACGAACAATTTTTATACGAGGAAAACCTAGTATTAAATCTAGAAGGATTGCCCTTTTGGAGCTCGAGAATCAACTCCCCCTATGCATGACCCGCTCGGTCAATCGTTCAGAATTAGTCATCAATTCTCTTGTCTGTCACATGTCATCATCAATCTTTTTATGGTATTGTGCTACCATCAATTCTGATAGGTGAAATGACCCAACGATATAAACCAGTTCAACAAATCGAGCCATTATATTACAAGTTAAGGAAAGGGTAATGTAATTCGTCTTCTTAATAGTGTGTGTGTGTGTGTGTGTGTATGTGTTTCAACCTAGTATATGTAGAAGATGGAAAGTTTGCTTTCACTGCAAATCTAGTCCTTGGAGCAAAAGATGCCAATGTAATAATGACGGGAAGCTACAATCGTGAAACGTGGACAAATGGTGTTGTGGACGTTTTTTTGCACGAAGGTAAAGGTGGAAGAGTGCTTGCGTGTCTGAGACGATAAGAATTGACGAAAGTGTCTTCACGTGCGTGACACGTGAGGGACTTAACATTGCGTAACAACCGAAACTTACAAATCATCTTGTTAGGGGTTTGTTTGCATGAAAATGAAAAGTTCAATGGCAAGCATTTATGAATTTTCTACTCAATGACATATATTTTATTTTAACAAAGTCGAGAGATGAAATTTCCGGTTTACCTTGTTCATGAAACCAAAACAAAGAGTTTAATATGATCTAGTGCTTACATCTTAGTCATTACTATAAAAGAATTCGTTTAGGTGATGAAGTTGTCAAGTGTTCAAAATCACACGACTTACATTAATAATGTACCATAAAAATTCTTTTGTTTTTTTTTTTTTTCTTCTAGCATACTATACAAGAATGTGGAGTAAATACATGAAGACATAGAAAGAAAAAGTGTGACACGACATTGATCTAACAAAAGATGGAAAATTAATGCACCGAAGAAGTAAGTCATGTTTGAAATCCATTTATTGGTCAGCATCCTAAAGTTGTCTGTAAAATTATATTCAAAAATAGGACGGAGATAGTAGAGAGACTAGTGAGTGCTGAGTCTCATTTAATTAAATTATTTTATTTATTATTTAACTATATTACAGGTCGTTTTTTATTAGTTTTCACATTAAACCACTCATAATCACGATAACATTTTGCTTTATATATGGTCAGCTTCCTTTAACAAAAAACCATGACTCCGCTTCTGTTAAAAAAAGATTCTGTTAAAAAAGACATGTCTTGGTATAAAACATGTCTGTAAAATTGCAAATAAAGACGAAATCCATTTATTGGTCAGCTTCCAATATGTGTAAGCCTAAATGTCCTGGTAAAAATTGCATGTTGTTAAAATGTAAACATTATTAAGATGCTCTAGAGTAGATTTTTTTTATATTTATGTTTTTTTCTTTCTTATAAGTTTGCTTAACAAAAGTAATCAACTTTATATCTTTGAGACACTGATATCAGGGACGATGAGTTTTACACGTTGTTGTGTTTGGTTGCGTTTTCAAATTGGTTTGTGTGCAATCACTACAAAGACATATATTTAGAAAGATGAGACAACCGATCATATTTGGCTAGAATATGATCGTATGTCTGGCAATTTTAATCACAAGTGGGACAAAGAATTGAAAGAATGTCAATCCGTTAGTGGTTCAGTTCCACTCTAGTTGCGATACGGTTTCTCATGCCAAACAAAGATTAGAAAAAATATAATATATATATACACTTGTGTTTTAAATCATATACAACTTTATCTATCTAACAACTTAAAACTGTCATGTGTAAATTGATGCTGCTCAAGTTTTCAAATGATACATTTTTCAAACTTGCTTGGCCAACCAAGGAAAAGTAAAGCAAAATTAATTAGGTCATCAACATATTTGAAACTAATCGGTTGTTCAAACATAAAACAAATCAACTGCAATTGTAGTTTTTAAAACCTAATTAACTTACTTGTTTATTATTTGGTATTTTTACTTTAATACACTTTGGATGTACCCTAGCATAGAAAATTAAATGGTAACGATTTAGTGAAATGGCACACAAACACACTTATGTACGTGTGAATTGAATGCAACTATGTTTACTGAACGTTTATTTAAGAATTTCCATGTCACATGGAAACATAGGGGCGAAATTTCTTGCTAAAAAAAGGTAGATTTAGATTGTGTGTTTCATGATGTTGGAAAACATTCTCACGTGGTCACATGGAGCTCTTTGTATATATATTTTGATTTACATTTCTTCAGGAAACAACTATCTTTCATAAAAAAAGTTAAGAAGATTATACAACAACAACGATATTCAATTCCTCTTATTAGACAGGGTACGGAAGGGGTGAAATGTAGACATATCACACATCTATCTTTGAGAAAACCAACGAATAAAAAGACTGTTTTCGGGTAGACCTCCTGCTAAGAAGATATATGATGATGCCAAATAATGATGAAAGGTGCTAAGTGGTTATAAAGTTCAATAACACTATGTTTCTATTGTGAAATAAAACCATTTCTTCTGTTGGTGAGTTACAAACAAGCTGTTAAACATAAACTCGCATATATGTACATGCATGCACGAGATAACACGCACGGGACACACAAAACCAGAGGCTATACGTATGTATACACAAACATAACACGCTATGCTTAACGTGCTATACTGCAGTTCGTTCTATATACAAATACAGACCAGCAAAGTTATAGCCTAGCTTGAAATTTACTTGTCGGGCGTAATACAACCAAATATTGGTTGCATTAAATATATTGTCTCAATTACATACTGTATATGATGTATGTTTGGCTTCTGAGGTTAATTCTCCGACGTTCAAATGAATTTCTTGGCGTTATATTAGTATAAAAAGCTACTAGTAATAAATATAAGTGAAGAAACATCATAAAGTCAATGGATTTTGCCGACCCTTAATATATGGTGAATCTGTATTAAATGTGGAGCTTGAAATCAGGTGAGATATAAGAAGTTGGTGAGTAAATATTGAAACAAATCATTGTCAATAATGAGACATATATAGATCGAGTCGTCTTATAATTAAGTCTCAGCCAATAAGTCAAGTTCAGCGCTAGTTTGCGGGTTAAAATCTTCTTTAGAGCAAGTACTGTATGATCAAGTAGATGGTGAATTAAGACTAGAGGAGGTGACATATACTAGTCGATCGACCTAATTCTAGAGAGTGCGGAAGAGTATGTAGTACGTGCAGTTGCATATAGTTTCTACTAAAAAATATAACATTTTATTAGTTTTGTATGTAAATACATATAATTTTAACATATATATATAAGCGACATAACTTAAATTTATCTGAAATTTGTTGATAGTTTACATTTTAATAGAGCCTCTTTTTACTTTTGCTTAAGTGTCATCGAAAACTATGACAGACAACTCTGCGCAATTTTACCTTGTTTCAACTTTCAAGTCCAGTTATTGTAATCTTCTAGCTTGTTACTATCCTTTTAAATCTGTGTATTCATAACATTATACATTTATAAGAATTAGTATGAAAAAATGTCATTACTTCATATTATTTAAATGTATTTAATTAATACTATAATCTGTTCTTATTTGAAAATCTATAAACTAATGGAGTCAATTATCATGTTATCAACGAGATTAAGGACGAGGCAGTAACTTGTTTTTAACTCTTACATTTCCTAACATTTTACACTAACTTTTCCTACCTTTTTTTATTTCCCATTCACACATACAAACACATTTTATAAACCCTAGTTATGGCCAATTTTGAGGAAGTGTATTTCTTCCCAAATTACTATTACCTTAATGGGATCTTCTTCTTTCAGCTCCTTATGTTTCCTTGTTCTCATAATCCTTCTTGTCGTACCAAGCTCATCAACTAGACGTTTAGACGGAACTCCAAAGCATTTTTCGAGGAAACACGAGCCAGTTGTGCGGAATTCTGGTTTGGTGTTTAACATGAGATACAAAAGGAAACACATCCCTCCTTCTGCTCCTTCAAAGAGACACAATTTTGCTGTCAATTCTTCACCTCCAAGTTGATCAAGACAAAAAGCTATGATCATCAATAAATGTTTTGGCTCATTGTCTTTTAATATAACGTACTCCGTATAAAAGTAAACTGTTTTGATCTATTGGAAGCTATATAATTATAACATGTAAACAAATTTTTATGCATCAGTTTTATGTTACTGAACTGCATTTTATGTTCTTAAATATAGTAGTATCTTTTTAGCGATCTGAAGTTACATGCTTGTTAGTAGTCTAGTAACGGTCGTATATATACTTGATGCTTGTCGATAACCTATTACCAATTGAAAAAATTAGTTACATATTTTCATACTATCTGACATCACGGCGAGATGGAAGTGTTACTCCCTATAATTCGTTGTAGCTAGCTTGGTAGTAATCACTTAACTAAGCTTATCAGGGAGCTAAGGAAACAGTCTAGTACTTTCAGTTCGATGAGACGTAATATGAGTAATACAACTATATATGATATGTGTCCTTAATGAAAATCTTATTCAGAAAAAAAGAAGTTATGTGTCCTTAATGAAAATCTTCGGTAGCAACGAATCTGCTTATGCCTATACACTTGCTCGTTCGAATCTTGTTCTGTCTCAATGAGATTATAGATCAGCATTCAACCGAGTTTTGTCCAAGTGCTAGAGATTTTGTTTCATTAACTTGCCTATTCGGATTTCATGAGTACATTACCTAGATGTTTGCAAACACACAAATTTGTTATTTCAACTGATGGTTATGGTGACTTTGAGTACTTTCTAAGTCTAATTTTGTTTTTGCACTTTGAGTAGGAGTAGTTTTAGTTTTACTTTGAATCTCCTTAATGGTCGAAACAATTTTGATAGTAAATTATAAAACATATACTATGGTTTCACCAAATTATATTAAAGGTCCAATTATGCAAAAACTGAAATTACAGCATAGGTGATTCTATAACATAAGTGAGGGTTTTATTGCGTAGAGCTAAGAAGTTGCATACATTAAGCTTCAGTTGGAAAGGGATTAAAGCCACCTTGCAGCATCTCTGTCAATGGTTCAAACATTGGTTCGGGTAGATTTTTCAAATCATACCAATTCCAACCCTCACACTTACCGGGCTCGAGATTCTGAGGTGTTTGGTTTGGGTCTGATAAATTAGCACGCATGAAGATAGCAACAATATGCACAGCATCAGAAAGGATGTTATTGGTTGCTGTTATGTCGAGTGAAACTTTATTTTTTGTAGTAACCTGAATCATATCAGAAAGGATCAAAGGGGCAACAACATAAGATAAGATGCCAAACACACAAGAAAACCCAACCTCCAAAATAAACAGCCCATAGTCAAACCCGAAAACATAAGTCTTGTGGGCTGTGAATCTAACAATTCCTGCATTTAATAGGCGGGTTGACAAGCGGAGGTAAAATGTCTCTAACTTGTCAAACTGAACAGCCCATAAACCCGAAAACTTAACTTTAAACTCTTATTGTTAGCAGGCTGTCTTTGATTTTGCGGACTTTCTGTGCGAAACTCAACCAATTACTGCTACTACGTACTACGTATAAAATAAGGGACTAAAACAAAAGTTAAGGCTGTGTTTTGTTGTATAAAAATAAGGGTCTTGTCGAGGAAAACATTTCAAAGAACGTGTTTAGATAAAATATTTTGCAAAAAAGTTTTAAAAAATTGAAACGTGGTTTTTATAATTTATAGCTAATCTTTGTGGTTAAAGTTTTATACTGTTAAATTATAATGAAGTTGTCCAAATGTGAGTGCCACCAGCCTCGTTATAAATTATGAATCATCGATTATTATTGGCTTCTTTTAAGCCGCGAGGGTACTTTAAACTATTATAATAATTAAATTTTATACTTTTAAATAATATGTTTAATTTGTTTTTCGACATTTCGGCTACTAATGCATAGGGTTGTGTTCGGCATCACACAAAGTCACAAACTAAGCCGAATAAAGAATCTCAGCTTTTCAAATACATTAAACGTGGCCATTTTAGAATGGGATACTTTATTTTTTTGATGAGAACAGTTAAATATATAATCTGTTAAAAAACAGTATATCTGTTTAATGCATAGTTTAAAGTGTTTAAATCAAATTTGAAAGTGTGTAAATTATTTAAATCTACGGGTAAAATTTAGACTCCTAATATTTCAATTATTGGTATCTAATTATCAGTAAAGTATTGAAAATAATGGTTCCTTTATTTAATTATCGGATTTCAATTATTAGAATCTAATTATCAGTAAAGGATGAGTTTTGCAATTAAAAAAGTTATCGAAGCAGTTTATTGTTTGTTTACCTTTCAAGTAATGTAATTCAATTATTGGAATCTAAATGATCTACTGATAGAGTTAAGTTCAAATGATAAAAGTTCTTGAATGAGAGGATCATCTGAAACAAGTATAACTATATATATATATATCCGATATTTGAATTACATGCATCCTTGTTCTTTTAAACTCACCATAATATATATTTTTCTAGTAAAAAGTCTTTTACCTTCATAAAATATCTTACTTGCAAAAAGAAAACATTTAAATACATAGGATGAAAGAAAACCATATATCACACCCCATAACAAATCAAATAAATGCACCTAATGTGTCCGAGGGCGGAGACAGAAAGTTCGGCTTGAGAGGTCAAAATTTGATATTTTTTATAAACTATACTACAAAATAGTTTTTAAGGTTAAATTAAAAAAAACCAATTTTGTTTTTAAAAAATTTACATTATAAGTTTTTTGCTAGGAGCGTCACATAATCCTTGTGATCTTTCTTTGTCTCCGCCCTGATTGTGCCTCAAACAAAATATATTCTAAGAGAAACATGTCAATTTTTTGTACTAACATAAAAGAAAATAAACAAAACCTATCATTTCATCATGTATTATATATGTATACTCGGGGCGGAGAGAAAAGGGTCACAAAAGTCATGTTTTGTATTGTAAATTTTCAAAATTTTTTAGATTTTATAAAAATTTGACCCCCTAAAAGAACCACTTTTTAGTATAGTTTATAACAAATACAGTATCAAACTTTAACCCTCTCTAAGTCGAACTTTCTGGCTCCACCCTTATATATACGTATTATATGCATTTCATCATATGAGGTCAATCTTATATATTTTTAGTCTTCTGCACGTCAAACTTATTATTGTTAGAGCAAAAGGAGCGATCACGCCGTGCTCCCGCGTTGGCCGGCATGACCACACCGAGAAAAACTGCGTGGAGGACCGCGTGCATCAGGCCACGGGCGTGGAAAGCCCTTAAATTTTCCAAAACATCCCTTGTGAACTTTACATTAGACCCCCTTGTGAAAATGGAAATGGTGATTGATGATGATGATGGTTTTGGAGGCGAATATTGATGATGAATCGATGATGATTATGATGATGATGGTTTTGCAGCAGTAGCAGCAAGGAGAAGGGGGAGGGTCTTGGAGACGAAGATGGAAGGTAACATTGACTTTTTTTTTCATTTATTTGGGTGAATAAATAAAGTAAATTAAATTTATGGTATAATGTTTTTTATAGGTATATACTAATGGCAATTATAGGTTTTTTTGGCCCATTTATTTCGGGTTTTATTTTTATTATGTATGTTAAGATTTAATTTATGATGTAATGTTTTTTACGTGAATAAATAAAATAAATTAGAATTTGAATAAATTAATTGTTGAGGGTAGTTTTTGAAAAAAAAAAATGAAAAAATGGGTAAATTGGTGTGGAAATAGTGTAATGATAAGATGGTTGTTTTTTGTATGGATGTAGAAGTGAAATAGCTGACGTGGCGGAGTGTTTTTTGGTGTGGTGGTGTGACCACTCTTTTACTCCGAGTACTATATACATCTAAACGACTAAAGAGTTGCATAAAATCCAAGTTGATGCAGCATGTTAATTAGAGGTGTGATTATAGTTCTAAGTTCTAATCTTTCTCATTTTCAGGTTTTATTCCCCTAGTAAAACTGAAGTATTCCTTAACTTGCCGTGGTAAAAAATTTAATGGGTCAATCAATGGATTGAATGGGACGGTAAATTTTTACAAATCTACTTTGTCACATCAAAATACATGACAGCAAATTATTATGCGAAGATAGTATAAGATAACAGGGTCTCATACACTTTTTGTATTGCATACATCAATTGCGAGCAGCAAAAGGATTGAAATTACCACCTTGTAACATTTCTCGCAATGGTTCAAACATTGGTTCGGGTAGGTTTTCTAAGCCATACCAATTCCAACCTTCACATTTCTCGGGTTCGATGTTTTGAGGTGTTTGATTTGGGTCTGATAAACTTGCACGCATGTAAGTCGTAACGGCATGGACATCAGAAAGGATATGGTTGGCTGTTGTTAAGACCTCTATATCTGTTATGTCGAGGCCAGTTTCCTCCTTCACTTCTCTTGTTATACCTTCCTCGAAAGTTTCACCTGCGAGACTCGGTTTGAATCAAATTATAAGTATACGTATATAGGTAACGAAAATAGCTGAGTATAGTACTTTATATTGTTCGAACGGGGTTTGTTTTATGAGAACTGACCGTACTCAAGGTGGCCGCCGGGGAGGTTATAACTGTTTCCAGCTACGAGTGCTGAGCGACGACGTCCCAAAAGTATCTTATTATCTTTTACTATGAAAACCGTGATTCCCACCTCTGGCATTCGAGATGTTGCTCCATTCTCTATATGTGATGCTGCGACTCTTTTTAGTCTAGAATCCGAAGGTAACATGAAGCAGCTTGTCTATGCAAAAAACAATTTTCTTTGGTTAATTAGAAGATCGATCACACACAATGTTTTTAAGGACAACAAAAAATGATTTGAATGTTTTGAAACAGACAATTGTGGAAGTTTTACTCAAAAACTCCTAACATTATATGCTAATTAAAGATCTCTTACAAACACACTGAGGCTTATTATTTCGGCTTATATAACATTAGTCTCAAATTTGTGACGACTTATTTAGACTTATGAGCTTATATAAGTTTACTATGATATGATAAACTTATATGAACTCATAAGAGTCAAAATAAGCCATAAATTTGAGGCTTATGAAATATTAGGTGAAAGTTGGCATATTTAAGTTTATATAAGTTTATTATATCATATTAAACATATATATAAGTTCATAAGTCTCCCCAATTAAACCAAAACATATATAAGTTCATAAGTCTCCCCAGTTAAACCAAAATAGGCTTACATTTTTAAACAAACACCCTCCAAAACAAGCTGGAAAACATAATACTTCTTAAAAAAAATCCTCAAATTCAAACATCCATATAAATTGTCTCTATTTACAGAGTTTTGCTACATCCACACAAATTTTACAAAAAATATTTCACACAATGATTTGTCAAATGTGTTGGACCAATTATAAGAGTTTTGCATTTTCTCTTTCTTATATTTATAAACCATAACTAATTGACATGTGTATGTATGGATTTGTTTTTGTAAATATTGTGTGGATGTATCACTCCTCCTATTTACAAGGTACAAAAGGTTTCGACTATGCTTACTATTAATATCTTATATTTGATGCCACGAATTTCTTCTATGAGCAAATTCGTGTTAATATGAAGCTTTGTTTGTTGATTTCGATGCTTTGTATATATCTAAGCCCCGACATAACTAAAAGTATAAAAAATAGAAGGATAAGTGAGAACTTACATGAAAGATCAAACGATTAGGAGAAAACGCCCGTTCCTTGCTTTGTTCATCAATCCTCATCGAGTACGTAACGGGATTCATTCCACGACATTGTTGAGACGACGAATTAATGAATTTGTAAACAGTTTGCGATGATTTAGTATTCTTCCCCAACTTGAGACTTCGATCAACATCTAATGAGATCCCACGAGTTCCTAAACTGACTCTCGCCATGCCGGTCGATCAGTATAAGTCGATAGGAGCTTTGGTCGTGGACGTGTAGAACTTATGGGAAATACTGACTGGCCAAGTTTTATGCGAAGATCAATGGTTGTGCAAAGTACACACTATTGGACTTTCACAGGCTCCACCAGCCAATTTAGAAATATTTTAGTGAGCTTTAGCAGTATTAAGATAATAGGAGCGACTATTGCAATAAATAATTATTTTTAATCAAATCGACAATATTATTAATTTTACAGTTAAGATACGTACAATCTAAAGAAAATGACACTTTTTTGCATGTGAAAATCAAGAAGAATAATAAATACAGTAACTAAAGATTATATTTACGTGTTTCTATAGAGATTCCTGAACTTATATAGGATTGTGTGTGTAAGAAAAGATTTGAACAATATTTTTGTTCAACCATTTTTTTGAAACGTACAATAAAAAAATAAGAATATAAGATACAAATACTTCATTCCCGTAAGAGAGGGGGAGTGGTGGCTGTTGGTGTGGTTGGTAGTTTTTTGACGTCAGATCGTCGTTGGTGTATCGTTCGGACGCTCTTCGGCTCGCGTCAAAAGGGCTCGCGTCGAGAATAACAACCAACTGTTTGGTAGTTTTTTTGTTTTTTTTTTGAAAATTTTAAAAATCTAGCTGTTGGAAAGGCTTTATTAGCAGTTTTTTATAAATAAAATACTCTTTTTCTCAAAATTTAAAACCAAAAAAATAATATATAAATACTACCTTTTTTTACCAAATTTTGTACACTTAATTCTTACATTTTTTTAATCTCCAACTCGTCTTTTGCGTCATCTTGGAATTTTTTCTCTACTAGGACTTTAATTTTTTTATCACATGGATCCTAACCAAAACACCATCAATGAATACGAAAATTATTTTGGTGACGATCACGAACGTTATATGCGAGGCTTAACGGAGTATGAGACATTTGTGGGTATGTATAATCAAGAAGCCGGCGGATCGGGGTCGGAGTCAATATTGTTCGAAGTTGGATCAAAAGATGTGAAATACATGAGAGGGAAACAAAAGAAATTCGAGACTGAAAAGTGTACAACGAGATTCGAGCTGATCTTGTGGAGCATTTGAGCCGTAATCATTAAATTGTTATGTTTTTTAATGTACTATTTTTATTATATTGTAATGTTTTTTTATTGTTATGTCTTTTTATGTAATGTTTTTGATGTATTTTTTTAATTTAATGAAGTTTTTATTTAATTTATTTTGTGTTTATAAAAAAAAATCGTTGATACCACATTTTGTGCTCCAACGGTTACCCAAGAAATGTGGTGAGAAAGAGTTTTTGGTGTCATAACCTCAAAATCATACGTGGCGGTTTTGACACTATCTTTGAGCCATAACCACTCCCGGCTCTCTAAGCATATGAAGATAGTTTCACTATGTAAAAAAGAAAAGTTCGCACACAAGAAACTTGGTATTTTTAGGACAACTATAGTAAAAATAACTGTTAATATATAACAAGATACCCAGTCGCGGGTTTCGTAAATACGGTGCGTGCATATGCGTCGTTATAACTCATCGATCAACCAATTGAATGCACCAAAAGGGAATTGCAACATAAAGATATCAAATTCTAATAAAGATTATAACATATTTTGCAATTATTTAGCATGAACAATTATTTCATTTTAATATTACATTTACATTACATGTGTTGTGATCGTTAAAATCGGTAACAAAAGTTTGATTATTGTCATTGATCACTTTTCGTTGGCTGTGAATATTTCTTTTCCTTTGCTTCTGATGAGAGTGATTGTTCTAGCCTACGTTTTCGACCAGAGCTAGTGTTAAAGTTCCTGCAGATGTCAATATGTTTATGATAACAAGAATGTGTTAATGAGTAGTTGAAAGTAAAAATCAAAACCATCAAACATTTGTTAGGAGATATCTAATTATCGTAGCGAAGATAGCATCACTGCTCTATTTTAAAGTAAATGGTAGACGTGCATCAAAAAAAGTTAACTTACTTTTTTAAATTCCTCTTTTGAATCTTAAAATCGAAGAACATAGATCCATAGATCTCCAGCTTTCAATAAGTGGTTTCCTACAACAACAAAGCAAGAAATGAGCAGAAACAATAGCACACGGGAATAATATGACATTTTTTGTAATGTTAGAAATTCGACCGTTGAAACAACCCAATACACTAACTATGTGCACTACTCTACCTGATTCATCAAACCATGCAAATAGAATTACCTGTGTTAACTAAAAGTTCAACATATTTATCATAAATTAGCTAAATTAATAAATATGAATCCATAAAATACATAAAAGCAGGAAGGGTGTTTAGGATTCTGTGTTTATGCTTAGCTATCTGTCATAGTCAATGTGGGAAACTTTTTTCTCTTTCGAGCACTCAGCCCAGCCGGGGAGCACCCCTTGTGTAGGCTATACGGCTGACTGAAATGGATCATCGAATATAATAATTACTTAAAGACTCCTTACGTTACACCTTTTTAAATATACATGCATATGTCAATGGTTTGGAATGCGTGTATAGTATGATTAATCATTGAATTAGGCCAGTAAGACTGGTGATAGAGGTGTGGTAGTCTTTTGTGTCTAGGAAAGGGACAATTATAGCAGGAAATGAAAGATAATTTTGAATAGTGTATGGGAATTTGTCTATTTAACTGGCTTAGCAAAATTGTTTCTAACACATTTTAGGCGATATTTATAGTCAACACATATGAGTAGAATGAGCTGGAGAATAAGCTTGCAGGCACTATAGATGCTTTGTGGTTCAGACGACTGGAAGGACGTGTTCAGATTTTATTTGAGGAAACAAGTGGAGGATGAAGAGTACTAAATGAGGAAGATTAGGGTGCTTTATCAGCATAAAGATGAGGTTATAACATAAAGGGAGGGGTTCATAGCTGAATTGTGTAGCCTTAGTCCAGACCCTATTATTTTTCGAACGATTTCAATTGCTTCTGGACATGAAAGATCGAGATGCTACTGAGTTGTTACAGCTCTAGGCGCCGGTAGATGCTTCTAATGCGCGTGTTCATGACATGGATTCGTTCATATATACTCTATAAATGGTGTGTTGGTCTATAGTATATGTTAAGAGAAGTCAGGGTCCATGTAAACGTTGAATAAACGCATGTCGTTCTTTGCGTCAGTATGTCGTGTATGTTTGTCGTGTCATATTTGTAAACCTTTCTGTTGTGCCGTATGTGTAAACGATCAGTACCGTTGCTAGTTTGTTAGTTCTGTAAAGTGTTATGTGTTGGAAGGACTTTATGACATAGTTCTTTTGTTGTACGTTTGATATTAATGTTTTGTGAATTAATTTAGAAATGCGTGCAAGAAACTAATTATTAATTTTTTAGATACTTAGATAAATACTGGGAAATGCAAGGCACATGAAAGAATTTTACCTCTTCGTGGAGGCAATTTAAAGCGGGCATGTTATGGTTATAGTAGAAATAGAAGCATCATCTCCTTCGTAGAGGCTACACAAGTAACCTCATGTTCACTGTGAACAAAATTATACACACATTATGTTCCTAAAATGAATATTCAAGGTAACAATTATAATGTTTAGAATGTAAGTAAAAAGGTGAACCTTTCTTAATTTTCTGTTCGCGCGTCTTTAAAAAATACTAACACAAATCCACCGTGGCCACAAACAAAGCAGATCGCCATGCCAAATTGCGTGCGTACAACCAAATGTCATTTATTAGTATAAAGTTAAATATTAGATGGTTAATGTCCGATCGTTTCATGTGTCTCCCAAAAAACTCCACTCCCGTATCATAATCTTTTTCATTTATTAGTATACAAATAATAAAGAGTACTTATTTTTTTGCCCCAGATAAGGGAGCAATCATATATAAGCGTATGGTCGCCGTGACTAAAGGAATAATAAGGCTCAGATAGGGAAACGTGGGTAGTCTCGGTTTTTTCAAAGGCTTTTAGATTCATCAAAGCCCGCGAATTAGTCAACAGCCACACCAATCACTTAAATCAACCGAAGGTCCCAAAAACCCTAAATGTTGGATATGCCAAACATAAGAGACATGAGACACCCAATATGGCTGCAAATGTAGTATATTGTCCTACCAAACATTGGGTAGTCTCACGTCTTTCAAAGGCTTTATTAGATACAGTTAGAAGTACTCACACATTATCATCATTACCTTTTAGAACCGTTATACCAACACCAAATCCATTTTAGGCAGGCCACACATATGTATGGCTGCCACAGCTGGCAATTGTTAGTATAATGTTAAAAACACAAATGGTTACTATAGCATATGCTCCTCTTTCACAAAAGGTTTTTGTACGACGACATTCGAGGGTGGCCACATATAAGCCAATCCAAATGAGGGCCCAGATACGTATCAAAAAGACCGCCATAGCTGCGCTCATGTAAATACACCGCCAAGATACGACCTTTCTCACAATCTGAAATGACACCGCAAGAGAATGAGGATTAACTTACGCAACATAAAGATTCAAACTTGTAACAAACACCCAACCACTTGCAAGTTTAACAATTGCAAAAATCTACAACGATCACTTCAACCAACCGAAGGTTCACAAACCCCCAAATTATAAATCATCCAATACCTAAAACAATAGGAGATATAATGAACAACCACAACTATTAATTTGATCAAATGAAGGTTAAAGAACCCTCAAACTATAGAACATCAATTAACACAGAGGTCGCATCAGATCGTACACCCAGAGTGGCAGAAACCTCAAAAGGTTGTGTTGCCAACCTAGTGTATATTATACTCGAATTATTTATTTCTCACACAAAGAAATAGTAAGGCTCAAACAGAAAAACTATAAAAAGATAATGAATCGAGCGTATCTGCAAATTAACTTGAGTCACATGGAAGTGTGTGTGGTTTCGCTTAACATAAGGCTTGGATAAGCTAAATATAAAAGAGAGGACACACCCACAGTGTCTGCAAATGGACATTCAATTCCCAGAATTATCGTTTTTAGGCTCGGATAAAGGAACAATCGGATATAAGTGTATGGCGCCTGACTGCAAACTCGACCAGTTTACCCGGCCAAGAGGCACTATTCAAAAATCTTGTCAAATACAGTTAGAAACCTTGACGCATTATCATCATCGCCCTACATAACCGTTATGATTAGCTACTGCGTACCTCATGGAAATACAAACAGTTACCAGAATACGA
This sequence comes from Glebionis coronaria, assembly GCA_025667525.1. Classification (NCBI taxonomy): domain Eukaryota; kingdom Viridiplantae; phylum Streptophyta; class Magnoliopsida; order Asterales; family Asteraceae; genus Glebionis; species Glebionis coronaria. Next base: position 532,220,736 of record CM046881.1, on the reverse strand, counting down.
CAAAAGGCATAACGCCTCAGATTTGAAAAGGCCCCAGATTTGTAGGAAGAATGTTTTCATGTATCATAGTTTTCAAACATGTGTTTTCCTATGGGCGTCATATTTGTATCAGAAATTTTTTCCCTAAGTTTCCGGTGTCTCATTCACCAACTACAACCCGAGCCAAGTGAATGCACAGAACCAAACCGGAAAAGCGCCATGGCTGCATTTGTGTAAACGCCTCGCCAAGATACGACCTTTCCCACGTTATGAAATAACATTGCAACAACATGAGGTTTAACTTATGCAATATACGACGAATTCAATAAACGGAAGGTTCTAAAAGCCCCAAATTATAAATCATCCAGTACCTGCAACGATGGGGGATATATCTAATTATAATACCAATGATCCATCATTCTGGGTACTCACATATTATCAAATACAATTAGGAGTACTCACACATTATCATCATTTCCTTTTAGAACCGTTATACCAACACCAAATTCATTTTGGGCAGGCCACACATATGTATGGCCGCCACACCTGTCAATTGTTAGTATAATGTTAAAAAACGCATATGGTTACTATACCATTATTCACGGTGTCTCACAAACGGTTTTTGTTATGCTCCTCTTTCACAAAAGGTTTTCGTACCACGACATTCGAGGGTGGCCACATATAACCCGAGCCAAATTAGGGCCCATATACGTATCGGAAAGACCGCCCTAGCTACGCTCGTGTAAATACACTGCCAGATATGACCTTTCTCACGATCTGAAATGACACCGCAAAAGAATGAGGATTAACTTACGAAACATAAAGATTCAAACTTGTAACAAACACCCAACCACTTGCAAGTTTAACAATTACAAAAATCCACAATGATCACTTCAACCAACCGAAGGTTTAAAAACCCCCAAATTATAAATCATCCAATACCTAAAACAATAGGAGATATAATGAACAAACACAACTATTAATTTGATCAAATGAAGGTTAAAGAACCCCAAACTATAGAACATCAATTAACACAAAGGTTTCATCAAATCGTACACCCGGGGTAGCAAAAACCTCAAAAGGTTGCGTTGACAACCTAGTGTACATTATACTCTTATTATTTATTTCTCACACAAAGAAATAATAAGGCTCAGACAGAACAACCATAAAAAAGATAATGCATCAATCTTATCTACAAATTAATTTGAGTCACATGGAACTGTGTGTGGTTTCGCTTAACATGAGGCCTGGAAGCTAAATATATAAGAGAGGACACACCCACAGCGTCTGTAAATGGACATTCAATTCCCAGAATTATCTTTTTAGGTTCGGATAAATGAACAATCGGATATAAGTGTATAGCCTCCATGACTGTAAACTCAGCCAGTTTACCCCACGAAGAGGCACATATTCCGAAATCTTGTCAAATACAGTTAGAAACCTTGACACATTATCATCATCGCCCTACAGCTGGCAATTATTAGTATAATGTTATAAACACAGATGGTTATCATACCATCATTCACAGTGTCTCACAAACTGTATTTGTTATGGTCCTCTTTCACAAAAGGTTTTCGTACCACGACATTTGAGGGTGGCCACATATAACCCGAGCCAAATGAGGGCCTAGATACGTATCGAAAAGACCACCATACCTGCACTCGTGTATATACGCCGCCAACATACGACCTTTCTCACGATCTGAAATGACACCACAAGAGAATGAGGTTTAACTTACGCAACATAAGATTTAAACTTGTAACAAACACCTAACCTCTTGCAAGATTAACAATTGCAAAAATCCACAACGATCACTTCAACCAACTGGAGGTTCAAAAAAACCCCCAAATTATAAATCATCCATTACCTAAGACAATAGGAGATATAATGAACAAACACAACTATTAATTTGATCAAATGAAGGTTAAAGAACCCCCAAACTATAGAACATCAATTAACACAGAGTTTGCATCAGATCGTGCACCCGGTGTGGGAGAAACCTCAAAAGGTTGCGTTGCCAACCTAGTGTATATTATACTCTTATTATTTATTTCTCACACAAGAAATAATAAGGCTTAAACAAAACAACCATAAAAAAGATAATGCATCTACCGTATCTGCAAATAAATTTGAGTCACATGGAACTGTGTGTGGTTTCGCTTAACATGAGGCTTGTCAAATACAGTTAGAAACCATAACACATTATCATCATCGCCCTCCAGAACTATTATGATTAGCCACTGCGTACCTCAAGGAAGTAAAAACGATTATCAGAATACGACAAAAAGGCATAACGCCTCAGATTTGTAGCAAAAATGTTTTCATGTATCATAGTTTTCTAACATGTGTTTTCCTATGGCCGTCATATTTGTATGCGAAATTTTTTCCCTAAGTTTCCGGTGTCTCATTCACCAACTACAACCCGAGCCAAGTGAATGCATTGAACTGAACCAGGAAATTCCATGGTTGCATTTGTGTAAATGCCCCGCCAAGATACGCCCTTTCTCACATTATGAAATAATGTTGCAAAAACATTAGGTTTAACTTATACAATATACGATGACTTCAGTAAACGGAAGGTTCCAAATGCCCTAAATTAAAAATCATCCAATACCTACAATGATGAGAGCTATATCTAATTATAATACCACTGATCCATCATTCTGGGTATATCACAGTACATAAAAAGAATGGAAGAAAGATCAGGTTATGATACCGGAGGTTGGAAGTAGGAAACACATGTCCAACGACCATAGACACTCAAAAACACGTATATCGGCAAGTGAAGGTAAGGATCTTCACATTGGAGAAACAAGAGTTATTTTATGATGATGCTTTGTGAGAGATGCGCGTAAGCAAAAATATTTGTGAGACACCAGGAATGGTGGTGCACTAACAATCAAAACCAGGCCGAAAGAGAAACTAGAGGCCTATGCAAATTTAAGCCGACATCTTTCGATTATAATACAACTGTCCACCAATCTGGGTATATCACAATACAGCTTCTGTTTGCGCCACATTCACAAATTACCAACACTAACCCACCTCAGCCGCAAACAGACCATGTTGCCATGCCAAACCATGGACCCAAAGACAAACATTATTTGGTAGTGTAATATTAAAAAAATAGATGGTTATTGTCTCGTAGTTCCTAATGTCTTAGAAAACAAATACAACTCAATCTAAATAAATGCACAGTACCGATACGAAAAGGCCGCCATGGTTGCGTTTTTATATATAACACCCCACTAAGATATGCCTTCCTACCGTTACACTTCAATAGCATGAGGTATAACTTATGCAATATCCAATCACTTTAACTAACGAAAGGTTTGAAAACCCCTAAATTATAAATAATTATATATACTCTTTATTTGTTTGTTAGGATAAGCCAAATATAAAATACAAGACACACCATGGTGGCTGTAAAATTTAGTAGATTGTCCTACCAAACCGCGAGTAGTCTTGGGGTTTTGGTAAGATTTCAGATTCATCACAGCCTACAAATTAACCAACAACCATAACTTTTACCCGAATCAAACGAAGGTTTCAAAACCCCCAAACTATAAATAATCGAACACCTAAAACAATAGAAATATAATCAACAACCACAACCATTACTTCGATCAAAGGAAGGTAACAAAACCCCAAAACTATAGAATATCAATTAACCCAGAGGTTGCAACGACTAAGAAAACACAGATTCAATCATTATCAATAATAACAACTAACATCACTAAGAAAACTAACAATTAAAAAGAAACTTACCAAAATTCTAATTGATCAATCAACCCACCACAGCCACATATGCGAAAAAGAAAAAAACCAAACTTGCTAAAAGAGACGACCTAATATAAAAATCCAAATCAAAAACAAAAGAGGGATGAGAGGCCACGAACCTAATAAAATTATGCAAATCTGGAAGTAAAATATAATGAGAGAAATAACATGTTCTTATACCAAAGGTTGGAAGTGGGAAACACATGTCCAACGACGATACAAACTCAAAAACACGTATATCAGTGAGTGAATGTAAGGATCTTCGCATAGAAGAAAGAAGTATTATTTTATGATAATCTTTTGTGAGAGAGGCGTAACAAAAATAAGTTTTGAGATACCGGGAATGATGGTACAGTAACCATCTAATTTTTGTAACATTATACTAAAAAATAATAAATAGTATAATAAATCAAAATAGCTAAAAAGAAACTCTTTATTTTCTCTTTGATTATAAAAACTGGGTTTGAAGTTATAAACTACGGAGTAACGACAAACTTTCTTCAAGTTTTATTTTACTGTTTGAACTTTATAAAATATGAGTATGTGTAATAAATTTACATAAAATGATTTAGTATGCACATTTTGATGTGTTATCATGCATGCTAAAAGATCTTTTCTTAGAACGATTGAAATAAATAAAAGTCAAGCAAGACGCTAAGCAAACTAATTACAAGTTGTCAGAAATGGCTTTACATGAGATTGATAGCTAATCCAATTAGGTATATTAGAGATCAAAATAAAAGAGATGTGCTTTACATCACTAATAATTAAACTTCTATACGAATTCCGAGTTGCAAAACATGAGTAGTTGTCGAACTTACAGAGGAGAATGAACAACGACATTGATGACTTTAGAGTGCATGGGTGACATGGTCGAATGTTTCGCAATAGTGAAGACATCATGAAGGTCTTGAATTTTTATGTTGACTCTGCCATTTGATCACTTCTTTCCTAGTCTCTGCTACTACCTTGTACTTCCAAAGAATATGCTCTTTCGTTTTTATGTTACATCACAAACGACACATCTAACGGAATAGTAATCAATCCCTCTATAATCTATGTTATCGTGTTAAATATGAATGGAAATCTTCTCATTGTGGTATGTGTATTTGGCCACTCTGTTGAATTTTTCCTAAAGTTTCTAAACTAGTGGTGAATATGGTGGATACATGCATGAGTTAATCAAGGGCTGATGATGAAGGTTTTATTGAAGTGTAAAAGAAGAAATCATGTGGAAATAATGGAGCAATCAAAAACTTCAAACCGTTTTCGGTGAAACCAAAAACTATATTCCGCCCCAATGTAAATCAATCGAGTGATGCGGTGAGTCCTAAGAAGGCCAAGTCTATTGGTAAGAAGAATGACTTGACATCTGATAACTCGATAATGATAGTATGTAAAACGAATGTTTCGACATCGGCTACTTGTACGGTTTCACTTAGTAACTACTTTGATGATTTGAATGATGATACATTGGTATTGTGGAAGTAGACTCAGCTAGTAAGGCATCTACATCTGCTATGCATGTGACATGCAAATTTATAATATTAATATGATTTAATGGAGGAGAAATGTGTACTCGTGGGTGATGATGGTAAACCTTTAGAAAATGTTGATTCTTAGGATGATCATGATATTGATGAAGTTGTATCCGTTAATAATGACATGGCACGAAATCTAGATTCAAATCTGACGGGGGTCGGCTATGTACAAAGAGCTTGGTGGAACTAAGGAATGACTCATATGGTAATGTTGACTATGACTATGATCCTTATGATAATGATATGTATGAATGCTAGGAAACTCCTAACAATCTTTGTGCTATTGTTGATAATCTAAATATCAAGGTTTGATATTGAAATAATATATAGATTACCGAATGTTATTGCATAACTAGTAATCTAGTATTTATGTGTAACTTCTTTCAAGAAAGATGATTGCTTATGTAACGGGGTGATATATGAGATTCACTTACATCCATTGTACATAAATTATTATTTTTAGTAGTATTTTTATTGGAGAAACCCTTTATCAACAAGAATCTTTTGTTCACAGTTCTACATGAACAAATGTTAGACTATAATCGGCACAAGCTTCTTCCAGTAAGATTTGACTTGACGATTAGGGGATAATTGGATTGTTACGAGGGATATCATATCATTAAATATAAATTTCTTCGTTGTGTTAGTAGACATAGATGAAATGTCTATACCACACCCAATTATAGTTAAGTGAAAGTGATAAAAGGCTTTGGAGATCAGTGAGCTCCGTTAACTCGTGAATTATGAAATGTCTATACCACACCCAATAATAGTTTGCCGGGGGAGGGGAAAATGTATATACCATACCTAGTTATCGTTTGTCTCGTGGGGTGGGGGGGGGGGTTAAAGGGATTCAATTCTAAAAAATTCCGATCAACGCACACTTTAGACGGGTTTATACTTGTGAGAGAAGGCAACAAGGGTAGTAGTTTTTTCTTTTACATGACACGTTTTGTTTTTTTCGAGCAGATGAAGTCTTCGAAATTATTACACAGGGGCTCATCCCCCCTTCCCCCACCCATTTATCAAACTAGAAGATTTTCTTCTGCCAATCTGTAAACTTGAATAATGAGTGAGTATTTATCTCATACTCGTGAAAATCTCCTTAAAATATTGTAATTTGATACTAAGACTTTCATTTGCTTTTGATGGATAAAATTTTGAACAAGCCATCATGAGACCCATGGATGGAGCAAGTGATCTTACACCCATTAGACGATCTTTTGGTTAAAAATTTTTGGCGCCATTTGGCTAAGATATTTAGATTGCTTGTAGATAATCTACCAATATTTGGGCTACATTTGTCAAGAGAAGCTATGACCTTATTTCAGATAGAGTTGATTTGCACATTCTATAAAGTTATTTGTACAATCAAAATATGTGTATTATGACTTTTATAACCTTAATATTTGTTTACTCCACTAAGAGATATAAGGGTATAAATGACACAACATCAAATATGTTGAGAGCGTTGATAAATTTTGAAAGTATGCAAACCATTAGCCTACTCCAAAATACCCAAGTAATTTTATTATTATCTGTTGACACTCCTCAAAGAATTCCCTTCTAATACCACTACAAAATAAATGACATTTACTTATTAAAAGTTTTGCTTACTAATGAGATTTACAAATATTTAATTCATTATATCTTTTCTTAGTAAAACAAAATGAATATAAAAGTAGGCACAAGAAACACACAACTTTTGCTTATTCTTTTGCATACTAAAAAGAGCCATAAAAAGTTGGAAAGACTGCAAATTTCATTCCTAAACTTTGCGAAAATGACAATTTTACCACCGAAAGCAAACATCAATCAATTTTGCCACTCTACTTGAAAATATCATGCAATTTTTCCACCGAGTTAACTTTTTTTTTTACTTTGGTCGTTTTTCTCCGTCAACTCCCTCACGTGTCATGCACATGAGAGCATTTTCGTCATTTTTGATCCCCCTCTTACCCCTAAACTTTTTTTATGCAAAGTTTGTCCCTGAAAGTTTCATCTTCCCTACTTCTTCTTCTTCCAACTTCAATTTACCCAGAACACCACCGTCGTCGCCATCCACCAACACCACACGCCGCCATTGTTATTGGAATACTCAATAATATTTTTCATATTGCTCTCCCCTTCCAAACGTATCACAAGAATGAGCTTGGTTGCGTGGAAGGGGAGAGCGATATGAAATATATTTATTGAATATTCTAGTAATAATGGTGGGGTGTGGTGTATGGTGGATGGCGGCGACGGTGGTGGTGGTGGTAGTGTTCTGGGTAAATTGATGTGGGAAGAAGAAGAAGTTGGGAGGAAGAGACTTTCAGGGACAAATTTTGCATAAAAGAAAGTTTGGGGGTAAGAGGGGGATCAGAAATGACGAAAATGCCCTCATGTACATGACACGTGAGGGAGTTAACGGAGGAAAACAAATAAAAGTAATAAAAAAATTAACTCGGTGGCAATATTGCACGAAGTTTGCTCTCGGTTCCAAAATTGCTATTCGAGTATAATGATAAAATTGATTGAAGTTTGCTCTCGGTGGCAAAATTGCTATTTTTGCAAAGTTCATAGACGAAATTTGCAGTTTACCTGTAAAAGTTTTACACTTTTTTTTACCCTTTTTCTTACTTTTGCTTACTCTTTATACTTTTAACGCCCCTTTGTTACTTACTTTTTTCTTAAGAGTAAAACTCGATAAAAATAACCTTTGACGATCCCTTTTAATAAAATTTGATAGAAAAAATGTAGAAAACCATGAATCCAGAGACCCCAAAATCCTTTTAGATATATTAAACAAGATTTAAAGAAGAACAGAATAAAAATAACTAACGCTATCGGTGCTACTCACGTGTAGCCCTATTATCTACATGATAATAGTCTTACAATCAAACAATAAAAGATAAAGATCAAACTAAGGTTTTGAGATCAAGAACAACAATGGTGAGAGCGTAACTGTGTAAAAACACACAGAGATAATAAACTGTGATACAAAGAATGAAGTGAAACCCTAGCGACGATAAACAAAGTGAAATGAGCTTAAGAGCCGTTGACATGGGCTGGATTGCACAATCATGGGCTTGGTCCAATAAGGAGAATATCAAATTGACAGCTTCAGTCCTCCTATCACATAGTAGCTTCCTCATCAAGTCTAAAGTACTAATTGAAAGTTTAAATATAAACATAATGAGTCCCTGTGGTTAAGTATGGGTGACAGAATGAGTCATTAAATTTGACATCCCCCCTTAATCTGACAACCCATACAAATTAATCATGCCAAGCTTGTTAACAAACTTTTGGTGCAAATCTGTTTCCAACCCTTTTGTAACGATTTCTGCAATTTGATTTGCAGAATCCACCTTTTCTGTTTTAACAACACCACTCAAAAAAATTTCCCTCACAAAATGAAGATCAATTTCTAAATGTTTGGTTCTCTCCTGAAAAACAGGGTTGGCTGCTATCTTGATAGCAGAATTACTATCACAGTGAAGTGTGTCTGGGAGCAGGTTTTCACACTACAAGTCTTTCAAGACTTTGAGCACCCAGATCACCTCACTGGTTAATCAGGCAAGAGTTTTATACTCTGCCTCAGTATAAGACTTAGAGAGAGTGTTTTGTTTCTTGCTTTTCCAATAGACTAAATTTCCATTTATAAAAACATAATACCGAGTCATAGATTTTCTTGTGACAACACATTTAGCCCAATCAGCATCAGAATAAGCATCAAGAATCATACCAGAATCCCTTGTGAAATGAATACCCAAACCCAGAGAGCTCTTAAGATATCTTAATATCTTAAAGGCAATTTTGAGATGAGAGTTCAATGGGGAATACATAAACTGACTTAAACAATGCACAACATAAGAGATGTCAGGCCTGGTGTTAGTTAAATAAATAAGCTTTCCCATGAGTTTTTGATAATCAACAATGTTAGCAAGTAAAGGATCCTCATTGGTGGGCTCATTAGTAATGACAAGTTTAGAAGGCAAGGGGGTCTTTGTAGGTTTACAAGCAAGCATCCCATATTCAGACAACAAGTCAAGCACATACGTCCTTTGGTTTAAGCAAACACCTTTATCAGTATCAACAATCTCAATTCCCAAAAAAAATAAATACTTGAGCTTACCCAAATCCTTGATCATAAACTTAGTTCTTAGAAAAGCTTTAAACTTGTCTATCTCAACTATATCATTTCCAGTTATAATGATATCATCCACATACACAAGTAAGTCAAGAAAAACATTACCATGAGACTTGGTGTATAAAGAGTAATCCGATTTACTTTGAACAAAGCCATTTTCATTCAAAACAGCGGTAAGTTTAGCATTCCATTGTCTAGGAGCTTGCTTAAGCCCATATAATGATTTTTTAAGCCTACAGACCAATTTTCACCCCAGGAATATATCCTTGGGGTGGTTTCATGTAAACAGTCTCATCAAGGTCACCATATAAGAAGGCATTGTTAATGTCAAGCTGAAAAAACGTCCAAGGTTGCAGAATAGCAAGATTAAGCAAACACCTAACAGTGACCATCTTAACAACAGGAACAAAAGTCTCATCATAATCAATTCCCTCCTTTTTGCCAAAGCCTTGGGCAACAACCCTAGCCTTATACCTTTCAATCTCTCCACTAGACTTAAACTTAAGTTTCCAAATCCATTTACAACCTAAAGCCTTCCTACCCACAGGGAGCTCAATAGTGTCCCAAGTATCATTTTCAAGAAGGGCAAAAAGCTCAGAATTCATAGCATCAACCCAAAGAGAACTCTGAGAAGCTTCAAAAAACCTTTTTGGTTCACTCATTTTATTAAGTTGAGTGACAAAACAGAAATTTTCTTTATCAAGTTTGGAATATCGAACAAATTTTTCAAGTCCATACTTAACTTTTGAATTGACAACAAAATCATTGGAGTTTTTTTGGAAAAACAGAAGGTCTAGTGGACCTTCTAGGGTTTTGAGTTCCCTGAGCTAAAGTATTTAGATTTTGGTCCAAAGTTCCTTCAAACTCATTAGTTTCATCAAGTGCATCAACCTCCTCTCCCAAACTAGCATTAGTGTTGTCACTGATATGAGCATCATCCCCAATGGTTGGGGAATCATCAGTGTGTACACTATCCACAAGAATGGGAGAGTGGCCACCATCACTGTGTGACCCATTGTCACTATTCAGATAAGGTGTTACTCTCTTATCGTCATTAGGAAGCTCAGGGTTATCATAATCAAAAAAGTTTAATAGGTTTAAGTCTTGAAAAAAATTTAAGTTCTTATTTTTATTGACATTAGTAACAGAGTCCTAAAAGGGAATATGGTTTCAAAAAATTTAACATCTCTAGAAACAAGAACCTGGTGCCTATCAAGACTATAAACCCTATATCCCTTCTAAGAACTAGAATAACCTATCATAACACATTTTTCAGATCTGTTAGCAAGCTTATCATGACTATTAAGAATAGTAGCAAAGCAAAGACAACCAAACATTTTGATATGAGAGAGAATAGGAGAAGTATTATAAATCATTTCAAAGGGTGTTTTTCTATTTAGCACAGAAGTGGGCAATCTGTATATGATAAAGTAGTAGTTAGCACAAACTCAGTCTGAAATCTAAGAGGAATTTCCCCCTGAAACATAAGACATCTAGCAACATTTAGAAGATGACTATGTTTCCTTTCAGTAATTCCATTTTGTTGTGGGGTATATGTACAGGAAGTTTGGTGCATAATACCCTTTTTATTACAATAACATTTGATATTTTGATTCACAAATTCTGTGCCATTGTCACTTCTAAAAATCTTAACAGTACTTTTAAACTGATTTTTAATCAAGTTGTAAAAGATTTGAATGTAAGACATGACTTCATCCTTAGTTTTTGTAAGATATAACGAAACTGCCCTTGTATAGTCATCCACAACAGTTAAGAAGTACTTGTGGCTAGAGTAGCTGACCACCTTATAAGGAACCCAAAAATCAAGATGAACAACATCACCAAGTTTCTTAGTTTTATGATCACTTAAAGGATTTCCTAGTTTGTTTAGCTCTTTGACAAATTTCACAGAAAAAAGTTTTGTCATTTTTATCAATGTTTAAAGACTGTTTAAGAACATTAAGAGCAAGTCAGCATGGTGGCCAAGTCTACAATGCCAATCATAATAAGACAAAGAGCAAGTAACAAGACTGGTTTGGTCTCTACACTTAATACCTTCAGTTTCTAAATAGTATAAACCACCACACTGTTTACCAATCCTCAAAACAGTTTTCAAATTCGAATCCTGATTCACAAAGAAGCACTTATTCTCATCAAACACAACAAAGATTTTATTGTCCTTAGCCAATTTATGAACAGAAATCAAGGTAATACAATACTCAGGTATACCCAGCACATCAACTAAAATCAACCCATTAGGAAGTCTAAGATTACCAATTTTAGATATAATAGCCTCAGTTCCATTAGGATGAGCAACTTTCATTTTAGGGTGAGAAATGTCAAAAACATTATCAAGATTCTTATCATTGTTGGTCATGTGTTGGTTTGCCCATAGTCAATTACCTTCCCATTATAGGTCATACTAATCTTAGAACTTGTATTGGAACAATAAAACATGTTGAAGTTATCATTAAAATTTTTACTAGAGTTAAAATATGTACCTACCATATTGGCTTGTACATTCTTTCCAGTTCCATTATTATCCTTAATAAGAGAGAGAAGAGTAGCCATTTATTCATCAGCAAAAACAATAGCACTAGTAGAACCAACAAAGTTATTAGACACACTTTTACCTTTAAGTTTTGCCCAAGGTTTTTCTTCCTAAAGTCATTGGGGTACCCAATGATCTTAAAACACTTGGATTATACCCACAGTTCTCATTAACCAATTCAGCGTTAGAGGTAAAGTTTTGTCTATTAGTATTCTGATTGTTAGGTCTAAAGCCAGTATTCATAGTGTTGGGTCTAAAATTCCCATTGTCAAAATTGTTAGGTCTGAAATTACCACTATTAGTACTTTGAGTTCTTTGAAAATTGTTTCTAGCAGGCTCATTAGAAAGAAAAGCAGATTTCTGAGTCCTATGAGAGGATCCAACAAGTGTGCCAGAAGCAACCCTGTGAGATTCTTCACTAGAGATTATAGCATAGGCACCTTTGACATTTGACAAGGTCTCTTTAGAGTGAATAAAACTCTTAATACTCATATAAGAATCATCAAGACCCATCAAAAGTTACATAAGTTTCAACAATTGGTTATGCCTTTTAAATTCACCAGCAGCATAACACAATCAATTAGGCAACTCAATCATAGCATCATACTGTATTCAATAAGCATTAAGTTTATGATAGTAATCAGACAAGTTAGACCCATTTTGCTTAAGAGTATTAATCTTATGATGATGATTGAAAATGTTAGACTTACTTTTTGGTAAGTAGACGCCTTTCACGTGAGTTGGACTAGATATATACCTATTGATATACGTATGGAATAAAGTTGTCTACAAGGGATAGTCTAGATTAGATTGGCCTATAAATACCCCCATGACTCTCCATGGGGGGGGAGGGGTGGTAGAAAACTGTAATTTTCCCTTTGTTTTCATTTCACTTGAAATAAAACACACACTTTCCTTCACCTCTCTCTAACTTTCTCTCACTAGAACAATATCATGTCTATCATGTTCTTTGATCATCCCCGACCCCCCGATCTAGGTGGTTTTTGATGCTTGTCAATTGGTATCAGAGCTAACCGGGGGTGTTTTGTATCCGTGTGAGTTGGTGTTCGTATTGTGTTATCAGATTCATGGTTCGTATTTTTTTTGATTCAAATTTTTTCTAACTTTATCATGTCTCTTTATTATCAATTCCTTTTAATATGTTTATGTCTCGAAATCTTTGTCGTATCTGTGTCTGGTCATTTCTCATCATTGATTTCTATGTCCATCTTTTGGTACTTGTTTATTATTTTTGTCCCTTCATACATTGCTTAGACCTGAATTTTTTATTGGGGAAAAGGACAAAAAATTATCCCAGATCTATTTTTTCGGTGTTACCAAAGTACATGTCTAAACCCTTTTGCGATGGGACTCATTGCGATGGGTGTTTGAACCATTACGATGGGAGCATAACATTGCGATGAGGAGTAGATTTATTACGATGGGTAGAATTGTAACTTTGCGATAGGGAGTGGAATTATTACGCTGGATAATATTGTACTATTGCGATGGAGATTCAAAATATCGCGATGGTTTCAAAAACATTGTGACAAGTTTAGAAAATATTGCGATGTCTTAGCAAATCATTGCGATGTCTCTTTGAAACATTGCGATATCTGTTCAAAAGAAAAAAAACCCGAGACCATGCAATAATTAAACATCAACCGAAAATTAAACCAGATCTAATCCTAACCCATCGTCACACATAAACCACTCCATCGTGACTGGAAAAATAATTAACGAGATCTCAGATTCGCTAAAACGTTTTTTCCTATCTTTAAAAAGATTTTTTGCGTTTAACATATCATCTTCATTGATCTTAAAAGTGATGGTATTCTACCATCTTTTTTATACGAATTTAAAGTAAGAACCTTAACAAATCTGTTAAGTTCTAACTTTGTTTCGTTTTGTCAAACTCAAAATCAAACTAGTAATAAACCTACCCGGGTTCTTTGAGAAAGACCTTGACGTCAAGATAAATGAAAGTAGGTCGATGTCTTACATCTCTTGGTGTTTCGACTACTAATAAATGGGATACGGGTGGTATTGGGTAGCTATGTTAGATGTTAAGGGGTGATATGAGATTGAATGAGATGATGAGGGTTTGTGATTCGTGTATCATATTAGTGATCAATGATATGTGGATTAATCGAATTTGAATGGAGATATATGTTTTTTTAGAAGGATGAGTTTATCAGATATGGTGGGTAATAGATGAGATGGGGGCGGTCATTACTATGTGATAAGATAAGGGTTAGATATGACCTAATTTTTAGAATTTGGGGTTATATAACTTGTGTCTACAGATTGGGTAGTATTATCTCAACTGGGCCATATTATCTGAGTTTCATGAGGTTTGGTTTTATTGTGGACCAGCTAGTGTATCATTTTAGTATATTCGAAAGACTTTTGGGCTGCGATTGATATATCCATAATCGGGCTATTGTTGAATATTTGGTCCACTAGAAATTGAATATTTGGTCCGAATTTGGAAAATGGTTTGGTTGATCGGATATGTTTGTGTTTCGAATACATGTTGACGGGCCGATCACTACTCTAATCGAAGGCATATAGTTGGCCGATTAGTTTTGCAATCTTCGGGATGACCGATTATATATCCGAGTGGTGTAAAATTAATTATGATGAATTATGTGGATTATAGGAGTTATTATTGGATTGAGTCGGGTATTTCGAAAGAACCAAGTGCTAAAAAATTTGACGGGTAAAAAGCTTATATGACCGGATTTTATTACTTTGGCGGACCGTTTAAACAATCACATTCAAGGCCGGATATCCGTTTTCGATCATAACACTTCTTCACAAATACAACAAACACAACAAACACAACAAACACAACAAACACGATACATTACACTAAAACGATCCTTATCAAAAATTCACCTAAATTCCTAACGGCTATTACGGTTTATGTGAATACGAAGATGATTCGATGCTACTTATTTGAGGTTGAAGTGAGATTTTTCAGAGGCGTTCTTATTTTATCTTTAAAAGAGTACTTATGACTTTATAAGATAACTTGCTCGCGCATATACAGTTATGAATAAGACTTGAAGTATCTAGTTTCCAGTGTCAAGGGGAGGATGGTCAACAGTATGGATAACTATCATTTTTGGGAGCTTCGTTGCGGTTCTCAGTGTCACACGCACTTGCTGTTGTGGACATCTTCAAGAGGTGTAGTACCTTTTCTTATACCGCCTGTTTTGGTGTAGGGTACTTTAGAGAAGTTGTACTTTTTTTATACAGCTATTTGGTATAGGGTACGTTTAACACTTCTCTGCGTCGCTCTTCATTCTACAATAGTGCAAGCTTAAGTTCAAGTTTTGGGAATTCTACTTCAGTTTCAAGTTAGGATTATCGGGTTATCTTCATCAATGGTCACTATCAATAGCTAACAGAATTGATAAGGAGATTCAGTTCAGGGTGATCAAGAGATAATTTTTTTAGAGAGATATTATTGACATCTTCTCACATAGTATTGGTTACTAAGTAAACGGTTACAGTTTGCATACCACGTACACACATGAAGGATGATTCCCTTAATAGGTATCATCCTGGAGGGAGACATGTGTACATGCGGGGTCACTTGACTTTTGCGTTACCGTTCCTACATAAAGGGATAAGTTATCTACAATCGGGACTTAATTGACTTTGATATGGAAAATTTATATCATCACTGTCCTGTCAGGAGAATGTGCATTTTCGGGACTTAATTGACTCTGGTGTGTCTCCGGAAGAAGAAAAGTGCATTTCCGGGACTTAATTGGCTCGGGTGCTACAGTTTGACTTCATGTTCGAGATAGAGTGTGTACTTCTCGTAATCTCTCGTAGAATCAAGACTGGAATTGCTTCAAACTGTGAGAAAATGTTGATGATGTTATCACCTCCCACAGATTTCCTCAGAAGTGTCTGTTTGGGAGGGAGCAGTCTTTACTGCTAGTTTAATGAAAGGCCTTCTAGTTGGGAGGGAGTAAAACTTAACTAGATTCTACAAGTTGAAGAAATAGAGATATAGTATTCAAGAAGATGAAGGTCGTTGAAGACTGTCTCAAGGAATGCTGGAATTTACGTTTATCGTTTTTATTTATTTTTACTTATAGGAATCATTGTAACCAACTCACATGAGTCACCATCTTGGAGGGAGATTATTAGACTTACTTTTTGGTAAGATGGCGCCTTTCATGTAAGTTGGACTAGATATATACCTTTTGCTATACGCAAGGACTAAAGTTGTCTACAAGGGATAGTCCAGATTACATAGGCCTATAAATACCCCCCATGACTCTCCATGGGGGGGGGGGGGGGGGGGGGGGGTTGGAAGAATAGTGTAATTCTCCCTTTGTTTTCGTTTTACTTGAAATAAAACACACACTTTCATTCACCTCTCTCTAACTTTCTCTCACTAGAACAATATCATGTCTATCATGTTCTTTGATCATCCCCGACCCCCCGATCTAGGTGGTTTTTGATGCTTGTCAGAAAATCATAGACCCATCAACTTTATGATAAGTCTTTTTTAACTCATTCTAAACATGTTTTGCTTTTTTTGAAAAAATCTGACCAAGGAACAATTCCTTAGAAATAGAGTTTAGAATCCAACCAATAACAGTAGCATTTACCCTATCCCACTGTTTCCCAAAATCTCATCAGTTATGGATCTTTTACAAGACTCATCAATAAAACCAATTTTTTTTTACCTTCCAGAGCCAGTAACATTGCATTAGCCCATACTTGATAATTTTCAGTTCCTTTTAATTTAACAGAAATAACAGTCCACAAAGCTGTGTCATGATCGACGTCGAAGTGCCGGCCAAAAAAAAAATAACCTAATTACCTTATATTAGATAGGGTAAATGGGTATCGATCCACGAGGACTATGTGGTTTTAGTTTAAGTTTTGAGGTGATCACTGATCAATAAAGGTTTTGGTTTTGAAATCTGACAACTAAAATACTTTTGATAATAAAAATGCTGATTAAAAATTAAAATAATTATTAAACTAATAGTAAAGCTAGAAAAATAAAATAAGATGTAAACAATTAAAAAAAAATGCAATCCCTTCCAGCTCCTAATATTTATGGTTGATCACACTAATGGATTATTGAAACTTTTTAGAACCGATTACAAAGATTATATTGATTTAATATGAATGAATTAATGTCGGCATTTATTATGTTTATCAATGACTCGCAATAATAAATCTTATACTAACCCAACCAATAATTATGTTTTAACAATTTATTTAGGTACAACTTATGTTTATTATACGACCATCTTTTTTTTAACTAAATAAAATAAGTATGAATCGTTAACTAACAATAAATTGTCTCACACAAATAATTAAACATAATATTAAGTCAATAAAAATAATTTATAGATAAATCATAAATCAATGTAATAAAAATATGATAATCCAAAAGTAATGATCAAACCATAAATAAAGTTACCGGAAGGAATTACAACAAAATTAGCCAGACATCACGGTGCGAATAACAACACAAATGATATATGAAATCATCTTATTCGATATAAATCTGCAGCCTTTTTACTTTGACTGCTGCTCTCGTAAACCTCGGACAAAAACCTTCAGCGAATCTTTTTTTCTAAAACAATGGCTGCGTAGAAAAAAAATATTCGATTCTCCTCCTAAAAACAATCGCTCAAGATGTGATCCCAAAAAAAAACTATCGTCCCATCTTTTGACTTCCTCCCTTTTAATATATATACTCTTGTCCTCCTTTTTATTTTACTTGCCGACAAAAACAAAGCCCAAAAGTATTGTTGTTTCTTTTTGTTTCTCACGTCAAAACACCCCAGGCCCAATACACTTACAATGATATATTCAATTTGGCTAGTATCATTAACTTTCTGCCATACTTGATTGATAACAAAATTACCACGAATTTGTAGGTCCCACTTGAAAAACCACCAGCCAACTTTAAAATTTTAGCCATTTTATTACGTATATTCGAAGGTATATTTGTTCTTATTCCGTGGCCGCTTGAACCGACTAAAACGGAGTCCGGATGCAAAAGATATAGCCAAAATACTCCAACACGCGCAATTTTTTTTTCTTCAATATTTTTTCTTCATTTATCGGCGCTCAAACTGTCTTTTCTCAAAAAAAATTAATTAAGCGTCCATTTTTATTCCACTTCGCTCGTAACCTACATAATCACAAAACACATTAAAAGTACATGCATAACGAAAAATAAATATATAATTATACTAAATTAACATGCTATTAGGTGTATGCAAAATACACCAATCAGATCCCCTCGAACTTAACCTTTTACGTGTCCCAAGTAAAAATAAAATAAAAATATACAAGCATGTTAATTTCATAATTTTTAATCATACTATTGAAATTTCATCAAAAAGATCACATTCAACCTAATACACTAATAACTATCCTACATGACAAATAATCCAAAATGATTACCAATATTTTTGTCCTTCTTAAACACTTAGCATAACCATTCCCATTGATTCCATTCACTTTATGTCTCTTATAATTAACCATGTGTCCAACGTACCTAATACACACCTATAATCAATCTAAACATTAATCTAAAACAAGAGGTGAGAATATCGTACACCTTTTATAACATTGGAGTTTTTATAGCATAAGAACACATCATAAGCCATCATACTTTAGCTTATATACTTCTACTTCCTTTCTTTTTTTTTCTTTTTTTTTTCTTTTTTTTCTTTCTTTCATTTTTTTTCACTCTTTTTTTTTCTTTTTTTTTCACATCACACATCAGCTCTATCTTTTTTAGCCATTCGAGACCGTTTCTTATACAAGTCATCCCGAACGCTTTATACACTCCTTTTAAGGTTGATATAAAGACCGATTATTCAGAAAAATGAATATCTATCCTATAGGTGCATACTAAGACACATTGGCACATGAGAACCGGTTAATTAAGTCTGTTTAATTAAATGGGAACAGTTATACTTCGTGCCTACTGGTACATCACATGATGGAATTATCTACCACATAGTATAATTATACAATGCACTAAATTAAACTAATCTTTCTAGTTTCATTACAATAATATAAGGATTGGGTTATTTCACATAAAATTGTCTCAGCTAAGTGCAGTGCTATCCATCATAAAAATTGGCGTCTGACCCATGCTAACAACTAAAGTATCACCTTGCGCGGGTGACGAATCAGATAGGCAAGCCCAGCATATGACTACCACCAATAATTATGACAGTTCTCCAACTCTTTTCTAAGGCCACCGTGCGCGGGTGGCGAGCCGAATAAGATCAATTTCAAATGTCTTAACCCAACTATTACAATTTCATATTATTTATTTAAACTTTTTACTCGATCTAAGCAAAGGTAAGTAGAGGGAATTCAACCTGCGTGGTTTGATCATCTAAATTATACATATGCCTAACTACATGCAAACAATCAAATCAATTTAATAACCAAATTAAACAATGAAATCGGGTGCACCTGATAATTTCGGCCAAATCCTCTAGCTTGCTCCAATAAATAATCCACAAGCTAATCTTCAGAATCTGCAAACACTCAACAAACATATATGTAGAAGAAACTTCCACATCTAATCAGCACAAGACTCTTATAATGTGATTTAAAATTTTAAAAATTTTCAATTTTTCCCAAAATCACATTTTAACCCATTTTGACCAAAATTTCACACAAAAACATGTAACACATGTGCCAACCCCCCCTCAACTTAAAGCATTGCATTGTCCCTAATGCAAAAACTTTAAATTGAAATTTTGGTTAAAAATCAATTTGACAAACTCACACAAAAAACAAAAACCTAACTCACTTTCGTAGGAATCACGGTTGCATTTAGCGTATGCAACAAGCCTTTAAACCACTCGGTAGCCCGACTGGACGAGTTTTGTCTCGTGAGGGTTTGTAGTGAACACACCCACAAAGTTCCACAAACCACGGGTTGCCTCCCGCGAAGCGCTAAGTTTACCGTCTTCAGCCAGACATAACTCAAAAGAGCTATTGAGACGGTTGGATTGGTTCCAAGTAAACCACATCCACCGTCTCCATCTGATCACTTTCTAACTCAACATACGGCTTTAAACGGTGTCCATTAACTTTAAACGGCTCTCCACCCACCATATTTTTTATTTCAATGGCTCCGTATGGAGAGACTTGAGTCACAACGTATGGACCCGTCCATTTACTTCTCAACTTTCCAGGAAAAAGCTTAAGTCTAGCATTGAATAACCAAACTTTTTGACCAACCAAGAAGGATTTCTTGGTGATGTGTCGATCATGAAAAGCTTGGGTTTTCTCCTTATAAATCCTAGAACTCTCATAAGCATCACGTCTAATCTCATCTAGTTCAGATAATTGAAGTTTCCTAGAACTACCTGCTTTCTCTAAATCTAGATTAACAGTCTTAATCGCCCATTCAGCCCTATGCTCTATCTCAACCGGTAAATGACACGCCTTGCCATATACCAACTTATACGGTGACATACCAATAGGAGTCTTAAAAGCCGTCCTATATGCCCACAATGCATCATCTAACCTCAAGGACCAATCTTTCCTATCACTACGGACGGTCTTTTCTAAAATTCGCCTTAATCTCCCTATTAGATACTTCCACCTGTCCACTAGTCTGTGGGTGATACGGGGTAGCTATCCTATGATTAACTCCATAATGTTTCAATAATTTCCCAAATTTAAAGTTCTTAAAGTGAGAACCCCCATCACTAATTATAGCCTTAGGAATTCCATGTCTAGCAAAGATATTCTTCTTAACAAACTTAAGAACTACACTATGGTCATTGGTTCTAGTAGCCTCAGCCTCTACCCACTTAGACACATAATCAACTGCCACTAAAATGTAAACATTGCCATGGGAAGTGGGGAATGGTCCCATAAAATCAATACCCCACACGTCAAAGATCTCAACAACAAGTATGGGATTCATAGGCATTTGATCACGCCTTGAAATCCCTCCAACTTGTTGGCAACGAATACATGCTTTCACAAAAGACTGGGCATCCTTGAATATAGTCGGCCAAAAGAAACCGCTTTGTAGGATTTTATGCCCAGTTTTCGTAGCACCAAAGTGTCCACCACATGCATAAGAATGGCAATGAGCCAATATGTCCATATGCTCATGGTCAGGAACACATCTCCTAACGACTTGGTCAGCACATACCTTATATAGCTCCGGATCCTCCCAAAAATAATGCTTCAACTGAGAGAAGAAGTATTTTCTTTGTTGTTTGGACCAAAAATCCGGGAGCTTTTTAACAGCTAGGTAATTAACTATATTTGCGTACCAAGGAACCTTAGAAACCTCAAATAAACTTTCATCCGGAAAGCTTTCCATAATCACATCAGAAGGGTTGAACGACGGAGGGATAATTCTAGACAAATGGTCGGCAACTACATTTTCTGACCCCTTTTTATCCCGAATTTCTAAATTAAATTCCTGTAAAAGCAAAATCCACCTAAGCAACCTCGGTTTTGTCTCTTTCTTAGTCAACAAATGTCTTAAGGCACTATGATCTGAAAATACTATCACCTTAGAATGCCCCCAAATATAAGACCTAAACTTATCAAGAGCAAAAACCACGGCTAACAACTCTTTTTCAGTAGTGGTGTAATTCATTTGAGCTTCTGAAAAAGTCTTACTAGCATAAAAGATCACAACGGGTTTCTTATCGACCCGCTGTCCTAGAACCGCCCCAGCGGCATAATCACTCGCATCACACATGATCTCGAAAGGCTTCGACCAGTCAGGTGATTGCAGAATAGGGGCTTCTACAAGCTTTTGCTTAAGCATGTTGAATGCTTTAAGACATGATTCATTAAAGTCAAAGCGTGCATATTTTAAGAGTAGATTGCAAAGAGGCTTTGATATAGCACTAAAATCTTTAATAAATCGCCTATAAAACCCAGCATGACCAAGAAAAGAACGCACACCTTTGACGGTAGTGGGAGGAGGAAGGGTTGAAATTACCTGAACTTTGGCACGGTCAACCTCAAATCCTTTTTCAGACACAACATGCCCTAGTACAATTCCCTCTCGAACCATGAAATGGCTCTTCTCCCAACTAAGCACCAGATTAGTTTCGGTGCATCTTTTTAACACACTTTCAAGCTGATCAAGGCAACTTTCAAAGGATTGACCAAAGATGGAGAAATCATCCATAAATATCTCTACAGATTCTCCAACCATGTCAGAAAAGATACTCATCATACACCGCTGAAAGGTAGCGGGTGCATTACACAGGCCAAAAGGCATTCTTCGAAATGCAAACGTTCCATAAGGACACGTAAACGTAGTTTTGGCCTGGTCATCAGGATGGATGGGTATTTGATTATAATCGGAGTACCCATCCAAGAAGCAATAGAACTTTTTACCCGAAAGCTTCTCAACTATTTGATCAATGAAAGGTAGTGGGAAGTGATCTTTAGATGTAGCATTATTCAGCTTACGGTAATCTATACAAACTCTCCACCCAGTAACTGGTCGGGTTGTGAGCTTTTCCCCATCCTCGGTTTCAACAACGGTGATTCCGGCCTTTTTAGGCACCGTTTGAGTAGGACTTACCCATTTACTATCCGAGATGGGATAGATGATACCGGCATCTAACCATTTAAGAACTTCCGTCTTGACTACCTCTTTCATATTAGGATTTAGACGCCTTTGCGCATCTCTTGCTGGCTTAATATTTGGGTCCGTAACAATTCGATGCATACATAATGAAGGGCTGATCCCTTTCAAGTCTGCAATCGTCCATCCCACTGCTGCTTTGTACTTGGAAAGCACCTTTAGAAGTGCTCCATCTTGTGATTCAGAAAGATCAGAAGCAACAATAACGGGTAATGTATTGTTAGGACCTAGAAACGCATATTTGAGATTGGATGGCAAAGGTTTTAGTTCAAGAGTTGGAGGCACCTCCAAAGACGGCTTCGTAGCCGTGTCAAAAGTAGAAGGCAAGGGCTCCACTTTATACGACCAAGGTGGTTTTTGATGGTCCAAAGAACTGACCAAACACTCTTGAATCTCTAGAACTTCAGCAACATCAAGAATCTCCTCATTATCACCAGTTAGATATAATTCCAAAGGATCATCCTTAAGCATACGGGGTGCATGCTTTTGAACTTCCTCATCAATCACATCTACTTGGTAACATTCATTCATCGTAGGAGAATTCATAGAATTAAACATATTCAATCTTATCTTTTTATTACCGAATGCAATATCCATGGCGCCAGTCCGACAATTAATCCTAGCATCTATCGTGGCTAAGAATGGACGCCCAAGGATAATAGTTGGTTGAACATCTTTGTATTGTGACTCGGTGTCCATAACAAAGAAGTCAACTGGGTAATAGAAATCATCAACTTTCACAATTACATCCTCTAAGATACCTCTAGGAATTTTGGTAGATCGATCGGCTAAGGAAATAATGGTGTCTGTCTTACGAAGAGTTCCTAAGTCATACTTATCAACCAAACTAGCAGGAAGGATGTTAATACTGGCACCAAGATCAAGGAGCGCCTTCTTAATGGCAATATTTCCGACCACAACTGAAATCAATGGTGCTCCAAGATCTTTGAATTTAGGAGGAAGAGAGCTAGATAAGACTGCACTAACATGCTCAGTTAGGTCAATCTTTTTAGGCAACGATGCCTTCAGCTTCCTCTTCTGGGTACACAAGTCCTTTAAAAACTTGGCATATGCAGGAATTTACTTGATAGCATCAATAAGGGGGAGATTGATCTTAACTTGCTTGAAAGTCTCCCACATATCCTCAGCGTGAGGACCCTTTTTAGCTAACCTTGCAGATGTCGATTTCTCCAAAGCCGTAGGGTAAGGTGTGCTAGACACACCACCCTTCCCAACTTCGGGAGATTCAGTAGCTTTAGGATTCGGTGTTGTTGGTTTAGAAAAATCATTTAACAAATCATTCACCAACTCAGAACTGGACTTAACATTATCAGAATCTTTACCTTCAACAATGATTTCATCTTCAGTGACGAAATCCTCGACGTCAGGAGAATTTGGAATTCCCTTGTCATTGTTGTAGATTTTACCGTTTCGAAGAGATGTCACCATATTCACGTGCTCGTTTCCATTTTTCTTGTGTGCGGGATTCATGGTGGGGTAGCTCGGTAGCCTTCCCTCATCTCTTTTACTAAATTGATCCACTAATTGACCAACTTGTCTCTCAAGAGCTGCAATAGATTTAGTAGTGGTCTCGTGTCTTTGATTAGTGACCTTAAATTTTCTATTGATCTCTTGATTGTTGGTAGACAATGAATCCATAAGCCTATCAAACTTTCGGTCAAGGTTCAAGAGACGGTTGTCATCTTGCCCTTGGCCCTGATTTGGATATTGTTGTTGTGGCCTATGATTGTAAGAATTTTGTTGGAAGTTAGATGAATCGCCACCCTCATACCTTGGTTTGTAACCATAGTGTTGTTGTTGGGTATTATTAGGGCGACTGTCTTCATCTTTCCAACGGAAATTGGGGTGATTGCGCCATCCAGGATTGTAACTTTCGGAGAATGGGTCATTTAGTGGACGACCACCGTAGACTCCATTTACCTCCTCATTCGGTGGCACCCCCCAACTTTGACAATTATCGACAGAGTGACTCGGATCACCACACATTGAACACCCACTATGCGACACATTAGACACATTCGGAACACCTTTTCCTATATTTTTCAACAAAAGATCAACTTTCTTACTTAACTCGCTAATTTCGGAATGTGTGCCACGTTGGTTAGACACATAATTGGCGGAAGATGGGTGGTTGTTTCGATCCACTGAAGCTTGGGTCTTAGAACCTTTGCTTAGTTTTTCAAAAAACTCCCATTCTTCCTCCAGAGGTCGCGAGAAAAACATACCCCCACTAGTGGCCATCACAAATTGTTGGTTGTTATAATCCAACCCATCAATGAAGACTTTGACAAGCTCCCATTTTGGAACATCGTGATGAGGGCATGTTCTTAATAACTCCTTAAGTCTATTAAATGCTTCATGAAACTGCTCGCCTGGGATTTGACGAAAGGATTTAATCTTATTCCTAATGGCAGCAGTTTTACTTATAGAATAAAATTCCTCAAGAAAAGCAGATTGCATTTCAGACCATGAGTTAATACTACCTGGCTCAAGAGATGAGAACCAGTCCTTAGCTTGATCTTTAAGAGAAAAAGGAAAAAGGCTAAGTCTTACCTCATCCTTATTAATGTTATTAACCTGATGTGTGTCAGCAATTGAGAAGAATTCTCGCAGATGTGCATATGGCTCCTCACGACCTCTAAACACTGGCAAGATTGCTATGAGGTTCGGCTGGATCTTGAAGTTACTTGTAACCCCTTTAACCGGATCCGGATAAACGATAGGCGAAGGATCCTCGAAGATCCCCGGCCTGTAATAAGAATCAACACCCCGTGGTGGAGATTCTTCTCCGCTACTACTGCCGCTAGCACTTCCGCCACCATCTTCGTCACCTGGCATTTCAGCGAAAAGCTCTGCTAAACCTGAAAAATCAAGATTAGTAGAAAATTGTCGAAACGTCTTCCTTCTTAACCTTGCACTTTTCTCAACCTCAGGATCGTAAGCTAACGATGATGTACGTCCCGATCTACGTGTGCGCATACACTAACCTGCACACTCACAAGAAACAAAACAAACAAAACAAAACAAAACAAGAAAAATAAAATCTTTTTGTATTTTTTTATTTTATTAAAGAAAAATATTAACAAAAACTTAAACGAAAAGCTCACTGAGTCCCCGGCAGCGGCGCCAAAATTTGATCGACGTCGAAGTGCCGGTCAAAAAAAAATAACCTAATTACCTTATATTAGATAGGGTAAATGGGTATCGATCCACGAGGACTATGTGGTTTTAGTTTAAGTTTTGAGGTGATCACTGATCAATAAAGGTTTTGGTTTTGAAATCTGACATAAAATACTTTTGATAATAAAAATGCTGATTAAAAATTAAAATAATTATTAAACTAATAGTAAAGCTAGAAAAATAAAATAAGATGTAAACAATTAAAAGAAAAATGCAATCCCTTCCAGCTCCTAATATTTATGGTTGATCACACTAATGGATTATTGAAACTTTTTAGAACCGATTACAAAGATTATATTGATTTAATATGAATGAATTAATGTCGGCATTTATTATGTTTATCAATGACTCGCAATAATAAATCTTATACTAACCCAACCAATAATTATGTTTTAACAATTTATTTAGGTACAACTTATGTTTATTATACGACCATCTTTTTTTTTAACTAAATAAAATAAGTATGAATCGTTAACTAACAATAAATTGTCTCACACAAATAATTAAACATAATATTAAGTCAATAAAAATAATTTATAGATAAATCAAAAATCAATGTAATAAAAATATGATAATTATAAAGTAATGATCAAACCATAAATAAAGTTACCGGAAGGAATTACAATAAAATTAGCCAGACATCACGGTGCGAATAACAACACAAATGATATATGAAATCATCTTATTCGATATAAATCTGCAGCCTTTTTACTTTGACTGCTGCTCTCGTAAACCTCGGACAAAAACCTTCAGCGAATCTTTTTTTCTAAAACAATGGCTGCGTAGAAAAAAAATATTCGATTCTCCTCCTAAAAACAATCGCTCAAGATGTGATCCCAAAAAAAAACTATCGTCCCATCTTTTGACTTCCTCCCTTTTAATATATATACTCTTGTCCTCCTTTTTATTTTACTTGCCGACAAAAACAAAGCCCAAAAGTATTGTTGTTTCTTTTTGTTTCTCACGTCAAAACACCCCAGGCCCAATACACTTACAATGATATATTCAATTTGGCTAGTATCATTAACTTTCTGCCATACTTGATTGATAACAAAATTACCACGAATTTGTAGGTCCCACTTGAAAAACCACCAGCCAACTTTAAAATTTTAGCCATTTTATTACGTATATTCAAAGGTATATTTGTTCTCATTCCGTGACCGCTTGAACCGACTAAAACGGAGTCCGGATGCAAAAGATATAGCCAAAATACTCCAACACGCGCAATTTTTTTTTTCTTCAATATTTTTTCTTCATTTATCGGCGCTCAAACTGTCTTTTCTCAAAAAAAATTAATTAAGCGTCCATTTTTATTCCACTTCGCTTGTAACCTACATAATCACAAAACACATTAAAAGTACATGCATAACGAAAAATAAATATATAATTATACTAAATTAACATGCTATTAGGTGTATGCAAAATACACCAATCATGTCATTAGGGTGTAACTGCAAAGGGACACTCAAGTCAAGTTTACTAATAAGTGTGACTGGATCAGTCACACTCAAAGTATCACCCTCACCATGTACAGACTGCTCATGGTCAGACATGGTGAAAAGTCACAAGGGTCAAAAAAGAACTCACAACAATGTCAACAAAGTTCCTAGGCTTCCAAACCACTTAAAGGTGGCAGGTCAAGGGTAAGACAATGAGTGAGGGTCCAATATAAAGGGTAAAAGAAATAAAGACAACCAACCCAAGAGATAAACAATAAGAACAAATAAGAACACATACAAAAAAAACACTTAGCATTCAAAGAAGTGAGTATAAAGGGTGTTATAGTGAGCTCGAGCAAGCACAATCGAACAGTGAATCCTAGATTTAGTCTAGGAAGTAACAGAACCTCCTAGCCACAAACCCTAATTTTTTTTCTCGGGAAAAATTAAGGAAAATGACCCATTCGAACCAGATCAATGAACCAATCAAGCAAATCACCACCGTAACCACCACCGATCAACCAATCCTCCAAAAAAGGTGAAACCCTAATTTTTTTTTCTCAAGGAAAATTAGGGAAAATCACTTTAATCAAAGGACGAACGAGCCAGTAACAATAAATAGTATCAAAAAGTATAGTAGCCAACAGATCTCCGAAACCCTAATTTTTTCTCAAAAAAGTTAGAGTACCAAAACTGTAGATCAATAAGTAATATTTACAGATCCAGCTATCTCAATAGCAGATCTTCCCAAAAAGTGTATATAAACAAAACCCCCAATTTTTATCAAACCCTAAAAATATTTCATCAATATTTTTTGAAACCACGCTTTGATACCTTGTAGAAAATCATGAATCAAGAGACCTCAAAACCCTTTAGATATATTAAACACGATTTGAAGAACAACATAATGAAAAATAACTAAGGCTACCAGTGCTACTCACGTGTAGCCCTATTATCTACATGATAATAGTTTTACAATCAAACAATAAAAGATAAAGATCAAACTAAGGTTTCGAGATCAAGAACAACAATGGTGAGAGAGTAACTGTGTGAAAAACACTCAGATATAATAAACTGCGATACAAAAAATGAAGTGAAACCCTAGCTATGATAAACTAAGTGAAATGGGCTTAAGAGCCATTGACATGGGCTGGACAATCATGGGCTTGGTCCAGTAAGAAGAATATCAAAGTGATAGCTTCAGTCCTCCCATCACATAGCAGCTTCCTCATCAAGTCCAAAGTACTAACTGAAAGTTTAAATATAAACATAATGAGTCCCTGTGGTTAAGTATGGGTGACATATTGAGTCATTAAATTTAACGAAATACTTTTAGCTATATCTAATAAACAAACTCGTTATTTCCATATTAATACATATTAAGGTTGCATAGTTGTATATCGTCCCAACAAAGTTCATTAGTGAGACCCATATATTAATGCACAAATAAGAATTTCATCCAATTTGAAACAAGTCACGTTAATAGGAAATTGCATCACGGTGCGAAGAAACTACATGCATGAAGATTCAATATGGAAGGGATTGAAACCATCTTGCAACATGTCTTTCAAAGGTCCAAACATTGGTTCAGGTAGCTTTTGCAAGTCATACCACTCACAACCGAAACATTTATCCGGTTTAATGTTTTTGGGTGTTTGATCCGGGTATGATAAAAGTGCACTTATGTATATTACTCGGAGATGCAATGTATCCGACAAGACGTTGTCTGTTATTGTTAAAGACTTGATATAGTTGATATCTAGTCCTGTTTCTTCTTTCACCTCTCTTGTTGCACATTCCTCAAAGGTTTCACCTAAGTTGCGTGAAAAATGACATGCAAAAGTTTATGATTTTAGGACTTCTGCGATAACTTATTGCTCAATATCCGGATTAAAAAGATAACTAACCATACTCAAGGTGGCCGCCTGGAAGCACATAGAAGTTGGGGGCAATGGAAAGTGCGCGACGTCGCCCAAACAAAACCTTATCATTGTGCAACATAAACACTCCAACCCCGGTTTCATGCACCGGTAGCATTGCATCATTTTCCATATCCGATGCTTCAACTATGTCGAGTTTGAACTCTGAAGAGCGCGTGAAGCGTACCTATACGGTAAACGACAATGTTTTTGGTTAATACCTTACATGTTAGGCTCATTACAGAATTGCAGCTTATTTGAAGATTGGGCAGGTTAACATGATATGATTAATCTCTTTGCTATTTTTAGAGCTCAAACATCCTTTTATTAAAATTAACCCGAACATATTGAATTATCATATCATTATATTAGCTAAAAATAAAATGAATAATATATGTTTATCATGATATTAGTGAAAAGATATTAGCAGGCTGGTGGGAGAGATATTTCCTTGAATTACTGGATCGTTGATTACACGAACTAATGAATTCTTAAACATGGGACTCCCAGCACACTGTCGTGTTGTTGAATCGAACCCACAAGTTTGTTAACTCTTTGTGTTGTTTCATCGCGAGGTTCTTCCACAAAGGGTGAGAACGGCCAATGTGTAATGACATTCAATGAGTGATGAGTGTCGACATTGTTAACAAATCAGAATATGTTGATTAGGTTTGTGAGAATGATGATTTGATGAACACTGACTACTGGCTCACTTCTTATTGCATGCGAGGCTTAATGGCTTCTTTGACAAAATGGAGTTTGACTTTCTTTTTTCAATAAAAAGTTAGACCTTACTTTTTAATGGCGGCGTCAAATGTATTAATCAATTACTAGTACGATGTCCGCGCATTGCGGCGGGTATTTGGATACGGTGACTATGTTACAATGACTATGTTTTGATTAACATATGTTATAGATTTACCTATCAAGCTTTTATTTAAATTGACGTTAATGTTTTCAAAAAAATAAATCAAAATTGAAAAAACGCTCTAAAAATATAAAAAAATAGAATTATTAAAAATATATAACAATCAATGTGAAATTTACAAAATTTTAAAAGTTATGATAAAATTAGATTATAAAAAATATGTACTACTATTATGGACTATAGAGCCTGTCATCCAAAGTTACTAAATAAATTTATCTCATATGTTTGAAAAAAAGGGTTAATATATACGTAGGTAACTAACGTTTCCAAAAAATTACGCCTAAAGTAATAACGTTTCAAATCGTTTACTCAAGTATATGTTACCGGTTAATTGAGTTACTCATTTTTTTTATTTACCTACGTTAGCCGGTTTTAGTAACTTAGGCGCATTTTTTGTAAATGTTAGTAACTTATGCGCATTTTTTGTAAACGTTAGTAACTTCTTTATGTATTAAGAGAACAAGTTTGTGTATTAAATTCTTTGTGTAACCTACTTAGCCGGTAACCCTTCCACAAAATCCATGTATTATAAAGTTTAACAATCTTTAGTAACCTACTTAGTCAACCCGTATATACTTAAGTAACTTGAGTGAACGTGTAAAACCCGCATTTAAAATCCTATGAACAGTACACGTGAACAGTAACTCATGAAAACACGATAAAAATAAAACTTTCCATTTATAATATTAATACACGTGTCACGACATTAAATAACGAACATTCTTGAATATTATAAATGTGACACGATCACGACTACCAAATTCACGACATTTAATCATGAACATACACGACTATATTTTAAACATTGAAAAGTTACGGGTTTCCCTTTCTGGGCCCCACATGTCGCGGCTAATCAAGAAGAGAGGAAAGAAATGGGCCTTTTGGCCCATGACCAAAAATAACCAGGGGATTTTTTTTTTCATTTTTCTAGGTTTACAAAAGAATTCAAGAAACCCTCTCCCTTGTTCCTTCTAGCCGTCGGCCACATCAACACCAACTAGGTAAAATCATAAGCCTATTTCTTTTAATTCTCTTTAATTAATTCATGTTATGATCATAAGAACTAATCAAGAAAACATGTTAAATAATTAACCATGATGTTTAAGGTTGTTTGGTTTGGTTTTGTTGTAGCCGAGACCCAACCGAGACCTCTATAGGTCTCGACTTGTTTGACCTGACACCACCGAGACCCACAAAGGGCTCAGTTTGGTTTGTTTTGTGCATACCCGAGACCAAAGGACCCCGACTATATGTTGGGGAATGTTTATGTTGTTGTTTAGTATAGTTAGTGTCAATTGAGACCGCTCCAAGGTCTCGGTGGGACTTGATTTTGGACCAGAACCAAAACAGTGGCAACCGGCCTAAGACGGTGCCACTCTTGGCTCAACAGTGGGAACCACAGCTTAAGCCGGGGTGTGTTTTAGGCTAACAGTGGGAGCCACTGGCTAAAGCCGGTGGTGAGTTTATGACGTCAGTGGCAACCGGCTAGGCCGGGTAGCCACTAATGGGCTTTGGTTTTGGCTTATTTGGTACGGCTTATGTTTAGGCACGAGCTCGGGATCGAGAACTTTATGAAATTAATTTTTAAAGCATGATATATTAAAACTTAGGCTAAAATTAATATATTAATTAATTAATGTGTAATTTAAGCTATTTATTTAATTAAATTAGCATTTTAATTAAATGTGTATAATACATAGATTATTGAATATAATCAAGTTAATTATTTAATAACCTATAAACTTATAACTATGACATGTAATTTGATAGTAAGTCAGCTTATATTTTTCATAGCTTAATAATCCAGCTTATTTCTATTTTTGGAAAACTTACTATTTTTGGGAACTTTCTATTTCTTGAAACTTACTATTTATGGAAACCTGCTATTTTTAGAAAGTTACTTAGTATTACAATACAAGTATTATAGTACGTTACTACATGATTAATACTTAACAGAACATCAGAATAACTACAGAATACACAGTAAAACAGTAAAACATGACATAATACGTATAATAAGCTAAGAATACTATGAACCAGTAAAAACACATGTAATTCAGACAACTCATACACGTCCATATTACTATCTATCAAGGTGGAGTAGTTCTTCATCGTTTTCGTTAGCTTCTACTGGACATAAGGTACGGATTTCCCGTCCTTCAGTAAGGACAACTTCTTCCATCATTAGGATTGCTCGTATGCAGCAAACTGTTTTCCCCAATAGGTACAGATTAAATGCTTATGTTATTAGTTACCTTAGCCATATACATGCATGAAGAGTTTCACCTAGTTATGGAGATACCATAACCATAACACTAGAGACACTAGTGTTATGACTTCACCACGACGGAGTGATAGCTCGCGAAGCCCCTTTCAGTTATTTGGCCATTATATTTATTATGTTATCATGTAGGGCGTATGGGTGCATCCTAGTTATATGTTTCAATCAGGATTCCATGGTGAATGTTGCGTGTGCCTTGCATCCTTCACAAGGAGCTGATCCGTCCTACCCAAACCAGTATAATTAGAGGCAACCCCTTTAATTACATGACTAGGTCACCCCTCTATGTATTCATGCACGTTGTTGACCTCATGACCTATATTGGCTATTTTGGTACAGTAAACTAATAGAGATTTTACTAGTAAACATAAGCTATATTTTCAGAACTAAAATCAGTAAAACATGCTATACGCCTAGGTTTTCCCGGGACTTATTCATTTCCACTGCCATTCATGCTTTACATGCTTATTATGTCTTCTTTATGTTATTCATACTATGCCATGTCATATATCCGTTCACTGAGCGTATTTCTCAGCCGTTATTTTCTTTCCATGTCCCAAAACGGCAGGTACAAAAGGTTAGACTTGAGCATTTGGAGGACGTGCATGGAATGGGAGCTATCTTAGACTTCTTCTCCTTTACCTTCATGTATTTGTGCTTGTCAAGTCTTCCTTTATTTCATTTATGTTTTGGGCTTATTTTTGGGAACCGAGGTTTGATTCCGGTTATCCTTTTGGTCATGTATGTTTATGACATATTACCTTGCATGCTTTGATGACACACCATAATCATACTGTGACATTCCATCTTATTAAATGGGGTGTTACAACTATGGCGTCAGAGCCAAGGTTTCGACCTATAGGCTCTAAAACTTGACTTGTGACTAGTGGGAAGTCATCAGGAGCTTCCTAAGCCAACGCTATTATTGCACGTATTAATGTTTTTAACACCTTGTTATTTTAGCCATGATGTTTTCATCGGTATTGTTCTTACTAATATGGATTGGAAAACTGTCATCCATACTTAGTTATGTGTCAATGTTTCATGCATGATGTTCCTCGTGAACTTTGGCTAATGTCGACTGAACCCCAATAGTTCATACTTAGTCACATGTTTTCCGTTATGTTTAGACAGATGGTTTGCATTCATTCATTTCATGTAATTATTTCATGCATTCATCTCATTATCTCATTGTCGCAGGCTTATGACTAAGTATGGGTTGGTACATAATAAGTGTGAAAACACTTATCCTTTTACCACTTAATTATAATAATAACCAAGCCAAAACGTGTATTTTATGTCGTAAATGTCGGAATTATGCGTGGTTTGTGTTTTTGTTGTGATTTAGGTCCAGAATGTGAAAAGGGAAGAAAACACGGGCTTTCACAGGCTTTTATCGAAGAAAAAGACAAAAGACGAAGTCGAAAGATCAAGAGTGCAAAAAGAACGGAAGTCCAAGGCATAATGAAGATTTATCAAAGAAAAGTCTAAAGACGGAAGTTTAATAAAGCCGAAGAACTCAAGTCTAATTAATGAAGAAATTACAAGACGAGTTTAATTAATCCCGAGACAAAGTCAAAAAAGTCGAAGAATTTAGAAGACTAAAAGACGAGAAAGAAAGAAGGAAGCTTCCAACATATGCTTACCTCCCTAATCTCCTATAAATACCCTCCTAATATCACATTAGCAGGTGTTGGCTATTTTGACAAACTAGTCTTCCACCATTTTCATTACTTGCACATTTATTTTCATGTCATTTACTTAATTGTCAATTTAATTACCTTGTTTTGCACCTTAAATTTCTTGCCTTTAATTCAAGTAAGTCTTTTAATTTTGTTGTTGAATCTTTATTTTCCTTTAATCAAGCTTTTCATTATCATTCTTATTCTACTTTTCTTGCTTTTGATTTTGATTATTAATCCGGATTAAGCATTCTTTTGCTTAATCTTATTGCTTATTTGATTAAAAAGTTTATCTTTTTATTTCTATCTAGGCTTTTATACGAATTAAGCTATATGCTTGACAATCTTATTGGCTTATTTTGTATTTAGCTTATTTGTTTTAAAATTTTCTTAAAAGTTTTATCTTTCTTAAAGTTTGCTTATTTTGTGTTTTGAAAAGGTTTTTAAATTCGTGCTTGTTTAATTTTACTTATTCTTGTTTTAATTAAATTTTTGGTATTTGCTTATTGTCAAAGTGCTTAATTGGTTTTTGCTTATTGCGAATTTCATTCTATCAGAAAGAGGTACTTGGATTCCGACAGCTTGTTACGATCGCAAAAACCACAAGGGTTTCTACATTGCGATCGGTATTGCGATACACCCCTTATTCTGATCAAGATTCCGATCGATCATTGCGATCGTGGATTGCGACGGGGCTTAAGGTTGTATTGCGACGGAATGCTGCCAAATTTTTGACAACCATATTCCGACAGCTTACACATTCCGATGGGATTCCGATGCTTTATTTCGATGGCTTCATTTGTTTCTAATTCCGATGCTTTCATGTTATTCCGATAGGTTTGTCTTAATACATTCCGATAGACTCTAGGTTTAGACATTCCGATAGAATTGTTCTTACTTATTCCGATACCTACATTCCGATAAGTATTCCAACGGTTTTGTGGTGACAGCATTCCGACGAGATTCCGACGGATTGGGATTTGTTTTCTTTTAATATTTTGTCTTAGTTTTATTTTTAATTTTGTATTGTTTTAAGTTTTCAAATTTTTCACGCTTCCCAAAATCTCTATTTTTACCAAGTGTTTTTCTAGTAATTTTTAGTTTAATTTTTAAAGCTTATTTTTCCGTCATTTTACTTTAGTGTCACTTTAATCGTTTTTCTTTATTTTAAATTTAAAATTTTCATTTTTATTACATTGTCTATTTTACTTTTTGTCGAGTTTTAATTTTACGTCCCTTAATTTCTCGTCATTTACTTTTAAAAGTTTTAATATTGCACAATTTACGTTTTAATTAGTTTTAGCTTTAATTACCGTCATTAACTTTAAAGGTTTTGCAATTTAATTATACTACAACGACAAATCTATTGTTTCCCACCAAAAGATGATCGAGTCGCACTTAAACCAATAGTCAATTCGAATAGACCGATTTCAACGAACAATTTTTCTAACTAAATCCTAGTTATCAAATGGCGCCGCTGCCGACTCTTTTCGTAAAGATTAACGGTTTTCTGTGAGAGACGCGTTGAATTTTGGGATCCGTTCACTCGTGAACGTTATTTTTCTTGCTTAAAAATTTTCAAAAATCCATAAAAATTAAAAATTTTCAAAAATCGAAAAAGATTTTATTTTTATTTTTACTAGTACATATATATTCTCTATTTCTTTGGTATCTTTTTCTTTTGCTTTTACAGGTGTATGCGTACTAGATCTTTGTAAGTCCCTAATCAATGCAAGAAACCCTAAACTTAGCTAATCAACACAAGTAAATACTTTTCAAACATAATCTTATTATTGTATAATAAAGAATTACAAGTGTTATGGATAACACCGTTTGATGACAATGTGTTGTGCACACTTTGAACAACTATAAACCCTAACTTATGAATACAGTCGTAGCTGTTTGATTCTATAAGTTCTAAACATTAATGTTATGAATATTCTCAAAGTGTTAAACATTAATGCATGGATACACATCCTATTTATAGTGATACAAGGTTGACTTAAATAGTACTTGATGGTGACTACACAAGCTTTCACAAGTTCCCACATCAGTCACATGATGTTCTTCTATTCTTGGTAGTCTTTTATTATGCTTTAAGGAAACAATTGTCAAAACAGTTTCCTTTTTCTTCATAGTCTCGAACACACAAATGGCATGTCCAAAGTGTGCTGAGTGTTAACAGGGTATTGCCACCCCTGTTAACTCTCAACCCCTCAGAGTCCCTGATAAATCTTGGCTGTTATCCATCACAGCCAATGAGTATGTCTTCAAGTAATCTTTGACTTCCTTGACAATGTCTCTGACATGGACTCCTCTGAGGTTGCACCCAGAGACTTGGATCTTTGAGAGTCTTGCGATACTTGCCTGCCTCCTAGGCACAGGCAAGGGACTATCTTGAAAGCTTAATTATGTTTAAATCTATGATCAGGGAATCTAACAAACTTAGATTCCCAACAATCTCCCCCTATTTAAACATAAATATAGCTAGATCTATCTAAGTTAAGGTAAGTGAGTTAACAACTTCTTCTTACTCATAACAGATCTAAACAAACATACCTCATGATTTTATTCATACTTAAAGAAAAATTACAAGTACATTACAAAGGTGAAATAAAATGTGAAGGTAAAATTAGGCTGTGAATCTCTTCAATAGTCATCATTTTTTATCGTGTCTTCAGCTTCAGCTAAGTCTGATCTAGTATCTAACTCTGCCTGCAAAGCTGTTACAAACACCTTGGAATACTCTGTGTTGATCTTGAGTCCTTTCTTGAGATAAAGCAGCTGAATTGTTGAGGCTAAGCCAAGCTCTTCTTCTCTTTGAAATGCATACTAACAAGCTCTGTTCAAAAATGCCATTCCTTTTTCAGGCTCTGTGTATGTCTGACCATCATCAGGGCCAACAATACCATTTGGTAAGATCAAATCCCTGTGCATACCATCCACTTGAACATCATCTGTGACAAAGGTTTCCTTAACAAGTTGAGAAACTCTTCTTCTTTTCTTACCAGTCTTTGGGGGTTCTTGTTCAAAAAGCTGTGGTGGGGGATCTATCTTGAGTTTGGCAGCCGTTTCTTTGATCCAGGTAAACTTGGCCTTAAAATTCTTGAGCAAAAGAAAATTAGCCTGGCCAGTCCTTTTGGCAGCTAAGGCTTCAAGTTCAAACCATTCAGATAACCCAAGTGTCTTTAGCCTGAAGTCCTCAAACACATTCATGTTACCCTGTTGGTTGTCTCTCCACAAAACCATCTGTGGTGTGTTGGTGGACTTGCGTATTGTATATTTGAACTTGGTTATCTTGCCAGGAGCATACCTATTGTTAACGCAGGCATCATAATCAGCTTTAACCTTTTTCAGTGCCTTTGCGCATTTTACTTCCATTTACCTTAACTTTTGTCTCTGCTTCTCTCTTTCAGATGTAGTCATCTTCCTCAGAGTAGCTTCATTCAATTCTTTGGCTGTCTTGAGTTCATTCAGTCTTTTGAGTTCCTCAGCCTGTTTCTCTATTTCTTCAGGGGTTAAAGGATTTTCATTGGAAGGTGTAAAGGTTGAAAATTGGGACATGTCTGTGGTGGATCCTCCTGTCTCTAGCATCGCAGCTATCTTCTTTAGTTTTGTGTATGTGTCAGACAAAACTAACTCTTTTCCTTTCTTTGAGACAAAGGTTTCCACACTTAAGTTTTTCAAAACTTCAGCTCTTTTGATGAACGCTGTCTGAGCTTGAGTTTGAATTGCTTTGGGAAGGGAGCCAACAGTAAACTTTAGCTTCTTGGCAGCTGGTTCACCATCATCCCCAGACTCACTGGTGTTAACCAAAGTCAGGGACTTTGATGAGTCAGCTCCATCTTGATTCTGTTGCTCCCCCTGAGTGTCATCCTATCATCAGATATGGTAACAGGTGTGATGACTTGGAGGGGGACAGGTGAAATGGTGTTGTCAGCTGATGTTGAGCCTTGTTTAGCAGATTCAAGGTTAAGTGTTATTTCTTTCTCCCCCTCACGTTTATCCTGTCTATGAAGACGTTTGGATGAACGTGTTTGAAAATGCCTTGCAATCTGTTTAACAGAGGCAGCCATAGCACGTTGCCTTTTCTTTGAAGCCCTGGCAATCTTCAGCAGAAGGTTTGAGTTTCCATTAGTGTTGGCCTGAACGCGATTGACAATGAAATTGGCGTGACGATATTGCCTGTTGCGAATAGCTTCAAACTGCCTGTGCATGGTCAGCTCATGTTCATGAAATAAGAGAGGGACCTCTGCGTCAATAGCATCCTTGATTCTGGTGGATAGGTGACTAAGTCCTTGTGCTACACCTTTTCGTGCACCATTCTTGATTGGTTCAGTAACTGCCTCAGCAACAGCCGATGATCCCTGGAAATGTGACAGTGAAGTTGTGCATTTCAGACTTGATCACATCCAGCTTCCTTGATAATTGTTCAATGTCAGATTGATGATGAACAAGCTGAAGATTGTGGATGTTGAGACTTTTTTGTGCATAATCATCCCCCCTTGGTAAAAGATCAAAGTTGGTTTGGGCGGGATGATCAAACATAAGAAACTCAGCTGTCGGATCATAGGATGGGCGTTGGAAGACTGTTGTGGTGGATGTAGCAGAGTTTGGAGTAACAACAGCTTCCTTGGGAGGAGGAGTATTGTTTCCAGCTGGGGTGGACACAGCTATTTCCTTGGGAGGAGAGACAGATTGTTGATCTTCCTCATCTTCTTCATCCTCCTCCTCAAACATCCCTTCAGGGATTTCATCTTCAGGCATCGATTCAAGATCAGAGACATCATCTACCAATGACATCATTTCTTCGTCAATATTCACCAGAGGCTCTTCGTCATTTGTCTGATCTTGAATAATCGTATCAGCCTCTTTCTCTTGTTGTACTTGTGATTCAGTGGCTGGCTATACAATTTCAGCCTGCAAATTTGTGTAATTAGTAACAGGGAAAAAAATAAGGGGAATGGTCGCCATTTCGCTGTCCTAGAGAGGCTGAGGGTGATTACTCAGCCACTCCAAAGGATAAATCCTTGGGATTCTTTTAAGTGTGAGAAATATAAGGTTAATGATCGCCGTTCGCTACCCCTAGGAAAGATGAGTGTGATTATTCAGCCCCCCAAAAGGTTAACACCTTTGGGACTCTTTTGCTTGTGAAACATATGTTGTTGTATGGTCGCCATTCGCTGCCCCTAGGAAAGCTGAGTGTGATTATTCAGCCCCCCAAAAGGTTAAGAAACCTTTGGGACTCTTCTAAGAGTGAAACATATGTGGGTTAAGGTCACCTGTTACGCTGCCCCTAGGAGAGCTGAGGGTGATGATTCAGCTCCCCCTGAAAAGGATAAATCCTTTGGGATTCTTTTAAGGAGGGAACCAAGAGGCTGTGTGAAGTACAGCTAATCAAGGTTGAGACATGAGTGTATCCAGGTTGTTGATAGCCTGAATACTGTCTAGAGGGTGCAGGGTCATCGGGGTGCTTTATAAACACAAATAAATCATTCCCTGGTGCAAAGACAGGGTATACAGATGTCTTAAGGAGTTCTAAGTGCATAGACAGACTTCTATGGGTCAAGGATTACCCTAACTTCACCACTCTCTCCTACAGACAAATGAGAGTGGCTGCTTGTGAACCTCTAAAAATGTACACTGATTACCTGTGAGATATCAGCTAGATTAGGCTGGTTTCCTGTTGTCTTAGCTGACTTTGAGACACTAGACCCCTGTTGTTGGTCAGCAGAAGTATCTGATTCCACATGAGTATCTGGAACAGAGGAGGTGTCATTCTTCTTTCCCTTGGCCTTAGTAACAGTTTTGGTGTGGGAAGAAGAGGGGATTTTCTTCTTCTTAGGCTGTTGGCCAGAAGAAGCCTTGGACTTAGTAGTGTGCTGCCCAGAGGTCAAAGACTTAGACTTGCCAGACACACTAGAAGTATTCACCTTCTCTGAAGAAAGGAGCAAGGACTTCTCAGCTGTTGGTTGTTTGTTGGCAATGTTCATCATATGAGAGGTGACAGGGACATCTTCAGCTCCTATTTATTTGTAGATGGCACCTGTGATGTGGTAGGGCTTCAGAGCAGTCAACACAGAGTTGTGGTAGTTGTCTTCCAACAGACTTTCAAAGATCAGTGACAAGAAGCGAACATAGCATATATTCTTTTCCCTGACTTGATTTCTTCCCTTCAGCTGTTCTACAAGGTTGGAGAAGAGAATGCTTCCAACATCAACATCAGCTCCCCAGATCAGCCCATATGCTATAGCTTGATGGTTAAAGGACATCTGATCTTGAGATCCCTGCATTCCTCCCAGGGATTTAACAATGTGGGTGAAGAGGACACGCCACATGGGTGTAATGTGACAAATCTAACATTTTCAGGTAGTTAAATATTTTCTCGTATAATATTTTGAAACTTATTTTTATGTTGGTTGACGAACTCACAATTTACGGATTTAAATTTGGGCTTACGTGCATAATTTGGCGTCTTTTACGACTAAACCGGAAACCTTAGGATTACGTATTTACGTTTTTGAACTCCGTTTTTGATGAGACAATTTTTATTGGATTCGTTTTGTGACGGTGATTCATAATTTATAAAAACGTTTTTCGTAAAACGACCCGAGGGCGCGCAAATCGAGAAATACCCGTAAACTAGTGAGATGGGACAAAACACTTTGCCCATCCCACTAGCTTACATGGGACGGCAAGGAGGACACCACCACACTTAGGTGGCACAAGGTTAGCTAAGCTTATACAAGTGTAAGCTTATGCTTACACTTTAAGCTAAACCTTCCACCACTACACAAAACCAACAAATGGTTTTCACTTAACCATTTCTAACATGCATTTCACTCTCAAAACTCTCTCAACCTTCATCTTTGTGCCGTCCCACATCAAGCCACAAACACCCTCATTGATCTTTTCTAACTACAAACCACATGTTTACTAGTCCTATTAAGGTGTTTCCTTGAAACCTTGATCATTTGGTGGCCATATAACCAACTTTGGAGGTGATTTGCTTGTGTCCTAGGGCTGATTTTCCAACATATGATCTTGATATTTGATGGTCTTGGAGATACTTGTTGTATTCATCAAGTTCTTGCCTTCCTAAAACAAGAAATCCACTTGGATTGGTAAAGAAGATCATCCTCTACATTTTTCTCTTATTATTTTGTAAAGAACAAATGTATTTTCTTTCATTTTGTATATGTATATGATGTATATATGATGATAAAAATGTTGTGTGGGGATCAAGTGTTGATAAACATGCTTAAAAATGATGATAACCATAAGAAATGAAGCTAAAATCATGTCTAATTAGTTGGCTGTATAAAAATAGTAGATAACTAAATGAAGAACTGATAAAAATGCATGGTTTGATCTATTTACAGTAAAGTAGATGATGTTATACACATGTGAGAGTTGGTCACGCAATGGAATCAAAATAATGAGTGAGATATGATCAAAACAAGTTAGGTGGTACAATCTGAATAAGCAGTTTTGTAGGGACTGTTAAGGTAACTTAGACTCAAAATGGGCAGTAGCTATAACTAAGTTATATTTAGCACATATTATAAAGAAGTTGTCATCCAAAAATGAGCTTCTAAGTCATTGTAGAACTCTAGATATGATAAAAATGGTGAATGTGAAGTTAAAAATCAGATTTTGGAAATAATGTTTATTATTATTATATAAGCACTCACTTTATAATTTATAAAATGTAAAGTATAAACCCACTAACTTATAAAACTTATTTATATAAATGTATAAAAGGTTAATTAAATGGGTAAATTATATAAATGGTGGTAAAAGTAAAATTTATAAGTAATAAAAACTATAAACTTGATTTTTACGACTTTTTCGGCTATCGCCGTGAAATTAACGTTTTTCATCAAATAAAACTTAGACGACCAAACCCGTCTAATGTAAAGTTTATAAAAGATATATACTGATGTATAAGTAACTAAGACAAGTAAAAACCGATAAAACCCGAACTATAAGAATTACGGACATTTGCGAGCTAACTAAACCTATTAGACTAATAATTGGACTTAATAAGATAAATACTTGTAAAAAGAATTATTTGGGCTTAACCCAATAGGGCCCAACATGAAAAGTATATATACTGATCATATAAGTATATAATGGGTAAAAACAAGTAAAAGAACTTATAAAAGACTTAATGAACTTAAAATAGGTAAAATCGGTAAAACTAGTGAACTAGTAAGACGATACTAAGACGTAAACACTAAAATGAGTAAACAAGGATTTATAAACCCACTTGATCATCATCATATGTACAATAAATCATATATATGTATATTGTTATTTTGATAAAAGTCATTGGACCGAGTCTAAGACCGATTATTATTTATATAGGTTTTCGTGACCGAAGCACGCCCGTAGCCGATAATCCGCCTTTCATTAACAACGTGAGTTCATAGCCTCGCACTCTTTTAAATGTTTTATAAAATGATTTGTAAACCCGTGAGGGAGATAACATGCTAGATTTTTATAAAAATAGAACACAAGTAGTCCCGATTGTATGCTTAATGAGATAGACCCGAATGATGCTATGACCCTATATTCGAGACTAAAAGGATTATTAGTAGTTAGGTTATGTCACTTAAAGTCCCATTAGCATGAATTGTGAACTACCGGGATTTGGTAGACGCTTATGCATTTGATAGTACTATTTGGGGACGATCACCCCAGTTCGCGCCTTGACGGTTGATCCCCGTCGTACCACATTGATTGGTAAGCGAATTTATGTATGAGAAGATTCCATAGCGTGATTTTTGTGACGACACGCTAACTTAGATGGGCAAATTGTTTGTCGGGTTCGCGGCCCGCTGTTTTCACAGTAAGGTAACAATGTCATGCGGCTAATAATAATCCTATATAATATAATACCATATAAGACATAAATAATAAACGATAACGACGCTATTACGATGAATATGTTACCTATCATGGTAATATAGAGACTACGGTCTCATGGACGGTTTTCAGATGTATGCTTGATATATATTGCCTGACTAGCAATATGTGGACTTACTTCCGATATTATACTTGTGTTCTGATTTTAAATGATTGTAAATGATTGTTTTTATATAACGGTTTTCATTAAACTCTATGAATTCACTCGGAATTCGCTGATATGATTTTTGCATGTTTTCTATCTCAGGTGCTTGAAGGTAATCCGGATGGAGATCGACTCTGATGGCCCACAGTTAATATTAAAAATGTTCATTCGATCTGTGTTTTGTAAACTTAATGACCTGTATAATTTGGGACCTGTTGTACACTTTTAAACCTTTTTATCGAATGAATGTTTGTTAAACCTTGTACAACCATTTTTATGTGTTGTCTATGATTGGAGTTATTGTGCTATCCCGTAACACTCTGAAAGACCCTTCCGCTGTACCGATACGAAAAATGAGAGTGTTACAGTTTGGTATCAGAGCTCTCGTTGTAGAGAACAAAAGATTTTAAAAACCAAGGTTTTGAACAAAACTTTTCAAAATCTTTTGACAATGAACATTTGAGAAAATATTTGAAAAATCTTTTGACTATAACGGTGCCAGAGATCTCCGACGTTACCAACAAGCCCTATTGAGAAGATATATATTTTGATATATATTATATAATTTATATATATGTATATATCGTGATTTCATTATGTAATTGTTTAACTAGTATGTTATCCTAATACGAGATAAATATATATAAATGCAGATTGTCATGGCTGACCCTAATATTCCTGTAGAAAACCATGCTATTCCCGAACCTAATATAGAAGATGATCCTTATTTAGACTTAGTAGATTTTGATATTGATGACGAGGAGGAACCATTTGAGGATCCCGAGCCCGAGTTAGGACTAGGAGATCAGATTGCCCCTCAGGAA
The DNA here is from genome assembly GCA_025667525.1 of Glebionis coronaria. NCBI lineage: Eukaryota > Viridiplantae > Streptophyta > Magnoliopsida > Asterales > Asteraceae > Glebionis > Glebionis coronaria. The sequence continues at coordinate 532,176,746 of CM046881.1, read as the reverse complement.
GACTTAGTAGAGAATGAGATTGAGAATGTGGGTAATGAGGACGTGGATATTGAGAATGCTGATATTGAGAATGAGAATGAGATTGGGTTAGATGAGTTAGATGACGAGATTGACGACGAGGATGTCGAGGAGGACGTAGGTATAGATGTTGAGGTTGATGACGATGAGGAAGCTGAGCTTATATATCCGTATGATGTTCCAGAGGGCGAGCCTTTGCCCCCACCAGTTTGTTTGTCTGATTCTGAGGATGAGTTACCTAGGGATGAAATGTCTGAATCGTCTGAATCTGATTCTGAATCAGAGGAGGATGAGGATGACGATGCACCTGACGGTACCGATGGTATTGCTGCTCGTAGACGTGAGATAGGAGAGTCGTCTAGTGCTCGAGAGGCTACTCATATTGATGGTCTTGCACCATGGGCCTTGAGACGTGATCTAGATGCTTCCCGTGTTAAGAGTTGTGTGACAGAGGTTGGATTAGGTGTTGTTCAGACTCAGGTTGCTTATCTGGAGTCGAAGGCTAAGATTGGCGAGAAAGAGCGAGAATTGCTTAGTTTGGATTTGAGTGGTGTAGAACGTGGTTTGAATGAGGCTTTTAGGAGGTTATCGGTGTTGGAAAGTCGTGAGTTGGCTGAGATGAAGAAAAAGGTGAATTCTATGGAAATTCAGTTGAGTGTGGCTCGTGCGATGCGTGATAAAGCCGAAAAGGAGTTGAATGTATCCGTGGGTTGGAACAGTAGATTTTATGCCGACATGGTCGAAAGAGGAGTAATCCGTAAGCGCCCAGCTGAAGATGTGTCTAGTGATCGTCCGACGAAGATCCAGAAGACGATGGATGATGGACCATCTGGCGGTTCTCAGTAGACCAGTCTGTATTTAGTAGTGACCTTTAGATCTTTTGTGTTTGTAGCTTTGACTGAACCGACTTGTTAGTTGTAGACTTGGCACGAATTTTGAGTGTATATAGTGTTAGAACTTTGATATGGATGTACTAAGACAATACTTTTGTTTCAGATCGAATGAAATATGTATCTTGTCTTGAATTCCATATTGTGCCTTATTTGTATCTTGATTATGAATTCGATCCATATTATATGAATCCCTTGTTGGATGAATGCTTAATACTTTGAAATTGTGGAATTATAGAACTATGCCGCCCAAGAAGGCTGTGACTGAGGATGATGTACGTAGGATTATTACGGAGCAAGTTACCGCATCTATGACTGAATTTATGGCAAATGCTAGAAATGAAGCTGGCGGTAGTGGAGCTGGCGGTAGTGGAGCTGGCGGTAGTGGAGCTGGCGGTAGTGGAACAGGCGGTAGTGGAATTGGCGGTACTAATGTGAATGTGAATGCTAATAATGTGAATGCTAATGCTGGAGGAAATGTAGGAGGACTTGGAACTAATGCACCTGAAGTTGGTGGCTGTACTTATGTGACGTTCATGAAGTGTGAACCTCTACCTTTTAATGGAACTGAAGGTGCTGTAGGACTAAGCCAGTGGATCGAGAAGATTGAATCGGTGTTTAGGATTAGTAAGTGTAAGGAGGAAGATAAGGTGACTTTTGCTATGGCTACTCTTAAAGGTCGTGCGTTGACTTGATGGAACGGGAGAATTGCTTTCCTGGGTCTTGATGCTGCTAATGCTACTCCTTGGGCTGAAATCAAGAAGTGGATGACTTTGGAGTTTTGTCCTCGTAGTGTGATCATTAGGTTAGAACAGGAGTTGATTCATCTGAGAATGAAAGGTGTGGACATTGATAGTTACACGAATCGATTCCATGAGTTGGCCTTGCTATGTCCTCGATTGGTTGAACCCGAAGAGATCCGAATTGAGCAATATGTGAAAGGGTTAACCAGGAATATCCGGGGGGACGTAACATCATCGAAACCACTGACCATTGATGATGCTGTTCGAATGGCTTACCAACTCATTGGACAAATAATTCAGGATAAGGAAGATGAAGCCCGTGTAGGTGAGAAAAGAAAGGGAGACGGTGAGCGTGTAGATAGAGGTGATTATAGGAAGAATTTCAATCGCCGTCAGAACCAGAGAAAGGTGAATGCAAATGCTATTACCAACAATGCACCACGCAACGATGATAGATGTCCTAAGTGTGGCAACAAGAGGCATCCTGGCGACTGCTGGAAGTGCCGAAATTGCGGAAAGCTTGGACACAAGGTTGAAAGGTGTAAGAAGGGAACGATTTGCTTCAACTGTAATGAAGAAGGTCATAGGAAATCGGAATGCCCCAAGTTGAAAGCGATTGTACCTGGAAGAAACCCCCAGGGTGGTATCTACCAACTTGGAACAATCGAGGTGAAGAAAGAGGATCCAAATGTCGTTACCGGTACGTTTTTACTCAACAATCATTATGCTGTTGCTTTATTCGATTCGGGTGCCGATAGGAGCTTTGTATCCACTAAATTTAGTGCCCTTATTGATATTGAACCTGTTGAGATAAGTACCAGTTACGAGGTGGAATTGGCTGATGGTAAATTAGTGAAAACTAATAAGCTATTAGAAGGATGCTCTCTAAATCTCTTGAACCATTCCTTTCCGATTGATTTGATGTTGATAGAATTAGGTAGTTTTGATATTATTATTGGTATGGATTGGTTGTCGTTGAATAATGCTACTATTCTATGTGGAGAGAAGAAAGTTAAGATTCCTCTTAGGAATAGGACGTTAGTAATTGATGGTAGTCGAGGTGAATCCCGTTTGAAAATCGTTTCATGTATTAAAGTCCAAAAGTACATCAGGAACGGTTGTGAGTTATTCTTAGCTCAAGTGACCGGGAATGAGTCTAGGGAGAAACGATTGGAAGATGTACCTATTATTTGTGAATTTCCTGAGGTATTTCCTAAAGATTTACCCGGACTTCCACCGATAAGGCAAGTAGAGTTTCGAATCGATTTAATTCCTGGTGCTGCACCGGTGGCACGTGCGCCTTACCGATTAGCCCCTTCTGAATTAAAGGAGTTATCTGAGCAACTTAAGGAGTTGTCTGATAAAGGTTTTATTCGACCGAGCTCGTCGCCTTGGGGAGCTCCAGTCTTGTTCGTTAAGAAGAAGGATGGATCTTTTCGTATGTGCATTGATTATAGGGAACTGAATAAGTTGACAATTAAAAATCGATATCCTTTACCTAGGATTGATGATTTGTTTGATCAACTGCAAGGATCTAGTGTGTATTCTAAGATAGATTTGCGGTCAGGATATCACCAACTTCGCGTCCGTGAAGAAGATATTCCTATAACTGCATTTAGAACTCGTTATGGACACTATGAATTTCAAGTAATGCCATTTGGGTTAACTAACGCACCTGCGGTTTTCATGGATTTAATGAATCGAGTGTGCAAGCCCTACTTGGATAAATTTGTGATTGTGTTTATTGACGATATTCTAATCTATTCTAAGAATGAAGATGAGCATAGAGAACATTTGAGGATTGTTTTGAAGTTGTTGAAGGATGAAAGGTTGTATGCTAAGTTTTCGAAGTGTGATTTCTGGTTGGATTCTGTGCAATTTCTTGGTCATGTGATTAACAGAGATGGAATTCATGTTGATCCTGCAAAGGTTGAAGCTATTAAGAATTGGTCTGCACCGACAACGCCAACGGAAGTGCGACAGTTCTTAGGATTGGCTGGCTATTATAGGCGATTCATTAAAGAATTTTCTTTGATAGCTAAACCCTTGACTAAGCTTACTCAGAAGAATAAACCTTTCGTTTGGGGAAGTGATGAAGATGGAGCATTTCAGACAATGAAGCAAAAATTATGTAGTGCGCCAATCTTATCATTACCCGAAGGGAGTGAAGATTTTGTAGTGTATTGTGATGCATCTCTTAGAGGTTATGGAGCTGTTTTGATGCAGAGAGAGAAAGTGATAGCTTATGCTTCTAGGCAATTAAGGAAGAATGAGGAGAATTACACTACTCATGATCTTGAGTTAGGAGCTGTAGTCTTTGCTCTTAGGTTGTGGAGACATTATATGTATGGCACCAAGTGTACGGTATTCACCGATCACAAAAGCCTACAGTATATTCTCGACCAGAAGGAATTGAACATGAGGCAACGAAGATGGATAGAGTTGCTAAGTGATTATGATTGTGATATAAAGTATCACCCATGAAAAGCCAATGTTGTTGCTGATGCGTTGAGTAGGAAAGATAGAGAGCCTATCAGGGTGCGTTCTCTAGTCTTGACCGTGCACAATAATTTGCCTGAGCAAATTAGAAATGCGCAAATAGAAGCTTGTAAGAAGGAGAATTTTGTTAATGAAGGGTTCCGAGGAGAAGGAGATCCTTTAGAGGTTAGAGCTGATGGAGTGAAATGTTTAAGAGGTCGTATGTGGATACCTAAGTTTGGAGGCTTAAGAGATTTGATTATGTTAGAATCCCATAAATCTAAGTATTCCATTCATCCAGGATCTGATAAGATGTACCATGATTTGAAGAAGTTGTATTGGTGGCCGAATATGAAAGCTGACATAGCTATGTATGTTCTTCAATGCTTGACTTGTGCTAGAGTTAAAGCCGAACATCAAAAGCCATCAGGACTACTTCAACAACCAAAGATTCCTGAATGGAAGTGGGAGCGAATTACGATGGACTTTATCACCAAGCTTCCTAGAACATCATCTGGAAACAATTCGATTTGGGTTATTGTCGATAGACTGACCAAATCAGCACACTTCATTCCGGTTAAGGAGCAGTTCTCACTGGAGAAGCTGACTCGAATATACCTGGATAATGTCGTATGCAAGCATGGAGTGCCTGTATCGATCATTTCAGATCGAGATCCTAGATTCGCATCGAATTTTTGGAAATCTCTCCAAAGATCTTTGGGAACGAATCTCGATATGAGCACTGCTTATCACCCCCAGACTGATGGGCAGAGTGAAAGGACGATACAAACACTGGAAGATATGTTGAGAGCTTGTGTGTTAGATTTTGGAAAGAATTGGGATAAACATTTGTCGTTAGCAGAGTTTTCGTATAACAATAGTTACCATTCTAGTATTAAGGCTGCACCGTTTGAAGCTTTGTATGGTAGGAAGTGTAGATCTCCTGTATGTTGGAGTGAAGTTGGGGATACCCAGCTCACGGGACCGGAATTGATCCGGGAGACTACGGAGATGATAGTTCAGATTAAGAAGAGGTTGTTGACTGCCCGTAGTAGACAGAAAAGTTACGCGGATGTGCGGCGGAAGCCAATGGAGTTTGAAGTGGGTGACCGAGTAATGTTGAAAGTATAGCCATGGAAAGGCGTTATAAGATTTGGAAAACGAGGAAAATTGAATCCCCGTTATATTGGACCCTTTAAGATTTTATCTAGAGTAGGTCCGGTGGCTTACAAACTAGAGTTACCCCCAGAACTTCATGGTGTTCACAACACATTCCATGTATCTAATCTGAAGAAATGTCTAGCAGTGAGTGATGAGAAAATTCCGTTAGGTAAGGTTCGAATAGATGGGAAGTTGCATTTTATCGAAGAGCCCGTAGAAGTTATGGACCGTGAGGTAAAGCAACTGAAACAAAGTCGGATACCTATTGTCAAGATCCGATGGAATTCAAAGCATGGACCGGAGTATACTTGGGAACGAGAGGATGAAATGTGGAAGAAATATCCGCACCTCTTCGATTTCAATAAGAAACGGACATCCAAATGAAATGGATCACGAGGACGTTGATCCCTTTTAGGAGGAAAAGCTGTGACAAATCTAACATTTTCAGGTAGTTAAATATTTTCTCGTATAATATTTTGAAACTTATTTTTATGTTGGTTGACGAACTCACAATTTACGGATTTAAATTTGGGCTTACGTGCATAATTTGGCGTCTTTTACGACTAAACCGGAAACCTTAGGATTACGTATTTACGTTTTTGAACTCCGTTTTTGATGAGACAATTTTTATTGGATTCGTTTTGTGATGGTGATTCATAATTTATAAAAACGTTTTTCGTAAAACGACCCGAGGGCACGCAAATCGAGAAAACTAGAATCGAGAAATACCCGTAAACTAGTGAGATGGGACAAAACACTTTGCCCCATCCCACTAGCTTACATGGGACGGCAAGGAGGACACCACCACACTTAGGTGGCACAAGGTTAGCTAAGCTTATACAAGTGTAAGCTTATGCTTACACTTTAAGCTAAACCTTCCACCACTACACAAAACCAACAAATGGTTTTCACTTAACCATTTCTTACATGCATTTCACTCTCAAAACTCTCTCAACCTTCATCTTTGTGCCGTCCCACATCAAGCCACAAACACCCTCATTGATCTTTTCTAACTACAAACCACATGTTTACTAGTCCTATTAAGGTGTTTCCTTGAAACCTTGATCATTTGGTGGCCATATAACCAACTTTGGAGGTGATTTGCTTGTGTCCTAGGGCTGATTTTCCAACATATGATCTTGATATTTGATGGTCTTGGAGATACTTGTTGTATTCATCAAGTTCTTGCCTTCCTAAAACAAGAAATCCACTTGGATTGGTAAAGAAGATCATCCTCTACATTTTTCTCTTATTATTTTGTAAAGAACAAATGTATTTTCTTTCATTTTGTATATGTATATGATGTATATATGATGATAAAAATATTGTGTGGGGATCAAGTGTTGATAAACATGCTTAAAAATGATGATAACCATAAGAAATGAAGCTAAAATCATGTCTAATTAGTTGGCTGTATAAAAACAGTAGATAACTAAATGAAGAACTGATAAAAATGCATGGTTTGATCTATTTACAGTAAAGTAGATGATGTTATACACATGTGAGAGTTGGCCATGCAATGGAATCAAAATAATGAGTGAGATATGATCAAAACAAGTTAGGTGGTACAATCTGAATAAGCAGTTTTGTAGGGACTGTTAAGGCAACTTAGACTCAAAATGGGCAGTAGCTATAACTAAGTTATATTTAGCACATATTATGAAGAAGTTGTCATCCAAAAATGAGCTTCTAAGTCATTGTAGAACTCTAGATATGATAAAAATGGTGAATGTGAAGTTAAAAATCAGATTTTGGAAATAATGTTTATTATTATTATATAAGCACTCACTTTATAATTTATAAAATGTAAAGTATAAACCCACTAACTTATAAAACTTATTTATATAAATGTATAAAAGGTTAATTAAATGGGTAAATTATATAAATGGTGGTAAAAGTAAAATTTATAAGTAATAAAAACTATAAACTTGATTTTTACGACTTTTTCGGCTATCGCCGTGAAATTAACGTTTTTCATCAAATAAAACTTAGACGACCAAACCCGTCTAATGTAAAGTTTATAAAAGATATATACTGATGTATAAGTAACTAAGACAAGTAAAAACCGATAAAACCCGAACTATAAGAATTACGGACATTTGCGAGCTAACTAAACCTATTAGACTAATAATTGGACTTAATAAGATAAATACTTGTAAAAAGAATTATTTGGGCTTAACCCAATAGGGCTCAACATGAAAAGTATATATACTGATCATATAAGTATATAATGGGTAAAAACAAGTAAAAGAACTTATAAAAGACTTAATGAACTTAAAATAGGTAAAATCGGTAAAACTAGTGAACTAGTAAGACGATACTAAGACGTAAACACTAAAATGAGTAAACAAGGATTTATAAACCCACTTGATCATCATCATATGTACAATAAATCATATATATGTATATTGTTATTTTGATAAAAGTCATTGGACCGAGTCTAAGACCGATTATTATTTATATAGGTTTCCGTGACCGAAGCACGTCCGTAGCCGATAATCCGCCTTTCATTAACAACGTGAGTTCATAGCCTCGCACTCTTTTAAATGTTTTATAAAATGATTTGTAAACCCGCGAGGGAGATAACATGCTAGATTTTTATAAAAATAGAACACAAGTAGTCCCGATTGTATGCTTAATGAGATAGACCCGAATGACGCTATGACCCTATATTCGAGACTAAAAGGATTATTAGTAGTTAGGTTATGTCACTTAAAGTCCCATTAGCATGAATTGTGAACTACCGGGATTTGGTAGACGCTTATGCATTTGATAGTACTATTTGGGGACGATCACCCCAGTTCGCGCCTTGACGGTTGATCCCCGTCGTACCACATTGATTGGTAAGCGAATTTATGTATGAGAAGATTCCATAGCGTGATTTTTGTGACGACACGCTAACTTAGATGGGCAAATTGTTTGTCGGGTTCGCGGCCCGCTGTTTTCACAGTAAGGTAACAATGTCATGCGGCTAATAATAATCCTATATAATATAATACCATATAAGACATAAATAATAAACGATAACGACGCTATTACGATGAATATATTACCTATCATGGTAATATAGAGACTACGGTCTCATGGACGGTTTTCAGATGTATGCTTGATATATATTGCCTGACTAGCAATATGTGGACTTACTTCCGATATTATACTTGTGTTCTGATTTTAAATGATTGTAAATGATTGTTTTTATATAACGGTTTTCATTAAACTCTATGAATTCACTCGGCATTCGCTGATATGATTTTTGCATGTTTTCTATCTCAGGTGCTTGAAGGTAATCCGGATGGAGATCGACTTTGATGGCCCACACTTAATATTAAAAATGTTCATTCGATCTGTGTTTTGTAAACTTAATGACCTGTATAATTTGGGACATGTTGTACACTTTTAAACCTTTTTATCGAATGAATGTTTGTTAAACCTTGTACAACCATTTTTATGTGTTGTCTATGATTGGAGTTATTGTGCTATCCCGTAACACTCTGAAAGACCCTTCCGCTGTACCGATACGAAAAATGAGAGTGTTACATGTAAAGTACTTAATCTTCAAAGGAGATTTTGAGAGGACCTCAGCGGGTGTAAGGGCAGGGTTTACATCATGGCAGGGTTTGAGTGTGGCCAGGGCATCTTTAACAGCCTTTTTATCAACAACCTTAAGGCATTCATCTCCATGTTTCAATCCAGCCACACTTGAAAAATCTTTAAGGGAGACAGCAAATGGGTGTTCATTGCATGAAAGGCTAAAGGTTATGGTGTCATCTACCACTTCAGCAGAGTACCAGAATTCCCTAAGGTATTCTTGGTAGAAGGTGGTTGGGGATTTGGTGAAGGCTTCACTTAGGTCACAATTTTGCATGAAGTTTACCAGATCTGAGTATGTGTCATTAGGAGCCTTGATCCATCCAATGGCATTGTTGGAGGCGAGGATGCTTTCATTGATCTCGAAGTTAACGTTTGCTGCTTTGGGAACGGAAAACGCCATGGATTCAAGGTCGAAGGTGAAATAAAATGGAGGATGGCTTAAGAGAGAGAGAATTTAGAGAGAGAAATAGATTTGTGAAATGAGAATAGTGGTGGGTGAGGAGAGACGAGAGACAATATATATATTCAAATAAGTAAACAGTTATTTAACCGTATTTAATGCAAAGTGGGAAAATGACTGCTCATGTGGGTCCTTTGACCTTTCAAAACTTATTTGTCTCCTCGTTATTCGAAAAATAAATGACTAAATATTTGAGAATGTTTTTTGCATTTACTTGGAAAGTAACTACCTAGTTTCATGTGAAAAACATTTAATATAGAATCAATCATTTAATGAACACATTTAATATCAAGCCACAGGCTTTGAGATATTGAGCATCCCTAGCTCAGTAAGTAGCCTGTTGAACGAAGGTTCAGCGAAAGGCTTTGTGAAAATATCAGCTAGTTGCAGCTCAGTGGGAACAAAGTGTAGCTCAATATCTCCCTTCATTATGTGATCCATGATAAAATGATACCTGATATCAATGTGTTTGGTACGAGAGTGAAGAACAGGGTTGTTGGATATGGCAATGGCGCTGGTGTTGTCACAAAAGATTGGCACTTTGTCATATAAAATTTCATAGTCAGCCAATTGACTTTGCATCGAGAGCACCTGAGCACAACAACTGGCTGCAGCGACATATTCTGCTTCAACTGAAGACATAGCCACAGAGTTTTGCTTCTTAGCACTCCATCCAACCAATTTTCCTCCTAGGATTTGACAGCTGCCTGAAGTGCTTTTCCTGTCAATACAGCATCCAGCATAATCTGAATCTGAATAGGCCTTGAGATCAAAGCCTGATTCCTTGGGATACCATAGATCTAGGGATGGTGTTCCTTTGAGATACCTGAAAATTTTCTTAACAGCCACTAGATGGGAGTCTTTTGGGTTAGCTTGGTACCTTGCACAGAGACATGTGGAGAATTGGATATCAGGACGACTAGCTGTCAAATACATGAGTGACCCAATCATGCCTCTATATAAAGTCTCATTAACAGAGACCCCTGACTCATCAGGGCCCAAGTTGTTGGGTCGAAGCATGGGACATTTCACTGATGCACAATCAGCTAAGTCATAATTTTTAAGTAAATCCTTAACATACTTTTCTTGACAAATTGAAATACCCTTAGGACATTGTTTAATTTGAAAACCCAAAAAGTAAGTTAATTCACCCATCATACTCATCTCATATTTCTTGGTCATTAGTTTAGCAAAACGTTTACTAAGACTGACATTTGTTGACCCAAAGATGATATCGTCCACATAAATCTGCACAATGATGAAATCACTCTTATCCTTGAAGGTAAAGAGTGTTTTATCAATAGAACCCCTAACAAATTTATTTTCAGTCAAGAAATTAGAAAGAGTTTCATACCATGCTCTTGGAGCTTGTTTCAGCCCATACATGGCTTTGTGTAGTTTGTACACATGGTTGGGAAACTCGCTGTTCTCAAATCCTTCAGGTTGTGCAACATACACTTCCTCTTCCAAATCACCATTGAGGAATGCACTCTTTACATCCATCTGATACACAGTGAAGTTCATATAGGCAACATAAGCCAGGAAGCTTCTGATGGCTTCAAGTCTAGCAACTGGAGCAAAGGTTTCATCATAATCAATTCCTTCAGTCTGAGTATACCCCTGTGCCACCAGCCTGGCCTTGTTTCTGATGATATTCCCAATTTCATCCATCTTATTTCTATAAATCCATCTAGTGCCTGTGATATTCTTTCTAGGTGGAGCTGGCACTAGTGTCCATACTTTGTTCCTTTTGAACTGATTGATTTCTTCTTGCATAGCAGCTACCCATCCTTCTTCTACCAGAGCCTCAGCTACTCTTTTCGGTTCAATTTGTGATAGAAATTCAGCAAAGAGACATTTATTGGCTGAGGCAGACTTTGAGACATGAATTCTCTGTCTGGTTGTAACCCCTGCATTAGGTTCCCCAATAATGTTGACAAGAAGAATGTGTTGATCTCTTAACCACTTATTTTGAGGAGCTGGGGACTCAAGGACAGGAACACTTGTGGGTACAGCTGGTACAATTTGAGTTTCATCATGCTGACTAGGAGGGCTTTCTTCAAAGATTACTTCAGTGTCAGAGTCTTCTTCAACCATATCAAGAGGAACAACTTCATTATCAGCAGGATATTCTTCAGGGATTTGAAGAATTGGTGAGTCATCAATGGCAGTAGAAGAAGAAGGACTACCAGAGGTTTGTGGTTCTTCTTCATCAAGTTCCTGAGAGGTAGGAACTTCTATGTTGTGAGTAGACAGAGGGTCAAAGGCAGGAACATAAGGTGTGAGAGTGTTGGAGTGATGATGGTGATAACTAGTAGGTCTTAGTTCTGAGAACTCATCACTTGGGAAAGACACATTTTCATTGAAATCAATTTCATCACCCTCTGTTCCTGTTCTCTGTATGACTTCATCATCTTTATTGAATCTGACATGAAAGGTTTCTTCTACTTCTTGTCTTCTGATGTTAAATACTCTGAAGGCTTTGGCTATTGGAGAGTATCCCAAGAAGAAACCATCATCAGCTTTTTCATCAAACTTTCCAAGTTTATCCCTGTAGTTGTAAATGAATACAGGGCATCCAAACACATGAAAGTAGCTGACATCTGGAGATCTATTTCTGAAAACTTCATAGGAAGTTTTACCATGTCTTTTGATAATGATTGATCTGTTTTGTGTGTAGCAGGCAGTGTGAACAGCTTCTCCCCAAAATTGCTTTGGTAAGGCTGCACCATTCATCATAGTTCTAGCTGCTTCAATCAAAGTCCTGTTTCTTCTTTCAGCTACACCATTTTGTTCAGGGGTGCCAGCTGAAGAGAAGTTATGTGAAATCCCTTTCTCATCACAAAAAGATTCAAGTTGATGATTCTTGAATTCAGTACCATTATCACTTCTTAGAGCTTTGACTCTAACATCATTCATATTTTCAACCTGTCTGATGAAGGACATGATGGTATCAGTTGCATCACTTTTCCTTCTGAGGAAGAACACCCAAGTATATCTTGAAAATTCATCAACTATGACCAAGGTGTATTTGTTGTGATTAATGGTCTGAGGTTTAACAGGCCCAAACAAATCCATGTGAAGGAGATGTAAGCACCTGTCAATAGAGAATGATTGCCTAGTCTTGAATGAAGACCAGTGATGCTTTCCTTTGACACAGGCAGAACAAGTCTTATCTTTAGAAAACATCACTGAAGGTAGACCAACAACCAAGTTTTGTTGGCTATCTTGTTGATGTTCTTGAAGTTGAGATGAGACAGTCTTTTGTGCCACAGCCAATTGACACTTTCAGAGGCTTTAGCAAGAAAACAATTTGAGCTGTCTTCAGAGCAAACAGCCATGTTGATGACATAAACATCTCTCCTTTTAGGTGCAATAAGCACAACATCATTGTTTTTGTTGAATATGGTTCACTGAGTCTTAGTAAACAAAACCTTATAGTCAGCATCACACAACTGGTTGATGCTGATAAGATTGTGTTTAAGACCATTCACATATGCAACCCTGGTAAACGTAATCCCATTGCAATTCACTAAGCCATATCCTTCTGTGTCACCTGAAGATTTATCTCCAAACACCACTTTAGGACCTGGCTCCTTTGAGTATCTGTGCAAGTATTGTTGAATCCCTGTCATGTGTCTAGAACAACCACTGTCTAGATACCATACCGATTCCTTGAGATATTTCTGCACAGATACATAGAAACAGGTTAGTTCCTATGGTGAACCCACTTTCTAGTGGGTTCCCTGAATTGTTGATTAGCAACTCTTGTGTTCCTGTAGAACTTTTGGCGTTGGGAGGGACAATTCACTGTTTCATGGGTATAACTTCCACAGATATCACATCCAGGGAAGTCACCACACTCGTCTGAGTGATGGTCTGTGAATCCACAGAATTTACAGGGAGGATAAGGTCTGTAGTTTCCCTGTTGTCTTTTAGAACCCTGTGGTCTATCCCTAGAGGGTTTCTGAGCTCTCTTAGCTGCCATGTGTCTGTCATGATCTAAGGTCATGTGGTGAGAGTTTTTACAAACATTTTAATAAGGTTTAATTAACCTTTCCCCTTTGGGTTCACCTAGGACTGAATTAGGTTCATGAGAAGTATAGCATTCAGCGGAAGGCTTAATGTGTTGTTTCAAGAGTTCTACTTCTTTCATTAGAGACAACATGCGTTCTTCAGTGGTAGGGTCAACCTTATTCGCAGCTTTAGTAGAAACAGGCTTAAAAGCAACTAGTTTACCAGATTGTTTAGCAGGCACATGAAAAACTTTACCTGGAGGTTTCTCAATATCTGTTCTAAGTTCACCCTTAGCAGCTCGAGAGGAACTTCTAGGTTCAACTCCAGAGAGTTTGGGCAAAGGTGGTAACTCAGCCACATCTTTAGAGACAGGGTCATTAGTCAAAGTAGTATCTGGCATATGAATAGTCTCTGTAGATTTGAAGACAATGTCTTTGGGTTTCGTGAGAATTCTCAACTTATTTTTCTTGGCAGATATATCCCTTTTAATGTCAGCAGGCAATTCATCATTAAGTAATTGATCTATTGTGAACCTAACACACATCCATTTTTCAATAACCTTGTTTAATTTAGAAACTTGATCATTTAAATCAATGCTTTTCAAGGTTAACCTAGCGACTTCATTTTGTAGGGATATTTTCTCTAAATTAACCCGCCTAAGAGTTTCACATTCAGATTTAGCATTTAGCAATTCAGTTTTAACAGAGTGAAACTTATCGAGTAGGTTCTTTCTTTGTTCCTCAACAAAGTGTAAATCAACAATGGTGTAATCAAGGACATGCTTGCGTTCATCACTATCAGACATAGATAAAAGCCTGTGTACCTTTTTGATTGTGATGTCAACCCATTGTCCTGATCTTGCATCACCTTTTCCAACAGCTGGTTCATCCTCAGCTATAGCCATGAAAGCCCTGACTCTAGTAGTATCTTCATCATCTGAAGTCAGTGGCTCATCATTCCAATCATAAGCTTCAGCTACCAACCTTTTCTCTGTCTTTTTATCACCACCCTTCTTTTCAGACAGAGCTTCAAGCTTCAAATTCATCTGTTCTAACTCAGCTTTAAGTGCCTTGTACTTGTTTTTGTAATCCTTCTTCTCAAGGTCTGATGAATTGGATTGGTGAGATGAATTGTTGTGTTGTTTAACTTGTAGGGTTTTGAAGAAGATGATGGATAAGATGGCGAGGATGTTTTGGTGGAAGGACAGTCTTTTTGGAAGTGTCCAAGCTTTCCACAGGGAAAGCAAGTTTCTTTTGACCTATCATTTTGTTTACTAGCTGACCCTATTCTCCCTGATCTTTTGAAGAATCTTCTTTGGTTGGCTAACAAAGCCCTTTCATGAAACTCAGCATTCAGGTCTGTCAAGAACTCTTGGCTGCTGCGGGTGTCTTCTTCAACATCAGAGTCGCTGTCATGAGGATGTGGAGCAGAGATCAAGGCTTTGGAAGATGCTCCTTGCACAACAAATCTTTCAGTCTCTGATTTGTATATAGTGTCAATCAGCCCTTCTTCATAATTATACTTTCCATAAAGCTGAGCTAAGGTGTCATTCTTGATTGAGTTATTAGCTCTCTGGGTCTGATTCATACTTAGCCACTTTCTTGAAAGGCTGTTAACAAATGTGGCATTAATCTCAGCTTGACCAATGGTGACATCATTCATTGCTAGGTCATTGAGAAGAATCTTCAGCCTTGTATAGGTTTGTTGAACCTTTTCACCTTCAAGTGACTTGAAGGCATTGAACTGAAGTCTCTGAATCTTTGTCTCTCTTATTTCAGAGGGTCCTTCATGGTCAAGGATGAGGTCTGTCCACATTTGCTTGGCTGTGGGACACTGAATGACAGACTTCATGATATGTTTGGGAAGACAGGATATGATGATGCTTTTGAGACGTTTATCTTGGTATGCCAATTTTCTATCAGCTAGAGTCCATTGTTTGAGAGGTTTAGGAATAGGGTTTTCTTCAGTAGAGGTAAGTGCCATGGGAATGTAAGGACCATTTTCTAAAATTTCTAGAAGAAATGGTTCAAGTCCATCAAGATACACAAGAAATTAACTCTTCCAACTGGCAAAATCTTCTTCATCAAAGACTGGTACACTTGTGACATGTGATCCACCTCTTGAGTCAAGAAGTTGGGGTAGATCATCGTCATTGGCAGGAGGGTTGAGTCTTGGTGAAGATGGTGTTGTATTGTTATTGTTACCAGAAGGTGATTGTGGTGGGTTAGAAGTTTCCGGCATGGTGGATCTTGATTATAAAACTGAGAACGATGTTTCTTGAAGGTTTTAATATCAAACACCGCTCTGATACCAATTGTAAGTCCCTAATCAATGCAAGAAACCCTAAACTTAGCTAATCAACACAAGTAAATACTTTTCAAACGTAGTCTTATTATTGTATAATAAAGAATTACAAGTGTTATGGATAACACAGTTTGATGACAATGTGTTGTGCACACTTTGAACAACTATAAACCCTAACTTATGAATACAGTCGTAGCTTTTTGATTCTATAAGTTCTAAACATTAATGTTATGAATATTCGTAAAGTGTTAAACATTAATGCATGGATACACATCCTATTTATAGTGATACGAGGTTGACTTAAATAGTACTTGATGGTGACTACACAAGCTTTCACAAGTTCCCACATCAGTCACATGATGTTCTTCTATTCTTGGTAGTCTGCCATTATGCTTTAAGGAAACAGTTGTCAAAACAGTTTCCTTTTTCTTCATAGTCTCGAACACACAAATGGCATGTCCAAAGTGTGCTGAGTGTTAATAGGGTATTGCCACCCCTGTTAACTCTCAACCCCTCAGAGTCCCTGATACACCTTGGTTGTTATCCATCACAGCCAATGAGTATGTCTTCGAGTAATCTTTGACTTCCTTGACAATGTCTCTGACATGGACTCCTCTGAGGTTGCTCCCAGAGACTTGGATCTCTGAGAGTCTTGCGATACTTGCCTGCCTCCTAGGCACAGGCAAGGGACTATCTTGACAGCTTAATTATGTTTAAATATATGATCAGGGAATCTAACAAACTTAGATTCCCAACAATCTTCAACTTATCCTGAGCCCGAGACTCGTTAAGATTTAGATATGGCTGGTGTACACAATAACAATTATCCACCCCACCCCAACATGAATAACAACAACCATGTTCCCCCACCCGACCTTCGAACGATGGAGGAGCTTTGTCAACCAACGATGAATGGACGAGGAGGACCGATTGCGCCGATGCAAATCACGGCTCCAGAGTTTTCGTTGAAGCGTCACATGATCCAACAAGTTCAAAACACTTGTCCATTTCGTGGATTACCGGATGATGATGCCAACAAACACCTCAACAAATTCATTACCGTTACTCAGAGCATGAAGTTGCCCGGTGTTACTATGGATTTTATTCGCCTTCACCTATTTCCACACATCCCACCATGCCGAAAAATGGTTTGATCGTCTTCCGAAGAATTCAATTCATACTTGGGACGAGATGACTCAACTATTTTTATCGCGCTACTTTCCACCATCCATGGTCACGAGCCTTCGAAATCAAATTAGTGGATTTACTCAAGAACCCGATGAATCACTTTTTGATTCTTGGGAACGATATAATGTTTTGATCGATCGATGTCCAAACCACAACATGCTCCCCGTCACCTTAATTGATACTTTCTATAATGGTTTAATTTTTCGTGATCGTGATACGATTAATGCAGCCGCCGGTGGCACATTTTTGAAAAGAAGACCTGAGGAGTGTAGAGAGCTTATAGAGAACATGACTACTCATCACAAAAATTAGGATTCATCCGCATCTTCAAGGAATAACCCGAGAGGCAATGTTTCTTCTACTTCTTCAAACCCTGATATCACCGAATTGACCCGCGCAATGGTCGAAATGAGCAAAAACATGCAACTTTTGGCTACAAATCAACAACAAGTTAAAGCTGTTGCAACTTCTTGTGAAATTTGCGGGGGTCCTCATTCGTACACTGATTGTCCGTCTACTCATGACAATCCGGAAAACGTGTATGTAGCTTATGGTAACTATTCAACAGAAAGCCATCAAGCTCGACCTCAAGGTGATCATAACTTGTTAAGTTACCGTTCTAACAACTTTCTTTCACCTTGTTTTTCTCCTCAAAACCCCAACCCCAACAACTACAATAGAAGCAACCCAAACATACCTAGAGCTTCTAATCCTTATCATCCACCCGCTCAACAAGCCGCACCTATTAATCATGATGTTGAAGCTTTAATGAGAATCCAAGGAGAGCAAATCAAGAATCTGCAAAGCCAAATCATCAATTTTGAAAGGAGATATCACTAAGCAAGGTAATGATATTAGATCCGAGCTTCGACATGATATACAAACCTCTTTTAGCACTCAAACAAATGATTTGAAGAATATGCTGGCTAGTTTCTTACCCACTCCTCAACCCCCTACTTCGGACTCTCTACCTTCAAATACTATCACCAATCCGAGAGCGAATGTGAGTGCTATTACTATACGCAGTGGAGCAACCTTAGTAGGACCATCTACCCCTCCCCTAGTTACTCCATATACACCTCCTCCACCACCATTTATCCCTCCTACTCCCACGCCTAGTATTAGTTCTCCATTACCGTCTCCACCTATGCATGAAGAAGCACCCAAGAAGAACCCTTCACCAACCCCACCTTCCACCTATAAACCCAATATCCCTTATCCCTCTCGCTTAGACAAAGGCCGATTGCTCACCATGGATGACATTCAAGTGTCAAACCTTTTGAAGAATATTTTGGGAGTGACAATCACCCTTAGCCTTATTGAAGCTCTTGCCCAAATGCCGCAATTTGTTAATTTGTTTAAGGAATTGCTTAGCAAGAAGAAGAAGATGGCCGAGTTTGTTAATACTCGATTGAATGAAAACTGTTCTGCTATCCTTCTTAAAGAACTTCCAGAGAAACTTGGAGATGCCGGTCATTTTGTGCTACCATGTACTTTTCACCAAACCGAAGAATTTACTGCCTTAGCCGATCTCGGGACAAGTATAAATCTGATGCCTTTAAGCGTTTGGAAAAAGTTATCATTACTCGATCATACACCAACAAAGATGACTCTTGAGCTTGCAAATCGCACTCTCGCTTACCCCGTTGGTATTGCCGAAGATGTGTTCATTAAAGTTGGCACCTTCACTTTTCTGGTCGACTTTGTTGTTGTTGATTATGAAATGGACCCTCGTATTCCGTTAATACTTGGTCGGTCATTCTTGAGAACCGAAAAATCATTATTCGATGTTGTTGAAGGTGAGTTAATCTTAAGGGTCGGGAATGATGCACAAGTATTTACAATGGGGAAGATCACAACCAAATCAAATGGAAGAGAATCAGCGCATATGATTAATGTGCTTGATGATTTTGTCGTCTACAACAACCTATATTCGATTCTTGCTATGATAATCCACTCTTCCAAGATGATGTGGATGATTCTCTCTCCAATTTAGTTCCCCACCAATTCATGAATCTCCTCCAATTTATGATGACTATGATGATGATTCTAGTTCTGATATGGATGATTCTGATGATTTTACTTCTGAGTATCCAGACATGCCCACTTATGATGATTTTGATGAGGCTGATACTCTTTCGAGTGATTCTTCACATGATGAAGATCCTCCACCAACCATGCTTGATCCTACTTTGGATGACTACTCATTTGAGGAAGACTTTGCTACTTTTCTCAACACTTACTTCCCAAATGAGAGTGATGCTCCTCCTTTGGACTTTGATGATTATGGTCTTTATCCTTCATTGGATGTTAAGAAACCCGCTTCAAAGGAGAAGAAGCCGACCGACACCGATATTCGCAGCACTTATGTCTTGACACCTCTCTATCCACCTTCTGAGGATGAGATTGTGAGATTTATGAGCGGATCCTCTTCGAATTCTACTAAGCATGAGTGTTATTTTCCCCTAAAGGAAAAGGTGTTCGATCCCGGTATTGCAATTTCTAAACCATCTCAGTATCCATCTAATGAAATAAAAAGAATGATTTTTGGAAGTTATAAAGATATGCTTGCACCTCTTCACCCTTACTACCACCGTGCTCCATCTTTTCTTAAGGAAACCTTGCCTATTCTTCTTTGGCTTTCCTTGTTCGCGTTAAGCTTATGCTATTTGATGGATGAAAACCATGTATTTGATCCCGGTGGATGTTCTTTAAGCTTCTTCCTATGCTAATCAAGGTCGAGTCAGGCTCACGACTCGGTTAACAAAAACAAGCGCTTCCTGAGAGGCAACCCGCAATATCTATCCTTTTTCTTTGTTTTAATAATAAGTGTAGGGGGGACCCTAGTATGTGTTTGTTGTTTTCTTTCTTATCATGTGCAGGGATTCGAGCTTTCAAAGATCCATTCTTGACGACTTTTGACGACCCGTGATTCCGTGTACCCGTCTTCCCGATTCTATCCTAAACTCTTTTGATTCTCTATTTTATATTCTTCAATATTAAAATAGGAATCACTTTAGTTGTCCTTTCCTTAGCAAGATTTAAACAAAGTGCACAATGTCCTAAGTGTAAGGGAGTTTACTTCCACATGCTTAAACATTGAGGACAATGTTTATATTAAGTGTAGGGGAGACTTCTATCGAAGTTAAGTGGTCTTTTCCATGAATTTGTCCTTATTTTAACCGGAAAATTGATTTTTCGACATTTTTCAAAATTTTTAATCTATTTTGGCCTATTAGTATTTACCTTTCTTATAGTTATTTTCTTTCTTTGCTAGAATAAATTTTAATAAAGTGGTTTTAATTTTCCAACGTTGTGAATCTTTTGACTCAACCCGAGTTTACTTATCTAATTTTACTCTAGCTAGTATCATTAACGTGTTTAAGTCAAGTTTTGCTAGGCTTTTATATAGGGAACTTTAAAACGCGAAAGTCTTAACTCTTACGGGTTAAGAACAAGAACTTTTCGTAAGTTCCTATAATTGATCCCAGAAAGTCGTTTATCAAGGGAACTTTAAAATGCGAATTCTAAAACTTGAAAGAGTCTAAGAAGTTGCAAGATCCTATAGATGACTTGAAAACCCAAAACATTGATTTAATTGGCTAAGCATCCACGAGTCTCATTCCTTGAGATTTTAAATTGTGGAGAACGAGAGATGATAGAGTAAATTATAAGTTTTGTATTCTTTCATGAATTTATGTGAGTTGATTATAAGCTTCTTCTCCCATCGCTTCTTAATAAATATATTTGCAATAAATAAGGTTGTACGATTTGAAAAGTTACTTAGCTTCTAGCCCAAGATCGTTTAAAAGTTGGTCGGTATTGATTAGAGTTCATAACCAAGGCATAACTTATTGAAGCGGGATGCGAAGATTGGCGAGTCCGAAAAGGTCCTAACAAGACATGAGGGCTACATTTTGTTGCTAAAGATCCGAAGTGATGTGAATAATCATTTATCAAAAGTCAATATGAAGGATCGAGACACACAACGAAAAGCAAATACTCCCGTAAACATCATGGAGAAGTCTATCCAAAAAGGCCCTAACAAGATATGAGGATAAATAGATCCAAGTCCTAAAAGGAGGCGGATCGTTGTAAATCAAAATCCCAAATAAAGATGAGAAAAATGAAGAAGTCGTGGTCCAAATATGAAGAATCTCTCAAAACTTCAAGTGAAGAAATTCCTATTATGAAGAGAAAACCATTATTTCATGAACGTCTCTCAAGATTTGAAGTATGAAGTCACTGCCAAATATCGGTCCGAGAAAGGTCTCAAATCGTGAAGCGAGTTATGCTAAGATATGAACTTTATGAGGTCCCGAGAAGCAGTTTTAAAAGATTTTGTCCTTTAGCTAACTATTGATTAAATCGTCCTACTTTACTTTCAGCCTAAATAACTATCGAAATAAATCAACAATGCATCTTCGTTATCATTCAAGACAAAAATAATATATAAGAGATACACCTAGGAATAAGGGAGTCTAAGTAAATAATTGGCCCACATGAGTTTGTGTTAGTTTGCTAACTTATAATAACAATGATCTCGTTTTTAAGCTTGGTATGGGGAACGTGAAACTGGAGGATGATAATCATTCATGACATTTCAAAACCCTAAGGTAAGTTTTTGATCTTTTTACTTGTTTTCTTCTTTTAAATATTTTGTCTCTTTAATAAAGGCCAATGTGGATTGATTGTGATGGAAAATGTAATCTTGCTTTGTAATTAATACATTGCATGAATACATTGCAATGGTCAAGTGTAGGAGATTTAATAAGTATGAAAACACTTATCCTTTTACCACTTAATTATAATAATAACCAAGCCAAAACGTGTATTTTATGTCGTAAATGTTGGAAGTATGCGTGGTTTGTGTTTTTGTTGTGATTTAGGTCCAAAATGTGAAAAGGGAAGAAAACACGGGCTTTCACGGGCTTTTATCGAAGAAAAAGACAAAAGACGAAGTCGAAAGATCAAGAATGCAAAAAGAACGGAAGTCCAAGGCCTATTCTGAAGATTTATCGAAGAAAAGTCTAAAGACGGAAGTTTAATAAAGCTGAAGAACTCAAGTCTAATTAATGAAGAAATTACAAGACGAGTTTAATTAATCCCGAGACAAAGTTTAAAAAGTCGAAGAATTTAGAAGACGAAAAGACGAGAAAGAAAGAAGGAAGCTTACAACACATGCTTACCTCCCTAATCTCCTATAAATACCTTCCTAATATCACATTAGGAGGTGTTGGCTATTTTGACAAACAAGTCTTCCACCATTTTCATTACTTGCACATTTGTTTTCATGTCATTTACTTAATTGTCAATTTAATTACCTTGTTTTGCACCTTAAATTTCTTGCCTTTAATTCAAGTAAGTCTTTTAATTTTGTTGTTGAATCTTTATTTTCCTTTTATCAAGCTTTTCTTTATCATTCTTATTCTACTTTTCTTGCTTGTGATTTTGATTATTAATCCAGATTAAGCATTCTTTTGCTTAATCTTATTGCTTATTTGATTAAAAAGTTTATCTTTTTATTTCTATCTAGGCTTTTATACGAATTAAGATATAAGCTTGACAATCTTATTGGCTTATTTTGTATTTAGCTATTTTGTTTTAAAATTTTCTTAAAAGTTTTATCTTTCTTAATGTTTGCTTATTTTGTGTTTTGAAAAGGTTTTTAAACTCGTGCTTGTTTAATTTTACTTATTCTTGTTTTAATTAAATTTTTGGTATTTGCTTATTGTCAAAGTGCTTAATTGATTTTTGCTGCGAATTTCATTCTATCGGAAAGAGGTATTTGGATTCTGACAACTTGTTACGATCGCAAAAACCACAAAGGTTTCTACATTGCGATCGGTAGTGCGATACTCCCCCTTATTCCGATCAAGATTCCGATCGCTCATTGTGATCGTGGATTGCGACGGGGCTTAAGGCTGTATTGCGACGGAAAGCTGCCAAATTTTTGACAGCCATATTCCGACAGCTTACACATTCCGATGGGATTCCAATGCTTTATTCTGATGGCTTCATTTGTTTTATATTCCGATGCTTTCACGTTATTCCGATAGGTTTTTCTTAATACATTCTGATAGACTCTAGGTTTAGACATTCCGATAGAATTGTTCTTACTTATTCCGATACCTACATTCCGATAAGTATTCCGACGGTTTTGTGGTGACAGCATTCCGACGAGATTCCGACGGTTTGGGATTTGTTTTCTTTTAATATTTTGTCTTAGCTTTATTTTTAATTTTGCATTGTTTTAAGTTTTCAAATTTTTCACGCTTTCCGAAATCTCTTTTTTTACCAAGTGTTTTTCTAGTAATTTTTAGTTTAATTTTTAAAGCTTATTTTTCCTTCATTTTACTTTAGTGCCATTTTAATCGTTTTTCTTTATTTTAAATTTCAAATTTTCATTTTTATTACATTGTCTATTTTACTTTTTGTCGAGTTTTAATTTTACGTCATTTAATTTCTCGTCATTTACTTTTAAAAGTTTTAATATTGCACAATTTACGTTTTAATTAGTTTTAGCTTTAATTACCGTCATTAACTTTAAAGGTTTTGCAATTTAATTATACTACAACGACAAATCTATTGTTTCCCACCAAAACACGATTGAGTTGCACTTAAACCAATAGTCAATTCGAATAGACCGATTTCAACGAACAATTTTTCTAACTAAATCCTAGTTATTAGTAAAGGACTGTCCCTATTTAGTCACATCTGCTTTTATCGAAACTTTTATCTTTAGGACCGACCCATTCGCGTCCCCCTCTATGTCTTTTGTTTTGGTGAACTGACCTTGGGCGTTCACTCTTGTAACACCCCCAAATTTCCACGCAGTGGAATACCACATTGGGGCGCTACTAATAGCACATCGCACACAATCATAAAAACGACCTAAAAAATAGACGTTGCAATCACACGTTGAGGGAAACGATGATGCTATCGTTGTCCCCGCAATTGGAGCAAATAATTTTGAAATCAAAACGGGTTTTATTCAAATGGTTTCCGCTACACCATTTTTGGGCCGTTCCCAAGATAACCCCATGATCATATCAAGAGATTTATCCATTTGACTAATACGGTGAAATACAATGGGGTGCCACAAGAGGCTATTCGTTTACAACTCTTTCCTTTTTCCCTCGAGTGACAAGCCTGGATTTGGCTTGATAAGGAACCACCCCAAAGTATTACCACATGGATCGACTTAGAGACCAAGTTCATTAACTACTTTTTTCCACCATCAAGGACCACCTCTTTAAGGAATGACATCATTACCTTTGAACAAAAATATGGGGAAACGTTTAGTGAGTCTTGGGATTGTTTTAATGAGCTTTTTAGAAAATGTCCAAAACATGGTTTCACTAAAGTGCATCAAATTAATACGTTTTATAATGGTTTAAATCTTAATGACCAAGACTCACTTAATAGTGCCACGGGGGGTAATATTCTTGTAAAGTCCATGAACGAGGCTTGGGCCATAATTGAAAACAAGGCTAAAGTGCAAACCAAGAGTGTTAGGGATACTATGGCAAGTGCTAGTTCTAGTGACAGTGACAAGATAATTGATAAGCTTACGTCGCTTGTTGAATCAATTGCTTTACAAACCAAAGCCCTCAATGGTCAATTTAATGCATTGAAAGAAACTTGTGAAACGTGTGAGACTTGTGGTGGACCACATTCGTATTTTAATTGTGACAAGGTTTACAATCAACAACAACAAGTTTGTGCTTTTAACACCAATGTTAATGAGAAGGTTTAATTTAAACCAAATGTTGATGTTAACCATTTGTCTTATAAGAGTACTAACTATTTGGCTCCCCCGAGTTTTGTAGCTCCACAAAGACCACCCCCACCCACCCAAAATACCCAATACCAAAATAGGAACCAAGGTCCTCAAATGGGTAATTTTCAAGGGAATGCAAATCAAGGGAATTTTAATGGTCAAAATCAAGGTTTTCAAAATAATAACCAAGGTTTTCATAATAACAACGGTTTTCAACCTCAATTTTAAAACCAAGGTTTTCCTAATCAAGGGGTTAACAATCAAGGGTCTAATCAAATGAACATGCACAATCCTCAAATAGACTTGGTTCTACAAAAATTGACCGAACATGAGAAAATTATGAAACAAATGAAAGAGTCCACCGATATGAAGTTCGTGCAAATGTTGCAAGCCCTTAGACACCAAGGAGCCTTACCTTCTAATACCGAGATTAACCGTCGTGCTAATGTGAGTGCTATCACTACTCGAAGTGGAGCCACTTTAGTGTGACCTTCCATCTCTTCGCCCATAAAGGAGAGACAAGGCCCGGAGGTCATAATGAGTAATCCTACTCCCCCTTCGGTGATTCCACCCACTACCACTCCTAGTACTACTTCTCCATTGCCTAAAGAGCCTATCCTTAAGGTTGTTCAAGAAGCGAGTCCTTCTCCTTCTCCACCTTCAAAGTCTAAACCCAATATTCCTTATCCCTCTAGGTTGGACAAGGCTAAAGTGCTCCCCAAAGATGACGTTCATGTCTCCAACTTTTTGAAAATGATTTCCAACGTCAATGTTAACATTAGTCTTATTGAAACACTTGCTCAAATGCCAAAATTTGTGAAAATGTTTAAAGATTTGCTCAATAAGAAAGAAAAAATGGTTGAGCTCGTGAATACTCGTTTAAATGAGAATTGTTCCGCGATTCTTCTCAAAGAGCTTCCCGAAAAGCTAGGAGATCCCGGACGATTAGTGTTACCTTGCTCGTTTCCCTAAATTGATGATTGTATGGCCTTAGCGGATCTCGGCACTAGCATCAATCTTATGCCACTCTCGGTATGGAAACGATTATCATTACCCGACCTTGTACCGACTCGCATGACTCTCGAGTTAGCTAATAGAACTCTCGCATACCCCGTTGGTATTGCCGAAGACGTTTTTGTTCGAGTTGGTACATTCACTTTTCCCGTGGACCTTGTTGTAGTTTACTATGAGATGGATCCTCGTATTCTGCTAATACTTGGTAGACCATTTTTAAGAACCGGAAAAGCGTTAGTTGATGTAGCCGAAGGGGAATTAATTCTTAGGTTTGGGAATGATCAACAAGTATTTAAAATGGGGAAAATGGTAAATAAATCAAACGGAATCGGTCAATATGATGGATGTGCTTAATTTTGATAATGAAGAAAGTTTTATCAATCCTTTTGAAACTAAAAAGTTTAACCTTAATGATTTTGTGGTACACTCAAATCCACTTTTTGAAACTTCAAATGATAATCCACTTTTTGAAGAAAATGAGGAAGCTAATGATGTCTTTTCTTTAAGTGATCATTCTACTTCGGATTTTGAGGATACCCCACTCTATGATACCTATAGTGATGACACTTCTTCAAGTGCTCACTTTCCTTTCGATCTTAGGGAGACACCTTTAGAGCCTCCAATCTTTGATACCCCAATCTACGATGACTATGATGACGGCACTTCTTTAAGTGATCTCATTTCTTTGGGTTTTGACGAGACACCTAGTGATCCTAATGATCCTATTATCTCTATGAGTGATTCTCCCATTCTTGATTCTCCCTTTGACTCTTATATTCCAAAATTGGGGGTTACGACTTTTGAAAAAGATCCTCCACCTTTAGAGGTTGCCCCTATTTTAGAGAATATTCCATTTGAGGAGGATTTAGATATCTTTCTAAATTCTTATTTTCCTCACGAGGATGAGTTTTCCTATGACTCCGATGATACTTATGTTTTCACATCAAGTTTGGAAGAGGACGACTCACCCACTTTGGATCAAAATGATATTTTGAGCTTTAATGTCAATACCTCTTTCTATTTTCCCGTTAAGGAATCGGTGTTTGATCCTGGAATAAAGACTATCATGCTATCATTGCCTTATCACCATAACACCTTTCCTCGTAAGAAATTTTTGACCAAGGGTACCCCACTTTACTTTACTTTATGTGATTTTACCACCTCCGGGTTTATTTCCTTTCTTGATGGAAATTATGTGTTTGCCCGGGTGGATTTTCATGGGGTATTCCTTATATGACTATGTTTCACCCTTTATCATGGAGAGATTTTCCTCCTTTGGAAATCTTGGTTTTACAATGATTTTCCCATTTGAAAGATGATATTCGGGATATTGAGTCGAGCTAGAGACTCGTGATAAATAAATCAAGCATCGTATAACTAGGTTAGATTTTTACCTTTTCCATCCTTTCCACCCTTTTTCACCTTCACCCATTTCCACCAATAAGTGTAGGGGGGAGCCAAGTAGGTTGTTTTGTGTGTTGTGATGTTGTGCAGGGACATGTGCTTTAATGATCCAATTTTGGTGTTTTTGACGCGACCCGTGATCCCGTGTTCCCGTGTACCCGGTTCCTTCGATAAGTTTTTGCTATTGTGATTCAATCTTGTATATAAATAAAACGTGAATAAATGTAATCACTTTAGTTGTCTCTTCCTTAGCTCGATTTAAACAACGTACTCAATGTCCTAAGTGTAGGGGAGTTTAATCTCCCACATGCTTAAACATTGAGGACAATGTTTATATTAAGTCTAGGGGGATTTCTATCGAATTTTAGTGGGCTTTTCCATGAATTTGACCTTATTTAACAGGAAAATTTAAAAAAATTTCAACTTTTTTCAAATTTTTGATCTATTTTAGCCTAGTAATATTTTCTTTTATTTTGTTTCCTTTTGTCATCGCATCGTATTTATATTTTCCATTTCAAGAATAAAGTCAAAAATAAATAAATAAATAAATAAAAATGGTTTTAACAAGTTTAGATGTCATTGATATATTAGGCCCGTCGTGAATATTTTGACTCAACCCGATTTTACTTATCCGAGTTTACTCTAGCTAGTATCCTTAACCATATGGACCTTAATTGGTTTATTAGGCTAAGCATCCACGAGTCTCATTCCTTTAGATTTTAAATTGTGGAGAACGAGAGATGATAGAGTTGATAATAAGTTTAAGGGTTAATTCTTGCTTATGTAAGTTTTTGTGGCTCTTTCTTCCCGCTTGTATATTTAATTGCTTAATAAATGAGTATTTTTGCGGTGTAGATTCGATATCTTAACTCTTAGCCAAATCTTTATTCTCCTTGTAATTAAAGCATGAACACATTGAGGGTGCCAGCGTTGTGGAGTTCCGACTAAGGTGGCTCATAACCACTAAGTAGGAGGTATTCAGACCATGGGACCGCGGAATTTGGCCTACTATATATATCATAAATAAAGAAAGAATAAGATTAAAACATGACCTCAAGGAGCCTTAGGGTGTGGGGCATGTAGCACGAACCTTGTCATTAGAGCCTTAGGGTGTATGGCATGGTAAGTGTTGAATAAAAATTGATCAAAAATCAATTCCCTCGTTTATCGTTCAAGGAGCCTTAGGGTGTGGACAATAGATGAGGAGCAATTTTACATCTTAAAGAGCCTGAGGGTATATGATGTGAACTTGCTAAACTCCACATAAAGTCTACATGACTTTGGAGGAATAATTAATAAGTAGTAATATCGGCCAAAATTTGGATCCGGGAATTTATTCCCCAAATCGTGTTAAATCATCCTTAATGTGGGCTTACTTTAGTGACAATGTTTTTTGAGGACGAGGTTAGGTTTTGAGTGTCTGGTTTGCACCGTTTTGCCTTCATTTTTGGACTAATAATTATCAAATAAGTCAAATGAGCCTACGGGTGAATGACAATCCATAAAAGCTAGAGATACAACGTAGGAATTGGAGAAAGAATATTACACAATTGTCTTATATAAGTGGTTTTAACTTGAGAACTTATGGTAAACAATGATCTCGTTTTTAAGCTTGGTATGAGAAACGTGAAACTTGAGGGTGATTAATATCCATAACACCATAGCCCTAATTTAAGTCTTAGATTTCTTTACGAGTTTCTTCCATCAAATAATTTCCAAGTTAATAAATTGTTATAACTTTTGTTTCCTTTAAAGTTTTTGTTTCTTTATCGTCATAGTATTAGTATATCTTAATAAAGGCCGAGATGGATTAATTATGAGAAAAATGTAATTTTATGCTTTAAAATTATGCATTGCATGGGGTCATTGCAATGGTCAAGTGTAGGGGATTTAATAAGTGTATAAACACTTATCCTTTTGCCACTAAAATCAAGGAAAAACAAGACCTAATCATGTGTTTAATATCGTAAAAGTCGGAATTACGCGTGTTTTTGTGTGAAATAGGTACAAATGATCAAAAGGAAAGAAAACACGGGGTTTCATGGTCAAATGTTGAAGAAAAGTCCAAGAAAGAGACGAAGACAAAGTCAAAAGACCAAAAGTGTGCCAAAGATCACGAAAACTGGCAAAATCGATACGATTTTGAATAAATGATCAACAAAGCCAAGATCGAGTTTGTTTTTAGCGGATTTAATCGTTTATGAAGATTTTGGGCCAAGTGGGTCCCATATTTTGGTATTGGGCCCAAAAGCCCATTAATGGATTTTAAGTACTTTCTTTTGGATCAAAAGGCCCAAATGGCCCAAGTCTTATTGATAAAACATACGGATGGGAGTATTTCAGTTTGGGCCAAGCCCATTTACAAGTTTATAAACGAAATATTAAGTTTGGGCTTTAAAGCCCAATTGCTTATACAAAGTAAAAGTGAACGGTAGAAGTGAAAACCAAATTCACTTTCCCTGGTCAATATTCACCACACACGTGTTTTATAAACAATCACCCACACACACTTATTTTATTTACCCACCCATTACCCACTCACATTCTTCTGATACAAACAAGAAAATCACATCTTTCACCTCCCTCTCTCTAAAAAAAAAACCAGTCAACTTTGTTTTTACCCAAACCGTAATTTACTTATTCACAAAAAAATTACATCAAAAATTGGGGCTTTGTTGTGATTCGTGTGATTCACACGTTTTATCAGTTAAACCCCCCTCAAGTCTGTAATGGTGTGCCATTTTTTATTTTCTATTTTATTTTTTGCAAAATTAGATTATAGGTTTAATGTAATTTTCTTGTTTTTCCAGTATTGTAATTTTTTAATATTAATGAAAAGTTCATTTAATTTTTAATAAATTCGTGTCTTATTTATTTAAACTTAATTGCAATTTATATTCTGAATTTGGATTAAATAATATTAAATAAAACTTGGTAGTTAATTTCCCCCATTGGGAAGTTAAATATATTGGTTCGATTGTGTTTATGGTTCGAATGATGATGATGATGATGTTTGGGTAACGGATATGTTCAATTCGATTTAGATTAAAAAAGGGGGTTCAGCGCCCACCTTCTTCCCAAAGGTTTTCATCACCAGGTGATTATTTCTTTTTAATTTTTGAGTTAGAGATTTAATAAGATTTTTGTTATTATCTGCTTGTAGTTTTTATCTGGTTTTTGTTCTTTGGTCTGAGTTTGTTTAAACTTTAGTTGGATCTGCTCTTAGTTTTTGTTTTTTTATCTTCTTATTCAGTCTACTTACGTTTTTTTTATCTGCTTATCTAGTTGCGTATAATTTGGGATTGCTGCATAGAGATTTCTGCTTATTTGATTTCGTTGACCTTGTAGTTTTTTTCTGCTTATTAAGTTTTATCGAGTTTTTTTGTTTAGAATTGTGAGTTGCTGATCAGATTTTAGTTGATTTGCTTATTATATTTCTGCTTTTTGGATTTAGATTTGCTCTTTATATATTTAGCTTATTTGCTTATTTTTAGTCTTTTCTGCTTATTCGACTTTAGATTTAGTATTTCTTTTAAGAGTTAGTATATTTTCTTATTAGGGTGTTTTGCTTATTTGATTTAGTCTTGAGTTTGGATCTGCCTATTTGCTTTTCAAGTTTCTTATGCTTATTAGGGTTTAACTGATATTGCTGATTTTGCTGCATAAACATACAGATACAATTGATCTGTATGTTTCTAAGTAAAATTCCAAAAAGTTCAAAAAATAAATAATATAGCAAAAATCGTCCCTCACGGGACTCGAACCAGTGACCTTTAGCTTAAATGTCCAACACCTTTACCAGTTCCTCTAGGCCTTCATTTGTGATTATTCTCAGTTCATCTAATTAATATAGGATCTTTTAATCTAGCTGTCAGATTTAATTAAGTTTTAAATACTAGATTTAGTCTAATTAATTTTTATTAAAAGTTTTCTTAAATACAAGTTTTATTAAAATAAAAAATAAAAAGATAAAAAAATATTTTAATTATTTTTATAAATTTTAAATTGCTTTCATAAATTAGTTTTTATTTAATTTTATTTAAAATTAATATTAATTAGAATAAAATTTAGTTTTAAGTTTTATTTAAATTTTAATTAGTTTTAAATTAGTTATAATTTTAAAATAGTTTTCAAATTAGTTTAAATAGTTTTGTTTAAATATTTCCTTATACATTAATTAGCTTTTAATTAAATAGTTTTTAGTTTTTTTTAAACACCAAAAAGTAATTTTACCAAAAACAATTAATCCACATTAAATCGGAAATCAATTCGAGTCGTGTCGAGAAAAACGAACATTAATTGAACTTGAAAAATTCTTAAATTAGCGTTCTTGTGGACTAAAGTGTAAATATTAGTTAAAAAGCGCGAAATGACTACCAGTCAATTTTAAAAATATTTACGAGTGTCGGATTTCACCCCGGGTTCATAAAAATATAAATCTCTTTTGTTAAATCGATCGTTTTAATAATTAAACGCACGCAAAACGAAATAGTCAAGTTCGACTCGACTTAATACGTAATGAAATAAAAATTTCAGAAATCTCAAATATCGAAATAATCGATACTAAAATATAACATTTGGGCATCCATTGGCATCACGATTACTATTAGTCTTCTTTAATCGTCACAACAGTTAAATATATCCACACATTATCGGTTTCAACGTAAACCGTCAAACAATACAATACTTACCATTACTAAGAAATTAAAAATCAAGTACATAGTTAGGGTGAAATAATGACGTTAAGTTCGGGGTATTATATTATCACCTCCTTTAAGGAGCGACGTCCTGACGCTTACCTCGCCTCATACTCGTCTTGCATACCACTAGGAAAGATAAGGGAACTTCCTTCTAAAGAAGTCCTCACGATCCCATGTGAATCTCGATCCACGTCTTGAATTACATCGCACCTTCATAATGGAAAACTTACTCGGTCTCAAACGCTTTAACCTCTCGATCCACGATCTCCATTGGTTCATCTACAAAACGCAACTTGTCGTCAAGTTGTATCTCACCAAAAAGGGGATGAATAAATCCTTATCCACAAACACTCCTTTAAGCTCGATACACAAAATTTTTTATGAATTACACGAAGCTCATTCGACGACAAGAGTAGATGACAGGATTTTTGATTAAGTCCAGTTAAAAGAAAAATTGCAAATAAAGGAATAGCCACTGGCCGGATAGCCATGGACATATATAAAAAAGAAATAACAAGAAAATATTTCGTCATCAAAGGGCACTCACACGCGGATCCTTTCTTAAAAGATAATACAAAGACACAATCTCACTTCCGCCCACGCGCGCCAAAGTCTCAATAAACATCGTCGTTGAAGTTCAAAAAGATATTACATGGTACGTGTTCTCCATGATCGGACGTCATTGGATAATGCCGTCTCAATTTCTCACAACTTAGGATCATTCGACTAGATCACATACCACATAAGTACAACAAAAGAAAAGATTGAAACAAACTTCAAATATAGATCTCCACCGTTGATCATCGAGAAAAAATTTGAACGAACCCTTTGATAACAATAGCTCAATTCCCAGAGTCTTCTCACCTGCGGTGTCAGCTACAACATACTCCTCGAGGTGGTAATGAATTAATTAATTCCAGACATTAAGAAATTCGGTCCATTGGTGTAGCAATATCTTCTGCTCCAATAGTCAACATTCAAAAGTGTCCCACTAACTTCTGCTCTAGTGCTCAAGGTGATACATCATATTCTTTCTTTAATTCGTTATGGTGACCCCCAAGAGTTTCGTCATCAATAAAAGTCATCGGTGACCCTTCGATAGTAGCAAGTAAAATTATAAGATCTTTACATCCATAATGTTTTTCCATTGATAACTCGATCCTCAGTCAATCCAAAAGTACATGCATAGATCCTGGTGACGCTTAAACAAGTCGCCTATTCCCGAAATGGTCAACAGCTCTTAACAATCTGCTTATAAAGCTCGCGATCATCGAGACACATTAGAAATGGTCCATCAAAATAAATCACAACTCGAGATAAGTCCAACGAGTTACTCGTACATAGATGATAATCGACGACCATCATAATGACGACGACACTAAACGATTTATACCAACGAAACACGATTCGAAGAATGACGTACGCACACCAAACATTCACAAATCGAGCCATACATACTTGGGCCACTCATTTATAACTCATTTTCTACATCAAAAGGCGTCCCCCTACATGTATACAAGAGTTTATAAATTTACGGTTCGGGAACTTATAACTTTCTTGTTCAAATGAAAAGGCGTCCCAATCCATTTCAACGAGACGATTATAAGTCATCTTACTCAAGTATTACTATCTCTCAACACGATATCATATCAAAATACCATAGTAAATACAAGGTGTCAATAAACTTATATCATGATTTCCGTATTCAAACGTCTCATTCCATATGAATAAGGAAAACACGACAATCTAAGGTCCAGAGGTTTAAAACTTTCTTATTCAAATGTCCCAACCCATTTCAATAAGACAACCTTAAACGACTCATAGTTGGGCGAGGTAAAAACTCTATATCTAAATGTCCCATTCCATTTAGATACAAGGTATTAAGTCACTCCACCGAATGACTACTACGAGCATATCTTTGTTGTACCCAAATTATATATATTTGATTAGGATATATATATATCTTAAGTCCAACATTGGCATCCTCCTTTTCGCCAATAAAATGTAGTCATATAAAATCAAATAACACATCGCATTACATAGAAGATGTCGGCTCAGATAAATGATTCTTCAAAATCATAGGAAGTACTCGGAACACGAATATCACAACAATCGATTACGTTTCGAAAGGAGATGTCCTAAAATGGCACATCACGATACGATGATAACAATCGAACTTAAACAAGTCGATATGCGATAGATTACGAAACAATATATACATACTCAAACTATCAAACGAGTTTCACACTCGTATTCAGATAATGCATAATTATCAAGATCGATGATTTGCGGTGAGGTCGAATCCGATACGAAACCGCATTATTAAAAGTACGACAATCATTTAAGGACCATTGCTTTACGTGAAATGCCTTTAAATACCATAGTATATTCATACATACTACCATTTCTACATACACATAGGTTCACATAATCACTATCAATCATAAACTAATGCAAGAATAGCCTTACCGGAGCCCTGCAAAGCAGTTGCGTGCTTAAAACTTTTTAGAACACACCAAAGTTATAGTTTAGATTTTTCAAAATCGACCTCGTTCTCTATAACTTGTGGCTCTGATTACTCTCGCGCATATAGAAGTTTTATAAACTGCATCATTGCATTTTAAACTGTTTCGTGCATTATAAACTATTTCATTGCTTTATACATTGTTTATGCATTTTATGTTCATCTCATATTATTTAAGACTTAGCATTTATGTTGCATTGGTTGTATTGTGAAACGACTCATAGTCGTCCACACTATTAACTTCCAAAATTTATGTTGGAAAATTTCAGGGTGAAATTTCTCCTGTAGTAGAATTTGCAACATAGTGCAAATATGGTCTTCCTACTCTTCTCTAGACTTAGATAAAATCAGGTTGTCCCCGGTGAAAACACTGCTGAATTTGTTTATGAGTTTATGGACACTCAATTTATTAAGTCCCTAATGCTGCTGGAGCATGTATGCGACTAATATAAAATCATAAATTTAGCATGCCCAAGTCATGTACGAATAGCAGTCATGGGAATATCCTGCTCTTTCGCTCGCCAAGGCTGGCAGCATGATCATGAGTCGATCTTGGAAAATTGTTTAGCACTATATAGTCTCTCACACACATTTTCAATACGTGGAGGAGGATAACGGTTATGAAGGATGATTTGTTTAAATCGATGGTAGGCGACACATAATCTCATGTTACCGTCCCTCTCCTAGAAGGTTACTCTAGAATACATGTGGTAAGATTCTGAAATGGTGGGGAAAACCTTATGGAGGACGATAAGTACCGAAAGGGGTGATTGTGACACCCTAGGCAAATCCCACATCGACATTGGCCAGGAGAGATCCATGGTTCATAAGATAACAGTCGCCTTCTCATGACACAACGTGTTTTGTGGTCTATTGCACGTGAGGTTCTTAGGAACTGGCAGTTAAGTGTCCTCATGTCAGATAGTACTAGCTTGGGTGACCTGGCGGGAAGTACTCACACGAGGGCCACAAAGCAAAGCCGTGAGCCTGCGGGCAAAGCGGACAATATTGTGGTCTGCGTAGGTGGGATGTTACATGACGGATTGAAACGTTATTACTTTAGGCGCACTTTTTTTGAAACATTAGTTAACCACGTATGTATTAACAAAAAAAGGATTTGTGAAGCTGGTATATACGACAAAATAGTCGACAACGAATGTAAAAGTCAATAAATTCATATATAAAAATAAAATACACCATATTAAACGGTTCAATGTATAAAATAAATCAATTTCAATTGGTAAATACGAGTATATAACCTCCAATACAGAACATATTTCATTATTAGCACTTCTTTTATTTATATCTATTTATCATATCATCATTTTCATCTTTTCCCTTTGTTTGACAACATCTTCTCCTTCATACCCAAATCCCATATCACACACATAGATCAGACACACAAATCACACATTAACAAACTATAGCAACGCGCCACCTCCCCAGACTCACTGGCCGCCAGCCCATACCGCTCTCTCCCCACCATTTTCACCAGATCCAACTCCGCCGCCGTCGTCGCCACAATCACCACCACTATCACAGCACCATCCCAAATGATCTACGACCGAATCTCACAATAAGTCAACAGATGTTCAAAACACTCTCAAACCCTAACCCTTTT
This sequence comes from Glebionis coronaria, assembly GCA_025667525.1. Lineage (NCBI taxonomy): Eukaryota > Viridiplantae > Streptophyta > Magnoliopsida > Asterales > Asteraceae > Glebionis > Glebionis coronaria. The sequence goes on along the minus strand of CM046881.1, from coordinate 532,140,850 downwards.
TTTCTACAACACAACTCACCTTAACCATCCCTAACCACTCCAATATTTCTATTATTATTGTGTCTGAAAATTCAAACTTTCTAATTATAGAAAAGTCCCAAATGCTTTGTATAATAGTATAGATTACGATATTGACCGATAAAAATATCTAGTGTGCACATGTACTAGTAACACTCAACATACAAACACTTAAAGCTTGATGTCAAAAAGTGGTACAACCATCATTGTTACGTAACGATCAAACCGAATGTGTGTAAATCATTTCTTTAAAAAAACACTGTTTCTATGTATGAAAATCTAGAAATTCTAAAATAAACTTGTGCATTTTGAGTTTCATGCATATATAACAGTAGTTTATAGAGTATCATCTTTTTAATACTAGTAGCATTTAAAATTGTTTTACATTCCCTCCTTTAATCATCTTATAGATGACGTGGTAAATCTGATTTTGCTTTCAGTTTATTATCTGAACATATCTGAACATCAAAGTTATCGTTAAGGGGTGTGTTTATTGGGTTCGTGTTACAAAACTAGAAGTTTGGTCTCCAGACTTCAACAACTATCTTAGTGATAACGACATGGACAAGCATGTATCAGATGATGAAAATCTGAATTAGGTAGTGGTATAAACGGTCTCAACTATGAAGTGAAAAGGATAATGATGTTGATCATCACTACTACAAAAAAGCTCATAGCGCCCTGTTTAAAATGATGATAAAGCCCCTTTTTGCTTGGGGAATCAAAGGGGGAGGGACTCTATTATAAGTTGCCATAGAGCCCTGTTTGAAGAACGGGCTTTATAATGCGTAATAGAGCCCTGTTTTTTGGTTAAAAACCTTGCTCTATCTGAATAAAAAAACCATTTTCAATACCATAGATCCCTGTTTTGTAAATGGCTCTATGAATTACTATTATTTTTTTATTTCCATTTTTAGTTGAATACAACTGTAATTCCTGTATTTATAGGTACAAACAGCACAACCAACAAAAGTAAAACAAAACCAAAGGGTTGAAGACCTTTATTTCCAGGTATAAACAACACAACTGACAAAACTGAAACAAAACCAATGGATTGAAGATCAAAGATAGTTTTACATAGTTTAATACGAGTCCTACGGACCAACAGAAATACTAGTACTAATTAAACATCACAACTGTTTCAAAGCAAGTGTTTTGAGGGAAAGGAGATATGCAAAACGACATGGAAACATGCCGACCATTCTTAAATACTAAAATGACTAATGATCAGATGCCACACACCGAAATGCAAGAACTCAGGCTGTTGTCCAACTCCTTACTAGTAAAAGGCTTTTTGTCATTCCATGTCACCTATAAAGAACATCCATAAGCATTTTATAAGAAAACAAGCATATGAATTGATACCAAATAAATTCTAATGGTTCAATATAGTAATAACCAAGTGGATAAGTTGATGATAACTGGAATTGCTGCTAAATCAGTATTCTAAAAGTGAGATAGCTGATGACAGTGACGAAGCCAGAATTGTGTGCATGGGTGGGCCAAATATTAGCGTAGAAACGAACTAATAGAATGTCATCATGGTAAAAAAACGGTTAAGTTGCATAAAAAGGTACTCATATTAGTTTAAATTCAATTAAAAGTACTCAGTTTTTTTCTCAATTTAAGATATCAATCTTTTTTCTTGTTAGAATGTTAGGACAATGAACAAATTTAAAGGTTATATATTAACTACCGTTTACTTTATTATTACATAGTTAGTCTTTTATATTAACGACAGTTTATAATAAACTCAAACTTCATTTTTTACAATTTTAGACCATTTTCTACCTTTTTCATCTAATTTTTATTGTTTTCATTCAGTTTTAATCGTTTTGTCCCGTTTTTACAACGTTGGTCTAAATATTGTAAAAAGTGAACGAAAAAGATAAAAAACAAAAGAAAAAGGTAAAAAAACTATAAAAAATGAATTTTCAGTTTATTATAAAGTGTCGTTAACATAAAAGACTAACTATGCACTAATTAAGTAAACGGTTGTTAAGATATAAACTTGAAATTTGTTAATTATCTTAACATTACAACAACGAAAGATTGATACTTTAAATTGAGAAAAAAAGTTGAGTATTTTTAATTCCTAGATTGGCAATACCAAGTTTGGATTAATGTAAAGTTATATCCAAGCAAATGAAATATAGCTCAGTTGGATGAATGCATTTAGTTATAGTCTTCATGTGGGGAGGTTGGGGGGTTGAATTAGTAGGCGGTTTTGAATCCTATCATAATGTCTTGAAGCCCCTTAATGGGAAACTAGATGGCTAGTATGGGGTTGATATTCTCTTCGTGAGATGATTCGAACTCGGGTCGAGAGAGTTGGTGCCTCGATGGCACACAAGATACTCCACTGCACCAAACTGCCGTTAAAAATGTAAAGTTATATCCGGACGAACGAAATTTGAAAGTTTTATGTGGACTTTTGGAGTATCCAACTTAAAAAACAATTTATTTTAAGAGGTCAGTATACACTATACATAAACTTTTGTATAAAAAAATGACTAGAATCATATATAAAAAGATTATAAAAGTGGTTGAAAATTTTGGAGATGACATAATCCCCCGTGTCTCTTTTAAGTTCCATCACCGCTTGTAATATGTATGCTTGGAATGAAAGTCATATAAAGCTCTAATCGTTTCTTTCATTTTGGGTGGGCCAGATTGTTAATTAATAGATCTAACTTTAAATTACTACTACAACTCTACAAGATATATAGTAACTACTGGAATTTGAGGATGGGCCTTGGCCAACCCGAGGCCTAATGTACCTCCGTCCCTGGCTGATGAGAACATGAAACAGAATACTTAATTTGTCTAGACTTCAATAGCACAAAAGGTAAAATATATTATACAAGTTCATAGTATTTTGTTTTATGTTTTCATGTCTGACCTTCTATAGGTGATGATAATTCGAACTTGTCTAAGACTAACGTTAGAAGTAAACATCCACAAACCATATACAGAGCATACTAAGACAACTACCTAGACACATTTCAGTAGATCATATAATGCGCATCCAAACCAAGCACAAGACAAACCAACCCTTGTAAACTGCTTAAAACTACAAGTTTGGTAGACCAATGCAAAGTAGGTAACCAACAAAATAAAAGCCATCATAAACCAAAATCCAAACACCTCATTAATTCACAAACTCTACACAGATTACACCTTTGTACCCTTGACTACCCCTAGCTAAATCACATTTATTATCAAATGGTCCTAAATCACATATGAGCTCGCAAACCAACCCCTTTAATAGACCATTATACTTCTCATAAAAATATAAAATAATGCAAACTAACAGTGAGAATCTCGACACTAGTCTAATTGTGTACATGTTGTGGACACTTGCAAACCAGCGCGATGTATAAAGCATATGGCAGCAAGGATAATACATTGTCTAGATTCATAGTATATCGCCTATAAGAATGCTTTTTAAAGTTACTTATTTCATCATTAAATTGTAGTATATCCCTTTTATATTTGACAAAAGATGAAAAACACAAGCTACTGAATATAATCTCTATAGTTAATAGCAACCATGCTTTTTGGTCAGGCATACTGTGCTCTAATTTCATTCAAGGTCACGTATAGTATGTTTAGATTTGATCACTTAGCTTGGTTAGTTATTGGACTTATAATCTTTTGTTGATTTCAGAGTGTTCGAGAAGAGGAACAAGGGTCAAGTAACGCTATTCATACTAACAGAATCCGTTACTATGTTTCGATGTGTTTCCTTTAAGAGTAAGTAAAACAAACCTTTCTTTTAGGGGTATTTTCTATCTTCTTGAACTCTTCCCAACTAGAAGGATCAATAAACGTATACTTCTCATAAGGAATTTTGTCCTTATACAAGTAATTTGAATGAAGAGTCTTCTTAGAAATCTTCCTTGAACGGAGCATTGTTTGAGCACTTGTACTATGCTATCATTATTCTTAAGTCTGCAGTGTTCCTGATTATTATAGAAAAGAAAACCGTAAGATGTTAATAAACAAAGTATTTTTGTGACATGCTAACTAATGGTGTTAAGATAGTATACCTTGATTTCTAGCTATCATTCTTGGGTACTTTCCTCCATTCCTCTATAGAGATAGAAATCCTAGCCTTACTTACAGCCCCTATGTAAAGTCCAAAAGGAGACTGGTCCTTTTTGATAAGATAATTCATAGTCATCGAAAGTTATGTCATTAAGCCGTTTCCTGTTCTTCTTCTTTAAGGAGTAGATTCCTCTCTTTTTCTGAGGTTATAATTTTGATTGTTCATTCATATCGTGTACAACCATAATTTGACCAGCCATATCATGCTCATCCCCGACATAACGTTTCATGGCTCGATGCCCTCGACATAACGTTTTGTGGCTCCGCCACCACTCATAAGCTATCAGTAAAATTACAAGCTGGTTAAAACTTTCAAACTTAAAGACTAGCGACAACAATATTTAACCGAATTACAGAGGAGTTAATAAGTAATAAGAGTAATAAGCACTTAGCTCTTAGTAAGCTACTAATGAGCCGATTATATAAGGTGAAACTAAAAATAAGCTAACACTAGTAAGCGTATATAAATAATTCGTTGCAAAGTAATACCAAAAGAACTACTTTAACAAATTGGAAAACATTGGATGAGCATGTTTCATATTTAAGTTACATGTCAAAGAGAAAAAAACAAGCAGGTTTGATAGCAAACTAGTGAAGCACTAGTTCCAGATTAGTTATACAATTAAAACTAACAATGATTTGAATTTGTTGTAAAGTAAACAACCAAGCAATTGATTCACAATATATGGCACTGAACAAATAAGTTTGTTTCTCATTTTATTCATTAATACCCACTGACTTTTTATAGCCAAATACAATGAAAGGTAAGTAGCCACAAATCAAAAGAGATCCCTGATAAATAGAAACTAACTACTACGAATTCAAATCTAACCTAGTAGACTTGATCCTCCGATTGAAGCTAAAGAATAAGTCTTTATTATCAAAGAAGCTCAACATAATTTGGAAAGTGATAAAAACAACCATCGAAATATAAGAGATACGAAATAAACAACAAACAGGTAATAAACATAATACGCATGAAACCAAATCAAATACAAATGCATAAAATCAATAAAAACAATAAATCGAATAGCAATTAGCATTTAAAGACAAATTATGAACAAACATAACTTATTTGAGATTCAATCATAAAAATAAAACTTATGAGATATTAAGAAGGTTAATTAAGAGATACCTTTAAATTAGATTAGTCTCTTGCGAATCTGGTATGTGACGATACAAGTAAAAATTACAGATCTGGTGTGTGATAGTCGATGAGGTTAATGGGTATTGAAGTGAGAGAGGGTTGGTAGTAGATGAGGTGGGTGGGGGTAAATTTTAGGTTTTTTTAATAAATACTGAAATTTTGAGTTTTTTAAATTTTGGAGAAATTTTGGAGAGGGAAAACAAGAGGCGTCAAAATTTTTGCCATTGAAATTTCACCGCCTAATTGGAGTACATAAGTTTGAGGCAATAAAGCCCGTTTTGTTGTACAAAAAAGAACATGGCTTTATAAAAGTAATAGATCCTGGTTTTATCTGGAAAAACATGGCTCTATCTTTTTTTCAAAATAAAGCCCGGTTCTTTGAAAGCAAACATGGTTGTATACATTTCTGGATCCACTTAGAGCCCCATTTTCACTAAAAATGGGCTTCATTAAGGGGGCTTTATTCTCAAATCTCTAGTAGTGCATGTCTCTGAATCAAGCTACATGAATGACTTTGGTGAACTTAGGTAAGAGTAAGGATGAAAAATATTCATCAAATAATCCTTTTGGAATATAATATATAATATTCTTAATAGGAAATCTGATAATAGTGAGAAAAAAAGTGATGATCCGACTTTTCCACCCGGATTTACTCTAGTTGGTGAGAATGACAATCTTGTAGGTGCCAAGGATGATAGCATCGACAAACCTACAACCTAACAAGGAGGGGTGCTCTTGTTCAAAGAGTAGGAATAACCGAATCATGAATATTAAATCGGGAGGTCCAATTTTGGATGTGTTGGAGGAGAGTGTGATGGAGATCGGTCATACTATGGGTTATAACATGGACGGGTGAACTAAGTGTTTGCTAATAAGGCCCATTGGCCCAACTGCTTTTTTAGCCCGTTTTATTTCTAACGTTTTATCTTTGTTTTGTTCTATATACTCTGGAAAAACATGGCTCTATCTTTTTTTCAAAATAAAGCCCGGTTCTTTGAAAGCAAACATGGTTGTATACATTTCTGGATCCACTTAGAGCCCCATTTTCACTAAAAATGGGCTTCATTAAGGGGGCTTTATTCTCAAATCTCTAGTAGTGCATGTCTCTGAATCAAGCTACATGAATGACTTTGGTGAACTTAGGTAAGAGTAAGGATGAAAAATATTCATCAAATAATCCTTTTGGAATATAATATATAATATTCTTAATAGGAAATCTGATAATAGTGAGAAAAAAAGTGATGATCCGACTTTTCCACCCGGATTTACTCTAGTTGGTGAGAATGACAATCTTGTAGGTGCCAAGGATGATAGCATCGACAAACCTACAACCTAACAAGGAGGGGTGCTCTTGTTCAAAGAGTAGGAATAACCGAATCATGAATATTAAATCGGGAGGTCCAATTTTGGATGTGTTGGAGGAGAGTGTGATGGAGATCGGTCATACTATGGGTTATAACATGGACGGGTGAACTAAGTGTTTGCTAATAAGGCCCATTGGCCCAACTGCTTTTTTAGCCCGTTTTATTTCTAACGTTTTATCTTTGTTTTGTTCTATATACTCTTGTGCCTCATCAATTGAATAATATAAAACTTAGTTTGTTCATTAGTTTCTACATGGTATCCAGAGCTTAAGTACAAGTGGTTATACGTTATCATCCTTCGGTTGTCAACTTGTTGTTTATGATCCAGAGGGATCTCGATTACCGTTCGCTGTTGAATGCTATGAATTGGTAAGGAATTTGTTGTCGTTGACTTGTATATGGGTTTAATTGAATATCTTACCGTCGGAAAAAGGAATAAAATAAATGTCCATTTGATGGCAATATCCTTGATGGTATTGTTTCGAGTTGTAATATGTTAACTTCATTGGTAAGTTTTAATTAGGTATTTCTTATTATATGAAGTCAATAGATCTGTTAGTTTATTGGAGGGGTCAGATTTGGATCGTTGTTGTTGATTATTAGGGTTTGATTGCTTTGATGATATTATTAATTCTCTTTTATCTTGGTAGTCTTCAAGCATAACGATTTATTTCGTCTACAAGATTTCGAGTTTTGTTGGAACGGTTATGTTTATTCGGTTTGTATTGGTTTGAAAAAGGAATTGGTTTGTGTGGCGATGGTCATGTTATATTCTTAACTAATCCAACTAGGTCTTGAGTAGTTATGTGTAACATCTCTGACATCAACATGTATTTGGTATTTGCATTGGTTGGTATTGATTAGCATTGGCATTGGTATTGCCATTTAGATAGTTTAGTATTGGCTTGGCATCAACATCGGCATCGTCATCGGCATTGGCATTGGAATTGGCATCTGCTCTAGTTCATCTCCGTAAATTTGTGACTCTGTGCTTTGCACCTGGTTTGGATTGTATTGGCATTGGAATTGGCATATGCTTCGTTCATCTCCGTAAATTTGTGACTCTGTCTGCACATGGTTTGGATTGTATCAGAATGAAACTCTTTCTAGCACCGAGTTTGCATTACGGGACACTCCGTTTTATGTTTCGTTATTTGTTTTTTTTAGTTTATTTTCTGTTTAGCAAACTCTCAATGTTCACCGCTGTGACATTGTTTGTTTAGGCCCATTGGCCAAACCACTTGTTTAGGCCCGTTTTATTTCTAGGGTTTTATGTTTGTTTTGTTTTATAGAGTAAAGTGCAAAAATCATCCATGTTGTTTGTCAAATGTTTGGATTACATCTCTCGTTAATACTTCGCGCAATATATATTATTGTGGTTGTAAAATTATGCACAATATATCCCTGAGGACGGATAGTGCACATAGTTTTTTCAGTTAAAGGTTAAAACTGTTTGTCACATTAAGGGTGTTTTAGACATTTTACAACCCATGGATGATTTGTGCACTTAACTTTTAAAAAAATTGAAAAATATTTTTTCTTCAAAAAGATTTTGAAAAGTTACTTTTTTTTTGAAAAAAATTTCAAAAAAAGTTTTTTTTTATTTTGAAAAGAGCTTTTTTTTCAAAAACTTTTCAAAAAAGTATTTTTTTTTAAATTTGAAACTGATTTTTTTTCAAAAAATAATTTCGGAAATATTTTTATAAAATATTTGGAAAATAGTTTTTTTTAAAAAAAATTTAAAATTTTTTAAAATAAAGTGTCTTCTTTTTCAAAAAAATCTTGAAATTTTTTTTTTCAAAAAATTTCAAATTTTTTTTATAAAAAAGTATTGAAATTAGTCTTCTTCAAAAAAATTTCGAAGAAGTATTTTTGTTTTCGAAAATGTTTTTTTATAAAAATATCTCAAAATTATTTTTCAAAAATTTCTAAAAAAGAGTCAAATTTTTTTTCCAACTTTTATAAATTTTAATTTTTTCGAAGAAAGTTTTTCCAAAATTGAAGTAAATATTAAAACAACAATTTTTAATATTTTAATAAAAAAACATTTTTCAAAAATCTATGAATATTTTTTGAAAAAAAAATGTTTTCAATTTTTTTTAAAAAATACCTTTTCAAATTTTTTAAAAAAAAAGACTATTTTCAGAATTAAAAAAAAAAACCTTTTTCGAAATTTTTTTGAAAAAAAAAACTCGTTTCAAAACTAAAAAACTTTTTTCAAATTTTTTTTGAAAAACAAAACTTTTGAAAAAGAAATATTTGTTTGATATTTTTTTGAAGAAAAAATATTTTTCAAATTTTTTTTATAGTTAAGTGTAAAAATCATCCCTAATCTATATCTATATACCCTATAAAGGGTGTATCCAATTTGTTGAATGTTAAAAACTTAGAAAAGTTGAAAAATCAACAAATATGGTAACTAAAAAACTCAGCTATAATATTGAACTAATCAACTTTTTAAATGGGGCAATGCAATAATACTTAGCTGTTATATTCAACTAAATTATAGGAACCATGAGTAAATAAATATATATGAAGAAACCATGAGCTAACTAAGGAAATGTTAAAAATTGTAATTGTAAAGCTGTAAACATTTAAACTTAATTGACGAATCTTTTTTAATATGTTTCATTCATCATTATTAAGTTTCCTTATATTATTTTGTCAAAGCTTGTGTGACACACATTCGAAGGTTATTTAACCTTTGTTTTTGGTTGAAGAAGGTGTATCTCTACGAGTGGGTCGGTCTTTGAAATAACGAAAGGGAAATAACATATATTTACTACGTCAGTTTTTTAAGAAAGTAACCCATTGTGTTGACTCTCGAGTGTTTTATAAACAAATTTGGTTGGACATGTTTTCTTTGCTTTGATAATCGGTGTGTAGCATTTGCTTAATGTTGTCTTCGTAAAACGGTAAATATCTATTTTTTAGTGTTTTGTGAATGTGATTACTCTAGCTATTATTACTGATTATTGATTCGTTATTTTTAAGCCTGATGAAGAGTTTATGTAAGCCAATTAAAATGATACTAAACTTGAATCAATTACCTTGATTTAGGCCTGACGAAGAAACTGAACTTTATGAGGTTTGTTCTACAAACTACTTAGTAGCTATGGTTGATATCTTTCCATATATGAATTTGGGTTTTTCTTCTTTATTCATCAGAAAATATATCTCGAGCCCAATGTAATGTGTGACTGTCTAAAGAAATGTGCTTCGTGTAGATCAAGCCAGGTATAAGCTTCATCTGTTTCACAGAAGATATTGAATAAACTCACTATAATATGTATATAACTATCAAAGAGATACCTTCTCTATACTAATATATAAAAGAGTTATCTACATGTTTGAAAGAACTTTATATGCTTATGAAATGATTACTGATGGGAGAAGCGATTCACAAACTGAAAAGGCAAGTTCTATATGTTTAAGATATAACTTAGACAAATATTTTTGTTTCAGTTATGCAGTGGAGAAATCAACAGGTTGCGAATCTAGGTAACATAGGTTGGCGTCAATTTTTTTTCATGACGAACTGGTCATGCCTGAGTCAATTTTTACAGCTATTTGGTTATCTATACCTTTTACTTTGTTGATGATACCAAGCAAAACTTATGTTACAGTGAGATAATTGAAATTGAAAAAAGTGGCGATGTCTTTAACATATAATCAAATAAAACTGATCAGTGTTGTGCTTTGTTTTTTGACATATTTATCTTTTCTTTCTTTTTTTTGTCTCATGAGGACGTGGAAGATTTTATCTAGAAGGGGGTCTGGATTTAAGAACGGAGGGCGTGAGAGTATGTGGAAACTTCGATAGTAGTCTAAGAGGCTTTTAACAAGGGTGGTGATTTTGGTGATAGGATGAATGATTTTGGCGGCAATAGGAATGAATATGGCAATAAAGGTTGTGGCCGTGTAGGAGCACCTCCAAACCGTGGTGGTGGTGGTAAAACCACTAATTAAGGAAATGGTACATTATTAGTAGAATCTTGTTTCTTGCGACAAAACAAGTTGTACATTTTATATGCAAATCAAGGATTTATGCAAATCAAGGATACATTGTGATGTCGATGTAACTAAATATGTGCTTTTTGTATTAGAGAGTATGAAAACAACAACGCTTACATAATATTAGCACCTTTGTCTACATATATGTGAAAATATGCATCTATAAGTTCCATCTTAATAACCACGACATTATCTATTTGATACGAAGTTGTTTTAGATTGATGTTTAGGTAAGGGCTAATTTTTTATATGCCTCAAGATGACGATGTATTTGTTTTTTTTTTACCCATCAAACTAAAAGTTCTCTAAATACTCCATGCGACCTATGCGACCTATGCGACTTATGCAACTTTTTAAAATTTCTCAAATACAATTTTTTTTATCGTTTTATACTAAGTTGTATAGGTCGCATAAGTCGCATGGGTCTTTAGAGAAATTTTGGTTCGCTTGGTGAAAAAAACAAATGGTAAATAATCTTGGATCATTTCAAGAATTAGCCCTTTACGTAAATGGATTTTGATCAAAGTTGTTTGGTTACTCAAATATGTAAAATTTTCTGGCCATTAACTTGTATACAAGATTTCTATGTTATGAACTATAAGCGCGGAAATGATTTCTTTGAAACTTATATCAATCTACAATCAACTTATTATAATGGCATGTATACTTAATCAATGCCCTTTTTCTTATTTAGATGACAAACGTAATAGAGTCATGTTGTGAGCTTGTGACTCACTTATGTATCAAAGAGAGTAGCTTAGTCAACTGGTATGCACATATAGGACATTCAGATGACCAACGTAGAATAGAGTCATGTACAAACAAGTTGTTAAGTTGATTTTGTATTCCGACCTTAATACTCTTTCGGTTGAAGTAATTACGGACCAGTTCCTACCTTAATATTTTTGTTAAGTTGATTTTTTATTCCGACCTTAATACTCTTGCTTTATGAAGAAAAAAAAAGTCTTGAAGAATCAACGTTAATAATGTACTGATTTGGTGTCAATCCTTTCGTAATATATCTTTCGCTACAAGGATGTTGTTCAAATTAGAATGCTAAATGATGTATCAGTTAACTGTGGGTTTGTTGGTCTTTTTAAAACATGAGATTATGTTTATTTTCAACCAGGTTTGTGAAGAAACTAGATGCATATTTGGGTGTTTATGTACAACAAGTATAGGTTTGAAGATGGTTATGTAAAACATAGTAATACCTTAGGGCTTATGGAAAATGATAATGGCAATAACAGAATTCTAAAAGAGGTGGTTTACTCTACCATTCGTTTATGTATTATAGCTGGGTATTACTTTGATGTTGAATATTATTGACAGCTTTGTTGACTCACTTGTGGTTTTATGAGTATGAAGGTTTGCATTTTTGTGATGTCCGCATAGGTTATGAGTATCAACACGGTGAGTTGATATTTTCGCGTTCGAACATTACACGAAACACTTATCACGACATTGCATATCCGTACTTATCTGCCGCTAAGCATTTTCCATATGGTTAATTATATGTCGGTAAGCATCCCCGCCGCTATGCGCGGGTATTCGCCTAGTACCCTATAAAGAGTATATGCCAATTATTGAATGTTGAAAGTTAAAAGTTGAAACACAAACAAATATGGCAATGTTGAACAATTGTGTGTATTCACCAAATAATAGGTAATGTTGACAGTTGTATACTTGTATTTACTAATTGAAAGGTTGACAATGTTTAACAATCGTATGTATTCACTGATGCTAATATTTTTAGTAAGGTTGAAACTATCAATCAAATTTGAATGAAGATTTGAGTGATTAAAACGTTGATTGTAACTGCCACAGCCCATATCACACATCTTACCATTAATCATCATATATCTTCACCTATATAATGAGATCCTGTAAGTTTGAGTGAATGAAGCGCTGATTGTAACTGTCACCACCACCATTCAAAATATTATAATAAAAAACCGTTTTGGGTTTTGCCGCTATTGATTTGATCTCGAAATTTTTTACTATCAAATTCAGGAATTAGTTTTTCAGTTCATACGTGTGTATTATTAGTTATGTACTATACGGTTTATCATTTATGTTATCCTCTTGAATAACCGTATCAATGTGTTAATACGTGACATTGCTTACTTTATCCTCGCCATTAGACATATTGGTCTATATGGTGTTAATCTGCTGCATTCATTCATTATTATTTGGGCTTAGAATCTACTTTGTATACTAAATGATATTTAAATGAACTATTGTCACCTATTTTGGAAAGTATACAAGGTAAGTTGCATTGGAAACTAACGCTATCTTGTTTTTTTTCCTATCTGAAGGTGTTTAAAAAATGCAGGGACAAAACAAAAAAAAAACCATGATTTTCGTTTACTGTAGATTCTTTGGAACAAAGTAGGATGGCAAGAACCACAAATTCAAATTTTGAAGACAAATCTATTCAATATCTACAACCACGGGTGTCAACCGCTTTTTAAATTATAACAGTTATAGAAAAACTGTTTTTCTGTGCATAAAAGCAAAAGGTGGGTGTTTGGCATTGAGATTTGTAAACAAAAACAAAATTGAATCTGGGGTCTTCATTAACACATATTTAATTTTTTGGAGATTGTCCTTATCAGGTTCTCTCTCTGAAACTCCAGTGCACTAAACCATCATATTGAACCCAGGTCTCAGTATGTAAAGTTGCAAGCCTGATAATCATATTACAAATGCTTGTATGAAGAACTCTTACTTATTGGCAAACAAAAAAAAAATCATGATCACTATCATTTCAGTAGTTTTTTATTTTATTTTAAGCAATTTAAGAATTTGTAGTTTCAATTCTAATCTTTATGGTTTTCGTGGATTTTTAGTTCGGGCTATTGGAGCAAATCTTCCAATTTTGTTAAATGCATTTGTGGCAACACTCTCATTAGATGGGAGCACAATGCTTCGAAGTTGGATAACTAATCCTCCTTATATTCTAGAGCTTATATTCTAGAGCGGTTAAACGAGATTGCTGAAATTTTGCACCATCCTTGTATGCATTCATTTTTATATGCACATGTTGCAAACTAGAATCTTGGCACATGCTAAAATTTTTGCTTTAGTATTCTACGACATTTTATCTAATTCCGATCATGTTTACGTTTGTGTTTATATTATGTCGTTTCTTATAAAGGTAGTTTAGTGTTCAGCTTTAATTACCTTGCTCATTTATATCCCATGGTCATCCACCACTTTATTCAGGGTTTTTAGATATTATAATATAAACTTATTATCCCAAATTATCATTTCATTATATTTATCTTATTACCTTACTATTGCATCTCACATCAAGAATGTTTGTACATTAACGAAATAGCTACAAAAATTCAAGAACCTGAATGGTATTAGAACGACGTGGGTTTAAACTTTTTTATATCAGTTTTTATCACTTAATATATAGTATATCGTCAATTTTCTGTCGTTAGATAAATTCCGCCGTTATGCGCATGTACTCGTCTATAATATATAAAGAGCTCATTTTAAAAGTGAAAATTCAACTATTCCATAGATAAACATAATACAAAATAGGAAACAAGTGTGTTAGCCCGTACATCATGAGTTCGATCATCGCATGACGAGTTCGACCACCGTGTCAACCCGTTAGAGTCACCGTGTTATGGGTTCGACCACTGGGTCAATCCGTTCGAGTCATCTTTTACGGGTTCGCACACCGGGTCAACACGATCGAGCCATCGGGTCACGAGTTCGGCTAGCGGATCAACCCCATCGAGACACCAAGTTATCGATTTGACCACCGGATTAATTAGGATATCGTAAGTTATCCGCCGCTATGCGCGGGTATACGTCTAGTTTATAAAATGACTAAACACCCTTAAAGTAACCAACAGTTTTAACCCTTAACTGTAAACTATTTGCACCATCCGTCCTTACGGATGTATTGTGCACCATTTTACAACCACAAGGATATATATTGCGCGAAAGATTAACGAGGGATGTAACTCAAACTTTTGACAAACTACAAAGATAATTTTTGCACTTTACTCTGTTTTATAAATACTCTTGTACTCTTTTTAGTTGATCATCAATTCAATAATATAAACCATTGTTTGTTCATTAGTTTTTACACTAAGAATATTAAATCCATTATTGGTGACAAGGGAGAATTTCAGTTTTTACGACGAATATACTTTCTTTATATATTCAAGGTCTTGGCTAATCGCCTAAGAAAGGGTGAATTTAGGAGATTAATAAGAAGCATAAGGTCAATTTTATTACCATTCAGGAAACAAAAGTGGATAATATTGACCTTTTTACTGTCAAAGCTTTATGGGTACTTTTTCTTTTGATTTTGCTTATATACACATTAACTTATTATTTGAATGTTTACCATAAAACATTTATTTGAATGTTTACCATGAAACATTCAAAACTAGTTTATTGACATATACACTAATTTATGTTCAAAAAGACATATACATTAATTTATTATTAACTTTAATGGAGTAATACCATAAACTATGCTACTAGTTATAATAACCGTGCACACACGGGTTTTTTTCTAAATTTTTTTAATAAGGTCTTTAGGTTATTAGCCCCCATTGTTTTATGTGTTATGTCGAAACTAGATGGCGTTACTGTGACACCGATGAGCCCAAATGACTTGCACACGACTTGAATTAGTTTGTTATTTGCCAAAGTTCCTTTTTCCACCAGTTTCACACTCATCGTGGAAAAATTGGTAAACTATTTAGTCTTTTTTGTCAAACAGTCTTCTGCAAGTAGACGCTCTCTTATAGTTTCCTAAAAATGAATTCAGATTTCATCAGTTGTCTTTTATTTTCAGACTATCCTTTTCTCTTTTCTTTTTATTGTTTGAAACTTGAAACATGATTTGTAAGCATGATATATATGTGCCATGGAAGCACGTTGTTGGAGATGTTTGTCAAGGTAAAGAAACATAAACCTAATGGTATTGGGTATGTCACAACTTGGAGACAAACATGACGATAAAAGACTGAGTGGCAGCAATTGTGATTGTTTCAATGCATTCAAGACGGTAATGGAAAAGTGTATTTATTCACATACTGTTTGTCATTGTTCTCTAGATAGCATTAGTATAAGATTTGTGATCTTGAAAAATACTTGTTTTTATCATTTAAAACATGGTATAGAAAGGTTGGCTTTGATTATGTTCATTTGGAACTACAAATTCACAGCTTTACCATCTTAGTTGATTTATGTTTTTATCTTGTCTGAAGTTTTGGATCTTTAATATTGTTTATGAAATGAATGATTTGCACAATGTGTAGATGGAAAGTATGAAGTTAAACCTAAGGATGAAGTTAAGCAACGTTGTAGCAAGAGTAGCAAATGAATATGTTATGCTGGTATAAGCAAATATATAAAACCAATCAGTGTGTAGTTTTCCAGAAAAGGTTCATTTTATACATGTAATATATGTTGCAAAAATTTAAGATCTAAGCATTTTCACATAAGCAGTAAGATAACAAACCAACGATTCATTGCCGAGTGGTATCGCTTCCCCACAACAAACGTCTAGTTGGGTCCAATCTTAACTCTTAAGTAAAGGTTATTGTAGCATACATCCATTTCCTAAAAGGATGCAAAAGGACACACAGGTTCTATTATCTGCAAACTGCTAAATTGTATATTTTTCTTAGTAAAGATTATAAAAGAAAGATTGTTAAACATAAATCTATATTTGAAAATATGAATCAGTCTAATGCAAAGACGGCGTATATGTACCTCGCATGTAGTGAACAGATCACCAAAGAAGTTGAACTATGCATAAAGATTACTTTCGAGTCTGAAAATATATACCCATGATTACCTCATTGTTGAGGCTGTAAAAAACACGCTTTCGTTTTTTACACAACAACCAATGGGGTTCTTCAACCTTCAATGATATAGATATGGTATTAAGTATTAACTATTGATTAATCATGCATAAGAGAAATCATATGTATGTTCTAATTATTGATATACCAGTGAGTTCACCAAGACTCTTGATTAGTAGTTTGTTCAAGTAACAGAACATCAAATATGAACTTGTAGTACCCGAGACTAATTTAGTAAGAAGAGATATATTCACACCCTGTTATAGCAAATTTCGTAGTATAAAGTAATCAATACTTCAAGAATAATAAAAATTTAATCTAATGCCACAATGGACTACGCTAAATGGGTCTAAGTTGGTAATAGTATGCTTCTATTTTTGATGTTTTCCTTAAAAACTTACTAACTCGGATGCTGCTACGTGGCTAATGACTTTTTAGTAGGATGATGGACTTTGTTACCCTCAAGTCCCAAAATGAACTTCCACATGCCGAAATCTGCATTAGGTAAAACTGATCACTGTTTCTGCCCGAAACTGATCGGTTCATGGCTGGGTATGACACCTAATGGAAGGGTGACTGATCCTATATGTAACAACTTACACAGATATTCCATTGCCTCGCATCAATATCAGAAATGATCTGGCGTAGATTAATAAGTCGCAAGCGAATTTGTGCCACGCTGTCCCTATATGATTTATAGTGACAAAGAAACGATATGATTTTACTTCAGGAAAGAAAAAATAACTTCTTTGGTGTTGAATGTTAATGCAAAAAAGTAGTCTTTTCGTTGCTGAAATTTTACGCAGCAAATAGGTTGTTTGGGTGTTGAATTTTGTGCCGAAATAAATCGTGTTATGGGCTGTTTGGATTGCTGATTTTTACTACAGGAAATGAGAAAAAAACTTCTTTGACGCTGAACTTTTATGAAAACAACTCACTTGATATACTTAATCATCCACCCTTATTTCCCTGCAAGATATAAAATAGAGAGAAGCATACATACATCTATATTAAAGGGATTTCGCAAAATCTTAGCATCTCGGTCATAAATAGTAATCTTACTCCTTGAATACCTCATCATAGAACCGCCAATCGCACAACTTCTCCTCTTCACATGACTCTCAATCATCTTCGATAACAACTTCCTACCAACCTTATGTTTCTTTTCAGGTCGTGCAACCTGTTTTCAGATTTTCCCACTCTCTTTTCCTATCCAATCTTCTTTGAACTATCAGACAACATCAAACATTTAAATCACTTGCTATATTAGAAAGGATGTTGTCATTCTTCTTTCAAGCAATACCAAAAACCATAAGAGTGGTAGGACAGTTACAAAGCAGACACATGTGAACTCCACCAGGTCCAAAGTGTTCTGCCTCCATTGTTTTATTTATGTTCATAACTTCAGGCTAGGGGGAAAAAGCTAACGGTTTAAAGGAAAAAAGGTTTTTCAAACAATGGAAAGAAATTAAACGAACCCAAAATAAAGACATTCCTAACTAACTAACACCACACAAACTAACTAACAAAACAAAGCTTATAAACAATTCAAATCACCTATAGCTAAAAATAAACCAGTTAAACCATTAAGTCACCGCCAAACAAAATATCAGGAAGTACACATTCACAATATACTTCAAAATAACCCAATCTAACAAAAAGAAATCGACATTAGTCAAACACACAAACTAACAATACATATAAGAAACTCACATCAATGAATATAAATCTACACCTTATACTCTAATCAATCTTATACCACCACATGAACCAGTTAATCCGATGTCAAAACTAAAACAACATCAATTAACACATATCACAAACGAATAATTAACTTTTACCTTGGAAAAAAAATTAAGCTATCACAAAGTTCTTATAAACTAATACAAATTTTGGAACAATAGAATAGGAAACAGATGACAACAAAACTTAAACTTACAATGTAGATATACAAAACATCAATGGTTGTCAAAGAAAGGTTATACTTTTATTCTATTGCATCTCACCCGCGAATATTTTCACCAATACAACACCATTATTCACTTAGGGTTAGGTTTTAACTCCTGAAACAATTCAACGACGTCTTCTCTATTATCCGGTAATGTAACCACTGATACACCAACTAATTCTGTCATTCTTCCGACAAGGGTGTCGTGGTGGAGATTGAAACTCGTAGTTTCTTCAAAGTTAGGATTTTATACAAAAACTCAGATCTCATGATTGTGATATATCTGGTATCTATAGAACTAACTGTTATGAGTTATCTCAAAATCATTACATTTGATTTAGGGTTTTGGGAGAACGTACGGTTTGGTTTGATATAAAATAGGTGGGTAGAAACATGTGTCATGGTTTTATATTTTCTAAATTTTATTTTTAACCTTTAAATCACCCCTGTTTTTTTTAGTTTAGTTTTTATAGTTCTGACGCGTATATTTTTGAAAGCCAATTATCGCACAAAACGTGTTTTTTATATTTTGTGGTCAAATTAAGAAATAAATAATTTTTTAAATTAAAAAACTAAAAACCTAAATGGATAAATCAAATGATTATTTTCTATTAAAGAAAGAATCTTTTTAAAAAGTTCTTACTTTTTGTTTTGCTTTATAAAGAAAAAGATGTTAAGCATATGTTAAAATTAATTTATTATTATTTTGTGTTTTGATTTAAATAATTAACTTTAGTACTGGTAGTGTAAATATAGGCAGTACTAGAACTTAGTTGATTTTATTCTCAACCACAATCACCGTGTGGTTTTTGACGCTTTAGAGTGACATTTTCGCGGCAAAATCACCCGTACTAAGTGCTCTAAAAATCAGTATGACATAGTGTCATTACTTCATATTATTAAAATTTATTTTAATTATGCTATAATTTGAAGATTTAATAGAATAATGGAGTCAATTATCATGTTATCAACGGGATTCAGGAACTGACGCAGTAACTTGTTTTTAACTCTTACATTTCCTAACATTTTACACTAACTTTTCCTACCTTTTTTTTATTCCCATTTACAAATACAAACACATCTTATAAACCCTAGTTAGACTGGTGGGAGTGGAGGCAAACCCACTCGCCTCCACGTCAGCGTCACCTCAGCTTTTAACAAACTCACCCAAACTCACCCACACTCACCTTTCATACCTATTTTTTTATTATTTAAACACACTCCACTCACAAAAAATACCCACAAATAAACCTAACCCAAAAAATAAAGTCATTCGGGCCTACAACATAACAACTCACCTGGGTGAGTTTGACCCCTATTTTTTGCTTGGTGGGAGTAAGTCGCGCACGGGTGGCTTTGTGAGAAGTGGAAGCAGCAGGTGGCTTTGGCCAACCCACGAGTAGGATATCCCCCACTCCCACCAGCCTTATGACCATTTTTGAGAAAGTGTATTTCTTCCCAAATTACTATTACCTTAATGGGATCTTCTTCTTTCAACTCATTATGGTTCCTTGTTCTCATAATTCTTCTTGTCGTACCAAGCTCGTCAACTCGACGTTTAGACGGTACTCCAAAGCATTTTTCGAGGAAACACGAGCCAGTTGTGCGGAATTCTGGTTTGGTGTTTAACATGAGATACAAAAGGAAACACATCCTCCTTCTGCTCCGTCAAAGAGACACAATTTTGTTGTCAATTCTGCACCTCCAAGTTGATCAAGACATAAAGTTATGATCATCAATAAATGTTTTGGCTTATTATCTTACTAGGCGAGTACCCGCGTATAGCGGTGGAATTGCCTAGCGGCAGATAATTAACGAAACATTACATCGTGGTAAGATCCAAGTATAATTGCAAAATGTGCTAGCATGTGATAATTCAGTTTTAAATAAAATATCTAATACAAAACAACATATTAAAAAGCAGTTATTAAAATTAAACGTCAAGCAACAAATGATCAAATGTAACGACTGTTAATCATCGCGCAAAACTTATTGGTATACAACATTTGAGGTGTACACTCCTTCTTCGGCAAACTGCTTAATTGGCTTCACTAAAACTTTGGTTGTTGATCGTGATATCCCTCTAGACAATGCTACATAAAGTTGGCCATGAGAGAAAACAGAGTCAGGCAAATAGACACCCACATTTGGAATTGTTTGCCCCTGAGCGTTACACTACGTAATAAATAGTTGGGTTTCCCCTCCTAGCGGCATCGGTGTTTGGCGAGTACGGCGAGTACCGGCCAGGCTTGCGCTTGTCGTAAACGATTGCGTCGGTTTGTTTGTTAGTTTAAATCATCATGTCACAGGTTCTACCATCTAGTCAACTCATTCGAGTCAACGGATGACATATTCGATCACCGAGTCAATCGGGTTACTGGTTCATCCATCTAATCGATTAGTACTTCTTCAGTCTCATAATTATAGATCATCGATAAAAATTACGTAGTTTAGTAAAAACATTACTTTTTGAACTTTCTTTCTGTTACTTTCTACATAAAGACAATTAACTTACGACCTCTTTATTTTTATAATAATACTTTCAGATGAGTGTCATATGATAAATTTAGTCTACATTTTTTATTTATTTTTGAATGTTAACTATTAATATGAAACGTACGAAATAATCGTTAACTATATGCCGTTCTAAAAAATACGTCGCTATCGCTAAAGTATTTATTCTTTATGTATATTAGACGTTGGTTTATTTTATTTTAAACAACTTGATAAACATATCAGTTATCCATTTTACAAATCCTTTTTAAACTAATCAAGCTTTGTTTGCTTTTTTGAAAAAGAAATCTCGATTATGCAGAGTATGCACGCTTCACAATGGTATCAAAGGTATTCTCAAAATTGAATACATCGCTTGACTATCTCGAATCTCACCCAGTATCATTAAATTGGTTTCGAATGTCAAATTTTATGTTAAATTTAATAACTATTTTTTTTACCAAATTGCCGAGTTCAAATCAAAACTACGACTCTAATTTTTTTCACCAAATTGCAAACAATAGTTTAAAATCAAAACTATGACTCAAGATTTTATAAAATATGATATTTCTCAAATTTCAAATTTAAAAGTTATACACATCCAAAGTATTTGGAATTTTTAGAGTTAGAATTAATTAAAACTTTTTACGTGTGAAAATTTCATATTATATTTCAAATAACTGTCATAAAACAATCTTTCGATAATAACAAAATTTAGTATAGTAACTTTTACTACGGAATACATGATAGAATTAAATAATAGATATGCAACAAAATTTCAAAATTAACGTAATATAATTACAAATAATGTTCAAATCACAAAACAATTCAGTAATATCTAGCTTTGGGTACATACACGGAACTTGAATAATTTTAGTGGGAGGGCCGACAATATATTTTTAGAGAGCCGAATACAATTTTTTTCAAAAATAACCATAAGTTTTAGTATAATTACACTATGAAAACCGAATTTTGAAAAGACCACAGCCCCCGGACCCCAGTAAAAATCCGTCTATGTTTGAGGATTCACACCTAACAATCTCATTAAGAAAATAAAAAATATTTTCAAAATCAAGACAAAACTCTCAAACAATTACCATAGTTTCAAAAACACAAAACTCAAGTTTAAATTATTTATGATGACATGGTTGTATTATTGCATAGCTCCAACAACGTAGTCTCAACAAATTTAGTAGCTCGGATATATGTGAGTGGTTATTACTAGAAGTTATTTAATCCATCACTACAATCATGCGAAGCACGAATAAGAACATCGAACATTATTACATTACCAAACCTCTTAAATTTTGAAATTTCTAATTGTTCAACTTTTTAAAATCTCTAATTGCCATCTTTTTACTTCTCAATTTTCTTATTGTAGTAGGGAATACAACTTTCTCAAAGTCCCAAGTAAAACACACTAAAGCCTGCGCCACTTTCTCAAAGTCCAAGTAAAACACACTAAAGCGTGCGCCACTTTCTCAAAGTCCAAGTAAAACACATTAAAACGTGCGCCACTTTCTCAAAGTCCAAGTAAAGTTTATACTTTACACTATAGTCTAACCCACTCTATATTGTACAACATTGCATGACATATTATACCTTGTTTCCAAGATCCTGATCAAAAACTTGCAAAAACATCAAAATTTAAGTTTGAAATTTTGTGAATTTCAAAAAATTTAAATTTCATAGCTTGAAATTAAAATATTTCCGATCTGATATTTACAACTATAACTTTTAATAATTAAACAACGTTAAGCTGTGAAATTTTAAAACTTTTTAACATTCCAAACTTTTTGAATATATTTGGACTACCTTATATGCAATCTTTTGAAATTTAGATTACAAATTAGGTATTTGAATTATATAACATTTTTTTAAAGTAAATTGTAAAAAAAAAAAAATCGTGGATCTAGGACCACATGTGATCTACTTTACATCAAATTAAAAATTTTAATTTTTAAAAGTCTAGTATTATATGATGCAAGTATCAAGACTCTTTTTATTCATCCATATAATAAATCTTTACTAATCCGTATAATAAAATTAGTCAAATAAAATTAGTCAAAAAGATATAATCTATTCTATTGATTCAAATTTCAAGCAAACTGCACTGGTCTTAAAATCTTTATAAATTCGAATTATAATATTTTGAAAACTTTAAAATTTTACACATATTAAAAATCTTTATAAATTCAAATTATTATATTTTCGAAAGTTTAAAATTTTACACATATTAAAAAATAGTCTCAAAATAAGAAATATGTATATTTTGATTAAAAAAACCTAAAATATCACAAGTTATACAATAAATTTATACTAAACAGTGTAGTAGTACAGAATAAAAAAGTAATTTAACAAAAAGTAATTACCTAAAAATTTATACTAACAAAAGAATTAAAAATTTGCAGATTCACAAATAAACTCAACTTTATGTCATACTTGATAAAATAAACTTAATAACCACCAAATAATCAACCTTTAAAGGATACAATAATCCAAAACGGTAGCAAACTTCTCTTGACAGATGAATATTCCGGCCCCGACACTGACCAAAAAAGTTAATAAAAAGTTATAACTTAGATATGCAAATACATATAGATCTGGTAAAAACCTTTCAACATATGCTTACTATATGCAGATATATTATAAACTTAAAAGAATCTTCAGAAACTTAATATACCTTAAATGATGTGCAACTTTCTTGCAGCGGCTGGTCTAGCGACGATGCGACTGTTTTCGGCGAGAAAAATCAATAATTTTTGGGAAACTGACTATGGATCTAAAAAAATAGATCTTGATATTTAAATGATAGATCTACAAAACATACCATTAAAACTTACGGAGTAATATATAGTCAAGATCTATAACAAATAATACCTAAATACCTTAAAACTTTAAAAGCTGTTTTGTTAAACGTTACTTTCGGTGTTAGGATTGCGTTGAGATTGTGAGGTCCGCGGAGGCTAGTCGATGGTGACTACTGGAAGGGTGTCGGCGGGGTGGTGGTGGCGATGGTGGTGGTGGCGATGGTGGTGGTGGCGATGGTGGTGGTGGCGGCCTTGTGTAAAGTGTGTGTGTTTTTTTTTGTAGATGCAAAAAAAAAAATGTGTTAGAATAGGTGGGTTTTATTTGGATTTGTTTTTTAGTAGGGCCCATAATTTTTCAACATTTCCAAAATTAGTATTTTTCAACCATTCTACTTTCAATATTTCCAAAATTAGTATTTTTCAACCATCTTTATTTTTACTTTATAAAGGAGTAGAGATAATATAATGTATAAAAGTAAACTGTTTTGATCTATTGGAAGCTATATAATTATTGTTGGAAAATATTGTTGACAAAATGACTTTTGACCAACTTTGGACATGTATGCATCATATATATTAGTGATACTTTATAGGTTCGCGTTCTCCTTGAAGAGAGCTTCGCAATGAGCCTTTATGTGTCCAAAATGAAGCTGACGTGAATGAGATATCGTGTCTCAAAGTTAGCCATTTGGTACCAGGCTTAAAGAGAAAAAATAGTTTATTTTTTTATCCCACATCGGTGGGATGAGTACACTGAAAGGGAGTCTGTTGTGTATAAATAGAGGTCTAATTTCATAGTTTATTCACACATCAAATCAATAAGTATTATTATCGATTTCCAACATATGGAGTACGCATCTGAAAAGATGAAATTCCAGGCAGTTTTGTTAAGTCTGACAATACAACTTACTGTTTCGGTTGTTGTACACTGGGAAACAAACGACGAATTTGTTTTAAGGGAATCGTGTCAAATACGTGCCTCGGCTCTTTAGTTCTAAGTGTGTCTTACGCGTGCCTCGACTTGCTGGTAATTTAGTAAGTCTTTTTATTATTTTATTGTTTTATTTAATTATCGTTTATAATTATGTCTATATTTGTTTTTATGTTATTTATATTATGTTATTTGTTTTATGTTAATTTAATTAATTTGATTACTTTTATTTATAAATAAAAGTATTATAGTTTCCCTACAGTCTTAAAACAGATTCTGTGTAACAGAATTAAATACTTTTTTACTAAAATCGTATTAATTTAATTAACTTATTTTTATACAAACTGTATTTTCTCGAAACCAAGATTGTGTTTCTTTTGGAACTCAGATTTTAAGTAGAAAGAATTTTAATTAACAGATCTGGTGTTACAGATCTATAAACGATTAAAAAAATAGTTTATCGTATCAGTTTCCTTTGAAACCATGATGAGTTTGTGTTTAAACTAATCGTTTAGTTTGTTTATTACATATGTTATAGTTTTTACTTTTAACCTAGATTTACTGAAGCCACGATTGAGTTTCTTTGAGTCAAATTTGGTACAAGTTTATATAAACCATGCCGAGTTTATTAGATACCAAATTGTTTTAATAGTTCTTAACTTGTGCTAGCACAATTGTAACCCTAGTGTGTCTTGTAAATGTAACTGGTGCGCCAATTACAACATGACTGAAATCATGATGAATTTAGATTCATTGAAACCAAGTGGAATTTCTTTGATACAAATCTCATAAAACATAAGTTGTAATTTTATGAGATTATTAGAATGTATTCATTGATCTTATAAAATGTAAGTTGTTATTTTATTAGATTTTTGGAACGTATTCAATAAAATCAAGAAGAATTTCTTTGTAACAAGATATTGACAATGGTACGAGTTATCATTAAATATTAGATTACATACACTATTTTACTAAATAAGTGGAAGTGTTTGTTTGACTTGTGTAATTTATTTTAAATTTGGCCGAGTTTAATTATAAACCATATATATTCTTGAACCTTGTTGGGTTTATAGATACATATAAAAACCTTGTTGAGTTTATAGATATACCAATAGAAACATTGTCGAGTTTAAAGGCATATCTATAGAAACTTTGTTGAGTTTCTTTAGAAGAATGGATCTACTCAAACATTGTTGAGTTTCATTGTAGAAATTGATCATATGAAATTGATCTATTAAGATCTTTGTGATGAAGATTGACAACATATGTGGTTTTGTTATAAAAATTATGTTATAGGAGACATTCCTTAATTGTTTAGTCGAAAGAATTTCTTTAAAGTGGTTATATGTAACGGATCTTACAAAACATTTGTGCTTTGAAACAAAATTTGATTTAATTCGTTTTGGATAAGAAACACTATGTGATTTAGAACGTTGTTAATAGTAAAAAATATTAGTTTTAAACTAATTATGAGACATCGGATTAACAAATTATTTGGAATGTCACGTGTGACATCTCAAGGATCTGCTCCCTTACTCGTAAAAAAGGAGACCGATTTACTCGAATTATGTGTACGGTAGATGCTTTAAAGCATTCAGAAACCTTTTGTGTCGTAACTATGTGTTAAATGGCTAGAATGACATGAAAATTGAGGCCATGAGTGAATCCAACCATATATAATGGTGCATTAGCACTTCAGTATCATGTCATGTATATGGTGATAAGAATTTGATTAACTCTTATAATGCAGTTGAGAATGGAGAGAACGAGTTTGAACAACTCTCCAACTGCGAATATCAACGAAAAAGAAGATGTGATTCACATCTGGAAAAGACACTAAGTTAACCAACCTTGTATGTGATGGAGGTTCGTATGAATCTTGTGTCTGGATGGTTGCTTAATGAAATTTAGCTTTCATTTGTGTTTGAAGAAAATAAAATTTGAGTTAACGAATAACATAAATTAAGTACATACGGTTACGATTTTAAAATGGTTAAGTTGATTATGTTTTCAAATGGTCAATTTAGGAAAATGAGGGTGAATTCGGCTTATTTTTTGTTTTTTAAATGTATGGTATGCCTTACTTTGACAAGTTTTAAATTTTACTCAACATGTTGTCCAATTAAACCAAATTGGATACCTATTTTTATATTGACACGGACTACAAAAATAAAAATTGCGTTGAAGCCAAATTGACAAGTCTTTTCTCTTGGTTGAACAAAATAACTGAAAACCTTGATATGATTCACATGGTTTTATGTGATTTAGAATGGATACCTACTAAGGTAGCGCATATCAGGTACTTTATCATATTGGCTGACTGTGGTATAAAATGTTGCTATTTACACTTACTTGAGAGTAAGGATATAGACAAGATGATCTATATAAGTAAGTTTAGAACCAACTAATTATCGATAACAAGGTGATTCGAAGTCATTAGAGTTGAATATGTGTCACCATTTTAAATTTGTATGCTAAAATTAGAATAAGACACAAATTTATTGCTCTTGATATAGAAAAGAATTCTTCCTTAGAAAATATGGTTTATGCTAATGTCCAGGTTTAAGCCATGGAATATGGGGGAATGCGATTATATCGACTACATATCGTTTAGATAAGACCCCTTGTAAATAAATTAAGATACTTATTACGAACTATGGGTGAGAAGAAAACTATCTTATAAGTACTTACAAATGTGGGGGATATCTAGCTAAGATATCCTTATGAAGTTCATATAGCATTGCTTATCGTTTCATTGTACATGAATCGAAAATAGACAAAGTAATGGAATTAAGGAATGATTCCTTCTTTCGATATATATTTCCTTGTTTACGAAGGAAATTGGAAGATCATCTAGAATATATAAAGAGGTTGTCCAAGGTTAGAGACAACGAGATGATATGATCTCTTAGATGAGAGACAGGATTGACCTAATGAGAGGTTAAACCTAGAAGAAACAAAATGGCATGAACTGAGAGACTGGTTGGATTTGGTTTTTGTTTCTTTGATGGTAGAAAATGAGTCTACTTCTTATTGAGAAGCGCTAACTTCTTTGAAAGGGAATCAATAAAAAGAATCCATTAAAAGTGAAATACATTCTATTTTACAAAAGTAAACTTACAAGCTCGTGAATTTACCTTAAGTTGTTAAACCACGAGGCTATAAATGGATCTTTAAGAAGAAGATGAAATTTGATGGCATCACCATTAACGTGTACAAAGCAAGATTGGTATTCAAAGAATTTAGACAACGAGAAGGTCTAACGTCCTTTGATACTTATTCGCATGTTACATGAATGACCTCAATTAGGATGGTACTTCATTATCGCATTAAGAAATTTTGGAAGTTCCTTATGTGGATGTGAAAATGATATTTCTAAACGCAGATTTAGAAAAAGAACTATACATGAACCAACCTGAGGGTTTCATGGTTCCTATACTAGAGAGAAAAGTTTATAGGCTAATTAAGTCATTATAGGATTTAAGGCAAGCTCCCAAACAAGGACATCAAACTTTTGACCACAGTATGTTAGAATGTGGATCCAAAAGTAATTTATGTATGTGTGATAATTAGTATATATGTACTCTTGTGTTTATACAGAGATGGTATATTTATCACTAGAAGTGATAACAAGATGAATAAATCCACTAACGATATATTGTAGTCAAGATTTGACACGAACTTCATTAGTTGTTTGGTTTGTTTTGAACTCATATGGATTTTTTAAATCAAACATTAAGAAAGCAATATTATTGAGAGGTTCAATGTGGGAAATTCTAGCCTAGCTAGAATCCAATGACATCTTTTTAAATCTATTGGTAAAGGTGTTACCCATTTTGAATAGTTAAAGAATATTGGGCATCTTATATGTCTACTGACGTATGTGTGACCTGATTTAGAACTTATAATCAAGTTAAACAAATATATTAGTGATTCAAGTGGGGACCATTTGAATATGTATTTCTTGAGTACTATAATACTAACTATGTTTCATTATGAAATATTCGACTACTATCAAGTGATAGAGTAATGCAAATATGGATTCTTACATATAAGAATCTAGATCCACTAGAGCGGATGTATTTATGCTAAGTGGAAAGCTACGTCTTTGAAATCTTGAAAGTATTTTAAAGAGACTGTTATAACTAAATCTATAATGAAATATGAATTTATTATTGGAGATAAATTTATAAAATATGCGGGAAAGTTTACACTAATTCGTAAAGGACATACCAAGATGGTGTATACCGGCAACAACCATGTTTATAAAGTGTGATAGTCAATAGAATTTGACAGAGCTCATACCACAATGTAAAACGGTAAGTCAATACATTTTCATCATAGATTGTGATTGTTGCGACAAATACTCTCAACTAGAGTTATCATGACTGACTACGTAAAGTCAAAGGATAACATCGCGGATCCGCTTACAAAAGGCTGAATCAGAGAGTTAGATAATGAATCGTCTAAAGGAATGAGACTAACTCCCTTGAAGGAATAAGTTTCTATGAAGGAAAACCTAACCCAGTTGACTGGAGATTCCAAGATCTGGGTTCAATAGGACAACCTAATCATAGAGATGTAGGGGAAGTCACGTCGATATGGGGGAGTTACTTAAAATAGTAACTTTCCTAGTCCATTCTTGTAACACCCCCATAAAGCGGGTATCACAGTGGTGGATCGATGAGCAAATAGCTTACAAAGCACAGATCATAATTATATGATTTTTGAAATACAATTGATGTAAACATTGAATTGGTACAATCGTTTAAATCGTTGAATAACATTTGTTATGAATATCCCAGTAAAAGATAATTCCCCGTCATTTTTATTGTAACACTCTCAATTTTCGTATCGGTACAGCGGAAGGGTCTTTAAGAGTGTTACGGGATAGCACAATAACTCCAATCATAGACAACACATAAAAAAGGTTGTACAAGGTTCAACATACATTCATTCGATAAAAAGTTTTAAAGTGTACAACAGGTCCCAAATTATACATGTCATTAAGTTTACAAAACATAGATTGAATGAACATTTTTAATATTATGTGGGCCATCAGAGTCGATCTCCATCCGGATTACCTTCAAGCACCTGAGATAAAAACATGCAAAAATCATATCAGCGAATGCCGAGTGAATTCATAGAGTTTAATAAAACCGTTATATAAAACAATGGTTAAAATCAGAACACAAGTATAATATCAGAAGTAAGTCCTCGTATTGCTAGTCAGGCAATATATAAATCGAGCATACATCTTAAACCGTCCATGAGACCGTAGCCTCAAGATTACCATTATAGGTAATATTATTATCGTTATTGGCATCGTTATTGTATTATATATAGGATACATTTTAGGATTATTATTAGCCGCATGACATTGTTACCTTACTGTGAAAACAACGGGCCGCGAACCCGACAAACAATTTGCCCATCTAAGTTAGCGTGTCGTCACAAAAATCACGCTATGTAAATCTTCTCATACATAAATTCGCTTACCAATCAACGTGGTACGACGGGGATCAACCGTCAAGGCGCGATCTGGGGTGATCGTCCCCAAATAGTACTATCAAATGCATAAGCGTCTATCAAATCCCGGTAGTTCACAATTCATGCTAATGGGACTTTAAGTGACATAACCTAACTACTAATAATCCTTTTTGTCTCGTTTATAAGATCATAGCATCATTCAGGTCCATATCATTAAGCATACCATCGGGACTACTTGTGTTCTATTTTTATCAAAATCTAGCATGTTATCTCCCTCGCGGGTTTACAAATCATTTTATAAAACATTTAAAAGAGTGTGAGGCTATGAACTCACGTTGATAATGAAAGGCGGATTATCGGCTACGGGCGTGCTTCGGTCACGGAAACCTATATAAATAATAATCGGTCTTAGACTTTTGTCCAATGACTTTTATCAAAATAACAATATACATATGATGATTTTGTACATATGATGATGATCAAGTGGGTTTATATATCCTTGTTTACTCATTTTAGTGTTTTCGTATTGGTAACTTTTTACTAGTTTACTAGTTTTACCTATTTACCTATTTTAAGTCCAATAAGCTTAGTATAAGTTCTTTAACTTGTTTTAATCCATTTTATACTTATATTATCAGTATTCACACTTTACATGTTGGGCCTAAATGGGTTAAGCCCAATAAGTACTTTTTATAAGTGTTTAACTTATTTAGTCCAATTATTAGTCCAATATGCTTACTTAGCTCGTTAATGTCCGTATGTCCTATAGTTCGGGTTTTATCGGTTTTTACTTGTATTAGATACTTATATATCAGTATATGACTTTTAAAAACTTTACATTAGACGGGTTTGATCGTCTAAGTTTTAATTGGCGAAAAACGTTAATTATACGGTAATAGCCGAAAAAGTCGTAAAAATCAAGTTTATAATTTTTATAACTTATAAATATTATTCCACTACCATTTTTATAAATTTTCCATTTATTTAACCTTATACATATTTATATAAATGAAATTAATAAGTTAGTGGATTTTAATTTCACATTTTATACTATATAATTTGAGTGCTTATATAATAGTAATAAACATTAATTCTTTAAAAATCTGATTTTTATTTTCATCTTCACCATTTTTATCATATCTAGAGTTCTACAATGAATTAGAAGCTCATTTTTGGGTGGAATGAACTTCATATTATGTGCTACAATTAACTTAGTTATAGCTACTGCTTATTTTAAGTTTAAGTATCCTTAACAGTCCCTACAAAACAGCTTATTCAGATTAGCACACTCATCTTGTGTTGATCATATCTCACTCATTTTAATGATTCTATTGCATGGCCAACTCTCACATGTGTATGACATCTTGTACTTACTGTAAATGGATTCTACCATGCAAATTTATCAGTTCAAGTTTTGGTTACATACTGTTTTTTTACAGCCAACAAATTAAGCATGATTTTAGCCTTGTTTCTTATCGTTATTAATCTTTTTAAGCATATTTATCAACACTTGATCCCCACACAACATTTTTATCATCGTATATTCATCATATACATATACAACAAGAAAGAAAATACATTTGATCTTTACAAAAATAACAAGAGAAAATGGAGAGGATGATCTTCTTTACCAACCAAGAGTATATCTTGTTTTTGGAAGACAAGAACTTGATGAACACCAAATGTAACTCCAAGATCATCAAACACCAAGAATAAAAGTTGAGAAATCAGCCCTAGGACACAATAAAATCTCCTCCTTTGTTGTCAAAATGGCCACCAAGTGATCAAGGCTTCAAGGTAACTCCATGATATAGCTAGATAACAAGTATTTTGTGGCTAGAAAAGATCAAAAAGGGGTGTTTGTGCTTAAAGTGGGACGGCAATGGTGGTGTGGTTGAGAGGATTTGAGATTGTTTTGCATGTGTGAATGGTAGTTTGTGAAGCTAGTTGTTGGTTTTAGTTAGTGGTAGCTTAAGTGTTAAGCTTAAGCTTACACTTGTAAGTTACAAGTTAACATGATGCCACATCTTTGATGTGGTGACATGTGTGGCCGTCCCATGCTATAGTGGGGTAGGATAATGTATTTTGTCCCACCTCACTAATTTACAGGTATTCCTCGATTCTAGTTTCCTTGATTTGCGTGCCCTCGGGTCGTTTCACGAAAAACGTTTTTATAAATTATGAATCAACGACACAAAACGAATCCAATAAAAATTGTCTCATAAAAAACGGAGTTCAAAAGCGTAAATACGTAATCCTAAGGTTTCCGGTTTAATCGTAAAGGACGCTAAATTATGCACGTAAGCCCAAATTTAAATCCGTAAATTGTGAGTTCATCAACCAACACAAAAATAAGTTTCAAAATATTATACGAGAAAATAATTCACTACCTGAAAATGTTAGATTGTCACAGCTTTTCCTCCTAAAAGGGATCAACGTACTCGTGATCCATTTCATTTTGATGTCCGTTTCTTATTGAAATCGAAGAGGTGCGTATATTTCTTCCACATTTCATCCTCTCGTTCCCAAGTATATTCCGGTCCATGCTTTGAATTCCATCGGATCTTGACAATAGGTATCCGACTTTGTTTCAGTTGCTTTACCTCACGATCCATAACCTCTACGGGCTCTTCGATAAAATGCAACTTCCCATCTATTCGAACCTTATCTAACGGAATTTTCTCATCACTCACTGCTAGACATTTCTTCAGATTAGATACATGGAATGTGTTGTGAACACCATGAAGTTCTGGGGGTAACTCTAGTGTGTAAGCCACCGGACCTACTCTAGATAAAATCTTAAAGGGTCCAATATAACGGGGATTCAATTTCCCTCGCTTTCCAAATCTTATAACGCCTTTCCATGGCGATACTTTCAACATTACTCGGTCACCCACTTCAAACTCCATCGGCTTCCGCCGCACATCCGCGTAACTTTTCTGTCTACTACGGGCAGTCAACAACCTATTCTTAATCTGAACTATCATCTCCGTAGTCTCCCGGATCAATTCCGGTCCCGTGAGCTGGGTATCCCCAACTTCACTCCAACATACAGGAGATCTACACTTCCTACCATACAAAGCTTCAAACGGTGCAGCCTTAATACTAGAATGGTAAATATTGTTATACGAAAACTCTGCTAAAGGCAAATGTTTATCCCAATTCTTACCAAAATCTCACACACAAGCTCACAACATATCTTCTAGTGTTTGTATCGTCCTTTCACTATGCCCATCAGTCTGGGGGTGATAAGCAGTGCTCATGTCGAGATTCGTTCCCAAAGATCTTTGGAGAGATTTCCAAAAATTCGATGCGAATCTAGGATCTCGATCTGAAATGATCGATACAGGCACTCCATGCTTGCATACAACATTCTCAAGGTATATACGAGTCAGCTTCTCCAGTGAGAGCTGCTCTTTAACCGGAATGAAGTGTGCTGATTTGGTCAGTCTGTCGACAATAACCCAAATCTAGTTGTTTCCAGATGATGTTCTAGGAAGCTTGGTGATAAAGTCCATCGTAATTCGCTCCCACTTCCATTCCGGAATCTTTGGTTGTTGAAGTAGTCCTGATGGCTTTTGATGTTCCGCTTTGACTCTAGCACAAGTCAAGCATTGAAGAACATACATAGCAATATCAGCTTTCATATTCGGCCACCAGTACAACTTCTTCAAATCATGGTACATTTTATTAGATCCCGGATGAATGGAATACTTAGATTTATGGGATTCTAACATAATCAAATCTCTTAAGCCTCCAAACTTAGGTATCCACATACGACCTCTTAAGCATTTCACTCCATCAGCTCTAACCTCTAAAGGATCTCCTTCTCCTCGGAACCCTTCATTAACAAAATTTTCCTTCTTACAAGCTTCTATTTGCGCATTTCTAATTTGCTCAGGTAAATTATTGTGCACGGTCAAGACTAGAGAACGTACCCTGATAGGCTCTCTATCTTTCCTACTTAACGCATCGGCAACAACATTGGCTTTTCCTGGGTGATATTTTATATCACAGTCATAATCACTTAACAATTCTATCCATCTTCGTTGCCTCATGTTCAATTCCTTCTGATCGAGAATATACTGTAGGCTTTTGTGATCGGTGAATACCGTACACTTGGTGCCATACAGATAATGTCTCCACAACCTAAGAGCAAAGACTACAGCTCCTAACTCAAGATCATGAGAAGTATAATTCTCCTCATTCTTCCTTAATTGCCTATAAGCATAAGCTATCACTTTCTCTCGCTGCATCAAAACAGCTCCATAGCCTCTAAGAGATGCATCACAATACACTACAAAATCTTCACTCCCGTCGGGTAATGATAAAATTGGCGCACTACATAATTTTTGCTTCAATGTCTGAAATGCTCCATCTTCATCACTTCCCCAAACGAAAGGTTTATTCTTCTGGGTAAGCTTAGTCAAGGGTTTAGCTATCAAAGAAAATTCTTTAATGAATCGCCTATAATAGCCAGCCAATCCTAAGAACTGTCGCACTTCTGTTGGCGTTGTCGGTGCAGACCAATTCTTAATGGCTTCAACCTTTGCAGGATCAACATGGATTCCATATTTGTTAATCACATGACCAAGAAATTGCACAGAATCTAACCAGAAATCACATTTTGAAAATTTAGCGTACAACTTTTCATCCTTTAACAAATTCAAAACAAACCTTAAATGTTCTCTATGTTCATCTTCATTCTTAGAATAGATTAGAATATCGTCAATAAACACAATCACAAATTTATCCAAGTTGGGCTTGCACACTCGATTCATTAAATCCATGAAAACCGCAGGTGCGTTAGTTAACCCAAAAGGCATTACTTGAAATTCAGTGTCCATAACGAGTTCTAAATGCAGTTATAGGAATATCTTCTTCACGGACGCGAAGTTGGTGATATCCTGACCGCAAATCTATCTTAGAATACACACTAGATCCTTGTAGTTGATCAAACAAATCATCAATCCTAGGTAAAGGATATCGATTTTTAATTGTCAACTTATTCAGTTCCCTATAATCAATTCACATACGGAAAGATCCATCCTTCATCTTAACGAACAAGACTGGAGCTCCCCAAGGCGACGAGCTCGGTCGAATAAAACCTTTATCAGACAACTCCTTAAGTTGTTTAGATAACTCCTTTAATTCAGAAGGGGCTAATCGGTAAGGCGCACGTGCCACCGGTGCAACACCAGGAATTAAATCGATTCGAAACTCTACTTGCCTTATCGGTGGAAGTCCGGGTAAATCTTTAGGAAATACCTCAGGAAATTCACAAATAATAGGTACATCTTCCAATCATTTCTCCCTAGACTCATTCTCGGTCACTTGAGCTAAGAATAACTCACAACCGTTCCTGATGTACTTTTGGACTTTAATACATGAAACGATTTTCAAACGGGATTCACCTCGATTACCATCAATTACTAACGTCCTATTCCTAAGAGGAATCTTAACCTTCTTCTCTCCACATAAAATAGTAGCATTATTCATTGACAACCAATCCATACCAATAATAATATCAAAACTACCTAATTCTATCAACATCAAATCAATCGGAAAGGAATAGTTCAAGAGATTTAGAGAGCATCCTTCTAATAGCTTATTAGTTTTCACTAATTTACCATCAGCCAATTCCACCTCGTAACTGGTATTTATCTCAACAGGTTCAATGTCAATAAGGGCACTAAATTTAGTGGATACAAAGCTCCTATCAGCACCCGAATCAAATAAAGCAACAGCATAATGATTGTTGAGTAAAAACGTACCGGTAACGACATTCGGATCCTCTTTCTTCACCTCAATTGTTCCAAGTTGATAGACACCACCCTGGGGGTTTCTTCCAGGTACAATCGCTTTCAACTTGGGGCATTCCGATTTCCTATGACCTTCTTCATTACAGTTGAAGCAAATGGTTCCCTTTTTACACCTTTCAACCTTGTGTCCAAGCTTTCCGCAATTTCGGCACTTCCAGCAGTCGCCAGCATGCCTCATGTTGCCAAACTTAGGACATCTATCATCGTTGCGCGGTGTGTTGTTCGTAAGAGCATTTGCATTCCTCTTTCTCTGGTTCTGATGGCGATTGAAATTCTTCCTATTATCACCTCTATCCACACGATCACCGTCTCCCTTTCTTTTCTCACCAACACGGCTTCATCTTCCATATCCTGAATTATCTTTCCAATGAGTTGGTAATCCATTCGAACAACATCATCAATGGTCAGTGGTTTCGATGATGTCACGTCCCCCCCAGATATTCCTGGTCAACCCTTTAATATATTGTTCAATTCGGATCTCTTTGGGTTCCACCAATCGAGGACATGGCAAGGCCAACTCATGGAATCAGTTTGTATAACTATCAATGTCCACACCTTTCATTCTCAGATGAATCAACTCTTGTTCTAACCTAATGATCACACTACGAGGACAAAACTCCAAAGTCATCCACTTCTTAATTTCAGCCCAAGGAGTAGCATTAGCAGCATCAATACCTATGAAAGCAATTCTCCCGTTCCACCAAGTCAACGCATGACCTTTAAGAGTAGCCATAGCAAAAGTCACCTTATCTTCCTCTTTACACTTACTAATCCGAAACACCGACTCAATCTTCTCAATCTACTGGCTTAATCCTACAGCACCTTCAGTTCCATTAAAAGGTAGAGGTTCACACTTCATGAACGTCACATAAGTACAACCACCAACTTCAGGTGCATTAGTTCCAAGTCCTCCTATATTTCCTCCCACATTAGCATTTACATTATTAGCATTCACATTCACATTAGTACCGCCAATTCCACTACCGCCAGCTCCACTACCGCCAGCTCCACTATCGCCAGCTCCACTACCGC
The DNA here is from genome assembly GCA_025667525.1 of Glebionis coronaria. Lineage (NCBI taxonomy): Eukaryota > Viridiplantae > Streptophyta > Magnoliopsida > Asterales > Asteraceae > Glebionis > Glebionis coronaria. The sequence continues at coordinate 532,103,826 of CM046881.1, read as the reverse complement.
CAGCTCCACTATCGCCAGCTCCACTACCGCCTGCTTCATTTCTAGCATTTGCCTAAATTCAGTCATATATGCGGTAACTTGCTCCGTAATAATCCTACGTACATCATCCTCAGTCACAGCCTTCTTGGGCGGCATAGTTCTATAATTTCACAATTTCAAAGTATTAAGCATTCACCCAACAAGGATTCATATAATATGGATTGAATTCATAATCAAGATACAAATAAGGCACAATATGGAATTCAAGACAAGATACATATTTCATTCGATTTGAAACAAAAGCATTTTCTTAGTTACATCCCATATCAAAGTTCTAGCACTATATATATACTCAAAATTCGTGCCAAGTCTACTACTAACAAGTCGGTTCAGTCAAAGCTACAAAAGTACAAAAGATACAAAGGTCACTACTAAATACAGTCTGGTCTACTGAGAACCGCCAGATGGTCCATCATCCATCGTCTTCTGTATCTTTGTCGGACGATCACTAGACATATCTTCAGCTGGGCGCTTACGGATCACTCCTCTTTCAACCATGTCAGCATAAAATCTACTATTCCAACCCACGGATATATTCAACTCCTTCTTAGCTTTCTCACGCATCGCACGAGCTACATTCAACTGAATCTCCATAGAATTCACCATTTTCTTCATAGCAGCAAACTCACCACTTTCTAACACCGATAACCTCCTAAAAGCCTCATTCAAACCACGCTCTACATCAGTCAAATCTAAACTAAGCAATTCCCGCTCTTTCTCGCCAACCTTAGTCTTCGACTCTAAATAAGCAACTTGAGTCTGAACAACACCTAATCCAACCTCTGTCATACTACTCTTAACATGGGAAGCATCTAGATCACGTCTCAAGGCCCATGGTGCAAGACCATCAAAATGAGTAGCCTCTCGAGTACTAGACGACTCTCCTATCACACGTCTATGAGTAGAAATACCATCAGTACCGTCAGGTGCATTATCATCCTCATCCTCCTCTGATTCAGAATCAGATTCAGACGATTCAGACATTTCATCCTAGGTAGCTCAACCTCAGAATCAGACAAATAAACTGGTGGGGGTAAAGGCTCGCCCTCTGGAACATCATAAGGGTAAATAAGCTCAGCTTCCTCATCGTCATCAACCTCATCGTCTATACCTACATCCTCCTCGACATCCTCGTCGTCAATCTCATCATCTAAATTATCTATCCCAATCTCCTCATCATTCTCAATAACAACATTATCAATCTCATTCTCTACCATATCAACCTGAGGGGCAATCTGATCTCCTAGTCCTATCTCGGGCTCGGGATCCTCAAATGGTTCCTCCTCATTATCCATATCATAATCTACTAGGTCTAAATAAGGATCATCATCTACGTTAGGTTCGAGAATAGCATGGTTCTCTATAGGAATATTAGGGTCAGCCATGACAATCTGCATTTATATATATATCTCGTATTATGATAACATACTATTTAAACAATTACATACTGAAATCACGATATATACAAATATATAAATTAAATTATATATATCAAAATATATATCTTCTCAATAGGGCTTGTTGGTAACATCGGAGATCTCTGGCACCGTTATAGTCAAAAGATTTTTCAAATATTTTCTCAAATGTTCATTGTCAAAAGATTTTGAAAAGTTTTGTTCAAAACCTTGGTTTTTAAAATCTTTTGTTCTCTATAACGAGAGCTCTGGTACCAAACTGTAACACTCTCAATTTTCGTATCGGTACAGCGGAAGGGTCTTTCAGAGTGTTACGGGATAGCACAATAACTCCAATCATAGACAACACATAAAAATGGTTGTACAAGGTTCAACATACATTCATTCGATAAAAAGTTTTAAAGTGTACAACAGGTCCCAAATTATACAGGTCATTAAGTTTACAAAACATAGATCGAATGAACATTTTTAATATTATGTGGGCCATCAGAGTCGATCTCCATCCGGATTACCTTCAAGCACCTAAGATAAAAACATGCAAAAATCATATCAGCGAATGCCGAGTGAATTCATAGAGTTTAATAAAACCGTTATATAAAACAATAGTTAAAATCAAAACACAAGTATAATATCAGAAGTAAGTCCTCGTATTGCTAGTCTGGCAATAAATAAATCGAGCATACATCTTAAACCGTCCATGAGACCGTAGCCTCAATATTACCATTATAGGTAATATTATTATCGTTATTGGCATCGTTATTCTATTATATATAGGATACATTTTAGGATTATTATTAGCCGCATGACATTGTTACCTTACTGTGAAAACAACGGGCCGCAAACCCGCCAAACAATTTGCCCATCTAAGTTAGCGTGTCGTCACAAAAATCACGCTATGTAAATCTTCTCATACATAAATTCGCTTAACAATCAATGTGGTACGACGGGGATCAACCGTCAAGGCGCGAACTGGGGTGATCGTCCCCAAATAGTACTATCAAATGCATAAGCGTCTACCAAATCCCGGTAGTTCACAATTCATGCTAATGGGACTTTAAGTGACATAACCTAACTACTAATAATCCTTTTTGTCTCGTTTATAGGGTCATAGCATCATTCGGGTCCATATCATTAAGCATACCATCGGGACTACTTATGTTCTATTTTTATCAAAATCTAGCATGTTATCTCCCTCGCGGGTTTACAAATCATTTTATAAAACATTTAAAAGAGTGTGAGGCTATGAACTTACGTTGATAATGAAAGGCGGATTATCGGCTACAGGCGTGCTTCGGTCACGGAAACCTATATAAATAATAATCGGTCTTAGACTTTTGTCCAATGACTTTTATCAAAATAACAATATACATATGATGATTTTGTACATATGATGATGATCAAGTGGGTTTATATATCCTTGTTTACTCATTTTAGTGTTTTCGTATTGGTAACTTTTTACTAGTTTACTAGTTTTACCTATTTACCTATTTTAAGTCCAATAAGCTTAGTATAAGTTATTTAACTTGTTTTAATCCATTTTATACTTATATTATCAGTATTCACACATTACATGTTGGGCCCAAATGGGTTAAGCCCAATAAGTACTTTTTATAAGTGTTTAACTTATTTAGTCCAATTATTAGTCCAGTATGCTTACTTAGCTCGTTAATGTCCGTATGTCCTATAGTTCGGGTTTTATCGGTTTTTACTTGTATTAGATACTTATATATCAGTATATGACTTTTAAAAACTTTACATTAGACGGGTTTGATCGTCTAAGTTTTAATTGGCGAAAAACGTTAATTATACGGTAATAGCCGAAAAAGTCGTAAAAATCAAGTTTATAATTTTTATAACTTATAAATATTATTCCACTACCATTTTTATAAATTTTCCATTTACTTAACCTTATACATATTTATATAAATGAAATTCATAAGTTAGTGGATTTTAATTTCACATTTTATACTATATAATTTGAGTGCTTATATAATAGTAATAAACATTAATTCTTTAAAAATCTGATTTTTATTTTCATCTTCACCATTTTTATCATATCTAGAATTATACAATGAATTAGAAGCTCATTTTTAGGTGGCATGAACTTCATATTATGTGCTACAAGTAACGTAGATATAGCTACTGCTCATTTTAAGTTTAACTATCCTTAACAATCCCTACAAAACAACTTATTCAGATTAGCACACTCATCTTGTTTTGATCATATCTCACTCATTTTAATGATTCCATTGCATGGCCAACTCTCACATGTGTATGACATCTTGTACTTACTGTAAATGGATTCTACCATGCAAATTTATCAGTTCAAGTTTTGGTTACATACTGTTTTTATACACCAAACAAATTAAGCATGATTTTAGCCTTGTTTCTTATGGTTATTAATCTTTTTAAGCATATTTATCAACACTTGATCCCCACACAACATTTTTATCATCATATATTCATCATATACATATATAACAAGAAAGAAAATACATTTGATCTTTACAAAAATAACAAGAGAAAATGAAGAGGATGATCTTCTTTACCAACCAAGAGTATATCTTGTTTTTGGAAGACAAGAACTTGATGAACACCAAATGTATCTCCAAGATTATCAAACACCAAAACTATAAGTTGAGAAATCAGCAATAGGACACAAGCAAATCTCCTCCTTTGTTGTTAAAATGGCCACCAAGTGATCAAGGCTTCAAGGTAACTCCATGATATAGCTAGATAACAAGTATTTTGTGGCTAGAAATGATCAAAAAGGGGTTTTTGTGCTTAAAGTGGGACGGCAATGGTGGTGTGGTTGAGAGAATTTGAGATTCTTTTGCATGTATGAATGGTAGTTTGTGAAGCTAGTTGTTGGTTTTAGTTGGTGGTAGCTTAAGTGTTAAGCTTAAGCTTACACTTGTAAGTTACAAGTTAACATGATGCCACATCTTTGATGTGGTGTCATGTGTGGCCATCCCATGCTATAGCGGGGTGGGATAATGTATTTTGTCCCACCTCACTAATTTACGGGTATTCCTTGATTCTAGTTTCCTCGATTTGCGTGCCCTCGGGTCGTTTCACGAAAAACGTTTTTATAAATTATGAATCAACGACACAAAACGAATCCAATAATAATTGTCTCATAAAAAACGGAGTTCAAAAACGTAAATACGTAATCCTAAGGTTTCCGGTTTAATCGTAAAGGACGCTAAATTATGCACGTAAGCCCAAATTTAAATCCGTAAATTGTGAGTTCATCAACCAACACAAAAATAAGTTTCAAAATATTATACGAGAAAATAATTCACTATCTGAAAATGTTAGATTGTCACATTTATGCTCCTAAATGATGCTCAATCCATGCTCAAATAATCTTGCTAAATAACCTGGGAAAAACATGCTTAAAATAGTCAACATAAAGTTGGTGAATTCATAGAGTATTGTAAAATAATCAAGTTTAGCATTTCCATTATTCCCATTTTATTGTTTGCTAAGTACTATATGATTAAGATTAGTAACGCAAACCTTATAGATAGTAGCAATGCACAAAGTATATATATATATATATACAAAATTACATTTTCTATTAATCGAAATCGAAGCTTAACCTTCCATAGTTCTCGACAGATGAGAACCCAATGCCTTACAAAAAGGCGCCAAACCCAGTTTCCAACATGGTATACATCTGTTGCCTCGGCCAAGGCACAGTGAGCGCTACTCACACAGATGGTGATTGTCAATCCCAAATATACCAATTTATAACATTCGAGCGATTTACAACAATTTAACAGTTTCAATAACAATAGACAATCGTAATTAAGAGTACCCTTAAAATTTACGTTTTATAGAATAAATATCTATCAATCATATAGTCAAAACAGGTTACAGTTCAATTTACATTCTATAATTAAATTATAGTCATATAGTCAAAACAAGTTGCAGTTATTTAATAGCAAGTCTCCCCCTCGCGGGTTTGAAAAATCACAAAAGATTTAAAAAGTAAGGATATGAACTCACCTGATACAATCGTCACAATAATTAATAGAGAACGAACGTCAATCAAGAATAAATGTCAACAATCGAAATATGATCGTACGAGACCTAAAGATAACGAGGCGCTTCTTAGGCTTGAGACAAGAAATAAATCGTACATATATGTAATAAGTATGTTTTAATAAGTTCTTGAACATTGCATAAGTTTTATGATTCTTTATAAAACTTTTTAGGTGAACACTTAGTTATTTTAAGTGAAGAATCCAAGTTGACACTTTTAGCCCATCTTAAGCCCAATAGTGGTCCACTACCCAAGTATTTGACTTAAGTCCATTTTAAATTCAGTATACTACTCTAAGTTGGTTATAAATCTCAGGTCCAATAATGGCCCAATAGCCATTACAAGTGTAAGTTGGGCTTTTATGGCCCAAGTCCACTTTGTATAGTTTTTAGGTTCTAAAACACATCACAACCACATACACTTAATATTTCACGTTGGTCGGGTCTCGGTTCATCTAGTCATCAGTATATAAATAAGTCCAAAATCCCTGACATGTGGGTCCTACCATGTCGGTTTATATAAAAATCATCACATTTTACGTTAATGAGTTATAATCCGTTTATTATAATTTTCCTGACATGTCCCGCTAATTTGCTCATATCTCTTGAACCGTAAATCATCTAAGTGTGTTCTTTTTACCAAAACCATTATTAACTCATCTACTATACTGATTATAACTCTAATTACCCCAAATTTATACTTACCATAGCTATTGCACAAATTTTATCACTTAGAAGAGTTGGCTGTTTTTGGGCAGCCAAACTCGTTTTCACCGTTTTGGCCGCCATTTCCAAACCGTAAGAAATTGGTAGACACTCCAATTGATTCTATTTGTTCATGATTTTATCTACAACATACAGTCTTACCTTTTTCAATGATTCTGTGTTCTTATATGAGAAAACAGTCCGTGAAGACAGTATGTTCAAATCTGACTAGTTTTCACTATTTTGGTCACCATTTCTAAACCGTAAAGAATTGGTTAACTATCCAATTGATTTTAGTTCTTCATGATTTTATCTACAACTTTTAATTTTACATATTCGTAGGTCAGTATACAAATTTTACGAGAAAACAGTCCATCAAAACAGTATGTTCAGATCTGACTAGTTTTCACCATTTTGGTCATATCTTGCTATCTAAAATTCGTCACGGGACGAGCTGTGACAACCCAAACCCGAGGTCATTTATTTAATATTATTTAATATTATTTTTACAAATGATTTTGAAATTTTGATGAGTTGAATGGAATGACGATTGATGGTTTTATGTAAAACCGATGTTGGAGGTTTTATTTTTATCTTTTTACTAATAGCGAGGATTATTAGTGACCACGATATCGACGGATGCCCGATATTTTATGTTTTATTATTTGTTGTCTCGATGTTTATATTTTTGACGTTTTTATTTTAAGTTCGTATTAAGTCGAACCGGGTTAATATTATTATCATATTTTGAGTGCGTTTTAACTTTTGAAAAGTATTTTTACGAAATCCGAGCCTCGTAAATATTTTCGAAAATTAACAATTTACATTTTCCACCCTTACAACTATTTAATTGCATTTTGGACCAAAACTATCACAAATTGGCAAAAACTACCCCTCCACCCCACAATAAATAATTTTTCCACTACACATTCTTTCATTTTAATATTCATTTCATCAAAACACCATCTCTCTTCCTTCTCTTTTCTCTTTGCCGTACAAAAACCAACACCAAAACCCTTTGATCTTGATGATGAAGTTTGAATCAAAGAAATCTAAGACAAGACCCATGTTAGAAATTTGATGGTGCATCTTTTGGTATAATATTTATACACATGCAACAAATTTTCAAAATTTGATGAAGAACAAGGTTGTTTGATCTTTTCTATGCTTGTTTATGGTGTTAATATTATTATATTTGAAATTTTGAGTGCTTGCATGTATGTATTTATGAATGGGTAAAATTATGTATGATCATCCAAGGGTGTTATGGGTTAGATGAGTTGTTTAAAATGATATTTGGGTGATATTAGGCTTATGGGATTGATTAAAATTGGTTGAAAATTTTATTTAGTATGGTTTTTAAAAAGGTATTTTAGGGTAGTAGGTTCAAGGCCAATTTTGGCAACCTTACTGTTTGAAAATGAACAAACTAATTAGATGAGGTTGTAGAGAATTCTTTTAGCTTCCATTTGATATAAGATAGAGCTTCTAGCTCCAAACGAGCGCGAAGTTATGATGTTTTCATTATTAGTGTATCGGGAGACGAGTATCGACACAATCCGAAGTTGTTGTCGATATTTGGATCGAATCTCGGGGACTATAGGATGAGTTGTGAAAACGTTCAAGGACTGATGTTTGGTTCTAAACTTAGGGTTGAGAGTCTATTTTCAAATCCAAGTGTCGGATTTGTAAACGGGATTGTTTAGGATGGTTAAAATGGTTGTACGAGTCAGTGACGTAAAACAGTCCGGTTTTTGTAGTTCATAAATGTGTCGGGCAAGGAACTTTAAAAGTAAAATCTTTTTATGGCCTTTTAACAGGTCTTTCTATAAATAGTAAGTGAGGTCTCTGATTAGTAGCATAAATATTTGATTTGTTTAAGTGGGGTAAATGAGCTCGTACATTTGGTATGTACCGACAGATTTTTATTGAATGGATTATCTACTAAAGTAAATATATAGAATGAAGTAATAGGTCACTTGTATTGTTTTCATTTTGGGTTGAGTGTGATTTTATGATTTTGAGTTTGAAGTTAGTAAGTATGGATTTTATTCGAGTTTATTATTGATGAACGCGCCTTATTTGATAGGTTGCGGTTTTTGTGTTTATCGGGCATCAACTATCGTCGAAGATCGTCGTACTACTGCTATGACTCCAGGTGAGTCTATAGCCTCGCTTTTTTAATTATTTTGAATGATTTTAAAACCCGCGAGGGGGATACATGCTATTTGAAAGACAAATGAACACAAGTCATGATTGATTGTTTGGACCCGAATATTGCCTTTGTTGCCTTTGTTGTTTTGAATTGTATAAGTACCTAAGCTGTAAAAGACCCTAAATTCATGAGCTGTTAACTGTCTTCTGACTTGATGTTGTGAGTTGGGAATAGCCGTACTATTGGGCTGACGCCCCTATGCGAGACCATGGCTTTATGCTGAGTAACCCGCTGGGAAGGATAATTTTACGAGAATGAGAATGTGGTATACTTGCAACTGATACCGTAGTAGGGGCACTGGAATTCATCTAGTCATGCCGGCTTTAGGCATGGGTGACTAAGTTATGAGGTCGGTGTCATGAGCTTAATACAATTCAATAGCTATTGTTATATACCAGAATGCCTGATTAATAGATTGTATGCGCACAATTCTATTAAATGATCTTGATTGATTTTTCTCTTGTGTTCAAATGTTGATTTGGAAAACCTATAGACTCGCTCAACCATTGTGTTGATGATTTTAAGCATGTATTTCATGTATTGAAGATGATGAATTGCGGAGCTTGCTGGAGAAGGATTGCGGGATTGCTTTTGTGGTGATTGGTCTAAAACATAATTTCTTTCCCTTTTTGTCATAAAAATAATTGTACGGTTATGTACTTTGGTAAATTGTTTGTGGATTGGATAAAATCTTTGGGGGACCTAAATATTACTCTGATATTTCTAAAATTGTTTTACTTGGGACTGAAAGTTTTAGACACTGATTATACCCTTTTATATTTCAAATGTATTATTTTGAGTTTGTTTAAAATGTCTTGTATAACGATGGTTGTATTTAGCACGCAAATGTGTATTTCTGCCGCGCATTGTAATTTGGGGGTGTTAAACGAGCCACCCGGGGAATTAATCACAAAATAATTATCTATCTTAATATGTAAGTTTTTAGTATCCCAAACCTACTGAGTTCGACATGCAATCTGTTTTTTCTATAGTTTAAATCGTTATAACTCAAATCGTTAATAGGGCTTGTTTAGCTTTATTTTTAGTGTTCAAAATTTCATATACAATGTCACAATACTCATTAGTCTATTTCGTACATATATATATATATATATATATATATATATATATATATATATATATATATATATATATATATATATATATATATATATATATATATATATATATATATATATATATATATATATATATATATATATATACATATATATATATATATATATATATATATATATATATATATATATATATATATATATATATATATATATATATAGGTGGGATCAATAGAAAACTTCATCTCAAAAGAAAACATAGAAAACCTCCTCCCAACCGTTGGATCAAAACTCTTTCCCTTCTTTTTTCTATTTCCTTTTTTATCTAAGTACAGGGGTCTTTTTGCACTTTTTTTATTTTTTAAGGGTTGTTTTGTATATATGTCTATTTCTTATGAGTTTGGTTGATCAAGCCCGACTTTTTTTTGACAACGTTTCTTTAATTTCTTTCCTCGGTAACATTTTTGAAACCTCAGTTTTTTATGTTTTTGCGCATGTGTGGTTATGTCCGTAAGATTTACACATACTGATATGTTTTTTTGGATATTTTATTAAAAACAAATTTTTAACCGTAATTCCCTTTGTACATATGACTCTAAATTAACTAACGACAAAATTTTGGTCTAACTCTATAATAATTCATAAATCATAACTAACAAAGGCTTCATAAACTGCCACATCTTTTCACTAACTGCTACATCTTACAGATACAAACAAGAGGTCTAAAAATACGATCATTAACTCAAGATTTAGAACTGAAGCTGATAAAGAAATTTTGAAATACAGAACATGATGTCTAAAATTATAACACAAACGTGATACAACTTCTTGACATATTGCTGAGAAATCAAGGGTTTACTTGACGGTCATTTCTCCAACATGCATATCGTTCTGGCTAATGTAGGTTGATGTCCTCCGAGGTTCAAATTCGTTAAACGCATGACTGATATGTTACCTCAACACTAACTCTTAGGTTGGGGTTAGCCTTCCAGCCGCAACATCTTACCAGAACATGGTACATGGTGGCCCTAACAAAATTGCCGTCCTATTAACATTATAAATACATCGACATACAACCAACCATTAGTACACCAAACAGTTCATATAGAAATAAACTTTAAACTAATAACATTCAACCCATATAGAACCGGACATACCAGTGAAGGTAGCATGTAATAAAGGTAAAAAACTGAAGATTAACTACCGAGCTCTACAAAAATAGGAATTAGCTAAAGAAAAATAAGCATTACCCGTCTACAAAAATTTGTGTGCATCGATTCACATAAGCATCTGTGTGAGCAGAAAAAAAGCTCTCAAGTCGTTTTGCCATTTTGAGAATCTCTTCTAACGATAATAAGCCATATTTGTTCATACGGATGCCCTAATATGTTCATACGGATGCCCTAATATGTTCATACGGATGCCCTAATCTGTTCATATGGATGCCTTAACAAACCGAGGTTCAAAAATTACACAAGAATCAGGTCAACCAATCAACCCTCAGGGAAGTGCCAAAAAGATTACTGCAGAGTGCAGATACATACAAAATATGGTTAAACCATGCTTACATAAATTAGTTACTTACCAGCACCTAACTGTTTCAACATCAAGATTAGACTACACTTTTAGCGGCTGAAAAAAGCCAAAGACTTGAGTCGAATAAAACATGCCAATCAATAAAAAAAGTTAGCGTGAAGTCGTGCAATAACAAACTTAAAAGCCAAACCAAATTGCAAAAGGCTAACCTGTTTTGATGGTCCAAGTGTATGGCAAGACAAGATCTGCTCAGCCGACTCCTATAGTAATATTTTCATCTAAAAGTCATAAAAAATTGTATTTAGACCAACACCACAAAGACCTTCAGCCTCATCTATACGCTCAAGATAATATATGCTAATTGATATGATATATATTTTCAGCATAATCAATAAACTAGACTCACACAGGCCTATTAAACATATCATTTCACTGTATCAGGCAATCACAAGAAGACTAGATTAACAACGAGTTCCCACCAAAAAGAAAAGACATTTATTACCAGCAAATTTAGCAGGCAGTCAACATAATGCACTCAAGACAATATCTTATAATACCCTTGATATTCCTTTCAGCTGCCATCAGTAAAGATAAACTAAGATTAAACAACTATCAACAATACACGGATACACTAAAGTATCTCAAAAGGATACCCTAAACATACAAATAAATGCACATTAAACATACTAATTGATACACTAATGTGTTCATAGCTACTAAACAAAACAAACAAGATTCCCTAACTTAGCATGATGCACTTATCATACTAAACATGTCGGAACACGTTTTCTTGATACACTAATTATACAAACTAATGTCATAATACTAAATGAATTTATACCCTTTATCAATGATGCCCTCACAAAAAAGAGGATACAAAATAACAAGAGTTTAATGAAAGGGATGGGTTCTAGCTTAAGTATGATGCCCTATAACAATTTTAAACCAATTCCCTAAAACGTGTTTGATATGGTGCCCAAATATAGTTGTAAACGGATGCCCCAATATAGTTTTAAACTGATGCCTAAAACATTATGAGCAACAAATTGTGCAACTATAATAAACACGTCTTCCAAGTACTCTTTTCTTGTTTGTGCAACTATAATATGATACTATCGTTATACATACCACCTTCCAAACTAACTATTTTACCCTAAAAAGGCATATTATCATATCCAGAGTCTGAAATTAGACAAACTGGCTAACCTTTCTTCTTTGTGTGGCTGCAAAGATATGACCTAATATGTTCATAGAACGAACAAATAAGCCACATTTGTCATTCGGTGCCTTACTATGTTCATACGGATGCGCTACGTTATTTGGCGTTTTACCTCCCTGATATAAGTTTTATTTCCAACAAGAATAAGTACATTTTGAAATAGGACATGGTGTTGTCCTACATAAGAATAAAGGCCCATTCCAACAACAACATCAACGAGGAATCCCAAACTATTACGCCAAAACTAGGCATGTTTTCAAGTGACCCGAAACCTGATAAGTCACTGGTGACGTCTTTCCAATTACAAGGGATGTACTGAAGTTGACAAACACGGATATGAGGCAAGATAGAAAAATGAATACCTGGAAATTAAGAGAAGTTAGAATTCCATGTCATGGAATAGTAGAGGTGGCTAAAAAGGGGTGTGCTACAAGGGTTCAATAACATGCCACAACTGATAAATACTGGAACACGGTCGGTCGTCCCAAAACATTTCTTATCAAAGAATGTGTTTTTATATTTCATATTAATTGCGTAAACTATGAGTACAAGACTTGTAAGATTCCAATAATATCATCTTGAGGGTATTATCATTTTTATAGATTAAAAACACACTCGAAAACTCTCATCCCAATTAAAACATAACAGAAATTAGCACTATCGAACAAACAAATGTGATATTCATTAAACTTTGATGCACTAATCAAACACACAAACATATGCTTATTTCAAGAGTTATTATCAAGAAGCCCTGATGCACTAATACATTTTAAAATTGATGTCGTAATACATTCATAAAAGAGATGCCTCAAACGAACAAACTAATTCCCTAATAGACAGATATACAGAAAATGTCCTAAGCACACACATTGGCACCTTTAAATGTTCTAACAACGCCCTAACCCCCTGTGCCTTAGAGGCTGTTTGATACAATATAATGATTTATCACTGAATGATTAATAGATCGGGACAATTCAAAGACTCTGTATAAATTTGTTTTCGTTGTTTAGTAGTTGTTGTGAATGAACAATCTGAATGATAAAAACCATTATATCAATTTTTATGACAAAGTAAAATAACATTTTTAGCATTTGGAGAACTTTTAAATAATGAAACGTTATTTTTTTTCTTTAATACAGTACGGAAAACAACTAAATTGAAAATTTTAAAGTAGTACTCTACAAACATTCATCTATCATTCCAGTTGAAATATCAAATGCAACTCCGAACTTATGCTCATTCATATTGCTTCAATAATATTATATCATTCACATTTATTGATTTAAAATAATAGAATTATCATATCCTAATAAAGGTCAAAGAATATATTAGTAACAGATGGCAACAACTGGTAGCGCTGAGTGAATTTGCTTGATTTTTTAATGAATCGGTCAACATCAATTTGACGATTCAGAGGTAGTGTTTTGCGCTATCAAACACACTTAATTCTGCAAATCTTGCCTATTTGATTACATATGGGCACTTTTTGACACTTTTTCAAAAAGGATGGTGCACTTTTTGCCCATTCATTATTGTTAATGGGCTAAACGGGCGCGCATTAAGAAAATAAATGAGCTTAATTGGCGTATATGTAAAATACTATTTAAGCTACTCAGCGGATATTGTATATTCAATTTTTTATCCCTGACTTTCAAACAATAATTTTTTTTTTACATTTTTATATGTTTTTTTCTCCGTTTTAGCTTGCGCCCGTTTAGCCCGCCCGTTTGGCCCGTACCCCTTTAGCCTGCCACCCATTTAGCCCGTCGCCGTGACCGCCCGTTTTGCCACCTCTAATTCTGACTGATCCATCATTCATCACTGAATTATCCCATTAAACACTAATCAAACAACCGCTTAATATGTCATCTCATTCAACAATGATAAAAATTATACTACTAATTCATTCATGAATTGATGCTCTCCAAAATGTCAAATATATTCTAAATAATTAGTTAATAAAAACAGTTTATCTTAAACCTCCAAAATCATAACAAAATCCATATTTTTAACCAAAGTCGTGATATACTAATTATTGGTCAATGTGTGTTATATTGTATAGAAAATAAATAAAACAAGAAATAAGAAATAAATAAGATTAAAAATGAGTTGAATTGAAATTAAATATGACCTGAAGAATCGAATGAGAAAATCTACGTGAGTTGAATAACGAGTCGTTTCAAATGATTCCTTAATGTGTCGATTCAATTGATTCCTTGACCGGTTAGTTTGATGATAATTTTTCATTTGCCTCGTTTCGATCGTTTATCTGATCTGATCTATGTAGTTCGGTGTTTGGATCGGTTGTGTTGTGAGAATGATAGGGATGAGTGAGATTATCCCCCCACTTTATTTGTTATTTTCGTTTTATACCCCTGAAGTTTAATGTCTTGTTAAAATCTACCACCTAATTTGTTTTCTAAGTTTTCCACCAATGTATGGTTTTCTCTAGATCCCATCCCTATGTATATATATATATATATATATATATATATATATATATATATATATATATATATATATATATATATATATATATATATATATATATATATATATATATATATATATATATATATATATATATATATATATATATATATATATATATATATATATATATATATATATATATATATATATATATATATATATATATATATATATATATATATATATATATATATATATATATATATATATATATATATATATATATATATATATATATATATATATATATATATATATATATATATATATATATATATATATATATATATATATAGAGGAAGGTTAATGTGAGAGCATTTTTAAAGTTGTAAAAATGAGAACTAATCTAAAACACCAATAAAACATTGATACATAATCATATTACCAATAATACACCAAAATATGCATTATTTATACAACTTAACATTCTATTGACTAATAAACGATGATTTAGTGTGTAACGTATTACTGATACACAATTAAAAATGTGATACACATACATCAATATCTCAACAAGATAATATCTTATACATAAAATGGTACATTTGATACACAACCACCACTAAATAACATGATACACGATACCAAGACATGATACAAATCACACCTTAAATCAAGATGTATCACCTAGAATTCGTCAATTTTCAAAAGAAAGCCCATCAAATTATTAAAAAACTTAGTTTTAGTTAATCTTGTTTAAAAATTATTTGAAGTAGAGCGTCATTTGTGAGATTTTAGCTGGTTCTTATTTTTTCAACTTTAAAAAGTTCTCATTTGAACCGAACTCTATATATATATATATATATATATATATATATATATATATATATATATATATATATATATATATATTCGGAATATACATAAGATCAAGAAAATAAAAGGAATGATAAATAAGAACGAGATGTAGATCTTACGAGGCTTTATCAAAGTCGTGGTACTAGTGAGTGATGCATGCAAGCAAACATCTAATATATTTTCAACACTTGATGCGTCCACCATGCATGGATAGATCCGGGCTAGATCTACAAGTTTTACTTGATGCATGTATAGATCCGGGCTCGATCTATATATTTTACTTGATGCATGTATAGATCCGGGCTAGATCTACATGTTTTACTTGATGCATGTATAGATCCGGGCTAGATCTACATGTTTCACTTGATGTTACCATCATGCATGTATAGATCCACCATGGAAATAAAAGAAAATCTTGAAAGTTGATGCATCTAGGAGATTTTCATACCAAAATGTAGATCTTGAGATTTACAAGATGGGTCTTTGATTAGATTTTGAAGATTAAAGCTTGATCATCAATTTTTTGGTGACCTATGGTGTTGGAATCTCATGGCAAAAGAAAAAGAAAGAAAGAAGGAGAGAGAATATTTGGTGTGTGTGTGTTTTATGTGAGAAAAATGAAGGGTATGAGTAGACATAGCCCTTATATAGGGTGGGAGGAAGTGTGACAAGTTTCACTCACCAAGGAGTGTCCCAATGAGAAGCAAGAAGCTGGGTGGACATAATGAACATGTGTCACCAACCTAGAATTGGCCCAATGGGGAAGTGAGGTGTGTTGGTGGCTTGTCTAGCGGGCCAAAAGAGTTGCTGGGCTTCTTAAACCTCTTATTGGGCTTCTTAAGCCCATTACTATCCAAGGTTTAAATAGTTGGGCTTATAAGGCCACAAGTGGACCCAAAGTGTAACTTATATTACAACTTTCGTTAATACACGGTTCGGGTCACGTTCGAGGTTTATGAATTTTTGATTCATCTTACGAGGATTTCGTAATTGATCCAAAAATCATTTTTCCAATAAGATGGAGTATTTATATGACGTATAAATACGAAAAAAACGTGTTCGTTTATTTAAACGACAAGTATTTGTCATTTATCTTTTGTATAATGTAAGTATCGTTTCAGTAGAAATACTTCTCATTTAATCATTCCGTAGATAAATGTAATATTAAACAATTTAATCAAATTGTTTATCAAGTATTTCTTGACAATAATTTATGTAGTTAAATTATTGAATTGTCGGTATGCGGTTTGTATGACTTTTGTCAAGTTTTCAAACCCGATGATTTTTGTATGGTTCAAAAAGAGTTTTGAAACATACTTCATTATTATTTAATGAACGAAAAATCTCGGGGTTTACATCATCCACATGCCACCTTGAGTTTCGTCCTCGAAACTCGATTACTATTACTAGGTTGAGAAATGATCTAGGATCATTGAGTAGATTTTTATTACATTATTCTCATGGTAAAATCATGGATTTTAAAGCACCACCCCGTTATTTTAGCTTCGTCCTAGAAGCTATTAATACTTTGTCATCTGTTAGGGTATAGATGTCATAGATCTAAAGGTTCGTCTTAGACATGCTCATAAATGAATGGTGCCAACAATGTAAAGAGATAGTTATTCGGATTGCTCTATAAGTCCGATCGCGCAGTATCTGAGTGATGCTACCATTACGGATGAATAGAAAGCAATGCAAAGAGATCTTTATCCGGGTCGTTCTTATACATCCGATTGAGCAGTATTTGGATGTTGCTAACAATCACGGATGGACAGAATTATCCGAAAGTGTGGCCGTCAATTTGACAAAGCGGTAGATCTTCTCAAAACAAATAATGACAATTTAGAGAGGACATTCTAGGAGGTTGTCAATTAGGAAAAGTCGAGGTAGGGTTAACTACATTTAGTTGGTTAAGCTTACGATGATTGGTGTTCATCTAGAAACCTACAAGCCAAAATTTGAGGTCGGAGAGGGTTCCGAAACTGGACATGCTGATCCTGTTCAAGTTCGGATTGCTGCTTTGGCCATGAGCCAGGAGCAGAACATGACGGACGTCCACAGCCCGTTGATAGTAGGCCAGGTGCAGTACACTGCCATGCATGAGCACATAGACTCTCTCTCTCTTGGACCATATGGGTAAATACCTAGATAGCACGATGTTATTAGGCCACGAGGCCTTGCAGTGGTTGTTGGAGGAGAACTACTACCTCCATTGGCATAATCACACCTTGGAGGGGGGTCTTCAGCATAGGACCCACATCTCTCTTACTACACAAGGGCAGTCCTTGTCCACCTTTTTTTTTGATCTTGCAGCTGTTTGTCACGATTGAGTGACAGCAGAGACCGCCTACCTTCGAGGAGTCGTTGGCAGATTGCGGTCCCAGTTGCTAATTGTACTCAGTTTGCTTAAGGGGTCTTGATTGGCTTATAGAGGTATTGCAGAGTACCCTGTCGGCACCTGCAGCCTTACCAGCCCTACCAGTACCAGCCCTATCTAGCAAACCTGATAGGCAGGATTTGAGTAGATGTACTAGAACTTTTGTTTACCATGATAAGCTTTCGGGTTGTATTCAAGCTATCATGCATAATTCACGAGTCACTTAGAAGTTTAAGAAATCATTCGCCAAATCACAGTAAGTCTTGTGATGATACATTGTAAAGGTAGTTTATTATAATATAGTATGATGAATGATAACGTTAATGAAGTTGGTGGCGTGTGTAGAAACCCAACTTTCTAGGGGTTTTACACCACCCCGTTATTTTAGTTTCGCTCCCGAAGCTAAAGATGAAGTTACATGTTCAGGGAACAAGTGAGGGCACTCTTCCTTAAACGTGTAATCTTGTGAACTAGAGTTCCAAGTTTACGAGGTTGGGTTGACTAAAAACCACTCGTCTTAAGTCTTGGTTTTACTTAGATGTGCCTCCGGGGGCCCAATGTGTCTTGATGAACGTAGATAATAGTTCATTAATGTTTCTACTAGTTCTTCAAGAGATTTTTAAGTCTATTAATCTTTAATAAGCTTATGCTATCTCGAGTTAGAAATATAGTTTTGGCTGGTATCGCTCTTGCGTCAATAATGTTCACGCAAAGGGCTTCCCGATATACTTCTAGCCTGTGGAAAGCAAACATTAGTTTGACACCAAAGCTTCACTCAGCGAGATGGCTAAGATTTTTGTTGGTAATCAAAGAAGATACCAAGAATATAGAAGTGTGCATCTTGTGTGATGCTGGAAAGGTTGTGCGTTCAATTTAAGTGGTCCAAAATTTGCACAAATTTTGACTTCTAAAAAGGGGAAGTCATTCATTTCAAGGCTAGTTGGACAATGCTATTGTCGAACTAATTGGATCCGAAGAGGAAAAAGATTGTCCAAAAGAGTTTTGGACATCAAATAACGCTTTTTGGGTGATGACGAACATAACCCTACAAAATACACCCATTGAGAGTTGGGCATGTCTTTTATGCTTGGATTTGTCTTCCTCGTCGACTTAAGAAATGTGGGTTAAGAAGATAGGGCATCCTCTTACCAAGTATTTCTGGTCTTCGGTACACGAGATGACACTAAGTCTAGTGCCAAACAATCTGTGTTACCATCACCTCAAATGATCGAAGTTTCATTTCTCAATTGCAGATGAACCAACTTTATTTTCTGTGACACCCCAAAGGGGTCAAATGAAACGGAAGTGGGCACTCCCGAAAAGGGTTCAAAATGCAGCGGAAAAGAACTCTACCTGAAAGGGGTCAGATGCAGCGGAAAGTAGGCACCCTCAAAAGATTCAAATGCAGCGGAATATGGACAATTCTAAAGGAATCAAATGCAACGGAAATGGACGTCCCCTAACGCGGTCGAATGCAACGGAAATGATATTTGGGCTAAGGATAAGCCCAAAAATCAAGAGCACAATGCTATGATCCAAAAGAGATGAATACGAGTCTTCTTAGGTTTCAAGATGGTGATGCAATAACGATAAGATATTACTCAAGGAAATCGCGTGTCAAGGAGGGATACGTTACATAGTCGGATACATAAAATAATATCAATAATGAGTTATGTCGAATACATTTAAGCTCATGTGATTATAAATTTCTATTCACATCGATAAGCGTCCTTATCCATGTAGGAGAAATTTATAACTCCATTCAGTGACCTATGATTTCTTTGTTCAAACGAACAAGCGTCCTTACTTGTTTCAATAACGATTTCATAGACCACCTTACCTAAATATTCCCGGCAAGTCTTATTATTTAGGATAAATATAACATCTAAGATAATAGATATTATTAAGATACTTTACATCCCGTTTAGTTATAACTTTCGTCTTCGGGCGTCCCATTCCACCGTGATAAAGTAAACATCTGGTCCGGTGGCTCATGATTTCACCTTTAGACGTCCCATTCCGTCTAAAGACGTAATCATAATTAACATAGGATCAAGAGTCTCAGGTACCATATATAAAATATAGAATCATAAGTACCTTGATTTTGGGTTCCACCGCATCATTTAAAGATGCAAATTCATCCAAATAATATCACATGATATTAGTAAAAACACGCGTATATGAGTCATTAATAAGTCGTGTTCCGTAGATATACGTACAAAATCATAAGCGAGAGAAAATACATGTTGACACGTGATAACGTGCGCGAGAGTACGCATCAAACAAGGAGTTATATGTATAATATAATATATAATAATATATTACAATCATAAGCATAGACATTATATCTTATAGTTCCTTCTAATAAGATATATATATATGTATATATACACATAACAACAAATTCAAACATTTAATGAAATGCAGCTCGCTAGGTAATGCTTCCTAGTATGTTTTTTTAATATTCCAATTTGTATGTTTGTTGTAAATTTGTTTTCATTAAGTGGCCTGTTAGTTATCCTAGTGGTTAGAATAGACTAACCAGTTCCTATTCATCGAATAACTATGTAAAGATGGTATGCTCAAGTTTTAATACCTTAAATGAAATAAAGGTTCTAGGGTTTGCCTAAGTTTTAGCTATTAGCAAAATAAGTCCCTCTATATTTTACCAAACGTACACTTTCTGGTTCTTAACAGCTTTAGTCCTTGGGGTTTCTAGTATTTTCGGGTGATGGTGAAAATAATCCCTCAATTTAATCTTAGGTTTTATAATTTCCAATAAGTTGCGAGCTAATCCTTAGGGCTTCTAATTGTTTCGGCTAATTACATCATTAGTCCTTAGAGTCCTAAAATGACAGTTTAACTTCCAAGAATTTACAAAGTGGTCCTTAAGGTCTAATAAGTTACGAATGGTATTTATTAATCCCCACACTTTCAAATATTTACCATATTAGTCCTTGTAATTTCTGTTTTATCAAGACAAGTTTCAAATGTCATGGTCTTAATCCATAAGTCTTATAAACTAACATTCTTAGTCTAAAAGTTTTTATAGTTATATCTTTGGTGTAAAAACTCTACTTAAGTGTAAATCACTAAGTGAGCTTATTAAGTACACCAAAAGGGCTAATGGGATTCCCAACCCTTATTGAGCTTACAAGATCCATTAACAATTCTTATGAGCTAAGGCTTTCTTAATGGGCCTAATTACAGTTTTAGATCCATCAATGTTAGAGTTTTACTACATAGGTCCATAAGACAATAAATGGGCCTAATGATCTTTCTAATGGGCCTAAACATATTTTAGTCCATTTATGATTCAAGGTTTGCTAAGTGGGCTTACTAGGCATTGGATAGGCGAATAAGCTTAGTTAATGGTTCGGCTATATTGTACTGGCTTAAGTAGACAGTTAATAATACTTAACCATTTATCTAGGTGTGAAGTTTATGAAACCTCACAAGCTTATTACTGGTTCTTAAAGATTAAGTCTGGATTTCCAAAGAAAAATTTATAAAATCTAATCAGGTTTACTAAAGATTAAAAAAAATCTAGTTTAGATTTCCCCCAAAATTTCGCAAGGCGCATATTATTTAGTTAGATTTTTATAAAAATCAATTTAGATTTTCCAAGATTGAGTAAAATAGATAGATCTATTTAGGTTTTTAGAGACTAACGGGTTCTAGAGATTCTGTTAGATTTCTAGTGTTCCCAAAGTTTTTATTTAAATTTCTATTTAAATATTTCCATGTGTCTGTTATGTATTAGATTGTTCGTGGTTATAATGCATTGTTCGGGCCCTCATACTTCAAAAGTCAGTCTATAAACGTTTGAGGAGCGAGGGCACTTTAAATCGTAAACCCAACCACTCAGTCAAAACGTAATATCGAGATGGAACATCTTTAGTATAAAGCTCCCTACTAACATGGCATGTTTATTTGTTTTATTAAGTATCTTGAGTATTTAATATTTCTATAATAAATATTAAATAGTTATAATACGTAAATACGTACAAGTTAGCATCTAATACAATCAACAATTACAAATGCATAGAATAAGGAATGTGCACTTAAATCATATAGTTATGCATGCTCTCTATGCTATATGCTCTCTAAGTATGTCCCAAAAAAAATCCCCAAAAGATTTTTATAAAGTTATAGTCCAGTTTTAAATAAAAGAAAAATATTTTTATTCTTATTTTATTTAAAAATTAATCTGGTTCGCGATAACTATAGCTCTGATACCATTATCTGTAACACCCCTATAAA
The DNA here is from genome assembly GCA_025667525.1 of Glebionis coronaria. Taxonomy (NCBI): domain Eukaryota; kingdom Viridiplantae; phylum Streptophyta; class Magnoliopsida; order Asterales; family Asteraceae; genus Glebionis; species Glebionis coronaria. The sequence goes on along the minus strand of CM046881.1, from coordinate 532,081,637 downwards.
GCGGGTATCACAGTGGTGGATCGATGAGCAAATAGCTTACAAAGCACAGATCATAATTATATAATTTTTGAAATACGATTGATGTAAACATTGAATTGGTACAATCGTTTAAATCGTTGAATAACATTTGTTATGAATATCCTAATAAAAGATAACTCCCCGTCATTTTTATGCTCCTAAATGATGCTCAATCCATGCTCAAATAATCTTCCTAAATAACCTGGGAAAAACATGCTTAAAATAGTCAATATAAAGTTGGTGAATTCATAGAGTTTTGTAAAATAATCAAGTTTAGCATTTCCATTATTCCTATTTTAGTGTTTGCTAAGTACTATATGATTAAGTTTAGTAACGCAAACCTTATAGATAGTAGCAATTCACAAAGTATATATATATATATATATATATATATACAAAAGATAATTACATTTTCTATTATTCGAAACCGAAGCTTAACCTTCCATAGTTCTCGACAGATGAGAACCCAATGCCTTACAAAAAGGCGCCAAACCCAGTTTCCAACATGGTATACATCTGTTGCCTCGGCCAAGGCATAGTGAGCGCTACTCACGCAGATAGGGATGGTCAATCCCAAATATACCAATTTATAACATTCGGGCAATTTACAACAATTTAACAGTTTCAATAACAATAGACAATCGTAATTAAGAGTACCATTAAATTTGCGTTCTATAGAATAAATATCTATCAACCATATAGTCAAAACAGGTTACAGTTCAATTTACATTCTATAATTAAATTATAGTCATATAGTCAAAACAAGTTACAGTTATTTAATAGCATGTCTCCCCCTCGCGGGTTTGAAAAATCACAAAAGATTCAAAAAGCGAGTCTATGAACTCACCTGATACAATCGTCACAATAGTTAATAGATAACGAACGTCAATCAAGAATAAATGTCAACAATCGAAATATGATCGTACGAGACCTAAAGATAACGAGGCGCGTCTTAGGCTTGAGACAAGAAATAAATCGTACATATATGTAATAAGTATGTTTTAATAAGTTCTTGGACATTGCATAAGTTTTATGATTCTTTAAAAAACTTTTTAGGTGAACACTTAGTCATTTTAAGTGAAGAATCCAAGTTGACACTTTTAGCCCATCTTAAGCCCAAAAGTTGTCCACTACCCACGTATTTGACTTAAGTCCATTTTAAATTCAGTATACTACTCTAAGTTGGTTATAAATCTCAGGTCCAATAATGGCCCAATAGCCATTACAAGTGTAAGTTGGGCTTTTATGGCCCAAGTCCACTTTGTATAGTTTTTGGGTTCTAAAACACATCACAACCACATACACTTAATATTTCACGTTGGTCGGGTCTCGGGTCATCTAGTCACCAGTATATAAATAAGTCCAAAATCCCCAACATGTGGGTCCTACCATGTCGGTTTATATAAAAATCATCACATTTTACGTTAATGAGTTATAATCCGTTTATTATAATTTTCCCGACATGTCCCGCTAATTTGCTCATATCTCTTGAACCGTAAATCATCTAAGTGTGTTCTTTTTACCAAAACCATTATTAACTCATCTACTATACTGATTATAACTCTAATTACCCCAAATTTATACTTACCATAGCTATTGCACAAATTTTATCACTTAGAAGAGTTGGCTGTTTTTGGGCAGCCAAACTCGTTTTCACCGTTTTGGCCGCCATTTCCAAACCGTAAGGAATTGGTAGACCATCCGATTTATTATACTTGTTCATGATTTTATCTACAATCTACAGTAGTACCTTTTTCAATGATTCTGCGTTCTTTTATGAGAAAACAGTCCGTGAAGACAGTATGTTCAGATCTGACTAGTTTTCACTATTTTGGCCACCATTTCTAAACCGTAAAGAATTGGTAAACTATCCAATTGATTGTAGTTCTTCATGATTTTATCTACAACCTTTAGTTTTACATATTCGTAGGTCAGTATACAAATTTTACGAGAAAACAGTCCATCAAAACAGTATGTTCAGATCTGACTAGTTTTCACCATTTTGGTCATATCTTGCTATCTAAAATTCGTCACGGGACGAGTCACCCGGGAAATTAATCACAAAATAATTATCTATCTTAATATGTAAGCTTTTAGTATCCCAAACCTACTGAGTTCGACATGCAATCTGTTTTTGCTACGGTTCAAAATCGTTATAACTCAAATCGTTAATAGGGCTTGTTTAGCTTTATTTTTAGTGTTCAAAATTTCATATACAATGTCCCAATACTCATTAGTCCATTTCGTACACACATATATATATATATATATATATATATATATATATATATATATATATATATATATATATATATATATATATATATATATATACATATATATATATATATATAATATATATATATATATATAATATATATATATATATATATATATATATATATATATATATATATATATATATATATATATATATATATATATATATATATATATATATATATATATATATATATATATATATATATATATTTATATATATATATATATATATATATATATATATATATATATATATATATATATATATATATATGTATATATATATGTATATATATATATTCAGAATATACATAAGATCAAGAAAATAAAAGGAGTGATAAATAAGAATGAGATGTAGATCTTACGAGGCTTTATCAAAGTCGTAGTACTAGTGAGTGATGCATGCAAGCAAACATCTAATATCTCGTCAATACTTGATGCAACCACCATGCATGGATAGATCCGGGCTAGATCTACAAGTTTTACTTGATGCATGTATAGATCCGGGCTAGATCTGTATATTTTACTTGATGCATGTATAGATCCGGGCTAGATCTACATATTTTAGTTGATGCATGTATAGATCCGGGATAGATCTACATGTTTCACTTGATGTTACCATCATGCATGTATAGATCCACCATGGAAATAAAAGAAAATCTTGAAAGTTGATGCATGTAGGAGATTTTCATACCAAAATGTAGATCTTGAGATTTACAAGATGGGTCTTTGATTAGATTTTGAAGATTCAAGCTTGATCATCAATTTTTTGATGACATATAGTGTTGGAATCTCATGGCAAAAGAAAAATAAAGAAAGAAGGAGAGAGAATTTTTGGTGTGTGTGTGTTTTGTGTGAGAAAAATGAAAGGTATGAGTAGACATAGCCCTTATATAGGGTAGGAGGAAGTGTGACAAGTGTCACTCACCAAGGAGTGGCCCAATGAGAAGCAAGAAGCTGGGTGGACATGATGGACATGTGTCACCAACCTATAATTGGCCCAATGGGGAAGTGAGGTGTGTTGGTGGCTTGTCTAGTGAGCCAAAAGAGTTGTTGGGCTTCTTAAACCTCTTATTGGGCTTATTAAGCCCATTACTATCCAAGGTTTAAATAGTTGGGCTTATAAGGCCACAAGTGGGCCTAAAGTGTAACTTATATTACAACTTTCGTTAATACACGTTTCGGGTCACGTTAGAGGTTTATGAATTTTTTATTCATCTTACGAGGATTTCGTAATTGATCCAAAAATCATTTTTCCAATAAGATGGAGTATTTATATGACGTATAAATACAAAAAAACGTGTTCGTTTATTTAAACGACAAGTATTTGTCATTGATATTTTGTATAATGTAAGTATCGTTTTAGTAGAAATACTTCTCATTTAATCATTCCGTAGATAAATGTAATATTAAACAATTTAACCAAATTGTTTATCAAGTATTTATTGACAATAATTTATGTAGTTAAATTATTGAATTGTCGGTATGCGGTTTGTATGGCTTTTGTCAAGTTTTCAAATCTGATGATTTTTGTATGGTTCAAAAAGGGTTTTGAAACATACTTCATTATTATTTAATGAACGAAAAATCTCGGGTTTTACATCATCCACATGCCACCTTGAGTTTCGTCCTCGAAACTCGATTACTATTACTAGGTTGAGAAATGATCTAGGATCATTGAGTATATTTTTATTACATCATTCTCATGGTAAAATCATAGATTTTACAATTCTAATAACAATGCGACTTGATGAGGTTAAACATATGCCTTAATGATTCAAGATGAAATCATAAAGCATAATGATTCAAGGTGAAATCGCAAACATATTGTTGTTCCCATATTTATTCACTTTACCATGGTTGATTTGATTAATTAAGTATGAAAGTAGAAAGAAAGAAGATGATTTCTAGAGACATAAAGTAGAGAGAGAAAGATAAGTAACTATGTGAAGATTATATTAGAAAAAATGAAAATCATCAACCTCTCCTAACATGCTAGGAGAGGTATATATAGTTGGGCTCATACATGCAGCCTTAATGGACTATACTGTTTAATGGGATGGGCTTGAATAAAATGCTTAGTAACTTAAAAGAGGCCTTTTAAGATAGCCATTCAAGCCCGTAATGTCACGACAATTTTAACTAACTATTACAACATTCTAATAAATATTACAATATAAACCTATGACCGAACATTCTTGTTTGACTCAGTAATTTGAGGCTAACAATCTCCCCCAATGTGAGGTCATTCCTCTTTGATATTGGAGTTCAATGAAGATTACTAATCTCGTCATAAATGAGTCTTGAACGTGTAATAGTAGTCTTGTTCCTTCATGTTGTGATATTTGAGCCTTTTGTAATTGCCTTTCGCCTTTATCTTTAATCTTGAGATCTTCAAATCATTATTGCCTTGTCTTTGCCATCTTGCGATCTTGTGTCATTATCGACATGCTCATACTTTGCACCATCTTGAAATCTTGCTAACAATCTCCTTTGAAGAGAGATCATTACTCTACTTTAATTGTTAAGGAAGATTCTGAAACTCAAAGTTACGGAATACTTTAGCTTTCTTGATTTTTGAATATGTCTTTGGGCATGAGTATGCGGTTTTGAATCTTTTTATATGCTGAGTACACCGTAACGCCACCTTCTCGAGATAAAACATAGACGCGGACTGAATGGCTTTGACATTCGTCCTAAATCGGCAGTGTTTTACCTCCGATCGGTGATTAGGTAGATTCAATTAGGAACCTCCTTGACAGGGTTTCGCAGCTGTACTAGCCGTTCTCTTTACTTGACCGTCTCAAAGCAAGACTGCGAACATAAAGAGTGAATCAATTGGATAAATATCCGCTTGATTAAAGTCGTCAATTCAAATTCCTGGAACAAGTTTGATTCTTGATGAATCGTACCATTGTTGCTTTCTAGTTGACACAAGCTTGATTCGTTAGAAATTTCGCAAGTCACCTACCGTAGCGCTGTTTGAGGTTGACGCTAGAAGGGTTTTCATTCGTCACTGTGAATATTAGTGAATATCACTTTGAATGTTCTAGCAAGATCATAAAGATATTGCGTAGAAACCTGAAACGAGTTTGAATCAATGAAGAAACAAAGCACTGTTGCTTTTCAGTTTACACATGTTTAATTCATAAAGAATCTTACACATGACCTACCGTAGTGGTGTTTAATGTTAACACTGGAAGGATTTCCACTTATCATTTTGAATACTAAGTAGTATCACTCTAAGTGTTCTATCAATATCACAAGGATATAGCGTAGGACTCTCTTTATCGTCATTTCATGTGTCCTAACGAGATTTATTGATCTCTTAGCTCTAGACTCGATTAGTGCACTTTTAGTGGTCGGAGGCTGGAGCAGATGCCACGTATTCAATATCAACTATCTCGGAGAGAGAAAGTCAATAGAAGTCGTGTTGATCTTTGTGACAATAAAACAAACTTCTTTTGAGAGAAGCCTGAGTCAGCAGGGAAAGGGTTGTGCATTACATCACTGTGTCCATGATGTGTGTCTTCATGATGTGTTGACCCAGTTTCTGCCTAAGTTGTATGGAGGGCTATTTTCTATTCACCCTTTATCCTTACATTTATTTTTCATTCTTCAACCCCTTCAATGCTTACCAAGGCATCATTACTAGCACCTTGTTGTGATTGTTCTAGTGCTAGCATCAGTACTTAGTTTCAGCTACGTTCACATTCTACTCCATCTTTCCTATGGACTTCTAATAATCTAATGAATCGTCCCTGGGAAGATCCCTCCGGTTCTGGTTGGATCATAGGATTTAAACCTAACCACCCTTTTGACACCAATAACTTCGTGAATAAAAGATGTTGTGGGTATTTGATCGTAACCATGAGTGCTTGGGTCTTTAGATAACATTTTAATCACATGTTCTCCCCTATCTCTAATATATAAAATCGTTTGACATTAAAGATACCAAATTTGATTAAAATATATTGTGAAAAATAGTCTTGAAAACTTTCGGGAGAAAAAGTGTCAAACTTAGCATGAATTAGGAAAGCTCCCCCTCAAAAATTGATCCATTGAATTGTGATTACGAGGATATGATCCACATTAAACTTTAGAGGATAGGAGTTGTTGAACACACAATTTTTGAAAGATTTTGAATATCATTGAAAAATTCTTGAAAAAATTATGTTCAATGCTTTCTGAAAAATCCATTCTTTTTGGCGAAGTGGTTTTTCTAAAGCATAAACTTGAGTTCATAGACTTTAAATGTCTTGACGAATCCACTCAAGTGTAAGAAGATTTCTCTTCTTTTGCTGAGGGTAAGGGAACTAAATCGTACACTCCCCCGTGAATATAGAACTGAGTTGGAATCTGAAAGTGATTACAAGACATTGTGTTGAGCTCAAAACTATGAATGTTTTGTGACAAGCTCAACACAAGATAGATTGTTCTACCCGTTGTTTGAAAAATTATCCAAAATAGACATTTTCCTTTATTAAAAGTAGAAATGACTTGTTTTGGAAAATATTTACAACTTTCATTCGAGCTTTATGTACACACCCGTGTCGTTATTAAGCGACATTTCTAGGCACGTCCATATTATCGATACTGAAAGACATGTCGAGAAGAATATTCTGGGATTTTCAAAGATTTTTAATTTTGTGTTTTGCTTTTATATGTTTTATATTTTTTGTATTTTGCTTTTTCAATGATATTTACAAGTAGATGTTTGATAGATCAATCAAGCGGGCTTCTTTGCCAGAATCTCCGGTTCTGCTGTAGTAAAATAACTCATACCAATTTACCTAACTAGATACGCAAACCTCTCTTTCGAAAGAGATTTTGTAAACAAGTCAGCTAATTGGTAATTAGTTCCAAAAAAGTATAATTCAACGATACCCCTTTCAACCTGTTCCTTAATGAAGTGATATCTGACATCAATGTGCTTCATGCGGGAACGCTGTACCTGATTGCAGGAGATGGCTATGGCGGAGTTTGAGTCATAGTACATAGGTAATTTATCAAAGTGGAAGATATAATTCGTGAATTGTGTTCTCATCCAAAGAACTTGAGCACAACACGTAGATAGAGATACATACTCTGCTTCAGCTGATGACAGTGATGTGCAATCCTACTTCTTGGAAGACCATCACACGAGCTTATCTTGACCTACAAATTTTGCACCACCAGAAGTACTTTTTTGTGTATCAAGACACCCTGCATGATCAGAATCTGAATAAGTCGTTAGAAAGAAACCGGTTTCCCTCGGATACTAGAGTCCCATGTGAATGGTTTTCATAAGGTACCAAAAGGTCCGTTTAACCTCCTTGAGGTGTTTTTCAGTGGGTCGTGCTTGATATCGTGCACAATAACACGTAGCATGTGATATATCTGGTCGGCTTGTTGTTAAGTATATGAGGGATCCGATCATGGAACGATATCTCGTTTGATCTATGGCATCTCCCTCCAAATCATCATTTAGGGATGTGGTTGATAATGGTGTGGGGTCACATGAGGTCATACCATGCTTTTTGATTATCTCTTGACAATACTTAGCTTGGTTAATAAAGATACCACTTGGGGATTGCTAAACTTGAATTCCTAGAAAGAATTTTAGTTCGCCCATCATCGACATTTCAAACTTGTTGTGCATTACTTTTTCAAACCATTTTGAAAGTTTTGAGTTTGTAGACTTGAAAATAATGTCATAAACGTAAATCTACACAAGCATGTCATCCTCATATTTATAAGTGAACAAAGTTAGATCAATGGAACCTTTTGAGAAACCTTTGGATACCAGAAATTTCAAGAGCTCGTCGTACCACACCCTTGGAGCTTGCTTGAGTCCATAAAGTGCTTTGTGGTGACGATTTACCTTGTCAGGATAATAAGGATTGACGAATCCTTTCGGCTGTGGGACATAGACTTCTTCCTTCAAAGGACCATTAAGAAACACCATCGTTACGTCCATTTGATAAACGATGAATCCCTTATGTGCAGCATAAGCAAGAAAAATCCTGACCGCTTCCATACGAGCTACTGGTGCAAATGATTCTTCAAAATCAATACCGTGTTTCTGGCCATACCCTTTAGCCACTAGCCTAGATTTATTCTTGATGATCGTGTTTTCTTCATCCATCTTGTTTTTCTAGATGCATCGCAGATTTAATGGTGTTACATCGTATGGTCTGTCAACAAGTTCCAAGACTTTAAGTCTTTCAAATTGTTGAAGTTCATCCATCATGGATTCAATCCAAGCGTGATCTGCCAAGGCTTCTTTGATATTTTTTGGTTCAACTGTACTCACGGCGAGTGCAAACATACAAACATCACCATCGGTGTCAAGTTGTCGTCTTGTACGAACGGGCTGTAAAGGGTTTCCAATTACATGAACCAAAGGATGATCTCGGGTCCAATGATGTGTTGAAGGATGTAATTGATAGAACGTATGCAAACTTGATGAATCAACATGGCGAGTAGAGGACTCTCTAGTTTCGTGTACCGGTGTACCGAATGTGTTGATAAATTTGTCTTCGTCATTTAATGCATCGTCTGCTTGATTTGTGTTCTCTGGAGCAATGATAGTAGTTGTGGATGTTGTAGGAGCGGTTGTTGATATGATATTCTGAGGAGGTAAATCTGTAGCAACCCGTGTTGAAGTAGATGAATTTGTATCCTTTTGTTGACGATGATCGGTATCATCATTCTTATCATGAGTGACAACGGAAGACTTTGATACAACATGTTTCTCCCCCGTGAAATATTCATCATACATTGGTCCATATAACATTTCCAACTCTTCAATGGTCGTGTCAACTATCATATATGCTCTTAGAACAATTCCTTGAACCAGCTTTGAACTTGACGGTTCATTGTTGTGGTCTTGAATGTCGAGTTCCATGCGGTTGTGCACAGAAGTATTTTGTCATTGGGGATCGGGACGTAAACTGTTTTGTTCTATTGCCATTTCTTGTAATTCATCAAATCTGATATGAATAGTCTTAACTATCAATTTTGTTCTCTTTTGGTAAACTCTATATCCTTTAGACTGAGTTGCATATCCCACTAGAATGCATGCATCACCTTTCTCTTTCATCTTATCTATATTTTCACCATCTCGTATAATGTAACAAGTACATCCAAAAACGTGAAGGTGTTTGAGTGAAGGTTTTCGATCATGAATTATGTGATATGGTGTCTTTTCGTGTCTTGGAATAATTTAGGATCGATTTTGTGTGTAGCATGCGGTTGACACGGCTTCGGCCTAAAAGAATAGTGTAAGTTTTGAAGCGGATAATAATGTTCGAGCAGCCTCAACTAAAGTACAGTTTCATCTTTCAACAACACCGTTTTGTTCGGGTGTTTGAGCAATAGATGTTTTTTATTTTCAATCCCTTTTTCTTCAAAATATTTATTTAGAGTTGAATTTAAAAAATTTGTGCCTCTGTCAGTACGTACCACTTTTACTTGAGCTTGAAGAGCACGTTGTATCTGCTTTAGGAAGTTGATGAGAACTTCTGGTGCTTCATCCTTGGATCTCAAGAAGTGAGTCCATGTGTACCTTGAGTAGTCATCGACAATTACCAGAATATATTTCTCCCCATTGATACTTTGAACACGCATGGGACCACACAAATCCATATGAAGAAGGTCGAACCGTCCTTTAGAGCTTGGTGTAGTCTTTTTCTTGAAACTATTTCGTTTAGCTTTACAAAGCTCACAAGAAGAACAAAGATGATCTTTGATGAATTTCAAGTTTGGAAGGCCTCTCACAATGTCTTTCTGGGAAAGCAAGTTGATGGTATCAAAATTAAGATGAGATAGACGTTGATGCCATAACCATGCCTGAGTCGTTGAAGCTTTAGCCATGAAGCAAATTGGATTTGAGGAAGTTGTGTTTGAAGTGAAAATGTGTAAAGATATGTACCCCGTGAACCGATGAGTAAATCATTCCCATCATAATCACGAACAAAACATGTCTTCTTTCTAAATGCAACCTCTAAATCCGCATCACAGAATTGACCAACCGAGAAAAGATTCTGATTGAGCCCTTCGACGTAGTAAACCTTTTTTATCGTTATATTTCCCTGAACCAAATCTCCATATCCTAGGATCGGTGCAAACTGATCATTTCCGAATCGTAACGTACCTAGGAACTTCTCCACGAAGTTAATTAGAAGCTTGATATTCCCCGTCATGTGCTTGGTGCACCTAGAGTCAAGTATGAAGATAATTATTTCGATCAACTGTAGAAGAATTAGAACACGATGGAGAATTTGCTAAATTAGATTCCATGTCAGTTGTGATATCCGAATCATTAGTTTCCCTAGTTGCAACACTTAAAGTCATACTAACGCTCGTTGTCACGTTTTCGTTCCTAACCTTAGGCACCAATTTATATTTTGGAGGACATTGATTAGCAAACCACAATTTCCAAGACTTGCTAGCAGACTCATATAATTCCCTAATTTTGCTTCTAGGGTCTTTAGCGGTAGAGTCTAATGCAATACTTTTCTTAGAGGGGGTTGCACTAGAATGGTTCATTTTGCGTTTGGGTTTACTAGCACTAATAGTCATCACAATTTGCTTCGTAGTTCTAGTATTTACGCCTTTGACATTATTCATAGAACACATAGAATGATTAACATTAATAGCACATTTTCCACATTTCACACAAACATACTTAACATTCAAAACATTCAAATCATTTAAATCGTCATTACATGACATTACAGATGTTTTATTCTTAGAAACATTCAAATTCCTAGGGTGGTCTTCTACTTTCTTCATCTTCCCTTGACTCTTATGTTTCCAGACCTTATCGTTTAGTTGAGTGCTCTTAATCTGAGGCCGACTAACACTAGCAGTGGTGACTACTCCTATAGTAAAAGACACACGTCTATTAGTGTTTCTAGAAATCTGAGGCGATTGACTATCTTATTTTGTGTGGTTTTGTGGCCAATCTATACATCCCTGGTTTGATCATATTTGTGCTTTGTGCTTGAATAACCGTTTTGAGACGAATATATGGTAACATATCCTTCCCATTTATCTTGGGGGCAAACCCAGATGTAGCAAATGAAGAATTTAAGAAAGTTGAGGGTTTTCCCAAGACAGAGGGTTTAGTCGCCTTGTACGCATTGGGTTGTCTAGCAACGGGTTTCACAACTCTAGGTTCCATAATTTTCCCACCCATCTTAGCAACGAGTTTCTTCAACTCTTCTATTGCTATGTCTTTTTTTTGTAACTAAGCTTTCAAATCCGTAATACCAAGATTTTTTTTGTTTAGTAATCGACATGAATCAGATAATTTTTCTTCCAAAGGTGTATCATTTAAAAAGCTGCCAACTTTGTTTTGCAAAGCAAGTTCAAGTGAATGACAATGTTTTTGAAGATAATTATATCTACGTTGAATTAACGAAAACTCTTTTTGGTCAACTTTATTCGATAGCTCAGTTTCAAGACGTTTACACTCTTTGACTTAATCAAGATATTTGCATGCAACATCAGAATATTTATCAATATCAGCACAAGATGTAACATATACACACATAATATATTTTGAGAGGCATTCTTGCAAGAGTAGATCTATGCTATATAAAATTCGTCTCTTTCAGGTTGATGGTCGTTTACTTCTTGTTCAAGGGATTCCATATATTTCAAATCATCAAACATTTCTTGCTTAGTTAATGTTTCAAATTCAAAAATATGTTTTTGAGTTCTTTCCGCAAGCGGAATGAATATACTTTTCACAAGCACAATTATATCATGAGGAATTTCTTTGTTGCCATTCAGACGTTCACTTTCTTTCCAGTCGTCATCTACAACCTTTTTGAAAACTTCAACGTTTTGTTTAAGAAAACTAAGTGCTTGCTTACTCTTGCTTACAGAAGCTTTATATGGCAAGTACTCAATAAATTTTGAAACATTAGTTTTCTTAGTGGCAAAAACTTGTCTCCATTTAATTCTTATTTATTCACATTCGAAAAATATTTTCTCATGAGACTTCTGTTTTTGTGGTTTGAAAATTTCATAAAGACTATTTTCATAAGCATAATTATATGGTTTCACAAAGTCTTTATTTGCCGGTGATCTACTCTCCTCTTCAAGAATTAATGACTCGTCACTATCGAGCCTAGCAATTAGACAATCAACGTTGGTCCATTAGGACTCCTAAAGATATAGGCGCATGTTCTCAGATTGATCTTTCTCGGGGTACTTAGGACTAGCAAAACTATCTTTACCCTTGAAAAACGAACGAGGTACCAAAATTCGCGTGGTTTGAATAGATTGATTTGTTTTATAAACAATTTTGTTATAAAAATCAATTTGAACTTCAAGTTCCACGGCTTTGTCAATGTCTTTAGCTTGTTTAATTTTGAAATCTTTTTGCAAGTTAGCAACCTCTACTGTTTTCGCAGTGACTAGTTTAGTTTTATCCTCTTGAAGAAAATCAATCTTTTGAGTTAATCATTCACTTTGGTGGTAGCAAGATACATTTTGTGTCGTTCCGTACTTAAAGAGGTGTTATAATTACGTTTCTCTTGTTCTAAAAGCTCTAGAGTTTCATTGTATTTAGTTTTAAAAACTTTCTTTACAGTAGTAATGACACCCCCTTTGTACCTTGAAAGCTCTTTGTCTTTTTGAGTAAGCTCAGCTCTGCAGCTTGCAAGAAGCTCACTAGATTTTATGACTGCATCTTTTCTTTCTTCAAAATTTTGAGTGAGCATAGCGTTTGCCTTCTTTAATTGCTTTTGACTCTTTCTAGTTTCTTTGCATCTTTTTGTAAAGAAGCAATTAAGTTAGCAAGCGCAATACGCTCCTCATCATCATTATACTCAGTTGCATATTGATCATCCTTAGACTCATTATTTCACATGTCTGATGAATCGGGTGTGGTATTGCTATTAACCGCTTCCATCATACATGTGTCAGTAATGGCTTTCGGTAGCTCAATATGCTCCTGAATATTACCAAACATATTATATTCCTCTTCAGTGTGTACCTTATTGATTGGCTCAGTATCAAAGATAGGACCGTTGTCATCTTTAGTGACATTGAGAACTTCTTCAACCTTTGTCACGTACGAGTAATGTGTTACAAGTTCTTGGTCGGAGCTCATCATCAGTGTCATCAAGCATTGCTCCTTCCTCAGCCGATAGTTTAACCCCAGCTTCCATCTTCTTTCATAACAGCATCTTTTCCTTATGATAACCAGACTCCCTAACCCGTTTCAGCTTTCTACATTCCTTTGCCATATGCCAATAACCTTGGCAATTAAAACACTAAATCTCACTTTGCTAAACTACTTGAGTTCCAACAGTTTCCCTATTCCCATCAACAGTAGCAATCCTCTAAGTATCATACTTAGCAGTTTGCAGAACGCTCAACATGTGTTGGATGACGTCGATCATACCTACGAGTAATTTCATCACGTCAACATGTGTCATACCTTGGAGGACTCTCAACATATAGGTTCCTTGTGTTAGATGATGTTCGAAGATTGTTGTTGGTGGGTTTGAAGATTTTCTTGTAGGTCTTTATAATAAAAGCAATTTGTTGGTTCATCTCCCTATCCTTCTGAGCTTGTTCTTCATCACTATCCTCTTCGGATGATTGCAGATGATGGTGATGGTGCTCTTGGTTCTTTGCCTCGTGGTCTTGGGGAGCTGAAGACTTCGATGAAGTGGAGTATCTTGGTGAGGAGGATGTATTAGAGTATCTTGGTGATGATGATTGAGTGGAGTATGACTTTGAAACACGAGAGCGATGATCTTGGACATGTTGAGCGGTAGACACAAAAGCAAGTGGATTAGCAATCTTTGCTGCCCGTTCAGCTCGAAGTTCATTTGCCTAATTCTGAAATTGTTTCAAGATGTCAAAGAGCATGTGATAGTTGACCTCATCTAGCTTATTTTGTTGTTTCACCAAAGTTACAAATCGTGTCGTCTGGTTGAAGTTGTTGTAGAATTTGCACATTGACTTGCATGGTGGAGACTTCTAAGTTGTTTCTTGTCATGTCATTCATCATCTTGTAGAATCTTTAGTAATATGAATCAATTAATTCCCCATCCAATGAAGTAAACTTACCAAAGTTCCAAAACAAGTTTCTTTTGACATCTTGTTTGTTTAGTGATTCTCCTTGTTGTAGACGTTCAATCACAAACCACATTTCTTTTGCACTAGAGCACGCATCAACCGTTGAGTATATCATCCCCAATTCCACTTAGAATCAAATAGATTGCTTCCTTTTCTGCATCAATCGAAGCTTGGTTCTCTTTCGAAGTATTCTCATATGTTTCCTTAATAGTATGCTCACTGGCACCTGGCGTCGTCTCGGTTGCTGGAGTTGTAGGAATGGTGATTGTAGTGGGAGTATAGGGTCCATCTATGATAAAATGGCGAAGAACATCACCATTGGATTTTGTGTCAAGATATCGAAAAAACGTGATTGCCATTGTGCATATCGACCGGACACAAGCATTGGTTGTCTCTCTTTGTTACCCGCCACCATGATGTTGTTGTTTATGACATGATACTCTTCAGTAGAATCCATTTCTAGAAACTCGGACTTGTTGAAGTGAAAAAGAATCTTAAATAGATGTGTTGTGATTGTTGTTGTCGAGAAAAGATGTTAAAATCCCCTAAAAATTCCAACTTTCGCAATATCATTGGATGTAACTTTCGGAAAAAATGAGTTCACCAAAAATCAACTTTCAGAAAAATTCACTTTAAATAACTTTTGGTATATTTTAAATTACCCTTTCGGAATAATGTGGCAACTTTCGGAATAATGAGGAGGATAATACTTTCTCAATATTTCAATGATATTTGTTAATCCCACTTCAATCCATAACACACAATATTAATGATATTTAGAGAGAGAAAGAGAAGAAAAGTAGAGAGAGAAATAAGAGAGATTTGGATGGTTAAACACTATTAGAGAGAGAAAGTGATTAGTAACCAACACCCTCTTCCACACATGGAAGAGGGTATTTATATGCCACGCCATAAGGCTTTAGTGGGCTTGTTCATGGGCCGGGCTTGGCTTTTCTTAGGCTTACACCCCTAACTTAGACAATATTAGCTTAAAGTCCAAGCCCGGTTTTCCCGACTAACCTATTACAATACAAGAACAATAACGACTAAGATGACCTATTACATTCTTGTTTGACTATTTAAAAAATAGGGCTAACAATCTCCCCCAATGTATCGGTCATCTTTAAATGCATAAGATGATTGAGTGAGTACATCTTTGTGGAGGTGATCTTCATTCTTTGGTCTTGTATCTTGGTCTTGATCTTGTTTGCAATGGCTTTGTTCCTTCATGCTTTTGTGATCTTTATCTTGAGCCTTTGTCATTTGACTTTGAGTGCTTGATATCTTCATCTTGTGCTCCTTGTGACTAAGATAACATTTTACATTCCAACATTCTTAGGTATCTTGATTATCGCCATCTTGTGCTCTTGTGACTTCTGAATCGACATCGGTTAGTACACAGTTACGCCACCTTCTTGATATGCAACAACATATATAGACACAGATAAAATGGCTTTGAACATTTCATCCTAACTCGGTAGCGTTTTACCTCCGGTCGGTGAAGACCATTAGACGATATTAGATACCGTACCTGTGATCGGGTAGATTCGATTAAGAACCTCCTTGACAGGGTTTCTGATATGTGTGTAAACACACATCTTTTCTACCACTTAATTACAATAATAACCGGACCAAAACGTGTAGTTTATGTCTTTTATGTCGGAATTATGCGTGGTTTGTGTTTTTGTTGTGATTTAGGACGAAAAGGTAAAAAGTGGAGAAAACACGGGAATTCACGGACATTTACGGACTTTTATTGAAGAAAAAGATGAAAGACGAAGTCACGCAGTCAAGAGTGCAAAAAGAACGGAAGTCCAAGACCAATTCTGAAGATTTATCGAAGAAAAAGTCAAAAGACAGAAGTTTACTTAAAGCCGAGGAACTAAAGTCTTATTTATCGAAGAATTAAAAGACGAGTCCAAAGAAATCCCGAGCCAAAAGTCATCAAATTCCAAGATTAACAAAAATATTAAGAAGGAAGGACTTAAGGGCGCAATTAAGAAGAAAGGAAGGAGGGGAGGAAGCTTCCTCTAACCACTCCCCTAATCTCCTATATATACCCCTCTTATTCATTTCACTAGTTTTTGTGACTAATCGTGACAATTAGTTCTTCCACCTTTACTTTATTGCACATTTAATTACTTGCACAATTAATTGCATGTCTTGCACTTTATTTACCATTTAATTTCAAGTACGTGTCTCTTTTAATTCTTGCACCTTTACTTTATCTTGTTGATCTCATTCTACCTTTCTCTAATCTTTGATTTATATGCTTTTGTCTTGTTAATTTGTTGAAAGATTTCATTTTTATGCTTTTGATTGTTTTAAATCATTTATTTTCATAGCTTATTTTGTTTATTTTCAAGTTTATAAAGTTTTTACAAAAGTTATTTTTATATAAAAGTTGTTTTTAGTAAAGCTTATCCTTTTCGTGTCTTAAAAGTTGTTAAATCTCAGTCTAGTAGCTTATTTTCATGCGGTTTGCCTTAGTGTTTTAGTCTTGTGCTTATTAGAATCATAGCTTATTTGTTTAGCTTTATTTGTACTTTTTCTGCCGTATTCCGATTGGTAAAATCAGAAAAGGGATATACATTCCGACCATAGCTCCTTGCTTGGTCGGAAAAGGGTTTTAACTTTCCGATTGGTGGTGTATCTTGGTATTCCGATCAGGGCAAGGTAGTTGGTATTCCGATCTGAACTAGTGACAGTTATTCCGATTGGTTCTTCACTCCTCATTCCGATCGAGGTGCATGTTTGGTATTCCGATTGGGACTAGTGACAGTATTCCGACCAGGTCCACTCCATATACCGATCAGAGGCCAACATTCCGATCAGTGTGTTTAAGGTATTCCGATCAGGTAGGTGACAGCTATTCCGATCTTGGGGTTCCGATTGATATTCCGATTGGTCAGGTGTGACATTCCGATTGTGTCTGATTGGAATATAATCCGATTGGGGTTTATTTTCCATGTTTTGTCTTGTTTAATTTTTAGTTCACGCTTTTAATTCTTGTCATCTAATTAATTTACTTTCCGTCACGTTTTTAAATATTGCACCATTTAATTTTAATTAGACTTAGATTTATTTCAACGCTCTTTTATTTCAACGCCACTTTACTTTAACGACATTTACTTAACGTCTCACACTTTTACTTTTAAGTCTTTGCACATTTAAATTTAAAAACATCCAAAAATATTTGTTTTTCCAAATTCAACTGAGTCGTACTTTAAGCCGGAAATCAATTCGAGAAGATACCGAGAAAACGAACTTTTTAATCTAGCAAAATCCTTAAATTATCAAAAGGCGTCGCTGCCGGCTCTTTTCGTAAAGATTAACGGTTTTCTGTGAGAGACGCGTGGCTTTTTGGGATCCGTTCACTTGTGAGCGTTATTTTTCTTGCATAAAAATTCAAAAAAAAATTCATAAAAAAATTAAAAATTGATAAAAATCATAAAAATTAAAAAATTTCAAAAATCCAAAAAGATTTTATCTTTATTGTGTATATATATTGTCTTTGTGTTTGGTTTCTTTTTCTTTTGCATTTTCAGGTGTATGCGTACTAGATCTTCTAATTATCAAGAGCCCGAGACTCAAGAAGATTTAGCTATGTCAGGTGTAAACAACAATAATCCACCGCACCCTAATAATAACAACAATGTTCTTACACAGCCCGATCTTCGGACCATGGAGGAGCTTCGTCAACCCACCATGTTTGGACGAGGAGGACCGATTGCGCCGATGTAAATCAACGCACCTGAGTTTTCGTTGAAGCACCACATGATTCAGCAAGTGCAAACTAACCCATTCCGTGGATTGCCTGATGATGATGCCAACAAACACCTCGATAAGTTCATTACAATTACCCAAAGCATGAAGTTGGCTGGTGCCACAATGGATGAACTTCGCTTACAACTCTTTCCACATACTTTATTACATCATGCCGAGAAATGGTTTGATCGTCTCCCGAAGAATTCTATTCACACTTGGGATTACATGACTCAACGCTTTTTGTCGCGCTACTTTCCACCATCCATGGTCACGAGCCTTCGCAATCAAATCAGCGGTTTCATGCAAGATCTTGATGAATCTCTTTTTGATGCTTGGGAAAGATATAATGTCTTGATCGATCGTTGTCCAAACCACAACATGCTCCCTGTGACCTTAATAGATACTTTCTACAACGGATTGACTTTTCGAGATCGTGATACGATTAATGCAGCCGCCGGTGGCACATTCATGAAAAGGAGACCCGAGGAGTGTAGAGAGTTAATTGAGAACATGACTACTCACCACAAAAACTGGGATTCCTCTGCTTCTTCAAGGAACAATCCGAGAGTCAATGTTTCCTCCACTTCAGCAAACCCTGATATGACCGAAGTCACCCGTGTGCTGACTGAAATGAGCAGAAGTATGCAACTCTTGGCTTCAAACCAACAACAACAACAAGTTAAAGTTGTTGCTACTCCTTGTGAAACATGCGGCGGTCCTCACCCATACACCGATTGTCCTTCGACACAAGGAAATCCGGAAAATGTGTATGCAGCTTATGGTAATGATTCACCGGAAAATTACCAAGCTCGACCTCAAGAGGATAGAAATCTGCTGAGTTACCGGTCCACCAATTACCTTTCACCTGGTTTTTCTCCTCAAAACCAAAACCCCGTCAACAACTACAATAGAAGCAACCAAATCCCACCAAGAGCTTCTAATCCTTATCACCCACCCGCCCAACAAACCCCACTCGTTAACCAAGATGTTCAGGCCATCATGAGAACCCAAGGTGAGCAAATCAAGAATTTGCAGAGCCAAATTATCAATCTGAAAGGAGATATTACCAAGCAAGGAAATGAGATAAGATCTGAGCTTCGAGATAATATTCAATCCTCCTTCAACAATCAAACCAATGATTTGAAGAATATGCTTGCTAGTTTCTTGCCCCCTGCTCAACCTTCTTCTTCGAGTTCTCTACCTTCAAACACCGTCACCAACCCGCGAGTGAATGTGAGTGCTATTACTACTCGTAGTGGAGTCACCATCGTAGGACCACCAATCCCACCACCATCATCTACACCTCCTCCACCACCATGTGTCCCTACTCTTCCTACACCTAGTATTAGTGCACCATTACCGTCTCCGCCTAGACGTGATGAAGTCCCCCCGAATGACCCTTCAACATATCAACCTTTACCTACACCTGCACCTTCACCACCCAAACCCAATATCCCATATCCTTCTCGTTTAGGCAAGACCAAAATGCTACCCAAGGAGGACTCTGAAGTGACACGCTATGTGAAGATGATTTCTCAAATGAACTTCAACATTAGCTTTCTTGAAGCACTTGTCCACATGCCCAAATTTGTTAAAGCATTTAAGGAATTGCTTAACAAGAAAGAGAAGCTGATTGAACTCGCCAACACACGATTAAATGAAAACTGCTCTGCAGTTATTCTTAAAGAACTTCCGGAAAAGCTTGGAAATCCCGGTCGTTTTGTGTTGCCTTACGTGTTCAACAAAACTAAAGAATTTACTGCCCTTGCTGATCTCGGGGCCATTATTAATTTGATGCCATTGAGTGTTTGGAAAACACTATCATTGCCCTACCTCACTCCAACAAAGATGACTCTCGAACTTGCAAATCACACTCTCGCATACCCCGTTGGTATAGCCGAAGACGTGTTCATCAAAGTTGGCACATTTACTTTCCCGGTCGATTTTGTCGTAGTTGATTATGAAATGGACCCTCGTATTCCTTTAATACTTGATCGGCCATTCTTGAGAACCGGACGAGCTTTAGTGGATGTGGCCGAAGGTGAGTTGATCTTACGAGTCGGGGATGATGCAAAAGTTTTCAAAATGGGGAAGCTTACCAGTACAACCTTTGGAGGACGAGAATTAGTGAATATGATTAATGTGCATGATGACTTCGTTGTCTACAACAACCCTCTATTTGACTCTTGCATCGATAATCCACTTTTTTATGATGATGTGGATGATTCTCTCCCTACTTTGGAACCTTCTCCCATTTATGATTCACCACCGGTCTTTGATGCTTATGATGATGATTCTAGCTCAGACTCGGATGATTATGATGACCTTACTTCTGAGTATCCTGATCTGCCCACGTATGATGATTTCGATGAGGCTGATACTCTTTCGAGCGATTCTTCACACGATGAAGATCCTCCGCCATCACTCGATCCTACTTTGGACGATTACTCATTTGAGGAAGACTTCTCTGCGTTTCTCAACACTTACTTCCCTCATAAGAGTGATGCACCTCCTTTGGACTTTGAAGATTATTGTCTTGATCCTACTTTGGATTTGAAGAACATTCTTTCTAAGGAAAAGAAAACGGTCGACACCAATATTCGTAGCACATATGATTTAACACCTCTTTGTCCCACTTCTGAGGACGAGGTTGTGCTTCTTCGCGGATCTTCTTCACACTCTGCTGAGCCTGAGTGCTATTTTCCCCTAAAGGAAAAGGTGTTCGACCCCGGTATTGATATTCTGCAGCCATCTCAGTATCCACCTGATGAAATAAAAGGAAATATCTTTGGAACTTATGGAAATCTGCTTGCACCACTTCACCCTTGTTTCCACCGTGCTGCATCACTGCTTAAGGGAACCTTGTCTACTCTTATTTGGCTTGCCTTGTTCGCCTTAAGCCTCTGCTATTTGATGAACGAAAACTATGTCTTTGATCCTGGTGGATATGTTTCATGCTTCTTCCGTTGATGATCAAGGTCGAGTCAGGCTAATGACTCGGTTAACAAAAATCAAGCGCTTCTTGGGAGGCAACCCATGCATCTATCTTTTCGCTTTCTTTATCATAAGTGTAGGGGAGACCCGTTGGTTTGCTTTCCTCTCCTCTCTTAATCAGGGATTCGAGCTTCAATGATCCACTCTTGATGATTCTTGACGGCCCGTGATTCTATGTTCTACTTCTTCCCTGTTCTATCCTAAACTCTTTTCGATTCACTATTTTATATTTTCTCAATATTAAAATAGGAATCTCGTTAGTTGTCTTTTCCTTAGCGAGATTTAAACAACGTGCACAATGTCCTAAGTGTAGGGGAGCTTACTCCCACATGCTTAAACATTGAGGACAATGTTTGTGTTAAGTGTAGGGGGGACTTCTATCGAAGTTAAGTGTTCTTTTCCTTGTATTTGTCCTCATTTTAACCGGAAAATCAATTTTTCGACATTTTTCAAAATTTTTGATCTATTTTGGCCTATTAGTTTTTCCTTTTGTATAGTTATTTTCTTTCTTTTCTTGAATAAAATTTTAATAAAGTGGTTTTAATTTTCAAACGTTGTGAATCTTTTGACTCAACCGAGTTTACTTATCTAAGTTACTCTAGCTAGTATCCTTAACGTGTTTAAGTCAAGTTTTGCTAGGCTTTTATATAGGGAGCTATAAAACGCGAAAGTCTTAACTCTCACGGGTTAAGAACAAGAACTTTTCGCAAGTTCCTATAATTGATCCTAGAGAGTCGTTTATCAAGGGAACTTTAAAACGCGTTTTCTAAACTTGAAAAAGTCTAAGAATTTGCAAGATCCTATAGACGACTCGAAAACCCAAAACTTTGATTTAATAGGCAAAGCATCCACGAGTCTCATTCCTTGAGATTTTAAACTGTGGAGAACGAGAGATGATAGAGCCAATTATAAGTCCGGTATTCTTTCGTGAATTTATGTGAGCTAATTATGAGCCTATTCTCCCATCGCTTGCTAATAATTTCTCTGCTAATAAATAAAGTTGTACGATTTGAAAAGTTACTTAGCTTCTAGCCCAAGATCGTTTAAAAGTTGCTCGGTATGGATTAGAGTTCATAGCCAAGGCATAACTTATTGAAGCGGGACGCGAAGATTGGCGAGTCCAAAAAGGCCCTAACAAGGCATGAGGGCTATATTTTGTTGCTAAAGATCCGAAGTGATGTGAAGAATCATTTATCGAAAATCAATATAAAGGATCGAGACACACGACGAAAAGCAAAAACTCCCCAAAAGTCATGGAGAAGTGTATCCAAAAAGACCCTAGCAAGGTATGAGGATAAATAGATCCAAGTCATAAAAGGAGGCGGATTGTTGTATATCAAAGTCCAAAATAAAGATTGGAGAAAAATGAAGAAGTCGTGGTCCAAGTATGAATCTCTCAAAACTTCAAGTGAAGAAATTCAATTATGAAGAGAAGACCATAATTTCATGAACGTCTCTCAAGGTTTGAAGTATGAAGTCGCTGCCAAATATCGGTCCAAGAAAGTTCTCAAATCGCGAAGCGAGTTATGCCAAGATATGAACTTTATGAGGTCCCAAGAAGCAGTTTTAAAAGATTTTGTCCTTTAGCTAACTATTGATTAAATCGTTCATTATTTTCAGACTTAATAACTATCGAAATAAGTTAAAAATGCTTCCTCGTGATCATTCAAGACAATATTAAAATATAAGAGATACACCTAGGAATAAGGGAGTCTAAGTAAATAATTGGCCCACATGAGTTCGTGTTAGTTTGCTAACTTTTAATAACAATGATCTCGTTTTTAAGCTTGGTTTGGAGAAAGTGAAAACTTGAGGATTATGATTATTCATGACATTTCCAAAACCCAAGGTATGCTTTTGATTTCTTTACTTTGAATGTTTATAGTTTCTATCTCTTTAATAAAGGCCAACATGGATTGATTATGATGAAAAATGTAAACGTGCTTTGTAACTAATGCATTGCATGAAGACACTGCAATGGTCAAGTGTAGGGGATTTGATATGTGTGTAAACACACATCTTTTCTACCACTTAATTACAATAATAACCGGACCAAAACGTGTATTTTATGTCTTTTATGTCGGAATTATGCGTGGTTTGTGTTTTTGTTGTGATTTAGGACGAAAAGGTGAAAAGTGGAGAAAACACGAAATTCACGGACATTTACGGACTTTTATTGAAGAAAAAGATGAAAGACGAAGTCACGCAGTCAAGAGTGCAAAAAGAACGGAAGTCCAAGACCAATTCTAACGATTTATCAAAGAAAAAGTCAAAAGACTGAAGTTTACTTAAAGCCGAGGAACTCAAGTCTTATTTATCGAAGAATTAAAAGACGAGTCCACAGAAATCCCGAGCCAAAAGTCATCAAATTCCAAGATTAACAAAAATATTAAGAAGGAAGGACTTAAGGGCGCAATTAAGAAGAAAGGAAGGAGTGGAGGAAGCTTCCTCTAACCACTCCCCTAATCTCCTATATATACCCTCTTATTCATTTCACTAGTTTTTGTTGACTAATCGTGACAATTAGTTCTTCCACCTTTACTTTATTGCACATTTAATTACTTGCACATTTAATTACATGTCTTGCACCTTATTTACCATTTAATTTCAAGTAAGTGTCTCTTTTAATTCTTGCACCTTTACTTTATCTTGTTGATCTCATTCTACCTTTCTCTAATCTTTGATTTATATGCTTTTGTCTTGTTAATTTGTTGAAAGATTTTATTTTTATGCTTTTGATTGTTTTAATTCATTTATTTTCATGGCTTATTTTGTTTATTTTCAAGTTAATAAAGTTTTTACAAAAGTTATTTTTATATAAAAGTTGTTTTTAGTAAAGCTTATCCTTTTCGTGTCTTAAAAGTTGTTAAATTTCAGTCTAGTAGCTTATTTTCATGCGGTTTGCCTTAGTGTTTTAGTCTTGTGCTTATTAGAATCATAGCTTATTTGTTTAGCTTTATTTGTACTTTTTCTTCCGTATTCCGATTGGTAAAATCGGAAATGGGATATACATTCCGACCATAGCTCCTTGCTTGGTCGGAAAAGGCTTTTAACTTTCCGATTGGTGGCGTATCTTGGTATTCCGATCAGGGCAAGGTAGTGGGTATTCCGATCTGAACTAGTGACAGTTATTCCGACTGGTTCTTCACTCCTCATTCCGATCGAGGTGCATGTTTGGTATTCCGATTGGGACTAGTGACAGTATTCCGATCACGGGTTCCGAACGACATTCCGACCAGGTCCACTCCATATTCCGATCAGAGGCCAACATTCCGATCAGTGTGTTTAAGGTATTCCGATCAGGTAGGTGACAGCTATTCCGATCTTGGGGTTCCGATTGATATTCCGATTGGTCAGGTTTGACATTCCGATTGTGTCTGATCGGAATATAATCCGATTGGGGTTTATTTTCCATGTTTTGTCTTGTTTAATTTTTAGTTCACGCTTTTAATTCTTGTCATCTAATTAATTTACTTTCCGTCACGTTTTTAAATATTGCACCATTTAATTTTAATTAGACTTAGATTTATTTCAACGCTCTTTTATTTCAACGCCAGTTTACTTTAACGACATTTACTTAACGTCTCGCACTTTTACTTTTAAGTCTTTGCACATTTAAATTTAAAAACAACCAAAAATATTTGTTTTACCAAATTCAACTGAGTCGTACTTTAAGCCGGAAATCAATTCGAGAAGATACCGAGAAAACGAACTTTTTAATCTAGCAAAATCCTTAAATTATCAGTTTCCCGGCGGTAGTAGCCAGTTCTCTTTACTCGACCGTCTCAAAGCATACTGCAAACGTAAAGAGTGAATCATAAGGATAAATTATCCGTCTGATTAGAGTTGTCAATTCAGAATTCCTGGAACAAGTTTGATTCTAAAAGAATCGCACTATTGTTGCTTTCCAGTTTGTCACAAGCTTGATTCATAGAGAATCTTGCGAGTTACCTACCGCAGTGCTGTTTGATATTGACACTGGAAGGATTTCCATTCGTCACTTTGAACACTAATGAGTGTCACTCTGAATGTTCTGGCAAGATCACACGGGTTTTGCGAAGAAACCTGGAATCAAGTTTGAATCAATTAAGAATCGAAACTTAGTTGCTTTCCAGTTCTCACAAGTTTGATTCATGTAGAATCGCACAAGTTACCTACCATGAGCTTGTTTAATGCTGGCTCAAGCAGGATTTCCATCTTCATTGTGAATCATATCACTCAGATGTTCTGGCAATATCACAAGGATAATGCGTAGGACTCGATTGTGTCCTAATGAGATGATAGATTGATCTCTTTTGGCTCTAGACTCAATAAGTGCATTTTGGTAATCGGAGGCTGGAGCAGACTGCCACCTTTTCAATATTAACTAACTCGGAGTCAGAAAGTCAATAGATACGTGTTGATCTCCGTGACAATGAGACAAGTTTCTTTTGAGAGAAACTCGAATGGCTGGGAAGGGTTGTGCATTGCATCACTGGGTTCATGATGACTTGTCTTCAATAGATGTATTGACCCGATTTTTGCCTAAGTTGCATAGAATATTCAACTCCTTCAATGCTTACCAATACGTCATCACTAGCACATTGTTGTGATTGTTCCAGTGCTAACTTAAGTAATTGGTCCGCATTCAGCTTCATTCAACTCCATCTTTCCTAAGGATAACTATTTCTAGCTATGGAATGTCCTTGGGTAGATCCCTCCGGTTCTGGTTGGATCATTGGACTTAGTTTCCTATCCTAAACCACCTTTTGACTCCATCGTTCCGTCGTGGATAGTAGGTTGTTTTGGGTATAGATCGTAACCATAAACCATTGAAAACCATTCAAAGTGTTTGATAAAAATCAAAACTTTTAACACTTGAAAGTTTTACCTTTCTGAAAAGCTCCCCCTACACACATGCATCAATATACGAAATAGTTTGGCATGCGAAGGATAGAGTTGCACTTGAGTCTTTAAGATCACATGTTGCGATATATTACATTTTAATCACATTTTATCCCCTATCTCTAATATAAAAATATAATATTAGAGATACCAATTGATTAAAATATGATAATTTCTGAAATCGTTGGGAGAGAAACATGTGTGCACGCATGAATCATGGAACTTTTTCAGTCGGGTCGCTCCCCCTCAACAATATATGTGTGTCTTGAGACAAAATTTGACAAAATTTTAGAAAAACGACACCACAATATATGTTGAGGTACGGAGTTGAGATGCCTTATCCGATATAGTATATTACATATGACAGTTTTAAACCATTTTTGGAATGTGTTAGATACATAAAATATGACAATTTCTTAGATGTACCCAACAACATTAAAGGCTTGATTTTAAAACACTCCCACTCAAAATTGGATCAAAATAACATATGAAAATTTTGAGATATAAAAACCACATATGAGGAAGGGCGTGTTGAACACATAATTTTGAAAGATTTAGAAAAATCTTTTGAGAAATTTCCTAAAAAATTGTGTTCAACGATTTTAAACTAATTCTAATTTAAAAGAGCTTAAAACTTTGAATGTTTTGTGACTAGCTCATGAATGAGAAAAATTAATTTCCCGTTGTGAAGGATAAGTTATCATCCGTGATAAACTTTCCTTAAGTGGAAGTACGAGTTCTAAGCTGACATTTACTTAGAAGTCGTTTTTCATGAACTTAAAAACTTTGAATGTTTTTATAGGAAGCTCATGACCGAGAAATATTAATTTCTCGTTGAGAAGGATAAGTTATCGTCCGCGATAAAGTTTCCTTATTTGAGTTCCGAGTCCTAAGCTGTGATGTGCTTAGAAGTCATTATAAGAGAAAAATAAAGCAGCTTCATTTGCCAAAACCTCCATGTCTTCTAGAGTCATATACTTCATACCAAGACGGCCAACGAGACACTGAAACCTATTTTGAGATAGGGCTTTTGTAAACAAGTCAGCTATCTGGTACTCAGTTCTGACAAAGTATAATTCCACGATACCACGTTCCACTTGTTCCTTGATGAAGTGATATCTGACTGCGATGTGCTTGGTACGGGAGTGTTGAACCGGATTGCAAGAAATGGCTATGGCCGACTTTGAGTCACAATACATTGGTATTTTATCATAGTGGAAGCCATAATCTGTGAGTTGAGTTCTCATCCAGAGGACTTGAGCACAACACGCGGATAGAGCCACATATTCTGCTTCAGCTGATGAGAATGAAGTGCAATCCTGCTTCTTTAACGACCAGCTCACGAGTTTGTCTTCCCCTAGAAATTGTACGCTACCAAAAGTGCTTTTTCGACTATCAAGGCAACCTGTGTGATCAGAATCTGAAAAAGCTGTTAGATGAAAACCGGTTCCCTTCGGATACCAGAGTCCCATGTGAATGGTATTCTTAAGGTACCGAAAGATCCGTTTAACCTCTTTGAGGTGCTTTTGAGTAGGCCTGGCTTGATATCGTGCACAATAGCATGTGGCACGATGAATATTAGGCCTGCTGGCTTTAAGGTACATAAGTGACCCGATCATACTGCGATATCGCGTTTGATCTACGGGATATGAGTACAAGTCAGTGTCTAGGGATGTGGTCGACAATGGTGTACCAACACGAGCACATGAGGTCATACCATGCTTTTTAAGTATCTCTTGAGCATACTTAGCTTGGTTTATGAAGATAACACGTGGGGATTGATGAATCTGGAGGCCTAAAAAGAATTTTAGCTCCCCCATCATTGACATTTCAAATCTGCTTTGCATTAATTTTTCAAAACGTTTTGAAAGTTTTGGGTTGGTAGAACAAAAAATAATGTCATCAACAAAAAACTTGCACCAGCAGTATGTCATCCCCATATTTATTAATATAAAGAGTAGGATCAATAGAACCTTTGGAGAATCCTTTCGAGACCAAGAAGTTGGATAGTTCTTCGTACCATGCCCTTGGAGCTTGTTTAAGTCCATATACAGCCTTCTTGAGACGTTAGACTTTGTCAGGGTGATGAGGATCGATGTATCCTTCCGGCTGATTCACATACACTTCTTCATTCAAATGACCGTTGAGAAAAGCAGTTTTAACGTCCATCTGAAAGACCATGAAGCCCTTATGTGCAGCATAAGCAAGGAATATCCTGACAGCTTCCAAACGAGCAACTAGAGCGAATGATTCATCAAAATCTATCCCTTCTTGTTGACGATACCCCTTAACCACAAGACGAGATTTGTTTTTGATGATGGTTTGTTCTTCATCCAGTTTGTTTTTCCAGATCCATTTGAAATCTAAAAGTGAAATTCCATAACGTCTGTCAACAAGTTCCCAAACATTTAGGCGTTCAAACTGATAAATTTCGTCTTGCATCGATTCAATCCACACATGATCAGTCATGGCTTGTTTGATGTTAGTAGGTATAGTTGAACTCACGGTGAGTGCATACATACACACATCACCATCAGTGTTGAGTTGTTTGCGTGTTCGAACCGGTTGTGAAGGATTTCCAATTACTTGCTCCAATGGATGATCACGAGTCCAATGGTGAGTGGATGGATATCTTTGGTAAAATGTATGCATGTTGGATGGATCAACATGTTGAGTAGAATACTCTTCGACTTCGTGTAGCGGTATACCGAATGGGTTGATAAATTCTTCTTCGTCAGGTTGTGCATTGACTGCTTGATTGCTGTTCCTCCTTCAGCATTGACGGTTGGTGATGTTGGTTGTATGACAGTTTCTTGAGTTTGTTGAGCAACGGTTGCTGAATTAGAGGCAGTTGTGTCTTGTTGATTTTATTTAGGTGCATCAGCAGTATTGAAAGCGGAAGGCTTTGACACAACTTGATTGTTTCCATAGTAATATTCATCAAACATTGGATCATATAAATCAACCAACTCATTCATATGTGTCGTATCCGTCGATTCTGCTGTAGGAGTATTTTCTTGACATTCTTGCACGGGACGTACACTGTTTTGTGTAGGTGCCATTGCTGGACAATGAGGTGCGGGACTTGAGCTGTTGTGTTCAAGTACCATTTGTAGCAATTCATCAAAGTTCACATGAATTTTTTCTATAATAATCTTTGTTTTCTTGTTGTAAACTCGATATCCTTTTGACAATGTAGCATACCCCACAAAAATATATGCAACACCTTTTTCTTTCATCTTGTCGAGATTCTCATCGTCTTTAAGAATGTAGCATAAAGATCCAAATACGTGAAAGAATTGAACTGTAGGTTTCCTGCCATTGATGATGTGGTAAGGTGTCTTTTCATGTCTAGGGATGACGAGAGAACGATTCTGAGTATAACAGGCGGTTGCAATATCTTCAGCCCAGAAGAATAGTGGTAATTTTGAAGTAGAAAGCATTGTTCTAGCTGCCTCGACCAAAGTGCGATTCCGTCTTTCAAAAAAGTCGTTTTGTTCAGGAGTTCGAGCAATAGACGTTTGATGTTCGATGCCTTCTTCTTGAAAGTAAGATTGTAAATTCTTGTTCAAAAATTCATTACCCCTATCCGTTCTTACGGTTAAGACTTGAGCTTGAAGATTGCGTTGTATCATCTTGAGAATGTTTTTGAGAACCTCTGGTGTTTCATCTTTGGACCTTAAGAAGAAAGTCCATGCGTATCTAGAGTAATCATCGACAATCACGAGAATATACTTTTTTCTCGTTAATACTCTCTACACGCATGGGACCACATAAATCCATGTGTAGAAGTTCCAATCTTCCTTTTGAGCTTGGGGTAGTCTTGGTTTTGAAAGACTTTCGTTTTGCTTTCCCTAACTCACAAGAAGAACAAAGATGGTCTTTGACGAATTTTAATTTAGGAAGACCGGTCAAAATATCATTCTTCGAAAGCAAGTTGATGGTGTCAAAGTTGAGATGAGACAATCATTGATGCCATAACCATGCTTGAGAGGATGTAGCTTTCGCCATTAAGCAAATTGGATTTGTTGAAGATGTATCTTGAAGAGTTACTGTGTAGAGATCAGAACCATGAGAACCTATAAGAAGGTCATTCCCATCGTAGTCTCTAACATAGCAAGTAGTTTCCCGAAAAGCCACTTCCAAATCTGCATCACAAAATTGACCAACCGAGAATAAATTGTGATTCAGTCCTTCGACGTAATAAACCCGTTTGATAGTTATATTCCCTTGAACCAAGTCTCCATATCCGAGTATCGGTGCAAACTGATCATTTCCAAACCGTACCGTACCCAGAAACTTCTCCACGAAGTTAATTAAAAGCTTGAGATTGCCCGTCATGTGCTTTGTGCACCCAGAGTCCATTATGAAGAGAATGATCTCGACGAGCTACATAAGCATTAGAAGACAATGTAGAGTTTGACAAATGGGAGCCCTTGATAGAAGTGTGTTCCAAAATATTAGTAGACATAGATTCAAAAGGCAAACTAACATTCATAGACACAATTAGAAAAGTGGTTGTCTTAGGTACCCATTTGTATCTAGGTGGTGTAAATCTTGAGTACCCCTGTTTACATGTCCTACTCATGTTCTCATAAAGCTTCTTTAACATTTTTTGTTTACGTAACGTAGTGGATTCTAACGCACTTAGTTTCTTAAGTGGCTTAGCAGTGGATTGGTTCAAAGTTCTTGTGGGTTTTCTAGTACTAGTGGGCACTAGAGTAGGCTTCCTAGTTCTAGCATTCACGCCATTATGATTAAAAGCACAAGAATCATGATTGAAAGTACGAACACATTTTCCACATTTAACACAAACAAATTCAACATTCGAAGTCTTAACATTCAAACTGTCATTGCATGCAGTTACAGACGTTTTATTCTTAGAAAACTTAAAATTCATACGGTGATCTTCTACTTCCTTCTTCTTCCCTCGACTATTGTTAGGCATGACTCTATCTTCAATTCTAGTGCTCTTAAGCTGTGGTCCGCTAACGCTAGTAGTGGGAGCTACTCCTGTAGAAGAAGACATATGTTGATTAGTTTTCCTAGTATTCTGAGGTAATCGCGATGTTCCAGTTTGAGTGGACCTAGTGTTCATCTTATACATTCCAGGTGCTATCACATTTGTGCTCTTATCAGTTCCTAACTTAGGCAAAGTCTGTGGGGGTTTGCCCAAAATAGATGATTTAGGGCATTTAACCGCATTCGGTTGACGAACAGCGGATGGTTTACCCAATCAGACTTTCCTTTGAGTTTTGCAATGAGCTTTTGTAACTCACTGATTGCCATGTCTCTTTCTTGTAGTTGAGCTTTCAAATCATTTATTTCAAAATCCTTTTTATTTAAAATACGAAACAAAGATGCTTCCATTTCGTTACATTTTTTATAATTATTAGATTGATCATCACTTTGTGAAGCAAGTTCAAGGGTGTGAAAGCTTTTCTCAAGATTAAAAAATCTTTACTCAAGTTCTTTGTATGACTCAACCTTTTGTGAAAGATCAACCTCAAGATTTTGACATTTATCAACAACTATAACGTTCAGATGGTCTATACGATAATATTCTCGCGAAAGTCGATCAATTTCGTTAGAAAGATGGGTTTCTTGTGTCTTTAATTTAGTTTGAGGAAAATCAACTTCATCTTCAAGAGATTTGACATATCTTAATCAGTTGTCATTTCCTCAGTGAGAGCATTATAAAACATTTCCACAGTTTTTGAAAGATTATCGATGGTTGGGACAATACATTGTTGAATGACGACTTCTACTTGTGGGTGAGGTTTAATATTCCAAACAGTATCTCTAGAAACTTTTTCATAATCGACAATACCTTTGTATAAATTTAGACCCCCTTGTTTTATAAACTCAAATTGCTGAACACTTTTACATTTCTCATCCCATTTACGTTTTTCATCCAAAATTCGCTTTTCTAACAAAATTGACTGCTTTTTAAGACCCCGTTTTGAAGAACTTTTTGTTTCCGTGTGATTATACGTTGGTGGAATATTTGGAAAATACTCTTGTTCAATTGAAATCTCTCTTTGAGGAACAAAGTTATTGACATGTTTCTCATTCCATGCGGTATAATCATAGGGTGTGACAAAATCAAGTAGGTTGGATTGACGTTCAGCGTCACGACGAAGGATTTCTTCAGAGTCAGGGGAAAGCATAAGGGCAAGATTATCATTATAGCAACCGGTATCATAAAGACCAGGCTTGATTGTTTGAACGGTCTTGAGATAGTCAGGCTTAACAAAACTCGTTTTTATGTTTCTATTGAGCATATTCATAGTTTGAATAGACTGACCCGTTTTGTAAATAATGTTGTTTAACGTGTCGACTCTCTTTTTTTTGTCAATATTCCAAAGCAAGAATTTTGTCAATATCCTTTTATTCACGAGTTTTATAAAGCTCAGTTTGTTCTTTGTTAACCGACTCTAACTCAGTAATTTGGAGTTTATGTAGCAGAAGTTGTTCTTCGCGTTCCGATATCTTTTTTTTGACATATGAATTTCGTGTGTTACTTCCGAACAGTATTGTTCGTTGAGCACCTTACGTTCATATACCAAACCATTAGCTATTGCAACTCGTCGATCAACTTCTTTTACATAATCACACTCTTTAAGCCTGTCTATCTCCTCGACTAAGGATGTGTTTGCTTGCTTCAAACGTTTATTAGCCTCTTTGTTCACCTCAATTTCATGTTTTAAGGAATCAATTATAGACACAAGCAAATCACGGTCCTCATACGAGTCAGTATCCTGAGCAGCATTACCG
Organism: Glebionis coronaria; assembly: GCA_025667525.1. NCBI lineage: Eukaryota > Viridiplantae > Streptophyta > Magnoliopsida > Asterales > Asteraceae > Glebionis > Glebionis coronaria. The sequence continues at coordinate 532,048,826 of CM046881.1, read as the reverse complement.
TCATCATTACACATATGCTGTGAATCCGTAGAAATATTACTATCCTCCGTGTCCATTACATATGTGTCATTGATGCTTTCGAGTTGCTCAGGATGCCATCGTTCATTAACAAACACATTATAGTTATCATATGTTGGTACCTTTTCAATTGGCTCAGTATCAAAGATAGGTCCAGAAGTAACAGTAGTCTCTGGAAGCACTTCTTGAATCTTTGCCATGTACACATAATGTGCCTCTAGCTTTTGATCATCGGCTTCATCATCAGTGTCATCACGCCAGTCAACTTCATCTGCTATGAGTGGAATTTCTACTTCTTCTTTCTTACACAACAACATCCTTTCCTTGTGATATCCCGAATCCTTAACCCGTTTTGGCTTCTTGCATTCCCTAGCCATGTGCCCAAATCCCTTGCAATTGAAGCAATGAATCCCAGTCTTCTGCACAACCTGAGTGCCTACAGTATCTCTAGCCCCAACTTGATTCAGCATCCTCTGACTATCATACCTAGCCTCACGATCATACCTAGGTGCATGATCAACTTCCTTATATCGAGCAATGGATGATGATCTGAGGTTGTTGTTGGTAGGTTTGTAGATCTTCTTATAAGTTGTGGTGAGTAAAGACATGAGTTCTTCAATCTTCTTGTCCTTTGAAGTTTGTTCATCATCACTGTCTCCATCTGACTCGGTGTCATACTTTGGAGGTGGAGTGGGGACAATTGCTTTTGCCTTTTAAGCAGTAGCTGGAGGTTTGGTGGATGAGCTTGATAAATTTGAGGAATGAGTAGGTGGTTGTTGACGGTGTACGAGTTTAGTTGAAGTAGCAGCCACAAAAGCAATAGAGTTAGCAGACCGTTCTGCCTTTTCAGCCCTTAGTTCATTCACTTCATTCTGATTTTGTTTCGGGATATCATAAAGTTTGTGATAGCAGATGGTCATGATATCTTCCATTTGTTTAACCAAAGTCACAAACCTTTGCCATTCCGGTTTGAGTTGAAGTAGAAACTGACCATTGGCATGATGATTGGAGATGGTGCACTGATTTCTAACAAGCTCATTCATCATTTTGTAGAATATCGAGTAATATGATTCAATGGATTCACCATCTTCGGATGTGAATTTTCCAAACTCCCAAAGTAAATTAGTCTCGAGATCTTGAACATTGATTGATTCACCTTGCTTCAATCGATGAATTGCATTCCACATTTCCATAGCATTAGGACATGCATCAACCGTGGAATAGATATCGTTATCAAACCTAGTGAGTATGTAGTTTACAGCATCAACTTCAGCTTGGAGGAGTTTCTTTTTCTCAGCAGAACATGTGTCGAAATCTTCCATAGCTCGTATAGTTGATGAAGTACCATCCTCTGCTTGTGTGGTAATTGGTTTGAATTCAAAAACTGGAGGTGGGTTCTCAAGGCAGTGACGAAGAGCAGTTATGTTCTCTTTTCCATCGAGAAATCTGAGAAAGCGAGATCTCCATTGAACATAGCAACCGGCAGTGAGCACAGGTAGATTCCCATTGCCACCTTGTTCCAAACGAATTTGATTTGCAGTTGCATTGCTGATATTGTTGTTGGACATTGTCGATGATTGTGAATGGATTAGGATCTTAGTGGATGTGTTGTGATGAGGTGTGGTTGATGTTGTTGAGAAAAGATATTAAAATCCCCTAATAATTGTCTCTCCAGAAACCAAAAATTCCAAGGCCAAAAACACTCGATCTTTTTAGAGAAATCTTCGGAATAATTGATGTTTTCAGAAAAATGAGACTTCTTCGGAATAACTGATGTTTTCAGAAAAATGAGGTTTTTCGAAATAATAATATCTTCGGAATATGTGAAGTTTTCAGAGAAATGAAAATCTTCGGAATAAAGCACTTTTTCAGAGAAATTGAAAATTTCGGAAAAACACCTTTCTTCGGAAAAATCTTCGGAAAATGCCCTTCTTCGGAAAAAACTTCGGAAATACCTTCTTCGGAAAAATCTTCGGAAAAATCTTCGGAAAAATACCTTCTTCGGAATATTGAGGTTTTCAGAAAAACAAGCTTCTTCGGAATACTTACTTCTTCGGAAAAATCTTCGGAAAATACCCTTTTTCGGAATAATCTTCGGAAAATGCCCTTCTTTTTCGGAATAAAGGTTTTTCAGAGAAAACCACTTTTTCGGAATAGTTTTCGGAAAATACAACCTTTTCAGAAAACTAAACCCTTTTCCGAAAAATATCTTCGGAATAAACCCACAAATTCGGAAAATCAAAACCCTTTTCCGAAATGACTAGCTGTTGATTGATATCCCATTTTTCTCGGAGCAATCTTATAAAAAACGTAACTTTATGCCAAAATTTGATCCAAAAACCAAAAAAATTTGTGTTTTTACCCAAATAAACAGTACCAAGATGATTTGTATCAAGAAAAATAAACCATAAAAAACACAAAAAAAAATTGGATCAAGGATTATGGATCAAATACCTTATGAAATCAATAAGAACATGAACCACGAATCTTCAATCACCTATCCACTATATGCTCTTGATACCAAATGTTAATCCCACTTCAATCCATAACACACAATATTAATGATATTTAGAGAGAGAAATAGAAGAAAAGTAGAGAGAGAAATAAGAGAGATTTGGATGGTTAAACACTATTAGAGAGAGAAAGTGATTAGTAACTAACACCCTCTTCCACACATGGAAGAGGGTATTTATATGCCACGCCATAAGGCTTTTGTGGGCTTGTTCATGGGCCGGGCTTGGCTTTTCTTGGGCTTACGCCCCTAACTTAGACAATATTAGCTTAAAGTCCAAGCCCGGTTTTCCCGACTAACCTATTACAATACAAGACCAATAACGACTAAGATGACCTATTACATTCTTGTTCGACTATATAAAATATAGGGCTAAAAATATTTAACTTCCAATACTTTCGGATAACTAGCAAGAAAACTACTTTAGAAATTAAACATTCTTTATATTAAAGTTTCACTAAAAACAACATGAAACAACCTGCCAATTAAACTTTCAGAAAATAGAAGAGACCACTTTCAGATAAACGAATGATGATCATTCGTATAATCCAGAATACCAATGATGAGTTGACTTCATCTTTCCTTGCCAATATAATATTGTATTGTATTGTGATGATAATTCACAACTGATGACCATTATTGTATTGTATTGTGATGATTATTGGTAGACCCAAGGATTCGGATAATTCAAACAAATGATGAGCTCATTCAACTTTCGGATAAAGGAAAGTAATAACTTTCGGGAATAAAGTAAAAAAGTGACTTTCGGATATTGAAATTGAGTGAACTTCGGAAACTTTAACCACTACGTTCGGATAAACAAGTACCCAACTTACACTTTGAGGATAGTTGTATCTCACTTTCGGATTATTATGAATTGTCACTTTCACATATAGCTAAAATGCAACTTTTAGATAAAATGTTAAACCCTTTTCCGAAAGTTTCACACCCACTCTTAAACCGAGATGAACCGACTATTCTTAAACCGTATCCCAAAATCAATCCTAACACCCCAAAATCTGGTGTTTTTGACCACAATAATTAACCCAAATCCCTTCCACAACTATGTAGGAGATTTATATTAAGATTTAGAGCCCGAAAAACATTAAAAAAATTAATCTGAGATGATTTGAAGGATTAAATCATTCGAATCAAATACAATAACAACAACCAATCACTAATCTATCCCGTGGCGATTGATACCAAATGTTATTTCCATATTTATTCACTTCACCATGGTTGATTTGATTAATTAAGTATGAAAGAAGAAAGAAAGAAGATGATTTCTAGAGAGAGAAAGTAGACAGAGAAAGATAATTAACAATGTGAAGATTAGATTATAAAAAAATAAAAATCACCAACCTCTCCTAATATGCTAGGATAGGTATATATAGTCGGGCTCATACATGTAGCCTTAATGGACTATATTGTTTAACGGGTCGGGCTTGAATAAAATGCTTAGTACCTTAAAAGAGGCCTTTTAAGCTAGCCATTCAAGCCCGTAATGTCACGATAATTTTAACTAACTATTACAACGTTCTAATAAATGTTACAATATAAACCTATGACCTAACATTCTTGTTTGACTCAATATTTTGAGGCTAACACATATGTTTTTAATGATTCAAGATGAAATCACCTATGTGAGAGAGAAGTAGGTTGCTTTGGAAGGAAATATGGGGGCGCAATTCCTAAGAGCTCTTGCAGAACATGGCTAGTGTTCATGACAATAACGAACACGACTACGAGGACTTGACAATGTCAGGGAGAGTCTTATGTGAGCTGGGTTCAAAGACATCGCGTCTACTCAGATCTAGGAGACTAAGTGCATCTCACAAGGGAAGGTTCAAAGGGTCATACCTACCTATCCTATGCAAGATTCAACTCTTGGAATTTTATTGAAACTTTTGTGTATTACGACCGATCTCTATTCATGTGGGGGATTGTTGGAAAACATTGTTGGCAAAATGACTTTTGACCAACTTTGGACACAATTATGTATATGAATGTATCATATATATTAGTGATACTTTATAGGTTCACGTTCTCCTTGAAGAGAGCTTCGCAATGAGCCTTTATGTGTCCAAAATGAAGCTGATGTGAATGAGATATCGTGTCTCAAAGTTAGGCATTTGGTACCATGATTAAAGAGAAAAAATAGTTTATTTTTTTTATCCCACATTAGCAGGATGAGTAAACTGGAAGAGAGTCTACTGTGTTAAAATAGAGGTCTAATTCCATAGTATTTTCACACATCAAATCAATAAGTATTATTATTGATTTCCAACATATGGAGTACGCATCTGAAAAGGTGAAATTCTTGGCGGTTTTGTTAAGTCCGACAGTACAACTTACTGTTTTGGCTGTTGTACCCTGGGAAACAGACAGAAAATCTATTTTAAGTGAAGCGTGTCAAACACGTGCCTCGGCTCTTTAGTTCTAAGTGTGTCTTACGCGTGCCTCGACTTGCTGGTGATTTACTAAGTCTTTTTATTATTTTATTGTTTTATTTAATTATCGTTTATAATCATGTTTGTATTTGTTTTTTCTATTATTTATATAATTGTTATTTGTTTTATGTTAATTTGATTAATTTTATTGATAAATAAAAGTGTTGTAGTTTCCCTACAATTATAACATGTAAATAAATTTGTATGCATCAGCTTTATATTATTGAGTTGCATTTTATGTTCTTAACATATATGTTTGGCAAGAGTTTTTTTAAAACTTTTTCAGAGCTGTTAGCTTTTTTGTTAAAAAAATAATCTAATATCTCTGTTTGGTACAACAAATTCTAAGAGCTGTTAGCTTTTTATTTTCACCAAGTAGCTCTTAAATAAAAAGCTGTCTGATACAAGTTTTTGAATTGTCAAGAGCTGTTAAAGTTATAGATTACTGATATACCCTCCAACCATATTATAATTTATTTAAATATGTTTTTAAGTCATTTTACATTTTAATTTTTATAGTTAATAGCTAATATACCAAACACTTCTATTATAGCTTTTTAGTAAACAGCTTACAGCTTACAGCTTACAGTTAACAGCTTACAGCTTACAGCTAATTTTACCAAATACTATATTTTTAGCGATCTGAACCTACAGGCTTGTTAGTAGTCTAGTAACAGTCGTATATATACTTAATGCTTGTCGATAAACTATAACCAATTGTAATTGAGTGATTACATATTTACATACTACCTGACATCAAGGCGAGATGGAAGTGTTACTCCATATAATTCATTGTAGCTAGCTTGGTAGTAATCACTTAATTAAGCTTATCAGGGAGCTAAGGAATCAGTCTAGTACTTTCAGTTCGATGAGTCATAATATGAGTAATACAACTATTATTATGCGTGCTTAATGAAAATCTTATTCAGAAAAAAAGAAGTTACGTGTCCTTAATGAAAATCTCCGATAGCAACGAATCTGCTTATGTGTATACATTGCTGGTTCGAACTTGTTCTATGTCAATGATGATTATAGATCAGCATTCAACATATATACGATAAATATGTTCCTCAGGATCCACAAGTGTCCACTGTGAAATTATTGATTTCAAATATCCGGTGACTTTTCAAAAAAATATTAGATCTTCTTTAACCCAGTTTTGTCCAAGTGCTAAGAGATTTTGTTTCAACTAATGGTTATATGGTGACTTTGAGTAATTTCTAAATCTAATTTTGCTTTTACACTTTGAGTAGGAGTATTTTTAGTTTTACGTTGATCTCCTTAATTAATGGTCGAAACAGTTTTACCAAATCATATTAAAGAGTCCTATTATGCAAAACTGAAATTAGAGCATTGGTGATTCTATAACATAAGCAACGGTTTTATTGCGTAGAGCTAAGAAGTTGCATACATTAAGCTTCAGTTGGGAAGGGATAAATCCACCTTGCAGAATCTCTCTCAATGTTCCAAACAATGGTTCGGGTAGAATTTTCAAATCATACCTATCCCAACCCTCACACTTATCGGGCTCGAGATTCTGAGGTGTTTGGTTTGGGTCTGATAAATTAGCACCATAGCAACAACATGCACAACATCAAAAAGGACGTTATTGGTTGTTGTTAAAAACTCTATGTTCTTGATGTTGAGTCCTGTTTCCTCCTTCAGTTCTCTTGCTGCGCATATCTCAAACCTTTCACCTATGTGAAGCAAATTTGAGAGCTGTTGGTTACACATTAAATTTTTAATATGAAACAAAAAGTTAAACATAGCAAATAATTACCTACCACGCTACCATGCATCAAAAACCAAATTTATTCTCACTGAAGTGAAACTTTATTTTTTGTAGTAACGTAAATCATATCAGAAAGGATTAAAGGGGAAACAACATAAGATAAAATGCCAAACATACAAGAAAAGCAAACCTCCAAAATAAACAACCCATAAACCCGAAAACCTAGGTCTTCCGACCTGTGAATCCAACAAGGTACTCCTGTATTTAATAGGCGGGTTGATAAGCGGAAGTAAAATGTCCCCAACTTGTCAAACTAAACAACCCATAAACCCTAAAACATAACTTTAAACTCTTAGAGTTAGCATGCTGTCTCTGAGTTTGTGGAATTTGTGTGTGAAACTCAACCAGTTACGGCTACTACGTACTACGTATAACACAAGGGACTAAAGCAAAAGTTAAAGCGGTGTTTAGTTGTACAAAAATAAGGGTCTTGTCGAGGAAAGCATTTCAAAGAACGTGTTTAGATAAAATATTTTTCAAAGAAGTTTTAAAAATTTTAAATGTAGTTTTTATAAATTTTAGCTAAGCTTTGTAAAAGTTGGAGCGAAGCGCTTTAAATTAGTTTTCTTACAACTAAACGCGCCCTAAACAATCTTAAAAATGATAGAGCGAAGCGCCTTATATTTTCTTCGCAGTTCATTGATTCTTCCTCGCTCTCGTATATGAGCCAGTTTAGTGCGAGTAAACATTTTGTAGTGTAATTTTGTTAAAGAAGTGGTCAAAATGTGGGTGCCACCAGCCTCGGTATAATAGTAAAGGAAGGTGATTTGGTCACTCTAATATTTGATCTGCACACTCATATTATTGTGTTGTGACAAAACAAATAAACACCATTTAGGAAATCATATGTCATACAATAGATTTTAATAATTTACAACATAATTATGATTTAATTTCTGTTGCCTTTTTACATGTTTATGCAGCATCCCGCTGCAAACGGCTATCAAAACGCTTAGCTCCAAGCCTGCATAAAAACATCAATAAAATAACATTAGCGAGGTAAAACTACCAAATAACAATAAAAGGTTACTTTCTTTACCTATTTGTATTTAAGCCCACATACGTCAAGTTGGATGTTTTTTACTTCATCTTTCCAAGATTATGAACAAATATTCCTATGTTCCTCGCCAATTTGTTCTCCATAGTTTTCTTATGAATATAACTTCCATCAATATCCATAAAATTTATGTCTTGCGCTTCATAATTGTCTTCATCGTCTTTGATTATGATTGTACTCGAGTCCTCTAATCTTCCTCTAAAATACCAGTGGAGTACCTCTACAAACATGTTAATAGCCAAATTTTCAATATTCTTTTACATGATATGTGTAGTAGAGTGCATAGATGAAAACTTAAGAGTCGCATACTAGTAAATCAGTGTTGAAGAGTGGTCATAAGAACAGATGATCTAAGATGTATTCTTTTGGCATAGATTTAAGGAATTAACCAACATCGATAAACACTTCTTGTGGTATTGTTTTTCGTGTGATATTTCTTCCAAATCCTTACATAGCAGCGATTCGATTTCATCATCTTGCACCTGTTTAAGGTTACACTAGACATATAAGTATAGCCCTACAAAAACGTTGTATGCCCTGAACATAAAGGAAGTGGTAAAATAAATCTCTGTCGTCCATATAAAAGTTTTCAACATTACTGTAAGCATAAAAATTCTTTCAAAAGTTGGTTGCACCATGTTTCTCTAACATGTCCTATTCACATAAAACAAATTACTGACTCAACTTTAACACCTTGTACAGATATAAGCAAAGAACCGAATTATGTATACGCATATTATGAACACAGCAGCAGCAATGTTAAAAATGAAACCTCAATGAATACAACATACAGGAATACATGAATTGCCACTTCTCAGCGGGTGTTTGTTTCTTCCTATATGGCCGGCTTATGGCTTATTTCGTTTTTGGCTTATGTTTCATAAGCTTATTATATAATGCCCAAAACCAATTAAGCCATAAGCCAAAACAAACACCCCCAGGGGTGTTTGTTTTGGTTTATATAGCCACCTTATGACTTATTTAGTTTTTGGCTTTTACTTCGTAACCTCTTTTGATGGCTTATTTTCAATTTTTGGTAGCTTATTATGACAAAATTAGCTTATATAAGCCAAAAAGCTATAAAATAATCCACAAAAATTGACCTTATGAACCATAAGCCCAAAACCAAATAAGCCATACGAAGGGAATGGAAGTTTTTCTTTCTACAACAAGCTTATGACTCCTGCATTTCTTATCATTGACTAATTGCATACATTACTTTTCAATTTTTGAAGGATTTTTTTGCAGCATTTAGAAATAACACAATAAAAAAAGCATAAGAAAATGCTAGGGGTAAATTTCGTCGATATGTTTGACTAATAAGAGTAAACTACAGCTAAAAAATGGCCCGTTATCCTAATAAGTTCATAGGTCAGAAAGAGCGTTTGTTTTGGCCTATAAAGTCTCCTGATGGCTTATTTGGTTTTGGGCTTATGTTTCATAAGTTCACTTTTTGTTTCCTGTTTTAAAACCTCTTGGCTTATATAAGTTTAAAATGACATAATAAACTTATATAAGCCAAAAAGTTTCGAAAGAAGCCATAAAAAGTGAGCTCATAAAACATACACCGAAAACCAAATAAGCCATAAGCCTGCTAAAAATTAGATGTAGGTGTCCGTTCCTTTCTTAGCTTCTCAATCAACTTCTTTATATCTCAACACTGACATTTGAACAAAGCATCGATAAATTACGTTTCAAGATTGTTTGTTGCATTTAAAGAGAAGGATAAATTGTTAGCCTCGTTATTTGACATTATTCAAAAGTAGCCGAACACCACTTTTACAACAGAATTGGTGTTTGTTTCCTGAACAGTAGCCAAACACTCCTTTTAAGAATATAGATCTCTCAGATAAGAAAAGATTTTATAATTCGGTCTATATGCGTGTTACATGATTCGTTTGCAATCCGTGTTTGTTTCTGCATTTTGATAAATATATTGGAAAGATTTCATATATTGGCTCCCAAGTGGGTAGTCGATTTTCAATTCTCCATGTTTGATTGAAAATCGACTGCCCACTCCAATTCTCCATTAACGGGGTATCCAAGCACTATAAAATCACACGTGGTATCCAAACACTATAAATTCACTCCATGCTACTTCAACTCGGTTCCCTAAAGTAGCATCAACAAATTATAGTGTTTGGGTAAAAAAACTGATTTTTTAAAAGCAGAAAACCAGAAGAAAAAACAAAAGCAATGTCAAACCACATAATGAAAAAGTTAGAAGTATGCATACTAATGTTTTGCATGTCTCGAGCAAAAGGCTTTCACCCTCCCGGTTGCATCTTGAAGGACTGGTTGGTCTGCTGCAATACTCACGCAAACCCAATTGTTTAGCCAACCAACATCCCCTAAAACAATATAAGAGTAAAAGTAGTAGTACGAAGATTATTTTAAGTTCACATTTATAGAAACCTACAAATATATTAACGAGGGTTCGGTACGGATTCCTCTTTAGCCAACTTCATATAGAATATCGTCAACCACATCAACAGAAGCTGATAGGTTTACCGTCACATATGAAAGCGAATTTGCATTCATTAAAACATTCAATCAACTTGTTATGTAAGTATCGTTTGGGTATATTGTGATGCTAATCAAGTTAGGAGTGGTTGCAACACTGCTCATTATTATCTAGCTAGTTTAAGAGTTAACTACATGTAAATTTTGAAATAAATTGTCATAACTCGTCAAACATTCAATCAACGTGTTATATAAGTATCGCAACTGAAATTTCATTTTACATTCACATGACAATCGTGTTGCCAATTCAACCTTCGTTACAAAGATATTTTTATATGGAATTATTTACTTCTATTGATCAATCATAACAACCCCTAAAATATGAGTTTATCAGACTCTGATGAAAATAAAGACGTAGAAAGAAGGAAGTACTTACGGATCCATTAACCGTAATAGTTGCTTCTTAGCTTCTTGAACTCTTGCCACAGTTATAAACGCAAATCCCATCCTCATATCCGTTAGTCGATCATATACTATCTGATCCCACAAAAACATAAAACTAAAGTCAGCATAATTAAACCATCCTGAAAATCACTAAAGATTTGGCAGTATATATACGATAAAGTCATGAAGCAAGAAGTCATATCTCATGTATACTCTCCTACGTGCACCTACAACTTTTATTAGGCTTCCATTCTAACTGCATTTGAATTTGAAAAAAAAAATGGGAACTCAAATTCACTAATCTATAAGAAAACCAAAATTAACATAAATTTACAAAACAAATACCTATGAGGCTCTAAAGAATGGACGGAGTAAGAAACCTCAGACCCATAGTGCCTGGTATCGCCAATCTGGAGTACCCATATACCGTTACTATGATGGTTTTTGGTTCCTCGTTTAACAACAACCAAACAACTATTCATGGTTTAAAATATCAAGTGTAAACACATAGAAAGTACAAAAATAAATTACTACATGGAAAGACATAATGTTCAAGCTCAGGTAAGTAAGCAATGGCTAATGGTTCGATAAATGTGGTTGCTGGCAATTTCTGCCGCCGTGCACTACATATAACGCCTCAAAGCCGTGTGCATATTTTTTTTAATTCATCATTGCCTTTGTATAAAAGAAGACATCCATTATGGCTGCAATTACATGAGGCTCAAGTAGAAAATATATATATGCCAAACCTGGATTCATCGACCAAAGCAAACGAAAAAAGATTGCTTCCGCATTCATACGATAGCCTACATTCTCGTACAACTTTTACTATGCGTCATGGTTAGAACTCTTTATAACAATTGTTTTAAAAGTTGTGAGGCTCAGATCTTGCTAATTTCGGAACCATAAGAAACACTGTATGGCTGCAACCACGATGTAATTGTGGCTTCTCCGCCAATGTTTGTAAATCATGGCTCACAAAAACATAATAGCAGAATGTCATCGTCATCGCCTTTTTTTCTACATCATAGTCTTTGTAGTAATGCTAATGATATGCATTCTTTCAGTAGAAAGAAGACACAAAGGCAAATGTGAGCCGGCGTCTTTTTTTCGTATACTTTCAAAAGCGAGAGCAACATTCATGGTGTCAAAAATGTTTTCCGTATGAGGGTGAGACAGGCAATCATTCGACGAAAGAGGACAAACCCCCATGGCTGCATCTTTAATGAGTTTTCCCGCCGAAGGGGTGGGTTGTCACTGATCTATCATGCTCACCTGACAGCAAAACACCCAAATGTAAGGTGTATTGTTTCAACACATAAAAGATGGCATGGCAATAGCATCAAGTCCCAAACGCTAACCAAATGAAGCTACTGTAGATATAAGTTAGGAAACAAATATCTACTAACTGGCCAAAACAGAACATATCTTTGTAACGATCAAGGCTCACAAATCATGACACCCATAAAGGAACACGCTAAACTGCGCTCAACAACGGCACCAGCCGACCACCAACGCCTCACACCATGATTGGCGGCAACGAAGGGGTCGACGACATCGAAGAAAGCTAGTGCAGACACATATCACAAAATGACGATACATTCTACTTCTAATAAAAGGGAAAATATTGAAACCATAGGAATAGGAAACCTTAGTATGTCAATATCGTATATCATCATGTCTTTCTCACAACTCTCACCCCTCTCATACTTTCATCCCTCTCTCTCACTACCTAAATTATTAACTTAATAACAGGATCAAAGAGAGGGAGGGATATTAAGAGTCTATGTGGAGCACTATTTCAAGTTAAATGAATCAAGCATCATCACCACCACTCCAATCAAACGTAAGGATCAAAACCCCTAAATTAAAGACTTAGTAAAAGGATGAAAACACCCAAATTAGGTTAATAAAACGGTAAGAAAGAAAACAACATACCAATCACCGATAAATAGCGGTAATTTAACCAACAATAGACATAAACACAATCATGTGAAGAGGAACCAATTTTTCATCTCAACAAAGCCAACAACGAAAAGGTATGTGGTGATACACAATATATCTTGATCGGATCGTAATCAAATGGATCCACTATTAATGTGAACCCATAGAGAGGCAGGGATAAGATCAAAAAAGATGAGATTTATTTTTTAGGGAGAGAAAAATAAATAATTCAAGGAGATAGGTTAAAGGCGATGTTTATTGTGATGGTGGCTATTTATATACTCAACGGGAGAGATCAACAATCAGGGCTCCTCCTCCACTATAGAAGGAAGATCATATGGCTAAAAACCCGGTAGAAACTGTAGTCTACAGTGAAGGTACATGAGACGAGAGGAACTCTATGAGAAGGAGCTTTTTCTTTTATAATGGGGTATTTGAGATGGGAACTGTTCCTAGAAGAACGTTACTCCCTCTATTATTATAAATAAAACAGAGAAGAGTTATTTTGGATACTATATTTTTCCTTGGATATGAGGGGACTCATCTCCACCCCTCATTTTCATCTAATGGATAATATTAAGTATATTTTATTTTTCACCTATTTTTTATAATTTAAATATCTTTTAAACCGTTAAGTATTAAAAGAAAATAATTATATCATCACAACGAGCGTTTAATTATCTTTCTACCAGTATGCTATATGATATACTTTCGAAGAAAAAAAAAATTCACTTTTTTTTGCTTGTTAAAATTTACGTGAAATATCATATATGATAATATTGTTTTATCATATATGAAAACATTGTTAAATCATATATGATATGTTTTCTATCATATATGATAATATATGATAAGTTATAAGTTGGAAATATGTTTTTCGTATAAAGAAAGTCTCGGTCACTCCAACAATATAGTTATAGGCTCGTAGTAGTGTTTAAGTAACATTTATTGAATAACCCGACCCATGAGCATGTTCATGGGCCGGAGGCCCAAGTCCATTAAGGACTTGGGTATATAAGCCTCTTTCCCCCATGGAAAGAGGTGTTGGTTGTTTCATTTCTCTAGTTAATACACATACTTTTCTCTCACTTCTCTCTCTTGTTTCTCTCTCTAGAAATACATCAACCCTCTTGAAATACAAAGATTATCATTGTTCTACAATTGGTATAAAGAGCATGGGATGAAATATAGGTTGGTCTTTGTATTGCTAGTGCTTATTTAAGCATTTCATATGTTTTTGAGTGTTTTTTTACCAAAGTTTCAAATTTTTTTCGTGTTTGTTAGTGTTCTTAATTCGCATACCTTCTTTATTCGTGTAGTAGTGATTTGGGTATCTTGGTTTCGGTTAAAACACAAATCTTTTAGATCAAAAGTTAAGAACTTTCTTGTTTCATCTTTCCGAAATTCTAGCAAGTGATTCCATCAGAAAGTACAAGTGAGTGAGGCTCGATCGCAATAACCCAAGGGTTTTACTTTGCGATTACAAGGATTCCGATACCTTATTCCAACGAGTTATTCCGATCGTTCATTGCGATAGCGGATTCCGGTGGTTTTTAAGGGATATTGAGACGTTACTATGTCCACATAGTTTTAGCCATATAGCGATCAGGACATTCCGACAGATCAACATTTCGACATATCCAATATTCAGATAGAAGGACATTCCGACAGATCAACATTTTGATAGAACCAACATTCCGATAGAACCAACATTCCGATACTTGCAATCATTCCGATAGAAAGAGTATTCCGACAGAATCAACATTCCGACACTTAACACATTCCGATAGAATTTGGTTTTGGATAAAAGTTGCATAATTTAGAGGAGTTTTTCTATCTTGCATTAATTTGGTAATTTGGTAAAGTTCAAAAACACACACAACAAAAAGATAACAACATCTTTCTTTCAACAATACAAAAACACATAACCTTATTTCATTGATCGATCATTTTTGATAATCTTTTTTCAAGGGATCATAAAATGAATTCAAATTCATATACGCCAACCATGACTTCACTTACCGATATCTCAATCATCTCGGGTACCGATACTCGCCCACCTTTGCTCATCAAAGATTTATTTTAAGCATGGCAAGGTCGCATGAAAACTTACATCATGGGCAAACCCAATGGTCGACTTATGCTTCAATCAATTGAAAAAGGTCCATTAGATTGGGGAGAAGTTACCGTCAACAATGTGACGCGGGAATGGTTGTATCATGAGTTAATCAATGCTACCAAAATCATTGCCGATGCAGATGAAAGGGCTGTTTAGACAATACTTCAAGCCCTTCCACCCGATATCTATAGAATGGTAAGCGAACACACAGTGGCAAAGGATCTTTGGGATCGATTAGCTGTTTTGTTACAAGGGACCTCTCTAACTAAGCAAGAACGAGAGTGTCAATTGTATGACTTGTTTGATAGGTTTACATACATTCCATGGGAGACTCTTCACGATTACTACTGGCGTTTCACTACTTTGATGAATGACATAAACGTGTATAATCTAAGGATTGCCCAGTTTCAACTAAACACAAAGTTTTTGAACACGTTACCTCAAGAATGGAGCCAATATGTCACCGATGTCAAGATTATTTGAGATTTGCATAAGTCAAACTTAGATCAACTCTATGCTTTCTTGCAACAATACGAGAAGCACGGGATCCAAAAACGAATCTCTCAGGGATCTTATCAACAACCATTGGCATTAATGGCAAACCATCCTACAATGTCATATCACAACTCTCCGGTTTCTTTGGGACACCAATCTTCTTATCAACTATAGTATCAAACACCAAGTTTCCCATAGTATTCGATCTTGCCAAAACCGCCTACATCTTATCACCAACAATAAAAGCAACCAACAACATCATCACAAGGAGACTCACATCAGTTACCTTATGCTTCACAACTGTATTCACCGTATCAACCTCTAACAAACCTTTCTCTTACCTATCAACACCTTGAGGTTCCTCAACCTCATTGCTCACAACAAGTTCCATCAAATCAACTTGTAGCTCACTCAACACCATCATTCTATTGTGATGATGAGATCCCTGTCCTGGAGTTTAGACAAGGGGATAGTTCTACTGATATACTTGCTCAAATGTCTGCTTATCTCACTCAAACATTGAACAAACGAGGTTGCAGAGGACCAGCAACAACAAACAATCAGTTAAGGAACTCTTCTAACTCTCGACAACAGGCTACAATTCAAGATGGCAGAATCAGGGTGCAACCACTTCAGGGGAGACCTAATTCATCTACTGCTGGTGCAAGTTCATCAAACACTGCTACTACAAGAGGAAATAGCACTAACAAAATGAAGGTGATTATATGCTACAACTGCAAAGGGGAAGGACACATGGCCCGAGAGTGTAAGCAGCCCAAGAGGAAAAGGGATAGCACATGGTTTCAGGAGAAGATATACTTGGTGAATGCTCAAGCCCAAGGACGTGAGCTCAATGAAGAAGAGTTGGCATTTCTCGCATATCCGGGAGTCGCGGTCACTGACGGTCTCACAGCAGCCATCACAAACAATGCCGCATATCAATGTGACAATTTGGATGCATACGACTCTGACTGTGATGATCTCAATACCGCCAAAGCAACTCTCATGGCACATCTTTCACTTTATGGAGCTGACACAATTTCTAAGGTACCAAATACTACTACGGATACTAGTATTGTGCCTTATCAAGTTGAGCAAGTGTCTGAGTATCCGGAACAGCCTCCGGTGGTTAGTACCTCAATCAAGGAGACAAACAATGATAGCAATATCAATGCAAGTCCCGAGACTTTGAGTGAACCACAACCGGGAGCTATTACGACTACAAATTCGTTTGCTCAACCTGATTTGGTTATGGTCTAGGTATCTTTGCTTAGCCAAATGAATAATGCGGTCCTTGAAACCCTCAAAGTTAATTAAACTTTATCTGCCAAGCTTGCTTTGCATAAGGAAAAGGTTAAAACCTTGGAATTAACTCCAGTGTCCACTACCATAACCAATCCGGAATTTGATGGGTTTAGGCAAGTCCAAATGGATAATCTGCTAGAAATTGAGAGTTAAAGAGCAAATCTTTTGAAAGAACTCTAAGAAAAAGAGTCAGTCGTTAATAATTTTCAAAAACTACAAACAGATTTCAAAATTCTTGAGTTTAAAAGGGTTGAAACAGAAATTAAGGCGTCTGAGAGAGATAAAAGGACCAAAATTTTGCTTCTAAAACAATACTCTGCTTCACATTTAGTACACTTGTTTCATTCTTCTTTTCAAGAGTTCAATCTATCGCGTCTAATAGACCTACCACCTAACCTGGGCTATGCAAAGCAAGCATTTCACCACAACCCACGACTTTATGATGCAACCAAGTTAGGATTGGTCTTAGATCCGAGTGTGTTCTTAAATGAATCTGAGAGCATACCACTATATGAAGAGAATCGGTTAAAATTACTTCCTACACATCCTGAGTATGACTATGCACAAATGAATGCAATGAAAGCAAGAATAGATCTTAGAACTTGATTTAATATGAAAAAGAAATCTATCTATACATCCGCTTACATGACTAATAGAGAAACCCTTAGTATACTTCCTACACATGTTAGTTCGGACGAACCTAAGGAAATTCCTAAGAATCTTCCACCGGTAAGTACGGTAAAACTCAGCTTGGAAGAGATTGAGCGATACCTAACCGAGTTTGACAAGGTCTTCCTGGAATGTACGACTTCAACGGCTCTAACCGCTGGAGAATGGGCTTTCGAACACATGAAAACGGTATTTGAGAAAGAGATCGTTCCGTTTGTAAAGAATAGTATTAAAAATGGAGTTTATTATCTCATGGGAAATCAAAGTTTCGAAATGGGAGAAGTTTTTCTATGAAATGGATGATGCTTATGAACAACATTTAATTGAGAAAGAAAATATTTTATCCGAATATGACCGATTCTTATAACATATAGTGTCTCTCGAAGTGACGCAAGTTGTTACTATTGCATATGCTCATGAGCTCTCATCTAATGTGAATAAATGTGATGATGTGCATGATATATCTGTGAATATTGTTGAACCTGTGAATAATGTAGATAATCATTCTTGTCATGAATCCAACGCTGAATTTTTAAAGTTTCAAGATTCTTATAACTCACTTTCAAAACGATTTGATGAGCTTCAACAACATTGTATATCTCTTGAAATTGAAAATCAATCTAAAAATGAAACTCTTTAAAAAAAATGATTGTGAAAACTTTGAGACAAGTGACAAGATGATTCAGGTGGTTCAGGCATTAGAGGAATTCATTATGAGACTTATGAGAGAATCCGTAGAAGAGAAATTGGAACTAGAGGCTGCAAAGATTAAAAATCATGCCCTAGAAGATAGAATTAATTCTATGCTAGGGGAGTTTGATAAAGTAAAGCAAGGTTTTTTCACAAATTTATGGTTCATTAGAAGATCACTTCGCTTTTAATGCGGCAGAGCAAAAGTCACTTGTTGACCAACTGAACCGTAAGTGCGAGGAAATCTCTGACTTAAATATTCAACTCGTTGACAAAAACATGGTTTTGACTGAATTAAAGGAGACACTTCAACTCAAAGGACAAGAAGTTGTTGATAATCCAGCTACAATCTCTGCCTCGACCTCTAGTGCTCCAAAAACCAACAAGGTGGTGATCACTAAGAACCCGTACCATAAGAACAATCCACTATCATATAATGTGAGAACCCGTACTTTCCCAGCATTATTTTATTCTTTTTATTCGTGCTTTTTGAATTTTCCAACGTATTATGTTTTCTTGAATATTTTATATGTAAATCCTGAGATTTTTAAATTATACTTTTTAAGTATTTTTCTGATCATCGATTATAAATTTTTTTTCCATATTTAATTTAAATCAAAGTTTCTGATTTAAAATCACCTGCGTGCGTTTTACAACGAGTTTATTCAAAATCAATGTACAACGAGAATTCCTAGTGATCGCGATACCGACGGATGCCCAAAAGTTTACGTTTATTTATCGATTGTTTTGATAATTAATACTTTCGACGATTTCGTTTTAATTACGTATTAAGTCGTGTCGGGAAATCGTATAATCATTTTACGACGCATTCTAACTTTTGAAAAGTATTTTTACGAAACCCGAGCCCCGTAAATATTTTTAATATTTACCAATAACCATTTTCTACCCTTTAAAACTATTAATTGTTTTTAAGTCCTATAGTTTTATACTTGACAAAAATGGTCCCTCCACTACCTACCATATATAAACCATTCTATTTCTTCCACCACACACACTTAACCATTTATAAAAAAAACATACAACTCTCTTCCACACCTTCGTTGTTGCCGCCACTTCACCACCATAAACCACCACCATCCATCATGATTTGACAAAAACAAAAATAAGACCACCTCTTAGAATCTCATGGTGATTCTTATGATCCAAAAATTTCTCACATGCATCAAGTTTTCACAAAGTTATGATTCCATGGTGGATTGATGTTTAAATCACCTTGCATGCATTATTTTTGGTATGATCATCACATTTTAATCCTTAAAAGTCTTGTTTTTAATCTTTGATTTTGTTAGATTTTACATGCAAGTGTTTTTAGGAGTGTTTGGATGATGGGTATGATAGTATAGTGATCCTAGGGGTATGGGAATGATTGGTTTTGAGTGAAAAATGGATTTGTCTTGTTTTCTAAAAAGCTATTTTGGGACAGCAGGTGTTAAACAGATTTGCGTGGGTTTAAGGTCTGTGAAAGACTGATATTATTTGAAAATATTGTAGAGCTTTCTGAGGCGGTCGTTTAGGTATAAGATAGAGCTTCTAAGTCATTACGAGTCAAAAGTTATGCTAGTTTTAGTTTTCGTGTACCGGGAGACGCAAGTCGGCACAATCCGAAATTTGTGGCTGATTTTGGGTCGACTCTCGGGGACATTAGGCTTGGTTAGATAGTTGATACTACTGATTTTCAAAGTTTACAAACTGATTTTGATGAGTCTAGTAGTGGTTTCAAAAGACGAATTGTCGAGTTAGTACTTTTAAAGTGGTCTAAACGGTTTTACAAAACAAGTGCACAAATCTGTCCCAAATTTAGAGTCGAATAAAGTGTCGAGCTGATGGATTTTAAAGTGTGCACATTGGCTCAATTTTTCGTGAGGTCTTATACAGGTTATAAGTGACCTTGACACCAATTTTCATGTAAAACGTACAAGTCTAGATAGGGTAGATCGTTGTGTACATTTGGGGTGTACATGCTGATTTTTATTTTGGACACTTAGTTCAATGCTTGTGTTGCGTGAGTTTGAGTCTTCACCATCGGACATGGTGACTTACTCAAATGATTAGTCATTATATAAATGACTTAGCTACTGGTCCAAATAAGAGTAAAGGATAGTTTGACTTGCGTTGACTTGGCGTCGTATGACGGGTCATTTTCAAGTGTACAAGTGTTTTAAAGAATAACGTTGGATAAAAGGATTCATTTGGTTCGTGTCAATGGTTTTGAAACATGAATACTTTGAAAACAGTTGAGTCATATTATATTTGGTACATATCGATATTCGAGTTCGAGTCTTAACACACGCCTTATTTAGATAGGTTGCGGTTTTCGTGTTTCCCAGGCATCCATATCGTCGGTGATCGTCTACAACTACCGTTTCTACTCAGTTGCTGAGTACCGTGATTGCCTTAACTCGTGGTTAAGGTGAGTTCATAGCCCCTTTTTACTTGTACATGGTTTCTAAACACGGGGTGAGATTTTACATGGTGGAACACAACTAAATATAAAACTGTATTGCTATACAGAACTCGTATGTTATTCTGAATGTGTATGCTTTACAGATGATTTCAATGGTATTATTGCTTTTAGACGTTAGCCTTGAGTTTCCTCTCCTATCATGAATCGTTAATTGTCCCGTATGCTTTGCGCTAAGCGCGAATGTTATGGGTAGATCCATCGGGATTGACAATCCCCGTCCCGATTTGACGCACTAATATTCGTTTATATTTGAGTATTTAGGCTGAATACTCCATAGATGAACTTACATTTGAGTTAAGCTTCGGTTCATGAGACTAAACAGCAATAATATGCATCGTGACTATGGACGTACATAGTTAACCCCCCCATTACGTGTTTTACAAATTCTATTGTGTTCCACACGTTTATTGCTAAACCTATGAATATCACTCAACTTTATGTTGACGATTTTACATGTTTAATCTCAGGTATTATTACATAGCTTTGCTTGGATGGGAGCCCGCAGGAGATTATCGCAGCTTGGAGATTTCTGTGATGCTTTTAAAAGACTGTTTTTTAGTAAAAACTGTCAGGATTTTATTCTATCTTTTGGGCAACTTAATGTTATAAATTGAGACAAAATAATATAATTTTCCGCTTCTAAAACTCTGGGACCTATGTTTAAAAACTCTGACCTTTTATGATGTAATATACATGTTTTTATTTCGTCAGCTTTGTATGATCTGTAATTCATTGTTTCTTGTACTATGACGTGTTACCCCCTCGTTGCCTAGTTGTTCCATGTCAGATTTTGGGGGTCTCACAGAGTGGTATCAGAGCGATGGTTATAGGGAACTGAGTCGTTTTCAAAAACTTAGTCTATAACCGAAAGTTCAAATATTTTATTGTTTCTAAGTGTCAAACACAGAATCTGCCATTGTTGTTCGATATCTTTGCGGGTAACTCTCTAATCCTTATTATTTACGTTTAATTATCGTTATAGTGTTTCATCTCTTGATTACATGTTGAAATATTACGTTACCCTGATGACGATAATTACTATGTCTTTTCAAAGCCTTGTGCTTCATGGATTATCATTCGATATTACTGTGATTACATCTGCTCTTACTGTATTTCTGGAATTCTTGTTCTTGTGAACTGATCTTGTTACGATGATTTCGTATTGTTATGACGTTACATACTTGTATTCAGAGCGTGTGTACTGCCGAATTTTCATACTCATTTTTCTGAGTACTATTGCTATTTCATTTATGCGTGATACGACTGACTTCATATGCTCGTTCGTTTTGAATCATCTGTTTTGCTCGACTCGCTATTACATGTTGTGCATACTATTGAGATACCATTGTTCGGGATCGAATAAGTGTTGTTTTCGACGAAACTCCTGATTTTCATTCTTACTACCGAGCATGTTGCTTTCATTGTTTAATTCTTTTAAATATCTATTTAGATACGCATATTTTCTTTCCGACCATTCGTAATTGAATGTCTAATCTATTGACCATTGTGTTGCTCAATGTGTCTCTGGAAAAGACTAAAAGACATCGTGTGAGTCACACATCTCGAAGCATTCGTTGAATCAGTACTTGAATAATATTGTGGGTTTTCATAATCTTGATTTACCTTTACGTCACCGTTTTACACGACACTTGTGCATGGATTACATCTTATTTCATTGACCATTCTACGTTTCGACTTCGACTTACAACATCCGTTGTACCTTGAACGCATGATCGTCATTTATTATGTGACGATTGTTTGGAATACGATCCTACTTGTATCCTCCCCTTTTCATTAAACCTCTTCGCTTCAGGAGTGTGATTTGTTAATATTTTGTTTCTTTCTCGGTATGTCTTGTGATTTTGGAAAATCACACCGCCAGGAAACCTTCCTGCATTGCATCTTGCAACTGAAGACACGAATGTCATGCGTCGTTTTTGATTTCTTAGATTTCCGTTGGTACTCTTGAACCATTTCTATACTGTGTTTTCTTAAATGACTAATTATACAGTTTATCTTCTTTCGTCTTTATGGAATCTACAAGTCTTGTGTGTACATTAATTCTTGATTATTATGAAATTGGATTTAATTTCAAGCGGTGTCAAAACATATACTTTGTATAGAAACTTTACATGAAGTTTAACAGTGTCGAGAAAATATTTTTATAACTTTAGACATAAAAATATATATTTCTACTTGTTGAGACGTCCGTTTAGGACATAAAATTTGACCAGTAAACTTTAAAATCGAGCAAGTTACGCTCATTTGAGATTGCCAAAATATCATTTTGTTGACAGATTTAATGCAAGGGCATTTTCCTCCATTTTTATTCTGTTTCAAGTCTCGGGTAAAACTAGAAAGTTGTTCAAAACATTGTTTTACATCGAAATGCATTACACTTCGAGTCTTAGAATATCGTTTAGTGAGTTAATTGGTCTTGTCAAACCCAAAAGTCAAAACTGATAGACTTTAAAAATATGAATTCAAGCGTTTTTGAGTTCGTTTGAGCTCGTAAAACTTTAACTAATGATATTTTGCAAACTAAAAACAATGATTGCGTTTAAACAAGTACAAAATAGTAACTTTGAATTCGGTCTACATATACATAGATCTTGAACTTTTGAAATTCGGTAAGTTCCTAATATAGAAACTTTTCGGAGTAATTGTACTATTTGTTAACTGATACCCTACTTTCTTAAAAGTATATTATTGTCAAATTAATCACGATGTGCACACCTACGGATTCCTTTATCCTTTCTTTTATATATGACTTATTTGTCATTTTATATTTTCTTTCTTTGCTTCTATCGTACAACTGAATTGGACAGAGGTTGAAGTTCTTGCTTTCGTATCGTTTGTTATCATCTTGACACATGTGTCTCCCAACGATTCCTGCTAAACCTCTTGAAACCTTATCACCTTGTAACCATTTCGTTGACTGACTTGAACTACTCCTTATTTCTCTCTTGTAACCCACTTGCTACTTTATATTGTCATGTTATCATATAAACTCAAACTAGTCTTGTTTGCGAATCATTTTACAAAAAGTTTCATTTGGGCTTTCTTAAATAATTGAATGTTATCTTATAAAATTAATTTATATTAATTTTACAATGTATTCTCACAAATTGTTCTACCTTGGGCCTTGTAAAGAATCTTGTAACATTAGTGTTGTTGAATTAAATATCTAGCCAGTAACTTATTGGCGAATAGTTTCATAAACTATTTTGATTTCTGTTTTTACAAATGGCATTATATACATATTTTAAATAATATGACCTGTAATACTGGTTTGACGAAGCCGAGCATCGCATTGCTAGTCCTAAATTATGCATGGCCTGATCACCTATGCCTAATTTAGAAGGAGCCATGCAAGGCCGAATAGTAGTCACCTTAAATATTTAACCAAGAATCAACTTTTTAATATGTTCCTTAAAAAGTTAGATAAATAAAGTTTTGAAAACTTTTACATCTTATGCGAGTAACAACAATTCGTGACCTACACATATGAACCCTTAACTTTTCTTGAACGAAGTACATGCCTCAAGCATAGATTTCCTTACTCGACGATCATTGCCTTACGTGTTACCTCATCATCCTCATGATACGATTTTCGTTACCATTTGCCTAAATTCTTACCATTGATACCAGACCTGAAAGTTTCAACGTTATTATGCCTCTTCATCGATCGATCTTCTTTATCTATCTTGGTAGACCTATGAAACGTCTCTGGACGTGATTAATGATTTATGATTGGACGTGAACGATGATTTCGTGTAATTGTCATGATGTGTGTTAGACTTTATCGTCTTGAAATTTGTTCGCGTGAACCATGTGTTTATTTCGCCTCTCATTGCGAATGTTGTTCATTTACTAGAATTCCTCTCGAGTAACTTCTTAAAAAATTTTGTAATTCGAAAAATTTATTGTGTGGCTTTTCTCTTTTGATTGTGTGTCGACCACTGAGAACTTAATAAGCCGTTATTGGTGACGCCAACCGCACTCGTGAATTAATCTTGCTATAATCCTTGTTTCTTATTGTCCTTATCATCGATGCATCTATTCTATCATGTTCGTTAAGAGCTGATACGACTTTCGTTTTATTCCCTTGTGTTATTGCTCGCATACAAATTGTTGACCTTTATATGTTTTATATTCGTTGTTGTCTCGTCACCTTTTGAAACCAGAAAATGCTACGTGTTTATTCTTTGATACCTTGAACAGTTTCTTGAATTTATGAAAATTATTGTTAATTTTTAAGAACGTTTTATACATTTTATCAAATGTTTAAATTACCAAAATAACTGTTTCAAGTTAAGTACCCGATCTACACATCCTCTTTGGTAAATTTATAACTAGTATTTAAAATGTATATCAAGCTGTACCTTTTAAAGTATTTGATTATATCGTACTTTACTGTCAATATAATGAAATTATTAAACTACATTATAATTTCTAACAATGATTCTAAATAACTTGGAAAATCTGATTTTCCTAATGGTAACGTTAAACCTGAGTTTTAACAATAATTTCATACAGTCACCCGAAAAGCTCTTAAGTTGATCGAAATAACTATTTGAACTGAGTTACTTTTACTTTGAAGTCCTGATCAAGAAAAATATTTGACAACTGTTTACCCACTCATTTTATATAGAGTTTGATTTTTATATCACTATACCTTGTGAATTTTCTTTTAATCAAGAAAATATTTAAACTGAGGTTTAAAGTATTACCAAAATACTAGACAACTGATTTTGACAGCTTGTATTTTAAATGATCATATATTGTTCATTTTTTTCCCTTCTATTTCCCTTGTGACTAAAGTCTTACATTTTAGGATTTTCACGTTTTACAGTTGCACGACTTGCGACCCCTTGTTGAATTACAATCTTGGTTCATTTTATCGCACTTTGCCTGTTTAAGCAATTCTTGTGTTCATTATTGTTAGTTTATCGCACGTATCTCCAACAATTCTATCTCTTGATGTATCTCCGTATTGAAGATCGTTATTCTAATCCAAGACTGAAAAGTTATACGAAAAGGATTTAAGAAACTGAAGCATAGTGAGTTCCAACCGTTAAGATTCATCGTGGTATGGAAATTACCTGGGAAGCAATGAATTTTGTTCTACACTTTGTACCTCCTCTTGTTTGCATCTTCTACTGTTTTCAGGAGAACTCTGGTGTTGGAAATACGTTTTACGTATTTATGAAGGATCGGTCGCTCCAACGATAATTATGTAATGGGCTCGTGGTCCACTTAGTAATGTATAGTCCATATAGCCCACATGTAGGGTGGGCTATATATATACCCCTCCTAGCATGTTAGGAGGGATTGGTAGTTCATTCATTTACATCTTTTCATTAATCTAATCACTTTCTCTCTCTACTTTTCTTCCCTCTCCTTTCTCTCTCTACACCTAATCTTCTTCTTCCCCATCTCTTTCACCAATTCAATAGATCCAATCCATCATTTAACAAATCCTTAGAATTAGTAGACCTACAATTGGTATCAAGAGCCATGGTTGAATCTTAGGATTTGCTTATTTTTTTCTTTTGATTTGGTGGTAACAATCCTTTCTTTTCTAATTTTTTTAGCAATCATTTCTTCATTCGATAAATTTTTTATCAATTTTTTTAAATTTTATCAATCTTTATTTTTTATTATCAGTTTTACTTTTTTCGTGTTTATCAGTTTTTATTATCAGTTTTATCAATTTTTAAATCATCTAGTTTTATTACATTTTTTTTTAAATAATCAGTCACTTTTTAATAATTTTTTCATCAGTATTTTTTTTCCGTTTTCTTCTTCATTTTTCTTATCAGTCCAAACAGTCCAAAAATTGTTACAAGTGTCATAACAGTCCATGAGTCCTATCCAATCTGTCAAAACTGTCATCAATCCTTTTTGATCCAAAGTTATCAGTTTTTCGTATCAGATTTTCCGTCTTTCCGCATAGGTTTTCCGCATAGACACATCTTTCCGCATCGACAAGACTTTCCGCATAGAAATTTTCCGCATAGAATTTTCCGCATAGAATTTTCCGCATAGAATTTTCCGCATAGAATTTTCCGCATAGAAATTTTCCGCATAGAAATCTTTCCGTATAATACATTTCTTTCCGAATAGAAGTCTATTCGTAATAGACTGACGGAAAAAAATATAACAGACTCAACCAATCACCCAACTTCGACTCAACTAGACTCCCCAGACTCCCCAGACTCCATCAACAAAACTCAAAAACCCCTCGACATCCCCGACCCAAACATATACACACACAAACACTTTCTCAACTCATTGTTTACCCTCACCCAAGACTCGAAAAAAACTCACCCTCGTTTTTTACTTTCGACCCTCACTCCCTCACACCCTCTCGACACCCTCTCGACATCCAAACATATAACAAGACTCACCCAAACATATAACAAGACTCACCCTCTCGACACCCTCTCGTTTTTTACTTTCGACCCAAACATATAACAAGACTCACCAGACTTCCCCTCACACCCTCTCGACATCCAGACTCATCCTACCACGACCAAAAACTCTCTCGACAAATCATAAACGACTCAACAGCATCCCAAATCCTCAACCTCGACACCCTCGCACATACCTCTCACAACTCACACACCCATCCTCTCGACCCACCCTCACCAGAACACACTCCAAATAAACAAACACCCTCGTTCAAAAACTCACACCACAAAAACACAGACTCGACAGAAGAGAGAGACTCAACAAAAAGATTAAAAGAAAACCTACCCGAGACCTTATTTAAAGATCTTGAAGCCGATTTGTACAGAGAGAGAACAAGTTTGTTAGTGGCCGTGATTATTGATTTTGATGTTTATGATTTGGAGATGAGGAGGTGAGGATTTGATGATAGAGCAGCAAGGTTCGAGGCTGAGTTTTAGGCTGAGAGAGACGGTTGTGAGAGAAAGTGAATACAAAAAAGAGACGGAGGTGTGTTTTTGTGTGAGAGAGAGAGATTAGATTTAGGTGGGAGAGAGAAGTAGTCAGACGGAGGAGAGAAGTGTGTTTTTTGTGAGTTTTGTGATTTAGTCAAAGAAGGAGAAGATAAATTGTTTTTAATATTGGGCGGATATAACTAAGTAAAAGGAGTGGGGCGGTGGAAGATTTTTTCTTGGGCCACGTGTGATGAGATGGAGCAACCAAGGGGACGATTTTTTGTTTGACTGTTTCTTTCCAAAACAATTTTCTAAATCACATTTATTGTTTTTATTTTTAGTCAAATTAATCCTTTTTATTTTAAAAATATCACATTTTATTTTTTATTTTTTGTATTTTTGTCACTTTTATATTTTTATTTTGTCACTTTTATATTTTTAGCATTTTGTTTATTAATTTTTTGGCAAATCGTGTCGAAGCGGGTATTTTTAAAGTTTAACGTGAAAAATACTTGTCGGGTTAAACGTTATTGTGGCCGGATTTAAGGTGACGAGTCAACGTAACGGATTTTTGATCGGGTTTAATTCATAATCGTTCAAGCCGACAACAATTTTTGAGCCGAGTCGTATTGTAAAAACCCGACAACAACAACATCCACCTCATTTTTCTTTATCTTTTCTCGATTTTCAATGGATTCGCTCAATTCGACACTTAAAGAGGGAGACTTGCACCGAATGCAAGACAAAGCTAGAGACAGTGGTATAAATTCATTTCAAATGCTTCAGTGTCATCTAGTTACTCTTTCACGGATTCAAGGAGGGAACGAATTTGTGACAATCTTTGGACAAGATCGTCATATATTCATCGACTTAATTTTCACCACTTTGACCCAACTCGCCGAGCAACTCAACAATGAAAGCTTTCATCACTCTGCGTCGGCACTTGCTTATAAGGCTCTTGTGACACAACTCACGCCTTTCCTCCAATTCAATATCATCAAGTCTGAAAGTTTGATGCTTTGCCAATCTTTTCTTCGAGATACAAATACCGAGCTTCGAGTTTTTCGTGATACAATATTGAAACTCATGACCTCGGTCTCGTCTTCGATTTATGAAAGATCTCGACTTCAGCAAACGTATGATAATGGAGTGCAAGAATCAATGCCGCAGATGCAAGAGGAGAATTGTCATACGGTTGAAAAATTGGAGCCTATCAATGCCAAGAGCACGGAATCAGGAGGACAACATGATACCAGTGGCATGTCAGGCACTGTTCACGAGATCTCTTTTGCTGACACCGTACCCGTTTATGACGAAGAGCCGGCAAACATGGTACAATGTAATGTTGTTTATGATGTATATGTTGATGATATGCCGCATATTGACCATTCTGCACCTAATTATGACAAACATGGGATGGAAAAGAGTGATAGCAATACCACTTCTGATTCATCCGATGTAAGTCATAATGGGGGAGAGATTGTTCAGAATGCTAAACATCATGATAATTATCCTATAACTCCTTCATTGACTGCTTCTGATTCCAAGATTAAAGAGCTCGAAACGATCGTAGCTCGGCAATCAAAAGATCTTGAGGATGCCAAACTTGATTTTTCTAAGAAAACGGTCAAATTTGAAACATACTTTGAAAAACTTGAAAAATCAAACGTTGTTCTTGAAAGAAAATTGGATCAAACTGTTTTAGATTCTAAAGCTGAAAAGGATAATCTTTTGAAACAAATTCAACTGCTTGAATCTAAGTTGGCATCCCAAGATAACTTGCTCAAAGAAAATGAAACGTTAAAAGCCCAAGTTCAGGAAAAGGTATTTGCTATAGCTACGTTGAAAAACGAGTTAAGGAAAAATAGAGGAACTAGTGTGGACACTAAGCTTGAAAAACCATCAATCTTGGGGAAACCGCCTACAAATCAGTTCGTCAGACAACCGATTGTCAGACAACCTACTGCATTTAGATCCGAGCGACCACAATCCTCGAGATCGCGGTTTGCCTCCCAAGTTGATTTGGTTCATCTTTCTAGACCAGACACTCCAGCAACTAGGCCCTATGTGATCACTCCAGCTTTAGCAAGACCAAATCATATGATTGCCTCTAGTTTCCCTAAAAATACCAAGACCACGTCTAGAACTAGTTCAAATGACGTTTGCCATAAATCTGGTCTTGGGGAAGCTAAGCAAAAGACACATGCAAGAGATAGCAATGTCCAACCTAGTCAGATGCCCTCTAGATTACCCAACACTGCTAACCATAGCATGCCATCTTCTAGGAGCATCGATCAATCATCTAGGAATTATTCAGACATTAAATATGCTACTTGTAAAACATGTAGAAAATGTGTCTTTATGGCAAATCATGATGCTTGTGTCAAGAAATTACTTGATGAGGTGAACTCCCGTGCTAGAATTCAGTCCCAGTGGATAGCTAAAATCAAACCCTTTGGTAAAGTTTGGCGCCCCACTGGTAGAACTTTTACTCTTGTAGGAAACGAGTGCCCTTTAACTAGGATAGTCTCTGATTCTACGAAGACTACTAGGGAGGAAATTGCAAAGGATGATACATCACTTAAGCCTGAACTTAAGATTTTCTATAAAAGGAAACGTTTGCCAACTAAGACAAGTGAATCATCTCCTCAGGCCACCTCTGACACAAGTAAAGCCCACTGTGAACCCCCACGTGCTTCAAAAATAGATATCTCTAACCCATGCAAAAGTAGACAAACTCCTAATGAGAATGCAGGTACCAAAGTTGATGTTCCAAAAGAACGAAGCGGTCCAATCGTTGTATACCGTTCAACTAAGGACACTCTTAGAGTTTGGTTGCTGAAGAAGCAGATATCAGAGAAACAACTGTCTCAGGGGATTCATGGTTAAGTTGCAACAAGGACTTACAGTCACATAACAGACTGTAACTCGATCTCAAAAGACAGGAAAGTTCATCCCGATGATGACTTATCCTAAAAACGAGAAATTCATTTTTCTCGGGCATGAGCTTTTGTTAAAAACATTCCAAGTTTTTAAGCTCATGCACAAAGGCTTATAGATAAATGACAGTCTGTAACCCGTTCTTCAAAGGCAGGAAAGTTTATCGCCGATGATAAACTTATCCTTACAACGAGAAATTAATTTTTCTCGGGCATGAGCTAATAATAAAAACATTCGAAGTTTTTAAGCTCATGCACAATGGCTCACAGTTAAATGACAGATTGTGACCCGAACTTCAAATAAAGGAGAGTTTATCATTCATGATAAACTTATCCTCATAACGAGAAATTCAATTTTCTCGGTCATGAGCTTGTCTTAAAACATTCGAAGTTTTAAGCTCAGAAAGGAAAGTGTATCTTTTAAATAAGAGAACTTTTCCTCATAACGAGAAATTAACCTTTCTCGGTCATGAGCTTTCCGTTAAAACAGTCAAAGTTTTCAAGCTCATGAACACGACTTCTAAGTAAATGTCAGCTTAGGACTCGTTCTTCAGATAAAAGGAAAGTTTATCGCCAATGATAAACTTATCCTTAACAACGGGAAGTTTACAACTTCTCGGACTTGAGCTCGTTTTTTAAGATATTCAACATCTTAAGCTCAAGTAATTGGTTTTCAAAACTTTGAACACAATTTTTCGAGAATTTCTCAAAAGGTTTTTCTAAATCTTTCAAAATTGTGTGTTAAAAAATGTTTTGATAAAAAGAGCATGTCTTCTGGAATCGATAATATTTACGAACCTAGAAATGTCATTCAATAATGACACGGGGTTGTAAATAAAGTTCGAGCAGAAGTTTAAAACATTTAAAACATGCTCCAAATGGTTTGCTATTATTTCAGATAGCAACCCGCTTTTCATAATCAAGTCAAGCATTTCACCGGAAAGCTTTGACTCAACAACGGGAAATAATTTTCTCGGGGACGTGACGAGGTGACCAACATTCGTGAACAAGAACCATGTACTTCTTTCATATGCTGTTCTCCATTATTCAGGTCCAACCTCGTAAATTGCTAATCTTGTGAATTCATTATCATATATTGATCTTTGCACGTGTTAAATACCTTACACTTGTGTTTAAAAGGTATTTAATTTACGTTTCAAGTACACCCTCATTAATTTGAGGGGGAGCTTGTGTAATTCATGAAGATAATTGGATTTACATTTTTCTTCCCAAATTTTCTTAAAATGCTATTAAATCAATTGATATTAAAAACATCGATTGGGTTAATATTTTTAATATGGGGGAGAAAATGTGATTTAATATGGGATATGATCAATCATAAATGGTTTGACTTAACGTGTTAGCTCATCCCGACATGTGCGAAATGTTTTCGAATATCGTAGCATATGTTAAGGGGGAGCAAAATGGATTTGCACTTCAAAATGGATTTCATGGTGACATACACTTACCCAAAACATCTCTATTCACGACGGTGAAGGTTGTGGTGACATAAGGATGGTAGGATAGGTTAAAGTCCAATGATTTCTCTAAGAACCGGAGGAATCTTCCCAAGGACATTCCATAGCTAGAAATAGTAGTCCTTAGGAAAGATGGAGAAAGATTGTGAACGTAGCTGAATGCCGACCAAGTACTTAAGTTAGCACTGGAACAATCACAACAAGGTGCTAGCTATGACGTATTGGTAAGCATTGAAGGGGTTGAAGAATGAAAAAGAATTGTAAAGATAAAGGGTGTAAAGAAAGAAGCCCTCCTTACAACCTTAGGCAGAAACCGGGTCAATTCATATGCTATTGAGATCATTTTTAATGATTCTTGATATTGAAGAAAGACATCATGGACCCAGTGATGCAATGCACAACCCTTCCCAGCTAACTCAAATATCTCTCAAAAGGTATTTGTTTTAATCACACGGAGATCAACACATTATCTATTGATTTATTCACTCCGAATAAATTGGTATTGAAAAGGTGGCACTCCTCTCCAGCCTCCGATCACTAAAATCCAAAATGCACGATCGAGTCTAGAGCCATTTGAGATCATCAAATATCTCATTAGGACACACTTTCATATTTACTTGCTTCTTCACACACTATGAAAAGTAAGAAAGTTCTTAAGAGTCCTACGCAAAATCTTCATGATCTTGCCTGAACATCCGAGTAATACGAAAGTATTTACAATGAAGATGGAAATCCTTCTTGAGCGAATATCAAAAAGCTCATGGTAGGTGACTTGTGCGATTCTTTATGAATCAAACTTGTGATAACTGGAAAGCAACAGTGGTTTAATTCTTAAAAGAATTTAAACACGTTCCAGGCCTCTACGCAATATCTTAGTGATCTTGCCAGAACATTCAGAGTAATACTATTAAGTATTTACTGTGACGAATGGAAATCCTTCTAGTGTTAACATCAAACAGCACTTGGTAGGTAACTTGCAAGATTCTATATGAATCAAGCTAGTGACAACTGGAAAGCAACGACGGTGCGGTTCTTAATTGAACTTCACTTGTTCCACGAACATGAATTGACGGCTTCAAATCATGCGGATAATATTATCCAAATGATTCACTCTTTACGTTCGCAGTCAGCTTTGGACGGTCGAGTAAAGAGAACGGGTTTACCCGCGAAATCTTGTCAAGGAGGTTCTTAATTGAAACTACCTGCCACAAGTACGATATTTAATATCGTCCAACGGTCTTCACCGACCGGAGGTAAAATGCTACCGAATTAGAATGAAATGTTCAAGGCCATTTCATCCGTGTATATTGTTTGTTGCTAACTGTCTTATGCAGCGTAACAAGAAGGTGGCATTGCGGTGTACAATCCAGAAGAAGTCGTCACCACATGCTTATACTACATACACTTAGTACTTCAACAAATTCAAGAAAGTCTGAAGGTCAAGTCTTCCGCTGTATCAAACTCTGAAGCTTTCAAGAATTTAAAGGTATAAGTATGTGGAACATGAAGTCACGAAGAGGCAAATTTCACAAGTGATGAATGCACAAGGTCAAGGCAAGGAAACATGCTCAAGACTAAAGTCAAAGATCATATCAAGCATATTCACAAGA
Organism: Glebionis coronaria; assembly: GCA_025667525.1. Taxonomy (NCBI): domain Eukaryota; kingdom Viridiplantae; phylum Streptophyta; class Magnoliopsida; order Asterales; family Asteraceae; genus Glebionis; species Glebionis coronaria. Next base: position 532,015,448 of record CM046881.1, on the reverse strand, counting down.
ACAAGATCGAAGACTCAAGCATAGATGCTAGGTTTAAGATTTTGTAAAATGGTGTGACCTCCCTTAGGGGGAGATTGTTGGAAATGTGTTTTCCCAAAGAAAGTCTCGGTCACATCATTATTAGCATAGATCACGAGCCATAGAATATTTAGAACTTTGTAACTTGGAGCGACCTCCCTTAGGGGGAGATTGTTGGAAATACGTTTTACGTATTTATGAAGGATCGGTCGCTCCGACGATAATTATGTAATGGGCTCGTGGTCCACTTAGTAATGTATAGTCCATATAGCCCACATGTAGGGTGGGCTATATATATACCCCTCCTAGCATGTTAGGAGGGGTTGGTAGTTCATTCATTTACATCTTTTCATTAATCTAATCACTTTCTCTCTCTACTTTTCTTCCCTCTCCTTTCTCTCTCTACACCTAATCTCCTTCTTCCCCATCTCTTTCACCAATTCAATAGATCCAATCCATCATTTAACAAATCCTTAGAATTAGTATACCTACATCTGGGGACCAGAGTTCCTTTAGGGGGGGGAAGAACTCTGGGGACCAGAACTCTGAGATTTTTAAATTATAATTTTTAAGTATTTTTCTGATCATCGATAAATACTTTGTATGGAATTATAAAATTTTTATTTTATTTTTCCATATTTAATTTAAATCAAAGTTTTTGATTTAAAATCACCCGCGTGCGTTTTACAACGAGTTTATTCAAAATCAATGTACAACGAGAATTCCTAGTGATCGCGATACCGACAGATGCCCAAAAGTTTACGTTTACTTATCGATTGTTTGGATAATTAATACTTTCGACGATTTCGTTTTAATTATGTATTAAGTCGTGTCGGGAAATCGTATAATCATTTTATGATGCATTGTAACTTTTGAAAAGTATTTTTACCAAACCCGAGCCCCGTAAATATTTTTAATATTTACCAATAACCATTGTCTACCCTTTAAAACTATTAATTGTTTTTAAGTCCTAAAGTTTTATACTTGACAAAAATGGTCCCTCCACTACCTACCATATATAAACCATTCTATTTCTTCCACCACACACACTTAACCATTTATAAAAAAAAAACATACAACTCTCTCCCACGCCTCCATTGTTGCCGCCACTTCACCACCATAAACCACCACCATCCATCATGATTTGACAAAAACAAAAATAAGACCACCTCTTAGAATCTCATGGTGATTCTTATGATCCAAAAATTTCTCACATGCATCAAGTTTTCACAAAGTTATGATTCCATGGTGGATTGATGTTTAAATCACCTTGCATGCATTGTTTTTGGTATGATCATCACATTTTAATCCTTAAAAGTCTTGTTTTTAATCTTTAATTTTGTTAGATTTTACATGCAAGTGTTTTTAGGAGTGTTTGGATGATGGGTATGATAGTATAGTGATCCTAGGGGTACGGGAATGCTTGGTTTTGAGTGAAAAATAGATTTATCTTGTTTTCTAAAAAGCTATTTTAGGACAACAGGTGTTAAACAGTTTTTTCGTGGGTTTAAGGTCTATGAAAGACTGATATTACTTGAAATTGTTGTACAGTTTTCCGAGACGGTCGTTTTGGTATAAGATAGAGCTTCTAAGTCATTACGAGTCAAAAGTTATGCTAGTTTTAGTTTTCGTGTACCGGGAGACGCAAGTCGGCACAATCCGAAATTTGTGGCCGATTTTGGGTCGACTCTTGGGGACTTTAGGCTTGGTTAGATAGCTGATACTACTGATTTTCAAAGTTTACAAACTGATTTTGATGAGTCTAGTAGTGGTTTCAAAAGACGAATTGTCGAGTTAGTACTTTTAAAGTGGTCTAAACGGTTTTACAAAACAAGTGCACAAATCTGTCCCAAATTTGGAGTCGAGTAAAGTGTCGAGCTGATGGATTTTAAAGTGTGCACATTGACTCAAATTTTGGTAAGGTCTTATACAGGTTATAAGTGACCTTGACACCAATTTTCATGTAAAACGGACAAGTCTAGATAGGTTAGATCGGTGTGTACATTCGGGGTGTACTTGCTTATTTTTATTTTGGACACTTAGTTCAATGCTTGTGTTGCGTGAGTTTGAGTCGTCACCATCGGACATGGTGACTTACTCAAATGATTAGTCATTATATAAATGACTTAGCTACTGGTCCAAATAAGAGTAAAGGATAGTTTGACTTGCGTTGACTTGGCGTCGTATGACGAGGTCATTTTCAAGTGTACAAGTGTTTTAACGAATAACGTTGGATAAACGGATTCATTTGGTTCGTGTCAATGGTTTTGAAACATGAATACTCTAAAAACAGTTGAGTCGTATTATATTTGGTACATATCTATATTCGAGTTCGAGTCTTAACGCGCGCCTTATTTTGATAGGTTGCGGTTTTCGTGTTTCCCCGGCATCCATATCGTTGGTGATCGTCTACCACTACCGTTTCTACTCAGTTGCTGAGTACCGTGATTGACTTACCTCGTGGTTAAGGTGAGTTCATAGCCCCTTTTTACTTGTACATGGTTTCTAAACACGGGGTGAGATTTTACATGGTGGAACACAACTAAATATAAAACTGTATTGCTATCCAGAACTCGTATGTTATTCTGAATGTGTATGCTTTACAGATGATTTCAATGGTATTATTGCTTTTAGACATTAGCCTTAAGTTTCCTCTCCTATGATGAATCGTTAATTGTCCTGTATGCTTTGCGCTAAGCGCGAATGTTGTGGGTGGATCCATCGAGATTGACAATCTCCGTCCCGATCTGACGCACTAATATTCGTTTATATTTGAGTATTAAGGCTGAATACTCCCTAGAGGAACTTACATTTGAGTTAAGATTCGGTTCATGAGACTAAACAGCAATAATATGCATCGTGACTATGGACGTACATAGTTAACCCCCCCATTACGTGTTTTACAAATTCTATTGTGTTCCACACGTTTACTGCTAAACCTATGAATATCACTCAACTTTATGTTGACGATTTTACATGTTTAATCTTAGGTATTATTACTTAGCTTTGCTTGGATGGGAGCCCGCAGGAGATTATCGCCACTTGGAGATTATCGCCACTTGTCAGGATTTTATTCTATCTTTTGGGCAACTTTATGTTATAAATTGAGACGAAATAATATAATTTTCCGCTTCTAAAACTCTGGGACCTACGTTTAAAAATTCTGACCTTTTATGATGTAATATACATGTTTTTATTTCGTCAGCTTTGTATGATCTGTAATTCATTGTTTCTTGTACTATGACATGTTACCCCCTCGTTGCCTAGTTGTTCCATGTCAGATTTTGGGGGTCTCACATATAAGTCCTATATGGAGCATGTAGTTGAGTACGCGAATTTTGCTAGGGGAGAGTTAGATGATCTCTGTAAACTTGAACCTAGGAATAGTCACTACTACCATGCTAACGCTTTCATTGAGAGGGTACAACAATGCTTAGAGCACTTAAAGTACATAGGACTACCGGGTTCCACACCACTTAAACAACAAACCAACACCATTACCATTACTCCCCTCAATAAGAATCCAGGATCTAAGTCTATATTAAATACGCCCATCAAGGCTAAATCAAAATCTGTCACTAATGTTCCCATGGCTTATACAGGAGTAACTACGTCTACTAAGGCTAAAGGATCTCAAGACAAGAAAGATAGGATCAAGCCTTCCACTAGTAGGACTGCCAAGAAGAAAGTAGAAGTTCACCCTAGGAATGTTATTTCAGTTTCAAATAAAAAGAATCATGTATCTAAGACAAATGGATATTCTCTGTGCAGAAGCATAAGCAAAATGTGAATTCGAATTTGTGATGTTGGAATTGTAATGAATGCATGTTTTCTCAACGTCATGATTTATGCCTTGTTGATCACGTGAATGAAATGTATGCCATTAAGTACAATCTTGAGTGGATTCCAACGGGGAAGAAATTTACCCAAGTTTGTTGGCAATGGAAACCCATTGGTAGGACCTTCATTGCTAATGGAATTAAGTGCCCTTTAACTAGGATCACATCCAAGGAAGTTAGGTCTCAGCGTCCTTTAAATAGGAACACTAGCACTAAGAAATGGATAAAGCACCCTTTAACTAGGTCTGCTCCCACTATTATGCCTACCAGTGTAGAAGTACCTAAGGATATTAGACAACTAGAATCTAAGCCAGCATTTAGGAAGCAAATCTGGAAGCCTAAGAATTCTTCGGTTAGCAAATCTAAGATAATTATATCTGTACCTGATAACACAGAGGAACTACTAGATTCTGATACATCATCCTTGTCTGGTGATATTTTCAGGTGGTCCAAATCATCCTCTGGTACTTGGACTCTGGATACTCAAAGCATATGACCGGAGATCGCTCGATTCTCAAAAATTTCGTCAGCAAGTTTCTAGGAACAGTTAAATTCGGCAACGACCATTTTGTGAAGATCATGGGTTATGGTGAATACCAAATTAGGAATGTTACGATTTCAAGGGTATATTATGTGGAGGGACTTGGTCAAATTTTATTTTTAGTTGGACAATTCTACGATTCAAACCTTGAGGTGGCTTTTCGACAACATACTTTCTTTATTTGCGATCTTGCAGGAAATGATTTGTTAAAAGGTTCTCGAGGGGATAATCTCTATACATTGTCTATTCAAAACATGATGGCCGCCTCTCCTGTTTGTCTTCTCTCCAAAGCATCTAAGACCAAGTCATGGTTGTGGCATCGCCAGTTATCTCATCTTAACTTTGATGTTATTAACCATTTGGCTAAACACAAACTTGTTCGTGGTCTTCCTAAAATTATGTTCGATAAGGATCATTTATGTTCCGCGTGTTATTTGGGGAAAAGCACCAAGAAATCATACAAACCTAAAGCTGAAGACACCAACCAAGAACCACTGTATCTTTTGCACATGGATCTTTACGGGCCAGTGCGTACAGCTAGTGTGAGTGGAAGAAAATGCCTCCTCGTCATGGTGGATGATTTCTCCAGGTTTACATGGGTAAAGTTCTTAGCATCCAAGGATCAAGTACCAAACTATATCATTACCTTTCTTAAAATGATCCAAGTACGCCTTAATGCTACTGTTCGCCGCATTCGGACTGATAACGGTACTGAGTTCGTTAATCAGACTCTTCGAAATTATTATGAAAAGGTTGGTATTTCTCATGAAACATCTATGGCTCGCACTCCACGACAAAATGGTGTCGCTGCAAGACGCAACCGTACACTTATGGAAGCTGCTAGAACTATGTTGATTTATGTGAATGCTCCTTTATTTTTATGGGCTGAAGCAGTGGCAACCGCATGCTATACCCAAAACCGCTCCATCATCCGTAAACACCATGGTAAAACTCCATATGAGCTACTTAATGGACACAAACCCGATATTTCATTTCTTCATGTGTTTGGTGCACTCTGTTATCCAAATACAGATAGTGAGAATTTGGGCAAACTTCAACTGAAGGCTGATATTGGAATTTTCATTGGTTACTCACCTACAAAGAAAGCATACCGAATTTATAACTGTCGTCTTGGCAAGATAGTAGAAACTTTGGATGCCGATTTTGATGAGCTGACAACGATGGCTTCTGAGCAACACAACTCTAAACCCGCGCTTCATGAGATGGGAACCGGTACAATCGGTTCCGGATTAACTCCCAACAATCCTACTTCTCCATCATTTACACCACCTAAAAGGCCCGAGTGGGACGAATTATTTAAACCTATGGTTGATGAATTTTTGGTTCCACCTAGTGATGATTCTCTAGCACCTGTAGCAGTAGCTCCGATTCCTGAAGTTGTTGCTCAAGATAATAGAAATCAGTTAGAGACATCTACTGTCACTATTGAAAAAGATGTCCCATCCCCCACCAATTCACAAACCACACCTAAATCTTCACTCTCACTCGTTCCTAATGATGTTGAAGAGGATCACTATGATCACGATTTGGAATTTGCTCATTTATCAGAGCTTCCTTTCTTTGGATCACAAATACCTGAAAACCCTAACGGTGCGTCTACCTCAGAGGAAGCTCCTGCAGTCGTTCACTCCCGACCACCACGGATTGAAAATCACAAAACAAAATGGACAAAGGATCACCCAATCCGCAATATTATTGGTGACATCAATCGATCAGTCTTAACACGCCACCAACTCCAAGAACATGCATTATATTGCAAGTTTGATGCATTTCTTTCCGACACTGAACCTAAAAACTGGCAACAAGCCATGACTAAATCATCTTGGATTGAAGCCATGCAAGAGGAACTCAATGAATTTCTACGTCTTGAAGTGTGGGAATTAGTTCCTTTACCCAGCAACGTTGAAATCCTTACATTGTTATGGGTGTATAAGGTTAAACTCGATGAGTTAGGTAGAGTGCTAAAGAACAAAGCTAGATTGGTTGCTAGAGGTTACAAACAAGCTTTGGGTATTGACTTTGAAGAATCCTTTGCTCCTATTGCACGATTAGAGGCAGTTAGACTATTCCTTGCTTATGCTGATCACATGAACATGGTCGTCTACCAAATGGATGTTAAGACGGCATTTCTTAATGTTGAATTAAGGGAAGATGTCTACGTAAGCCAACTGAATGGATTCGTCAACTCGGAGTATCCTAATCACGTGTACAAGCTCAAGAAGGCTCTTTATGGGTTGAAACAAGCTCCACTCGGGTGGTACGATCTCTTATCGTAGTATCTCATCTCGAAAGGCTTCTCCAAAGGCAAAGTGAACCCAACATTATTTATTCTCAAGGAGGACAACGACATGATACTGGTACAAATTTATGTTGATGATATAATTTTTGCTGCCACTACTCAAAGACTGTCTGACCATTTTGATAAAATTATGTCCACACGCTTTAAGATGTCGATGATGGGAAAATTTTCATTTTTCTTAGGGTTGCAAATTTCTCAGAATCCCAGAGGCATCTTCATTAATCAATCCAAATTTGCTCTTGAATCATTAAAGAAGTATCATTTTGAAAATTGTGACCACGTGGATACTCTAATGGTGGAGAGATCTAAGTTAGATGAAGATAAGGAATGCATAGCTGTCGATCCTAAACTTTACCGTGGAATGATCGGCACCCTTCTCTATCTGACTGCTAGCAGGCCTGATTTGCAATTTGCAATATGCATGTGTGCCCGGTATCAGGCTCGGCCAACCGAAAAGCACTTACATGTTGTGAAAAGGATCTTTCGGTATCTTAAAGGAACACTTAATTGTGGTCTGTGGTATCCGAAGGATTCTTCTATTGCACTAATCTCATATGCAGATGCGGATTATGCTGGGTGTCATGATACTAGACGTAACAGTTCTGGCGGTGTGCAACTTCTTAGAGATTGACTTGTTAGTTGGGCATCAAAAAGGCAGAAAAGCGCTGCGATATCAAGTACAGAGGCTGAATACATTGCTATGTCCGGTTGTTGTGCTCAAGTTCTTTGGATGAGATCACAATTAACTGACTACGGTCTTGGATTCAGCAAAATCCTGATGTACTGTGATAACAAAAGAGCAATTGCTCTGTGCTGCAACTATGTTCAACATTCCCGGGCGAAGCACATTGACATACGTTACCACTTCATCAAAGAGCAAGTGGAAAATGGAGTGATCAAACTGTACTTCGTTAACACTGAGTATCAGCTGGCAGATATATTCACAAAGGCCTTAGATCGAGGACGTATCAAGTTTTTGATCGAAAAGCTAGGCATGAAATCATTATCACCAACGACACTTAAGGAGTTGGCAGAAGAATCTGAAGAATAGTGGTGGTAAACTATTCTAGAGTATCCTTTGATCGTGATCTTGTATATTATCGTATATATTTAAACCACCAAAGGAAAAAAATACAAAAACATAAAACATAAAAAAACCATAAATGTCGATTAAAATTGACACGACGCCATAAATAGAGTCCGTATAAAAGTTGTACATCTTTTAAAACATGCCCATTATGGCTTGTAGTTATTTCAGACTGCAACCCGCTTTTCGCATTAAAGTCACGTATTTCTTATGAAAAAGTTGGCTCACAACGGGAATTAATTTTCTCGGTTAAGGTTTACTTTAAAACCTTGTAAGGGACTAATTTACTTTATTACTTGGTCTAACACAAATTAGTGTACGTATCAGTATACTTATTTTGTCAAAATAAGAGAAATCTTATTGCCATCAGAATCGTTCCAAATAATCACTATTCCGGAAAATGTCTTCATGGATATTTGCTTCTTTAACATCATTGACTACAACTCTTTAAATAGAAAACGGGTCCGTGGTTAATGGGGAGCAAATATTAAATCTTCTTGGAATTGAAATTGGTCTTCAAAATGGGTTTTTCAGAAAATATAAACCGTTAATCGTCTTCATTAAATGCTAACTGTGCCTTGTGTGGAATATACCTTGAAGAATAGGTTATTTGAAATTAGGCGTTAAGTGTATGTGTTCGTGTTTGTGAGCGGGTTAGTACTTCGTTAAGTTTATTTGATTAATCCTAATGACTTTATCAAATACTATTAACTAGGGGACCATTTTGCAAATGTTGTAAAGTGGGGGTTTCATGTGTAACTTTGGCACAAAGTTTGACCAAGTCAAACAATATACCCGCCCTCCGCGTTCCTGTTTCTTCTCCATCTCAAAAACTCAAACACAAAGCTTCTACCTCCATTGTTAAACCTTGCCAGAACCTTCCATCCTTGATTTCTTTGATTGCTAATCCGTGCATCCATCTAGGTATCTGATTGTTGTACTTTATGTTTATTATGATTCTTTCTTAAACTTAACATCACAAACAAACCAATAATCAAGATTTAATCAAATTAGGGTTTCGAAATTTTTATGTTTGTTAATGTTTATTGCTAAGTGGGATATGTTTAGATTGCCTAGATACACAAAGGTCTTGCCCAGTTTTGTTTAAAACGTTGCCAAACTCCAGGAATTGTGAAGTCAACGTTAAGATCGGATCCCAGTCTCGGATTCCGATGATCACTGCGACACCACATTGCGATGCCTAGTCATTGCGATGAGTCATTCCGATGACTCATTGCGATGGGTTATTGTGATGGGTCACTCTGATGGCTCATTGCGATGGCTCATTGCGATGGGTCATTACGATGACACATTGCGATGGCATATTGTGATGATGAATTCCGATGCATTATTGCGATGGCATTGTAATGGTATTGCGATGGGGACTTATTGCAATCATTTTTCAAACATTGCGATTGAAAGACACTATATTGCGATGACTAGGTGATTTCGATAGAACAGGATTGCGATACGATTGCGATGGCCTCACATTGTGATGGGTGTAAGATTGCGATAGGATTGCGATGCTAAATCATTACGATCGTTGTAGGATTTCGATGGATGGTTGTAAGATTGCAATGGACTTTTAGAATTGTGCACATGCCAAAGACTATCTAATGAATTCGGCCTAGACTGCATTCCCACTTCATTAGGCTTTAAGTAAATTTGTGCCATTAAAACGAAACCAAGTTATATTGAAAATAACTATTTTTTATCTCATAAGAATACTTGAAAGGTTTCTTATTACAGAAGTTCATCTTATTTGATAAGTTGACAATTTTGTAAACATAAGAGATACAAAATTACTTATCCAGTATCTTGTGTTTTGTATCCAAGCCATGGAAAACCATGCCTCATCATTGTCTTACCCTGTGTTCAAGCCACTGAAATTTGGGTTGAGAATAATCCAACAATTACTGAAGTAGTGGTTGAAACAAAACCAAAGCCTACTGAAGTTATGGTTGAAATTAAACCAAGACCTACTGAGGTTGTGGTAGAAACTAAACCCAAACCTACTGAGGTTCTGGTTATGACAACCAAGAAACCTAAATTCTCTAGGAACTAATGCTAGGTCGTTATCTCTTTAGAATAAATTGTCTGTGGCATATCTTTCATAATTCTAGGTGTGATTTTGAATGTAATGACTTAGTCCATATGAACTATGTTTGTATCTTGTTTCTCAATCATATGTGGTGACATTTGTTGTGATTTATTCCCTATGCTTCAACTTGGCATAGATTTAAGATATATATATTTTCTGTATATCATTTGTGTTTATGTCATCAAAGTAGGGAGATGTCGATCACAGAAGAACAACAACGGCAACGTGATCTCGAACTTGTTTCACTCAGCAACAAGCTACCATATGCTGAGAACAACTCTCGTTTACATGAGGATTTTGATCCGTCTTTAACAGCTTTCAAAATTGCCACGGATATCCTTGACATTTCACCTATCAAAGATGCATTCAGACGTACTGCTTCTGTTCCCGAAGTCTACATGCACGAGTTCTGGACCACTGCAACACTTTCTAAAAAGACTATCTCATTCCAACTAAACAAAACGCCAATGGTAATTAACTTGAGCATCTTTCGGCAACTGTTTAACTTTCCTAAGTTGGCACAGGGAGAACAATTTGTGGCTAACTCAAAGACCGATGAATTGTTTCGAGTCATTCGTGCTCTGAATAATGAAGGCGAAATCTACAACCTATCCTAGTTCAATACATCACACATAGGGCAACCCTGGAAAGCACTTATCACCATCATTGTCAAATGTCTTACTGGAAAGACTCGGGGCTCCGACGCAATGAGACCACCTCAGGCTCACATACTTTAGGGACATTACACGGCATCTAAAGTAGACTATGCACAAGTTATCTGGCAAGAATTTTGTTATCGGTTTACTGGAACCAAGAAGAAATCCGTGCATCTTCCATTCCCAAGATTCACCAAGCTCATCATCAACCATTTTATGAAGAATGACCCAACCATTGACACTCGCGGGAATTTCTTCTACCACACAAAAGATGATGACTATGTGATCCTACAAATGAATGCGGATACTTCATCCACAAAGTATTCATTACGTCCAGATCTAGTACCTGACACAATGATCAATGAAGGAATCAAGGAAAGTGACAAATATCAAGAGATGCTTAATGATATTGACACACAGTTTCGACGAGAAAATTCACTTCCCTTAGAGAAGCAAAAAGGTAAACGCAAGAAAAGAGTTTCAAAGCGACAATCGACTGCTTCCTCCAAATATAAAGGCACATGGAAAAGGTAAATAGTTGATGAAGATGAGACGATTCATACTGAGGAAGAACAGGATGAAGTACCACTCAGAAGGTCAAAGAAAGCAAAGCAAACCAAAGGTAAAGGAGCAACTGTTGCTTCAGATGAACCGCTCAACAAACCATTTGTGAAGCCAAAAGACTGCGTATTATTCTTCAACAAAGCAGACAGGAGGCTTTTGCAACATCCATAGGATCAGGCTCAAGAATGTTTGAGGACTTAGAGGAATTCGGAAATCGTGATGCTGATATGGGCTTTTATGAAGATCCTACCGATGAAGATGCTTATGAAGATGATGATAACTTCCATTTTGAAAGTCGTGAGCAGAGTGAAGAGGGTGGTAGCAGTGCAAATACATATACAAGTTTGTTGTATCATGATGTCAATGTTAACACATCTTTACTAGAACCAACTCACATGGTGCTAAACGACCATGCTCATGCAACTCTTATACTAGAAACTCAACTTCAAAGTAAGTCTACTTCTGGCTCTGATGATGTTTTGAAATTTCTTAACTTGGAAGGGGAGGGTGTCGAGGTTACAAATACTGATCCATCGACAAATGAAAACATGGTGGATGTTCCCATAACTTATGTTACATCAACCACCACTCCACCACTACCCACCCCGGTCATCAGTGAAGTCATAACACCAGCTATCACACCAGCACTTGTTGAACAACCGGTATCAACTTCCACCCCAACGACTGTATCTACACCGTCATCATCAATAGCTGAACAACGTGTATCAACCACCACCCCAATCACTGAATCTACACCATCACCTATCCTTGAACAACCCGTATCATTCACCACCACTTTAAAAGTTATGGTTACACCTCCACCAAAAGTACAACAAGTATCATCCACCTCCAATCCATTCCTCACAGTCAATGATCCACTGATCCAGTCTCTTCAACAACAGTTGGAGGCTCAAGCTAAACAAATAGCTACATTGACTGAAAGATTCACCACTCCCGACATACAACCTCTCAAGGAACCGCAACCTGATGAGCCTACACTTAAGAAAATATCCGACATAGTGTCTAAACTTAAAGAACAACACAAATCATTTCTTGGAGAGAAGAAAACTCGTGACAAAGAGAATGATGCCTTCTTGGGTCAATTGATGAGAAGATGACCAAGATCATTCGACGAGAAGTCAAGTCATATGTTGATCAGCAGCTACCAACTCTTGTCGGTAATGGTTTATCTACCCTTCAACTAATGACATTGTTACAGACACGACTGAAAGATATGGGAGCTCATAAATGGAAATATAAATGAAAAGTTCTGTAATATCTCAACAAAGCAATTATTGAAGATACACTTGCAGATACTACCGAATCTGAGTCTGACAATGAAGACGAGCTAGAGGAGGAAGATGACGAGGGTAATGGTGATAAGGATGATGGTGAAAATGATCAAAATGAGGAAGAGGATGAGGAAGCAGAGGATGAGGAAGAAGAGGATGAGGAAGAAAGGATAAGGATACGGATGAAGATGAAGATGAGGACGGAGATGAGGATGACGATGATGATAATGACGACGGTAATGGAACCAACAAGGGTGATAAGAATGACAAAACGGGTACTAATGCCAAAGAGTCAAATAAGGATGAAAGTGATAAGGCTAATGAGAAAGGTATTGAGGAAGCTGCAGAAAGCGTTGCTGAAACCGCAGAAAAGACGGTGGAGTCTACTGTACCAGAAACTCAGAATATTAACACAGGTATATCTACTGAACCAGTTTTTACTACTGATTCTCACAATGAATATGTAGAATATATGCAAGAAGACGAAATTCCTGTGTCTACAAAACAAGACGAACCCATAGGGTCAATGCTCGAAGACGAACCTCACAATGATACACCAGTGACACAAGAACAACCTTCAACACCATCTGAAGATCAACACAACTCTGATATGGAAGTTTAAGACTTAAATGTACCAGAACCAACGTTTGCTGAATCTCTTATCATCAATGATACGGTACAGGAGCAACTCTGGCTAACAAATGCAGCACCACAGCATCCTTTCACCACAGCAACTGAAATGGAGCTCACTCAATTCCTAAACAATCCTATCAATTTCTCGGCCTTTCTAAGGTATTCTCATGGGAAACCGACAATGACTCCGGACCTTATCAAAATGGCAGCCGCAGATGTAGATTTCTTTGATACCTTGAAGATCAGCCATAATGAGGCAGAATATCACTTAATAGAGCTTACAAAGGCAATGAGAGCGACTACTACGGGAATTCAGACTCCAGTACTACAACCCCTTACACCCACAGTCATCGCCATTTCTGCAACGATTCCAATAGAGCACTTCGCATCTCACGATCTCGAGTATCTTGAAAAAGGGGCGAAGAAATATGCCACATCACTTACTATCCTTAAGGCTGTTCATCTGGAGAACGTTCCATGGATCGAAGATAAAGTACCTGATGCATTATGGAGAAAGAAACTGCTCAAGTTTTATGATACTTTTACATCACTTGGCATCTCTCACTGGACTGCAAAGAAAAGGTTAGCTTACAATCACTTCCATCGTCCAAAGAGAGGTTCTTCTATTGTATCAGCTCACAGAATCAAAAGCATCCAAGGAGCAACCACTCAGACTGTATTCGGTTATGATTACTTGAATGTAATCGTGTTCAAACGCACTGATGAGAAAGAATATCGAATTGACGAAAGTGATCTCTAGTACCTTCAACTTGAAGACATCGAAGATCTTCTGGTGTTATTGGCTCAGGAAAAAGTCGACCATCTACAACCTGAGATTGTCATTGCATTGAGCTCCAATCTTCGTCAATATGCAAGAAAGATCGTCATTCAAAACCGGGTGGAAGATTTTCAACTTAGAGTAGAGAGCTATCCGAAACAGATAAACTTGCAACGTTCACATACAACTCCGCTCAGAAGTTTTCACAAGAACAAGAAGCCGTACATGGGGACCATGACACCGGAAGCAGAGATATTTTATCCAAATGAGACTGGAGTCATACAGTTTATGCGATTCTAGTAGATCCCAAACTTAGATCGATTTAGCTTTATGTATACGAGATTAGATCAAGTAATACACTTAGAGAAACCTTTGTATATGCTTATGAATTTAAGTGTTATGCGGAATTTAACACTTAAACAAGAACACACAATGATATAAACAAACTTTCACTTTGATTAATAATATCAAACTTGCTTACAATGAAAGTAGTTTACGAATGAAAACTTATATGAAACATTAACCTAAAGGTCTTCTTTTATAAACATAAGAAGTCTTGTACAATAATCTACGTATCAGCTATTCTAGGTAAAGATAAATATATAAAATAATTGTTGTTCCTATCTTTACTAGAAGTAATCTAGAATACAATAAACGCGTAGAGTATATCTTCCCATCAGTTCTTGTCTTCAACGTGTCAACGCTTGACTTTATCTTGTCAACGCTTGAGCTGTCAGCGCTTGTTTTGTTCTTGTCAACGCTTGTTTTACTCTTGTCAGCGCTCAAGTGATCTGGCCTTAATTTATTCCCAACAATCCTCCCCTAAACTTGATATCCACTCTTATGATCAAGTTTCTGAATAAACATTAAGGACTAGGAGGAATCTTACAAACCTTCTCATATTGGTAATGAATAAATCTGATCAAGTCTTTTCCCACGTCACTTGAATAATCTATTTCCAGCTGAGTGTTCTTCATCTTTTCCAAGATAGCCTTGGATATGAAATACTGACCATCCACAAGTAGATACTCAGCAAACTTTGTAGAACTCAAATGGTAAACACCATCAGCTGAATATAATCTCCATTGAAGACTACTGAGATCATCTTCAAGATCCTTCCAAATAGCAGGATCCTCATCTCTTGGTCCACACATTCTTTTGAATGTGGACCACAGTTTTATTCCATTAGCTGAAGTTGGTGCTTCAGCCTCATACTTGGTCTCTAGCAACCTCCATAGATCAACCAAGTCTTCTCTATCACAACTTGCAAACAAAGATATGAGAGTGGTAAAAGTGTGTACCTCTTTACCATATCTGCCAATTTTCCAAAACCCATATTCATCTTCTTCATAGCTCACAATTGGGTTTCTGGAATCTAATGGTAACACTTGCACGATATCTGAAGCTTCTAATGGTGAGAGCTTGAGGCTCTTTCTTATGACAGTTTCACTTGGATATAGTGGATCCATATCTTTGGGAAACTCAAGAGAAATTCCCTTTTTCACTGGCCTGGGAACAAACATAGCTTTCTTGAGCTCCATTTCTTCTGCAAGTTCTTCATTTCTTTCATCAGAAAGAAGTCTGAGAGTGTTTGCTTCCTGCACTCTCACCCAAATAGGATAAGCCTTGCATTCCAACTCATCAAATGTCAATGCCTTCAACTTCTGATAAGTCCATCCTACTCCATGACATCTGAGCAACATGCAGTATAGCTCCCTTCTATCCTTTTTCAATTCTGAGAGAATATTGCTTGCCTTATGTTTCAAAATTACCTGGCAATCCTTCTAAACTCTGAGAAGAATCTCCAAACCCCATATTTGATCTGAAATGGTCAAGTCTGGATTCTCCATACATCTTTCTTCCCAAGCATGATACATTTGAACCACCTCTGGCATGTCAAAGTCAACCTGCAATTTCAACTCTCTCAACTTCTCCTTAACAAACTCATCCCCATACTCAAGTCTTTCTGGTTCTATAATCATCACACTTGAGTCTGAGATAGCTCCATCACTTCCTTCTTCTGAAGTCATAACAAATGGAGACTCTTTCACCTCCTTTTGTTCCCTGAGTTGTGCAGCTAATCTTCTATCAAACTCAACTTGAGCTGCATTCTTTAGAACAATCTCTTCTACCATTATACCCTTACCCTTATCTGATGGTGCAATGGTTGGTAAGGTAGATGGTGATACCTGTGCAGAAACCTCCTTGATGATGGATAATGACTGGGATACATCACCCTCATGTGCAGGTCTGTCAACGCCCAATTTTGTTCTATCAACGCCCAAAATATTTCTGTCAGCGTCCAAATTCTCCTTGTCAACACCCAAGTATCCTGCCTCAGCGCCTTTTGTAACTTCTTCCAACATGGCTGTAAATGATAAATTCAAGTTGGTAGGAGAAACTAAGGACGTATCAAAACCTGTTTGTTTCTTCAAAGTTGTAAGGGCCTCAGCAACATCCAAGGATTGACCATCATGGCTGCCCTTATCACTCAGATTTATTGGATCTTCCTCCCCTTTGGAAGATTCCTCCATATCCCTCCTTGCACTAGCACTCTCCAAAACAATAATCCTCTCCTTCAATTGCTTGAGTTCAAGGCCTTGTGAGCTGACAACGTGTACTAAGTCTGCATTTTGCTTTTGCAAGCTCATGCAGACTGCCGTCAATTCCATAAGAGTCATTGGTTCCAGTCTGCCCTCTTTTAAAATGGGGATTTGACCTCCCAAGTCAGATTCATAGGGCATGGATGAGGACTTAATGATGGTGGGACTGCCTTGGCCAGCATCTAAGCCAGAACCAATAGTCGCAGCCTCATCCAGGTCACCAGCCACACTTGTGGTGGTGGTTCTCTCTGCTACATGGCTAGGACCACCAGAGGAGAACACTACAGTAGTCCTTTGGCATTTCATCAACCTATATTCAGGGGGTGTGGAAGATGGTGTGGAAGAATGGGTGGATTTGGGTTGGTTAAGGGGTGTTTGGGTGTGTGAAGGTTGTGTGTCAACGTTGGAAATAGGCACATCAACGCCAACATTTAATGTGTCAGCGTTGAAGGGATCTTGGTCAATTTGCATATGTTCAGGTGAAGGTAAAGGTTCAGGTATTGGGTCAAGTTGTGGTTGGGGGTCAATTTGGGGTTGGGGGTCTGGTTGGGGTTGTGCTGCTGCAATAACAGCAAGCATAGCTTGGGTTAAAGGTAGGTCACGATGGGGTGGTGAGTTCATCTTCATAAAAATAGCTTTCTTTTGCTCAGGGATCTTATAAAAATCATTATGATCCCTTGTGCAGTATCCTTGGACATCAAAAACCATTTATAAAAAACGGGGATAAGCTTAAGTCATTTTGGTCCCCTTATTTTTACACATGCCCTCAAAAATCATTTTAGAATAATTAAATTTTTGCCTTGTTGCAATGCACACAATAGCACTAGCAATAGATCTATTGATCTCATTGTGTGCAGTGCATTTGGGACTCAAACATTGAAGGAGGACATGTATGAGGTACTTACAGGCTGGGGGAAATTCCTGCTTATGATACTTTTTTAAAGTACCTTCATCAGGAAAAGGATATCCCAAAGCCCTAAGCCCTTGTTCTATTTCATTAATGGGAAGGGTGGCTATACCATCAGCATCATCAAGATGCAAGGCTTGGCGTACCAAAGCCTCAGTAACCACCCAAGGTCTCCCATGAACAATAGAAGTCAATGTAGTCACTCTATTAACTGTTGAGGAACTGACAGTGTTCGAAAACTGTTTAATATGTGTGACTGGAATGAGTGGTGCATGAGAAATAGCATACCTTAAAAGGGATGCGTTCAAATACGCCACCATTTGTGTGTATTGGGGAAACAGAGTATCATCAGCTTCAAGATACGCGATCATGTTATGTTGACTTCTGAACCCCAATTCCAAATCTGATGGTCTAAACTTTGGTGCCATTGTTGAAAGCTGTTAAATTTGATGGATGAAGATGAAGTTGATAAGAGAAAATTATGTTAGACAAGAATTATAGATACCCTGTTTAAAATAGGAGCCAAATTTATTGAACAACCAGATGAATTCAAGTCTTTTAATACTTGGGTTCTTAAAGAAAACTAATTTGTTTTGTTTATGTGCAGGGCATTCAAAGATAGGTCAATGATTATAGATATTGGGATAGTGGATGCTCAAGGCACATGACAGGGAAGGAAGATTACTTAACTAACTTCACTCCCATTAAGGATGGTGATAAGGTATACTTTGGAGGCGGATATGGTACTATCACAGGCAAAGGAACCCTTCTCACCAAGAATTTGCGTTTTGAGAACGTATTTCTGGTAAAAGAACTTGATTACAACCTTTTTAGTGTATCACAAGTTTGTGATAACCAAAATAAAGTTCTGTTTACTGATACTGAGTGTTTGGTGTTAAGAAAGGATTATAAGATCCCCGATGAGAAATATATTGAGTATAGAACACCTAGGAATAAAGACATATACAATGTAAATCTGAATGGGATTAAAATAAACAATAATATGTCTTTTTTTTATGCTAAAGCCTCAGTAGATGAGAGTAATTTATGGCACAGGAGACTAGGGCACATAAATTTTACAAATATAAATAGGCTTGTGAGACTTGGTTTAGTTGATGGTTTGCCTGAGAAGGCCTTCCACAATGACCACTCTTGTGTTGCATGTCTTAAAGGCAAGCAACACAAGGTCTCATTCAAGTCCAAACAGGTGCATACTAGTTCTACATCTCTTCATATGCTACACATGGACCTCTTTGGTCCAACCAATATAGAAAGTTTGAATGGTAAGTCATATTGCTTTGTCATCACAGATGACTTTTCTAGGTTTACTTGGACATTCTTTCTGGCTATAAAGAGTGACACAGCTGATGTTCTAATTGATTTTATCACTCAGATTGAGAAGAGGTCTGGAAATGAAGTTAAAATGCTTAGGAGTGATAATGGTGGTGAATTTAGGAATAAGAAGCTAGATGATTTCTGTGCTAGGAAAGGAATTACTAGGCAATTTAGTATTGCTAGAACCCCACAACAAAATGGGGTTGCTGAGAGGAAAAATATAACTCTAATTGAAGCAGCCAGAACAATGTTGGCTGATGCTCATTTTCCTATAGCCTTTTGGGCTGAGGCTGTTAACACAACTTGTTATGTCCAAAATAGAGCATTGGTTAACAAAATTCATAATAAAACACCTTATGAGTTGCTTTGGGTAAGAAAACCTAATATTGGTTTTCTCAGACCTTTTGGTTGTCATGTAGTAATTTTAGATACTAGTGATGCCTTAGGGAAATTTAGTGCAAAAGGTGATGAGGGCTACTTCATGGGTATTCAGTGCAGAGCAAGGGATATTGGGTTTATCTTAAAGAAGAAAAACGCATACTTGAAAGAGTACATGTTAGGTTTTTAGAGAATAAACCTAGTAATCATGAAAGTGGTCCTAATTGGTTGTTTGAATTGGAACCTTTATCTAGAACTTTAAATTATATGCATGTCACTAATCCAGACATTGTGAAGGTAACTTCAAATGTTATGGAGGAACAAGTTGTTGATGTTTCAGGTACTCAGGTTCATGAAAATGTTGGATCACAAGCAGAAAAGACATCTCCTATCCAAGAATATGTTACCATTCCCATTTGGACAGATGATTTTGCTGCTGCTGCTGCTGGAAAAGATAATGGTGGTTTCCAAGTATCACCAGATACAAACATGCATGGTTCTTCAGGCGTTGACAAAGGCAAATCTAACGCTGACAAGACCAATTTAGACGGTGATGGTTCAGACGTTGACAACAAAAGTTCAAGCGTTGTTAGCCCAAGCGCTGACAAACAAGATTCAGGCGTTGACAACAATACTGCACATCTTTTCTCTTCCATTTTTGAACAAGGTGAACCTTCCAATATATATGAAGAGGTTCATCCTCATGTTGATGAAAGAGAGTCTGATAAAGAAGATATTGGCAACATGGAGCATGAGGTTGAGGACACCAGACTTTTTGAAGGAGGATTTCTCACTTCCACAATGAAGAATCACCCCACTTCCCAGATCATTGGTGATATTATGACTCCAGTTCAGACTAGAAGATCTCATCCAGGTCTTGGTGGGTTTATTACCAATATACACAAGAAGGTTGATACCCCTCTTGTGCAAGCATGTTTGTTTGCCTATTTTCTGTCACCACAGGAACCCAATAAAATATTTGATGCTCTCAAAGAACCAAGTTGGGTGGAAGCAATGCATGATGAGCTTCACCAATTTGCAATTCAGGATGTTTGGGAGCTGGTTGATTATCCCAGATATGTTAGACCCATAGGGAAAAGATGGGTTCTAAGGAACAAGAGAGATGAAAGAGGCATTGTGGTCAGAAACAAGGCAAGGTTAGTGGCTCAGGGATATACACAAGAGGAGGGGATAGACTATGAGGAAGTCTTTACACCAGTTGCAAGGATTGAAGCTATAAGGATCTTTCTAGCCTATGCATCCTGCATGGGCTTCACTGTCTATCAAATGGATGTCAAGAGTGCCTTCCTCAATGAAACTATAGTTGAGGAGGTATATGTGATGCAACCTCCTGTTTTTGAGGATCCAGAGCATCCAGATAAAGTGTATAGAGTCAAAAAGGCTATGTATGGCCTTCATCAAGCCCCTAGAGCATGGTATGATACTTTGTCTACCTATTTGGTGGACAATGGATTCAAGAGGGGCACCATAGATCAGACACTATTCACAAAGAAGAAAGGCAAGGATGTGTTGCTTGTTCAGGTCTATGTTGATGATATCATTTTTGGGTCTACTGATCCAAAGATGAGTGAGGATTTCTCCAAACTTATGACAGACAAATTCAAGATGAGTGCTATGGGGGAGATGAACTTCTTTCTTGGTTTACAAGTTCAGCAGAAAGAAGATGGTATCTTCATCTCCCAGGATAAATATGTTGCTGAGATCTTGAAGAAATTTTGCTTTTCTCCACATGAAAAGAGGGCTACTACTCCTATGGATACAGAACACCCTTGGGGAAAGATTGGAGATGGGAAAGATGTTGATGTCAGGCATTATAGATCCATGATTAGATCCTTGATGTATCTTACTGCCTCCAGACCTGACATCATGTTTGCTGTGTGTGCTTGTGCACGTCATCAAGTGACTCCCAAAGAATGTCACCTTTATGCTGTGAAGAGGATCTTTAGGTACCTAAGATGCTATCCTGGGCTTGGTTTGTGGTACCCAAAGGATTCATTATTGGAGCTGATTGCATATTCAGATAGTGATTATGGAGGTGATAAATTTGATAGGAAATCCACAACTGGTGGATGTCAGTTTCTTGGGAGCAGGTTGATATCTTGGCTATGCAAGAAACAAACAGTGGTGGCTAATTCTACAACTGAAGCTGAATATGTGGCTGCAGCTGCTTGTTGTGGCCAAGTTTTGTGGATTCAGAACCAGCAGTTGGACTATGGGTATAATTTCATGCATACCAAGATATTTGTTGACAATAACAGTACTTTATGCATCATTAAGAATCATGTACATCATTCTAAAACTAAACACATAGAAATTAGACACCATTTTATAAGAGATTGTTTTGAGAAAGGTTTAATACAACCAGATAGGGTTGACACTGAGGAAAATGTGTCAGATTTATTAACTAAACCTTTTGATGCTGGGAGGTTTCAATACTTGGTAACAAGTATTGGAATGGCCAATCTCACATAATATGTGTTTTGGAGTCTTTTTGTAAAAGTATGTACATGATGATGCATTGTTATTGGTCTTATTTATGATTTAGATTTTCCACTATATTTTTCTAACACTAACAAAGGTTGCTTGAACGTTGATAAGTGTTTTTGCAACGTTGTCAGAAATATAATTGTCTAACGCTGACAAAGCTTCCCTCAACGCTGTCATGTGTTATCGGGGCGTTGTCAACAACAATGTCTAAGTCTTCGAGAGGCTCGGGCTCTTGATAAGACGTTAAACGTGTACGCATGCACCTGCAAAAGAACTAACAAAGCAAAAACAAAGCAAAAATATTTTTGGTTTTTATGTTTTTTAATTTTTAGGATTTTTGAAAATTTTATATTTTTTAGGATTTTTTGAAATTTTTTATGAAAAAGTAACGTTCCCGGTTAACGGATCCCAAAATCCAAGTTCTCACAAAAAACTGTTGATCTTAACGAGAAGAGCCGGCAGCGGCGCCATTTAATACATTCGTTTTGCAATGGGGTTCTAGATTGTTCTCTCAGAATCTCCTCGAATTGATCTCGGCTCTAAGTGGAATGATTTGTTCTTGGTTAATAAAAAATGTTGGTTTGTTTATCTATTTTCAAACTAATAACAATTAAATGTAAATGGCGTTGAGTGAATTAAAGCTTTGAAAGATTAAACTAAGTTGACAAGTAAAAAGTAAATGCTTGAAAACGTAAAGGAGAGATTAGAGAAATACTTTGAAAACTTAATTGAATTAATGTTTAAAAACTTGTTCCATCGGAATGTTCATGTTTGTCACCATCGGAATAATTAAGATCAGAAGCATCAGAATGTAATTACAACAACCCATCGGAATGTCCATGATAGTTATCATCGGAATGTTTAAAATGCAAGCTGTCGGAATGATGCTGTCGGAATGAAGACGGTCGGAATGCAACTATCGGAAAGTTCTAGATCGGAATGTTGTGAATAAGAATTGGCCAGAGTTTCGACTTAAAAAGGACCTTAGTCCCGTCGGAATGTGCGATCGCAATAAGCGATCGCAATCAGATCGGAATAAGGGGGAAATGCCCATCGATCTCAAAGTAGAACCCACACCTGGGTTATTGCGTTACAAATCAAAAACCGTCGGAATAAGTGTAAACCCTTATATTGCGATTGAAGGAATGCAGTTCCGAAATTGGTGGCAACTTAAAACCTTAATAAGCAAAATCAATAAGCTAACTAATCCAAGACTTAAATGACTCAAAAAGCTTAAATTTGACAACTCGTAGAATGTAAACACTTATAAACCGTATGAAATCAACTTAAAAATGATTAAGACCTTTGTGAAATCCGAAAAGGTATAAGCCGAACTCGAAATAAGCTAATAAGCATTAAGAGCTTATAGCCTAAACACGTAAAAGCTTAAAAAGTAGTAGAAAGATGATCCTTTCAACCTCTAAACACCAAACAAAATTAATCCGTGTGGATTATGGTTTTCGGATCACAAGCAAAGAAAAACTAAGAAATGAAGAAGAAGGTTGATGAACACAAACTTAAACTTAAACTTTTAATTAAAAGAACTCCAAGTACAAAGATTAATGAAAGTTTGAATTTAAAAGATGAAAACAAAGAAAAAGTTTAGTGAGAGAAAGTTTGGAACTTTCTCTCTCTAAAAGTAGAGAAAAATGAAAAAACTAAACTAAGACTAACTAAGTGTGTCAAATTTGTGAAGTAAGGGCCTTTATATAGGCGTGAGTATGGGCTTGTGAATGGGCTTTGGTATCGGGCTTCTTTTCTTCTTTCTTCTTTAGTCTTCACGCTTCTTTAAATAAACGTTCCTGACTTTGGATTTTTTAGAAGTGTCGGTGAATAATTCCAACTCGTCTTATAATCTTTTGTTTAGTAGACTCGAGTTCTTCGACATAAATGAATCTTCCATCTTTGGCCCTATTCTTCGATAAATCTTCAAATAGGCACAATGACTTCAAATCTTTTGCGTCTCTTGGACAATAGACTTCGTCTTGAGTCTTTTTCCTCGATAAAACCCGTGCAATCCCATGTCTTCTTCAATATTCTCCCGGTTGACTCTGAAAACACAATAAACACAAAAACCACGCATAATTCCAAACAAATGATATTAAATACGTGTTTTGGTCTTGTTCTAGCCAGAAATAAGTGGTAAAAGGGTGGGTGTTTTCACACCTATCAAATCCCATACACTTAACCATTGCCATGCCCTCATGTAATGCTTAGCGATAAAGCAATTTTACATTCTTCTCATAATCAATCAACCTTGGCCTTATTAAAATACTACTAAACAAAAATTAAAGTACTAAGGGAAATTAAAACTTTAACGTAAGCAACAGGATAGAAAATAGCTACGTGGAAATAACTTGTAAAGAGATCGAGGACTTACATTAGGGCTTCGGTGCTGCGAAGATTTATCACCCTCAAGTTTCACGTTCCCCAAACTAAGCTTAAAAACGAGATCATTGTTATTATAAGTTAGCAATTCAAACACTTACACACATGGCTTAATTAAATGCTTAAACTCCCTTATTCCTAGGTGTATCTCTTATATTTTATTTTTGTCTTAGAATGATCATGAAGATGCATTTTTGGACTTATTTCGATAGTTATTTAGGCTAAAAGCAAAGTAGGACGATTTGATCAATATTTAGCTAAAGGACAAAATCTATTAAAACTGCTTCTCGGGATATCAAAAAGTTCATATCTTGGCATAACTTGGTTCACGATTTGAGACCTTTCTCGGGCCGATATTTGGCATGTACTTCATACTTCATATCTTGAGAGACGTTCTTGAGATAATGGTCTTCTCATCGTTAATAGAGTTTCTTCACTTGGAGACTTTTGAGGGGTACTCCAACTTTGTTGACCACGACTTCATAATTATTTCTTCAATCTTTAATTGGGATTTTGAGATACAACGATCCGCCTCCTTTTCAGACTTGGATCTATTTATCCTCATACCTTGTTAGGGTCTTTTTGGATAGACTTCTCCATGATCTTTATGGGAGTTGATTACTTTTCGTCGTGATTCTTGATCCTTCATATTGATTTTGGTAATAATACTTTTCACATCACTTTGGATCTTCAGCAATAAAATTGAATCCTTATGCCTTGTTAGGGCCTTTTTGGACTGGCCAATCTTCGCGCCCCGCTTCATAAGTTATGCCCTGGCTATGAACTCTTATCATTACCAAGCAACTTTGAAACGATCTTGGGCTAGAAGCTAAGTAACTTTTCAAATCGTACGACCTTACTTATTGCAGATAATTTATTAGCAAGTGATGGGAGAATAGGAAGATAATTACACCAAGTGAGCTTGTGCAAGAATACCGACTTATAATTGACTCTATCATTTCTCGTCCTCCACAATTCAAAATCTCAAGTAATGAGACTCGTGGATGCTTAGCCTAATAAACCAATTAAGGTCTACATTGTTAAGGATACTAGCTAGAATAAACTTGGATAAGTCTATTCGGGTTGAGTTAAAATAATCGCAATGAGCCTAATATGTCAAAGACTTCTAAACTAGCTACACCACTTTATTAATATTTTTGACTTTATTGCGGGATATATACATATGAAAGCAACGATAAAAATTTAAAAATTACGACTAAATGGCCAAAGTTAATTAAAAATTTGAAAAATGTTGAAAAAGATGATTTTCCAGTTAAATGAAGGCATTTTCATGGAAAAGTCCACTTAAAACTTCGATAGAAGTCCCCCCTACACTTAAGATAAACATTGTCCTCAATGTTTAAGCATGTGGGAAAAATCTCCCCTACATTTTGACATTGTGCACGTTGGTTAAATCAAGTTAAGGAAGAGACGAATAAGGTGATCAATTTCAAATGTGAGTATGAATAAAATTGAATCACGATAGTTGAGAGATAGAACCGGATTTCGGATAACACGGGAGCACGGTTTCTTCAAAGGTTCCAAAAGTGCACTTATCCCTGTAATCACATCACCACACAAATACAAACACCTATATCGATCCCCCTACACTTAGGAGGTTAAAACATAAAAGGATAGATACTCGGGTTGCCTCCCGAGGAGCGCTTGTTTTTGATAACCGAGTCACGAGCCTGACTCGACCCAAAATTAGTTCATAGGGAACATGGTAAGGGATGGAATCATCTCGTGAGAGATGTCCTCACCAAAGTACAACTTCAGACGCTGGCCATTCACTTTGAAATTGGGCCCATTTGGCTGAGAAAGCTCAATGGTCCCATATGGAAAGACTTTGGCGACGGTGAATGGACCAGACCAGCGGCTCTTCAACTTGCCAGAGAAGATCTTCAACCGAGAGTTAAAAAGTAAGACTTGATCACCAGCGTGAAACTCTCGGTTCTTGATTTTGCGTCATGAAGGATCTTCGTCTTCTCTTTGTAGATCAGCGAGTTCTCATAAGCTTCAGTCCTCAGTTCGTTGAGCTTGTTGAGTTGAGTCTTGCGATGATCACCGGCTTTGTTGATGTCGAGGTTAGCCCACTTTAAGGCCCAGTGCGCCTTATGTTCCAGCTCGATGGGAAGGTGGCATGCTTTCCCGTACACAAGACGATAAGGTGTACAACCGATCGGGGTCTTATAAGCAGTACGGAAAGCCCACAGAGCATCATCTAACTTATCGGCCCACGCGGCACGATGCTCTCCCACAGTATGCTCCAAAATTCGCTTCAATCCACGGTTGGATATCTCGGCTTGCCCATTGGTTTGGGGATGATAGGCGGTAGAAAGACGGTGATTGACACCATACTTAGCCATGACTCTTGCAAATTGATCGTTGCAAAAATGAGTCCCGCGGTCACTGATAATAGCACGAGGAACGCTGAATCGAGCGAAAAGCGATTCCAAAAAGTTACAAACCACCTTTGCATCATTAGTAGGTAAAGCTTTGGCTTCAACCAACTTTGAAACGTACTCAACGGCTACAAGGATGTATTTGTTTCCTTTAGAGGAAGGGAATGGCCCCATAAAGTCGATACCCCAAACATCAAAGATTTCACATTCTTGTATGAAATTTTGAGGCATCTCATCTTTATGTGTGATCTTGCCTTGTTTTTGGCAAGCATCACATCGTTTAACCATCTCGTGAGCATCACGATAAATGATGGGCCAATAAAATCCCGAGTCAAACACTTTTTTGGCGGTGTAGTTGGGACCAAAGTGACCACCGGTGGGTCCTTTGTGGCAAGCGTCAAGGATTTATAAAGCTGCCGGTCCATCAACACATCGACGAATAATCAAGTCAGCACATTGTTTGAATAGATACGGGCCATCCCAAAAGTAAGTCTTAATGTCGTTAAAGAACTTCTTCTTTTTCTGGGATGTTAACCCGTCAACGAGAATTCCACCCGCCAAGTAGTTTGCAATGTCTGCAAACCACGAGGTTTCATCAGAAGTCGAGTTGATAGACATTAAGGTCTCCAGGGGAAAAGAATCATTGATTTCTTTGTTCGGATGATCCCCCTGGTAAGGATCCTCAAGTCTACTGAGATGATCCGCGGCTAGGTTTTCAGCTCCTTTTTTATCGCGAATTTCTATTTTAAATTCTTGGAGTAGCAAAACCCAGCGAAGAAGTCTTGGTTTGGAATCTTGTTTAGTCAACAAGTACTTCAACGCGGAATGATCGGTGTAAACGATTGTGGTGGAAAGGACAAGATAGGGGCAGAACTTTTCAAAAGCATAGACAACAGCTAAAAGCTCTTTTTCGGTTGTCGTATAATGCAATTGGGCCCCCGTCATTGTCTTGCTAGCGTAATGGATTGGTTGGAAGTGTTTGTTCACTCTTTGGCCCAGAACCGCTCCAATAGCAAAGTCACTAGCATCGCACATCAACTCGAAAGGCAGCTCCCAATTAGGGGTAACCAAGACAGGTGCCTTAGTTAGCTTATCCTTAAGCAAGTTGAAGGCTTCAATACACTCTTTGGAAAAGATAAAAGGAGTATCTTTTTACAAGAGGTGGGTCATCGGGCGAGCGATTTGAGAAAAATCTTTGATGAATCGACGGTAGAAGCCCGCATGACCCAGGAAACTTCTCACACCCTTCACTGTTGAAGGTGGAGGCAACTTAGCGATAACATCGACTTTAGCACGGTCTACTTCGAGACCGGCTTTGGAAATTTTGTGTCCTAGCACGATGCCCTCTTTTACCATGAAATGGCATTTTTCCCAATTAAGAACAAGGCGAGTGTCTTCACACTGCTTAAGCATACGTTCTAAATTGGCAAGGCAAGCAGAGAAATAATCTCCATAAACCGAGAAATCATCCATGAATACTTCCATAGTGTCTTCCACCATGTCATGGAAGATAGCCATCATACACCTTTGGAATGTCCCAGGAGCATTACATAAACCAAAAGGCATGCGTTTGTAAGCAAATGTTCCATAGGGACAAGTGAATGTGGTCTTTTCTTGGTCCTTGGGATCGATGGGAATTTGAAAATACCCGGAGAAACCGTCTAAGAAGCAGTAATAGTCATTACCCGCAAGACGCTCGAGCATTTGATCCATGAAAGGAAGAGGAAAGTGATCTTTTCTCGTGGCATCATTGAGTTTGCGATAATCAATACAAACTCTCCACCCAGTAACGAGACGAGTGGGAATCAACTCGTTGTGTTCATTGGGAACAACGGTTATTCCGCCCTTCTTGGGCATACAATGGACGGGACTTACCCACGGCGAATCCGAA
Organism: Glebionis coronaria; assembly: GCA_025667525.1. Lineage (NCBI taxonomy): Eukaryota > Viridiplantae > Streptophyta > Magnoliopsida > Asterales > Asteraceae > Glebionis > Glebionis coronaria. Next base: position 531,987,204 of record CM046881.1, on the reverse strand, counting down.
ATAGGGTAAATCAAGCCGGCATCTAGAAGTTTGATAACCTCTTGTTTGACGACGTCATGAATTTTAGGATTAACCCTTCTTTGGCTCTGGATTGCGGGTTTAAAGTCATCTTCCATGAAAATCTTGTGAGTACAAAAGTTCGGATCAATTCCGCGGATATCGGAAATTTTCCAAGCAATTGCCTTCTTATGATCTTTAAGCACCACGATGAGGCGAGATTTTTGTTCTTCTTTCAAGTCCTTCGTGATGATGACAGGCGACTTCTTGTTTTCTTCAAGGAACACGTACTCGAGATGGGGTGGCAACTCCTTAAGTTCTAAATCTGGAGGATTTTTGATGGGAGGCATTTTCAAAGTCGGAGCATCGATAGCAATAACCGTGGGAGATGGTGGAGAAAGATTGTCTTCTTTGAGAAGGTTTTCGAAGAAACTCATGTCGTCAGCCAAATCGGTGGGAGACTCGTCATTAGTTAAGTTCACATCTCCCATGGTGGCTTCAAGATCTTTCCAAAAGAAATCACTTTCTCCAAATAGAGACAGTGATGAATCAATAGAGGAAACGGTCTCAACATTGGGAAGAGAAGTAGGAATACTTTTGCAAGCATTTTGGGAGTGCTCTTCACAAGCCTCATCAAGAACGTCAATACAATTAACACTCTCGTTGGAATAAGGTTGTTTAGACAACTTTCCCATGTTGAAGACAATTTTATCGTCACCCACTCTCATGATAAGCTCACCGGCTTCAACATCGATGAATGTGCGACCGGTCCTCAGGAATGGACGACCAACAATTAATGGCATACGAGGGTCAGTGAATTTGTCGACTCCTACAAAGACGTCTTCGGCTATCCCCACTGGATAAGCAACCGTACGGTTAGCTAATTCCAAAGTCATTTTGGTGGGGACTAGCTCAGGGAGAGATAATTGCTTCCAAACGCTTAGAGGCATAAGATTAATACTGGCACCTAGATCGGCTAGGGCCATGCAATTCTCTACACCCGGGAAATTGCAAGGGATTAAGAAACGACCCGGATCACCAAGCTTGGTTGGCAACTTTCTTAAGAGTACTGTAGAGCAATTCTCATTAAGTTGGGTGTTAGCAATATCAAGAAGCTTCTCCTTGTCGCTAAGAAGATCTTTGAACATTTTCGCATACTTTGGCATGTGAGCGAGAGCCTCAGCGAAGGAGATGTTGAAATTCAATTGTTTGAACATTTTGAGAAAGTTCGAAACCTGAATATCATCCTTGCTTTTGAGCTTCTCTTTCCTCAACCTAGATGGATAAGGTATATTGGAAGAAGAGGAAGTCTTTGGGATCAAAGGATCACTCACATCCTTGGGTGGAGGAGGGGTAGTAGTAAGAGGTGGAGAAATTGGGGAAGTCGAAGGATGAGGAATAGGAGCAGGTGACTCGTTCTCCTTAGTCACAACCACCGGTGGAGTTATAGGAAGCTCGGGTTCCTTGGTACCTTTGCCACTGCGAGTGGTGATTGATTTCATCTCCCCTCTTGGATTCGCAACGATGTTACTCGGAAGAGTACCCGAAGAAGAGGGTTGATTACCTTGGAAGAAACTAGCCATCATGTTTTTTAAGTCATTCGTTTGACTATCCAACGTGTTTCTCATGTCAGCTCTCAGATCGTTCCCTTGTTTGACCAGATCTGCTTTCAAGTTGAGCACTTCCCGCTGAAGATTTCCCACGATCACATCGTTAGTCCTCATGTAGGTTTCCACTTCTTGGTGTAAAGCGGTGGGTTGGTTGGGAGGAGCATTGTATGCGGGTGGTTGATAAGCAGGTTGTTGGTAAACTTGGTTGTTTCGTTGAGGTGGTTGTTGCTGTTTGTGAGGTGGTATGTATGGTGTACGAGGTTGTTGTTGTTGTTGTTGTTGAGGAGGGCGATTGAGGTTTTGTTGTTGGTTTGGGTTGTTTGGAGGAAAACCGGGTGGTGAGAGATAGTTGTTGGAGCGGTAGCTAAGCAAGTTACAGTCACCTTGAGGACGAGCTTGATAAGCAGGTTGAGGATAGGTGTCGTATGCTGCATTCACATTCTCAGAAGGGTAGTCTTGGGTGGCGGTACAAGTGGTGTAAGAGTGAGGACCCCCGCATATCTCACATGGTTGGCTTACAGCATTGACTTGAGCGTTTTTAGCATTGCTGTTGTTGGTGTTGTTAACGGTGTGGGTAACAAGCGATTCAAGAAGTGTAGTAATTTTTTCAAGTCGCTTGTCGTTGTCACTAGTACTAGCACTAGCGACATTGGTCCGAACACTCTTGGTTTGCACACGAGACTTGTTCTCAATGATATCCCAAGCTGCATTGGAAGTCTTAGCCAAAAGATTACCCCCCGAGGCACTGTTTAGTGAATCTTGGTCATTCATGCTTAAACCATTATAAAAAGTATTAATTTGGTGCACTTTGGTAAAACCATGTTGTGGGCATTTTCTTAAAAGGTCTTTGAAACGGTCCCAAGATTCACTAAACGACTCATCGTACATTTGTTCAAAATTGATAATTTCATTCCGCAAGGCGGTAGTACGAGAGGGTGGAAAAAAGTAATTGATAAATTTGGTCTCCAAATCCGTCCACGAAAGAATACTCTGTGGCGGTTCCTTAGCAAGCCAATGCCGGGCTTGTCCCTCTAAAGAAAAGGGGAAAAGTTGTAAACGGATTACCTCTTGTGGAACACCATTGAATTTGACCGTATTTGTGAGTTGCAGAAATCTTTTGATGTGGTCATGTGGATCATCAATGGTGCGCCCCAAGAATGGTTGAGCAGAGACCACCTGGATAAAGCCGGATTTGAGCTCAAAATTGTTGGCTGCAATCGCGGGTATAACAATTGGATCAGTGTTGCCATCTACATGGGCTTGCAGCAGCTCAATAATCGGGCGATTATCCGGTAAAGGTTCATTCTTGTTGTTATTATTTTGAGGTGGGTTATTGTTGTTGTTGTGTACACCTGCCATGTCTAAGTCTTCGAGAGGCTCGGGCTCTTGATAAGACGTTGAACGTGTACGCATGCACCTGCAAAAGAACTAACAAAGCAAAAACAAAGCAAAAATATTTTTGGTTTTTATGTTTTTTAATTTTTAGGATTTTTGAAAATTTTATATTTTTTAGGATTTTTTGAAATTTTTTATGAAAAAGTAACGTTCCCGGTGAACGGATCCCAAAATCCAAGTTCTCACAAAAACTGTTGATCTTAACGAGAAGAGCCGGCAGCGGCGCCATTTAATACATTCGTTTTGCAATGGGGTTCTAGATTGTTCTCTCGGAATCTCCTCGAATTGATCTCGGCTCTAAGTGGAATGATTTGTTCTTGGTTAATAAAAAATGTTGGTTTGTTTATCTATTTTCAAACTAATAACAATTAGATGTAAATGGCGTTGAGTAAATTAAAGTTTTGAAAGATTAAACTAAGTTGACAAGTAAAAAGTAAATGCTTGAAAACGTAAAGGAGAGATTAGAGAAATACTTTGAAAACTTAATTGAATTAATGTTTAAAAACTTGTTCCATCGGAATGTTCATGTTTGTCACCATCGGAATAATTAAGATCAGAAGCATCGGAATGTAATTACAACAACCCATCGGAATGTCCATGATTGTTATCATCGGAATGTTTAAAATGCAAGTTGTCGGAATGATGCTGTCGGAATGAAGATGGTCGGAATGCAGCTATCAGAAAGTTCTAGATCGGAATGTTGTGAATAAAAATTGGCCAGAGTTTCGACTTAAAAAGGACCTTAGTCTCGTCGGAATGTGCGAGCGCAATAAGCGATCGCAATCAGATCGGAATAAGGGGGAAATGCCCACCGATCGCAAAGTAGAACCCACACCTGGGTTATTGTGATACAAATCAAAAACCGTCGGAATAAGTGTAAACCTTTATATTGCGATTGAAGGAATGCAGTTCCGAAACTGGTGGCAACTTAAAACCTTAATAAGCAAAATCAATAAGCTAACTAATCCAAGACTTAAATGTCTCAAAAAGCTTAAATTTGACAACTCGTAGAATGTAAACAATTATAAACCATATGAAATCAACTTAAAAATGATTAAGACCTTTGTGAAATCCGAAAAGGTATAAGCCGAACTCGAAATAAGCTAATAAGCATTAAGAGCTTATAGCCTAAACATGTAAAAGCTTAAAAAGTAGTAGAAAGATGATCGTTTCAACCTCTAAACACCAAACAAAGTTAATCCGTGTGGATTATGGTTTTCGGATCACAAGCAAAGAAAAACTAAGAAATGAAGAAGAAGGTTGATGAACACAAACTTAAACTTAAACTTTTAATTAAAAGAACTCCAAGTACAAAGATTAATGAAAGTTTGAATTTAAAAGATGAAAATAAAGAAAAAGTATAGTGAGAGAAAGTTTGTAACTTTCTCTCTCTAAAACTAGAGAAAAATGAAAAAACTAAACTAAGACTAACTAAGTGTGTCAAATTTGTGAAGTAAGGGCCTTTATATAGGCGTGAGTATGGGCTTGTGAATGGGATTTGGTATCGGGCTTCTTTTCTTCTTTCTTCTTTAGTCTTCACGCTTCTTTAAATAAATGTTCTTGACTTTGGATTTTTTAGAAGTGTCGTTGAATAATTCCAACTCGTCTTATAATCTTTTGTTTAGTAGACTCGAGTTCTTCGACATAAATGAATCTTCCATCTTTGGCCCTACTCTTCGATAAATCTTCAAATAGGCACAATGACTTCAAATCTTTTGCGTCTCTTGGACAATAGACTTCGTCTTGAGTCTTTTTCCTCGATAAAACCCGTGCAATCCCATGTCTTCTTCAATATTCTCCCGGTTGACTCTGAAAACACAATAAACACAAAAACCATGCATAATTCCACACAAATGATATTAAATACGTGTTTTGGTCTTGTTCTAGCCAGAAATAAGTGGTAAAAGGGTGGGTGTTTTCACACCTATTAGAGTCTTTTTGTAAAAGTATGTACAGGATGATGCATTGTTATTGGTCTTATTTATGATTTAGATTTTCCACTATATTTTTCTAACACTGACAAAGGTTGCTTGAAGGCTGATAAGTGTTTTTGCAACGTTGTCAGCAATATAATTGTCTAACGCTGAAAAAGCTTCCCTCAACGATGTCATGTGTTATCGGGGCGTTGTCAGCAACAATGTTAGTTTTGTGGTTTTCAATCTAAATGTGCAGATGGTGTTAGCAGTATACCATTGGATACAGAGTTGCTTATGGATCAATGGAGAAGAATTTGGACAAGTTTTTATTTATGGATGATGGTTGGAATTTTTAATTCCTATCTTGACATAAATTTTTATGTTCATGCATGATTTTAGCAAACTTATGTACCATAGTTTAAGGGGAGGTTATAGGAACCTTTAGGATGTTTGGGTATCCATATGATACTCTTATCACAATTCTAGATTGTGTCAACAGGTGAGTATGAGTTAGTTTTACTAAATCATGAGGCACTGTAGCATGCAAAGTTGATATACTATGCATGCTGCCCAGACATTTTTGGCCTAGAATTGGTTGTGGTCTGTTGGGAGACTTGGGAATAATTTTGTTATGGGAATTACCTGGGAGTAACAAGAAATTTTATAAGGTAACTTGGTTGTTAAGAGTTTTGCTTAGCAAGGGACACTAGAGGACTGTTATGTCTATCTTGCTTAAGCAAGTGTGCATAACTAGACAGTGCTTGCCGCCCTATAATAATGATCAGCTTTTTGGTTACCTTCTCTATGATAAATTAATTTGTTAAGGTCATTTTTGTGACTAATTTGGACGTTGACATGGCTATAGGCAAAGGTTGACAAGATTATAGCCGTTGGGCGTTGATAGGTTATTTTTGACCGTTGACACTCAATGGGTCCTACCCAGTTGTTACTTTTTGACATATTTTTAGGCCGTAATTTTGGGAGTTGTTACTTTACATTTAATGCATGAGATAAACTTATAATTTTTCAATATTCTCATGATTACTTTTTGAAAATACTTGCCTATTTTTGGGCCTATCACATGCATTTTCTTCTCCTATAAATTTAGCTCCTATTTTAAACAGGGTATCTATAATTCTTGTCTAACACAATTTTCTCTTATCAACTTCATCTTCATCCATCAAATTTAACAGCTTTCAACAATGGCACCAAAGTTTAGACCATCAGATTTGGAATTGGGGTTCAGAAGTCAACATAACATGATCGCGTATCTTGAAGCTGATGATACTCTGTTTCCCCAATACACACAAATGGTGGCGTATTTGAACGCATCCCCTTTAAGGTATGCTCTTTCTCATGAACCACTCATTCCAGTCACACATATTAAACAGTTTTGGAACACTGTCAGTTCCTCAACAGTTAATAGAGTGACTACATTGACTTCTATTGTTCATGGGAGACCTTGGGTGGTTACTGAGGCTTTGGTACGCCAAGCCTTGCATCTTGATGATGCTGATGGTATAGCCACCCTTCCCATTAATGAAATAGAACAAGGGCTTAGGGCTTTGGGATATCCTTTTCCTGATGAAGGTACTTTAAACAAGTATCATAAGCAGGAATTTCTCCCAGCCTGGAAGTACCTCACACATGTCCTCCTTCAATGTTTGAGTCCCAAATGCACTGCACACAATGAGATCAATAGATCTATTTTGCTAGTGCTATTGTGTGCATTGCAACAAGGCAAAAATTTAATTATTCTAAAATGATTTTTGAGGGCATGTGTAAAAATAAGGGGACCAAAATGACTTTAGCTTATCCCTGGTTTTTACAAATGGTTGTTGATGTCCAAGGATACTGCACAAGGGATCATAATGATTTTTATAAGATCTCCGAGCAAAAGAAAGCTATTTTTATGAAGATGAACTCACCACCCCATCGTGACCTACCTTTAACCCAAGATATGCTTGCTGTTATTGCAGCAGCACAACCCCAACCAGACCCCCAACCCCAAATTGACACCCAACCACAACTTGACCCAATACCTGAACCTTTACCTTTACCTGAACATATGCAAATTGACCAAGATCCCTTCAACGCTGGCACATTAAATGTTGGCGTTGATGTGCCTATTTCCAACGTTGACACACAACCTTCACACACCCAAACACCCCTTAACCAACCCAAATCCACCCATTCTTCCACACCATCTTCCACACCTCCTGAATATAGGTTGATGAAACTCCAAAGGACTACTGGAGTGTTCTCCTCTGGTGGTCCTAGCCATGTAGTAGAGAGAACCACCACCACAAGTGTGGCTGGTGACCTGGATGAGGCTGGGACTATTGGTTCTGGCTTAGATGCTGGCCAAGGCAGTCCCACCATCATTAAGTCCTCATCCATGCCCAATGAATCTGAATTGGGAGGTCAAATCCCCATTTTAGAAGAGGGCAGACTGGAACCAATGACTCTTATGGAATTGACGGCAGTCTGCATGAGCTTGCAAAAGCAAAATGCAGACTTAGTACACGTTGTCAGCTCGCAAGGCCTTGAACTCAAACAATTGAAGGAGAGGATTGTTGTTTTGGAGAGTGCTAGTGCAAGGAGGTTTATGGAGGAATCTTCGAAAGGGGAGGAAGATCCAATAAATCTGAGTGATAAGGGCAGCCATGATGGTCAATCCTTGGATGTTGCTGAGGCCCTTACAACTTTGAAGAAACAAACAGGTTTTGATACGTCCTTAGTTTCTCCTACCAACTTGAATTTATCATTTACCGCCATGTTGGAAGAAGTTACAAAAGGCGCTGAGGCAGGATACTTGGGCGTTGACAAGGAGAATTTGGACGCTGACAGAAATATTTTGGGCGCTGATAGAACAAAATTGGGCGTTGACAGACCTGCACATGAGGGTGATGTATCCCTGTCATTATCCATCATCAATGAGGTTTCTGCACAGGTATCACCATCTACCTTACCAACCATTGCACCATCAGATAAGGGTAAGGGTATAATGGTACAAGAGATTGTTCCAAAGAATGCAGCTCAAGTTGAGTTTGATAGAAGATTAGCTGCACAACTCATGGAACAAAAGGAGGTGAAAGAGTCTCCATTTGTGACTTCAGAAGAAGGAAGTGATGGAGCTAGCTCAGACTCAAGTGTGATGATTATAGAACCAGAAAGACTTGAGTATGGGGATGAGTTTGCTAAGGAGAAGTTGAGAGAGTTGAAATTGCAGGTTGACTTTGACATGCCAGAGGTGGTTCAAATGGAATGCTTGGGAAGAAAGATGTATGAAGAGTCCAGACTTGACCATTTCAGATCAAATATGGGGTTTGGATATTCTTCTCGGAGTTCAGAAGGATTGCCAGGTAATTTTGAAACATAAGGCAAGCAATATTCTCTCAGAATTGAAAAAGGATAGAAGGGAGCTATACTGCATGTTGCTCAGATGTCATGGAGTAGGATGGACTTATCAGAAGTTGAAGGCATTGATATTTGATGAGTTGGAATTCAAGGCTTATCCCATTTGGGTGATAGTGCAGGAAGCAAACACTCTCAGACTTCTTTCTGATGAAAGAAAGGAAGAACTTACAGAAGAAATGGAGCTCAAGAAAGCTATGTTTGTTCCCAGGCCAGTGAAAAAGGGAATTTCTCTTAAGTTTCACAAAGATATGGATCCACTATATCCAAGTGAAGCTGTCATAAGAAAGAGCCTCAAGCTCTCACCATTAGAAGCTTCAGATATGGTGCAAGTGTTACCATTAGATTCCAGAAACCCAATTGTGAGCTATGAAGAAGATGAATGTGGGTTTTGGAAAATTGGCAGATATGGTAAAGAGGTACACACTTTTACCACTCTCATATCTTTGTTTGCAAGTTGTGACAGAGAAGACTTGGTTGATCTATGGAGGTTGCTAGAGACCAAGTATGAGGCTGAAGCACCAACTTCAGCTAATGGAATAAAACTGGGGTCCACATTCAAAAGAATGTGTGGACCAAGAGATGAGGATCCTGCTATTTGGAAGGATCTAGAAGATGATCTCAATGGTCTTCAATGGAGATTATATTCAGCTGCTGGTGTTTACTATTTGAGTTCTACAAAGTTTGCTGAGTATCTACTTGTGGATGGTCAGTATTTCATATCCAAGGCTATCTTGGAAAAGATGAAGAACACTCAGCTGGAAATAGATTATTCAAGTGACGTGGCAAAAGACTTGATCAGATTTATTCATTACCAATATGAGAAGGTTTGTAAGATTCCTCCTAGTCCTTAATGTTTATTCAGAAACTTGATCATAAGAGTGGATATCAAGTTTAGGGAAGGATTGTTGGGAATAAATTAAGGCCAGATCACTTGAGCGCTGACAAGAGTAAAACAAGCGTTGACAAGAACAAAACAAGCGCTGACAGCTCAAGCGTTGACAAGATAAAGTCAAGAGTTGACACGTTGAAGACAAGCACTGATGGGAAGATATACTCTACGCGTTTATTGTATTCCAGATTACTTCTAGTAAAGATAGGAACAACAATGTATTTTCTATATTTATCTTTACCAAGAATAGCTGATACGTAGATTATTGTACAAGGCTTCTTATGTCTATAAAAGAAGACCTTTAGGTTAATGTTTCATATAAGTTTTCATTCGTAAACTACTTTCATTGTAAGCAAGTTTGATATTATTAATCAAAGTGAAAGTTTGTTTATATCATTGTGTGTTCTTGTTTAAGTGTTAAATTCCGCATAACACTTAAATTCATAAGCATATACAAAGGTTTCTCTAAGTGTATTACTTGATCTAATCTCGTATACATAAAGCTAAATCGATCTAAGTTTGGGATCAACAAGTATTTTCAAAAAGTAATCATGAGAATATTGAAAAATTATAAGTTTATCTCATGCATTAAATGTAAAGTAACAACTCCCAAAATTACGGCCTAAAAATATGTCAAAAAGTAACAACTGGGTAGGACCCATTGAGTGTCAACGGTCAAAAATAACCTATCAACGCCCAATGGCTATAATCTTGTCAACGTTTGCCTATAGCCATGTCAGCGTCCAAATTAGTCACAACAACGCTTGGAAATATACTTGTCAGCGTCCAAAAATAAAAATGTTTAAAAACGAAAAATGACCTTAACAAAGTAATTTATCCTAGAGAAGGTAACCAAAAAGCTGATCATTATTATAGGGCGGCAAGCACTGTCCAGTTATGCACACTTGCTTAAGCAAGATAGACATAACAGTCCTCTAGTGTCCCTTGCTAACCAAAACTCTTAACAACCAAGTTACCTTATAAAATTCCTTGTTACTCCCAGGTAATTCCCATAACAAAATTATTCCCAAGTCTCCCAACAGACCACAACTAATTCTATGCCAAAAATGTCTTGGCAGCATGCATAGTATATCAACTTTGCATGCTACAGTGCCTCATGATTTAGTAAAACTAACTCATACTCACCTGTGGACACAATCTAGAATTATGATAAGAGTATCATATGGATACCCACACATCCTAAAGGTTCCTAAAACCTCCCCTTAAACTATGATACATAAGTTTGCTAAAATCATGCATGAACATAAAAATTTATGTCAAGTTAGGAATTAAAAATTCCAACCATCATCCATAAATAAAAACTTGTCCAAATGCTTCTCCATTGATCCATAAGCAACTCTGTATCCAATGGTATACTGCTAACACCATCTGCACATTTAGATTGAAAACCACAAAACTAACATTGTTGCTGACAACGCCCCGGTAACACATGACAGCGTTGAGGGAAGCTTTGTCAGCGTTAAACAATTATATTTCTGACAACGTTGCAAAAACACTTATCAACGTTCAAGCAACCTTTGTCAGTGTTAGAAAAATATAGTGGAAAATCTAAATCATAAATAAGACCAATAACAATGCATCATCATGTACATACTTTTACAAAAAGACTCCAAAACACATATTATGTGAGATTGACCATTCCAATACTTGTTACCAAGTATTGAAACCTCCTAGCATCAAAAGGTTTAGTTAATAAATCTGACACATTTTCCTCAGTGTCAACCCTATCTGGTTGTATTAAACCTTTCTCAAAACAATCTCTTATAAAATGGTGTCTAATTTCTATGTGTTTAGTTTTAGAATGATGTACAGGATTCTTAATGATGCATAAAGTACTGTTATTGTCAACAAATATCTTGGTATGCATGAAATTATACCCATAGTCCAACAGCTGGTTCTGAATCCACAAAACTTGGCCACAACAAGCAGCTGCAGCCACATATTCAGCTTCAGTTGTAGAATTAGCCACCACTGTTTGTTTCTTGCATTGCCAAGATATCAACCTGCTCCCAAGAAACTGACATTCACCAGTTGTGGATTTCCTATCAAATTTATCACCTCCATAATCACTATCTGAATATGCAATCAGCTCCAATGGTGAATCCTTTGGGTACCACAAACCAAGCCCAGGATAGCATCTTAGGTACCTAAAGATCCTCTTCACAGCATAAAGGTGACATTATTTGGGAGTCACTTGATGACGTGCACAAGCACACACAGCAAACATGATGTCAGGTCTGGAGGCAGTAAGATACATCAAGGATCCAATCATGGATCTATAAAGCCTGACATCAACATCTTTCCCATCTCCAATCTTTCCCCAAGGGTGTTCTCTATCCATAGGAGTAGTAGCCCTCTTTTCATGTGGAGAAAAGCAAAATTTCTTCAAGATCTCAGCAACATATTTATCCTGGGAGATGAAGATACCATCTTCTTTCTGCTGAACTTGAAACCAAGAAAGAAGTTCATCTCCCCCATAGCACTCATCTTGAATTTGTCTGTCATAAGCTTGGAGAAATCCTCACTCATCTTTGGATCAATAGACCCAAAAATGATATCATCAACATAGACCTGAACAAGCAACACATCCTTGCCTTTCTTCTTTGTGAATAGCGTCTGATCTATGGTGCCCCTCTTGAATCCATTGTCCACCAAATAGGTAGACAAAGTACCATACCCTGCTCTAGGGGCTTGATGAAGGCCATACATAGCCTTTTTGACTCTATACACTTTATCTGGATGCTCTAGATCCTCAAAACCAGGAGGTTGCATCACATATACCTCCTCAACAATAGTTCCATAGAGGAAGGCACTCTTGACATCTATTTGATAGACATTGAAGCCCATGCAGGATGCATAGGCTAGAAAGATCCTTATTGCTTCAATCCTTGCAACTGGTGCAAAGACTTCCTCATAGTCTATCCCCTCCTCTTGTGTATATCCCTGAGCCACTAACCTTGCCTTGTTTCTGACCACAATGCCTCTTTCATCTCTCTTGTTCCTTAGAACCCATCTTGTCCCTATGGGTCTGACATATCTGGGACAATCAACCAGCTCCCAAACATCCTGAATTGCAAATTGGTCAAGCTCATCCTGCATTGCTTCCACCCAACTTGGTTCTTTGAGAGCATCAAATATTTTCTTGGGTTCCTGTTATGACAGAAAACAGGCAAACAAACATGCTTGCACAAGAGGGGTATCAACCTTCTTGTGTATATTGGCAATAAACCCACCAAGACCTTGATGAGATCTTCTAGTCTGAATTGGAGTCATAATATCACCAATGATCTGGGAAGTGGGGTGATTCTTCATTGTGGAAGTGAGAACTCCTCCTTCAAAAAGTCTGGTGTCCTCAACCTCATGATCCATGTTGCCAATATCTTCTTTATCAGACTCTCTTTCATCAACATGAGGATGAACCTCTTCATATATATTGGAAGGTTCACCTTGTTCAAAAATGGAAGAGAAAAGATGTGCAGTATTGTTGTCAACGCCTGAATCTTGTTTGTCAGCGCTTGGGCTAACAACGCTTGAACTGTTGTTGTCAACGTCTGAATCATTAACGTCTGAATTAGTCTTGTCAGCGCTAGATTTGCCTTTGTCAGCGCCTGAAGAACCATGCATGTTTGTATCTGGTGATACTTGGAAACCACCATTATCTTTTCCAGCAGCAGCAGCAGCAGCAAAAGCATCTGTCCAAATGGGAATGGTAACATATTCTTGGATAGGAGATGTCTTTTCTGCTTGTGATCCAACCTTTTCATGAACCTGAGTACCTGAAACATCAACAACTTGTTCCTCCATAACATTTGAAGTTACCTTCACAATGTCTGGATTAGTGACAGGCATATAATTTAAAGTTCTAGATAAAGGTTCTAAGTCAAACAACCAATTAGGACCACTTTCAGGATCACTAGGTTTATTCTCTAAAAACCTAACATGTACTCTTTCAATTATGCGTTTTTCTTCTTTAAGATAAACCCTATATCCCTTGCTCTGCACTGAATACCCCATGAAGTAGCCCTCATCACCTTTTGCACTAAATTTTCCTAATCACTAGTATATAAAATTACTACATGACAACCAAAAGGTCTGAGAAAACCAATATTAGGTTTTATTCCCCAAAGCAACTCATAAGGTGTTTTATTCTGAATTTTGTTAACCAATGCTCTATTTTGAACATAACAAGTTGTGTTAACAGCCTCAGCCCAAAAGGCTATAGGAAAATGAGCATCAGCCAACATTGTTCTGGCTGTTTCAATTAGAGTTCTATTTTTCCTCTCAGCAACCCCATTTTGTTATGGGGTTCTAGCAATACTAAATTGCCTAGTAATTCCTTTCCTGGCACAGAAATCATCTAGCTTCTTATTCCTAAATTCACCACCATTATCATTCCTAAGCATTTTAACTTCATTGCCAGACCTCTTCTCAATCTGAGTGATAAAATCAATTAGAACATCAGTTGTGTCACTCTTCATATCTAGAAAGAATGTCCAAGTAAACCTAGAAAAGTCATATGTGATGACAAAGCAATATGACTTACCATTCAAACTTTCTATATTGGTTGGACCAAAGAGGTCCATGTGTAGCATATGAAGAGGTCTAGAACTAGTATGCACCTGTTTGGACTTGAATGAGACCTTGTGTTGCTTGCCTTTAAGACATGCAACACAAGAGTGGTTATTGTAGAAGGCCTTCTCAGGCAAACCATCAACTAAACCAAGTCTTACAAGCTTATTTATATTTTTAAAATTTATGTGCCCTAGTCTCCTGTGCCACAAATTACTCTCATCTACTAAGGCTTTAGCATAAAAACAAGACATATTATTGTTTATTTTAATCCCATTCAGATTTACATTGTATATGTCTTTATGCCTAGGTGTTCTATACTCAATATATTTCTCATCAGGGATCTTATAATCCTTGCTTAACACCAAACACTCAGTATCAGTAAACAGAACTTTATTTTGGTTATCACAAACTTGTGATACACTAAAAAGGTTTTAATCAAGTTCTTTTACCAGAAATACGTTCTCAAAACGCAAATTCTTGGTGAGAAGGGTTCCTTTGCCTGTGATAGTACCATATCCGCCTCCAAAGTATACCTTATCACCATCCTTAATGGGAGTGAAGTTAGTTAAGTAATCTTCCTTCCATGTCATGTGCCTTGAGCATCCACTATCCCAATATCCATAATCATTGACCTGTCTTTGAATGCCCTTCACATAAAGAAAACAAATTAGTTTTCTTTGGGAACCCAAGTCTTAAAAGACTTGAATTCATCTGGTTGTTCAATAAGAACAGACTTAGTTCTCACAACAACCCCATTCTCATCCTTCTTAGGATGAAATACCCAGTTAACCCCAATAGGTTTTGTAATGACCTTTGAAATGTAATTAAATCTGTTGCAGGTCATTGAAATCCCATTATCATTAGGATTTTGATCTTTCTTGGGTCTCCATTTTAAGCTTGAAGAAGCTTTAGACCTCTTACCCTGTGGTTGCAAATATTTAGGTCTGGTCACGTTTCTGTCAGCGTTGGAATTAGTCTTGTCAACGCTGAAATTACCCTTGTCAGTGTTGAACCTAGGGTTTGCTACATAAACCCATTGCCTATTTGACCAGGTGTTTATCTTTTGAAATGGTCTTTGTCCATGAGTGTTAGACCCTCTAGTAAAGAATGGGGCAGGTCTAATCACTTGTGGACTTTGCTGTACACAAGGTTTGGGTCTGACAACGTTTGACTTTCTGACAACGTTGACTTTGTTCCTGTCAGCACTGAAATTGTTCCTGACAGCGCTGGCTTTGGGAGCGTTGACACACTTGTATGCCAAGTGTGAAAAGCTACCATAAGTGTAACAAGCTTTTCTAGACACAACCTTAGGTCTAGAAGAGAAGAAGCCTGTTCCATTATTGCTAACTTGGCTCTTGGGTGACCTAGTATTCCTATACATCTCTGCATATTTAATGCTAGGTTTTCTATCAGTGTTTGAGCCTAGGTCAACAGCTTTACCTTTGACTGGGTTTGTAACCTTAATGGGAGTTGACTCATTGGGACTTTCACATAGTAAGCCACCCTTAACAAATAAAGTAGGGTTAGCTTTCTTCCATTCATTCAGGTCAGTCAACTTTTGTTGATACTCTTCAACTGGAGTGACAACTCTTAGTGGAGGAATGAATTCCTCCTCTTGGAAATCTGGCAAACCAGTCCAAGATAGGTCCTTTTGCTGGACACCATAGAAGTCACCAGCTGGTGGTGGAACCAAAGAGTAATCATTCATCCTAATCCCAGTCATGTCCTTAGGATCCCTTTGTTTACCAACACAGTCTCCTAGGGTTTGAGTGGCTCTATCAAATCATTGAATTTTAAGGCCAACATTGTCTTTATTCTTAATAGCCTCATCTAATTTAGCCTGTAACTCACCATTAACCCTTTCCATGATGTTTTTAATATCCATACTAGCCTCTAACTCATGTTTTAAGATATTTATTTTATCTTATAAGTCAAGTTCCATTTTCTTGTATTCAGAAACGGTTTTCTCAGTTTGAGTGAGGGCTACTTGGTAATTAGACAATTTGCACTTTTCAGTACTCACATCACTCATTAATCTTAACACTTCTTTGTTAAGTTTCTCAGTGTTTAACCTACAACCTTTACTACAAAAAGCATCATTGTATACCTCATTATCAGATGAAGAGGAGGAGTGTGCCATGAGAGCATATTCAACATGCTCTTCTTCTTCAACCTCAGCAATCAAAGCTTTATCCTCTTCAACATTCTTAGCCAGATAGCTCCAATCCCATCCCATACCATCAATTCCTTGAACTGCAACCATGGCTTTGGAATCCTGAGCTTTAACAACCTGACTTGAGGGTTTACCAGCATCAGATCTTCTAGGAGATCTGCATTCCCTCATGAAGTGCCCCATACGATGACAGTTGTAGCATTCAACTTTGGATTTGTCAAATCCAGCTGTGTCTTTAGCATTGAAGGTCATCTTCTTCTTAAACCTTCTGTTCCACCTATTTTCTCTTATACTAGCAAGAGCCATGTTCCACTTAATGTCCATCTCTTCCAAGTGCTCATCACTTATCTGCTCAAGATCCTCATATGTAATCACTGAACCATTGGGCAAAGAAGCAATATAAGTACATACAGTATCCAAATCTAAACCAGCAGGTTTAACTCTTGGGGAGTCACTCTTGAATGTGTCAGCGTCTGAATAGGAGACATTGACAGGACTTGTTCCAGCGCTGACATATGATGATCCAGTAACTGGATGCATGTAAGAGTCTTTCTGATTGAATTGACCTTCACTATGAGAGAAGAAGGCCATGTTACTGGTGGTAGACTTGCTTCCATGCTCTAAAAGAGTTTTATCTTCCAACAGCCTTAGTTTGTTGTAGATGTCATCAAACAGGGAACTCTTATAAGTATTGTTGGCAAGAATAGATCTTGCCTCAATCTTCCATGCCTCACCAAGACTTTTAAGAAAGGTAGCATTAATATCAACATCACCAAGTTGTGTCCCCATGAAGGACAACTTGCTTGTAATGTCAAGCAATCTGCTTCTCACACTACTCAGTTTCTCATTGGGTTGAGCCTTAAAGACAGCATAATCATGCATGAGTTGCTTTTTCTTCTCTTTCTTAGTGTCTACATTGCCACCATATGCAACTTCAAGAGCTTCCCAAAGGTTTTTAGCAGATTCATAGCCTCTATATTTATGCTGGTTCTCTTGTCCCAAAGAGACTTTCAGAATATTTAGGGCTTTCATGTCGACCCTTTTCTTTGCTATGTCTTCAGCAGCCACAGCTCTACCATCTCCAGGTTTTTCTTTTTTATCCTCTTCAGAACATCCAGCAACAGCTGATCTTTGAGTAATAGCATCAGCAATCTTTTGGGTTTTATCGAATATGTTTCCATATTCAATGATCTCCCAGAGTGTGTAATCATAGATCCCCAGATATTGTTCAAAGTTGAATTTCCACAAATCAAAATTTGTTGCATCGAGCATGGGAATCTTGATGTTTGGTAAAGCTGAGGAGGAGGAGGTTATTGCTTCAGACATGATGTTGTTAGGGTTTTTGAGAAAATTAGGGTTTTGGTAATTTTTAGGGTTCTTGTGTTCTTTAAGATCAAAAGTTCCTCAACAAGCTCTGATACCACTTGTAGATCCCAAACTTAGATCGATTTAGCTTTATGTATACGAGATTAGATCAAGTAATACACTTAGAGAAACCTTTGTATATGCTTATAAATTTAAGTGTCATGTGGAATTTAACACTTAAACAAGAACACACAATGATATAAACAAACTTTCACTTTGATTAATAATATCAAACGTGCTTACAATGAAAGTAGTTTACGAATGAAAACTTATATGAAACATTAACCTAAAGGTCTTCTTTTATAGACATAAGAAGCCTTGTACAATAATCTACGTATCAGCTATTCTAGGTAAAGATAAATATAGAAAATACATTGTTGTTCCTATCTTTACTAGAAGTAATCTAGAATACAATAAACGCGTAGAGTATATCTTCCCATCAGTGCTTGTCTTCAACGTGTCCACGCTTGACTTTATCTTGTCAACGCTTGAGCTGTCAGCGCTTGTTTTGTTCTTGTCAACGCTTGTTTTACTCTTGTCAGCGCTCAAGTGATCTGGCCTTAATTTATTCCCAACAATTCTCCGAACTGCACAAATTCAGCGATGGGACGCTCAAGCATGTTCGAGATGATTTGACGGTTCTCAATGCCGACCTACCGCTTCCAGCAGTCAAGTACACCTGGACAAGCCACTGCAAAAAGGGAGCAAAGTACGCGATCAAGAAGATCGAGGAACTTTTAAGGAAGCGCCGGTTGCTACGAAGTGTGGAACGATTCTTAGGTGGAAGGCCATATGGAGCTCACCATAGGTTCATGGAACGATCCATTTAATTATGGATCGTCTTATAACAGGTCAACTCCATATGTCTATTATTGTGAATATGTTAATTTTTGTATAATCAGCTTTTGTGAAATGTTCTAGTGTAAAAGTATGATATTTTTCAAGAATTTCTCTCGAAAATCTAAATCTTTCAAACATATCGTACTCAAGCACTAGAACTAACCCTCATTAATTTGAGGAGGGGCATTAATATGTTCTTTGGCCAACATCTAATTTCATTTTATTACCCAAAGACCAGTTAATCCATTAATATCCAAAATATTAATGGTTAACATTTTGGAAAGGGGAGAAAATGGGATTAAGGAGACTTAATGATACTTGGCTAAACAATGAAAAAGGCTTAAAAGATAAACCAACTTAATATGTGTAATGCACATGTTAAGGGGGAGCGTTTTTGATGAACAAAACACTTAAGGCACAAAAACTTTGATTATAATAACATAAGTGTTTTAAGTAATTTTCAAGGATTTCTCATGGTGACAATACTTACCCAAACACTTAATTCACGACGAAAGTGGTGACAAAAGGGTGGTAGGATAAGGTATTAGTCCAAGGATTCATCAGAACCGATAGAATCTTCCCAAGGACAATTCCCTAGATACAATTAGAATTCCTAGGAAAGATGGAGAAAGATTGTGAACGTAGCTGAATGCCAACCAAGTACTTAAGCTAGCAGTGAACAATCATAACAAGGTGCTAGTTATGACGTATTGGTAAGTATTGAAGGGGTTGAAGAATGAAAAAGAATTGTGAAGATAAAGGGTGTAAAGAAACAAGCCCTCCTTACAACCTTAGGCAGAAACCGGGTCAATACATATGCTATTGAGATCATTTTTTCAATGATTCTCGATATTGAAGATAGACATCATGGACCCAGTGATGCAATGCACAACCCATCCCAACTAACTCAAATATCTCTCTAAAGATATTTGTTTTAATCACGCGGAGTTCAACACGTTATCTATTGGTTTATCCACTCCGAATATACTGATATTGAATAGGTGGCACTCCTCTCCAGCTATCGCTCACTAAATCAAAACGCACTATCGAGTCTAGAGCCACGAGATCATCAAAAGTCTCATTAGGACACTTTCCATTTATTCCTTGCTTCTTCACACACTGTGAAAAGTAAGAGATTTTTATGAGTCCTACGCAGTATTCATGTAATATTGCCAGAACATTCGAGTGATACACAAGTATTACAATGAAGATGGAAATCCTACTTGAGCCAACATCAAACAAGCTCATGGTAGGTGACACGTGTGGTTCTTTAAGAACCAATCTTGTGAAAACTAGAAAGAAACAGTAGTTTAATTCTTAATTGAACTTAAACTCGTTCCAGGCCTCTACGCATTATCGTATGATCTTGCCAGAACACTCAGAGTGACACTCTTTAGTGTTCACAGTGACGAGTGGAAATCCTTCTAGTGTTAACGTCAAACAACACTTGGTAGGTGACAAGCAAGATTCTATTTGAATCAAGCTCGTGACAACTGGAAAGCAACGATGGTGAAAATCTTAATTGAAATTCACTTGTTCCAGGTTTCATGAATTGACGGCTTCAATCATAAGTATTTTTAATCCAAATGATTCACTCTTTATGTTCGTAGTAAGCTTTGGACGGTCGAATAAAGAGAACGGGTTTACCCGCGAAATCCTGTCAGGAAGTTACTTAATTGAAACTATCCGTCACAGGTACGATATCTAATATCGTCCAACGGTCTTCACCGACCGGAGGTAAAATGATACCGAATTAGAATAAAATGTTAAAGCCATTTTATTCATGTCTTATATGTTGTTGCATTCGAAGACGGTGGATTTGCGGTGTACCTGTTGAAGTCGTCCTCACATACTTATTCCTTCTACATCAAATATTTCTGCAAATTCAAGAAAGTATGACCTAAAAGTCTTCCGCTGTATCGACTCTAAAACTTTCAAGAATTCAACAAAGGATAAGTGTGTGGGACATGAAGTCACGAAGAGGCGAACATCACAAGAAGATAAAGATTGCACGTGAAAGGCCAAAAGAATGTGTTCCAAGCAAAAGGCTGATATTATTCAACACATATTCACAAAAAGAAGATAAGTTAAAGAAAGAAAGAAAAAGTGGACTACGAGCTCAAGAACAAGATCTAACATGCTAGATTAGGACTTTGTAAATTTGGAGTGACCTCCCTTTGGGGGAGATTGTTGAAAATACGTTTTTCGTATAAAGAAAGTCTCTGTCACTCAATCAATATAGTTATAGGCTCGTAGTAGTGTTTAAGTAACATTTATTGAATAGCCCGACCCATGAGCGTGTTCATGGGCCGGAGGCCCAAGTCCATTAAGGACTTGGGTAAATAAGCCTCTTTCCACCATGGAAAGAGGTGTTGGTTGTTTCATTTCTCTAGTTAATACACATACTTTTCTCTCACTTCTCTCTCTAGAAATACATCAACCCTTTTGAAATACAAAGATTATCATTGTTCTATATAATATCATATAGTATGATACTGGTCATACATCATATATGATAATTTTCGAAAACGTGAGAAAAAAATAAAAAGAAAAAAATTTGTCGAAAGTATATCATATAGCATATCTTTAGAAAGATAATTAAATGCTCTTCGTAATGGTATTTTTTTTCGCATAACGATTAACAGTTTAAGAGATACTAATGTTTGAAAAAAAAGTGAAAATATATTTTGTGTTTAATTTTATCCATTATATTAAAATAAAATAGATGATGGATGAGTACCCTATATCAAAGAAAAGTAAAGTATCCAAATAAGCTTAAATCTAACTTTAAACTATACATTACAATAACCTCCTTGATAAATAATTTTAAAAGAAGCCTATCATCAAAATTTAATATAACTCTAGATACTTAGATTAAGGTTTTCCAATGGAGTGTTGCTATATCCTTCTACAATATTCTCCTACATATCCTCCTACACATACAATAATAATTTATATTTTATTTCCACTCATTATCTCTCCACATCTAAACCGTCAGTTCTGACACGTGTCAGAATTCTGTGAGTAGACATATAAGTAGGAAGTAATTATAGGAGAATAAATCATTTCTCTTTCCAATGGATGGTTGTAGTTATTTTCCGGCCTTATCATTTTAAGGTTTTCTTTTCGGTGAATACCTACCTTTCTATCTTGAATATGAGTTTTGCTAATTTTATCTTTTAACCACGCGATAAAAACTGTATATAAACTATTGGACAGTGCGAATTGGGGAGTAAAACTGAAGTTATTCCTTCACTTTCGGTAAAAAAATTAATGGGTCAATCGGTTGATTGAATGGGTGGGTAAATTTTTGCAAATCTACTTTGTCACATCAATATACATGACAACAAATTATTATGCAAAGATAAAATTTATATAACATGACATAGGGTGTGATACACTTTTTGCATATACATCAATTGCGAGGAGCAAAAGGATTAAAATTACCACATTGTAACATTTCTCTCAATGGTTCAAACATTGGTTCGGGTAGGTTTTCTAAGCCATACCAATTCCAGCCTTCACACTTTTCGGGTTCAATGTTTTGAGGTGCTTGATTTGGGTCCGATAAACTTGCACGCATGTAGGTTACAACGGCATGCACATCCGAAACGATATGGTTGGCTGTAGTTAAGACCTTTATATCTGTAATGTCGAGTCCCGTTTCCTCCTTCACTTCTCTTGTTATACCTTCCTCGAAAGTTTCACCTGCGAGACTCGGCTTGAATCAAATTACGTTCGATCTTAGAATAAAAACAAATCAGACACCTACACGGGATTGATTTTTAGGGCACTGACCATACTCAAGGTGGCCGCCGGGGAGGTTATAACTGTTTCCAGCTACGAGTGCTGAACGACGACGTCCCAACAGTATCTTATTATCTTTTACTATGAAAACCATGCTCCCCACCTCTGGCATTCGAGATGTTGCTCCATTGTCAAAATGTGATGCTCCCACTCTTTTAAGTCTAAAATCCGAAGGTAACATGAAGCAGCTTGTCTATATGCGAAAAACAAATTTCTTTGATTAAGTACAAGATAATACGAAGTTTTTAAGGACATCACGAAATGATTTTAATGTTTTGAAACAGAGACAATTGTAAAACTTGTTTGTACTCCCACAAACCTCAATTAGAATATAAAACTAACATATTTTACACTTTCTTCTCGATTGAAAGGAGAAGGTTTGACATCTTCTCGAATAAAAGAAAAAACAGAGACAAGATGATATAACTCGTCTTGAATTTATGGAGATTATTAATATAGAAGGAACTAATGAGCATCAAGAGATTCTCAAAACATATACCAGCTTAAAAACAGGATATATGTCTTAAAAAATCCTGAAATTCAAACATCTATGTATCATGTTGTCTCTATTTACAATGTACAAAATGTTTTGACTATGCTTACTATGAGTAAATTTGATACCACGAATTTCTTCTATGAGTAAATTTCGTGTTAATATGAAGCTTTGTTGGTTGATTTCGATGGTTTGTTTATATATAAGCTTCGACATAACTAAAAGTGGAAAGACGTATGTGAGAAGTGAGAACTTACAAAGATCAAACGATTGGGAGAAAGCGCTTGTTCCTTGCTTAGTTCAACAACCTTCATCGAGGACTTAACGGGCTTTAATACACGACGTTGTTGAGAAGACGAATTAATGAATTTGTAAACAGTTTGCGATGATTTAGTATTCTTCCCCAACGTGAGACCTCGATTAAAATCGAATGAGATCCCACGAGTTCCAAAACTGACTCTTGCCATGCCGGTCAGTGTAAGTCGATAGGAGCTTTGGTCGTGGACGTGTAGAGCTTATGGAAAACACTGACTGGCCAAGTTTTATGCGAAGAACAATGGTTGTGCAAAGTACGCACTATTGGACTTTCATAGGCTCCACCACCCAATTTAGAAATAATGTAGTGAGCCAGGCCCGGCCCGGCCCTGGCTATGGGCAGTGTGGGCATCAAAAAAATAGGGGCATCAAGTTTCGATCTTTTGAATCGGTTTTATGTTTAAAAAAACTGTTGTTGAAGATACTACCAGTTGGCTTCGGGTCTCACGTTATATTAAGAAAAGAAGAAAAAAAGATAAAAGGTGGACACATGTTGCTGCTAGACTTTTTATGAGTTGTGAGGAAGAAAGAATATGATTGGTGCATATTTAGTGTGCACTAGTTGATTAAGTAATTTATAAAAGGGCTAAATACAAATATGGACAATAAGTACATCCATGGTCTCCTACCAAGACTTTTTTTTTCACACATGAAAGAGGGTATTTATATGCCACGCCATAAGGCTTTAGTGGGCTTGTTCATGGGCCGGGCTTGGCTTTTCTTAGGCTTACGCCCCTAACTTAGACAATATTAGCTTAAAGTCCAAGCCCGGTTTTCCCGACTAACCTATTACAATACAAGACCAATAACGACTAAGATGACCTATTACATTCTTGTTCGACTATATAAAATATAGGGCTAACAATATTTAACTTCCAATACTTTCGGATAACTAGCAAGAAAACTACTTTAGCAATTAAACCTTCTTTAAATTAAAGTTTTTCTAAAAACAACATGAAACAACCTGCCAATTAAACTTTCAAAAAATAGAAGAGACCACTTTCGGATAAACGAATGATGATCATTCGTATAATCCAGAATACCAATGATGAGTTGACTTCATCTTTCCTTGCCAATACAATATCGTATTGTATTGTGATGATAATTCACAACTGATGACCATTATTGTATTGTATTGTGATGATTATTGGTAGACCCAAGGATTCGGATAATTTTAACAAATGATGAGCTCATTCAACATTCGGATAAAGGAAAGTAATAACTTTTGGGAATAAAGTAAAAAAATGACTTTCGGATATTGAAATTGAGTGAACTTCGGAAACTTTAACCACTACGTTCGGATAAACAAGTACCCAACTTACACTTTCAGGATAGTTGTATCTCACTTTCGGATAATTATGAATTGTCATTTTCACATATAGCTAAAATGCAACTTTTGGATAAAATGTTAAACCCTTTTCCGAAAGTTTCACACCCAAGTCTTAAACCGAGATGAACCGACTATTCTTAAACCGTATCCCAAAATCAATCCAAACACCCCAAAATCTTGCGTTTTTGACCACAATAATTAACCCAAATTCCTACCACAACTATGTAGGAGATTTATATTAAGATTTAGAGCCCGAAAAACACTAAAAAAATTAATCTGAGATGATTTGAAGGATTAAATCATTCGAATCAAATACAATAACAACAACCAATCACTAATCTATCCCGTGGCGATTGATACCAAATGTTATTTCCATATTTATTCACTTCACCATGGTTGATTTGATTAATTAAGTATGAAAGAAGAAAGAAAAAAGATGATTTCTAGAGAGAGAAAGTAAACAGAGAAAGATAATTAACAATGTGAAGATTAGATTAGAAAAAAATAAAAATCACCAACCTCTCCTAATATGCTAGGATAGGTATATATAGTCGGGCTCATACATGTAGCCTTAATGGACTATATTTTTTAAAGGGTCAGGCTTGAATAAAATGCTTAGTACCTTAAAAGAGGCCTTTTAAGCTAGCCATTCAAGCCCGTAATGTCACGATAATTTTAACTAACTATTACAACGTTCTAATAAATGTTACAGTATAAACCTATGACCGAACATTCTTGTTTGACTCAATATTTTGAGGCTAACACATATGTTTTTAATGATTCAAGATGAAATCACCTATGTGAGAGAGAAGTAGGTTGCTTTGAAAGGAAATATGGGGGCGCAATTCCTAAGAGCTCTTGCAGAACAGGGCTAGTGTTCATGACCATAACGAACACGACTACGAGGACTTGACAATGTCAGGGAGAGTCTTGTGTGAGTGTGTATTGTTGTCTACGTAAACAGAGGCTGGGTTCAAAGACATCGCGTCTACTCAGATCTAGGAGACTAAGTGCATCTCACAAGGGAAGGTTCAAAGGGTCATACCTACCTATCCTATGCAAGATTCAACTCTTGGAATTTTATTGAAACTTTTATGTATTACGACCGATCTCTATTCATGTGGGGGATTGTTGGAAAATATTGTTGGCAAAATGACTTTTTACCAACTTTGGACACAATTATGTATATGTATGTATCATATATAATAGTGATACTTTATAGGTTCACGTTCTCCTTGAAGAGAGCTTCACAATGAGACTTTATGTGTCCAAAATGAAGCTGGTGTGAATGAGATATCGTGTCTCAAAGTTAGGCATTTGGTACCATGATTAAAGAGAAAAAATAGTTTATTTTTTTTATCCCACATCAGCAGGATGAGTAAACTGGAAGAGAGTCTACTGTGTTAAAATAGAGGTCTAATTCCATAGTTTTTTCACACATCAAATCAATAAGTATTATTATTGATTTCCAACATATGGAGTACGCATCTGAAAAGGTGAAATTCCAGGCGGTTTTGTTAAGTCTGACAGTACAACTTACTGTTTCGGCTGTTGTACCCTGGGAAACAGATGGCAAATCTATTTTAAGGGAAGCGTGTCACACACGTGCCTCGGCTCTTTAGTTCTAAGTGTGTCTTACGCGTGCCTCGACTTGCTGGTGATTTACTAAGTCTTTTTATTATTTTATTGTTTTATTTAATTATCGTTTTTAATTATGTCTGTATTTGTTGTTTCTATTATTTATATAATTGTTATTTGTTTTATGTTAATTTGATTAATTTAATTGATAAATAAAAGTGTTATAGTTTCCCTACAATTATAACATGTAAATAAAATTGTATGCATCAGCTTTATATTATTGAGTTGCATTTTATGTTCTTAACATATATGTTTGGCAAGAGCTTTTTTAAAGCTTTTTTAGAGCTGTTAGCTTTTTTGTTAAAAAAATAATCTAATAGCTCTATTTGGTAAAACAAATTTTAAGAGCTCTTAGCTTTTTATTTTCACCAAGTGGCTCTTAAATAAAAAGCTGTCTGATATAGGTTTTTAAATTGTCAAGAGCTGTTAAAGCTGTAGATTACTGATATACCCTCCAACCATATTATAATTTATTTAAATATGTCATTTTAAGTCATTTTACATTTTAATTTTTATAGTTAATAGCTAATATACCAAACACTTCTATTATAGCTTTTTAGTAAACAGCTTATAGCTAACAGCTTACAGTTAACAGCTTATAGTTAACAGCTTACAGTTAACAGCTTACAGCTTACAGCTAATTTTACCAAATACTATATTTTTAGCGATCTGAACCTACAGGCTTGTTAGTAGTCTAGTAACGGTCGTATATATACTTAATGCTTGTCGATAAACTATAACCTATTGTAATTGAGTGATTACATATTTACATACTACCTGACATCAAGGCGAGATGGAAGTGTTACTCCATATAATTCATTGTAGCTAGCTTGGTAGTAATCACTTAATTAAGCTTATCAGGGAGCTAAGGAATCAGTCTAGTACTTTCAGTTCGATGAGTCGTAATATGAGTAATACAACTATTATTATGCGTGCTTAATGAAAATCTTATTCAGAAAAAAAGAAGTTACGTGTCCTTAATGAAAATTTCCGATAGCAACGAATCTGCTTATGTGTATACATTGCTGGTTCGAACTTGTTCTATCTCAATGATGATTATAGATCAGCATTCAACATATATACGATAAATATGTTCCTCAGGATCCACAAGTGTCCACTGTGAAATTATTGATTTTAAATATCTGGTGACTTTTCAAAAAACTATTAGATCTTCTTTAACCAAGTTTTATCCAAGTGCTAAGAGATTTTGTTTCAACTAATGGTTATATGGTAACTTTGAGTAATTTCTAAATCTAATTTTGTTTTTACACTTTGAGTAGGAGTATTTTTAGTTTTACGTTGATCTCCTTAATTAATGGTTAAAACAGTTTCACCAAATCATATTAAAGAGTCCTATTATGCAAAACTGAAATTAGAGCATTAGTGATTCTATAACATATGCAACGGTTTTATTGCGTAGAGCTAAGAAGTTGCATACATTAAGCTTCAGTTGGGAAGGGATAAATCCACCTTGCAGAATCTCTCTCAATGTTCCAAACAATGGTTCGAGTAGAATTTTCAAATCATACCTATCCCAGCCCTCACACTTATCGGGCTCGAGATTCTGAGGTGTTTGGTTTGGGTCTGATAAATTAGCACCATAGCAACAACATGCACAACATCAAAAAGGACGTTATTGGTTGTTGTTAACAACTCTATGTTCTTGATGTTGAGTCCTGTTTCCTCCTTCAGTTCTCTTGCTGCGCATATCTCAAACCTTTCACCTATGTGAAGCAAATTTGAGAGCTGTTGGTTACACATGAAATTTTTAATATGAAACAAAAAGTTAAACATAGCAAATAATTACCTACCACGCTACCATGCATCATAAACCAAATTTATGCTCACTGAAGTGAAACTTTATTTTTTGTAGTAACGTAAATCATATCAAAAAGGATTAAAGGGGAAACAACATAAGATAAAATGCCAAACATACAAGAAAACCAAACCTCCAAAATAAACAACCCATAAACCTGAAAACCTAAGTCTTCCGACCTGTGAATCCAACAAGGTACTCCTGCATTTAATAGGCGGGTTGATAAGCGGAAGTAAAATGTCTCCAACTTGTCAAACTAAACAACCCATAAACCCTAAAACATAACTTTAAACTCTTATAGTTAGCATGCTGTCTCTGAGTTTGTGGAATTTGTGTGTGAAACTCAACCAGTTACGGCTACTACGTACTACGTATAACATAAGGGACTAAAACAAAAGTTAAAGCGGTGTTTAGTTGTACAAAAATAAGGGTCTTGTCAAGGAAAGCATTTCAAAGAACGTGTTTAGATAAAATATTTTTCAAATAAGTTTTAAAAATTTGAAATGTAGTTTTTATAAATTTTTGCTAAGCTTTGTAAAAGATGGAGCGAAGCGCTTTAAATTAATTTTCTTCCAACTAAACGCGCCCTAAACAATCTTAAAAATGATAGAGCGAAGCGCCTTATATTTTCTTCGCAGTTCATTGATTCTTCCTCGCTCTCGTATATGAGCCAGTTTAGTGCGAGTAAACATTTTGTAGTGTAATTTTGTTAAAGAAGTGGTCAAAATGTGGGTGCCACCAGCCTCGGTATAATAGTAAAGGAAGGTGATTTGCTCACTCTAATATTTGATCTGCACACTCATATTATTGTGTTGTGACAAAACAAATAAACACCATTTAGGAAATCATATGTCATACAATAGATTTTAATAATTTACAACATAATTATGATTTAATTTCTGTTGCCTTTTTACATGTTTATGCAGCATCCCGCTGCAAACGGCTATCCAAACTCTTAGTTCCAAGCCTGCATAAAAACATCATTAAAATAACATCAGCGAGGTAAAACTACCAAATAACAACAAAATGTTACTTTCTTTACCTATTTGTATTTAAGCCCACATACGTCAAGTTGGATGTTTTTTACTTCATCTTTCCTAGATTATGAACAAACATTCCTATGTTCCTCGCCAATTTGTTCTCCATAGTTTTCTTATGAATATAACTTCCATCAATATCCATAAAATTTATGTCTTGCGCTTCATAATTGTCTTCATCGTCTTCGATTATGATTGTACTCGAGTCCTCTAATCTTCCTCTAAAATACAAGTGGAGTACCTCTACAAACATGTTAATAACCAAATTTTCAATATTCTTTTACATGATATGTGTAGTAGAGTGCATAGATGACAACTTAAGAGTCGCATACTAGTAAATCGGTGTTGAAGAGTGGTCATAAGAACAGATGATCTAAGATGTATTCATTTGGCATAGATTTAAGGAATTAACCAACATCGATAAACACTTCTTGTGGTATTGTTTTTCGTGTGATATTTCTTCCACATCCTTACACAGCAGCGATTCGATTTCATCATCTTGCACCTGTTTAAAGTTACACCAGACATATAAGTATAGCCCTACAAAAACATTGTATGCCCTGAACATAAATGAAGTGGTAACATAAATCTCTGTCGTCCATATAAAAGTTTTCAACATTACTATAAGCATAAAAATTCTTTCAAAAGTTGGTTGCACCATGTTTCTCTAACATGTCCTATTCACATCAAACAAATTACTGACTCAACTTTAACATCTTGTACAGGTATAAGCAAAGAACCAAAAAATATATGTATACGCATATTATGAACACAGCAGCAGCAATGATAAAAATGAAACCTCAATGAATACAACATACAGGAATACATGAATTGCCACTTCTCGGGTGTTTGTTTCTGCCTATATGGTCGGCTTATGGTTTATTTGGTTTTTGGCTTATGTTTCATAAGCTTATTATATAATGCCCAAAACCAATTAAGCCATAAGCCAAAACAAACACCCCCCAGGGTTGTTTGTTTTGGTTTATATAGCCACCTTATGACTTATTTAGTTTTTGGCTTTTACTTCGTAACCTCTTTTGTTGGCTCATTTTCAATTTTTGGTAACTTATTATGACAAAATTAGCTTATATAAGCCAAAAAGCTATAAAATAATCCACAAAAATTGACCTTATGAACCATAAGCCCCAAACCAAATAAGCCATACGAAGGGAATGGAAGTTTTTCTTTCTACAGCAAGCTTATGACTCCTGCATTTCTTATCATTGACTAATTGCATACATTACTAATCAATTTTTGAAGGATGTTTTTGCAGCATTTAGAAATAACACAATAAAAAAGCATAAGAAAATTCTAGGGGTAAATTTCGTCGATATGTTTGACTAATAAGAGTAAACTACAGCTAAAAAATAGCCCGTTATCCTAATAAGTTCATAGGTCAGAAAGAGCGTTTGTTTTGGCCTATAAAGTCTCCTGATGGCTTATTTGGTTTTGGGCTTATGTTTCATAAGTTCACTTTTTGTTTCCTGTTTTAAAACCTCTTGGCTTATATAAGTTTAAAATGACATAATAAACTTATATAAGACAAAAAGTTTCAAAAGAAGCCATAAAAAGTGAGCTCATAAAACATACACCCAAAACCAAATAAGCCATAAGCCTGCTAAAAATTAGATGTAGGTGTCCGTTCCATTCTTAGCTTCTCAATCAACTTCATTATATCTCAACACTGACATTTGAACAAAGCATCGATAAATTACGTTTCAAGATTGTTTGCTGCATTTAAAGAAAAGGATAAATTGTTAGCCTCGTTATTTGACATTATTCAAAAGTAGTCGAACACCACTTTTACAGCAGAATTGGTGTTTGTCTCCTGAACAGTAGCCAAACACTCTTTTTAAGAATATAGATCTCTCAGATAAGAAAAGATTTTATAATTCGGTCTATATGCGTGTTACATGATTCGTTTGCAATCCATGTTTGTTTTTGCATTTTGATAAATATATTGGAAAGATTTCATATATTGGCTCCCAAGTGGGTAGTCGGTTTTCAATTCTCCATGTTTGATTGAAAATCGACTGCCCACTCCAATTCTCCATTAACGGGGTATCCAAGCACTATAAAATCACACGGGGTATCCAAAGACTATAAATTCACTCCATGCTACTTCAAATCGGTTCCCTGAAGTAGCATTAACAAATTATAGTGTTTGGGTAAAAAAACTGATTTTTTAAAAGCAGAAAACCAGAAGAAAAAACAAAAGCAATGTCAAACCACATAATGAAAAAATTAGAAGTATGCATACTAATGTTTTGCATGTCTCGAGCAAAAGGCTTTCACCCTCCCGGTTGCATCTTGAAGGACTGGTTGGTCTGCTGCAATACTCACGCAAACCCAATTGTTTAGCCAACAGACATCCCCTAAAACAATATAAGAGTAAAAGTAGTAGTACGAAGATTATTTTAAGTTCACATTTATAGAACCTGCAAATATATTAACGAGGGTTCGGTACGGATTCCACTTTAGCCAACTTCATATAGAATATCGTCAACCACATCAACAGAAGCCGATAGGTTTACCGTCACATGTGAAAGCGAATTTGCATTAATTCAAACATTCAATCAACTTGTTATGTAAGTATCGTTTGGGTATATTATGATGCTAATCAAGTTAGGAGTGGCTGCAACACTACTCATAATTATCTGGCTAGTTTAAGAGTTAACTACATGTAAATTTTGAAATAAATTGTCATAACTCGTCAAACATTCAATCAACGTGTTATATAAGTATCACAACTGAAATTTCATTTTACATTCACATGACAATCGTGTCGCCAATTCAACCTTCATTACAAAGATATTTGTATATGGAATTATTTACTTCTATTGATTAATCATAACAACCCCTAAAATATGAGTTTATCAGACTCTGATGAAAATAAAGACGTAGAAAGAAGGAAGTACTTACGGATCCATTAACCGTAATAGTTGCTTCTTAGCTTCTTGAACTCTTTCCACAGTTATAAACGCAAATCCCATCCTCATATCCGTTAGTCGATCATATACTATCTGATCCCACAAAAACATAAAACTAAAGTCAGCATAATTAAACCATCCTGAAAATCACTAAAGATTTGGCAGTATATATACGATAAAGTCATGAAGCAAGAAGTCATATCTCATGTATACTCTCCTACGTGCACCTACAGCTTTTATTGGGCTTCCATTCTAACTGCATTTGAATTTGAAAAAAAAATGGGAACTCAAATTCACTAATCTATAAGAAAACCAAAATTAACATAAATTTACAAAACAAATACATATGAGGCTCTAAAGAATGGACGGAGTAAGAAACCTCGGACCCATAGTGCCTGGTATCGCCAAACTGGAGTACCCATATACCGTTACTATGATGGTGTTTGGTTCCTCGTTTAACAACAGCCAAACAACTATTCATGGTTTAAAATATCAAGTGTAAACACAAAGAAAGTACAAAAATAAATTACTACATGGAAAGACATAATGTTCAAGCTCAGGTAAGTAAGAAATGGCTAATGGTTCGATAAATGTGGTTGCTGGCAATTTCTGCTGCCGTGCACTACATATAACGCCTCAAAGCCGTGTGCATATTTTTTCTAATTCATCATTGCCTTTGTATAAAAGAAGACATCCATTATGGCTGCAATTACATGAGGCTCAAGTAGAAAATATATATATTCCAAACCTGGATTCATCGACCAAAGCAAACGGAAAAAGATTGCTTCCGCATTCATACGATAGCCTACATTCTCGTACTACTTTTACTATGCGTCATGGTTAGAACTCTTTATAAAAAATGTTTTAAAAGTTTTGAGGCTCAGATCTTGCTAATGTCGGAACAATAAGAAACAATGTATGGCTGCAACCACGATGTTATTGTGGCTGCTCTGCCGATGTTTGTAAATCATGGCTCACAAAAACATAATAGCAGAATGTCATCGTCATCGCCTTTTTTTCTGCATCATAGTCTTTGTAGTAATGCTAATGATATGCATTCTTTCAGTAGAAAGAAGACACAAAGGCAAATGTGATCCGGCGTCTTTTTTTCGTATACTTGCAAAAGCGAGAGCAACATTCATGGTGTCAAAAATGTTTTCTGTATGAGGGTGAGACAGGCAATCATTCGACGAAAGAGGACAAACCCCTATGGCTGCATCTTTAATGAGTTTTCCCGCCGAATGGGTGGGTTGTCACTGATCTATCATGCTCACCTGACAGCAAAGCACCCAAATGTAAGGTGTATTGTTTCAGCACATAAAAGATGGCATGGCAATAGCATCAAGTCCCAAACGCTAACCAAATGAAGCTACTGTAGATATAAGTTAGGAAACAAATATCTACTAACCGGCCAAAACAGAACATATCTTTGTAACGATCAAGGCTCACAAATCATGACACCCATAAAGGAACACGCTAAACTACGCTCAACAACGGCACCAGCCGACCACCAACGCCACACACCATGATTGGCGGCAACCAAGGGGTCGACAACATCGAAGAAAGCTAGTGCAGACACATATCACAAAACGATGATACATTCTACTGCTAATAAAAGGGAAAATATTGAAACCATAGGAATAGGAAACCTTAGTATGTCAATATCGTATATCATCGTGTCTCTCTCACAACTCTCACCCCTCTCACACTTTCATCCCTCTCTCGCACTACCTAAATTATTAACTTAATAACAGGATCAAAGAGAGGGAGGGATATTAAGAGTCTATGTGGAGCACTGTTTCAAGTTAAACGAATCAAGCATCATCACCACCACTCCAATCAAACGTAAGGATCAAAACCCCTAAATTAAAGACTTAGTAAAAGGATGAAAACACCCAAATTAGGTTAATAAAATAGTGAGAAAGAAAACAACATACCAATCACCGATGAATAGCGGTAATTTAACCAACAATAGACATAAACACAATCATGTCAAGAGGAACCAATTTTTCATCTCAACAAAGCCAACAA
The DNA here is from genome assembly GCA_025667525.1 of Glebionis coronaria. Lineage (NCBI taxonomy): Eukaryota > Viridiplantae > Streptophyta > Magnoliopsida > Asterales > Asteraceae > Glebionis > Glebionis coronaria. The sequence continues at coordinate 531,953,609 of CM046881.1, read as the reverse complement.
CGAAGAGGTATGTGGTGGTACACAATATATCTTGATCGGATCGTAATCAAATGGATCCACTATTAATGTGAACCCATAGAGAGGTAGGGATAAGATAAAAAAAGGTGAGATTTATTTTTTTGGGAGAGAAAAATAAATAATTCAAGGAGATAGGTTAAAGGCGATGTTTATTGTGATGGTGGCTATTTATATACTCAACGGGAGAGATCAACGATCAGGGCTCCTCCTCCACTATAAAAGGAAGATCATATGGCTAAAAACCCGGTAGAAACTGTAGTCTACAGTGAAGGTACATGAGAGGAGAGGAACTCTGTGAGAAGGAGCTTTTTCTTTTATAATGGGGTATGTGAGAGGGGAACTGTTCCTAGAGGAACGTGATTCCCTCTATTATTATAAATACAACAGAGAAGAATTATTTTGGATACTATATTTTTCCTTGGATATGAGGGGACTCATCTCCACCCCTCATTTTCATCTAATGGATAATATTATGTATATTTGATTTTTCACCTATTTTTTATAATTTAAATATCTTTTAAACCGTTAAGTATTAAAAGAAAATAATTATATCATCACAACGAGCGTTTAATTATCTTTCTACCAGTATGCTATATGATATACTTTCGAAGAAAAAAAATTCACTTTTTTTTGCTTGTTAAAATTTACGTGAAATATCATATATGATAATACTTTTTTATCATATATGAAAACAGTGTTAAATCATATATGATATGTTTTCTATCATATATGATAATATATGATAAGTTATAAGTTGGAAATATGTGTTTCGTATAAAGAAAGTCTCGGTAACTCCAACAATATAGTTATAGGCTCATAGTAGTGTTTAAGTAACATTTATTGAATAGCCCGACCCATGAGCATGTTCATGGGCCGGAGGCCCAAGTCCATTAAGGACTTGGGTATATAAGCCTCTTTCCACCATGGAAAGAGGTGTTGGTTGTTTCATTTCTCTAGTTAATACACATACTTTTCTCTCACTTCTCTCTCTTGTTTCTCTCTCTAGAAATACATCAACCCTCTTGAAATACAAAGATTATCATTGTTCTACAGTTGGTATAAAGAGCATGGGATGAAATATAGGTTGGTTATTGTGTTGCTAGTGCTTATTTAAGCATTTCGTATGTTTTTTAGTGTTTTTTACCAAAGTTCCAAAAAAAATTCGTGTTTGTTAGTGTTCTTAATTCGCATACCTTCTTTATTCGTGTAGTAGTGATTTGGGTATCTTTGTTTCGGTTAAAACCCAAATATTTTGGATCAAAAGTTAAGAACTTTCTTGTTTCATCTTTCCGAAATTCTAGCAAGTGAGTCCATCGGAAAGTACAAGTGAGTGAGGCTCGATCGCAATAACCCAAGGGTTTTACTTCGCGATCACAAGGATTCTGATACCTTATTCCGACGAGTTATTCCGATCGTTCATTGCGATAGCGGATTCCGGCGGTTTTAAGGGATATTGAGACGTTACTCTGTCCACATAGTTTTAGCCATATAGCGATCAAGACATTCCGACAGATCAACATTCTGACAGATCAACATTCCGATAGATCCAATATTCAGATAGAAGGACATTCCGACAGATCAACATTTTAATAGAACCAACATTCCGATAGAACCAACATTCCGATACTTGCAATCATTCCGATAGAAAGAGTATTCCGACAGAATCAACATTCCGACACTTGACACATTCCGATAGAATTTGGTTTTGGATAAAAGTTGCATAATTTAGAGGAGTTTTTCTATCTTGCATTAATTTGGTAATTTGGTAAATTTCAAAAACACACACAACAAAAAGATAACATCATCTTTCTTTCAACAATACAAAAACACATAACCTTATTTCATTGATCAATCATTTTTGATAATCTTTTTTCAAGGGATCATAAAATGAATTCAAATTCATATATGCCAACCATTACTTCACTTACCGATATCTCAATCATCTCGGGTACCGACACTCGCCCACCTTTGCTCATCAAAGATTTATTTGAAGCATGGCAAGGTCACATGAAAACTTACATCATGGGAAAACCCAATGGTCGAATTATGCTTCAATCAATTGAAAAAGGTCCATTAGATTGGGGAGAAGTTACCGTCAACAATGTGACGCGGGAATGGTTGTATCATGAGTTAATCGATACTAACAAAATCATTGCCGATGCAGATGAAAGGGCAGTTTAGACAATACTTCAAGCCCTTCCACCCGATATCTATAGAATGGTAAGTGAACACACAGTGGCAAAGGATCTTTGGGATCGATTAGCTGTTTTGTGACAAGGGACCTCTCTAACTAAGCAAGAACGAGAGTGTCAATTGTATGACTTGTTTGATAGGTTTACATACATTCCAGGGGAGACTCTTCACGATTACTACTGGCGTTTCACTACTTTGATGAATGACATGAACGTGTATAATCTAAGGATTGCCCAGTTTCAACTAAACACAAAGTTTTTGAACACGTTACCCCAAGAATGGAGCCAATATGTCACCGATGTCAAGATGATTTGAGATTTGCATAAGTCAAACTTAGATCAACTATATGCTTTCTTGCAACAACACGAGAAGCACGGGATCCAAAACGAATCTCTCAGGGATCTTATCAACAACCATTGGCATTAATGGCAAACCATCCTAAAATGTCATATCACAACTCTCCGGTTGCTTTGGGACACCAATCTTCTTATCAACCATTGTATCGAACACCAAGTTTCCCATAGTATTCGATCTTGCCAAAACCGCCTATAAAAGCAACCAGCAACATCATCACAAGGAGACTCACATCAGTTACCTTATGCTTCACAACAGTATTCACCGTATCAACCTCCAACAAACCTTGCTCTTACCTATCAACACCTTAAGGTTCCTCAACCTCATTACTCAAACAAGTTCCATCAAATCAACTTGTTGCTCAATCAACACCAGCATTCTATTGTGATGATGAGATCCCTGTCCTGGAGTTTAGACAAGGGGATAGTCCTACTGATATACTTGCTCAAATGTCTGCTTATCTCACTCAAACATTGAACAAACGAGGTTACAGAGGACCAACAACAACAATCAGTTAAGGAACTCTTCTAACTCTCGACAACAGGCTACAATTCAAGATGGCAGAATCAGGGTGCAACCACTTCAGGGGAGACCCGATTCATCTACTGCTGGTGCACGTTTATCTAACACTGCTGCTACAAAAGGAAATAGCACTGACAAAATGAAGGTGATTATATGCTACAACTGCAAAGGGGAAGGACACATGGCCCGAGAGTGTAAGCAGCCCAAGAGGAAAAGGGATAGCACATGGTTTTAGGAGAAGATATACTTGGTGAATGCTCAAGCCCAAGGACGTGAGCTCGATGAAGAAGAGTTGGCATTTCTCGCAGATCCGGGAGTCGCGGACACTGACGGTCTCACAACAGCCATCACAAATAATGCCGCATATCAATGTGATGATTTGGATGCATACGACTCTGACTGTGATGATCTCAATACCGCCAAAGCAACTCTCATGGAAAATCTTTCACTTTATGGAGCTGACACAATTTCTGAGGTACCAAACACTGCTACGGATACTAGTATTGTGCCTTATCAAGTTGAGAAAGTGTTTGAGTATCCGGAACAGCCTCCGGTGGTTAGTACCTCAATCAAGGAGACAAATAATGATAGCAATATCAATGCAAGTTCCCAGACTTTGAGTGAACCACAACCGGGAGCTATTACGACTACAAATTCGTTTGCTCAACTTGATTTAGTTATGGTCTCGGTATCTTTGCTTAGCCAAATGAATAATGCGGTCCTTGAAACCCTCAGTGTTAATTAGACTTTATCTGCCAAGCTTGCTTTGCATAAGGAAAAGGTTAAAACCTTGGAATTAACTCTAGTGTCCACTACCTTAACCAATCCTGAATTTGATAGGTTTAGGCAAGTCCAAATGGATAATCTGCTAGAAATTGAGAGTTTAAGAGAAAATCTTTTGAAAGAACTCTAAGAAAAATAGTCAGTCGTTAATAATTTTCAAAAACTACAAACAGATTTCGAAATTCTCGAGTCTAAAAGGGTTGAAACAGAAATTAAGGCGTCTGAGAGAGATAAAAGGACAAAAATTTTGCTTCTAAAACAATACTCTGCTTCACATTTAGTACACTTGTTTCATTCTTCTTTTCAAGAGTTCAATCTATCGCGTCTAATAGACCTACCACCTAACCCGGGCTATGCAAAGCAAGCATTTCACCACAACCCACGACTTTATGATGCAACCAAGTTAGGATTGGTATTAGATCCGATTGTGTTTTTAAATGAATCTGAGAGCATGCCACTATATAAAGAGAATCGGTTAAAATTACTTCCTACATATCCTGAGTATGACTATGCACAAATGAATACAATGAATGCAAGAATAGATCTTAGAACTTGATTTAATATGCAAAAGAAATCTATCCATACATCCGCTTACATGACTAATAGAGAAACCCTTAGTATACTTCCTACACATGTTAGTTCGGACGAACCTAAGGAAATTCCTAAGAATCTTCCACCGGTAAGTACGGTAAAACTCAGCTTGGAAGAGATTGAGCGATACCTAACCGAGTTTGACAAGGTCATCCTGGAATTTACGACTTCAACGGCTCTAACCGCTGGAGAATGGGCTTTCGAACACATAAAAACGGTGTTTGAGAAAGAGATCGTTCCGTTTGTAAACAATAGTATTAAAAATGGAGTTTATTATCTCGTGGGAAATCTAAGTTTCGAAATGGGAGAAGTTCAAAAAGTTTTCTATGAAATGGATGATGCTTATGAACAACATTTAATTGAGAAAGAAAATATTTTATCCGAATATTACCGATTCTTAGAACATATAGTGTCTCTCGAAGTGACGCAAGTTGTTACTATTGCATATGCTCATGAGCTCTCATCTAATGTGAATAAATGTGATGATGTGCATGATATATCTGTGAATATTGTTGAACCTGTGAATAATGTAGATAATCATTCTTGTCATGAATCCAACGCTGAATTTATAAAGCTTCAAGATTCTTATAACTCACTTTCAAAACGATTTGATGAGCTTCAACAACATTGTATATCTCTTGAAATTGAAAATCAATCTAAAAATGAAACTCTTTTAAAAAAATGATTGTGAAAACTCCGTTGAGACAAGTGACAAGATGATTCAGGTGGTTCAGGCATTAGAGGAAGACATTATGAGACTTAAGAGAGAATCCGTAGAAGAGAAATTGGAACTAGAGGCTGCAAAGATTAAACATCATGCCCTAGAAGAAAGAATTAATTCTATGCTAGGGGAGTTTGATAAAGTAAAGCAGGGTTTTTCACAAATTTATGGTTCATTAGAAGATCGCTTCGCTTTTAATGCGGCAGAGAAAAAGTCACTTGTTGACCAACTGAACCGTAAGTGCGAGGAAATCTCTGACTTAAATATTCAACTCATTGACAAAAACATGGTTTTGACTGAATTAAAGGAGACACTTCAACTCAAAGGACAAGAAGTTGTTGATAATCCAGCTACAATCTCTGCCTCGACCTCTAGTGCTACAAAAACCAACAAGGTGGTGATCACTAAGAACCCGTACCATAAGAACAATCCACTATCATATAATGTGAGAACCCGTACTTTCCCAGCATTATTTTATTCTTTTTATTCGTGCTTTTTGAATTTTTCAACGTATTACGTTTTCTTGAATATTTTATATGTAAATCCTGAGATTTTTAAATTATACATTTTAAGTATTTTTCTGATCATCGATAAATACTTTGTATGGAGTTATAAATTTTTTATTTTATTTTTCCATATTTAATTTAAATCAAAGTTTTTGATTTAAAATCACCTTCGTGCGTTTTACAACGAGTTTATTCAAAATCAATGTACAACGAGAATTCCTAGTGATCGCGATACCGACGGATGCCCAAAAGTTTACGTTTATTTATCGATTGTTTTGATAATTAATACTTTCGACGATTTCGTTTTAATTACGTATTAAGTCGTGTCGGGAAATCGTATAATCATTTTATGATGCATTCTAACTTTTGAAAAGTATTTTTACGAAACCCGAGCCCCGTAAATATTTTTAATATTTATCAATAACCATTTTCTACCCTTTAAAACTATTACTTGTTTTTAAGTCCTAAAGTTTTATACTTGACAAAAATGGTCCCTCCACTACCTACCATATATAAACCATTCTATTTCTTCAACCACACACACTTAACCATTTATAAAAAAAACATACAGCTCTCTCCCACACCTTCATTGTTGCCGCCACTTCACCACCATAAACCACCACCATCCATCATGATTTGACAAAAACAAAAATAAGACCACCTCTTAGAATCTCATGGTGATTCTTATGATCCAAAAATTTCTCACATGCATCAAGTTTTCACAAAGTTATGATTCCATGGTGGATTGATGTTTAAATCACCTTGCATGCATTATTTTTGGTATGATCATCACATTTTAATCCTTAAAAGTCTTGTTTTTAATCTTTGATTTTGTTATATTTTACATGCAAGTGTTTTTAGGAGTGTTTGGATGATGGGTATGATAGTATAGTGATCCTAGGGGTATGGGAATGATTGGTTTTAAGTGAAAAATGGATTTGTCTTGTTTTCTAAAAAGCTATTTTGGGACAGCAGGTGTTAAACAGATTTTTCGTGGGTTTAAGGTCTGTGAAAGACTGATATTATTTGAAATTGTTGTAGAGTTTTCCGAGACGGTCATTTAGGTATAAGATAGAGCTTCTAAGTCATTACGAGTCAAAAGTTATGCTAGTTTTAGTTTTCATGTACTGGGAGACGCAAGTCGGCACAATCCAAAATTTGTGGCTGATTTTGGGTCGACTCTCGGGGACTTTAGGCTTGGTTAGATAGTTGATACTACTGATTTTCAAAGTTTACAAACTGATTTTGATGAGTCTAGTAGTGGTTTCAAAAGACGAATTGTCGAGTTAGTACTTTTAAAGTGGTCTAAACGGTTTTACAAAACAAGTGCACAAATCTGTCCCAAATTTAGAGTCGAGTAAAGTGTCTAGTTGATGGATTTTAAAGTGTGCACACTGGCTCAAATTTTAGTGAGGTCTTATACAGGTTATAAGTGACCTTGACACTAATTTTCATGTAAAACGGACAAGTCTAGATAGGGTAGATCGTTGTGTACATTTGGGGTGTACTTGCTGATTTTTATTTTGGACACTTAGTTCAATGCTTGTGTTGCGTGAGTTTGAGTCTTCACCATCGGACATGGTGACTTACTCAAATGATTAGTCATTATATAAATGACTTAGCTACTGGTCCAAATAAGAGTAAAGGATAGTTTGACTTGCGTTGACTTGGCGTCGTATGACGGGTCATTTTCAAGTGTACAAGTGTTTTAACGAATAACGTTGGATAAAAGGATTCATTTGGTTCGTGTCAATGGTTTTGAAACATGAATACTTTGAAAACAGTTGAGTCATATTATATTTGGTACATATCGATATTCGAGTTCGAGTCTTAACGCGCGCCTTATTTTGATAGGTTGCGGTTTTTGTGTTTCCCGGGCATCCATATCGTCGGTGATCGTCTACCACTACCGTTTCTACTCAGTTGCTGAGTACCGTGATTGACTTACCTCGTTGTTAAGGTGAGTTCATAGCCCTTTTTTACTTGTACATGGTTTCTAAACACGGGGTGAGATTTTACATGGTAGAACACAACTAAATATAAAACTGTATTGCTATCCAGAACTCGTATGTTATTCTGAATGTGTATGCTTTACAGATGATTTCAATGGTATTATTGCTTTTAGTCGTTAGCCTTGAGTTTCCTCTCCTATCATAAATCGTTAATTGTCTCATATGCTTTGCGCTAAGCGCGAATGTTGTGGGTGGATCCATCGGGATTGACAATCCCCGTCCTGATTTGACGCACTAATACTCGTTTATATTTGAGTATTTAGGCTGAATACTCCCTAGAGGAACTTACATTTGAGTTAAGCTTCGGTTCATGAGACTAAACAGCAATAATATGCATCGTGACTATGGACGTACATAGTTAACCCCCCCCCCCCCCCCAATTACGTGTTTTACAAATTCTATTGTGTTCCACACGTTTATTGCTAAACCTATGAATATCACTCAACTTTATGTTGATGATTTTACATGTTTAATCTCAGTAATTATTACATAGCTTTGCTTGGATGGGAGCCCGCAGGAGATTATCGCAGGTTGGAGATTTCTGTGATGCTTTTAAAAGACTGTTTTTTAGTAAAAACTGTCAGGATTTTATTCTATCTTTTGGGCAACTTTATGTTATAAATTGAGACGAAATAATATAATTTACCACTTCTAAGACTCTGGGACCTATGTTTAAAAACTCTGACCTTTTATGATGTAATATACATGTTTTTATTTCGTTAGCTTTGTATGATCTGTAATTCATTGTTTCTTGTACTATGACGTGTTACCCCCTCGTTGCCTAGTTGTTCCATGTCAGATTTTGGGGGTCTCACAGAGTGGTATCAGAGCGATGGTTATAGGGAACTGAGTCGTTTTCAAAAACTTAGTCTATAACCAAAAGTTCAAATATTTTATTGTTTCTAAGTGTCAAACACAGAATCTGCCATTGTTGTTCGATATCTTTGCGGGTAACTCTCTAATCCTTATTATTTACGTTTAATTATCGTTATAGTATTTCATCTCTTTATTACATGTTGAAATATTACGTTACCCTGATGACGATAATTACTATGTCTTTTCAAAGCCTTGTGCTTCATGGATTATCATTCGATATTACTGTGATTACATCTGCTCTTACTGTATTTCTGGAATTCTTGTTCTTGTGAACTGATCTTGTTACGATGATTTCATATTGTTATGACGTTACATACTTGTATTCAGAGCGCGTGTACTGCCGACTTTTCAAACTCATTTTTCTGAGTACTATTGCTATTTCATTTATGCGTGATACGACTGACTTCATATGCTCGTTCGTTTTGAATCATCTGTTTTGCTCGACTCACTATTACATGTTGTGCATACTCTTGAGATACCATTGTCCGGGATCGAATAAGTGTTGTTTTCGACGAAACTCCTGATTTTCATTCTTACTACCGAGCATGTTGCTTTCATTGTTTAATTCTTTTAAATATCTATTTAGATACACAGATTTTCTTTCCGACCATTCGTAATTGAATGTCTAATCTATTGACCATTGTGTTGCTCAATGTGTCTATGGAAAAGACTAAAAGACATCGTGTGAGTCACACATCTCGAAGCATTCGTTGAATCAGTACTTGAATAATATTGTGGGTTTTCATAATCCTCATTTACCTTTACGTCACCGTTTTACACGACACTTGTGCATGGATTACATCTTATTTCATTGACCATTCTACGTTTCGACTTCGACTTACAACATCCGTTGTACCTTGAACACATGATCGTCATTTATTATGTGACGATTGTTTGGAATACGATCCTACTTGTATCCTCCCCTTTTCATTAAACCTCCTCGCTTCAGGAGTGTGATTTCTTAATATTTTGTTTCTCTCTCGGTATGTCTTGTGATTTTGGAAAATCACGCCGCCAGGAAACCTTCCTGCATTGCATCTTGCAACCGAAGACACGAATGTCATGCGTCGTTTTTGATTTCTTAGATTTTCGTTGGTACTCTTGAACCATTTCTATACTGTGTTTTCTTAAATGACTAATTATATAGTTTATCTTCTTTCGTCTTTATGGAATCTACATGTCTTGTGTGTACATTAATTCTGGATTATTATGAAATTGGATTTAATTTCAAGCGGTGTCGAAAAATATACTTTGTATAGAAACTTTACAGGAAGTTTAACAGTGTCGAGAAAATATTTTTATAACTTTAGACATAAAAATATATATTTCTACTTGTTGAGACGTCCGTTTAGGACATAAAATTTGACCAGTAACCTTTAAAATCGAGCAAGTTACGCTCATTTGAGATTGTAAAATCTAAGGAGTTATTTCTGAATAATGCCAAAATATCATTTTGTTCACGGATTTAATGCAAGGGCATTTTCGTCCATTTTTATTTCGTTTCAAGTCTCGGGTAAAACTAGAAAGTTGTTCAAAACATTGTTTTACATCAAAATGCATCACACTTCGAGTCTTAGAATATCGTTTAGTGAGTTAATTTGTCTAGTCAAACCCAAAAGTCAAAATTGATAGACTTTAAAAATATGAATTCAAGCGTTTTTGAGTTCGTTTGAGCTCGTAAAACTTTAACTAATGATACTTTGCAAACTAAAAACAATGATTGCGTTTGAACAAGTACAAAATAGTAACTTTGAATTCAGTCATACATATACATAGATCTTGAACTTTTGAAATTCGGTAAGTTCCTAATATAGAAACTTTTCGGAGTAATTGTACTATTTGTTAACTGATACCCTACTTTCTTAAAAGTATATTATTGTCAAATTAATCACGATGTGCACACCTACGGATTCCTTTATCCTTTCTTTTATATATGACTTATTTGTTATTTTATATTTTCTTTCTTTGCTTCTATCGTACAACTGAATTAGACAGAGGTTGAAGTTCTTGCTTTCGTATCGTTTGTTATCATCTTGACACATGTGTCTCCCAACGATTCCTGCTAAACCTCTTGAAACCTTATCACCTTGTAACCATTTCGTTGACTGACTTGAACTACTCCTTATTTCCCTCTTGTAACCCACTCGCTACTTTATAAGCTATTGTCATGTTATCATACAAAACTCAAACTAGTCTTGTTTGCGAATCATTTTACAAAAGGTTTCATTTGGGCTTTCTTAAATAATTGAATGTTATCTTATAAAATTAATTTATATTAATTTTACAATGTATTCTCACAAATTGTTCTACCTTGGGCCTTGTAAAGAATCTTGTAACATTAGTGTTGTTGAATTAAATATCTAGCTAGTAACTTATTGGCGAATAGTTTCATAAACTATTTTGATTTCTGTTTTTACAAATGGCATTATATACATATTTTAAATAATATGACCTGTAATACTGGTTTGACGAAGCTGAGCATCGCATTGCTAATCCAAAATTATGCATGGTCTGATCACCTATGCCTAATTTAGAAGGAGCCATGCAAGGCCGAATAGTAGTCACCTTAAATATTTAACCAAGAATCAACTTTTTAATATGTTCCTTAAAAAGTTAGATAAATAAAGTTTTGAAAACTTTTACATCTTATGCGAGTAACAACAATTCGTGACCTACACATATGAACCCTTAACTTTTCTTGAACGAAGTACATGCCTCAAGCATAGATATCCTTACTCGACGATCATTGCCTTACGTGTTACCTCATCATCCTCATGACACGATTTTCGTTACCATTTGCCTAAATTCTTACCATTGATACCAGACCTGAAAGTTTCAACGTTATTATGCCTCTTCATCGATCGATCTTCTTTATCTATCTTGGTAGACCTATGAAACGTCTCTGGACGTGATTAATGATTTATGATTAGACGTGAACGATGATTTCGAGTAATTGTCATGATGTATGTTAGACTTTGTCGTCTTGAAATTTGTTCACGTGAACCATGTGTTGATTTCGCCTCTCATTGCGAATGTTGTTCATTTACTGGAATTCCTTTCGAGTAACTTCTTAAAAATTTCTGTAATTCGAAAAATTTATTGTGTGGCTTTTCTCTTTTGATTGTGTGTCGACCACTGAGAACTTAATAAGCCGTTATTGGTGACGCCAACCGCACTCGTGAATTAATCTTGCTATAATCCTTGTTTCTTATTGTCCTTATCATCGATGCATCTATTCTATCATGTTCGTTAAGAGTTGATACGACTTTCGTTTTATTCCCTTGTGTTATTGCTCGCATACAAATTGTTGACCTTTAAATGATTTATATTCGTTGCTGTCTTGTCACCTTTTGAAACCAGAAAATGTTACGTGTTTATTCTTTGATACCTTGAACACTTTCTTGAATTTCTAAAAATTATTATTAATTTTTAAGAACGTTTTATACATTTTATCAAATGTTTAAATTACCAAAATAACTGTTTCAAGTTAAGTACCGGATCTACACATCCTCTTTGGTAAATTTATAACTAGTATTTAAAATGGATATCAAGCTGTACCTTTTAAAGTATTTGATTATATTGTACTTTACTATCAATATAATGAAATTATTAAATTAATTTATAATTTCTAACAATGATTCTAAATAACTTGGAAAATCTGATTTTCCTAATGGTAACGTTAAACCTGAGTTTTAACAATAATTTCATACAGTCACCCGAAAAGCTCTTAAGTTGATCGAAATAACTATTTGAACTGAGTTACTTTTACTTTGAAGTCCTGATCAAGAAAAATATTTGACAACTGTTTACCCACTCATTTTATATAGAGTTTGATTTTTAAATCACTATAGCTTGTGAATTTCTTTTAATCAAGAAAATATTTAAACTTAGGTTTAAAGTATTACCAAAATACTAGACAACTGATTTTGACAACTTATATTTTAAATGATCATATATTGTTCATTTTTTTTCCCTTCTATTTCCCTTGTGACTAGAGTCTTACATTTTAGGATTTTCACGTTTTACAGTTGCACGACTTGCGACCCCTTGTTGAATTACAATCTTGGTTCATTTTATCGCACTTTGCCTGTTTAAGCAATTCTTGTGTTCATTCTTGTTAGTTTATCGCACTTATCTCCAATAATTCTATCTCTTGATGTATTTCCGTATTGAAGATCGTTATTCTAATCCGAGACTGAAAAGTTATACGAAAAGGATTTAAGAAACTGAAGCATAGTGAGTTCCAACCGTTAAGATTCGTCGTGGTACGGAAATTACCTGGGAAGCAATGAATTTTGTTCTACACTTTGTACCTCCTCTTGTTTGCATCTTTTACTGTTTTCAGGAGAACTCTGGGGACCAGAGTTCCTTTAGGGGGGGAAGACTATGAGAACCCGTACTTTTCCAGCATTATTTTATTCTTTTTATTCGTGCTTTTTGAATTTTCCAACGTATTACGTTTTCTTGAATATTTTATATGTAAATCCTGAGATTTTTAAATTATACTTTTTAAGTATTTTTCTGATCATCGATAAATACTTTGTATGGAATTATAAAATTTTTATTTTATTTTTCCATAGTTAATTTAAATCAAAGTTTTTGATTTAAAATCACCCGCGTGCGTTTTACAACGAGTTTATTCAGAATCAATGTACAACGAGAATTCCTATTGATCGCGATACCGACAGATGCCCAAAAGTTTACGTTTATTTATCGATTGTTTCGATAATTAATAATTTCGACGATTTCGTTTTAATTACGTATTAAGTCGTATCGGGAAATCGTATAATCATTTTATGATGTATTGTAACTTTTGAAAAGTATTTTTATGAAACCTGAGCCCCGTAAATATTTTTAATATTTACCAATAACCATTTTCTACCCTTTAAAACTATAAATTATTTTTAAGTCCTAAAGTTTTATACTTGACAAAAATGGTCCCTCCACTACCTACCATATATAAACCATTCTATTTCTTCCACCTCACACACTTAACCATTTATAAAAAAAACATACAACTCTCTCCCACACCTCCATTGTTGCCGCCACTTCACCACCATAAACCACCACCATCCATCATGATTTGACAAAAACAAAAATAAGACCACCTCTTAGAATCTCATGGTGATTCTTATGATCCAAAAATTTCTCACATGCATCAAGTTTTCACAAAGTTATGATTCCATGGTGGATTGATGTTTAAATCACCTTGCATGCATTGTTTTTGGTATGATCATCACATTTTAATCCTTAAAAGTCTTGTTTTTAATCTTTGATTTTGTTAGATTTTACATGCAAGTGTTTTTAGGAGTGTTTGGATGATGGGTATGATAGTCTAGTGATCCTAGGGGTATGGGAATGATTGGTTTTGAGTGAAAAATGGATTTGTCTTGTTTTCTAAAAAGCTATTTTAGGACAACAGGTGTTAAACAGATTTTTCCTGGGTTTAAGGTCTGTGAAAGAATGATATTATTTGAAATTGTTGTAGAGTTTTCCGAGACGGTCGTTTTGGTATAAGATAGAGCTTCTAAGTCATTACGAGTCAAAAGTTATGCTAGTTTTAGTTTTCGTGTACCGGGAGACGCAAGTCGGCACAATCCGAAATTTGTGGCTGATTTTGGGTCGACTCTCGGGGACTTTAGGCTTGGTTAGATAGTTGATACTACTGATTTTCAAAGTTCACAAACTGATTTTGATGAGTCTAGTAGTGGTTTCAAAAGACGAATTGTCGAGTTAGTACTTTTAAAGTGGTCTAAACGGTTTTACAAAACAAGTGCACAAATCTGTCCCAAATTTGGAGTCGAGTAAAGTGTCGAGCTGATGGATTTTAAAGTGTGCACATTGGCTCAAATTTTGGTAAGGTCTTATACAGGTTATAAGTGACCTTGACACCAATTTTCATGTAAAACGGACAAGTGTAGATAGGTTAGATCGGTGTGTACATTCGGGGTGTACTTGCTGATTTTTATTTTGAACACTTAGTTCAATGCTTGTGTTGCGTGAGTTTGAGTCTTCACCATCAGACATGGTGACTTACTCAAATGATTAGTCATTATATAAATGACTTAGCTACTGGTCCAAATAAGAGTAAAGGATAGTTTGACTTGCGTTGACTTGGCGTCGTATGACGGGTTATTTTCAAGTGTACAAGTGTTTTAACGAATAATGTTGGATAAAAGGATTCATTCATTTGGTTCGTGTCAATGGTTTTGAAACATGAATACTTTAAAAACAGTTGAGTCATATTATATTTGGTACATATCGATATTCGAGTTCGAGTCTTAACGCGCGCCTTATTTTGATAGGTTGCGGTTTTCGTGTTTCCCCGGCATCCATATCGTCGGTGATCGTCTACCACTACCGTTTCTACTCAGTTGCTGAGTACCGTGATTGACTTACCTCGTGGTTAAGGTGAGTTCATAGCCCCTTTTACTTGTACATGGTTTCTAAACACGGGGTAAGATTTTACATGGTCGAACACAACTAAATATAAAACTGTATTGCTATCCAGAACTCGTATGTTATTCTGAATGTGTATGCTTTATAGATGATTTCAATGGTATTATTGCTTTTAGACGTTAGCCTTGAGTTTCCTCTCCTATCATGAATCGTTAATTGTCCCGTATGCTTTGCGCTAAGCGCGAATGTTGTGGGTAGATCCATCGGGATTGACAATCCCCGTCCCGATTTGACGCACTAATATTCGTTTATATTTGAGTATTTAGGCTGAATACTCCCTAGAGCAACTTACATTTGAGTTAAGCTTCGGTTCATGAGACTAAACAGCAATAATATGCATCGTGACTATGGACGTACATAGTTAACCCCCCCATTACGTGTTTTACAAATTCTATTGTGTTCCACACGTTTACCGCTAAACCTATGAATATCACTCAACTTTATGTTGACGATTTTACATGTTTAATCTCAGGTATTATTACTTAGCTTTGCTTGGATGGGAGCCCGCAGGAGATTATCGCAGCTTGGAGATTTCTGCGATGCTTTTAAAAGACTGTTTTTTTAGTAAAAACTGTCAGGATTTTATTCTATCTTTTGGGCAACTTTATGTTATAAATTGAGACGA
This sequence comes from Glebionis coronaria, assembly GCA_025667525.1. NCBI lineage: Eukaryota > Viridiplantae > Streptophyta > Magnoliopsida > Asterales > Asteraceae > Glebionis > Glebionis coronaria. The sequence goes on along the minus strand of CM046881.1, from coordinate 531,937,949 downwards.
AATAATATAATTTTCCGCTTCTAAAACTCTGGGACCTATGTTTAAAAACTCTGACCTTTTATGATGTAATATACATGTTTTTATTTCGTCAGCTTTGTATGATCTGTAAATCATTGTTTCTTGTACTATGACGTGTTACCCCCTCGTTGCCTAGCTGTTCCATGTCAGATTTTGGGGGTCTCACATATAAGTCCTATATGGAGCACGCAGTTGAGTACGCGAATTTTGCTAGGGGAGAGTTAGATGATCTTTGTAAACTTGAACCTAGGAATAGTCACTACTACCATGCTAACGCTTTCATTGAGAGGGTACAACAATGCTTAGAGCACCTAAAGTACATAGGACTACCGGGTTCCACACCACTTAAACAACAAACCACCACCATTATGATTACTCCCCTCAATAAGAATCCAGGATCTAAGCCTATATTAAATACGCCCATCAAGGCTAAATCAAAATCTGTCACTAATGTTCCCATGGCTTCTACAGGAGTAACTACGTCTACTAAGTCTAAAGGATCTCAAGACAAGAAAGATAGGATCAAGCCTTCCACTAGTAGGACTGCCAAGAAGAAAGTAGAAGTTCACCCTAGGAATGTTATTTCAGTTTCAAATAAAAAGAATCATGTACCTAAGCAAAATGTGAATTCGAATTTGTGATGTTGGAATTGTAATGAATGCATGTTTTCTCAACGTCATGATTTATGCCTTGTTGATCACGTGAATGAAATGTATGCCATTAGGAACAATCTTGAGTGGATTCCAACGGGGAAGAAATTCACCCAAGTTTGTTGGCAATGGAAACCCATTGGTAGGACCTTCACTGCTAATGGAACTAAGTGCCCTTTAACTAGGATCACATCCAAGGAAGTTAGGTCTCAGCATCCTTTAAATAGGAACACTAGCACTAAGAAATGGATAAAGCGCCCTTTAACTAGGTCTGCTCCCACTATTATGCCTACCAGTGTAGAAGTACCTAAGGATATTAGACAACTAGAATCTAAGCCAGCATTTAGGAAGCAAATCTGGAAGCCTAAGAATTCTTCGGTTAGCAAATCTAAGATAATTATATATGTACCTGCTAACACAGAGGAACTACTAGATTCCGATACATCATCCTTGTCTGGTGATATTTTCAGGTGGTCCAAATCATCCTCTAGTACTTGGGCTCTGGATGCTCAAAGCATATGACCGGAGATCGCTCGATGCTCAAAAATTTCGTCAGCAAGTTTCTAGGAACGGTTAAATTCGGCAACGACCATATTGTGAAGATCATGGGTTATGGTGAATACCAAATTAGGAATGTTACGATTTCAAGGGTATATTATGTGGAGGAACTTGGTCACAATTTATTTTCAGTTGGACAATTCTACGATTCAAACCTTGAGGTGGCTTTTCGACAACATACTTTCTTTATTTGCGATCTTGCAGGAAATGATTTGTTAAAAGGTTCTCGAGGGGATAATCTCTATACATTGTCTATTCAAAACATGATGGCCGCCTCTCCTGTTTACCTTCTCTCCAAAGCATGTAAGACCAAGTCATGGTTGTGTCATCGCCGGTTATCTCATCTTAACTTTGATGTTATTAACCATTTGGCTAAACACGAACTTGTTCGTGGTCTTCCTAAACTTATGTTCGACAAGGATCATTTATGTTCCACGTGTTATTTGGGGAAAAGCACCAAGAAATCATACAAACCTAAAGCTGAAGACACCAACCAAGAACCACTCTATCTTTTGCACATGGATCTTTGCGGGACAATGCGTACAACTAGTGTGAATGGAAGAAAATACCTCCTCGTCATGGTGGATGATTTCTCCAGGTTTACATGGGTAAAGTTCTTAGCATCCAAGGATCAAGTACCAAACTATATCATTACCTTTCTTAAAATGATCCAAGTACGCCTTAATGCTACTGTTCGTGCATTGGGACTGATAACGGTAGTGAGTTCGTTAATCAGACTCTTCGAAATTATTATGAAAAGGTTGGTATTTCTCATGAAACATCTATGGCTCGCACTCCACAACAAAATGGTGTCGTTGCAAGACGCAACCGTACACTTATGGAAGCTGCTAGAACTATGTTGATTTATGCGAATGCTCCTTTATTTTTATTGGCTGAAGCAGTGGCAACCGCATGCTATACCCAAAACCGCTCCATCATCCGTAAACACCATGGTAAAACTCCATATGAGCTACTTCATGGACACAAACCCGATATTTCATTTCTTCATGTGTTTGGTGCACTCTGTTATCCAAATACAGATAGTGAGAATTTGGGGAAACTTCAACTGAAGGCTGATATTGGAATTTTCATTGGTTACTCACCTACAAAGAAAGCATACCGAATTTATAACTGTCATCTTGGCAAGATAGTAGAAACTTTGGATGCCGATTTTGATGAGCTGACAACGATGGCTTCTGAGCAACACAGCTCTGAACCCGCGCTTCATGAGATGGGAACCGGTACAATCGGTTCTGGATTAACTCCCAACAATCCTACTTCTCCATCATTTACACCACCTAAAAGGCCCGAGTGGGACGAATTATTTAAACCTATGTTTGATGAATTTTTTGATCCACCTAGTGATGATTCTCCAGCACCTGTAGCAGTAGCTCCGATTCCTGAAGTTGTTGCTCAAGATAATGGAAATCAGTCAGAGACATCTACTGTCACTATTGAAAAAGATGTCCCATCCCCCATCAATTCACAAACCACACCTAAATCTTCACTCTCACTCGTTCCTAATGATGTTGAAGAGGATCACTATGATCACGATTTGGAATTTGCTCATTTATAAGAGCTCCTTTCTTTGGTTCACAAATACCTAAAAACCCTAACGGTGCATCTACCTCAGAGGAAGCTCATGCAGTCGTTCACTCCCGACCACCACGGATTGAAAATCACAACACAAAATGGACAAAGGATCACCCAATCCGCAATATTATTGGTGACATCAATCGACCAGTCTTAACACGTCACCAACTCCAAGAACATGCATTATATTGCTAGTTTGATGCATTTCTTTCCGACACTGAACCTAAAAACTGGCAACAAGCCATGACTAAATCATCTTGGATTGAAGCCATGCAAGAGGAACTCAATGAATTTCAACGTCTTGAAGTGTGGGAATTAGTTCCTTTACCCAGCAACGTTGAAATCCTTACATTGTTATGGGTGTATAAGGTTAAACTCGATGAGTTAGGTGGAGTGCTAAAGAACAAAGCTAGATTGGTTGATAGAGGTTACAAACAAGCTTTGGGTATTGACTTTGAAGAATCCTTTGCTCCTTTTGCAGGATTGGAGGCAATTAGACTATTCCTTGCGTATGCTGCTCACATGAACATGGTCGTATACCAAATGGATGTTAAGATGGCATTTCTTAATGTTGAATTAAGGGAAGATGTCTACGTAAGCCAACTAAATGGATTCGTCAACTCGGAGTATCCTAATCACGTGTACAAGCTCAAGAAGGATCTTTATGGGTTGAAACAAGCTCCACGCGCGTGGTACGATCTCTTATCGTAGTATCTCATCTCGAAAGGCTTCTCCAAAGGCAAAGTGAACCCAACATTATTTATTCTCAAGGAGGACAACGACATGATACTGGTACAAATTTATGTTGATGATATAATTTTTGCTGCCACTACTCAAAGACTGTCCGACCATTTTGAGAAAATTATGTCCACACGCTTTAAGATGTCGATGATGGGAAAATTTTCATTTTTCTTAGGGTTGCAAATTTCTCAGAATCCCAGAGGCATCTTCATTAATCAATCCAATTTTGCTCTTGAATCATTAAAGAAGTATCATTTTGAAAATTGTGACCCCGTGGATACTCTAATGGTGGAGAGATCTAAGTTAGATGAAGATAAGGAATGGATAGCTGTCGATCCTAAACTTTACCGTGGAATGATCGACACCCTTCTCTATCTGACTGCTAGCAGGCCTGATTTACAATTTGTAATATGCATGTGTGCCCGGTATCAGGCTCGGCCTACCGAAAAGCACTTACATGTTGTGAAAAGGATCTTTCGGTATCTTAAAGGAACACTTAATTGTGGTCTGTGGTATCCGAAAGATTCTTCTATTGCACTAAACTCATATGTAGATGCGGATTATGCTGGGTGTCAAGATACTAGACGTAGCACTTCTGGCAGTGTGCAACTTCTTGGAGATTGACTTGTTAGTTGGGCATTAAAAAGGCAGAAAAGCGCTGCGATATCAAGTACAGAGGCTGAATACATTGCTATGTCCGGTTGTTGTGCTCAAGTTCTTTGGATGAGATCACAATTAACTGACTACGGTCTTGGATTCAACAAAATCCCGATGTACTGTGATAACAAAAGTGCAATTTCTCTGTGCTGCAACTATGTTCAACATTCTCGGGCGAAGCACATTGACATACGCTACCACTTCATCAAAGAGCAAGTGGAAAATGGAGTGATCAAACTGTACTTCGTTAACACTGAGTATCAGCTGGCAGATATATTCACAAAGGCCTTAGATCGAGGACGTATCGAGTTTTTGATCGAAAAGCTAGGCATGAAATCATTCTCACCAACGACACTTAAGGAGGTGGTAGAAGAATCTGAAGAATAGTGGTGGTAAACTATTCTAGAGTATCCTTTGATCGTGATTTTGTATATTATCGTATATATTTAAACCACCAAAAGAAAAATACAAAAACATAAAACATAAAAAAACCATAAAAAATATAAAATCAAGAAAATTCAAAAATATTTTCTTTTTTTAAAAAAAGGGCATGTCTTTTAGTACGGTAATATTTACGGCCTTAGAAATGTCGATTAAAATTGACCCGACGCCATAAATAGAGTCCGTATAAAAGTTGTACATCTTTTAAAACATGCCCATTATGGATTGTAGTTATTTCAGACTGCAACCCGCTTTTCGTATTAAAGTCACGTATTTCTTATGAAAAAGTTGGCTCACAACGAGAATTAATTTTCTCGGTTAAGGTTTACTTTAAAACCTTGTAAGGGACTAAGTTTACTTTATTACTTGGTCTAACACAAATTAGTGTACGTATCAGTATACTTATTTCGTCAAAATAAGAGAAATCTTATTGCCACCAGAATCGTTCCAAACAATCACTATACCGGAAAATGTCTTCATGGATATTTGCTTCTTTAACATCATTGACTACAACTCTTTAAATAGAAAACGGGTCAGTGGTTAAGGGGGAGCAAATATTAAATCTTCTTGGAATTGAAATTGGTCTTCAAAATGGGTTTTTTCAGAAAATATAAACCGTCAATCGTCTTCATTAAATGCTAAGTTTGCCTTGTGTGGAATATACCTTGAAGAATAGGTTATTTGAAATTAGGCGTTAAGTGTATGTGTTCGTGTTTGTGAGCGGGTTAGTACTTCGTTAAGTTTATTTGATTAATCCTAATGACTTTAGCAAATACTATTAACTGGGGGACCATTTTTGCAAATGTTGCAAAGTGGGGGTTTCATGTGTAACTTTGGCACAAAGTTTGACCAAGTCAAACAATATACCCCCTCCCCGTTCTTGTTTCTTCTCCATCGCAAAAACTCAAACACAAAGCTTCTACCTCCATTGTTAAACCTTGCCAGAACCTTCCATCCTTGATTTCTTTGATTGCTAATCCGTGCATCCATCTAGGTATCTGATTGTTGTACTTTATGTTTATTATGATTCTTTCTTAAACTTAACATCACAAACAAACCAATAATCAAGATTTAATCAAATTAGGGTTTCGAAATTTTTGTGTTTGTTAATGTTTATTGATAAGTGGGATATGTTTAAATTGCTTAGATACACAAAGGTCTTGCCCAGTTTTGTTTAAAACGTTGCCAAACTCCAGGAATTGTGAAGTCAACGTTAAGATCGGATCTCAGTCTCGGATTCCGATGATCATTGCGACACCACATTGCGATGCCTAGTCATTGCGATGAGTCATTCCGATGACTCATTGCGATGGGTTATTGCGATGGGTCATTCCGATGGCTCATTGCGATGGGTCATTACGATGACACATTGCGATGGCGTATTGTGATGATGCATTCCGATGCATTATTGCGATGGCATTGTAATGGTGTTGCGATGGGGACTTATTGCAATCATTTTTCAAACATTGCGATGGAAATACACTATATTGCGATGACTAGGTGATTCCGATAGAACAGGATTGCGATACGATTGCGATGGCCTCACATTGCGATGGGTGTAAGATTGCGATAGGATTGCGATGCTGAATCATTACGATCGTTGTAGGATTTCGACGGATGGTTGTAAGATTGCAATGGACTTTTAGAATTGTGTACATGCCAAAGACTATCTAATGAATTCGGCCTAGACTACATTCCCACTTCATTAGGCTTTAAGTAAATTTGTGCCATTAAAACGAAACCAAGTTATATTGAAAATAATTATTTTTTATCTCATAAGAATACTTGAAAGGTTTCTTATTACAGAAGTTCATCTTATTTAATAAGTTGACAATTTTGTAAACATAAGAGATACAAAAGTACTTATCCAGTATCTTGTGTTTTGTATCCAGGCCATGGAAAACCATGCTTCATCATTGTCTTACCCTGTGTTCAAGCCTACTGAAATTTGGGTTGAGAATAATCCAACAATTACTGAAGTAGTGGTTGAAACTAAACCAAAGCCTACTGAAGTTGTGGTTAAAATTAAACCAAGACCTACTGAGGTTGTGGTAGAAACTAAACCCAAACCTACTGAGGTTCTGGTTATGACAACCAAGAAACCTAAATTCTCTAGGAACTAATGCTAGGTCGTTATCTCTTTAGAATAAATTATCTGTGGCATATCTTTCATAATTCTAGGTGTGATTTTGAATGTAATGACTTAGTCCATATGAACTATGTTTGTATCTTGTTTCTCAATCATATGTGGTGACATTTGTTGTGATTTATTCCCTATGCTTCAACTTGGCATAGATTTAAGATATATAGATTTTGTGTATATCATTTCTGTTTATGTCATCAAAGTAGGGAGATGTCGATCACAGAAGAACAACAGCGGCAACGTGATCTCGAACTTGTTTCACTTAGCAACAAGCTACCATATGCTGAGAACAACTCTCGTTTACAAGAGGATTTTGATCCGTCTTTAACAGCTTTCAAAATTTCCACGGATATCCTTGACATTTCACCTATCAAAGATGCATTCAGACGTACTGCTTCTGTTCCCGAAGTCTACATGCACGAGTTCTGGACCACTGCAACACTTTCTAAAAAGACTATCTCATTCCAACTAAATAAAACGCCAATGGTACTTAACTTGAGAATATTTCGGCAACTGTTTAACTTTCCTAAGTTGGCACAAGGAGAACAATTCGTGGCTAACCCAAAGACCGATGAATTGTTTCGAGTCATTCGTGCTCTGAATTATGAAGGCGAAATCCACAACCTATCCTAGTTCAATACATCACACATAGGGCAACCCTGGAAAGCACTTATCACCATCATTGTCAAATGTCTTACTGTAAAGACTCGGGGCTCCGACGCAATGGGACCACCTCAGGCTCACATACTTTAGGGACTTTACACGGCATCTAAAGTAGACTATGCATAACTTATCTGGCAAGAATTTTGTTATCAGTTTACTGGAACCAAGAAGAAATCCGTGCATCTTTCATTCCCAAGATTCACCAAGCTCACCATCAACCATTTTATGAAGAATGACCCAACCATTGACACTCGCGGGAATTTCTTCTACCACAAAAAAGATGATGACTATGCGATCCTACAAATGAATGCGGATACTTCATCCACAAAGTATTCATTACGTCCAACTCTAGTACCTGACACAATGATCAATGAAGGAATCAAGGAAAGTGACAAATATCAAGAGATGCTTAATGATATTGACACACAGTTTCGACGAGCAAATTCACTTCCCTTAGAGAAGCAAAAAGGTAAAAGCAAGAAAAGAGTTTCAAAGCGACAATCGACTGCTTCCTCCAAAGATAAAGGCACAAGGAAAAGGCAAATAGTTGATGAAGATGATGATGAGGATGAGACGATTCATACTGAGGAAGAACAGGATCAAGTACCACTTAGAAGTTCAAAGAAAGCAAAGCAAACCAAAGGTAAAGAAGCAACTGTTGCTTCAGATGAACCCGCTCAACAAACCATTTGTGAAGCCAAAAGACTGCGTATTATTCTTCAACAAAGCAGACAGGAGGCTTTTGCAACATCCACAGGATCAGGCTCAAGAATGTTTAAGGACTTAGAGGAATTTGGAAATCGTGATGCTGATATGGCCTTTTATGAATATCCTACCGATGAAGATGCTTATGAAGATGATAATAACTTCCATTTTGAAAGTCGTGAGCAGAGTGAAGAGGGTGGCAGCAGTGCAAATACAGATACAAGTTTGTTGTATCATGATGTCAATGTCAACACATCTTTACTAGAACCAACTCACATGGTGCTAAACGACGATGCTCATGCAACTCTCATACTAGAAACTCAACTTCAAAGTAAGTCTACTTCTGGCTCTGATGATGTTTTGAAATATCTTAACTTGGAAGGGGAGGGTGTCGAGGTTACAAATACTGATACATCGACAAATGAATACATGGTGGATGTTCCCATAACTTATGTTACATCAACCACCACTCCACCACTATCCACCCCGGTCATCAGTGAAGTCATAACACCAGCTATCACACCAGCACTTGTTGAACAACCGGTATCAACTTCCACCCCAACGACTGTATCTACACCGTCATCATCAATAGCTGAACAACCTGTATCAACCACCACCCCAATCACTGAATCTACACCATCACCTATCCTTGAACAACCCGTATCATTCACCACCACTTTAACAGTTATGGTTACACCTCCACCAACAGTACAACAAGTATCATCCACCTCCAATCCATTCCTCACAGTCATTGATCCACTGATCCAGTCTCTTCAACAACAGCTGGAGGCTCAAGCTAAATAGCTATATTGACTAAAAGATTCACCACTCCCGACACACAACCTCTCAAGGAACCGCAAACTGATGAGCCTACACTTAAAAAAATATCCGACATAGTGTCTAAACTTAAAGAACAACACAAATCATTTCTTGGAGAGAAGAAAACTCGTGACAAAGAGAAAGCTGCCTTTCTTGGGTCAATTGATGAGAAAATGACCAAGATCATTCGACGAGAAGTCAAGTCATATGTTGATCAGCAGCTACCAACTCTTGTTGGTAATGGTTTATCTACCCTTCAACTAATGACATTGTTACAGACACGACTGAAAGATATGGGAGCTCATAAATGGAAATATAAATGAAAAGTTCTACAACATCTCAACAAAGCAATTATTGAAGATACACTTACAGATACTACCGAATCTGAGTCTGACAATGAAGACGAGCTAGAGGAGGAAGATGACGAGGGTAATGGTGATAAGGATGATGGTGAAAATGATCAAAATGAGGAAGAGGATGAGGAAGTAGAGGATGAGGAAGAAGAGGATGAGGAAGAAAGGATAAGGATACGGATGAAGATGAAGATGAGGATGGGGATGAGGATGACGATGATGATAATGACGACGGTAATGGAACCAACAAGGGTGATAAGAATGACAAAACGGGTACTAATGCCGAAGAGTCAAATAAGGATGAAAGTGATAAGGCTACTGAGAAAGGTATTGAGGAAGCTGCAGAAAGCGTTGCTGAAACCGCAGAAAAGACGGTGGAGTCTATTGTACCAGAAACTCAGAATATTGACACAGGTATATCTACTAAACCAGTTTTTACTACTGATTCTCATAATGAATATGTAGAATATATGCAAGAAGACGAAATTCCTGTGTCTACACAACAAGAAGAACCCATAGGGTCAATGCTCGAAGACGAACCTCACAATGATATACTAGTGACACAAGAACAACCTTCAACATCATCTGAAGATCAGCACAACTCTGATATGGAAGTTGAAGACTTAAATGTGCGAGAACCAACGTTTTCTGAATCTCTTACCATCAATGATACGGTACAGGAGCAACTCTGGCTAACAAATGCAGCACCACAACATCCTTTCGCCATAGCAACTGAAATGGAGCTCACTCAATTTCTAAACAATCCTATCGATTTCTCAGCCTTTCTAAGGTATTCTCATGGGAAACCGACAATGACTCTAGACCTTATCAAAATGGCAGCCGCAGATGTGGATTTCTTTGATACCTTGAAGATCAACCATAATGAGGCAGAATATCACTTAAATGAGCTTACAATGGCAATGAGAGCGACTACTACGTGAATTCAGACTCCAGTGCTACAACCCCTTACACCCACAGTCATCGCCGTTTCTGCAACGATTCCAATAGAGCACTTTGTATCTCACGATCTCGAGTATCTTGAAAAAGGGGCGAAGAAATATGCCACATCACTTACTATGCTTATGGCTGTTCATCTGGAGAACATTCCATGGATCGAAGATAAAGTACCTGATGCATTATGGAGAAAGAAACTGCTCAAGTTTTATGATACTTTTGCATCACTTGGCATCTCTCACTGGACTGCAAAGAAAAGGTTAGCTTACAATCACTTCCATCGTCCAAAGAGAGGTTCTTCTATTGTATCAGCTCCAGAATCAAAAGCATCCAAGGAGCAACCACTCAGACTGTATTCGGTTATGATTACTTGAATGTAATCGTGTTCAAACGTACTGATGAGAAAGAATAACGAATTGACGAAAGTGATCTCCAGTACCTTCAACTTGAAGACATCGAAGATCTTCTGTTGTTATTGGCTCAGGAAAAAGTCTACCATCTACAACCTGAGATTGTCATTGCATTGAGCTTCAATCTTCGTCAATATGCAAGAAAGATCGTCATTTAAAACCGGGTGGAAGATTTTCAACTTAGAGTAGAGAGCTATCAGAAACAGCTAAACTTGCAACGTTCCCATACAACTCCGCTCAGAAGTTTTCACAAGAACAAGAAGCCGTACATGGGGACCACGACACCAGAAGCAGAGATATTTTATCCAAATGAGACTGGAGTCATGCAGTTTATGCGATTCTCCGAACTGCACAAATTCAGCGATGGTACGCTCAAGCATGTTCGAGATGATCTGACGGTTCTCAATGCCGACCTACCGCTTCCAGCAGTCAAGTACACCTGGACAAGCCAATGCAAAAGGGAGCAAACTACGCGATCAAGAAGATCGAGGAACTTTTAAAGAAGCGTCGGTAGCAACGAAGTGTGGAACGATTCTTAGGTGGAAGGCCATATGGAGCTCACCATAGATTCATGGAACGATCCATTTAATTATGGATCGTCTTATAACAGGTCAACTCCATATGTCTATTATTGTGAATATGTTAATTTTTGTATAATCAGCTTTTGTGAAATGTTGTAGTGTAAAAGTATGATATTTTTCAAGAATTTCTCTCGAGATTCTAAATCTTTCAAACATATCGTACTCAAGCACTAGAACTAACCCTCATTAATTTGAGGGGGGGCATTAATATGTTCTTTGGCCAACATCTAATTTCATTTTATTACCCAAAGACCAGTTAATCCATTAATATCCAAAATATTAATGGTTAACATTTTGGAAAAGGGAGAAAATGGGATTAACGAGACTTAATGATACTTGGCTAAACAATGAAAAAGGCTTAAAAGATAAACCAACTTCATATGTGTAATGCACATGTTAAGGGGGAGCGTTTTTGATGAACAAAACACTTAAGGCACAAAAACTTTGATTATAATAACATAAGTGTTTTAAGTAATTTTCAAGGATTTCTCATGGTGACAATACTTACCCAAACACTTAATTCACGACGAAAGTGGTGACAAAAGGGTGGTAGGATTAGGTATTAGTCCAATGATTTATCAGAACCGATAGAATCTTCCCAAGGACAATTCCCTAGATACAATTAGAAGTCCTAGGAAAGATGGAGAAAGATTGTGAACGTAGCTGAATGCCAACCAGGTACTTAAGCTAGTAGTGGAACAATCACAACAAGGTGCTAGTTATGACGTATTGGTAAGCATTGAAGGGGTTGAAGAATGAAAAAAAATTGTAAAGATAAAGGGTGTAAAGAAAGAAGCCATCCTTACAACCTTAGGCAGAAAACGGGTCAATACATATGCTATTGAGATCATTTTTTCAATGATTCTCGATATTGAAGATAGACATCATGGACCCAGTGATGCAATGCACAACCCATCCCAACTAACTCAAATATCTCTCAAAAGATATTTTTTTAATCACGCGGAGTTCAACACGTTATCTATTGGTTTATTCACTCCGAATAGACTGATATTGAATAGGTGGCACTCCTCTCCAGCTATCCCTCACTAAATCAAAACGCACTATCGAGTCTAGAGCCACGAGATCATCAAAAGTCTCATTAGGACACTTTCCATTTATTCCTTGCTTCTTCACACACTGTGAAAAGTAAGAGATTTTTATGAGTCCTACGCAGTATTCATGTAATATTGCCAGAACATCCTAGTGATACACAAGTATTACAATGAAGATGGAAATCCTACTTGAGCCAACATCAAACAAGCTCATGGTAGGTGACACGTGTGGTTCTTTAAGAACCAATCTTGTGAAAACTAGAAAGAAACAGTAGTTTAATTCTTAATTGAACTTAAACTCGTTCCAGGCCTCTACGCATTATCGTATGATCTTGCCAGAACACTCAGAGTGACACTCTTTAGTGTTTACGGTGACGAGTGGAAATCCTTCTAGTGTTAACTTCAAACAACACTTGGTAGGTGACAAGCAAGATTCTATTTGAATCAAGCTCGTGACAACTGGAAAGCAACGATGGTAAAAATCTTAATTGAAATTCACTTGTTCCAGGTTTCATGAATTGACGGCTTCAATCATAAGTATTTTTAATCCAAATGATTCACTCTTTATGTTCGCAGTAAGCTTTGGACGGTCGAATAAAGAGAACGGGTTTACCCGCGAAATCCTGTCAGTAAGTTACTTAATTGAAACTATCTGTCACAGGTACGATATCTAACATCGTCCAACGGTCTTCACCGACCGGAGGTAAAATGATACCGAATTAGAATAAAATGTCAAAGCCATTTTATTCGTGTCTTATATGTTGTTGTATTCGAAGACGGTGGATTTACGGTGTACCTGTTGAAGTCGTCCTCACATACTTATTCCTTCTACATCAAATATTTCTGCAAATTCAAGAAAGTATGACCTAAAAGTCTTCCGCTGTATCGACTCTGAAACTTTCAAGAATTCAACAAAGGATAAGTGTGTGAGACATGAAGTCCCGAAGAGGCGAACATCACAAGAAGATAAAGATTGCACGTGAAAGGCCAAAAGAACGTGTTCCAAGCAAAAGGCTGATATTATTCAACACATATTCACAAAAAGAAGAAAAGTTAAAGAAAGAAAGAAAAAGTGGACTACGAGCTCAAGAACAAGATCTAACATGCTAGATTAGGACTTTGTAAATTTGGAGTGACCTCCCTTTGGGGGAGATTGTTGAAAATATATTTTTCGTATAAAGAAAGTCTCTGTCACTCAAACAATATAGTTATAGGCTCGTAGTAGTGTTTAAGTAACATTTATTGAATAGCCCGACCCATGAGCATGTTCATGGGCCGGAGGCCCAAGTCCATTAAGGACTTGGGTATATAAGCCTCTTTCCACCATGGAAAGAGGTGTTGGTTGTTTCATTTCTCTAGTTAATACACATACTTTTCTCTCACTTCTCTCTCTTATTTCTCTCTCTAGAAATACATCAACCCTTTTGAAATACAAATATTATCATTGTTCTACATTATATCATATAGTATGATACTAGTCATACATCATATATGATAATTTTCGAAAACGTGAGAAAAAAATAAAAAGAAAAAAATTTGTCGAAAGTGTATTATATACCATATCTTTAGAAAGATAATTAAATGCTCTTCGTAATGGTATTTTTTTTCGCATAACGATTAACAGTTTAAAAGATACTAATGTTTGAAAAAAAAGGTGAAAATATATTTTGTGTTTAATCTTATCCATTATATTAAAATAAAATAGATGATGGGATGAGTACCCTATATCAAAGAAAAGTAAAGTATCCAAATAAGCTTAAATCTAACTTTAAACTATACATTACAATAACCTCCTTGATAAATAATTTTAAAAGAAGCCTATCATCAAAATTTAATATAACTCTAGATACTTAGATTAAGGTTTTCCAATGGAGTGTTGCTATATCCTTCTACAATATTCTCCTACATATCCTCCTACACATACAATAATAATTTATATTTTATTTCCACTCATTATCTCTCCACAAATAAACCGTCAGTTCTGACACGTGTCAGAATTCTGTGAGTAGACATATAAGTAGGAAGTAATTATAGGAGAATAAATCATTTCTCTTTCCAATGGATGGTTGTAGTTATTTTCCGGCCTTATCATTTTAAGGTTTTCTTTTCGGTGAATACCTACCTTTCTATCTTGAATATGAGTTTTGCTAATTTTATCTTTTAACCACGCGATAAAAACTGTATATAAACTATTGGACAGTGCGAATTGGGGAGTAAAACTGAAGTTATTCCTTCACTTTCGGTAAAAAAATTAATGGGTCAATCGGTTGATTGAATGGGTGGGTAAATTTTTGCAAATCTACTTTGTCACATCAATATACATGACAACAAATTATTATGCAAAGATAAAATTTATATAACATGACATAGGGTGTGATACACTTTTTGCATATACATCAATTGCGAGGAGCAAAAGGATTAAAATTACCACATTGTAACATTTCTCTCAATGGTTCAAACATTGGTTCGGGTAGGTTGTCTAAGCCATACCAATTCCAGCCTTCACACTTTTCGGGTTCAATGTTTTGAGGTGCTTGATTTGGGTCCGATAAACTTGCACGCATGTAGGTTACAACGGCATGCACATCCGAAACGATATGGTTGGCTGTAGTTAAGACCTTTATATCTGTAATGTCGAGTCCCGTTTCCTCCTTCACTTCTCTTGTTATACCTTCCTCGAAAGTTTCACCTGCGAGACTCGGCTTGAATCAAATTACGTTCGATCTTAGAATAAAAACAAATCAGACACCTACACGGGATTGATTTTTAGGGCACTGACCATACTCAAGGTGGCCGCCGGGGAGGTTATAACTGTTTCCAGCTACGAGTGCTGAACGACGACGTCCCAACAGTATCTTATTATCTTTTACTATGAAAACCATGCTCCCCACCTCTGGCATTCGAGATGTTGCTCCATTGTCAAAATGTGATGCTCCCACTCTTTTAAGTCTAAAATCCGAAGGTAACATGAAGCAGCTTGTCTATATGCGAAAAACAAATTTCTTTGATTAAGTACAAGATAATACGAAGTTTTTAAGGACATCACGAAATGATTTTAATGTTTTGAAACAGAGACAATTGTAAAACTTGTTTGTACTCCCACAAACCTCAATTAGAATATAAAACTAACATATTTTACACTTTCTTCTCGATTGAAAGGAGAAGGTTTGACATCTTCTCGAATAAAAGAAAAAACAGAGACAAGATGATATAACTCGTCTTGAATTTATGGAGATTATTAATATAGAAGGAACTAATGAGCATCAAGAGATTCTCAAAACATATACCAGCTTAAAAACAGGATATATGTCTTAAAAAATCCTGAAATTCAAACATCTATGTATCATGTTGTCTCTATTTACAATGTACAAAATGTTTTGACTATGCTTACTATGAGTAAATTTGATACCACGAATTTCATCTATGAGTAAATTTCGTGTTAATATGAAGCTTTGTTGGTTGATTTCGATGGTTTGTTTATATATAAGCTTCGACATAACTAAAAGTGGAAAGACGTATGTGAGAAGTGAGAACTTACAAAGATCAAACGATTGGGAGAAAGCGCTTGTTCCTTGCTTAGTTCAACAACCTTCATCGAGGACTTAACGGGCTTTAATACACGACGTTGTTGAGAAGACGAATTAATGAATTTGTAAACAGTTTGCGATGATTTAGTATTCTTCCCCAACGTGAGACCTCGATTAAAATCGAATGAGATCCCACGAGTTCCAAAACTGACTCTTGCCATGCCGGTCAGTGTAAGTCGATAGGAGCTTTGGTCGTGGACGTGTAGAGCTTATGGGAAACACTGACTGGCCAAGTTTTATTCGAAGAACAATGGTTGTGCAAAGTACGCACTATTGGACTTTCATAGGCTCCACCACCCAATTTAGAAATAATGTAGTGAGCCAGGCCCGGCCCTGGCTATGGGCAGTGTGGGCATAAAAAAAAATAGGGGCATCAAGTTTCGATCTTTTGAATCGGTTTTATGTTTAAAAAAACTGTTGTTGAAGATACTACCAGTTGGCTTCGGGTCTCACGTTATATTAAGAAAAGAAGAAAAAAAGATAAAAGGTGGACACATTTTACTGTGCACTAGTTGATTAAGTAATTTATAAAAGGGCTAAATACAAATATGGACAATAAGTACATCCATGGTCTCCTACCAAGACTTTTTTTTTCACACATGAAAGAGGGTATTTATATGCCACGCCATAAGGCTTTAGTGGGCTTGTTCATGGGCCGGGCTTGGCTTTTCTTAGGCTTACGCCCCTAACTTAGACAATATTAGCTTAAAGTCCAAGCCTGGTTTTCCCGACTAACCTATTACAATACAAGACCAATAACGACTAAGATGACCTATTACATTCTTGTTCGACTATATAAAATATAGGGCTAACAATATTTAACTTCCAATACTTTCGGATAACTAGCAAGAAAACTACTTTAGCAATTAAACATTCTTTAAATTAAAGTTTTTCTAAAAACAACATGAAACAACCTGCCAATTAAACTTTCAAAAAATAGAAAAGACCACTTTCGGATAAACGAATGATGATCATTCGTATAATCCAGAATACCAATGATGAGTTGACTTCATCTTTCCTTGCCAATACAATATCGTATTGTATTGTGATGATAATTCACAACTGATGACCATTATTGTATTGTATTGTGATGATTATTGGTAGACCCAAGGATTCGGATAATTCAAACAAATGATGAGCTCATTCAACTTTCGGATAAAGGAAAGTAATAACTTTTGGGAATAAAGTAAAAAAGTGACTTTCGGATATTGAAATTGAGTGAACTTCGGAAACTTTAACCACTACGTTCGGATAAACAAGTACCCAACTTACACTTTCAGGATAGTTGTATCTCACTTTCGGATAATTATGAATTGTCATTTTCACATATAGCTAAAATGCAACTTTTGGATAAAATGTTAAACCCTTTTCCGAAAGTTTCACACCCAAGTCTTAAACCGAGATGAACCCACTATTCTTAAACCGTATCCCAAAATCAATCCAAACACCCCAAAATCTTGCGTTTTTGACCACAATAATTAACCCAAATTCCTACCACAACTATGTAGGAGATTTATATTAAGATTTAGAGCCCGAAAAACACTAAAAAAATTAATCTGAGATGATTTGAAGGATTAAATCATTCGAATCAAATACAATAACAACAACATCCCGTGGCGATTGATACCAAATGTTATTTCCATATTTATTCACTTCACCATGGTTGATTTGATTAATTAAGTATGAAAGAAGAAAGAAAAAAGATGATTTCTAGAGAGAGAAAGTAAACAGAGAAAGATAATTAACAATGTGAAGATTAGATTAGAAAAAAATAAAAATCACCAACCTCTCCTAATATGCTAGGATAGGTATATATAGTCGGGCTCATACATGTAGCCTTAATGGACTATATTTTTTAAAGGGTCAGGCTTGAATAAAATGCTTAGTACCTTAAAAGAGGCCTTTTAAGCTAGCCATTCAAGCCCGTAATGTCACGATAATTTTAACTAACTATTACAACGTTCTAATAAATGTTACAGTATAAACCTATGACCGAACATTCTTGTTTGACTCAATATTTTGAGGCTAACACATATGTTTTTAATGATTCAAGATGAAATCACCTATGTGAGAGAGAAGTAGGTTGCTTTGAAAGGAAATATGGGGGCGCAATTCCTAAGAGCTCTTGCAGAACAGGGCTAGTGTTCATGACCATAACGAATACGACTACGAGGACTTGACAATGTCAGGGAGAGTCTTGTGTGAGTGTGTATTTTTGTCTACGTAAACAGAGGCTGGGTTCAAAGACATCGCGTCTACTCAGATCTAGGAGACTTAGTGCATCTCACAAGGGAAGGTTCAAAGGGTCATACCTACCTATCCTATGCAAGATTCAACTCTTGGAATTTTATTGAAACTTTTATGTATTACGACCGATCTCTATTCATGTGGGGGATTGTTGGAAAATATTGTTGGCAAAATGACTTTTTACCAACTTTGGACACAATTATGTATATGTATGTATCATATATAATAGTGATACTTTATAGGTTCACGTTCTCCTTGAAGAGAGCTTCACAATGAGACTTTATGTGTCCAAAATGAAGCTGATGTGAATGAGATATCGTGTCTCAAAGTTAGGCATTTGGTACCATGATTAAAGAGAAAAAATAGTTTATTTTTTTTATCCCACATCAGCAGGATGAGTAAACTGGAAGAGAGTCTACTGTGTTAAAATAGAGGTCTAATTCCATAGTTTTTTCACACATCAAATCAATAAGTATTATTATTGATTTCCAACATATGGAGTACGCATCTGAAAAGGTGAAATTCCAGGCGGTTTTGTTAAGTCTGACAGTACAACTTACTGTTTCGGCTGTTGTACCCTGGGAAACAGATGGCAAATCTATTTTAAGGGAAGCGTGTCACACACGTGCCTCGGCTCTTTAGTTCTAAGTGTGTCTTACGCGTGCCTCGACTTGCTGGTGATTTACTAAGTCTTTTTATTATTTTATTGTTTTATTTAATTATCGTTTTTAATTATGTCTGTATTTGTTGTTTCTATTATTTATATAATTGTTATTTGTTTTATGTTAATTTGATTAATTTAATTGATAAATAAAAGTGTTATAGTTTCCCTACAATTATAACATGTAAATAAATTTGTATGCACCAGCTTTATATTATTGAGTTGCATTTTATGTTCTTAACAAATATGTTTGGCAAGAGCTTTTTTAAAGCTTTTTTAGAGCTGTTAGCTTTTTTGTTAAAAAAATAATCTAATAGCTCTATTTGGTAAAACAAATTTTAAGAGCTCTTAGCTTTTTATTTTCACCAAGTGGCTCTTAAATAAAAAGCTGTCTGATATAGGTTTTTAAATTGTCAAGAGCTGTTAAAGCTGTAGATTACTGATATACCCTCCAACCATATTATAATTTATTTAAATATGTCATTTTAAGTCATTTTACATTTTAATTTTTATAGTTAATAGCTAATATACCAAACACTTCTATTATAGCTTTTAGTAAACAGCTTATAGCTAACAGCTTACAGTTAACAGCTTATAGTTAACAGCTTACAGTTAACAGCTTACAGCTTACAGCTAATTTTACCAAATACTATATTTTTAGCGATCTGAACCTACAGGCTTGTTAGTAGTCTAGTAACGGTCGTATATATACTTAATGCTTGTCGATAAACTATAACCTATTGTAATTGAGTGATTACATATTTACATACTACCTGACATCAAGGCGAGATGGAAGTGTTACTCCATATAATTCATTGTAGCTAGCTTGGTAGTAATCACTTAATTAAGCTTATCAGGGAGCTAAGGAATCAGTCTAGTACTTTCAGTTCGATGAGTCGTAATATGAGTAATACAACTATTATTATGCGTGCTTAATGAAAATCTTATTCAGAAAAAAAGAAGTTACGTGTCCTTAATGAAAATCTCCGATAGCAACGAATCTGCTTATGTGTATACATTGCTGGTTTGAACTTGTTCTATCTCAATGATGATTATAGATCAGCATTCAACATATATACGATAAATATGTTCCTCAGGATCCACAAGTGTCCACTGTGAAATTATTGATTTTAAATATCCGGTGACTTTTCAAAAAACTATTAGATCTTCTTTAACCAAGTTTTGTCCAAGTGCTAAGAGATTTTGTTTCAACTAATGGTTATATGGTAACTTTGAGTAATTTCTAAATCTAATTTTGTTTTTACACTTTGAGTAGGAGTATTTTTAGTTTTACGTTGATCTCCTTAATTAATGGTTAAAACAGTTTCACCAAATCATATTAAAGAGTCCTATTATGCAAAACTGAAATTAGAGCATTAGTGATTCTATAACATATGCAACGGTTTTATTGCGTAGAGCTAAGAAGTTGCATACATTAAGCTTCAGTTGGGAAGGGATAAATCCACCTTGCAGAATCTCTCTCAATGTTCCAAACAATGGTTCGAGTAGAATTTTCAAATCATACCTATCCCAACCCTCACACTTATCGGGCTTGAGATTCTGAGGTGTTTGGTTTGGGTCTGATAAATTAGCACCATAGCAACAACATGCACAACATCAAAAAGGACGTTATTGGTTGCTGTTAACAACTCTATGTTCTTGATGTTGAGTCTTGTTTCCTCCTTCAGTTCTCTTGCTGCGCATATCTCAAACCTTTCACCTATGTGAAGCAAATTTGAGAGTTGTTGGTTACACATGAAATTTTTAATATGAAACAAAAAGTTAAACATAGCAAATAATTACCTACCACGCTACCATGCATCATAAACCAAATTTATGCTCACTGAAGTGAAACTTTATTTTTTGTAGTAACGTAAATCATATCAAAAAGGATTAAAGGGGAAACAACATAAGATAAAATGCCAAACATACAAGAAAACCAAACCTCCAAAATAAACAACCCATAAACCTGAAAACCTAAGTCTTCCGACCTGTGAATCCAACAAGGTACTCCTGCATTTAATAGGCGGGTTGATAAGCGGAAGTAAAATGTCTCCAACTTGTCAAACTAAACAACCCATAAACCCTAAAACATAACTTTAAACTCTTATAGTTAGCATGCTGTCTCTAAGTTTGTGGAATTTGTGTGTGAAACTCAACCAGTTACGGCTACTACGTACTACGTATAACATAAGGGACTAAAACAAAAGTTAAAGCGGTGTTTAGTTGTACAAAAATAAGGGTCTTGTCAAGGAAAGCATTTCAAAGAACGTGTTTAGATAAAATATTTTTCAAATAAGTTTTAAAAATTTGAAATGTAGTTTTTATAAATTTTTGCTAAGCTTTGTAAAAGATGGAGCGAAGCGCTTTAAATTAATTTTCTTCCAACTAAACGCGCCCTAAACAATCTTAAAAATGATAGAGCGAAGCGCCTTATATTTTCTTCGCAGTTCATTGATTCTTCCTCGCTCTCGTATATGAGCCAGTTTAGTGCGAGTAAACATTTTGTAGTGTAATTTTGTTAAAGAAGTGGTCAAAATGTGGGTGCCACCAGCCTCGGTATAATAGTAAAGGAAGGTGATTTGCTCACTCTAATATTTGATCTGCACACTCATATTATTGTGTTGTGACAAAACAAATAAACACCATTTAGGAAATCATATGTCATACAATAGATTTTAATAATTTACAACATAATTATGATTTAATTTCTGTTGCCTTTTTACATGTTTATGCAGCATCCCGCTGCAAACGGCTATCCAAACTCTTAGTTCCAAGCTTGCATAAAAACATCATTAAAATAACATCAGCGAGGTAAAACTACCAAATAACAACAAAATGTTACTTTCTTTACCTATTTGTATTTAAGCCCACATACGTCAAGTTGGATGTTTTTTACTTCATCTTTCCTAGATTATGAACAAACATTCCTATGTTCCTCGCCAATTTGTTCTCCATAGTTTTCTTATGAATATAACTTCCATCAATATCCATAAAATTTATGTCTTGCGCTTCATAATTGTCTTCATCGTCTTCGATTATGATTGTACTCGAGTCCTCTAATCTTCCTCTAAAATACCAGTGGAGTACCTCTACAAACATGTTAATAGCCAAATTTTCAATATTCTTTTACATGATATGTGTAGTAGAGTGCATAGATGACAACTTAAGAGTCGCATACTAGTAAATCGGTGTTGAAGAGTGGTCATAAGAACAGATGATCTAAGATGTATTTATTTGGCATAGATTTAAGGAATTAACCAACATCGATAAACACTTCTTGTGGTATTGTTTTTCATGTGATATTTCTTCCACATCCTTACACAGCAGCGATTCGATTTCATCATCTTGCACCTGTTTAAAGTTACACCAGACATATAAGTATAGCCCTACAAAAACATTGTATGCCCTGAACATAAATGAAGTGGTAACATAAATCTCTGTCGTCCATATAAAAGTTTTCAACATTACTATAAGCATAAAAAATCTTTCAAAAGTTGGTTGCACCATGTTTCTCTAACATGTCCTATTCACATCAAACAAATTACTGACTCAACTTTAACATCTTGTACAGGTATAAGCAAAGAACCAAAAAATATATGTATACGCATATTATGAACACAGCAGCAGCAATGATAAAAATGAAACCTCAATGAATACAACATACAGGAATACATGAATTGCCACTTCTCGGGTGTTTGTTTCTGCCTATATGGCCGGCTTATGGTTTATTTGGTTTTTGGCTTATGTTTCATAAGCTTATTATATAATGCCCAAAACCAATTAAGCCATAAGCCAAAACAAACACCCCCCAGGGTTGTTTGTTTTGGTTTATATAGCCACCTTATGACTTATTTAGTTTTTGGCTTTTACTTCGTAACCTCTTTTGTTGGCTCATTTTCAATTTTTGGTAACTTATTATGACAAAATTAGCTTATATAAGCCAAAAAGCTATAAAATAATCCACAAAAATTGACCTTATGAACCATAAGCCCCAAACCAAATAAGCCATACGAAGGGAATGGAAGTTTTTCTTTCTACAGCAAGCTTATGACTCCTGCATTTCTTATCATTGACTAATTGCATACATTACTAATCAATTTTTGAAGGATGTTTTTGCAGCATTTAGAAATAACACAATAAAAAAGCATAAGAAAATTCTAGGGGTAAATTTCGTCGATATGTTTGACTAATAAGAGTAAACTACAGCTAAAAAATAGCCCGTTATCCTAATAAGTT
Source organism: Glebionis coronaria (assembly GCA_025667525.1). Taxonomy (NCBI): domain Eukaryota; kingdom Viridiplantae; phylum Streptophyta; class Magnoliopsida; order Asterales; family Asteraceae; genus Glebionis; species Glebionis coronaria. The sequence goes on along the minus strand of CM046881.1, from coordinate 531,914,877 downwards.
CATAGGTCAGAAAGAGCGTTTGTTTTGGCCTATAAAGTCTCCTGATGGCTTATTTGGTTTTGGGCTTATGTTTCATAAGTTCACTTTTTGTTTCCTGTTTTAAAACCTCTTGGCTTATATAAGTTTAAAATGACATAATAAACTTATATAAGACAAAAAGTTTCAAAAGAAGCCATAAAAAGTGAGCTCATAAAACATACACCCAAAACCAAATAAGCCATAAGCCTGCTAAAAAATAGATGTAGGTGTTCGTTCCATTCTTAGCTTCTCAATCAACTTCATTATATCTCAACACTGACATTTGAACAAAGCATCGATAAATTACGTTTCAAGATTGTTTGCTACATTTAAAGAAAAGGATAAATTGTTAGCCTCGTTATTTGACATTATTCAAAAGTAGTCGAACACCACTTTTACAGCAGAATTGGTGTTTGTCTCCTGAACAGTAGCCAAACACTCTTTTTAAGAATATAGATCTCTCAGATAAGAAAAGATTTTATAATTCGGTCTATATGCGTGTTACATGATTCGTTTGCAATCCATGTTTGTTTTTGCATTTTGATAAATATATTGGAAAGATTTCATATATTGGCTCCCAAGTGGGTAGTCGGTTTTCAATTCTCCATGTTTGATTGAAAATCGACTGCCCACTCCAATTCTCCATTTACGGGGTATCCAAGCACTATAAAATCACACGGGGTATCTAAAGACTATAAATTCACTCCATGCTACTTCAAATCGGTTCCCTGAAGTAGCATTAACAAATTATAGTGTTTGGGTAAAAAAACTGATTTTTTTAAAGCAGAAAACCAGAAGAAAAAACAAAAGCAATGTCAAACCACATAATGAAAAAATTAGAAGTATGCATACTAATGTTTTGCATGTCTCGAGCAAAAGGCTTTCACCCTCCCGGTTGCATCTTGAAGGACTGGTTGGTCTGCTGCAATACTCACGCAAACCCAATTGTTTAGCCAACAGACATCCCCTAAAACAATATAAGAGTAAAAGTAGTAGTACAAAGATTATTTTAAGTTCACATTTATAGAACCTGCAAATATATTAACGAGGGTTCGGTACGGATTCCACTTTAGCCAACTTCATATAGAATATCGTCAACCACATCAACAGAAGCCGATAGGTTTACCGTCACATGTGAAAGCGAATTTGCATTAACTCAAACATTCAATCAACTTGTTATGTAAGTATCGTTTGGGTATATTGTGATGCTAATCAAGTTAGGAGTGGCTGCAACACTACTCATAATTATCTGGCCAGTTTAAGAGTTAACTACATGTAAATTTTGAAATAAATTGTCATAACTCGTCAAACATTCAATCAACGTGTTATATAAGTATCACAACTGAAATTTCATTTTACATTCACATGACAATCGTGTCGCCAATTCAACCTTCATTACAAAGATATTTGTATATGGAATTATTTACTTCTATTGATTAATCATAACAACCCCTAAAATATGAGTTTATCAGACTCTGATGAAAATAAAGACGTAGAAAGAAGGAAGTACTTACGGATCCATTAACCGTAATAGTTGCTTCTTAGCTTCTTGAACTCTTGCCACAGTTATAAACGCAAATCCCATCCTCATATCCGTTAGTCGATCATATACTATCTGATCCCACAAAAACATAAAACTAAAGTCAGCATAATTAAACCATCCTGAAAATCACTAAAGATTTGGCAGTATATATACGATAAAGTCATGAAGCAAGAAGTCATATCTCATGTATACTCTCCTACGTGCACCTACAGCTTTTATTGGGCTTCCATTCTAACTGCATTTGAATTTGAAAAAAAAATGGGAACTCAAATTCACTAATCTATAAGAAAACCAAAATTAACATAAATTTACAAAACAAATACATATGAGGCTCTAAAGAATGGACAGAGTAAGAAACCTCGGACCCATAGTGCCTGGTATCGCCAAACTGGAGTACCCATATACCGTTACTATGATGGTGTTTGGTTCCTCGTTTAACAACAGCCAAACAACTATTCATGGTTTAAAATATCAAGTGTAAACACAAAGAAAGTACAAAAATAAATTACTACATGGAAAGACATAATGTTCAAGCTCAGGTAAGTAAGAAATGGCTAATGGTTCGATAAATGTGGTTGCTGGCAATTTCTGCTGCCGTGCACTACATATAACGCCTCAAAGCCGTGTGCATATTTTTTCTAATTCATCATTGCCTTTGTATAAAAGAAGACATCCATTATGGCTGCAATTACATGAGGCTCAAGTAGAAAATATATATATTCCAAACCTGGATTCATCGACCAAAGCAAACGGAAAAAGATTGCTTCCGCATTCATACGATAGCCTACATTCTCGTACTACTTTTACTATGCGTCATGGTTAGAACTCTTTATAAAAAATGTTTTAAAAGTTTTGAGGCTCAGATCTTGCTAATGTCGGAACCATAAGAAACAATGTATGGCTGCAACCACGATGTAATTGTGGCTGCTCTGCCGATGTTTGTAAATCATGGCTCACAAAAACATAATAGCAGAATGTCATCGTCATCGCCTTTTTTTCTGCATCATAGTCTTTGTAGTAATGCTAATGATATGCATTCTTTCAGTAGAAAGAAGACACAAAGGCAAATGTGATCCGGCGTCTTTTTTTCGTATACTTGCAAAAGCGAGAGCAACATTCATGGTGTCAAAAATGTTTTCTGTATGAGGGTGAGACAGGCAATCATTCGACGAAAGAGGACAAACCGCCATGGCTGCATCTTTAATGAGTTTTCCCACCGAAGGGGTGGGTTGTCACTGATCTATCATGCTCACCTGACAGCAAAGCACCCAAATGTAAGGTGTATTGTTTCAGCACATAAAAGATGGCATGGCAATAGCATCAAGTCCCAAACGCTAACCAAATGAAGCTACTGTAGATATAAGTTAGGAAACAAATATCTACTAACCGGCCAAAACAGAACATATCTTTGTAACGATCAAGGCTCACAAATCATGACACCCATAAAGGAACACGCTAAACTACGCTCAACAACGGCACCAGCCGACCACCAACGCCACACACCATGATTGGCGGCAACCAAGGGGTCGACAACATCGAAGAAAGCTAGTGCAGACACATATCACAAAACGATGATACATTCTACTGCTAATAAAAGGGAAAATATTGAAACCATAGGAATAGGAAACCTTAGTATGTCAATATCGTATATCATCGTGTCTCTCTCACAACTCTCACCCCTCTCACACTTTCATCCCTCTCTCGCACTACCTAAATTATTAACTTAATAACAGGATCAAAGAGAGTGAGGGATATTAAGAGTCTATGTGGAGCACTGTTTCAAGTTAAACGAATCAAGCATCATCACCACCACTCCAATCAAACGTAAGGATCAAAACCCCTAAATTAAAGACTTAGTAAAAGGATGAAAACACCCAAATTAGGTTAATAAAATAGTGAGAAAGAAAACAACATACCAATCACCGATGAATAGCGGTAATTTAACCAACAATAGACATAAACACAATCATGTCAAGAGGAACCAATTTTTCATCTCAACAAAGCCAACAACGAAGAGGTATGTGGTGGTACACAATATATCTTGATCGGATCGTAATCAAATGGATCCACTATTAATGTGAACCCATAGAGAGGCAGGGATAAGATAAAAAAAGGTGAGATTTATTTTTTTGGGAGAGAAAAATAAATAATTCAAGGAGATAGGTTAAAGGCGATGTTTATTGTGATGGTGGCTATTTATATACTCAACGGGAGAGATCAACGATCAGGGCTCCTCCTCCACTATAAAAGGAAGATCATATGGCTAAAAACCCGGTAGAAACTGTAGTCTACAGTGAAGGTACATGAGAGGAGAGGAACTCTGTGAGAAGGAGCTTTTTCTTTTATAATGGGGTATGTGAGAGGGGAACTGTTCCTAGAGGAACGTGATTCCCTCTATTATTATAAATACAACAGAGAAGAATTATTTTGGATACTATATTTTTCCTTGGATATGAGGGGACTCATCTCCACCCCTCATTTTCATCTAATGGATAATATTATGTATATTTGATTTTTCACCTATTTTTTATAATTTAAATATCTTTTAAACCGTTAAGTATTAAAAGAAAATAATTATATCATCACAACGAGCGTTTAATTATCTTTCTACCAGTATGCTATATGATATACTTTCGAAGAAAAAAAATTCACTTTTTTTTGCTTGTTAAAATTTACGTGAAATATCATATATGATAATACTGTTTTATCATATATGAAAACAGTGTTAAATCATATATGATATGTTTTCTATCATATATGATAATATATGATAAGTTATAAGTTGGAAATATGTGTTTCGTATAAAGAAAGTCTCGGTAACTCCAACAATATAGTTATAGGCTCATAGTAGTGTTTAAGTAACATTTATTGAATAGCCCGACCCATGAGCATGTTCATGGGCCGGAGGCCCAAGTCCATTAAGGACTTGGGTATATAAGCCTCTTTCCACCATGGAAAGAGGTGTTGGTTGTTTCATTTCTCTAGTTAATACACATACTTTTCTCTCACTTCTCTCTCTTGTTTCTCTCTCTAGAAATACATCAACCCTCTTGAAATACAAAGATTATCATTGTTCTACAGTTGGTATAAAGAGCATGGGATGAAATATAGGTTGGTTATTGTGTTGCTAGTGCTTATTTAAGCATTTCGTATGTTTTTTAGTGTTTTTTACCAAAGTTCCAAAAAAATTTCGTGTTTGTTAGTGTTCTTAATTCGCATACCTTCTTTATTCGTGTAGTAGTGATTTGGGTATCTTTGTTTCGGTTAAAACCCAAATATTTTGGATCAAAAGTTAAGAACTTTCTTGTTTCATCTTTCCGAAATTCTAGCAAGTGAGTCCATCGGAAAGTACAAGTGAGTGAGGCTCGATCGCAATAACCCAAGGGTTTTACTTCGCGATCACAAGGATTCTGATACCTTATTCCGACGAGTTATTCCGATCGTTCATTGCGATAGCGGATTCCGGCGGTTTTTAAGGGATATTGAGACGTTACTCTGTCCACATAGTTTTAGCCATATAGCGATCAAGACATTCCGACAGATCAACATTCTGACAGATCAACATTCCGACAGATCCAATATTCAGATAGAAGGACATTCCGACAGATCAACATTTTAATAGAACCAACATTCCGATAGAACCAACATTCCGATACTTGCAATCATTCCGATAGAAAGAGTATTCCGACAGAATCAACATTCCGACACTTGACACATTCCGATAGAATTTGGTTTTGGATAAAAGTTGCATAATTTAGAGGAGTTTTTCTATCTTGCATTAATTTGGTAATTTGGTAAATTTCAAAAACACACACAACAAAAAGATAACATCATCTTTCTTTCAACAATACAAAAACACATAACCTTATTTCATTGATCAATCATTTTTGATAATCTTTTTTCAAGGGATCATAAAATGAATTCAAATTCATATATGCCAACCATTACTTCACTTACCGATATCTCAATCACCTCGGGTACCGACACTCGCCCACCTTTGCTCATCAAAGATTTATTTGAAGCATGGCAAGGTCACATGAAAACTTACATCATGGGAAAACCCAATGGTCGAATTATGCTTCAATCAATTGAAAAAGGTCCATTAGATTGGGGAGAAGTTACCGTCAACAATGTGACGCGGGAATGGTTGTATCATGAGTTAATCGATACTAACAAAATCATTGCCGATGCAGATGAAAGGGCAGTTTAGACAATACTTCAAGCCCTTCCACCCGATATCTATAGAATGGTAAGTGAACACACAGTGGCAAAGGATCTTTGGGATCGATTAGCTGTTTTGTGACAAGGGGCCTCTCTAACTAAGCAAGAACGAGAGTGTCAATTGTATGACTTGTTTGATAGGTTTACATACATTCCAGGGGAGACTCTTCACGATTACTACTGGCGTTTCACTACTTTGATGAATGACATGAACGTGTATAATCTAAGGATTGCCCAGTTTCAACTAAACACAAAGTTTTTGAACACGTTACCCCAAGAATGGAGCCAATATGTCACCGATGTCAAGATGATTTGAGATTTGCATAAGTCAAACTTAGATCAACTATATGCTTTCTTGCAACAACACGAGAAGCACGGGATCCAAAACGAATCTCTCAGGGATCTTATCAACAACCATTGGCATTAATGGCAAACCATCCTAAAATGTCATATCACAACTCTCCGGTTGCTTTGGGACACCAATCTTCTTATCAACCATTGTATCGAACACCAAGTTTCACATAGTATTCGATCTTGCCAAAACCGCCTATAAAAGCAACCAGCAACATCATCACAAGGAGACTCACATCAGTTACCTTATGCTTCACAACAGTATTCACCGTATCAACCTCCAACAAACCTTGCTCTTACCTATCAACACCTTAAGGTTCCTCAACCTCATTACTCACAACAAGTTCCATCAAATCAACTTCTAGCTCAATCAACACCAGCATTCTATTGTGATGATGAGATCCCTGTCCTGGAGTTTAGACAAGGGGATAGTCCTACTGATATACTTGCTCAAATGTCTGCTTATCTCACTCAAACATTGAACAAACGAGGTTACAGAGGACCAACAACAACAAACAATCAGTTAAGGAACTCTTCTAACTCTCGACAACAGGCTACAATTCAAGATGGCAGAATCAGGGTGCAACCACTTCAGGGGAGACCCGATTCATCTACTGCTGGTGCACGTTTATCTAACACTGTTGCTATAAAAGGAAATAGCACTGACAAAATGAAGGTGATTATATGCTACAACTGCAAAGGGGAAGGACACATGGCCCGAGAGTGTAAGCAGCCCAAGAGGAAAAGGGATAGCACATGGTTTTAGGAGAAGATATACTTGGTGAATGCTCAAGCCCAAGGACGTGAGCTCGATGAAGAAGAGTTGGCATTTCTCGCAGATCCGGGAGTCGCGGACACTGACGGTCTCACAGCAGCCATCACAAATAATGCCGCATATCAATGTGATGATTTGGATGCATACGACTCTGACTGTGATGATCTCAATACCGCCAAAGCAACTCTCATGGAAAATCTTTCACTTTATGGAGCTGACACAATTTCTGAGGTACCAAACACTGCTACGGATACTAGTATTGTGCCTTATCAAGTTGAGAAAGTGTTTGAGTATCCGGAACAGCCTCCGGTGGTTAGTACCTCAATCAAGGAGACAAATAATGATAGCAATATCAATGCAAGTCCCCAGACTTTGAGTGAACCACAACCGGGAGCTATTACGACTACAAATTCGTTTGCTCAACTTGATTTAGTTATGGTCTCGGTATCTTTGCTTAGCCAAATGAATAATGCGGTCCTTGAAACCCTCAGTGTTAATTAGACTTTATCTGCCAAGCTTGCTTTGCATAAGGAAAAGGTTAAAACCTTGGAATTAACTCTAGTGTCCACTACCTTAACCAATCCTGAATTTGATAGGTTTAGGCAAGTCCAAATGGATAATCTGCTAGAAATTGAGAGTTTAAGAGAAAATCTTTTGAAAGAACTCTAAGAAAAATAGTCAGTCGTTAATAATTTTCAAAAACTACAAACAGATTTCGAAATTCTCGAGTCTAAAAGGGTTGAAACAGAAATTAAGGCGTCTGAGAGAGATAAAAGGACAAAAATTTTGCTTCTAAAACAATACTCTGCTTCACATTTAGTACACTTGTTTCATTCTTCTTTTCAAGAGTTCAATCTATCGCGTCTGATAGACCTACCACCTAACCCGGGCTATGCAAAGCAAGCATTTCACCACAACCCACGACTTTATGATGCAACCAAGTTAGGATTGGTATTAGATCCGATTGTGTTTTTAAATGAATCTGAGAGCATGCCACTATATAAAGAGAATCGGTTAAAATTACTTCCTACATATCCTGAGTATGACTATGCACAAATGAATACAATGAATGCAAGAATAGATCTTAGAACTTGATTTAATATGCAAAAGAAATCTATCCATACATCCGCTTACATGACTAATAGAGAAACCCTTAGTATACTTCCTACACATGTTAGTTCGGACGAACCTAAGGAAATTCCTAAGAATCTTCCACCGGTAAGTACGGTAAAACTCAGCTTGGAAGAGATTGAGCGATACCTAACCGAGTTTGACAAGGTCATCCTGGAATTTACGACTTCAACGGCTCTAACCGCTGGAGAATGGGCTTTCGAACACATAAAAACGGTGTTTGAGAAAGAGATCGTTCCGTTTGTAAACAACGGTATTAAAAATGGAGTTTATTATCTCGTGGGAAATCTAAGTTTCGAAATGGGAGAAGTTCAAAAAGTTTTCTATGAAATGGATGATGCTTATGAACAACATTTAATTGAGAAAGAAAATATTTTATCCGAATATTACCGATTCTTAGAACATATAGTGTCTCTCGAAGTGACGCAAGTTGTTACTATTGCATATGCTCATGAGCTCTCATCTAATGTGAATAAATGTGATGATGTGCATGATATATCTGTGAATATTGTTGAACCTGTGAATAATGTAGATAATCATTCTTGTCATGAATCCAACGCTGAATTTTTAAAGCTTCAAGATTCTTATAACTCACTTTCAAAACGATTTGATGAGCTTCAACAACATTGTATATCTCTTGAAATTGAAAATCAATCTAAAAATGAAACTATTTTAAAAAAATGATTGTGAAAACTCCGTTGAGACAAGTGACAAGATGATTCAGGTGGTTCAGGCATTAGAGGAAGACATTATGAGACTTAAGAGAGAATCCGTAGAAGAGAAATTAGAACTAGAGGCTGCAGAGATTAAACATCATGCCCTAGAAGAAAGAATTAATTCTATGCTAGGGGAGTTTGATAAAGTAAAGCAGGGTTTTTCACAAATTTATGGTTCATTAGAAGATCGCTTCGCTTTTAATGCGGCAGAGAAAAAGTCACTTGTTGACCAACTGAACCGTAAGTGCGAGGAAATCTCTGACTTAAATATTCAACTCATTGACAAAAACATGGTTTTGACTGAATTAAAGGAGACACTTCAACTCAAAGGACAAGAAGTTGTTGATAATCCAGCTACAATCTCTGCCTCGACCTCTAGTGCTACAAAAACCAACAAGGTGGTGATCACTAAGAACCCGTACCATAAGAACAATCCACTATCATATAATGTGAGAACCCGTACTTTCCCAGCATTATTTTATTCTTTTTATTCGTGCTTTTTGAATTTTCCAACGTATTACGTTTTCTTGAATATTTTATATGTAAATCCTGAGATTTTTAAATTATACATTTTAAGTATTTTTCTGATCATCGATAAATACTTTGTATGGAGTTATAAATTTTTTATTTTATTTTTCGATATTTAATTTAAATCAAAGTTTTTGATTTAAAATCACCTTCGTGCGTTTTACAACGAGTTTATTCAAAATCAATGTACAACGAGAATTCCTAGTGATCGCGATACCGACGGATGCCCAAAAGTTTACGTTTATTTATCGATTGTTTTGATAATTAATACTTTCGACGATTTCGTTTTAATTACGTATTAAGTCGTGTCGGGAAATCGTATAATCATTTTATGATGCATTCTAACTTTTGAAAAGTATTTTTACGAAACCCGAGCCCCGTAAATATTTTTAATATTTATCAATAACCATTTTCTACCCTTTAAAACTATTACTTGTTTTTAAGTCCTAAAGTTTTATACTTGACAAAAATGGTCCCTCCACTACCTACCATATATAAACCATTCTATTTCTTCCACCACACACACTTAACCATTTATTAAAAAAACATACAGCTCTCTCCCACACCTTCATTGTTGCCGCCACTTCACCACCATAAACCACCACCATCCATCATGATTTGACAAAAACAAAAATAAGACCACCTCTTAGAATCTCATGGTGATTCTTATGATCCAAAAATTTCTCACATGCATCAAGTTTTCACAAAGTTATGATTCCATGGTGGATTGATGTTTAAATCACCTTGCATGCATTATTTTTGGTATGATCATCACATTTTAATCCTTAAAAGTCTTGTTTTTAATCTTTGATTTTGTTAGATTTTACATGCAAGTGTTTTTAGGAGTGTTTGGATGATGGGTATGATAGTATAGTGATCCTAGGGGTATGGGAATGATAGGTTTTAAGTGAAAAATGGATTTGTCTTGTTTTCTAAAAAGCTATTTTGGGACAGCAGGTGTTAAACAGATTTTTCGTGGGTTTAAGGTCTGTGAAAGACTGATATTATTTGAAATTGTTGTAGAGTTTTCCGAGACGGTCATTTAGGTATAAGATAGAGCTTCTAAGTCATTACGAGTCAAAAGTTATGCTAGTTTTAGTTTTCATGTACTGGGAGACGCAAGTCGGCACAATCCGAAATTTGTGGCTGATTTTGGGTCGACTCTCGGGGACTTTAGGCTTGGTTAGATAGTTGATACTACTGATTTTCAAAGTTTACAAACTGATTTTGATGAGTCTAGTAGTGGTTTCAAAAGACGAATTGTCGAGTTAGTACTTTTAAAGTGGTCTAAACGGTTTTACAAAACAAGTGCACAAATCTGTCCCAAATTTAGAGTCGAGTAAAGTGTCTAGTTGATGGATTTTAAAGTGTGAACACTGGCTCAAATTTTAGTGAGGTCTTATACAGGTTATAAGTGACCTTGACACTAATTTTCATGTAAAACGGACAAGTCTAGATAGGGTAGATCGTTGTGTACATTTGGGGTGTACTTGCTGATTTTTATTTTGGACACTTAGTTCAATGCTTGTGTTGCGTGAGTTTGAGTCTTCACCATCGGACATGGTGACTTACTCAAATGATTAGTCATTATATAAATGACTTAGCTACTGGTCCAAATAAGAGTAAAGGATAGTTTGACTTGCGTTGACTTGGCGTCGTATGACGGGTCATTTTCAAGTGTACAAGTGTTTTAACGAATAACGTTGGATAAAAGGATTCATTTGGTTCGTGTCAATGGTTTTGAAACATGAATACTTTGAAAACAGTTGAGTCATATTATATTTGGTACATATCGATATTCGAGTTCGAGTCTTAACGCGCGCCTTATTTTGATAGGTTGCGGTTTTTGTGTTTCCCGGGCATCCATATCGTCGGTGATCGTCTACCACTACCGTTTCTACTCAGTTGCTGAGTACCGTGATTGACTTACCTCGTGGTTAAGGTGAGTTCATAGCCCTTTTTTACTTGTACATGGTTTCTAAACACGGGGTGAGATTTTACATGGTAGAACACAACTAAATATAAAACTGTATTGCTATCCAGAACTCGTATGTTATTCTGAATGTGTATGCTTTACAGATGATTTCAATGGTATTATTACTTTTAGTCGTTAGCCTTGAGTTTCCTCTCCTATCATAAATCGTTAATTGTCTCATATGCTTTGCGCTAAGCGCGAATGTTGTGGGTGGATCCATCGGGATTGACAATCCCCGTCCTGATTTGACGCACTAATACTCGTTTATATTTGAGTATTTAGGCTGAATACTCCCTAGAGGAACTTACATTTGAGTTAAGCTTCGGTTCATGAGACTAAACAGCAATAATATGCATCGTGACTATGGACGTACATAGTTAACCCCCCCCCCCCCCCAATTACGTGTTTTACAAATTCTATTGTGTTCCACACGTTTATTGCTAAACCTATGAATATCACTCAACTTTATGTTGACGATTTTACATGTTTAATCTCAGGAATTATTACATAGGTTTGCTTGGATGGGAGCCCGCAGGAGATTATCGCAGCTTGGAGATTTCTGTGATGCTTTTAAAAGACTGTTTTTTAGTAAAAACTGTCAGGATTTTATTCTATCTTTTGGGCAACTTTATGTTATAAATTGAGACGAAATAATATAATTTACCACTTCTAAAACTCTGGGACCTATGTTTAAAAACTCTGACCTTTTATGATGTAATATACATGTTTTTATTTCGTTAGCTTTGTATGATCTGTAATTCATTGTTTCTTGTACTATGACGTGTTACCCCCTCGTTGCCTAGTTGTTCCATGTCAGATTTTGGGGGTCTCACAGAGTGGTATCAGAGCGATGGTTATAGGGAACTGAGTCGTTTTCAAAAACTTAGTCTATAACCAAAAGTTCAAATATTTTATTGTTTCTAAGTGTCAAACACAGAATCTGCCATTGTTGTTCGATATCTTTGCGGGTAACTCTCTAATCCTTATTATTTACGTTTAATTATCGTTATAGTATTTCATCTCTTTATTACATGTTGAAATATTACGTTACCCTGATGACGATAATTACTATGTCTTTTCAAAGCCTTGTGCTTCATGGATTATCATTCGATATTACTGTGATTACATCTGCTCTTACTGTATTTCTGGAATTCTTGTTCTTGTGAACTGATCTTGTTACGATGATTTCATATTGTTATGACGTTACATACTTGTATTCAGAGCGCGTGTACTGCCGACTTTTCAAACTCATTTTTCTGAGTACTATTGCTATTTCATTTATGCGTGATACGACTGACTTCATATGCTCGTTCGTTTTGAATCATCTGTTTTGCTCGACTCACTATTACATGTTGTGCATACTCTTGAGATACCATTGTCCGGGATCGAATAAGTGTTGTTTTCGACGAAACTCCTGATTTTCATTCTTACTACCGAGCATGTTGCTTTCATTGTTTAATTCTTTTAAATATCTATTTAGATACACAGATTTTCTTTCCGACCATTCGTAATTGAATGTCTAATCTATTGACCATTGTGTTGCTCAATGTGTCTATGGAAAAGACTAAAAGACATCGTGTGAGTCACACATCTCGAAGCATTCGTTGAATCAGTACTTGAATAATATTGTGGGTTTTCATAATCCTCATTTACCTTTACGTCACCGTTTTACACGACACTTGTGCATGGATTACATCTTATTTCATTGACCATTCTACGTTTCGACTTCGACTTACAACATCCGTTGTACCTTGAACACATGATCGTCATTTATTATGTGACGATTGTTTAGAATACGATCCTACTTGTATCCTCCCCTTTTCATTAAACCTCCTCGCTTCAGGAGTGTGATTTCTTAATATTTTGTTTCTCTCTCGGTATGTCTTGTGATTTTGGAAAATCACGCCGCCAGGAAACCTTCCTGCATTGCATCTTGCAACCGAAGACACGAATGTCATGCGTCGTTTTTGATTTCTTAGATTTTCGTTGGTACTCTTGAACCATTTCTATACTGTGTTTTCTTAAATGACTAATTATATAGTTTATCTTCTTTCGTCTTTATGGAATCTACATGTCTTGTGTGTACATTAATTCTGGATTATTATGAAATTGGATTTAATTTCAAGCGGTGTCGAAAAATATACTTTGTATAGAAACTTTACAGGAAGTTTAACAGTGTCGAGAAAATATTTTTATAACTTTAGACATAAAAATATATATTTCTACTTGTTGAGACGTCCGTTTAGGACATAAAATTTGACCAGTAAACTTTAAAATCGAGCAAGTTACGCTCATTTGAGATTGTAAAATCTAAGGAGTTATTTCTGAATAATGCCAAAATATCATTTTGTTCACGGATTTAATGCAAGGGCATTTTCGTCCATTTTTATTTCGTTTCAAGTCTCGGGTAAAACTAGAAAGTTGTTCAAAACATTGTTTTACATCAAAATGCATCACACTTCGAGTCTTAGAATATCGTTTAGTGAGTTAATTTGTCTAGTCAAACCCAAAAGTCAAAACTGATAGACTTTAAAAATATGAATTCAAGCGTTTTTGAGTTCGTTTGAGCTCGTAAAACTTTAACTAATGATACTTTGCAAACTAAAAACAATGATTGCGTTTGAACAAGTACAAAATAGTAACTTTGAATTCAGTCATACATATACATAGATCTTGAACTTTTGAAATTCGGTAAGTTCCTAATATAGAAACTTTTCGGAGTAATTGTACTATTTGTTAACTGATACCCTACTTTCTTAAAAGTATATTATTGTCAAATTAATCACGATGTGCACACCTACGGATTCCTTTATCCTTTCTTTTATATATGACTTATTTGTTATTTTATATTTTCTTTCTTTGCTTCTATCGTACAACTGAATTAGACAGAGGTTGAAGTTCTTGCTTTCGTATCGTTTGTTATCATCTTGACACATGTGTCTCCCAACGATTCCTGCTAAACCTCTTGAAACCTTATCACCTTGTAACCATTTCGTTGACTGACTTGAACTACTCCTTATTTCCCTCTTGTAACCCACTCGCTACTTTATAAGCTATTGTCATGTTATCATACAAAACTCAAACTAGTCTTGTTTGCGAATCATTTTACAAAAGGTTTCATTTGGGCTTTCTTAAATAATTGAATGTTATCTTATAAAATTAATTTATATTAATTTTACAATGTATTCTCACAAATTATTCTACCTTGGGCCTTGTAAAGAATCTTGTAACATTAGTGTTGTTGAATTAAATATCTAGCTAGTAACTTATTGGCGAATAGTTTCATAAACTATTTTGATTTCTGTTTTTACAAATGGCATTATATACACATTTTAAATAATATGACCTGTAATACTGGTTTGACGAAGCTGAGCATCGCATTGCTAGTCCAAAATTATGCATGGTCTGATCACCTATGCCTAATTTAGAAGGAGCCATGCAAGGCCGAATAGTAGTCACCTTAAATATTTAACCAAGAATCAACTTTTTAATATGTTCCTTAAAAAGTTAGATAAATAAAGTTTTGGAAACTTTTACATCTTATGCGAGTAACAACAATTCGTGACCTACACATATGAACCCTTAACTTTTCTTGAACGAAGTACATGCCTCAAGCATAGATATCCTTACTCGACGATCATTGCCTTACGTGTTACCTCATCATCCTCATGACACGATTTTCGTTACCATTTGCCTAAATTCTTACCATTGATACGAGACCTGAAAGTTTCAACGTTATTATGCCTCTTCATCGATCGATCTTCTTTATCTATCTTGGTAGACCTATGAAACGTCTCTGGACGTGATTAATGATTTATGATTGGACGTGAACGATGATTTCGAGTAATTGTCATGATGTATGTTAAACTTTGTCGTCTTGAAATTTGTTCACGTGAACCATGTGTTGATTTCGCCTCTCATTGCGAATGTTGTTCATTTACTGGAATTCCTCTCGAGTAACTTCTTAAAAATTTCTGTAATTCGAAAAATTTATTGTGTGGCTTTTCTCTTTTGATTGTGTGTCGACCACTGAGAACTTAATAAGCCGTTATTGGTGACGCCAACCGCACTCGTGAATTAATCTTGCTATAATCCTTGTTTCTTATTGTCCTTATCATCGATGCATCTATTCTATCATGTTCGTTAAGAGTTGATACGACTTTCGTTTTATTCCCTTGTGTTATTGCTCGCATACAAATTGTTGACCTTTAAATGATTTATATTCGTTGCTGTCTTGTCACCTTTTGAAACCAGAAAATGTTACGTGTTTATTCTTTGATACCTTGAACACTTTCTTGAATTTCTAAAAATTATTATTAATTTTTAAGAACGTTTTATACATTTTATCAAATGTTTAAATTACCAAAATAACTGTTTCAAGTTAAGTACCGGATCTACACATCCTCTTTGGTAAATTTATAACTAGTATTTAAAATGGATATCAAGCTGTACCTTTTAAAGTATTTGATTATATTGTACTTTACTATCAATATAATGAAATTATTAAATTAATTTATTATTTCTAACAATGATTCTAAATAACTTGGAAAATCTGATTTTCCTAATGGTAACGTTAAACCTGAGTTTTAACAATAATTTCATACAGTCACCCGAAAAGCTCTTAAGTTGATCGAAATAACTATTTGAACTGAGTTACTTTTACTTTGAAGTCCTGATCAAGAAAAATATTTGACAACTGTTTACCCACTCATTTTATATAGAGTTTGATTTTTAAATCACTATAGCTTGTGAATTTCTTTTAATCAAGAAAATATTTAAACTGAGGTTTAAAGTATTACCAAAATACTAGACAACTGATTTTGACAGCTTATATTTTAAATGATCATATATTGTTCATTTTTTTCCCTTCTATTTCCCTTGTGACTAGAGTCTTACATTTTAGGATTTTCACGTTTTACAGTTGCACGACTTGCGACCCCTTGTTGAATTACAATCTTGGTTCATTTTATCGCACTTTGCCTGTTTAAGCAATTCTTGTGTTCATTCTTGTTAGTTTATCGCACTTATCTCCAATAATTCTATCTCTTGATGTATTTCCGTATTGAAGATCGTTATTCTAATCCGAGACTGAAAAGTTATACGAAAAGGATTTAAGAAACTGAAGCATAGTGAGTTCCAACCGTTAAGATTCGTCGTGGTACGGAAATTACCTGGGAAGCAATGAATTTTGTTCTACACTTTGTACCTCCTCTTGTTTGCATCTTTTACTGTTTTCAGGAGAACTCTGGGGACCAGAGTTCCTTTAGGGGGGGAAGACTATGAGAACCCGTACTTTTCCAGCATTATTTTATTCTTTTTATTCGTGTTTTTTGAATTTTCCAACGTATTACGTTTTCTTGAATATTTTATATGTAAATCCTGAGATTTTTAAATTATACTTTTTAAGTATTTTTCTGATCATCGAAAAATACTTTGTATGGAATTATAAAATTTTTATTTTATTTTTCCATAGTTAATTTAAATCAAAGTTTTTGATTTAAAATCACCCGCGTGCGTTTTACAACGAGTTTATTCAGAATCAATGTACAACGAGAATTCCTATTGATCGTGATACCGACAGATGCCCAAAAGTTTACGTTTATTTATCGATTGTTTCGATAATTAATAATTTCGACGATTTCGTTTTAATTACGTATTAAGTCGTATCGGGAAATCGTATAATCATTTTATGATGCATTGTAACTTTTGAAAATTATTTTTACGAAACCTGAGCCCCGTAAATATTTTTAATATTTACCAATAACCATTTTCTACCCTTTAAAACTATTAATTATTTTTAAGTCCTAAAGTTTTATACTTGACAAAAATGGTCCCTCCACTACCTACCATATATAAACCATTCTATTTCTTCCACCTCACACACTTAACCATTTATAAAAAAAACATACAACTCTCTCCCACACCTCCATTGTTGCCGCCACTTCACCACCATAAACCACCACCATCCACCATGATTTGACAAAAACAAAAATAAGACCACCTCTTAGAATCTCATGGTGATTCTTATGATCCAAAAATTTCTCACATGCATCAAGTTTTCACAAAGTTATGATTCCATGGTGGATTGATGTTTAAATCACCTTGCATGCATTGTTTTTGGTATGATCATCACATTTTAATCCTTAAAAGTCTTGTTTTTAATCTTTGATTTTGTTAGATTTTACATGCAAGTGTTTTTAGGAGTGTTTGGATGATGGGTATGATAGTCTAGTGATCCTAGGGGTATGGGAATGATTGGTTTTGAGTGAAAAATGGATTTGTCTTGTTTTCTAAAAAGCTATTTTAGGACAACAGGTGTTAAACAGATTTTTCCTGGGTTTAAGGTCTGTGAAAGAATGATATTATTTGAAATTGTTGTACAGTTTTCCGAGACGGTCGTTTTGGTATAAGATAGAGCTTCTAAGTCATTACGAGTCAAAAGTTATGCTAGTTTTAGTTTTCGTGTACCGGGAGACGCAAGTCGGCACAATCCGAAATTTGTGGCTGATTTTGGGTCGACTCTCGGGGACTTTAGGCTTGGTTAGATAGTTGATACTACTGATTTTCAAAGTTCACAAACTGATTTTGATGAGTCTAGTAGTGGTTTCAAAAGACGAATTGTCGAGTTAGTACTTTTAAAGTGGTCTAAACGGTTTTACAAAACAAGTGCACAAATCTGTCCCAAATTTGGAGTCGAGTAAAGTGTCGAGCTGATGGATTTTAAAGTGTGCACATTGGCTCAAATTTTGGTAAGGTCTTATACAGGTTATAAGTGACCTTGACACCAATTTTCATGTAAAACGGACAAGTGTAGATAGGTTAGATCGGTGTGTACATTCGGGGTGTACTTGCTGATTTTTATTTTGAACACTTAGTTCAATGCTTGTGTTGCGTGAGTTTGAGTCTTCACCATCAGACATGGTGACTTACTCAAATGATTAGTCATTATATAAATGACTTAGCTACTGGTCCAAATAAGAGTAAAGGATAGTTTGACTTGCGTTGACTTGGCGTCGTATGACGGGTTATTTTCAAGTGTACAAGTGTTTTAACGAATAATGTTGGATAAAAGGATTCATTCATTTGGTTCGTGTCAATGGTTTTGAAACATGAATACTTTAAAAACAGTTGAGTCATATTATATTTGGTACATATCGATATTCGAGTTCGAGTCTTAACGCGCGCCTTATTTTGATAGGTTGCGGTTTTCGTGTTTCCCCGGCATCCATATCGTCGGTGATCGTCTACCACTACCGTTTCTACTCAGTTGCTGAGTACCGTGATTGACTTACCTCGTGGTTAAGGTGAGTTCATAGCCCCTTTTACTTGTACATGGTTTCTAAACACGGGGTAAGATTTTACATGGTGGAACACAACTAAATATAAAACTGTATTGCTATCCAGAACTCGTATGTTATTCTGAATGTGTATGCTTTACAGATGATTTCAATGGTATTATTGCTTTTAGACGTTAGCCTTGAGTTTCCTCTCCTATCATGAATCGTTAATTGTCCCGTATGCTTTGCGCTAAGCGCGAATGTTGTGGGTAGATCCATCGGGATTGACAATCCCCGTCCCGATTTGACGCACTAATATTCGTTTATATTTGAGTATTTAGGCTGAATACTCCCTAGAGGAACTTACATTTGAGTTAAGCTTCGGTTCATGAGACTAAACAGCAATAATATGCATCGTGACTATGGACGTACATAGTTAACCCCCCCCCCCATTACGTGTTTTACAAATTCTATTGTGTTCCACACGTTTACCGCTAAACCTATGAATATCACTCAACTTTATGTTGACGATTTTACATGTTTAATCTCAGGTATTATTACTTAGCTTTGCTTGGATGGGAGCCCGCAGGAGATTATCGCAGCTTGGAGATTTCTGCGATGCTTTTAAAAGACTGTTTTTTTAGTAAAAACTGTCAGGATTTTATTCTATCTTTTGGGCAACTTTATGTTATAAATTGAGACGAAATAATATAATTTTCCGCTTCTAAAACTCTGGGACCTATGTTTAAAAACTCTGACCTTTTATGATGTAATATACATGTTTTTATTTCGTCAGCTTTGTATGATCTGTAAATCATTGTTTCTTGTACTATGACGTGTTACCCCCTCGTTGCCTAGTTGTTCCATGTCAGATTTTGGGGGTCTCACATATAAGTCCTATATGGAGCACGCAGTTGAGTACGCGAATTTTGCTAGGGGAGAGTTAGATGATCTTTGTAAACTTGAACCTAGGAATAGTCACTACTACCATGCTAACGCTTTCATTGAGAGGGTACAACAATGCTTAGAGCACCTAAAGTACATAGGACTACCAGGTTCCACACCACTTAAACAACAAACCCCCACCATTATGATTACTCCCCTCAATAAGAATCCAGGATCTAAGCCTATATTAAATACGCCCATCAAGGCTAAATCAAAATCTGTCACTAATGTTCCCATGGCTTCTACAGGAGTAACTACGTCTACTAAGTCTAAAGGATCTCAAGACAAGAAAGATAGGATCAAGCCTTCCACTAGTAGGACTGCCAAGAAGAAAGTAGAAGTTCACCCTAGGAATGTTATTTCAGTTTCAAATAAAAAGAATCATGTATCTAAGACAAAAGGATCTGTCTCTGTGCAGAAGCCTAAGCAAAATGTGAATTCGAATTTGTGATGTTGGAATTGTAATGAATGCATGTTTTCTCAACGTCATGATTTATGCCTTGTTGATCACGTGAATGAAATGTATGCCATTAGGAACAATCTTGAGTGGATTCCAACGGGGAAGAAATTCACCCAAGTTTGTTGGCAATGGAAACCCATTGGTAGGACCTTCACTGCTAATGGAACTAAGTGCCCTTTAACTAGGATCACATCCAAGGAAGTTAGGTCTCAGCATCCTTTAAATAGGAACACTAGCACTAAGAAATGGATAAAGCGCCCTTTAACTAGGTATGCTCCCACTATTATGCCTACCAGTGTAGAAGTACCTAAGGATATTAGACAACTAGAATCTAAGCCAGCATTTAGGAAGCAAATCTGGAAGCCTAAGAATTCTTCGGTTAGCAAATCTAAGATAATTATATATGTACCTGCTAACACAGAGGAACTACTAGATTCCTATACATCATCCTTGTCTGGTGATATTTTCAGGTGGTTCAAATCATCCTCTAGTACTTGGGCTCTGGATGCTCAAAGCATATGACCGGAGATCGCTCGATGCTCAAAAGTTTCGTCAGCAAGTTTATAGGAACGGTTAAATTCGGCAACGACCATATTGTGAAGATCATGGGTTATGGTGAATACCAGATTAGGAATGTTACGATTTCAAGGGTATATTATGTGGAGGAACTTGGTCACAATTTATTTTTAGTTGGACAATTCTACGATTCAAACCTTGAGGTGGCTTTTCGACAACATACTTTCTTTATTTGCGATCTTGCAGGAAATGATTTGTTAAAAGGTTCTCGAGGGGATAATCTCTATACATTGTCTATTCAAAACATGATGGCCGCCTCTCCTGTTTACCTTCTCTCCAAAGCATGTAAGACCAAGTCATGGTTGTGTCATCGCCGGTTATCTCATCTTAACTTTGATGTTATTAACCATTTGGCTAAACACGAACTTGTTCGTGGTCTTCCTAAACTTATGTTCGACAAGGATCATTTATGTTCCACGTGTTATTTGGGGAAAAGCACCAAGAAATCATACAAACCTAAAGCTGAAGACACCAACCAAGAACCACTCTATCTTTTGCACATGGATCTTTGCGGGACAATGCGTACAACTAGTGTGAATGGAAGAAAATACCTCCTCGTCATGGTGGATGATTTCTCCAGGTTTACATGGGTAAAGTTCTTAGTATCCAAGGATCAAGTACCAAACTATATCATTACCTTTCTTAAAATGATCCAAGTACGCCTTAATGCTACTGTTCGCGCATTGGGACTGATAACGGTAGTGAGTTCGTTAATCAGACTCTTCGAAATTATTATGAAAAGGTTGGTATTTCTCATGAAACATCTATGGCTCGCACTCCACAACAAAATGGTGTCGTTGCAAGACGCAACCGTACACTTATGGAAGCTGCTAGAACTATGTTGATTTATGCGAATGCTCCTTTATTTTTATTGGCTGAAGCAGTGGCAACCGCATGCTATACCCAAAACCGCTCCATCATCCGTAAACACCATGGTAAAACTCCATATGAGCTACTTCATGGACACAAACCCGATATTTCATTTCTTCATGTGTTTGGTGCACTCTGTTATCCAAATACAGATAGTGAGAATTTGGGGAAACTTCAACTGAAGGCTGATATTGGAATTTTCATTGGTTACTCACCTACAAAGAAAGCATACCGAATTTATAACTGTCATCTTGGCAAGATAGTAGAAACTTTGGATGCCGATTTTGATGAGCTGACAACGATGGCTTCTGAGCAACACAGCTCTGAACCCGCGCTTCATGAGATGGGAACCGGTACAATCGGTTCTGGATTAACTCCCAACAATCCTACTTCTCCATCATTTACACCACCTAAAAGGCCCGAGTGGGACGAATTATTTAAACCTATGTTTGATGAATTTTTTGATCCACCTAGTGATGATTCTCCAGCACCTGTAGCAGTAGCTCCGTTTCTTGAAGTTGTTGCTCAAGATAATGGAAATCAGTCAGAGACATCTACTGTCACTATTGAAAAAGATGTCCCATCCCCCATCAATTCACAAACCACACCTAAATCTTCACTCTCACTCGTTCCTAATGATGTTGAAGAGGATCACTATGATCACGATTTGGAATTTGCTCATTTATAAGAGCTCCTTTCTTTGGTTCACAAATACCTAAAAACCCTAACGGTGCATCTACCTCAGAGGAAGCTCATGCAGTCGTTCACTCCCGACCACCACGGATTGAAAATCACAACACAAAATGGACAAAGGATCACCCAATCCGCAATATTATTGGTGACATCAATCGACTAGTCTTAACACGTCACCAACTCCAAGAACATGCATTATATTGCTAGTTTGATGCATTTCTTTCCGACACTGAACCTAAAAACTAGCAACAAGCCATGACTAAATCATCTTGGATTGAAGCCATGCAAGAGGAACTCAATGAATTTCAACGTCTTGAAGTGTGGGAATTAGTTCCTTTACCCAGCAACGTTGAAATCCTTACATTGTTATGGGTGTATAAGGTTAAACTCGATGAGTTAGGTGGAGTGCTAAAGAACAAAGCTAGATTGGTTGATAGAGGTTACAAACAAGCTTTGGGTATTGACTTTGAAGAATCCTTTGCTCCTTTTGCAGGATTGGAGGCAATTAGACTATTCCTTGCGTATGCTGCTCACATGAACATGGTCGTATACCAAATGGATGTTAAGATGGCATTTCTTAATGCTGAATTAAGGGAAGATGTCTACGTAAGCCAACTAAATGGATTCGTCAACTCGGAGTATCCTAATCACGTGTACAAGCTCAAGAAGGATCTTTATGGGTTGAAACAAGCTCCACGCGCGTGGTACGATCTCTTATCGTAGTATCTCATCTCGAAAGGCTTCTCCAAAGGCAAAGTGAACCCAACATTATTTATTCTCAAGGAGGACAACGACATGATACTGGTACAAATTTATGTTGATGATATAATTTTTGCTGCCACTACTCAAAGACTGTCCGACCATTTTGAGAAAATTATGTCCACACGCTTTAAGATGTCGATGATGGGAAAATTTTCATTTTTCTTAGGGTTGCAAATTTCTCAGAATCCCAGAGGCATCTTCATTAATCAATCCAATTTTGCTCTTGAATCATTAAAGAAGTATCATTTTGAAAATTGTGACCCCGTGGATACTCTAATGGTGGAGAGATCTAAGTTAGATGAAGATAAGGAATGGATAGCTGTCGATCCTAAACTTTACCGTGGAATGATCGACACCCTTCTCTATCTGACTGCTAGCAGGCCTGATTTACAATTTGCAATATGCATGTGTGCCCGGTATCAGGCTCGGCCTACCGAAAAGCACTTACATGTTGTGAAAAGGATTTTTCGGTATCTTAAAGGAACACTTAATTGTGGTCTGTGGTATCCGAAAGATTCTTCTATTGCACTAAACTCATATGTAGATGCGGATTATGCTGGGTGTCAAGATACTAGACGTAGCACTTCTGGCAGTGTGCAACTTCTTGGAGATTGACTTGTTAGTTGGGCATTAAAAAGGCAGAAAAGCGCTGCGATATCAAGTACAGAGGCTGAATACATTGCTATGTCCGGTTGTTGTGCTCAAGTTCTTTGGATGAGATCACAATTAACTGACTACGGTCTTGGATTCAACAAAATCCCGATGTACTTTGATAACAAAAGTGCAATTTCTCTGTGCTGCAACTATGTTCAACATTCTCGGGCGAAGCACATTGACATACGCTACCACTTCATCAAAGAGCAAGTGGAAAATGGAGTGATCAAACTGTACTTCGTTAACACTGAGTATCAGCTGGCAGATATATTCACAAAGGCCTTAGATCGAGGACGTATCGAGTTTTTGATCGAAAAGCTAGGCATGAAATCATTCTCACCAACGACACTTAAGGAGGTTGTAGAAGAATCTGAAGAATAGTGGTGGTAAACTATTCTAGAGTATCCTTTGATCGTGATTTTGTATATTATCGTATATATTTAAACCACCAAAAGAAAAATACAAAAACATAAAACATAAAAAAACCATAAAAAAATATAAAATCAAGAAAATTCAAAAATATTTTCTTTTTTAAAAAAAAGGGCATGTCTTTTAGTACGGTAATATATACGGCCTTAGAAATGTCGATTAAAATTGACCCGACGCCATAAATAGAGTCCGTATAAAAGTTGTACATCTTTTAAAACATGCCCATTATGGATTGTAGTTATTTCAGACTGCAACCCGCTTTTCGTATTAAAGTCACGTATTTCTTATGAAAAAGTTGGCTCACAACGAGAATTAATTTTCTCGGTTAAGGTTTACTTTAAAACCTTGTAAGGGACTAAGTTTACTTTATTACTTGGTCTAACACAAATTAGTGTACGTATCAGTATACTTATTTCGTCAAAATAAGAGAAATCTTATTGCCACCAGAATCGTTCCAAACAATCACTATACCGGAAAATGTCTTCATGGATATTTGCTTCTTTAACATCATTGACTACAACTCTTTAAATAGAAAACGGGTCAGTGGTTAAGGGGGAGCAAATATTAAATCTTCTTGGAATTGAAATTGGTCTTCAAAATGGGTTTTTTCAGAAAATATAAACCGTCAATCGTCTTCATTAAATGCTAAGTGTGCCTTGTGTGGAATATACCTTGAAGAATAGGTTATTTGAAATTAGGCGTTAAGTGTATGTGTTCGTGTTTGTGAGCGGGTTAGTACTTCGTTAAGTTTATTTGATTAATCCTAATGACTTTAGCAAATACTATTAACTGGGGGACCATTTTTGCAAATGTTGCAAAGTGGGGGTTTCATGTGTAACTTTGGCACAATGTTTGACCAAGTCAAACAATATACCCCCTCCCCGTTCTTGTTTCTTCTCCATCGCAAAAACTCAAACACAAAGCTTCTACCTCCATTGTTAAACCTTGCCAGAACCTTCCATCCTTGATTTCTTTGATTGCTAATCCGTGCATCCATCTAGGTATCTGATTGTTGTACTTTATGTTTATTATGATTCTTTCTTAAACTTAACATCACAAACAAACCAATAATCAAGATTTAATCAAATTAGGGTTTCGAAATTTTTAAATTGCTTAGATACACAAAGGTCTTGCCCAGTTTTGTTTAAAACGTTGCCAAACTCCAGGAATTGTGAAGTCAACGTTAAGATCGGATCTCAGTCTCGGATTCCGATGATCATTGCGACACCACATTGCGATGCCTAGTCATTGCGATGAGTCATTCCGATGACTCATTGCGATGGGTTATTGCGATGGGTCATTCCGATGGCTCATTGCGATGGGTCATTACGATGTCACATTGCGATGGCGTATTGTGATGATGCATTCCGATGCATTATTGCGATGGCATTGTAATGGTGTTGCGATGGGGACTTATTGCAATCATTTTTCAAACATTGCGATGGAAAGACACTATATTGCGATGACTAGGTGATTCCGATAGAACAAGATTGCGATACGATTGCGATGGCCTCACATTGCGATGGGTGTAAGATTGCGATAGGATTGCGATGCTGAATCATTACGATCGTTGTAGGATTTCGACGGATGGTTGTAAGATTGCAATGGACTTTTAGAATTGTGTACATGCCAAAGACTATCTAATGAATTCGGCCTAGACTACATTCCCACTTCATTAGGCTTTAAGTAAATTTGTGCCATTAAAACGAAACCAAGTTATATTGAAAATAATTATTTTTTATCTCATAAGAATACTTGAAAGGTTTCTTATTACAGAAGTTCATCTTATTTAATAAGTTGACAATTTTGTAAACATAAGAGATACAAAAGTACTTATCCAGTATCTTGTGTTTTGTATCCAGGCCATGGAAAACCATGCTTCATCATTGTCTTACCCTGTGTTCAAGCCTACTGAAATTTGGGTTGAGAATAATCCAACAATTACTGAAGTAGTGGTTGAAACTAAACCAAAGCCTACTGAAGTTGTGGTTAAAATTAAACCAAGACCTACTGAGGTTGTGGTAGAAACTAAACCCAAACCTACTGAGGTTCTGGTTATGACAACCAAGAAACCTAAATTCTCTAGGAACTAATGCTAGGTCGTTATCTCTTTAGAATAAATTATCTGTGGCATATCTTTCATAATTCTAGGTGTGATTTTGAATGTAATGACTTAGTCCATATGAACTATGTTTGTATCTTGTTTCTCAATCATATGTGGTGACATTTGTTGTGATTTATTCCCTATGCTTCAACTTGGCATAGATTTAAGATATATAGATTTTGTGTATATCATTTCTGTTTATGTCATCAAAGTAGGGAGATGTCGATCACAGAAGAACAACAGCGGCAACGTGATCTCGAACTTGTTTCACTTAGCAACAAGCTACCATATGCTGAGAACAACTCTCGTTTACAAGAGGATTTTGATCCGTCTTTAACAGCTTTCAAAATTTCCATGGATATCCTTGACATTTCACCTATCAAAGATGCATTCAGACGTACTGCTTCTGTTCCCAAAGTCTACATGCACGAGTTCTGGACCACTGCAACACTTTCTAAAAAGACTATCTCATTCCAACTAAATAAAACGCCAATGGTACTTAACTTGAGAATCTTTCGGCAACTGTTTAACTTTCCTAAGTTGGCACAAGGAGAACAATTCGTGGCTAACCCAAAGACCGATGAATTGTTTCGAGTCATTCGTGCTCTGAATTATGAAGGCGAAATCCACAACCTATCCTAGTTCAATACATCACACATAGGGCAACCCTGGAAAGCACTTATCACCATCATTGTCAAATGTCTTACTGTAAAGACTCGGGGCTCCGACGCAATGGGACCACCTCAGGCTCACATACTTTAGGGACTTTACACGGCATCTAAAGTAGACTATGCATAACTTATCTGGCAAGAATTTTGTTATCAGTTTACTGGAACCAAGAAGAAATTCGTGCATCTTTCATTCCCAAGATTCACCAAGCTCACCATCAACCATTTTATGAAGAATGACCCAACCATTGACACTCGCGGGAATTTCTTCTACCACAAAAAAGATGATGACTATGCGATCCTACAAATGAATGAGGATACTTCATCCACAAAGTATTCATTACGTCCAACTCTAGTACCTGACACAATGATCAATGAAGGAATCAAGGAAAGTGACAAATATCAAGAGATGCTTAATGATATTGACACACAGTTTCGACGAGCAAATTCACTTCCCTTAGAGAAGCAAAAAGGTAAAAGCAAGAAAAGAGTTTCAAAGCGACAATCGACTGCTTCCTCCAAAGATAAAGGCACAGGGAAAAGGCAAATAGTTGATGAAGATGATGATGAAGATGAGACGATTCATACTGAGGAAGAACAGGATCAAGTACCACTTAGAAGTTCAAAGAAAGCAAAGCAAACCAAAGGTAAAGAAGCAACTGTTGCTTCAGATGAACCCGCTCAACAAACCATTTGTGAAGCCAAAAGACTGCGTATTATTCTTCAACAAAGCAGACAGGAGGCTTTTGCAACATCCACAGGATCAGGCTCAAGAATGTTTAAGGACTTAGAGGAATTTGGAAATCGTGATGTTGATATGGCCTTTTATGAATATCCTACCGATGAAGATGCTTATGAAGATGATAATAACTTCCATTTTGAAAGTCGTGAGCAGAGTGAAGAGGGTGGCAGCAGTGCAAATACAGATACAAGTTTGTTGTATCATGATGTCAATGTCAACACATCTTTACTAGAACCAACTCACATGGTGCTAAACGACGATGCTCATGCAACTCTCATACTAGAAACTCAACTTCAAAGTAAGTCTACTTCTGGCTCTGATGATGTTTTGAAATATCTTAACTTGGAAGGGGAGGGTGTCGAGGTTACAAATACTGATACATCGACAAATGAATACATGGTGGATGTTCCCATAACTTATGTTACATCAACCACCACTCCACCACTATCCACCCCGGTCATCAGTGAAGTCATAACACCAGCTATCACACCAGCACTTGTTGAACAACCGGTATCAACTTCCACCCCAACGACTGTATCTACACCGTCATCATCAATAGCTGAACAACCTGTATCAACCACCACCCCAATCACTGAATCTACACCATCACCTATCCTTGAACAACCCGTATCATTCACCACCACTTTAACAGTTATGGTTACACCTCCACCAACAGTACAACAAGTATCATCCACCTCCAATCCATTCCTCACAGTCATTGATCCACTGATCCAGTCTCTTCAACAACAGCTGGAGGCTCAAGCTAAATAGCTATATTGACTAAAAGATTCACCACTCCCGACACACAACCTCTCAAGGAACCGCAACCTGATGAGCCTACACTTAAAAAAATATCCGACATAGTGTCTAAACTTAAAGAACAACACAAATCATTTCTTGGAGAGAAGAAAACTCGTGACAAAGAGAAAGCTGCCTTTCTTGGGTCAATTGATGAGAAAATGACCAAGATCATTCGACGAGAAGTCAAGTCATATGTTGATCAGCAGCTACCAACTCTTGTCGGTAATGGTTTATCTACCCTTCAACTAATGACATTGTTACAGACACGACTGAAAGATATGGGAGCTCATAAATGGAAATATAAATGAAAAGTTCTGCAACATCTCAACAAAGCAATTATTGAAGATACACTTGCAGATACTACCGAATCTGAGTCTGACAATGAAGACGAGCTAGAGGAGGAAGATGACGAGGGTAATGGTGATAAGGATGATGGTGAAAATGATCAAAATGAGGAAGAGGATGAGGAAGTAGAGGATGAGGAAGAAGAGGATGAGGAAGAAAGGATAAGGATACGGATGAAGATGAAGATGAGGATGGGGATGAGGATGACGATGATGATAATGACGACGGTAATGGAACCAACAAGGGTGATAAGAATGACAAAACGGGTACTAATGCCGAAAAGTCAAATAAGGATGAAAGTGATAAGGCTACTGAGAAAGGTATTGAGGAAGCTGCAGAAAGCGTTGCTGAAACCGCAGAAAAGACGGTGGAGTCTATTGTACCAGAAACTCAGAATATTGACACAGGTATATCTACTGAACCAGTTTTTACTACTGATTCTCATAATGAATATGTAGAATATATGCAAGAAGACGAAATTCCTGTGTCTACACAACAAGAAGAACCCATAGGGTCAATGCTCGAAGACGAACCTCACAATGATATACTAGTGACACAAGAACAACCTTCAACATCATCTGAAGATCAGCACAACTCTGATATGGAAGTTGAAGACTTAAATGTGCCAGAACCAACGTTTGCTGAATATCTTACCATCAACGATACGGTACAGGAGCAACTCTGGCTAACAAATGCAGCACCACAACATCCTTTCGCCATAGCAACTGAAATGGAGCTCACTCAATTTCTAAACAATCCTATCGATTTCTCAGCCTTTCTAAGGTATTCTCATGGGAAACCGACAATGACTCTAGACCTTATCAAAATGGCAGCCGCAGATGTGGATTTCTTTGATACCTTGAAGATCAACCATAATGAGGCAGAATATCACTTAAATGAGCTTACAATGGCAATGAGAGCGACTACTACGTGAATTCAGACTCCAGTGCTACAACCCCTTACACCCACAGTCATCGCCGTTTCTGCAACGATTCCAATAGAGCACTTTGTATCTCACGATCTCGAGTATCTTGAAAAAGGGGCGAAGAAATATGCCACATCACTTACTATGCTTATGGCTGTTCATCTGGAGAACATTCCATGGATCGAAGATAAAGTACCTGATGCATTATGGAGAAAGAAACTGCTCAAGTTTTATGATACTTTTGCATCACTTGGCATCTCTCACTGGACTGCAAAGAAAAGGTTAGCTTACAATCACTTCCATCGTCCAAAGAGAGGTTCTTCTATTGTATCAGCTCCAGAATCAAAAGCATCCAAGGAGCAACCACTCAGACTGTATTCGGTTATGATTACTTGAATGTAATCGTGTTCAAACGTACTGATGAGAAAGAATAACGAATTGACGAAAGTGATCTCCAGTACCTTCAACTTGAAGACATCGAAGATCTTCTGTTGTTATTGGCTCAGGAAAAAGTCTACCATCTACAACCTGAGATTGTCATTGCATTGAGCTTCAATCTTCGTCAATATGCAAGAAAGATCGTCATTTAAAACCGGGTGGAAGATTTTCAACTTAGAGTAGAGAGCTATCAGAAACAGCTAAACTTGCAACGTTCCCATACAACTCCGCTCAGAAGTTTTCACAAGAACAAGAAGCCGTACATGGGGACCACGACACCAGAAGCAGAGATATTTTATCCAAATGAGACTGGAGTCATGCAGTTTATGCGATTCTCCGAACTGCACAAATTCAGCGATGGTACGCTCAAGCATGTTCGAGATGATCTGACGGTTCTCAATGCCGACCTACCGCTTCCAGCAGTCAAGTACACCTGGACAAGCCAATGCAAAAGGGAGCAAACTACGCGATCAAGAAGATCGAGGAACTTTTAAAGAAGCGTCGGTAGCAACGAAGTGTGGAACGATTCTTAGGTGGAAGGCCATATGGAGCTCACCATAGATTCATGGAACGATCCATTTAATTATGGATCGTCTTATAACAGGTCAACTCCATATGTCTATTATTGTGAATATGTTAATTTTTGTATAATCAGCTTTTGTGAAATGTTGTAGTGTAAAAGTATGATATTTTTCAAGAATTTCTCTCGAGATTCTAAATCCTTCAAACATATCGTACTCAAGCACTAGAACTAGCCCTCATTAATTTGAGGGGGGGCATTAATATGTTCTTTGGCCAACATCTAATTTCATTTTATTACCCAAAGACCAGTTAATCCATTAATATCCAAAATATTAATGGTTAACATTTTGGAAAAGGGAGAAAATGGGATTAACGAGACTTAATGATACTTGGCTAAACAATGAAAAAGGCTTAAAAGATAAACCAACTTCATATGTGTAATGCACATGTTAAGGGGGGGCGTTTTTGATGAACAAAACACTTAAGGCACAAAAACTTCGATTATAATATAACAAGTGTTTTAAGTAATTTTCAAGGATTTCTCATGGTGAGAATACTTACCCAAACACTTAATTCACGACGAAAGTGGTGACAAAAGGGTGGTAGGATTAGGTATTAGTCCAATGATTCATCAGAACCGATAGAATCTTCCCAAGGGCAATTCCCTAGATACAATTAGAAGTCCTAGGAAAGATGGAGAAAGATTGTGAACGTAGCTGAATGCCAACCAAGTACTTAAGCTAGTAGTGGAACAATCACAACAAGGTGCTAGTTATGACGTATTGGTAAGCATTGAAGGGGTTGAAGAATGAAAAAAAATTGTAAAGATAAAGGGTGTAAAGAAAGAAGCCATCCTTACAACCTTAGGCAGAAAACGGGTCAATACATATGCTATTGAGATCATTTTTTCAATGATTCTCGATATTGAAGATAGACATCATGGACCCAGTGATGCAATGCACAACCCATCCCAACTAACTCAAATATCTCTCAAAAGATATTTTTTAATCACGCGGAGTTCAACACGTTATCTATTGGTTTATTCACTCCGAATAGACTGATATTGAATAGGTGGCACTCCTCTCCAGCTATCCCTCACTAAATCAAAACGCACTATCGAGTCTAGAGCCACGAGATCATCAAAAGTCTCATTAGGACACTTTCCATTTATTCCTTGCTTCTTCACACACTGTGAAAAGTAAGAGATTTTTATGAGTCCTACGCAGTATTCATGTAATATTGCCAGAACATCCTAGTGATACACAAGTATTACAATGAAGATGGAAATCCTACTTGAGCCAACATCAAACAAGCTCATGGTAGGTGACACGTGTGGTTCTTTAAGAACCAATCTTGTGAAAACTAGAAAGAAACAGTAGTTTAATTCTTAATTGAACTTAAACTCGTTCCAGGCCTCTACGCATTATCGTATGATCTTGCCAGAACACTCAGAGTGACACTCTTTAGTGTTTACGGTGACGAGTGGAAATCCTTCTAGTGTTAACGTCAAACAACACTTGGTAGGTGACAAGCAAGATTCTATTTGAATCAAGCTCGTGACAACTGGAAAGCAACGATGGTAAAAATCTTAATTAAAATTCACTTGTTCCAGGTTTCATGAATTGACGGCTTCAATCATAAGTATTTTTAATCCAAATGATTCACTCTTTATGTTCGCAGTAAGCTTTGGACGGTCGAATAAAGAGAACGGGTTTACCCGCGAAATCCTGTCAGTAAGTTACTTAATTGAAACTATCTGTCACAGGTACGATATCTAACATCGTCCAACGGTCTTCACCGACCGGAGGTAAAATGATACCGAATTAGAATAAAATGTCAAAGCCATTTTATTCGTGTCTTATATGTTGTTGCATTCGAAGACGGTGGATTTACGGTGTACCTGTTGAAGTCGTCCTCACATACTTATTCCTTCTACATCAAATATTTCTGCAAATTCAAGAAAGTATGACCTAAAAGTCTTCCGCTGTATCGACTCTGAAACTTTCAAGAATTCAACAAAGGATAAGTGTGTGAGACATGAAGTCCCGAAGAGGCGAACATCACAAGAAGATAAAGATTGCACGTGAAAGGCCAAAAGAACGTGTTCCAAGCAAAAGGCTGATATTATTCAACACATATTCACAAAAAGAAGAAAAGTTAAAGAAAGAAAGAAAAAGTGGACTACGAGCTCAAGAACAAGATCTAACATGCTAGATTAGGACTTTGTAAATTTGGAGTGACCTCCCTTTGGGGGAGATTGTTGAAAATACATTTTTCGTATAAAGAAAGTCTCTGTCACTCAAACAATATAGTTATAGGCTCGTAGTAGTGTTTAAGTAACATTTATTGAATAGCCCGACCCATGAGCATGTTCATGGGCCGGAGGCCCAAGTCCATTAAGGACTTGGGTATATAAGCCTCTTTCCACCATGGAAAGAGGTGTTGGTTGTTTCATTTCTCTAGTTAATACACATACTTTTCTCTCACTTCTCTCTCTTATTTCTCTCTCTAGAAATACATCAACCCTTTTGAAATACAAATATTATCATTGTTCTACATTATATCATATAGTATGATACTAGTCATACATCATATATGATAATTTTCGAAAACGTGAGAAAAAAATAAAAAGAAAAAAATTTGTCGAAAGTGTATTATATACCATATCTTTAGAAAGATAATTAAATGCTCTTCGTAATGGTATTTTTTTCGCATAACGATTAACAGTTTAAAAGATACTAATGTTTGAAAAAAAAAAGTGAAAATATATTTTGTGTTTAATCTTATCCATTATATTAAAATAAAATAGATGATGGGATGAGTACCCTATATCAAAGAAAAGTAAGGTATCCAAATAAGCTTAAATCTAACTTTAAACTATACATTACAATAACATCCTTGATAAATAATTTTAAAAGAAGCCTATCATCAAAATTTAATATAACTCTAGATACTTAGATTAAGGTTTTCCAATGGATGGTTGTAGTTATTTTCCGGCCTTATCATTTTAAGGTTTTCTTTTCGGTGAATACCTACCTTTCTATCTTGAATATGAGTTTTGCTAATTTTATCTTTTAACCACGCGATAAAAACTGTATATAAACTATTGGACAGTGCGAATTGGGGAGTAAAACTGAAGTTATTCCTTCACTTTCGGTAAAAAAATTAATGGGTCAATCGGTTGATTGAATGGGTGGGTAAATTTTTGCAAATCTACTTTGTCACATCAATATACATGACAACAAATTATTATGCAAAGATAAAATTTATATAACATGACATAGGGTGTGATACACTTTTTGCATATACATCAATTGCGAGGAGCAAAAGGATTAAAATTACCACATTGTAACATTTCTCTCAATGGTTCAAACATTGGTTCGGGTAGGTTTTCTAAGCCATACCAATTCCAACCTTCACACTTTTCGGGTTCAATGTTTTGAGGTGCTTGATTTGGGTCCGATAAACTTGCACGCATGTAGGTTACAACGGCATGCACATCCGAAACGATATGGTTGGCTGTAGTTAAGACCTTTATATCTGTAATGTCGAGTCCCGTTTCCTCCTTCACTTCTCTTGTTATACCTTCCTCGAAAGTTTCACCTGCGAGACTCGGCTTGAATCAAATTACGTTCGATCTTAGAATAAAAACAAATCAGACACCTACACGGGATTGATTTTTAGGGCACTGACCATACTCAAGGTGGCCGCCGGGGAGGTTATAACTGTTTCCAGCTACGAGTGCTGAACGACGACGTCCCAACAGTATCTTATTATCTTTTACTATGAAAACCATGCTCCCCACCTCTGGCATTCGAGATGTTGCTCCATTGTCAAAATGTGATGCTCCCACTCTTTTAAGTCTAAAATCCGAAGGTAACATGAAGCAGCTTGTCTATATGCGAAAAACAAATTTCTTTGATTAAGTACAAGATAATACGAAGTTTTTAAGGACATCACGAAATGATTTTAATGTTTTGAAACAGAGACAATTGTAAAACTTGTTTGTACTCCCACAAACCTCAATTAGAATATAAAACTAACATATTTTACACTTTCTTCTCGATTGAAAGGAGAAGGTTTGACATCTTCTCGAATAAAAGAAAAAACAGAGACAAGATGATATAACTCGTCTTGAATTTATGGAGATTATTAATATAGAAGGAACTAATGAGCATCAAGAGATTCTCAAAACATATACCAGCTTAAAAACAGGATATATGTCTTAAAAAATCCTGAAATTCAAACATCTATGTATCATGTTGTCTCTATTTACAATGTACAAAATGTTTTGACTATGCTTACTATGAGTAAATTTGATACCACGAATTTCATCTATGAGTAAATTTCGTGTTAATATGAAGCTTTGTTGGTTGATTTCGATGGTTTGTTTATATATAAGCTTCGACATAACTAAAAGTGGAAAGACGTATGTGAGAAGTGAGAACTTACAAAGATCAAACGATTGGGAGAAAGCGCTTGTTCCTTGCTTAGTTCAACAACCTTCATCGAGGACTTAACGGGCTTTAATACACGACGTTGTTGAGAAGACGAATTAATGAATTTGTAAACAGTTTGCGATGATTTAGTATTCTTCCCCAACGTGAGACCTCGATTAAAATCGAATGAGATCCCACGAGTTCCAAAACCGACTCTTGCCATGCCGGTCAGTGTAAGTCGATAGGAGCTTTGGTCGTGGACGTGTAGAGCTTATGGGAAACACTGACTGGCCAAGTTTTATGCGAAGAACAATGGTTGTGCAAAGTACGCACTATTGGACTTTCATAGGCTCCACCACCCAATTTAGAAATAATGTAGTGAGCCAGGCCCGGCCCTGGCTATGGGCAGTGTGGGCATAAAAAAAATAGGGGCATCAAGTTTCGGTCTTTTGAATCGGTTTTATGTTTAAAAAAACTGTTCTTGAAGATACTATCAGTTGGCTTCGGGTCTCACGTTATATTAAGAAAAGATGAAAAAAAGATAAAAGGTGGACACATGTTGCTGCTAGACTTTTTATGAGTTGTGAGGAAGAAAGAACATGATTGGTGCATATTTATTGTGCACTAGTTTATTAAGTAATTTATAAAAACATCTTAAACTCTTAACAAAGTTAGGTTACAACCTTTTGTGTTTCTAACTTATGTATTTATTTTTTTATTTCTTTCTTATGATTGTAATCTGTCTTTCAAACTACTTTTATTTTGTTAAAATTACACAATTGATATTATAATGTTTTAAACTTGATAAGAAATAGTAATTTAGAATGTTTCAAGATAAGTATACATTTTATATTTCAACTGATAGAAAAAAAAATTATTGATAAAGATCATATTTGATTAATGAAGAGTGGATTTCGTGAGATTTCATAAAACTGTGTACGTTTTAAAAATAAAAACTCATTATAAGATGGATAAAAAATTTCAACTTATTTTCTCAAGATTATAACAAATAAAATAAGTTATTTATAAATAAACAAATAAAATTTTAGATTTTTAAATAGATAATTACAATTAAATCCACAAAATTTCTATACTTAAATTTACTCCACTAATTTTCCCCTTTTGTTATACAACGTCTTCACGGAAATATCATTATACAACCAATAGAATACATACAAATAATCAGATTTTGTTTTAAAAAACTATACATTTGCTATTTGAAGGTGGTCGTCTATTAACACTTAGTAGGGGCATTATTTTATTATCTCGCCTAAGGCATTGGAATGGGAGATGATTGGCACACTCTTTAAATTTATCGGCACACTCTAAATGTTTGTATTATGCCTATTATACCTTTAATATTTACACACTACACTTATTAATGTAAGGATATAAATGTCCACATACACATAATTTAAGTGTATAAATAAATTTCTAGAGTGTGCAAATCACCACTCCATTGGAATACTAAGGACCAGCCTTGTAGTGAGCTTTAGTAGTATTAAGATAATAGGAACGTGACTATTCATTGCAATGAATAATTATTCTTATTTAAAGAAAATGACAATTCTTTACATGTGAAAATCATGAATAAAAATAAATAATTCAAGATTATATTTACGTGTTTATTATATATATATATATATATATATATATATATATATATATATATATATATATATATATATATATATATATATATATATATATATAGACTTTGGATCAAATGAGAACTTTTTAAAGTTAATAATATAAGAACCAACCACTAACCAATAGAATTAAAGCAAATATCATTTAAAAAAAAAAGAAAAAACTGAAAATTAAATAAATAACTAAAAGGACACTATAGGTATTTCAATCCTAAAAGTAAACAACTTCAACCCTAAAGACATTAACATCACAACCTCCATCTTATTCTTATCTCTCTCTCAAATTTATTTCTCTATTGTCATTTTCCTCCTCAACCACAAATAAAATCGGTCAGCCACCACTAGTCATAAATCTGACGGGAAACCCTCACCCCCACCGAGACCGCCCACTTTACTGCTGCGATTTTTCAGCAACGACTCGTTATACCTGTGATGCTTAATTTTTTTGTTGAGTGTCCGTTATTACGGCAGATAAGGATGTGTCACTGATCCGCACACACCTTTTTCGGGTAAGCGTTCGTTAATTCGTCGACATCTTGGTAAAAAGCCACACGTATTTCGTATTCGTGGTGATACATAGATGGGATGGTGTTGTAATATTTATGTTTTAATATGTATTAAAACTTTTTATAAATTTTGATTAGTACTTTATTTTAATTAAAGTTCATATTCTGGCAAGCCATCATATTTATTTTCTTGGATGTGCAAGTGATTTTTTTTAAAGGGATGATGGTGTACCGGTGCACCATTAGAATATATGTACCAAGGTGTCAGATGTGTACCAGTCAGAATATGCGTACCGAGGTTTTAGATGTGCACCAGCAGAATATGCGTACCAAGAGGTGTTAGATGTGCACAGTAGAACATGTGTACCGTGCAAACTGCAAAGTAGAATATATGTACCAAGGTGTTATATGTGCACCAGTATAATATATGTACCAAGGTGTTATGTGTACCAGTCAAATATGTATACCGAGTGTTAGATGTGCACCATTTGAATATGTGTTCTCATGTAGCATTTGTACCAGTTCAATACTTTTGTACCAATTCAATCTTT
The DNA here is from genome assembly GCA_025667525.1 of Glebionis coronaria. Classification (NCBI taxonomy): domain Eukaryota; kingdom Viridiplantae; phylum Streptophyta; class Magnoliopsida; order Asterales; family Asteraceae; genus Glebionis; species Glebionis coronaria. The sequence goes on along the minus strand of CM046881.1, from coordinate 531,877,263 downwards.
TTTGTACCACATGTATTGTTTCAATTGTTATTGTCTCAATTATACAAGTGTTTTGCTCAAAAAAATTTGTGCAAGTTCTATTTTTATTGTATTATTTCTGTCGGTTTTATTTTTATTAAACCTCGTATATCTTATTCTTACATTTGTACCACATATTTTATTCTTACATTTGTACCACTTTTTTGTGGTCTGATGCACCGGATAATAATCTAACTATTGTACTATTAAACATACAAATGGTGATTACGTAGTAGTAAACATACAAAAAAGTCTCGTTAAAAGAAAGCACAAATAGATTAATGATAATGAAATGTTCCAAAATACCCTTGAACTCCAATTAATGACTATAATGCTACTCATTTAAAGTTATTAATCATCTTGCACTAACTAGTCGATCTAATGGTGTATATTAGTTCTTATTTTACTAACTTTAAGTTTGATCTTACATTAACCCGCCTCTATATATATATATATATATATATATATATATATATATATATATATATATATATATATATATATATATATATATATATATATATATATATATATATATATATATATATATATATATATATATATATATATATATATATATATATATATATATATATATATATATATATATATATATATATATATATATATATATATATATATATATATATATATATATATATATATATATATATAGGGTAAGGTTATTTTTAGAACCAAATAAATATACAGAACTGCGAGAACCGCCTTTTTACTCTTAAAATGTACATGTATTTTTATTGTGTTAGTTCACAATGTAGACGTGCATGGATTTTCATCGTGTTAGGTCATTAGATACATGTATTCAAGGACCATGCACATGTATTTTGTTTCGTCTGTATCATAACTACCTTCTCAATGATTGGTGCATATTTACTGTGCACTAGTTGATTAAGTAATTTATAAAAGGGCTAAGTACAAATATGGACAACAAGTACAACCATGGTCTCCTACCCAGACTTTTTTTTTCACACATGGAAGAGGGTATTTATATGCCACGCCATAAGGCTTTAGTGGGCTTGTTCATGGGCTGGGCTTGGCTTTTCTTGGGCTTACGCCCCTAACTTAGACAATATTAGCTTAAAGTCCAAGCCCGGTTTTCCCGACTAACCTATTACAATACAAGACCAATAACGACTAAGATGACCTATTACATTCTTGTTCGACTATATAAAATATAGGGCTAACAATATTTAACTTCCAATACTTTCGGATAACTAGCAAGAAAACTAATTTAGCAATTAAACATTCTTTATATTAAAGTTTCGCTAAAAACAACACGAAACAACCTGCCAATTAAACTTTCAGAAAATAGAAGAGACCACTTTCGGATAAACGAATGATGATCATTCGTATGATCCAGAATACCAATGATGAGTTGACTTCATCTTTCCTTGCCAATACAATATTGTATTGTATTGTGATGATAATTCACAACTGATGACCATTATTGTATTGTATTGTGATGATTATTGGTAGACCCAAGGATTCGGATAATTCAAACAAATGATGAGCTCATTCAACTTTCGGATAAAGGAAAGTAATAACTTTCGGGAATAAAGTAAAAAAGTGACTTTCGGATATTGAAACTGAGTGAACTTCGGAAACTTTAACCACTACGTTCGGATAAACAAGTACACCCAACTTACACTTTCAGGATAGTTGTATCTCACTTTCGGATAATTATGAATTGTTACTTTCACATATAGCTAAAATGCAACTTTTGGATAAAATGTTAAACCCTTTTCCGAAAGTTTCACACCCAGTCTTAAACCGAGATGAACCGACTATTCTTAAACCGTATCCCAAAATCAATCCAAACACCCCAAAATCTTGCGTTTTTGACCACAATAATTAACCCAAATCCCTACCACAACTATGTAGGAGATTTATATTAAGATTTAGAGCCCGAAAAACACTAAAAAAATTAATCCGAGATGATTTGAAGGATTAAATCATTCGAATCAAATACAATAACAACAACCAATCACTAATCTATCCCGTGGCGATTGATACCAAATGTTATTTCCATATTTATTCACTTCACCATGGTTGATTTGATTAATTAAGTATGAAAGAAGAAAGAAAGAAGATGATTTCTAGAGAGAGAAAGTAGACAGAGAAAGATAATTAACAATGTGAAGATTAGATTAGAAAAAAATAAAAATCACCAACCTCTCCTAATATGCTAGGATAGGTATATATAGTCGGGCTCATACATGTAGCCTTAATGGACTATATTGTTTAACGGGTCGGGCTTTAATAAAATGCTTAGTACCTTAAAAGAGGCCTTTTAAGCTAGCCATTCAAGCCCGTAATGTCACGATAATTTTAACTAACTATTACAACGTTCTAATAAATGTTACAATATAAACCTATGACCAAACATTCTTGTTTGACTCAATATTTTGAGGCTGACACATATGTTTTTAATGATTCAAGATGAAATCACCTATGTGAGAGAGAAGTAGGTTGCTTTGAAAGGAAATATGGGGGCGCAATTCCTAAGAGCTCTTGCAGAACAGGGCTAGTGTTCATGACCATAACGAACACGACTACGAGGACTTGACAATGTCAGGGAGAGTCTTGTGTGAGTGTGTATTGTTGTCTACGTAAACAGAGGCTGTGTTCAAAGACATCGCGTCTACTCAGATCTAGGAGACTAAGTGCATCTCACAAGGGAAGGTTCAAAGGGTCATACCTACCTATCCTATGCAAGATTCAACTCTTGGAATTTTATTGAAACTTTTGTGTATTACGACCGATCTCTATTCATGTGGGGGATTGTTGGAAAATATTGTTGGCAAAATGACTTTTGACCAACTTTAGAGACAATTATGTATATGTATGTATCATATATATTAGTGATACTTTATAGGTTCACGTTCTCCTTGAAGAGAGCTTTACAATGATCCTTTATGTGTCCAAAATGAAGCTGATGTGAATGAGATATTGTGTCTCAAAGTTAGGCATTTGGTACCATGATAAAGAGAAAAAATAGTTTATTTTTTTATCCCACATCAGCAGGATGAGTAAACTGGAAGAGAGTCTACTGTGTTAAAATAGAGGTCTAATTCTATAGTTTTTTCACACATCATATCAATAAGTATTATTATTGATTTCCAACATATGGAGTTCGCATCTGAAAAGGTGAAATTCCAGGCGGTTTTGTTAAGTCTGACAGTACAACTTACTGTTTCGGCTGTTGTACCCTGGGAAACAGATGGCAAATCTATTTTAAGGGAAGCGTGTCAAACACATGCCTCGGATCTTTAGTTCTAAGTGTGTCTTACGCGTGCCTCGACTTGCTGGTGATTTACTAAGTCTTTTTATTATTTTATTGTTTTATTTAATTATCGTTTATAATTATGTCTGTATTTGTTGTTTCTATTATTTATATAATTGTTATTTGTTTTATGTTAATTTGATTAATTTTATTGATAAATAAAAGTGTTATAGTTTCCCTACAATTATAACATGTAAATAAATTTGTATGCATCAGCTTTATATTATTGAGTTGCATTTTATGTTCTTAACATATATGTTTGGCAAGAGCTTTTTTAAAGCTTTTTTGTTAAAAAAATAATCTAATAGATCTGTTTGGTACAACAAATTTTAAGAGCTGTTAGCTTTTTATTTTCACCAAGTAGCTCTTAAATAAAAAGCTGTCTGATACAGGTTTTTAAATTGTCAAGAGCTGTTAAAGCTGTAGATTACTGATATACCCTCCAACCATATTATAATTTATTTAAATATGTCCTTTTAAGTCATTTTACATTTTAATTTTTATAGTTAATAGCTAATATACCAAACACTTCTATTATAGCTTTTTAGTAAACAGCTTACAGCTAACAGCTTACAGTTAACAGCTTACAGTTAACAGCTTACAGCTTACAGCTAATTTTACCAAATACTCTATTTTTAGCGATCTGAACCTACAGGCTTGTTAGTATTCTAGTAACGGTCGTATATATACTTAATGCTTGTCGATAAACTATAACCTATTGTAATTGAGTGATTACATATTTACATACTACCTGACATCAAGGCGAGATGGAAGTGTTACTCCATATAATTCATTGTAGCTAGCTTGGTAGTAATCACTTAATTAAGCTTATCAGGGAGCTAAGGAATCAGTCTAGTACTTTCAGTTCGATGAGTCGTAATATGAGTAATACAACTATTATTATGCATGCTTAATGAAAATCTTATTCAGAAAAAAAGAAGTTACGTGTCCTTAATGAAAATCTCCGATAGCAACGAATCAGCTTATGTGTATAAATTTCTGGTTCGAACTTGTTCTATCTCAATGATGATTATAGATCAGCATTCAACATATATACGATAAATATGTTCCTCAGGATCCACAAGTGTCCACTGTGAAATTATTGATTTCAAATATCCAGTGACTTTTCAAAAAACTATTAGATCTTCTTTAACCCTGTTTTGTCCAAGTGCTAAGAGATTTTGTTTCAACTAATGGTTATATGGTGACTTTGAGTAATTTCTAAATCTAATTTTGTTTTTACACTTTGAGTAGGAGTATTTTTAGTTTTACGTTGCTCTCCTTAATTAATGGTCGAAACAGTTTCACCAAATCATATTAAAGAGTCCTATTATGCAAAACTGAAATTAGAGCATTGGTGATTCTACAACATATGCAACGGTTTTATTGCGTAGAGCTAAGAAGTTGCATACATTAAGCTTCAGTTGGGAAGGGATAAATCCACCTTGCAGAATCTCTCTTAATGTTCCAAACAATGGTTCGGGTAGAATTTTCAAATCATACCTATCCCAACCCTCACACTTATCGGGCTCGAGATTCTGAGGTGTTTGGTTTGGGTCTGATAAATTAGCACCATAGCAACAACATGCACAACATCAAAAAGGACGTTATTGATTGCTGATAACAACTCTATGTTCTTGATGTTGAGTCCTGTTTCCTCCTTCAGTTCTCTTGCTGCGCATATCTCAAACCTTTCACCTATGTGAAGCAAATTTGAGAGCTGTTGGTTACACATGAAAGTTTTAATATGAAACAAAAAGTTAAACATAGCAAATAATTACCTACCACGCTACCATGCATCATAAACCAAATTTATGCTCACTGAAGTGAAACTTTATTTTTTTGTAGTAACGTAAATCATATCAGAAAGGATTAAAGGGGAAACAACATAAGATAAAATGCCAAACATACAAGAAAACCAAACCTCCAAAATAAACAACCCATAAACCTGAAAACCTAAGTCTTCCGACCTGTGAATCCAACAAGGTACTCCTGCATTTAATAGGCGGGTTGATAAGCGGAAGTAAAATGTCTCCAACTTGTCAAACTAAACAACCCATAAACCCTAAAACATAACTTTAAACTCTTATAGTTAGCATGTTGTCTCTGAGTTTGTGGAATTTGTGTGTGAAACTCAACCAGTTACGGCTACTACGTACTACGTATAACATAAGGGACTAAAACAAAAGTTAAAGCGGTGTTTAGTTGTACAAAAATAAGGGTCTTGTCGAGGAAAGCATTTCAAAGAACGTGTTTAGATAAAATATTTTTCAAATAAGTTTTAAAAATTTGAAATGTAGTTTTTATAAATTTTAGCTATGCTTTGTAAAAGATGGAGCGAAGCGCTTTAAATTAATTTTCTTCCAACTAAACGCGCCCTAAACAATCTTAAAAATGATAGAGCGAAGCGCCTTATATTTTCTTCAGAGTTCATTGATTCTTCCTCGCTCTCGTATATGAGCCAGTTTAGTGCGAGTAAACATTTTGTAGTGTAATTTTGTTAATGAAGTGGTCAAAATGTGGGTGCCACCAGCCTCGGTATAATAGTAAAGGAAGGTAATTTGCTCACTCTAATATTTGATCTGCACACTCATATTATTGTGTTGTGACAAAACAAATAAACACCATTTAGGAAATCATATGTCATACAATAGATTTTAATAATTTACAACATAATTATGATTTAATTTCAGTTGCCTTTTTACATGTTTATGCAGCATCCCGCTGCAAACGGCTATCAAAACTCTTAGCTCCAAGCCTGCATAAAAACATCATTAAAATAACATCAGCGAGGTAAAACTACCAAATAACAACAAAAGGTTACTTTCTTTACCTATTTGTATTTAAGCCCACATACGTCAAGTTGGATGTTTTTTACTTCATCTTTCCTAGATTATGAACAAACATTCCTATGTTCCTCGCCAATTTGTTCTCCATAGTTTTCTTATGAATATAACTTCCATCAATATCCATAAAATTTATGTCTTGCGCTTCATAATTGTCTTCATCGTCTTCGATTATGATTGTACTCGAGTCCTCTAATCTTCCTCTAAAATACCAGTGGAGTACCTCTACAAACATGTTAATAGCCAAATTTTCAATATTCTTTTACATGATATGTGTAGTAGAGTGCATAGATGACAACTTAAGAGTCGCATACTAGTAAATCGGTGTTAAAGAGTGGTCATAAGAATAGTTGATCTAAGATGTATTCTTTTGGCATAGATTTAAGGAATTAACCAACATCGATAAACACTTCTTGTTGTATTATTTTTCGTGTGATATTTCTTCCAAATCGTTACACAGCAGCGATTCGATTTCATCATCTTGCACCTGTTTAAAGTTACACCAGACATATAAGTATAGCCCTACAAAAACGTTGTATGCCCTGAACATAAATGAAGTGGTAACATAAATCTCTGTCGTCCATATAAAAGTTTTCAACATTACTGTAAGCATAAAAATTCCTTCAAAAGTTGGTTGCACCATGTTTCTCTAACATGTCCTATTTACATCAAACAAATTACTGACTCAACTTTAACATCTTGTACAGGTATAAGCAAAGAACCGAAAAATATATGTATACGCATATTATGAACACAGCAGCAGCAATGATAAAAATGAAACCTCAATGAATACAACATATAGGAATACATGAATTGCCACTTCTCAGCGGGTGTTTGTTTCTGCCTATATGGTCGACTTATGGCTTATTTGGTTTTTCGCTTATGTTTCATAAGTTTATTATATAATGCCCAAAACCAATTAAGCCATAAGCCAAAACAAACACCCCCAGGGGTGTTGGTTTTGGTTTATATAGCCACCTTATGACTTATTTAGTTTTTGGCTTTTACTTCGTAACCTCTTTTGTTGGCTCATTTTCAATTATTGGTAACTTATTATGACAAAATTAGCTTATATAAGCCAAAAAGCTATAAAATAATCCACAAAAATTGACCTTATGAACCATAAGCCCCAAACCAAATAAGCCATACGAAGGGAATGGAAGTTTTTCTTTCTACAGCAAGCTTATGACTCCTGCATTTCTTATTATTGACTAATTGCATACATTACTAATCAATTTTTGAAGGATTTTTTGCAGCATTTAGAAATAACACAATAAAAAAGCATAAGAAAATGCTAGGGGTAAATTTCGTCGATATGTTTGACTAATAAGAGTAAACTACAGCTAAAAAATGGCCCGTTATCCTAATAAGTTCATAGGTCAGAAAGAGCGTTTGTTTTGGCCTATAAAGTCTCCTGATGGCTTATTTGGTTTTGGGCTTATGTTTCATAAGTTCACTTTTTGTTTCCTGTTTTAAAACCTCTTGGCTTATATAAGTTTAAAATGACATAATAAACTTATATAAGACAAAAAGTTTCAAAAGAAGCCATAAAAAGTGAGCTCATAAAACATACACCCAAAACCAAATAAGCCATAAGCCTGCTAACAATTAGATGTAGGTGTCCGTTCCATTCTTAGCTTCTCAATCAACTTCTTTATATCTCAACACTGACATTTGAACAAAGCATCGATAAATTACGTTTCAAGATTGTTTGCTGCATTTAAAGAAAAGGATAAATTGTTAGCCTCGTTATTTGACATTATTCAAAAGTAGCCGAACACCACTTTTACAGCAGAATTGGTGTTTGTTTCCTGAACAGTAGCCAAACACTCCTTTTAAGAATATAGATCTCTCAGATAAGAAAAGATTTTATAATTCGGTCTATATGCGTGTTACATGATTCGTTTGCAATCCATGTTTGTTTCTGCATTTTGATAAATATATTGGAAAGATTTCATATATTGGCTCCCAAGTGGGTAGTCGGTTTTCAATTCTCCATGTTTGATTGAAAATCGACTGCCCACTCCAATTCTCCATTAACGGGGTATCCAAGCACTATAAAATCACACGGGGTATCCAAAGACTATAAATTCACTCCATGATACTTCAACTCGGTTCCCTGAAGTAGCATCAACAAATTATAGTGTTTGGGTAAAAAAAACTGATTTTTTAAAAGCAGAAAACCAGAAGAAAAAACAAAAGCAATGTCAAACCACATAATGAAAAAATTAGAAGTATGCGTACTAATGTTTTGCATGTCTCGAGCAAAAGGCTTTCACCCTCCCGGTTGCATCTTGAAGGACTAGTTGGTCTGCTGCAATACTCACGCAAACCCAATTGTTTAGCCAACCAACATCCCCTAAAACAATATAAGAGTAAAAGTAGTAGTACGAATATTATTTTAAGTTCACATTTATAGAAACCTGCAAATATATTAACGAGGGTTCGGTACGGATTCCTCTTTAGCCAACTTCATATAGAATATCGTCAACCACATCAACAGAAGCCGATAGGTTTACCGTCACATGTGAAAGCGAATTTGCATTAATTCAAACATTCAATCAACTTGTTATGTAAGTATCGTTTGGGTATATTGTGATGCTAATCAAGTTAGGAGTGGCTGCAACACTACTCATTATTATCTGGCTAGTTTAAGAGTTAACTACATGTAAATTTTGAACTAAATTGTCATTACTCGTCAAACATTCAATCAACGTGTTATATAAGTATCGCAACTGCAATTTCATTTTACACTTACATGACAATCGTGTCGCCAATTCAACCTTCGTTACAAAGATATTTGTATATGGAATTATTTACTTCTATTGATCAATCATAACAACCCCTAAAATATGAGTTTATCAGACTCTGATGAAAATAAAGACGTAGAAAGAAGGAAGTACTTACGGATCCATTAACCGTAATAGTTGCTTCTTAGCTTCTTGAACTCTTGCCACAGTTATAAACGCAAATCCCATCCTCATATCCGTTAGTCGATCATATACTATCTGATCCCACAAAAACATAAAACTAAAGTCAGCATAATTAAACCATCCTGAAAATCACTAAAGATTTGGCAGTATATATACGATAAAGTCATGAAGCAAGAAGTCATATCTCATGTATACTCTCCTACGTGCACCTACAGCTTTTATTGGGCTTCCATTCTAACTGCATTTGAATTTCAAAAAAAATGGGAACTCAAATTCACTAATCTATAAGAAAACCAAAATTAACATAAATTTACAAAACAAATACCTATGAGGCTCTAAAGAATGGACGGAGTAAGAAACCTCGGACCCATAGTGCCTGGTATCGCCAAACTGGAGTATACCGTTACTATGATGGTGTTTGGTTCCTCGTTTAACAACAGCCAAACAACTATTCATGGTTTAAAATATCAAGTGTAAACACAAAGAAAGTATAAAAATAAATTACTACATGGAAAGACATAATGTTCAAGCTCAGGTAAGTAAGCAATGGCTAATGGTTCGATAAATGTGGTTGCTGGTAATTTCTGCCACCGTGCACTACATATAACGCCTCAAAGCCGTGTGCATATTTTTTTTAATTCATCATTGCCTTTGTATAAAAGAAGACATCCATTATGGCTGCAATTACATGAGGCTCAAGTAGAAAATATATATATGCCAAACCTGGATTCATCGACCAAAGCAAACGGAAAAAGATTGCTTCCGCATTCATACGATAGCCTACATTCTCGTACTACTTTTACTACGCGTCATGGTTAGAACTCTTTATAAAAAATGTTTTAAAAGTTGTGAGGCTCAGATCTTGCTAATGTCAGAACCATAAGAAACACTGTATGGCTGCAACCACGATGTAATTGTGGCTGCTCCGCCGATGTTTGTAAATCATGGCTCACAAAAACATAATAGCAGAATGTCATCATCATCGCCTTTTTTTCTGCATCATAGTCTTTGTAGTAATGCTAATGATATGCATTCTTTCAGTAGAAAGAAGACACAAAGGCAAATGTGAGCCGGCGTCTTTTTTTCGTATACTTGCAAAAGCGAGAGCAACATTCATGGTGTCAAAAATGTTTTCCGTATGAGGGTGAGACAGGCAATCATTCGACGAAAGAGGACAAACCCCCATGGCTGCATCTTTAATGAGTTTTCCCGCCGAAGGGGTGGGTTGTCACTGATCTATCATGCTCACCTGACAACAAAGCACCCAAATGTAAGGTGTATTGTTTCAACACATAAAAGATGGCATGGCAATAGCATCAAGTCCCAAACGCTAACCAAATGAAGCTACTGTAGATATAAGTTAGGAAACAAATATCTACTAACCGGCCAAAACAGAACATATCTTTGTAACGATCAAGGCTCACAAATCATGACACCCATAAAGGAACACGCTAAACTACGCTCAACAACGGCACCAGCCGACCACCAACGCCACACACCATGATTGGCGGCAATGAAGGGGTCGACGACGTCGAAGAAAGCTAGTGCAGACACGTATCACAAAACGATGATACATTCTACTGCTAATAAAAGGGAAAATATTGAATCCATAGGAATAGGAAACCTTAGTATGTCAATATCGTATATCATCGTGTCTCTCTCACAACTCTCACCCCTCTCACACTTTCATCCCTCTCTCTCACTACCTAAATTATTAACTTAATAACAGGATCAAAGAGAGGGAGGGATATTAAGAGTCTATGTGGAGCACTGTTTCAAGTTAAACGAATCAAGCATCATCACCACCACTCCAATCAAACGTAACGATCAAAACCCCTAAATTAAAGACTTAGTAAAAGGATGAAAACACCCAAATTAGGTTAATAAAACAGTGAGAAAGAAAACCACATACCAATCACCGATAAATAGCGGTAATTTAACCAACAATAGACATAAACACAATCATGTCAAGAGGAACCAATTTTTCATCTCAACAAAGCCAAGAACGAAGAGGTATGTGGTGGTACATAATATATCTTGATCGGATCGTAATCAAATGGATCTACTATTAATGTGAACCCATAGAGAGGCAGGGATAAGATAAAAAAAATGAGATTTATTTTTTTGGGAGAGAAAAATAAATAATTCAAGGAGATAGGTTAAAGGCGATGTTTATTGTGATGGTGGCTATTTATATACTCAACGGGAGAGATCAACGATCAGGGCTCCTCCTCCACTATAAAAGGAAGATCATATGGCTAAAAACCCGGTAGAAACTGTAGTCTACAGTGAAGGTACATGAGAGGAGAGGAACTCTGTGAGAAGGAGATTTTTCTTTTATAATGGGGTATGTGAGAGGGGAACTGTTCCTAGAGGAACGTGATTCCCTCTATTATTATAAATACAATAGAGAAGAATTATTTTGGATACTATATTTTTCCTTGGATACGAGGGGACTCATCTCCACCCCTCATTTTCATCCAATGGATAATATTATGTATATATTATTTTTCACCTATTTTTTATAATTTAAATATCTTTTAAACCGTTAAGTATTAAAAGAAAATAATTATATCATCACAACGAGCGTTTAATTATCTTTCTACCAATATGCTATATGATATACTTTCGAAGAAAAAAAATTCACTTTTTTTTGCTTGTTAAAATTTACGTGAAATATCATATATGATAATACTGTTTTATCATATATGAAAACAATGTTAAATCATATATGATATGTTTTCTATCATATATGATAATATATGATAAGTTATAAGTTGGAAATATGTTTTTCGTATAAAGAAAGTCTCGGTCACTCCAACAATATAGTTATAGGCTCATAGTAGTGTTTAAGTAACATTTATTGAATAGCCCGACCCATGAGCATGTTCATGGGCCGGAGGCCCAATTCCATTAAGGACTTGGGTATATAAGCCTCTTTACACCATGGAAAGAGGTGTTGGTTGTTTTATTTCTCTAGTTAATACACATACTTTTCTCTCACTTCTCTCTCTTGTTTCTCTCTCTAGAAATACATCAACCCTCTTGAAATACAAAGATTATCATTGTTCTACAGTTGGTTTAAAGAGCATGGTATGAAATATAGGTTGGTCTTTGTGTTGCTAGTGCTTATTTAAGCATTTCGTATGTTTTTTATTGTTTTTTACCAAAGTTCCAAAAAATTTTCGTGTTTGTTAGTGTTCTTAATTCGCATACCTTCTTTATTCGTGTAGTAGTGATTTGGGTATCTTGGTTTCGGTTAAAACCCAAATATTTTGGATCAAAAGTTAAGAACTTTCTTGTTTCATCTTTCCGAAATTCTAGCAAGTGATTCCATAGGAAAGAACAAGTGAGTGAGGCTCGATCGCAATAACCCAAGGGTTTTACTTTGCGATCACAAGGATTCTGATACCTTATTCCGACGAGTTATTACGATCGTTTATTGCGATAGCGGATTCCGGCGGTTTTTAAGGGATATTGAGACGTTACTCTGTCCACATAGTTTTAGCCATATAGCGATCAGGACATTCCGACAGATCAACATTCCGACAGATCAACATTCCGACAGATCAACATTCCGACAGATCCAATATTCAGATAGAAGGACATTCCGACAGATCAACATTTTGATAGAACCAACATTCCGATAGAACCAACATTCCGATACTTACAATCATTCCGATAGAAAGAGTATTCCGACATAATCAACATTCCGACACTTGACACATTTCGATAGAATTTGGTTTTGGATAAAAGTTGCATAATTTAGAGGAGTTTTTCTATCTTGCATTAATTTGGTAATTTGGTAAATTTCAAAAACACACACAACAAAAAGATAACAACATCTTTCTTTCAACAATACAAAAACACATAACCTTATTTCATTGATCGATCATTTTTGATAATCTTTTTTCAAGGGATCATAAAATGAATTCAAATTCATATATGCCAACCATGACTTCACTTACCGATATCTCAATCATCTCGGGTACCAACACTCGCCCACCTTTGCTCATCAAAGCTTTATTTGAAGCATGGCAAGGTCACATGAAAACTTACATCATGGGCAAACCCAATGGTCGACTTATGCTTCAATCAATTGAAAAAGGTCCATTAGATTGGGGAGAAGTTACCGTCAACAATGTGACGCGGGAATGGTTGTATCATGAGTTAATCGATACTAACAAAATCTTTGCCGATGTAGATGAAAGGGCCGTTTAGACAATACTTCAAGCCCTTCCACCCGATATCTATAGAATGGTAAGTGAACACACAGTGGCAAAGGATCTTTGGGATCGATTAGCTGTTTTGTTACAAGGGACCTCTCTAACTAAGCAAGAACGAGAGTGTCAATTGTATGACTTGTTTGATAGGTTTACATACATTCCAGGGGAGACTCTTCACGATTACTACTGCGTTTCACTACTTTGATGAATGACATGAACGTGTATAATCTAAGGATTTCCCAGTTTCAACTAAACACAAAGTTTTTGAACACGTTACCCCAAGAATGGAGCCAATATGTCACCGATGTCAAGATGATTTGAGATTTGCATAAGTCAAACTTAGATCAACTCTATGCTTTCTTGCAACAACACGAGAAGCACGGGATCCAAAAACGAATCTCTCAAGGATCTTATAAAAAACCATTGGCATTAATGGCAAACCATCTTACAATGTCATATCACAACTCTCCGGTTGCTTTGGGAAACCAATCTTCTTATCAACCGTTGTATCAAACACCAAGTTTCCCACAGTATTCGATCTTGCCAAAACCGCCTACATTATATCACCAACAATAAAAGCAACCAGCAACATCATCACAAGGAGACTCACATCAGTTACCTTATGCTTCACAATAGTATTCACCGTATCAACCTCCAACAAACCTTGCTCTTACCTATCAACACCTTGAGGTTCCTCAACCTCATTACTCACAACAAGTTCCATCAAATCAACTTGTAGCTCAATCAACACCAGCATTATATTGTGATAATGAGATCCCTGTCCTGGAGTTTAGACAAGGGGATAGTCCTACTGATATACTTGCTCAAATGTCTGCTTATCTCACTCAAACATTGAACAATCGAGGTTACAAAGGACCAACAACAACAAACAATCAGTTAAGGAACTCGTCTAACTCTCGACAACAGGCTACAATTCAAGATGGCAGAATGAGGGTGCAACCACTTCAGGGGAGGCCCAATTCATCTACTGCTGGTGCACGTTCATCTAACATTGCTGCTACAAAAGGAAATAGCACTGACAAAATGAAGGTGATTATATGCTACAACTGCAAAGGGGAAGGACACATGGCCCGAGAGTGTAAGCAGCCCAAGAGGAAAAAGGATAGCACATGGTTTCAGGAGAAGATATACTTGGTGAATGCTCAAGCCCAAGGACATGAGCTCGATGAAGAAGAGTTGGGATTTCTCGCAGATCCGGGAGTCGCGGACACTGACGGTCTCACAGCAGCCATCACAAACAATGTCGCATATCAATGTGATGATTTGGATGCATACGACTCTGACTGTGATGATCTCAATACCGCCAAAGCAACTCTCATGGAAAATCTTTCACTTTATGGAGCTGACACAATTTCTGAGGTACCAAATACTGCTACGGATACTAGTATTGTGCCTTATCAAGTTGAGAAAGTGTCTGAGTATCCGGAACAGCCTCCGGTGGTTAGTACCTCAATCAAGGAGACAAACAATGATAGCAATATCAATGCAAGTCCCCAGACTTTGAGTGAACCACAACCGGGAGCTATTACGACTACAAATTCGTTTGCTCAACCTGATTTGGTTATGGTCTCAGTATCTTTGCTTAGCCAAATGAATAATGCGGTCCTTGAAACCCTCAGTGTTAATTAGACTTTATCTGCCAAGCTTGCTTTGCAAAAATAAAAGGTTAAAACCTTGGAATTAACTCCAGTGTCCACTACCTTAACAAATCCTGAATTTGATAGCTTTAGGCAAGTCCAAATGGATAATCTGCTATAAATTGAGAGTTTAAGAGCAAATCTTTTGAAAGAACTCTAAGAAAAAGAGTCAGTCGTTAATAATTTTCAAAAACTACAAACGGATTTCGAAATTCTCGAGTCTAAAAGGGTTGAAACGGAAGTTAAGGCGTCTGAGAGAGATAAAAGGACAAAAATTTTGCTTCTAAAACAATACTCTGCTTCACATTTAGTACACTTGTTTCATTCTTCTTTTCAAGAGTTCAATCTATCGCGTCTAATAGACCTACCACCTAACCCGGGCTATGCAAAGCAAGCATTTCACCACAACCCACGACTTTATGATGCAACCAAGTTAGGATTGGTATTAGATCCAATTGTGTTTTTAAATGAATCTAAGAGCATGCCACTATATGAAGAGAATAGGTTAAAATTACTTCCTACATATCCTGAGTATGACTATGCACAAATGAATGCAATGAATGCAAGAATAGATCTTAGAACTTGATTTAATATGCAAAAGAAATCTATCCATACATCCGCTTACATGACTAATAGAGAAACCCTTAGTATACTTCCTACACATGTTAGTTCGGACGAACCTAAGGAAATTCCTAAGAATCTTCCACCGGTAAGTACGGTAAAACTCAGCTTGGAAGAGATTGAGCGATACCTAACCGAGTTTGACAAGGTCATCCTGGAATGTACGACTTCAACGGCTCTAACCGCTGGAGAATGGGCTTTCGAACACATGAAAACGGTGTTTGAGAAAGAGATCGTTCCGTTTGTAAACAATAGTATTAAAAATGGAGTTTATTATCTCGTGGGAAATCTAAGTTTTGAAATGGGAGAAGTTCAAAAAGTTTTCTATGAAATGGATGATGCTTATGAACAACATTTAATTGAGAAAGAAAATATTTCATCCGAATATGACCGATTCTTAGAACATATAGTGTCTCTCGAAGTGACGCAAGTTGTTACTATTGCATATGCTCATGAGCTCTCATCTAATGTGAATAAATGTGATGATGTGCATGATATATCTGTGAATATTGTTGAACCTGTGAATAATGTAGATAATCATTCTTGTCATGAATCCAACGCTGAATTTTTAAAGCTTCAAGATTCATATAACTCATTTTCAAAACGATTTGATGAGCTTCAACAACATTGTATATCTCTTGAAATTGAAAATCAATCTAAAAATGAAACTCTTAAAAAAATGATTGTGAAAACTCCGTTGAGACAAGTGACAAGATGATTCAGGTGGTTCAGGCATTAGAGGAAGACATTATTAGACTTAAGAGAGAATCCGTAGAAGAGAAATTGGAACTAGAGGCTGCAAAGATTAAAAATCATGCCCTAGAAGAAAGAATTAATTCTATGCTAGGGGAGTTTGATAAAGTAAAGCAGGGTTTTTCACAAATTTATGGTTCATTAGAAGATCGCTTCGCTTTTAATGCGGCAGAGCAAAAGTCACTTGTTGACCAACTGAACCGTAAGTGCGAGGAAATCTCTCTTAAATATTTAACTCACTGACAAAAACATGGTTTTGACTGAATTAAAGGAGACACTTCAACTCAAAGGACAAGAAGTTGTTGATAATCCAGCTACAATCTCTGCCTCGACCTCTAGTGCTACAAAAACCAACAAGGTGGTGATCACTAAGAACCCGTACCATAAGAACAATCCACTATCATATAATGTGAGAACCCGTACTTTCCCAGCATTATTTTATTCTTTTTATTCGTGCTTTTTGAATTTTCCAACGTATTACGTTTTCTTGAATATTTTATATGTAAATCCTGAGATTTTTAAATTATACTTTTTAAGTATTTTTCTGATCATCGATAAATACTTTATATGGAGTTATAAAAATTTTATTTTATTTTTCCATATTTAATTTAAATCAAAGTTTTTGATTTAAAATCACATGCGTGCGTTTTACAACAAGTTTATTCAAAATCAATGTACAACGAGAATTCCTAGTGATCGCGATACCGACGGATGCCCAAAAGTTTACGTTTATTTATCGATTGTTTTGATAATTAATACTTTCGACGATTTCGTTTTAATTACGTATTAAGTCGTGTCGGGAAATCGTATAATCATTTTATGATGCATTCTAACTTTTGAAAAGTATTTTTACGAAACCCGAGTCCCGTAAATATTTTTAATATTTACCAATAACCATTTTCTACCCTTTAAAACTATTAATTGTTTTTAAGTCCTAAAGTTTTATACTTGACAAAAATGGTCCCTCCACTACCTACCATATATAAACCATTCTATTTCTTCCACCACACACACTTAACCATTTATAAAAAAAACATATAGCTCTCTCCCACACCTTCATTGTTGCCGCCACTTCACCACCATAAACCACCACCATCCATCATGATTTGACAAAAACAAAAATAAGAGAACCTCTTAGAATCTCATGGTGATTCTTATGATCCAAAAATATCTCACATGCATCAAGTTTTCACAAAGTTATGATTCCATGGTGGATTGATGTTTAAATCACCTTGCATGCATTATTTTTGGTATGATTATCACATTTTAATCCTTAAAAGTCTTGTTTTTAATCTTTGATTTTGTTAGATTTTACATGTAAGTGTTTTTAGGAGTGTTTGGATGATGGGTATGATAGTATAGTGATCCTTGGGGTATGGGAATGATTGGTTTTGAGTGAAAAATGGATTTGTCTTGTTTTCTAAAAAGCTATTTTGGGACAGCAGGTGTTAAACAGATTTTTCGTGGGTTTAAAGTCTGTGAAAGACTGATATTATTTGAAATTGTTGTAGAGTTTTCCGAGACGGTCGTTTAGGTATAAGATAGAGCTTTTAAGTCATTACGAGTCAAAAGTTATGCTAGTTTTAGTTTTCATGTACCGGGAGACGCAAGTCGGCACAATCCGAAATTTGTGGCTGATTTTGGGTCGACTCTCGGGGACTTTAGGCTTGGTTAGATAGTTGATACTACTGATTTTCAAAGTTTACAAACTGATTTTGATAAGTCTAGTAGTGGTTTCAAAAGACGAATTGTCGAGTTAGTACTTTTAAAGTGGTCTAAACGGTTTTACAAAATAAGTGCACAAATCTGTCCCAAATTTAGAGTCGAGTAAAGTGTCTAGCTGATGGATTTTAAAGTGTGCACATTGGCTCAAATTTTGGTGAGGTCTTATAAAGGTTATAAGTGACCTTGACACCAATTTTCATGTAAAACGGACAAGTCTAGATAGGGTAGATCGTTGTGTATATTTGGGGTGTACTTGCTGATTTTTATTTTGGACACTTAGTTCAATGCTTGTGTTGCGTGAGTTTGAGTCTTCACCATCGGACATGGTGACTTACTCAAATGATTAGTCATTATAAAATGACTTAGCTATTGGTCCAAATAAGAGTAAAGTATAGTTTGACTTGCGTTGACTTGGCGTCGTATGACGGGTCATTTTCAAGTGTACAAGTGCTTTTACGAATAACGTTGGATAAAAGGATTCATTTGGTTCGTGGCAATGGTTTTGAAACATGAATACTTTAAAAACAGTTGAGTCATATTATATTTGGTACATATCGATATTCGAGTTCGAGTCTTAACGCGCGCCTTATTTTGATAGGTTGCGGTTTTCGTGTTTCCCGGGCATCCATTTGTCGATGATCGTCTACCACTACCGTTTCTACTCAGTTGCTGAGTACCGTGATTGACTTACCTCGTGGTTAAGGTGAGTTCATAGCCATTTTTTACTTGTACATGGTTTCTAAACACGGGGTGAGATTTTACATGGTAGAACACAACTAAATATAAAACTGTATTGCTATCCAGAACTCGTATGTTATTCTGAATGTGTATGCTTTACAGATTATTTCAATGGTATTATTGCTTTTAGACGTTAGCCTTGAGTTTCCTCTCCTATCATGAATCGTTAATTGTCCTGTATGCTTTGCGCTAAGCGCGAATGTTGTGGGTGGATCCATCGGGATTGACAATCCCCGTCCCGATTTGACGCACTAATATTCGTTTATATTTGAGTATTTAGGCTGAATACTCCCTAGAGGAACTTACATTTGTGTTAAGCTTCGGTTCATGAGACTAAACAGCAATAATATGCATCGTGACTATGGACGTACATAGTTAACCCCCCCCCATTACGTGTTTTACAAATTCTATTGTGTTCCACACGTTTATTGCTAAACCTATGAATATCACTCAACTTTATGTTGACGATTTTACATGTTTAATCTCATGAATTATTACATAGCTTTGCTTGGATGGGAGCCCGTAGGAGATTATCACAGCTTGGAGATTTCTGTGATGGTTTTAAAAGACTTTTTTTAGTAAAAACTGTCAGGATTTTATTCTATCTTTTGGGCAACTTTATGTTATAAATTGAGAAGAAATAATATAATTTACCGCTTCTAAAACTCTGGGACCTATGTTTGAAAACTCTGACCTTTTATGATGTAATATACATGTTTTTATTTCGTCAGTTTTGTATGATCTGTAATTCATTGTTTCTTTACTATGACGTGTTACCCCCTCGTTGCCTAGTTGTTCCATGTCAGATTTTGGGGGTCTCACAGAGTGGTATCAGAGCGATGGTTATAGGGAACTGAGTCGTTTTCAAAAACTTAATCTATAACCGAAAGTTCAAATATTTTATTGTTTCTAAGTGTCAAACACAGAATCTGCAATTGTTGTTCGATATCTTTGCGGGTAACTCTCTAATCCTTATTATTTACGTTTAATTATCGTTATAGTATTTCATCTCTTTATTACATGTTGAAATATTACGTTACCCTGATGACGATAATTACTATGTCTTTTCCAAGCCTTGTGCTTCATGGATTATCATTCGATATTACTGTGATTACATCTGCTCTTACTATATTTCTGGAATTCTTGTTCTTGTGAACTGATCTTGTTACGATGATTTCATATTGTTATGACGTTACATACTTGTATTCAGAGCGCGTGTACTGCCGACTTTTCATACTCATTTTTCTGAGTACTATTGCTATTTCATTTATGCGTGATACGACCGACTTCATATGCTCGTTCGTTTTGAATCATCTGTTTTGCTCGACTCGCTATTACATGTTGTGCATACTCTTGAGATACCATTGTCCGGGATCGAATAAGTGTTGTTTTCGACGAAACTCCTGATTTTCATTCTTACTACCGAGCATGTTGCTTTCATTGTTTAATTCTTTTAAATATCTATTTAGATACACAGATTTTCTTTCCGACCATTCGTAATTGAATGTCTAATCTATTGACCATTGTGTTGCTCAATGTGTCTCTGGAAAAGACTAAAAGACATCGTGTGAGTCACACATCTCGAAGCATTCGTTGAATCAGTACTTGAATAATATTGTGGGTTTTCATAATCTTGATTTCCCTTTACGTCACCGTTTTACACGACACTTGTGCATGGATTACATCTTATTTCATTGACCATTCTACGTTTCGACTTCGACTTACAACATCCGTTGTACCTTGAACACATGATCGTCATTTATTATGTGACGATTGTTTGGAATACGATCCTACTTGTATCCTCCCCTTTTCATTAAACCTCCTCGCTTCAGGAGTGTGATTTGTTAATATTTTGTTTCTTTCTCGGTATGTCTTGTGATTTTGGAAAATCACGCCGCCAGGAAACCTTCCTGCATTGCATCTTGCAACCGAAGACACGAATGTCATGCGTCGTTTTTGATTTCTTAGATTTTCGTTGGTACTCTTGAACCATTTCTATACTGTGTTTTCTTAAATGACTAATTATACAGTTTATCTTCTTTCGTCTTTATGGAATCTACAAGTCTTGTGTGTACATTAATTCTGGATTATTATGAAATTGGATTTAATTTCAAGCGGTGTCGAAAAATATACTTTGTATAGAAACTTTACAGGAAGTTTAACAGTGTCGAGAAAATATTTTTATAACTTTAGACCTA
Organism: Glebionis coronaria; assembly: GCA_025667525.1. Lineage (NCBI taxonomy): Eukaryota > Viridiplantae > Streptophyta > Magnoliopsida > Asterales > Asteraceae > Glebionis > Glebionis coronaria. The sequence continues at coordinate 531,856,243 of CM046881.1, read as the reverse complement.
AAGATATATATTTCTACTTGTTGAGACGTCCGTTTAGGACATAAAATTTGACCAGTAAACTTTAAAATCGAGCAAGTTACGCTCATTTGAGATTGTAAAATCTAAGGAGTTATTTTCTGAATAATGCCAAAATATCATTTTGTTGACAGATTTAATGCAAGGGCATTTTCGTCCATTTTTATTCCGTTTCAAGTCTCGGGTAAAACTAGAAAGTTGTTCAAAACATTGTTTTACATTGAAATGCATCACACTTCGAGTCTTAGAATATCGTTTAGTGAGTTAATTGGTCTAGTCAAACCCAAAAGTCAAAACTGATAGACTTTAAAAATATGAATTCAAGCGTTTTTGAGTTCGTTTGAGCTCGTAAAACTTTAACTAATGATACTTTCCAAACTAAAAACAATGATTGCGTTTGAACAAGTACAAAATAGTAACTTTGAATTCGGTCATACATATACATAGATCTTGAACTTTTGAAATTCGGTAAGTTCCTAATATAGAAACTTTTCGTAGTAATTGTACTATTTGTTAACTGATACCCTACTTTCTTAAAAGTATATTATTGTCAAATTAATCACGATGTGCACACCTACGGATTCCTTTATCCTTTCTTTTATATATGACTTATTTGTCATTTTATATTTTCTTTCTTTGCTTCTATCGTACAACTGAATTAGACAGAGGTTGAAGTTCTTGCTTTCGTATCGTTTGTTATTATCTTGACACATGTGTCTCCCAACGATTCCTGCTAAACCTCTTGAAACCTTATCACCTTGTAACCATTTCGTTGACTGACTTGAACTACTCCTTATTTCCCTCTTGTAACCCACTCGCTACTTTATAAGCTATTGTCATGTTATCATACAAAACTCAAACTAGTCTTGTTTGCGAATCATTTTACAAAAGGTTTCATTTGGGCTTTCTTAAATAGTTGAATGTTATCTTATAAAATTAATTTATATTAATTTTACAATGTATTCTCACAAATTGTTCTACCTTGGGCCTTGTAAAGAATCTTGTAACATTAGTGTTGTTGAATTAAATATCTAGCCAGTAACTTATTGGCGAATAGTTTCATAAACTATTTTGATTTCTGTTTTTACAAATGGCATTATATACATATTTTAAATAATATGACCTGTAATACTGGTTTGACGAAGCCGAGCATCGCATTGCTAGTCCTAAATTATGCATGGCCTGATCACCTATGCCTAATTTAGAAGGAGCCATGCAAGGCCGAATAGTAGTCACCTTAAATATTTAACCAAGAATCAACTTTTTAATATGTTCCTTAAAACGTTAGATAAATAAAGTTTTGAAAACTTTTACATCTTATGCGAGTAACAACAATTCGTGACCTACACATATGAACCCTTAACTTTTCTTGAACGAAGTACATGCCTCAAGCATAGATTTCCTTACTCGACGATCATTGCCTTACGTGTTACCTCATCATCCTCATGACACGATTTTCGTTACCATTTGCCTAAATTCTTACCATTGATACCAGACCTGAAAGTTTCAACGTTATTATGCCTCTTCATCGATCGATCTTCTTTATCTATCTTGGTAGACCTATGAAACGTCTCTGGACGTGATTAATGATTTATGATTGGACGTGAACGATGATTTTGAGTAATTGTCATGATGTATGTTAGACTTTGTCGTCTTGAAATTTGTTCGCGTGAACCATGTGTTGATTTCGCCTCTCATTGCGAATGTTGTTCATTTACTGGAATTCCTCTCGAGTAACTTCTTAAAAAATTCTTTAATTCGAAAAATTTATTGTGTGGCTTTTCTCTTTTGATTGTGTGTCGACCATTGAGAACTTAATAAGCCGTTATTGGTGACGCCAACCGCACTCGTGAATTAATCTTGCTATAATCCTTGTTTCTTATTGTCCTTATCATCGATGCATCTATTCTATCATGTTCGTTAAGAGTTGATACGACTTCCGTTTTATTCCCTTGTGTTATTGCTAGCATACAAATTGTTGACCTTTATATGATTTATATTCGTTGCTGTCTTGTCAACTTTTGAAACCAGAAAATGTTACGTGTTTATTCTTTGATACCTTGAACACTTTCTTGAATTTCTAAAAATTATTATTAATTTTTAAGAACGTTTTATATATTTTATCAAATGTTTAAATTACCAAAATAACTGTTTCAAGTTAAGTACCCGATCTACACATCCTCTTTGGTAAATTTATAACTACATTTAAATTGGATATCAAGCTGTACCTTTTAAAGTATTTGATTATATCGTACTTTACTATCAATATAATGAAATTATTAAATTATTTTATAATTTCTAACAATGATTCTAAATAACTTGGAAAATCTGATTTTCCTAATGGTAACGTTAAACCTGAGTTTTAACAATAATTTCATATAGTCACCCGAAAAGCTCTTAAGTTGATCGGAATAACTATTTGAACTGAGTTACTTTTACTCTGAAGTCCTGATCAAGAAAAATATTTGACAACTGTTTATCCACTCATTTTATATAGAGTTTGATTTTTAAATCACTATAGCTTGTGAATTTTCTTTTAATCAAGAAAATATTTAAACTGAGGTTTAAAGTATTACCAAAATACTAGACAACTGATTTTGACAGCTTGTATTTTAAATGATCATATATTGTTCATTTTTTTCCCTTCTATTTCCCTTGTGACTAGAGTCTTACATTTTAGGATTTTCACGTTTTACAGTTGCACGACTTGCGACCCCTTGTTGAATTACAATCTTTGTTCATTTTATCGCACTTTGCCTGTTTAAGCAATTCTTGTGTTCATTCTTGTTAGTTTATCGCACGTATCTCCAATAATTCTATCTCTTGATGTATTTCTGTATTAAAGATCGTTATTCTAATCCAAGACTGAAAAGTTATACGAAAAGGATTTAAGAAACTGAAGCATAGTGAGTTCCAACCGTTAAGATTCGTCGTGGTACGGAAATTACCAGGGAAGCAATGAATTTTGTTCTACACTTTGTACCTCCTCTTGTTTGCATCTTCTACTGTTTTCAGGAGAACTATGGGGACCAGAGTTCCTTTAGGGGGGAAGACTGTGAGAACCCGTACTTTCCCAGCATTATTTTATTCTTTTTATTCGTGCTTTTTGAATTTTCCAACGTATTACGTTTTCTTGAATATTTTATATGTAAATCCTGAGATTTTTAAATTATACTTTTTAAGTATTTTTCTGATCATCGATAAATACTTTGTATGGAATTATAAAATTTTTATTTTATTTTTCCATAGTTAATTTAAATCAAAGTTTTTGATTTAAAATCACCCGCATGCGTTTTACAACGAGTTTATTCAAAATCAATGTACAACGAGAATTCCTAGTGATCGCGATACTGACTGATGCCCAAAAGTTTACGTTTATTTATCGATTGTTTCGATAATTAATACTTTCGACGATTTCGTTTTAATTACGTATTAAGTCGTGTCGGGAAATCGTATAATCATTTTATGATGCATTGTAACTTTTGAAAAGTATTTTTACGAAACCCGAGCCCCGTAAATATTTTTAATATTTACCAATAACCTTTTTCTACCCTTTAAAACTATTAATTGTTTTTAAGTCCTAAAGTTTTATACTTGACAAAAATGGTCCCTCCACTACCTACCATATATAAACCATTCTATTTCTTCCACCACACACACTTAACCATTTATAAAAAAAAATATACAACTCTCTCCCACACCTCCATTGTTGCCGCCACTTCACCACCATAAACCACCACCATCCATCATGATTTGACAAAAACAAAAATAAGACCACCTCTTAGAATCTCATAGTGATTCTTATGATCCAAAAATTTCTTACATGCATCAGTTTTCACAAAGTTATGACTCCATGGTGGATTGATGTTTAAATCACCTTGCATGCATTGTTTTTGGTATGATCATCACATTTTAATCCTTAAAAGTCTTGTTTTTAATCTTTGATTTTGTTAGATTTTACATGCAAGTGTTTTTAGGAGTGTTTGGATGATGGGTATGATAGTATAGTGATCCTAGGGGTATGGGAATGATTGGTTTTGAGTGAAAAATGGATTTGTCTTGTTTTCTAAAAAGCTATTTTGGGACAACAGGTGTTAAACAGATTTTTCGTGGGTTTAATGTCTGTGAAAGACTGACATTATTTGAAATTGTTATACAGTTTTCCAAGACGGTCGTTTTGGTATAAGATAGAGCTTCTAAGTCATTACGAGTCAAAAGTTATGCTAGTTTTAGTTTTCGTGTACCGGGAGACGCAAGTCGGCACAATCCGAAATTTGTGGCTGATTTTGGGTCGACTATCGGGGACTTTAGGCTTGGTTAGATAGTTGATACTACTGATTTTCAAAGTTTACAAACTGATTTTGATGAGTCTAGTAGTGGTTTCAAAAGACGAATTGTCGAGTTAGTACTTTTAAAGTTGTCTAAACGGTTTTACAAAACAAGTGCACAAATCTGTCCCAAATTTGGAGTCGAGTAAAGTGTCGGGCTGACGGATTTTAAAGTGTGCACATTGGCTCAAATATTGGTAAGGTCTTATACAGGTTATAAGTGACCTTGACACCAATTTTCATGTAAAACGGACAAGTGTAGATAGGTTAGATCGGTGTGTACATTCGGGGTGTACTTGCTGATTTTTATTTTGGACACTTAGTTCAATGCTTGTGTTGCGTGAGTTTGAGTCTTCACCATCAGACATGGTGACTTACTCAAATGATTAGTCATTATATAAATGACTTAGCTACTGGTCCAAATAAGAGTAAAGGATAGTTTGACTTGCGTTGACTTGGCGTCGTATGACGGGTCATTTTCAAGTGTACAAGTGTTTTAACGAATAACGTTGGATAAAAGGATTCATTCATTTGGTTCGTGTAAATAGTTTTGAAACATGAATACTTTAAAAACAGTTGAGTCATATTATATTTGGTACATATCGATATTCGAGTTCGAGTCTTAACGCGCGCGTTATTTTGATAGGTTGCGGTTTTTGTGTTTCCCCGGCATCCATATCGTCGGTGATCGTCTACCACTACCGTTTCTACTCAGTTGCTGAGTACCGTGATTGACTTACCTCGTGGTTAAGGTGAGTTCATAGCCCCTTTTTACTTGTACATGGTTTCTAAACACGGGGTGAGATTTTACATGGTGGAACACAACTAAATATAAAACTGTATTGCTATCAAGAACTCGTATGTTATTCTGAATGTATATGCTTTACAGATGATTTCAATGGTGTAGAATCTTGATAACCTATGAATCTATGAAGGGGTTTGTTGTTTTCTAGAGAGAGAAACAAGAGAGAGAAAGTGAGAGAAAACTATGTGTTATTTCAATAAATGGAACTAGCAAAATGACAACAACCAACCCCTTTCCATGGTGGAAAGGGGTATTTATACTTCCAAGCATACATTGGGCTTGGGCCGGTCCATGACAAGCCCATGGACCGGTTCTTACTTAGCTTAATAAGCAACTAATAACTATTTGTTAACTACGAGCTATTACAACATAAATAATATTGTGGAGTGACCGATACTTCTAATATACGTAAAACGTATTTCTAACAATCTCCCCCTAAGGGAGGTCACTCCACGTTACAAAGTTCTAAACCTAGCATACTATACTAAGTCTTCGTTCTTTAGCTCGTAGTCTTTTCTTCTTTTCTTTCTTTTGTTGTGAATATGTTGGTTTGATCTTTTTGGCTTTGGCTTGAGAGCATTGTTCTTTGGCCTTTCGCGTGCGATCTTTGCCTCTCTTGTGAATTTGCCTTCTCGTGACTCCATGTTCCACACACTTATGTCTTTTTGTTGAATTCTCGAAAGTTTCAGAGTTTGGTACAGCGGAAGACTTTATCTTGTACTTTCTTGAATTTTTGCTAAACTTTGATGCAGAAAAACATAAGCATGTGGGAACGACTTCTACAGGTACACCGCAACACCACCGTCTTCACTGGTACACAACAACGCCACCGTCTTCAACAGGTACACAGCAACGCCACCGTCTTTAACAGGTACACAGCAACAACACGAATAAAATGGCTTTGAACATTTTATTCTAATTCGGTAGCATTTTACCTCCGGTTGGTGAAGACCGTTGGACGATATTAGATATCGTACCCGTGACGGATAATTTCAATTAAGTAACTTCCTGACAGGATTTCGCGGGTAAACCCGTTCTCTTTATTCGACCGTCCAAAGCTGACTGCGAACATAAAGAGTGAATCACTTGGATAAATTATCCTTGTGATTTGAAGCCGTCAATTCATGAAACCTGGAACAAGTGAATTTCAATTAAGATTTTCACCATCGTTGCTTTCCAGTTGTCACGAGCTCAATTCATAAAGAATCTTGCACGTCACCTACCAAGTGCTGTTTGATGTTAACACTAGAAGGATTTCCACTCGTCACTGTGATCAATAAAGAGTCACTCTGAGTGTTCTGGCAAGATCATATGATAATGCGAAGAGGCCTGGAACGAGTTTAAGTTCAATTAAGAATTAAACCACTGTTTCCTTCTAGTTTTTCACAAGATTGGTTCTAAAAGAACCGCACGTGTAACCTACCATGAGCTTGTTTGATGTTGGCTCAAGCAGGATTTCCATCTTCATTGTAATACTTACGTATTACTCGGATGTTCTGGCAATATTACAGGAATATTGCGTAGGACTCATGAAAATCTCTTACTTTTCTCAGTGTGTGAGAAAGCAAGGAATAAATGGAAAGTGTCCTAATGAGACTTTTGATGATCTCTTGGCTCTAGACTCGATTGTGCGTTTTGATTTAGTGAGCGATGGCTGGAGAGGAGTGCCACCTTTTCAATACCAGTCTATTTGGAGTGAATAAACCAATAGATAACGTGTTGATCTCCATGTGATTAAAACAAATACCTTTTGAGAGATATTTGAGTTAGCTGGGAAGGGTTGTGCATTGCATCACTGGGTCCATGATGTCTTTCTTCAATACCGAGAATCATTAGCAAAAATGACCTCAATAGCGTATGTATTGACCCGGTTTCTGCCTAAAGTTGTAAGGAGTGCTTCTTTCTTTACACCCTTTATCTTTACAATTCTTTTTCATTCTTCAACCCCTTCAATGCTTACCAATACGTCATCACTAGCACCTTGTTGTGATTGTTCCAGTGCTAGCTTAAGTACTTGGTCGGCATTCAGCTACGTTCACATTCTTTCTCCATCTTTCCTAGGACTTCTAATTCTATCTAGGGAATTGTCCTTGGGAAGATTCCATCAGCTCTGATGAATCATTGGACTAAACCTATTCCTACCACCATTTTGTCACCACATTCGTCGTGAATTAAGCGTGTTTTGGGAAGGAATTGCCACCATGAAAAATCATTGAAAATCACATAAGGTACTTGTGATATTAAAATCAAAAGTTTTGTACCTTAGGTGTTTTGTTCATAAAAAACGCTCCCCCTTAACACGTGCTTTACACATATTAAGTTGGATTATCGTTAAGTCTTTTTCATCTTTTAGCCAAGTATCACTTAAGTCTCCTTAATCCCATTTTCTCCCCTTATCCAAAATGTTAACCATTAATATTTGGGATATTGAATGGATTAACCGGTCTTTGTGTAAAAATGAAATCGATGTTTGGCCATGGAACAAGTTATTGCTCCCCCTTAATTTAATAAGGGATAGTTGTAGTGCTTTGGTATGATATATTTTGAAAGATTTAGAATCTCGTGAGAAATTCTTGAAAAATTATCATACTTTAACACTACATCAAGCCAGTAATGCACAATATTCACAAATATACATATTCACAATTGAAAACCAATATAAAGTGGACCTGAAATATACGACCCATTAGATGGATCGTTGCAGTAGCTTGTGGTGCACTAAATATGGTCTTCCACCAACGAACCTTTCCAAGCTCCTCATCAATCTACGTTCACGGAGCTTTTGATCTATCTTCTTGATCACGTACTTCGCCATCTGCCGGTAACCCGGATGCCAATCCTCCGTCATTTCTGGCAAAGTCCCACCCGAGTTCAGATGCTCCAACTTTCCTCTGACTTGTAGAAGAGTCCCATCACTGTACTTATGGAGCTCACCCACCCTCATAAACTTCATTAAACCTCGACTGTTCAAGTAGAAAATGCCGTAATTCGGGACAGAAATGCCGGTATAGGGACATCTTTCTACATGTTGAGGTAGCACTTGATTCACTGGACGGGTTAGGTTAAGCTTCCTTTGATAGCTTTCGACTCCCAACTGAAGATCTTCAACTCGTGTCTTGATGAAAACGCTTCGTGTGAACATACGAAGTGCTGTATTTAAAGCAATGAGGTCTTCACGAGGAATATGTGTGAGTTGATCTCGGGTCATCAGAAGCAGCATATCTTCGATATCCTCAAGGCGAATGATGGAAAAATCTCCCTGCTGGATTTTGTATTCCCTGTCATCCTCCCTTTTCAAACGAATCTCCGTAACATGATAATAGTCGTTCTTGGCTTCAGTTTTCAACCCTAAAATGTTGGAGATGCGGATATCAGATCTAACGATACTTCCAGAATTGACTAGGCAGCAACCCCTGTACGCCCTTCGGACTCGTTCGTCCCAATGAGATGCACCTATGACAGCATACATATCATAATTACGATTTACCTTTGGGACCCAGAGTCGGTTTACCTTTTCCTCGATAAAGGGTATTGTCCCCCAGTTGGCAACTTTCAGCAAGGTCAGGGAGGTTGTGTACTTTGATGACCCCTTCAGAAGATACACAAGATCATTGGTGACGAAGAAGTCAAGAGCAATCTGATTATCTTGAGAAGGATCCATTGGAGGTGGAGCTCTTTCTGATTCATGAAGGCCTGGCCGTTGAACGGTATTCAGAGCCTTCAGGATCTCATCGGCATAATACTCGAACTCCATTCGGGTTAACCGGGTTTTGGCACGAAGTCTCTTATCCTTCAGCGCTTTCTTCACCAAGGATGGAGTAACCGAAGTCTTATACTCATGAGCAAGAAATGCACATAAGTCAATCGGACTGCGGATACGGAGATACAACACATCTTTGTCAGCGTCTGTGATCGGATCATATTGTGCTGCTGCCGTGATCCAAGCCTGTGGTGGTGCAGTCTCGTCTATCTCCAACGTGTCTGCCCAGTCTCGTGTGCTTGGTTCAGGAACCGTAGATTGTTGTGCTTGTTGTAGAGGAGTAGAAGCTCGAACATCTGCTGGTTCTGATTCAGGCATTTCGGCAGTGTCGTGAACTGGTGAGTGTTGTGCAGCTTCGGGTTCCGTTACTGATTCTGCAATCACAGGAGCAACAACAACAGAACTAATGGGGTTAGTGGTAATAGGTAAAGATACAGCAATAGAAGTACCAGGAACCGAAGACGCTGTAGTAGCATTCACATCGTGGCGCCACTTAGACCGTCTTGATTCCGATGATGTTGATTTGTCCTTCTGTGCTGCATCTTTCTTGGACTTGGTTCCAGACTTAGCAGCTTTCTTGGAGCTGGTAACCTTGTCTCCCTCTTTAGGCTGTTCACCCCCATCATCATCCTCATTGTTATCCCCGTTACTCCCCCTAGCACTCTCCTCATTCCCATCACCACCATCATCGCCATCATCATCATCATCATCATCGTCATCATCATCCTCATCCTTATCCTCATCATCACCATCATCGTCATCCTTTTCCTCTTCTTCTCCTTCTTCTTCCTCTTCCTCTTCACCAGTACCCTCTTCCTGCTCACTTTCTTCCCTTTCTTCCTCAGGTAGAATGTGATAAGGTACCACACTTCCAAACGTTTTGAATAACCTATCATCCTCCATGATAGCGTCATTCAGGGATTTGTATAGAGCCCGTTGAATCCTAGACTTATCAAACGATCCAAGTTCCACCATACGAGCCTTAAGGATCTTCTTTAATTCAAAATCCGTTAACTCATAAGCAATTTTGTAGGCGGATTCTGAAGGATTGGATGACTTGATCATCAAGTTATCAGCTGCTAGTGTCTTCAATTCATCACGCAGTTTAGGCATAATGGATTCGACGGATTCTTGCACTCTCTCTTCAACAGAAGCTTCAAGTGCTTCTTTTTGCTCCTTGTATTTATCCCTCATCGCTTGAAGTCTGGTGATACGTGCAGCATGCTTATCAGCCTCAGCCTGCTTAACCCGAGCTAGTTCTTCTGCATGTGCTTTTCGAGTCAACTCCATATCTGCAGCGAACTTAGCAATCATCTCCTCTTGGGCTTTCCTAGATGCTTCTTCACTTTGAGCTCGTCTTTGTAACTCTTGGCGAAGTTCATCCATTTCTCGTTTGTGATTATCTACATGTTTATCCAACATTTCGGCCATCACCAATGCAGCCATTGTAGATGTTGCAGAGCTGCTCTGGGTTGATTGAAGAGGCTCGGTTGTTACTGCGATACTAAGGATGGGAGTTATAGGTGGTGGAAGAAATGGTGTTGAAGCCGGTCTGGTTGGTAAGGGTTGTATTGGTGGAGGTTGAGTTGCTAAAGGTTGAGTTGACACCATGATCGTAGGAGCAACAGACTCCTTTTCCACACTTGCTGAAATAGGGATTGATGGCTCCTTCGAAGTGGAATAATGTTCAGGTGACCCAAACTCATAAATATCATCTAGTTCCTGGTACTCTTCTTCAACATTTACCCTTGCACCTGAACCACTACCGCCAGTATCTTTCCTACTCCTTTGAATTGCTATCTTCATCATTTGTTTCTCTGTCTTGTCAAGAGCAGGATCAACAACATCTTCTTCGTCACGTAAAACCATCTCATCAGCCTTACCCTTTCCCTTCTTACCCTCAGTCTTCTTCTTCTTGGTTTCGGGTTCAGGTAACACAGCTGGTTGTTTGCGTATACCTTTACTCTTGACCGTTGTAGACGAGTCTTCTCCAGTCTGAAGGTTTGCTTTCAACTTCTTGATTTCTAGCTGCAGTAGCTTGTAATCAGCAGAACCTTTGATTTTCTCCGTCAGAAGATAATCGGGAATAGGACCCGGAATCACACCACCAGACGGTCCTTCATGCCTCAAATCCATAGTATCATCAGCTTCTTCAGTATGATAACGACTTGCTGCACGCCTATCAATAGTAGCATCATTTTTCATAAAATAATTAATGATAAGCTTGATAAACCTTGGATAAGGAAAGAAATTTGTCTTCAGCTTCTTGTTTTGGAATAGTTGAAAGGTGAATTCTTCCCATATCAACAATGCATAATCTGCATTTGCAGCTTTGTACATGCCATAGAAGAGGTTTATTATAGGACTGCGCAAAGCATCATGGCCACTTGTTTTGGGTGTAAGACATCTACTGAGAATACCCAACAATGCTCTCCAAGGTTGTCCTACTTTAGCAGTGGTAAACTCAGATGCAACTCGTATTTCCGGACATCCAAGAGCGTCAAATAACTCCATGAGTTCATCTTTAGTAGGATCCCTCGAGAATGACATGCCTTTGGGTGTATCCCGTATACCAAAAATCTTACGGAAGTTTGAAACTGTGAGCATCTGCTGCTTGTTGTCGATGGTGAAGGTGATCTTGTTTGAAGTGATTTCCTTGGTAGCCCAAAATTCATACATATAATCATAAGGAACCGAGGCACTACTTCTTAGAGCATTCTTAAAATGGGATTGATCAAGGATTGCGATGGCTACTTTAAATCCATGGTGAGTGGATTTTGAGACTTGCTTCAGTCGGTAATTGTTGGGTATGAACTTAAGGGTTCGAGCTTTAGCAATAGCGGCTTCTCTAGAGTCTTGGATTGCTTGTACTGTTGGATTAGTCATTGTATCTGCTTAAGATAAGACATGAAAGGTTGATGCACAAAAACATATAGATATATATCATTCTTACTTCTAAGCATAACACTTTTCATAACATAATACAACAAGTACATATAACATGCAAACAATAATAATCAAACAACTCTTCATCCGGAACATTCCTTCATCCGGAACTTCTTCATTCGGAACATTCCTTCATTCGGAACTTCCTTCATCCGGAAGTTCTTCATTCGGAACTTCTTCATCCGGAAGTTCTTCATTCCGAACTTCCTTCATTCGGAAGTTTCTTCATTCGGAACTTCTTCATTCGGAAGTTCTTCATTCGGAACTTCCTTCATTCGGAAGTTCTTTATTCGGAACTTCTTCATTCGGAACTTCTTCATTCGGAAGTTCTTCATTCGGAACTTCCTTCATTCGGAACTTCCTTCATTCGGAACTTCCTTCATTCGGAAGTTCTTCATTCGGAACTTCTTCATTCGGAAGTTCTTCATTCGGAACTTCTTCATTCGGAAGTTCTTCATTCGGAACTTCCTTCATTCGGAAGTTCTTCATTCGGAACTTCCTTCATTCGGAAGTCCTTCATTCGGAACTTACTCATTCGGAAGTTCTTCATTCAGAACTTCTTCATTCGGAAGTTCTTTATTCATAAAAATCCTTCATTCGGAAGTTTTGTTCAAAATGTCCTTCATTCGGAAGTTTTGTTCAAAATGTCCTTCATTCGGAAGTTTATATCCTAGTTCATCCGGAACATTAAAACACAGCCTAAGAGGTTAATTCTAAGCGCGTTTGTGAGTTTCTAAGGCAATCTAAGGCATTTAAACATCATATCATGCTAATCCGCACAAAACCCACCACAAATCTGAAACAATTAATCCTAAATTGGCAAATAAACCCTAGATCTGGTAAAGTTTACTACCCGAATTAATTTAACAAGATTTAGATGATGAACTTAACGAATTATAAGTTAAATATAGATGTTATTACCTTGTAGATTTAATGAACCAGTTGGATGAATAAACGAAAGATTAGAGTGCTTGTGTGTGTTAACAATGGCGGCAGGATAATGAAATATAGATAAACAGTGAAAAGGAAAAAGGGGGGCGGGGGGGGTTTATATTTGACTTAGGTCAAATTTTTTGCAACTTATACCCATTGTCACTTTTGACCCTATATTCTTCTATTCTTTTCCTTTTTGTTTCTAAGTTTTTCATTTCATTTTACTTTTCCATTGATAAGATTAGTCGACTTAATTTTGCTTAGTTAAACTAAACTCGACAATCTCACACAACTTAAGTATCGATCTATTAGCAAAACTCCAAGATCTTAAAGCCATTCCTATCACATTGAACGAACACAAGTCGTATTCTAAAGCAAAACCACTCAATTACCATTTAGCCCTTAATTTTCCACAATCTCTTTTGAAAATCAATTTAATGACGAAGATGATTTAATATTTTCTCCCCCTTAAACGATGACCCGTTTTCTATTTAAAGAGCTGTAGTCATTGTTTAAAGAGTCAAATATTGATGAGAGCATTTCCAATTTGTATCTTGAAAAAGTTTGATTCGTGGTGACAATAAGATTTCTCTTATTTTAACAAATTAATGCACTGAGATGTACATAAATTCGTGTTAGACCAAGTTATAAAGTAAACTTGATCCCTTTGCATGATTTGGCTTGTAAATCATGCCCGAGAAAATTAATTCCCGTTCTGAGCCAACGTTTTCCAAAGAAATACGTGACTTTAATATGAAAACCGGGTTGCAGTCAGAAATAACTACAAGCCATTATGGGCATGTTTTAAAAATGTACAACTTTTATACGGACTCTATTTATGGCACCGTGTCAATATTGATCGACATTTCTAAGGCCGTAAATATTACCGTACTAAAAGACATGCCCGATTTAAAACGAAAAATATTTTTGGTTTTTCTTGATTTTATAATTTTTATGGTTTTTCTAGGTTTTATATTTTTTATGATTTTTGTTGGTTTTATATTTTTGTATTTTCTTTTTGTGGTTTATATATTTACGATAATATACATGATCACGAACAAAGGATACTCTGAATAGTTTACCACGACTATTCAGCTGATTCTTCTGCCAACTCTTTGAGAGTCGCTGGAGTGAATGATTTCATGCCAAGCTTGTCGATCAAAAACTCGATTCGTCCTCGATCTAAGGCTTTGGTGAACATATCCGCCAGCTGGTACTCAGTAGTGACAAAATACAGCTCGATCACTCCGTTCTCCACCTGCTCTTTAATGAAATGGTAGCGAATGTCTATGTGCTTGGCCCGGGAGTGTTGAACATAGTTGCAGCAAAGGGCAATGGCGCTCTTGTTGTCACAATACATCGGGATTTTGTTAAATCCCAAACCGTAGTCAGTTAATTGTGATCTCATCCAAAGGACTTGAGCACAACAACCGGACATGGCGATGTATTCAGCCTCCGTGCTTGATATTGCAGCGCTTTTCTGCCTTTTTGAAGACCAACTGATCAATCTATCTCCAAGGAGTTGCACAGATCCAGAAGTGCTACGCCTCATGTCTTGACATCCAGCATGATCGGCATCTGCGTATGATATTAAAGCAATAGAGGAATCTTTCGGATACCATAGACCACGATGAAGTGTTCCTTTTAGATACCGAAAGATCCTTTTCACAACATGTAGGTGCTTTTCGGTAGGCCGAGCCTGATACCGGGCACACATGCATACAGCAAATTGCAAATCAGGCCTGCTAGCAGTCAGATATAGAAGGGTGCCGATCATCCCACGGTAAAGTTTTGGATCGACAATAGTCCCATTCCTATCTTCATCTAACTTGGATTTCTCCACCATTGGAGTGTCCACGGGGTCACAATTTTCAAAGTTATATTTCTTAAGAGATTCTAGAGCATATTTGGATTGATTAATAAAGATGCCTCTGGGATTCTGAGAAATCTGTAATCCTAAGAAAAATGAAAATTTTCCCATCATCGACATCTGAAAGCGTGTGGACATTATCTTCTCAAAGCGATTTGACAATTCTATGTTAGTGGCAGCAAATATTATATCATCAACATAAATTTGTACCAGAATCATGTCGTTGCCTTCCTTGAGAGTGAATAGAGTGGGGTCCACCTTGCCTTTGGAGAAGCCTTCCGAAATGAGATATGTGGACAGGAGATCATACCACGCGCGTGGAGCTTGTTTCAACCCATAGAGAGCCTTCTTAAGCTTGTACACATGATTAGGAAACTCCGTGCTAACGAACCCATCCGGCTGACTAACATAGACTTCTTCCCTTAGTTCACCGTTCAAAAATGTCGTCTTCATATCCATTTGATAGACGATCATATTCATATGAGCAGCATACGCAAGGAATAGTCTAATTGCCTCCAATCTTGCCACAGGAGCAAAAGATTCTTCAATGTCTATACCCAAGGCTTGTTTATATCCTCTAGCAACCAATCTAGCCTTATTCTTTAATACTGCACCCATCTCATCAAGTTTAACCTTATAAACCCACAACAAAGTAAGGATGTTGACCTTGTCAGGGAGAGGAACCAATTCCCATACTTCAAGTCGTTGGAATTCATTTAGTTCCTCCTGCATAGCTTCAATCCAAGATGATTGGGTCATAGCCTGCTGCCAATTTTTAGGTTCAACTTCAGAGAGAAATGCATCAAAGTAGCAATAAAGTGCACTCTCTTGTAATTGATGGCGTGTAGAGACTGGTCGATCTAGATCTCCAATAACATTCCTAATTGGGTGATCTTTTGTCCATTTAGTGCTATGGTTTTCAATCCTAGGTGGTCTGGAGTGAACAATAGAAGGAGCTTCTACTGAGGTAGACGCGGCTGAAGGGTTTTCAGGTATCGCTACACCAAAGAAAGGAAGCTCTTGCAGGTGAGCATATTCCAAGTCGTGATCAATAGAATCCTCTTCCACATCATTAGGCACAAGTAGGGGTGATGATTCAGGTGTAGTTTGAGAATCACTTGGTGAAGGTGCATCCGGTTCAATGTGAATTGAAGATGCATTAGATAAAGCTTCATTTGCAGGAGCAATAACTTCAGGGATTGGAGGTATCACTACAGGTGCTGGAACTTCATCATTTGGGGGATCAAAGAATTCGTCAAACAACGGTTGAAACAGTTTATCCCACTCGGGCCTTGTTGGTGGTAAAAATGATGTAGAAGTAGGATTATTGGGAACTAATCCAGAACTAATAGCACCGGTTCCCATCTCATGAAGCGCGGGTTCAGAGCTGTGTTGCTCAGAAGCCATCGCTGTCAGCTCATCGAAATCTGCGTCCATAGTTTCTACAATCTTGCCAAGACGACGGTTATAGATTCGGTATGCTTTCTTGGACGGTGAGTAACCAATGAAAATACCTATATCGGCTTTCGGTTGAAGCTTACCCAAGTTCTCACTATTGATGTTTGGATAACAAAGAGCACCAAACACATGAAAAAATGAAACATCGGGTTTACGGTCATGTAGAAGCTCATAAGGTGTTTTTCCATGGCGTTTCCGAATGATAGAACGGTTTTGGGTGAAACATGCAGTAGATATAGCCTCTGCCCACAAGAACAATGGAGCGTTCGCGTAAATAAGCATAGTCCTAGTAGCTTCCATAAGTGTACGATTCCGTCTTTCAACGACACCGTTTTGTTGTGGAGTGCGTGCAGCGGATGTTTCATGTGAGATACCAACTCCTTCATAATAATCACGAAGAGTCTGGTTGACGAACTCTGTACCATTGTCTGTACGAATACGGCGGACAGTAGTATTCAAACGTACCTGAATGAATTTCAGAAAAGTGATGATAGCCTTCGGTGCTTCATCCTTTGTACGTAGAAATCTAACCCATGTAAACCTGGAGAAATCATCCACAATTACCAGAATGAATTTCTTACCGCTCACACTTTCAGTTCTCATTGGCCCACAAAGATCCATATGCAAAAGATGAAGTTTTTCTTGATTGGTGTCTTCAGCTTTGGGCTTGTAAGATTTCTTGGTACTTTTCCCCCTTGAACACGCGGAACATAAATGGTCCTTGTGAAATTTAAGCTTTGGAAGACCACGAACTAAATCGTTTTTAGCCAGATGATTAATAGCATCAAAGTTAAGATGAGATAATCTGCGATGCCATAACCATGACTTGGTCTTAGATGCTTTAGAGAGAAGACATACTGGAGAAGCGGCCATCATGTCTTGACAAGGTATAGAGATTTGCACCACGAGATCCCTTCAACAAATCTTTTCCTTCCAAGTTGCGGATGAAACAAGTGTGTTGTCGAAAAGCAACCTCAAGGTTGGAATCACAAAACTGTCCTACTGAAAATAAATTATGACCAAGACCTTCTACATAGTATACCCTTGAAATCTTCACGTTTCCAATCTGATATTCACCATACCCCATTATCTTTGATATATGATCATTCCCGAATTTAACCGTACCAAGAAACTTGCTGACGAAATTTCGGAGCATCGAGCGATTTCCGGTCATATGTTTTGAACAACCAGAGTCCAAATACCACAGGATGATTTGGACCACCAGAAAATATCACCACACGAAGACAATGTAGAGGTATCGGAATCTGAGTGTTCCTTGTTATTAGCAGGTACAGATTTAATAATCTTAGATTTGCTAACTCTAGGTTTCTTAGATTTCCTAGCCTTTTTCTTCCTAATTAGTGGTGTAGATTCTAGTTGGCTTAAATCCTGAGGTATTTCTTCACTGATAGGCACTATTGAAAGTCCCTAATCAATGCGAGAAACCCTAATCTTAACTTAATCAACACAAGGTATTACTTTTCAAACGTAATCTTATTATTGTATAATAAAGAATTACAAGTGTTATGGATAACACCGTTTGATGACAATGTGTTGTGCACACTTTGAACAACAATAACCTTAACTTATGAATACAGTCGTAGCTGTTTGATTCACTAAGTTACACGCACTAATGATCTTAATATTGCAAAGTGTTAAATCTTAATGCTAGGTTACACATCCTATTTATAGTGTTACGAGTTTGACTTGAACAGTACTTGATGTCGACTACACAACTTTTACAAGTTCCCACATCAGTCACATGATGTCCTTCTATTCTTGGTAGTCTTCCATTATGCTTTAAGGAACAGTTGTCCAAAACAGTTTCCTTATTCTTCATATTCTCGAACACACAAATGGCATGTCCAAAGTGTGCTGAGAGTTATCAGGGTATTGCCACCCCTGTTAACTCTCAACCCCTCAGAGTCCCTAATACATCTTGGCTGTTATCCATCACAGCCAAGGAGTATGTCTTCAGGTAATCTTCGACTTCCCTGACAATGTCTCTGACATGGACTCCTCTGAGGTTGCTCACAGAGATTCGGATCTCTGTGAGTCTTGTGAAACTTGCCTGCCTCCTAGGCACAGGCAAGGGACTATCTATCAGCCTAATTATGTTTAAATCAATGAACAGGGAATCTAACAAGTTTAGATTCCCAACAATCTCCCCCTATTTAAACATAAATAGTGCTAGATCTAACTAAGTTAAGGTAAGTGAGTTTAACAGCTTCTTCTTACACATAACAGATCTAAACAAACATACCTCATGATTTTATTAAGACTTAAAGAAAAATTACAAGTTCATTACATAAGTTAAATAAAAGATGAAGGTAAAAGGGCTGATACTTTCTTCAATAGTCATCATTTTTTATTCTTTCTTCAGCTTCGGCCACATCTAATCTGTTATCAATTTCATCCTGCAAAGTTTTTGCAAACTTCTTGGAATACTCAGAGTTGATCTTGAGACACTTCTTGTGACAGAGCAGCTGAATAGTTGAAGCCAGGCATAGCTCATCTTCCCTCTGAAAAGCATATTGGCAGACTTTGTTCATAAACGCCATTCCTCTTTCAGGCACTGAGTAAGTCTGACCATCAACAGGGCCAACTATACCATTAGGAAGGATCAGATCCCTGTGCATGCCATCCACACGAACATCTTCAGTAACAAAAGTTTCATCAATGATTTGGGAAATTCTTCTTCTTTTGTTGCCTGTCTTTGGGGGTCCTTGTTCGAAAAGCTGTGGTGGGGGATCAATCTTTAGTTTGGCAGCTGTTTCCTTGATCCAGTTAAACTTAGCCTTAAGAGTTTTAAGCAGAAGGAAATTCGCCTGTCCAGACTTTTTGGCAGCTAAGGCTTCGAGTTCAAACCATTCTGATAACCCAAGTGTTTTTAACCTGAAGTCGTCAAACACATCCATATTCCCTGTTTGATTATCCCTCCATAAGATCATCTGTGGAGTATTTGTGGACTTGCGAATGGTGTATCTAAACTTGGTTATCTTGCCAGCAGCATACCTGTTGTTTACGCAGGCATCATAGTCAGTTTTGACTTTCTTTAGGGCCTCAGCGCGTTTAAGTTCCATTTCCCTCAACCTTTGTTTTTGTTTTTCTTTTTCAGGAGGTGACATCTTCCTCAGAGTGGCTTCATTTAATTCTTTGGCTGCCTTGAGCTCACTCAGTCTTTTGAATTCTTCAGCCTGTTGCTCTATTTCTTCAGGCGTTAGAGGTCTCTCATCAGAAGGTGTAAAGGTTGAAAATTGGGAAAGGTCTGTTGTGGATCCTCCTGTCTCTAGCATCGCAGCTATCTTCTTAAGTTTAGTGTCAGTATCAACTAACACTATCTCTTTACCTTTCTTTGAGACAGAGGACTCCACACTTATGTTTTTCAAATCATCAGCTCTTTTGAGGAACGCTGTCTGAGCCTGATTTTGAATAGATTTTGGTAGGGAGCTCACAATGAATTTAAGCTTCTTGGCTGCTGGTTCATCCTCATCCTCAGGTTTGCTGATGTTAACTAGGATCATGGATTTAGATGAGTCAGCGCTATCTTGTGCTTGTTGCTCCCCCTGAGTCTGATCCTCATCATCAGGTATTATAACTGGTTCGATGACTTGAAGAGGAACAGGTGTTGTTGAAGGGTTGGCTGAAGATGAGCCTTGTTCAGCAGATGCAAGGCTGAGTTTAGTATTCTTCTCCCCCTCACGTTCATCCTTACTTCTCTTATGCTTGGATGAACGTGCCTGAAATCTTCTTGCAATCTGCTCCATAGAGGCAGCCATGGCACGCTGTCTTTTTCTTGATGCCCTGGCAATCTTCAGCAATAAGTTGGCATTGGCATTGGTATTTGCCTGAACTCTCCTGACAATAAAACCAGCATGGTTGTATTGCCTGTTGCGCACTGCATTGAAGTGCCTGTTAATGATGGTTTCTTGTTCTTGGAACAATGCAGGGACAACGGAGTCAATGGCATTCTTGATTCTTGTCGAGAGATGACTTAGTCCTTGAGCCACACCTTTTCTTGTACCCTCCTGAATAGGCTCAGTGACAGCCTCAGTCACAGCCTTCTTTATTATACCTGGAAAGGTGACAGTAAAATTGTGCATCTCTGACTTGATTACGTCCAACTTTCTTGACAAGCGCTCAATATCAGACTGATGGTGTACAGGCTGAAGATTCTTGATATTGAGGCTTTGTTGAGCAAAATCATCCTCCCTTGGAAATAAGTCGAAGTTAGTCTGGGTAGGATGATCAAACAAAAGGAATTCAGCTGTTGGATCATATATGGGTCTTTGGAAGACTGTGGTTGCAGATGTAGCAGAGTTTTGTGTGTCAACAGCTTCCTTAAGAGGAGAAGTCTTGTCATCTTCTTTAGGAGGAGAGACTGACAGCTGGTCATCCTCATCTTCTTCCTCTTCCTCATCAAACATTCCCTCAGGGAATTCGTCTTCAGGCATTGGTTCAAACTCAGCGACATAATCTTCTACAGAAAGCATGTCTTCATCAGCATTGAGCACAAGTTCTTCGTCAATCTGAATGTCCTGAGTTATTGTTTCAGCCTCCTTTTCATGTACCTGAGGTTCTTTGACTGGCTGTACAATTTCAGCCTGCAAGGTTGTTGAAATTAGTAACAGGGAAAATATTAAGTGAATGGTCGCCATTTCGCTGTCCCAGAGAGGCTGAGGGTGATTACTCAGCCACTCCAAAGGATAAATCCTTGGGATTCTTTTAAGTGTGAATGAAGTGTGGTTAATGGTCGCCATTCGCTGCCCCTAGGAAAGCTGAGTGTGATTATTCAGCCCCCCCAAAAGGTAAAAACCTTTGGGACTCTTTTGATTGTGAAACATATGTTGTTTAATGATCGCCATTTCGCTGCCCCTAGGAAAGCTGAGTGTGATTATTCAGCCCCCCCAAAAGGTAAAACCTTTGGGACTCTTTTAAGAGTGAAACATATGTTGTTGTTGGTCGCCTGTTACGCTGCCCCTAGGAAAGCTGAGGATGATGATTCAGCTCCCCCTGAAAGGATAAATCCTTTGGGATTCTTTTAATGAGGGAACCAAGAGGCTGTGTGAAGTACAGCCATCAAGGTTGAGACATTAATGTATTCAGGTTGTTGTTAGCCTGAATACTGTCTAGAGGGTTCAGGGTCATCGGGGTGCTTTATAAACACAAATGAATCACTCCCTGGTGCAAAGACAGAGTGTACAGAAGTCTTAAAGAATTCTAAGTGAAATGACAGACTTCTATGGGTCGAGGATTACCCTAACTTCACCACTCTCTCCTACAGATAAATGAGAGTGGTTGCTTGTGAGCCTCTAAAAATGTACACTGATTACCTGTGAGATATCAGCTTGGTTTGGCTGGTTTCCTGTAGTCTCTGCTGACCTAGAGACACTAGACGCCTGTTGTTTGTCAGCCAAAGATTCTGTATCCACAAGAGTATCTGGACCAGAGGCGGTTTCAATCTTCTTTTCCTTGGCCTTGCTAACAGCTTTAGGTTGAGAAGAAGAGGGGATTTTCTTCTTCTTTGGCTGTTGGCCAGAAGAAGCCTTGGACTTGGTAGTGTGCTGCCCAGAGGTCAAAGACGTAGACTTGCCAGCGACACTAGAAGTATTCACCTTCTCAGAGGAAGGGAGCAAGGGCTTCTCAGCGTTGGGTACCTGGTTAGCAACGTTCAGCATGTGAGCGGTCACAGGGAAATCCTCAGCTCCTATCTCCTTGTAAATGGCGCCTGTAATGCGATAGGGCTTCAGGGTTGTCAAGGCCTTGTTATGGTAGTTTTCTCCCAGCAAACTCTCAAAGATCAGGGACAAATAACGCACGTAACAGATGTTCTTTTCCCTGACCTGATTCCTTCCCTTTAGTTGTTCTACCAGGTTAGAGAAAAGAAGGCTTCCAACGTCAACATCAGCTCCCCAAATTAATCCATATGCAATAGTCTGATGTTTGAACGACATTTGATCTTGTGATCCTTGCATGCCTCCCAGGGACTTCACAATGTGGGTGAAGAGGACACGCCACATAGGAGAGAAATACTTGATCTTCAGAGGTGCTTTAGCAAGGATATCAGCTGGTGTGAGGGCAGGGTTAATGTCATGACAGGGTTTGAGTGTGGCCAATGCTTCCTTGACAGCCTTTTTGTCAACTGTCTTCAAGCACTCATCTCCATGTTTAAGTCCGGCCACACTGGCAAAATCAGCAAGGGAAAAGGCAAAAGGATGTTCATTGCAAGAAAGGCTAAAGGTAATGGTGTCTTCTTCAACTTCGGCAGAATACCAAAATTCCCTAAGGTATTCTTGGTAAAAGGTGGAAGGAGATTTGGTGAAGGCTTCGTTTAGGTCACAATTCTGCATGAAATTTACCAGATCCGAATAGGTGTTGTTGGGTGCCTTGATCCATCCAATAGCGTTATTTGAGGCGATGATGCTCTCGTTGATCTCGAAGTTCACATTGGAGGCTTTTGGTACTGGAAACGCCATTGATTTAAGGTAGAAGAAGAACGAAAATGGCGGATGGTTGAGAGAGATAAGAGTTTAGAGAGAGAAAAGATGATTTTTTTAGAATGGTGGTGGGTGAGAAGAGAAAGAAGACAATATATATATTCAACTTAGAGTGAACAGTTATTCAACCGCATTAAATGCAAAAGCGAAAATGACTGCTCAAGTGGGTCCCCTTGACCTTTCAAAACGTTTGTCTCCTCGTTATCCGAAACTTAAATGATTAAAAAATGTGAGAATGTTTTTTCGCATTTACTTGGAACGTAACTACCTAGTTACATGTGAAAAACATTTAATAAAATATTTAATACAGAATCAATCATTTAATGAACATATTTAATATCAAGCCACACGCTTTGAAATATTGAGCATCCCTAGCTCAGCAACTAGCCTGTTGAACGTAGGTTCAGCCAAAGGCTTTGTAAAGATATCAGCTAGTTGCAGCTCTGTGGGAACAAAATGCAGCTCAATATCTCCCTTCATAATATGATCCCTGATAAAATGATACCTGATATCAATGTGTTTGGTACGAGAGTGAAGAACAGGGTTGTTGGATATTGCAATGGCGCTGGTGTTGTCACAAAAGATTGGCACTTTGTCATACAAGATTTCATAGTCAGCCAATTGACTTTTCATCCAGAGCACCTGAGCACAACAGCTGGCTGCAGCGACATATTCAGCTTCAGCTGAAGACATAGCCACAGAGTTTTGCTTCTTAGCACTCCATCCAACCAATTTTCCTCCTAGGATTTGACAGCTGCCTGAAGTACTTTTCCTGTCAATACAGCATCCAGCATAATCTGAATCTGAATAGGCCTTGAGATCAAAGCCTGATTCCTTTGGATACCATAGTCCTAGGGATGGTGTTCCTTTGAGATACCTGAAAATTCTCTTAACAGCCACTAGATGGGATTCTTTTGGGTTAGCTTGGTACCTTGCACAGAGACATGTGGAGAATTGGATATCTGGACGACTGGCTGTTAGATACATCAGTGACCCAATCATGCCTCTATATAAAGTCTCATTGACAGAGACCCCTGACTCATCAGGGCCCAAGTTGTTGGGTGGAAGCATGGGACATTTCACTGAGGCACAATCAGCCAAGTCATATTTTTTAAGTAAATCCTTAACATACTTTTCTTGACAAATAGAAATTCCCTTAGGACATTGTTTAATTTGAAAACCCAAAAAGTAAGTTAGTTCACCCATCATACTCATCTCATATTTCTTGGTCATTAATTTAGCAAAACGTTTACTAAGATTGACATTTGTTGACCCAAAGATGATATCATCCACATAAATCTGCACAATGATGAAATCACTCTTGTCTTTGAAGGTAAAGAGTGTTTTATCAATAGAACCCCTGACAAATTTGTTTTCAGATAAGAAATTTGAAAGAGTTTCATACCATGCTCTTGGAGCTTGTTTCAGACCATACATAGCTTTGTGAAGTCTGTACACATGGTTGGGAAACTCGCTGCTCTCAAATCCTTCAGGTTGAGCAACATAGACTTCCTCAGCCAAATCACCATTGAGGAAGGCACTCTTTACATCCATCTGATAGACAGTGATGTTCATATAGGCAGCATAAGCAAGAAAGATTCTGATGGCTTCAAGTCTAGCAACAGGTGCAAAAGTTTCATCATAATCAATTCCTTCAGTCTGAGAGTATCCCTGTGCTACCAATCTTGCCTTATTCCTGATGATGTTCCCAATTTCATCCATCTTGTTTCTATATATCCATCTAGTGCCTGTGATATTCTTTCCAGGTGGAGCTGGCACTAGTGTCCAAACTTTGTTCCTTTTGAACTGATTGATTTCTTCTTGCATAGCAGCTACCCATCCATCTTCTACCAGAGCCTCAGCAACTCTTTTAGGTTCAATTTGAGAAAGAAATTCAGCAAATAGACATTCATTGGCTGAGGCTGACTCAGAGTCTTGGATTCGCTGTCTGGTTGTGACCCCTGCATTTGGTTCCCCAATAATGTTGACAAGAAGAATGTGTTGATCTCTTGACCACTTATTTTGAGGAGCTGGAGTTTCAAGAACAGGGGTACTTGAAGGCACAGCTGGAACAATTTGAATCTCATCCTGCTGAATAGGAGGGCTTTCTTCAAAAACTACTTCAGTGTCTGATTCTTCTTCAGCCACATCAAGGGAAGCAATTACATTATCAGCAGGAGCAACTTCAGAGTTTTGAAGAATTGGTGAGTCATTAATATCATGAGAAGGACCATCAGAGATTTGAGGTTCTTCTTCATCAAGTCCCTGAGAGGTAGGAACTTCTATGTTGTGAGTAGACAGAGGATCAAAAGCAGGAACATAAGGAGTGAGAGTGTTGGAGTGGTGATGACTGGTAGGTCTGGGTTCTGTGAACTCATCACTTGGGAAAGAAATATTTTCATTAAAATCTATTTCATCACCCTCTGTTCCTGTTCTCTGTATGACTTCATCATCTTCATTAAATCTGACATGGAAAGTTTCTTCTACTTCTTGTCTTCTGATGTTGAATACTCTGAAGGCTTTGGCTGTTGGAGAGTATCCCAAAAAGAATCCATCATCAGCCTTTTCATCAAACTTTCCAAGTTTATCCCTGTAGTTATAAATAAACACAGGGCATCCAAACACATGAAAATAGCTGACGTCTGGAGATCTTTTTCTGAAAACTTCATAGGAGGTTTTGCCATGTCTTTTGACAATGATTGATCTGTTTTGAGTATAGCAGGCAGTGTGTACAGCTTCTCCCCAAAATTGCTTTGGTAAGGCTGCACCATTTAACATAGTTCTTGCTGCTTCAATCAGAGTCCTATTTCTTCTTTCAGCCACACCATTTTGTTCAGGAGTGCCAGCTGAAGAGAAGTTCTGTGAAATCCCTTTTTCATCACAAAATGATTCAAGTTGATGATTCTTGAATTCTGTACCATTATCACTTCTTAGAGCTTTGACTCTAACATCATTCATATTTTCCACTTGTCTGATGAAGGACATGATGGCATCAGCTGCATCACTTTTCCTTCTGAGGAAGAACACCCATGTATATCTTGAAAATTCATCAACTATGACCAAGGTGTATTTGTTGTGATTAATGGTTTGAGGTTTGACAGGCCCAAACAAGTCAATGTGAAGGAGATGTAAGCACTTGTCAATAGAGAATGATTGCCTAGTCTTGAATGAGGACCTGTGATGTTTTCCTTTGACACAGGCAGAACAAGTTTTGTCTTTGGAAAACATTACTGAAGGTAGACCAGCAACCAAGTTTTGAGTGGCTATCTTATTGATGTTCTTGAAGTTGAGATGAGACAGTCTTTTGTGCCACAGCCAGTTGACACTTTCAGAGGCTTTGGCAAGAAAACAATTTGAGCTATCTTCAGAGCACACAGCCATGTTGATGACATAAACATCTCTCCTTCTAGGTGCAACCAGCACAACATCATTATTTTTGTTGAATATGGTTCCCTGAGTCTTAGTAAACAAAACCTTATAATCAGCATCACATAACTGGCTGATGCTAATAAGATTGTGCTTAAGACCATTCACATATGCAACCCTGGTAAATGTGATCCCATTGCAATTCACTGAGCCATATCCTTCTGTGTCACCTGAAGAGTTATCTCCAAACACCACTTTGGGACCTGGCTCCTTTGAGTATCTGTGCAGGTATTGTTGAATCCCTGTCATGTGTCTAGAACAGCCACTATCTAGATACCATACCGATTCCTTGAGATATTTCTGCACAGATACATAGAAACAGATTAGTTCCTATGGTGAACCCACTTTCCAGTGGGTTCCCTGAATTGCTTGTTAGCAACTCTTGTGTTCCTGA
Source organism: Glebionis coronaria (assembly GCA_025667525.1). NCBI lineage: Eukaryota > Viridiplantae > Streptophyta > Magnoliopsida > Asterales > Asteraceae > Glebionis > Glebionis coronaria. Next base: position 531,829,811 of record CM046881.1, on the reverse strand, counting down.
AAAACTTTTGGCGTTGGGATGGACAGTTCATAGTTTCATGGTTATAACTCCCACAGATATCACACCCAGGGAAGTCACCACACTCGTCTGAGTGATGGTCTGTGAACCCACAGAATTTACAGGGAGGATAAGAATTGTAATTTCCCTGTTGTCTTTTGGAACTCTGTGGTCTGTCCCTAGAGGGTGTCTTAGCTCTTTTAGCTGCCATGTGTCTGTCATGATCTAAGGTCGAGTGGTGAGAATTTTTACAAACATTGCAATAAGGTTTGATTAATCTTTCCCCTTTGGGTTCACCTAGGACTGACTTAGGTTCATGAGAAGTAGAGCATTCAGCGGAAGGCTTAATGTGTTGTTTCAAGAGTTCTACTTCTTTCATAAGAGACAACAGGCGATCTTCAGTGGTGGGGTCAACCTTATTCACAGCCTTAGTAGAAACAGGCTTAAAAGCTACTTGTTTACCAGTTGGTTTAGCAGGCACACGAAAAACTTTAGCTGGAGGATTCTCAATATCTATCTTAAGTTCATCCTTAGCAGATCTAGAAGAACTGCTAGGTTCAACTCCAGAGAGTTTGGGCAAGGGTGGAAGCTCAGCCACATCTTCAGAGACAGGGTCATTAGTCAAAGAGGTGTCTGACATATGAATAGTCTCTGTAGATTTAAAGACAATGTCTTTGGGTTTGGTGATAATCCTCAGCTTTTTATGTTTAGCAGTTATATCCCTGTTTAAGTCAGCAGGCACTTCATCCCTGAGCAATTCATCTATAGTAAACCTAGCACACAGCCATTTTTCAATAACTTTGTTTAATTCAGTGACTTGGTCATTCAAAGCTATGTTTTTCAAGGTTAATCTAGCTACTTCATTTTGCAGGGATATTTTCTCTAAGTTAACCCGCCTGAGAGTATCACATTCAGCCTTAGCATTAATCATTTCAGTTTTAACAGAGTGAAACTTGTCAAGAAGGTTCTTCCTTTGTTCCTCAACAAAGTGCAAGTCAACAATGGTGTAATCAAGAACATGCTTACGTTCATCACAATCAGACATAGAAAGAAGCCTGTGTACCTTTTTCATTGTGATGTCGACCCATTGTCCTGATCTTGCATCACCTTTTCCAACAGCTAGTTCATCATCAGCTATTGCCATAAAAGCCCTGACTCTTGTGGTATCTTCTTCATCTGAAGTCAATGGTTCATCATTCCAATCATAGGTTTCAGCAACCAACCCTTTCTCAGCCTTTCTCTCACCACCTTTCTTTTTGGACATAGCTTCAATCTTCAAGTTCATCTGTTCTAACTCAGCCTTAAGTGCCTTGTACTTATTTTTGTAATCTTTCTTCTCAGTGTCTGAAGAATTGGATTGTGATGAGTTGTTATGTTGTTTGAACTTGTAGGGTTTGGATGAAGATGATGGATAAGAGGGTGAGGATGTTTTGGTGGAGGGACATTCTTTTTGAAAATATCCAAGCTTTCCACAGGCAAAACATGTTTCTTTTGACCTGTCAGTTGGTTTGCTGGCTGATCCTACTCTTCCAGATCTTTTGTAGTATCTTCTTTGGTTGGCTAACAATGCTCTTTCATGAAATTCTGCATTGAGGTCTAACAAGAACTCTTGGCTGCTACGAGTATCTTCTTCCATATCAGAATCGCTGTCAATAGGATGTGTTGCAGAGATCAAAGCTTTGGAAGATGCTCCTTGGACAACAAATCTTTCAGTCTCTGATTTGTAGATAGTATCGATCAGCCCTTCTTCATAATTGTACTTTCCATAGAGCTGAGCAAGGGTATCATTTTTGATTGAGTTGTTAGCTCTCTGAGTCTGATTCATGCTCAGCCACTTTCTTGGAAGGCTGTTGACAAAGGTGGCATTGATCTCAGCTTGACCAATAGTAACATCATTCATAGCAAGGTCATTTAGAAGAATCTTCAGCCTAGTATAGGTTTGCTGAACTTTTTCACCTTCAAGAGACTTAAAGGCATTAAACTGAAGTCTGAGTGCCTGAATCTTTGTCTCTCTTGTTTCAGAGGGTCCTTCATGGCCAAGAATAAGGTCTGTCCACATCTGTTTAGCTGTGGGACATTGAATAACAGACTTCATGATATGCTTTGGAAGACAGGAAATTATGATGCTTTTGAGACGTTTATCTTGGTTTGCTAATTTCCTATCAGCAGCGGTCCATTGTTTGACAGGCTTGGGAAGAGGGTTTTCTTCAGTAGAAGTGAGTGCCATGGGGATATATGGACCATTTTCTAAAATTTCTAAGAGAAAAGGTTCAAGACCATCAAGGTATACAAGAAACTGACTCTTCCAACTGGCAAAGTCTTCTTCATCAAAGACTGGTACACTGGTTACGTGTGATCCACCTCTTGAGTCAAGAAGTTGGGGTAGATCATCGTCATTTGGTGGGGCGGTAAGTCTTGGTGAAGATGGGTTTCTGGAAGGTGAGTGTGGGCTAGAGGTTTCCGGCATGGTGGATCTTGATTATAAAACGGAGAACGATGTTTCTTGAAGGTTTTAATATCAAACACCGCTCTGATACCAATTGAAAGTCCCTAATCAATGCGAGAAACCCTAATCTTAACTTAATCAACACAAGGTATTACTTTTCAAACGTAATCTTATTATTGTATAATAAAGAATTACAAGTGTTATGGATAACACCGTTTGATGACAATGTGTTGTGCACACTTTGAACAACAATAACCTTAACTTATGAATACAGTCGTAGCTGTTTGATTCACTAAGTTACACGCACTAATGATCTTAATATTGCAAAGTGTTAAATCTTAATGCTAGGTTACACATCCTATTTATAGTGTTACGAGTTTGACTTGAACAGTACTTGATGTCGACTACACAACTTTTACAAGTTCCCACATCAGTCACATGATGTCCTTCTATTCTTGGTAGTCTTCCATTATGCTTTAAGGAACAGTTGTCCAAAACAGTTTCCTTATTCTTCATATTCTCGAACACACAAATGGCATGTCCAAAGTGTGCTGAGAGTTATCAGGGTATTGCCACCCCTGTTAACTCTCAACCCCTCAGAGTCCCTAATACATCTTGGCTGTTATCCATCACAGCCAAGGAGTATGTCTTCAGGTAATCTTCGACTTCCCTGACAATGTCTCTGACATGGACTCCTCTGAGGTTGCTCACAGAGATTCGGATCTCTGTGAGTCTTGTGAAACTTGCCTGCCTCCTAGGCACAGGCAAGGGACTATCTATCAGCCTAATTATGTTTAAATCAATGAACAGGGAATCTAACAAGTTTAGATTCCCAACAACTATAGTGGGGGCTGACCTAATTAAAGGGCGTTGTTTCCATACTTGAGTGCGAGTGTTCCTAACTAAAGGACGCTCAGACCTAACCTCAATGGATGCATTCCTAGTTAAAGGGCACATTTTTCCATCTAATGTAAAGGTCCTACCAGTGGGACGCCATTGCCAGCCAACTTGGGCACGAGTTCTACCCATTGGCTTCCATTCAAGACCATTCTTAATAGTATTCATTTCATTCACGTGATCAATCAGACACAAATCATGACGTTGGGAAAACATACATTCATTACAATTCCAACAATTCAAACTAGAATTCACGAATGGTTTAGGCTTCTGCACAGGCGCAGAGCTTTTAGTCTTAACATGATTCTCTTTATTTAAAACTGAACTAGCATTCCTATTGTGAACTTCTACTTTCTTCTTTTTGGCACTACTAGTGGAGGGCTTGATCTTATCTTTCTTGAGTGGCGATCCTTTAGCCTTAGTAGTCTCTTTTAATCCTGTAGAAGGCAAAGTGGGAACATTAGCAACAGATTTTAAAGGTGCCTTACTTGATTGTGCCAATGACGGTTTAGCTCCTGGAGTCTTATTAAATGGAGTTACAGCAATGGGCCTATTATTAAGTAGTGCAGAACCTGGTGTACCTATGTATTGCAAATATGCTAAGCAATATTGAACTCGCTTAATATATTCATGAGCCGAATAATAGTCGCTACTTGAGGGATCTAAGGCATAAAGATCGTCTAAAATATCCCTAAGAAGATCGACATGCTTAATGGCATTCCTCATATAATCATCATAGGTAACTGGGTTTCTCTTATGAAGCGGGTTCTTATAAAGCACTACTGACTTGGTTGTTGGAGCACTAGTGGACGGTGCAGAGTCGGTAGCTAAGTTATCAACAACTTCTTGTCGGGTGAGAAGAAGTGTCTCCTTTAACTCAGCCAAAACCATATTTTTGTCAATGAGCAGGATGTTCAAATCAGAGATTTCCTCGCACTTTTGGTTCAGTTGTTCAACATAAGATTGTTGCTGTGCCGCATTAAAAGCGAAGCGTTCTTCTAGTGAACCATAAAGAGCGGATAGTCCCTGTCTTGCCCGATCCATCTCCCCTAGAACAGACGAAAGTCTAATTTCTAAGACTTGGTTTTTAGACTCTGCAGCCTCTAGTTCCAATTTTAATGTTTCATTTGATGACACATCTCTCTTCAATCTCATGATTTCTTCCTCTAATGTCTTAACAATTGCAATCATCTTGTCACTCGTCTCAACACCGTTTTCACAACCATTTGATATCAAAAGATCCTCATTTTGAGTTTGTTGTTTTAATTCTAAAGATATACAATGTTGTTCTAGTTGATTAAAGCGTTTTGAAAGTAAATTGTAAGAATCTTGTAGCTTTAAAAACTCAGCGTTAGATTCGTGACAAGAATGATTATCTACCTCATTTACAGTATCAGCAACATTTACAGAGAGATCACAAACATCATCACATATATGCACAGCATCACAATTAATCATAGCGGATGTAAGCTCATTCGAATAATTAACATTTACAGTAGTAAGCATATCACACGAGATTACTGCAGACAAGAATCGGTCATATTCGGTTAAAATCTTTTCTTTTTCAATTAGTTGTAGTTCGTAAGCGGTGTCCATTTCATAAAACACTTTTTGAACTTCACCAATTTCAAACACAAGATTTTCCTTAAGAGATGCAAAAGTTCCTTTTAGACTTTCGACAAACGGATTGATCTCATTTTTAAACACCTCGTTCATATGTTCGAAAGCCCATTCTCCGGCATTTAAGCCATTTGAAGTCGTACAATCCAAAATGACCTTGTCAAAATTAGTAAAGTATTGATTAATCTCTTGCAAGTTTAACCATACAGTGCTAACAGGTGGAAGATCCTTTGGAATTTCCTTAGGACCTTCCATATTGACAAGTGTAGGAAATGTACTAGGGTTTTCTTCATCTAATATGTAGGTCGGTGCTGTTATGAGATCTTTGTCCATATGGAAGCGAATTCTAAAATCCGTTTTTGCAAGCTCCTTATTCAATTTAAAATAATCACACTCGGGATATTTTGCAGAATTGTATGACCGATCCTCATCAACTAGATCCTTACTTGTTCGATCATCAGGAAAAACAATCGGGTCTAAGGCCAATCCTAATTGAGTTGCATTATAAAGTCTAGGACTATGTCTTAAAGCTTGTTTTGCATATCGTGGATTAGGGGGAAGGCCTTTTTGACGAGATAAGTTAAATTCTCTAAACGAAGCATCAAATAAGTGCACTAGTTGAGAAGCAGCGTATTGTCTTAACAACAAGTAATCTAGACTTCTAATCTTATTAGTGGCATTAATCTCCATTTCATTCTTCTTAGACTCGAGTGATTCAAAATCCGTTTGAAGTTTTTGAAAATTAGTGACCACTAACTCCTTTTCTTTAAGTTCATTAGACAGATTTGCTCTTAAGTTTTCAATTTCTTGCAAGTGACCCATTTGTTTGTTTCTAAAATGATCATATTCGGGATTAGTTAGAACACTAGACAAAGGCACTAATTCCAAGGTTTGAACTTTCTCATTGCTTAAGGCAAGCTCATCAGACAAATTCTTATTCTTAGCTAAGGTTTCTAAGAGTGCAGCATTCATTTGGCTAAGTAATGTAGCAGGAACCATGACCAAATCTTATTGAGCAGGAGTAGGCGTATGCGAAATGGGTCCCGGTTGTGATTCACTCAAAGTCTGGGGACTCACATTGATATTGCTATCATTGTTTGTCTCCTCATTTGAAAGACTCACCACCGAAGATTCATTCGAATCAGCACTCTCTTGCATAACTTGATGTGGTTGAATACTAGCATCAGTGGTATTATCGGTGGTATTAATAAGTACCTCAGATCTCTTTTCTGGTCCTAAGCTGGAGATAGTTGCCATGAGAGCAGCCTTTGCAGATTGAAAGTCATCACAGTCTGAGTCATACGCATCAAGATCATCGGCTTGGTAAGCTGCATTCTGTGTAGTGAGAACGTCTTGTTCAGCAATCCCTGGATCAACAAGAAATGCAAGCTCCTCTTCATCAAGTTCCCTTCCTTGTGCCTCAGCATTTACCAGATAGATCTTTTTAGCAAACCATTGTCCATCCCTTCTCCTCTTGGGTTTCTTACAATCCCTGGACATGTAACCCTCTTCCTTGCAGTTGTAGCATGTAATCATTCGCAACTTGCCCGTGGAATTAGCCCTGTGGAGCAGGATTGACCATTGGAGCCTGATTGATTGTGCGAGCATTGGTAGTTGATGTGGTAGGTCTCCCCTGATATGGTTGAATAGGCTGAACCATTACCCTGCCATTCTTAATAGTAGCCTGTTGGCGAGAATTGGATGAATTCCTCAACTGATTGTTGGTAGGAGTTGATCCCCTAAATCCTCGTTTGCTTAAAGTCCTTGTGAGATAAGCAGACATAGTGGTTAACACTTCAACTGGATCAGCACCTTGTTTGAATACAGGAACGGGGACTTCCTCATCATCACAGTACATTGCTTGGTCTTGAGCTGCATAATCACTAGAAGGAATACTCATTTGATCAGGGTAGCTTGTTGGATATGTTGCATTCTCTTGATAAGAAGAATATGAAGATTGAGCATAAGGTGCAATACTTGCTGGGTGAGGTTGTGTAGCATATTGTGATGAAGGTGTACTGAACCGATATTGTTGCTGATGTGAGGTGGGTGGTTGTGGTAAAATCGAGTATTGGGGAAAGATTGGTGTCATGTAAGGTGATGGATGATAGGCTTGATGTCCTAAAATATAAGGAGTGTTGTTGTGAGACAAGCTTGGTTGATTCGCCATCAAAGCTAATGAATCAGGGTACATACCTCGTGGAGAACGGTGCATGATCACATGTTTCTCATGCTTCTGAAGAAAAGCATATAGTTGATCCAAATTGCACTTATGCAAATCCCTGGTTAACTTAACATCGGTAATGTACTCACCCCATTCAGCTTGAGGTAGAGTATTCAAGAATTTGGTGTTAACCTGGAATGGTGCAATCACAAGATTGTATACATTCAGATCATTCATGAGTGTGGTGAATCTGAAGTAATAATCGTGAAGCGTTTCCCCTGGGTTGTACGTGAATCTATCAAACAGATCATACAACTGACATTCCCTTTCCTGTTTGGTGAGAGAAGTACCTTGTAGCAACACCTTAAGACGTTCCCATAAATCCTTTGCCACAGTATACTGACTTATCATCCTATAGATGTCATGGGGAAGAGCTTGGAGAATTGTTTGAAGAGCTTTTTCGTCTGCATCGGCAACTAGTTGTTGTGCTGGTGTAAGTTCTTCAAATTCTCTTGGTCGAGACACATTGTTAGCCACGATGGTACCATAGTCAAGTGGACCATTTAGAATTGACTTAACCATAAGCCTCCCATAAACTGGTTTTCCCTTAAGGTAAGACATCATCCGGCCTTGCCATGCTTCAAAAACTTCTTTGATGAGCATTGACGGGCGATTATCCGTTCCCGTAATGACGGAAATATCCGTAAGTGATGTCATCTGAGGCATTACTGAATTCGGATTCATTTTGTTAACTTCAAAGAGACAAAGATTATCGGTTGATCGAGCAGTGAAGTAAAGCTTGTGAATTGTGTTGTGTTTTTGTTGTAAGAAACCAAGATTAAATCCTCTAAAAAATCGTCGAAAAATCAAGCAAAATAACCCTTGATTCGGAACTTTTTGTTGATTCGGAAGTTTGATTCGGAAGATTTGGCTTGGAATTACCTTGATTCGGAACTTTTGGCTTGATCCGGAACTTCTTGATCCGGAACTTCTTGATCCGGAACTTCTTGGTCCGGAAATTCTTGGCTTGATCCGGAACTTCTTGGTTCGGAACTTTTGGCTTGATCCGGAACTTCTTGGTTCGGAAGTTCTTGGTTCGGAAGTTCTTGGTTCGGAACTTTCCTTGGTTCGGAACTTTCCTGATCCGGAACTTTCTTGATCCGGAACTTTCTTGATCCGGAACTTTTTCGTTCGGAACTTCTTGGTTCGGAAATTTTGGCTTGATCCGGAACTTCTTGGTTCGGAACTTTTGGCTTGATCCGGAACTTGTTGGTTCGGAACTTTTGCTGGGTAATCAGAAACCTTGTTCCGATGAACAGTCGACCACTAATATGAAGATTAAACCCAGATTTTGACCAAATAACCCAAAAAGTTTTGTGATTTCTACAATAATAAGTAAAAACTAATACTTATCCACTAATCCCAATCACAAAAACACCAAAAACACCAAGAATCAAGATGAATCTTCTTAAAGAACACTAATACAATCAAAAACTAAAAAACCACACAAATCACTACCTTAAATCACCCCATAGCTCTTGATACCAAATGTAGAATCTTGATAACCTATGAATCTATGAAGGGGTTTGTTGTTTTCTAGAGAGAGAAACAAGAGAGAGAAAGTGAGAGAAAACTATGTGTTATTTCAATAAATGGAACTAGCAAAATGACAACAACCAACCCCTTTCCATGGTGGAAAGGGGTATTTATACTTCCAAGCATACATTGGGCTTGGGCCGGTCCATGACAAGCCCATGGACCGGTTCTTACTTAACTTAATAAGCAACTAATAACTATTTGTTAACTACGAGCTATTACAACATAAATAATATTATGGAGTGACCGATACTTCTAATATACGTAAAACGTATTTCTAACAAATGGTATTATTGCTTTTAGACGTTAGCCTTGAGTTTCCTCTCCTATCATGAATCGTTAATTGTCCCGTATGCTTTGCGCTAAGCGCGAATGTTGTGGGTGGATCCATCGGGATTTACAATCCCCGTCCCGATTTGATGCACTAATATTCATTTATATTTGAGTATTTAGGCTGAATACGCTCTAGAGGAACTTACATTTGAGTTAAGCTTCGGTTCATGAGACTAAACAGCAATAATATGCATCGTGACTATGGACGTACATAGTTAACCCCCCCCCCCCCCCCCCATTACGTGTTTTACAAATTCTGTTGTGTTCCACACGTTTACCGCTAAACCTATGAATATCACTCAACTTTATGTTGACGATTTTACATGTTTAATCTCAGGTATTAGTACTTAGCTTTGCTTGGATGGGAGCCCGCAGGAGATTATCACAGCTTGGAGATTTCTGTGATGCTTTTAAAAGACTGTTTTTAGTAAAAACTGTCAGGATTTTATTCTATCTTTTGGCCAACTTTATGTTATAAATTGAGACGAAATAATATACTTTTCCGCTTCTAAAACTCTGGGACCTATGTTTAAAAACTCTGACCTTTTATGATGTAATATACATGTTTTTATTTCGTCAGCTTTGTATGATTTGTAATTCATTGTTTCTTGTACTATGACGTGTTACCCCCTCGTTGCCTAGTTGTTCCATGTCAGATTTTTGGGGTCTCACATATAAGTCCTATATGGAGCACGCAGTTGAGTACGCGAATTTTGCTAGGGGAGAGTTAGATGATCTTTGTAAACTTGAACCTAGGAATAGTCACTACTACCATGCTAACGCTTTCATTGAGAGGGTACAACAATGCCTAGAGCACTTAAAGTACATAGGACTACCGGGTTCCACACCACTTAAAAAACAAACCACCACCATTATGATTACTCCCCTCAATAAGAATCCAGGATCTAAGCCTATATTAAATACGCCCATCAAGGCTAAATCAAAATCTGTCACTAATTTTCCCATGGCTTCTACAGGAGTAACTACGTCTACTAAGGCTAAAGGATCTTAAGACAAGAAAGATAGGATCAAGCCTTCCACTAGTAGGACTGCCAAGAAGAAAGTAGAAGTTCACCCTAGGAATGTTATTTCAGTTTCAAATAAAAAGAATCATGTATCTAAGACAAAAGGATCTGTCTCTGTGCAGAAGCCTAAGCAAAATGTGAATTCGAATTTGTGATGTTGGAATTGTAATGAATGCATGTTTTCTCAACGTCATGATTTATGCCTTGTTGATCACGTGAATGAAATGTATGCCATTAGGAACAATCTTGAGTGGATTCCAACGGGGAAGAAATTCACCCAAGTTTGTTGGCAATAGAAACCCATTGGTAGGACCTTCACTGCTAATGGAACTAAGTGCCCTTTAACTAGGATCACATCCAAGGAAGTTAGGTCTCAGCGTCCTTTAAATAGGAACACTAGCACTAAGAAATGGATAAAGCCCCCTTTAACTAGGTCTGCTCCCACTATTATGCCTACCAGTGTAGAAGTACCTAAGGATATTAGACAACTAGAATCTAAGCCAGCATTTAGGAAGCAAATCTGGAAGCCTAAGAATTCTTCGGTTAGCAAATCTAAGATAACTATATCTGTACCTGCTAACATAGAGGAACTACTAGATTCCGATACATCATCCTTGTCTGGTGATATTTTCAGGTGGTCCAAATCATCCTCTGGTACTTGGGGTCTGGATGCTCAAAGCATATGACCGGAGATCGCTCGATGCTTAAAAATTTCGTCAGCAAGTTTCTAGGAACGGTTAAATTCGGCAACGACCATATTGTGAAGATCATGGGTTATGGTGAATACCAAATTAGGAATGTTACGATTTCAAGGGTATATTATGTGGAGGGACTTGGTCACAATTTATTTTCAGTTCGACAATTCTACGATTCAAACATTGAGGTGGCTTTTCGACAACATACTTTCTTTATTTGCGATCTTGCAAGAAATGATTTGTTAAAAGGTTCTCGAGGGGATAATCTCTATACATTGTCTATTCAAAACATGATGGCCGCCTCTCCTGTTTGCCTTCTCTCCAAAGCATCTAAGACCAAGTCATGGTTGTGTCATCGCCGGTTATCTCATCCTAACTTTGATGTTATTAACCATTTGGCTAAACACGAACTTGTTCGTGGTCTTCCTAAACTTATGTTCGACAAGGATCATTTATGTTCCGCGTGTTATTTGGGGAAAAGCACCAAGAAATCATACAAATCTAAATTTGAAGACACCAACCAAGAACCACTGTATCTTTTGCACATGGATCTTTGCGGGCCAATGCGTACAGCTAGTGTGAATGGAAGAAAATACCTCCTCGTCATGGTGGATGATTTCTCCAGGTTTACATGGGTAAAGTTCTTAGCATCCAAGGATCAAGTACCAAACTATATCATTACCTTTCTTAAAATGATCCAAGTACGCCTTAATGCTACTGTTCGCCGCATTCGGACTGATAACGGTACTGAGTTCGTTAATCAGACTCTTCGAAATTATTATGAAAAGGTTGGTATTTCTCATGAAACATATATGGCTCGCACTCCACAACAAAATGGTGTCGTTGCAAGACGCAACCGTACACTTATGGAAGCTGCTAGAACTATGTTGATTTATGCGAATGCTCCTTTATTTTTATGGGCTGAAGCAGTGGCAACCGCATGTTATACCCAAAACCGCTCCATCATCCGTAAACACCATGGTAAAACTCCATATGAGCTACTTCATGGACACAAAGCCGATATTTCATTTCTTCATGTGTTTGGTGCACTCTGTTATCCAAATACAGATAGTGAGAATTTGGGCAAACTTCAACTGAAGGCTGATATTGGAATTTTCATGGGTTACTCACCTACAAAGAAAGCATACCGAATTTATAACTGTCGTCTTGGTAAGATAGTAGAAACTTTGGATGCCGATTTTGATGAGCTGACAACGATGGCTTCTGAGAAACACAGCTCTGAACACGCGCTTCATGAGATGGGAACCGGTACAATCGGTTCTGGATTAACTCCCAACAATCCTACTTCTCCATCATTTACACCACCTAAAAGGCCCGAGTGGGACGAATTATTTAAACCTATGTTTGATGAATTTTTTGATCCACCTAGTGATGATTCTCCAGCACCTGTAGCAGTAGCTCCGATTCCTGAAGTTGTTGCTCAAGATAATGGAAATCTGTCAGAGACATCTACTGTCACTATTGAAAAAGATGTCCCATCCCCCACCAATTCACAAACCACACCTAAATCTTCACTCTCACTCGTTCCTAATGATGTTGAAGAGGATCACTATGATCACGATTTGGAATTTGCTCATTTACAAGAGCTTCCTTTCTTTGGTTCACAAATACCTGAAAACCCTAACGGTGCGTCTACCTCAGAGGAAGCTCCTGCAGTCGTTCACTCCCGACCACCACGGATTGAAAATCACAACACAAAATGGACAAAGGATCACCCAATCCGCAATATTATTGGTGACATCAATCGACCAGTCTTAACACGCCACCAACTCCAAGAACATGCATTATATTGCTAGTTTGATGCATTTCTTTCCGACACTGAACCTAAAAACTGGCAACAAGCCATGACTAAATCATCTTAGATTGAAGCCATGCAAGAGGAAATCAATGAATTTCAACGTCTTGAAGTGTGGGAATTAGTTCCTTTACCCAGCAACGTTGAAATCCTTACATTGTTATGGGTGTATAAGGTTAAACTCGATGAGTTAGGTGGAGTGCTAAAGAACAAAGCTAGATTGGTTGCTAGAGGTTACAAACAAGCTTTGGGTATTGACTTTGAAGAATCCTTTGCTCCTGTTGCAGGATTGGAGGCAATTAGACTATTCCTTGCGTATGCTGCTCACATAAACATGGTCGTCTACCAAATGGATGTTAATATGGAATTTCTTAATGTTGAATTAAGGGAAGATGTATACGTAATCCAACTGAATGGATTCGTCAACTCGGAGTATCCTAATCACGTGTACAAGCTCAAGAAGGCTCTTTATGGGTTGAAACAAGCTCCACGCGCGTGGTACGATCTCTTATCGTAGTATCTCATCTCGAAGGGCTTCTCCAAAGGCAAAGTGAACCCAACATTATTTATTCTCAAGGAGGACAACGACATGATACTGGTACAAATTTATGTTGATGATATAATTTTTGCTGCCACTACTCAAAGACTGTCTGACCATTTTGAGAAAATTATGACCACACGCTTTAAGATGTCGATGATGGGAAAATTTTCATTTTTCTTAGGGTTGCAAATTTCTCAGAATCCCAGAGGCATCTTAATTAATCAATCCAAATTTGCTCTTGAATCATTAAAGAAGTATCATTTTGAAAATTGTGACCCCGTGGATACTCTAATGGTGGAGAGATCTAAGTTAGATGAAGATAAGGAATGGATAGCTGTCGATCCTAAACTTTACCGTGGAATGATCGGCACCCTTCTCTATCGGACTGCTAGCAGGCCTGATTTGCAATTTTCAATATGCATGTGTGCCCGGTATCAGGCTCGGCCTACCGAAAAGCACTTACATGTTGTGAAAAGGATCATTCGGTATCTTAAAGGAACACTTAATTGTGGTCTGTGGTATCCGAAGGATTCTTCTATTGCACTAATCTAATATGCAGATGCGGATTATGCTGGGTGTCAAGATACTAGACGTAGCACTTCTGGCAGTGTGCAACTTCTTGGAGATTGACTTGTTAGTTGGGCATCAAAAAGGCAGAAAAGCGTTGCGATATCAAGTATAGAGGCTGAATACATTGCTATGTCCGGTTGTTGTGCTCAAGTTCTTTGGATGAGATCACAATTAACTGACTACGGTCTTGGATTCAACAAAATCCCGATGTACTGTGATAACAAAAGTGCAATTGTTCAGTGCTGCAACTATGTCCAACATTCTCGGGCGAAGCACATTGACATACGCTACCACTTCATCAAAGAGCAAGTGGAAAATGGAGTGATCAAACTGTACTTCGTCAACGCTGAGTATCAGCTGGCAGATATATTCACAAAGGCCTTAGATCGAGGACGTATCGAGTTTTTGATCGAAAAGCTAGGCATGAAATCATTCTCACTAACGACACTTAAGGAGTTGGTAGAAGAATCTGAAGAATAGTGGTGGTAAACTATTCTAAAGTATCCTTTGATCGTGATCTTGTATATTATCGTATATATTTAAACCACCAAAAGAAAAATACAAAAACATAAAACATAAAAAAACCATAAAAAATATAAAATCAAGAAAATTCAAAAATATTTTCTTTTTTTTAAAAAAGGGCATGTCTTTTAGTTCGGTAATATTTACGGCCTAAGAAATGTCGATTAAAATTGACTCGACACCATAAATAGAGTCCGTATAAAAGTTGTACATCTTTTAAAACATGCCCATTATGGCTTGTAGTTATTTCAGACTGCAACCCGCTTTTCGCATTAAAGTCACGTCTTTCTTATAAAAAAGTTGGCTCACAACGAGAATTAATTTTCTCAGTTAAGGTTTAATTTAAAACCTTGTAAGGGACTAAGTTTACTTTATTACTTGGTCTAACACAAATTAGTGTACGTATCAGTATACTTATTTTGTCAAAATAAGAGAAATCTTATTGCCACCAGAATCGTTCCAAACAATCACTATACCAGAAAATGTCTTCATGGATATTTGCTTCTTTAACATCATTAACTACAACTCTTTAAATAGAAAACGGGTCCGTGGTTAAGGGGGAGTAAATATTAAATCTTCTTGGAATTGAAATTGGTCTTCAAAATGGGTTTTTCAAAAAATATAAACCGTTAATTGTTTTCATTAAATGCTAAGTGTGCCTTGTGTGGAATATACCTTGAAGAATAGGTTATTTGAAATTAGGCGTTAAGTGTATGTGTTCGTGTTTGTGAGCGGGTTAGTACTTCGTTAAGTTTATTTGATTAATCCTAATGACTTTAGCAAATACTATTATCTGGGGGACCATTTTTGCAAATGTTGCAAAGTGGGGGTTTCATGTGTAACTTTGGCACAAAGTTTGACCAAGTCAAACAATATACCCCCTCCCCGTTCCTGTTTCTTCTCCATCGCAAAACTCAAACACAAAGCTTCTACCTCCATTGTTAAACCTTACCAGAACCTTCCATCCTTGATTTTTTTGATTGCTAATCCGTGCATCCATCTAGGTATCTGATTGTTGTACTTTATGTTTATTATGATTCTTTCTTAAACTTAACATCACAAACAAACCAATAATCAAGATTTAATCAAATTAGGGTTTCGAAATTTTTGTGTTTGTTAATGTTTATTGATAAGTGGGATATGTTTAGATTGCTTAGATACACAAAGGTCTTGCCAAGTTTTGTTTAAAACGTTGCCAAACTCCAGGAATTGTGAAGTCAACGTTAAGATCGGATCTCAGTCTCGGATTCCGATGATCATTGCGACACCACATTGCGATGCCTAGTCATTGCGATGAGTCATTCCGATGACTCATTGCGATTGGTTATTGCGATGGGTCATTCCGATGGCTCATTGCGATGGCTCATTGCGATGGGTCATTACGATGACACATTGCGATGGCGTATTGTGATGATGCATTCCGATGCATTATTGCGATGGCATTGTAATGGTATTGCGATGGGGACTTATTGCAATCATTTTTCAAACATTGCGATGGAAAGACAC
This sequence comes from Glebionis coronaria, assembly GCA_025667525.1. Classification (NCBI taxonomy): domain Eukaryota; kingdom Viridiplantae; phylum Streptophyta; class Magnoliopsida; order Asterales; family Asteraceae; genus Glebionis; species Glebionis coronaria. The sequence goes on along the minus strand of CM046881.1, from coordinate 531,814,083 downwards.
TATATTGTGATGACTAGGTGATTCCGATAGAACAGGATTGCGATACGATTGCGATGTCCTCACATTGCGATGGGTGTAAGATTGCGATAGGACTACGATGCTGAATCATTACGATCGTTGTAGGATTTTGATGGATGGTTGTAAGATTGCAATGGACTTTTAGAATTGTGTACATGCCAAAGACTATCTAATGAATTCGGCCTAGACTGCATTCCCACTTCATTAGGCTTTAAGTAAATTTGTGCCATTAAAACGAAACCAAGTTATATTGAAAATAATTATTTTTTATCTCATAAGAATACTTGAAAGGTTTCTTATTACAGAAGTTCATCTTATTTAATAAGTTGACAATTTTGTAAACATAAGAGATACAAAATTACTTATCCAGTATCTTGTGTTTTGTATCCAGGCCATGGAAAACCATGCCTCGTCATTGTCTTACCCTGTGTTCAAGCCTACTAAAATTTGGGTTGAGAATAATCCAACAATTACTGAAGTAGTGGTTGAAACTAAACCAAAGCCTACTGAGGTTGTGGTTAAAATTAAACCAAGACCTACTGAGGTTGTGGTAGAAACTAAACCCAAACCTACTGAGGTTCTGGTTATGACAACCAAGAAACCTAAATTCTCTAGGAACTAATGCTAGGTCGTTATCTCTTTAGAATAAATTATCTGTGGCATATCTTTCATAATTCTAGGTGTGATTTTGAATGTAATGACTTAGTCCATATTAACTATGTTTGTATGTTGTTTCTCAATCATATGTGGTGACATTTGTTGTGATTTATTCCCTATGCTTCAACTTGGCATAGATTTAAGATATATAGATTTTGTGTATATCATTTGTGTTTATGTCATCAAAGTAGGGAGATGTCGATCACAGAAGAACAACAGCGGCAACGTGATCTCAAACTTGTTTCACTCAGCAACAAGCTACCATGTGCTGAGAACAACTCTCGTTTACAAGAGGATTTTGATCCGTCTTTAACAGCTTTCAAAATTGCCACGGATATCCTTGACATTTCACCTATCAAAGATGCATTCAGACGTACTGCTTTTGTTCCCGAAGTCTACATGCACGAGTTCTGGACCACTGCAACACTTTCTAAAAAGACTATCTCATTCCAACTAAACAAAACGCCAATGGTACTTAACTTGAGAATCTTTCGGCAACAGTTTAACTTTCCTATGTTGGCACAAGGAGAACAATTCGTGGCTAACCCAAAGACCGATGAATTGTTTCAAGTCATTCGTGCTCTGAATTATGAAGGAGAAATCCACAACCTATCCTAGTTCAATACATCACACATAGGGCAACCCTGGAAAGCACTTATCACCATCATTGTCAAATATCTTACTGGAAAGACTCGGGGCTCCGACGCAATAGGACCACCTCAGGCTCACATACTTTAGGGACTTTACACGGCATCTAAAGTAGACTATGCAAAACTTATCTGGCAAGAATTTTGTTATCAGTTTACTGGAACCAAGAAGAAATCCGTGCATCTTTCATTCCCAAGATTCACCAAGCTCATCATCAACCATTTTATGAAGAATGACCCAACCATTGACACTCGTGGGAATTTCTTCTACCACACAAAAGATGATGACTATGTGATCCTACAAATGAATGCGGATACTTCATCCACAAAGTATTCATTATGTCCAGCTCTAGTACCTGACACAATGATCAATGAAGGAATCAAGGAAAGTGACAAATATCAAGAGATGCTTAATGATATTGACACACAGTTTCGATGAGCAAATTCACTTCCCTTAGAGAAGCAAAAAGGTAAACGCAAGAAAAGAGTTTCAAAGCGACAATCGACTGCTTCCTCCAAAGATAAAGGCACAGGGAAAAGGCAAATAGTTGATGAAGATGATGATGAAGATGAGACGATTCATACTGAGGAAGAACAGGATCAAGTACCACTTAGAAGGTCAAAGAAAGAAAAGCAAACCAAAGGTAAAGAAGTAACTGTTGCTTTAGATGAACCCGCTCAACAAACCATTTGTGAAGCCAAAAGACTGCGTATTATTCTTCAACAAAGCAGACAGGAGGCTATTGCAACATCCACATGATCAGGCTCAAGAATGTTTGAGGACTTAGAGGAATTTGGAAATCGTGATGTTGATATGACCTTTTATGAAGATCCTACCGATGAAGATGCTTATGAAGATGATGATAACTTCCATTTTGAAAGTCGTGAGCAGAGTGAAGACGGTGGTAGCAGTGCAAATACAGATACAAGTTTGTTGTATCATGATGTCAATGTCAACACATCTTTACTAGAACCAACTCACATGGTGCTAAACGACGATGCTCATGCAACTCTCATACTAGAAACTCAACTTCAAAGTAAGTCTACTTCTGGCTCTGATGATGTTTAGAAATATCTTAACTTGGAAGGAGAGGGTTTCGAGGTTACAAATACTGATACATCGACAAATGAAAACATGGTGGATGTTCCCATAACTTATGTTACATAAACCACCACTCCACCACTATCCACCCCGGTCATCATTGAAGTCATAACACCAGCTATCACACCAGCACTTGTTGAACAACAGGTATCAACTTCCACCCCAACGACTGTATCTACACCGTCATCATCAATAGCTGAACAACCTGTATCAACCACCACCCCAATCACTGAATCTACACCATCACCTATCCTTGAACAACCTGTATCATTCACCACCACTTTAACAGTTATGGTTACACCTCCACCAACAGTACAACAAGTATCATCCACCTCCAATCCATTCCTCACAGTCATTGATCCACTGATACAGTCTCTTCAACAACAGCTGGAGGCTCAAGCTAAATAGCTATATTGACTGAAAGATTCACCACTCCCGACACAAAACCTCTCAAGGAACCGCAACCTGATGAGCCTACACTTAAGAAAATATCCGACATAGTGTCTAAACTTAAAGAACAACACAAGTCATTTCTTGGAGAGAAGAAAACTCGTGACAAAGAGAATGCTGCCTTTCTTGGGTCAATTGATGAGAAGATGACCAAGATCATTCGACGAGAAGTCAAGTCATATGTTGATCAGCAGCTACCAACTCTTGTCGGTAATGGTTTATCTACCCTTCAACTAATGACATTATTACAGACACGACTGAAAGATATGGGAGCTCATAAATGGAAATATAAATGAAAAGTTCTGCAATATCTCAACAAAGCAATTATTAAAGATACACTTGTAGATACTACCGAATCTGAGTCTGACAATGAAGACGAGCTAGAGGAGGAAGATGACGAGGGTAATGGTGATAAGGATGATGGTGAAAATGATCAAAATGAGGAAGAGGATGAGGAAGTAGAGGATGAGGAAGAAGAGGATGAGGAAGAAAGGATAAGGATACGGATGAAGATGAAGATGAGGACGGGGATGAGGATGACGATGATGATAATGACGACGGTAATGGAACCAACAAGGGTGATAAGAATGACAAAACGAGTACTAATGTCGAACAGTCAAATAAGGATGAAAGTGATAAGGCTACTGAGAAAGGTATTGAGGAAGCTGTAGAAAGCGTTGCTGAAACCGCAGAAAAGATGGTGGAGTCTACTGTACCAGAAACTCAGAATATTGAAACAGGTATATCTACTGAACCAGTTTTTACTACTGATTCTCACAATGAATATGTAGAATATATGCAAGAAGACGAAATTCCCGTGTCTACACAACAAGAAGAACCCATAGGGTCAATGCTCGAAGACGAACCTCACAATGATATACCAGTGACACAAGAACAACCTTCAACACCATCTGAAGATCAGCACAACTCTGATATGGAAGTTGAAGACTTAAATGTGCCAGAACCAACGTTTGCTGAATCTCTTATCATCAATGATACGGTACAGGAGCAACTCTGGCTAACAAATGCAGCACCACAGCATCCTTTCGCCACAGCAACTGAAATGGAGCTCACTCAATTCCTAAACAATCCTATCGATTTCTCGGCCTTTCTAAGGTATTCTCATGGGAAACCGACAATGACTCTGGACCTTATCAAAATGGCAGCTGCAGATGTGGATTTCTTTGATACCTTGAAGATCAGCCATAATGAGGCAGAATATCACTTAAATGAGCTTACAAAGGCAATGAGAGCGACTACTACGTGAATTCAGACTCCAGTGCTACAACCCCTTACACCCACAGTCATCGCCGTTTCTGCAACAATTCCAATAGAGCACTTTGTATCTCACGATCTCGAGTATCTCAAAAAAGGGGCGAATAAATATGCCACATCACTTACTATGATTATGGCTGTTCATCTGGAGAACGTTCCATGGATCGAAGATAAAGTACCTGATGCATTATGGAGAAAGAAACTGCTCAAGTTTTATGATACTTTTTCATCACTTGGCATCTCTCACTGGACTGCAAAGAAAAGGTTAGCTTACAATCACTTCCATCGTCCAAAGAGAGGTTCTTCTATTGTATCAGCTCTAGAATCAAAAGCATCCAAGGAGTAACCACTCAGACTGTATTCGGTTATGATTACTTGAATGTAATCGTGTTCAAACGTACTGATGAGAAAGAATAACGAATTGACGAAAGTGATCTCCAGTACCTTCAACTTGAAGACATCGAAGATCTTCTGTTGTTATTGGCTCAGGAAAAAGTGTACCATCTACAACCTGAGATTGTCTTTTTTTTGGTAATGGGTTTCCCCGGTAAATAGATTAACCAAAAAAACAGTGAAGTACAAATGGAATGTGGCTAAAGTGCCACATTAACCTTCAAGCTACAAACAGCTTGAATAAACACCTAAATCTTGTGCTTATGACAGGCCATAAACACTTACAAACACCTAGTACACAACGAAACAAACCAAACTAGCTAACAGCAGCCGTGAAGGAGTTTCCACCTGCATTTGTTTTAGAGAATAAATTGGTTGTTTCATCATATACCACTTCAACCTCGTCATCTTCATCATCATGATCCAAAACAGAGTAAGAATTTGATGTAGATAAACCAACATCGGACGATGACGTAACAATAGACTTCAACTTGGGCAAAGAACCAGTCTTCGCACTAGTCACCCCCTTCTTCGGGTTACTAATTGTAGCTTTAGGCATAAATTTGACATTCGGTTGAACCGATGGACCAGTGAACTTACCACCCTTAATAGAATTCGACATATTCGTCTTTTTCTTTCTTTTGGTCACCGTTTGGAAACCATCATTATTCTCATCAACAGGAATAGCAACAGAAGTAGACGGACCAGTACTAGCAGTAGGAACTATAGGAGAAACAAACACCTTATTAGAGCATTTATCAAGAGAGTGACCAAAAGTCTGACACTCAGCACATCTAGGAGGTCTCCATTCATATTCAATACGGATAGTTTCCTTTGTAAAATCCTCCGCCGAAAGAGAAGGGACACCAATTGTTACAACATCCACAAAATCAGCCTCAGCATTAACCTCAATTAAGCATCTGGCAAAACTACTCCGACCCCATGACTCCTTACACATAGAACTAGTATAGGAATCTAGCATTACAGGTTTACCAATGAAAGAAGCAATCAAACTAATTCCATCTTCTTCAAACACTTGAATAGGCACATCACTTGATTGTCATTGCATTGAGCTCCAATCTTTGTCAATATGCAAGAAAGATCGTCATTTAAAACCGGGTGGAAGATTTTCAACTTAGAGTAGAGAGCTATCAGAAACAGCTAAACTTGCAACGTTCCCATACAACTCCGCTCAGAAGTTTTCACAAGAACAAGAAGCCGTACATGGGGACCACGACACCAGAAGCAGAGATATTTTATCCAAATGAGACTGGAGTCATGCAGTTTATGCGATTCTCCGAACTGCACAAATTTAGCGATGGTACGCTCAAGCATGTTCGAGATGATCTGACGGTTCTCAATGCCGACCTACCGCTTCCAGTAGTCAAGTACACCTGGAAAAGCCAGTGCAAAAAGGGAGCAAAGTACGCGATCAAGAAGATCGAGGAACTTTTAAGGAAGCGCCGGTTGCAACGAAGTGTGGAACGATTCTTAGGTGGAAGGCCATATGGAGCTCATCATAGGTTCATGGAACGATCCATTTAATTATGGATCGTCTTATAACAGGTCAACTCCATAGGTCTATTATTGTGAATATGTTAATTTTTGTATAATCAGCTTTTGTGAAATGTTGTAGTGTAAAAGTATGATATTTTTCAAGAATTTCTCTCGAGATTCTAAATCATTCAAACATATCGTATTCAAGCACTAGAACTAACCCTCATTAATTTGAGGGGGGGCATTAATATGTTCTTTGGCCAACATCTAATTTCATTTTATTACCCAAAGACCAGTTAATCCATTAATATCCAAAATATTAATGGTTAACATTTCGGAAAAGGGAGAAAATGGGATTAAGGAGACTTAATGATACTTGGCTAAACAATGAAAAAGGCTTAAAAGATAAACCAACTTAATATGTGTAATGCACATGTTAAGGGGGAGCGTTTTTTATGAACAAAACACTTAAGGCACAAAAACTTCGATTATACTATCACAAGTGTTTTAAGTAATTTTCAAGGATTTCTCATGGTGACAATACTTACCCAAACACTTAATTCACGACGAAAGTGGTGACAAAAGGGTGGTAGGATTAGGTATTAGTCCAATGATTCATCAGAACCGATATAATCTTTCCAAGGACAATTCCCTAGATACAATTAGAAGTCCTAGGAAAGATGGAGAAAGATTGTGAACGTAGCTGAATGCCAACCAAGTACTTAAGCTAGCAGTGGAACAATCACAACAAGGTGCTAGTTATGACGTATTGGTAAGCATTGAAAGGGTTGAAGAATGAAAAAGAATTGTAAAGATAAAGGGTGTAAAGAAAGAAGCCCTCCTTACAACCTTAGGCAGAAACCGGGTCAATACATATGCTATTGAGATCATTTTTTCAATGATTCTCGATATTGAAGATAGACATCATGGACCCAATGATGCAATGCACAACCCATCCCAACTAACTCAAATATCTCTCAAAAGATATTTGTTTTAATCACGCGGAGTTCAACACGTTATCTATTGGTTTATTCACTCCGAATAGACTGATATTGAATAGGTGGCACTCCTCTCCAGCTATCGCTCACTAAATCAAAACGCACTATCGAGTCTAGAGCCACAAGATCATCAAAAGTCTCATTAGGACACTTTCCATTTATTCCTTGCTTCTTCACACACTGTGAAAAGTAAGAGATTTTTATGAGTCCTACGCAGTATTCATGTAATTTTGCCAGAACATCCGAGTGATACACAAGTATTACAATGAAGATGGAAATCCTACTTGAGCCAACATCAAACAAGCTCATGGTAGGTGACACGTGTGGTTCTTTAAGAACCAATCTTGTGAAAACTAGAAAGAAACAGTAGTTTAATTCTGAATTGAACTTAAACTCGTTCCTGGCCTCTACACATTATCGTAGGATCTTGCCAGAACACTCAGAGTGACACTCTTTAGTGTTCACAGTGACGAGTGGAAATCCTTCTAGTGTTAACGTCAAACAACACTTGGTAGGTGACAAGCAAGATTCTATTTGAATCAAGCTCATGACAACTGGAAAGCAACGATGGTGAAAATCTTAATTGAAATTCACTTGTTCCAGGTTTCATGAATTGACGGCTTCAATCATAAGTATTTTTAATCCAAATGATTCACTCATTATGTTCGCAGTAAGCTTTGGACGGTCGAATAAAGAGAACGGGTTTACCCGCGAAATCCTGTCAGGAAGTTACTTAATTGAAACTATCCGTCACAGGTACGATATCTAATATCGTCTAACGGTCTTCACCGACCGGAGGTAAAATGATACTGAATTAGAATAAAATGTCAAAGCCATTTTATTCGTGTCTTATATGTTGTTGCATTCGAAGACGGTGGATTTGCGGTGTACCTGTTGAAGTCGTCCTCACATACTTATTCCTTCTACATCAAATATTTCTGCAAATTCAAGAAAGTATGACCTAAAAGTCTTCCGTTGTATCGACTCTGAAACTTTCAAGAATTCAACAAAGGATAAGATTGTGGGACATGAAGTCACGAAGAGGCGAACATCACAAGAAGATAAAGATTGCACGTGAAAGGCCAAAAGAACGTGTTCCAAGCAAAAGGCTGATATTATTCAACACATATTCACAAAAAGAAGAAAAGTTAAAGAAAGAAAGAAAAAGTGGACTATGAGCTCAAGAACAAGATCTAACATGCTAGATTAGGACTTTGAAAATTTGGAGTGACCTCCCTTTGGGGGAGATTGTTGAAAATACGTTTTTCGTATAAAGAAAGTCTCGGTCACTCCAACAATATAGTTATAGGCTCGTAGTAGTGTTTAAGTAACATTTATTGAATAGCCCGACCCATGAGCATGTTCATGGGCCGGAGGCCCAAGTCCATTAAGGACTTGGGTATATAAGTCTCTTTCCACCATAGAAAGAGGTGTTGGTTGTTTCATTTCTCTAGTTAATACACATACTTTTCTCTCACTTCTTTCTCTTATTTCTCTCTTTAGAAATACATCAACCCTCTTGAAATACAAAGATTATCATTGTTCTACATTATATCATATAGTATGATACTGGTCATACATCATATATGATATTAGTATCATATATGATAATTTTCGAAAACGTGAGAAAAAATTAAAAAGAAAAAAATTTGTCGAAAGTGTATCATATAGCATATCTTTAGAAAGATAATTAAATGCTCTTCGTAATGGTATTTTTTTTTCGCATAACGATTAACAGTTTAAAAGATACTAATGTTTGAAAAAAAAAGGTGAAAATATATTTTGTATTTAATCTTATCCATTATATTAAAATAAAATAGATGGTGGGATGAGTACCCTATATCAAAGAAAAGTAAGGTATCCAAATAAGCTTAAATCTAACTTTAAACTATACATTACAATAACCTCCTTGATAAATAATTTTAAAAGAAGCCTATCATCAAAATTTAATATAACTCTAGATACTTAGATTAAGGTTTTCCAATGGATGGTTGTAGTTATTTTCCGGCCTTATCATTTTAAGGTTTTCTATTGGACAGTGCGAATTGGGGAGTAAAACTGAAGTTATTCCTTCACTTTCGGTAAAAAAATTAATGGGTCAATCGGTTGATTGAATGGGTGGGTAAATTTTTGCAAATCTACTTTGTCACATCAATATACATGACAACAAATTATTATGCAAAGATAAAATTTATATAACATGACATAGGGTGTGATACACTTTTTGCATATACATCAATTGCGAGGAGCAAAAGGATTAAAATTACCACATTGTAACATTTCTCTCAATGGTTCAAACATTGGTTCGGGTAGGTTTTCTAAGCCATACCAATTCCAGCCTTCACACTTTTCGGGTTCAATGTTTTGAGGTGCTTGATTTGGGTCCGATAAACTTGCACGCATGTAGGTTACAACGGCATGCACATCCGAAACGATATGGTTGGCTGTAGTTAAGACCTTTATATCTGTAATGTCGAGTCCCGTTTCCTCCTTCACTTCTCTTGTTATACCTTCCTCGAAAGTTTCACCTGCGAGACTCGGCTTGAATCAAATTACGTTCGATCTTAGAATAAAAACAAATCAGACACCTACACGGGATTGATTTTTAGGGCACTGACCATACTCAAGGTGGCCGCCGGGGAGGTTATAACTGTTTCCAGCTACGAGTGCTGAACGACGACGTCCCAACAGTATCTTATTATCTTTTACTATGAAAACCATGCTCCCCACCTCTGGCATTCGAGATGTTGCTCCATTGTCAAAATGTGATGCTCCCACTCTTTTAAGTCTAAAATCCGAAGGTAACATGAAGCAGCTTGTCTATATGCGAAAAACAAATTTCTTTGATTAAGTACAAGATAATACGAAGTTTTTAAGGACATCACGAAATGATTTTAATGTTTTGAAACAGAGACAATTGTAAAACTTGTTTGTACTCCCACAAACCTCAATTAGAATATAAAACTAACATATTTTACACTTTCTTCTCGATTGAAAGGAGAAGGTTTGACATCTTCTCGAATAAAAGAAAAAACAGAGACAAGATGATATAACTCGTCTTGAATTTATGGAGATTATTAATATAGAAGGAACTAATGAGCATCAAGAGATTCTCAAAACATATACCAGCTTAAAAACAGGATATATGTCTTAAAAAATCCTGAAATTCAAACATCTATGTATCATGTTGTCTCTATTTACAATGTACAAAATGTTTTGACTATGCTTACTATGAGTAAATTTGATACCACGAATTTCATCTATGAGTAAATTTCGTGTTAATATGAAGCTTTGTTGGTTGATTTCGATGGTTTGTTTATATATAAGCTTCGACATAACTAAAAGTGGAAAGACGTATGTGAGAAGTGAGAACTTACAAAGATCAAACGATTGGGAGAAAGCGCTTGTTCCTTGCTTAGTTCAACAACCTTCATCGAGGACTTAACGGGCTTTAATACACGACGTTGTTGAGAAGACGAATTAATGAATTTGTAAACAGTTTGCGATGATTTAGTATTCTTCCCCAACGTGAGACCTCGATTAAAATCGAATGAGATCCCACGAGTTCCAAAACTGACTCTTGCCATGCCGGTCAGTGTAAGTCGATAGGAGCTTTGGTCGTGGACGTGTAGAGCTTATGGGAAACACTGACTGGCCAAGTTTTATGCGAAGAACAATGGTTGTGCAAAGTACGCACTATTGGACTTCATATGCTCCACCAGCCAATTTAGAAATATTTTAGTGAGCTTTAGTAGTATTAAGATAATCGGAGCCACTATTCATGGCAATAAATAATTATTTTTAATCAAATCGACAATATTATTAATTTTACACTTAAGATACGTACTAATCTAAAGAAAATGACACTTTTTTGCATGTGAAAATCATGAATAAGAATGAATAACTAAAGATTATATTTACCTTTTTATTAGAGCTCTAGATATAATCTAGTTGTGAACAGATCTTATGAAAAAAATACATGTTACGTTAGTTTTTTTTTATAAAACCATAATCACTACAGTATAATATATAAAAAGTAACTCTCTAATAAAACCATATTTATGTTGTTACCATAACCCCACAACATTTTATAAACATAACTAAAGTAATATGTTTAGATAATTTTTTCAACACAAATATTTTTACATAAAACAACAAATTCAAATTGGACTAAAATTTAATCATAAATTCAGCAATTTAATCATATGAACACTCTAACGGTTGGCCAGACCCGATTCCCACCTCTACCAGCAACAACAAAAAAGAACAAAACACACAAGTTCAAGATAATTAAAAATATATACATAAAAATGTCACGGGGAGGCCATAACGTAAAGGTGGATACGGTGTCTCGTGTCGTAGCCCTCGGGTTTTGCCCATCATTTGAACGGCAAATACAGCGTCAGACACTATAACGCCACCCACGATGTGGTGTTTGACGTTTTGGCGTCACATTTTCGTCCATGGCAAGAGCCGTGTCAATGTACCAAGACCTCTTAAATCATGCATTTATTAAGAAAATACTATAAGGAACCCGCACATAGCAGCGGGTATAATTCTTTTTCGTTTTTTTAAGAAAGGTAACATTATTTGCAGCGCGAGAAAAGGCTATTTCCAAACACATTCAATTGCCAAATAATTAAAGAATCGGATTGATTCACGCCGTAAATTCGATTTTGACCTTAACAAAGTTAAAGATTTATCAAAAATTTTGAAGTTGTTTTTTATATAGTAAGATTTATTAAGTTAAAGATTTACAGTATGACAAATTTAGCAATTACAAAAATGATTCCCACAAAATATATAATATAAATGGTAAACATGGACTATTGCATAAGAAAATATTTACAAAAAATAATTACTCTCTAAAACCTTGTTAGTCACATAAAATATACTACTCGTATCATATAAAAGAACCCATATACAAACATCTAAAACACTCACACCTCAAAACACTCACATAAAGCAACCCACATCCCAAAATTAGATCCAACTATCTAATCAATCCAACAAGCCACAAAACGAACTCCTAAAACACCCGCTGGTCATTCTAAACAACCCACACACCCCGAAAGTTAGATCTAAATAACGCCCGTGATCAGATCAAATACAACAACACATAAGCTAAAGTTCGAAGAGATGGTGGTGTTGGCGGTGAAGAAGACAGAGATCCTGATGGTAATGACGCGAAGATCTTGGTGGTAATGACGCGGTGCAACGGTGGTGGTGGTGGTAGTGTGGGGGGGGGGGGGATAGTGTATTTTGTAGATATGCGTTTAAAATACTGATTTGAATTTCTAGTAAGTGTAAAATGTCTGAATATTCAAACTTTCTAGTTACGGAATAGTTTCAAATGCTTAATGTACTATAAATTTAAACATACCTTTTGTTCACCTATTATTTTGAAATGTAACATAAAAAACCAAGAATATAACATACAAATTCTTTGTTTCTCTTTCCTTAGTTTCACAATAAAAAAAGAAAAAGAAATATTCATACATAATAAACTTGGTGTTTTATTAGTAGGACAAAATGGTTAAACATACTAGTAATACATAAGAAGACACTATAGCTAAAAAAGAAACTGGTTATTTTCACATTAATTACAAATAATAGGTTGAGGTTATAACAACAAATTTTCTTCAAATTTTATTTTAGTGTGTAAACTTTATAAAATATGAGTATAGATGATGAACTTTCATAAAATGATTTAGTATGCATATTTTGATGTTTTATCATGTTAATTTTTTTTCTTTAAATGATTGGAATATATAAAGCCAAGCAAGAGATTAATCAAACTAATTATAATGTATCAGAAATGGCTTTACATGAGATAGATAGTTGATCCAACCAATTCTTGAAGATCAGAACAAAAGAGATGTGCTTTACATCACTAATAATTAGACCTCTATTCGGATTTGAAGTTGCAAAACATGTCATTGTTGAACTTCCAGACGACAATGAACAACCTCATTGATGACTTTAGAGTGTGCGGGCGACATGGTCGAATGTTTCACAAAAGGGAAGACATCATCAAGGTCTTGAATTTTGATGTAAACGAGACTTCACCATTTAAGCACTTCTTTCTTAGTTTATGCTGCACTTCAAAAGAATATACTCTTTCGTCTTTTTATCATCATCACAAACCGCATATCTAACAGAATGGGCACTAATCCCTCTAAAATCTAAGTCATCGTGTTGAAATATGAATGGAAATCGTCTCATTGTGGCCACTCTGTTGAAGATTATCCTAAAGTTCCTAAACGATGGATAGAGGCATGGGTTGCTCCACCGGGGCTGATGAAGGTTTTATTGAAGTGAAAAAGAAGAAATCAGGTGTAGATAATAGAGGAACCAAAAACTTCAAACCGATTTCGGTGAAACCAAAAACTATATTCCGCCCAAGGTAAATCAATCGACTGATGTCGTAAGTCCTAAGACGGCTCCATCTATGGTAAGACGAATGCTTTGACATCTGGTAACTCCATAAAGATAGTATGTAAAACGAATATTTCGATATCAAGCACTTGTAAGGTTTCTCTTAGTAACTCGTTTGATGATTCATTGGTACCGTGGAAGTAGAAACAATTGTAAGGCTTTTATGTCTGGTATGCATGTGCGTACTCGTGGGCGATGATGGTAAACTTTTAGAAAATGTCGATTCTTTGGATAATCATGATAGTGATGATGAAGTTGCATATGTTATTAATGAGATGGACGAAATCTGGCTTCAAATCTGTGAGGGTCGGATATGGTACAAAGAGCTTGTGATATTGTCGATAATCTAAATATGAGGGTTCAATGTCGATATAAAGATATAGATTAATGAATGTTATTGCATTATTAGCAGTCTAGTCTTTACATGTAATTTCCTTTAAGGAAAATGATTGCCTATATAACAAGGTGAGATGTGAGATTCACTGACATTCATTATATTGAAATTGTTTTTTAGAGTAATATTTTTATTGAAAAAACCCGCTACCAAAAAAGAATCTTTTGTTCATAATTCTCCAATAACAAGTGTTAGACTATAGTCGACACAAGCTTCTTCTAGTAAATTAGACTTGGGGATCAAGGGATAATTGGCTTGTCAGGTGGGACATAAACTAGACGATGAAAGAGTGAGTATTTATCCCATACTCGTTTAAATCTCCATTAAGTTTTGTAATTTGATATCAAGGATCTGATTTGCTTTTGACGGATAAAGAGTTGTGTAAGCGATCCGCTAGAGGTGTATTTTTAACGTGATAACAAATCACAAAGTGCATATCAAAACTGGACATTTGAAACAGTTTGATTGTTTTTTATTGCCTAGACCCTAAATAATACTACATAGACCCATTCTTCGTACGCAGCAACGTCTAATGAACTCGTTATTTCTATATTGATACATATTAAGGTTGTATATCCCAACAAAGGTTATTATAGCTAGTGAGACCCATATATATTACTAACACACAAATCGGAATTTCATCCAATTTAAAACAAGTCACGTTTATAGGTAATGGTGCGAAGAAACTACATACATCACGAATCATTAGGGAAGGGATTGAAACCATCTTCCAACATGTCTCTCAAAGGTCCAAACATTGGTTCAGGTAGGTTTCGCAAGTCATACCACTCCCAACCGAAACACTTATCGGGTTCCATGTTTTGAGGTGTTTGATCCGGGTATGATAAATGTGCACTCATGTATATAACTCGGAGATGCAACACATCCGATAACACGTAGTTTGTTGTTGTTAACAACTTGATATAATTGATATCTAGTCCCGTTTCTTCTTTCACCTCTCTTGCTGCACATTCCGTAAAGGTTTCACCTGAGATGTGTGGAAAATGACACACAAAAGTTTATGATTTTATTTTTTTGTAGTTGAGTGGACTTCTGTGATAACTTATATGGAAGATGCCCTTGATTACCACTACAACATTCGAGCCCTACCCCAGCGATATTTTTGGCGTTTCCCCAGCGACATGTCGCTGGGGATAGGTTCCCGCTGGGGAAAATTCGCTGGGGTATGCTCGTTGTTAAAAGTATCCCCAGCGACATGCGGGCCCCACAGACTTTTCCTGGAAGAATAGATTGCCACGGTGGCAACATTTTCCCCAACGACATGTCGCTAGGGAAAATTCTTATTAAACAAAAAAATTAAGTTGAACTTAAACATTTTAGCTAATTACAAAGTTTCCCCAGCGACATGTCGCTGGGGAATCTTTCCTTTTATTTGACTTGTCAACGCGTTGTCGTTGACTTGCCAACGATTTCCAAAGTTTCCCCAGCGACATGTCGTTGGGGAAACTCTCTATACGTTTGACTTGTCAACGCTTTGCGTTTGACTTGTCAACGAATAACCAAAGTTTCCCCAGCGACATGTCGCTGGGGAAGAGTCTGCAGGTTTTTTTTTAAATTGCCTGCACAGCAGGCGTTTTCCAGATTTTTTCCGGAATTTTTCCGGAAAAAATCTACCAAAACCTGTAACAAAAACCTGTATTTGCTTACCAAAAGACACATATAAAGTAAACTTGGAATACAAATCAACACAAACACGGAATAAGTTCAAACTTGCACCAAAATATAATATAACGTTCTAATTTAGTCAAGGATACTAGGAATAAGTCGGGATAGTTAAGGATACTAGGGAAACAAGCGTTCTAATTTAGGATAATAGGGAAACAAGTCAAGATTAACATAAAGAAACTATGTACCATACTAACAAACACATATATGACACGACTAGCTCGCGTCATCGCCACCATCCTCGCCACCCTCCGATCCTCAGCATAATCACCCGGGCGAATCCCGCTCCCGCTGGTACCAGCACTCTCATATCTCAAAAAATGATCGCCATACCTGTCGTCGTTTCTCAGCAGGCCCATCATGAAATCAACATCCCGATCCCGACGAGTCTCAGGGGGTGGTGACAAAAAGCACGAGGGAGTACTGGTGTATCCCGGCAATACCATACCCACGCCAGGATGGTGGCCGCGAAACTTGCCTCCTCGCACCATCCTGTTGATCTCGGCAGTGGTGTGCTCACCCGTCGCCTCTAGCTCCCTCATCTGATCCTGTGTGGTGACAATAACACAAGATAGTAAATATATTAGTCGGGTTGCTAGATTATTAATCAATGATTCATTAAAGTGTGTTTTGAAAAGAATACTTACATACAACTGGAGAGACTGCTCATCTATAAATACACCATCTGAATTTGTATGCAAACGATAGAACATGTTGATCTCTGAAGGCTCCTGTTGTGTTTCAGACGCCTTTTGTTGTACATACACACGTAAGTAAGATCAATCTAATTAAATGCGACAATAATAATATGTATGTAAAATCAATAATGATAATAATAAAATAATAAAAAATAAAAAACAATAATAATAATAATAAAAAAAATGAAAAAACAATAATAATGTAAAATCAATAATAATAATAATAATAATTACCATGAGCTGTCGAGTGCGAGGGATCAACTAAGAACCATGTCGGGAGATAAGTGTTGCCTTGGACCGATTTTGGCTGTGTGTTATGGTTCGCTTCTTGTTAGCTTCGTCAGTCCAAAACGCTATCTGTTTCTCCCACTCTTCAGCTGTGTGCTCGTCGGGTCTGTTCCGCCTAATTTGATCCACATCGTATTCTCCAGTCTCGGGGTCTTTTACATAGTAATCTCACTTCAGACTAGCCTTGCTGGTGTTGTATGATTTTTGTAAGTGGTGATTAATGGTATCATAAATATTCTTCCACCGAGGGGTGCTCATGTGCGACGCGAGATCATATTTTTTCTGCAAACAAATACAACACATTGAAAACAGAGTTAGAAATATAATTTATATATTTATTTAAATTCGTTTATTTATTTATATGATATAAATAAATAAACGAATTTAAATAAATATACACAATACAACACACTGAAAACAGAGTTAGAAATATAATTTATATATTTATTTAAATTTGTTTATTTATTTATATGATATAAATAAATAAATAAATTTAAATAAATATACACAATACAACACATTGAAAACAGAGTTAGAAATATAATTTATATATTTATTTAAGTTTGTTTATTTATTTATATGATATAAATAAAAAAACAAATTTAAATAAATATATACAATTAAATAAATGAACACGATAATTAAATAAATATAAAATGATAACTTACCCTAATAGCTGTCCTGGCCGCCGCCTTGTGTCCTTCGGGGACCTTGCTCCACGAAGGGTAATACAAAGGTATTTCCCTAGAGACACACCCGAAGAAGTTTCCCCAATGATCTGCGTAGGGGCCGACAGGTGTAACAAGGTTACCTCTAGCGGCTACAAAGTCGATCTCAACCGGCCGGTTGTGATTATCGGCCATCGCATCTAGTAATTTCAGGCAGCGGGTCTTCTCCCGGGTATTCTGCCTGCCGGCTCTCCTCCCGCCCAAATTGGGCTTTTTCTTTCCTTTTCCTGCAAAATCAAGTGAGTGATATAGTCATAAAAGTTAAGGCAAACAAGTTAAATATGTGTATCAAATTTGTATTACAATAATCCAGAAATTCTTACCCCGGTTGACGAAGCAACCCCCGCAACCGAATGATGGAGGACGTGGACGTGAAGGATCCTCGCCACCACCGTCCCCGCCGTGTCCCCGTGCAACATCAGTCATCTGTATACAGGTACAATTAGCATAACATGTAGAAATTCATGAACAAAATAATACAAGCATGCACAAATCTAAATATCAAAATAAATTTACACATTTAAACAATCCACAACAATTTCATTCATTCATTCATTCAAATATATAAGTGTATTTTACAAGTTACAACACAAAGTTAATCTTCTTCGTCACTAGAATAAAATTTCTCAACACCATCATCATATTTGATGAGGTCTTCAACATCAGAATCTGCTAAATCATGAGGAAGGGGGTCTTCATCATCATCGTCTTCGCGACATCATCGTTATCTGGCGGTGCGTCAACCTCCGTTGATTCACCATCTATATAGAAGGTGTAATTACCGAAGTCATTCCCACTAGTAGAAGGTGGGAGATCACTAGTAGAAGGTGGGAGATCACTAGTAGAAGGTGGGAGATCAGATGAGTTGTCCAAATGTATAATATCAAGTTCGTTCTCTACCACGATTACACCGTTGTTCAAAAACTTTTTATGATTAACATGTTCGACGACCTTCACGTTGGGTTTGGCTGGATCTACAAGGTAGAAGACTTGTTTGACTTCTGTTGCGAGGATGTATTGTTCACTTTTCCACCACTCACCAGAGCTGACGATTTGTGTCATTCCATTTCTAACGATAAGTTTCTTGACTCTACCAACGGTGTTGCGAGTGTCGAACCACTTAACTTTGAACAACACAACTTTAAACAACAAATAGTCAAACTCGAGGATTTATTGAAGCCGACCATAAGTGTTAGTTTTCCCGTCAGGATCAGTCGAATAAACGCTGCTATTTTGAGTTACGCGACATTCATCGCGGCTCTGCACGACATACCTCACCATCTACTACGCAACAGTTTACTGACATTGGAGCCCTTGATGGTCCATTAGCCAAAGCGAATAACTCGCTGGTTGGGCTAAACTCTGGGTCTTGGGGATTTTGTGTGTGACGTTCAAAGATCTATGAAGAAGATAGGATTAGATAGAATACTAAAAATATTATATTGTTATTTTTACACTTAAGTACACAAAATAAGTGTTAGTTTACCAGCGTCTTAAACCAGTGGGGGGAATTCTTCTAGCATGTCTTTTTCTGTTTTTCCTGGAAATAAACTGAAAAACGTTCATGCTATTAGAATAAGTCGTCGAAATGATAAGTTAAGAAAAAAAAGTTACAAAATTAAAAAACGCGTACCTCCGGAACTGGTCTTGGTACGTGTCGATCTCAGGACTGTTGTTAAGTACATACCATCTCATTTTCTTGTACTCGTCGGTAGGAAAATAAGGAAAGGACAGTAAACCAATAGGCTTGCATACCGATCGGAACACCTAAAACTTACACGTTGAGGGAGGGGGTCCACATTACGATCGGGACGATTAAATTTCGTGGTAACACCCCGAAAATATTGAGAACTTATAGTCAATGCTTCTTCTGCAACATAACCCTCCGCGATCGAACCTTCTGGCTTAGCTTTATTTCTTACATAACCTTTTAGCTTCTTCATGAATCTTTCAAATGGATACATCCACCGGGGTTGAATAGGCCCGCCTTCAAGAGCCTCTAGAGCTAAATGGATGGGCAAGTGAATCATAATGTCAAAGAAAGCAGGAGGATATATGCGCTCAAGCTCGCATAGAATTTCAACCACCTTGACCGAAGCTTTCAACATGTCCTCCTCCATCAAAGTTGTAGAGCAGAGTTGCTTAAACAAGGAACACAAATCGATTATTGGTTTTGCAATATGTTCGGGCAAGTAATTTTGAAGTCCGTAAGGAAGTAAACGTTGCATCATTATATGACAGTCATGAGACTTCAGTCCCGTTATATTTGTATAATTATCGGTCACTTTGTGCTTGAAGCATGACCCGAACCCATCTGGTAGTTTAACACTTTTGATGTACTGACAAAACTTTTTTCGGTTCTCTGGTGTTAAAGAATACGCAGCCTGGGGCTTCACAGTCTTCCCCTTGTGGTTTACGGTTAGCCACAAAGGTCTTCGAATGTCCATCTTTTTCAAGTCTTGTCTTGCTTTTGCGGTGTCTTTACTTTTGTCATTCATTAACAAAATGTTCAAGATGGCCTCCAACACATTTTTTTCGATATGCATGATGTCTAAATTGTGTCTTAGTGAAATAAAGGCCAATACTCAAGCTCGTAAAAAATAGACCGTTTGTTCCAGTTAAGCTCGACTGTAACATTGCGGGAAATCTTCACACCCCCATGTTTCGGATGTTTACCCGGCGTACGCCTTAGAAATCTAGCATGTTGCGCTTTGATTACATCCGGCTGGTTATAATCTTTAGGTGGATCTTTCTGTTCAGTTTGGCTTGAAGTCAGCACGTGAACTCCTCCATTTATGGGGCTTCTTTAACCATCTTCTATGGCCAACATAAGCTGTTTTGCTTGTGACAGGAATAGATGGAGTTTCTAGGTTACATGTAGGGCATGCATAGTAACCTTGCCCACTCCACCCAGACAAACTACTTCGAGCAGGAAAATCATTTATGGTCCATAAAAGCATCGCTCTCATCTTGAACTACTTTTGTGAAATAATGTCTGTAGTATCAACACCGTTCTTGTGCCACAAAGTCTTCAGGTCTTTAATCAAAGGATGTAAGTAAATATCAATGTCCTTGCCCGGGGATTTAGGGCCAGGAATTAACAACGTCAGCATAAAGTTACTTTCTTTCATACATAACCAAGGAGGCAGATTGTATGTTGTCAATACCACCGGCCACATGCTGTAGGTCTGACTAAGGTTGCCGAACGGATTGAAACCATCAGCACACAACCCTAGTCGAACATTTCTTGGTTCTGCTGCAAACTCTGTATACTTCAAGTCAAACTTCTTCCAAGCTGCGCCATCAACCGGGTGTTGCATCTTACCAGGCTCCGCACACTTTCTAGTAGCATGCCAAGTCATGTCTTTTGCAGTGTGTCTAGACTTGTACAAACGTTGTAGTCTAGTAATGATCGGAAAGTAACGCAACACCTTCCTAGGAACTTTCTTCCCCGGTGTGTTAGTGTCTTTCCATCTACTCGTATTACACACCGGACAGAATTGCAGATTGTTATTATCCTCCCAAAACAAGCAGCAGTCGTGTTCACAAGCATGTATCGACTCGTAACCTAACCCGATCGTTTTAAATGCCTTCTTTATTTCATAGTAGTTCAGTGGGAACTTGAATTCTTTACTATCGGGTAATGCATATCAGAGAAACTCTAATATTTCATTGAATAAAGAATCTGGAATTTTTCCTTTAGCCTTAAAATAGGTAAATTTTGCCATAAAGTCTAGTCGAGACACGTGTTCACAACCATCATACAGCGCCTCGTTGGCAATTGCATACAACTCTTCAAACTCGGTACGAGTGGCTTGAGGCGGTTGAGTCGGTTGGTTACTAGTCTCACCAATATTATCTCCTTGTGTTGGTTCATTCGAAGGAATATAGCTAAAATCATCGAGTAACGTTGTCATGTCACTCATCATAGGTTCTCCTAGGTTATCTATCACTAGCGCACGTGGAGCCGGTTCACCGTGTTTGAGCCATGTGGTATAAAGTGGGTCCCACCCGTTTATAGCAATTTCCTCTCCAATCCAATCGATGGGTTTCCATAATACATTTTGACATTTTTTGCATGGACATCTAATTTTCCCCGCAGAATTCACCAACGGCCGGCAATGATTGACGAACTTTGTAAGACCGTCATTAAATTCTTTGGAAAGTTTCGGTTTTTTTATCCAACTCTTATCAGCGAATACCATAACTGCGTTTTATCCGTATATTTAGTTATTATTACATGGAAGGCAACTATGGAAAGCAATCCTAGATGTTTTGTTAACCTAGTGCAACTATGGAAGGCAATCCTAACCCACTCTTTGATGCTTCGTCTCATATATGAATGCGTATAACCGATTTACTATTTGAGAAAATTTCGGCAGCATTTCCTCTCAACTCCCCAAATATGTGTTTAAAGACATATTCGTAGGAGTAAAGGAGAAACACTGTCGAAATCATCTCAAATAGTAAACCAGTTATACGCATTCATATCCTAAATGAGACAAAACAATAAAAAAGCATTCCCAAACAGGGGACTTTCCGAAGTTAATTCCTATTAAATTAACTTCGGACGGGTTTTCTATAGGTTGATCAATTTCAAACGGGAATTTTCTGAAACTAATCGCTAAAATCCTAAAACATTCCTAAGGTTTAATTCAATAAAACATTTATATCAAACAGCTTATTCTGATAAGCTTTATCAGAATAAGTTGTTTTCAAACAGCTTATCCTAATAAGCTTATCAGGATAAGCTGTTTGAAAACAGCTGGATAAGCTGTTTTCAAACAGCTTATTCCGATAAGCTTATCGGGATAAACTGTATTCAAACAGCTTATCCTGATAAGCTTATCAGGATAAGCTGTTTGAAAACAGTTTATTCGGATAAGCTGATCAGGATAAACTGTTTGAAAACAGCTTATCCTGATAAGCTTATCAGAATAAGCTGTTTTTAAACAGCTTATTCCGCTAAGCTTATCGGGATAAGATGTTTTCAAACAGCTTATCCTGATAAGCTTATCAGGATAAGCTGTTTGAAAACAGCTTATTCGGATAAGCTGATAAACAACATAGCGAGTGTTTGGGTTTGCGTTTTACACAGTTAAAGAGTGTTTGGATTTACGTTTAACGGAAATTAACAAGCTTATAAATCCCCAACGACATGTCGCTGGGGAAACCAAAATGATAAAAAAACATACTTTTTATTTGTGGTGGTCAGTTGGTGGTCGGCTGTGGTCGGGGCTGCGCCTCGGGCTGTGGTCGGGGCTACAATAACATAAAAGAAACTCATTTTAATCATCAATTAAAACCTTTAAAACCAAAAAAAAAATCAAAATAAAAATTAAAAATTAAAACCTATGCTATTGTCGGGGCTGTGTCTCGGCTGTGGTTGGACGATGGACTGGTGGTGGACGGACGGTGGCGGGCTTGGTCGGCTGGGGTCGGGATCAGCTATGGTCGGGGCTCCGCAGCAGTCGGGCTCAAAAACATAAAACAAAATTAAACAAAACATTAATTATCAATTACAATATCAATTATAAAATCAAAATTAAAATCTAAAATCAAAATGTAAAAATGTAAAATAAAAATTAAACAAAACATTACTTTTTATTAAAGATGGAGTGGCGGATTGGTGGTGGTGGTGGCCGGGTGACGATGGATTGGTGGTGACGATGGATTGGTGGTGATGGATTGGTGGTGATGGATTGGTGGTGACGATGGATTGGTGGCGGAGTTGATGGATTGGTGGTGATGGATTGGTGGTGACGATGGATTGGTGGTGATGGGGATGGCTGGAGATGATGGTGGTAGTGGTGATGAATGGTGGTGATGATTGGTGGTTTAAATGGTGGTGATGATTTGTTGGGATGGAGGTTTCTGTAAATGAAGAGAAAAAGATATATGAGCTAAGTGAAGTTTCTGTAAATGGTTTGAGGATAAGAAGTTGTCAAAACTTTCCCCAGCGACATGTCGTTGGGGAAACCTTCCTTATCTTTGACGAAATTTTCCCCAACGACATGTCGCTGGGGAAACTTCAGAATTTGTCGTTTGCGCCAGCTGTTTAATAACCTGTCGATTTTAACAAAACTATCCCCAGCGACATATCGCTGGGGAAACCTGTATTTTGTCGGTTTGTGAAAGAAGCGCGTTAATGAAAATTTTTGGAGGGATTTCTAAAATTAATGAACAAACTTTACCCCAGCGACATGTCGCTGGGGAAACATTTTTTAACAATTTATGATATTTACTTTTAAATGATTAATAATAATAATTTTATATAATTGTATATTGTACTTTTATATAATTAAAAATAATAAGTTTTATATAATTGTATATTTTACTTTTATATAATTAAAAATAATAAGTTTTATATAATTGTATATTTTTTATATAAGATATTTATGTAATTTAGTTTTAAATGATTGATAATAATACGCTTTATATAATTGTATATTTTAGTTTTATATAATTAATAATAATAAGTTTTATATAATTGTATATTTTTTATATAACATTTATGTAATTTAATTTTAAATTATTAATAATAATAAGTTTTATGTAGTTATATATTTTATTTTTATCTAATTGTATATTTTTCTTTCAGATAATTAATAATAATAGGTTTTATATAATTGTATTTTTTTTATATACCATTTATGTAATTTACTTTTAAATGATTAATAGGGTTTAACATTAGAGGTTCAACGTATTAGATAGGGTTCAACATTAGATGTTCAATGTATTAGATAGGGTTCAACATTAGAGGTTCATTGTATTAGATAGGGTTCAACATTAGATGTTCAATGTATTAGATAGGGTTCAACATTACAGGTTCATTGTATTAGATAGGGTTCAACATTAGAGGTTCATTGAATTAGATTGGGTTCAACATTAGAGGTTCATTGTATTACATATGGTTCAACATTAGAGGTTCATTGAATTAGATAGGGTTCAACATTAGAGGTTCATTGTATTAGATAGGGTTCAACATTAGAGGTTCATTGAATTAGATAGGGTTCAACATTAGAGGTTCATTGTATTAGATAGAGTTCAACATTAGAGGTTCATTGAATTAGATAGGGTTCAACATTAGAGGTTCATTGTATTAGATAGAGTTCAACATTAGAGGTTCATTGAATTAGATATGGTTCAACATTAGAGGTTCATTGTATTAGATATGGTTCAACATTAGAGGTTCAACGTATTAGATAGGGTTCAACATTAGAGGTTCATTGTATTAGATAGGGTTCAACATTAGAGGTTCAACGTATTTGATAGGGTTCAACATTAGATGTTCAATGTATTAGATAGGGTTCAACATTAGAGGTTCATTGTATTAGATAGGGTTCAACATTAGAGGTTCATTGAATTAGATAGGGTTCAACATTAGAGGTTCATTGTATTAGATAGAGTTCAACATTAGAGGTTCATTGTATTAGATAGAGTTCAACATTAGAGGTTCATTGAATTAGATAGGGTTCAACATTAGAGGTTCATTGTATTAGATAGAGTTCAACATTAGAGGTTCATTGAATTAGATAGAGTTCAACATTAGAGGTTCATTGAATTAGATAGGGTTCAACATTAGAGGTTCATTGTATTAGATATGGTTCAACATTAGAGGTTCATTAAATTAGATAGGGTTCAACATTAGAGGTTCATTGAATTAGATAGGGTTCAACATTAGAGGTTCATTGAATTAGATAGGGTTCAACATTAGAGGTTCATTGTATTAGATAGAGTTCAAAATTAGAGGTTCATTGAATTAGATAGGGTTCAACATTAGATGTTCAATGTATTAGATAGGGTTCAACATTAGAGGTTCATTGTATTAGATAGGGTTCAACATTAGAGGTTCAACGTATTAGATAGTGTTCAACATTAGATGTTCAATGTATTAGATAGGGTTCAACATTAGAGGTTCATTGTATTAGATAGGGTTCAACATTAGAGGTTCAACGTATTAGATAGGTTTCAACATTAGATGTTCAATGTATTAGATAGGGTTCAACATTAGAGGTTCATTGTATTAGATAGGGTTCAACATTAGAGGTTCAACGTATTAGACAGAGTTCAACATTAGATGTTCAATGTATTAGATAGGGTTCAACATTAGAGGTTCATTGTATTCGATAGGGTTCAACATTAGAGGTTCATTGAATTAGATAGGGTTCAACATTAGTGGTTCATTATATTAGATAGGGTTCAACATTAGAGGTTCATTGAATTAGATAGGGTTCAACATTAGAGGTTCATTGTATTAGATAGGGTTCAACATTAGAGGTTCATTGAATTAGATAGGGTTCAACATTAGAGGTTCATTGTATTAGATAGAGTTCAACATTAGAGGTTCATTGAATTAGATTGGGTTCAACATTAGAGGTTCATTGTATTAGATAGAGTTCAACATTAGAGGTTCATTGAATTAGATAGGGTTCAACATTATAGGTTCATTGTATTAGATATGGTTCAACATTAGAGGTTCGACGTATTAGATAGGGTTCAACATTAGAGGTTCATTGTATTAGATAGGGTTCAACATTAGAGGTTCAACGTATTAGATAGGGTTCAACATTAGATGTTCAATGTATTAGATAGAGTTCAACATTAGAGGTTCATTGTATTAGACAGGGTTCAACATTAGAGGTTCATTGAATTAGATAGGGTTCAAAATTAGAGGTTCATTGTATTAGATAGAGTTCAACATTAGAGGTTCATTGTATTAGATAGGGTTCAACATTAGAGGTTCATTTTATTAGATAGAGTTCAACATTAGAGGTTCATTGTATTAGATAGAGTTCAACATTAGAGGTTCATTGAATTAGATAGGGTTCAACATTAGAGGTTCATTGTATTAGATAGGGTTCAACATTAGAGGTTCAACGTATTAGATAGGGTTCAACATTAGATGTTCAATGTATTAGATAGGGTTCAACATTAGATGTTCATTGTATTAGATAGGGTTCAACATTAGAGGTTCATTGAATTAGATAGGGTTCAACATTAGAGGTTCATTGTATTAGATATGGTTCAACATCAGAGGTTCATTGAATTAGATAGGGTTCAACATTAGAGGTTCAACGTATTAGATAGGGTTCAACATTAGATGTTCAATGTATTAGATAGGGTTCAACATTAGAGGTTCATTGAATTAGATAGGGTTCAACATTAGAGGTTCATTTAATTAGATAGGGTTCAACATTAGAGGTTCATTGTATTAGATAGGGTTCAACATTAGAGGTTCATTGAATTAGATAGGGTTCAACATTAGAGGTTCATTGTATTAGATAGAGTTCAACATTAGAGGTTCATTGTATTAGATAGGGTTCAACATTAGAGGTTCATTGTATAAGATAGGGTTCAACATTAGAGGTTCAACGTATTAGATAGGGTTCAACATTAGATGTTCAATGTATTAGATAGGGTTCAACATTAGAGGTTCATTGTATTAGATAGGGTTCAACATTAGAGGTTCAATGTTAACCATTATTGGCGGGAAAAAATTGGAGGGAAAATACTGGCGGGAAAATGTTAACCATTTCCCTCACTTTTTTTACCATAAAAGGACAACCACACACACTCCTTATCATAACAACCACCAGCTGATCACACACACATACACACACACACACTTATTATCACAAACACATTGTTATTATGAAGATGTTGAAGCATGAAGCTTTTCCGTGCAAGTGTGGAGATGGAGATGTAGTTCTTCGAGAATCGTGGCAAACTGAATCCTTTGGTAGACTGTACTATGCTTGTCCACGTTCACGGGTTTAACGTCCAGTTTCATATGGATGCAATTTTTTTTTATGGAAAGACGAACGCGTGCAACTACTAATCAACTCTCTTGGAGGTTCAATGAGCTTTTCTCCTCCAAGCTCTTCTTCGAGACCTTCAACGAGCTTTTCTCCTCCAAGCTCTTCTCCAGACCTTCAACAATTCCAATTTCTTCTCCAAGCTCTTCAACGTGTGCAAACTGTGTGCGCTTGCCTGGAATGATAAGGGTACTTGAGAGTACAATAGAGTTGTACAAAAATTGCGATAGGCACACAATGGAATGCTGCACTACTTCACGACCTTTACGATGACATGGGGAACATTCGTTCGAACTAGTTTATGATGTATCTGTTTTCGTGTTTATGAGTCTATTATCGGTTTAATATCCATGTTTAATTAAGCGCGTGTTTAAGTGTCCGTGTAGAATAAAGTTAGGTTTAGGCGTGTCTCTTTGTAAGCTTCAATGAATGTTAACAAGTTTTAATTAATATTAACAATGAATGTTAACAATTATCAGTGAATGTTAACTTTTGGTGGGCAAAATGTTGGCGGGAAAACATTGGGGGGGAAAGCATTAGCGGGAAAATTAACAATTTGTCTCACTTTTTTTATCATAAAAAGAGATATACTATATATATATATATATATATATATATATATATATATATATATATATATATATATATATATATATATATATATATATATATATATATATATATATATATATATATATATATATATTATATTTACTAAAATATTATATAAACATTACACTTTTTTGTGAAAATTGGTGGTCAAATAGAAGTCAACGTTTCCCCAGCGACATGTCGCTGGGGAAACTTTTGTTCGTCGTTTTTTTAAATAGGCGCGTTAACGAAAAACTTTTGGAGGGAATCCTAAAAAGTTTCCCCAGCGACATGTCGCTGTGGAAACTTTTGGACATAAATTAACCAATGCCTTAACACTAATCACTTGGATTAGACGTGGAAGAAAGTTTCCCCAGCGACATGTCGCTGGGGAAAAGTTGGCGGGTTAATCTCCCGCTTGCATTTTTGTGAAATAATTTGGTCAAAATTCAGTCAACGTTTCCCCAGTGACATGTCGTTGGGGAAACTTTTCTTTATTTTTTGGTCAAAATTTTTACGAGCAAGTTTGCCACGTCAGACAGATTTTGTCGTTTAGCGTGGTTTCCCCAGCGACATGATGTCGCTGGGGAAAACCCCGATGGGGAAGGGCTGGATTGTTGTAGTGTACATTTACAATTATTGTCTATTGGTCTCAGTTTACAAGTTGTTCCTTAACTTTTGTATCACTTAACAATGCATTTAAATTATATGCATATCAACGTTGAAAACGACTTTTTTTTTGCATTGGAGATGCTCTTAGTACGGATCAATAGCTGCATAAAAGAGATAACGAACCATACTCAAGGTGGCAGCCTGGAAGTGCATAGGAGTTGGGGGCAATGGAAAGTGAGCGACGACGCCCAAACAAAACCTTATCATTGTGCAATATAAACACTCCAACCCCAGTTTCATGCACCGGTAGCATTGCTTCGTTTTCCATGTCCGATGCTTCAATTATGTCGAGTTTGAACTCTGAAGAGCACGTGAAGCGTGCCTATATGGAAAACAAAGTTTATGGTTAATGCGTTATATCTTTGGCTCATTGCATAATTGCACCAAATTAGAATGAGATGATTAATCTCTTTGCAATTTTTATAGGGCGAACATCCTTTCAAAAAAATTAGCTCGAACACATTGAATTATCATATCATTATACTTATTAGCTAAAAATAAAATGAATCAAATATGATGGTATTAGTGAAAAGATATTAAAAGGATGGTGCGAGAGATATTTGCTTGAATTACGGGATCTTTGATTACACGGACTGATAAATTCTTAAACATGGAACTCCTGGCACATTGTCGTAGTTGTTGAGGCGAATCCATGAGTTTGTTAGCTCTTTGTGTTGTTCCTGTGAGGTTCTTCCACAAAGGGTGAGATCGGCCGACGTGTAATGACATTCCACGAGTGAGTGTCGACATTGTTAACAAATCAAAAAGAGTATATTGATTAGGTTTGTGACAACGATGATTCGATGAACACTGACTACTGGCTCACTTCTTATTGCATGCGAGGCTTTAATGGCTGCTTTGACAAATTGGAGTTTTTGACTTTCTTTTTCTTCTGTTTTTCAAATAAAAAGTTAGACCTTACTGTTTAATGGCTGCGTCAAAGGTTTTAATCAATTATTATGATATTGACCGATAAAAATGTCTTCGTTTAGAATGATTTGCACATTTTTACTTTGAGTTTGTAGTTTTGTACACATGTACAGTAACACTCAATACACAAACACTTAAAGCTCGATGTGAAAGTGGTACAACCATCATTGTTACGTAACGATCAAACCGAATGTGTGTAAATCATTTCTTTTATGTAACATTGTTGATGCTATCAGTTCGATATGTATTTAAAAAAAATACTGTTTCTATGTAAATCATTTTGAGTATAATCTTTTTAATACTAGTAGCATTTAAAATTGTTTTACATCCCGTCCTTTAATCATCTTATAGATGACGTGGTTAATCTGATTTTACTTTCGGTTTATTATCCGAACAAATCTGAACATCAAACTTATCGTTAAAGGGTTTATTTATTGGGTTCGTGTTAAAATACTGGAAGTTTGGTCTCGAGACTTCAACAACTATCTTAGTGATAGCAACACGGACAAGGATGTATCAGATGATGAAAATCTGAATCTAGGTAGTGGTAAAACGGTATCAATTGTGAAAGTTAAAAGGATAATGAAGTTTATCATGTCTCTGAATCACTAAAAGTGAACTTAGGTAAAAGTAAGGATGCAAAATATTCATCAGATGATCCTTTGGTGCTTCTGTGAACTTAGGTAAAAGTAAGGATGCAAAATGTTCATCTGATGATCCTGTTGGAATATATGATATTCCTAATAGAGACCTGATAATAGTGAGACTAAAAGTGATGATCCAACTTTTCCAATTGGATTTACTCTGACCGATGAGAATGACAATCTTGTGGGTGCCAAGGATGATAGCATCGACAAACCTATGGGTTATTTACAACCTAATAAAGAGGGGCATTAGGAGGTTCTATTTTGGTTGTATTGGAGAGTGTGTGTGATTTTAGTGTCACCACGTATATTTTTGTGCAATTGTGATATACTTGATATCAAGGGCTTAATCAAGTATAGTTTATAGGAGAGTGTGGACTGCACGCTCATTCTAGCTAACTTGATGCCGTCACGAACAAATGCGGGGGTCAAGGGGGCCGCGCCCCCTTGCGAGGCCCCCCGTTGACATAATCTTTAGTGAACAGTTATGTCTTTTCCTTGCATTTGTAATTAACCGACTGTAACTGTCATTTGGTTTGGTTTTTAGAAACAGGAAATTGATCTCTTCTAGAAGACAACAAACAAAACAACTTTCTGTGTATTGCTTATATCTCTCGTGCCTTAGAGAATAAGTGTGATTCTCTGTCTTATTCAATTGAGGATTTCGTGTTACCCGAGGCATATAAGGTCGATATACTTCAATCTGAAAGTGATCTCTACACGATTCAGAGAATATATCAGGATTGTTGATTATTACCACCCACACGCACCCAACTAAACTAACAGTGTGGTGGAGATCAGCCATACTCTGGGTTATAACATAGACGCGTGTACTAAGAATATTAAATCCATCATTGGTGACCAAGGAGAATTCAGTTTTTATGATGAATCTACTTTCTTTAAATATTTAAGGTCTTGGCCAATCGGCTAAAAAAGGGTGGATTCCAAGATTAATAGGAAGCATAAGGTCAATTTTATTACCATTTAGGAAACTAAAATGAAGAATATTGGCTTTTTTACTATCAAAGCTTTATGGGATAGTTTTTCTTTTGGTTTTGCTTGTAGTACTTCTTTTGGGAGTTCTGGTGGTATCTTATGTGTCTAGGATCCAAACATGTTCATTAAAGATAATGTGTCTATCTCAGACTCTTTTGTGGCTATTAGAGGCATGTGGGTTCCTATTTCTACTAAACTTCTAATAGTGTCGGTTTATGCGCCTCAAGAAGTTTCTAAAAGGAGACTTCTTTGGGAGTATATTAGTCACTTAATCGAGCAACGAGATGGAGAATGGGAGGTTTGGTACTGTTTTAAATGTGTTAGGAGCCAACACTTTCTTGTTTACTTGGGCCTATAAATCAGCCTAAAAAATGTGTAAACTTGATTGATTTCTTGTTTATGAAGTTTGCTCTCGATTTTCCCCTCCTTATCAGCCATTTCTCTTGATAGACATCTCTCCGACACTAGAACTTTTCTTATGCATGAAGTGGTGGTTGATTATGGGCCAACTCCGTTTAGGATTTTTAATTTGTGGTTCTCTAAACCAATATTTGATAAAATTATAAAAGATACATGGAATAATTCGATAATTGTGGAGACTAATTCTATATTCTCTTGAAGAAAAAGTTTCAGGCTCTAAATCAGTGATCAAATCTTGGAGTAAAAATAAGAAACATCATTCAAATGCAAAGAGGTTTGCTATTACGAATCGTCTCGTTGAGTTGGATAAATTATTTGATCAAGGTAATGGTACTCAAGACCTTGTGAATGAAAGAACTGTTCTTTTGAAAGACCTCCAAGATTTTAATAATTGATTGTCGATCGACATGGCGCATAAGGCGAAAGTTCATTGGTCTATTGAGGGTGATGAAAACTCAAAATATTTTCATGGTATTCACAATAAGAAGAGATCACAACTGGAAATCTGTGGTTTTCTTGTTGATAGGGATTTGATTCATGAGTGTGATAATGTGAAGAAGGAATTCCTTAACCATTTTTCTAATCCGTTTTCTAAACCTATTAGTCCTAATATTCACCTTGGCAAGCACATGCTAAATAGTTTATTTTTGGATCGGGGAGGATCTTGAAAGAAACGTTACTTATCATGACACGAAGTGGGTGGTTTGGGATTGTGGTACCAATAAATCCCTGGGTCTGGATGGTGAAAGCTGTGGATGAATCTTTAGATTCTTGCACTTTCCCTCCTGGTTGCAATGCTTCACTTAATACGCTTATTCCCAAGATGCAAGATAATAAATTGGTTAAGGATTTTCGTCCCATTAGTCTGATCGGTTGTATATACAAAATTGTTGCGAAGATTTTGGCTAACAGGTTGAGTTTGGTTATTTTGAAGCTTGTTAGCGATGTTCAGTCTGTCTTTTTCTCTAATAGGCAGATTCTCGATGGTTCCTATATTCTCTATGAGCTTATATCGTGGAGCAAAGCCAGGAAGTCTAAGGTTATGATGTTTAAGGTTGATTTTGAAAAAGATTTCGATTTGGTAATGTGGGAATTTTTTAGATGACCTTCTTGAAAAATTTGGTTTTAATGTGGTACTAAATGGTGAGGTTGGATTAGTGGTTGTTAAAATTCAGCGAGGGGGTCTATTACCATTAATGGTAGTCCGACTTCTGAACTTAAATTCTAAAAAGGACTAAAGCATGGTGGCCCATTATCCTTTTCTCTTTTCATCTTGGTTATGGAGAATCTTCATTTTTCATTTAATCATATCCTAAATGGTGGAATTTTAAAAGGAATCTGTATTTATATTTCCCTTACTTTGTCTTATTTGTTATATGTGGATGATGCGATGTTCATTGGTAAAAGGGATAAATCTAATCCCATTACCATTGTTAATATGCTAAAGTGCTTCTATCCTTCAACTAACTACTAATGTAAACTCAATTTATAAATCCTACATTATCCTCAATGTGTTCATGAAGTCACTACATTGGTTTTATTAAGTTATTCTAAGTAAACATGTCTAAAGGGTGAAAATACTCATTTTGACCTAATTTACAAGCCATGCATTGAAATCTTGTACCTTGTGTATTAGGGTATGATATGATTGATTTTACTCATATCAATTATATCAAATAACTATGAATAAATGCAATAAATGTATAAAAAATGCCTTGTATACGTTTGTTTGTTGTTTTATGTGTGTAGGTACCAAGGTTCACGAAAACCGGCGAAATCGACACGAGAATGAAGAAAAGATCGAAGAACCAAAGAATCAAGTCATTTTAGTGGATTTAACTTTACGAAAGTATTTTGGGCCAAGTGGGTCCCACAAATGCTAATTGGGCCTGAAAGCCCAATATTAGGAAACGAGTATTTATTTTTTGATAAAGCCCATATCAACAAAGCCCAATAGCTTCAAAAGACTATGGGACGGATGGAAAAACTTGGGCTTAAGCCCAAGTTCAATTTAAAAATTGGGACGGATGGCTTAACGTGAGAGTGATGGGCTTCAAGCCCACAAAGGAAAGAATTGTGTTAAACAGAAAG
The DNA here is from genome assembly GCA_025667525.1 of Glebionis coronaria. Lineage (NCBI taxonomy): Eukaryota > Viridiplantae > Streptophyta > Magnoliopsida > Asterales > Asteraceae > Glebionis > Glebionis coronaria. Next base: position 531,780,652 of record CM046881.1, on the reverse strand, counting down.
TTTATAAAACTTTTCAGTCAAATAAATAAAACGTAACCCTTCACAAACTTGATCATCAACTCACACGTTTTTTACCCCACTTTCTCACACACAATTAAAAAAAACCTTTTTCGATACACTCTATGTATCATCCTTTTCCCTTCAAACCCAAATAAAACCAGTAACTCCATTGTTACTGTTCCCTAACCCTAATCACGAAAATAACAAAATTAATAAGGGGGTTTTGTTCACACGGGTTATTCACACGCATGGGGAATTAATTCCCCATGTTTTCGGAAGGCAGGAGTGGAAGACGAGTGGTACGTGGCATCACCTTATTGGTTGTGACAACAAAGAATCCCCAATCCACCAATTAAAGAGAGACACCTCAGCATCCAAGAAGCACAACTAGCACAAGGGATTGCCACGTTGGCAATCTTTGTGCTAGTGTGCGAATATCCACCCTTGGATGATAACAAGAAAGAGAGAGAAGATCAAGATGCTGATCTAAGGGCCAAAATTTGTGATGCTTCTCAACAAATTCTCATCAGCAAGGCCAAGGGGTTGCCTATAAAAACCCCTAATTATTCTGTAATTTGATCATTCCATTTTCTCTTTAGAGTTATAATGTTAAAATAGGTTTAGAATAATTTGTATTTCATTTTTAATAGTTTTTTAATCTTTTACTGAAATTAATAAAAGTGGGTTTGAGTTTCAAAAGTCTTTATTAATTTACTGGTTTACTTAATTATTCTTGTTATAATCTATTTTTGATATTATATGAATATTAATTGATTAAAGTTAATTAAATAGCTTTGATTGATTAATAAAAGTGGAATTTGGAATCAATTTATCCCTACTGGATAAATAAAATACTGTTCGAGATTCTGATTGATGGTAAGGGTGGTTCGATTTATGGTGTTTGGTGATGTCGTTTCCGGTTCATAAGGTAGCACAGCGCTAACCTTCTACCCAGTGGACATCTCCAATAGGTTCTCCTTCTTGTTTAATTTTATTGTTTTTATTTATTTAATGAATCTGTTTTTCTTAAATGATGTTTGAATCTGCCTGTTTACTTGAAATTTGTCTAATGTGATGTAGCTAGTCTTGTTTTAATGTTCATGATGTGGGAACTAGTTTTCAGCTTAATTGTTTAAGAAATTTCGGCTTATTGAATTTGTGATAAGGTATTTTGTATGAATGTTATAATAATCTGTAGAAATTGCTAGTTGTAGTTGCGATTGTGTTAGCCTTTGCATTCTTTTCGTAGCATGGAAATGTTGTCATGATGAGATCTGTATTTTAAGCTTGAGGTTGCTGAACTATTGAGCTGATAATCTGTTTAAGCTGCCTTTGATTTACTTTGCTAAGATTTCCTGTTTTGGTTTATTGCACTTGCTGGTGTGGAATTGCTGTTAAAATATAGGATTGTTGATAGGTTTTAAGATATTGCTGAGTGTTCTTTAGTCCTGCTTATATAATAGGTTTTAGTTAAATAAAAGGATGTTGTAACGTTTTTTTATATGGTCTGATAAGGCTTATGTTTTAAATGTTTGTTAAATTGAGCGTTTGCCCAAGTTAGCTGATTAGACTAGTTTTAGGATTGACTTGGTGTTGATTTGCTGATATAGCCATTGCTTGCTTGTTTTTGATTAGCTTGTTTAATCAGATTTGGTATTTTTAGTTACTGATGTGTTTTACTTGGTAAAATGGATGTTGACTGATATTTAAGTTTTGGGATTATTGCTTTTTGATTTTGTTAAGTTTCATATGTTATCAGACTCCATTGTTCTGATTAACTCAATAGCTGATATCCTTATCAGCTTTTTCACAAGATTTGTGTTTTAAAATAGTCACTCCTGTGACAGTTTAATTTTCGTCCAAAAAACTAAATATCGCCAATAATGAGTCACTTGCAGGATTCGAACCTGTGACCTCCTGGTCACAGGCCTTGCACGATTACCATCTGAGCTGGAGCTCTTTTGGGTTTATTTGCAGTCATATTAATTAATATAGTGAATTGTAGTAGAGCTGTCAGCCTTTGTTTTATTTAAATTCTGATTTTACTTTTATTTTCTCTTTTTAAATTGATTTAATTTTCTTTATTAACAGTTTTACAAATAAATAATAAAAAAATAAAAAGTTTTATTAAATTTTAAAAGCTTAGTTAATTTTTAAATAATGCGTTTTTAAAATAATTAGATTTAAAGTAATTTTGTTTTTATATAAATAGTTTTTGTTTAAGTTTAGAAGTAAAAATTATTTCTTTTAATAGATTTAATTATTTTTCTAGATTTAATAATGTTTAAATTAGCTTTAATAAGTTTTTATTTGTCTAATAGTTATTTTAATTAACTAGATTATTTTTTATAGATCGTTAAATAGTTTAATTTTTTTAAATAATTTTAAATTTTAAGTAATTGATTCAGATTAAAATAATTTGGGGGTTTACGATTCATGCACTTTAGGATTAAAATAAGTTTTAAATTTGTAGACTTTAATTTTAGTTTAAAAACCAAAAACAAATTCAAATCAATTGTCCAAATCAAAACAAAACGTCTCAAATTCACTCGATCTTCGTGTACAAAGAACTTGGTTCATCCACGTGTTTAATTGAATTCGTCTTTGGTAATTTTAGACTATTACGTTTTCCTAAATGCAATTTTCTAATTTACCCTATAACGTATCTAATTATCACTATACTATCACGATCACATCAAAAATTTTGACGCCGCTGCCGGGGATCTTGTGTACGATTCGCTTTGTGGAGATTTGTTGATCGTTGATTTGAAGACCCTTTCCGTCCTCAGAAAGTTTTGTTATTTTTCTATTATATAGTATGTATCGTTTTTCTCGTTTTTTTGTGACTAATATATTATATTACGTAGAACAATAAATTTACATACTTTTCAAATAAGGCCTTAGTTGGGATTTCATCACCTAGCTATTGTAGTCGAATCCAAAACATAAATAAAAGGCAAAATAGATAAATACTAATAAGAAGTTTGAACTCGATTTATACAAACTATAAGGTGGGTATAAGGCGACGTGCTATAAAAGGTCGTCTAAGGAAAAAGGTTTTTAAGTGCTTTGTGCCACCTCGTTTCCCCGCTTGCTTGTGCGTATATTGAGAGGGACGACCAATTATTGGTTTTCCGACTCAAGTAGTAATAAATCTTATTTTTGTAGTTTACTTATTGAACCTCGAGACGTTTAGGTTTTCACCTATCGTTTCAAAGTCGACCGAGGGTAATTTACTTCCATAGTAGTTATCCTTATTCCTTGTTTTTTATCGATCATTTTTTATTGAGCAATACCAAATAAAATACCAAAAATAATCTTCTTCTTGTCTAATTTCTTTTCTTCAATCCTCTATATTCTCGTCTTTGTAGTGTAAGCAATTACGTTCTTCTAGACTTGTGATTGATTTTAATAGGCTTGAAAATATTCCTCGTAGAAATAGAAATCGTCAACAACGAATAGTGGAACCCGAGCTTCCACCTATTGTTGTAGAGATGGCCGACAACCGAACAATGGAGGAATTGCTCCGTGCACCCACCGAAGGGTATGGGGAAGCAATCGTTGTGCCGGCTATTTTGGCGGATCATTATGAGATTAAGACGGGTCTTTTATCGCTCATTCGTGCCGAACAATTTCGTGGCAATGAGACCGATAGCCCGCACTCTCACATTTGGAATTTTCTTCGAATTACCTCGACTCTCAAGTTTAGAGATGTGTCGAATGACGCGATTAAGCTCATGCTTTTTCCGCACTCGCTCGAGGGTAATTCTAAGCTTTGGTATGAGAAAGAACCACCGGGTTCGATCTTAACATGGGATGATTTAGTGTCAAAGTTCATGAATTATTTCTTTCCACCATCTAAAACAACACACTTTAAGAACGAGATCACTAGATTTGAACAAAAAGTGCATGAATCGTTTGGGGTTGCTTGGGAAAGGTTTAAAGATATGTTAAGACAATGTCCACACCACGGTTTCTCGGAATTGCATCAAATCAATACTTTTTATAATAGGCTTAATATGATTGAACAAGATTCTTTAAATGCCGCCGCGGGTGGTAATCTTTTAAGAAAAACTCCGAGAGACGCGTGGGATATAACTGAGAATAAATCTAGAGTGCAATATTCACGAAACACATCGAGTGTTTCCAATGTGAATTCGTCTAATACCGAGATTGCTAGATTGGACTCTAAGATTGACACGCTTTTGAATGAGCTTAGGAAGAATCCTCATGGATCAATTAATATGGTTGAGAATGTTTGTGTATCATGTGGTGGAGCACATCCTAATTATGCTTGCTCAACCACGGGGTTTGATCAAGCTAGTGCTTTTGCCGCGATGGGAACTTATGGCTCCAACGGTCAAGTTCCTCGTCAAAATCATGTTGCTCCACCGGGTTTCCACCGGTTCAAAATAGGTACAACAATGGGAATAATTTTAACCGTGGTAACCAAGGGAATTATACTCAAGGAAATGGGTTTAATGCTAATAAAAACAATTAAGGTTTTTACAATAACCAAAATGATTTGTCAAGCTACATTAAAACGAATGAGGCAAATTTGAAAGCTTTTCAAAATAATATTCAAGGACAAATGGCAACTTTGAAAAATGAGTTTCAAAATACGATTAAAGGGCAAAATAAGAAGATTGAGCTTAACCAACAAAGAATTGAACAAAGATTTGAGCAAATGTTTGAGCAAAGTCAAAATCGTATGCAACAAAGTATGGAACAAGGTCAAAATAAATTGCTTTTGATGTTTGAGTCTTTCATGAGCAAACCATCCTCTTCTTCGGGTTGCTTACCTAGTAATACCATTCCTAACCCGAGGGGAGAGCTTAAGGCCATAACCGTTTATGATGATGATAATGAGGGAAGAGTGATTGAGAAAATTTATGTTCCACCTAAAGAAAGTTTTCTTAAAGTCACCAAGGATACTTTAAATGTGATTAGTAACTCAGATTTCTTTGATTTCATTCCTAAGAAACATAATGATCCGGGTCAATTCTTGATACCTTGTGTTTTTGATGAGCTTGGGGAATACAAAGCTCTAGCCGATTTAGGAGCTAGTATTAACGTAATGCCCTTAGCCATTTGGAAAACTCTTGACTATTTGCGACTTATGCCCACTCGAATGATCATTGAGCTTGCTAATGGTACCACCACCCGTCCGGTTGGTATAGCGGAAAATGTCCTTGTTAAAGTGGGGGAGTTCGTTTACCTAGCCGATTTTTCAGTCATTGATTATGAGCCAAATCCTCGTGTGCCTATCATTTTAGGACGACCATTTTTGTACACGGCTGATGTTGTAGTTGATATGAGGAAAAACGAGATTAAATTGTGGTATGGGGATAAACATATGATTTTCAAACCGGAAAAAATTCCAAGATTGGTTTCTAAGAAAATGGAAAGTGTGAAACTTGATAAACCTACTGAAAGTAATAAGAAAGCTCTCTTTGATAAAGGTGTTTTTCCAATTTTGGAAACTCCATTTTGTGAAAATGAAAAGTTAAATTCAAAGGAAGAAGCTTGCTTTGTTGAATCATGTTGTAATCTTTCCTCATCTCCATTCACTCCACACGAGGATGATAGTTCTAAGATTGAAAAACAAATTGATGAATACCTAAGTGCACCATTTGATGCTAGTGAGTTTGATAGTAAGAATTTTGATCCCGAGAGAGATATTGCTTTAATTGAACAATCTTTGAAAATGGACTCATTTTCACTCTCTTCGATGGACCATATTGATGTTCCTAAGGCACAATCTTCCATTGAAGAGCCTTTGATTCCTAACTTCACACAGAGTGAGGTTAGTGACTATTCATTCGATAAGTTCGTCGATGTACTTGTTGATCCACTTCCACGAGGAAGTGAAGACGCTACCGATTTTGAAATCGAGCGTGTTTCTCATGTTTTACCTACCATTCTTGAGGAATTCTCCGATGAATTTCCTTCTAATGAGAATGATGATCTTGTATCCGAGTGTGATGACAAGATTGATGACACTTTAGTGACTTGCTCAAATCCTCTCTTTGAAGCTTCAATGAACAATAACCCATTGTTTCATGAGGATTTTGAGAGCATCATACCTCATACATCTCACAACCTTTGTGATGATGAGCTCTTCATTAAGGAGTTTGATAAGTTACTTTCCATAGACACTCCTTCGGAATTTGAGGAAGAGTCTAATGACGGTGATGAAGATTCTTGGTTTGATCACCCGATTTATGATGATGATAATGTTGACCCGAAGGGAGAAATTACTTTTGCTCCAATTATCCTTCCCACTAGCTTTAATCTTAATGTGCGGGTTTTTCATGCGACTCATTTTGAGTACCATCACCCTTTTATTCACATTCCTAAGAGTGATAAGGTCAACAAAGTCATGCGAGTTGAAACCACTAGTGTTGAGACTTTTATACCACCATTACCATGTGCTTCATATGATGTTGGATTAGCATGGGGGGACGAAACCGTGTTGTCTATTCCTTTCTCTCCCTAGGATGAGGTATTTGACCCCGGAATCATTGATTTAGGGAAATCTCGGCCTTTCACCGATGCAATAATTGAAAGATTTTTCGATCATCTTGGTGCGAGTTTATCTCGGGGAGCATGCTATATTCATTTCGTGATTTGTGACCACTATCTCTTTTTAGAGATTTGTGTTAGAGTTTCATCCTTTCGTTTGTCATCCGACAACGAGGATGTAATCTTTGACCCCGGCATCGTGCTTTATCATGGATTCTATTCCATTATGCCGGTTTTCACCATATTTCCCTAAGGACCAATGAATGCGGGGATCGAGTCGAGCTCATGACTCGGTGAACAAAAACGAGGTGCCTTGTGGGGGAGTCCCATACATTCTATCTTCTTTCTATTTTCTAACACTAATAAGGCTTGATCTTTCAAGCTCGTGCTCGTGTTTTGTTGTGTTGTGAATTTTAGGTATGACCCTAATTTTTGAAGACTCTCGTGTTCGGTTTTTGCCGGTCCACTTGATCTTCCATTCTTTGAATGCCAAAAGGGGCACACTCTTTATCCTTTGATTTTTATCGACTAACGTTTTATCTTGAGGCATAATTAATAAACGGCTTATAGATTTGTGTGCTCTTACCATGTTAGGATTTTGCATTAGACTCTTCGTGTTTTAGCAAGGGGGTGTTACTCTTGAGCTAAAAAAACATTGAGGACAATGTTTGGTTTTAGCATGGGGGAGTCAATCGATATAATCGCTTGCTATTGCTTTTGTCGTGTCTAAACGTGATTGTTTTTCTCATTTTTCAATAAAATTTTAAATTTTTAGTGTTATTTTTAAGTTTTAATAAAAAATAAGTGCTTTTGACACGAATGTAGGCTTTCCGTTGGTGAAAATAAAAATAGTTTTTGACTCGACTTGGTTTTTACCTTAGCTTTTCCTTAACGTGTTTAAATTAAGTTTTGCTAGGCTTTTATATAGGGAGCTTTAGAACGCGAAAGTCTTAATTCATACGGGTTAAGAACAAGAACTTTTCGCAAGTTCCTATAATTGATCCTAGAAAGTCGTTTATCAAGGGAACTTTAAAACGCAAATTCTAAAACTTGAAAGAGTCTAAGAAGATGCAAGATCTTATAGATGACTTGAAAACCCAAAACTTTGATTTAATAGGATAAGTATCCATTGATTTCACATTTTTGAAATTTTACAATATGGAGAACAAGAGATGATAGAGTTCAATCATAAGTTTCTAAAATTAACTCTTCTTTGTGCAAGTATTTTTGTGTTTGATTTAATCTCCTTGTATTTACTTTCCACACTTGAATAATAATTGCTTAGTAAATGAAGTTTTTAGCGGTTTAGGCTTGATATCTTAACTCGTAACTCCTTCTTTTTCTTCCCTTATAATTAAAGCGAGAACACATTAAGGGTGTTAGCGTCATGGACTTTTGATCATGGGATTTCGGAAATTTGGCTTACTATAAATATCATATTAATAAAGAAGAATAAATAAAAACATGTTCTCTAGGAGCCTTCGGGTGGGAGTCATGTAGCACTAACCTTGTCATTAGAGCCTTAGGGTGTATGACAAGGGGATGTGTTGAATAAAAATTGCTTCATCATCATGAGCCATAAGGTGGGATGGTGATGTCAATTCCCTTATTTTTTGTCCAAGGAGCCTTCGGGTGTGGATTTTAAATAAGGAGCACAATTGCATCTTAAAGAGCCACAAGGTGATATGATGTGATTGTTGCTAACTCCATTAATAAAGTCATAATTGACTTTGGAGGTTTTATTTTTGCTTTTAAGTAGCCATATTAGCCAAATTTCGGGTCCGGGATTTATCCCCCAAATCGTGTTAAGTTATCCTTGATGTGGGCTTTCTTTAGTGACAACGGTTTTTGAAGTCGAGGTTAGGTTTTGAGTGTTGAGTTTACACCGTTCTTGCCTTCATTTTTGGAGTAATAAATATCAAATAAAGTCAAATGAGCCTTTGGGTGAATGACAAATAAAATCTAGAGATACAATTAGGAATAATAAGAGATTGAGTTTAACACAAATTACTTGTATGAGTTGGTTTAATTTTGGGGCTTATGATTGACAATGATCTTGTTTTTGCACTAGGCATGGAAAAGTGAAAAGTCGAGGACGATGAATCTATTTGAGTTTTATGATCCTAAAAGTTATTTTTCAAATAATGAAAGCAATACATTATGTCTTTGCCAAATAAAGTGTCAAAAGTTGAATAATGGTATAGCTAGAGTTTTATTCTATCATTGCGTGAGGACACGGCAATTGCTTAGCAAGGGGGAGTTTGATATGAGTGATTTTACTCATATCAATTATATCAAATAACTATGAATAAATGCAATAAATGTATCAAAAATGCCTTGTATACGTTTGTTTGTTTTTTTATGTGTGTAGGTACCAAGGTTCACGAAAACCGGCGAAATCGACACGAGAATGAAGAAAAGATCGAAGAAGCCAAGAATCAAGTCGTTTTTAGAGGATTTAACTTTACGAAAGTATTTTGGGCCAAGTGGGTCCCACAAATGCTAATTGGGCCTAAAAGCCCAATATTGGGAAACGAGTATTTACTTTTTGGTAAAGCCCATATCAACAAAGCCCAATAGCTTCAAAAGACTATGGGACGGATGGAAAAACTTGGGCTTAAGCCCAAGTTTAATTTACAAATTGGGATGGATGGCTTAACGTGAGAGTGATGTGCTTCAAGCCCACAAAGGAAAGAATTGTGTTAAACAGAAAGTTTATAAAACTTTTCGGTCAAATAAATAAAACGTAACCCTTCAGAAACTTGATCACTCACACGTTTTTTACCCCACTTTCTCATACACAATAAATAAATAAAAAACCTTTTTCGATACACTCTATGTATCACCCTTTTCCCTTCAAACCCAAATAAAACCAGTAAATCCATTGTTACTGTTCCCTAACCCTAATCACGAAAATAACAATATTAATAAGGGGGTTTTGTTCACACGGGTTATTCACACGCATGGGGAATTAATTCCCCATGTTTTCGGAAGACAGGATGGAAGACGAGTGGTACGTGGCATCACCTTATTGGTTGTGACAGCAAAGAATCCCCAATCCACCAATTAAAGAGAGACACCTCAGCATCCAAGAAGCACAACTAGCACAAGGGATTGCCGCGTTGGCAATCCGTGTGCTAGTGTACGAATATGCACCCTTGGATGATAACAAGAAAGAGAGAGAAGATCAAGATGCTGATCTAAGGGCAAAAATTGAAGATGCTTCTCAACAAATTCTCATCAGCAAGGCCAAGGGGTTGCCTATAAAAACCCCTAATTATTCTGTAATTTTATCATTCCATTTTCTCTTTAGAGTTATAATGTTAAAATAGGTTTAGAATAAATTTCATTTTTAATAGTTTTGTAATCTTTTACTGAAATTAATAAAAGTGGGTTTGAGTTTCAAAAGTCTTTATTAATTTACTGGTTTACTTAATTATTCTTGTTATAATCTATTTTTGATATTATATGAATATTAATTGATTAAAGTTAATTAAATAGCTTTGATTGATTAATAAAAGTGGAATTTGGAATCAATTTATCCCTACTGGATAAATAAAATACTGTTCGAGATTCTGATTGATTGTAAGGGTGGTTCGATTTATGGTGTTTGGTGATGTCGTTTCCGGTTCATAAGGTAGCACAGCGCTAACCTTCTACCCAATGGACATCTCCAATGAGTTCTCCTTCTTGTTTAATTTTATTGTTTTTATTTATTTAATGAATCTGTTTTTCTTAAATGATGTTTGAATCTGCTTGTTTACTTGAAATTTGTCTAATGTGATGTAGCTAGTCTTGTTTTAATGTTCATGATGTGGGAACTAGTTTTCAGCTTAATTGTTTAAGAGATTTTGGCTTATTGAATTTGTGATAAGGTATTTTGTATGAATGTTATAATAATCTGTAGAAATTGCTAGCTGTAGTTGCGATTGTGTTAGCCTTTTCATTCTTTTCGTAGCTTGGAAATGTTGCCATGATGAGATCTGTATTTTAAGCTTGAGGTTGCTGATCTATTGAGCTGATAATCTGTTTAAGCTGCCTTTGATTTACTTTGCTAAGATTTCCTGTTTTGGTTTATTGCACCTGCTGGTGTGGAATTGCTGTTAAAATATAGGATTGTTGATAGGTTTTAAGATATTGATGAGTGTTCTTTTAGTCCTGCTGATATAATAGGTTTTAGTTAAATAAAAGGCTGCTGTAACGTTTTTTTATATGGTCTGATAAGGCTTATGTTTTAAATGTTTGTTAAATTGAGCGTTTGCCCAAGTTAGCTGATTAGACTAGTTTTAGGATTGACTTGGTGTTGATTTGATGATATAGCCATTGCTTGCTTGTTTTTGATTAGCTTGTTTAATCAGATTTGGTATTTTTAGTTACTGATGTGTTTTACTTGATAAAATGGATGTTGACTGATATTTAAGTTTTGGGATTATTGCTTTTTGATTTTGTTAAGTTTCATATGTTATTAGACTCCATTGTTCTGATTAACTCAATAGCTGATATCCTTATCAGCTTTTTCACAAGATTTGTGTTTTAAAATAGTCACTCCTGTGACAGTTTAATTTTTGTCCAAAAAATTAAATATCGCCAATAATGAGTCACTTTCAGGATTCGAACCTGTGACCTCCTGGTCACAGGCCTTGCACGATTACCATCTGAGCTGAAGCTCTTTTGGGTTTATTTGCAGTCATATTAATTAATATAGTGAATTGTAGTAGAGCTGTCAGCCTTTTTATTTAAATTCTGATTTTACTTTTATTTTCTCTTTTTAAATTGATTTAATTTTCTTTATTAACAGTTTTACAAATAAATAATAACAAAATAAAAAGTTTTATTAAATTTTAAAAGCTTAGTTAATTTTTAAATAATACGTTTTTAAAATAATTAGATTTAAAGTAATTTTGTTTTTATATAAATAGTTTTTGTTTAAGTTTAGAAGTAAAAATTATTTCTTTTAATAGATTTAATTATTTTTCTAGATTTAATAATGTTTAAATTAGCTTTAATACGTTTTTAATTGTCTAATAGTTATTTTAATTAACTAGATTATTTTTTATAGATCGTTAAATAGTTTAATTTTTTTAAATAATTTTAAATTTTAAGTAATTGATTTAGATTAAAATAATTTGGGGGTTTACGATTCATGCACTTTAGGATTAAAATAAGTTTTAAATTTGTAGACTTTAATTTTAGTTTAAAAACCGAAAACCAATTCAAATCAATTGTCCAAATCAAAACAAAACGTCTCAAATTCACTCGATCTTCGTGTACAACGAACTTGGTTCATCCACATGTTTAATTGAATTCGTCTTTGGTAATTTTAGACTATTACTTTTTCCTAAAGGTAATTTTCTAATTTACCCTATAACGTATCTAATTATCACTATACTATCACGATCACATCAGGGTACTTATACATTGTCTTAATAGAATCTTATAACCTTAATGAAGTATTATAAATATTTATAGACTTGTCCAAAAAGAACTAGGTGATGATTCCATGTAGATTTCTTAATATAAGGGTCTTAGGTCATTAATCCTAATGACTTTTTATCTTGGGTAATTAGTATTTTTACCTTTATAAACACTATTTCTAGGGCTTATATAGTATGTTTATGACTTCAGGGTTTGTATAGGTTGATCATATTCTAGGGACAATTATGGGAGCTTAAGATCCTATGCTTTGATAACTTGTACTTTATGTTTTACCAACTTGCAACTTGACTTGAAATGAATGTATAATCTTAATATGATATATATTTGAGTTTTATAATTTGTGGCAAAAGATTAGACTCTAATTCAATGTGAAATAGATTTTATATGCTAATCTTGGTTAAAGTAAGTGTATGTAAACATGTATATGTATACACGGCTATAATGTAGTTTTTGGGTAGAATTGCGTTTGACTTGTTTAAATTACTGAGTTAATATAAGTCTAAGTAATATATTGTAGGCACTTGTGAAGTTTCTAGGTATTTTGGTTAAGGTTTTAGATAATTTGGTGAAAGTATGTAATGTGTATAATATTAGAAAAATTATACTTGTTTATAGTAAATAAAATGTCAAAGTGAGGTAACACATAATGTTTTTATAAAGTCATATGATTTCTCATAGTATAAGGTATATGTAAATATGTACATACAATATTATGTCCAGGTACTTAGTAAAATTAAGTAAGTAAGATCATGTTTCCCAAAATGTCTACTAAGGTGGTGAGTCCTTGTTTATCATGTGGCCAGTCAATTTCTAGAGTAGTCAGAAAGACTAAAGGTTCATATATATATATATATATATATATATATATATATATATATATATATATATATATATATATATATATATATATATATATATATATATATATATATATATATATATATATATATATATATATATATATATATATATATATATATATATATATATATATATATATATATATATATATATATATATATATATATTAAAAAAATAGGAAATGATAGTATGACTAATGAAGATAATACTTAATTAATCATATAAAAAGTGGAAATAAGTAGATTCCAGAAATGATGAGTACAATAGTTGACAAAGTCAAATAGGTAAAATCAGAGGTTTTACAACACATTCCCGTTATTTTAGCTTTGTCCTCAAAGCTTAAGATGAAGTCATCGGTCAGGTAAACAAATGTGGGTACTTGGTTTTGAACGAGTCTTCTCGTTCCCAGGTGTTTTCTTGATTAGTTTTACATGTTTTTAATTATGTTTTTAATATTAGTCACATGAACATAATTAAAGAAAATAAAAAAAGATAAAAGATGAAGGTTTGTGATGATACCGAACACATGACTAGAAAAGAACTATGAACACGAACACGATCACCCAAAATCAACAATCAAAAATCAACCGAACACCGCTTTGTGTTACTTGTAGCCGACGGTAAAGGGAGAGGAGAAAGGAGGCTAGGGTTTTCTTGTATTGTAAAATAAAATGTGTTATGATCCCTTGTGCTTTACTTTTCACAATTTAGTCAAAAGTCCAAATGGGCTTGGCCCTTTCCTTCCCTCTTGTCCGCGGCTGCCAAGGCCCACAAGGCCAAAACCGGGCTTTGTTCGTGTTTAATTATTTACGTGTTCGTTTATATGATTAAATGCTCGCATAGTTTCGTGTTTTAATATTCATGATATATATATTATACGTAATACTTGGTTATCGTGTAATAATATATAATACGTAGTTCACATGTTCGTGATTATAATTATTATTATTAGTAATTATCGTGTATTAACACGTACGTAATAATTATCGTGCATTAACACGTACGCAATTAATTAATTAAATGTTCGTGACACGTGTACGTGACATAATTGAGAAGTTTTAATTTGTTCATATGTTTACGTAGTGTATTGTTCATGGTATTTATATGTTGGTGTTACGACTCTTCCCCCCTAAAAAGAATAATTGAACCTCTACGAGATTAATGGCCTATTCTATGTGATGGATTTGATGGATTTGAATGGTTGATTGATTGATAAATAAAGAAGAGATGAAGGAATGAGATGAGGGATTAGAGAGAGAAAGGAGAGAAAAGGGGAAAGGTAGAGAGAGAAAGTTAAGATGGAAAAATGATTAAGTGTAATGATGATCAACAACCCCTCCTAACATGCTAGGAGGGGATATATATAGCCCACCCTACATGTGGGCTATATGGACTATACATAAAGTAAATGGATCACGAGCCCATTACATAATTATCGTTGGAGCGACCGATCCTTCATAAATACGTAAAACGTATTTCCAACAATCTCCCCCTAAGGGAGGTCGCTCCAAGAAACAAAGTTCTAAATAGTCTATAACTCGTGATCTATACTAACTAAGATGTGACCGAGACTTTATAGGGAAAACGTATTTCCAACAATCTCCCCCTAAGAGAGGTCACATCTTTTTACAAAATCTTAAACCTAGCATCTATGCTTGAGTCTTCGATCTTGTTCTTGTGAATATGCTTGATGTGATCTTTGACTTTAGTCTTGAGCATGTTTCCTTGCCTTGACCTTGTGCATTCTTCACTTGTGATATTTGCCTCTTTGTGACTTCATGTTCCACATACTTATACTTTTAAATTCTTGAAAGCTTCAGAGTTTGATACAGCGGAAGACTTGACCTTCAGACTTTCTTGAATTTGTTGAAGTACTATTTTGTATGTAGTATAAGCATGTGGTGACGACTTCTTCTGGTTTGTACACCGCAATGCCACCTTCTTGTTACGCTGCATAAGACAGTTAGCAACAAAACAATATACACGGATGAAATGGCCTTGAACATTTCATTCTAATTCGGTAGCATTTTACCTCCGGTCGGTGAAGACCGTTGGACGATATTAAATATCGTACTTGTGCCAGGTAGTTTCAATAAAGAACCTCCTTGACAAAATTTCGCGAGTAAACCCGTTCTCTTTACTCGACCGTCCAAAGCAGACTGCGAACGTAAAGAGTGAATCATTTGGATAATATTATCTGCATGATTTGAAGCCGTCAATTCATGTTCCTGGAACAAGTGAAGTTCAATTAAGAACCGCACCATCGTTGCTTTCCAGTTGTCACTAGCTTGATTCATATAAAATCTTGCAAGTTACCTACCAAGTGCTGTTTGATGTTAACACTAGAAGGATTTCCATTCGTCACTGTAAATACTTAATAGTATTACTCTGAATGTTCTGGCAAGATCATTAAGATATTGCGTAGAGGCCTGGAACGTGTTTAAATTCATTTAAGAATTAAACCACTGTTGCTTTCCAGTTATCACAAGTTTGATTCATAAAGAATCGCACAAGTCACCTACCATGAGCTTTTTGATATTCGCTCAAGAAGGATTTCCATCTTCATTGTAAATACTTTCGTATTACTCGGATGTTTAGGCAAGATCATGAAGATTTTGCGTAGGACTCTTAAGATCTTTCTTACTTTTCACAGTGTGTGAAGAAGCAAGGAAATATGAAAGTGTGTCCTAATGAGATATTTGATGATCTCAAATGGCTCTAGACTCGATCGTGCATTTTGGATTTTAGTGATCGGAGGCTGGAGAGGAGTGCCACCTTTTCAATACCAATTTATTCGGAGTGAATAAACCAATAGATAATGTGTTGATCTCCGTGTGATTAAAACAAATACCTTTTGAGAGATATTTGAGTTAGCTGGGAAGGGTTGTGCATTGCATCACTGGGTCCATGACGTCTTTCTTCAATATTGAGAATCATTAACAAAAATGATCTCAATAGCATATGTATTGACCCGGTTTCTGCCTAAAGTTGTAAGAAGGGCTTCTTTCTTTACACCCTTTATCTTTACAATTCTTTTTCATTCTTCAACCCCTTCAATGCTTACCAATACGTCATCACTAGCACCTTGTTGTGATTGTTCCAGTGCTAACTTAAGTACTTGGTCGGCATTCAGCCACGTTCACAATCTTTCTCCATCTTTCCTAAGGACTACTATTTCTAGCTATGGAATGTCCTTGGGAAGATTCCTCCGGTTCTAGAGAAATCATTGGACTTTAACCTATCCTACCATCCTTATGTCACCACAATCTTCACCGTCGTGAATAGAGATGTTTTGGGTAAGTGTATGTCACCATGAAATCCATTTTGAAGTGCAAATCCATTTTGCTCCCCCTTAACATATGCCACGATATTCGAAAACATTTTGCACATGTCGGGATGAGCTATCACGTTAAGTCAAACCATTTATGATTGATCATATCCCATATTAAATCACATTTTCTCCCCCATATTAAAAATATTAACCGAATCGATGTTTTTAATATCAATTGATTTAATAGTATTTTAAGAAAATTTGGGAAGAAAAATGCAAGTCCAATTATCTTCATGAATTACACAAGCTCCCCCTCAAATTAATGAGGGTGTGCTGAAACGTAAATTTAATACCTTTTAAACACAAGTGTAAGGTATTTATCACGTGCAAAGATCATATATGATAATGAATTCACAAGATTAGCAATTTACGAGGTAGGACCTGAATGATGGAGAACATCATATGAGAGATTCACATGGTTCTTGTTCACGAATGTTGGTCACCTCGTCACGTCCCCGAGAAAATTAATTCCCGTTGTTGAGTCAAAGCTTTCCGGTGAAATGCTTGACTTGATTATGAAAAGCGGGTTGCTATCTGAAATAATAGCAAACCATTTAGAGCATGTTTTGAAATCATTTGAACTTCTGCTCGAACTTTATTTACAACCCCGTGTCATTATTGAATGACATTTCTAGGTTCGTAAATATTATCGATTCCAGAAGACATGCTCGTTTTATCAAAACGTTTTTGAACACACAATTTTGAAAGATTTAGAAAAACCTTTTGAGAAATTCTCGAAAAATTGTGTTCAAAGTTTTGAAAACCAATTACTTGAGCTTAAGATGTTGAATATCTTACAAAACGAGCTCAAGTCCGAGAAGTTGTAAACCTCCCGTTGTTAAGGATAAGTTTATCATCGGCGATAAACTTTCCTTTTATCTGAAGGACGAGTCCTAAGCTGACATTTACTTAGAAGTCGTGTTCATGAGCTTGAAAACTTTGACTGTTTTAACGGAAAGCTCATGACCGAGAAAGGTTAATTTCTCGTTACGAGGAAAAGTTCTCTTAGTTAAAAGATACACTTTCCTTTATGAGCTTAAAACTTCGAATGTTTTAATACAAGCTCATGACCGAGAAAGGTGAATTTCTCGTTAAGAGGATAAGTTATCATAAAAGATAATCTTTCCTTTATTTTAATTTCGAGTTACAGTCTGACATTTAACTGTAAGTCATATACACAAGCTTAAAACCTTTGAATGGTTTTAATGTAAGCTCGTGTCCGAGAAAATTTAATTTCTCGTTGCAAGGATAAGTTTATCATCGGCGATAAACTTTCCTTTATTTGAAGAACGGGTTACCATCTGATATTTAATGATAAACCATATACACGAGCTTAAAACCTTTGAATGGTTTTTAGGGTAAGCTCGTGACCAAGAAAACTTAATTTCTTGTTAAGAGGGTAAGTTATCGTTCCGTAGATAAACTTCCCTGTCTCTGAAGTCCGGGTCATCGTCTGTCATTTAACGAGGAGCCATTGTGCATGAGCTTAAAAACTTGGAATGTTTTTTATATAAGCTCATGCCCGAGAAAAATTAATTTCTCGTTGTTAGGATAAGTTTACCATCGGCGATAAACTTTCCTTTCTTTTAAGATCGAGTTATAGTCTGTGATGTGACTATAAGTCCTTGTGCATGAGCTTAAAAACGTGGAATGTTTTTAACATAAGCTCATGCCCGAGAAAAATGAATTTCTCGTTTTTAGGATAAGTCATCATCGGGATGAACTTTCCTGTCTTTGGAGATCGAGTTACAGTCTGTTATATGACTATAAGTCCTAGTATGCAGCTTAACCATGAATCCCCTGAGACATTTGTTTCTCTGATATCTACTTCTTCAGCAACCAAACTCTAAGAGTGTCCTTAGTTGAACGGTATACAACGATTGGACCGCTTCGTTCTTTTGGAACATCAACTTTGGTACCTGCATTCTCATTAGGAGTTTGTATACTTTTGCATGGGTTAGAGATATCTATTCTTGAAGCACGTGGGGGTTCACAGTTGGCTTTTCTTGTGTCAGAGGTGGCCTGAGGGGATGATTCACTTGTCTTAGTTGGCAAACGTTTCCTTTTATAGAAAATCTTAAGTTTAGGCGTAAGTGAAGTATCATCTTTATCAGTTTCCTCCCTAGTAGACTTAGTAGAATCGGAGACTATCCTAGTTAAAGGGCACTCGTTTCCTACAAGAGTGAAAGTTTTACCAGTGGGGCGCCACATTTTACCAAAGGGTTTGATTTTAGCGACCCACTGGGATTTAAGTCTAGCACGGGAGTTCACCTCATTAAGCAATTTTTTGATACAAGCATCATGATTTGCCGTAAAGACACATTTTCTACATGTTTTACAAGTAGCATATTTAATGTCTGAATAATTCCTAGATGATTGATCGATGCTCCTAGGAGATGACATGCTACGGTTAGCAGTGTTGGGTAATCTAGAAGGCATCTGACTAGGTTGGACATTGCTATCTCTTACATGTGTCTTTTGCATAACTTCCCTTAGACCAGATTTATGGCCAACGTCATTTGAACTAGTTCTAGACGTGGTCTTGGTATTTTTAGGGAAACTAGGGGCAATCATCTGATTAGATCTTGCTGATTGTGGTAAAATACGACTCTTGTTTAGGAAAACAAAAGAACGTATATGAGCGGTAAGTATCGAGTGATGATTTTAGGAAAAATCAACACTAATGACCCAATCACTTAAAATGAGAGAAAGTTCGTTTCCCAAGGAGGTATATGTGTGTGTTCTAACTTGTAATTATTTGAGATTAATATTGAGAAGAATGGGGATGAAAGGATGAAAAGACGGCTACGTTAAAATTAAACTACGACGTAAAAGACGTAAAGTCGTGAAAAACTACCCAAAAAAAAATTATACTAAGACCAAAAACAAAATCAAGAATTAAAAAGACTAAAAAGAAGTCTAAAATAATATAAATAAAGATAAAAATCCAACAAAGATATTTTAAAACCTTTTATTAATTAAATATTTAATTTTAAATGCTAATTAAAGCCCTAAAATTAAATATAACTAATTCAAATGTCTAAAATATGATTTTATTGGACAAATACTTAACTTATATTATTAGAAGACTAAAAAGTAATTTTCTAAAAATTAAAAGCTATTAAAACTATTTTTAAAACTCTAAAAATGATTTAAAATGATTAAAAACTAATTAAACTTAAAATAATTATAAAAATAAATCTAAAAGCTATAAAAATATTCTAAAAATGGAAAAGGTCCTAATTAATGATAAAGATCTTAAGAAAAATGAAAAAGAAATAAAAATAAAATTTTGATTTTTTAATAATAAAATAATATTAAAATAATGCTAAAAATAAAAAGTTTCTAAAATTAATTCTAAAAAATTTCTAAAATCTTAAAATAATCTAACTAATAGAAAAATGCAAACTAAAGTTCCTAGACCCTTTTTAATAATTTTATAAAAATGTTTAAAGTTTATAAAAAACCTTAAAATAATATAAAATTAAAAATAAGAGTTTTTAAAACCAAAACCTAATGTAAACCTCAAAATATTATTTTTCCTAAAAATAAAAACTCTTTTTTCTATTTTTTAATGATTTTCTAAAATACGGCTAATAAATAAATTCTAGAAAATAATCTAATAAAGGGAAAAATATAAAAATAGGCTAGAAAAATCACAAATCTAATAAAGGTCCTAGGAAAAATGAAAATAAGCAAAAACGTTAAACCAATAAGCTCAAATGAGCTTATTTGCTCACGGCTTTTAATTAAGCTAACAAAAGGAAAAACGTATTAAATAGATATTGAAATCAAACCTAAACGTAAAAAGGTATCCAGATCAACGGTAGAACTCTTAACCCTCCAGCGAGAGGTCTAGGGTTCGAGTCCGTTGCGGGTATTCTTTTTGCAATTATTTTTTTTTTATTTTTTTTTATATCAAACCAATCTGTGACTTCTAATCAGCTTGAAACACAAAACAATACACCTTTTTAACTAGATTAAACACAATTTAGATCACAAAATGTGCCCAGTTAGGCTGTATTTGCTGATGAACAAGTGTGAGTACACACTTGTGCACTTTTTGAGCCAAGAGGGGCCTGGCTTGCTTTGTTTGGTGATGTATTATGGAACAACAGGCACCCTTGTGCTTATTGAAGCACAAGGAGTCAAGATATAAGAAAATACAAACACTTAGCAAGCAAAATAAGCAATCAAAGGCACACCAAAGCCAATTCAAGTTTCTGATGTAAAAAATGAAGGTCTGTGGACTGTTTAAGCTTAT
Source organism: Glebionis coronaria (assembly GCA_025667525.1). NCBI lineage: Eukaryota > Viridiplantae > Streptophyta > Magnoliopsida > Asterales > Asteraceae > Glebionis > Glebionis coronaria. The sequence goes on along the minus strand of CM046881.1, from coordinate 531,760,235 downwards.
TACATGCACACTAGTGAGTTTCAAAGCCTAAGATTTTGCACTCACAAGCTCCAACTAGCACACAAATGATAACAGTAACTCAATAAACCTAATTCTTAACAGTTTGCAAGAATCAAGCACAAAAATCTAGGAAAAATAGGCAGAAAGTGATTATGCAGATTTGGCTAGGCTATTTTCACTTTTAACCACACAACTTGCTCCAAAACCTTGCTAATCAAACTACCAACTGATACTCTACCTATTTCAACTCAAACAAATATCTCTAACACGTTTTAGAAAGCACAATCAAGATTTCTACCCTGTTAAAACACTTATCCAAACACCCTTTAAAAACTTTGAAACTAAAATTTTCAAATCAAATCACTCTTAAAAGCATTCAAACTGACTTTAATAGCATCTAGCATGCAAACAAACACAAAAGAACATAAATCAAACAGCTATTAACAACAATCATCAAATAATCATGAAAATCACATAAACTCAATATTTCTGAAATATCAAAAAGGAAACAAGTGTTTTTACCTCAGGACCCTACATCCAGGGCCCTAGTGGATGTAAATCCACCTCCCACAAGGCTGGAGGCCTGTGCAGATCAAAAATCAACAACAATTCACCTGTTTAAGACAAATCAAACAAAACACAAGTATAAAATCCAATATAATCTTTCTGATTTCTTTTTCTTTCTTAAACCTATCCAAAAACTTTTAAAACTTCTTAACACGTTTCAAAAACTCTATATTACCAATTAAACTTAACCTCTTAACACCAATCCTTGAAACAAATTTCTAAACACTTTTCCAAAAATTCACAAATTTTCAGAAAACCTTTTTAAATAATTTTGAAAGACAAAATCACTTAACCAATTATGTGGAACTCAGAATCCTTAGCTTCAACACAATACACAACTTTTAACAAACCTAAAAAGGAATTATACTTGTTTAAAACAAAAACCAAACTTTTATTTCATTAAAAAGGAATTACAAGTGAGAAGCTAAAAAAACTGGAACAAGGAATGATGAACAGGCTCATCTCCTTTTATACTACTCAAATGAACAATCTAGAATGCTAAAAAAATTAAAACCCTAATCTAGAAATTCTCCAAAATGCCCTTAGACGTGTTTGAGTGGTGAGCTGTCCAAATTAGATCTCCATCGTTTAATTTTGCTTTGGGAGGAAGCAATACATCCTGGTGGTTGATTGGGGACACGTCATAAGACTTGGAGCCCAAGGAGTGTTTTAATTGGTGGAATGGGAATTTGGGGGTAGGGTCCACAGTGGTGGGATTGGGGTTTTTAGGTGTGGGATTAGTTCCTGCGTGTGTGAATCACACGTGGGCAAGATTAATTGGTTTTTACCCAAGTTTAAGTTGGGGTAATTTCTGGGTGTGAAAAAGATGCACAGTAACCTTTTTAATCCGAATTTGGGGGAAGTGAAAGTGTTTGGCGCAATTTGAGGTTTAAATGTTTGAAAGTATGCAACTTCAGCCCTTTTCTTTTGAGATTTTTGGCAAATGAAGATTTCAGCCCTAAAACCGTTTTTGCTTTGTTAATAACTTTCCCCTTTTGTCACTTTTGGCACCAAACTTCACACAAAGGTTATCAAGGGTTGTTTTTGGCATTTTTGAATAATTCAAGGGCTGATCTTGGACAATCTTGATCTTCAAAGGTCTTCAATGTCTCTTAATCTTCATGAGGGACCATAATTGACAAATTGATTTTGTTGAGGGACCAATCTTGTCATTTCTTCAAAGTTGAAGGACCTTTTTGCAATTTTGACAAACTTAAGGGACCAAACTTGTAATTATTAATATACAAGGGTTTTAAGTGTCATTTCTTCATTAAATGAGGATCAATCTTGTTTGTCTTCAAGTCTTCAAGGGTATTTGTTGAAAATTCCATGATTAGGGCCCGGTTCTTTGTACGGCTTCGTTTCTCGTGTCCGTTTTTCCTTGTATCTTGTGATCTTTTGTCTTTTTCACGATATCCATACCTAAAATACACAAGTAAACAAACACAAGCATATATATGGTATTTTATGACATTTTTATGCATTTAAAGCCCGAAAAGAACGATGAGATCATGTATAAATGCCATCTCATCACTCCCCTATACTAAGCCATTGTCGTGCCCTCACGCAATGCTAGAATAAAGTATCTAAGCATCACCAAAGTTCAATTTTAATAACCTTTATTGAAGATTAAAAGACTTGCAACATACTACGAGAATGTGTAAAGACATAATGTATGATTTTCATCACTAAAAAGTGACTTTTAGGGTCAAAGAATAGAAACAAGTTAATGTCCCTTAGAGTAAATTTCGTCATCCTTGATTGTCATACATTCCATGCTAAGTGCAAAAACAAGATCATTGTTGGTACAAGTCACAATGCTAACACTACTCATACGTCCAAATTGTGTAATACTTTTTCTCCCCGCAATCCTAGTTATTATAAAAGGAAATGGGTTACTAGCATTTTTTATCTAATTGTCATGGATCACAAGTGATTCATATTGACTTATTTGAGTAGTTATTAGTCCGAAAGCAAAGTAGCACGATTTGATCAATAGTTAGCCGAAGGACAAAATCTTTTAAAACGGCTTCTCGTGTATCTCCTTAAGTTCATATCTTGGCATAACTCGTTTCACGATTTGAGACCTTTCTCGGACCGATATTTGGCATGTACTTCATACTTCAAATCTTGGGAAGACGTTCTGGAAATAATGGTCTTCTCATCTTATTTTGGAATTTCTTCACTTGACGTTTTTGAGAGATTCTTCATATAGGACCACGACTTCATCATTTTTCTTCAATCTTTACTTTGGATTTTGATATACAACGATCCGCCTCCTTTTCGGACTTGGATATATTTATCCTCATACCTTGTTAGGGTCTTTTTGGATAGACTTTCTCCATTCTTTAGGGGAGTAATTGCTTCTCGTCGTGTGTCTCGATCCTTCATATTGATTTAGGAATAATGATACTTCACATCATCTTTGGATCTTTAGCAAAAATAGAGCTCCTCATGCCTTGTTAGGGCCTTTTTGGATAATCGCCAATCTTCGCATCCCGCTTCAATAAGTTATGCCTTGGCTATGAACTCTATTCAACCCCGAGCAACTTTTAAACGATCTTGCGCTAGAGGCTAAGTAACTTTTAAAATCGTACGACCTTACTTATTGCAATTATGTTTTATTCCTAATGCATTGATCTTATGGGAAGAAAAAGACACAATTAAAAACATATGAGTTTTTGAAAGAACACTTTCATGTTCTACGTTTAGCATGATCACTTGTCTAACTCTATCATTTCTCGTTCTTCACTATATAAAGACCTCTAATTAAAGAGACTCGTGAATACTTAGCCATGCAAGTCAAAATTAAGCCAAATTTGGATTAGCTTTCATTAAGACTATATCAAATCAAAGTTTTGGGTTTTCAAGCCACCTATAGGATCTTGCACTTTCTTGGACTTTTTCAAGTTTAGAGAATGCGTTTTAAAGTTCCCTTGATAAGTGACTTTCTAGAATCAATTATAGGAACTTGCGAAAAGTTCTTGTTCTTAACCCGAATGAATTAAGACTTTCGCGTTTTAAAGTTCCCTATATAATAGTCTAGCAAAACTTGAATTGAGCGGGTTAAGGAATGTAAATGGCTCCAAATGCCCATCAAGTCAAAAATTAACTCTTATTCTACCCAACAGAAAATATACATTCGTGTCTTAAAAACACTTATGAAAACTAAGAAAAATTTTAAAATTTGGCCATTTTTAGCCTTATTAGCAAAACAAAACATTGAAAGTTGGAAAACGTGAGGGCGTAGCAAAGCAAGTACCTATTCACCCCCCCATACTAAAAGTAAACATTGTCCTCAATGTTTCAAGTCTAAAGGTGGAGCACCCCCATACTAGAGACGAAGAGTCGAATGCTTAGGATCTAGCATGGAAAGGGTGATCAACAATATATCTAAAGCCGTTTATTAATTATGCTAAAAGATAATTGTTAGAACAATAAAGGATATGTCATGGATTCGTGAAAAACTTCTTCAAACGAACGATGGAGGCTCACGTAAACGAACACGAGAGTCTTCAATCGTAGATGATGATGATCTAGATAACACAATCACAAACAACCACGAGACAACGAGTTGGAAGGGTACAAGTCCCCTTATTAGTGAATATAAAAGATAAGCATGGGATTTCCCCCACGAGGCACCTCGTTTTTGATTACCGAGTCATGAGCTCGACTCGATCCCCTCAAAATGTGAACATTTAGGGATATCATGGTATGGTCAATTTTTGGTGGGGCTTACATGATAAACAAGGCCCAAAAAACAACCGGTATAAAGGACTAAGTCCTTAAATGATACAAAATACCGGGGTCGAAAATGGCGTTCTCGTTTTTATTGGAAAAACAAATCAATGCCACTTCAACATGTGCCATAAACTCAAAGAGTTTGAAGAAAATAGATGAGAAGTAGAAGGGTGAGACAATTGGTAAGACAAACGTTTGAGCTACTCGAGGTAGACTCGCGCCAAGCAAATAGAAAGATTTTCCATTTATTGCATCGGTGGAAGACCGAGATTTCCCTTTATATGAAATTCCAGGATCGAATATCTCATCCTCGGTGGACAAGGATGAGGGAACATAAGGGGCTTCCCCCATACTAGAACCACACAAAGCATCGTCAAAAGGGGTAGACGAGTTTGTAGCACTCAAAACACGTGGTGATGACGGAGTTAGATTTGTAGAAAATTCAATTAAATCACATTTAAAATCATTTCCTTTTTTATCTTTTAAACTCTCCTTATGAAAACCCTTTTTGATTATGTCGAAAATATTCGGTGTTTCTAAGACGATGTTAGTCACACTAAAAATTCTCACATTTTGAAACCGTTTTGGTTTTGGTGGTGGCAAGTTCTCAAAACGTTTATCGACGAAGAAAACCTCCCCATCGGGGTCTACATATTCATCATCCGAAAGATCTTCCGTAGAAACCGGCAATTTATCAACACTTTTCAAGAATGAATGTTCGAGATGAGGCGAAGGATTTTTCGATTCAAGTATTGATGGTTTCTTCTTTGTAGGCTTTACACTCATAACCTCCACCGGCGGAGGAAATGGTAAATTGTTTTTGGCGACATTCCCTAAAACTCTTGGTGAAAATTCTTTGCAAATGACATTGGTCGAGTCACCATGGTTTAAAGTTGCAATAGAATAGACATGAGAAAGATTGGAGTTTTGTGTTGCATTGATGACAAGTTCTTCTTCATTGAAACGAAGGGTGATTTTTCGAGCATGAACATCGATAAGTGCTCTTGATGTATCCAAAAATGAACGACCCAAAATGAGAGGAACTTTTCGATCGATGGGAATGTCTACAACGATAAAGTCAACGGGATAGTAAAACTTTCCGACTTTAACAAAAACGTCCTCGGCTACTCCACATGCCATGATCGTAGAATGATCGGCCATCTCGATGGACATGTTCGAAGGAGTAAGAGCCGGAAGCGAAAGCGATTTGAAAATCTCGAGAGGCATTAAATTAATACTAGCACCAAGATCGGCCAAGGCGTAGCATTCCTCCATATCTTGAATTGCACACGGAATCAAAAATTTACCGGGATCACCGACTTTTTGTGGTATGCGGCTAAGAAAAACCGATGAACAACTAGACGATTGTTGTAACTTCTATTTGTTGTTAAGCATACTTTTGAAGTTTGCGGCGAATCGAGGCATCATGATAAGAGCGTCGGCAAAACTTATGTTAAAATGTAGATCACGAAACATTTTCATAAATAGCTCAAATTGATAATTGTTCCGTTCTTGTGCTTTCTCTTTGTTACGTCTCGAAGGGTAAGGTAAAGGTGGTGTGGGTTGGTCATTAGGCAACGGCCTTGGAAACTCGGGTTCCACAATTGGTATGGGTGTAACCGTAGGTGTGGTTTGAGCGGTACTTCGTGGGATTGTAATATGCTCCTTTTCGACCATCACCTCGGGTTCTTTCTCGATTTCCTTCTCCGTAGAAGTACTTTCACGAGAGATTGGTTCCTTGAAAGTTTTACCACTTCGTGTAGCAACAACCTTCAATTCTCCCCTCGGGTTGTTAATGGTATCACTAGGAAGACCACCCGAAGAAGAGGGCTTACACATGATTGCTTCAAACATCTTAGCCATTCGGTCCTCAAATTTTGATTGCCTAGCATCCGCTTTCAATAACTCTTGCTTAATCTCATGTTGTCCTAATTCCATCTTTTGTTGATTTTGTTGAAGACGTTGGACATTTCCTTCCATTTTGTTTGCATGAGTTTTAAGTTCATTAGCAAGTTCATTTTTAAGCTCGTTTTTCAACTCGGATCTTAAGCTAATCATCTCACGTTGCATATTATCAAATTTAGCATCATTTGCTTTTGCAAAATCCAAAAATTCTCCTTGCAAATTTTTCGTGTGAGCATTTTGAAAACCTTGTGTAGTGTTTTGAAAATCACGGTTTTGATTTTGATTAGAGATTTGTCCATTCCCACTTTGATAATTCCCTTTGTTGTAATTGCGTGTGTTGCCTTGGTAATTACCTTGGTTGTTGCTTCGATAACTATTAACATTTTGGTTTGGTGGAGCTTGATTTGGACGGGAACCTTGGCCGTTTTGGTTATAAGTTCCCGTTGCTACATAAGCACTCGAAGTGTTACCATCCGCGGTAATGCACTCGGAAAGATCATGAGCTCCCCCACAAGATAAACAACTCTTAGCAACCGCTTTAACCGAAGCGGAATTGGAAGCTTCTTGAGCCTTCCAATGGGACATAAGATTAGCAAATCTATCAAAAAACCGATTTTCCTCATTAGCTTCATCATGTAAGGCGTTAATGCTACGAGACGATTGTGACGAAGATGACGAACCCATATTGGCAACACTCGGTGTGTTACGAGGGCTATAAACCTTAGATCGATTTTCAATGATTTGTAAAGCCTCATTTGTCGTCTTGCACAAAAAATTACCACCCGCGGCGGCATTCAAATAATCTCGTTCATGATCATTAAGCCCATTATAAAAAGTATCCACTTGATGTAATTCCGAAAAATCATGGTGTGGACATTCATGTAACATCTCTTTAAATCGTTCCCATGCCATTGAAAAACTTTCATTATTACGTTGCACAAATCGTGAAATCTCATTTTTTAAGTGTGTTGTTTTAGATGGTGGAAAAAACTTGTTCACAAACTTAGAAACGAGATCGGCCCATGTCAAAATCGAATTTGGCGGTTCTTTCTCGAGCCAAATTTTTGCGGGTCCATCCAACGAATATGGAAACAACATCATCTTAATGGCGTCATGTGGAACATCCTTAAATTTGCTAGTAGCGGTGAGACGGTTGAAATTCCTAATATGGTAATGCGGGTTGTCTTTCTCGTGACCTCTAAACTTATTTGCTTGCAACATAGACATTAAACCCGTCTTAATCTCGAAATTCTCCGCAAGGATGGCGGGAATAACAATAGCCTCTCCAAAACCCTCGGTGGGTGCTTGTAGCAACTCCATCATAGTACGATTAGCCATGACGACTTCTTGTTCTACAATAGGTTCAACAATTGGAGGTTCTTCAACAATCAACGATCCTTGACTTGCTTGCTTTTGAAGACGTTTACGAGCTCGTTTTGCTTGATTACGAGTGATCATAAACTTCACGAAGAATGGGAGGTGAGCAAAGAAGATTCTTTTTGGTTGTTTTGTGGATTTTCAATTTTTTTGTGTATTTAATTTTTTTGGTTTTTGGTGTATCTTCGTAGACAACAATCTACAAAATCTCTCCTCGAATCAAACTCTTGATTAAAGAAGCCTCAAAGGAATGAAAACGATCACGTGGAGTGAACGTCTTCTAATGACTTTAGAACTTTGGTGAAAACCAAATTGTTCACGAGGGTTTGATCACAAAGAAAACCAAGCAAATATAGTATACGTAATAATACTTTGGGCGGCAAAACCCTCGATTAGCCTTCAATCTTAAAATACTCACAAGCAAGCGGGGAAACGAGGCGGCGCAAAGCACTTAAGAGCCTTTTTCCTTAGGGTATATTTTATAATACCCGCCTTATACCCACCTTATAGTTTGTATTTTTTCAAAATCGAGCTTCTCGAAAGTATTTATCTATTTTTGCCTTTTCTTTTTGTTTGAGATTCGAATACAATAATTAGGAGATCAAATCCCAATTAAGGTTGTGTTTTCACACTTTTGGAGATATTGTATTTTGATTGTGATACTTAATACAATATAGTAATATTTCTACAAGAAAAACCAAGAAAACCGATAATACGTGTTAAGGGAGTTCCACTTAACACAAATACTTATTATGGATAATATCAAAAACAAAAGCTTCCAAATTAAAGCACAACACACCTCCCCGGCAGCGGCGCCAAAATGATTGTGGTAAAATACGACTCTTGTTTAGGAAAACAAAAGAACGTATATGAGCGGTAAGTATCGAGTGATGATTTTAGGAAAAATCAACACTAATGACCCAATCACTTAAAATGAGAGAAAGTTCGTTTCCCAAGGAGGTATATGTGTGTGTTCTAACTTGTAATTATTTGAGATTAATATTGAGAAGAATGGGGATGAAAGGATGAAAAGACGGCTACGTTAAAATTAAACTACGACGTAAAAGACGTAAAGTCGTGAAAAACTACCCAAAAAAAAATTATACTAAGACCAAAAACAAAATCAAGAATTAAAAAGACTAAAAAGAAGTCTAAAATAATATAAATAAAGATAAAAATCCAACAAAGATATTTTAAAACCTTTTATTAATTAAATATTTAATTTTAAATGCTAATTAAAGCCCTAAAATTAAATATAACTAATTCAAATGTCTAAAATATGATTTTATTGGACAAATACTTAACTTATATTATTAGAAGACTAAAAAGTAATTTTCTAATAATTAAAAGCTATTAAAACTATTTTTAAAACTCTAAAAATGATTTAAAATGATTAAAAACTAATTAAACTTAAAATAATTATAAAAATAAATCTAAAAGCTATAAAAATATTCTAAAAATGGAAAAGGTCCTAATTAATGATAAAGATCTTAAGAAAAATGAAAAAGAAATAAAAATAAAATTTTGATTTTTTAATAATAAAATAATATTAAAATAATGCTAAAAATAAAAAGTTTCTAAAATTAATTCTAAAAAATTTCTAAAATCTTAAAATAATCTAACTAATAGAAAAATGCAAACTAAAGTTCCTAGACCCTTTTTAATAATTTTATAAAAATGTTTAAAGTTTATAAAAAACCTTAAAATAATATAAAATTAAAAATTAAAGTTTATACAACCTAAACTAGATGTAAACCTCAAAATATTATTTTAAAACCTTAAAATTATTTTTCCTAAAAATAAAAACTCTTTTTTCTATTTTTTAATGATTTTCTAAAATACGGGTAATAAATAAATGCTAGAAAATAAATAAATAAAAGGAAAATTATGAAAACAGGCTAGAAAAGTCACAAAACCTAATAAGATTCTAGGAAAAATCAAAAGAAGCAAGATTGCTTAACAAATAAGCTCAAAATCCATGAAATAAGCTACGGCTTTTAATATAAGCTAGAAATGAAAATGGGGTTAAAAGGGTATTGAAATGAAACTTAAACGTAAAAAGGCTATCTAGATTAACGGTAGAACTCCTACTCCTCCAACGAGAGGTCTGGGGTTCGAGTCCTGTTACGGGTAGGCCTTTTACAATTTTTTTTTTTTTTTTTTTTTTATCTTTACCAATCAAAACAGTGACCTTAATAAGCTAGAAACTCAAATCAAACTTCTTTTTTTATGAGGATTAAACACAATGCAAAGTAAAACGTGCCCAGTTGGGCTGTATTGCTGATGAACAAGTGTGAGTACACACTTGTGCACTTTTTGAGCCAAGAGGGGCTTGGCAAATGCTTATTTGATGGATATTGTTGGACAGGGGGCACCCTTGTGCTTATTGAAGCACAAGGAGTCAAAATATAAGCAAATACTAACACTTAGCTCCAAGAATTCACAAACCAAAACAACTTAATACGTTTTCAAGTTGCTGTAACCAAGGGACAAGGTCTGGTGGCTTTTAAGCTATACAGATTGCATACAAATGAGTGTCACAAGCCAACACTTAGCATACCAACTCTCCAATCAACATACAAACCAAATCCAATCACAACCTTTGCACTTAACAGATTTCAAGCCCTAGCACAATTTTGTCATGAAATTCAATCAGAAAGTGATTATGCAGATTTTATAGTATACTTATCCTTCTTAAACACTTAAACAAGCTTCCAATATGTTCTAAACTTTCTTACTAACTAGTAAACAACCTATAGCAAGCTATCTTAGTGACTCTAACACGTTTTTATATTACTAATTTAAAATTACTACCCTGCTTAAACCTGTTTCCAAACACCACTTTAAAAACTTGTTTTCAATTTTTATCAAACCAAAGTACCTTAAATCCTATTCTAACTGATCCTATGATCATCCAACATGCATACCAACACAAATTCAACAACTTAAACACACAATAACATCAAATCAAACCAGATCACATACACTTGCTTTTTCTGAGATTTTTCAAAAGGAAAAGGAAATTACCTTAGGGCTTTACATCCAAAGCCCTAGTGGATGAATATCCACCTCCCACAAGGCAGGTGGCCTGTGCTGAACACTAATCAATAGCCTTCTTCCTGTTTAAGACAAATCAAAGCAAACACAAAATACAAGCATAAACTATCTTTCTGTTTCTTTTTCTTTCTTTCTTAAACTTTTCCAAAAACCTTCAAAGCTTCTTAACACGTTTTAATAACCTCTATTAATCACTAATTACTTATCCTCTTAATCACCAAAACCTGAAACAAATTTCTCCAAAGAAAATCCAAATTTCAGAAAACCTTCAAACAATTTTGAAAATCAATATTGCTTAACCAATATAAAAGATGGAACTCAGTTTTTCTTCACAAATAAACACCAAATTTAAATAAATAAAAAGGAATTATATTGCTTAAAACAAAAACCAAACTTTTATTTCAATTAAAAGGGATTACAAAATTTTAGAAGAAAAACTGGAACAAGGAATGATGAACAGGCTCATCTCCTTTTATACTACTCAAATGAACAATCTAGAATGCTAAAAAAATTAAAACCCTAATCTAGAAATTCTCCAAAATGCCCTTAGACGTGTTTGAGTGGTGAGCTGTCCAAATTAGATCTCCATCGTTTAATTTTGCTTTGGGAGGAAGCAATACATCCTGGTGGTTGATTGGGGACACGTCATAAGACTTGGAGCCCAAGGAGTGTTTTAATTGGTGGAATGGGAATTTGGGGGTAGGGTCCACAGTGGTGGGATTGGGGTTTTTAGGTGTGGGATTAGTTCCTGCGTGTGTGAATCACACGTGGGCAAGATTAATTGGTTTTTACCCAAGTTTAAGTTGGGGTAATTTCTGGGTGTGAAAAAGATGCACAGTAACCTTTTTAATCCGAATTTGGGGGAAGTGAAAGTGTTTGGCGCAATTTGAGGTTTAAATGTTTGAAAGTATGCAACTTCGGCCCTTTTCTTTTGAGATTTTTGGCAAATGAAGATTTCAGCCCTAAAACCGTTTTTGCTTTGTTAATAACTTTCCCCTTTTGTCACTTTTGGCACCAAACTTCACACAAAGGTTATCAAGGGTTGTTTTTGGCATTTTTGAATAATTCAAGGGCTGATCTTGGACAATCTTGATCTTCAAAGGTCTTCAATGTCTCTTAATCTTCATGAGGGACCATAATTGACAAATTGATTTTGTTGAGGGACCAATCTTGTCATTTCTTCAAAGTTGAAGGACCTTTTTGCAATTTTGACAAACTTAAGGGACCAAACTTGTAATTATTAATATACAAGGGTTTTAAGTGTCATTTCTTCATTAAATGAGGATCAATCTTGTTTGTGTTCAAGTCTTCAAGGGTATTTGTTGAAAATTCCATGATTAGGGCCCGGTTCTTTGTACGGCTTCGTTTCTCGTGTCCGTTTTTCCTTGTATCTTGTGATCTTTTGTCTTTTTCACGATATCCATACCTAAAATACACAAGTAAACAAACACAAGCATATATATGGTATTTTATGACATTTTTATGCATTTAAAGCCCGAAAAGAACGATGAGATCATGTATAAATGCCATCTCATCACTTGTTAACGCTGTTTTGATCACATTGGGCCTAGTTGCTGGAGTGACTGGTCTAGAAAACTGAACCGAATCAACTTGGGAGGCAAACCGCGGTCTCGAGGATTGTGGTCGCTCGGATCTAAATGCAGTAGGTTGTCTGACAATCGGTTGTCTGACGAACTGATTTGTAGGCGGTTTCCCCAAGATTGATGGTTTTTCAAGCTTAGTGTCCACACTAGGTCCTCTAGTTTTCCTTAACTCGTTTTTCAACGCAGCTATAGCAAAAACTTTTTCCTGTACTTGGGCCTTTAATGTCTCATTCTCTTTAAGCACTCTATCTTGGGATGCCAATTTAGACTCTAATAACTGAATTTGTTTCAAAAGATTATCCTTTTCAGCTTTAGAATTTAGAACAGTTTGATCCCATTTTCTTTCAAGAACAACGTTTGACTTTTCAAGTTTTTCAAAGTATGTTTCAAATTTGTCCGTTTTCTTAGAAAATTCAAGTTTGGCATCCTCAAGATCTTTTGATTGCCGAGCTACGATCGTTTCGAGCTCTTTAATCTTGGAATCAGAATCAGTTAACGAGGCAGTTATAAAGCATTTATCATGATGAACTATAGCATTTTGAACACTTTCTCCCCCATTATGACTCACATCGGATGAATCATAAGTGGTATTTCTATCACTCTTGTCCATCCCATGTTTGTCATAATTAGGTTCAGAATGCTCAATATGCGGCATGTCATCAGCATATACATCATAACCATCATCACATTGTACCATGTTTGGAGGCTCTTCGTCATAAATGGGTAAGGTGTCATCAAGATAAATCTCGTGAACATTCCCCGACGTGCCACTGATATCATGTTGTCCTTCTGAATCCGTGCTCTTGCCATCGTTAGGCTCCAAGTTGTCAACCGTATGACCATTCTCCTCTTGCATCTGCGGCATTGATTCTTGCACTCCATTATCATACGTTTGCTGAAGTTGTGATTGTTGATAAATAGAAGACGAGACCGATGTCATGAGTTTCAATATTTTATCACGGAAAACACGAAGCTCGGTATGTGTATCTCGAAGAAATGATTGGCAAATCACAGAACTTTCAGGCTTAATGATATTGAATTGGAGGAAAGGCGTGAGTTGTGTCACAAGATCCTTATAGGCAAGTGCCGATGCAGAGTGATTAAAGTTTCCATGGTTGAGTTGCTCGGCGAGTTGGGTCAAAGTGGTGAAAATAGAGTCGAAGAATATATGACGATCTTGACCAAAGATTGTCATAAATTCGCTCCCTCCTTGAAGCCGTGAAAGATTATGTAACACCCCACTTGGATAAGTGGACCGTTACGTGTATTTATGGCGTGTCATCAAAGCATAAGGTAAATGTCCTAAAACATTAACTGACCATAACGGAAATACCGGAAACAAACATCGGCAATCCAAACATAAGCCCAAAACATGAAAAATAAAATACTGAATGGAAGGACTAAACAATGTCCAAATAAACAGAATTATGTACGAAATGCATAAAGTAAGAAGTCTGGATAGCTTCCATCCAAATGCACATGCTCTTAGGATCTTAAAAGCATCCTGGTGTACCTGCCGTTAGAACATGAAAGGAACTACGGTTGAGCATAACGCTCAGTGAACGGATATAAAGCATGATAAGAATATACTGAATGAAACAGGCGCTAGAATACAAAAGCTGTAAGACTGATATGTAACATGTGGTAGAACTCTGCATAAAATCTGAGCAACCTGGTTCATATATACTGATACTGAAATATAACTATTAATTCTGAACACATGCATTTACTGTATTTTATTTGCCAGAGCTTATATAGGTCACGTGCTGTAACAACCGTGCATGAATAACTGGAGGGGTGACCTCGTCATGCTGTAGAGGGGTAACCTCTAAATAACTGTGCTGGGTGGAGGGATCAGCTCCAATGTGAAGGATGTAGAGCACACACCACATTCACCCTGATAACTTGTAACACATATAAGCCTAGGATGCATCCATACGCCCCACTAAAAATACTGATAAAATGGCCAAGCTGAGCTGAGTGGGACGATGCAGGATATCACTCTCCTGCATGTGAGTCACGACACCGGTGCCTCTAGTGCCGTGGTTACGGTACCTCCGTAACTAGTACATAAACTGGTCGTGCGTGTATATAATGCTCAGGCAATTTATTTAGTTATTAACATGATTACTGATAAACTTAAACATATACTGGGGAAAACATTTGGCTGCAGACGGGAAATCCAAATCATGCATAGGAAAGGAAATCCTTACTGAAAGGACGGGAAATCCGTACCTTGTGTCCAGTAATGAAATAAGAATGAAAGTTGAAGGATCGACTCCGACTTCATGGTTACTACATAAATAGCGTACGCGAAAATAAGTTAACTGATTACTGTTGACTATTATCTATTTTCATATGTTCTTAGTTTAATTTATTTTATTCTTACTACTGTTTATATATAATCTGATTAATCTGCTTGTCTGGTGTATAATCTGATAACCCGACAGATCTTTAAATGTTTACTGATTAGTATATACTTATTTATGGTTACTGTGTATTATACCGTGTTCCAATGATCCCGATATTACTATAAATAGTGACCTGTTGTAAACGGAAAGTTTCCTAAAATGGAAAGATTTCCCAACTTAGTTTTCTTGAAATAAATTATTAATTAAATCATAAATTAAATCCGACTTTTAATTAGTTAAAAGACAAAGTTAAAATCAGTGTAGTTTTACTAATTATATAAATAAAATAGCAATATATTTAACTCATTTTTTTTAAACCTATTTATAAAATGATTTAACCATACTTAAATAATTCCCACTGTTTTCTTAAGTTCCCACTGCTAGCATTTTATTCCCACTGTTTTCTTAAGTTCCCCCCGTTTGATTTACTTTCCCACTGCTTTTGTTAAAGTTCCCCCTGCCTGTGCAGTGGTTCCCACTGCTTATGCAGTGGTTCCCACTGCCTTCATTCTTGGCAGGCCCAAACGCCCCCTTTTCTGAAAATTAGTCCCAAACACCCCTGATTGGTTTTTGTCTGCTGTCTGAAACGCCAAACACCCCCTGCTGTGGGGTTTGTTTCGGGCTGGGCTAGAACCACACCACGCCGCCCTGTTTGGGTCACGGCTGGCCACACAGGAGACACACCGAACCCCCCTTAGTGGGTTGTTGGGACTCGGTTGACAACAAAAGCCACCACCGAGAGCTTTATGCTCTCGGTTTCCCTGAAATCCGAGCACCACCAACCTTCCCAAGATTTTGGATTCGATTTATAAAACAACATTCTCTCTTGATTTATCACATCTAATTCGTGACTATATGAATTGATATACGAAAGAAATAAATACCGTGATAGCTTGATAACCGAAGGTATGTACAGGGATTCAAGATCAAACACGACCGGACTTCTCTTTTTTTTTTTTCTTCTATTACCGGCGGCCACCAAAGAAAACCCTAGTTTTCTTCTTTTTTTTTTTGTTCGTTGAATGAGTAAAGGGGAAACCCCCCGTCTTATTTTTGTAATCAAATGGGCTGAAGCCCAGTTTCTCTTTTTTTTTTTAAAAAAAACCAACCGGCCATAAGGCCCTTTTCCTTATATAACTTTCATTTTTTTTAAAGTTTCAAAATAACTTCTCATTTGCTTCGATTAATAATTTAAATGTCCGTGCTCGTGTTCGATGATCGAGATTTTGTAATCTCTATATTTTCTGAATAAATACTTGCGTATAATATTTATGTAATTTTTCTGACGTTAACTTATTATTTTCTGAATAATTAATTTGTAATATTTAATAAAAGCTGAGACTGCGTATTTTAATATTCGTAGATTTATTTCTGTAAAATAATTAATTCATCTGTAATATTTTTAATAGAACTGAGGCTGCGTGAAACTTATATTAATCCTCGTGGTATATTCTGATATGGATTATTTTCTTCTTGAATAATTAAATTTTCGCGTAATATCTGAATTTATACTGTTATTTTATTATCTGTATAACTGTAATATTTATAATATTTAAATAAACTGGGATTGCGTATTTAATTTCTGCGTTTATATCTCTGTCTATCAATTAATACTTATATAGTTTATTAAAATAAAACTGCGTATTTAAATATTCCGATTTTTAAATACGGGTTTTACAATTCTTCCCCTCTAAAAACAATAATTCGTCCCCGAATTAAAGATACGACTATACCGGGTTTATAATTCTTCCCCTCTAAAAAGGAGCAATTCGTCCTCGAATTAAAAGAAATAAGCTGATGGAGTTAGAAGAACTGGAAGAACACGTAGACTCAAAAGACAATTAAGCTGAAGGATAAATTGTCTTCTAATTAAGACATAATGCTGCTGATAGGTATAAACCTGACATGACTGAGATGATCATGTATCGTGACATGGCTGAAGAGAACATGGAACGTGACATGACTGAAAGAACATAACTGAATTTATTGAAGAAAACAATGAGAGGTCCGGATGGACTCCTCCGTTTCGAGTGGTCTCCCGCTCGAAACGATCCCTTCAAATGTCTAACATAATAAATAAAATCTTGGTCCTGTTGACTCTTTCCTGATGATGCTGAATACTTTCAGGTTCCGTACTTAAGATGGATTTTCTGAACCTGAATGGATAAGCTATAGCATGTAGTATACATGAAACGGTACGTACAGTGATCCTGAAATTATAACATTTATATCCCTGAACAAACTGTTGAGAATATATATAGGGACGAACTACGTGAACAATTGTGAACATGTTAAGTGAGCAATTGTGAACGTGGTTCGTAAATATATGAGGAGCGCTGACATGGAATTAGAATATGATAAGTGAATCATACTGTGAACGTGTTACTAGAACATATCATGAACGTATGCTGACTGAGGAATGAATGCCAAACGGTACGGCCTGAGATGCAAACGTCTGACTGGTTATGGAATAGTTGTGCTAAACTTGAGTCTGATTTCCCAAGCTTTCTGTAACCGTATTCGGTAATAAACTGAGAAACGTGTATCGTGAGATGGCATACGAACTTGAACGTGAACAACGTTATGAACGCTAACGTGAGCTTAAATCATGAGATAGCATACAAGATGAACTGAAACAGCCTCACACCGCAAATGAGACGTAAACGTGAAAGTGAAAATAAATATGAACTTAAAGTGGACGTAAACATACACTTGATCGTTAACATGAATTCTGTCTGATATGATGGTCAATGGAATGCCTTGAATTTGTACGATTTACTGCTGAATTTCAAAGTTTTCTGCAGATCTGCTACTGCGTGATCCTTTCGGATGAAAGAAACGCGCTGACTGATTACATAGTTGACGATAACTTAGATAGTATTATACTTTTTTCTGAGTCTGTGGTAACTGATAAAATTTCGTGAAATTTCGTCTCATTCCTGCTCAGAAATTTCTAAGGATTATAGTAATTCACTGACATAACGGCGTTTTATCTTGGACCTGCGCTATGTCAGGCATCTAGGTATGAACATAGCTGCATCAATGTGCGATGGAATTTTGGGACCCTCTGGTGGAAATCTGGTTGGACAGCCATAGAAAAATTTTCTGGTGGAAACTGTCAGCAATTTCTGCGGTAGCCGTCAATTGAGTTCTAGAAGATTTGTATTTCGTTCACGGCGTCAGTCGGGACCATCAGGTGATGGCCTTCACTTCCGCAGCATTGTTTGAAATTTCTTTCTGCTAAGGTAGAATGACTCAGAAATGTCACATTGTTCAATGGGAATTCATATCTGGAAAGCTGTATACAAAATCTTCTCCTACCGAAGATTCTGTACAACTGTGAGAAGATGATTCTCGTGTTCTTCTTTAGGATTTGGTAGATCAGAATGTGATCAATGAATATGCTGACGAGTTCGTCTGAGAATCACGGGAAAATTTTATTCATAAATTTCATAATATAGCTGGAGCATTAAGGAGTTCAGAAGTGTAAAATCAAAATTTTTAGAGTGGATATAATATGTGCAACAACGGTCTGAAGAACACCATGTTCTTCCCTCACCACTGATGGTGACATGATCTTGAATTTTTCTGGAAGGATGTTTAAGACACCTCGTAGTAGGTTAATTAAACTTTCTATTCGTGGAGTGAATATCGATTAAGAATGGTGATCTGATAAATTTTCGATGGTGCACTAGGGCGAATAAAGCCTAGTTTTGGTAACTCTTGCAGCAATTACTGCAACTCTTTTAACGTAGTTACAGCCCTGCAATTAAGAGTTTTGAAAACAGGTTCTGTTGTTGAGACTAGCTCGATGTTAAATTTCTGTCTCGTGGTTAGGAAGGAATTCCTTGAAAACTTTCTGAAATTATATCTGGAACTCTAGAATAATTTGCTGATCATGAATTTAAGGAATTTCAAAAGTGAATTAATAACAGGTAGGTAAAAGTCTTCGTAGCTATGGACTGATAGTCACGCGCTTGTAAGGCAGAAATAATTCGTACTGATTTTTCTAGCAGAAGTATAAAAATATATTTAGAATTTAGTAAGACAGATCTTATCGTTGATTGAAAGGAAACCTTAATAATATAGGTGATACTGTGGAGTCCTTTCGGCTGAGAGGTAGGTAAATATCTGATTTACATAAAGCTGGCATAGAAATACGTGGAGTAACGTGGCGACTTTCACTGAGTGGGTTCGTCTGTAACCTCACAGAATTATTACCGTGTGTTTAATCTGAATAATAATCTGGTGGTGGTGAATGAATTTTAAAGATCTGATGTATGCGTGGCATAATAGAATGAGTATACCCCTTTCTGAAAGATACCCTGAATTACTGAGGGTCTTGCTTGGAACGTACTGGAATTAGGAGCTCGGACTCGTACTCTGAGAATATATTCGTATGACGTGTATCATGACTGGTGCCCTGATATGTGTCTTCCGAAATGGTACCTGAGATCTATGTCTTGACTGATGTCTTGGCACGTGTTTTAATAGATGAATATGAACAAGGCTGAAAATTTTGGTAACTGCTAGGATTGGCGGACCGGTTAGACGGCTGACCTCTGTATTTCTGGTCATGTCCGTTCCAGAGTTCCGATGGTTACTGACTGAGTAATTATAAGCACGGTGGTTGTCACTACTACTTTGTCTGTCAGTTTCCTGACGGTCGTTATCATGACTGTGATTCAGTAACTATTCTGTTGAGTGGCCGGCTGGGTTCCGGTTCCCACTCTTCTGAATGAACGGTTAGCTGAGTGAAGTGGGGCATCTAGCTGAGAAGCTAAAAGTATGGAATGGAATGGTACTGCCTGATGGTTGAATTCATTCTTGTCAGAATTTTCAAATTTATAGTTTTCGTCCTTGTTCTGCAGAGTCTTCATAGTATGAACGACATCAGTAATCTTGAGAGATCTCCAAAGTATCAGCAGCATCAGCATTTGTGAGGTCTTCAAGTGTTAGAAGTATCAGCATCTGGCAAAATCTTAAACTCACGAGCAGCATCAGCATCTGGTAGAATATCGACAAGTGGAGACGCCTGAGATGATTGAAGATTGATTAGCAATATCCATGGAGTAGGGTACCATGAGTACACCTGGACTACTGTACATGAAGTACAAAATGAATACTGCACATGGAGCATATCTGAGACGCTGTACGTAGAGTACACGTGAAATACTGTACATGGAGGTGGTGGAAATTTTATGGGGTGATCTATACTGGTGTCGCTTGTCTGATATTATCAACGGAAAATAATTTGATTTAAGTGGTTAGAAACTGGACTGAAACAGTTAATATGATGGGCTGAAAATTTCTGCATGGACTTAATGTTGGTTGTATAGAGGCTGAAAGTATGATTTAACAGAGTTTCATCAATGTTCAGTATGAAGACAGAAGACATGTATGATAAAGACCAGAACATGATTTATCATGAAATAGGATTTTACTGTAATCCTTCTATATTTTAGCCTGAAGGCATCATCACCTTGCTGAAAAACATAATCCTCGTAAGGAGACATGAAACTGAATCATCATGTAGATGACATCAACGTGAGGGTATGAAAATTTGACTGTTTAAGGAACACAAAAAGTTAAATCAACTGAGGTGTAATATTAACTGATGTGGACGGCTATGGTTCAATCCACGTACTTCAAGGAAGGAAACATGAGACTACGTATGGGCTATTCTGGTTCGATCCATACTGGTCAAAATTTATAGAATGTCATGATATGACAAGGGTGAACAACTGTGGATCGGTTCACAAAACATCATTTGACTGAAAAACATGAAATTTGACTTGAGAAATGGTGAACGTTTATGGCTGGTTCACCAAGTGATATTTGACTGAAAACATGAATCTGTCATGAGTAAGGTTAAACGCCTATGGTCGATTTACCAATACAAAATCTGAACGGCAAGGGTGAACGCCTATGGTCAGTTCACCAAAACGAAAATTCGCTAAAAGCATATGCGACTAAATATGGCTAGTTATGTACTAACCTTTTACTTAGTCAAAACTTTAAGAAAATTTGACTGATAAATGAAGAAAACTGATTGAATAATCCATGTGAAACATGAAAGATAACAACGCTAAAATCTAGGAAGTTCCTGGTGACTACCCACTAGTCACAGGTCAAGTTTTAGAGCCTACAGGTCGAACCTTGCGCTCTGATACCATAATTGTAACACCCCACTTGGATAAGTGGACCGTTACGTGTATTTATGGCGTGTCATCAAAGCATAAGGTAAATGTCCTAAAACATTAACTGACCATAACGGAAATACCGGAAACAAACATCGGCAATCCAAACATAAGCCCAAAACATGAAAAATAAAATACTGAATGGAAGGACTAAACAATGTCCAAATAAACAGAATTATGTACGAAATGCATAAAGTAAGAAGTCTGGATAGCTTCCATCCAAATGCACATGCTCTTAGGATCTTAAAAGCATCCTGGTGTACCTGCCGTTAGAACATGAAAGGAACTACGGCTGAGCATAACGCTCAGTGAACGGATATAAAGCATGATAAGAATATACTGAATGAAACAGGCGCTAGAATACAAAAGCTGTAAGACTGATATGTAACATGTGGTAGAACTCTGCATAAAATCTGAGCAACCTGGTTCATATATACTGATACTGAAATATAACTATTAATTCTGAACACATGCATTTACTGTATTTTATTTGCCAGAGCTTATATAGGTCACGTGCTGTAACAACCGTGCATGAATAACTGGAGGGGTGACCTCGTCATGCTGTAGAGGGGTGACCTCTAAATAACTGTGCTGGGTGGAGGGATCAGCTCCAATGTGAAGGATGTAGAGCACACACCACATTCACCCTGATAACTTGTAACACATATAAGCCTAGGATGCATCCATACGCCCCACTAAAAATACTGATAAAATGGCCAAGCTGAGCTGAGTGGGACGATGCAGGATATCACTCTCCTGCATGTGAGTCACGACACCGGTGCCTCTAGTGCCGTGGTTACGGTACCTCCGTAACTAGTACATAAACTGGTCGTGCTTGTATATAATGCTCAGGCAATTTATTTAGTTATTAACATGATTACTGATAAACTTAAACATATACTGGGGAAAACATTTGGCTGCAGACGGGAAATCCAAATCATGCATAGGAAAGGAAATCCTTACTGAAAGGACGGGAAATCCGTACCTTGTGTCCAGTAATGAAATAAGAATGAAAGCTGAAGGATCGACTCCGACTTCATGGTTACTACATAAATAGCGTACGCGAAAATAAGTTAACTGATTACTGTTGACTATTATCTATTTTCATATGTTCTTAGTTTAATTTATTTTATTCTTACTATTGTTTATATATAATCTGATTAATCTGCTTGTCTGGTGTATAATCTGATAACCCGACAGATCTTTAAATGTTTACTGATTAGTATATACTTATTTATGGTTACTGTGTATTATACCGTGTTCCAATGATCCCGATATTACTATAAATAGTGACCTGTTGTAAACGGAAAGTTTCCTAAAATGGAAAGATTTCCCAATTTAGTTTTCTTGAAATAAATTATTAATTAAATCATAAATTAAATCCGACTTTTAATTAGTTAAAAGACAAAGTTAAAATCAGTGTAGTTTTACTAATTATATAAATAAAATAGCAATATATTTAACTCATTTTTTTTAAACCTATTTATAAAATGATTTAACCATACTTAAATAATTCCCACTGTTTTCTTAAGTTCCCACTGCTAGCATTTTATTCCCACTGTTTTCTTAAGTTCCCCCCGTTTGATTTACTTTCCCACTGCTTTTGTTAAAGTTCCCCCTGCCTGTGCAGTGGTTCCCACTGCTTATGCAGTGGTTCCCACTGCCTTCATTCTTGGCAGACCCAAACGCCCCCTTTTCTGAAAATTAGTCCCAAACACCCCTGATTGGTTTTTGTCTGCTGTCTGAAACGCCAAACACCCCCTGCTGTGGGGTTTGTTTCGGGCTGGGCTAGAACCACACCACGCCGCCCTGTTTGGGTCACGGCTGGCCACACAGGAGACACACCGAACCCCCCTTAGTGGGTTGTTGGGACTCGGTTGACAACAAAAGCCACCACCGAGAGCTTTATGCTCTCGGTTTCCCTGAAATCCGAGCACCACCAACCTTCCCAAGATTTTGGATTCGATTTATAAAAACAACATTCTCTCTTGATTTATCACGTCTAATTCGTGACTATATGAATTGATATACGAAAGAAATAAATACCGTGATAGCTTGATAACCGGAAGGTATGTACAGGGATTCAAGATCAAACACGACCGGACTTCTCTTTTTTTTTCTTCTATTACCGGCGGCCACCAAAGAAAACCCTAGTTTTCTTCTTTTTTTTTTGTTCGTTGAATGAGTAAAGGGGAAACCCCCCGTCTTATTTTTGTAATCAAATGGGCTGAAGCCCAGTTTCTCTTTTTTTTTTTTTTTAAAACCAACCGGCCATAAGGCCCTTTTCCTTATATAACTTTTTTTTTTTTAAAGTTTCAAAATAACTTCTCATTTGCTTCGATTAACAATTTAAATGTCCGTGCTCGTGTTCGATGATCGAGATTTTGTAATCTCTATATTTTCTGAATAAATACTTGCGTATAATATTTACGTAATTTTTCTGACGTTAACTTATTATTTTCTGAATAATTAATTTGTAATATTTAATAAAAGCTGAGACTGCGTATTTTAATATTCGTAGATTTATTTCTGTAAAATAATTAATTCATCTGTAATATTTTTAATAGAACTGAGGCTGCGTGAAACTTATATTAATCCTCGTGGTATATTCTGATATGGATTATTTTCTTCTTGAATAATTAAATTTTCGCGTAATATCTGAATTTATACTGTTATTTTATTATCTGTATAACTGTAATATTTATAATATTTAAATAAACTGGGATTGCGTATTTAATTTCTGCGTTTATATCTCTGTCTATCAATTAATACTTATATAGTTTATTAAAATAAAACTGCGTATTTAAATATTCCGATTTTTAAATACGGGTTTTACAGATTAACTAGATGATACTGAAGCATTCGAAATGAAGTTATACCACTTTCCCTAGTGTTGGCTTGCACTTGATGCGATTCTCCCTCTTGAAACGTTGAATTCAAAGACTCCATTTAAAAAATGATCGTGATTGTAGTTGTTTTCGGAATTTACCAAGTCGTGAAGGAACTTCGAAGAATCCGTAAATAACTTTTAAAAATCAACGATGGATGATATAAATCTTTTCTCGGTTCAAAAAGAATTGCTTTCTGCTCAAACGTTGATAAAATAAACCCGATCAAAATTTCGTAGCCACTAAAAATAATTCCCGTCACTTTGACTCGTCAATTTCGTCTTTAAATCCGGCCACAAAATTTTTTAACCCGTCAAACACAATTTATCAAATCCAAATAAATCAATCGATAAAAATAAAGTTAACAAAAATTCATAAAATAAAATAAAATAAAATAAAATAAAAATAAAATAATAAAAAAAATCTGATAAAAATTAATTTATATCAATTGGATTTGGAAAGTGAAAGTTGTAAAGTTAACTAGTATCAACTGATAACAGTTTTTTTTTTTTTTTTTTTTTAAATATCTGATATGGAAAGTGGATTTGTCAAAGAGTGATAAATTCCCACGTGTTTAAACGTGGCAAGTTACACGTTGTAACCTCCGCCCATTAAAATATTAAATCTCCACTTGCTTTGTTTTCTCCGTCTGAAATAATTCTCCTTCCACGTGTGACACATTCACCCACACAACCTAATAACTCTCGATTTCTCCGTCCAGATATATACCTACTTCTTTTCTCTCTTCCACCAGATGATACTGCTTCGTCTCTCTCTTCTATATTTTCTCTCAAACAACAAGAAAAACCAGATTCAATCTCTCTAAAAAACGCAGCCTAATCTCTCACAACACAAATCTGATGAACAGATCACCACTGTATCCCAATCAACTAAATCCCAATCACCTAAATCCCATGCAACAATCGAAGTGTCAAGATCCAAAAATGGGTCTCGGGTAGGTTTCTTATCTGTTTAATTATGTTCTAATCTTTGTCTCTCTCATCTGTAGTGTCATTCTGTCAAGAGATGGAGTCAAAAACTTTGTTGATGAATCTAAGGTGTTGGTGTTTAGTTTTGAGTCCGAGAGTGTTTGTTGTCGAAAGAGGGTGAGGGAGTCCGAGAGTGTGGGTTTGTTGTTGTTCGAGTGTCGGTTTGGGAGAGAGATTGTGTCAGTCGAGAGGAATGGGTTTTTGAGGTTGGGTCTGTGAGTTGTGAGAGGTGTGAGTTGTGATGATGGGTTTGGTTGTCGAGTCTTTGGTTTATGTTATGTTTGAAATGGTTTCATTCGGAACTTTTCATTCATTCGGAAGAGTTCCGAATCGGAACTTGTTCGTTCGGAAGAGTTCCGAATCGGAAGAGTTCCTTCACCCGGAACTTTTTTTTTTCTTCACCCGGAACTTTTGTTCTTCACCCGGAACATTTTCTTCACCCGGAAGTTTCGTTCACCCGGAACTTTTGGGTTTGATTCGGAACTTTTGGTTCACTCGGAAGTTTCGTTCACCCGGAACTTATTCGTCCGGAACTTGGAGTTTGATTCGGAACTTCTTGGTTTGATTCGGAACATAGAGTTTGATTCGGAACTTTTGTATTTGATTCGGAACTTTTAGTTTGATTCGGAACAGGACAAAAACTGCATGATTGACAGACTGGAGACCCAAAAACCTTGATAAACGACAAGACTGTAGGACTGGATTGGACAAAAACTGAGACCCAACAGATTAAAAATAAAGAAAAAATACTGATTATAAAAAATATTGATTAAAAAACTATAAAAACTGTTTATAAAAAGTAGAAACTGATAAAAGTAATAACTGATAAAAAAAATAATATGATTAAAGTAATAACTGATTAAAGTAATAACTGGTAAAATTGATTAAAAAAAATAAATAAAAAAATAAAAAATAAATAAAAAATTGATTCAAACAAAAAAAGGCAATCAAAATAGAAGGATTTAATCAAAAACAATACAAAATTAAAAAGAAAAAACACAAACTTTTATAAAAAACACCAACTTTTTATAAAAACACAAACTTTTTAAGATTTGATAAAGAAATTTTTGATTTTTATATAAAAATTTGTGATTTTTATCTAAAAAGTAAGTAAATTTGAAGATTTGATATGATTTAACATATAAAAACACAAACTTTTTATAAAAAATACAAACTTTTTATGATTTAAGCATGATTAAATCAAAAC
Organism: Glebionis coronaria; assembly: GCA_025667525.1. NCBI lineage: Eukaryota > Viridiplantae > Streptophyta > Magnoliopsida > Asterales > Asteraceae > Glebionis > Glebionis coronaria. The sequence goes on along the minus strand of CM046881.1, from coordinate 531,734,289 downwards.
CCACCAAAATCAAAAAGAAAATAAGAGCTAGAATAAACCAATCAAACCTTGGCTCTTGATACCAATTGAAGGTCTACGAGATTAATGGCCTATTCTACATGATGGATTTGATGGATTTGGTTGGTTGATTTAGATGATAAACATAAAGAGATGAAGGAATGAGATGAGGGATTAGAGAGAGAAAGGAGAGAAAGGAGAGAATTTAGAGAGAGAAAGTAAATATGAATAATGATTAAGTGAAATGATAATCAACAACCCCTCCTAACATGCTAGGAGGGGATATATATAGCCCACCCTACATGTGGGCTATATGGACTATACATAAAGTAAATGGATCACGAGCCCATTACATAATTATCGTTGGAGCGACCGATCCTTCATAAATACATAAAACGTATTTCCAACAATAATTCGTCCCCGAATTATAGATAACGTAAACTGAAAGAGAAACATACCCGAATCAAAACTGGAAAGACATGTAAGATAAAAGGACATGAAGGTGACATGCTAGAAAGGAACGTGGAACGTGACATGGCTAAAGAGGATGTGGAACATGACGTGACCGAAAGAGCGTATCTGATCGATGAGAGAAAACGGATAAGAAGTCCGGATGGACTCCTCCGCTCCAAGTGGCTTAGCGGAAATAACAATATTAGTCTTCATGACTTGGTCTTGACGATGCAGAAAGTTTTTGGTTCATCAACGTAAGACAGATTTGCATGAATCTGATCGAGTGGATGAGAATTAACGTGCAAGGGTAATTGAAACGTTATGATGCGAAATAATCTGAAGCAAATTACATAAGTACGTCTGAGCAGTGATGCCCGAGAAATACTGAAACATAGTACGTGAACAATTGTGAACGTGATACGTGAACAATTGTGAACGTGATACGTGGAGATATGGTGAGTATAATATAAGAAACATATGGTGGACAATGATACGTGCAACATATCGTGAACGTGATATGAGAAACGTGGAATGAACATGACATGTGAAACATATCGTGAACGTGAGATAACTGAGGAGGTAATGCCAAACGATATTAGGTGAGACATGGACTGTGACGTGAAGCGTCTGTCTGAGGATAGGAAGTTATACTAAACTTGAGTCTGGTCTCTCAAGCTTTTGCAAAACTTCCCAGAACGAATAATGAAACGTAAATCGTAAGCCAGAATACGGTCATGAACGTGGAAGTGGAAAGTAAATCATTAAATGAAAATAAGGACGTGAACGTAGTAATGACCACGAACGTGAAGCTTTACCTGGTCTGATAGCTGAAGGAGTGCCAAGTGATTGTGCAATCTCTAGTTGAAGATGTACGAAAGTTTGCTATTGGGAAATTCTTGCGGATGAAAGGATTTTGCAAACTTGGTCAAACTGTTGATAACAACCAAAGAGCATAATGCTTCTTCTGAGCCTACGGTAGTTCGGTAACAAAATCCATAGAGATCTTGTCCTTTCTCCGTTCACACTTCTAATAGTTGAAATAACTCCTACCCTGTTAGTGTTCTATCTTAACCTACGGTTATGTCAGTTCAATTAGATATGAACGTAACTATATCTTGTTTCTTAGACATTGGATACATAGAAGTTTGGAAAACTATGTGTCTCTGAAATTAGACTTTTCTTGGCATAGGACTCTCTGGAACACCTGATATAGTGTGAGATTCTCTCCTTACGCGTAAGGTGAGTCATGGTAGGATTAATTATGAGAATCAATGTGATTCAGCGTGTCACTGAAATCAACCAGAATTTGTACTTGAAAAATTTCAGGGTGAAATATCTTTTGTCGTAGTTTTTGCAACGTGGTGCGAATATGGTCTTCGTGCCCTTCTCTTGACTTAGAGAAGATCAGGTTGTCATCGATGCAAGTACTAACGAATTTGATTATGAGTTCCTAGGAACTCAATTTATTAAGTCTAAAATGATCTTGGAGCATTTATAAGACTAAGGCAAAATCGTGAATTTAGCATGACCAAATCATGAACGAATGGCAGTCATGGAAATGTCCTGCTCTTTTATTCGTCACTATTGGCAGCATGATCATAAATCGATCTTGGATAGTGTTAGCACCCTGTAGTCGATCGTATACGTCGTCAATACGTGGAGGAGGATGACGGTTATGGATGGTGATTTGTTTAGATCGACGTTAGTCGACACATAATCTCATGTTACTGTCCTTCTCCTTGAAGGTTCTTCTAGAATTTATATGGGAAGATCTTGGAATGATCGGCTGGTTATGTATAAAAAGAAGTTCAATAGTCGTGTCATAAATGATAGCTAGAAAATTTTCGCAGCCATGGCCTAACGAAGCACGTGCTTGTAAAGCATAATTAATTTGTACTGATTTTCCTGATGGAAAACCATGCTCAATGTATTCAGGGGCCTGAACATCATTATACCTAATCTGATATGAATGGCGATCAATCGTAGCATGGTGTGTTGTTCATAGTCCACAATCATAATCATATTTAACTCGCATCTATCCGAGGTAAGTGCGTTAGCAGATTGGATCTGATCATTAGACTTAAGTAATAACCTTCATATACATGGGTAATACGAATGGCATCCTTTATGGTCAGGGATATATGAAATATGAAATCAAGAAATGAAAGTGTCATGAAGGAAACGTGACAGATACCACTGAGTGTGTTTTACCTGCCTCACGTAGAACGAATCCTGCGTATCCAAACGCGAATAATACGTCGGTGTTGGTACTGAAATTCTTGTGGCCTGATTAATATATGGTACAACAAAATGGATATACCCCTTGGAAGGCACCCTGAATTTCTTAGGGCAGTTTCAGAAATAGACGTGTGTCATGTGTCTTGACTCGTGTCTTGAGAAATATGCGTATGACATGTGTCTTGACTGATGTCCTGACATGTGTCTTCAGGAAGCATACGTGAGACATGTGTCTTGATTGATGTCTTGACATGTGTCTCGAGGTGTGAAACGAATAAATTTTGAAACTCTTAGGTTATCATGCCAAGATTGGCGAATCATTTGGACTGCCGACCCTTTGTATTTCTGATCACGTCCGTGACCGGTGTTGATTGCTCGAATAGTTGTTGTCACAGTGGTTACTATCGTCTTGTCTGTCAGTTCTATGATGGCCATTTTTATGACGGTGATTCATGTAACTATTCAGCTGAGTGGCCGGCTGGTACCGGTTCCCACTCATATGACTAAAAAGGCAACTGAATGACATGTGACATATAACTAAAAGGTAGGTACATGGATTGTGATGGAAATAGTCTGGTGGTGAAGCATCTTCTCGTTCGATCGCTTTGATCTAACACCTTTGTCTTCGTATTGTAGAATCTCTAGGTTATGAACAGCATCAGCATCTCGTAGCGTCGCCAAATAATCAGTAGCATCAACATTTAGTAACATCTCCAAGTTATGAGCGGCATAAGCATCTGGTAGTATATCAATAAGTGGAATACGCCTAAGATGATTGAGACTCGACTAGTGATGCGTCCGTCGTGTGATGGATTTGTAGAACAAGTTTTAAATTTGTAAACACGAATTACCGGATTGACTAAAAATGCACGGGCAAGTATAATCCTTTCGTTTGTGTATAGCTTTTAAGTGTTAATATCGAGAATGTTCATGGGGATTTGGAAAACCTATGATCATTCAAAAATAAAACTATAATTGTTGATTGTAGCAATTGTAGACAAACAAGTAACAAGTAAGATGATGAGACTAATAATAAGATTAAAAGCAACACTTGGTAAGGACTAGTTTGAGCATCTGTAGTGGTATGATTGTGATGACACGTTTAACAAATATGATTATGATAATTAGATGGAAAATACAATCTATTGTTTTCAAAAGCTTTAATCCTCGTCAAGACTTTGGTTAAAGAAAACAAACATTAGACTCAATCACTCAATTCAAGACTTAATCCAATTTCAACACGTTCGATTCACGGTCGTTTCACGAATTTGCTAAAACTTATAATTATGCTTCTTGATAATCAAAACTTCTTATGAAATGATCAATATAAAAGATAGCCAATCATAGACAAACCGGCTATGACTTGTTGATAGAAAATAACCCTTTCGACCTATGAAATCTTTACCAACAAATTAAGTTTTGATAACAATTGTCACATGAAACATAAGTACTAATGGTTCAAAGGAAAACTTGACATTGAAATAAACATAAATCACAATCACAACCACTACTTCATACCACAAACATCATCCTACCAAGTGTAGAATGAGATTTAGCTACTCATAACAAACAATGAAATAAACTCTGAAATAATAGTCTTACAAGTCATAATCAAGAGCCTTATAAAGTATAAATATGTTGCTAATGATCCCTAAGAGTTTCGTAATGTTAAATTTGCTTTTCGGACTCCAAAAGTGACTTTTCTTGCACCACCTTGCTCAAATCCGAGAATGGAGGTTTGGACAAGTTTGAGAGAGTTATTTATGAGATGATATGAAGAGATATTTGAGTTGTGAAAATATATATGATTACATGACCCCAAGGGTCTTATTTAAAGGCAAAGTTGATGGCATGGAGTGAATGCATGGCTTGGAGCCAAAGACAAATACTTGGAGCCAAAGACAAGTGCTTGGAGCCAAAGAGAGTCTAGAAGCTTCTTGTATGAGCTTGCATGAATGTAGACACAATTCTGCCTACACAAATGTTGGTGGCATCTTAATCCTGCTGGTGGCATCTTTGATGATTTGTGCAAGTGGCAACTTGATGGTGCTGGTGGCAACTTCATGCTGAGTGATTTGTATGCTCCTTGGAAATAGTTGTTCTTGCTCCCGAAACTGATCTTCAAAGGCTTGTAACTTGTACACGGGTCTTGAACTTGACTAGGATTATTTGTACTTGTACTAATCTCCATATTTGCGTTGTTTTACACTTCATCCCTGCAATTGGCTACACAAAGACTTGCAAACACAATTGGGCACAAATATGCATAAAAGTATCATGGATATAACCAATATACATGTACAAAAGTACGGATAACGCTCCCAAAAACATGTTGGATTTGGGCGTTATCAAATCCCCTCACACTTAAGTTTTGCTTGCCCTCAAGCAAGAAGAAAAGAAAATTAAATCCAAAGGTACATGTATTTTATAAAAATTCGATGCAAGTCTACCAAGTACAAGTACAAGATAAAACTCATCGACTTAAGTTTTTAAGGTTGAAAAATTGAGATATAAAGTCAATACCCATGAAAATCTAGAAAGTCTTTTATTTCTAACTATACTAATAACATATGAATTCAAGCAACATGTATCCCGACTTAGCACATTGGCTAATCGATACCTTTTATTTCTTCTTCTTCCTTCAACTTCATAACATTATAGCTCATTGGCTATTTATTTGTCTTTTTGACTTTTTTCTTTCTTTTTCTCTTTTTTTATATATTTTTTTCTTGGCTAAAACTCCTAGCCATGGATCAACATACTTACAAAATTCATGTTGTATTGACAAACATGGAACTTGCAACTTTCTCCTATTTTTTGGATTTTTCTACTATTATATGAGACTTTGACTTGGGTAAGTTTGACAAAAATATATCTCAAATTTTCAAAAATTACCGATTGGATAATTTCATAATTATTTATATACATTTTCTTGAAAGTTTTTATTTACGAGGGCAAAACAGAAGAAAAAAAAATTAAAATAGCCCAAAAATATGGCAATTAAGCATCTTTTTTCTCGATTTCCCTACAACCCCCTCACACTTAAGTTTAGCATTGTCCTCAATGTGATGAAACTAAACAAAAGTATAGGGAATGAGAGAAAAAGCAAAATCACGGGCATATCGTGCATCATACAAGATTCTTGTCTTCGCCTTCAACTTGCGGTACCTGCAAAAAAAATAACACACACAAAAATACAGAAACACTCTATTTTTGGTTTTTATAGGTTTTTATAAAAGCGACACATGCTACACCCCATCACACTTAAGCAAAACATTGGTTAAATATTGTGGGGTGTAAGCATGAATTTATTTTAAAAAGGAAAATCACACTTAAAAAAAATAAATCACACGGGTTGCCTCCCGAGAAGCGCTTATTTTATTATCGAGTCATCAGCCTGACTCGTACTTCTTTTTATTTTTCATTATTTTTTCGAGCGGAAAGTGTTCACTCCACTCCTCATGATATAGTTTAACAAGGTGTCCATTAACAATGAAGCTTCCTCCATTCTTGTCATACAATTCAACATAACCGGACGGGTATCCATGTTTTACTATTAAAGGACCGTACCACTTTTGTTTAAGCTTTGGAGCTTTGAATTTGTATCACATATTAAACAAGATAACTTTGTCTCCCTTCTTGAATTCTTTTCGGATTCGAAGTTTCTTGTCATGATAAGCTTTGGTACGTGCTTTGTATAATTTGGAATTCTCATAAGCTTGGAGTCTTAATTCATCGAGTTCATGCAATTGCAAGAATCGGTTTTCTCCAACGATTTTGAGATCGGGATTACAGCTTCTCAATGCCCAATAAGCACGATGCTCAATTTCGAAGGGCAAGTGACACGTTTTACCGTACAATAAACTATAAAGTGTTGTGCCAATTGGTGTCTTATAAGCTGTTCGGAATGCCCACAGAGCATCGTCAAGTTTCCTTGACCAAATGGAAGGATTGTCCTTAACCGTTTTTTCTAGTATTCGTTTTAAGGCTTTGTTGGTATTCTCAACTTGTCCACTCGTTTATGGATGATATGCGGTGGCAAAGCGATGGGTGACTCCATAACGCTTTAAGATTTTCTCCATTTGTTTGTTACAAAAATGGGAACCTCGATCGCTAGTTAAAGCTTTCGGCATTTCATAACGAGAGAAAAGCATTTTCATAAAATTGATTACGGCACATGAATCGTTCGTGGGTAAAGCTTCGGCTTCGACCCATTTGGACATGTAATCAATAGCGACTAAGATATATTTAAACTTATGGGATTAGGGAAAGGGTCCCATGAAATCAATTTCCCATACGTTAAATCTTTCGCTAACTTGGATGTTGTTTTGAGGCATCTCATCTCTTCGTGAGAGACTACCAGTACGTTGGCAAGCATCACAATTTTCGACTAGAGTATAGGCCTCTTTAAAAATTGTTGGCCAATAGGAACCAGCATCAAACACTTTTTTCGCGGTGGTGGAAGGACCATAACGTCCCCCCAGTAGGGGCCATGATGACATTCATCAAGGATCTTCCTTGTTTCCGCACCATAAACACATCTCCTAATCATGCCATCGGGGCATACCTTGAAAAGGTAGGGATCTTCCCAGAAATAGTGTTTTAGGTCGGAAAAGAATTTACATCGTTGGTGATAGGTTATACCTTTTCTTAGAATTCTTCCAACGAGGTAATTTGGAAAATCTACAAACCACGGAGATTCGTCCATAGAGATTTGCATAAGAGTTTCATCGGGAAAATAGTCATCGATATCTTCGTCCCTTAACTCTTCCATGTTTGGGTTTTCAAGTCGCGACAAATGATCGGCTGCGACGTTTTCAGCTCCTTTCTTATTTTGAATTTCGATGTCAAATTCTTGGAGTAGTAAAATCCATCTAATAAGACGTGGTTTAGCATCTTGTTTAGAGAATAGGTATTTCAACACGGAATGATCGGTGAATACAATCGTCTTTGACAACACGAGATAGGATCGAAATTTGTCAAAAGCAAAAACTACGGCAAGTAGTTCTTTCTCGGTGATTGTGTAGTTGAGCTGCGCGCTATTTAGAGTTTTGCTCGTAAAATGTATAGGACGGAAATATTTTCCTTCGCTTGTCCTAATACGGCTCCTACAGCGAAATCGCTTGCATCACACATAAGTTCAAACGGTCGCGACCAATCTGGTGAAACCATGATCGGTGCATTTGTTAACTTGTCTTTAATCTTTTCAAATGCCTTTATGCATTCTTCGTTGAAATCAAAGACTATGTCTTTTTAAAAGAGTTTGGTCATCGGTCTAGCGATTTTGGAAAAGTCTTTTATGAATCAGCGGTAGAATCCCGCATGACCTAGAAAACTTCTAACGGCTTTCACGTTAGTGGGTGGTGGTAATTTAGATATCACTTCGATCTTGGCCTTGTCTACTTCCAATCCGGCTCCAGAGACTTTGTGTCCAAGCACAATTCCTTCAATCACCATAAAGTGACATTTCTCCCAATTGAGCACGAGATTAGCTTGTTTGCATCAGATGAGCATGTGCTCTAGATTAAAAAGGCAAGACTCAAATGATTTTCCAAAGACTGAGAAATCATGCATGAAAACTTCCATGGATACTTCGATCATGTCTTGAAAGATCGTGATCATACACCTTTGAAAAGTAGCAGGTGTATCGCAAAGACCAAAAGGCATACGCCTATAAGCAAATGTTCCAAAAGGATACGTGAAAGTGGTCTTGTCTTGATCGGATGGTTCGATAGGTATTTAGAAATATCTGGAAAAGCCATCGAGAAAACAAAAGAATTTGTTCCCCGCTAGTCTTTCCAACATTTGATCCATGAATGGTAGAGGAAAATGATCTTTTCATGTGGCATCATTTAATTTGCGGTAATCAATACACACACGCCAACCGGTAACAGTTCTTGTAGGAAAAAGTTCGTTATGTTCGTTGGTCACAACAGTCAATCCTCCTTTCTTAGGAACGCAGTGAATAGGACTAACCCAAGGACTATCTTCTATGGAAAGGATGATTCCTGCTTCAAGGGTGAGCCCGATCCATTGTGTCCCTAAAAAGGAGGTCCTTAAACTCCTTGACGCGGGAATGATTTATCCTATATCCGATAGCCCATGGGTGAGCCCGATCCATTGTGTCCCTAAAAAGGGAGGAATGACCGTTGTGCCTAATGAAAACAACGAGTTAATTCCCACTCGTGTTGTGACCGGTTGGAGGGTGTGTATTGACTACCGAAAGTTAAATGACGCCACTCGTAAAGACCACTTTCCTTTGCCCTTCATGGATCAAATGTTGGAGCGACTCGCGGGAAATGAATTCTATTGCTTTTTAGATGGTTTTTCCGGTTACTTTCAAATTCCTATCGACCCTCGTGATCAAGAGAAGACTACTTTTACGTGTCCTTATGGAACATTCGCTTATCGTAGGATGCCTTTCGGACTTTGTAATGCACCCGGTACGTTTCAACGGTGTATGATGGCGATTTTTCACGATATGATTGAGAAGTCGATGGAAGTGTTTATGGATGACTTCTCAGTGTTTGGTAATTCGTTCACGTCATGTTTATCTAATCTCGAACAAATGTTAAAACGTTGTGAAGAAACCAATCTTGTGCTTAATTGGGAGAAATGTCATTTCATGTGTAAACAAGGAATCGTCTTAGGACATAAGGTGTCGAAGGCAGGGATTGAGGTCGATAAAGCTAAAGTAGACGTCATCGCCAAGTTACCTCATCCCAAAACCGTTAAGGGAGTTCGTAGTTTCCTAGGCCACGCGGGCTTTTATCGTCGTTTCATCAAGGACTTTTCGAAGATTTCTCGTCCTATGACACACCTTCTCGAGAAGGATGCTCCTTTTAATTTTAATGAGGATTGTGTTAAGGCTTTCGAGACTCTAAAAAGGAAACTTACCGAAGCTCCCATTCTTGTTGGTCCTAATTGGGAATTACCCTTTGAAATCATGTGCGATGCAAGTGATTATGCTATAGGGTCCGTCTTAGGGCAACGTTATGACAAGCATTTTCGTCCTATCCATTATGCTAGTAAGACGATGACCGAGGCTCAATTAAAGTACACCACAACGGAAAAGGAATTCCTTGCCGTGGTCTATGCTTTTGAGAAATTCCGACCTTATCTCGTCTTGACTAAAAGCATCGTGTATACCGACCATTCGGCTATCAAGTATCTCTTAGCAAAGCAAGATGCTAAGCCGAGATTGCTTCGTTGGATGCTCCTCCTCCAAGAATTTGATGTCACCGTGCTTGACAAAAAAGGAGCCGAGAATCTAGCGGCCGATCATCTCTCTCGTCTAGAAGATCCTCACAAAGATGTTTTCGAGAACAAGGAAATTACCGAAACATTTCCTCTTGAGACTCTCGGTGTAGTGAATTCTAAAGACACCACCCCATGGTTTGCCGATATTGCAAATTACCATGCGGGCAATTTCATAATCAAGGGTATGACGACACAACAAAAACGAAAATTCTTTCGTGACGTCAAGTTCTATTTTTGGGACGACCCTTATCTCTTTCAAATTTGTGCGGATCAACTCGTTCGACGTTGTGTGTTTGGTGCCGAAGCTTCTAATATCCTTAGAGCTTGTCACGAGGGACCCACGGGTGGTCACCACGGTGCTAATCTCACGGCTAAGAAAGTGTTCGATGCCGGTTTCTTTTGGCCTTCTATCTATCGTGATGCACACGCACTTGTGAAGTCGTGTGATTCGTGCCAACGTCAAGGAAAATCGTCTCAACGTGATGAAATGCCGCAAAATATAATTCAAGTGTGTGAGATTTTCGACATATGGGGAATAGACTTTATGGGGCCGTTCCCATCGTCTCATGGCAACAAATATATCCTCGTCGCGGTGGACTACCTTTCTAAGTGGGTGGAAGCTAAGGCTTTACCTACTAATGATGCTCGTGTGGTAGTGAAGTTCTTGAAGCAACTATTCTCTCGGTTCGGAACCCCTCGTGCTATTATAAGCGATCGTGGAACCCATTTTTGTAATGACCAATTCGAAAAGGTTCTAAAGAAATATGGGGTTACACATCGTCTTTCTACGGCTTATCACCCGCAAACGAGTGGGCAAGTCGAGGTTTCGAACCGAGCTTTGAAGAGGATTTTAGAAAGGTCGATTGGAGAAAACCGTGCTTCATGGTCCGACAAACTCGATGATGCTTTATGGGCCTTTAGGACCGCTTATAAGACACCTATCGGTTGCACTCCTTATAAGTTAGTCTATGGGAAGAATTGTCATTTGCCCATTGAATTGGAGCATAAGGCATATTGGGCCCTTAAGCATGCTAATTTTGACTTGAAGACCGCGGGAGATCACCGGAAAATACAATTGAATGAATTGGATGAATTAAGGGATAATGCTTATGAAAATTCATTAATTTTTAAAGAAAAGACTAAAAAGTTTCATGATTCAAAGATTAAAAACCGGGTTTTTAACGTTGGTGATCAAGTGTTGCTTTTTAACTCTCGTCTTAAGATATTTTCCGGGAAATTGAAATCTCGTTGGTCGGGTCCGTTCACCATTACACAAGTGTTTCCATATGGGACCATTGAGCTAGCTCAAGATGATGGACCCAATTTCAAGGTGAATGGACATAGGCTTAAGCACTACTTTGGTGGGGAAATTCCTTCAATGGTGGCCCCCGACCAAGACACCTTCCCCAATGATAATTAACATTGAGGGGATCGAGTCGAGCTCATGACTCGGTAATCAAAAACGAGGTCCCTCGTGGGGGAGATCCCATGCTTATCTTTATGCTTATTATTCACTAATAAGGGGACTTGTACCCTTCCAACTCGTTGTCTCGTGGTTGTTTGTGATTGTGTTATCTAGATCATCATCATCATCTACGATTGAAGACTCTCGTGTTCGTTTACGTGAGCCTCCATCATTCATTTGAAGAAGTTTTTCACGATTCCATGACATATACTTTATTGTTCTAACAATTATCTTTTAGCATAATTAATAAACGGCTTTAGATATATTGTTGATCACCCTTTCCATGCTAGATCCTAAGCATTCGACTCTTCGTCTCTAGTATGGGGGTGCTCCACCTTTAGACTCGAAACATTGAGGACAATGTTTACTTTTAGTATGGGGGGGTGAATAGGTACTTGCTTTGCTACGCCCTCACGTTTTCCCAATTTCAATGTTTTGTTTTGCTAATAAGGCTAAAAATGGCCAAATTTTAAAATTTTTCTTAGTTTTCATAAGTGTTTTTAAGACACGAATGTATATTTTCCGATGGGTAGAATAAGAGTTAATTTTTGACTTGATGGGCATTTTGAGCCATTTACATTCCTTAACCCGCTCAATTCAAGTTTTGCTAGACTTTTATATAGGGAGCTTTAAAACGCGAAAGTCTTAATTCATTCGGGTTAAGAACAAGAACTTTTCGCAAGTTCCTATAATTGATTCTAGAAAGTCACTTATCAAGGGAACTTTAAAACGCATTCTCTAAACTTGAAAAAGTCCAAGAAAGTGCAAGATCCTATAGGTGGCTTGAAAACCCAAAACTTTGATTTGATATAGTCTTAATGAAAGCTAATCCAAATTTGGCTTAATTTTGACTTGCATGGCTAAGTATTCACGAGTCTCTTTAATTAGAGGTCTTTAAATAGTGAAGAACGAGAAATGATAGAGTTAGACAAGTGATCATGCTAAACGTAGAACATGAAAGTGTTCTTTCAAAAACTCATATGTTTTTAATTGTGGCTTTTTCTTCCCATAAGATCAATGCATTAGGAATAAATCATAATTGCAATAAGTAAGGTCGTACGATTTGAAAGGTTACTTAGCCTCTAGCGCAAGATCGTTTAAAAGTTGCTCGGGGTTGAATAGAGTTCATAGCCAAGGCATAACTTATTGAAGCGGGACGCGAAGATTGGCGATCATCCAAAAAGGCCCTAACAAGGCATGAGGAGCTCTATTTTTGCTAAAGATCCAAAGATGATGTGAAGTATCATTATTCCTAAATCAATATGAAGGATCGAGACACACGACGAGAAGCTATTACTCCCCTAAAGAATGGAGAAAGTCTATCCAAAAAGACCCTAACAAGGTATGAGGATAAATATATCCAAGTCCGAAAAGGAGGCGGATCGTTGTATATCAAAATCCAAAGTAAAGATTGAAGAAAAATGATGAAGTCGTGGTCCTATATGAAGAATCTCTCAAAAACGTCAAGTGAAGAAATTCCAATATATGAAGAGAAGACCATAATTTCAAGAACGTCTTCCCAAGATTTGAAGTATGAAGTACATGCCAAATATCGGTCCGAGAAAGGTCTCAAATCGTGAAACGAGTTATGCCAAGATATGAACTTAAGGAGATACACGAGAAGGCGTTTTAAAAGATTTTGTCCTTCGGCTAACTATTGATCAAATCGTGCTACTTTGCTTTCGGACCAATAACTACTCAAATAAGTCAATATGAATCACTTGTGATCCATGACAAATAGATAAAAAATGCTAGTAACCCATTTCCTTTTATAATAACTAGGATTGCGGGGAGAAAAAGTATTACACAATTTGGACGTATGAGTAGTGTTAGCATTGTGACTTGTACCAACAATGATCTTGTTTTTGCACTTAGCATGGAATGTATGACAATCAAGGATGACGAAATTTACTCTAAGGGACATTAACTTGTTTCTATTCTTTGACCCTAAAAGTCACATTTTGGTGATGAAAATCATACATTATGTCTTTACACATCATCGTAGTATGTTGCAAGTCTTTTACTCTTCAATAAAGGTTAATAAAATTGAACTTTGGTGATGCTTAGATACTTTATTCTAGCATTGCGTGAGGGCACGGCAATGGCTTAGTATGGGGGAGTGATGAGATGGCATTTATACATGATCTCATCGTTCTTTTCGGGCTTTAAATGCATAAAAATGTCATAAAATACCATATATATGCTTGCTTTTGTGTTCATGTGTATTTTAGGTATGGATTTCGTAAAAAAGACAAAAGATCACAAGATACAAGGAAAAACGAACACGAGAAACGAAGCCGTACAATGAACCGGGCCCTAATCATGGAATTCTCATCAAATACCCTTGAAGACTTGAAGACAAACAAGATTGATCCTTATTTATTGAAGAAATGACACTTAAAACCCTTGTATATTGATAATTACAAGTTTGGTCCCTTAAGTTTGTCAAAATTACAAAAAGGTCCTTCAACTTTGAAGAAATGACAAGATTGGTCCCTCAACAAAATCAATTTGTCAATTATGGTCCCTCATGAAGATTAAGAGACATTGAAGACCTTTGAAGATCAAGATTGTCCAAAATCAGTCCCTGAATTATCCAAGAAATGGCAAAAATAATCCTTGATAAACTTTGTGTGAAGTTTGGTGCCAAAAGTGACAATTGATGGAAGTTTTTAACAAAGGAGAAACGGATTTAGGGCTTAAAAACATTGTTTGCCAAAAATTTCCAAACACAAGGACCAAAGATGTCAACATGAAACATTCAAACTAAAAAAAGGCGCCTAACACCCCCTTTTCCCCCAAATACGGATCAAAGGAGTTACTGTGCTCCTTTCACCCCACCCAGTTTTCACCTCAACTTAAACAAGGTTAAAATGCAATTAACCTTGCACACGCATGATTCACACATGCAGAAAGCAAACCCACACCTAAAAACCCCAATCCCACCACTGTGGACCCTACCCCCAATTCCCCTATCAACCAATCACATCACACCTTGTCCTCCAAGGCATGTGACGTGTCCCAAATCAAAGGCTAAGGTTATTTGCTTACTCTCAAAGCAAAAACAAACGTCCAGGATCAAATGTGGACAACTCATCACTCAAAACCGTCAAGGGCAAAGTTGGGATTTTCTAGTGATTAGGGTTTTAGTTTTAGCCTTCTAGTATGTTCATTTGAGTACTATAAAAGGAGGCATCAACCTGTGATGACCCCTTGTTCCAGTTTCTAGCATAATTTTTGTAATTCCTTTTTTATATTAATAAAAGTTGGTATTTGTTTTATAAAACAATTTAATTCCTTTTTAGTTTATAAAAAGTTGGTGTTAAGTCTATGCTAGATACTGAGTTCCAATTTTCTGATTTGGTTAAGTAAATTTTGATTTCCAAAATTACTTGAAGGTTTCTGAAACTTGAAATTCTTGGTAAGGAATTGTTTCAGGATTTGATGTTAAGAGGTTTCATTTGTTAGTGATATAGGGTTTTGAAAACGTTTTAAGAGGTCTTAAAAGGTTTTGGATAGGATTTAAGAAAGAAGGAAAAAATCAGAAATATATATTATTACTTGTTTTTGTTTTTGTTTTCTTTGATTTTTTAAGCAGGTGTTGATTGTTTGATCCAAGGATCTGCATGCACCCGGGTGCATAAGGAGGTGGTTATGCTACCACTAGGGTCTTGGATGTAAGACCCTAAGGTATTCCCTTTTACCTTTGGAAAATTTCAGAAAATAGCAAGTGAATGTGATCTTGTTTGATTTAATGTTATCTTGTGTTTAAGTTGATGATTTGTGTTCTCTGGAAGTTTTTATGCATGATTGATGCTAATTGGTTCAGTTTTCATAAGTGTTATTAGGTTTTGTTTTGAAAAATTTTGGTTTCAAAAATATAACAGGGTGTTTGGATTAGCATATTAGCAGGGCAATAATCTTTGATTTTGTTTCTAAAAGGTGTTAATCAGTCTAAAATAGGTTGAGTTAGGTTTGTTAGCAGTTATAAGTTAGTTTGTAAAGATTTGGAAGCAAGTCTAAGTGTTAAAAGTGAAAAGTTAGTCTTAAAACCTGCCTAACCACTTACTGCTTGTTTTTCATGATTTTTGATGCTTGATTCTTGAAATCTGTTTAGACTTAGGGTGTTTAAGGTTTGCAGTTTGATTGTTTACCATTTGGAGACTTGGTGTGCTTAATTTGAAGCTTTGAAGTTCATTGAGGTGCTAGTAATTTGCTAAAAAGTCCACTGGCCTAGTCCTATAATCACAGCAACTTGTATTCATTTTGGTATGCTTGTGTTTGCTTGAATTGCCTGCTAGGTGCTTATTTTTGCTTGTTGACTGACTCCTTGTGCTTAAATAAGCACAAGGGTGCCCCCTTGTTCCCAAATCATCCACCAAATAAGCCCACAAGCCAAGTCCTCTTGGCTTGCATCACTTTTGGAAAAAGCAAAACACAAAGCCAATCTGCTAAGTGTTCATCTTGGAATCTGTCACGTTTTGATCATTCAAACTAGTTTAATCTTAGCTAAAAGGTGTTTTGGATTAGATTACAAGGTTACAAGTGTGTCAGATTGGTTTGGAAAAGAAAAAAAAAGAAAATAAACGTGCAAAAAGGGGGTTGCTAAGCCTCGAACCCGCATCACCACACTCACACACATCATCCTTAACCATTGCGCCCTTGGGTCTTTTACTGACTAAGGGTGCAAAGGTTATTAAGTTAACCAGTTTTTCATTTGCTTGCTTAAATATAAGCCGTGGCTTATTTTCCATTTTTCAGCTTATTTATCAAGCGTTTTTGCTTATTTTCAATTTTCCTAGGACTTTAATAGGCTTGTTGACTTTTCTAGCTAAATTTTATATTTTTCCTTTTATTTAATTATTTTCTAGGATTTATTTATTATACGTTTTTTATAAAATCATTAAAAAATAGAAAAAATAGTTTTGATTTTTAGGAAAAATAGTTTTTAGCTTTTTAATATATAATTTGAGGTTTACATTTAGTTTTGGTTTTAAAAACTTTTATTTTTAATTTTATATTATTTTAAGGTTTTTTATAAACTTTAAAGATTTTTATAAAATTATTAAAAAGGGTTTAGGAGCTATAATTTGTGTTTTTCTCTTAGTTAGATTATTTAGGATTTTTATAAATTTTTTAGAATTAATTTTAGTAACTTTTTATTTTTAGTATTATTTTATTATTATTTTATTATTAAAAAATCAAAATTTTATTTTTATTTCTTTTTCATTTTTCTTAAGTTCTTTATCATTAATTAAGACCTTTTCCATTTTTAGAATATTTTTATAGCTTTTAGATTAATTTTTATAATTATTTTAAGTTTAATTAGGTTTTAATCATTTTAAATCATTTTTAGAGTTTTAAAATTAGTTTTAATAGCTTTTAATTTTTAGAAAATTACTTTTTAGTCTCATAATAATATAAGTTAAGTAATTATTCAATAAAATCATATTTTAGACATTTGAATTAGTTATATTTAATTTTAGGGCTTTAATTAGCATTTAAAATTAAATATTTAATTAATAAAAGGTTTTAAAATATCTTTGTTGGATTTTTATCTTTATTTATATTATTTTTGACTTGTTTTTAGTCTTTTTAATTATTGATTTTGTTTTTAGTCTTAGTATTAAATTTTTAATTTTGGTAGTTTTTCACGGCTTTACGTTTACGTCTTTTACGTCGTAGTTTAATTTTAACGTAACCGTCTTTTCATCTTCTCATCCCCATTTTCTTAATATTAATCTCAAAGAAATACAAGTTAACTCACAACACATATACCTCCTTGGGAAACGAACTTTTTCTCTCATTTTAAGTGATTGGGTCATTTGTGTTGATTTTTCCTAAAATCATCACTCGATACTTACCGCTATTTTACGCTCTTTGTTTTCTTAAACAAGAGTTGTAATTTACTACAACCATTTTGGCGCCGCTACCGGGGAAACGAGGCGGCGCGAAGCACTTTAGAGCCTTTTTCCTTAGGGTATATTTTATAATACCCGCCTTATAGTTTATAAAATATAAGGCCATGGGTGAGCCCGATCCATTGTGTCCCTAAAAAGGAGGTCCTTAAACTCCTTGACGCGGGAATGATTTATCCTATATCCGATAGCCCATGGGTGAGCCCGATCCATTGTGTCCCTAAAAAGGGAGGAATGACCGTTGTGCCTAATGAAAACAACGAGTTAATTCCCACTCGTGTTGTGACCGGTTGGAGGGTGTGTATTGACTACCGAAAGTTAAATCACGCCACTCGTAAAGACCACTTTCCTTTGCCCTTCATGGATCAAATGTTGGAGCGACTCGCGGGAAATGAATTCTATTGCTTTTTAGATGGTTTTTCCGGTTACTTTCAAATTCCTATCGACCCTCGTGATCAAGAGAAGACTACTTTTACGTGTCCTTATGGAACATTCGCTTATCGTAGGATGCCTTTCGGACTTTGTAATGCACCCGGTACGTTTCAACGGTGTATGATGGCGATTTTTCACGATATGATCGAGAAGTCGATGGAAGTGTTTATGGATGACTTCTCAGTGTTTGGTAATTCGTTCACGTCATGTTTATCTAATCTCGAACAAATGTTAAAACGTTGTGAAGAAACCAATCTTGTGCTTAATTGGGAGAAATGTCATTTCATGTGTAAACAAGGAATCGTCTTAGGACATAAGGTGTCGAAGGCAGGGATTGAGGTCGATAAAGCTAAAGTAGACGTCATCGCCAAGTTACCTCATCCCAAAACCGTTAAGGGAGTTCGTAGTTTCCTAGGCCACGCGGGCTTTTATCGTCGTTTCATCAAGGACTTTTCGAAGATTTCTCGTCCTATGACACACCTTCTCGAGAAGGATGCTCCTTTTAATTTTAATGAGGATTGTGTTAAGGCTTTCGAGACTCTAAAAAGGAAACTTACCGAAGCTCCCATTCTTGTTGCTCCTAATTGGGAATTACCCTTTGAAATCATGTGCGATGCAAGTGATTATGCTATAGGGGCCGTCTTAGGGCAACGTTATGACAAGCATTTTCGTCCTATCCATTATGCTAGTAAGACGATGACCGAGGCTCAATTAAAGTACACCACAACGGAAAAGGAATTCCTTGCCGTGGTCTATGCTTTTGAGAAATTCCGACCTTATCTCGTCTTGACTAAAAGCATCGTGTATACCGACCATTCGGCTATCAAGTATCTCTTAGCAAAGCAAGATGCTAAGCCGAGATTGCTTCGTTGGATGCTCCTCCTCCAAGAATTTGATGTCACCGTGCTTGACAAAAAAGGAGCCGAGAATCTAGCGGCCGATCATCTCTCTCGTCTAGAAGATCCTCACAAAGATGTTTTCGAGAACAAGGAAATTACCGAAACATTTCCTCTTGAGACTCTCGGTGTAGTGAATTCTAAAGACACCACCCCATGGTTTGCCGACATTGCAAATTACCATGCGGGCAATTTCATAATCAAGGGTATGACGACACAACAAAAACGAAAATTCTTTCGTGACGTCAAGTTCTATTTTTGGGACGACCCTTATCTCTTTCGAATTTGTGCGGATCAACTCGTTCGACGTTGTGTGTTTGGTGCCGAAGCTTCTAATATCCTTAGAGCTTGTCACGAGGGACCCACGGGTGGTCACCACGGTGCTAATCTCACGGCTAAGAAAGTGTTCGATGCCGGTTTCTTTTGGCCTTCTATCTATCGTGATGCACACGCACTTGTGAAGTCGTGTGATTCGTGCCAACGTCAAGGAAAATCGTCTCAACGTGATGAAATGCCGCAAAATATAATTCAAGTGTGTGAGATTTTCGACATATGGGGAATAGACTTTATGGGGCCGTTCCCATCGTCTCATGGCAACAAATATATCCTCGTCGCGGTGGACTACCTTTCTAAGTGGGTGGAAGCTAAGGCTTTACCTACTAATGATGCTCGTGTGGTAGTGAAGTTCTTGAAGCAACTATTCTCTCGGTTCGGAACCCCTCGTGCTATTATAAGCGATCGTGGAACCCATTTTTGTAATGACCAATTCGAAAAGGTTCTAAAGAAATATGGGTTACACATCGTCTTTCTACGGCTTATCACCCGCAAACGAGTGGGCAAGTCGAGGTTTCGAACCGAGCTTTGAAGAGGATTTTAGAAAGGTCGATTGGAGAAAACCGTGCTTCATGGTCCGACAAACTCGATGACGCTTTATGGGCCTTTAGGACCGCTTATAAGACACCTATCGGTTGCACTCCTTATAAGTTAGTCTATGGGAAGAATTGTCATTTGCCCATTGAATTGGAGCATAAGGCATATTGGGCCCTTAAGCATGCTAATTTTGACTTGAAGACCTCGGGAGATCACCGGAAAATACAATTGAATGAATTGGATGAAATAAGGGATAATGCTTATGAAAATTCATTAATTTTTAAAGAAAAGACTAAAAAGTTTCATGATTCAAAGATTAAAAACCGGGTTTTTAACGTTGGTGATCAAGTGTTGCTTTTTAACTCTCGTCTTAAGATATTTTCCGGGAAATTGAAATCTCGTTGGTCGGGTCCGTTCACCATTACACAAGTGTTTCCATATGGGACCATTGAGCTAGCTCAAGATGATGGACCCAATTTCAAGGTGAATGGACATAGGCTTAAGCACTACTTTGGTGGGGAAATTCCTTCAATGGTGGCCCCCGACCAAGACACCTTCCCCAATGATAATTAACATTGAGGGGATCGAGTCGAGCTCATGACTCGGTAATCAAAAACGAGGTGCCTCGTGGGGGAGATCCCATGCTTATCTTTATGCTTATTATTCACTAATAAGGGGACTTGTACCCTTCCAACTCGTTGTCTCGTGGTTGTTTGTGATTGTGTTATCTAGATCATCATCATCATCTACGATTGAAGACTCTCGTGTTCGTTTACGTGAGCCTCCATCGTTCGTTTGAAGAAGTTTTTCACGATTCCATGACATATACTTTATTGTTCTAACAATTATCTTTTAGCATAATTAATAAACGGCTTTAGATATATTGTTGATCACCCTTTCCATGCTAGATCCTAAGCATTCGACTCTTCGTCTCTAGTATGGGGGTGCTCCACCTTTAGACTCGAAACATTGAGGACAATGTTTACTTTTAGTATGGGGGGGTGAATAGGTACTTGCTTTGCTACGCCCTCACGTTTTCCCAATTTCAATGTTTTGTTTTGCTAATAAGGCTAAAAATGGCCAAATTTTAAAATTTTTCTTAGTTTTCATAAGTGTTTTTAAGAAACGAATGTATATTTTCCGATGGGTAGAATAAGAGTTAATTTTTGACTTGATGGGCATTTGGAGCCATTTACATTCCTTAACCCGCTCAATTCAAGTTTTGCTAGACTTTTATATAGGGAGCTTTAAAACGCGAAAGTCTTAATTCATTCGGGTTAAGAACAAGAACTTTTCGCAAGTTCCTATAATTGATTCTAGAAAGTCACTTATCAAGGGAACTTTAAAACGCATTCTCTAAACTTGAAAAAGTCCAAGAAAGTGCAAGATCCTATAGGTGGCTTGAAAACCCAAAACTTTGATTTGATATAGTCTTAATGAAAGCTAATCCAAATTTGGCTTAATTTTGACTTGCATGGCTAAGTATTCACGAGTCTCTTTTAATTAGAGGTCTTTAAATAGTGAAGAACGAGAAATGATAGAGTTAGACAAATGATCATGCTAAACGTAGAACATGAAAGTGTTCTTTCAAAAAGTCATATGTTTTTAATTGTGGCTTTTTCTTCCCATAAGATCAATGCATTAGGAATAAATCATAATTGCAATAAGTAAGGTCGTACGATTTGAAAGGTTACTTAGCCTCTAGCGCAAGATCGTTTAAAAGTTGCTCGGGGTTGAATAGAGTTCATAGCCAAGGCATAACTTATTGAAGCGGGACGCGAAGATTGGCGATCATCCAAAAAGGCCCTAACAAGGCATGAGGAGCTCTATTTTTGCTAAAGATCCAAAGATGATGTGAAGTATCATTATTCCTAAATCAATATGAAGGATCGAGACACACGACGAGAAGCTATTACTCCCCTAAAGAATGGAGAAAGTCTATCCAAAAAGACCCTAACAAGGTATGAGGATAAATATATCCAAGTCCGAAAAGGAGGCGGATCGTTGTATATCAAAATCCAAAGTAAAGATTGAAGAAAAATGATGAAGTCGTGGTCCTATATGAAGAATCTCTCAAAAACGTCAAGTGAAGAAATTCCAATATATGAAGAGAAGACCATAATTTCAAGAACGTCTTCCCAAGATTTGAAGTATGAAGTACATGCCAAATATCGGTCCGAGAAAGGTCTCAAATCGTGAAACGAGTTATGCCAAGATATGAACTTAAGGAGTACACGAGAAGCCGTTTTAAAAGATTTTGTCCTTCGGCTAACTATTGATCAAATCGTGCTACTTTGCTTTCGGACCAATAACTACTCAAATAAGTCAATATGAATCACTTGTGATCCATGACAAATAGATAAAAAATGCTAGTAACCCATTTCCTTTTATAATAACTAGGATTGCGGGGAGAAAAAGTATTACACAATTTGGACGTATGAGTAGTGTTAGCATTGTGACTTGTACCAACAATGATCTTGTTTTTGCACTTAGCATGGAATGTATGACAATCAAGGATGACGAAATTTACTCTAAGGGACATTAACTTGTTTCTATTCTTTGACCCTAAAAGTCACATTTTGGTGATGAAAATCATACATTATGTCTTTACACATCATCGTAGTATGTTGCAAGTCTTTTACTCTTCAATAAAGGTTAATAAAATTGAACTTTGGTGATGCTTAGATACTTTATTCTAGCATTGCGTGAGGGCACGGCAATGGCTTAGTATGGGGGAGTGATGAGATGGCATTTATACATGATCTCATCGTTCTTTTCGGGCTTTAAATGCATAAAAATGTCATAAAATACCATATATATGCTTGCTTTTGTGTTCATGTGTATTTTAGGTATGGATTTCGTAAAAAAGACAAAAGATCACAAGATACAAGGAAAAACGAACACGAGAAACGAAGCCGTACAATGAACCGGGCCCTAATCATGGAATTCTCATCAAATACCCTTGAAGACTTGAAGACAAACAAGATTGATCCTTATTTATTGAAGAAATGACACTTAAAACCCTTGTATATTGATAATTACAAGTTTGGTCCCTTAAGTTTGTCAAAATTACAAAAAGGTCCTTCAACTTTGAATAAATGACAAGATTGGTCCCTCAACAAAATCAATTTGTCAATTATGGTCCCTCATGAAGATTAAGAGACATTGAAGACCTTTGAAGATCAAGATTGTCCAAAATCAGTCCCTGAATTATCCAAGAAATGGCAAAAATAATCCTTGATAAACTTTGTGTGAAGTTTGGTGCCAAAAGTGACAATTGATGGAAGTTTTTAACAAAGGAGAAACGGATTTAGGGCTTAAAAACATTGTTTGCCAAAAATTTCCAAACACAAGGACCAAAGATGTCAACATGAAACATTCAAACTAAAAAAAGGCGCCTAACACCCCCTTTTCCCCCAAATACGGATCAAAGGAGTTACTGTGCTCCTTTCACCCCACCCAGTTTTCACCTCAACTTAAACAAGGTTAAAATGCAATTAACCTTGCACACGCATGATTCACACATGCAGAAAGCAAACCCACACCTAAAAACCCCAATCCCACCACTGTGGACCCTACCCCCAATTCCCCTATCAACCAATCACATCACACCTTGTCCTCCAAGGCATGTGACGTGTCCCAAATCAAAGGCTAAGGTTATTTGCTTACTCTCAAAGCAAAAACAAACGTCCAGGATCAAATGTGGACAACTCATCACTCAAAACCGTCAAGGGCAAAGTTGGGATTTTCTAGTGATTAGGGTTTTAGTTTTAGCCTTCTAGTATGTTCATTTGAGTACTATAAAAGGAGGCATCAACCTGTGATGACCCCTTGTTCCAGTTTCTAGCATAATTTTTGTAATTCCTTTTTTATATTAATAAAAGTTGGTATTTGTTTTATAAAACAATTTAATTCCTTTTTAGTTTATAAAAAGTTGGTGTTAAGTCTATGCTAGATACTGAGTTCCAATTTTCTGATTTGGTTAAGTAAATTTTGATTTCCAAAATTACTTGAAGGTTTCTGAAACTTGAAATTCTTGGTAAGGAATTGTTTCAGGATTTGATGTTAAGAGGTTTCATTTGTTAGTGATATAGGGTTTTGAAAACGTTTTAAGAGGTCTTAAAAGGTTTTGGATAGGATTTAAGAAAGAAGGAAAAAATCAGAAATATATATTATTACTTGTTTTTGTTTTTGTTTTCTTTGATTTTTTAAGCAGGTGTTGATTGTTTGATCCAAGGATCTGCATGCACCCGGGTGCATAAGGAGGTGGTTATGCTACCACTAGGGTCTTGGATGTAAGACCCTAAGGTATTCCCTTTTACCTTTGGAAAATTTCAGAAAATAGCAAGTGAATGTGATCTTGTTTGATTTAATGCTATCTTGTGTTTAAGTTGATGATTTGTGTTCTCTGGAAGTTTTTATGCATGATTGATGCTAATTGGTTCAGTTTTCATAAGTGTTATTAGGTTTTGTTTTGAAAAATTTTGGTTTCAAAAATATAACAGGGTGTTTGGATTAGCATATTAGCAGGGCAATAATCTTTGATTTTGTTTCTAAAAGGTGTTAATCAGTCTAAAATAGGTTGAGTTAGGTTTGTTAGCAGTTATAAGTTAGTTTGTAAAGATTTGGAAGCAAGTCTAAGTGTTAAAAGTGAAAAGTTAGTCTTAAAACCTGCCTAACCACTTACTGCTTGTTTTTCATGATTTTTGATGCTTGATTCTTGAAATCTGTTTAGACTTAGGGTGTTTAAGGTTTGCAGTTTGATTGTTTACCATTTGGAGACTTGGTGTGCTTAATTTGAAGCTTTGAAGTTCATTGAGGTGCTAGTAATTTGCTAAAAAGTCCACTGGCCTAGTCCTATAATCACAGCAACTTGTATTCATTTTGGTATGCTTGTGTTTGCTTGAATTGCCTGCTAGGTGCTTATTTTTGCTTGTTGACTGACTCCTTGTGCTTAAATAAGCACAAGGGTGACCCCTTGTTCCCAAATCATCCACCAAATAAGCCCACAAGCCAAGTCCTCTTGGCTTGCATCACTTTTGGAAAAAGCAAAACACAAAGCCAATCTGCTAAGTGTTCATCTTGGAATCTGTCACGTTTTGATCATTCAAACTAGTTTAATCTTAGCTAAAAGGTGTTTTGGATTAGATTACAAGGTTACAAGTGTGTCAGATTGGTTTGGAAAAGAAAAAAAAAGAAAATAAACGTGCAAAAAGGGGGTTGCTAAGCCTCGAACCCGCATCACCACACTCACACACATCATCCTTAACCATTGCGCCCTTGGGTCTTTTACTGACTAAGGGTGCAAAGGTTATTAAGTTAACCAGTTTTTCATTTGCTTGCTTAAATATAAGCCGTGGCTTATTTTCCATTTTTCAGCTTATTTATCAAGCGTTTTTGCTTATTTTCAATTTTCCTAGGACTTTAATAGGCTTGTTGACTTTTCTAGCTAAATTTTATATTTTTCCTTTTATTTAATTATTTTCTAGGATTTATTTATTATACGTTTTTTATAAAATCATTAAAAAATAGAAAAAATAGTTTTGATTTTTAGGAAAAATAGTTTTTAGCTTTTTAATATATAATTTGAGGTTTACATTTAGTTTTGGTTTTAAAAACTTTTATTTTTAATTTTATATTATTTTAAGGTTTTTTATAAACTTTAAAGATTTTTATAAAATTATTAAAAAGGGTTTAGGAGCTATAATTTGTGTTTTTCTCTTAGTTAGATTATTTAGGATTTTTATAAATTTTTTAGAATTAATTTTAGTAACTTTTTATTTTTAGTATTATTTTATTATTATTTTATTATTAAAAAATCAAAATTTTATTTTTATTTCTTTTTCATTTTTCTTAAGTTCTTTATCATTAATTAAGACCTTTTCCATTTTTAGAATATTTTTATAGCTTTTAGATTAATTTTTATAATTATTTTAAGTTTAATTAGGTTTTAATCATTTTAAATCATTTTTAGAGTTTTAAAATTAGTTTTAATAGCTTTTAATTTTTAGAAAATTACTTTTTAGTCTCATAATAATATAAGTTAAGTAATTATTCAATAAAATCATATTTTAGACATTTGAATTAGTTATATTTAATTTTAGGGCTTTAATTAGCATTTAAAATTAAATATTTAATTAATAAAAGGTTTTAAAATATCTTTGTTGGATTTTTATCTTTATTTATATTATTTTTGACTTGTTTTTAGTCTTTTTAATTATTGATTTTGTTTTTAGTCTTAGTATTAAATTTTTAATTTTGGTAGTTTTTCACGGCTTTACGTTTACGTCTTTTACGTCGTAGTTTAATTTTAACGTAACCGTCTTTTCATCTTCTCATCCCCATTTTCTTAATATTAATCTCAAAGAAATACAAGTTAACTCACAACACATATACCTCCTTGGGAAACGAACTTTTTCTCTCATTTTAAGTGATTGGGTCATTTGTGTTTATTTTTCCTAAAATCATCACTCGATACTTACCGCTATTTTACGCTCTTTGTTTTCCTAAACAAGAGTTGTAATTTACTACAACCAATCACGATCGGTATCGCTAATCTTTTCTGAAGTTGTTTGGAATGGTGCGTTGTCATCAAGCAATGCATCCAACTCTTCTTCCATTACTTCATCGTAACATCCACGCGGAAGCATGTGTCATCATTGGAGTGAGAATGTTTCATAGCTTTATCGACTAAGAATGTTACTCGATCGTCACCAACTCCAAGGTTGAGTTCTTTATTCTTCACACGAATGATAGCATCAGCGGTGTGCAAGAATGGTCGTCCTAAAATGAGAGAGACATGATGGTCTTCCTCCATTTCAAGGATTACGAAGTCGGCGGGAAATATGAATTTGCCAACTTGAACAAGCATGTTCTCGGTTATCCCAATGGGATATTGGTAATTATGGTTAGCCAATCGTATACTCATACTTGTAGGTTTCAAAGCATTGTTCGAAAGATTCTTGTATAATGAGTATGGCATAAGATTGATACTCGCGCATAGATCGGCCAAGGCATGACATTCAACATTGTTGGCTAGGGTACATGGTATGAGAAAGCTTCCTGGATCTCCGAGGTTTGGTGGAAGTTTTCTTTGCAAGGCTGCAGAACATTCTTCGTTCAGAAACGCAGCAGAGATTTTCTCCGTCTTACTATGGTTGAGGAATTTCCCATAGTTGGGCATGTCGGTTAAGATATCAACAAGGGGAACATTGATCTTATCTTCTTTGATCATCTTAAGGAATTTGGCATTACGAGCCTCCATATTTTCCTTTCGTAGGCGTTGAGGATATGGAATTTTGAGTGTATACGCCTTTGGTGTTGGTGTTGGAATGGGTGTGGTTTGTTTTGGTTTTGGTTTGGAAGGAGGAACGGTTTCTTCCTTCTCGGGCTCATCGGCTTCATCTTCACTTTCATCGGCGTAAGTGTGAGCATTGGTGTTTGGGTTTGTAGTGGATCATAACTCAACCCACTCCTTGTGAATACGACCTTCACATGTTCATTACGGGAGGAGAGTGGGCGGTATGGTTTATCCGTACATGGTTTTGGGTTTGTTTGAGTGTTGCTTGGCAAAGAACCACTTGGTCGATTGGCTAATTGGTCGTTGATTCGACCGATCTTGGTTTCGAGATCACTAATAGTGGCGGTGTGGTGTCTTTGTCCTCTTTCAACGTTGGCTTTGAGATCGAAGAATTGGTTCTTAATAAACGTGTTTGTGATTTTTGAGATTCTATGAAAGCTAACAACGTTTTTTCTAAGTTCGATCCCTCGGGTTTCTTCTCGTTTGATGGAACGGAATTATCGTTCTCACGAGGTTGTGAGTTACGATTTTCGTTTTTGGGGTACTCACGCCAAGTGCCGGGGTTTCTACCGTAGTAGTTACCTCAATAACAACCTACTCGGTATCCTTGGGCGTAGTTTGCTTCTTGTGGTGGTTCTCTTATTGGTGTGTCATCACACTCCGTAGATGGGAGTACATTCGCCTCGCATATCTTTCATTTCGTCTTTGATAGTTTTGAATTGCGAGTCGAATTTAGATGTGAGAGCGTCCATCTTTTCCATGAGTTTAGAATTTTTGCTACTTTCAACGAAAGCAACCGTTTTCTTGAAAGGTTTGGAACGGTTATCTTTGGACCAATCGAGTTTTAAGAGAACTCGGTCCTCGAGCAATTGATATGCTTCGTTCGGAGTCTTATAGAGAAAGAGTCCACCGGCGTCAAGGATTTCTTGCGTCGGTTCATTGAGACCATGATAAAAGATTTGGATGATGGTTCCTTTTAATAAACCATGTCCATGACAACTACGAAGTAGGTCTTTCATTCGGTTCCATGCAACAATGAGTGTTTCTTGTGGAATTTGGGCGAAACCTCGGATTCCTCCCATGAGTCTTTCGTACATGGCGGGTGGAAAGAAACGGCTAACAAAAGCGGTTCTCATTTGTTCCCATGTTTGAATGGTACCGGGCGTCAACTCATTATACCAAACTCTTGCATCTCCGGATAGAGATGATGGGAACAGTTTGAGTTTTATAGCGTCTCCATCGACGTCGGCTCCATATCAGAACATGCCACATATTTCTAAAAATTTGGATATGTGCTTATGCGTATCGGCCCGCGTACGTCCGTCAAATTGGCGGTCTATGATCATTGAAAAGTGATGACCTTTCACGGTGAAGTTTTCTCCAAGCTCAACTTGAACAATAGCAACCTCGGGGGTAGGTGCTACTACTCGGTTGGCTGCCCACATGGATTGATCGTCGGCCATTGGGAATGGTAGACCGTTAAATGGGTTATAGACGACAAATGCGTCTAAGAGATTATCAAATGGTGGGTTTTTGGTTTTTTGAATTCGGTTTTCGAGAGAAACAAAGGGTTGTTTCTTATGGTTCTTCTTTCGAGATTGATGAATATAACGTTCGGGATCGGTGTATGGACTAAGTAATTCTTGACCGGCAGAACGTGTGTTCATTCAAGTCTTGAAGAAATTTTGAAAAAAGACTACAAGTAACAAAAATAAAATTAAAAACAAACAAAATATAACTAATAGGAAAATAAGTAAATAAGAAATTAAATAAACCAAACAAAATAAAACCTTTAAAAAAAATTACTTTTTTTTTCTAGTGATGCAGGCGGCAAAGAGGGATGTCGGTCGCAAAGTGGGGACTGTTTGAGAGATGTCGGCGGCAACTATCCGTGTCGGTCGGTAAAAACCCTTCTGTTTGGGAGATGTCGACGGCAGAAGGAGATGTCGGGCGACAAAGCTGATTTTACTGCAAAAATTGTTATTATTATTTTTTTTTTACTTTTTGATTTTTGGGCTTTTTGGCAACAAGAACGCAACAATGGGTTTGACTATAGGATGATTTTGGAACTAAGAACACAATCAAATCCCCGGCAGCGGCGCCAAAAACTTGATGCGTCCGTCGTGTGATGGATTTGTAAAACAAGTTTTAAATTTATAAACACGAATTAGCGGATTGACTAAAAACGCAAGGGAAAGTATAACCCTTTCGTTTGTGTATAGATTTTATGTGGTAATACCGAGATCGTTCACGGGGATTTGGAAAACCTATGATCATTCAAAAATAAAACTATAATCGTTGATTGTAGCAATTGTAGACAAACAAGTAACAAGTAAAATAATGAGATTAATAATAAAATTAAAAGCAACACTTGGTAAGGACTAGTTTTAGCATCCGTAGTGGTATGATTGTGATGACAGGTTTAACAAATATGATTATGATAATTAGATGGATAATCCAATCTATTGTTTTCAAAAGCTTCAATCCTCGTCAAGACTTTGGTTAAAGAAAACAAGCATTATACTCAATCACTCAATTCAAGACTTAATCCAATTTCAACACATTCGATTCACGGTCGTTTCACGAATTTGCTAACACTTATAGTTATGTTTCTTGATAATCAAAACTTCTTAAGAAATGATCAATACAAAAGATAGCCAATCATAAACAACCGGCTATGACTTGTTGATAGAAAATAACCCTTTCGACCTATGAAATCTTTACCAAAAAATTAAGTCTTGATAACAATTGTCACATGAAACATAAGTACTAATGGTTCAAAGGAAAGCTTGACATTGAAATAAACATAAATCACAATCACAACCACTACTTCATACCACAAACATCATCCTACCAAGTGTAGAATGAGATTTAGCTACTCATAACAAACAATGAAATAAACTCTAAAATAATAGTCTTACAAGTCATAATCAAGAGCCTTACAAAGTGAAAATATGTTGCTAATGATTAGGGTAATGATCCCTAAAAGTTTCGTGATGTTAACTTTGCTTTTCGGACTCCAAAAGTGACTTTTCTTCAAATCCGGGAATGGAGGTTTGGACAAGGTTGAGAGAATTATTTTTGAGATGATATGAAGAGATATTTGAGTTGTGAAAAGATATATGATTACATGACCCCAAGGGTCTTATTTATAGGCAAAGTTGATGGCATGAGGTGAATGCATGGCTTGGAGCCAAAGACAAATAGTTGGAGCCAAAGACAAGTGCTTGGAGCCAAAGACAAGTGCTTGGAGCCAAAGAGAGTCTAGAAGCTTCTAGTATGAGCTTGCATGAATGTAGACACAATTTCTTCCTACACAAATGTTGGTGGCATCTTCATCCTGCTGGTGGCATCTTTGATGATTTGTACAAGTGGCAACTTGATGGTGCTGGTGGCAACTTCATGCTGAGTGACTTGTATGATCCTTGGAAATAGTTGTTCTTACACCCGAAATTGATCTTCAAAGGCTTGTAACTTGTACACGAGTCTTGAACTTGACTAGGATTCTTCGTACTCGTACTAATCTCCATATTTGCGTTGTTTTACACTTCATCCCTGCAATTGGATACACAAAGACTTGCAAACACAATTGGGCACAAATATGCATAAAAGTATCATAGATATAACCAATATACATGTACAAAAGTACGGATAACGCTCCCAAAAACATGTTGGATTTGGGCGTTATCAACTAGCGAATACTCGTGGAGTATTGTAAGTGAATACACATGGATTACGGTACATGTAATACGCATGGGATACGATACATAGAGTACACGTGGAATACGGTACATGGAGTGCACATGGAATGCATAAGAAATGATCGGTATGGGTCGATTATCTGACATGATTTTAAAGGAAATTAATTGGTTAAACGGTTAGAAAACCGATTTGGAATGAGCATCATGATAGCCTGGCAATTATAGCATAGACATCATTCTGGTTGCATAGAGAAAAACTCTAAAAGTGTGATTAACGAAAATCAACGATGATTTGCATGAAAGCATGATTAATGAAAGCCGGCCATGATTATCATCAAATCAGGATTAAATGAAATCTATCAATGTCTTGCATGAAAGCATAATCAACATAAGAGAAGTAAGACATAATTAACATAAAGACGAAATTTTCATGGAGAAGCATTGAACAAAATTTACATGGAGAAGTATAAAACATAATCAGCATGAAAACGAAGTTAATAAGGATAGTATGAAACATACTTGACATAAAGAACATAGCAATTACTGAGGGGACATGAAAAATTTTTTATGACTGTAATGAAATGAAATCTGAAAAATCGTCGGTGTGGACGACCCTGGGTCAGTTCACAAAACAAAATTGACATGAGTAAGGATGAACGCCTATGGGTCGGTTCATCAAAACAAAATTGACATGTCAAGGGTGAACGCCTATGGGTTGGTTCACCAAAACAAAATTCGAATGAAAAGCACATGCGACTAAATACGGCCAGTCCTGTACCAACCATTACTTAGTCAAAATACCTGCAACAATAATAAATGAAAATAAATAAGTGAAAATCAACTGTCAAAACTTAACATAAAATTTTTTATGTGACCAATTATGAACTACTGGGTTTCAGTCCACATTAGCCACAATCCTTAAGGAACATCATGCATAAAACAATGACATGCAACTAAATGTGGATGACGGTTGTTCAATCCATATTAGTAAAATGATTTCAAAGAAAACATCATGGTTAAAACATCAAGGTGTTGAAAATATCAATACGTGGAACAACAATCGACGGCTTAGGAAGCTCTTGGTGACTAACCACTAGTCACAGGTCGAGTTTTAGAGCCTACAGGTCGAAACCTTGGCTCTGATACCATAATCGTAACACCCCACTTTTATAAGTGGACCGTTACGCGTATTTATGGCGTGTCATCAAAGCATGCAAGGTAATATGTACTAAAACATGCATGACCAAAGGGAAGACCAGAATTAAACATCGGTTCCAAAACATAAGCCCAAAACATAAATAAAGTATATGAAATGAGAAGGACAAAACATGTGTCCAAACAAGCATAAGTATAAGAAGACAAAAGGAGAAGAAGTCTAAGGCAGCTTCCATCCTATGCACGTCCTCCAAATGCTCAAGTCTGTCCATGGGTACCTGTCGTTTTGGGACATGGAAAGGAAAGTGACGGCTGAGCAAAACGCTCACTAGACGGATAAATAACATAGTATGAATGGCTAAAACATAAATAAGACTAATAGTAGCGGAAATGTATAAGTCCTAGATAACCTGGAACATGTTCATAGAACTGGTTTTATAGTTTGAAAATACTTATGTTTTAATATGAAAACTGTATTAATTAGCCAACAACCCATATAGGTCATGAGGTTCCACCGTGCATGAATACTTGGAGGGGAGACCTCGTCATGCAATTAGAGGGGTTGCCTCTAATTAATTAGTCTAGGTAGGAGGGATCGAGTCCTTGTGAAGGATGCAAGGCACACATCGCATTCTCCATGAAAATCCTGTAAAACATGTAACTAGGATGCACCCATACGCCCCACATGATAATAATAATATATGGTCAAAACTGAAAAGGGACGCCACGAGCAATCACTCCACCATGGGGAAGTCATAACACTAGTGCCTCTAGTGTTATGGTTATGGTACCTCCATAACTAGGTGACACTGGTCATGCATGTATATGGCTTAGGCATTTAAACTAACATATGTAATCAAACATATAAAACATATACTTGGGAAAACAGTTGGCTGCAAACGGGGAATCCTAATAAGGAAAGAATGTCCATATTGAAGGACGAAAAATCCGTACCTTGTGTTCAATGAAGGAGGAAAGACGAAAGGATAAATGGTCCTACTCTGACCTCACTAATGCTACATAAATATGGGATATGTATAAGTTGTCTGATTACTGAGTACGTTACTGGTTATAACATGTTCTTAGCTTATTTTATATGTTCTTGTCTTGTTTACTGTTTTAAATGTTATACTTCATTAATCATGTATTTCATGTATTTCTGATTAAGTATTATCTTGTATTCTTGTATTATGATACTTGTTGTGTAATAATAAGTAACTTTCTTAAAATAGCAGGTTTCCTAAAGTAGAAAGTTTCCAAAAATAGAAAGTTTCTAAAAATAGAAAGTTTCCAAAATTAGAAAGTTTCCAAAAATAGATTAATTTCTAAAAATATATTAGTTTCTAAAAATAGAAAGTTTCCAAAAATAGTAAGTTTCCTGAAATAGAAAGTTTCCATATTTAAAAATAAGATGGATTAATAAGCTAATAATATAAGCTTAAGTTTACTGGTTAAAACCATAAGTCATGTAATTAATAGTATAGTTTATTAATAATGTCATGATAATTTAATAAACTATAGGTATATGATTTAATTAAATAATGGCATGATTTAATTAAATTTAGACATATAAAATACTTAGGTTAATCATGTATTAATAATTTATTAATTATAACCTAAGTCATGATTTATTAATTAATTATACTCTATGTTTTAATAATTAATTAATAACTATAGTCTTAATTAAATGGTAATATACTTAGGTTAAAAACATGTATTATTTATTAAAATAATATAATATAAGTCTTAATTAAATTAAATAATCACTAGTTACGTTTAATTAATTTAATTTCCCTTATAAAAATATTTATACCTTGTAAAATAATCCCCTGACCGAGCCCCTGTTTAATTTAAAACCGAAACATGAAGCGGGCCAAAACAACCCCTTGGCAGTGGCTACCCGGCCTAGCCGGTTGCCACTGCTCGACCAAAATCACCACCGGCTGTAGCCGGTGGTTCCCCCCTGTTTGGGCTAGGGTTCCCACTGGACGAAACAAAACAGCCATCGGTTGATGCCGGTGGTGCTTGTTGCTGTTGCGCCGAGACCCAACACAAACCAAACGGCCACCCCGACGCGAGTCGGGGTCCCTTGTTCCCTGCAGCCGAGCAACCAAACCACACCGAGACCTTGGGTCTCGGCTGTTGGTGCAAATAGAACCAAGCCGAGATCTTGGATCTCGGTCTTGTGTTTCGGCCGAACAAACCCCACCACCCCCCCCCCCCTCATTCATGTTTTCTTGATTAGTTTTACATGTTTTTAATTATATTTTTAATATTAGTCACATGAACATAATTAAAGAAAATAAAAAAATAAAAGATAAAGGTTTTTGATGATACCGAACACGTGACTAGAAAAGAACTATGAACACGAACACGATCACCCAAAATCAACAGTCAAAAATCAACCGAACACCCCTTTGGTGTTCCTTGTATCCAGCGGCAAAAGGAGAGAAGAAAGGAGGCTAGGGTTTTCTTGTTTTGTAAAATTATGATCCCATGTGCTTTACTTTTCACAATTTAGTCAAAAGTTAAAATGGGTTTGGCCCTTTCCTTCCCTCTTGTCCGCGGCTGCCAAGGCCCACATGGCCAAAACCGGGCTCTGTTCGTGTTTAATTATTTACGTGTTCGTTTATATGATTAAATGCCCGCATAGGTTCGTGTTTTAATATTCATGATACATATATTATACGTAATACTTGGTTATCGTGTAATAATATATAATAGGTAGTTCACATGTTCGTGATTTTGGTGTTCGTGATTATAATTATTATAATTAGTAATTATCGTGTATTAACACATACGTAATAATTATCGTGCATTAACACGTACGTAATTTCTGAATTAAATGTTCGTGACACGTGTACGTGACATAATTGGGAAGTTTTAATTTGTTTATATGTTTACGTGGTGTACTGTTCATGGCATTTATATGCGGGTTTTACAAAACACAAGCTTGATTTGGATAAGAAAGGGACATTTGTAGATGCTACAGAATACCGAAGTATGATCGGTCCCTTATGTACTTAATCTCAAGGAGACGAGACATTGTGCATGCTACTTGTTTATGTGCTCGGTACTAAGTTAAGCCAACCGAGAAGCACCTCAAAGAGGTTAAAATGATCTTTCGTTATCTCCGGGGAACCGTTAACATGGGTCTCTGGTACACAAATGATTTTGGTTTTAATCTAAGTGTTTTTTTTTAATTCCGATCATGAAGGGTGTTATGATACATACAAGAGCACATCCGGTGGAGCACAATTCTTAGACGAGAAGCTAGTGAGCTGGTCTTTAATGAAACAAGATTGTATGGCATTGTCCATTGCAGAAGCAGAATATGTGTCTTTATCTGGTGTGTAGTGCTCGAGTCCTTTGGATGAGAACACAACTCACAGATTATGGCTTTCACGTTAACAAAGTTCCTGTTTGTTGTGATTCACAATCATCCATAGCCATATCCTGCAAACATGTCCATCACTCCAAGACCAAGCACATAGTTGTCCAATTCCATTTCATAAAGGAGCACGTGGAAAGAGGAACGATCGAACTGTATTTTGTGAAGACGTACTACCAATTGGCCGACGTCTTCACCAAAGATCTTCATCAAGACATATTTGAATTCTTGGTTCGTCGACTTGGTATCCGTAGTTTCACTTCCGATGAGCTTGAATGTCTTGCACAATTGTGGTAACCTTGTATATATCAAACAGAAAATCAAAATACAAAAATATAAACCTATAAAAACATAGTAAGAAATCACAAACATGTCTCTCAGAATCGATAATATGTACCTACTTAGAAATGTCGCTCAATAACGACACGGGTATGTACATAAAGTTCTAGTGAGAGTTTCGTTTGTTTTCAAAACATGTCATTTTCTAAAAAAAAATTCTAGCAATGGCTTATAGTCACATGTCAGACTATAGCCCGGTCTCCAAATAAAGGAAACTCTATGACTTATCCTAAACAACGAAAAATTTCTCAGTCATGGGCTTATATTAGAACCATTCGAAGTTTTAAGCCCATGAGCACAAGGAAAATGTTCATTTTATGTACATTTTTCCTTAACAACGGAAAATTAAGTTTTCTCGATTTTTGAGCACAATTTTAATTTTTTTTTCAAATTCTTTCAAAATTATGTGCTCATATACTCCCTCATTTTTCAACAAAACCATTTTTCGTGGGGGAGTATAAAGACTTATTTCATTAATAAATAATATACTCTAGAAGGATTTTTAACTTTGATTAAATTTATAATTTAGCTAATCGTATTTTAAATAACTTTTTTAATTTTATTAATGTATTACATTTACTTGGTACTTGGTGAAATATTATATGTATAAATATTTTTATACTCTTTTTTAATACGAAGGTGTCGTAATTGCGTTAGCAATCACATTACGCAATGACTTTTAGATACTTAATCGTATTGGATCACAAAACGCATTTTGAAACCAAGACTATACGATTATGTTATTTTTTGGTTTATTAATGCTAAAGGAATCGAATTTGGTTTTGATTTATGGTTTTTGCTTGTTTTACTTTATACATATGATTTTATTGATGAGTTTTTATTATAATAAAATAATTTTATACATATTCAAGCTTTTCATGTTAAGCTCAAACTTTTATCAAACCTTACCAAGCCAAGCTCAATCCTGAATTGTTAAAGCTTGACAAGCTATCAAGCCAAACTTAAGCCTACAATTATTTTATCAAATCAAGCTCAAACCCTATAAAGTTGGAGCTTGACTTGACTCGATTCCATCCTAGTTACAATATCAATCTATAAAAAATTCTTATACAATTCTTGAAGTATTAAAAAAGCAATGTTATATCCACACAAAATTTATAAAATTATATCTACAAGATGATTTGTCAACTAAATATGAAGAATAAAAAAATAAAAAAAGAAATTATAAAACAACATGATTGGACCAACACAAACTAAAAGGGTTCGTTTGATACGACATAATGAAATGTTTAAGGAATGGAATGCACGACGTAATGGAATGAATAATGTAATGGAATGATTCATTACGGTTATTAATCATGTTTGGTTTGTATGAGAAGACGTAA
The DNA here is from genome assembly GCA_025667525.1 of Glebionis coronaria. NCBI lineage: Eukaryota > Viridiplantae > Streptophyta > Magnoliopsida > Asterales > Asteraceae > Glebionis > Glebionis coronaria. The sequence continues at coordinate 531,697,528 of CM046881.1, read as the reverse complement.
TGTAATCGATAATAAAAAAACTAAAATAACCATTTATAATATAAAGTCTATTTAATGTGGTTAGTTGTAATTTTGATTCCATTACAAGATGTAATAGAAAAAAAGAAGAGGACCTTAAGGAATAGTTTTGAGGTAATGAGTGATTCCTTGTAATGTGTCATTAAATTATGTAAACGTAAACAAACAACATTTTTTCATTCTGTCGTAATAATCTTTTTCATTCCCATTTTGATTATACCATACCAAAAACTATGAAAGAAAGTCAACTAATCCTGTAATAACCGTGTGAACTTGAGATAGCCATAATACATAAAATTATAAAAAGACCGTTATTAAAACTATCTTAGAAATCAAAATTATAATTGATACACTTTCTTTAAACTGTATATTTTTTTTGAATAATAATTTCGAACGAAAAAAGTAACGATTAAAAATTCTTGTAAGCTAACAAAAAAATAAAAATAAATAATAAAGTTAACAAAAAAGAATAAACTTAAAATTAAAACGCATTTAATGCGGCATTAAACGAAAAACTGATAATACCCGTAAATTTCGGATCAGGACGCCATTTATAATAATAATGAAAATAAAAAAGTTGTTGTACCAGAAAGAAAAAAAAAATCGACTTACCATAACTAAAAAAAATATTGTTCAAAAAAAAAAAAAAAAAACATAACTAAAAAATAGAAAAAACCGACTTACCATAGTTAAAAATGAGAGAAAAAAAGTGGGTGTATCTTACTCCTTTATAAAATAAATTACACCTTCTCTCTTATTAAATATAAAAAAATTAAGAGGTACAACTTTACAAGCCAAATGTACAACTACAACAGCATACTATACATGCTTTTAATGCATCAACTTACATTTGATTTTAAGTAATACAAGTTCAATAACATGATGTACAATCCAAACTTTTTCTAGAAAAAATACTTATTAATGATAACATAAATACACCCCAACCCCTTCTATTACAACATAAAGAACATAATGTACAACTCAATCACTATTTTTTTTTCTTTTCCAAACAATGTTCACATAACTATTATAGATTGACAACGATAAGTTATATATGTTTCACCACTAAAACATGATAAATACATAGATCTATGAAAAAACCTAAAAAGTGGCGACAACACCAGGATTCTGTGACATATCGACAGAGTCAGCAACGCGAACACCAATCTATATGAAAAACCTCCTTATTAACATGAGAAATATCTACGGTCATTTTTTAACACATATAAAAATTCATACCTTTAAAATACCTCATATCAATAAGTAATTTATGGTTGTTGTGGTCCTTGTGTTGTGGTTTTCTGGGAAGACAATGATGGATTTTTCCGGGACGTGACGACTGTTAAAAACGAATACCCAAATAACATTGGTTCGCTAGAAAATTTTGTCACAGGGTACCCGCCGCCGCATCGCGCGGGTACCCTGCTAGTAATATAACAATAATCATTTGCACATGTTGCATATAAATTTTTATTCACTTTGTCATTTAATTTGTATTGATCCCCAATTAATACATAAATAAATTTATGAAGTTATTGTTTTGTAAAAGTTTGTACTAAAAGCTTTTAAGGGTGTATTACTTTATATTTTAGAGAGAGAGTGCAATTTTTTTTAAAGTAGTACAAATTTATGTGTCGTTAAAAAATAGTATATATTTATGTAATGCGATTGTTGTTGTCGGTTACAGCGGGGCCACTGCGGTTCATATTTGATAGCTTTTTGGCTAGCCGAACCGATTATGACTCCGTTTCACAGTTGAACTCGTTGGTCCGGTTCGATTTTCAAAATTATGTACACCATCATTTTAACAGACAACATATGTATGATTTGTACATATATGCTTTTAATTGTTGGACGATGTGCATATATGATTGTATTTTAAAGTAATAGAGTGTATTTATTATATATTATTAGAATTAATTATTTTAATTTTTAAATATGCATTAATTATTTTGTATTAATTAACTTTAATATGCATATTAAATTATGTTTTAATTGATTTCTAAATACGTTTATAATTATGCTACATCACAAAAATGATACAAAAACATTCCACAAAATAATTTGGCATATATTGATTGGAAAATGTGAACTAAAATGTAAAGGAGATAATTAAGTAGGATGTTTTATATTGGTAGAAACTTATTTTATAGAAGTTTCTTTGTAAAACTTTTGTGGATGTAGCAGCCCTTATTTCTTTATATAGTTGTATATTATGCATCACTACATGTAAGTTGATTTATTAATTTTTTTTTTATTAATAATAGTGGTTTTCTTTTAATAAGTAGTATAGATTAGTGATCAATTTAAATAGTTGTATGTAAAAAGTTATCTAACTCCTTTATAAAAGAGATTGATATCTCTCTCTTATTTAATTTTTAAGTAGTACAAATATAAAAGCTTAATGTACAAGTTAATTAAACATAATTTTTTTAAACTTTAAGTATAACATAGTTTATGGTACAATTATTAAATCCACCCATAAATTTATTGTAATAAATTATATGTTACAAATATACATTAATTAAAATATTAAACACCATAATAAATGTATTTTTAAAATACTCTTAAAATAAAAATTACATGTTATGATACTTATTTTACAAACAAATAGAACACACACAATCATAATCATAACTATATATAAAGCATAATGGCTTATATAAATAAAAACTTAAAAATTCAACTTACATGTTTTAATACATTATTTACAACTAAAACAAGCTTAAAAATTAAAATAGTAATACATAAGTTTTCAAATTTAATGTTTATATTAATACTAATTAATACATAATAATAAATGTTTAAATTAATACATAATAGTTAATAAATAATTTAAAATAAAAACAATATAACATTAATTAATATATAATTAATACACTCAATTATTTAAAAGTACAATCATATATTCTTATTGTACAACAAATAAAAGCATATTTATCTATAATACATATTATACATTTGTATATGTAACGTTTAGTAAAATTATCTATCATTTGTATATATATATTAGTAAAAGCTTAGTGAAATTGTAATTATTTTGCTAAATAATTCAATTGAAAAGAATAGTCCACGTTAATACACATTTTCAAATAATTTACAAAGTATGAAAACATGTAAACTATTAAGTACGTAAATATTTGCATGTTATATAATGTGATGAATATTACGCAACATCTACTTATTAACAAGTGCATTTCACCGTCATTCAATACAACCTCGTAATACTACTAACCCGTTTCGATATCGTCTTGATGCACATGTATATAGAATTATAATAAAGTTATTTCTTAAAATTCTCGCCATGTGCAAAACTATTATCACTGAAAACATTTGATTAAAAAATATTTCTCGACAAGAGATTTGATTACATGGTATCCGTTGTCGTAATGCGCAGGTACCCTACTATAATGCCAAAAATAATAATATCCCTCGATTGAAATTACGATCTTAAGACATGTCTTTGAATAAAAACTTTTGATTCAGAAGTTGCAACCAAGAAAAACAAATTATTGTGTCTAAAAATTTAGTCACAGGGTACCCGCCGCCGCATCGCGCGGGTACCCTGCTAGTCATAGTTAAAAAGAAGAAAAAATCGACTTACCATTGTTAATAAAAAAACAAACTTACCATATTAAAAAGAATAAAAAACAGACTTACCATTGTTAAAGAAAAACACAAAAAGAAAAACCGACATACCGAAACACTATATATATACACAACATTCGGATAGTCTTTTCCTCGTTATTCTCTCGCTTTATAGAAATCAAACTTCCTGGTTCGAAGATGAGTTGTCTTCTAGACGATGATCTATCCGCTTTTTTTTTGTATTTCTTGTATTTTATTTATTTTTTTTTACTTTTTATTTTTATTAAAACGACACTACGTTTGAAATCCGACCTCCGAGTTATACCATCCATACCGGCAAACACTGGGACTAGAACCACTAAAAGAGACCCGCGAACGGAAACCCTTAAAACTCACTCCTTCGTACGAGAATAAAAATCTGAATTTTCATCGTCACTTGCCAAGCTTGAACCCAAAAACAACCTCATCCCAAGCTCCAAAGAGGAGGCATGGTGGCCAAGTTCGCACGAGGAGGAAAATCTATCCGCTATGAGTTCTATTGAGATGATAAAGCATTTTTTGCGCGTTAGCAAGATGTCCAATTCTTTTAATAGAAAAACCTGTGAACTCTCCTGTTTACTAGAAGAATTTCAGAACGATGCTCCCCTCTCAGATATACTTGGGTTTGCCAATTTCCTCACCATTTTACACAAGAACGATGTTGATTATTTACAGATAGCCAGTAAACTTAGGGGTGAACATCGACATGAGAAGTGTTGTCCTATTTGTTTGGAGGAGTATGAGGACAACGACATGTCATGGACAATGCATTGCGGACATGAGTTTCATGCAGATTGTATTACAAAGTGGATGATATGTAAGGATGAGTGTCCCATGTGTAGGGTTACTAGATTAGAGAGAATAGATATATCACATTACATTTAGTCCTATGTTTTTTTATCTAACTTGTTGAGATTATAGTATATTTTTAAGTAGTAACTCCTTTCTTTTTTTGAGTATTTTCTTGATTTCTGTAAAATTATGTTCTTATAATGGTAACTGTACAAGTGCTATAACTGCTGAAATCTGTGTCCTAAAAATCTGCATTGTTACAATGATGGTGGTCGTATGGTGATATCGGGTGACGGGTTTTCTAAGTCGAAAGTTTCTAGCGGTGTGGGTGGTGAATTTTGGGTATTTGGCCTACCTCGACGTTTGTTGGAGGTTTGGGGTGTGTTTTCTTGAGACATGATTTGGAGGAGATGAAGATGAGATGTTTGATTTTTTTTGTGTGAAAAATGAAGAAGATGATGGGGGTATTTATTAGTAAATATTGGGTAAAAATTATTTTTTTTTTAATTTGAAAAAAAAAAGGCTAGTTTTTTTAGTGACAGGGCCCAAGTGTTATAAACTCACCTGGGTGAGTTAGCTATGGGTTTTTGCTTGCTAGCGATGAACTCGCGCGCGGGTTGAATAGGGGGTGGGGGCTGCGCGTGGCTTTGGCCATGCAGCTCGTGGGTCTTAGCCCACTCCCACCTGCCTAAAAATGCATGTCTTGTTGATATATGACATGAATACTTTTTGTTACCAAAATAACAGTAATGCTCATTGCTTGATGGTTTATTCTCCAGTATATCTTGTACTCATGCACCAAATCTTAAATGAGTAACTGATGTAGAATTGTTCTAGTTTACCAAGACTAAGAATGATGCTGATACCAATTTACATTTGAATTATAGGTCAAAGCAGGAAGTACTATCACAGTTGCTGTCTTGAAGGTTATGCAGAGATCAAAAGTTCCAAAAAAAAAAAGTTTTGCTGTCAAAAGTTCTGTACCTATGTCAATCTTTAGAATAACTAATTGATAATGAATCATAATATCACAACAATCACGCCATCAGTTTGAAAACGCACTTCCAGACATCCCCTGAACACAAGTAACTCTGCACGTGTTTCAGTATTGCTGTCAAAACTGCTTATTTGAAAAGCAGTTAACAGTCCAATACTGAGATTTGCAGAACAACTAATGTAATTTCTACATCAAATAATCCAATATGCGGTTTGGATAAGCACAAACAACCTAAAACGTCTTATTTCAAGTTCAAATAATCACAAATTAATCAGAGAGACCTTAAGGTGCTTCTCTGTTATTATTAAAACTGTTTTAAGGAGTGTTTGGGACCACTTATTACAATTTCTTATTTATTTATATAAGCTGTTTGAAGTGGAAGTTATGGAGAATGTTTTGCCTGCCAAGTGAGTATTGCACATTCCATGTCCCTCAATGTACTTTAAAACATGCACATGACGCTAAAATTTATATTTTTTGTTTTTCTCAGATACGAGGAAACACGTGAGTAAGAGAAGCTCCGTAGTCTACATGAGGACTTTAGTAACATTGTTGCTGAGGTGTGTAGTAGCATGTTGCAAATTTCAGTTTCCAATCTTGACATGAAGTATCAATTCAACAAACCTATATTTGAAACTTAACTGTGTTGGCGTTTGAGGTGTTTAAGAATAATGAGCTCTCTATTCTTGTTGTGTTATTACTGAAATGAATGTTATTAGTTATTACCGTGGTGTTTTCATCGAAATTCTTCATGAGTTGTATGTTGCTAGAGTTATAGATTTTTACTTTTGAAAGGCGCTGAAGTTAGGTCATCTGCTGGAGTAGAATCCTTTTTTTTATTTTTCTTTCGGGGTTTTCAGAATTGTTTTCAAATTAAAGGCATAATCTTTTTAGGGGTAAACGCTATTTGAACTGTCCGAGTTCGAGTGATAAGTTTGAACACCCTAAAGTTTACTGGAAATTTAAAGTTGGATGTGCTTTTGGAACTGCATTCTGGGTCAAAAGATGTCCTGTAATGTTGTTGATGAAGTAAGTTTTGTTTTCTCTTTATTTCCCGTTTTGTACACTTGGTGTTCGAGTAGATGTAAATATAGTTTTGATTGGGATAATAATTTGCACACTCTTCAATCAAAATTGGGACACTCCAAACTGTGCATTAAGCAGTTGTACTATTATTTTAATAGATTGTATATTTGAGTGTCCCAATCAAAAAGTGGAGTGTGCCAATCAATTCTCGATTATTAAATAGAGATTTAATATTACATCATATTATTATACGATTATCCAAATTACAACATAGGTGGGTATGATAAACATTTCACAACAGTTAAGAAAATGCATATATTACGAGTCACATGGGAAAGGATTAAAGCCATCTTGCAGCATTTCTCTGAGTGGTCCAAACATTGGTTCGGGAAAGTTTTTCAAGTCATACCACTTCCAACCCTAGCACTTTTCAGGTTCAATGTTTTGAGGCGATTGATTCGGGTCTGATAAATGTGCACGCATGTAAATAATTACGAGATGCACCGCATCAGATAGAAGATTGTTTGTCGCCGTTAACAACTCTATGTTCTTGATGTCTAGTCCAGTTTCCTCCTTCACTTCTCTTGCAGCACATTCCTCAAAGGTTTCACCTGCAACAATTCGACTCGAAACTTATTAGAAAGCTGTTGACAGATACTAATTGTCCAGCATCAAGACTAACAATGACAAAATTAGACATACTAAATGCCTGGATGGGTAGTTCACCTGTCGAGATGGGTTTGGGGCGAAAAGTGTAAATGGCTGATATAGTCAGTTCTCTCTACTTAAACCATTTTACCAATGCAGAACATAGTCCATATCAACATATTTAATAGAGCCAATAAATGGGAGAACTTTTTGGTACTTATTAGTTTCTTTTTTTTTGAACGGCAAGTTAATGGTTAGTGGATCGATTCGTGCAGTGACATCCAAACGGACAGTATATATGCTTTCCACGAACCGTACTTATTAGTTATATATTATAGCCGGAACCTAAAATATTTTTACGAAATTGCCTATAGCTAGACTTACAGTTACCACGCATATACTACATGATCAAACCAATGACCAGACCAATAACAATGGAAGCACACAAGAACTTAAAATCTCGGAAACTAACAATGATTGATTCATCTAGCAAGTCCAATAGTCAGAAGTTATATAGGATTAAGGTTTAATTTACAGTTACATACTAGATACAATTGTATTGATCTAAATAAGTTGAAAAATCTAATATGGACCAAAAGTCATTAGAACTCGAGAAAACTTGTACAGAGTAATAAAATATTTGGGACCATGCAGGTGCAGTTTACAAAACTCGATATATTTGACATAATTTTACATTGCGTAAAAATTCTCTTGTGACAAAGGAGTGACATACTGACCGAATTCAAGGTGGCCGCCTGGGAGCGCGTAGGTGTAAGCGCCGATAGAGAGCTTACGACGACGACCAAAGAGTACCTTATTGTCCTTTAATATAAACACTGCAATCCCAATTTCTGGCGTCGGAGACATTGTTCTGGCCACTAAGTTTTTCTTTTTTACTATGAAGGGGGGACAAGACATAAAGCTTAATAGTATTTATTTGCAAAATGAAGTTCTGTACTAGCACCCCTCCAGTTATATGTTTACTACAAAAGTGTACCGTCAACTTTATTCTTTATTCTTTACTACATGCATGTATAAAAGGAGAACTAAATTTATAAGAACAGTTTATAAAAGTAAATATGATCAACAAATTCAAAATTGAGTTAATTTGGATCCTTGTTTTTTTACTACATATCAAGAGACTACTTATTTATTCATTATTTAAGATTAAGAAAATATAAATAAATTATTTTTATCAAAATGTTTAAAAAGTTGTAAAACACGACGGGAATAAAGTTGTATATATGGGTGTGATTCCAGTTGACCCGGTCATGTTCGGGTCAACTCGGGTTGAGACTAAAAAAATAATACACAAATCTAAACCTAATTAGAACTTGGGTCACTCGGGTTCAGGTTAATTCGAGTCGGGTCAATTCGGTTCGACTCAACACCAATATAAGTAAAAAATTTAAAAAGTGATTTATTTAATTATTTTCATTGTAAAAAGTGTTAGTCGAGTCGGATCGGGTTAAGGCTAAAAAATATAAACCTAAACCCGACATATTTAAAACGCGGGTCAATTCGGGTCAACTCGAATTGACTCGAATAAGTTTTTTTTACCCCAGTGACCCGACCCGAATAGGTTTATTCGGGTGAGGTTCGGGTGAGGTTCGGGTCGGGTCGACTTTTTCGACACCCCTAGTTATATAACAATGATTATCTATATTGATATTGCACTAGTAATAAAAGTAATAAAATATCGTTAGTGATAATGTAATAAAATATCATTAGCGATATTTTATAAATATAATTAATGAGTATTATGATAGTGATGATTTATCAGTTTAATATTAATGATATTTTATTGTTTTTACTAGTGATAAATCACTATTTTATCATTTATACAAATTTAGTTTTTTTTTAATTATTTTTCAATGTTTTAAAAATCGGTTCAACTCGGCCGGTTGAACCGGGAACCGGATTAATAGTCGGTCCGTTATACACCGGTTTTTTGTTGAAATCCAACCCGGATTAAACCGCCTGGTTTAGTTAACCCGGGTTGAACCGTTTAACCAAAAACCATCCGGTTCACCTCATGAATGGAATAGAATGATATTGATATGTGACCAGCGAAGTCTGCAACTGATGTAGATCTTTTACATATCTTCGTCTTCTTATAGATGATCAATCCCTGGTAGCTTTGGTCAATGTTTTAAAACCCGATTTTTTAGTTGACTCAGTCTATTGACCGGTTTACGGGTCAACCGGTTCAACCCGGTTCTATATATATGTATATAATTTATATATTTAATATGTAATATTGTATCATCCATTAAATTATCTTCTATTCAACTAAACCGATGAAATATATGTATTCTTTACACATGATTTTTAGTTTTACATTTACAACATTATAGCAAAAGTATGAAAAATAATTATTATTATAATATGTAAATTATAACAAAAACAGTTTTAGTTAATGTTTTAAATTAGTTTTGACTTTATTTTAACTAAAAATAATTACTATCACTTTAATTTATCCTTAAAACTTAAAAAATGTTTATGAAAAAAGAGTTTATAAAATATTTTTTTATAAAAATTTGTGACCCGATAGGGTTTATCAAACCGGTTTAACCCGGGTCAACGAAAAACCGGCGGTTCAATCCGATTCTTAAACAAGCAAAAAATCGGACACATCCAGACCGATCTCCGAGCCGGTTCATGGGTCAACCGATTCAACCAGCCGAGTCAACCCGATTTTTAAAACATTGGCTTTGATTTCTGTAAGTTAGCTTAGTGTCACGGACTTGTCTCGAAAAGGGTCTTCCGTGCGGCACTTAGTCTCTACTAAGTCAGTCTTGCTCCCAACACTCAACGATCTAGGCAACAAAGAAAGCTACTAAGAAAGAATACAAGAGAACTAGGGAAAAATGTTTGTATTACTTCAGAAACTTTACAAGAGATAATACAAGTGAAAATAAGATGATTTCCCCAAATGAGGATGACTCTATTTATACTACTACTCTAGGGTTACATTAGGGCTTTATTTACAACTCCAAGACAAGACCCATAATCTACAAGCTTCCATTAGGGTTTCCATGAGCTTCCATATTCTTCCATGAATCTTCTAAGAGCTTCCATGAATCTTCTAAAGGCTTTCATATTATTCTACCAAGTCTTCTAGTCTTGTGTAGAACCATCCGGATCCCCGTTAACCTTGTGAAACTAGGCGGGACGTGACATCCTCCCCCACCTAAGCTCGCGGCGTCCTCGTCATGCCATCCTCGTGATACTTCTTGATCTCATCCTTGAATTGCCACAATAAGTCTTCCGCTTCCCAACTTGCTTCACTATCGGGCAAGTCACGCCATTTGATCAAGTACTCCTTGTAGCTCGGCACTCCTCGTCTCCTTATCGTACGATCCGACAAAATCTCTTCGACCTCTCGATCATAGGAAGTAACAACTTCCGTTGGTGCTCGCTTAGACACTCCTCGGTTAGGATCTTCCCCGTCTCCTTTATAAGGCTTGAGAAAACTTATGTGAAAGACCGGGTGAATCTTCAACTTCGGCAGTATTTGAACTCGATAAGATACCTTTCCAACACGTCCAATCACTGGGAAAGGGCCTTCATACCTCCGTATCAATCCCTTATGAACCTTCCGCAATGACTTGAATTGTTGAGGCAAGAGCTTCACCATCACTTGATCTCCGACCTCGAACTCAACGTGTCTCCTCCTCTCGTCCGCCCATTTCTTCATTTTCTTAGTCGCTTTGTCCAAAGATGCCCGAGCCATGTCCGCTTGTTCGTGCCACTCCTTCATAGTTTTGTAAGCGGCCGGGCTACTCCCCTCGTATGATGCGGCTAAGGCATTTGGTGTCAATGGTTGGCGTCCTGTGACCAACTCAAAAGGACTCTTCCCCGTGGCTTCACTCCGTTGCATGTTGTAAGAGAATTGCGCAACATCAAGAAGTTTAGCCCAATCATGTTGGTTGGCACTCACATAGTGCCTAAGATAGAGCTCCAATAATGCATTCACCCTCTTCGTTTGCCCGTCTGTTTGGGGATGAAAACTCATAGAGAAGTTCAAATCCGTCCCCATGATCTTGAAAAACTCCGTCCAAAAGCGCCCCGTGAATCTCGGATCTCGATCGCTAACAATCACATGTGGCACTCCCCAATACTTAACCACATTCTTGAAGAAGAGCATGGCCGTATCATCCGCGGTAACATTGGATGGCGCGGCTATGAAAGTACCATACTTCGAGAATCTATCGACCACCACAATGATACTCCCACTCCCCTCCGACTTTGGCAAGCATGTGATAAAGTCCATGGAGACACTCTCCCATGGTCCTTTAGGTGTAGGTAAAGGCTCCAACAATCCTCCGAATTTCTTTTTCTCTATCTTGTCTTGTTGGCAAATTAGGCATATCCGAACATATGTCTCAACATCGTCCTCCATCCTCGGCCAATAGTAGGTGCCCTCGACCAATGCCAACATCCTCTTCATCCCCGGATGACCAGCCCACTTTGAATCATGACACTCTTTCAAGATTACTCGCCTAAGATCACCCCACTTAGGCACATAAAGCCGATCTCCTTTGGTGAACAACATGTCTCCTTTAAGCCAAAATCTCCGAGTCTTCCCGTCCTTCGCTAAGGCAACGATCTTCTTGGTCATAGGATCATGTTCCAATCCTTCCTTAATTCGGTCTTGGAGGAAGAATTGTGCTTGAGTGATTGCCGCAAACTCCGCCTTGCGACTTAATGCATCAGCTACCACATTAGCCTTCCCCGGCTTGTACTCCAATTGGTAGTCGAACTCGGCTAGGAAGTCTTGCCAACGAGCTTGCTTGGGACTTAACTTCTTTTGGGTTTGAAAGTAACTCGTGGCAATGTTATCCGTTTTGATCACGAATCTCGAACCCAACAAATAATGCCTCCAAATCCTCAAGCAATGGATAACCGCCGTCATGTCCTTCTCTTGCACCGTGTACTTCCTTTCCGTCTCATTTTGCTTCTTACTCTCGAACGCGATCGGGTGTCCATCTTGCATTAGAACTCCTCCAATAGCAAAGTCTGATGCATCCGTGTGTAACTCGAAGGGAATCGTCACATCCGGTAGTCTCAACACCGGCTCTTGCACAACCGCCTTCTTTAATTTCTCGAACGCCGCTTGACATGCTATACTCCAATCCCAAGCTTTGTTCTTCTTGAAAAGATCCGTCAATGGTGATGCTACCGCCGAATAGCCCATGATGAATCTTCGATAATAGTTCACCAAGCCAAGGAACGACCGCAACTCCGTCACTTTGGTTGGTGGCTCCCAATCTTGGATAGCTTTAATCTTTGCCCCGTCCATCATCAAGCCTCCATCCTTGATCTTGTGGCTCAAGAACTCGACTTCATCTTGAGCAAAAGAGCACTTCTCCAACTTCACATAAAGTTCATTTTCTTGCAACACCTCGAACACCTGTTTCAAATGCAAGACATGCTCTTCCAAAGTATGACTATAAATGACAATATCATCCAAGTATACAACAACAAATTTATCGAGGAATGGATGAAACAACTTCTTCATGAGGGTGCAAAATGTCGCGGGAGCATTTGTCAATCCGAACGGCCTGACTAAGAACTCGTAAGAGCCATACCTCGTGACACACATCGTCTTGGCCTCGTCTCCCTCCGCTATCCGTACTTGGTAGTACCCCGATCTCAAATCCAACTTAGTGAAGTATCTCGCCAATAAGAGGAATAGGGTACTTATTCTAGATTATTACCTTGTTGAGAGCCCGGTAGTCTATACACATCCGCAAGGACCCGTCCTTCTTCCTTTGAAATAGCACCGGCGCACCATATGGGGCTTTCGAGGGTCGAATGTAGCCCGCATCCATCAACTCCTTGAGTTGTCTCCTCAACTCTTCTAACTCGGGTGGTGGCATCCGGTAAGGGGCTTTGGCGGGGGGCTTGGAACCCGCTTCCAACTCGATAGTATGATCCACCTCTCGCTTTGGTGGAAACTTCTTCGGCAACTCTTTGGGCATCACATCCTTGAACTCTTCAAGAACCCTCTCGATCACCTTCGGTACCTCCCCTTTGCTTGACTCTCCATCCATCTCTAGCCTTGTTACCGCCAAATAGCAAGACTCACTCTTGTTGAATCCTTTCTTGAATTGCATGGCCAAAAGGGTCTTTGCTCCACTCTTGGAATCCCGCTCCGTGCTCACCATACAAGTCTTTCCACCATCTAGGATACATAAAGAATTAGCAAACGACATAGGAAAAGCTCGTACCTTATCGAGAAACTCTAACCCAAGAACCACTTCGAAGTCATCCATCGGGACCACCGACAAATCAATCGTCCATTCCCAATCTTCAATATTCGCTCGGACATCCTTAGCCACTCCATAAATTGGTTTGGCCTCCAAGTTTACCGCCTTGATAGTTCCGCTCCCCTTTGTAGTGTTAATCCCTAGCCGTCTAGTTTCATCAACCGCTACAAAGTTATGAGTCGCACCAGAATCGACTAAAGCACGTACCTTTACTCCATTGATAGTTGCTTCGACATATTGTAGGCCTCGTCCTACAACCTTTGGCACCTCCGTCTTCGCCTTGATCGCATTCAAGATCCTCATCGAACCCATGCTTCCACCATTACTCGTACCTTCGTCTCCATGAGTCGACATCGCATTGAGGCTAGCTTTCTTCGGTCAATCTAGAGCTCTCTGAGGTCCATCGCAAATGAAGCATCTACCACTTTTGTAACTCGTCTTTAAGTCTTTCTCCTTTCCGGTAGAGGGTTTCTTCGCATAATCGAACTTCGGTTTTTCTCTCCCACCTTTCTCATGGCTCACCTTTCGATCTTTTGGCTTCGACGGTTCCCTTCTCGAACTAAAGTCAATCAAGGCCTCGGCGTGGGCAATAGCCGTAGCCACGTCTTGGAATCTGCGTCGCTCTAACTCCGTCTTAGCCCATCCTTGTAAACCATCAAGAAAGTAACAGAGAGAATCTTGCTCGGATAGTTCCGGAATCTCCAAGGTAAATGTAGTGAACTCTTTCACATACTCCTTAATCGCTCCGGTTTGCTTAAGTTTACGAAGCCGACTCTTCGCCTCGTTCTTAGCATTCTTCGGATAGAACTGCCTCTTGAAATCCGCAACAAAATCAACCCAAGTATTAATAGTAACCGTACCTCGTTCGATATCTCCGTGTCGACGTCTCCATCATAACGCCGCGGTGTCCTTCAAGTAGTGGGTAGCCGTCTCGATCTTCATAGCATCCTCCACTATCTTGGTACCCTTCAAGTATCGCTCCATCTCCCATAAGAAATCATCGACTGCTCTAGCCTCCCTCTTTCCTATGAAAGATGATGGTTTAGGAATGTCCACTCTTGGACCGTGATTACTAGTGCCGCCTACACTAGCCAAGGACAACTTGCACTACTCCACGTCCGCTCACAAGCTTCCCATTGTTTCATGAATTGCGGAGATCTCTTCCCCGAACTCCTCCTTTATTTTTTCCATATCATCCTTAAGCAAATCTCTTAAGCCAAGGATTTCGCGCTTCACATCGCCACTAAGAGCATTTAGGATTTCTCTAAAGTCCTCCTTTATGCTCACAACTTCGGTTTCCAAGTTCTCGATTCGGTTGTTCATCGCCATCATGGATGTCTCGACACCCTCCACTCTCTTATCCAAACTTGCCACAACGTCTCTCGATGATCCTCTCTTCTTGGGGTCTTGGTTATCATTTCGACCACGGTTCCCATCAACAACACTTCCGCTAGCATCATTCTTCTCGGTTTCAATCGTCATCGCCTCGAATCGAATTTCGCTCTGATACCAGTTGTCACGGAGTTGTCTCGACAAGGGTCTTCCGTGCGGCACTTAGTCTCTACTAAGTCAGCCTTGATCCCAACACTCAACGATCTAGGCAACAAAGAAAACTACAAAGAAAGAACATAAGAGAACTAGGGGAAAATATTTGTATTACTTGAGAAACTTTACAAGAGAGAATACAAGTGAATATGAGATGATTTCTCCAAATGAGGATGGCTCTATTTATACTACTACTCTAGGGTTACATTAGGGCTTTATTTACAACTCCAAGACAAGACCCATAATCTACAAGCTTCCATTAGGGTTTCCATGAGCTTCCATATTCTTCCATGAATCTTCTAAGAGCTTCCATGAATCTTCTAAGGGCTTCCATATTATTCTACTAAGTCTTCTAGTCTTGTGTAGAACCATCCGGATCCCCGTTAACCTTGTGAAACTAGGCGGGACGTGACATTACGATATGGTATAGTGGCTGAAAATGGCTGTTATTAATATATTTCTTTGAAGAAGAAGAGACAAAAAAAGCAAAAAAGTTGAACTTGATTTGCATTGATGACACGAGCTCCTATATATGATCAATTCGAGTACCATGACTCACACACATGTAACTTTTTTGATGATGTTTATTAAATATAGCATTGTTTAGTGTAAAAAGCAATAATTGCTATGTATAGTGTGTATTGGTTTTATCTTGGAAATATAAGTGTATTAAACTTTTTGGTTTATCTTGGAAACATTGTGTATTAAAAAATTTCTATTAGCACAATAAAAGCATGTATTTTTATATGTTAAATAAAACCGGTTTGACTCGGCGGTTCAACTGGTTGAACCGGTGATCCGGTGAACCGGTAACACAACCGGATCAATAAAAAAACCAGATTTTAAAACATTGTTATTTTTTTTATAAATTTAAACATTTTGACAAAATTAATCTTTGTGTGTTATGTTTTAAATCTTAAATTAATCTTAATTATTAAATCTAAATTAAATAAAAAATAAAAATTAATTTTTTAATATGCACTAGAAACCAAGAATAACTATTCTCATTCAACAAACTTTATTTGTTCTCCCCTAACAAACGACTAAATACAGACAAAGAAATGATCAATTAAAAATAAAGTTTATTAATCCCATGCATAAGCACATAATTTATTTAGTACAACTAACATTTCCTTTTATTTACAAAAGTATTACTCTATGATGTTTTTTTTAATCTCCATGTTTTTTTGTTAGTAAATGATAATTATGAGAATATTAACCAACTAAATAATCACTAGACTCCAACAAACATTATTGATTGGAGGATAAAGGTTAAATCTAAAATTTTAAAAAATAACGAAAAGATCATTCTTTCCAAAATATTCAAAGTTTCAAAAAAACAGGTGATATGACTAAAGTTGTAAATATAACGAAATACTTTTTATTACTAGTGATAAACCAATGAAATATCATTAGTGATATTATACAATAATTATGTTTTCATTACTACGTTAGTAGTGATATTTAATCACTTTTATTACTAGTGAAATATTAATAATGATAATTAGTTTTTTCATATCTGTAACTTTAGTTTATTCGTTATTTTTTTACAATTTTTAAATATTTTAACAAAAATCTCTTTTCGTATGGTTCTTATAAAATTTAATTTTAAATAATAAATAATTAAAAATAATCCGTAAGAAAAAAAATAACGAAATAACTCAACTCATGATTTGTAGTAATCTAGGAAAGTAGTCAAAATATGCGTGCAACAGCTGATTGTCAATAGAGAACCACATTCTAAAAATAGCATCGTACATCTTTAATAAGTACTACCTCTGTCTTATATTAATAGTCCATATTACTATTTTGGGACGTCCCAAATTAATAGTCCAGTCCAGAAATAGATAAGAAATGTAGATTAAGTTTACCATATTACCCTCACTTGAGGGTATTATTACAAACAATAAAGAAGTTGTAAATTAAATGGTTAAGGACAAAATTGTCATTGTGTAAAAAGTAAGAGAGAAAAAGCTAAAAAAGTGATGTTTTTATTAATATGCGTGTTTTTGATCGGTGGACTATTAATATGAAACGGAGGGAGTAATTAAAAACAAAACGATTGTTTCAGGATGTTAAAGTTGACTCTCAACGTCATGTTAACTTGTTGAAGTAAAATGTTGTTATACGTATTTAATTTTGATGAATATTTCAAAAAAAAATTTTAGTCAAGCCTGTCGACCGACTTCGAACTCGATCGGTCCTGTTGCGACGATCGAGTCAAATCGATCGATCAGACAAATTCGATCTAAGCCACAACTAAGTTAAAAAATGAAAAAAAGGGAATTGTTTTGGAATGTGACTGTTACATTTAAAAAAAGTTTTTTTTTTTAATTTTAAATTTAACTATTTTATTTTTATAGAAATCCATTTATACAACTATTTTTCTCACACATTAAACTAACAATTTTTCAAATTACAATGTCTTATGAATTATTTTTTTGCCAACTCTTCCAACGCCGAGGATGAAGTTACGAGTGAGCTTGCGGTATTTACACAAGCTTGTCAAACGGCTTTCGAAGCATCAAACCCTCCAAAACAACGAGCCTACATAAATAGAGATTACGAGGGTGCGCATAGTCGTCTAGTGGCGGCATATTTTTCTGATGGGTCGCAGTATGACGCGGAGACATTCAGTACGCGATTCCGAATGGATCGAGAACTATTCTTACGAATTGTTCGCGACGTCACCGATAACTATCTTATTTTCGAAACTCGGTTGATTGTGTGGGTCGAGATTGTCTTATGCCATTGTTGAAGTGCACTTTCACTATTTGTCAAATGACGTACAGAGTTGTTCCTAATGCTCTTGACGAATATTTGCAAATGGTGCGTCAACAGCCCTTGAATGTCTTTGAATCTTTTGTAAGGCCATCATGATTTTATATGGTAAAGAGTATTTGCAAACTCTGGCGTTTTTATTTAATGTAATGTTTTTATTTAATATAATGTTTTTATTTATTGAATAAAAAATTAAACTTAGTTGCTTTGTTGTGGTAATTGGATCGCCTATAGGTCATCGAAAACAAAATGCTAATATAACATAAAAAAATATAGGTCGTATAAAATCGCTGTTATGGGCCGCTTTAGAAAAAAAGAACAAATATTACAAATACATTTGTCTAAAATTTTGAAACAAAAAGTTAGGGAAAAGGAGGGTTGGTTTTGAATATTTAGTGGTTAACTTTAAATTATTTGTATTGTTTACCGTAACCTTGAGTTTCGTGTTAAGATATACGTATCGTCGTTGGTTGACGTTAGAGAGTAGCGTAGTGATAAATGACATAAAAAATGATGTTAAATCAACATAACATTAAAATAATATCAACTCTTTTAATCATAATATTAAAATAACACCAGCTTTTTTAAGAGTATCTACAATGTATTAACTTTTTAAAAACTTATTGTATTAAACGATTTAAATGCTTTAAATGCAAAGTATATTAAATAACTAATGTTTTTTACAAAAGACTTGATGTTTCCATAAACCTTTTGATCCAATGCCCAAATCTCAATCCAAAAGCTTTTCAGAATTAGAAAAAGTCATTCACAATTTTTACCATTTTTGATGCTCTAATCATAAAATCAAATAACATCACTCACCTCTTTATTTTCATAACGCCCTCTAAACAATTATGTCATTTCTTAAACAAACTACTAGTTTCATTGATATTAAAAAAAATTACATTACGAAATATAAAACAGTATTACGAAATAAAAAAACATTAAGAAATAAACATACGAAACAAACATTACGAACTTAAAAAAAACGTTACAAATAAAAACGGCTCGGGCCCTGCAACTTCACCTATATACTTGCTAAATTTAGCTTCGATTAGTTGTTTTTACTTCTTGATCCAATAGGCATTGTTGTCCTCCAAATTTCAAGTGAAGGTAGCTAGAAACCGCAAGTCCTCCAGACACACGAGTGTGCCGTCTTTTTCTGCTTGAGCCTCAAAAGTCTTTTTGGGGCTTCCCGTTTGAGACGAATCTCCTGCTCCATTAACTCTTCGAATTGAGATGGCGCGTTACTTCCACCGGTGCTCGCCGTTGTGTCGAATATGGTTATTTTGTCGGTTGTGGCTAGCAGGCCGGACGTGGTCCTGCATCTGGACCGAATAGATGCTCTTGGGTATCCCTGAGGACGTCTCTGGTTAAGTCAACTGGATCGGGTGCGTCCCATTTATTGTGGAATCTCATAACTACTCAAGCATCTTCTTGAGTAAACGTGAACCTCGATGCTGATCATGGCGTTGAACTTTTGACAATTGACATTCAACTTATGCCATTTGTTAATCACCATATCGTTTGTACGTTTTTGAAAAAGTTTCGAATTGAACTCGTTCATAACCCGAATCCAAAAAGTGTCTCGGTTTTGTTGCCTTCCAGCATTATTATCTTCTGAAACGACCACGTAGCATCTTGCAAGTAATTCTTCTTTGACCGGTAGCCAATGGGTCGATTGTTACCATCGGAAATTTGTTTTAACTCTTGGCGATTTGACTTGTTGAGTGGGTGATTGAGAAGTTTGTGAGGTGAATGATGATGGGTTTTGTTGTAACTCCTGGAATTCACGGTTTAAGACTTGTGATTGTTACCATCAGAAAAAATCTTGTTGTTGTTCTTGTTGAAATTGTTCCGGCGTCATCAACGATAATTGGCTAGAGAAGCCAGAAAATGTTAGATCACCAGTTTTAGCATCTAATTCAATTTTCATAAGCCTAATTGTTTTTTCATAAACAAGTTGATTTCCTCATGACAAATTAATTGAACTTTTACTTTTCAAAGCTTGAGTATAAGCAATTATATCTAAGCTAGCATCACCCATTTGTTCCCTTTAATCATCATATAAAGTTTTTAACTTAGCATAAGCTTCCTTTGCATTAAATTCTGTTTGATCCGTACTCGTTTGGTCAAAACGAAAAAAACCTGGCATATATGTAAAAAACGCGCGAAAATGTAAAAAAGAGTAAAAACGAAAAAACGTGCAAAAAGTAAAGAAAACATAAAAAATGTAAAACTTTTGCCCGTTTACCCACGCCCGTTTGGCCCACGCCGTTTGGCCCGTTGCCCGTTTAACCGGTGCCCGTTTAGCCCGTTACCCGTGTCTGCCCGGTCCGCCCGTTTTGATTGAATATCAATTTTTATTTATAAAAATCTCAAGTGTCATATGCTTGTAATGTGCTTATATTATTATGTGCATGAATAAATGCGACAAGTAATGATAAGAAAGATGAAATGATCAGAATTTGATTGTTCTCATAAGCTTATGCTATTTTTTGCCTAGCATTTTATCATATGAAGTTTGATCCAGATTTCTTTTGCCCATAGTATGCATATTATGATGTGTTTTCTTGTACTAGAGAATCTGGTCTAAGTGTTTTAACCGACAACCAGAGGCGGAGGGAAGGAAGGGCCAAGAGGGTCATGTGACCCTCTAGCGAAAATATCGTACTGTAAATTTTTAAAAATTTTCGAGTTTTCAAAAAATTTGACCTCCTTAAAAACCTATTTTGTAGTATAATTTATAAAAAAAAAATTAAATTTTAACCCTCAAATCCGAACTTTTTGGCTCCGCCCTGCCGACACACAACAAAATATACACATTAACACACCCTTTGTGAAAGTTCATATTTTTGCTCATATTTATTGTATTTTACATACTAAACAAGACATTTGAAAATTTTCGTTACTTTCTTAATCCCTAACCCCTAAATAATACTACAAGAAACTCATTATTCGTACATAACAACACCACAACACATATATCCATTACTCCATGGCTGTCACGGGATTCCAAAACGCCTCTGATTGCGTCTAGTGAGACCCATATATATGTCACAAGTCACATTTTTAACATAGGAGGAACACGTCACATTAATAGGAAGTGTAGAAACAACATATATCAAGTGTCAGTCCGGAAGGGATTGAAGCCATCTTGCAACATGTCTCTCAAAGGTCCAAACATTGGTTCAGGCAGGTTTTGCAAGTCATACCACTCCCAACCGAAACACTTATCGGGTTCCATGTTTTGAGGCGTTTGATTCGGGTATGATAAATGTGCACTCACGTATATAACTCGGATATGCAACACATCCGATAAGACGTGATTTGTTGTTGTTAACAACTTGATATAATTGATATCTAGTCCTGTTTCTTCTTTCACCTCTCTTGCTGCACATTCCTCAAAGGTTTCACCTGGGTTACGGTTCAAAATATCTTACAAGTCATTGAGACATTTATATTAGGTATAAGAAAAGATTTATTTTGGATACCATGTTGGATATTAGGGACTCATACCATTCATTTCATTTTCATCTAATGGATAATATTAAATATATTTTATTTTTCACCTATTTTTTATAATTCAAAATATCTCTTAAACCGTTAAGTATTAAACGAAATAATTATATCATCGCGAGGATTGTTTAATTATCTTTCTACCAATATGCAATATGATATACTTTCGAAGAAGAAAAAAAATCATTTTTTTAATTTACGTGAAATATCATATATGATAATATTGTTTCATCATATATGATAATATCATATATGATAATATTGTTTCATCATATATGATAACAATGTTAAATCATATATGATATTGGTTTCTATCATATATGATAGGTTATATCATATATAATACTGGTGTTACATATGATAATTTTTAGTATCATATATGTATCATATATTAGGTTATATCATATATTAGTATCATATATGCTAATTTTTTAAAATGTGAAAATTAAGAAATTTTTTTTTGTCGAAAGTATTTCATATAGCATATCTATAGAAAGATAATTAAATGCTCTTCGCGACGGTATGTTTTTTCGCATAACGATTAACGGTTTAAGAGATATTAATGTTTGAAAAAAGAGGGTGAAAATATATTTTGTGTTTAATCTTACCCATTGGATTAAAATGAATATAGAAGGTGGAAATTAATCCTTGGTATTCAAATGAAGACGCATCCTTAACTCTTATAGCAGTAGCCGTGAAGTCTCATACTAGTGTAGCTTAGACTAGAGATGTTAGTTCTTGTTCTATAGACTAGAGATGTTAGTTCTTGTTCTATAGATTATCTCCTTTCTCTCCAAAATAAATCGAGCAATAAATCTCGAGAACATAGCGTTAGTATGGATTGATAGCTGGATTAAAGGATAACTAACCATGCTCAAGATGGCCGCCCGGAATCGCATAGGAGTTGGGGGCAATGGAAAGTGAGCGACGACAGCCAAACAAAACCTTATCATTGTTCAATACAAACACTCCAACCCCAGTTTCTTGTACTGGTGACATTGGTCCATTTTCCATATCCGATGCTTCGACTATGTCGAGTTTGAACTCTGAAGAGGACATAAAATCGCGTGCCTGTGTGGAAAAACAAGTTTTTGGTTACTGCCTAATATTTTAGGCTCATTGCAAAGTTATCATACGGAGTATCATTACATTAAATCAGTGAGAAATATTAGAAGGATGGTGGGAGAGATATTGACTTGAATTACCGGATTGTTAATTACGCGAACTGGTGAATTCTTAAACATGGAACTCCTAGCACATTGTGGACGTTGTTGAGGCGAACCTATGAGTTTGTTAACTCTTTGTGTTGTTCCATCGAGGTTCTTCCACAACGGGAGACAACGGCCGGCGTGTAATGACATTCCAGGAGTGAGTGTCGTTGACATTGTGAACAAAGCGAAGGGTTTATTGATTGCATGCGACTCGTAAGAGTTTTTCTAAAGGTTTTTAGAAGATGTTAGCTTTTATTTTGATCTAATAGCCCTTACCAATAAAAAGCTTTGTTTGGATAGTGTACTTGAACCTTTGATTAATGTTAAAAAGGCTCCAACATAAGACGCTGCAGTATAAAGCGTTTAACATTTTGAGAAGCTGTTTACATGGTCATTCATATATATACCCATACTCCCAAACTTCCATATTTCAATTTCAAGGCTATTAGGAATTAGAATTTGGACTTTAATTCTTTATGGGATAGAATATAAAATATATAATGTACAATTAAGGTACCTGCGCGTTACGACTGCGGTACTCTGAACCTAAAATTCTGCAAATGTAATGTTTTATTAGTATAAATATTTTTCAATAATAACTTTACAAAAAACAACTATAATTTTAAGTTGAAATTACTTTAAGCGATACTAAACCACCTGTTATAAAAATAGTATTACGAAATTGTGATAATTGATCATGAAAGGTATTTACTAATCTATGTAACATACGTCATAATATTTATAATGTGTAAATATGAAAAAATTTCGTAGTTTATATGTTTACATGTTTCCATATATTAATAACTTTAAACTCTTCTTATTTTGATATATACGATTAATCGAATTAATTAGCAAAATGATTAGTATTTCACTAAATTTCTAGTAAAATACATATATCGGCGATATATGTTTTCGAATATGCAAATTCATAAAAAAATGAATGGTTCAAAATCAAACACATATTTAATAATAAACCTACATATGTGAATAATTTAAATAATTGTATGTAAAAATTAATAATTTATATCAACAATCATTTGTACATGTTGATTTTAATTTGTATTCACTTTCATTAAATGTGTATTGCTTCTCACTTAATACATAAATAAATGTATGAAGTTTTTGTATTGTAAAAGTTCGTACCAAATGATGTACTACTTAAAATTATGAGAGTGGGAAGTATATAACTATATTTTTGTTTTCTAGAGAAATTCCCACCCTTATTCATCTCTAAATATGGTAATAAACTATTATTCTCTATGAAAACAATTACTATTATCTCTCATTTCTTGCTTGCTCATCACATTGTTAACTTTATATGGTATCGGATGTAAAATCCATGGATCTTTAGACTCCTGGTTATTTAGATAATATCTAGGATAATCAACATTAATATGATTTTAATCATAGCGAAATTAGAATATTGATTATAAGAACAACAAGATGTTTCTCCAATGGTTAGTTGCATTAAACACTAAACCCAAATAACCTATGCGCCTTACAATGCCTAGGATGCTTAAAACACACACACACACACTGCTTTAGATTTACATTGTGAATACTCAAATATGAAAAACCACGTCCCGCTTGGTTCCTTTTATAACATAAGGATACCAAGATTACAAAGGATAACTACAAATAACTACTAAATCTTTTATCTTTATAAAATGTCTGGTGAATTATTATCTCTTAAGTATTCCTCCACGAGCTTGTAATATCACACTTTGGCAAATTTAGTCCTTGTCTTTTTGTTTTGACACATCGACTCATATAATTCTCAACAATCTTCTCATAATTGATGATGTCAAACACTTCCCCTTAAGCACAAATCCTTTGCAAAACACATAACTCCAAGAATCTCCAGATTGCATTTTATAAACTTTTCTTCCTCTTTTTGATATGATCCAAATTGAGGTCTTGTATGTAAGAAACCTTGATCTTGACCGCCACTAACCAATATCACATTTCTAATCCAAGTGTTCTACGTCCCAAATTATCCTTCATGAAGCACCAAGGGATAATAAATGAATTTTAGCAGTAGAAACCCACATGAGTTGTGGTAACACTAATAAAAAGTAGAAAAACCATCTTAACACTTTGTGAATTTAGCTTCCCTTTAAATTGTGCTAACCATTTGTGAATCTTATATTCTGTAGGATTTTAAATAGTGATCATAAGTAAAGAAAATTTAGTATCACCTATTTGATATAGTAGTAGAAAAACCCGAATCCATTGCACTATTCACATGACGTCGAACGTATACCCATCATCGATGTATAGGGGGTCCTTCTGCCCTTGATAAATGCCTCATCTTTCTATGAGTCACCCAAACCAAGTGATAATTAACAAATATGAGCATGGAGCATTCACTACACCAATAAAAACCTTTAGAGATTGAGGCAATTTAGAGACAACTCAAGACATCGCTAATAGATCAAATGGGCCCATCATTTTCAACTTTCTTATGGTCAAATAATCAAAAGTAAGGCCCTCACTTTTAGCGTCGACTTTCATCGTCGCAAAAGGTCAAATCTATTTTTTATATGTTTTTATTTTTTACGAAAATCATGAAGCAAAAATACAAATCTGTCAAAACGTTTAGCAACGACAAGTGTCGTCATTAAATGTATATTTTCATTTAAGTGTCTCAAAAATTATTTATAATTGTTAAAATTAGTTTTAAAATCATAGAGGTTTAGTTCGATTTAAAAATGTTTTGAAGATTATTTATAATTGTTAAAATTAATTTATAAAGATATATAAATTAATTTATTCATAAACTTAATATTTTATTTAGTTTTTAACATATTATAATTATTTTGTAGTTAAAATATGTCTAAGTTTTAAATGTAATTTATCGTGTATCTTTTATACTTTCGTATCAAGAGCGCAAATTAACTATTGTTAAAATTTGATAAAATATAAGTCATAAAGATATGATTATATATAAATTGTTAGTGTAAACATTATGATGTTTAATAAATATGATCTCTTTCTGATGACGTATAGTCCCCAGCCGGGTCTAGGACCCGGCCTACGGGTACTACCCGTATCCGGCCCAGCAAGGTTGGGTTGGATTAATGATATTCTGGGCCTATGGGCCCCGGATAATAATGGCCGCACATACTGTGTACGGCCCACGTCCCGTCGCATGCGGCAAGGGTTACACAGAATCACTATCTAATTAGGGTTGTGATTCACCCTAAAGCAAAGAGATATCTACTAATCATAATTAGTAGATTGTGATAAACACAGAGATGGTAGTTATCCTTTACTTAGGGCTCAAGACTCTATAGGGCCCAACTGGGACTCTGCCGCCTATATAAGGAACCCCCAAGGGTTCCACAAAGGTACGATTAACTTTACACTCTCATATCTCACCAATATCTAACGCTAAACCGATTACTTACTCTCACGCTAGATTCTAATCGTGGGATGCATTCCCACGGTAAGTCTAACAGTGTGTTGTTTTAGTGTGCAGGATCTCAACCAGAAATTCATTTGGTGCAAGAGCCGGAACCCCGAGTACCCGAATTTAGCCTAATTCGGGTAGATCAAGGTCCATCCAATTTTTGTATCAACAAGTTGGCGCCATCTGTGGGACCCCACAATAAACTCTAGTAATGACAAAAGGAAACCCTAATCAGGGATAGCAGTGGAACGCAAACAAAAGACTGGCAACAGAGACACCGGTCATCCAGCCGATTACGGGTCAGCTGGAGGGGGTGCTACTCGAAACGTGGCAGACTAGTCCCCACGTGGGACAGAGGCACAATTCAATACCCCCCACACCTACCATCCATGTGAATAACCCGAATCCAGGGTCTGCATCCATACCTCCCTAAAGGGAGGCGTAGAGACCTCCTGTCACCGAGACGAAGGTCGATATTAATACCCTTGTCAACAATGGAAGCATCGAAGACTACGTGACGCAGAATTTTGAATCAATTATTCCTATCATAACGGTGAGAATGAACTTGGGAAGGAACCTCCAGGCTAGGATGAACTTCGACAGTGTTGCGGGCGACACACCCAAACGGTCACGAAAGAGTAATAGAAGGCGTCGGGTCGAGGAACCTCTCCGAACGGAGGAACATCCTCAACCAAGGAATGTCTTTGAACACATTGGTGACCGAATACTAGAGGATCTCGAAGCAAGTCATGACGCAGACCTCTCAGATGGATCCGAGGGGCGTAAGATTCTAGAGACACCACAGGAAAACACACGCCGCGTTAGCGTCTTCGAGAGGACGGACCTTCCAAAGGGGAGGGACGCCACCTCCTCTCCAGACGAACAATCACCGCATTTGGTCTAGGCGCGGAAGACGTTCACCCATCTATGATCCGTCTAGATTCGATTATGATGACCACCATCCAAGGCGCTATAGGGCGTGATATTCCTCCTCCGAGTCATTATACATCAGTAGGGAATACATGAGACGACCACGCCGTCGCTCCTAGAGGGGTGATGAAGACCTTTCCCTCACAAGGTGCCGGGAGAGGGAGGACGCATTCACAAGTCGCATTCGAGACTACTCCAAGGACAAAAAGCAGCCGCATTCCCACATGTGTGAAAACTTATGATGGGTCCGACGACCCTGATGGCCATCTAAATTTTCAAAACATAAGCAAAGATTGAATGATGGCCTATGCCTGTATGGTGCCAGATGTTCAATTCAACACTCATTAGAAACGCTCGTGACTGGTTCGAAAGACTTCCGCATCAAACATAAATAGATTTGAGGAATTACGGAGTGCATTCAGAAGGAATTATACTCAGAGAAAAGAAGTATAACAGGGACCCTGTTTCATTGGCCACGATGAAACAGAAGCACGGAGAGTCTACGGAAGACTTCACAGAGCGCTTCAAAGACGAGTGCACGAAAATCAAGGCATGTCCTGAAGTTCTAAAGATATCCGACTATATGCACGTCGTAACGGATAAGGAGTTGATCAGACGGCTGAATGACAACCGTCCTGAAACATTTGATGAATTAATGAAGAGGGTCAGATCCTTTGTGGAAGGAGAAACCACGGTCTCAGCTGCCTATTCTACAAAGGGAAACCAAAGCTATTGGAATCACGACCAACCCAAAAAACAATCAAACCAGGCGAGTGTTAGGAGGCTTGACTATCGTGGTCAACCAAAAAGGTGGTGGGGCAGTGACAAGTTCACTCCTCTAAGAATGTCTCCACGGGAGATATTACTGTTAGTGGGCGCAAACTTCCCAAGACAACCCCCATGACAACTCCAGCCCATCGTCTTCAAGGGAATCGGTTCTGCGAATTCCATAACGACAAGAGCCACAACACAGACGATTGCATCTAGCTGAAAAGAGTATATTGAGTCGCTGGTAAAGTCAAGACAGCTTAAACATATCGCTAAGGACTGGAAGGATGGGAAGGACAACAAAAAGAGTGACAGAAAAGATCACCCTAAGGATAAGCCCACTACCGTGTTCACGGTTCAATCGTGACAGCGCAGGACTAAGCAAAAAACCAGTCAAAAAATTTCTCGTTGCAAAGAGATCTTGTTCCCTCCCATAACGTCAAGCAATGTACCCAAGGGCCCCTCACAATTGAAGTAAACATGGGGAACCATAATGTCCACCGCATGTACGTTGATGGATGGCATCAGTCAAGATACTCTATGAACATTGCTTTGCACAACTACGGCCGGAAGTGAGGAAACATCTGTTGCCGGCCACGTCGCCGCTCATTGGCTTTAGTGGAGAAACTATCTGGCCGTTGGGCCAGTTGCGACTCCTAGTTACCATCCGAGATGACAAACACTCAACCACAACATGGATAAACTTCATGGTGATAAGGTCACCATCTCCGTACAATGGTATCATTGGAAGGCCAAGGATATTGGCTATCCGGGTTGTACCATCTACGGCATATGGCATGATGAAATTACCTATGGACGGAGGAATTGTCACTATCTTCAACACGGTGGTAACACCATCAGAGTTTCATGCAATAACCCCACCAACACAGCCAGTTCCCAAGGTAAATGAGTCACTACCAGCAAAATAGAAGGTAGCAATCCATCTAGACTATCCGGATCAAGAGATAGCGATAGGAGGAACCTTAACTGACAAAGGCAAGAGAGCTATGTGCGATCTCCTAAAAGCAAACCTTGACGTATTCGCCTTGGAACCAAAAGACATGAGGGCGTACCACGTTCGATAGCAGAGCATAAATTACAAATCCGACCGGGATATGCCCCGGTAAAGCAAAAGAAACGCGGACAAGCCCCGTATCGAAGCAAAGTAATACTTCAGGAAGTAAAGAAGCTGGTGGACGCAGGAATTATGCGAGAGGTTTACTACCATGATTGGCTATCCAACTCAGTCATTGTAAAGAAACACGATGGACGTTAGCGCATGTGCGTTGACTTCACGGATCTAAACAAAGCATGTCCACAAGACTGCTACCCGCTTCCAAAGATTGATTGGAAAGTGGAATATTTGTGTGGATATCCTTTCAAATGCTTCTTGGATGCATACAAGGGATATCACTAAAGTCAGATGGCTGCGGAGGATGAGGAAAAGACGGCGTTCTACACAAGCCAGGGTGTCTACTCTTACACCAAGATGTCGTTCAGCCTTAAGAACACAAGGGCAACGTATCAACGACTGGTTGACAAAGCCTTTTACAATCAAATTAGAGGTAACTTGGAAGTCTACGTTGACGACTTGGTAATAAAGAGCAATACAGAGGAAGGGCTTATCAGGGATATTGAGGAAACCTTCGCCACGCTGCGAAAGATCAATATGAAGCTAAATCCAAAGAAGTTCACATTTGGAACTACTGAAGGAATGTTCTTGGGGTACATGATTGATCCCAATGAAATCAGACCATGCCCTGACAAAACGGATGCCGTGATACAGCTGCCATCCCCAAGAACGCTCAAAGAGGTACAGTCTCTTAACGGTAAGCTTGCAGGCCTGAATAGGTTCCTATCTAAATACACAAAGAAATCATTACCTCTGTTCAAAACACTTAAAAGGTGTATGAAGAATAGTGACTTTAATCGGATGAAGGAGGCAGAAGAAGCGTTTAATGAACTCAAATAGCATATGTTTTAGTGATGAAAAACGCATAACTCGCGATATATTATGTAAACTGTGTAAAGTACTCGTAATCATTTATGTATCCACATGTATACTTCTCTCGACACCTCCAAGCTCGCATTTGTCATGAATTACTTAAGGTATGAATAAACAAGTCATTAATGATGAGACTTTAATTATACATGTTTTTATACCCCAAATCGAACTTAAAATGGATAAAATATCATAAAAAACGTGCCAAATACCCTTGTATTCTTTGTTTGTGTATGTGTAGGCACGGGATATCGAGAATTCACTTGGAAATCGTAAAATCAAGCAAAAAAGAACACGGGAAACGAAGTCGTGCAAAAGAACCAAAGTCGGATGTGAATTTACTATTTTACCCTTAAGAATTAAAGATTTACAAGAATGGTCCCTCAAGTTTCACAAAAGTACATTTTATACCCCTCAAATATCAAAAAATACAATAGGGTCCCTAAATTATGAAGACTTGACAAGCTTGGTCCTTGAAGTTTGAAGATTGTGCAAAATAAGCCCATGATTATAGTTTATAAAAGACAAGGATTGCTTTTGCCAGTTCAAAAGTCAAATGAATATTAAAAAAACTAAAAGAATGTTAATATTTGTGAGGGGATTATTTGCTTTTACTTCAAAGATCGAGGAGGGTTAAAGCTACACATTTGGCCAAAGTTACAACCAGGTTTCCATAATACCCAATCCAAACTCACCAAGCACACACCCCAGCCCAGTTTGTTACTTGGTTTAGTATTTAACCCAAATATTAAATTAAACAAAATACGCGGGTAACACTTTTTATTTACCAAAAATAGATTAAACCCACACTATTCACCCAAACCCTACCAAACCATTACCAATTTCAATAATCACCAAAACAAAGGGGTAATAAAAATCTACTATGAGGATTTACTATTTACCCTTTACAGAACATCTCCATGTGCCCAGGTTTTACCTCACATCACCCAAGACCTCATGCCAGCTGATAGAGAGTGACATTTTTGGATGAAGACAAATGAAGCAGAGTTTTTGATGGATGGGATCTCTTTACTTTTTCTCCACAATAAACCAATGCTCAAGATCATCTTCAAACCTGCCAATTCATATGGGAACATCACATGCTACAAATTTAACCAAGAATTCAAAAATCGAATCAAGCATATTCTAAGAATTTCAAAAGGGCAAGATTGGAACTTCACTAACTAGGGTTTTGAGTTCTAGAATTATCCTCTCTTGTATATAAATAGGATAGCACAACAACTTAGTTTTCTTGTTCCAAATCTTTGTAATTCATTTTTTTATGAAATGAACAATGCAACCATTTGAGTTCCATTTGATTTATTTTTTTCTTTTGAATTTTAGTCTTTTATTTAAATTGCACTTGTATTTTTTCTTTTTATCAAAAATCTTTTATCAAAGAAATTTGCAAATAATTTTGAGAACCATTTTTTATAAACTTGATAAGGTTTTAACTTACAATTAGAACTTGTTTTTAAGTTGTAAAAGAATGTTATTTTTCGGTTAAAAGTCAGCTTTGGTAAGTTAAAGAATATTTAAACCAACTTTTTGTTTCATTAATTTAGTGTAAAATTTTGATTTGCCTT
Organism: Glebionis coronaria; assembly: GCA_025667525.1. NCBI lineage: Eukaryota > Viridiplantae > Streptophyta > Magnoliopsida > Asterales > Asteraceae > Glebionis > Glebionis coronaria. The sequence continues at coordinate 531,666,391 of CM046881.1, read as the reverse complement.
GTTTCTCTATTTTTGTACTTAGTTGTCTGATAGTACTAAGATTTTGGGTTTATGTGGTGTTTGATTTGAGGTTTTTGTGGTGTCTAAGATACCTGAACATATCAGATAGGTCCTAAAAGTAGTGTGAGGTTGTATGTTTGAATTGAACACTCACTTGTGCACTTTTTCCCTTAAAACCAGTCAAAGACATCAGATAGCATAATTGATTTGATTTTAAGTTTTAGCTTATTCAGTTTAGGATTTAGTTAGATTTAACTCTGGTCTTCATATGTTTTTAGGAGTTTATGGTTCTCGAGCTTATTTAAGGCTTACTTAGTTAGCTAAAAATAAGCTTTTTTTCCTAAAATAAGGTTGTTTTATTGCATTGCCACTGTAGCTTATGGTTATTCCTTGCATTTCCTTGTTATTTACCTACTTCAATTGTGTATGTATGCTTTCTTTGGTGTGCTTTGCTTTTATATTGAACTGTCACCAAATATAAGCCCAAATTGGCTTATATTTGGCTTAGGAAAATGATTTGTAGACCTAAATATATGCCTAATTTTATGCCTAAACTGATGTTGAATTGTTTTATTGGTTTAAGAAAAAGTAGTTCCACTCATTATCACCAACAAAATGATGCCACATATATTTAGGCATATATTTAGGCACATAAGTTAGGCATGCCAATCAACACTCTTTGGCTTATTGTCTGAAAAAGGCAAACTTCCATCATAAAGAGGTCTATCCTTAAACCTCTAAATCACATCATACAAAACATTTCCAGCCTTTTTACAGCTTATTTTATTACCTTCCAGCTTTTCCTTTCATTTTTTGTGTTGACTTTTTGGTCAAATAGTTCAAAATTGACCATTTAGCTTATTTTGCTTAAACTGCTAATCCAATCAGGCAACAACTTCCTTTTTGTAGCCAAAATCATTTTTTCTAGCTTATTTACTTATTTCTAGAGTTTGTTTTCATTTGGTTAGCTTTTTACTCTGAAACCTATTAGTTAACTTATTTTGTAAGTGCTTATTGGATTTTTCCAGCTTTTCTAGTTAGCTTATTGGAGTTTCTCCTTTTTTAAACTCTTAGTTAACTCATTTCAAAGCTTTTTGAAAAAATCCATACCTTGTAATCGCTTATTTTAAAAATTCGACTATTTTATCTTTTTGTGCAATTTGCTTTTTGCTTATTTTGAGCTTAATGTATCTATTTTCAAAATTCTTTTTAAAAAGTCTTAGTTAGGCCAAAATAATAAGGTGTGCTTATTTATAGCTTATGGTATTGAGTTTTAAGCTTATTGGGCTTTTAAAGGCCCAATAAGCTAGCTTATTGCTTATTAAGGTGTGATAAGCTCATTTTCATTTTTCCAAGATTTTTGTATTAGGATTTTTGGCCCATTAAGCTAGGTTGTTTTAGGTTTTGGCTCCAAACCCATTTTCGAGGATTTTTAATTTCATTTTGAATTTAATTAGGTTAAAAATAGTTAGTTTGGAAGTTTTTAAATTTTTCTCATTTTTTGCATTATTTTAATAATATGTCTCGATTTACGTGCCTGCGTGATTCGATTTATTTTTTAACCGTCATAGTGTAGCTTCTTCTTTTGTTTTAAATCTTTGATTCCCAAATCCGTGACTAATCCAAATACGTATTATTGGCCAAACACAACACCTCACTGGGAACGAACTCGATTTTCGGTTGTCAGTTATGTATTTACGTTTTCGTCTACTAATACTTACCACAACTTCCAAGTGTTGTAAAATACTACATCAATCATGGTGCCGCTTCCGGAGAGGTGATTTTTTTGTGCCGTTATACCTTTTTGTTTGAGTAGTTTACGTTTTTGGACCTTCCATTTTGGAAAGTGTACAAATTGTGAATACTTGTTTTTATTTCTTATATTATTAGCCATAAAATAAATAGTGTAATTAGAACTCTAATTGCACTAAATCATTTTTGTTTTTCTTTGTTAATACTATATTGTACTTACGTAGAATAAATAAATCAAAATATCTCCAAAAGAGTGAAAGCTCACCCCACTTATTATCGATCTAGTAATTTTTGGTGGTATTGATCAAATAAAAGAAAAGGCAGAATAGATAAATACTCTTAAGAGATTTGATCTCGATTAGTACAAACTATAAGGTGGGTATAAGGCGGTTGTTATAAAATACAACCTAAAAAAGGCTCTCATGTGTTTTGCGCCGCCTCTTTTTCCGCTCGCTTGTGCGTACTTTGAAAGTGAATATTAATTAAGGCTTTGCCAACCTAGAGTATATTCATCTTATTTGTTTGCTTATATTATTGAACCCTCGAAAGAAATCGTTTCAAAGTCGAACGAAAATTTTTACTTCGCATAATTACTTTCATTCCTTTGGATACTCTAATTGAGAGTTTGATTTGGGAAAGATTTTTGTAGATTTGTTAATCTACGTAATACACCAAAATACCAAAAAAATTGAAAAATCAAAATAAAAAATAATCTTCTTTGCTATCTCATTCTAATTTATTTTTCTCAACCCCTTAAATTTCTTCGTTAGTGCATGTGCACTCGTTCGTCTAATTATCCCACTCTAATCATTAACAACAAATGAATCGACAACAAGGACGAGTAGAACCTCAAGGTCATAATATCGTTGTTGAAACCCAAAACGAGATGGCGAAAAATCGTATGATGATGGAGTTGCTCCAAGCACCCACCGAGGGTTATGGAGAGGTGATTTCTTTAATTTAAGAGACAAAGTTTAATAGTTATGAAAAGGATAATCCCCATGACCACATTCGGGATTTTAATCGTCTTACGGCTACTTGCAAATTTAGGCAAGTGCCTAATGAAGAAATTAAGCTCATGCTTTTCCCTTATTCTCTCGATGGCCCTGCCAAAATTTGGTACGAGAAAGAACCACCTCGATCTATATTGACGTGGGATGATCTCGTTTCTAAAATTGTTAATCATTTTTCCAACCATCTAGAACCACGTTTTTCAAAAACAAAATCACACGGTTTACCCGAAAACCTAATGAGTTGCTTAGAGACGCGTGAGATCGGTTTAAGGAATTTCTTAGGCAATATCCTCATCACCGATTTACCAAGTTGCACCAAATTTATGAGTGTAAAAACACTCACCCTTTAACCGCTTAAAACAAAGAAAACAAGACCAAAATGTAAATAAATAAGCCGTAAATGTCATAATTACGCGTGGTTTGTGTTTTTGTGTGTAAATAGGTAAAAAGTTGCAAAAACGAAGAAAACACGTGATTTCACAGATATTTTACAAAGAAAAAGACAAAAGATGATCACAAGGACCATAAGTGCAATTGGAATGAAGAATCAAGGGCTAAAGGTGTTGATTATACAAGCTTAAAGCTTAAAGAACAAAGATTCAAAAAGACAAGGGCTAGAAGTGTAAACAGCTCAAAGTGATACACAACATTGCCACGTGGACCAATAGGAAAGTTGGGTTTCCATCACACGGATTGATTTTTATCTCGTTAATAACTAAGATTTTTACTAGGTGAAATTGTCTCGACTCGATTCGAATTGAGTAAAATTAAAAATAAAAGACTTAAGCAAATTAAGAATAAAAAATGAAAACTTTAAAAATAAAAACTAAAAAGAAAGTAAATTAAACTAATTTAAAACTTGATCAAAAGTAAATTTGAAAATAAACTAAGACAAAAAAATTTAAAATTAGACTTAATAAAAATGACGGGAAAAATAATTGTTTGAAAATAATTCGGGAAACTAAAACAAAACATAATTTGGAATCCAAAAAGTTGAACCTAATTCGGAATCCAAGTTCTATAACTACTCCGGAATACACACCTACACACAATCCAGAATCCAGACCTACATACAATCCGGAATCCAGGATGTCCTAATCCGGAATCTTGGTTCTTAATGTAATCTGGAATATTGATTCAATATGTAATCCGGAATGTGAATTCAATATGTAATCCGGAATCCTATGTTTGATAATCAATTCGGAATGCATGTTTTAAAGCTAGTTCGGAATACAATTTTAAACCCTAATCCGGAATCTTTGAAAACACAACATAAGTCGAAATAAATAAATGCTAACACGGTTTGGAATACTGGAAATTGATCTAGTTCGGGATAAGGGTTTCTCAATCTGGGAAAAACAAATAAGCAAAAACTAAATAAGCACTTAACCAAAACTTTAACCAAACAAATTTTAAGAAAAAGCTAATAAGCCACAAATCAAAAACTTTAAAAACACTAAATAATCAAAATATTAAAATTCAACTTTTAAAAGATTAATCTATTAAAAACTCTTAATTAAAAATAAGACAAACACACAATAAGCAATAAGCACAATAAGCTAAAACCATCAAACACATGAAAACAATAAGAACAATCAAATAAGCATTTCAATAATCAAATAAGCATAAAGATTAAAAAAATTACATGATTAACCAAATCAAAAAAATAGATTTAAAAACAAGAAAGGTAGAATGAGAATGATTATGAAAAGCTTGAAATTAAGATGAAGATTCAAGATTCAAGATTACAACATTAAGATTGAAAAGATTGAAAAGCTTGAAAACACTAAAGAAAGTTTAGAGAGAGAAAGTAATTATCCTACTCCTACTCCTAAACTAATCTATCTAATAATGAAATTTTTTTTACGAATAATGGAAAATAAACTATATATAGTGAGGAGTAATGTGGTGTTGTTGCTTCCTTTTTCTCTTTGTCTTCTCGTCTTTTTACATAATTAGTCTTTCTCGACTTTGTCTCGGGATTTGTCAATAAAATGAACTCGTCTTCTAATTTTCTTCTTTTAATAGACTTGGTTTTTCGACTTTGTTAAACTTTCGTCTTTGGTTTTTTTCTTCGATAAATCTTCAGAATAAGCCTTTGACTTCCGTTCTTTTTGCACTTTTGATCTTTTGACTTCGTATTTTGTCTTTTTCTTCGATAAAAGCCCGTGAAAGCCCGTGTTTTCTTCCTTTTTCATATTTTGGTCCTAAAACATAACAAAAACACAAACCACGCATAATTACGCCTTTTACGACATTAAATACACGTTTTGGTCTTATTTTTATTATAATTAAGTGGTAAAAGGATAAGTGTTTTCACACTTATTAAATCCCCTACACTTGACCATTGCAATGCCCTCATGCAGTGCATTAGTTACAAAGCAAGATTTACATTCTCCATCATAATTAACCCACCTTGGCCTTTATTAAATACTACGACACTATAGAAACTAAAAAGATAGCAAATTTCAAAATATTGAAGGAAGAAACATGTAAAGAAATCTAAGACTTACATTAGGGATTTTGGTGTCATGAATGTTTATCACCCTCAAGTTTCACGTTCCCCATACCAAGCTTAAAAACGAGATCATTGTTATTATAAATTAGTAAAGCTAACACTTACTCATGTGGCTCAATTATTCACATATACTCCCTTATTCCTAGGTGTATCTCTTATATTTTATTATTGTCTTGAATGATCACGAGGATACATTGTTGACTTATTTCGATAATTTATTAAGGCCGAAAATAAAGTAGGATGATTTAATCAATAGTTAGCTAAAGGACAAAATATTTTAAAACTGCTTCTCGAAACCTAATAAAGTTCATATCTTGGCATAACTCGTTCACGATTTGAGACCTTTCTCGGATTGATATTTGGCATTGACTTCATACTTCGGATCTTGAGAGACGTTCTTGAATTAATGGTCTTCTCTTCATAATAGGAATTTCTTCACTTAAATTTTTTGAGAGATTCTTCAAACTCGGACTACGACTTCTTCATTTTTCTCCAATCTTTATTTGGGATTTTGATATACAACGATCTGGCTCCTTTTAGGACTTGGATCTATTTATCCTCATACCTTGTTAGGGTCTTTTCGGATAGACTTCTCCATGATCTTTAGGGGAGTATTTGCTTTTCGTCGTGTGTCTCGATCCTTCATATTGATTTTTGATAAATGATTCTTCACAACACTTTGGTTCTTTAGCAACAAAATGTAGCCCTCATGCCTTGTTAGGTCCTTTTCGGACTCGCAAATCTTCGCATCCCGCTTCAATAAGTTATGCCTTGGCTATGAACTCTAATTAATCCCGACCAACTTTTAAACGATCTTGTGCTAGAAGATAAGTAACTTTTCAAATCGTACGACCTTATTTATTGCAATTATTTATTAACAAGCGATAGGAGAAAAAAGCTCATAATTAACTCACATAAATTCATGAAAGAAATATAAAACTTATAATTGACTCTATCATCTCTCGTTCTCCACAATTTAAAATCTCAATAAATGAGACTCGTGAATGCTTAGCCTAATAAACCAATTAAGGTCCATATGGTTAAGGATACTAGCTAGAGTAAACTAAAATAAGTAAACTCGGGTTAAGTCAAAATATTCACGACGGGCCTAATATATCAAAGACATCTAAACTTATCAAAACCATTTTATTAAATAATTATTGAAGAAAGAAAATAACAATAACAAAGGAAAATACTACTAGGCCAAAATATATCAAAAAATTTGAAAAATGTCAAAAAATCAATTTTCCAGTTAAAATGAGGACAAATTCATGGAAAAACCCACTTAACTTCAATAGAAGTCCCCCCTACACTTAATATAAACATTGTCCTCAATGTTTAAGCATGTGGAAGTAAACTCCCCTACACTTAGGACATTGTGCACTTTGTTTAAATCTTGCTAAGGAAGAGACAACTAAAGTGATTCCTATTTTAATATTGAAGAATGTAAAATAGTGAATCAAAAGAGTTTAGGATAGAACCGGGAAGACGGGTACACGGAATCACGGGTCGTCAAAGTCATCAAAAGTGGAACTTTGAAAGCGCTAATCCCTGCATATCATAAGAAAGAAAACAACAAACACATATGAGGGCTCCCTTATACACTTATTATAAAAATAGATAAAGAAGGATAGATTAGCGGGTTGCCTCCCGAGAAGCGCTTGTTTTTGTTAACCGAGTCACGAGTCTGACTCGACCCTGAATTAAATGGTCCATGGGGAAGCCTCTAATGTAATATCGGGATCAAAAATCTTGTCCTCGGTCCCGGAGGACATTAATAAATGAGAGGAAGGAGGATAAGTCTTGAAGGGTAGAAAAGTCCTCTCAACATACGAAAAGTATGTGAAATCGTGATCCGCGGGAGGTGGGGTGGGTAAAGGAAGCAAATTGTCATCCCAAAAGACATATGAATATCACTAAGCGGCAATTCCGTAAAGGTGTCAATCATAAAAGGGTCAATGTCACCTCCCGGGTCAAAGAACTCATCCTCAGTAATGGTTTCTAAGGGATGGGATGAAAGGTCCTCGGGAGGGGGACTTGGGACAATATCTTCAAGCATCAAAGTATCAAAAATAATATCCTCCTATGTGTCATCATCATTAATACCCGGAGGTATTGAGAGAATGTCGATTTCTTTCATAAATGTGTCATTATTCTCAACGGGAGTAATAGACGGGAGTAAAGACTCGGTAATAGGGGTAGAATTCAATGCTTCAATTTCAGCAATAAGAAGATGAACTTTCAATAGTTTGTTGCGAAGAATAACGTCTTCCACCTCATCTAAAAGACCAAGTTCATTGGTGAACGTTTCGTAAGTCGGAGAGAATAAATCAACATCGCCCTCATCTCCCGGAGGAATTGGGGAAAAATGAGAAATTTTAAAAGTGAAATTCTCATAGCATGGAGAAAAATCATCATTAAGAGCGACCTCGTCCGTAAGCTCCACAAAAGTCGGTACATCACAAACCTCATCAAAGAATTTGTCGAGACCAAATTCACTAATCTCACTCGATGTATCACAATCCTTAGATGTATTTGGGACATCAAGAGTATGAGTAGTAATCTCAGAATATGGGTTGAGATCAAAAATATCATCCTCATCATCATCATAATAAAAAGAACGCACAAGAGGCGGAGTATAAGCATCCATATTCGATATTTGCTCTTGTCTATTTTCCTCTTGCAAATGAGCTTGTAGTCTCTCTAATTATTCTTGAACTTTAAGAAGTGCATTCAAAATAGTGCTTCGTTGGTCTTCACTCATTGAAAAAGAAGGTTGATGATCGAGGGTGTAATGTGGGGGCTCTAAATTATGAAAACCGGAATTAAAGCACGGATTTGGCTCATAATAATTTATCGGTTGACAATAAGAAGTATCGTGAGGCCCCCACAATTGTTGCAACACGGGTATTGAGAAAAACCCGGTGCATTTTGCGGATACGGATCATCATATATGGAAGAGGGTGAGATAGTGTAATCATTGGTGTAGAATGAACTGAAGTATGAATTGATCGAATTGCACGATAAACAACGTCCAAATCCGCAATTGAGGATATCTTGTCCGCACCGTTCGCAGGAACACCATGGACATGATTGACTACCAGACGATGGTCTCCCACACCCTACACAATCAACATACGAATCCATTAAGAATTAAACACAATAGAGAAGTAAGAGGAATATTTTTGTTGAAAAACTTTTGAAAAGAAATGCTTTTTATGATTTTTTTTAAATGTTTTTGGATTTTTTAAATTTTTAAGAAAATTTTTGAAATTTTTGCAAGGAAAATAACGTTCAAAAGTGAACGGATCCCAGAATCCAACGCGTCTCTCACAAAAACCCGTTAATCTTCACGAAAAGAGCCGGCAACGGCACCAATTTAAAAACTAAGATTTTTACTAGGTGAAATTGTCTCGACTCTATTCGAATTGAAAAAGGTTAAATGTGTGACTCAGTTGTTCTTGGTGTAAAAAGAAAATGTCGTTGATTATCTATTTTAAAATAAAAATGAAAACTTTAAAAATAAAATGACAAGTAAAATTAAAAATAAAAGACTTAAGCAAATTAAGAATAAAAAATGAAAACTTTAAAAATAAAAACTAAAAAGAAAGTAAATTAAACTAATTTAATACTTGATCAAAAGTAAATTTGAAAATAAACTAAGACAAAACAATTTAAAATTAAACTTAATAAAAATGACGGGAAAAATAATTGTTCGAAAGTAATTCGGGAAACTAAAACAAAACATAATTCGGAATCCAAAAAGTTGAACCTAATTCGGAATCCAAGTTCTATAACTAACCCGGAATACACACCTACACAATCCGGAATCCAGACCTACATACAATCCGGAATCCAGTATGTCCTAATCCGGAATCTTGGTTCTTAATGTAATCTGGAATATGGATTCAATATGTAATCCGGAATGTGAATTCAATATGTAATCCAGAATCCTATGTTTGATAATCAATTCGGAATGCATGTGTTAAAGCTAGTTCGGAATACAATTTTAAACCCTAATCCGGAATCTTTGAAAACACAACATAAGTCGGAATAAATAAATGCTAACACATTTCGGAATACTGGCAATTGATCTAGTTCGGGATAAGGGTTTCTCAATCCGGGAAAAACAAATAAGCAAAAACTAAATAAGCACTTAACCAAAACTTTAACCAAACTAATTTTAAGAAAGAGCTAATAAGCCACAAATCAAAAACTTTAAAAACACTAAATAATCAAAATATTAAAAATCTACTTTTAAAAGATTAATCTATCAAAAACTCTTAATTAAAAATAAGACAAACACACAATAAGCAATAAGCACAATAAGCTAAAACCATCAAACACATGAAAACAATAAGAACAATCAAATAAGCACTTCAATAATCAAATAAGCATAAAGACTAAACAAATTATATGATTAACCAAATCAAAACAATAGATTTAAAAACAAGAAAGGTAGAATGAGAATGATTATGAAAAGCTTGAAATTAAGATGAAGATTAAATATTCAAGATTACAAGATTAAGATTGAAAAGCTTGGAAACATTAAAGAAAGTTTAGAGAGAGAAAGTAATTATCCTACTCCTACTCCTAAACTAATCTATCTAATAATGAAAAAAACTTTTTACAAATGATGGAAAATAAACTATATATAGTGGAGGAGTAATGTGGTGTTGTTGCTTCCTTTTTCTCTTTGTCTTTTCGTCTTTTTATTTAATTCGTCTTTCTCAACTTTGTCTCGGGATTTGTCAATAAAATGAACTCGTCTTCTAATTTTCTTCTTTTATTAGACTTGGTTCTTCGACTTTGTTAAACTTCCTTCTTTGGTCTTTTTCTTCGATAAATCTTAAGAATAAGCCTTTGACTTCCGTTCTTTTTGCACTTTTGATATTTTGACTTCGTCTTTTGTCTTTTTCTTCCATAAAAGCCCGTGAAAGTCTGTGTTTTCTTCCTTTTTCATATTTTGGTCCTAAAACATAACAAAGACACAAACCACGCATAATTCCGCCTTTTACGACATTAAATACACGTTTTGGTCTTGTTTTTATTATAATTAAGTGGTAAAAGGATAAGTGTTTTCACACTTATTACTCGTTTATTACCCACTACCATTAATATCCCAATCATTTACTGGATCACATTAATAACCAAAATCGAGTGGCAACTTTTATTATTAATCCCACTACACACATCTCGCCCAATAACAACACGCTACGTGTCTCATCTCTTCATCAACAGGTTGCCATCGATCTAGGGAATTTCAGAGCTCGACTTCTACATGAAAAATGATCAAGAGAAGAAGACGAAGACAATGGTGTTATCCAATCACAATGACGTTCACTCAATTGAAAACGCCCATATCACTTCATACCTATAAACCCTAGTACATGTGTCAATTCTTAATTGGATGATTCCCTACCATTCACTGACATCCGTTTCACCCTACAATTCCCCACAACCGACTTTGATCCTCTCTCCTCCTATATAAGCCTACATGCGCTCCTCACACACATATCTTTTCACTTTTTCTAGAATTTTCCAAATTTCTCAACATAGATTAGGAATTGTAACCAATTAGGTTACAATTCATTAGTTTATCTTAGCTATTGTTAATCCCTTACATTTGTACTCAATTTCATTCACAAAGAAATAAAACCACCATTGATTTACTCTTATCAGCTTCTTTTGCTACTGTTACTGTTCCTATTGATGACTGATGTTCGTGATGATGTTTTTGAGCTTATGTTGATGTTTTGAAGCTATTGAATCAAGTTTTGGTTCAATTTTGTGTTGATTCAAGTTTTGGAGGGAAAAGTTGATATTTGAATTCAACTTGTTGAATTCTATTGATCTAGTGGTTGATTGTTGTTGATAGAGGTGTAATAAGTGTTGGTGATCTATTTTGAGCTATCTACATCAGAGGTCTAGGCCTGGATGCCATTTGAGCTTTCTTTTACATTTTATGCACAAAAATATGAGCTAATTGCCTTGAATCTGTTATAGCTTGCTACTTGTTTGATACATGTTGTTACTTGTTGCATTTGATCTATTTTAACTTGTTTTTTATCTGTTCTAGCTCAGTAATCACTAGATCATAAAGTCTCTTTGATAAATATGTCATAAATCAACTTTAGGAGTGTTTGGATCAGCTTGTTTGTGAATCAGTGTATGAGCTGTGTGTTTAGGCTTTTTGTAGTCTTAACTGTTTGCCAATAACAGCCTTATAAAAGTCATCTCAAAGTCTAAATAAAATTCAAACAAGATCATTACTTGTTAAAACTTGTGGTTTAATCTATCATCAAAATAGCTTAATCAGTCATAATCAGATTAACATAAGTTCTTCATTTTTGAGAATTAGCTCTTGTTATTTGGTGATTTGGCTAGCTAGTAGTACTGTCTTCAAGTTCTTAGTTCAACATTTTCTCTATAGCTTAATCGATAAGTCAATAATCAGCTTAAAAGTTGCCTTAATACACTGTTTTCTTAACAGCTATAAGTCAATAGGTCACTTTGCTTATTTTGATGTTTTCAGCTTATTGTGTTTCTCAAAAGTTGTTCAAAAATAATCTTGTAAGTCTCTTAAGTCAGTTTGAAGCTTTTTAGAAAAAATCAAAAGTCAATAAGCTGGTCAACATAAGTTGTTTGGTCAACGTTTGAATTTTAGCTTATTGAGTGATATTTTTGGAAAAGTGTTTGGATAGATCGTGTTTTTCTTAGCTTAATATCATCTTTGCAAGGTTACAACTCATTTGATTAAGTCAATTTGCTTATCTCTTAAACTTGTTAAGTTCCAAAACTCGTATTGGGAGTTCTAACTTATCTCATAAGCTCATAATAATTTTGACTAAGTAAAATTAAATTTTAAGAGTTTCGTAAGTGGAAAGAGCTTATTTGGTTGATTAATAAGTTAAAACGAGCTTAAAACATTCCCTATCCTGTTTTTGGCTTATTAACTTTCAAAATTTGCAATCTAGTCCTTCCATTCGTTGGTTGTTTCCCCTTTTGGCAAAAATAGTTACTGGGCTGCGTAGTAGTTAGGCTGATTGTTTTTGGGCTCATTCGAGGATGTGTTTGTTTGTTTGTTTAGCGCATTTTAATTTCAATTTTCAGCTTTTGAAAATTAAAAATCACTTTCAAATTTAATAAAAAAAAAATAGTATAAATAATTGTTTTAATATTTTTAGCATTTGTCAATTGCATTTTTATAGATTTAATATTATGTATTTTCAATTTTATTAAATTTTGTATTTTAGCATTTTAATTTTATTTCTTTTAGCATTTTATTAATCATTTTGTTTGTGCATCATTTACTTGCACTTTGTTTGCATTTAATAATTGTACTTCGTGCTTTAATTGCGGTACTTGCAATTTGTTTTAGAAATAGTACGTATTACGTAATATACATATTTAAACATAGTTGCTTGATACTTGTTAAATAGAAATAGAATATCATTCAAGTTCTATAACCAAAAACGATAAATCTTTACGATAAAATTAGATTTCAATTCGAGCCAAATCGAGGAAAATGATATACTAAAAAACGATTATTACAAATCGATACATTTTATAATGGTCTTAATCCCCACGAGCAAGATTTTTTAAATTCCGCCGCGAGTGGCAACTTTTTGTGTAAAACTCCGAGGGACGCGTTAATGATTATCGAGAATAGGTCAACAATTTTCAAACTTTGTAGCACACCGAGTGTTGCCAATGTTAGCTACGCTAATCGCGACATTGAGAATGTTGTTGGGAAAATCGATAATTTGTCTGATGTAGTTAGTAGTTTGTTGATTTAATTCAAGAGGAAAGACGCTCCTGGTATGGTGAAAGCGGTTGAGGTTTCGTGTACGCTTTGTGGACCTCATAATTATTACGAGCGTGCGGCTACGAATGGCTAAACGTTGAGCGTTAATGCGGTTTTTAGAAATTATAATCAAAATCAAAACTACGTGGGTCCATCACAAGGTTTTAATCAAGGCTATTATAATCAAAATCGTAAAAATAATTTTCAAGGAAATAACAATCAAGGAGAAAATTATAATCAAGGGCAAAATTTTAGATTTCAAAAACAGGGTTTTAACAACAACAATCAAAACCGAGGATTTCAAAAGCAAGGTCAAAATTCGAATTTTCAAAATAACAATCATGGGAATTTTAACAATGGAGGGAATCAAAACTTAAGTTTTAATCAAAATCAAAATGAGTGTAATGATTTTCAAAACTACATGAAATCAAATGAGGATAATATGAAGAGATTAAAAAACCAAATTGGTATGTTGAAAAACGAGTTTTCCAATACTTTGAAAGGTCAAAACAATAAAAGTTTTAACAAAGTCAAAGTAGACTTGAGAACATGCTTTCGGCTATTATGAACAAACTATCGAGTTCGGGTCCGTTACCTAGTAACACCGTTCCCAATCCGAAGGAATAAGTTAAAGCCATTACGTCTCATGGAAATCGTCGTGTGATTACCCCTACCCTTGATGGATTTACGGTTGTGCATTTGTCTCAACCTTCGAACTCAAAGACTTCCTCATGTTCTAAGGTTGAAGGGAAGAAGGTGGCGACCAATGATGAGATTACACATTCTTTTTCTTCAAAATCTACTATTTTTTCTTCTACTTCAATACCCTCTCGTGTATCTCATATCCCATCCATTTTTCAAAAAGAGAGCTTCATTGATTTGACCAAAGTACACCTTGAAGAAACTTGTGCCACAGTTTCTCTAAGGAATCCTAAAAAGGACATGCATAAGAAACAAGAAGATCCAAGCCGGTTTCTAATTCCTTGTGAATTTTCCGAGATTGAGGAATGTATAGCACTAGCCGACCTTGGTGCTAGCATTAATTTCATGCCTCTTTCAATTTGGAAATTGATGAAAATTCGTAATCCTACCCCACGAACATGGTCACCGAGCTAGCAAATTGCACCCTTAATAAACCAATTGGCATAGCCGAGGACATTTATGTTCAAGTTGGAAACTTCACATTTCTCGTGGATTTCGTTATTTCCGACTACGAGTGCGATCCTAATTGCCCTATCATTTTAGGAAGACCATTTTATCGACGGCTCGAGCCCAAATCGACGTTTTCGGTCGGAAATTGACTTTAAGATATGGGGAGGATAAGATGGAATTTTTTGCGGATAAATCCTTAGACCAAAACAAAACCAATGATTCTAAAAATAATACATTTCGAAACAATCTTTCTCAATTTGAAAATAAACGACTTGATTAATGTTTTAAAAGAATTAAAAAGAATGGTTTTAATGATGATGATTTCAACGACAAAGAGTATGCCTATTTAATTGAAAAAGGTTTACGAAAATGTATGGACAAATCATTTTGGGATTTATTCGAAGGATCGAATGAAAATGCCGAAGGAAACGTTAGTTTTATCACGACAACGACTAATGAGAACTCGTCTTCACCACCTCCGAAGGAAAATTTGACCAATATCGAGGCAAAATCGCCCATCATCGAAGAGCCTTCTCAACCTAGTCCCATGACTCATAAGACTACAGTTTTGACATTTGAGAATTCTACTCAAAAGAATGCTAACATAGACTCCTTCTTTGATCCCCGATTATGATTTTGCCAAGATCAAGCACATACTTCATAATCCACAAGCCATCTTTGATGATTTTCCCCAAGAAGATTCTTCAAATAAGCTTATTTTTGATCCCGAGATCGAAGCTAAACTAAAAGAAAACTTTTTTTTATGCCTCCACTTACACCTAGAAGAGAGGTTGATATTATCGATCTCGATGCCGAACTTGATGAGTTGGAATGTCTTCTTCATAATGACGAACCTTCTCCAAAAGTCGTTGATCACATTCTTGAGGAGATCCCTAATCAAACCTCCTCGTTTATGAATGATGATGTTTTGGATCGAAATACAATCAAGAGCTATTCCATAATCTATATTGACGGTTTTGAGCTACCATGGCTCAATGAACTATTCTTTGATGAGGAATGTGATAGTATTGACGATCCTTTCTTTTCTGATGACCACTATGTTGACCTCGAGGGGGATGTTTTCTTCATTGACCATCGTATTGAAAGCATCATTGCTAATCCCCTCAAACCACCCATGACTTAAATGTGAAATTTTTTAGTGTGCCTAGCATCTTCTTCGAGACGCCTAATCGTAGTAGTCGCCTATTAAGTTAGAGATGCCTAAGCACTTTAGTGTGTCAAGCCGTGTTTTATAGACACCTAATGTTTTTGACTTCATAAATGGCAAAACGGGTTTTCATAAAGAAAAATGTGAAAAAGAGTTTTTAATGATAAACCAAATTGATGAGCTTCGTTTTTCACCGCCATCACCGTTGTTATTGACTACTACCACCTCGTCTACTCATTTTAACGATGGTGAGTATGGATTAAGTGTGGGGGCAGCCCCATTTGATTCCTCCCACTTTTTCATCGAGGACGAGATATTTGATCCTAGAATCACATTAAAAGGGAAATCTCGGTCTTCCACCGATGCAACTCTTGGAAATTCTATTCATTTGATTGGTGTGATCTACCTCGAGTAGCTCAATACTTTGACCTACCCATTGTCCCACCCTTCTATCTTCTTTATATTTTATGTTACCCCATTGGGGTTGTGATCGAAGTTTCGTGTGTCATCTCACAACGAAGACGTCATCTTCGACCATGGTATTTGCACCATCTAAGGACTTAGTCCTTAAAATACCGGGTTTTTTTGGCCTTGTGTATCATGTAATACCCATATGACCTTACCTTGATTATCCCTAAATGCTCACATTTATGAGGATTCGAGTCGAGCTATTGCCTTGGTTATAAAAAATGAGGTGCCTCGTGGGGAAATCTCATGATTATCCTTGTATATATTATCGCTTTTTAATCGTAGTTAATGGGAGGAGGCTTGTTCTCTTCCGACCCTTGTTTTCGTGGTTGTTTGTGATGTGATTATTTAGGAATCATCATCATCATTGAAGCCTCTTGTGTTCGTTCTATTCATCCATCACTCGAAGGTGCTTTGAATAACTCGATATCTGATGATATCCTTTTACTAACGTTTATCTTTTAGCACACCTTATAAACGGATTTTAGATCATTCGTTATACCCTTTCCATGCTCGAGATTAAGCATTCGACTCTTCGTATCTAGTATGGGGGTGTTTCATCCTTAAACTTCAAATATTGAGGACAATGTTTAGTTTTAGTATTGGGGGGTAAATAGATACTTACTATGCTAAGTTTTCACGCTATCCATTTTTCATCATTTTGTTGCTAATAAGTGCCAAACATGGCCAAATTTTAAAAAATTTCGTCTTTTTCGTAAGTGTTTAAGACACGAATGTAGGTTTTCCGTTGGTGAGAATAAGAGTAAATTTTTACTCGATCGGGCGTGTTGAGCCCTTAGTACCGTTCCTTAACTATATTTGGCTAAGTCTCATTAAATTGAGGACGAGAAATGATAGAGTTAATTATAAGTTACTATGCTAAACATAGAGTATTCGTATTCTTTCAAAAACTCATGTGGTTTAGTTGTTTGCTTATTCTCCCATCGCTTGTATATAAATAAATTCTTAATAAATATTGTTTTAGCGGTTTGAACATTATTGTTGGTTTTTAGCTAATTCTAGTAGTTTCCATGTAACTAAATTGGGAAGACATTTAAGCTTTTGCCAGCGTCAAGGATTTGAAGTATTGGCAATCCAAATAATCAAAAGCTTTCCAATAATAATTTTAAAGCTCATCTCTTCCAAAATTAGCAAAAATTTGAAGGTCACAAGGCTAAAAATCAATGCGAAATCAAAGCGAATGTCTTAAAACCTTAAATCTTTAAAGATCTAAAATTACCTTTCGAGTTTGTGGATATACGTCTTTGGCCATAATAAAACCCATCCGGTTAGGGGGTCAATAAAAGGCAAGGTAAGACTGAAGCCCTAAAAAGCAGAGGTAAACCAAAGATAATAAATTTCATTCGGTAGGGGGCATATAAAAGTCTTGGTAATAAGTCAAATGTTCAAATCCGTTTTAAAACCGTGTGTATCGAAACTTTCTTATTGACTTATTTAGTAACATCATCACTATTTGGAAAGGTTACCAATTTAATGAACTTGGTTACACCGTTTTGACTCTATTTTTGGACCTTAATATCTATTCACATAAGTAAAAAATGTATCCTTGTGATCATCAAGACAAAAATAAAATATAAAAGATACTCATTAGGAATAAGGGAGTCTAAGTACGTGATTAAGGCATATGAGTAGTGTTAGCATTACTAACTTATAAACGACAATGATCACGTTTTACGCTTAGCATGGAATTAAGTGAAAATAGAGGACGATGAAATTAGTTCTATGAAGCATTCACGTGTTCTTGTTCAATGATCCTAAAAGTCACATTTACGTGATGAAAACAATACATTATGTCCAAAACGCATCTAGTTAAGTTTATTTTCAATAAAACTTGAATAAAAATGAATTTTGAAAGTGTTATGATACTTAATTCTAGCATTGCGTGAGGATGCGGCAATGGTTTAGTATGGGGGAATTGATGAGACTAATTATACATGTTTTCATACCTTAAATCGGACTTAAAACGGATAAAATATCATCAAAAATGTGCCAAATACCCTTGTGTTCTTTGTTTGTGTATGTACAGGTACGAATGTCGAGAATTCACTTATAAATCATAAAATCAAACAAAAATGAACATGGGAAACGAATTCGTGCAAAAGAACCGAAGCTAGATGTGAATTTACCATTTTACCCTTGCAGAATTAAAGATTTACAAGAATGGTCCATCAAGTTTCACAAAAGTACACTTTATACCCCTCAAAATCCCTAAAGTATAAAGACTTGACAAGTTTAGTCCTTGAAGTTTGAAGGTTATGCAAAATAAACCTTTGATTCTAGTTTATAAAAGGCAAGGATTGTTTTTGCCAATTCTAAAAATTAATGAATATTAAAAAAATTAAAAGAATGTTAATATTTGTGAGGGGGTTATCTGCTATTACTTCAAAGATGGAGGAGGGGTTAGAGTTGCATATTTGGCCAAAGTTACAACCCGATTTCTATAATACGAAATCCAAACCCACCAAGCCCACACCCCAACCCATTTTGTTACCTGGTTTAGTATTTAACCCAAAGTTTAAATTAAAGAAAACACGCGGGTAACACTTTTTCTTTACCAAATATAGATTAAACCTACACTATACACCCAAACCCTACTAGACCATTACCAATTTTAATAATCACCAAAATAAAGGGGTAATCAAAATTGACTATGAGGATTTACTATTTACCCTTCATAGAACATCCTCATGTGCCCAGGTTACACCTCACATCACCCACGACCCCACACCAGCTGATAGAGAGTGACGTTTTTTAATGCAGACAAATGAAGCAGAGTTTTTGATGGCTGAGATCTCTTTACTTGTTCTCCAAAACAAACCAATGCTCAAGATCATCTTCAAACCTGTCAATTCACATAGGAACATCACATGCTACAAATTTGACCAACAATTCAAAAATCGAATCAAGCATATTTTTTGGATTTCACAAGGGCAAGATTGGAACTTCACTAAGTAGTGTTTTGAATTCTAGAATTATCCTCTCTTGTATATAAATAGGGTAGCATCACAGTTTAGTTTTCTTGTTCCAAATCTTTGTAATTCATTTTTTTTATGAAATGAATAATGAAACCATTTGAGTTCCATTTAATTTAATTGTTTATTTTAAATTCCGTTATTTTATTTAAATTTCCTTGTATTTTTCCTTTTTATCAAAATCTTTTATCAAATAAATTTGCAAAGAATTTTAAGAACCATTTTCTTATAAACTTGAAAAGGTTTTAACTGAAAATTAGAACATCTTTTTTTAAGTTGTAAAAGAATTTTATTTTTCTGTTAAAAGTTTTATTATGTCATTGCAATAGTTTTTCAATTGTATTTATTAAATTTCTAAGTGTTCTACTCATTTACTTACCACTACTCTATAAGCTAGCATATAAATAAGTTGTGCTTATAGCTCAGTGCTTTTATCAGCTTTCCATTTGTGTGTTTGTTCATTCTTTTTCAGGTCTTAAAGGTAGAAGATGTTGCCCTTCCCTCTCATTTTCAGTTAGATTTGGTTCTGTTGTGGAACCATCAACAAAGCTAGCATCAACTCTTTGTTTGGCTTGGAAGTAGGTCAAACACTGTAAGCTTTGAACTCTCTCTTTTAGCTTATTTTTGTCCTTGTGAGAGTGTTTATGTGATTTTGCTTGTTTTGTTCATTTGTTAGTGTTTAATTGTGTATTTCCTGTTCTTTTCAGATTAATTTTATGTTTATGCTGCTTGTATGCTTTGTGGTAGCATAAATCTCCATTTTCTTTTGTTATTATTGATTCTGCTAGTATTAAGGAGTGTTTGGATTTAGAGTGACACCTAAGCCTTGGCCTTCTTGGTGGTGTGAATCTTGTAAGTCAGTTTTGGTTGGTTAAAGAATAGTTAAACCTGCTTTTTGTTTCATTAATTTAGTGTAAAAATTTGATTTGCCTTGTATCTCTATTTTTTTCACTTAGTTGTCTGATAGTACTAAGATTTTAGCTTTATGTGGTGTCTGATTTGTGGTTTATGTGGTGTTTGAGACGCCTGAACATATTAGATAGGTCCTAAAAGTAGTGTGATATTGTATATTTGAATTGAACACTCAATTGTTCACTTTTTGCCCTTAAAAATAGTCAAACACATCAGATAGCATAATTGAATTGATTTTAAGTTTTAGCTTATTCAATTTAGGATTTAGTTAGATTTAAGTATGCTCTTCTTCTGTTTTTAGGAGTTTTAGGTTTTGAGCTTATTCAAGGCTTACTCAGTTAGCTAAAAATCAACTTTTTTCCTAAAACAAAGTTGTTTTATTGCACAACCATTGTAGCTTAGGGTTATTTCTTGCATTTCCTTGTTATTTACTTGCTTCAATTGTGTGTGTTTGATTTGTTTCGTGTGCTTTGCTTTTACATTATACTGTCACCAAGTATAAGCCCAACTGGCTTATATTTGGCTTATTATCCAATAAAAAGGCAAATTGTCATCATAAAGAGGTCTATCCTTAGACCTCTAAATCACATCATACAAAACATTTCTAGCCTTTTTACAACTTATTTTAATACCTTCAAGCTTTTTCTTTCATTTTTCTTTATGTTGACTTTTTGGTCAAATATTTCAAAATTGGCCATTTAGCTTATTTTGCTTAAAATGCTTATCCAGTTAGGCAACAACTTTCTTTTTGTAGCCAAATTCATTTTTTCTAGCTTATTTACTTATTTCTAGAGTTTGGTTTCATTTGGTTAGCTTTTTACTAGGAAACCAATAAGCTAGTTTATTTAATAAGTGCCTATTGGGCTTTTCTAGTTAGCTTATTGGACTTTTTCCTTCTCTAAACTCTTAGTTAACTCATTTCAAATCTTTTTGCAAAAATCCAGGCCTTGTAGTTGCTTATTTCAAAAACTTGACTATTTTGTCCTTTTGTGCAATTTACTTTTTACTTATTTTGAGCTTAGTAGTGTATTTATTTTAAAAATTCTTTTTGAAAAATCTTAGTTAGGCCAAAATACTAAGGTGTGCTTATTTACAGTTTATGGCATTGAGATTTAAGGTTATCGGGCTTTTAAAGGCCCAATAAGCTAGCTTATTGCTTATTAAGGTGTTATTATCTTATTTTCTGCTTTGGGGCATTTAAAAAAGGAGTAAACTGCAAAATACATCCCTGTAGTTTGAAGTTTCTCACAAAATACATCCCTTAGTGAAACTAGTAACACTATACATCACTCGTTCGGCAAACGTTTGTCACAATACATCCCTCAGGACTAACGATGAGATTTTTTCTCGTTAACTTCTGACGAGGGATGTATTTTGCAAAAGAAAAAATATTTCAAAATTTTTTTTTTAATTTTTTTCGAAAAATAAAAGTTTACCATTTTTGCTGAAAAAAATTTAGTTTTCTTATTGAATTTTTTAAAAAAAAATATTTTCTTTTTCTTCGAATTTTTTTCAAAAAGTCTTCAAACATTATTTTAAAAAAAGTTTTAAATAATTTGTTCAGTAAAAAAACTTTTTCTAAAAACTTCTTTAACTAATCTTATAAAATTAACTGAATTTGTTCCTTTTAAAAAATAGAATATTTTTTAAAATACATTCGAACATTTTTTTTAATTAAAAAACTTGTTTTAAATTTAACATTTTCTTAAAAAGAAATAAAAATTAAATTTCATTTAACACTTTTTGTTTTAAAAAATATTTTTTTTTATCTAAGTCTCTTAGAAGGAAACATAAAAGATTTTATAACAAAAAATTTTAAAGATTTTTTTTAAAAGTCCGAAAACATATTAAAAAATTATTGTTTTTTGAAAAGAAAAAATTCAGTTTGTTTTTAAAAATCAGTTAAAAATTAAAACAAAAAATGATTTTTTTGAAAGGAACAAATTCAGTAAAACGACTAAAACAATTTAAAAATTAAGTTACATTAAAAAAATAATGTTTGAAGACTTTTTAAAAAAAAATCCGAAAAAAGTTAAAACTTTTATTTTGAAAAAAATTATTAATTTTTTTTCGAAATGTTTTAATTTTAATGAAAATTAATTTTTAATCAAATTTAATTTTTATTATTTTTAAGAAAACGTTTAATTTTAAAATAATGTTCGAGAATATTTTTAAAAATTAATTTTTTTTATTATTTTGGAAGGAACAAATTAATTTAATTTTAAAAAATTAGTTAAAAGTTCGAAGACAAAAAATGTTATTTTTTAAAACAATTTTCAATAAGAAAACTGAAATTTTTTCCAAAAAAATGTTTAAACTTTTATTTTCGAAAAAAAAAAATTTTAAAAATTTGAAATGTTTTTTCTTTTGCAAAATACATCCCTCGTCAGAAGTTAACGAGAAAATTTTGCATCGTTAGTCCTGAGGGATGTATTGTGACAAACGTTTGCCTAACGGGTGGTGTATAGTGCCAATAGTTTCACCGAGAGATGTATTGTGTGAGAAACTTCAAACCACAGGGATGTATTTTATAGTTTACTCTAAAAAAATTATTTAGAATATCATTTTTAGTGAGAAAAGCTTTTTTAGTTTTCATTTTTCCAAGATTTTCTTATTGGCTTTTTGGCATATTAAGCTAGGTTGTTTTGGGTTTTGGCTCATTTCAAGGCCCAAAACCCAATTAATTTCAGGAATTTTTAATTTTATTTTTGTTTAAATTAGGTTAAAATTAGTTGTTTGGAAGGTTTTAAAAATTTTCATTATTTGCATTATTTTGTCTCGATTAGCGTGCTCGCGTGATTCGGTTTATTTTTTAACCGTCGTAGTGTAGCTTCGTCTTTTATATTAGATCTTTGATTCCTAAATCCGTGACTAATCCAAATACGTATTATTGGCCAAACACAACACCTCGTAAAGAACGAACTCGACTTTCGGTTTTCGTCTACGCATTTATGTATTTGTTTACTAATACTTACCACAACTTCCAAGTGTTGTAAATACTGCATCATTTAACTTAATCAAGTGATCAAGGATTAAATATTTTCGTAAAACTCACTTTTATTTAGTGACATAGTATTTTTTAAATAACTTTATTTTTAAGAAAATGTTTTATATAAATGGAAAAACTTATTGGATATACTTTGAGATATTCCTTTGGATATTCCCTGAGAAGGTATAACCTCCCCAGATAAGCTTTCACCATTACAGGACAAAAAAGAGCGAAGCTTAACGCTCACGGTTCCTTATAGGTTTCCGCAGCTCATTATATATATTGAGCCGTGGGAAAATTTAATGAGTCGTGGCCACATATAACCGTTACTCCTTTCTCCTATAAATAGTGTATCATTTCAAACTTTTCAACCAACCATTTTCCACATTCTCTCTCACCTTTCACACTTCTTAATCCTTGATTATTTGTTTGATTAATCTTGTTTAATGTATGATTCTTTCCTCAGTCCCCTCATCTTCTAAAGTGCAAAGAGAAGAACACTTTTCTCACTATGAAGTGTTAGGGTCATAACATGATGAGATCTCTCCTTCTAAAGATCAAGTCATGATTATATTTTTACTACAATGTAAATCATGAAGATCGAAGTGATGTGTACACTTGGACTTGATGTATGTGTAGTAGATCCAAGTGGTCGGTACACTTGGATGTGTTGGTTAGTATATCCAAGTGATGGTTATTCTTGGATTATGTGCTAGTTGTGTAGATTCAAATAGTATGTATACTTGGATATAATGGTGGTTTGTATACTTGGATGTAGATTAGATGGTTTTTGTGTTTAGGCCATAAAACATAAGGTTTGTTATGTTAGGCAGTAAAACATAACTAATGGTGTGATGAGTGTATTGGTTCTACCTAAGATTAGAACTCGACATCTAGCCTTGTGTCGGAATGGGAAGTAGGCGACGTGTGTAGATTGGTCCTACCTAAGATTAGGACTCGACATTTAGTTTAGTGTCGGAAAATGATGTAAGCGACGTGTATGGTTTTCTCTACCTTAAAAGGAGTTTGTTGACTAGTGAAGTAACTCTCGAGTTGGGTACTCGAGGAGTGGAGTAGGGCGAAGAGGAGTTTCGTGACCGAACCATTATAAATCATCGTGTCTGTTAGCTTTCTCTTTTACATTATCAACTTTACATTTATGTCTTTACATTTATAGTTGCATATATATGTTGTGTGTTGATGTGTGCATCTCATAATCTAAACATCTAACTTGTGGAAAAGTTAAGCCTTAGTACGTGTGTGCTTCATGTTTAGATTGTGGTCAAGTATGCATCCTTTAGTCTAAAAATCTTAGTTGCGGAAAAACTAAAGCTTAGAACGTGTGTAGTTAATGTTTAGACTAGTTTAAAATGTAATAATGATTTTGTCCACTATCAACGACGGTCTCTAATAATATCTCACATTAATATTGACCATTGAAATCCTGTTGACCCAATAGCTCACAGGCTCCTTCAATCCCGTAAATACTTGCCACGTGTCAGCATGAGCTTCGACATACAGTATTTGACCTCAATCATACAAATCACCATCGTTGTTAATATCTCTTGAATATCTGATGCAACACATTCATTTTCACATTGTTACGTACGTTTTACGATATCAAAATGACGGACATAATGGATGATATCGCCGAGGAAATATCGTTCCAAAGCTACGAAGACGATCTTCGTCTTTTGTTTAGTCTTTTGAACGATGTTCTTCATCGAGAAGTTGGATCTAATATCATGCAAAAAGTTGAACACACGCGTACTCTTTCTCAGGTTTTGTATCAATTATGGATTCTTGTTAATATTGTTTTTCATTTCGTACGTGTAATAATGTACATGGAGACATTGATTTGTTAATTTTGTTCGTAATTGCGCTTGAGTTTATTCCTCTTCCTTGTTCTTGGACGACATAGGCATTTTTTTACGTTTGATGGATAATTTGAGAGAAGTACGTACTATGATAATAACAATGTTAAGATTACAAACGAAAGAGGCATTAGTCTGCTTTTATAATAACTGCAGATAAAGTTATAACTAGCTAATGATTCTTGATCGTTTGCAGACTGTCTTGTAAGTGCATGCACGAATTAATGTGAATAAGGCTATGTATGAATGGATTCATGTTTTGTAGTACATGGTATGTTTATATTCTAGAAATCGGTAATGATAATATGTAAATATGAATTCTTGATTGATTTGCAGAGCGCCTGTCTTATACGAGCAGCCGGGATTGAGAATACAGCAGAGCTTCTTGAGAAGCAATTAGCTTCCGAGTTATCTAACTTGACACTAGAAGAAGCCCTGAAGCTTGGTAGAGCCTTTAGTCATTTCCTTAGTTTAATGGGCATTGCCGAAAACCATCATAGGTAATTTTCCGATTCTTTTCAATAGTAATAACTAAGCGTTAGACGACTCCAGGTAACTGTAATTGTTTTAAATGCTAGATCGAAAACCAAATGAATAATTGTTGCCGAACACTTTACTTGCAGGTCACGCAAGTTAAAAAATGGAGCACAAGTCTCAAAATCTTGTGATGATACTTTTAATCAGCTGATTCAAGGCGGGTTGTGTCCTGATAAACTATATGAAACAATGTGCAACCAGGTGTGTTTGAATGATATATTTCGGATAAAGATCACATATTTTCTAGATTTTCCTTATGGTGTCCGGTTTTTTCTTGGTATAGGAGGTTGAGATAGTCCTCACTGCGCATCCGACACAAATCAACCGACGTACTTTACAATATAAACACCTTAGAATTGCTGTAAGTTGTTCAAATAATCCTGTATATCAAAATTTTCATATATAATAGTAAAAATAACTTTATCTATACTTTGTTGATCGCTGCAGCATCTGCTGGAGGTTAATGACCGCAAAGATCTTACACAAGAAGATCAGGA
Organism: Glebionis coronaria; assembly: GCA_025667525.1. Taxonomy (NCBI): domain Eukaryota; kingdom Viridiplantae; phylum Streptophyta; class Magnoliopsida; order Asterales; family Asteraceae; genus Glebionis; species Glebionis coronaria. The sequence goes on along the minus strand of CM046881.1, from coordinate 531,640,711 downwards.
CACCCTAATAGAAGATCTGGTAAAAAAGAAGCGAAAAAAGCTATTTAGCATTATATTGTGAAAGATTCATAAAAATGTTTCTTTTGTAGGTAAGAGAGATAACTTCAATATGGCAAACAGATGAACTTAGGCGTCACAAGCCAACACCCGTAGACGAAGCTAGATCAGGTAAACTTTTTGTACCTTTTTCGTTTCATCGATATAGATCTATATATTTTTAATTATCTGAATAAAACAGGCTTAAACTATATCGAACAATCCCTTTGGAAAGCGGTGCCACAATACTTAAGACGAGTCAGCAATGCTCTTAAAAAGGTATTTTCATCTGCGTCCAACATATTCAATGTTTATGTCTTAACATCAGTATTTTAGAATTTCCTTTTATGTCAATCAGCATACTGGTAAGCCGCTTCCATTGACATGCACACCGATCAAATTTGGGTCATGGATGGGTGGTGATAGAGATGGAAACCCGAATGTCACAGCTAAGGTCAGTTTCAGCTTTCAGTTGTGACGTTTGACCTCCAGTTTAACTTCAGATAGTACACAATAAAACTTGTGTTAATTTTGTAGGTGACAAAAGATGTGTCACTTCTATCCAGATGGATGGCTATTGATCTTTACATTCGCGAGGTTGATAACCTTAGATTCGAGCTTTCTATGAACCAATGTAGTGACCTACTGTCAAGCCTTGTTCATGAAATTATTCGAAAAGGTTCTTAATCTTTTTATTTTTATTTGATGATATGTTTGATTGTTGCTTATACATATGAAGCATCAATTACTATATGCTGGACTTTTCTGAAATATATTTTAGAGTCTTCTGAAGAGGATCGGCACGGGAAAATAAACTATATACTCAACAGGTTTCACCCAAAGCATCACCAGATTCATGGCTTACCTACACAACTGCCTGATGGTGCTGATGCACCCTCACATACAGGTTACATCTTAGTTATATGTATTATGTTAATAATTTTGTTCTGTAACATAATACAGTATAGTATCGATCTTTATATGATTTTATTGCTTGCTAGAATGCAATAATGTGGAATCTCATTATCCTCAACTAGATGTTCCTGGGTCTGAATACAAGCCTTTGAAAGAGGTAGATTATAAGAAATAGCTACACACTTTTACATTTTTAGCAATAGTAAAAGCGTAGCAACGTCCTTGGGTAAAAAAATGGAAGTATGTTGGCGTTTCTGCCAAGAAAAGATTTAAACAAGTTGCTACGAGAGTGTGAAAGTATGTTGATATGTGGTTTAGTTATTATCTTGGTCTTCAAATTTCAGGAAGAAAAAGATACTTCCCCAACTGCAAGCCATGATAATCAGAAATCACAAGGTAGTACAAGTAATTCTCAATATACAACACCAAAAGGATCACCAAGTGCTCAAAGGAAAATATTTGCCGAGTCACAAGAAGGAAGAACGAGCTTCCAGAAGCTTTTAGAACCAAAAACACCTCAAAAGTCCTCCATTTCTCCTTACAGAATCGTTCTTGGGGACATTAAAGAAAAGGTACTTTCTTGCTCGGTAACATCTCCAATTAGCCTTCATGTTGTAATTGAGTGTATGATACGAAATATTTCATGTGGTTCTAGCTTATGAATACTCGAAGGCGGTTAGAGCAACTTCTTGAAGGACATCCATGTGACCTTGATCCGTGTGATTATTATGACACACCAAACCAGCTGTTGCAACCACTCCTTTTATGCTATGAATCTTTGGTATGATACAATCTAATGAATCGTCATATTGTGAGAAAATATGTTAAAAAGAAGATGATGTGAAAATGTAACTGTGACAGCAATCCTGTGGGTCAGGAATATTAGCTGATGGACGGCTTGCTGACTTAATAAGAAGAGTTTCTGTTTTCGGGATGGTTCTGATGAAGCTTGACCTACGTCAGGTTTGATCTGTTCCAAATCTACTTATAAATGGGTCAATTTGGGTTATGTTTGTTCTTCAATGGACCCGTTACCAAATCCATCAAACCAACTCATCTCTCAACCTTTAATATCTTGGTTGATTACTCCACCACATCTTGTTTTAACAATTTTAAGATGTTGCAGGAATCTGGTAGGCATTCAGAGACTATTGATGCCGTCACCAATTACCTTGGTATGGGAAAATATAGTGAGTGGGATGAAGCAAAAAAACTCGAGTTTCTTGCAAAAGAGCTAAAGGGGAAAAGGCCTCTTATTCCCCCAACTATAGAGGTAATATCACATGACATATTTGTCAGTTTAAATCACTGTACTTGTTAATTGTATATTTCTATCCCTAAATCCGTTTATATTAATTTATCAGGTTTCCGCAGAGGTTAAAGAAGTCTTGGACACCTTTCGAGTTGCTGCAGAGTTGGGTAGTGACTCTTTAGGAGCATATGTGATTTCTATGGCCTCAAATGTATGTCATATACAAATTTAGTATAGTTACTTTTCGATTATTTTATCTCATACTCTCTACATTTACAACTTTTGTTTACTTGCAGGCGAGTGATGTCCTTGCAGTGGAGCTTCTGCAAAAAGATGCTCGTCTTGCAGTTGCTGGGGAGCAAGGCAGACCATGTGTTGGTGGAATGTAAGCACATACTTAGTCTTTCTGTTTCATACGTGATTTAACATTGTACTCATGACCTATACTCACTTTTGAATTTTTCTTACTCAACATAGATTGCGGGTAGTTCCTCTATTTGAAACTGTGGCAGATTTGAGAGGAGCTGGATCAGTCATACGGCGACTATTATCAATTGATTGGTATCGTGAGCATATTATTAAGAATCACAATGGACACCAAGAGGTATATAATGGCAATTGTTAGTACTATATTTCTTTAAGCAAAGTTTATGGAATTTAGGTCGCTTGTGAAACAACGTACAATTTATGTAGGTAATGGTTGGATACTCGGATTCTGGTAAAGATGCAGGGCGGTTTGCTGCTGCATGGGAACTTTACAAAGCTCAAGAGGATGTTGTTGCCGCATGTAAGGAGTTTGGCATTAAAGTTACTTTGTTTCATGGTCGTGGAGGAAGTATTGGCCGTGGTGGTGGTCCTACGCATCTTGCTATTCAATCTCAACCACCTGGTTCCGTTATGGTATGTTCATAGTTAAATCTAGTCCTTTAGAGCCAGAGTCGAATATATCAACCCATATATTCAAAATGGGGCAATTTGGGGTATACCGTATACATGAATAAATAAGTGTTCACATAGACACATACTACCTTGTTTGAATCTATGGCTCTATGCTAACAAATTACCTCCTATGACCACGTCAACAACAACAAACCCAATCCCGCCAGAGCGGGATAAGAGGAAATTACCACCTATGACCCAATACTCAAATAGGTACCTACCATGTGTAGCCCGATAGTCACATGTTTGAGGCATGGTATTCAACAAAATGCGTACTCATAGCACAAATTGGAAAACTTAGCTTATAAATGGGTCAAATGGGTCAAGTGTCTGAGTTTGCTTAATCTGAAAACTTAGCTTAAAACTTCCTATTTTGACCCGTTACCCATCCATTTTGTAATCTAAAATCACAACTTTAGTATATAAATCAGACCCGTTTTTACCAATTACCAAACCCTAATGTGCCCTTTCTTTGTAATCTTTTAGACTTGTACTATGCAAAAAACATTGTACGTATCTCTCATTTCACTTCTTAACTTTACAGGGCACACTTCGGTCAACCGAACAAGGAGAAATGGTGCAAGCCAAATTCGGGCTACCAGGAATAGCAGTCCGACAATTAGAAGTTTACACAACAGCGGTACTTCTTGCAACCCTTAGCCCTCCAAAACCACCCCGTGATCAAAACTGGCGTAACCTAATGGAAGAAATTTCAAAAATAAGCACTAAAAACTACAGAAGCACTGTTTACGAAAACCCAGAATTCTTAACTTACTTCCAAGAAGCAACACCACAAGCCGAGCTAGGAAACTTAAACATAGGCAGCCGTCCTACCAGAAGGAAAACATCCGTAGGAATTGGTCATCTACGCGCCATCCCATGGATCTTTGCATGGACTCAAACCAGATTCGTGCTTCCTGCATGGTTAGGAGTCGGGGCAGGCCTAAAAGGCGTATGTGATATGGGGCACACAGAAGAACTAAAGGCAGCTTACAAAGAATGGCCATTTTTTCAATCCACACTGGATCTTATAGAAATGGTTTTGGGAAAAGCAGATATTCCAATTGTCAAACATTATGATGAAGTGCTTGTGTCCGAGAGTAGGAGAGGTTTGGGCGATCAACTTAGAAACGAGCTTTTAACCACCGAAAAATTTGTTTTGGTTGTGACTGGTCATGAGAAGTTATCCGGGAATAATAAGAGTTTAAAAATGTTGATCGAAAGCAGGTTCCCATATCTGAATCCTCTTAACATGCTGCAAGTTGAGATTCTGAAAAGGTTAAGAAGTGATACCGAGAACCATAAACTTAGAGATGCGTTGCTTATTACCATAAACGGCATCGCTGCTGGAATGAGAAATACCGGCTGACTACTTGAGTGCCTGTCTCGCTAAGTCGAAATATCTAGTTAATTACAAGTTATGCAGACGATCTGCGAAAAATGTAACATATCAAAATTGTACATGTAAGTTATGCAAGTACTTTTGTTTATATAACATTATGATAATACCTTCTAAAAACAATGTCAATGGTTACATATTATGAAAAGGGAAAATAGACAAATAAGTTACTAAAATTTGGTCAAATGTTCACCTAAGTTACTATAGTTTCATTTGTTACAAATTAGTTACTAATGTATGGGTTACCTGTTATACAGGTTACTCTAACCTTGGCAACCTTTTGTTACCGGTGAAAAACATACGTGGCATATAATATTAATTTCCTTTTATATTAAACGTATAATAAATCCATTTCTCCCACACTTTGACTTTCATTCTCTCTCAGAAAGAACGATACCCCCAAACACTAAACAATCAATCTCTCAAAATCATCAACCCCGTAATTAAATATTCGATTAGGGTTCATCTACCCACAAAAAGGTATGTGTTGGTCTTTAATTATTATTAATTTGTGTTGATAGTCATTGTTTAATCGATAATTATAATTAGGGTTCATAAAATTTAGGGTTTTTAAAAATTGGGGTTTATATTAAATTAACTGTTTTTGTTGTTTTATATGATCACAGATGGCATCTGGATCCTCCTTCTTAATAAAGTATCATCGTGGGGGGTATTTGTAAGAGATCCTTTTTCTTATGATTTTGAAATCCTTTCGGATTTACCTAGTTGTGAACTAGAATCTTTTAATGTTTCTAGTTTTAAAGCTCATTTGGAAACAGAATGTAGTAGTTCAGTTAAGTCTTTATTCTATAAGGTGCCTGGTTTAGAACTAGAATTAGGATTGAAACCATTAAAAGATGATACTGATTATGCTAGTTTTCTTGAATGTGCTGTTAAGAATGATCATGTAGTAGAGGTATATGCTTCCCATTCAGAGTTTCATCTAACTGAAACTACTAATGAGCCTGATGTAGGAAGGAATGAGGATAGTGCAAGTGATTTAGATGAGGATGAGAATCTGTATGGTTATTTTAGTGAGGAAGAAGAGAGTGACACTGCATCAATTGACCATCTGTCTGATGGTGAGGATGAGGTCTTAGCTGTTAGGACAAAGAAAAAAGACCCCGAACCTAAGAAAAAAGCTAGAAAGATGTTTGATGAGCATTTTTTGACTAGTGTTTTTAATGGTTTGCCTAGAGATGATTTGGATGATACTAATGTAACTAGGACAGATGAAAATGATAAGATAGGTGACCACTGGCCAATACATGACCCAAATGTGAAATGGAAGCATATGCGACCACAATTAGGGGAAAGGTTTGAGGGCCCTGATCAATTGAAAAGGGCTGTTGCATTCTATGCTTTGGCTAATGGGTTCAAGCTTTATTATTCTGTAAACAATAAGATGAGAGTTGAAGTTAAATGTTCAAAGGACAATAATGAGAATAATTGTCCTTTTAGGCTGTGGGCAAGCTGGATGCAATCAGAAAAGTCTTTCCAAATCAAAAAATTAGTTGATAAGCATGTCTGCTCTAGGACATTTGAGTATGGTAGCTTGATAACTAGTAATTGGATTGCTAGGAATTATGCTAAAAAGATCATGATCAATCCTACTATAAAAGTTTGTGACATTGTAGCTAATGTACTTAAAAAATACAAGTGCAAAGTCACTGTAAGTTTAGCTAGGAGAGGTAAGATAAAAGCCTTACAACAATTTGAAAATTGTCTAGAGGACCACTATGGCATGCTATGGTCTTATGCTGCTGAGATTTTAAGTTCAAATGAAGGATCAACATGTAAGATGGGTATGAACCAAATAGATGATGGTAAGACCTACTTTAGTCATTTTTATGTATGCTTCAAGGCCTTGAAAGATGGATGGGTCCAAGGCTGTAGGAGGGTCATAGGCCTAGATGGGTGTTTTTTAAAAACAGTTTGCAAAGGTGAATTGTTGTCAGCTGTAGGGAGAGATGGTAATAACCAAATCTACCCCATAGCTTGGGCTGTTGTAAGTGTAGAAAACAAAGAGAATTGGAGCTGGTTCATGCAATGTCTTATTGAAGACTTAGGATTTGATAAAGGTGAAGGTCTAACCATTATCTCTGATCAACATAAGGTATGTAATAGTTTATTAACCAGTCATCATTGTATATTAGTGTTTAATTACTTTCTTCTTTTGTATATAACAGTTTCATATCTTTTATGCAGGGAATTATTGAAGCTGCTAAAATGATCATGCCTTTAGCAGAGCATAGACAGTGTGCAAGGCACATCTATGCTAACTTCAGAAAAAGGTTTACTGGAGTGTTGTTTAGGAACCTATTTTGGAAAGCAGCCAAAGCAACCTATCCAGCTAGGTTTGAAAAAGCTATGAATGAAATCAAGGAACTAAGTAAAGAAGCTCATGCGCATCTCATGCAAAGAAATCCTCAAAGCTGGAGTAGAGCTTTCTTTACAACAGATACTGCTTGTGATGCAGTTGAGAATGGAATTAGTGAGTGTTTCAACTCACTAATTGTTGAAGCTAGAAGGAAGCCAATAATCAACATGCTTGAAGATATAAGGATAGGACTGATGGAAAGAATGCAGAAAATGAGGGAGAAACATGCTAAATGGGCTGAGGTGATATGTCCTAACATAAAGAAGAAGTTAGAGATTGCAAAGGAACATCACAAGTAAGTTAACTATTAAACTTTATCTTTTGTTTTTGTCTAAGCAGTTACATAGGTTTGAAGTAACTTAACTGTTATCCCTTATATCTTTTGTTAGGAACTGGAAAGTAGTGGCTAGTGGACAAACAAGGTTTGAAGTGAGAAATGGGTATGAAGGATTTAAGGTTGATGAGGGTTTAAGAACATGTAGTTGTAGGGGTTGGCAATTGACTGGTATTCCATGTCAACATGGATTAGTAGTTATATATTTCCTACACAAAACACCCGAGGAATATCTGTCTGATTGGTACAACAAAGACAGGTTTGTTGCTGCATACAGCCATTACATTCAGCCTATGAATGGAATGGATCAATGGCCTAAAACATCTTATGAAAAGCCATTACCTCCAATAAAGAGAAGAATGCCAGGAAGACCCCCTCATAAAAGAAAGGTAGATGCATCTGAATATGATGGTAATAGATCAAGGGTTAGTAGAAAGGGCCAGGTGAATCACTGTAAGTTATGCCTAGCTAGTGGACATAATCAAAGGAGTTGTCCTACAAAGGGTGAGGGATCTGCTGGTGTAGGTGAAAACACTGGTGGTGTAGGTGAAGGATCATCTAGTGGGTCAAGGGGTGGTAGGACTGGAACTGGAAGTGGGTCAAGGGGTGGTAGGACTGAAAATGGGTCAAGGGGTGGTAGGACTGGAAATGGGTCAAGGGGTGGTAGGACTGAAAGTGGTTCAAGAGGTGGTAGGAATGGAAGTGGGTCAAGAGGTGGTATGACTGGAAGTGGGTCAACAGGTGGTAGGACTAGAAGGGGTTCTAGAGGTGGTAGGACTGGAAGTGGGTCAAGAGGTGGTAGGACACCTACTTGTAATCAGCCATCCGTACCTAGTGTAGGTTTTGAAATGAGTACAAGCCCAACAACTGAAGGTGTTAGGGTAACTAAGTCAGGTGTCAAGATTAGGGGAGGCATAGGTAAGTCTCCAACTAAGTCTACAATCAATGGAAAAGTGATTAGCACAGGGGAAAAGGAAAGGGGCCAATTGGATTTGGTGTTTCATGGGATCCTGTTAATGGAGAACCAATGCTTGGAGTAAGAATTTACCTTCTTTGTAAATCCTTCTTTTTTGTTATAAACAATTGACTAATATTATGGTTTTTTAATGCAGCAGAATAGGAGGGGTCTTCCTAGACCAGCATGGCCAGTTGGAATCACACCTGAAGATGCAATACTTCATGCTCAGCAGACTGAAGAAGAAGAAATTACAACATTATCTGCATCACAACCAATGCCATCTCAGGATGAAGATTCAATAATGCATGATGAATCACCAATGGGGAGAAGGACTTCACAAAGGTTGATGCTAAAGAACTATAACAGGAGACAAGAAGATGGACCAGGATTGACAGAAGATGATGCCATCTCTATTGAGTAGCTTTTAGTTTAAAACCAGTAAAAATGGCAAGCCATATGTATGGCATTTTTGTATATCAGCCATTGTGCTAACTGGTAGAACATGGTAACTAAAATGTAGTATGATGATGCAAGTTAGATACTTGTAAAACAATTATAACATTTGCAGCTTTTGTATGAATGAATGTTGTATTTTAGTTATGATCAATTAAGCTCGAAATTTCATTCCATTACTTCATAACATTACAGTACTTGAAAAACACAAAATATTACAAGAGAACAGACAACATCATGAACATTACAACACTTGAAAATCATAAAACATTACATAAAACTAAGAACACACATCACAACAACCACAACCATCAAGACCCTATTGTAGAAACGCATCCTTGCCCTTTCATTGTTCACTTGCAGAATCATTTGTTGAGCTTCAACCAAATTAACATGGTTTTGGTACATCAAATTTTCATACCAACGATTTGGTAATGGCAAATCCACCCACCTAAAGAAATTACAGTTCATCATAGGATCCAAGTAATTTGGGCAGCCTAGAAACCTTCTACCTGGGTTATGTTGTGTCCATGAAGTACGACAACGTGCCACTTGCCCACAGCCACAAACAATCGAATTAGACATTGTTTTTTTTGAGATTATGTATAAACCCTAATTTTGGGAGAAGATGAGTTTTAATTTTGGGGGAAGAATGAGAGTAATTAGAGTGTAGGTGGGGTTTTATATAAAAATATTAACCAACGGTACAATTTTTAGTGGGTGGGGCCCACATATAATCCAACGTGGCGTTGAAAACTGGCTAACAACCGGTAACAAGTGAAGGGAGTAACGCGGTTGAATGCTTTTCCAAACTTTAATAACCCATTCGACAAACCCGTATACATTAGTAACTAATTTGTAACAAATGAAACTATAGTAACTTAGGTGAACATTTGACCAAACTTTAGTAACTTATTTGTCTATTTTCCCTTATGAAAAACAATGTTTATGTTATAGCATTTTCATTTCATAATAGTTTGGGTTAAACATTTTCATTTTACAACATTTATGGTACATGGGTTTTCTATTTTAGGCCTCCCACAAAGCTACTTATAAAACATAATCAATGGTTACATATTAGGCCCATTTGACTTATATTTTTCTCCAATTTTATCCTTCAAAGACCAAATTTAATATTCTTTTCTATACTATCTTGAAAATATAATATTAACTAAAAGTGAAGTAATGGTTACATATTAGGCCCATTTGACTTATATTTTTCTCCAATTTTATCCTTCAAAGACCAAATTTAATATTCTTTTCTATACTATCTTGAAAATATAATATTAACTAAAAGTGAAGTTATTTTCAAAACTAAATAAATATATAAAACTGCGAGAAACATCTTTTACACTTAAAATACACATATATTTTCATCGCGTTAGTTCACTAAGTAAGCCTATTTCTTAATTCTAGTTGGTAAATAATCTATCTTAACTTTCCAAGCATGAAAATAGGCATCACTTTAATCCAACGCGTCTTAGAAGTAACCCCTGGCAACATTTTATCATCAAGTTGTTGTTTTGTTAGATCTAACATAACATTTATTTTGATAAACAAAACATATAAACATCATAGCACATGCGGAAGCGATTACGGATCATATAATCATAACATGCATATAATTAATTGAACATAAAATTAAACGGGAATGTACCTTGCAATGCTTCCAATAAATAGAATGCAAAACACCAATCCAAGATCAACCTAACAAAGGTTTAATCTATGTTCCTGTACACACGTCTCGAACAAGCTACTTGACAAGCTAGGTCACACGATCAGAACCGTGTCGTAGAAGTAGAAAACTCAAAACCGAATCAGCCCTAGAGAAGGGATTCGGCCGAGCATGGCTAGCAAGGGTTTGGGTATGATTTCTTTCACTTGAATGAGCAAAGAAAAAAATGAAAAACCCTTTGTATTTATAGTGGATGTAAGCCTAAATTAGGAGACAAAACTAAATATAGAGAATATATTGTTTGTTTTAAAATCAAAACTTACACCACAAACACGTAAATGTTCCCTCAAAAGGGGCGGCCTATTGTGCTCCCAAAATAGTTTTGGGACACAATATTTTGTTTCCACTTTTACTAGTTAATGTCCGTTAGTCATTTTCTATTAAATACTTAACGGTCGTTATTCACGGTTATTAACACTCGTTAACTATTTAACTACGTTTAATAAAAACATAATTAAATAATAAAATAGCTCTAAACGTTTGTGTGCAATCTCATAGTCTCGAGTTCGATCCTAACATACGACTATTTAAATTACGTTCACAAACTAACACAAGTTACTATCTAACCGAAGCAACGAAAAATTCTACCTATCTCTCCATTTATCCCGCATGTCACCAAGCAAAGTACCTTCCCCTTTTTATGTGTCATTATGCATACGCTACCATATGAACATCGAAACCTACTAACATATGGTTTTTAGGTGAGTTACATTTATTCAAAACATTCACACTCGATTCATAAATATATACGTGTCGCATCTTGATAAACTAGTTGAGAAGTATTTTTAGGTGAGTTTCAGTCATTGTACTATGTAAGAGATTTGAAGAGAACCTCATAAATTGTAACTCAGAGAGTGACATAATCCGTTATGCTAATGTACCTTCCAAACGGTTTTTCGCAAAATATAATTCTCTCAATGAAGAAAGAGCTGAAAGGCCTGAAAGTAATCCATTGGTATGGTTATTAGCTAAATCAAGGATGCAGATATTCTAGATTTTTTGAAACATTTCTTGGAAAATACCCTTCATTTCATTGTTGCTGAGATATAATTGAAAGGAACCACTTATATTGTTATTCTTCAATTCCAAAACTTTGATTGAGTTTTTGCTGACCTTAAGCATTGAAAAATTCTTGGAAGGTCTGTTATAGTGTTCCCAACTAGATATAGAAAATGCAAGTTGTTGAAGTTCCAAAATGATATCTGTATACTTCATGTAAGGTCATTCATGGTGAAATCTAAGCTTTGTATGGATGTTAATGCACCAAAGCTTCAGGAATTCGGGAATCATACCATGCAACTTTTTGTAGAGCAAGTCGATATTGGTAAGACTGCCACTAAAGTTGAATCATGGATATGTTGACGAGGATGGAAGATCATTAAATGAAATATCTATCGTGAAAACTAGAAGTAGATTGAATAGTTTATCGATTATAATTTACGTTTTCAAAAATATTTACTCGTTAAATGTTAGATCTGAGTTTATATTAATTTTACTTGAAAAAAATATAAAACACAACTAATAATTCTAAGTACTAATGTAAATGATAAAATATGAAAAGAGTAATAAGAAAAAGGAAGGAACAATCAAACCACAACACCAAAATTTATAGTGGTTCGGCTACAAAGCTCCTCTTCACCCTACTCTACTCCCCGAGTATCATACTAGAGATTTTACTATGTCAACAAGCTCCCTTTAGTTGAAGAAAACCGTACACAAGTAGCTTACACCAATTGCAATACAAAGCCAAATTAATTTAAGTCCTAATCTTAGCCGGCAACAATATATCACTCGTATATCCTCACTTAGGAATACTACCACGATCACTCGATCTCACAACTATACTCACATAAACAAGATCACACCCGATAATAAGTATTTCATCACTTTGGAAATACACTCACAATATTTTATTGCAAACGATGCCTAGAAATATTATTTGTGATAACCATCTTTCTTAGTTTTGATCACGAAAAAGTGTAAAAACATTTATCGTTAAAGATAATTGCAAGACGAATTATTTAACAAACACTATCATTTAAGTCATCCTCCATTTCCTCCGACCTAAGTGTAACGTACGTGACACCCCACTTACGCAGGGTTACATTGTTCGGTCTACTTCAATTTAGTTTTAACCGTTTATGTAAAACGATGCACGAATATAAAAGGCGGGCACAAAAAAAAATTGACAGTGACCTCAAAATACAAAAAAATGCTAGTATTGAAATGATAAATTATGTATTTTTACTTAAAAATAAGAGATTCATAAGATGTTAAAATGTTAAATATTGGTTTTATGTAAATAAGGGGAATTTAGTTTATGAGTTAAGAGTACATTTCAAAAATACTAAAAAAAAAAAAAATTATATTAAAGTTTTATTTTATCAGACTAGCTATAAGATACGCCGCCCTCAAACACTAATGTATGTCCGCCCCTGGTTGTCTACGCATAACACATCAAACTAGTATCTTAGATTCAAATGTTGTACTTTTTTTATTCGTTTACCACATACATTATATTGACTTTCAAGTAGATCTCTATTATGGTAACTTTAGTTGAGCTTAAACCAACCAGCTATCCCCACTTTATTGCTCTCACTAATTAAGAGGAATAAAGTCTTATCAATTAGGCTAAGTTTTAAAGTCAACTAAAGAGTGCATATGCCTTCAATAATAATGCACCATTAAGTCATTAACAACAAGAAAAGCAACAAAAATGCATTCACTTTACTAATTAATCTATCATTGGATGAGATTCCATGAAAATGTGACCACCATTAACCATGCACAATATCTTGATCTTTTTGCCTGTGCTAACAAATTGCATGAGCTGGTTTATAAGAGTTTTTTTAAGAGTAAATTACATAGTCCATATAAGAAACTTTTGAAAATGAAACACATATTTAGATGGCTTATGTTATTAATATCCCTTAGGAAAAAGTAAAAAAAATACTTGGAATAGCTCTTTTTTGTCCTCTTTGTTACAGTATAATATAGTTTTTTTTTCAGTTTTTTCTGTACTTTTTAACAGTTTAATACTTTTGACATGTTAAAATTTATATTTTTTATTCCGTAATTTTCGTTTTATAATTTATAATAAAAACAAAATTATAAAAAAATATATAAAAAAATGCTAAAGGTATTAGAATCCATTTAAGAGGATACCAATAACCACCCTGTTGATTTATGACATTCATAACAATTATATAATTATAACAAAGATCAAAGCACGTTATAGCGGAAACGATTTAACAAGATCATTAATAACACAATTATAATTAATCGATTAGGGTTATATACCTTTATCCTAGCGTAGATCCACAAGATAACCGACGAATCACCAATTAGGGTTTGTGAAGAGCAATACTAAGATATAGTTTAAAGTAAAATTATATTACGCTTTTGTACACACGTAATGCAACAGGCTAACCGTGAGTCTAGCACTTGCAAACCGGAACTTCAACGCTTGTGGAATTTAGCAAAATCGAAAATCAAACAACCCTAAGGTGTGTTTGTTTCGGCGATCGCAAGGGAGAGAGGGAAAGAGTGAACAAAAAATTATAAGGGGATTAATGTGTTTATATAAGGCTTAGCAAATCTTGTTTTCCAAGTAACACACTAATTAGGAAACAAAATTTTTTCCCTTTGCCCCTCCCCTAGCCGACGGTCGATGGAACCCCAAGAGGGGTTTCCGGAACTTTTCTGAGTTTCCTTTTTCTCATATAATTCCTTAATGGTTATTTAACTTAACTTTTAATTTAATTAACCATTGTTTAGTTAAGTTTGGTTTGATTTAATAAATATATAAAATATATTTAATAAATAAAATTAACCCTTTACGTATTGTGTGCAATCCCGTAATCCCGAGTTCGATACTATCACACGACTATTAATTTATGTCCATAAACATTCAGCTTCCACTTGGACAAAATTGAATATCGTGATTACATTGACTAGCGTCTAGTTACACTAGCAATGTCACTAGTACAACTAGAGTAAGGTTTCCTGGCAAAACCTTTTAAATGATTCATCATTTATTATTATCCTTTCATTTCAAATACAACGTTAATAGGATATGGATCTCAGTCATTCTTTCATTAACCATTCTGTTTCTCGTTTACGGATATAGCAAGATTACCAAACACATTTGGGTGCGGCCGCACAGACATCTTACTACTCCCCCGAGGGGCCAAGCTGTATTTAAACTTCAAAATAATTTGAAGGAAACAAATCCCGTTTTGACTACAAGCAAAACTTACGAACTTTGCAACACTTTTGAAAATAACCCTTATAGCTACCAGTTACGTTTAGCGTTAGGTTATCTCACAGAAATGCACTACATTATATTCAATTTCCTGGTATCTCAGGTCTAAGGATAACTATTTATGATTTACTTAAGACAAAGATCCATAAAGTAAAATCACATAGTTGGGATAAGTCAAATATTTGATCCATCAAATATCATCCAAAATTGACCAACATACTTTCAAGTATACTCTGTCACTATTTTGAATTATCTTAGTTTAATAATATTCCCATATTATTAATCGACAACGGACATTTAGAACATAACAATTATTCATGGATATAAAACATGTAAAATATGATACAAAATCAAATAACAGAAAATAAACGAAACTTTATCTTTATTTCATAAATTCAATAATGTCTAACATCCTTTATCTAAATACTAATCAACATATTTATTGCATGAATTCGCTAGCTAGTTGCAGCCCAATCGCTTTGGCGTGCTTAACTACCTTTGGTCTAGGCAAAGCCTTATTAAAGGATCAACTACGTTATCATCTGTGTGAACTTTTATTAATTTTATTTCACGAGCTTCCACTTGTTCTCGTACGTAGTGATATCTACGTTTAAAGTGTCTGGCGCCATTCATGACTCCAGGGTCATTGGCAAATATTATTGCGGCATAATTGTCACAATACATATCTATTAAGTTTTTATTGCAAGCATCATCCCAAGATCTCCAATAAAACTTCTTAATCCAAACCACCTTTAGTTATCTGTATGGCTACCCTTTGAATACCAACACATTTCTTTTCGTATTCCTCAAATACTGCAGAAAATGTTTAAACAACAATCCACTAGAGCTACCCTAGATTCTGTTGGTATCTACTGACCAAGTTTTGAGCAAACGCCACATCAGGCCTTGTGCATCTTACATCATACATAATAGATCCTACAGCCGAAGCATAAGGCACCTTCTGCATGTATGCCTCCTCTTCAGGAGTTGATGCATCCGTCTCATGACTCAGATTATGCTTAACTTCCATAGGTTGAAAACCTTTCTTGGAATTATGCATATTATACTTCTTCAATATCTTATCAATATAAGTATCTTGACTAAGACCAATTAACCGTCTTTTCCTATCTCGATAGATTTTAATTCCCAGAATATATGCAGCATCTCCCAAATCCTTCATAGTAAAACATTTACCAAGATAATCCTTAACTTCCTTAACTCTTGGAATGTTACTTCCCATGATTAATATGTCATCGACATATAAAATTAGGAACACTACATCACTCCCACTAGCTTTGCGATATACACATGGCTCGTCACGATTTTGAATAAATCCGAACTTTTGGATTTCTTCATTAAATCGTTTCTTTCGTTGACGTGATGCTTGCTTCAAACCATAAATAGATCTTTGAAGTTTTCACACGCGTTTTGGATATTTAGGATCAACATACCCTTCCGGTTGTTGCATATAGATTTCCTCATCTAAGCGACCGTTCAAGAAGGTAGTTTTAACATCCATTTGCTATATCTCATAGTCATAGTATGCTGCTATAGCTATGAGAATCCTAATAGCTCGTAAGTCTGCTACAGGAGAAATGTCTCCTCATAGTCTACGCCAAAAGTTTGAGTAAAACCTTTAGCTACTAAACGTGTTTTATAGGATTGTACTTCACCATCCATGTCAGTTTTCTTCTTGAAAATCCACCTGTTCTTCACTACTTTAGCATTTTTAGGTGCATCAAAAAGAATCCAAACATCGTTAACTTTCATGGATTTCATTTCCTCATCCATCGCAACTATCCATTTTAACTTTTCTGGATCAAGCATTGCGGATCGATAGTTAGCAGGTTCACCAAGATCCCCTACTTCCTCCTCATCATCCTTTATGTTAAGACATAGTTTGCTTGGCGCACGTACAGTTCTTTTAGGCCTACGTGGAGGAATTAATTCTGGTGGAGCTCCCAGACTTTCTGGCTCTATTGGGATTTCTTCGCTAGTATTTTCAGAAGGTAATGTATCTTCTTAAATTTCTTCAAGATCATAATCTCTCCCACTGAATTCTTGATTTACAAAATCACTTTCAAGGAAGTCTCCATACCGAGCCACAACTACTCTGTTCTCACCCGGATAATAAAAGTAGTAACCCATAGTTTCCTTAGGGTAACCTACAAAGATACATTTTCCAGGGTGTTGTTGGAGTTTATCTCTAGAGTCACGTTTTACATACGCCATACAACCCCAAATCTTTAAATAAGACAAATATGTCTTTTTGCCATGCCATAGTTCATATGGTGTATTATCAACCTTTTGTGTGGGAACCATATTCAGAATACGAACAACAGATTCTAAAGCATAATCCAAAAAGGATAAAGGTAAAGTTGTAAGATTAAACATAGATCGCACCATATCTAATAATGTACGATTTATCCTTTCGGATACACCATTTGTTGTGGAGTATATGGAGAAGTGAGTTTCTAAACAATTCCATTTTCACTTAAATAATCTTTAAATTCTTGACTTGAATATTCACCACCTTGATCAGAACGAATAGCTTTAATCTTTTTTCCTAGTTGCAGTTCTACTTCTGCTTTAAACACTTTGAATTTTTCAAATACCTCATCTTTATGCTTAAGTAAATAAACATAACCATAACGACTATAATAATCCGTAAATGTTAAGAAGTGGCTAGTACCTTTCCTTGACACATGTCTAAGTGGTCCACACACATCAGTGTGTATTAAACCAAGTAGTTCAGTAGCCCTTTCAATATTGCTATTAAAAGGTTTCTTGGTCATCTTTCCAGAGATACAAGACTCACATTTATCAAATGACTCATCATTGATATTTTCCAAAAGACCATCACGTTGAAGCTTTTGTATGTGAGTCTTCCCAATATGGGCAAGTCTACAATGCCAAAGATAAGAAGAGTTCTTGTCTAACTTTCTCTTCTTATTCATGCTAAAAACAGAATTAATCTTTCTCTTGGAATTATTATCATGCATGTTAATTTCAAAAACACCATTTACAGAAATTGCATCAAAATAGAATAAGTCATCTTTGAAAACAGAAATTCTATTATTATCAATAGTGTGAATAAATCCAAGATCCAACATACACGAAAAGAAAATAACACCCCTAACAATATTAGGTGCAAAATGACAATTATTTAATCTCAATACTAAACCCGAAGGTAAAACTAGATTAAATGTTCCTATAGCTTCAAGCGCTACTTGTGCACCATTGCCTACATGCAGAAATTGTTCCCCATAGGTAAGCTTCCTCTCCAACTCAAATCCCTACATGGTATTACAAATGTGAATACCACATCCCGTATCATATACCCAAGAATTTTATTTGTATGTAAGATTAAATAAATCTATCAAAATATAAGTTACCTGGAGATGCTACAGCACTAAGCTAAGCCTTCTTCTTTGTTTCTCGCAATTCTTCGAGATAAAGAGGGCAGTTCCTCTTCTAATGTCCACTTGCTTTGCAATGGAAACAAGTCTCATCCTTTTGAGATTGATTCTTCTTGACAAAGTTTTGCTTAGGTTTAGAATAAGTCGCAATTTGTTTGCCCTTATCGCCCTTGCCTTTGCATTTGCCTTTCTTGTTGTTCTTGTGCGGTTTTGCCTTACTCACTCCACTTGTTTGTACATAAAGCACAGGAGGAGTAGAAGTAGATTCCTTGTCCTTTAACCCCTTTTCGTAGTCAATGATCATTGCATGCAAATCATTCACTGTCTTCCCTGTGTAATGCATATTATACTTACGAACAAAATCATTGAATTCCTTGTTAAGGGACCTATTGATCAAGTTGATAGCCATATTATGATTATAGGGTTGTCCTAGTGCAATGAGTTGTTCCATATAGCCCATCATCTCCAAATAATGGGCACTTACAGACTTTTCAGGAGCTTGCTTGCAATTATGGTGAGCATCTACCAAGTCGTAGATTTCCATAACTTGCGGCTTTTCGAACATAGCCTTGAGCTCATCAAGCATTCGCTTAGGAGAACATAGCTCATACTTTTGTTGAAGTGGAGAAGCCATTCTTCCTAACATTAAAGCAACCACCTCAGAGTGCTTCTTTACATTAACAGCGTGTTCGGGCCTTTGCGCATCAGATGCTCCTTCAGCAAGATCCTCCGGATAAGGAGTAGTCAAGATATCGATAGTACCCGCTGCTCTCAGAACTATTCTTAGTGAGCGATACCAACATTGAAGTTAGGGCCAGTAAGTTCGGGACGCTCAAAGAAACCTTTGAACGCAGAACTCATAGTCATATTGTGTTCAGGTTGAGCCATTTCTACATAAATAAGTTCAAACATTAGTATTTTTGATAATACCATTCAAGAAAATAAATTTACCCCGGTAATAAAACCATAGTATTTTCCTTGAAACTAGAATCCATATTGACATAAACTTATCACAATAGTTGGTCTGCTAGTGACAAAAGTATTCAACACGGTAACTTGTCAAACAATAATTGACAAACAAATTTGCAATTTCTAGATATTTTAGGGATTTACGTTGCCAAAAGTCTCTTTGCATTGTAAACATGTTTCATCCCTACTTTATGCCTTAAGTTTCTAGATCTCACTGAGTAACTTAATCAAGTCGACTAATCTAAAGAACGTAAAACCTTCATGTGCAATCTTATTCAGTCATGTAGTTTTCTCTCCATTATAACATCGTCCAAAATCTCATATAACGACAATTGTAACTTCAAGTGTTCGTCAATTAGATGGCATAAGACTTAAATTTAAGGGTATTAATTTTGGTGTCAAAATCATGTATGGAGAAGCATGCATACATCTCCATAACATCAGTTTAATAAAACTTTAATTAAACCTTTTGGTGAGAATAAAATTTCCTCATATATTTGCAAGTTGAGGTTAAAGAATAATAACCGTAGGTAATTCCAACTTTGACGCACAAGCAAGCCGGGAATTTTGTTAGGGCTGAAGCATAACACCTCTTTCCTTAATCGGATACATGACCAGCGGTGCGTTATACCCACTTTATAGTTTGTCAAAATTGAGTAGGCCGTTAAGTTATTATTGCAATTCCAAACAACGCAAATCATATGTAAATTAGATCTCAAAAAAATTCATTAATTTTTATATAATTTAGTCCATATTAATTTTTCTTGGAAAAAAATTACCCTTGTTTACAACATACAATCAAAACAGAATGTATGAAAACAAGTAGGTATAAAAAAACTAAATCAAATAGCCTCATGCATAACAATTTATTCAAAGAACATAAAATCTAGGGTTTTTATAAACATAAAAAGTCCTCCCTAATTTTAAAACTTTGAATCAAATAAAGCAAATAGCATATAAAATCCCATTGATCCGTGAAAAAAACATGCACGATCATCACGGATCTCCGACATATTCTTAACAATTAAAACACTACGGATCGTAACCAAATATGACATAACAATTAATTCATGCAAGCATCTAAAGATTCATACCATGTAATTTTAGGGTTTACAAAAAAACTTTTTTTTTAATAAAAAAATTCGGCCAAGCCGATTTTTAAAAAAAAATAAAAAACAAAAACCCTAATTTTTGTTGAAACCTAAAAAACAACATGTAGTTTTAACTCAAATCACCATTAGTTAAAAAAACCTTTAGATCTCGATAATTATAACATGTTAAAACGGATCTCGATACCACTGATGATTTATGACATTCATAACAATTATATAATCATAACAAAGATCAAAGCACGTTATAGGGGAAGCGATTTAACAAGATCATTTATAACATAATTATAATTAATCGATTAGGGTTATATACCTTTATCCTAGCGTAGATCCACAAGATAACCGACGAATCACCAATTAGGGTTTGTGAAGAGCAATACCAAGATATAGTTTAAAGTAAAAATATATTACGCTCTTGTACATACGTAATGCAACAGGCTAACCATGAGTCTAGCACTTGCAAACCAGATGTAACACCCCATTTTGGAAATGGAAATATCACAGTAGTTATGGCGTGTCATCAAAGCATACAAGGTAAAATGTCTAAACATTACTTGACCATATAAAGGAAAATACCGGAATCAAACATCGGTAGTCCAAAAGTAACTCATCACACACAAACATAGTATAGTAAAGGAAAAGGACGAAACAATGTCCAAAGCATAAGTATCACAAAGAAAGGAAATGCATAATGTAAAGAAGGCTAGACAGCTTCCAGTCCATATGCACGTACTCTTAGTGTCTACGAGCGTCCCTGAGTACCTGCCGTTTTGGGAACATAGAAAAGGAAAACGGCTGAGCAATACGGTCAGTGCACGGATGTACAATAAAGCATGAATAGGATAAGCATATAACATAATAACAGCGGAAGAACTAAGTCCCGAGTAACCTGGTTAAGTCTTAATAAAACTAGTTTTATAGTTTGAAAGTCTTATGTTTATCTTATAAAAACTGTTTGTCATATTTTACCATTAGCCAATATAGGTCATGAATATCCACCGTGCATGAATAATTGGAGGGGTGACCTCATCATGCAAATTAGAGGGGCTGCCTCTAATTTAATATACTGGTTTTTATAGGTAGGAGGGATCAGCTCCTTGTGAAGGATGCAAGGCACACACCACATTCACCATGTAATCCTGAATAAAAACGTGTAACTAGGATGCACCCATACGCCCCACATGATAAATATAAGTAAATGGCCAAAAGCTGAAGGGACGCCACGAGCAATCACTCCGTCGTGGTGAAGTAATAACATCAGTGCCTCTAATGTTATGGTTATGGTACCTCCATAACTAGGTGAAACTGGTCATGCATGTATATGGCTATAGGTAATCATATTTAAACATAAGCAATCAAACTCATACTTATACTACGGGAAAACAGTTGGCTGCATACGAGGAAATCCTAATAAGGAAAGAATGTCCATACTGAAAAGGACGGGAATCCGTACCTTATGTCCAGTGAACGAGAACGATGAACTGCGAGAATCCTACTTCCGAAACACTAGTGCTACATAAATACGTACATGAAATAAGTATCTGCTTACTATATACATAGCTGGTTTTATATCATGTCTTAGCTTATTTTATGTGTTCTTACTATTTTACACTGTTTAAAGCCTTAAACTGTGTTAAATCCTATATTCTGTTCATTCTGATTAAGTTTTTCTGATATTTCATGTGTTATTATACTTACTGTGTAATAATAAGTAACTTTCCAAAAATAGCAGGTTTCCTTAAATAGAAAATTTCCAAAAATAGAAAGTTACCAAAAATAGAAAGTTTCCAAAAATAGAAAGTTTCCAAAAATAGAAAGTTTCCAAAAATAGAAAGTTTCCAAAAATAGAAAGTTTCCAAAAATAGAAAGTTTCCAAAAATAGAAAGTTTCCAAAAATAGATTTACTGCTTAAAATAGATAAGTTTCTAAAAATAGAAAGTTTCCATAAATAGATTAGCTGCCTTAATTAAGTAAGTTTCCATAAATAGATTAGCTTCCTTAAATAAATAAGTTTCTAAAAATAGCTGGTTTCCATAATAAAATAGCTGCCTTATTTAATTAAGTTTCTAAAAATAGAAAGTTTCCATAATTAGAAATAAGCTGGTTAAATAAGCTAAGTAAATAAGCCTAAGTATTTTCATGATTATTTTCTAAGTCATATGATATATTATATAGTTTAATAATTATTTCATGTAATTCAATTAAACTATAGGTTATAATATTTAATTAAAGTATGACATGTTTTTAATTAAATATATTAAATACTTAGGTTAAATATGTATTATTAACTATTAATAATATAACCTAAGTCATGTTTAATTAATTAATTATATCCATGGTTTTTAAATAATTAATTAATTATAAGTCTTAATAATATAAATACTTAGGTTAAAATAATTTTATGATTATTAATAATTAGTTAACCTAAGTCATGTTATTAAATTAATTACATCATTATTAATTTAATTTTAACATAAGTTCATAACATATAAAAAAAACTAGCATAACCATAATTCGGATCTAAGCCTAAAAACATGCACCGAATATGAAACAACACCGTACCCCGAACCAAATCGGGGTACCCCCTTGCTGCAGTGGAACCCACACGCACCAACCAAGACCAAAAAGGTCTTGGTGGTGGTCGGCTAAAAACAAACCGAACCCCCCTTGGGGTCGGTAATACCTTGCGGCCCAAAACAAACACCCCTTAGATCGACCCCTTTGATTAATTAATGACCAAAACATGTTAGATCTAGGTTTAATTAATGTGTCTTTATGAAAAACATCACGTGTTCTTAATTAAATAAAAGATTAATTAAAAGAAAAGGGTTTAACAAGGTTTTACCGTATTCGTGGATCAAGAGGGTGAAGAACAAACACGAACAAACACTAAATTAACAAGATCCAAGATCAAAGAAATCACCTTGATGGTGATTTGATGGTGGCGGCACACAAGAAGGAGGAAAAGGGATTTTAGGTTTTCTTGAAATTCTTCTGTAAAAGTAATTTTGAGTAGTAAAATTACTTAACCCTTCCTTTTAGTAAAATTGACAATGGGCTTGGCCCATTGTCCTTATTTTGGCCGCGGGTAGGGACTCCCTTGTGGGGGTCCCGTACCTCGTTTCGTGTCTCGTAATTCGTACACATTTATGTTTAATCATGTTCGTGTTTTAAATGTTCTCGTTACGTAAATATCCTACACTTATATATTTAATTACGCTCGTATTAAATATATATATGTAATTAATAATAACTCGTGTTTTAATTACGCTAGTGATTTCGTGATTGTATGTTCATGATTAATTATTGCTAAATAATTATTACGTGATCGTGCACATAAAATATTTATCGTGTTCTAACACGTACGTAATACATAAACTCCTAACACGTAATCGTAATCATGCTATATTAGGAAAGTTTTTAACTAGTACGTACGAACTTAAGGTACTATGCATGGTAAAAGCATGCGGGTTTTATAACTCTTCCCCCCTAAAAAGAATAATTCGTCCCCGAATTATAGATAAGGTAAACTGGAAAAGAAGAACATACCTGAATTCAAAATATGAAATGAGGGTAAGAAGTCCGGATAGACTCCTCTGTTTCCCAAGTGGCTTCCCGCTCGGTATGATCCCTCCATAGAATTTTGACGAATGGAATCGTCTTCTTTCTCATGACTCGTTCTTGCCTGTCAAGAACTCGTTCGGGTTCTTCTATAAAAGTGAGATCTTCAAGAATCTGTTCCAGTGGATACTGAACCATGTGAAGGGGATGATATTGATACCCTCTGAGTAAGGACACATGAAACACATTGTGCACATGCGAAAGCTGAGGAGGTAACGCCAATCGGTAAGATACTTCACCGACTCGTTCAATGATATCAAACGGTCCGATGAAACGAGGATTGAGCTTCCCTTTAATCCCGAAGCGTCTAACACCACGTGCCGGCGAAACCTTAAGGAAGACGTGATCTCCTACGTTAAAGTGTAAATCCCTACGATGCTTGTCGGCATAACTCTTTTGACGTGATCGTGCCTCCTGAATCTTCTGTCTAGCTACTGCGATCTTCTCGTTTGTCATCTCTATGATTTCTGGTCCTTCGAGTGTTCGCTCGCCAACCTGATCCCAGCAGATTGGGGCGCGACACTTTCTGCCATACAACATCTCAAATGGAGCACACTTGATGCTCGCGTGCCAGCTGTTGTTGTACGCAAACTCCACCAAACAGATGTATTCGTCCCAATCACCCGTCCATTCCAACGCACATGACCTCAACATATCTTCCAATGTCTGAATGGTTCGCTCCGACTGTCCGTCCGTTTGAGGATGAAAGGCCGTGCTAAGCTTAAGTTGTGTACCCCAAGCTTTCTGCAGACTTTTCCAAAAGGGCGAAGTGAATCGAGGATCTCTGTCTGAGACGATGCTGGATGGTGCACCGTGTAGTCTCATGATCTCTCGTCTGTACGTATCTGTGAGTTTACTTACCATATCTTCCTTGCGGATCGGTAAGAAATGATCTGATTTGGTAAGTCGATCAACGATAACCCAAATTGCATCGTGCTTCCTTTTGGTAGGCGGAAGACCGGTAACAAAATCCATGGTGATTTTATCCCACTTCCACTCTGGAATGTCTAACGGTTGAAGGAGACCGCCAGATCGCTGATGCTCGATCTTAACCTGCTGGCAGGTAAGACATTTGGAGACGTAAGTTGCCACATCCTGTTTCATACCACTCCACAAAAAGTACTGCTTGATGTCATGGTACATTTTAGTTGAACCAGGATGTATCGAGAATGGGGAGCTATGAGCTTCTGCTAGCAAAGCTTCCCGGAGTTCTTTGTCATCAGGAACACAAAGTCTAGTGCCCTGCCATACGATACCATCTGCATCTACTCTGAATTCCGTCTGCTTCTCCAAATTCTGTACTATCGCCCAAATTTCTCCGTCATCCTTCTGAGCTTCCTTGATCTTAGATAGTAACTCGGGTTCTACTCTAAGATTAGCCCAGTAACCATGCTGTCCACGTACCATGATCTCGATTTCTAGTCGCTCCAAGTCTCTTATGATTTCCTCTTCGATTCTAATGCTGTTGATCATTCCGGACTTCCTGCTAAGGGCATCTGCTACTACATTTGCCTTTCCGGGATGATACTGTAGATTAATGTCATAATCCTTCAACAGCTCTAACCATCTCCTCTGCCTCATGTTCAATTCACGTTGAGTGAAGATATACTTCAAGCTCTTGTGGTCCGTGAAAATGTCACATGATTCTCCATATAAGTAGTGTCTCCATATCTTCAATGCAAACACGACTGCAACAAGTTCCAGATCGTGCGTGGGGTAATTCTCTTCATAAGGCTTTAGCTGCCGTGAAGCGTACGCGATCACTTTCCCATGTTGCATGAGAACACAGCTAAGTCCCTTCCCCGATGCATCGCTGTAGATTTGAAATCCACCAGTACGAGATGGTAGAGTAAGAATAGGTGCAGATACTAGCTTCTGCTTCAGGTCTTCAAAGCTCTTCTCTCGATCTTCAGTCCAGACAAATTTCTCCCCTTTCCGCATCAGTTTGGTCAATGGTAGTGCTAGGCGGGAAAAGTTCTCCACGAACCTACGGTAATAGCCAGCTAAGCCTAAGAAACTACGGACTTCCGTCGTTGATGTCGGCCTCGGCCACTTAGTGATGGCCTCAACCTTCGCTGGATCCATAGTGATTCCTTCTGCTGATACAATGTGACCTAAGAATGCCACATTGTCTAACCAGAACTCACACTTGGAGAATTTAGGATACAGCTGCTTCTGGCGAAGAATCTGTAGTACTGTACGAAGATGGTCTTCGTGTTCCTCCTTGGACTTAGAGAAAATCAGGATGTCATCGATGAAAACAATGACGAACTTGTCCAGAAATTCATGGAAGATTCTGTTCATCAGATCCATGAACACTGCTGGAGCATTTGTCAGGCCAAATGGCATAACTACAAACTCGTAGTGGCCATAACGAGTACGAAAGGCAGTCTTAGCAATATACTGCTCCTTGACTCGTAACTGATGATAGCCTGACCTAAGATCGATCTTGGAGAAGTGTTTGGCCCCTTGGAGTTGGTCAAACAGATCGTCAATGCGTGGCAGTGGATACCTATTCCGAATGGTAATCTTGTTGAGCTCGCGATAGTCTATGCAAAGACGCATACTACCGTCCTTCTTCTTAACAAACAAAACTGGTGCGCCCCATGGAGATGCGCTCGGTCGAATGAAACCTCGTTCGAGAAGTTCTTGCAGTTGATCCTTCAGCTCTATGGGAGCCATGCGATAAGGGGCTTTGGAGATTGGTTCAGCTCCTGGAACCAGCTCGATACTGAATTCCACTTCTCGTGCAGGTGGTATGCCCGGAAGTTCTGCTGGAAACACATCTTGGAATTCCGACACTATTGGTTGATCCTGAATCGATGGAGATTCAGCATCCATGTCGTGAACCGTAGCTAGATAACCCTCGCAACCATGTGACAGGAGTGCACGCGCTTGCAGGGTGGATATGATTTGTACAGATCGTCCGGGTATGAACCCATTATGAATGTACGCTGGTGCATTGACATCACCGAAGATAACCCGATATGAATGGCAGTTTATGGTAGCATGATACTTGGATAGCCAATCCATGCCCAAAATCATGTCGAAGTCATTCATGTCCAGCGGAAGTGCGTCGACAGGTCGAACCTTATCATCAAATTCTAGGGGAAGACTCTTGTATACATAGGTGATTAATACAAAGTCCCTCAAAGGCGTGGAAATAGTAAGCCTATTTTCTAGTGGCAAGGGAGGCATCCTAATGTTCTTAGCATAAGCAGTAGAACTAACCGAGTGAGTAGCACCCGTATCGAAAGGAACACATGCAGCGCGACCATACATATACAAGATTCCAGTGATGGTACCTGTAGACTTGTTGGCCTGGTCTACATATAATGTCGTGTAGACACGCCCGGCAGTAGGAGGCGGCTTGGTATCAGCATGTCCCGATGTACCCTCCATCTCGCCCTTACGGCAATCCTTCATAATATGGCCAGGAAGACCACACTTGAAGCACGCATCAGTATTACGGCGACATGGTCCTGGGTGCCTACGGTGGCAAGTAGAGCAAAGAGGATGAGTGTATCCTCCAGCAGGTGCTCTGGCTGGCTGAGGACCTGATAAAACATTTTACATGAGACATAATAGTTGGGTACAAAAGACAAAGCGGATAATCGTAAGATTGAATACCAGTGATAGCTGGACGGCTAGGCTGCGAACCTCTCTGGTTCTGGTCCCTACCGTTTCCATGGTTCCTGGTAGAATTTTGCTAGAGTGTCAGAATATGAGTTATAACATAAAACATAAGAAATTTCGTAAGTATTGAGACCTGCTGTTGCTGGATTGCCCGGCGTTGTTACGGTAATTGTCATTACCGCCACGCCTATCCGTAGCAGACCGGTCATTAGTCTGACCATTTCCCTTGGGCTGATGAGGCTGCTGCTGAGTAGCCGGCTGAGACCGGTCCCCAGTTTTCTGCCTGGAAGATACATTTAAAGAGATGAATAATTGACATATGGAAGATATACGGATTGATCACCGCTTGAATATGAAGGTTTTACCTCTTGTCGGGTCTTTCAGCTTCCCCGAACTCATCCCTCTCCTGCAGCATCTCCAGTTTCCGTGCTGCATCGGCCACTTGTGCTACAGTATTGAACGTAGCACATACCAGATTGTTTGAGACCGATGTGCGAAGAGCCCATCTAAAGTGATGTGCCTGCTCTTCTGGAGTACCTGCTGCCGCACCAAGGAAACCAGCCAAGCGAGAAAGCGCTGCATAAACTCGTTGCTATTCTCCCCAGCTCTCTGACGGATCCCATGGTACTCTCTCTTGAGTTTGTCCTGCTCAGCCTTGGGAAAGAACTGCTCCATCACCCTGTCCTTGAACTGAGCCCAAGTCAAACCAGCAACCCACTCATCACCACCTTCAGATTGCATCAAAGCTAACCACCAGATGAGTACATCGCCTTCAAACCGATAGCATGCCAACCTCGCCTTGTATGCGGGGTCACAGCCCATAGCGTTGAAGATCTTCTCAATGTGAGCCAACCAACTTTCAGCATCGTTGGGGCTATCTGTCTTCTCAAAAGCTCGAGGGCGGAGCTTGTTGAATCTCTCCAGCCATACTGCTAATGTCACTGGAGGAGGAGGAGGAGGTGCCTGATTCTGCTGCTGCTGATTGTTGGCAGCTTGAACTTCAGCCCGGATGTCATTCCTCAGTTGAGGAAGCAAGGCTTGCATGGCAGCCGGAATTACAGCATTGAGCTGCTCCTGTTCGTGTGTGAGAACCATCTGACAGTATAACAATAAAACATATGATTAAACGGTTCAAAACATAAAATATATACATGAAAAAAAATTTCTACTAAAAATTTCACGAGAAAAATTTTATGCAAGAAAATTTTGTATGAATGCATGATGCAGTTTTATGAAAACTTTGGATGCTCGAGAGTGAACGCCTCTGGTCAGTTCACTCAAAACAAAAGACATATCGAGGGGACGCCTATGGGTCGGTCCTAATTCTAAAAGTTTCGATAAAAACACATGCGACTAAATAGGGCCAGTCCTGTACCAACCATTACTTAGTCAAAAACCCTATAACAATGACATATATATGTATGCTTAAAAATGATGAATGCATGAAAACAACTGTCAGTTCTACGAAGACCGTAGTGACTACCCACTAATCACAGGTCATATTTGAGAGCCTACAAGTCGAAGCCTTGGCTCTGATACCATAATTGTAACACCCCATTTTGGAAATGGAAATATCATAGTAATTATGGCGTGTCATCAAAGCATACAAGGTAAAATGTCTAAACATTACTTGACCATATAAAGGAAAATACCGGAATCAAACATCACTAGTCCAAAAGTAAAGCTCATCACACACAAACATAGTATAGTAAAGGAAAAGGACGAAACAATGTCCAAAGCATAAGTATCACAAAGAAAGGAAATGCATAATGTAAAGAAGGCTAGACAGCTTCCAGTCCATATGCACGTACTCTTAGTGTCTACGAGCGTCCCTGAGTACCTGCCGTTTTGGGAACATAGAAAAGGAAAACGGCTGAGCAATACGCTCAGTGCACGGATGTACAATAAAGCATGAATAGGATAAGCATATAACATAATAACAGCAGAAGAACTAAGTCCCAAGTAACCTGGTTAAGTCTTAATAAAACTGGTTTTATAGTTTGAAAGTCTTATGTTTATCTTATAAAAACTGTTTGTCATATTTTACCATTAGCCAATATAGGTCATGAATATCCACCGTGCATGAATAATTGGAGGGGTGACCGCATCATGCAAATTAGAGGGGCTGCCTCTAATTTAATATACTGGTTTTTATGGGTAGGAGGGATCAGCTCCTTGTGAAGGATGTAAGGCACACACCACATTCACCATGTAATCCTGAATAAAAACGTGTAACTAGGATGCACCCATACGCCCCACATGATAAATATAAATAAATGGCCAAAAGCTGAAGGGACGCCACGAGCAATCACTCCGCCATGGTGAAGTCATAACATCAGTGCCTCTAATGTTATGGTTATGGTACCTCCATAACTAGGTGAAACTGGTCATGCATGTATATGGCTATAGGTAATCATATTTAAACATAAGCAATCAAACTCATACTTATACTACGGGAAAACAGTTGGCTGCATACGGAGAAATCCTAATAAGGAAAGAATGTCCATACTGAAAAGGACGGGAATCCGTACCTTATGTCCAGTGAACGAGAACGATGAACTGCGAGAATCCTACTTCCGAAACACTAGTGCTACATAAATACGTACATGAAATAAGTATCTGCTTACTATATACAAAGCTGGTTTTATATCATGTCTTAGCTTATTTTATGTGTTCTTACTATTTTACACTGTTTAAAGCCTTAAACTGTGTTAAATCCTATATTCTGTTCATTCTGATTAAGTTTTTCTGATATTTCATGTGTTATTTTACTTACTGTGTAATAATAAGTAACTTTCCAAAAATAGCAGGTTTCCTTAAATAGAAAGTTTCCAAAAATAGCAGGTTTCCTTAAATAGAAAGTTTCCAAAAATAGAAAGTTACCAAAAATAGAAAGTTTCAAAAAATAGAAAGTTTCTAAAAATAGAAAGTTTCCAAAAATAGAAAGTTTCCAAAAATAGAAAGTTTCCAAAAATAGATTTACTGCTTAAAATAGATAAGTTTCTAAAAATAGAAAGTTTCCATAAATAGATTAGTTGCCTTAATTAAATAAGTTTCCATAAATAGATTAGCTGCCTTAAATAAATAAGTTTCTAAAAATAGCTGGTTTCCATAATAAAATAGATGCCTTATTTAATTAAGTTTCTAAAAATAGAAAGTTTCTATAATTAGAAATAAGCTGGTTAAATAAGCTAAGTAAATAAGTCTAAGTATTATCATGATTATTTTATAAGTCATATGATAT
Source organism: Glebionis coronaria (assembly GCA_025667525.1). Taxonomy (NCBI): domain Eukaryota; kingdom Viridiplantae; phylum Streptophyta; class Magnoliopsida; order Asterales; family Asteraceae; genus Glebionis; species Glebionis coronaria. The sequence continues at coordinate 531,610,048 of CM046881.1, read as the reverse complement.
ATTATATAGTTTAATAATTATTTCATGTAATTCAATTAAACTATAGGTTATAATATTCAATTAAAGTATGACATGTTTTTAATTAAATATATTAAATACTTAGGTTAAATATGTATTATTAACTATTAATAATATAACCTAAGTCATGTCTAATTAATTTATTATATCCATGGTTTTTAAATAATTAATTAATTATAAGTCTTAGTAATATAAATACTTAGGTTAAAATAATTTCATGATTATTAATAATTAGTTAACCTAAGTCATGTTATTAAATTAATTACATCATTATTAATTTAATTTTAACATAAGTTCATAACATATAAAAAAAACTAACATAACCATAATTCGGATCTAAGCCTAAAAACATGCACCGAATATGAAACAACACCGTACCCCGAACCAAATCGGGGTACCCCCTTGCTGCCGTGGGACCTACATGCACCAACCAAGACCAAAAAGGTCTTGGTGGTGGTCGGCTAAAAACAAACCGAACCCCCCTTGGGGTCGGTTATACCTTGCGGCCCAAAACAAACACCCCTTAGATCGACCCCTTTGATTAATTAATGACCAAAACATGTTAGATCTAGGTTTAATTAATGTGTTTTTATGAAAAACATCACGTGTTCTTAATTAAATAAAAGATTAATTAAAAGAAAAGGGTTTAACAAGGTTTTACCGTATTCGTGGATCAAGAGGGTGAAGAACAAACACGAACAAACACTAAATTAACAAGATCCAAGATCAAAGAAATCACCTTGATGGTGATTTGATGGTGGCGGCACACAAGAAGGAGGAAAAGGGATTTTAGGTTTTCTTGAAATTCTTCTGTAAAAGTAATTTTGAGTAGTAAAATTACTTAACCCTTCCTTTTAGTAAAATTGACAATTGGCTTGGCCCATTGTCCTTATTTTGGCCGCGGGTAGGGACTCCCTTGTGGGGGTCCCGTACCTCGTTTCGTGTCTCGTAATTCGTACACATTTATGTTTAATTATGTTCGTGTTTTAAATGTTCTCGTTACGTAAATATCCTACACTTATATATTTAATTACGCTCGTATTAAATATATATATGTAATTAATAATAACTCGTGTTTTAATTACGCTCGTGATTTCGTGATTGTATGTTCGTGATTAATTATTGCTAAATAATTATTACGTGATCGTGCACATAAAATATTTATCGTGTTCTAACACGTACGTAATACATAAACTCCTAACACGTAATCGTAATCATGCTATATTAGGAAAGTTTTTAACTAGTACGTACGAACTTAAGGTACTATGCATGGTAAAAGCATGCGGGTTTTACACCAGAACTTCAACGCTTGTAGAATTTAGCAAAATCGAAAATCAAACAACCCTAAGGTGTGTTTGTTTCGGCGATCGCAAGGGAGAGAGGGAAAGAGGGGAAAAAAATTATGAGGGGATTAATGTGTTTATATAGGGCTTAGCAAATCTTATTTTCCAAGTAACACACTAATTAGGAAACAAAATTGTTTCCCTTTGCCCCTCCCCTAGCCGACGGTCGGTGGAACGGGGGGTTTCCGGAACTTTTCTGACTTTCCTTTTTCTCATATAATTCCTTAATGGTTATTTAACTTAACTTTTAATTTAATTAACCATTGTTTAGTTAAGTTTGGTTTTATTTAATAAATATATAAAATATATTTAATAAATAAAATTAACCCTTTACGTATTGTGTGCAATCTCGTAATTCCGAGTTCGATCTTATCACACGACTATTAATTTTATGTCCATAAACTCTCACACCCCTATGCCGATATTACTAGATACTAGTAGCATTTTATAGACTGCATGTGCATGCTTTCCGTATTGATGCGAAGTGAATATACTCACATATATCAAACGTTAATTTTAAAAACATTTCAATTAGTTTTACAAAATATTAACCAAACTAGACTTGTTTTTAATTTATATTTGTTTTAAAAAGTTAAACTTTTTTTGATATATTCTAGTAAATTTACCCGTTAAACATGCCTTTTATATGTATTATTTTTATTGCTGTATATTTTAACTTTGACTAGTTATGTATGTACTCTTTACTTATTTAGTTATATAGTAGTATCTGTTTTTCTTTTTAATATGTTTTTGTTGTTTGAGCTAGACCTCAAAGTTCATCTAAACCATTTAGTTTTTCTAAGGATTATATAAACAATGTATACAGTCAGTGGCAGAACTAGGAGACTAAGGTAATGGGGGCAAAAAAAATTTAGGGATAATCCATAAACAAAAAATTCAATTTTATTAAAGGTAGAAAAACAGCAACTACAAACAAAGTTAGTAAAAAAAATAAACGCTTGAAAATAATTGTAAAGAGATGGGACATCTCATATTTTGGGCTAAAATGGGCCACTATTATAAAAAATGAACCGAACAAAAGATAAAAGCAGTAGATTTTTATGTTTTGTGGTTCACAGTCTCCCAAAAGAACAAAGTCTTTATCTTCTTCCTTAAAGAAAAGTTGCAGCGGAACATGAAAATCCTTAAGTAAACTAGTTCTTTCTTGGTTTTCTTCAACCATCTTCTAGGTAAGGGAGGCATTCTCAGTTTTTTTATGAGGGCACCACCATAAAAATTCAAAAATTAACCTTAAAAATTATGAATAAAGAAGAAGCCATGGGGGGCAGTTGCACCCCCTATTTTCTGAATAGATCCGCCCCTGTATACAGTAGTATCTGTTTTTCTTTTTAATATGTTTTTATTATTCGTTTTTACCCAGAACTTTATATATCTCTTTATACACGTGTATATGCACGTTTTATAAATGTGTTTATATAAACAATGTATACACTTTTTACACAAGTTTTATACACGTTATATACGTTACATAGATGTATTTATAAACGTTTTTATTCTTGTTTATACATGTTTCTATGCACGGTTTATACACGTTTTTATACATATATTTTAAAAACGCTCATAAAAATTTATTTAAAATATATATATGGAAACATATATAAAACGTGGATAAGAACATATAATAAAAAGTAAATAAAAACGTGTATTAAAATATATGTGTAAAAACATATGTAAATACCTATATAAAAACATGTATAAAACATATCTAAAAATAACGTTCCGAATTTGACATTTCATTTTACTGACTAATTTTGAACGACAATAAGATGTTAAGTTAAAGTTGAGGTACTACCTATCTAATATACATGTAACATATCAAGACATTTGAGAAAATATGTGACTATTTAATACTTTAACCTTTTTTCTAATTCTAAAATGACAAACTTTCAAGCTTAATATACTCATAAAGAATATCGAACTTAAGCTCGTTTATTAAATCAAACACGTTTCTGAAAGCTAATTTACAACTCTGACAATTGTTTTATTAGATTGGGTGTGTCAGTCTTTCTTCATTGTCTTTTATCTTTTCTAAAATGTGGGAAATTTTTTATTTTTTATTTATTGTTTTTGATTAGCCAATACAACTGCTACACATAATTTTGAAAACATAAATTTTACACAAATTAACTTATGGTGAAAAAATTATTAATTAAGCTAAATAACAAAGGTAATAAACTTGATCTAATAATATAAAAGAAAATAAATGCATGATGGTGTAGACTCTAGATGTAAAAAGATTATGTTTTATGCTCAAATAATAGAATGATCTATAAATTCGTTAGTCTGACCTTTCACAAAATTAAACTTACAAAGGAAAAGCAATAATTCGACTAACAAGGAATAGAACTTAACTAAAATATCTAGTGTATAACCTTTCCTTATACTTTTCGTATGTCGGGGATTTTCACTTCATTTTATACGTCTCAAATATCCCCTTTACATGTATGTGTCACATGTATGAATATCATCATTTTATATACTTAGACGGTTTTTATGTAATAGCATGTGTCACATGTATGAATATCATCATTTTAAGTGTCTTTTTTATGTAATATTATCACAAAGATATTATATCAGAATTTCTTTTTGCTGGTCCCACTACATACATTCTTTATAACTATACGAGTATTCACGCATAGCGGCAGAAATTGCTTAGCAACAGATAATTGACGATATACTATGTTGTGCTAAATGTTTCGTTTAACCTTGAAAATTGAACGTGAAAATATTAAAATGTAATTGCAAATTGTTGTAACTTGCGATAATTCAACTATATAGAAAATTCTTATCATGTATGAACCAATATATTAAAACATCTAGTGAAACATATAGTTAAACATTACGTCAATTATGAGATAAAATTTAACAAGGCATGTTACTTGTTACAATTACATGTTGGTGATTTTGTGTTACCAATATGATTTAAGTGTAATGGATTGACTTAGTTGACCAATATGTAATCGTGATAAATTTTCATCAAGTCGGGGTTGAGCGGAGTGCACACTTCTTTGGCGTTATTTCGATTATCATACAAGGGCAAAGCCCTCATACGACGGGGGTCCGGGGGCAGTGCCCCTGGTAGCAGGGTCCAAGGGGCAGCGCCCCTGGCTGGTATAAAGTGCTATGTTAAAAACGCACTAGAAACTAAAATTACCGGGTATTCGGACCTATTTATGCCCATTATTAAAACTGCGGTTTTGGTTATTATAACTGCTTTGGCAGTTACAACAACAAGGACATGTTTTTAGTCATATAACGTTTTCAGCTATCTCTGGTTTTGTTCATAACATAAAAAAAATACTTTTTCTGTTCGATTTCTGAGTTTTATCCGATTGAATATTTCGATAGAACCATCGAAATACTTTGATCTAAAAGTGTTTGACACGACTCTCAGATTACCGTGATCCACCGAAATTCTAACATTACATATTTACCTACTCAAAAAATATAACACGTATTATGTATTATAATTCTAACTTCTAATTTGGTTCATTGCAGTTCGTATCCAAATTACTTCATATCCATCACCATCACATTTCATTCGGATCATCCGATTATCTTTCCTCAATATTGTTATAATTTTTTTCTTTTTTTTACTGGAAAATTTATCCCAAAAAAGTACTACGTACAAAATAATATAAAGGCAAATAACTTGAATGTTATTAGCATAAAATTCACATATAAACTAAAAGTTGTATTAATAACGGATAACCTTTTAACACAAATATATGTTTAAATATTTTTTAACCTCGTGCAAGTTCTTTTCATCAAATCAAGGAAAGAAATACTTACCTCATGTTTTCGTTCAATTTTTAAATCAAACACGTAAATAAAATATCTTAGCAACTCATTCAACGTAATAAGAAAAATCTCCACTGAAGTTCATAAAACCGATGGTGATACTTGATTACAAAGATTTTGAAAAAAAAAGAGTTTTAGAATAATATTTCTTTGAACCATTAAACTTTGTAACCACATTTTAGCTTCAACATCATTGTCTATCCTCGTTTTTTTCAAGTTTCACATCTTTAACTCTAGAAATCATAAATAAATACATAGAAACAAATTAGAATCTCGAAGCTTAAACTATTAGATATGATCAAGCAGATTATCTACACAAGCTTCGCATATTTCAATATTCAACTCTTTATTTAAATTCATGATGATGTGTTGTATCTTCATGTTCAAGACCTTAAACAAATAAAAAAATCTATGCAAATCATGTAAAACAATATAATGATAGTTAATTATAATATTGATCTCAATGGGTGTCGATGAAATTTCTTCTTCCTTATCATCTTCGTCATTCAGATTCCACTTTATCAAGTTTGGGTTGAAAAATGGTTTATGATGTGGAGCATTAGGTTGTGGAGCACGTAGCTAGGAGGGGTATGAAGCTGTATATATAAAATAATATAAGGGCAAAGAAAGCAAAACGAAATAGCCTAAATAAACATATGAAATACATAGAGTTAAATTGCTCGCTTAGTTGATCACATTCTACATAACTATTTGTATCTGTGTCGTATAGTACATGCGTTGGTTCGTGAGGAGCGATGCAAGCAATCGGAAAAGACATTCGGTGTATAAAGAAAACCAACCTCAACATCATCATCTAAGTTTCTTTCATTTTGCATTTCCATTTCTTATATGTGAATGCAAATGTAGATGAATCCAATGTCATCATGCTTCATTTATAGGCAAATTTGAAGTTACAATTGTTTTGATTATTTGTATCCCACCATTTTATGTATGTTTCGAAATTTCATAAAATTTCATAAAAGGTTTCCATGTTTATCATTGGATTTTCAACGTTGCCTTTTCTATTTAAGAGTGGCAATTAAATATGTTTCTTTTTTTTAAGAATGTTGAATATGCGTGTGCTTCTTGTTGTCTTTGATATGTTTCCAACTTTTTAACAATGTATATTGCGTTTCTTTGCATAGCTGTGTTTTTGATATTGCCTTTAATAACCAATTGTTGATTTTTTTATTTTTTTCAGCATTTTTATTCTTTTTTTATAAGTAGTATAAATATAGATAAATGGAGTATATTTTGACAGACATGCCCCAAACTCCAATAAACAGCCATAAATGATACCATACATCAACAAATATAGATTCATAAACATTTAAATAAAATAACAAACAAATTTCTTATTTGATTCCCGTTCAATAACTTAACAAAGCAATCACAATTCAAGAAGTTAAACAGACCCCATACTTCAATAAACAGACATATATTAAAACTACCTAACATTCTACAAAAAAAATAGGGTGGACCTAGGGGGTTCTCGGGCGATTCACGGAAACCCGGTGGATGTTTATCTCGTAATATAAGTTCAAATATCTAAACTATAAAAACTTAGCTAAAATAATGCGTTAAACATAACCTTAACTAAGATTTTCTCCAAATGAACCCGGTAAATACTTTTTAATCCGAAATTTTGGGTACTCGTAGATACAAAATTTTTATTCGAAATTTCGGATATCTCTCATCGCAAGTTTCAGATATCAAAATTCATGATATATCTTGTTATTGAAAAGTCCCTCAAATGATTTAAATTTAACAACTAAAAATTGTCGTCGAAAATTTCCCATTTCATATTTACATTTTAGCCCACAAACATTCATGAGATTACACTTATAATATATGTCTAAATTCACGCGACAATTGTTTGTGAAATAGATTTCAAACTTGTCGAAGATATGACATTCAATGAAAAACATAAACATAGTAGCAAAAAACCAAGAACCAGAAAAACCAAGCAAAACTTTTCGTTTCAGATTTGGTTTTAAAAAACATATAGCTGAACTTTTTGTAACTATACAAAAACTGTCTAAAACCGCCCCATGATTACTCATAATCAAAACCCTCGATACTCGTAAAAAAAATTGTGCACCTAACAATGTACTATTCTGGGTCAGCCCCTGTACATATATACAACTAAATCAACATCTCATCAGATAACACATCTTGTTCTCTGATCTGGGACCTCCGACGAAATATAACAAGTATATCTCAAGTTCATAATAGGAGGAGATATAAGATTATATCTCTCCCGCCTGACCCTCCATAATATAGAATGCGACGTTGAGAATCCTAAAGTTAAATACTCTTTGAAATTTTTTTCTTTTTCTAGAGGAAAGAAAGTTGGGTGTTTAGACTCAAATTGAACCTATAAATTTTCTCTCCCGTATTTCGATGACATAGAACGGGAGCTTTTAGATTAACTAACAACTTGATATTGTCTAGACATAATTGTGACGATTCTAAAATGTCCCAAATCTCGCTCAACGTTGCCAGATATTTAAAAACTATGTCGAGGGTGGCATTCATATCGACTTTTAGTCTGGTTTCTGTATAGTTATAATATATGACATGGAATTGATCTATGTCCACATGATCAATTTCCATGTTACCGTTTTTATTTTTAATAATTGTTAAACGGTAGTATACTAAACCCATAATCCCCACGACGAGAACAAGAAACGCTATACCTCGGGTAATGTGGCGGTTATTGTTGTTGTTGGTGATATGGCGGCGATGGGGGTTATTGTTTGTATTACGGAGAGTTTCTAGTTGCATTTTTGGTGATGTGATGGTAGGCAGGGATTATTGAAAGTGATGTTTTTCGTGGAGTGTAAAGTATCCAGGGAATCGTCCACTCTCGAAGATTCCATATAATCTTTGACTTATCTAGGTTGCAAAAACTTAAATAAAGTTTTAGGTTAGCAAAATTAGTGCAACAAAATTACTAAAATATCACAATTTAAAAAACAAATATGCTACGATAAAAAAACAACGTTTTTAAACCTAGTTCGACTTGACTGTTGCAAATAGTTGAACTGGTTCTCGTTAAAAACCGGGTCAAATTAAACTAGGTTTCATATTTTCGAAATCCGGTTATACCCATCGAATTTGAAGCGATCCGAGATAACTTGGTTCTCGAGACTCGATCGGGTTTTAGACTTTTCGTGTATTTTACAAATAAAGAATGTTAATTGTATATATTTCCGACGTAATTTTATTTATGTATATAATATTTGTTAGTTAATAGTTTATATGCTCAGTATATATATAAAATGTCATAATATTTTGATATAATAATTTTTTTAATCATTTCAAATATACTTTTTAGTATTAAATACACTAACATTGAATGTGTTAATTTTATTATTGCAAATTCCGTAACAAATGTTTTGAATAAATATTATACGTACTATATTAGTATTTTTTTAGTTGTCTAGCATAATTACTGTATTAGATTAGAGTTTTATATGTGAATGTTTTTACATAGTCATCGACTTGCACCACTTTATATGTATAACATATTAAAAACATAATTATGTATTTTATGTATAACATATGTTAAAGTTAGTTATAATACCCAAAAAATAATGTCACATCTAATAACTAAACAAATAAATGATTTGTGTGTTAATACGTAATTAGTATTAGTTATAAATCTCGTGTGTGCACATGCATTTTTATATTTTAGTTAACTTCATCTAATTTATTTAAAATGTAACCACCAAATTTTGATTACTTACTTCCTTTTTCTTATAGTTTTTGTTTTTCATAAATTTGACACATGCATTTTTATGTTATTTTTATCTTCATCAAATTTCTAGACCAATTTTTCACATTTATTTCTAATTTTTCTAACCAAATTTATAAATAATTTTTCCTTAAATAATTGTTCACTTCATAAAACAATATTTTATTTCATTTAAGTTCACTATATTATTATGGTCCGTCAAAAATAACAATTAATATATAATTATTAAATTATGTATTATTTGTATAAAAACAATAATTTTAAAAAGAAATAATTTTAAAAAGAAGAGAGTAGTAAGTTACTTCATATCCATCACCATCACATTTCATCCGGATTATCCGATTATCCTTCCTCAATATTGTCATAATTCTTTTCTTTTTTTTACTGGAAAATTTATCTCAAAAAACTACCACGTAAAAATAATATAAAGGCAAATAACTTGAATTTTATTAGCATAAAATTCACATATAAACTAAAAGTTGTATCAATAACAAATAACCTTTTAACACCGATATAAGTTTAAATATTTTTTAACCTCGTGCAAGTTCTTTTCATCAAATCAAGGAAAGAAATACTTACCTCATGTTTTCGTTCAATTTTTAAATCAAACATGTAAATAAAAAATCTTAGCAACTCATTCAATGTAATAAGAAAAATCTCCACTAAATTTCATAAAACCGATGGTGATACTTGATTACAAAGATTTTGAAAAAAAAAAGAGTTTTAGAATAAAATTTCTTTGAACCATTAAACTTTGTAACCACATTTTAGCTTCAACATCATCGTCTATCCTCATTTTTTTTTCAAGTTTCACATCTTTACTCTACACATCATAAACAAATAAATAGAAACAAATTATAATCTCGAAGCCTAAACTATTAGATATGATCAAGCAGATTATCTACACATGATACGCATATTTTAATATTCAACTCTTTATTTAAGTTCATGATGATGTGTTGTATCTTCATGTTCAAGACCTTAAACAAATAAAAAAAGAGCTATGTAAATCATGTAAAACAATATAATGATAGTTAATTATAATATTGATCTCAATAGGTGTAGATGAAATTTCTTCTTCCTTATCATCTTCATCATTCAAATTCCACTTTATCTAGTTTGGGTTGAAAAATGGATTATGATGAGGAGCATTTGGTTGTGGAGCACGTAGCTAGGAGGGGTATGAAGCTGTATATAAAAAATAATATAAGGGCAAAGAAAGCAAAACGAAATAGCTTAAGTAAACATATGAAATGCATAGAGTTAAATTGCTCGCTTGGTTGATCACATTCTACATAACTATTTGTATGTGTGTCGTATAGTACATGTGTTGGTCGCGAGGAGCATGCAACAAATAGGAAAAGACATTCGGTGTATAAAGAAAACAAACCTCAACATCATCATCTAAGTTTCTTTCATTTTGTATTTCTGTTTCTTATATGTGAATGCAAATGTAAATGAATCCAATGTCATCATGCTTCATTTATATGCAAATTTGAAGTTACAACTGTTTTGATTATTTGTATCCCGCCATTTTATGTATGTTTCAAAATTTCATAAAATTTCAAAAAAGGTTTCCATGTTTACCTTTGGATTTTCAACGTTGTCTTTTCTATTTGAGAGTGGCAATTAAATATGTTTCTTTTTTTAAGAATGTTGAATATATGTGTGCTCCTTGTTGTCTTTGATATGTTTCCAACTTTTTAACAATGTATATTGCGTTTCATTGCATAGTTGTGTTTTTAATGTTGCCTTTAATAACCAATTGTCGATTTTTTTTTATTTTTTCAACATTTTTATTCTTTTTTTATAAGTAGTATAAATATAGATAGATGGAGTATATTTTGACAGACATGCCCCAAACTCCAATAAACAACTATAAATAATATTGTACATCAACAAATATAGATTCATAAACATTTAAATAATATGACAAATAAATTTCTTATTTGATTCCCGTTCAATAACTTAACAAAGCAATCACATTTCAAGAAGTTGGACATACCCCAAACTTCAATAAACAGACATATATTAAAACTACCTAAAAAATACATATTCAGGGGTGGACCTAGGGGGGTTCCCGGGGTTCACGGGAACCCGGTGGATGTTTATCTCGTAATATAAGTTCAAATATCTTAAATATGAAAACTTACCTAAAATAATGTGTTTAACATAACCTTAACCAAGATTTTTTTCAAATGAACCCGGTAAATACTTTTTAATCCGAAATTTTGTGTACTCGTATATACAAAAAATTTATTCGAAATTTCGGATATCTCTCATCGCAAGTTTCAGATATCCAAATTCATGATATAGCTTGTTATTGACAAGTCCCTCAAATGATTTAAGTTTAACAACTACAAATTATCGTCGAAAATTTCCCATTTCATATTTACATTTTAGCCCACAAACATTCATGAGATTACACTTATAATATATGTCTAAATTCACGCGACAATTGTTTGTGAAAGAGATTTCAAACTTGTAGAAGATATGACATTCAATCAAAAACAGAAACATAGTAGAAAAAAACCAAGAACCAGAAAAACCAAGCAAAACTTTTCGTTTCAAATTTGGTTCTAAAAAACTTATAGCTGAACTTTTATAACTATACAAAAACTGTCTAAAACCGCCACATGATTACCTATAATCAAAACCCTCAATACTCGTAAAAATATTCTGTCCACCTAATAATGTACTATTCTGGGTCAGCCCCTGTACATATTTACAACTAAATCAACATCTCATCAGATAACACATCTTGTTCGTTGTTCTGGGTCCTCCGACGAAATATAACAAGTATATCTCAAGTTCATAATAGGAGATATAAGATTATATCTCTCCCGCCTGATCCTCCAAACATACATAATGTCAAGTTGAAACGTTGAGAATCCTAAGGTTAAATACTCTTTGAATTTTTTTTAATTTTTTGGAGGAAAGAAAGTTGGGTGTTTAGACTCAAATTGAACCGTTAAAATTTCTCTGGCGTATTCCGATGACACGAAACGGGAGCTTTTAGAATAACTAACAATTTGATATTGTCTAGACGTAATTGTGGCGATTCTAAAATGTCCCAAATCTCGCTCAACGTTGCCAGATATTTAAAAACTATGTCGAGGGTGGCATTCATATCGAATTTTAGTCCGGTTTCTGTATAGTTATAATATTTGACATGGAATTGATCTATGTCCACATGATCAATATTTATGTTACCGTTTTTATTTTTAATAATTGCTAAACGGTAGTATACTAAACCAATAATCCCCACGATGAGAACAAGAAACGCTATACCTCGGGTGATGTGGCGGTTATTGTTGTTGTTGGTGATATGGCGGCGATGGGTGTTATTGTTTGTATTGCAGAGAGTTTCTAGTTGGATTTTTGGTGATGTGATGGCGGGCAGGGCTTATTGTAAGTGATGTTTTTCGTGGAGTGTAAAGTGTCTAGGGAATCGTCTACTCTCGATGAGTCCAAATAATCTCTGGCTTATCTAGGTTGCAAAAAATTAAAAAATGTTTTAGGTTAGCAAAATTAGTGCAACAAAATTACTAAAATATCACAATTTAGAAAACAAATATGCTACGATAAAAAAACAACGTTTTTAAACCTAGTTCGACTTAACCGTTGCAAACAGTTGAACTGGTTCTCGATAAAAACCGGGTCAAATTAAACGAGGTTTCATATTTTCGAAACCCGTTTATACCCATCTGTTAGGTCAATTCAGTACCTAATGACCTTACTGATGGTTTTGAATAAAAATCAGCCTAAGTGAAGAATTAACCTTGAACATAAAGAAGTCACTAAGTGAACAGTCACTCAGTGAGTTGCCTTCGAGTTCCTAGACTGAGTCTAAAAGAAAGACTCGAGCATTTAGAGAGGTGAAGCTCAATGAATGACTTCTATGATGAAGAAGAAGGTGATGGGTTCAGTGAGTTGTGGCAATAGACTCACTGAATCCCATACGATCTCCCTGAAGAGAACAAGCATTCTCCAAGACTGAAGTAAAGGCGGGATAAGTAGAATTGTGACAAGATGAGGTACATCACACAATTAGCGTGACTTACCCTTTTGGGATAGAAGGGGTACTGACAAGTGTAAAGGACTTACGTCTTACTACTTAGAATAGGGTAAGAAAAGATACTATACTGTACCAATAAGACAAGAATTGCACATGGGCAATTATTGTCTTCTACCCAACTTTCCTTCTATTAAATAGGATGCTTGTAAAAGGAGATAAAACAAGTTTGTGCACTTAATGCTTTAGACATTAACAAACAAAGTTTTCTCTCCTCCAAATACGATCAAACACTTAAGTTCTAAACTCTTGTTGATAGAATCGTGAAGCTTACCAATCGTTAGGATTGGACTAGTTTGTTAGTGAGGAGATCACAAAACCACAAATTGTCTATTCAATCCCTATTGTAGCTTCGTATACAATAGGGTATAATTCTTTAATAAAGCTAAGAGTTAAACGTTGAAATACCTTGTGTTATTTACTTACTTGTATTAAGTTTATTGCATTACTTAACCATGGGTTAGGACTATACTTAGTATTCTTAAGTATAGTAGTAATTACAAGGGACCAACAAGTGGTATCAGAGCGGTAGGATTATAAAACTTTTAACCACCGTCTCAAAGTTTTTAAAACCTTGATCCATTATGGATGAAAGTAATGTACCCCAACTTGTTAACAAAAAAGGAGCGAGCTACTCTGTTAACGCTCCTAAGTTAAAAGTTGAAAGATTTAACAAATAGAAGAAAATAATGCTATGTTATTTGATGGGAATGGAACCTTATTACATAACTTGTATTAAGAATGGTCCATTCAAACAAAAAACAGCAGCTGGTGATGACAAACCTAAAAATCAATGGTCTGACGATGAAAGGAGAGTGGTCAATCAAGACCAACGTCTCAAAAGCATCATAATATCTTGTCTTCCTGACGATATTATGGAGGCTGTCATCAAGTGTGAGACGGCCAAAGAGACTTGGATAGATCTTGTTCATAGTTTCGAAGGACCATCCGACACTAAGGAAAAAAGGATTATGGACCTGAAATTAGAATATAACATTTTCAGGGCCAAACCATCTGAAACACTTCCTCAGACCTACACCGGGTATAAAACCTTGCTCAATGAGCTAACGAATGACGGGGTGAATCTGTCTAAGCATGAAATCAATGTTGGTTCTGTGAACAGTCTCCCTGAAAAATGGCTTGGTTATTCTCAAGGATTGAGAAATGCTAATCACATACAGACTCAGGATCTTGCAGACATTTATGCGAGATTTATATATGAAGATAATCTAATAAACAGTAGATATCCTTAGTCCAAGAAGGCCTTAATGACAGACACCTCAGCCAAACCTACCCAAATTGATCATGGCCCCAGTACAACTGCTTTTTACTCAAATGCAATTGTTCAAGATTTTCAGGAAACCTCAGATGATGAGGTGGATGAAAGATCTAGTGCTGAATACATAAGAGATTTAAACAGGGAATATCATGAAAGGGCCATGTTGGCAAATGTCAAACGCTATATCAAAATAACTAGATTTGTTGGTAACCAATCCACTAAGGGAGTGGATTGTTACCGATGTGGTAAAACTGGGTATTTTGCTAAATATTGTCTTTCAAAAACTCCATTGGCCTCTTATAAAAATCAAAATTATTCATCAGGCAATGAAAATTTTCAACCCAAGTTTACACCAAAACTATTTCAGGCTTCTCCAATTAATCAAAGTTTTCAAAATAATAAGAAAATTTAGAAAGACTATAGGTCTGAGTATAAAAAGGTTAAAGCAAAACTTGCACTCTTGGAAGCTGAACCTACTGTTGCCCAGACTTAAAAGCCTGCTCAGAACAAAGCCAAAGGGCTGGTAGCTGAAACTTTTGATTGGGATGATGAAGACTTGTCCTCAGAAGAGGAGGAAGTCAGGTATCAAGTGTTAATGGCTCTATCTGATGATGATTTATCAGTTGGAAAGAATCATGCTCGAAATGGAGAATGGGTTGACATCACTATGAGAAAGGTAAACATGCTTCTCTCTATGGATGAAGAATCTGATTGGCAAAAATTCCTTAAGTATATAAACATTGACCTATCGTTCGTTGAAGAGCAGAGATTGAATCTTCTTTCAAAATATAATAAACTTGTTTTTGAATTAAACAAATGTAGAGAAGATTTTTAATTTTAAAACAAGCCAAACTTGAAGCAGTAAGTTATCAACTTCATAACACTGAACTTACTAAAATTAATCATGCTCTTCAAGAACAACTTAAGGAAGAAAAACGCATCAATGAGAAATGGAAAAATAGCTCTACCTTAGCTTCTCAGTGTATAAACAGTCAAATACCTGCCCAAAAGAAGAAAATTCTTGGGGTACGACAACTCACTGAAAATGCACCTACTAAGGAAATGAGTGAAAAAGCATTTCTCCCTGCCTCAGTTGGGTTTGATCATGAAATGCTTCCTAAGTCGAAGGACTGGGTTGAGAGATCAAACCTTGAGAGTGTTTTGCCTAACTTTGATATTGGAAAAGTATTAATTCCTGAATCTCATGCCATTAATGAAAAACTTGGTCTGAATGAAGAGACTCATAAAGTCAGTAACACTAAAACATCTAGTGTTGCTAAAGACATTCAGACTCCTCTACCTCCTTTGAAAAATCTTCAAGGGGCAAGTCCATGTTCTGAACTAATTCCATTGTTTTATCAAGAACACTCACCCAGAGGAAGAGCTGGGTTAGGTTGTATTGAACAAACAAAGCCTGACTCAAAAGTGATACCAAATCACACTGAGTCAGGAACTGTCACTGAGAAAACAACCAAACCTATATCTCCCTCAGGGAATCCTACACACTCAGTCAACTCTACTCCTATTGTAAATCAAGAGGAGTTAAGTAGATTGTTCCAACTTTTCATGGAAGAGAAGCTGAACTCAGCCTCTAAAACTCAGGGTAAAACATCTGTGTCCTCACAGCCTGAATCATCAACAAGTAACAAAACTGAACCTAAGTATTCTAAAAAAGTTAAAGCACAGAAACCCTCCTGTGAGTTATGTCACTATACAAATCACACCAGAAAACTGCTTTAGAGTTGTCTATTGCATGAAATGTAAACGTGAAGATCACAGGACAACAGATCATGAGATGCACATATCTTCTATTTGAAATGCTAAAAGATACAATGCTTAGCCTTACAACTATGGGCCCACCTCACAACAAATCAGAAAATCCAAGGCTAAGCCTTACCCACCATGTACACATTGTGGCATTCCTGATCATAGACCTGATGATTGTGTATACTACCCTGAGTGTGAGATTTCCGGAAGCAATGATCATACTACCTCAGGACACAATAGAATAATCATGGTCAGAAGAGGAATGCTAGCTGAGTCATCTCAAAGTACTGAATCTTCAGTCGGACTAAGCTGCAAAACGTGTGGAAGAAATGTTCATTCTACCTCAGATCATGCTGAGTTTGAGTACTTCAAACGAGGTTAAAGATGTCAGGCTTTCGAGCCAAAGAGCCTACTAAAAAGTAGGCTCACAAGAGAAACTAATCCACCTCGTTATTTGTGTAGAAGCACTTCAAGGAGCCTGTCTGGTACTTAGACAGTGGGTGTTCAAGAAGTATGACAGGGGTTAAAAGTTATCTACACAAATACGTGGAGCAACCAGGTCCTAAGGTAGTATTCGGTGATAATTCATCTTGTGTTACTGAGGGATATGATTCAATTAAATGTGGTGGAATAGTTTTCTCAAAAGTGGCGTTTGTAAATGGTCTGAAGTACAATCTCATCAGTATCAGCCAACTGTGTGATGCTAAGTACATCGTTCAGTTTGATGATAAGCAAGGAACAATCTTCAATGCTAACAAAGAAATTTTGTTGACTGCTCCAAGAAGAAATGATGTATATGTCCTAAACATGTCATCTGTAACACATTCAGGAGCATGTTTCTTTGTTAAAGCCTCAGACTCTGTCAATTGGCTTTGGCATAAGAGACTGTCACATCTCAATTTCAAAGATATGAACAAACTTGCAAAACAAAACAAAGTTCTTGGCTTACCATCTCTTGTGTATTCAAAAGACAAACCTTGTTCAGCCTGTGAAAAAGGTAAACACAAGAGAGCTTCTTTCAAGCCAAAACAAAACTTTTCTATCAGGAAGTGTCTTCATCTTTCTCATATGGACTTGTTTGGACCAGTCATTCCAATGTCTATAAATCATGAGAAATGTACCCTTGTGATTGTTGATGAATACTCTAGATACACTTGGGTATACTTCCTGAAAAAGAAGAGTCAAGCTCCTGAATTCATAATGTCTTTTATCAAGCAAGTAGAAAATCAAAATGATACTAAAGTTAAACAAATACGAACTGATAATGGAACAGAATTCAGGAACCAAGAGCTTGAGAGTTTTTGTGATGAGAAAGGAATTTCTTAGAACTTCTCTTCTCTTTACACACCTAAACAAAATGGTGTGGCTGAAAGGAAGAATAGAACTCTCATTGAAGCTGCTCGAACCATGCTCAATGGATCCAGTCTTTCAAAACACTTCTGGACTGAGGCTGTAAAAATAGCTTGCTATACTCAGAACAGATGTATTATTGTCAAAAGACATGATAAGACTCCTTATGAAATATTCAGGGAAAGGATTCCAGATATCAGCTACTTTCGTGTGTTTGGATGTCCTGTGTTCATTCACAATCAAAAGGACCATCTTGGTAAATTTGATGCCAAAGCAGATGATGGATACTTTCTTGGATACTCTTTTGTCTCCACAGCCTTCAGGGTCTTTAACACAAGGAGACAACAAGTTGAGGAGTCATTTCATGTCACCTTTGATGAAAGTATGGATGCCGTTAACTTCACGAATCAATCAATGGAAGAGATTGGGATCAATGACCCATCAAGATAACGTCCTGATGAGTATGAACATTCTCTCTCAAAGCAGTATCAAACTGATGCTGAAATATCCTTCCATATATCACCTCACAATAGGTCAATTGATAATTTAATCACACCTCAACATGTTCCTGAAGTTATCACTTCTCAAGCTGAGGAATCAAATGATTCACCCATCTATGAGAACACTGAAGGGACAAGTGATGAAAATATCGATCCCCCTATTACTGAATATCCTTCAATAGGAGGTGATGTCCCAGTACAATGTACTGAACTTCTAGTCCCTGATAATCATCAACTATCGACAAGCTCTAATCCAAGTCCTCAGGACAGATGGTCAAGACAACAACATATAGAGCTTGTAAATATAATTGGTGATGTATCTGAGGGGATGCTCACATGCAGTCAGGCTGCTAAACTCTCTGCTGCCTCAGCCCATGAATGTCTGTTTGTAGACTTTCTCTCTGAAATTGAACCAAAAAAGGTTTTAGAGGCCCTAACACATCTAGGGTGGGTTGAGGCCATGCAAGAAGAGCTCAATCAATTCCTTAGGAACAAAGTGTGGAAACTTGTTCCTCTTCCTAAAGGGAAATCAGCTCTTGGTACAAAATGGGTATTTAAAAATAAGACTGATGAAGATGGAATTGTCATTAAAAACAAAGCTAGGCTGGTTGTTCAGGGGTGTGGTCAACTTGAAGGGATCGACTATGAGGAAACCTTCGCCCCTGTAGCAAGAATGGAAGCCATCAGGATCTTCCTTGCCTATGCTACTTATATGAACTTCAAAGTTTTCCAAATGGATGTAAAAAGTACCTTCCTGAATGGAAAGATCACTGAAGAAGTTTATGTTGCTCAGCCCCTGGCTTTGAGAGTTCTGAGTTCCCAAACCATGTTTGTAAACTTGACAAAGCTCTTTATGGATTGAAACAAGCACCAAGGGCATGGTATGAAACTCTCTCTACATTCCTGATAATGAACAAATTTGTCAGGGGGAAGATAGACAACACCTTGTTTATCTTCAGAACCAAGGAGGATGTTCTACTAGTTCAGATATATATTGATGACATCATATTCGGATCTACTAACTATAACCTTTGTAGAAAATTTGAAAAACTTATGACAAAGAAATTTGAAATGAGTATGATGGGTGAATTAATATATTTTCTTGGACTACAAATCAAGCAGGGGGACAAAGGGATCTTAGTCTTTCAAGAAAAATACACCAGAGAAATACTTAAGAAATATGATATCTCTGAGCGTGCTTCAATAAAGACTCCCATGGTTCCCCCAACAACTTAGGTCCTGATCTTACTGGTAAATCAGTCAATCAAACCTTATTCACAGGAATGATTGGATCATTAATGTACCTAACTGCAACCAGGCCCGATATTCAGTTCTCAACAATCTTATGTGCAAGATATCAGGCCGATCCCAAAGAATCACATCTTACTACTGTTAAACGAATCTTCAGGTACCTAAAGGGTACTCGTTCACTAGGTCAATGGTATCCTTATTGCTCAGGCTTCAATCTTAAAGGATACTCAGACTCAGACTATACTGGCTGCAATATGGATAGAAAAAGTACCTCAGGTGCATGTCAATTCCTAGGTGGCAAGATAGTATGTTGGAGTGCAAAGAAACAGCATTCAGTTGCAATGTCCTCTGTTAAGGCTAAATACGTGGCAGCTGTTGGTTGTTGTGCAAACATCCTTTGGATGAAAAGTTAACTCAGGGACTATAATGTGGAATACAAAGTAGTCCCTATCTTTTGTGACAACACTAGTGCAATTGCCATTTCAAATAATCCAGTCCTACATTCAAGGACTAAACACATAGACATAAGATATCATTTCCTCAGGGATCACATCTTAAAAGGAGACATTAAATTACATTTCATCCCAATGAATATCAGCTAGCTGATATATTCACCAAACCTTTGGATGAACCAACGTTCACTAGTCTGAAAGCTGAACTTGGTATGCTGAACAATGATTAATCAGGCTCCCTGATGACAATGGATTTAGTATAATTATATTGTTGATCTTCTCTCTGAGTAAATATCTCTTATTGTCTTCCCCTTTACACTGAGGTACATTATATGATGTAACTAAATGCTCTAAAGATTTAGTTACTTGATTTCCTAGGTTGGTGAGTCACAATATTAAATAAGGAACATATATTCCTTCAATAAATTATCATAAACCAGTCAAGGGGTCACTCATGTCAAGTATCCCACTAAGCATTAAATGCTTACCCTTTTCTAGCAAAATCTGTTGTAAAAAACGTCCTTTCAAATGCACGTGACCCCACGTCATCTCTACAAAAAGCGTTATCTCAGCAGTAATGGAACAATTGCCAAGAAACTAGGGGGGACCACTTGTACGCTTTCATTTAATGCGGATGTGAAAAGAAATTATAACAAATAAAACTCTATTTCACATCCGAGCCTATAAATACCCCTCAATCATAACAAACACACACACAAAGAACTTGCAATTTTACTCTGCCAAAATTTTCTCTCAAAGAAAAATTGTGTGTGTTCAAACGTGTTTCCAGAAAAGGTTTCTTGTAAAAAGGCAATCACATTGATCACTTGTTTTATTTTTATATAGCACAAACAATCAAAGTTACCTATTGTTTATAACTCTTGATCCTTTTTATAAGGCAAAAGTTCGCATTAGGTCACTTGGTAAATCTTGTTGTATTATAACAAGAAACAAGTCTTGATTTGATTTTCACAAATTACCATTGTCCTTTTTCAAATCTTCAAAAGCTAACTTTAATGGCAATGTCCAAAGCTATCAAATATGCCCCTCAGCCTGAGAATCTCACCAATGAGGGTGTCCATTTTGCAGGAAACAACTATGAGGGAAATTTCAATTACCCTAGTAGTGTATCAGCCTACAAACCAATTTGCAAATTCTTGAAAAACTGTGATTGGGCTGATGCTTTTACAAAAACCCCCTCAGTCTTCTACCATGAATATCTCAGGGAGTTCTGGTATACGGCTGTGGTTGTAACCCCCACTACCCAAGGGCCTGAAGGATCTCAGGGGTCTGAGATCAAGTCACATAAGAACTGTGTCATCATGTTCACTGTAAACAATGATAAGACACCATTGATTTTAGACTTCAAAACATTTTGTCAAAGCAGTGGACTTGATTATAACAATGGAAAGTATGTTGCACATCCTGACATGGAGTCAGTTAAAAAAGGACTAAAAGAAATCAGGGTCCCTGAGTTACTTGTGACTAAAACCCCATTGATTAAAACTGCTTTCCCCATGGCTTAGAGGATCCTGGTCACTTTTGTGATTCAGGTGATAGGTGGGAACTATTCATCTACTGAGCAAGTTAATTCTACTCAGCAGATGCTAATCTACAGTCTCATTAATGGACTGAAGATTGACATATGAGAGATCGTTTTTAATGATCTCGTAACCAGGCTCTTGAAGGAGTCTAGGCAAAAGTATGTTTCTTACCCAAGATTCATATCATGCGCCTTAGAACGGTTACTGGGTTCCCTTTACACTCAGGAAAAATTCAATGTTTTTTCTACTCCCATCCTGAGTTCCTTAAACTTTTCAAAGAACCCATCTGAAGTCAACCCCATTGCATTGACGGCTCACATGACTGAGGTGATCAGTCGTTAATCATCCGTGTCCCCCATTACCTTCTTACCAAAGAAGGGGAACAAGAAGACTCAGACTGTGCCAAAGACCAAACCAACAAAGGCACAGAGCCCTGAGGCTTCCGAGGCACGACCCAAAAAGGCCAAGGCTAAAAAGACTACCCTTTTTTAGACCAAGATTCATCTACCCCAAGGGAAAGAGCTTTCGGGAGGCCCTGATACATCACAGTCAGGGTCGACGGGCCAAACTACTGGTCCTCTTGATGGAGAAGGAAACAAACAACCTTCTCCTACGGGACTGCCTTCCACTCAGACCGATGAGGGCATTCGTAAATCACAACCTTTGCCTGAGGCCAAAAATAAGGCCAAAGACACAGAGAGACGCCCACGGGTAACACACCTCGCTGATAGGACTATCACTTCCACCAAGTCCGATGAAGGCACACTAGCTCAAAAGTCTTTGCCTGAGGACCCAAAACTTGATTCCTTAGACTCAGAGGGATGCCCACAGGTAAAACACCCCACTGATAGGAATCTCACTTCCACAAATCCCGATGAAGGCACACTAAAACAAAAGTCTTTGCCTGAGGGAACCACTCTTGATCCCAAAGACTCAAAGGGACGCCCACGGGTAAAACACCCCGCTGATAGGGATCTTACCTCCACAACTGGTCAATCACAAACTGCCCCTGAGTATCAGTTGGCTAAATCCCAAGCCTCTGGATTTGGGGCAGGGAGTGACGACAACCAAGGCAAACCTTATTTTGAAGGGGAGTTGGACAAACCTAAGGGTTCACTGAACTTTGGAGATTTTGTAAATCTACTCGAGAAGCCTGACGAGTTACTCCAAGGTTTCAGTGACGACGATGATATGATTGAGGTTGGGGATGAACCTGAAACTCAGGCCCCTCCTCAATTAGACCAGAAGCCACAATCCCCACCATTGTTCGCGGACATACAGCCCTCCCATGAGGCTCAACAAAAGCCCTCCCCTGAGGCATCCGAACAAAAAGAGCCCTCCCCTGAGGTACCGAAAAATCCCTCCCTAGAGGGAAAACTTAACACCTCTTCGTTGGGGACTTAAACTGTGGTTCTGGATAAGAAGGTTTTGAATGCAACTCTCAAGGATGTATTAACACATGATTCCACAACCTTGAAAGCTGAGGTTACTCAGGTTCATGAAGACTTGGCTTCAAAGGCTGATGAACTCCTTGATGAGTTCAGGACATATGGTGACAGATTTGACCTGGCTGAGGAGAAGATGAGAATTCAGGTGGACAACCAAATTGAATTCATCAGCTCTGTTAACAATAGTCATGAAAATCAAGAGAAGAATCTCATCAACTTCCTCAACCATGCTCTTCCTACTGTCAAAGCAAATGTGTCCTTGAAGACAACTCTGGATGGACTGATCACTAGTACCCCAATTCTAGAGTTAGTCAATTACTTGAGTTACTAAAGAAGGACAGGCTCACTGAGGTTTTCACCAGGTTAGAATCTCTCAGGTCTGATTTAAATATGGTGAAAGGGAAATGTGATGCCATCTATGTGGATGTTCATATGGATGCTGAAGCAAAGTTCAAATTGTCAAGGGCTGCACAAGGTTACATGGCTAATGCCTCCAATCTCTCTAACATCTCCAAGTCCCTGAAAGAAGCTGATATTCCTAGACTTTGAACAAGGATTACGACCATAGAAAACACTTGATCCCTAATTCAGTTGGATGTTAAAACTATCAAAGCTGACACTCAGTCTATGAAGGAAATGGTGACTGAGATGTTTCAGGCTTTCAAGGGATCCTCTACCACCTCAGGACCCTCACATAGGGCAAAAGTTGGGATTAGTCAAGCTGATCCTTCAACTTTTGAGGGGGAGAATGTGCCACCAATGATGTTAACTTAGACTAAACCTCCTTCTCACACTGAGGGGGAGCAGGAAGAACTAGCACAACCCCAACCCTTAAACTCAATTCCTCCCAACCCTGAGCCCTCAGTATCTAATTTAGATAGGGGCAAAGGTATTGCTGATGAAACCCTAACACCTCCACCAAAGAAGCTTGTAAAAGCTTCAAGTGAAAGAAGGCCTGATCATGTTGCCATTGTCTTGGTACCATATGAGATTAATGGAAAGATGTACAAGATGACTCCTGATCAAATCCAAGAGTACTTAGATAGAATGGAGTCGGCTAAGGCTAGTGAAGCAACAAGGACTGAGATCTTAAGGGTATCCACTGAGTTTGTAAAAGAAGTGGGTGGTGACCTTGAGGCCTTCTTAAGCAAGAAAGGGGGAGAGGAGTTCATCCAAAAGCAGGAGAAAGAACTCAAGGCCATTAAGGATGAAATGGTCTTGAAGCAACAACAAAGAACCACCCAACTTAAGAAACTGTATGACCAATACACCAAAGTCGTCACCCAAAGAAGAAAGCCTGAACCAATCACTAACCTTCAGATCATTCCTCATACCACACCTGTCTCAGTATCTGTCTAAAAAAACAATGATGAGAGGAATTTTGAAGTTATGAAGAAATTTTCATTTGGTGATTTCGGTCTCAGTGAGTGGGACGAAATGGGAAGGATCTTCAGGACTAAAACAAACAAATGTGTCCCTGAGATACTCAACTCTCTCAGTAAGAGATATGAGAGGTTGAATCAAATGAAGGAACAATTATGAATCACTTAAGATCCTCCTTTAACTGAACAGGATCCTACCAAAACTCAGGGAATAAAGAGAAAAAGAGTTGAGCTTGAAGCTGAGACTAAGATCCCTGGGTTAGACTGCAATCGCACCCTCCCTGAAAATATCCCCTTTGTGAACAACATGGTTATAGAAGAACCTGAGTGGGGTATCTTCTTCATTGATGTATTTGGTGATCAAGCTTTTCAAAGAATGAGTGACATAGAGAAATGCACTACTGAGAGTGTTCTCATCTTTCTTGTGATGGCTGGATAAGTTCAGACTGATGAGAATAAAAGATTTGCTGAGAAGTTCAGGGAGATAATTGCTAGGAGGTCTGATAAAGAAAAGGTGTTAAAGTCATCAAGGGTGAAGAGGGAAGCAATGGATTCCTGAATAATTGTAATCTTTTGTTTTATTTATTTTTCTTGTATCAGACTATTCAGTCTTGTGTAATGATGAATGAAAATGAAGTACTTTGTTATATCAAGTCTTTTCATCAGTAGAATAGTTTGTAATAAGAAGAAGCCTCTTTGCTCACTTATGAAAATTTCACTTAGGCAAATTTTATATCCAAATAGGGGTAGATTGTTAGGTCAATTCAGTACCTAATGACCATACTGATGGATTTGAATAACAATCAGCCTAAATGAAGAATTAACCTCGAACATAAAGAAGTCATTGAGTGAACAGTCACTCAGTGAGTTGCCTTCGAGTTCCGAGACTGAGTCTAAAAGAAAGACTCGAGCATTCAGAGAGGCGAAGCTCAATGAATGACTTCTATGACGAAGAAGAAGGTGATGGGTTTAGTGAGTTGTGGCAATAGACTCACTGAATCCTATACGATCTCCCTGAAGAAAACAAGCGTTCTCCAAGACTGAAGTAAAGGCGGGATAAGTTGAATTGTGACAAGATGAAGTACATCACACAATTAGCGTGACTTTCCCTTTTGGGATAGAAGGGGAACTGACAAGTGTAAAGGACTTACGTCTTACTACTTAGAATATGGTAAGACAAGATACTACACTGTACCAATAAGACAAGAATTACACATGGGCAATTATTGTCTTCTACCCAACTTTCCTTCTATAAATAGGATGCTTGTAAAAAGAGAGAAAACAAGTTTGTGCACTTAATGCTTTAGACATTCACAAACAAAGATTTCACTCCTCCAAATACGATCAAACACTTGAGTTCTAAACTCTTGTTGATAGAATCGTCAAGCTTAGCAATCGTTAGGATTGGACTAGCTTGTTAGTGAGGAGATCACAAAACCACACATTGTCTATTCAATCCCTATTGTAGCTTCATATACAATAGGGTATAATTCTTTAATAAAGCTAAGAGTTAAACGATGAAATACCTTGTGTTATTTACTTACATGTATTAAGTTTATTGCATTACTTAACCATGGGTTAGGACTATACTTAGTATTCTTAAGTATAGTACTAATTACAAGGGACCAACACCATCGGATTTGAAGCGATCTGAGATAACTTGGTTCTCGAGACTCGATCGGGTTTAAGACTTTTCGTGTATTTTAAAAATAAAGAATGTTAATTGTATATATTTATGACGTAATTTTATTTATGTGTATAATATTTGTTGATTAATAGTTTATATGCTCAGTATATATAAAAAAATAATTTTTTAAATCATTTCGAATATACTTTTTAGTATTGAATACACTAACACTGAATGTGTAATTTTATTGGAAAATTTATCTCAAAAAACTACTACGTACAAAATAATATAAAGGCAAATAACTTGAATTTTATTAGCATAAAATTCACATATAAACTAAAACTTGTATTAATAACGAATAACCTTTTAACACAGATATATGTTTAAATATTTATTAACTTCGTGCAACTTCTTTTCATCAAATCAAGGAAAGAAATACTTACCTCATGTTTTCGTTCAATTTTAAAATCAACACGTAAATAAAAAATCTTAGCAACTCATTCAATGTAATAAGAAAAATCTCTACTGAAGTTCATA
The DNA here is from genome assembly GCA_025667525.1 of Glebionis coronaria. Classification (NCBI taxonomy): domain Eukaryota; kingdom Viridiplantae; phylum Streptophyta; class Magnoliopsida; order Asterales; family Asteraceae; genus Glebionis; species Glebionis coronaria. Next base: position 531,583,893 of record CM046881.1, on the reverse strand, counting down.
AAACCGATGGTGATACTTGATTACAAAGATTTTGAAAAAAAAGAGTTTTCGAATTAAATTCTTTGAACCATTAAACTTTGTAACCACATTTTAGCTTCAAACCATTAAACTTTGTAACCGCATTTTAGCTTCAACATCATCGTCTATCCTCATTTTTTTTGAAGTTTCACATCTTTTACTCTATACATAATAAATAAATACATAGAAACAAATTAGAATCTCGAAGCCTAAACTATTAGATATGATCAAGCAGATTATCTACACATGCTTCGCATATTTCAATGTCCAACTCTTTATTTAAGTTCATGATGATGTGTTGTATCTTCATGTTCAAGACTTTAAACAAATAAAAAAAAGATATGCAAATCATGTAAAACAATATAATGATAGTTAATTATAATATTGATCTCAATGGGTGTCGATGAAATTTCTTCTTCCTTATCATCTTGGTCATTCAAATTCCACTTTATCAAGTTTGGGTTGACAATTGGATTTTGATGTGGAGCATTAGGTTGTGGAGCACGTAGCTAGGAGGGGTATGAAGCTGTATATAAAAAATAATATAAGGGCAAAGAAAGCAAAACGAAACAGCCTAAATAAACATATGCAATGCATAGAGTTAAATTGCTCGCTTGGTTGATCACATTCTACATAAATATTTGTATCTGTGTCGTATAGTACATGCGTTGGTGCACGAGGAGCGATGCAAGCAATAGGAAAAGACATTTGGTGTATAAAGAAAACCAACCTCAACATCATCATCTAAGTTTCTTTCATTTTGAATTTCCATTTCTTATATGTGAATGCAAATGTAAATGCAAATGTAAATGAATCCAATGTCATCATGCTTCATTTATAGGCAAATTTTAAGTTACAACTGTTATGATTATTTGTATCCCGCCATTTTATGTATGTTTCAAAATTTCATAAAATTTCATAAAAGGTTTCCATGTTTACCTTTGGATTTTAAACGTTGCCTTTTCTAATTGAGAGTGGCAATTAAATATGTTTCCTTTTTTTAAGAATGTTGAATATGCGTGTGCTCCTTGTTGTCTTTGATATGTTTCCTACTTTTTAACAATGTATATTGCGTTTCATTGCATAGCTGTTTTTTAATGTTGCCTTTAATAACTAATTGTCGAATTTTTTTGACATTTTTATTCTTTTTTTATAAATAGTATAAATATAGATACATAGAGTATATTTTGACAAACATGCCACAAACTCCAATAAACAGCCATAAATAATAGCGTACATCAACAAATATTGATTCATAAACATTTAAATAAAATGACAAACAAATTTCTTATTTGATTCCCGTTCAATAACTTAACAAAGCAATCACAATTCAAGAAGTTGGACAGGCCCCAATCTTACATAAACTGACATATATTAAAACTACCTAGCATTCTACACAAAAAAATACATATTCAGAGGTAGACCTAGGGGGGGTTCCCGGGGGTTCACGGGAAGCAGGTGGATGTTTATCTCGTAATATAAGTTCAAATATCTAAAACATAAAAATTTAGCTAAAATAATGCTTTAACTAAGATTTTTTCCAAATGAACCCGGTAAATACTTTTTAATCCGAAATTTTGGGTACTCGTAGATACAAACTTTTTATTCGAAACTTCGGATATCTCTCATCGTAAATTTTAGATATCTAAATTCATGATATATCTTGTTATTGACAAGTCCCTCAAATGATTTAAATTTAACAACTAAAAATTATCGTCAAAAATTTCCCATTTCATATTTACATTTTAGCCCACAAACATTCGTGAGATTACACTTATAATATATGTCTAAATTCACGCGACAATTGTTTGTGAAAGAGATTTCAAACTTGTAGAATATTTGACATTCAATGAAAAACAGAAACATTGTAGCAAAAAACCAAGAACTAAAAAAACCCAACAAATCTTTTCGTTTCAGATTTGGTTTTAAAAAACTTATAGCTGAACTTTTGTAACTATACAAAAACTGTCTAAAACCGCTCCATGATTACCCATAATCAAAACCCTCGATACTCGTAAAAAAATTATTTGCACCTAATAATGTACTATTTGCACCCCTGTACATATTTACAACTAAATCAACATCTCATCAGATAACACATCTTGTTCGCCGATCTGGGACCTCCGCCGAAATATAACAAGTTTATCTCAAGTTCATAATAGGAGGAGATATAAGATTATATCTCTCCTGCCTGACCCTTCATACATACAGAATGTCAAGTTGAAACTTTGAGAATCCTAAGGTTAAAAACTCTTTGAAAAAAATTTCTTTTTCTGGAGGAAAGAAAGTTGGGCGTTTAAACACAAATTGAACCATTAAAATTTCTCTCCCGTATTCCGATGACACAGAACGGGAGCTTTTAGAATAACAGACAACTTGATATTGTCTAGACACAATTGTGACGATTATAAAATGTCCCAAATCTCGCTCAACACTGCCAGATGTTTAAAAACTATGTCAAGGGTGGCATTCATATCAACTTTTAGTCCGGTTTCTGTATAGTTATAATATTTGACATGGGATTGATCTATGTCCACATGATCAATTTCCATGTTACCGTTTTTATTTTTGATAATTGTTAAATGGTAGTATACTAAACCCATAATCCCCACGAAGAAAACAAGAAACGCTATACCTCGGGTGATGTGGAGGTTATTGTTGTTGTTGGTGATATGGCGGTGATGGAGGTTATTGTTTGTATTGCGGAGAGTTTCTAGGTGCATTTTTGGTAATGTGATGGCGGGCAGGGATTATTGGAAGTGATGTTTTTCTTGGAGTGTAAAGAACCTAGGGAATCATCTACTCTCGATGAGTCCAAATAATCTCTGGCTTTTTTAGGTTGCAAAAAATTAAAAAAAAAATTAGGTTAGCAAAATTAGTGCAACAAAATTAATAAAATATCACAATTTAGAAAACAAATATGCTACGATAAAAAAACAACGTTTTTAAACCTAGTTCGACTCGACCGTTGCAAACAAAATTACTAAAATATCACAATTCGGTGTATAAAGAAAACCAACCTCAACATCATCATCTAAGTTTCTTTCATTTTGTAATTCTGTTTCTTATATGTGAATGCAAATGTAAATGAATCCAATGTTATCATGCTTCATTTATATGCAAATTTGAAGTTACAACTGTTTTGATTATTTGTATCCCGCCATTTTATGTATGTTACAAAATTTCATAAAATTTCAAAAAAGGTTTCCATGTTTACCTTTGGATTTTCAACGTTGCCTTTTCTATTTAAGAGTGACAATTAAATATGTTTCTTTTTTTTAAGAATGTTGAATATGTGTGTGCTCCTTGTTGTCTTTGATATGTTTCCAACTTTTTAACAATGTATATTGTGTTTCATTGCATAGTTGTGTTTTTAATGTTGTCTTTAATAACCAATTGTCAATTTTTTTTTTATTTTTTCAACATTTTTATTCTTTTTTTAAAGTAGTATAAATATAGATAGATGGAGTATATTTTGACAGACATGCCTCAAACTCCAATAAACAGCCATAAATAATATTGTACATCAACAAATATAGATTCATAAATATTTAAATAAAATGACAAACAAATTTCTTATTTGATTCCCGTTCAATAACTTAACAAAGCAATTACAATTCAAGAAGTTGGACATACCCCAAACTTCAATAAACAGACATATAGTAAAACTACCTACCATTCTGCGAAAAAATACATATTCAGGGGTGGACCTAGGGGGTTCCTGGGGTTCACGAGAACCCGGTGGATGTTTATCTCGTAATATAAGTTCAAATATCTAAAATATAAAAATTTAGCTAAAATAATGCGTTTAACATAACCTTAACTAAGATTTTTTCCAAATTAACCCGGTAAATACTTTTTAATCCGAAATTTTGGGTACTCGTAGATACAAAAATTTTATTCGAAATTTCGGATATCTCTCATCGCAAATTTTAGATATCTAAATTCATGATATATCTTGTTATTGACAAGTCCCTTAAATAATTTAAATTTAACAACTAAAAATTATCGTCAAAAATTTCCCATTTCATATTTACATTTTAGCCCACAAACATTCGTGAGATTACACTTATAATATATGTCTAAATTCACGCGATAATTGTTTGTGAAAGAGATTTCAAACTTGTAGAAGATTTGACATTCAATGAAAAACAGAAACATAGTAGCAAAAAACCAAGAACCAGAAAAACCAAGAACCAGAAAAACCAAGCAAATCTTTTCGTTTCAGATTTGGTTTTAAAAAACTTATTGCTGAACTTTTGTAACTATACAAAAACTGTCTAAAACCGCTCCAAGATTACCCATAATCAAAACCCTCGATACTTGTAAAAAAACTTATGTGCACCTAATAATGTACTATTATGGGTCAACCCCTGTACATATTTACAACTAAATCAACATCTCATCCGATAACACATCTTGTTCGCTGATCTGGGACCTCCGCTGAAATATAACAAGTTTATCTCAAGTTCATAATAGGAGGATATATAAGATTATATCTCTCCCGCCTGACCCTCCATACATACAGAATGTCAAGTTGGAACGTTGAGAATCCTAAGGTTAAAAACTCTTTGAAAAAAAGTTCTTTTTCTGGAGGAAAGAAAGTTGGGCGTATAAACACAAATTGAACCGTTAAAATTTCTCTCCCGTATTCTGATGACACAGAACGGGAGCTTTTAGAATAACAGACAACTTGATATTGTCTAGACGCAATTGTGGTGATTCTAAAATGTCCCAAATCTCGCTCAACACTGCCAGATATTTAAAAACTATGTCGAGGGTGGCATTCATATAGACTTTTAGTCCGGTTTCTGTGTAGTTATAATATTTGACATGGAATTGATCTATGTACACATGATCAATTTCCATGTTACCGTTTCTATTTTTAATAATTGTTAAACGGTAGTATACTAAACCCATAATCCCCACGACGAAAACAAGAAACGCTATACCTCGGGTGATGTGGAGGTTATTGTTGTTGTTGGTGATATGGCGGCGATGGGGGTTATTGTTTGTATTGCGGAGAGTTTCTAGCTGCATTTTTGGTAATGTGATGGCGGGCAGGGATTATTGGAAGTGATGTTTTTCTTGGAGTGCAAAGTACTTAGGGAATCGTCTACTCTCGATGAGTCCAAATAATCTCTGACTTATCTAGGTTGCAAAAAAATTAAAAAAAAAGTTTTAGGTTAGCAAAATTAGTGCAACAAAATTACTAAAATATCACAATTTAGAAAACAAATATGCTACGATAAAAAAACAACGTTTTTAAACCTAGTTCGACTCGACCGTTGCAAACAAAATTACTAAAATATCACAATTCGGTGTATAAAGAAAACCAACCTCAACATCATCATCTAAGTTTCTTTCATTTTGTAATTATGTTTCTTATATGTGAATGCAAATGTAAATGAATCCAATGTCATCATGCTTCATTTATACGCCGATTTGAAGTTACAACTGTTTTGATTATTTGTATCCCGCCATTTTATGTATGTTACAAAATTTCATAAAATTTCAAAAAAGGTTTCCATGTTTACCTTTGGATTTTCAACGTTGCCTTTTCTATTTGAAAGTGGCAATTAAATATGTTTCTTTTTTTTAAGAATGTTGAATATGTGTGTGCTCCTTGTTGTCTTTGATATGTTTCTAACTTTTTAACAATGTATATTGCGTTTCATTGCATAGTTGTGTTTTTAATGTTGCCTTTAATAACCAATTGTCGAAATTTTTTTATTTTTTCAATATTTTTATTCTTTTTTTTATAAGTAGTATAAATATAGATAGATGGAGTATATTTTGACAGACATGCCCCAAACTCCAATAGCCATAAATAATATTGTACATCTACAAATATAGATTCATAAACATTTAAATAAAATGACAAACAAATTTCTTATTTGATTCCCGTTCAATAACTTAACAAAGCAATCACAATTCAAGAAGTTGGACATACCCCAAGCTTCAATAAATAGACATATATTAAAACTACCTACCATTCTACGAAAAAAATACATATTCAGGGGTGGACCTAGGGGGGTTCCCGGGGTTCACGGGAACCCGGTGGATGTTTATCTCGTAATAGAAGTTCAGATATCTAAAATATAAAAATTTAGCTAAAAGAATGCGTTTAACATAACCTTAACTAAGATTTTTTTAAATGAACCCGGTAAATACCTTTGGATTTTCAACGTTGTATTTTCTATTTGAGAGTGGCAATTAAATATGTTTCCTTTTTTTAAGAATGTTGAATATGCGTGTGCTCCTTGTTGTCTTTGATATGTTTCCTACTTTTTAACAATGTATATTGCGTTTCATTGCTTTTTTAATGTTGCCTTTAATAACCAATTGTCGATTTTTTTTTTTAATTTTTTCAACATTTTCATTCTTTTTTTATACGTAGTATAAATATAGATACATAGAGTATATTTTGACAGACATGCCCCAAACTCCGATAAACAGCCATAAATAATAGCGTACATCAACAAATATAGATTCATAAACATTTAAATAAAATGACAAACAAATTTCTTATTTGATTCCCGTTCAATAACTTAACAAAGCAATCACAATTCAAGAAGTTGGCCAGGCCCCAAACTTACATAAACTGACATATAACAAAACTACCTAGCATTCTACACAAAAAATACATATTCAGGGGTAGACTTAGGGGGGTTCACTGGAAGCCGGTGGATTTTTATCTCGTAATATAAGTTCAAATATCTAAAATATAAAAATTTAGCTAAAATAATGCGTTTAACATAACCTTAACTAAGATTTTTTCCAAATGAACCCGGTAAATACTTTTTAATCCGAAATTTTGGGTACTCGTAGATACAAAATTTTTATTCGAAATTTCGGATATCTCTCATCGCAAATTTTAGATATCTAAATTCATGATATATCTTGTTATTGACAAGTCCCTCAAATGATTTAAATTTAACAACAAAAAATTATCGACAAAAATTTCCCATTTCATATTTACATTTTAGCCCACAAACATTCGTGAGATTACACTTATAATATATGTCTAAATTCACGCGATAATTGTTTGGTTAAAGAGATTTCAAACTTGTAGAAGATTTGACATTCAATGAAAAACAGAAACATAGTAGCAAAAAACCAAGAACCAAAAAAACCAAGCAAATCTTTTCGTCTCAGATTTGGTTTTAAAAAACTTATAGCTGAACTTTTGTAACTATACAAAAACTGTCTAAAACCGCTCCATGATTACCAATAATCAAAACCCTCGATACTCGTAAAAAAATTATGTGCACCTAATAATGTACTATTATGGGTCAACCCCGGTACATATTTACAACTAAATCAACATCTCATCAGATAACACATCTTGTTCGCTGATCTGGGACCTCCACCGAAATATAACAAGTTTATCTCAAGTTCATAATAGGAGGAGATATAAGATTATATCTCTCCCGCCTGACCCTCCGTACATATAGATTGTCAAGTTGAAACGTTGAGAATCCCAAGGTTAAAAAATCTTTGAAAAATTTTTCTTTTTCTGGAGGAAAGAAAGTTGGCCGTTTAAACACAAATTGAACCGTTAAAATTTCTCTCCCGTATTCCGATGACACAGAACGGGATCTTTTAGAATAACAGACAACTTGATATTGTCTAGACGCAATTGTGGCGATTCTAAAATGTCCCAAATCTCGCTCAACACTGCCAGATATTTAAAAACTATGTCGAGGGTGGCATTCATATCGACTTTTAGTCCGGTTTCTGTATAGTTATAATATTTGACATGGAATTGATCTATGTCCACATGATCAATTTCCATGTTACCGTTTTTATATTTAATAATTGTTAAAGGTAGTATACTAAACCCATACCCACGACGAAAACAAGAAACGCTATACCTCGGGTGATGTGGAGGTTATTGTTGTTGGTGATATGGCGGCGATGGGGGTTATTGTTTGTATTGCAGAGAGTTTCTAGCTGCATTTTTGGTGATGTGATGGCGGACAGGGATTATTGGAAGTGATTTTTTCTTGGAGTGTAAAGTACCTAGGAAATCGTCTACTCTCGATGAGTCCAAATAATCTCTGGCTTATCTAGGTTGCAAAAAATTAAAAAAAGTTTTAGGTTAGCAAAATTAGTACAACAAAATTACTAAAATATCACAATTTAGAAAACAAATATGCAACGATAAAATAACAACGCTTTTAAACCTAGTTCGACTCGACCGTTGCAAACAGTTGAACCGGTTCTCGTTAAAAACCGGGTCAAATTAACCTAGGTTTCATATTTTCGAAACCTGGTTATACCCATCAGATTTGACGCGATCCGAGATAACTTGGTTCTCGAGACTCGATCGGGTTTTAAACTTTTCATGTATTTTACAAATAAAGAATGTTAATTGTATATATTTACGACGTAATTTTATTTATGCGTATAGTATTTGTTATTTAATAGTTTATATGCTCTGTATATATTAAAAAATGTCACAACTTTTAAATATAATAATTTTTTTAATCATTTCAAATATACTTTTTAGTATTAAATACACTAACACTGAATGTGTTAATTTTATTATTTCAAATTCCGTAATAATTGTTTTGAATAAATATTATACATACTATATTAGTATTTTTTTAGTTGTCTAGCATAATTACTGTATTAGATTAGAGTTTTATCTGTGAAAGTTTTTACGTAGTCATGGACTTGCACCACTTTGTATGTATAACATATTAAAAACATAATTATGTATTTTATGCATAACATATGTTAAAGTTAGTTACAATACCCAAAAATAATGTCACATCAAATAACTAAACAAATAAACAGTGATTTGTGTGTTAATACGTAATTAGTATTAGTTATAAATCTTGTGTGTGCACATGCATTTTTATATTTTAGTTAACTTTATCTAATTTATTTAAACACCAAATTTTGATTACTTACTTCCTTTTTTTTATAGTTTTTGTTTTTCATAAATTTTACTCATGCATTTTTATGTCATTTTTATCTTCATCAAATTTCTCGACTAATTTTTCACATTTATTTCTAATTTTTTCTAACCAAATTTAGAAATATTTTTTTCTTAAATAATTATTCACTTCATAAAACAATATTTAATTTTATTTAAGTTCACTATATTATTATGTTCCGTTAAAAACAATAAATGATGTATTATTTTTAAATTAAGTATGATTTGTATATAAACCATAATTTTAAAAAGAAATAATTTTAAAAAGAAGAGAATAGTAAGTTTTGAACATAGAACAAACAAATCTTTATTACTTGCGTAATAAAATGGTGTATGAAAAAAAATGAGCCAAATAACAAAACATTTACTACAGTTAATAATAGTAAATCTATACTACATTATAAAGGGTGTATCCCTTTGATTGAAAGTTGAAAATGTTGAATGGTTGAAAAATATGAGTCCCACTAATCTATATCTATACTACATTATAAAGGGTGTATCCCTTTGGTTGAAAGTTGAAAATATTGAATTGTTGAAAAATGTGGGTCCCACTAATATATATCTATACTACATTATAAAGGGTGTATCCATTTGGTTGAAAGTTAAAAATGTTGAATGGTTGAAAAATGTGGGTCCCACTAATCTATATCTATACTACATTATAAAGGGTGTATCCCTTTGGTTGAAAGTTGAAAATGTTGAATAGTTGAAAAATATGGGTCCCACTAATCTATATCTATACTACATTATAAAGGGTGTATCCCTTTGGTTGAAAGTTGAAAATGTTGAATGGTTGAAAAATGTGGGTCCCACTAATCTATATCTATACTACATTATAAAGGGTGTATCCCTTTGGTTGAAAGTTAAAAATGTTGAATGGTTGAAAAATATGGGCCCCACTAATCTATATCTATACTACATTATAAAGGGTGTATCCCTTTGGTTGAAAGTTGAAAATGTTGAATGGTTGAAAAATGTGGGTCCCACTAATCTATATCTATACTACATTATAAAGGGTGTATCCTTTGGTTGAAAGTTGAAAATGTTGAATGCTGGAAAAATGTGGGTCCCACTAATGTATATTTATATTACATTATAAATGGTGTATCCCTTTGGTTGAAAGTTGAAAATGTTGAATGCTTGAAAATTGTGGGTCCCATTAAAAACTACTATATGCAAATCTTATTCATTAAAAAAGATATAAACTTTCGTTAATTAAACAAATGGCACCCTTTCATCCAATTGAAACATACTTATAAGATATTTTGAATTATAACATGTTACAACGCTTTGAAATAAAAGTTTAATCTTTTGACGTTATATTTTGAACTTCACCGAAACACTTACCACAATATCGCATCGTGTTAATTATCTGTTGCTAGACAATTTCCGCCGCTATACGCGGGTACTCGTCTAGTGATCTTAAAATAACAAAAAGTATGATCTCGCTTTTTTTTATGATTAACGTAATAGATGACAAATTATAAATATCCGTGCCAATGAGGAAACACACTTATTAAGTTTTGGGAATCCATGCCGAGTGGACAATGTGTAAAAATATTAATTAGTCTCCTTCATTCCGTCTTTGTATCATCCGTAATTAATTTACTAATACATATTTTATTATACCTGTTTTACCCTTAACTTATTTGATTCATTTTAGCAATTTCACCAAGCATTGCAAAGTCATATGGATTAACACTTTCATCTTTCGAATATTCCAGTCTGACCAACCAACAAATATGTTCACTTTTATTACATCTTTACTACTCTGATTATCTTTAAGTTTTTAAATTGATGAAGACACTAAACGTTGCTCCAGATATATAAACGACACGTGATACACATGCAAAAACAGATTATTAAAATTAAAAATAATCACAAGCGTTGATTGTTAGCAAACTAAATAAATATATTTGTTATCGCTTGAGAAAAAAATAAAAAATAATATATCTTCAAAAATGTAGTTGCTAGAAAATGAATGAAATAAAATAAGGGTAAAATAGGTATAAAAAATATGTATTAGTTAATTAATTTCGGATGTTACAAAGATGGAAAGAAATAGACAAATTAATGTTTTTACAAGTTGCCCATTCAGCATGGATTAGCAAAGAGTCCTGTGGTTCTTACCCACCCCTTTGAACCAAATCCTAAAATCTATGTTTATTAAACTATTAAATTTTACAGTACATATTTTTTTGTGCAGTCAAACCATATTTAATAATTTTGTAAAAATTTTACATTGAAAACATTAATTATTAACATCTATCTTAATTGATTACTTATATAATAATCTTTGATTGATAACTGTCAAAATAAATAAACAAGTTAAAAAAAACTAGATACAAAAGAAGTAAACATTATGGTGGGTTGGTGATCGGTTGGTTGCAGTGGCCGGTGGTGTCTGATTGCAGTTGCAAGTGGTATTTGGTTGCAGCGGCGGTTATAACCAGGTGGTCCATTCGCTTTATCTATAAGTAAGTATTTCATAACTATAACTTTGTCATTTTTTTGCATGATTGAATGAAAATATGAGTAAGATAATTTACATCATCTATAAAAAATAATAAAGTAGTGCAGTGTTATATACTAGTAATATAATTTATATACATAGAATCAATTTGTATCTCAAATATAAGTGTATAAGCTAGAATTAACGATGAGGCCCATATTAAAATGATAACAGTTTCAATTGACAATTACTTATTGCATTTTTTAATAATGGAAAAAAATATTATCCAATTTTTAATGCCTTTTTTTAAAATATAAAAAAAATGAAGATGATCCAAACATCATCTAACCAAACATTGTTTTCGTAAAAATGCTATAAAGTGATTAAGTAACATAATTTTAATAATAAAAAAGATAAAGATTGCCAAAATTTGTTTTCGTCAAGATTGCCAAAAATTAATTAGGTAATATTAATTTTTACAAAATCAGAAACACCAATTTTTTACAAAATCAGATTAATAAACATTATTTTTTTAGGCGAGATCTAAAAAAATTATTTTTTACAAAAAAACACCAATTTTTTACAAAATCAGATTAATAAACATTATTTTTTTTAGGCGAGATCTAAAAAAATTATTTTTTACAAAATCAGAAACATCAATTTTTTTAGGCGAGATCTAAAAGATTATTTTTTACAAAATCAGAAACACCAATTTTTTACAAAATCAGAGTAATAAACGTTATTTTTTTTAGGCGAGATCTAAAGGATAATTTTTTACAAAATCAGAAACACTGTTTTTTAGGCGAGATCTAAAAGATCACGGAGGAAAAAAAATGATTTAATACTTTATTTTCATCACCTGGGTATGATTTTCGTAGATACACTGTGTGGATTTTAGGAAATAATAGAAATGGTTATGGAGAAAAAAGGGTAGAGATTGGATGAGGAACATTAGAAATGGGTGGGTGTAGATGGTGGGTTAGGAGAGAAAAATAAATGGTGGCTGTGAAGAGAATGTGTGTTTTAGGGTTTTGAATGTGTTTTAGGTTTAAGTTAGGTGGGCTTTTAGTCTTGTTGGGCTTTATTTATTTTATTGTTATATTTATTATTATTTATGTGTTACACTCATCTACTAAAAAGTCTCCATCTCAAACCATCCGTATTTTTTTTTAACAAACCATTCGTATTCACGTGTTAGGAATAATGTCAAATTTAGGAATAATGTCAAATTTAGCAAAAAATCAAATTTACGAATGTCATTTTTTTTGGATAATAATGTCGTCATATTTTTTTTTATTGATGATATTTTTTTTATTGTAGAGTTGTTATAAGATGTCATTTTTTTTGGAGACAATTTTAATCAAGGTGTTGATGACGCTCAATATTTTCCGCGAGCCAACCATTTACTTTGTAGATGGCACATAAGTCGAAATATAGTGAGGAATCACAAAAAAAAGTTTTAGGAAGAAACGTGAATGGATCCGTTTTCAATGGGCGTGGAAGTTGCTAATAAATTCTCCAACGTGGATTTCCTACGATGAAAACTATGAGATTCTTCGAACATCGTTGTCACAATACCCGCGTAAGTCTTTTCATTCTTATTTTTCTATACAATATCTAATTCTCTTATTTTAAATATTTATGTTTCTTTAAAATACTTGTTTTTCTACCATATCAGGTGTTTTAAGATACGTACATGAAAACTGGTTGGATAAATACAAAAATCATTTTGTCTCTGCCTCAATTGACCAATATCTAAACTTTGGAAATCGCACTAGTAACAGAGTTGAGAGCCAACATGCCAAGTTGAAGAACTACATGTAGTATCATAGTTACACTTTGGATAAATTTGTTCTTTGTATTGATAAGATTGTAAAGTCACAACTTGCGGCTATCAAAGAAAGTTTTGGGAGAAGTGAAATTTCTCGTTACCGTAAACACAATATACCATGCTTCAGTTTACTACGGGGTTTCGTCTCAAATGAAGCTCTTGATTTGATGGTGAAGGAAATTAATCGGTTGGATGATTCTCAACTAGATTCCTCAACGTGTGGTTGTCAACTACATAGCAGTTGTGGGTTACCGTGTGCTTGCAGACTTTCACGTTATGTAAATTCAGGTTCGTAAATACCATTACTCTTGTTTAATTTAATATTATCAAGTCTTTATAATGTAATATTAAAGATGAAATATATTTATATATGCAGGTGAGTTTATTCCTTTGAATGCAATAGATATATTCTGGAGAACGTTAAAAATTTCACCGACAACATATTTTCAAAGTGACACTATTCATTGCGAGACTGAAGTTAACCAGTTTAAAGAACAATTCAAAAATCAGTCTGAACCTGGAAAAAGAAGTTTTCTAAGAAAGTTGGTTGACATATTCAATCCAAGTAAAACTACTATGAAACCGCCAACGGTTAGAAGAAACACTCGCGGTCGACCGAGTTTGAAAAAACAACAACAACAAAAGAGACATGCTCCTCCTAAGAATACAGAATCACGAGCACGTTGCCAATCAGCGAGGTTTTTTGGTGTTGATTTGAACTTCGAACCGGGAAGACATAGTTCATATACGAACTATCAAAACGAGGAGCCGGCAAGAAATAGTATGTTTTCAGATTTAAATGAAGAGTCGGCGAGAAATAGTATGTTTTCAGATTTAAATGAAGAGTCGGCGAGACGTAGTATGTTTATGGATTTAAATGAGGAGCCGGCGAGACATAGTATGTTTATGGATTTAAATGAGGAGCCGTCGAGACATAGTATGTTTATGGATTTAAATGAAGAGTCGGTGAGACGTAGTATGTTTATGGATTTAAATGAGGAGCCGGCGAGACATA